>OX411278.1:24504242-29304242 GCA_948146005.1 Nomada fucata | reverse complement strand
TTTCAACAGATCTGGTGGTGAAATTGTTTTAGATATATTTCTGCAATGTACGTACGCTCGATGATAATTGGAATCGAGCATTTGCATCGAGAAATCGATTTTTCTCTCCCCCTTGCCGATCGTGTCGAATATTTTCTGTTTCCACTTTGATTTCTCGTTTTTGTTCTTTTTATCTTGCAACCTTTTCTTGCAATTCAGGATATATTCGAACCCCATTCGCCACTCGGTTAAGCTGTACAACGATCGGGTGGAAATCTCGACGCGCCTATCGTTTCGTCGATCTTCGAGTTCCCACTTACAGGGGTCGTCCCTTGGACGTTTAAAATCGATATCGGTCACCCTTAGGCTCAGGTCGATTATGATTGCGAACACCAATGGGGTGGATGTTTCGGGGTTGAATTTTGCGACAAATTGCGAACAGACAGCCGCGAAATTTATTTCGATAAGCGATTTTCTTTCCGTCTTCTCTCTTTTCCCGTTTCGCTGGCAAGTGAATGCAAACTCGACGAGTTCTTCTAATATCTCTGCATCGACGAATCGGGCAAATTGGGGATTAATAATCGAGGAAATAGAAAGGTAGAGATATCGAGATTGGTAAATTGAAAGATTACACGACATTTACATTTTCCTCTGCCGGAAGAATTATTTCTTAAACGTTGCCGACACGTGTCTTTTGTTACTGGCCGGGAGCCATCGATATAATCGATCATCCAGAGGCTATCTGTCGATCGCTATCAGTCGTAGACAAACAGTAGTCGCGACCGTTTATCGAATCGATTGTTGCGCAACGTTCGTCTGTTAACAGAATGATTTTTCTTTCCCCTGGACTGTGCATCGTGTCGACGGTAGATACCGATTCGTGCAAGCATGGCATACCAAGGCGCGAAGCTTCATCGTTCAGCGTACAGCGTGTGATAGAAATAACAATAAGATCGTATAATTGGTATTTTAAAGAAGGAGAATTAAATGACGAACACACCGAGGCCTTGCGATCATAATAATTGCCAAGCGAATAACACGAAAGGATAAATATAATCATCTAATTATTATCCAAATAAATGGATATAAATGGAAACTTGAAAATTGTACGAAGCGATTGAGAAAGTGTTGCCCGTATCTTTATTTAATTATTTATTGTCGTTGTATACGAGTAATCAGCCCTTCACTTCGATGAGCTCGTCCCTTCCGCGATAATAAATAATTTCATCGAAATGGGCGAATTAATTTATAAAATAACGGACAGAAAATACGTAATATTAAACGATAAATATGTCTACAATAGAAAACTCGTGAAACAGATATTGAAATTTACATTTCCATCGCACTCTGTACACTGGTCGTGAAAACTTCGCACGAGTTTACAGTTTTAAACGTAATTGCGGCTATAAATATCGCACATGCAACCAGTTTCACCGTCAAAGTGGGAGAGGAGGGGCAAAAAATTAAATTATGAAACGGAAAATATATTTCGCTACAAAAAAATTAACGCACTCGTTGATATTTCATAGGATTTACGTGTGATACAATTCCGGGGCGATTTCTTTGCCTCCTCTTTCGATGCAATGGTGCGCATGGATCGTGAAAGGCAACACGAGACAAAGGAAAGTGAAACAAGAAGCTGCAGCAAGTGTAATCAGATAAACGGACAGCAGGAGAGTAAAATAAAATATATCTTTTCGTCGACTTTCCGTTGGCGATCGAGGCAATTTCGCAAAGTGTACGAAGAATCGTAGTTGAAACTAATGCCAGCGCATCGTCGAGCCTCGTGAAACAAAAATGAAAGATCGCACCTTGCGTCCACGTTGTTTCAACGACTCGTGGCAGAAGAAAGGCAAATATTTTACGCCTTTTCGTTTGCACGAAGAAATCGAAATATCTCGTTGACAAGATGCCCAATTTATCATGAAAGCCTAATGATCATGGAAACCTGATTAACAAGGAAGGGGGGGAAAAAACAGTTGATTCATTTTACGATACAATTCAATCGATTAAGGAATTAAACTGTTCGCTCACCTTGCGTAGCAGTAATTTGTATCGCGTAACGATCGATAACTTGAACATCTGCGGAGATATAATTACGTTAAGCCTTCTTCTTCGTCTGACTCGGGCGTATGATCTCACCGCTTCGGTACTCCGATCTTGCGTCGCTTTAGCATATCGACCGTAATGCACGTTGCGATCGCAATTATCGCGACGAGGGAGGCATGAAGGGTATCCTCAATAAATATCAACGGTACTTTGTAAATCACGGGGGACACGTAAGAGGAAATGAAAAAGATAAAACAAACGGGAGAGACCGCGGGTACGCGCCCGTAATAAATCTGCATTAAAATACTGTAAAAAAAATAAATGTCAACGGTACTTTGTAAATCACAGGGTACTCGTAGGGACGAATAGAGAAACAGGTGGATGAAACCGATGGTACACGATCGTGATAAGCGTGCAATAAAATAATGTAAAGTAATAAATATCAACGGTACTTCGTAAATCACGGGGTGAACGTAAGAACGAACAGAAAAACAAATAGGAGAAACCGCGGATACATGCTCGTAATAAACGCGCAATGAATAAAGGTAAAAAGAAAGAAAAAAAAAAGAGAAACATAGCAGTATAAACATAGTGTCGCAAGAAGTAATTATACATCGATTTTAATTATACATCCTCGATAATAAAAAATACACGACCAATATCGAGAATACACGAATAAGGATCGCGACAAATCACGCAACCTTTCCGCGCAACATTTTTCGTACGATTCGTTTGCCGTTCGCATCGTAATTTTGCAATGAACCTGTTCAGTTATTTGATTAGCCGCGACACCGCGCGGGGAAAAAACCGTTCTGCAAAGTCCGCTACGCCCCCGATACGTTCCCCCCCCCCCCTTTTTTTAACGCCAGACTACAGCTCAATACGAAAACGGGTTTCCACAAGGTGGCTAATGGGAGAATTTTGCAACGGACCCGTTGCAATCGTCGAGCGACGGGCAAACGCGCCGCGTTGCCCGTTTCGATCCCCGTACACATTTGTTGCACACGCGGTATGCAAAACGCGTTTCCACAAGGTAGCCAATAGAGAGGAGGTGGATAAAAAAAAAATATGCCGCTCTTTCTCCAGCGTCGATTTCCATTCGGTAAACGCTTGAACCTTCGCGCCTTAACGATCGCTGCGTCATCGGCGCGCGTTTTAAATTCAATCGGGACGCGAAGCGAGACGAATCAATATTCATAGGGAAAAGAGGTAATCGTGTAACTTGCTGTTGCATATAATCTCGGACGATAATAGAGCCGATGTAATGGATGCACGCGAGGATAAACACACGCGATGGCTGGGTTCATTAGCACATACCTGACGGCGTGTTATCTTGCAAGGCACGGCGGCGATTGCTGGACTCTGCGCGTCGTTCTTGTATCGCTTAATTATCGCCGCTATTTTTAAGCAAAGGAACTTAATTGGGGGGGGGGGACGGCGTTAGGCGGTCGAAGATGAGCTGATTTGCATGATTTTTTGGAAGGGACGCGTTTTTCTCCCGTTTTTCTGACTTCGGGTATCATTTGTTGTAACCTTTCCCTGTTGCGACGTGTTGGTTTCCTTTTTTCCTCCAAGATATTTCGAAATGACGGAGTTGTCGCACGTTGTTCAGCGAAGGTGCGGAATATCTGATCTTTTCGAGTGGCCGGGAATTTCAAAGAGTTCCGTGCCAGACCGATTTTCGTTCGTTTTGTGCGAACCGCGAACTGTGCCGCAGTTACGACCGATGATTGGGTAAAACGAAAATTTGCACCCCTTTCGCGCCGCATGATAAACGATGCACGTTTCACTTCGTAATAATTATTTTACCAATATGCGTGCCAATATCGCGTATATGCGGTGAACGAAAAAGTTGGTCTTTGAACGCGTTAATGTCTGGCGGTTTGAACGTTCGAGGGATTGAAGTGTATTCGAAATTGAGATTATTTGGAAATTTCTGTATGGATTCGGCGTGGAACAGCGAAATATTTTCGGCGTTGCAATCGCACGGTGGCCGGCGCAATTCGAGGGTTCAAATAATCGAGAGACTTGCGCGCGGCTGAGCCGAGAATGCGAGAGAGAATTAATGCACCCGAATCGAATTCGAGATTTCAGAATATTGGATATCGAAATATTTGGCAAAATTGCCGGACCCTCGTTTATCAAAGATTGAAACACGCTAGGGCGGAAACACTGATCAATCGTTGGAAGCACTGATTATCCTGGAATTGAAGCAATCGAAAGCCCCGTGACACCATCGAGCGTTCGATTCGAATGTACTTGTATTAAAAAGTTGATGCAAATGTACCTCGAGAAAAGTATTCAAAAGCTCGTACGTTGGTAGCGTGTTAAACACAGTCATTTATACGTTTGCACATTTAATAAGGCGTGACACGGATGAATGTGTAACAGGAACGAATTCGCCGGATTAGAAGGCAGAGTGGAGAAATCGAAGTGGTGGACTGGAAAGGATGCTGGCAAGTACGACACCGAGGAACTGAGGGATGTCAGATGGCTCGAGGACGCGATGAAGGTGTACGCGAAAGCGTTGGACACGCTGTGGTGAGCATTACCTGTTGATTGCGCAGCGATCGTCCGTTCCCGTGAAAATTTCCAACATTGTCGGGAACAAAACAAAAGACTACACAGCTACTCGCTATCAAAAGATTGCTACATAGAATTCCAGTGAAACAGCGTTCTCCGCTTTATCGAAACGAAAATAACGCGATCGCAGGGGCAAAGCATTATTTTACAATTGACAGGAGGAAAATGAATTTGCATTTTCTTCATGCAAGTGTCGATGCAATAGTCTCGTCTACGGGAGATAAAGAAAATTCGCGAAAATCTATACGACGATCGATGGAAAGGGAATCGAAAGATACGTTGGGAAATCTATCGAACAGGCGAGTGAACGGTGCAGAAGTTACAATTACTGGCAACGCGAATGAGAACCATTTACAAGATATGCAAATCGTTACTTATTAAACGTAATACGTTATTTCCAAGATCTTGCCACCTGTCAGGTAGATCGTACTTCTGTTTTTTTTTCCCTCCGCGAAAACGGAAATTGATATATACGCGGTGAGCAACATATGTAGCGTTGCGTTCGTTAGATGGCGTAGTAATGATTAGGTCTGATTCAATCAGGAGTTAATTAAATGACACACCGCGCGGTGTAAATGCGTGTCGCCCTTCGCGCGGAGATTCGATTAGATTTTGTTACGAGCTTATTTCGGGACGAGCATCGATCTGTAACGATCTGTTCGCCGTCTGTCACGGCGAAACAGCGATTGCTCGAGCGTTACCCGCGACGCTTGTGCGATTGACGAAAATGGTCACGGTTCCGGTTTACAGACGCGGCCGTTTAACGTTCCAACAGGTGAAGCTGCAATTCAGCATACGAATTGCAAGCTCGCGCACTTTCCGCGGCGGTGGTAATGAATAAACCCGTGCCACATCGTTTCGACGAAGTAATATATTCCGAATTGCCGATAAAAACCGGAAACTAATTCCCTATTATTTAGTCCGGTCGTGGGTTCCCTTGAATCGCCTCCGATAACGGCAACGATTCGCCTCTCACTTTGGTTAAAAAAAACAACAACAAAAAAAAAACAAAAAAAAAAAATAGAAGAAACGCATGAATCAGGTGAAACCAGTAGACTGGAACAATTGCACCGATATCGATTCAATTATGTTCCACGCCTAGCGCGAAACTATTCGGGCGAACCGAACGGTGTGGAATCGATTTACGGAAAGTTCCCTTCACAACCTCCACCCCTATCCGGCTCTAGCAAGAAGAAGAAGTGCAAGAACCAGGTGAACCCAGTAGACTGGAACAACGTTTTGTCAAACGTCGTCGCGGATCACGCCAAGGAGTCGCAATCGTCGGCCACGTCTCTGGAGTTATCAATGAAGGCGAGGTCCGCCGAGCTGCAAACGCTCGGGTTCGTCGTTGTCCACAAGAACAAGGCGAAGCTGCACTGGGGCGGACGGGACGGGGGCGACGACGACGACGACGACGACGACGACGACGGGAAGAAGGGCGCGGACGAGGACGACGATGACGAGGATGACGAGGCGGAAATGCCGAAAGCTTTCAGGAAATTAATCACCAAGGAAAAGGGGACGAAGACCGGTTGCGCCACCACCGCGAAGGAGATAAAATTGTTGCACGAGGACGACGACCAGGCCGCCCATGTTCTTGTCTCCGAGATGGACGACAGCGAGTGGTGGACGATGGTGAGCACGGCTTCGATTACTATTATTATTATTATTATTGTCCGATGGGATCGGTTGCGCAACGTCGCGCACGGAACGATACTATCGATACCGTTCGGTCGTTCTGGAATTTTCCGAATTAAATACAGCAATTATGTAAATTGCCGCGGCGCACGGACAGCCGTTAGTTCGATTGTTATGCAAGCCAATTAAATATTCAGCTATGCAGCCGTGGAGCGTTACGCTCTTGGAAATGATCGTAGCCGAGCCGTTAGCGAATTCTGTAAGTGCTGCAATTATACCAGATACGGTTGCTATTGCGATTAAGTTATCGCGAACTGGTTGTCGAATTTTGTCGAACGGCCGCGTAATCGATCCGCCGCAACGATCGGCATCGTTTCCATTTATTTATCGCATCCGCCGTGCGGTTTTCTGGAAATCGTTACCGCCAATAATATTGTTGCCCCCGTAGGTTACGATAATTATCAATGATTATTAGCTCGGTTATTACACGATCGTATTAATTTCACGGCTGTACAATAATTACGCGAACAGCCGGCAGTCAATAAATTCACCGCCGATCGATATTCTCAGGAATTTTTCGCTTATCGGGCATAAATAGGTTAAATAATGTAAGGAGGTCCGCGGACGTTCAATATTCATAATCAATATCGAAGTTGCAACAAATAACAGGTTGTATAACTCTATTAATATTTATAAACGATAGCAGCATTGCTTGTGATCAAATTTGACGAGTGGAAGGCAGCAAGTATAAAACATATAATAATAATGATGATGATGATGATGATAATAATAGTAAAATCAAGAAACAGGTCGCTCGCCGACAGATTCCACTCGAACGTGTACACGTATTCCGCCCTACTCGCTTCAACTTTTCCTGTATTATTATAATTGTAACAAATTATTGCATTATTTTTATAAATTGTTCAACCTCTCAGCCACTGCAACATGGATACCAATAAACTATACCAATAAACGGTCGCAGCGCTAGTCAATCATTTGAGAATTAATAGCAGATCAACAGCAATCGACTACCAAACTATTAGCAAATCACAATATTTATTGAACTATTCGCACGGAAAAGACACGACCCATTAATTAACAAAGTGATACAACATTTGCACCGCGGCGACAAGATAGAACCGGCACGCGAGAGGCGTGTCGAATTTCGGCGATTCTGCCTCGACGTGCACGAATATTCGGAGTAACTTATGCTTGGCAATCTTAAGTTAGTTAAATGTGGTATTAAAAATGTCGAGTTCGAAGCAACGATTGCTCGCGATATCGCGTGCTCCGTTCATGGGGTCGGAGGCAATATAATAATTAAAGATCAGCAGCACGAAGACGATCGCAAATTAATAAATTTGTTCGCTTAGGTTGGCACCGTGAGCGGTGTCGGTGTGGCCATGTTCGTCGTTGGAATTCTAGCTGTCTACGTGGTCTACACGAACATCAGAGGACCAGTCCCGCCTAAGAACGCCCGTATCGAGAGGGACACGAGCCTGAGAAGAGTCGGCAGCGACAGGGAGCCGCCGATGCGTACGCAGAGGCAGGTTCGTACGTTGCAAAGGAGGGACAGTAATCGTAGCATCAGGAGCACCGTTTCTGAGAAAAGCGTCTGATGCGATTTCGATGGAAGCGGCATCGATGACTAACGCCAGCCTGGTCTAAGAAAGAAGCAAGGAAAAACCGGAAAAAAAACACACACACACACACACACCGAGTCGAACAGTTGGGAACTACTTGGAACCATTCTGTCGATGCGTTCTCTGTTTTCGATCGAAAGAAACGAGGAAAAGGAAACGAGTTCGCGTCGATTCGAATGTATAAACGACGACGGAGAATTCGTGGCTATTCGGCCCACTTTGGCTCGGTTCGAATCAGTCTGAATCGGTTCGAGCGAGCTCGAAGCTGCTTTCGGATTCGACGCGATTCTCTTTGCAACGGGTATTTCACTTTCACGGAACTGCTTCGTCGTGTCTGTTATATATTACAAGCGATAGAAATTTTCGTTGCACGTCATCTCGTTGTACGTCTGCTTCGAACTGATTGTAATCCGTTCTACTGCGTTCGAATCGGTTTGAATCGGTTCGAGCTGATCCAAATTTGTTTCGCGCCCTTCAGATTGGTACGAATGGATTCGAGCTTGCCCCGAACTCTGTGCGAATCGATTGAAATCGATTTCGATTTGCGCTCCACTCGGCTTCGTTTTTGTTCAGACCCGTTCGAACCAGTTCGAACCAATCTTAACTCGAATCGATGAGAATCGACATGAATATTGTCAATGCACGCGATCCGGACAGTTTCGATTACTTCATCCCTGTTGTTTTTATTATTTTGAGCTGAATTAGCTAGATTCGAGGAAACGTGTACGACCGTATTCGATTGCAACAAGTACGTCACACGTTCCAAGAAAACATTGTATAACAACTTTCTATCCAGCAAACGCGAAACAAGTCGTTGATTACCTTATTAATTTCTCGCTTATATCCCCCGTCTTTTACAATTATGTACATAACGAAATAAATTATTACCCTGTCCCTCGATCCTTGTCCCATAAAAGATGTTTCGCGAAGGAAAGCTCGACGCGACGAACGAACGAACTCAACGCGACGAGCAATGGAGGCAACTGTAATTTCCCTAAAGCAAACGAAAAATGATAATAATTATTCATCAGTAATGTCAGTAATACGCAACGACAAAACGTTCTTAAAAAGAATCGATAATAATACAAACAAAAGGGGAAAGAAAAATGGTTAAACTTAACGAGAAGAACAACGAACAAGCAGAAACAACTGCGACCAGTCCTTCAAATGACCAAATCATCGATAACATACACGAACTTACTTAAAATAAAAAAAAAAATGAATAAAATGAAAGGGAAAAAAAGAAAAAAAATACAACGGGGCGAAAGTGTACAGTGGTATTCGAACGCTAATCAAATATCAACCCTTCTCCCCCTTTGGCTCGTTTAAGATTAGTAGATATCGTTACTGCTTGAACCGTGATACGTTACACGTGAACTTGTTATCAGACATGTGTAAACCATTAGCTGTTTAGCAATAAAATTGATCAAATTCTGTCCATACGATCCCACGTCTTATCTATTGTCACTCGACTCGACTGCCGATGACAGGTTGATCGTACGCGTCGAAGTGAAATCCTTCGAAACCGTATCAAACGTTGTTGCACACACAAGGCCCGTCCATAATTGGCGGCCTCTACGTTTGCATCGAGCACCGTCGCGTGCACAGAGATTTGCACCACATGCACCGAGTAGATTTGCCTTCACCATAGCAGAGATGCAGAGTGCACATACCGGTTCCCAAGAATAAATTGTGCACAATTTCCACACAGCACAATTATGTATTTTTCCGCGCATACAGAATTACGAACAGAAGCGTTCAGGACAATTCAGGAGCGGCGGTACGCACGCAAGCAGACGTTCGGAATGGTTGACGAACGAAAAAGGCGATCCAGTAACGGCGGAGCTCGAGGTTTCCTGGGTGATTCCGATGATTCGCAATTCGTCAGGATCTTTGGTTTAATTTCGCGTGCACGATGCGGAGTCTCCCGTGAGATTTGTCAAATTTCTGTCATTCGTTTTCAGTGATATTCGACGGGATTTTTAAAATATTGAAATACCAAGTTATTTTCAACATTACTTCAGATATTTCGTACTCGTTTACTACTGCTCTTCCTCGTAACGTGACCGATTAAAAAAAAAAGAAGAAAAATCTTAAATACATAGCTCGCGAATGCGCGACGAAAATTTTAAATAATCCTTTACGTTGCGCCAAGTCAACGCGATTTCATTGAAAGGTATTACCCGAACGACACGATTTTCCACCCAGGGCAGGGGTTTAGGGTCGATAAAATTGTCCTTGGTGTTTCTTTTCAATTTCATACAGATTGTCAGCCGCGAAACGAGACGTCAAAGTGACAACTTCCGCTACGAGGAAGCGGGCACGTAAAAGCTGCGGGGCGAGTGTTGCCGCGGATGTGATAAATTAAGATTGTAAAATAGGGTTACAGCCGGCGTGGAGAGACCAACTATTGTTCTCGCCACTTGACCCAATCAGACTTTCAATCAAGGTTACGTAACACGTAAAATACCGACGATCATCGCTATGCCATGACCGAGGCGATGACGATGACGAGCAAGGGCCTGTCATATCGGACGACGAAGATCCGCATGCACAATTTTAATATCGCCGTAGTAATGAAATTTTTCGCTGAAACCTTTCGGCAGCCACTGAATGCAAAACATTTCTCCCTTTTCACGTGGCGCGAGTCTTTCGTAACGATAGTTAAATACCATATTGCTTCCTTTTCTTAATCGACGCGTTTCCCCTCTTCCTCCCATTGCTGATTATTATTTCAATTAATAAACGACAACCACTGTACTCTCGATTGTCATATTTCGTCGCGTCTTCGTTGCCAAGAACGATAGAGTACTGTAATCGACGCAAATTGTGAAACAAAATATTCGGCAGCGTCGATCGTCGGAGGATCTATTTAACAGTTTATTAATTTATTCATCTTATCGAACGTCATCGGTGTTTGCAACGATTCATTCACAAGGGTTGCAAGGTATCGATCTGTATACGTATCACCTTCTTTCTCGAGTGCACGCTAGATTGTTCACCGCCTACCAGCTCGTTCATTCGGAGGCCAGACAACGACCTGTGAAATCCCAGAATTCATGAGACTCGTGACGTCAACGGAGAATACGTCCCATGCGGGTAACAGGAAAGTGTCGTGCAACGTGCCAGGGGATTCCCACTTTCTTTGTGCAGTTTCCTAAACTTCAGCGGACACGCGTCCGTGGAAATGATCAAGACTAAATATTCCTAGACCATGCCCACAATAATAATAATAATAATAATAATACGAAGAAGAAGAAGAAACTCGGGAAACATCGTTCAAGTATAAATAAGTAGAAGATGGAACGGATATAGTTGATATAACTTTCAGAGTACGAAATAACGGCGCAGAAAACAATAATGTTGACGAGAAGTAAATAGTACAAGCGATTCGAGCGCAAGCCCGTGTTAAATGAACTACAATTACCGCAGTTGATAAATCTGCAGATGTGAAAAATGTGAAAAATATTTGCGAAACGCGCGTGAACGTTACGCGTTCCGCGGCGAATCTTTTATATCTATTTAAATTAGCGTAAATTGGTAAAATGGTGCGTTAAAAATCATTAAGCAACAGATCGCGGGCGAGATCGTTCGATTGATGCCGCAATCCGCCACGTAACGGTGGGGTAAGCGATAGCGAATAGTTATTAAAATGTAAATGAACTGTGAGAGGAAAATTCATGTAAATCGTGCCGCTCGTAGTGTACCCTTATTGTATATGCAAAATCGTTCTGCTCCTTCTAAATGTCATGAAATCGGGGTGCGTTACAGTCGTTCTTTTCAATCTGCAATCCGGTTTGCTGGAACACTAGGGAATTTTGCTCTCATTCGGTAAGAATCGACGCACCTGTTGCGTCGTCGTTCAACCGATTTAATCCGGCGACGAAATAACGTTGTAATTGGCCTTTTAAATCGTGAACGGAATTTCGTGGGAGGAAAATTCGTATGACCGTTCTGAAGCGCCTCCGAAACTGTTTTCGACCTTGATCAGAACGATATCGAGAACGAAACTTCGCTGGGCGTTTTCGTCGCGGTAATCGATAAAGCTCGATTGATAAATATATTATTACGATATATCATTTCGTACGGTGTCCAGTAGTTGCTGGAGCACGGGGGGAATAATTACGTGCAACCGTTGAACTGAGAATAAATTGGAAGGAAGTTGAAAAAAAAAATGGTTCGTAAGAAAATAATGAAAACTATGATAGTCGACAAGGTTCGATTAATATATGTATATATATATATATATGTTGCTGCGTTACAGTGCATAATTATTATTGCTACCGTAATTTCGAGCAGCACGCAAGCGTCAGGACGGCATGAAGGAGGAAAATTCCTACATTTGCATTAACACGTTCGCAACGTGTTGCGCGGTTGGATGCGTCGACAAAAAATTGATTTCCTCTCACAATTAGCCGATCACGTTGTGTTTTTACCTCCGCGTAAATAGCGTTAACCATCAACATTTTGCTATTTACCGTGGCCAACGCTGTGCCAATGCACAGTTGCGTGCACATTCACGCAACGGACGGTTATCGAGGGAAAAAGAAACGCAGAAAAATGAACAACCAACGGACTCTGACCGATTCTCCCCGGATGAAGAAACCGCCGCGCGATTCACCGGCACAGAAAGATTGTCCTGGTCGATGACGCGTGCAACGGGACGCATCTTCGAATGGGCACGCGCCTCGGCGGTAAAAGTTCCTAGGATTCGTCGACGACTCGGCGCGTATCTGGCGAAAACCGTTCGACTCTCGCTCGAGCTTCGTTGAAACTATTGACATAAACCGCTAAGAAAAGGAAAGAAAAGGCAGCGCCGTAAAATTTTCCCAGTTTCGTCGTCGGGCTCAGGTTTCTCTTCGCGTCCAGCGAACGACGTAGGTGTTGCATTATTACTAACGGATGCATAGCCGACGAGCGTGTCGCAAAGGTCGTTCGTGACGTCGCGATACCTGCGACGCCGTTGACAAGCGTCGCGCGAAAAGGTGCGGCAAGAAGGGTTGACGTTTCGGACGCAGAACGGAAACCGCGTTAATGACCACCAGTTGCCGCGAGGTTAACGTCCACAACTGCGAAACGATTATCGAACTGCAGGAGTTCCGATTGTTTGGATACGACCGTCTCAGTCGGGACAGATCCGCGTAAATCACGGCCGACTTCGATCGCGTTATAATTGCAGGTGAATTTGAATCGAACTAATTGAAGCTGCCCGCGATCTCGCGTGCGCGAGAGGGTCGTCCTTGAATTTATAAGCACTCGTCCGTGAGATATCCCGCCATTTCAAGCGTTTCCACGTGTTCCAACGAACGGTCAAAGGTACGCTTTGGAAAATTTCAAGGTGTATTTCGTCGCTCTTGTTGTTATTTGCGTCTTTCGTTATCCCACCTAGGATCCGCCTGTGACGCTGATCCACCCGATGAAAGATCAGAGAATACAAAAAACATAATTGGTAGAGAAGATTATCGAGCGCAAAAAAAGAAAGAAAAAAAGAAAAAACACGGGTTCTCTTCGAGCACAAACAACAAATTAATTCGATCGTCCCGCGACCGTAGCGCGATCAATTTAATGCACAACGGCAACAGATTGTTTTCCATTAATCCTCTATTTTCAACACTCGAATCGTTTCGTAACTCCAGGTGTTTGAAAGAGAGAAAAAAAAAAAACGGGAAACTACACGTTGCACCTTGTTTTCCCGCAACAGCTTACGACATCGGGCCGCGGATCCTGGACTCGCGTGAAGCAGCGCAGATCCTCTGCGACGCCGATTCATTTCGCCTCCCCCGACCGATTTTTTCGCCGTCGCGCAACGTCCGAGCAAGCGGCGAGGTGTCGTCGCTCGTGGCGAACGCTATTCGCGGAACGTCGCGAGAAATTCCAAAAAGAAAAAAAAACCACTTTTCCCCCAGGTCTTCCGGGAAGGCAGCGGTCGCGCGCGTTTCGATCGCGCTCGACGTCGAACGACGTCGAAGAAAAAGCGGCGAGCCAGGCGGCTAGAGGTGCGATAACGCAATTAGAAGAGGCGACGCGTCATGAAAGTTTCATGAAACGGTTTCATGCTGGCCGCGTGACGAAACACCGCGAAGGGTAATCCCCGACGCGATCCGGAATCGCCGGTTCCGGTACGGTCGATCTTTCGACGGGATCGTTCGATTCGCCGCGACGCGACGACGATCGATCTGGAACGATATCCGACGCGGGCGGATAACAGATAATTCGAAAGGGTTCGATCGCACGCCCGCGGTTCGACCCGTTCGATTCGTGTTTAATAAGCGAGAGCACCGCGCTCGCCATTGCGATCAACGATGCGAAACGTTAACCCCCTCGCAGCCATGCGAATTGCGGGCAACGGTGTGCAATTTTTCGTTAATGAAATTGCAAGCAAATCGCGGCGATGTTGGTGAAATTTAACGGTGCTTCGCGCGTGCATCGGGGACAGCTTTCTACCTTTGTGACGCTGGAAGGGTTTTTATTTAATAGACGAGAATTTAGGGGAAATATGTATAAGAGAGTTACGCTCTCTGCAATAAGATCGTTTAATAACCCCATCCGGAAGAATAGCGTTTTTACAATCAACTGGACTCTTACGTGGAAATTGACGCGATCTTCTCGACGCGACTAAAATAAGGAAAGAAGCAAATACACATGTACCGTATCGCATACTCCTAGGTAAGTTTCATTTCCTGTTGTCAATCGCGTCAGATGTAATCCCCGATTACTCAGATCTGTAATTTAAATCGCAACAACGCGTCGCAAAAAGCGCGTTAAGCGCTTACGGAGCGTCGATAGGGTCGAAGATCGTTCATGTGTACGGGAACGCGTGTAAAAGGGGGAAAAGAAGTCTGATGGCACGATAAGAGAATGAATTGCATCACGTTCGCATGGATCGCAGGGGGGAATCGCGAAAAGGTAACAGGTCTTGAATAATGAAACAATGAATCACCGATTATGGTTAAAGGACATTAACAATATTCTACGCCGTCTTGCTTCGCCTTGACGTTACACAACGAGCGATATTTAATAAATAAATCTCCTTGGCTCCCCCTTGGTGCAGTTTACCGCAACAATGTAACGCCGGCGATGCTGAATGGTTATCATTGGCTGGAACGATACTGCCGGTAGATTAATGGAAAAAACGACGCGGGGGAAGAGCTCCTACCGCGGTCGGATTTATTCTTAGATTTTTATTTTTTTTTTTTTATTCCATGCACGACCGTGCTGGAATTATTTAGACAACTGCAGTCGAGCGTGACTTGTGGATCAAGGATTGTCGTGTCTTATTTCCGTCGGCCACGCGTGTTTCGCGCTACGGGACGAATCGATAAGAGTTTTTATTATTAGCCGGCATTCGTTTCGTTGGGTAGGTAATGGTTTTGTACTTGAATCATTTGCTTCGCGAACGCTGTGGCAATTTTTGAGTCCTTCTTGCCGTTGCCACTATTGTTATTATTATTGTTGTTAGCGTCGATTTTTCGGGATCGAAAATGTCGCTCTGGTTTTTAATAATAATCACATTGTTATTATTGTTATTATTATTAATCCGATTCGTCGAGCAGATAACGCTTTCGTTGTTGAAATGCAGTAATAATATTTTGTGCTCGCCATGTGTTTGGGGCGAGCTTCGAATTGTACTTTCGACCCGATTTCGTGGAAAATATTTCAAAGGGGTTTCGGTGAAATTGGAAAACCTTGGATTAATTATCGGCTATTGCTTATCACCCTATCCTCGCGTTAATCACGCCGATTTTTAAATTACCTCTGCCCGAATTTCTGGCAGCCTCGAGTCAATTTAAATACCCCCCCCGAGAATCGAACGATTTCCAATAAATACCAAACAACAACGTCATGATCCTCGATAAAAGTAACGAGAACGAAACACGCATCACCGAATCCCACCTGCGAGAATCGGCTGAGAATCACTGATCGAAGTAAACACCACAATACCTATTACGGATGCCCTCCCCGGGCATATTTTTTTCCAATTTCAAAATGTCTGCTGCGAACCACTGGCCACCCGTTTCGTCGAACGAAACATCGGACGAACGCTCGCCGATTTATCATTACCTCGAGGGAACCGAGGAAAAGGTGAAAGATGGCGGAAAGAGCTGCAAAAATGAAAACAGAAAAAAAACGAGAGAAAGGAGAAAAAAGGAGGAAGGAAAAAAGAGAACGGAAAAAGGGAAAAGCGTAGGAAAAACGCGAGAAAAGAGAAAAAGGGAGAAGCAGAAGAAAAACGCGAGGAAAGAGAGAAAGGGGGAAACGCAGGAAAAACGGGAGGAAAGAGAAAGAGGGAGAAAGACACGGGGAAACCGCGAGAAAAGAGAAACGAGGAGAGAATGGGGGGGAAGAACGCGGTGAGAGGGAGAAATAGGAGAAGAAAGACAAAATCGGCGTGAAGAATGAGAAGTGAAACCTGTATTAAAAGGGGTAGGTGGCGGAGTGGGAGAGGAGTACAGTGGTGGAAGCCACGGTGTTAGCTGCCGATGTCGATGGACGGCGTCGATGGGGCCAAACGATAGCGCCGTGTTCGAGCACAGCGGCACAAAAGATGCAGAGAGATGGTGGTGGAAGGATGGGGGACAACGAACAATTCAGGGTCCTCGTAACCGGTTCTATATAAAAGCACATGCCACGTCAACGGGAGAAGACATTCTCGGCAAGTAATCGGGCCGGTGATGACCGAACAGTAAGGTCACGCGACCTGGCGAACGACGCAGCGTGTGCTCCACGCGAAATTTTCTTTTGCGCACCGTACACGAATAAATAATGATGGGCAACAACGTCGACGGTTTATAAGGAAAACGACGCGAGACAGATAAGTTGAAGGGGGAGCCAAGTGAATAGGGACTGAGCTAAAATAAAACGGCAGAGAGGAGAGAAGGACTGAAGCGTCACGATTCCCGATTGACACTGCGACGAAGATATTATCGTAGAAAGTAAAAAAAAAATAGAGGCGCAAAGGGTGCGAAGAGTTGGAGTATAACATCGGGATACATAATAGTGTGAAGTGATAAATATACGACGTAGTGTGGGTGAAGGGACGACGAAGGCGGAGAGGAATCGAAAGAATCGAGAGAAACGAGGTAATCGTTTGAAGGAGATTTGGTAGATCAGCTGCAGCAAACGAACCGACGTGCGCCCGTTGAAAAGTCCAGCGGGCAGAGTGAAAGTCCGCTGAACTCCTAAATTCGAACGACTTTCCAGTGCGCCGAGTGTACTTTGGCTCCAACGTGGATCTGTTCCCTCTGTTTCGTCGAGTTCCTCTTTGGATCCGTGACCAGGTAGCAGGAAGCGAACTCGAGGAGACGCGGTTAGAAGAAGGTCAGGCCCGTGAGACACTGATTCTGAGGTGAGCGAACGAAAAGTGGGGAAACAACAGTTGCATCGTGTTAAGTGTTGAGAAAAAAACTGTAGAGAAACAAACTGTTCACGCTTTGGATTTGTATAGATACTCGTCAGATTCTACGGGGGCATCGAATTAAAACGTCCTTCGAGAAAGCTGGTGGCAAAGGTTGACTGGGAGGATCGGTTGGGAAACTCGGTTACGAAAAATTTCTTGGAGAAGTTGGTTTAGAAAGTCGTTTTAAAAAGATGGCGGACGAATTCTTTGGGAAAGCTGATTGGAAAATGGTTGCAAGGATCGTTTGGAAAGATAGGTTGGAAAAGCTGATAGGGAAAGGATTGGTTAGATCGTTTGGAAAAACTGATTGGGAAATGGTTGGGTAGATTGTTTGGAAAAGCCGATTGGGAAAGGTTCGATTAGATCGCTCGGAAATATTGATTGGGAAATGGTCGGCTAGATTGTACGGAAAACTCGATTGAAAATATTGTTTGAAAAAATCCGATTGGGAAAATTGGTTGGAAAAGTCGATTGGAGAAATTCTTTTGGGGAAGCCTCGGCGAAAATTAATTAACTACCGAGTGAACATCTCGATTTTCATCGAAATCTGTTTCGTCGATTTCATTCGACGAGTTCGCGGTGAATATTAACTGTTCTAACGAAATTCACGAATCTGCTTTTGACACAATTCTGTCGACTTTCGATTCTGTTGGTGAACCAAGATGTATACAAGGGCATTTTTTATTGAAATCGAAAGTGGGGCGAGTGGCAGTCAGTCCGGGTGTACAGAAAAATAATTACCATCCATTCAACGAAACCAGTCACAATGTATGGAACGTTCGTACTGGCCGAACAGTGGCGTACCGAACACATTTTTTCGTCCGACTGAAACTCGAGTATCGTGATCCTTGCGCGACCGATGGGCATTCGATCGATAAACTCGAAATCGATTGCCGCCAACGATTAGCGTCGAATAAATGTCTAATATCCGTTTCAAGGGAAATTTTACGAGCCACTGATTATAGTAGAAAATATCCATTGAAGGATTCATCGATGATTCGATTGAAAATTCTGACCCTTCGATCGAAAAGTAGAGGAAAAAGATGGTGAAGATAAATCGAACAGAGTTGATCGTTCCCCAGTACAACAAAGAGGACTGCCGGGAATTAAAAATGGGGGAAGATTAATTTTTCGTGCCACTGGTTTCGCAAAACTCGTATTAGATCTGACAATATTTTCCTGGTAAAATATTTTTCAATTTTTTCGATAGCTCGAAAAATCAAGCGATTTATTTATCGTTATTAAATATCGATACATTTCTGTTATTTCTTTATAACAATTTTGCTTTATCTTCCGATCAATTTTTTTCTGTCTCCCTCTACAAATATTTCTGTTCCACCGTGCATACAACGTTTTTATTGCGAATGCGTGCACGAACGTGTACAGAATAATTTGATACGAAATTCGCCGAAAATAAATCCGTGCTAATTAAAATAATTAAATTCCACGAAAGTTCGCGACGCACGATCCAGTCGCGATAACTTTTTGCCAATTATTACAGGAAACAAAGTAAGTGCGTTCAGTGACAAGAGTAAAAAAAAAACAAATTAACATTATTCAACGCTTCTGCTCCGATTCAGGTGAGCAAACGTACGCGCGGATCATTAATTCTTTAAATTAATAAGGAAATTTACCAAACTGTTCACCACTGGAATCAACCAGCGACAGTGGACTACTTTTCTTTCCCTCTTGATAATTGCAAAGTACACGGTGTTACGAAAGTGTTTCGTAGGCCTGTTTGACACTTTCTCAGGTTCGATACCTATATAGCGCCGCAGGGAAACGTTCCAAAACGAAAGGCGCACGGTATAAATCTTTACAATTGCACAAGCTGGTAGATAATGATCGATTTAAGCAACAAGCTATATTAACACCGACACCGTCCAATACATTGTAAAGAATTGCATTCTATGACCCGAGGTTATTAAACCTCACTATGGACTTGCTCAAGTAGAGAAAGTTTTAACAAGTTCCGTGCATACCGTACAAAGTGGCATGAGTTGACCGTTTAAAGACATTATCATTCTACAGAATTTATTGGGAGAATCGTTCGCAATTTATTTCGTGCGACCGACCGACCGATATCTTCAGCGAGAAAACGAAAGAAAAATTAGGAAAAAAGTTGCACGAAAAGTGAAACAGAGAAATGAACTTCTCGTCAATTATGATACAAACGAAATCGTCGATCAGAAATAAAAGGTAATCAACGCTTTACCACTGTCAAATCGACTTTCGAACGATTGCCATTTACCTTTCTATACTTTCTTAACAAACACCCGCGGTGTCGTCAATTCGCCTAGAATCCAACCGACGACAAAGAACATTCGCCGAATATGAATTATTCAAATAAAAAATGTGGCCAAAATTCGTATTTATCTTTCAAGTAACCGATCACGATAATATCGATGGCTCAGCAAGCGAATTGCAAGACCGAACAGCCGAAAAAGACAACAAGCTTTTCGGACGATCGCGACGACGAAGCGAGGAGAAGGTGTCGCCTAGAAAAATGTCCAAGATTAATTAAGAAATACCGAGTTAGCCAACGTTACCTTAATTTGGTAACAAGGTATTAATTGATACATACTCGATCGCCAACAACCTGTCCTTGTAACGTGTCAAAACAATCGTCCCTTCGAACGTCAGATTAAGTCGTCGAATAAGATCACTTTCGCCGAACCTCTCACCTGAACGCACCGGTCAGGGCGCGAGCACGAGTGCGATTGAATTACCTGGTCCGAGGTCGTCCCCTCGCATTTTCACGTGGAAAATTCGATTGCCCCGAGGTTCTCTGGCGTTCGTCTTATCGTTTCGCGGAAAGCTGCCTTACACCTGTGCCACCAATTAAATACAATTAAAGGGAAACTTTTATTATCCGTGCGCCAGTCGTCCAAACGATCTGCTGTTTCGCTATTCCATTAGGCGGAGTGCGTCAAAAAATTATTGCTCGCTGGAAAACGAAGGCAGTCGCGGGGAAGATTATATTTTTTTGTCGAAACAGAATTGCAATAATATACAGTAGGCGAAGAGAAATGAACAGAATGAAACGCTATATACATTTTAACATCTGGCATAGTTGTTCAAGTCGGTAATCATTTAAATTCGACAACAATGCTATCAACATCTACTAAGGAGACAATAAAAAAAAAAAGGGATGGGGGAATAACAAGCTCTGTTTCGTTTAAAAATAAACCGTTGAATAACAGCGGAGGAATGAAACGCGTAGAACCGTGTCGGCATCGAGGCACCGAGGAGGATAACAATTGGAGAACTTGAATCGAAGGCTGTTCGGAATATAAAATAAATAAGAGCCACGTTTTCCACTACTGCGCGGTGGTATCCCCTTTACGGGGAAAAAAGGGTACCGAAGTAATCCAATTACACTACGATCCACGTCGTGCCGCCAAAGAAAGAATCATCCTTGGTCGCATTCCCCGGGTTTTTCATTTGCCACTTTACTTCGGTTTCCCTATGGGCACGGCCATCAATCTCTCGCTAATTGAAGGAACGTCTGAAAGTTATTCGTCGTCAACGCGTCGGGTGTGTCTATTTGTCGCACGAGGCCCGAGATTGTACCGTTGTCATCGATCATTTAGAGAACGATGGAACGTGGGGTGGATATTCTTTGACTGCGAGTATCATTTTCTTAACCCTTTATGGACATCCGGGACCTTGAAGCGATACGAACACTCGATCATTTCTGCTTCGCGGGTCTGGTTTAATTTTCTTCTTACTTTCTTTCATTTCTCGCGTGGTGGAACAATTGGTGAATGATTGAAGCATGTACGGTGGCGTATCTGATGTAATAATTGAAAAGGGACGTCGAGTTAGTAACTGTCTAGTAAAATCGTTCGACGACAAGGCTATACGAAACTTCGTATAATTTGCAAATAAAACTTTGTATTTATATATCAATTGAATGATTAAACAACTTTGAACCGCTTACTACCGTGTGCCAGTTAGTACTAAATACGTATGCAACGGAACCTTGATTAACTACGATGTCTGTATGATCTACGATCCGAGTATCTACGTACTCGATTAATTAATCAATGCTGTCGAACTTCTGCTGAAAGCGTACGCTCGTAATCTTATCTTCTGGTTCGTACAATTTATAACGAAAAAGCAACCACTGTTTTCATTCAATCCTTCCGATAATCGAGAAACATAATTTGCATTTAATCGTTTCTCTCTTGCATCTCATTCATCGATCAATTTGATCAATTTGTTTAATTATTAAATTATATTATTGAATCGTGTTTTAAGTCTATGTACCAGCCCCTTTATGGTACTTATTCTTTCGCCGTACATTGTACCCTTTACCTGGGCATAATGATTCGTCGAGAACGATTGAAAATTGGAAAATTTCAACACACAGATGGGGACCATCCTGCAACAGTCGGTCTTAAAAGGCCGACAGACCAGTTCCGGCAAGGAGAAGGATCTGCTTCATAAATTATTCAAAGAGGCGGCGACAAATTATTCCAGTCAGCTGGCGATACGCTACGAAGGTACTGTCATTGGTGTTGTTAATAAAAAAGAAACTGTGGCAAAGAAGAAGGAAACAAATAATCGGAGGAGGGGGAAAAAAAAGTGTGAGAAAGGAGATGCTCGCTGTGACGTCGATTAACGCCTATGTTTTCGTTTCAATCATCGTTTCCGGGTCAATCTGACCCAAAATCGAAACTAGAGTAGAGAAAAATTAAATGCACCTTGAAGGTATCTTTCGAGAGCGGGAGATTGTTCCCCTATTTTCTCTTTTTGTTTTACCTTCGTTCTTTTTCCGTGAGTACGTCAGAGATTCGGTTGCTTTTAACTATGTGTTCATAAATCGCGCGCAACGTTTGACGTTTTTGTTGGCTCAATTATCTTTCCTTCCTCCGGCCCCCCAAAAATTAAGCACAGTATCGTAATATAATAAGTAAAGGAGAAATTAGAAAGCTCTTTCGAAGTTCCTTTAAACCGTGGAAAATATTCCCGCTGCGAATTAAATGAAGAGTAACGCCGAATTAGTAACATTGGAATGTTTGAAATTATTATTGAAATTAAATTAAGTTTGCTCAATGCGTATTCGATTCTATTATTTCGCGTTTGAAATACTACTTTGCGACATTATTTCCGTCCATTAGATACAAAGGTACGTGATCCGCGTTTCCCTTTCTTCTACCATGGGGGTGGTCCCCCTTCTATTTCGTTTATTTCGTTGATCAATTACAGACGACGATGGACAAGAATACGCGATCGCCTACGAAGAATTGAACGGGCTGACGAACAGGTTGGCCAAAGCGTTCCAGAAATTCGACAAGCCGGAAACGTCGTCCAAAAACGTCGTCGCCGTCTGCATGAAACCCTCTCACAGGCTGCCAACGACGTTAATCGCTGTATTAAAAGCCGGAATGGCGTACCTGCCCCTGGACACGGAATTCCCTGCGACCAGGGTGAAACACGTTTTGCAAGAAGCCAAACCGTTCGTTGTGGTGATCGAGGAAGGAGGTGAATACATACGTTTCTCCGTCTCTTTCTTTGTATTTTATTTGTCCGTGTTGTTTTCGTTTTCTGACTGACCGTGGACGATTCTCAAACCGGTTTGGATGATTTCAAACGTTTTAAAAACCGTGACGCCGCGTAATGTTTCTCGTCACAGTCGAAGAAGACGAGGTGACATATGAATTAGAATGTTTAATCCTTAAAGAATCGGCAGGAACATCGAAGAAATATTATTGTAGTTGATTCGTGCGCAGATCTATACGTTTCCCGAATTCTGTAATTCGTCTTGTTACGAGCGTTCGTCGAAGGTATTTAAAAACCGGTTTAAATGCTCGAAATAAAGGACGAGGTACGGGTGCGTTGTATTTTCAAACCAGTTTCTTAACTTTATTATTCTCCAGTTCGTTCCCTTTACCGATACGTCGATTTAGGGCTACTTGTTTATCTGATATATTCCATTTATCCCGAGGCGCACAATTACGAAGGAGAGATAAGATAAATGGGGATACGTAACTGTTAATATATTGTGACACAGATTTTCTCGAACAATTTTCGAACCGCGAATGCCCGCACACTCTTCAACGTTAACTACGTTTCAACCCTCTCGCGTCGCGTTGCATATTCTGCTGAAACAATGGAACAAAAGGTGAACATAACGTTCCACGATCGTGAGAATATCGAGTGGCCTTAGAAAATCGTTCGACAATAATTCGATAGGTTCGATAATAATTATTTGTCAGCAACACGAAAAGGAAGGGTGAACAACGATTTCGTACGGTATTCGTGTAGTTCGAAGATTCAAATGGGATCCACGATGAAGTTTTTACTAACACGGAAAAGTTCCAAAATAAATTTCTTACATTTCTTGCCTTCCAGCGGATCCTTTGATTTACGAAGGAACACGCACGATCACATACGAGCAATTACTGAAACGATCCGAGGACGAAGACAATGCGGACTTAGAGATTGAAGCAAGTCCAGAACAGACCGCCATAGTTTTGTACACTTCCGGAAGCACTGGCACTCCGAAAGGTAAGCACTAATTAAACTCACCGTTTCATTCTATCATCTATATATTTTTTATTGTATATATTTAATATGTTCTTATGAATCATTGCATTATGCAATATATAAAATAAACGGAAGTGACAGAGGAAGTAAACTATTCTAACGGAACACAGAGGAACTATTGAAATTGCACAACAGCGCCCGGCGTAAAAGCGCCACATATTCAAATATATAAATCGGCGTTGTCTAATGCGAACCAACACTTATTTGTACAATGCAGTGCAGTTAAATATTCTTTTACAGGAGTACTTATTCCGCACGCGACCGTTCTGAACCGTTTGCAGTGGCAATGGGAAGAGCTGCCTTACGAAGAGAACGAGGAGCACTGCGTCTTCAAAACGTCATTAACGTTTGTCGACAGTGCGTGCGAAATTTGGGGGCCGCTTTTGAAAGGTCGCACCCTCGTGGTTGTGCCCAAACATGTTACCAGGGATCCGGAGAGGTTCGTGGAAGTATTAGAGAAGCACCAGGTGAGAAATTGAAGATATCATTTTTCGAAACGATTGTCGAAAATGTCGGTACCGTGGCGCACCGATTTGTACAAAAAATGAAACACTTTTCATTTCGAGGGGAAGTGTAGAAAATAGTTTCGTTATTCCCGGACATGTGCGATTTTTCAATAAAAACGAAGAAACCGTGCAATCGGAGTAAAACTATTCCCACAGACGAGGAATAATCGCATCGTTAGAAAAATTGTTAGAAGAAAAAGGGAAATTCTGTTCGATTTAAATTATTTCTACTAACTAGTCTTCAATGAAAGACACGCAGAAGAAAAAGGCAATTATATATCTTTAGTGAACGCTGTACTTTATAATTATTTCAGATTCAACGATTGGTGCTGGTCCCCTCCTTATTACGGTCTATGCTCATGTACATGAACCTACGGGTAAGCAGTATACTTGCTATTGCAACACGTAAATAATTACACCCGGAGACCGCACGTAGCCGCTCATTTAAACGTTTCAATTAGTTGGGGAAATTACCTAGACCGTCAGTCCATATTTCTACTTCTTCGTAGCCACATACGGTTATATATGTATATACGTATTTTTATTTCTTTTCGTTCCTGTACACTGTATTCACCGACACACGTACATTGGTACATCGTTCTACGCCACTTGCACGCAATGATGTGTACAGCACACATTCAATGGAGATTAATGTTCCAGATACCGACACGTCCGTTTCAATAAGACTAATCTTCATGCATCTGATTGGCCATTCTCTAACGCGCAACGCACGTACCTCGCTTTATCTCGAAATCGCCGTGTTTCTCCCTTCAATTCATTTCCGTTCTTAATTATTATTATCCGACGATGAAAGATACGTAAGAGTAATTTCGATCAATTTCGCATTAGCTCGTTTCAAAGTGTTCTCAAGGATCGGAATATATTTTCGCGCGAAGGCTGTTCCACGTTGCGCTATATATCTCAATTGCGAGTATTCCTCTTATATTTTACGACGATTTATCAAACGCGAGCAAACGTAGTTCTGGTAATCGATCCCGATCGTATCGATCGTTCTCCCCTGCGATATAGCGATTAAGATAATTCCAGTTAGACCACCGATTTCCTTAAGCCGCCGGTTAATTGATAAATTACAATACGTGGCAATACGTTTGTAAATTTCTTTAATTACCCGGCCATCGCCAAACTTGGCTCTCAATCGCGTCGCGCTCGGCTTTATTCGATTTCTCAATAACGCTTTGCAGAACAAGGAAAACCGAGTGCTGCAATCGCTGAGGCTGTGGGTTTGTTCCGGGGAAACGTTGCCAGTTTCATTGGCGGAACAGTTCTTCGCCGCATTCCAGAACGATAACAAAATTCTGGCGAACTTCTACGGAAGCACAGAGATAATGGGTGACGTTACGTATCACCTCCTGAGTAATCCGAATCAACTGCAGTCGGCGGAAAAAGTGCCAATCGGTGAGAAGAAACATCGTGATTCCATTTCGTTCAACCGAAACAGCAACGCGAATGAAATAATTATGAGAAGAAGCAACTTGGTCGAAACTTGTACGGGACGCCACTTGACCACAGGAACTTATGGTTGCTGAGGTGACTCTGAACAACTTTTCCCTTCGCCAAAATGTTCGCTGAAGCACCGTTTTTGTATTATTAACGAAGAGCACTGGCGAATCGAAGCGCTCGTGATTTCCGTTAATAATTCGAAAACGTAGCTTCAAGCAACATTTTGGTAAAGGGGAGAGTTGTTCGGTGTTGCACCAGCAATCTCTCGTATCCAGGTGCTTCCATAGTTAAGAGACACCTTGTACAGAAAGAATTGTATAATAATGATCGCAAACATTTCTTCATACGCCGTTCAATGAAGTCCAATTCCTTTTAATACATTGCTGTCGTGTGCTTGTAATATATTATTAAAAATGTTCTTGCTGTTCTTTCGAGTTACGTTCGAATCAAGTTAAAAAACTAACTAACTACGAACAAAGATATTTATCGTCGTGGACAGAACGAACTTGAGCGATCCGATTAATATCGGGCAGGCCATAAATTCCGTGCGTCACAGCCACGACGGAATTGTCGTCCGGGAAAATTGCACGTTGCGAAATTAAGGGGAGTACCGTGAGGGAAAACGTAACGGGAAAATCGGGACGTTTCGAAACATTCTAAGTCGCTGTGAAGTCGCGTGAAATTAATGCCACGCGTGTCTGGTTCGCAGGAAAGCCATTAGACAATTGCATTATTTACATCGTGAACAAGGAAATGCGACTGGTCCAACAAGGAGAGGTTGGAGAACTGATAGTGGCTGGTAGGAACCTTGCGACGGGCTACATTCGTGACAACGAGTCTCGGAAATTCCAAGACAATCCTCACGCGATCGATCCAGGTAAGAATGTCACCCATTTGTCCATTAATCGGCTGGATTTCGATCGTAGATATATTATTTTTTTAATTTATCGCGTTATTATTGTCCGGGAATGCCTCAGGCACCCTGTGCATGAGCCACCGATTGGCCAAATAGGGTGAACTCCACGAAAGAAGAATGTGAAAATTTATTTGAAATATGGAAAGTCAAGTCGATCGAGCGCTTTGGCAGTAAAATCGAGAAAGCTTCGATAAAGTGGAGTCAACCGATTTGACTAACGGCCGACTCGTTATATTAAATCGTTTAATGCCACATTGCTTCATATCTGAGCAGAGTACTCGAGGATTTTTTGCACCGGCGACTATGCAAGAATATCGAAAGGGGTTGTGATGTACGAGGGACGCGTGGATTCGCAAATAAAAGTCAGGGGCCACCGGGTGGACCTGACGGAGGTGGAGAAAGTTGTGTCCAGATCGCCAGGTGTAGACAAAACGGTGGTTCTTTGCTACAAACCGGGCGAATTATCGCAGGTACGAATACGACGCATAACATCGCTCGTCGAACGATTAAAATATAAACGAACAATTATGCATTCAGGAAGCAAGCGACGGTCACCTTTTATACGATTAATGAAATTCTTTCAGGCGTTGATTGCTTTCGTAACGATTTCGAACGACTCGTCCACCTGTGCGTTGAACATCGAGACTTTCTTGCAATCGACTTTACCAGTGTACATGCTGCCACGTGTTATTGTCGTGGACAGTATACCTCTTTTAACGAACGGAAAGACTGATCGCCAGGCGTTACTAAAACACTACGAAACCTCCAATGTCAGCAATGGTACGGTGTTAATTTTAATGCATAATATAGTCGACGAAATACGAAATAATTACGTAATATCGACCAAAGTCGATTTACAATTATTCTATTACCAGCCATCGCTGTGTTAGAATTATTATTAATATAAATTACAAGTATCGCAATCACTGATACTATTGCTGGCGCGACATTTCAACCGAATAATATAAATAATATCGATCTTATTAAAAACTTCAATGAACAGGACCATGCGCATCACTTATTTTATACTTCTTTGCAAGACCAGCAATGGATAAATGGCGACTGCGCTACATATTATAAAACTTCAACCAATGGAATTACATTATTCATTCGTCTGTTTTTTGTTTCTTTAGAGGACGAGCAATGCATAAATTGCGACTATACAGGTGTACCTGAAAAAGACCTCGCCAAAGCGAAAGTCCTGTTCCCTACGGTGGCGTCCGTGATCGGCGGAGGAGGCCGTGCGGACGTTACGCCGGATGCAAATTTCTACGAGCTAGGAGGCAACTCCTTGAACTCGATTTACACGGTGACGAAGCTCAGGGATCAGGGATACGAGATAGGTATCACAGAGTTCATCACGGCGAAGAGTATGGCCGAGGTGCTGGACAGAATGAGGATCAGCACGGACGACGTGCACCTTGAGAACGATTCGAACGAGGAGGAGTATATTTTCGAGATGCTGAACGATTCCCATAAAGAGGACGCGATAAAGTAAACAGAATTTCATGCGTATTGCTTAAAATTTCATTGAACGGCTGTTCATTTCGTTAACTATCTTCACGTTCACTTTTCCATTCAATTTAAGTCGATTGCACATTAAGTAGATTCAATATAAATTGTAAACTGTAATGTTTTAGCGTGAATTCTCTTTCTTCGATTCTTGCGAAATTTTATACTGGCTCCAAGCTAGTGGTCCGATCGGTTTGATACGGACAGGATTTAATATTGGCAGACTGCCGCCATCTATGGAACGAAGCGTCAAACACATTGTAGTTAAAGAAATCTTGTTTCGCAGGATTATTACGGAAAGCTTCTACAGCAAAGCGGATTTGGAACAATGGCTAATGCCAGGAATAGCGAGGGACGATTATCAGATAATGATGCAAATTCTATGGGAGCCGTTAGTAGAGAAGAATCTAAGTTTCGCGGTGAAATCGTCCCGGGATGGCAAGACGATCGCCGTGGGTTTGAATTTCGATTTATGGGACGAACCGGAATTAATTCTCAACTCGAAACTGATGATAGTCTTCGAGTTCTTGGAATACTTAGAGGGGCCGATTCGGGAAAGAAAATTGCCCAAGGGAAAGGGGCAAATTATACACAATTTCATGATGACTACGTGCAGCGAGCTAAATCCGGCTGAAAACGTGATTATGATGAAAAAGATGGAGGAGTACTGTTTGCAGCTTGCCAAGAGGAAAGAATACGCTGGTATTTTCACTACAAACACAAGCCCACTGACGCAGGTAATCATAATTTCTTGTCAATACGAACGTTAGAATTATTACAGAAAAACGATGTTCACGTAGTCGTTGCGATGCAAGTGTACGTACCTTCGTTCCGAGCCATCTGCGCGGATGGGAACATGGAAATTGGATTAGTTGAAGAATACGCTCGACCCTGATTGTTCCGTTTAACTGTTACTGTTATGTCGAGCGTCTTCAAACTTTGCAATCCCTTCCCGTTCCCTTCGTTAGAAAATTCCGAAGCAACGCGGCGAAAATTGCAATTTAACTTTGTTTCGAATTCCCCGCCAGAATGCATAATTTACTATACTTCTTTCTTGTCCGCTTTTATATGTAATACTACATTTCGCGTACGATTGACGCGATTCCATTTTTGATTATTTTATTTCTCGCTACAGCAACTCGGAACAGATATATTCGGGTACGAAACGATGCTGACTTACCAAGTGAACAGGTACATTGCCCCGGACGGTACGAAACCCTTTGGAAAAGCACCGGACAGTCAACTGGCAATTTGCTCGTTAAAAATGATCGCCTAATATCGTCTGGAATCAGAACCGGAAATGTTAGCCATTCGAGTCGTGCTGGAACACGACTGTGTCTTTATTATTCATACAAATTAAATGAATAAGCATGTACATTGATATATACATATATGTGTTGTGTATATGTATATGTATATATGTATATATAGACTATATCTGTATGCATATATATATATAGACTATATACACATAGAGATAGTAAAAACGTTGCGTTGAGAATTAATTTATTGTAATCGTACTAGTTAGTTCATATCTCGTGTTTTTTCACGAGACAATCATTATTCTACGATTGTATCGCATTGAATGCGATCATTCGCAGTATTTAGTATAGCTTTCGCGCGCATCGTTATAATAAATTGATTATATCACTGTACGGCTAATAATAGAATATGCGATCGCATTATTTGCGATAACTTGTAAATATTTTTGTACATAGAAATAGCATTGTATATGCACGATTGACTATTGTTTTTCTCGATTGCTTTACCTAAACATGAAATACTCGAAATAATATTTAAATAAGAACGAATATTGTAGCATTATAGAAGATACACTGAATACGAATTAATAGGTTAAGTAACGCGCGTGGTGCCTAAACGGCAACTAAAATGTTACGAAATTCAATAAAAGAAGTTCACACACCTTCTGTCTCTTGATTTCCAATCGCCACAATCTTTTGGAATATGCACGCAACACTCTAATAACACACGCACTTTCACTAATCATTATAAAATAAATAAATCACGATTAACGAGGCAAAACTCTTTCATTTTGAACGCTTGAAACCAACTGGCGCGAATTGCTTTTCGAATATCTAATTCAGAGATTTCCCGTAGATGGCATCATGCGACGGACGCCCCAATGTGTACTGTTCAGCTACTGTCAAACTTAACCTCACGACACAATTTGTAATGCAACTTTTCTGCATAAAACTTAACTATCAGTACATTGTCTGTACGTATTAATGTACTTCAACGGTCTCACCTGACAGTGAGGCACTCACGAAATGGCACCGCTCACGGATTTACTTTCGTGTAGCATAATCGAAAAAGACTCGAACGGCGATATATTATGGACCTGGTCTTATCCAACAGTCTCAGAATCGCAGAAGGCAGTTGTCGCTAGAAAATGTAACTTAGAACTCGAACACAATTCGTTGCAGGTTTTCGTATTGTCGAGGCATAAGTCTGAATGGTTCTATATTCATTGCAGTGAAGTATTTGATTCGGACAAACTCCCAAAAGTAAGTTGAAACTGATCTTAAAGATGGACAATACCGTCAGACATATTTCAGCAAAGAACGAAACCGTAACAGAAGTTATTCTTTCTCAAACAGGTGAAACAATTTGCACTGGTCCTATTCGCCAAAGACTTTAATCCGAAGAAGTACGAGGTTCTTTCGAGGGTTCTGAGCAAAATGTATTGCAAGACTGGCAAACCGACGGAGATACTGCAATTGTACCTGTCCGTATTTACAAAAGGTTCTTGCTCCACGCAAGAGAACGGAACGTTTGTTTCGGACGAATTTAACAACCACTGTTCAACGTTGAATACAAATGCTAGGGAATTGATTAAAACGTTCGAATTGGAGACTATTTTAATATATACCGCTCTTCTGTTGAAAAAACGGATAATAGTTTATCACCACAGCTTGGAACAACTTCTGAAATGGATAGGGGTATTCCCTGCGCTAATGAAACACAGAACGGTTACAGATCATTTTTATCCCTGGATCGACCTGATCGACGAAGATTTGGCCGAATTAAAAGTACATTGACAAGTCTACACGCAGGTGGATAAGATTACTTTGCACTTTAGCCAATTCTATTTTTCACAGGGACAGTCGCATTATATCGCTGGATGTAGAAACAGCTCGATATCGTCCAGAACCAATTTATTCGATTTGCTTGTAAATATTCCGGCCAGAGAGATCACCGTAGCACCGCACGCGAAAGGTAAAACGATATTAATAAACAATAAAATGCTGTACTACACCAAACGCATTACATTTTCGTTTGTTTCTCAGAAAGTTTAACCATGACAAAAATGCACAAAGAAATAGCGCTGTTTATGATTCAACTGAGCGAGAATCAATCGTACACAGAGTCTCAAATAATATCCGAAATAAACGACAAAACGCAGGACCTGATAAATCAACTGATATCCTCCGTTATGAACGTCGAAACTAAGGGGCGCATATGGGTTACGGCAATGTCGATAAAACTGAAGAACTTCCCGCCTGCTGTGGAAAATTTTTTACTCAATCTAGGGCTTGCTGAAAATTTGTTTTCACAATAATTTCTATATGTATATGTTCGTAAATATATACAACTGCGATACAAATTAATAAACGATTTCGTTTAACCAAAATGTCCCGAAGCTTATTAATCAATCGACTAACTGCATTAATAAAGATTTGTCCATTTTAATACCTCCTCAGTAATTCGTTTAATCGTTTGGTAAAAAGAAAACTTACCTTGCTAATATCATCGGTTCTATATGACCACATTTCGAGTCACCACAAAATGCACTGATTTAAAAAAAGCACATAAACTGAAAAAAACAGACTGAGAGATTCAAATTCGAAATGACAGACCACTCGAATCAGGTGTAGCAACATTGCAAGCAGACCATTCCCCCCACATCTGGTGCCAACTTGCCCGCTAGCTATTTTTACCCCAGAAAAAATCCATCGACACTATCGGAATAATTGCAACGAAATCTCGTCGTCCGCCCGATAAGAATGATCAATTAAATTCCGTTTCTTTTTTTCCACCGCAATTGAACCAACCTCGTATCGATCATCGCCATGAAACATCGAATCGTAGGTTGTTTGATTTGACTTGCATATTACGGGAAGCCATTTTTCCATAGTGGCCGCCTTTCATCCGGTACACGCGGTCGAAGTCCGTCGTGACAAACGTTGTGTAGTGGAAACAAAAGTGAATACCAGATTTTCCACGTAAACCTACCGGATTCTGCGATAGTTGTGTATGGTGTGAAATTAACTGTATTCGTGCGAAAAAATGGCGCGATACGGACAGAGACCTGAAAATGCTCTGAAAAGAGCAAACGGTACGTATACTATCCCGTAACAAGATGCTATGACATGGCCGATGGCTATTTAATGCAGAACCGAAAAATGTCCCTCGCACATTCTGCACGAGCCACCTCGAAATTCACTGGCGACTGGCTCGATCGCGTGTACATTTTTTTCCCAATAATGGTTAGTCGTCCGTGTACCACATTTCCTACTTGTCGTGTAAAGTTCATACCGCCTACAGTCACGTCAGACCGAATTTTTTTTCTTCTCCCGAAACATTAATTTCGCCGTGCCATATGTGCCCCGATCCGATATAATTGCGCGAGATATTTATTGCTGAGAGTAACACTGCGACGCGAACTATTGCTCCGAAAGGTATATATCGTACGTTTTATTTCCGTGGCTTTTTGTTGGACGGACTAAAAGGAACGTTCCTCTGTGTTAAATAAAATAAGATCGTACGGTACGTGTCTTTTGTACGAGCGTACGGAAATTTGTATTATTTTCTCGTTTCGAGTAGTACAGTTTCCTATTGAATATTTTTCTCGTTTTCCTTTCCACGTACTGCTAACATTGACCTGACTTTGACAGTATAGATATAGATTTATTTATTTCGTTATGTAAACTACGAATATATTTTACGCTCATTCCCGGTCAAGAATATTTCATTGCATCTATTCGGTTGGGCAATTTCTTTTTTAAGATGCATTAAAGACTTATGTCCTTTCCCTTTCCACAGAATTTATCGAGGTAGGAAAACGAGCTAGAGCATTAGATACGTTGCAAGAAGTCTTCCGTAATAAAAAATGGACGTACAACTGGTCGGAGTCGGTCTTAGAACCGATTATGTTCAAATACCTGGACCTATGCGTGGAACTGAAGAAGTCGCACATAGCAAAGGAGGGCCTGTTTCAGTATCGAAACATGTTCCAGTCAGTGAACGTTGGAAGTTTAGAAAACGTCATACGAGGATACTTGCGTATGGCCGAGGAGAAAACGAATCAGGCAAGGAAGCAGAGTCAACAGGCTGTCATAGACATAGACGACCTCGATAACTTGGCGACGCCTGAGAGCATATTGCTGTCGGCGGTCAGCGGGGAGGATGCTCAAGATAGAAGCGACCGAACGATTTTAACACCGTGGGTGAAGTTTCTATGGGAGTCGTATTGCCAGTGCTTGGAATTATTAAGAACTAATGCTCACGTTGAAACGCTGTATCATGATATTGCACGCATGGCCTTCCAATTCTGTCTTGAATACAATCGTAAGACTGAGTTTCGTAAACTGTGCGAGAAGTTGCGAAAACATTTAGAAGAAATATGTAAATTACCGGCGCTCGTTTCGAACGTTTCCATGAACAGAGCCGAGACGCAACAGCTGAACCTGGAAACGCGTCTGAACCAGCTCGATTCCGCGATTCAGATGGAACTCTGGCAGGAGGCGTTCAAATCGTCCGAGGATGTGCACGGTATGATGAATTTGTCTAAGAAGCTTCCGGTGCCAAAGACCATGGCCAATTATTACCAGAAATTGGCCATGGTTTTCTGGAAGGCGGGGAACTATCTTTTCCATGCCGCCGCGTTGTTTAAATTGCTGCAGCTCTCCCGTGATATGAAAAAGAACATGTCCCTCGAGGAGCAGCAGAGAATGGCCAATCGTGTGCTATTGGCCACCCTGTCTATACCACTGCCATCGGCTCATCCTGAATTTGATCGTTTCATCGAAACGGACAAGAGTCCGTTAGAGAAGGCTCAAAAGCTCGCGACACTTTTAGGACTCACGCAGCCACCGACCAGAGTTTCTCTGCTCAAAGATATCGTTCGCTTGAACATCGTCAATTTAGCCTCGCCGCAGCTGCAGGAATTGTACTCCTGGCTCGAGGTTGAGTTTCACCCTCTGGAGCTGTGCAGCCGTGTAGACTCTGTCATTCAGACGCTCCAGGCTGACGAGAATAGTCCCCTGGTTCAGTACATTCCTGCCTTGCAAGACGTGACGCTTGTACGTCTGGTTCATCAGATATCGCAAGTGTATCAAACTGTACAGTTCGCTAGACTCTTGGAGTTAGCCAAATTCACGACAGACTTCCATTTGGAACGCCTGCTGGTGGATTGTGTAAGATACAACGACATGCAAATACGAATTAACCACGGGAAGAAGTGTGTTCATTTCGGTGTCGATCTATCCGAAGCCCAGAGGGAAGACCATCCGGATGGTCCTGTATTACAGGCGATGCCGTCTGAACAGATTCGCTGCCAATTGGTCAATATGGCTACCGTGCTGCACCGTGCGATCAACATCATCAATCCGCACAAGAAGAAAACGGAGAGGGAGAAGTTGCGCACTGCTATGGTAGGGCATTACCACGAAACCAAGATGAAGGAACATCAGAGAATCCTGGGCAGGCATAAGATCATAGAAGAAAGAAAGGAGTACATCGAGCATATAAACACCGTCCGGGAGGAAGAGGAGATGCGAAGGCAGGAGGAGCTGCAGAGGCAGCAGATGCTTGCCGAGCAGAAGAGATTGGAGCAGGAGAGGGAAGAGCGCGAGAGGAAACGGCAGCAGAGCGAGATCCAGCAGATCAAGGACCGCCACCTGAAGGAGAAGATGCAACAGATATCTCAAACTAGTCACGGTCAGAAGGTGTTGAAGAAGTTGGACGAGGACGAGATCAAGAAACTGGACGCGGAACAGATTGCGGCTCGCGAGGCGGAAGAATTGCAGAAGGAGCGTAAGGAGATGCAACAGAAATTGAAGTCTCAGGAGAAGAAGATCGATTATCTGGAGCGTGCCAAACGTTTGGAGGAGATACCACTGCTGGAGAAGGCGGTCGAGGAGAAAATGGAGTTGGCCAAGCAACGCTGGGAGCAGCAGGAGGCTGAGCGAATAGCGGCTGCCATTGAGGAGAGACAGCAGGCTGTCACGACTCGCGAACGTATGGCAAGAATGAAGGAGGATCACGATAGTTTCTTGGCGAAGATATTGGCCGAACGTAAGAGTATTTATTTGGAGAAACTGGCGGAGTTCGAGAAGGTGTTGAACGAGGAGAGGGCGAGCAGATTGTTGAAACGTAAGCAGGAGCGGAAGGCGGATCGTAAGGCTAAATGGGAGAAGGAACGGGCCGAAGCGATTGAGAGAAGACGTATGGAGGAGCTTCGTATTAAACAGGAGGAGGAGAAGCGACGCTTGGAGGAAGAGAGAACGAAGAGGGAAGAAGAGGAGAGGGCAAGGCGCGCAGAAGAAGAGGCGAAAGAAGCCGAACGTTTGGCCAAGCTCGAGAAACAGGCAGAGATCGCTAGGGCTAGAGAAGCTGAGATAGAACGGAAATTGGAGGACGAGAGGCAGAGGGACAAGGAAGTGTCGGGTGCATGGAGACGCGTGGAACAGCAACAGCAGTCGCAACAACAGCAACAACAACCGCAACGTCCTCGTGTGCAGGACAAGCCAGGTGGGTGATGATTTATTCTCAATAGATACAAGCTTCGTATAATTATTTCATTTTCCTTTCTTTATTTCTCTTACAGTCGAAACGTCGTGGCGTCGTCCCATTGAGCTGAAAGATGATAGCATCAAAGAGGAGTCTACGCGGTGGAAGAAGCGCGACGCGGACAAGTGGCAAAAAGACGACGAGAAACCGAAAAAAGACAACGCAGATAAATGGAGGAAGGACGACTACGATAAGGACGATATAAGGGATAGAGATCGAATAGATAAAGATCGTGGAATGGACGGTCGTTCGGTGAATGCAAGTATCTTCATTGATTACTATCACTTGTTATACCGTAGTTGATTATGGTGGAATATAATTTGAAATATTCTATAGATGCGTGAAATTGCACGTGACCCAATGGCGGATGGATCCCGTGGTCGTGGCAGAGTGCCCGAACGTCGTGCCCCCCGTCGCGACGACATGATGCGTAATACTAGTAGTCAAAATTGGCGCGACAAGATCGACGGCATGCAAAACTCTCCGCGAGATTTGCCAAAACGCGACGAGAAGTAAGTATCGTTCGATTAATTCGCAACTTAATTAGATTGCGTGGAATAATGTATAGAGAATGAAATGTTAATATATGCATATGTATGATAGGCGAGACGACCCGAAAGACGATAGACTTCCACCTAAACTGGACGAAAGAAGACGACCTCCAGAGGACGACGGATGGTCCCAGGTGAGCCGGCGTTAACATAGGAGACGACATCTACCTATAGAGGCAACGTTTATTATCCTACGAGAACAGTGCATACGCAGTTAGACATTTGCCTGAAACTACTGATAGGCCCAACTCTACTGTTTTGTGCACCGCTTCAATTTCTCTTCGAAACATACTCGTACTATAACGGTAACAGAAAACAGCAAGCACAAAGATCGATGGAGTCGTAATCAATTCGCACGCGCATTACGAACCAACACTACCGAACGACACGTAATGTTACAACACGCGACGATGAGATTGGGTTTTTATGATTTTTCTAAACCACACGCAATAACAAATTTTCTAAATCGACCACGCTGCATTGTAACGTATTAGCCTTGTAAAAAAAAAAAGAACAAAACAGACAAGAAAAGAGAAACTCAGAAAAGTTAGACTGTATACAATACAAACCGAATTAGCGTATCGCATGCGAAGTATGAATCAATGTACAGAGCAGAAGGGATGGTGAACTGTATGAGTGCTGATGACACTGAATTGGATAGGCTGAACCTGATGGCAGAGGTTGAAAGTCTCAAAACATGAATAAAGTTCTCTTGTGTCCCAATTCCTACGTTAATTGTTTTTTTATAAACCCGGTATGCATCGGGCGATACCTTTTCCTTCGGGAAGAAAGAAAGAAGATGAACAATCGCGCGACTGAAAGATTTATGATAGTCTCTTCGGCACACATCCGTGGCAACGATTTTTTTAGCTTGTACGATATAACATGTCAGAGTTTTGAGACGAACATAAGAGCCAGACCTCTTTATCATGGTATAAGTGAAAATCTACGCATCTTATTCGTATTGTCTTTTTAATTGTTTTATTACATTTATGGTATAGTTAATAATTAAGATACTACGTAATAAATAAATCACAACAGAGTATCAAACTCCATTTCTATTTACATCCTACGAAACTTCAAGAAAAGAAGGGTCCCTTGTGACCCTGGTTAAATTGACTTGTCGTTTCATTGTCGTAAAAAAAAAGGAACGACAAGAACACGCTGTATACTAAAACAACCGACTACCTTTTTTTTTTCATTTCATTTACCTGGAAGGCAAGATACACGTCATCCTTACGAATCTAATTGTTAATTGTGTACTGTATGGAGAGAAAAAAACAAGACAAAATTAATTATAGTCTTAACAAATGCGTGTGAAAAATAGATATTCCAAACGGTCGAAGAGTAAAAACGAGTAGCAAAAATATTCTAGATAATAAGTCGTTGAACATGATTCGATGATGATGAATGAAATATACTACACATTTGTTACAGCTATTTGCGAAAAATACAGTATCGCAGTTCAACACGGTGTTACAGCATACGCTTTGTCGAACGCGATCCTAAATTATTAAAGATATTTCGGGGCAAGCCCTTAATTCCGCGTCAGAAAACGAGCAATTACACGGCCCAGTTTCCAGTCTCAATAATTTCAGCGGTCACGTTTTTAAATAAAACGCTCGAATTAGCAACTGCATTCCGATCGCAACGTTACAAAAAAAAATGCCAATTTTCCTCCCTCCTCTTTATTTCACGATCGACTGCGCCGCAGTTTAAATTCGCCTTTACGCGAATAAAATTTACGTTGGTCTTTTTTCCTTTTACACGTTTCACCGAGCATCGTATAGGTAACCACGGGAAACGTATAAAAATTCAATTCGTGTACGAAGATACCCCAAATCCTCCTCTGAATATGTATTGACAACGTTGAAAAACGGTATACATATTCCCTTTGGCGTGGCAGTTTTATTTTTCGCTCAACAAAACAGAAAAAAAGCAGATCTACAGTATCAAAACCAACGCCAGCTGGGACGCACGTATTATGGCACACGAAACGTCCCGTTCAGAAAATACAGATTGCAATAAGCTGTCGCCGCATCTATTCCAGCAGTTTTTCAAATCGCGCGTATTTTAATCCGCATTCCCCAAACGCTACGTTGGCGACAACAGTGACCACCGTCGTCGGACACACCTGCTCGTGACCGCTCCAACGGTGCGCCACAAGACCCAACTCGCGTGTGCCTAAACACTAGAACGGCGCCGCCCAGAAATGTTACGACGCTAAAGTCGTTAACAAACATCTAGGAACTTGTTACACGAAGAGCAGGATTATCGGCAGCCTGCTTTCTGCTTAATCGACTGCTGATGCCGCGACGCACGCCCGTCAGATGTGAGCGCGACAACGCGCTGTGTAATTTCTTTAATGGATCCTTTCTCCCTTTGAGTCGTTCGAGTCTCGAGGGTCTGGCGGATTCAATAGAGCATTATTGCCGCCGCGGTTTTTTCCTCCAGCGCCGGAATTGTCTCCAGTCGTTCGATCTTGTCCCGTCCCGAGCCCCAGCCGACTAATGCTATGCTGATTAAATGCACCACACCGGCGCACACGACGAGCCTGTAACAGCAACGGCCGGATATTATGACCGTCTCAAAGACATCTCTTTAGAAATCCAACTGGTTCGATACGTTGTACACAGACGAACTTTTCTACTCTTAAACTTCCACTCTTTCCTTTAATCATTTTTCTATGTTCTTGATCAAATATCGGCAAATCCGCTCCAGGTCTCCGTTCCTTGAACAAACTTACGTCGACTCACGTTTTGCGAAAACAAATTTATGCAAAATATGCAAATTTCGGTTGCCAACAAAGGGGGTTAAATGCTAGATTTACGGAGAAGGAAAGGAGACAAAGGTGAAGGAATACTGTTAAACGAAATTAATCATATTTTATACTTTCTGATTTAACTGCTACTTGTTAACACGACGAGTGTAAGGGAATGTTCGTAAATCTAGTTGAGAGCCAGTGGCTTGAGCGCGCGCTCTACGAGCGCTCCGATTGGCCGGTGTTCTTCGTGAATAATTCAAAAACGAAGCTTCAACCAACATTTTGCTAAAGGAAAAAGTTGTTCAGAGCAATCCCAGCAAGCCTCCATTTTAATGGGACTTCCAGTTAGATACGTAACACCCTGTAGGATAAATTACGATAGTTACTATCGTAACTTATCCTAAATTCGTGATAATTGGAATCGAATGGTATTTTTCGTGACCGGTTCGATGGTAACGGTCTGTATGTACGAGTCGAATGGCGCTTCTTCTATTCACACGCTCTATCGTTGATTTGAAAGGCCGGTGTACTAATGGAAATCGAAAAACGTCCAGGATATCGGACAGCGTGCATAAAACTTGCCAATGACCGCAACAGTGTGGCGTCCGTCGGTGAAGCTTGGCTGAGTTTTGTACCGTGAATACGCTGGCTCTGTTGAGCGAAAGAATGGTGGATCTCTTACCAGAATGAATAACCAAGCTCGGTGGAACCTTCACTGGTCCACATATTGTCGATGTCCTCCTTTGGAAGAACGTTGAAGTATAGCTTGGTGTAATACTGTGCCAGCCAAGTGCTCGTGCTCGCCATGCACATCAATACTGAAATCAATAATTAATCGAACAGCCGATCAAGAAGAAGTCGCATTTCTTCGCAACGGTTTGCCGTGAACGAAGTAAATATAATATTCCTCGGTAGAGTGCGTTCATTGTATTATCGCCACGACAATTATTCTACATTTAATCTGAACACTCACGCGTTAAGATATTGATGAAATACACTCCTGGATCCGAGAGGATCTTCGATCTGGGGGACGTCGCTGTATTTAAGACGGCGAGTAGCGCAGCCAGGGCGGCCGTGACAAGGGCGGCCGACGTCGTCGTTAACGTACTGATCCAAAGGCCCCAAGACATCACTGCTGGATCCTGCTTGATCATTTGAGGCACTGAAACGAGACGAACGATCGTTTTATACATTAATTTAAATAATTGCTTTTCCACTGCCTTCATCTTAGTAACAGTAATAAAGATCAACGATCCGGGCCTCGTTAACTCACGTTTATGTTTCGGTCGTTTGCATTCAAACACTGGAACATCTTCAGCAACGCTATCCACTTGTAATTAAAAACCACGGGACAAAAGTAAAACCTTTAATATTCTCAAACTAGCCGGGTGATAAATATTATTATCGTCATTATCCGTCATCGTCGTCGTCGCCAGCATTATTATTATTATTATTACCAGGTATCATAGCCTGGAGCAACTTCCGCAATGCTATTAATGAACAATTAAGTACAGGAGGATACAAATAGAATTTATATTTTTCCTAGAACATCGGTTTAATTTATTCCAATTGTTCGAGTACTACGAAAAATAAGAGTGCTATTCATATTTTTCTCATTTCTTTTTTATCATCGCCAGCAGCGTTATTATTATTCTCGCGCTGCTTGTTATTATTACTATTACTATTATTATTATCAGCGTAAAGCGACTCTTCGTTAGCATAACGTTGAACGTAGCCGATTCGAAGGAAAAATTTCATTCGCTCCTACCGAGCGAACCGAATCGCAGTCGGATTGGCATGCAAACTGAAGTTTATCGCAGGGCGTAATAAATAATTAAGCGTGCAGTAAATATGTACTCTTGCTTCGGCGAGATCAAGTTATGTTGGATCGCAAATAACGGACTATTTAATTAGCCCCGGGCCGGCTTCTCGGGGAATTGCCAAGTTAACAGCTTACGTCCACGAAAGGACATCCGTGGAATTTCTCGGGGCATACCTTGCGTACGACTTGAGACATTCCCTTTAACCGTGCCCGAGACCTCGCTTTTTTCTTTTTTATTATTTACAGCGAACAATTTGTTCCCGGACGGTTTCAATTCGAGTATCAATTTATGCAAAAGTTGCATCCGATTAATCTTCACGCGAGAGCACACGAGATTAACCCTTGGCGAACGAGTGCCGCCATATTCGAGATTTTAGAAATATTCCAAGAAATCGTTAAGGGTAACTCGTTCGTTAAGGGTTAACATGGATATGTACTTTTTAGTGGTGTACTTTTACGTTGCACAAGTCCGGCGATATTTCAGTGACTTTCTTCTTTATTTCTTTTCATTTTTCTGACACGGTTTCTCGACACTCCATATCGGGTACGAAGATCGAACAAGATTTATATACGTGAGTGCGCGAACAATGCAGAAAAGATCGTAGAAGCACGAAATAATCCAGTACAATCGAACCCGACGGGAAAAATCGGGGGAACGCGAGGTACACGCAGAAAAATCGAAGTCGAAAGGAAAGATCGGAGGAAAACTTTCGACATTTCAATGCTCGCCGTGGTCAGCATCGTTGTTCGAAGATACGAGGTGGCGAGGCACGTGAAAGTCGACCACGAGGCGCAAACCGATGGATTTTTGTACGCTCAGAAAACCAGTTTCAGCTCCTATTGTTACAGAGAGTCGCGACTACTCTCTCGCATGGAATCCTTCCCTCCGGCCCCGCTTTTCTTCATTCAACCGTTTCTTCTGCTCGCCTGTACGCGTGGGTGTCGCAAAACTTCTCTCTTTTTTTTTTTTTGGTCGCTGACGAAACCTCCAACGGGAAGGAATTAGAAGCAATCCCGACGTTTCCAAACTCTCCGCCCTGCCCCCGTCGTCCCCGCCGTTGAATAATCCAGATAGAGTGTACAATGGTAGAAACGAAAGTTAGATAATGTTCGTCGCATCGCGACGAGGAGGAATTATTTTTCTCTCGAGGGATACTTATCTATTTATTCGTTTAATTGTACTCAACGGGGACGAGGCCCTTTCCAGAATGGACCTTACCAACGAAAAGGGTAAATACAGAATGGTATTTGTGTTTTTAAAATACTCGCTATTTCGTAATATGAATCCTAACGAGTTAGACTCTGAGTTAGAGTCGTCTGGGATTGATGGGGTAATAAATAGAAATAAGTCGAGTCGGATCAATCAATTTCCCTCTGAGAGATACACAATGTATATATTCTTCTCTGCTGTCTATAATTATTATTGGAGATTTATCTTATCGCGATTCGCGAGGAAAATAGAAGTGTTCCCTTTCTTTTTGAATTCGAAGAATAACGACACGTTTTCCAGCAGGTATTCGCGAATCTCGAGGAAATCGATTTCGACTGCGGAAAATCTCGGTGCGATAATGGAAAGTAAAATAATGGAGTACCGTTCCACGAACGATAATCGAATTTTCCATTCGCCTTTGCTGTCGGGCGTGTGGCACGTTTAGCGATCAAAGGGGGGCGACAATCGCGTGCATCGACGCGATTAATTCTTCTCTTGATTATCAATGAACGATGTCGAACAAGAAAAACAGAGACAGAGGAGGAATTGATTGAACGTTTACGCCAGTTCTATTGCGACAGGCATACCAATGACCGGTCCGCAGCATTACAATAAAACGTTCGTTGTTATTGGCATCACGATTCAGGCGAGATCCGATTACAGGTGCGACAATTGTACAGGTAATTATGGAAATGCAACGACAGTAAGTGCCCCCTCCTTCGAAATCGAATCGACGAAAAATTGAGGATACTCGAAAAGCTGTAACTTGACGAAAACAAAATCGAAACGACGAGGAAGAACAATAAAACGGGAAAGCAAAGGAAATAGAGATTCTTCGTCCTTTCAATTGAATCGAAAAATGTTTATCCGAGCGGATTCAAAGGTTCAAGCAGGAGAGCAAGAGAAAGCACGGACATCGAGAGAATAATGAGAAAAATGGTAGGAAACCAAAATGGCAGCCTGCCAATAGGACAAACTGTTCTTCCTGAACGTTCCCCTTTCGATTCTGTGCCGCCGGCCGATTTATGAACCGGGCCTCCGTGAAAATTGCAGACAAAATAAAGAAAGCTTTTGTTGCGGCGCCCGAATGCTGGAACTCGATATGGACGATGGTATAGAACGTCGCCCAGGTAAATCGTCGAAACTGGTCTACGATGGAAATGTTTCGCTGCGGCTGACAATCGATACCGCTCGTCCATTGCTGTGTCGGCTGTTGCTACGGCTGTGAAATTAACGGGGAAAAGTGTACGGGAAAGTAAATGTCGCGGGTGTATCGTTTGTTCGACGGGAATCGGGTGCGAGAAGAATTGCACCGCGGTTGATATTCGACACTCAGCTGCCACTGGGTCAAACTGCTTGGCGACGAGGGTCTAATTACTGTTCTACGGCATTCTCCAATTTCCATCGGTTCTGTGATCTGTACGTTGAACTTCGAAGTCAACCGGGATAGAAAGGGTGAACTCTAATTGGAAGCCTGAACCTGGGAACACCGAGAACTTGGAAAAACTGTCGACCCTTTCTCATACAGCGATTCCGACGCGAGGATGGCGAGGAAAGAGAACGGGAAATATTTCGTTCGATTCGCTGGGGCTATCGAAGATTCGAGACAACCGAAATTCTAACGCGACGAAATTCTTGGTTTCCTCGTTATTTCGAGTTTACGCGAGTTTACACGTTGCGAATGCAAATTCGGATGGATAAAAAGTAAATAAGCATGGGGGCATTAGCATCGAAAAAAGCTATTCGCATTCGTTCGAATGTAAAATAACGCGGAGCCACGTCGATGGTGGCGAACCACGAATCGAGTAAAATCTGTTTAATGAACGTTCGCTTCGATCATTTCAACTCGTTTAATTAAATCTGCGTGCGAAGGTTCTGAACGGATCGGGATCGAGATTTTGCGAACTAAGGGGAACCGAACGGACGAAAATACTGTCGCCGCGAGTCGAGGATGCGGTACAGAACGTTTACTGGCGAGGAAAACGAACATCTCGCGTGGGACAGGAAGCGCGACGAGAAAATTGGTTCCGTAGACAGGGTGACCCGCGCGAAGTTTCCGCGGAAACAGATCAAAATGTCTGACGGGTCGGGTCGAAACAATTTCGACGATCCGCGATAATTTAACGCCGCAGTTTATTCGCACGGTGCCAGCAGACGAAACTCGGACGAAGGTAAAAATATTCTCTGACAAGCGTCTGGTAAAAAGGATGAAAATTTCCGACGCAGTGGATCCAAAGGATAAATGTTTCAGTTTTTGTCTTCCTTTTGTTTAATAACACGTTTCCATATGAATTAACGAATCATTGTCCAAATAGACAGGGAAATGATCGAAACCATTCTCTTCCACCGACAAATTACGATTGCACCGATTGCCAGATTCGTTTCTCCGTTTTGCCATTGCACTCAATAAAATCGAATTCGGATATCGACACATTTATCATAAAGAAATTTAGGGTCGGGCAACTTCGTTGTGCAATCGATGTACCAGAATATACGCTACATGAAATGGATATGGATATTCAAATAATATATTACGAGCTAATTTGATATTAATCAAGGTCTCGAGTAATTGGAATTTATTGCGAACGAATCTAGCATCGGCTAAGCCTCGAATCATCGATACATCGCAAATCAATATCAAATAGTTCGTCACGAACTCACATTACAATTATTAATATATAATATTCGTTGTCCTTAATGTATACTAAAGGGTTCTTTAGCCCGTTAATTAATGAAATATATTATTATTATTATTATTATTATTAATCTGTCTAACGTATGCCATATAAATGGTGCCAAAAAGTGTTAATAATCGAGATTCCGTATTCTGCTTCACGAAATGCGATGCGATGCGATGCGATTCAATGGCAATTAATTCGTTGCTAACTGATTTAATCTCGAGCAATTTTAGTCCCAACAAACACCGCGTTCCTCCATGTTCTACGTCTCTGTGAAACGCGATACGATATCAATGATATTCATTGCCGACAATGGCGTTAAGCGTTGCTGCGCCAAACTGTACTTCATAAAACGGTCTTACGCGTACGGTTCGCATGTTGCGTTTGGCCTCGTGCGAAAATTATGCCGCGCGAGACGAACCGTTATAGACGGCGAGCCTATTAAAGGCTGTAGCCGGATAAGGGGGGTTGAATGTGCCCCTAAACCAAATTCGTCTCGCGAGGTGCCGTTCGATGGCTCGTCAGGAAGGACCAATTTCTGCCAAGTGTAAACCCTGGAACACGACTGGGGGGGGTAGTTACAATCGAGAAACAGAAACACAGTTTTTGCTCGACATCACCCAATTTTAGCGAATGAAAAATTTTGACAAAAATCCGACACATTGCGATTCCGGAGGCACGTGTTATAAACGTTTTACAGATTGTTGAAACGTCGAGAAATGCTGAAAAATACCGATCTGAGATATACTGAAAAATACTAGAATTATGCTTTGTTTGCAGGTACATATTATTGATGCCGCTATTCTCAATTTTTGTCAGATTTTTCGATCACGTCCCTCGCAGTTTGATACATTAAGAACCGATGCGAATGTTCAGGCCTGCGCGCATAGCTCGTCGATTACCTGTACACCGATACACTCCACCTTGAGGGTAAGATGTTACAGGAGAACGGATGTTTTCGCTCCAGTGGCCAGGACCGCCATTGTATCGCCACTTACGGCACGATTACAGTTTCCTTCTGGCAATAAATGATTCCAGGGTCGGGATTGACGTTACACACGAGCGTCGTGCGCGCCGGGCTTCACCATTGTACAGGGGGATTCAGGTAACTCGCGCACCTCGAATAACTTTCGAATTATGGACGCGATCGAAAATTGTTAAACGCGGAAGTTGCGAGGTATCGAGGGCAGTATCGCGGCGTGCGCGACCTTTTCATAAGTCTGGCCGTTTAGGAGATTCGAAGGTGAACCTCGTTATTTCAAACGGAAGGGTAAATTTTTCTGACCGCGTATCGATAGAGCGTTAAATCGCGAGTAGGAAAGTACAAACCTATGGTGATCCAAAGCCTAATGGTTGACGAGATATTTTAAGATAAGAGAATTACGTGACTCGCCCAGTAATAATGTTAATGTATAAATATATATCGTCGTTATATTTGTTTTTGCGGACAGGTAAATTATTCTGGAATATCGTCGGCACTGAAATTATTATTTTGAAAAGAGTATTTCTGCCCGAATTATTTTACTTCGGTTGTTATCGTGGAAATGTCGGGAAAGAGATACGTGGCAGCTTTTATACGAATAGAAAGTAAGTTGCGCGTGATTAGAATTGATTTTCCCCGGAATTAAATCCAACAATGGACATCATAAAATCATCAATGACGCTTTGGCTGTTAAACGGAGCAATTTGTTTTCATTTTTCGGCGAGAATCTGAACGTCGGTAATAAGAAGAAAATGGGTCAGGCAATTCAGAAGTTTCCCACAAGGGCGGAGTCGGTTTCGTTTAACGCGATGCGGAGTTTGTGGATTTCTTTAAATGAAACTGAAATCGCGAGGAATGCCCGGATGGGGATATTATTCCTCGAAGGAAAGATTATCTCTGCTTCTCATTTATCCGCGAGGAGCTCTTAACTTTTTGCTCTTGAACGTTTCTTTGCGGTATTAACGGTAAAGCGTGTAATTAGATTTCCTGATGAATCGTATTACGCACACGAATTCAACGAAAGCCATAAACGTAGGAATCTGCATAGAAAAGCAACTAGCGCTGATTGCGTTTACAGGTATTGTCGAATGGCAGCAATGTACAGGTATGCAAAAATCGTTACGCGTAACGTGTAAATAGAAATGAGATAGGAGTAACTTTGAAAAGAAATGGCAATAAATAAATTAAAAAAAAGAATTAAAATAAATTTGTTCCGTGGGAAAAGAATGCAACTGATTAACCCCGTTAGAAATTATATTCGCATAATTACGATACCATACTGGTATCAACCGAATGATTATTAATGTTAACAACGCCATTTCGTGTATCGATCTATTCGATTCATCACCTTCTTCTCTTAAACGATCACTTGCGTAGTTTGCCATTTAAACGCCTTCAACTATTACACTTTAATCCCCTTAAAATTTTCAATTTTACTTACATTTATTTTCCAAAAAATTCCTACCTCGCTTTGCCACTATTATTGAGTACCCTACCAATGTTTTTGTACTAATGGGCCTTTACCCGTACAAAAAAAATCGAAAAGTAAGTAATCTTTCGCGCGTCCAGCAACAGAAAAATAAAGCCGAGAAAGTTCCACGCACGCGCCCCGAAATTCACAACAAGAATATGTACATTTATAGACAAGCAGAATCGACGACGAAAATAATCGAAACATACGGAGCGAACGCGTATGCCGGATAAAACGCCGTTTGTCAACGGCGAACACGATTTTATGACACGATTTTACGAGCATTAACAAAACGGTCCCGCCGATCGAGCGGCTCCCACTGAAACGTATAACTGATCCAAGCACGGCGATTATCAAACGGTAGATTTATAGCAGATACGGGGGTGACTCTGGTGTTCGCCATCTAGCACAGTAATCGCGTGCAGGTACAGTTATGCTGAATGAGATTCCCCGGTCTGGCCGTACTATCCAACAGAATTTACGACCCCGGTATCGCGGAGGGTGTACAGGGTGTACAGCGTAGAAGTAACCGCGATTTTTTTTAATTGCTTCGAAACAGAATGATTAGATTTCGGTGGCGAATGAATTGGTAATAATTGCAGCTTATCTTAATAAACTTTGACGGCGTGTATCTTTTAAACGAATTGTCAATCGCGAAAACGATGACTTAAACCCCTCCTAATTTCACACGGAATACAACATATTTCATTTAGAAGAAAATCGCCGATGGCGACGCCCAAAAGTGATTGTTATGATAAAAGTGTTGAAATAAATTGTAATTATCGGACAGAACGTTCCGGTAGGCCTGCTCAGATACAAAATTTGGACTATTATCCGTGATTAATGGGTAGAAGGAAGACTTTCTCGTGCGAGAATTTTAAAATAAATTGTTTTTCAAAATACATGCCTTAACATATGACTGAGTTTTTATTTAAACGAATGCTATTACGAATATATTTAAATACAAGAAATTGTACCTCTCGGTATACCGAGAATAATTACTATCCCTTTGTTCCTTGGTTTTTATTAAAGTTCCTTAGAGGTGACTTACACATTCGTCGCTGATTCAAGTAGAAGCTAATTGATCTGAGCATTTGTTTCCACGATACGACGGGTCTGACGAGATAGATAATTAATTACTCGAACCATTCTTTTCCTATTCCCATCCGAATTTCAGAAATAAAAGACATTCACCCGAAACGTACTAAATAAAAAAAGCAAGCAATATCGTTGATCGATGTCATGGAAAATATATATTGGTAAAGAAATAATCAAGATTGATCTAATCGGCCGATGTCACCGCAAATTGTACCACCTAACGATCGCAGGCCATTGTACCCGCTCCTCTTTCTTTCTCTATCCAAGATAAGAATCACATTCCCGTCGAAGGAAAGTTATGTAAACCGCGTCGCTGGTGAGAAACTCGTCAGAAACTCAGATTAGCCAGCGGTGAACAGATTGAATAATTTAACAGACCAGTGTCCGTGTCCAGTACACGATCGTGGCGAAAAACTACGTGGTCAGTGTTTTAACTCATAAACTTCATAGTAAATTGAATTGAGTAAACAACGGCGATACTTCCCGGCGAGGATTGCGGTTGGCAATCGACTGAACTAGATGCCAGCCCGCATTCTGACTATTTCGCAATCCTTGAACTCTGAGTTCGGTCGAGAGATAAGTCAAAAATAATTTGATACGCGACGCAACGTTTATTGTTAGCGATTCGAGTTAACGCAACAGGTTCGCCATTAATTGAATGTCCATTACCTGTGACATTTACGCGTTGAAAAATTATTTTCATGCGAGATCTACAATAGTTCCGTACTTATGTAGATTCTGAATGTATTTTGGATATTTCAGAGCACGAAATATATTTTCGCGATAGGCCTAAAATAATTTTGCATATATGTAACACGACTGAACACGTTTATTATTGATCGATTATTATTGATTAGATTTTCTTTACTCATTGCGAGCACAATGAACGTGTCGAACGGTCTTTTTTCTTTCGATAAAACAAATTTCGTCGTATCGCACCGTGCCGAAATTTCGTGATTATTTTCCACGGGTATCATAAAAATACGTGTCGACTCGAATACAAGACTAGCGCAGCACGCGTGTCGAACATTTCCAATAATTATCGGCATTTGAATAATCGTGATCGTAAAATAAACAGGTCGGCGAAACTGTTAACAGTCTGAGTGTAAAATAAAATCTAGAGAAAGATCGAGTACAGGCTTCTAAACGCACGGTGAGCAATTGACGCGTAAAGCAGTTTAATTAACACCTGGTAATGCGTTTCTGTCTTATAAGTAGCATAACAGCCATGCTTGGTGGAGCAAATACATGGAGACCGTAAAAACAGTTGGAAGAGAAAACGATGGTATTCCTCGAGTAGAGAGTGTATACATATTAACAGTCCAGGGACGAAGCGAATCTGAGCCATTAACCATGACATTAAACTCATAACGCGGAGCTGTAATGGTAATTGGAAACGCATCTGATGGCGCTTTGATAAGTGCAAGCACAAGTTCCAATAGTTTGATGCAGGATATTTGGAGACGATCCAACGGACGATCGAAGTTCAGAGACGAGGTACGAGAAATAAAAAAGCTCGCTAATATCCGAATAGAAAATGATCCAAAACAGTACAGAGTAATAAAATAATGAAGTTTAAACGTCTGTGGGCACAAAGTTCACTGTCTGCAAGCAAGATGCTTGTCGAAATTTTTTAATCGAAGTCGAAGCAAATAAATGTTCACCTATATTCGCCCTTCCAAATTTCAATTGAAATTAACGCTGACCCGTCGAATTGCCCATTTTCTCAGAACACTCTGCGTATTCAATACGGGGCCGAGGGAATTTACAGGCTTCGCGTAAATCGATCGCAATGAATATCACTGCGAAAAAAATTACCCCAAAACTCGCCAGCAATATCTATCGCCGAACGAAGCAGAATAAAGCGAAGCAGAACAAGAGGACTCACCAGAGATGTGATATGTTCTCCAGCCGTAAGCGACGTTGAGTTCCTTCTTCCCCTGAAGCAGACCAAAGTGTACCCTGCCGGCGCTTTCTTGTGGATTAGGTGTTCTCAGGGGTCGTGCCTCCACCCAGTGTTGCGTGACCAGGGCGGCACAGACCAGGCCTCCGCCCAGCAAGGACAAGAAGAACGTCGCGAAGATCGTGCCCCTTCGAAACATCGACGTCATCCTTGGTTCACGGGGCGAGCCAGCCTTCGGATAGTTCGAGATCACTGGACAGAGTAGAAAGAAAGGAGTAGCAAGTCATACCGGATGCACGGCTCGCATTCCTCCCATTCTGAGAGCGACCGGCCCATGAAACTTCAATGAAGTTTGCGCGCAGCTACGGGAAACGAATTTGTGCGCGGCGCATTCCTCGGTTTAATTAAACTACAGCGAATCTGACACACGCGCCCGGATAAATAAGTCTACGCCAGCGGGTCGCGCGATAAATGTGCGATCGTCGCGCGACGTCGCGAACGGAAGAATAAACGGGCGTCGAACATCTCGCTGATGGGGGGGATCCGTGAGACGAGAAGTGTTGCGAGATCATTGGGAACGGTTGCAAGGCTAATGCCGGTAATACCAGTGACACTGGAAAGGTAAATACCGAAATAAAGATATTCGAACGTATAGAAGGGTAATTGTAAGTCGAGGTACTGAGTATTTGGTGCGGAGAAGAATTGTACGGGTCCAGGTGGAACGAACGTTCCCGAGGATCTAAGGTTTCCAGTGACTCTTGAATAAACAGAGGCGGATGGAAATATAGCGGATTCTAGTGACTCGCGGATAAACTAAGAGGCGAGTAAAAAATATACTGTGCGTCAGATTCGACCTGGACTGAACGCGATACAGTAGTCCCCGCCAGTCGAGAGTAATGTACGTGCAGAAACGTCGCCTTTCTTTTATCAGAGGACTCTCGGCGCAACGTTAATCGTTAATGCCCCCGGAGCAACGTGTTTCCTTTTCCGTGTAAATGTGAAAACCGTTCGGGGACGGTGCACGACGTCTGTCCAAATACAGCTGTATACGCGGTGCCTCCGTCCTCGTGGGCTCATTGAAAACGGTGTCTCATATTTGGAGAATGTTCCTTTCTCTCAAGCGGTTTCTCTTTTCAGTAAAACGCCGTGGACGCGCCTCGCACGCGCCCCGCTTTTATAGACGCGAGCAAGACGCTCACCGCTTAGGCATCGGTAGTTCTACTTGACGACAGCAACTATTTAAATTATGCCACTGAAACTATGCCGCTTTCGCAACAATTATCCGGCCAGCCGGAAAAATTCACAGCCGCGTGAAAGCGCCACGGACTTTTCCACCCCATAATTCGGGGTTACGCGAAGAATACATCGTAACCACCTTTTCACCCCCCTTTTACGTTACTGTTTGTCCCGCTTTTCGTGAAAAGCACGCAGCCCAAAGGATCCTTCAAACTTCGCGTTATATTCCAATGTTTAACAAACGCTGACTGAAATTGGAAACAAGGTTTTAAATACGATTGAAGTGAAAGTATAAAGAACAAGTAATTCGCCAATTAATAAACAGCGGCAATAATCGTGAATGAAAGAAATTTTGATCGTCCCGAAAAGAAACAATGGTCAGATATAAATTTCACGACCAATTTACAATTCCCTTAAAAGCTTCTTAAAGTTAAGTACCGACGGTAGAGTAATGAAAATAAGTACCTTGCCCCTGCCCCTCCACGAACTGCACCTGGCTGAGGCTCCTCGAGAACTCGCCCTGTTTGACCTTCTGCGAGAAGTCACCGTTGGCCAGCCTCTTGGAGAACTTCACGCGACAATTGCTACGCGGTGGTTTGCCAGGCCTCACCAGAGACGACGGCCTCGGCCTCTTGGCGAACGTATACGGTATCGTGTAGGGCTGCGCTACGTAAAAGTAAATCGGCCGGTAGTCTTCATGGAGATTAGACTGCACGAAGCCACCGTTTGTTGGATAACTACTGTACACGCTCGGTGCTCCGTTGCTGTACGCGTACGAGCCCGTGTAGTGGATACCGTAGTGGTTCGCCGTGTTTCGTGACTTCTTTTCCACCGTTTTGAAAGAAAAGGATAACTTGCCCCCACGCTCGGGCAAGATCACGATCGATCTCGAACGCTCGAGTGGCGTCCTCAAGATTAATCCGGCGAGGAAAAATATTTCCCGGTTATCGATGCGTTCGACCGAGTGATTAACAGAGACAGTTCGATAGATTGTATCAACAAATCAACAACGAATTCTTTGTTTCCTTTGTCGGAGCCACGAAGTTGTGCGCGACTTTGCATAGATTTAAAATGCGCAGCTCCGCTTTCACCGTTACGAATATTTGTCCTGTTTATGAAAGATTGATGACCGCCTCGGGATGGCCGGCCGAAACGAGAAGGAAGATCGAAAATGGCCGTTCTGTCGAGCAACGTGCACGGCAGGATAGTCTAACCGATTATAAATTTCAGATGGCGTCGGTTGGTTACACGGACACCGAGGCGGTTACTATTTCAGAAGATCGTGGGAAAGAAAGGGAAGGGAGGCTTCCGGGTGCGCGAAAGGAAAAATCCCTTTCCGGCGATTCTTTATCAAGGGACGTGATTCAAGACCGCAATTGAATTTTTCACCCGACCGTCCGTTCTTAGCGCGGGAGAGATTGTTTTCCCGTTGAACCCCTTCTGCGGGTATTTTAAAACGAGTAAAATCGTCCCCTCCGGCGCTTTTCTTTCCCTCGCTTAATTGTCAATTAAGTGCACGCTCGTGTATACGCGGCGTCCCTGGAAGTTTTCACCGGCCACCGTGCGAAGTTAGGCGAAAACGATGTATTTGCATGAAACAGCGACGCGCCGTGTGTGTGTATACTCCTTTCTGGCTGCTTTCAATGATAAAGGGAGATCGTTTTCCAACTTAGGTTGGTACCATCAGTGTTGTTTTTTTTTCATGAATATTCTCGCGATGCACTTCGTGTCATTCTTAGGGTGCCCTCCTTCCTCTGAACCCGTTTTATTCTACTTCTCCCACTATGTTCGTTTTTTCGTCTTCTTTTTATATAGAGTTTCTAGGTGACCACTTAAGTAAATACGACGACGCGTTCTTCACAGAGGATGGTTAAGATCCCATTAAGCTTCCCTTTCGAATGAAAATTTCAACGGTCCCGTAACGATAGTGTGGAATTTCTCGTGCATAGTAATCGTATTAATTGGACCACGTTCGTTCCGGTGAAATCGTAAAACGCTTAACGAACGCCTCTCTTATATCCGTTAATCCTGTATTCCACTTGTATCGGAGAGATGGCGTAAGTGGCGATAAGTACGGACTTAGCGGTAAGCTGACGATCCTTGAATGAGGAGTGCGTGGCGTATGCCTGTATAGAAGTCAAAGTCGAAATTCGGTTAGATATGGAATTTTGTAGTTTCTCTAGATTTGTAATAAAGTGCAGAATCTGTGACGAACGATCGACACACGTACGTGCTCGAAATGGTGTCACGTCGTATGTATCGTATAGATCCGTTCCTTCGTTCCTCTTCCCCTTTTTCTTTTTTACTTATTGCATCGAACGTTGGTCGTGGCTGCATTCGCTAAACCACGAGATTCTTCTCGTGTATCGGTTGCAGTCCAGATTTCTCGATGATGGCGTCGTACAGCGTACTCTTTCCTTGTCCTCGCCGTATCGCGTCGTGTCAACTGTAAACAATGTGGTCCGAGTAAATCACGAGCTCGAAAAAACGAAACGTATTACGCACACGTATATATTTTACCGTAACAGATCGTACCACGCGAATGAAACTAATAGAATTTTTACCTCGATGGGACGCAGATCGACGTATCATCGATAGAGACACAGAGAAATCAGATATTTTACCTACCAAGCGTGTAATCTATTTTCAATCCGTACGCCCCCGGCCATTTAATCGCTCTGTTCTTTTCGCGCCCTCTACCAAGTTATTTTTCAATTCCTGCAAAATGAGTTTAGCTTGATATTCATGAATAACGCCGTACAGTAGCATTGTCGACGTAACTGGAACAGCAATTGCACGAACGTAATATATTGCATTCACACGTCCGTGCGCGTCGCGTGCGGCAATGATTTTTCTCCTTTTTGTTTAAACTGTTCAAATGTTCCTCCGCTGCCGTCCTGTTCTGTCCCGGCGGAATTATACTGACCGGAAATGGCGTCGGCTAATTATAATTCGCGAAGGGTGGCGCTTGTGTCAGCGGGCAAGAAATCAAACCGACGTACGCACGCATATTATGCATATATAAACTCATCGATGCTAATGAAAAACCTGTTAAGATTTTTCTTCAAATAGGAAAATTCATGGATAGTTAAACGTGTGTTTTCATGACTAGAAGCGAGAACAAGTTACGTCGGAACTGGTCCCCGACGATCGTGGTCCAGGTAATTTTCGTAATCGAAACCTTGGCGCGGCATCGCTGACATTAATACCAGTTATGTTAATGAAAAACGATAACGACCGCTGTTTCTATCTAGAGAACGGGTAATGAGCGATGGTAGGAAGAATAAATGAACGCTTCGATGGACATTTCCCTTTTCATTGGCACAAAAACGGGATGAATACACAACGATTCATACGTCCCTTCGACAGATTTTATATTATTTGCGCTGGCAGTATATACCGCGAGGCATGAAGAAACGATACGTCTCTCGTTGAAGCGTAATTAACGGGTATATCTAATCTCTGCTTGTACGCAGTTGTCATTCGTACATCCTATTAATTACACAAGGTGAATATACGGTAGACGTCGGCGTCCAAGGTGTTAGCATGCAATCGACAGAATCCATATTTGCCGCGCTACTTTGCCATTCGCTTCCAAAATGCTCTAATCGTATCACCGAGGCGCCAATCGGCCTGGAAACGTACTAATTATGAAATATGTCAGTATAACGGTCGGAGTGCGTCAAATACGCCGAAACGCCGGGGCGTCGGATTAAAAAACGAAATAAAATCGACGTCGTCGGTGAACAAAGAGGTATTCGGTTTTAATCAGTGGCTTTAGTTTTCGTCGCGGACAAAAATGTGTAAGAATCGGGCTGACAAAGGGGATAAAAGAAGAGGCGCGAAGGGACCGTGGATATGATAGATGGATAGAAACCGTCGCGGGAAAAAACGGTGGAAAAAATGGCCGGGGGAGAGCTGCAGCGGAGAAGAATCTGTAAAATAACGAAGCGACAGAGGTGCGCGGATGAAACGGAGAAGAGAGGAGCAGAAATTGGCAAAAGTAATGTAAGACCAAGGAAAATACAATGAACACGTGTGTGCGTCTGTGTGACTGAATATGAAAAAGCCGAATGATGACGTCGACTGAATACCGTTAGACCATGCAGCGATGCAGCTACGTATGTATGTATGCATGAATGTATCTACATTTCTATGTACGATGTATGCGTGTGTGTCGTGTAAAACATCAGTCGTAAAAAAAAAACAGCAAGCGCGCGAAAGGCAGAAAAACAGGGAAGGAGGATAATTTGACAAAGAGAGAGTCTGAGACGATCTGAATCTACCTGCTCGTGACAGTCTTGCATGGGATGAAACGCATCAGAGTGTAATTCTATTGTGTCGTTGCCCACATTGCCATCTATCGAGGGACACAGTTTTGCTGGTTTCGATCGTTTCCTCTCTCGGACAAGTGGCAGAAAGAAAACAAAATTTCGCAGTGAAAAGGAGACAAAGTGAGCTGGGAAAAAAAAAAGTATCGTTTCAATATTTTCATTCTACTTTCTCTCGTTCCTTTTTCAACACTTTCATTAACTGGACCGGGGCAAAGTATGCGTAGTATGTACACAACTTTAGAGGGGATTAAACGAGAGAGATGTTCTTTTCGCATGTGCCCCGACCGTGTTTATAGATAAAATAATTAGAGCAGAGGAGAAAGTGCAGAAATCACGTCTCGTGGGATCTTTGTTTGTCTCGGGACAATTCAATGAAAATTATAACGAAATGGCAACCCTTTTAAAAACGAAACGTTGCATTTCACGGTTGCGCATCGTGCATTGAAACGGGTGGGGTTAATAATCGCGCCTTTTAATTAAAGTTTGTGGAATATTAGATGCAGAGAATCGCGTGTACGGTATTTTCCAGTAAACCGTTCTTTCTGTCCGAGAATTTCTCTTTTTGCCGGCGTTCATCGGCACAGGTTCGAGATAGCTATCTTTGGTATGTCTCTCTGAACGTAACGCGACTCTATCTCGCACACGATATCTCAGCATTTTTTCCTCTCGAACAGATTGACTCGTCGTTACAACCGGTCCTGTTCATGGATTTTTCTTCCCGCCTGACGCAACTCTTTCGACATATACTGGCCATTTGCTTCGGGGCATCGAACAAAGATGCATCGTGGTCCACCGTAAGCCCGAGAAACTAGGACACGTAACCGTCCCTCCGCTATCTCTTCGCCAGCCTGTTTCTTGTCCTGTCCACTCGCGTAACACGATTTCCTAGATAATGAAGTTGCGGGTATCAACCGATACATACTCGTGAAATTTACTTTTTATTGTCGATTTGTAATAGGATTGACGTGACCCATTGTTCGCGTTAACAGAGTTCGATTTTTCTTTCAATTAGTAAATTAGAATTCAGTCAGTGTGAATAATTTTATCTTGTCCACTTTATCCTCGTATGAGTAGTACGCGAATATTTTCCTTCTTCGTGGTAAAGAATATGGCTGGAATAAAGATAGCGTATATTTCGTTCTGTAGTGGCTCGCAGTGAAAATCGTCCACCACATTCGATCTCTTAATTTTGGCCAAAATATGCATTATATGAACATGAGACTATTCTAATTAACGTAATAATGTTTCACCTCTACTGTTACTTGTTTCCATATGAAAAGAAGCCCAAATGTTAGCAAAGATATGAAGCGAAATGTGTCTATGTAATGACGTCTATGAAATTTGACTCACGCTAAAAATCGTTCGTCAATAATAGTCAGGGATTCCCCTTACTAATATATGTGTTCAACTGTTTTTCACATTTTTTCGCTTAGCAAGCATTAGATGAGCATAGTTTTAGCACGCCATTTCATTAATTTATCGATTTGGAAAAATGGGAAATCAGAGAAAACAAACAACAATGGAGATACGAAAATTAGTAATTTTCCATTATAATGAAGGTAAATCTCAACGTGAAATTCCATGAATTATAAATAGAAATCGTACTACAGTCGTACTACATGGACAGATGAATGTACTTAGATATTTCAAGGACGAATTTGAAAGAAAGTGCCGAAATATTAGGGATTTTGAATACATTCCATTTTTACCAGGATAACGACCCTAAGCAGAAGTCTGCAATCGTTCGGGAATAGTTACTCTATAATTGCCCAAAGGTAATTGAAACACTACCCTAGTCGCTGGATTTAAATGTTATTGAGCATATATGGTACGAATCAGAGACCAAACTTCGGCAACATTTCATAACAAACAAAGAACAATTAAAAGAAGCGTTGAAAATAGGATGGAATAAAATTTTCTCCGAATATACCGAAAACTTAGTTAAATCGATTAATAATAGGCTTAGTGGAGTAGAGAACAGTAAAGGAAACCCGACCAAATATTCCAAATAAAACTTCGTACAATTAATGTTTAAGTTTTTGATTTATAACTAGATGGACGATTTTCACTGTGAGCCACTGTATCTAAAATATCGATTATTAATTTGATGGAAATAGGTGGTCGATGCTTGTTCGTGTTTGGCTCTTTCATTTCTATCGCGATTAAATGAGACCCGTTCGTCAGAGGAGAACCATCTTGCAAGGACGAGATAGAGAGAAAGAAAATGGTGGGGGTGAAGGATGAGAGAAAGGTAGTTAAGAATACGTACAGTACGATACGTAATTTCCTTACGGTTCTTCCAGAAATAATTCCATTACGAAATTCTTCTCACGGGATACGTTTTACGGTGCACCGGATAACTTTAATTGCGATGTGCATACTGTTAATTTTTTTTTACGGCCACCGGGACAGAATCGAATAGAACACGCGTAAAATGAAAACGGCTGGCAATTGGGCTCGAATTTCGGCGAGTTGAAACGCAAAAAGTTTCATCACGCTTGAATCTGCGTTACGATGCAACAATGACCTCATGAATAATTTAACATACGCCATTGTCTCATCGGTATGTACTAATAACATCACGTCGGATTGTAGTGTATCTGGCACTGATTCACTCCGTGAATGCGTTTCTTTTTTTTAATTTCCTGCTCGGTCACGCATGCCGGTTGTTTTCGAAAAAACCCACTTAAACCCGGAAGCACGCGATTTTTATCGATCCTGCGATGTTTCCACACACTTGTCTGTTTTTGTTTTAAATTTCATATAGGATTCGAATCGAGCGGAATCAACGCGTATTACAATTTCGAGTCACTCCCGAAGAGACAGTAAAGTTCAGCAGAATTATAAAACGGAAGGGATTAATCTCGTTAATATAACAGACTTACATTTGCCGTGGAATTAAATATTCATTTCAACTGCACCGTTGAATAACGAGATTTACAAATCTATCCACGCAGTAATTCAACGAGCTACCGTCTCGTACCGATAACTAACGTGACACGAGATTTCAACAATTTCGTATTAAATATCGCGTTCAAATACAGGGAAGATCGAACGTTTTTTTATTTTCTTTCTGCGAACAAAGACGTACCAGGAAACCGGTGGAATGAAGGTTCAATATTTAATACGTATCCTTGAATCACATTCGCGGAAAAAATATTGCAAAAAAGAAAAAAAAAAACAAACATACGAGGTAAAGGTAATTTTACCTGCATTGCTTTGGCATCGTTTGCGTCCAGTTCCGCTTCTCTCCCACGCTGCAAAGATACACCTTTTTCTCACATCAAACTTCAACCGTGCAATTTTCAATATCCACCGATGAAAACTCGATGTTCGATCTTGTCGATTGTACGTATTAACACAACACTTTTTCGTAACTGTATTAGCACAATCTCTTCGTAACAATTATGCGAGGGACCGCGTTAAGAAGTATCAGCACGTTCCAGAGCGTTTGGTGCACTGAATATCTGTCTGAGGCCCTGAATCTTTATGCCCACCTGGCCCTGGCAGGTGCAGGTGGCACCACTGCTCGATCCTCTACCTTGATTCTGTCGGTTCCTTCTACGTAAGTGGGCCTGTTATTTATTCGGTATTCTGATGAAGGTACAAAATATTTTTTTTCGTCGTAATGGAAGAATCGTTAATTAGGAATGTTTTTATATTTTGTAGGAAAACTTAATCGCGTAGCGGAAAGGTATAAATAATTTAACTATTTCGATTGGTTTTAACAAATTTATTTGAAAAAGGGTGCTAATAAGCTGTGATTGATTCAAAATTGTTTCTCCACATCACTTGAGTTCACATACACCAAAAACTTGGGTGTCCCACGTCGAACTATGAATCTGGAATTTTTAGTTTCATTTTTTATTTTTTACATAGCATTTTGATCTCTTGCTTTCTATGCTGCAACTTTCGAACTTACCGCGGATCTTGCAATATTTTCCCCAGAGGATCGTGGATGTTCACCTTATGAACACACAAGTCATCTTTGTCCTCAAAATAAATACTTATATTCAGAGGGGTATAGCATCCCAGCACGTCAGATGGCTCGTTCAAGAGTTCCTCAAATTGTTCTATCAACCTGTGTAAACAAGTTCATTAAATCGAACTATTAATACCTCTTTTTATAATCATTTTAAATGCTTGTATAACATGAGAGTATACAATGTGTCCTCGTGGAAATTTTGTATGAAATCCCATTGGCCCACTTCGTTATAGAATATCAAAACTGGCCAAACTAGTTTACTTTCTGCATCCATGTGAACTCTATGCTGTGCTAACTCCGGAAATTGTGGCTGCAAATCCTTTAGACCTGGTTGTGTCTCCCCGTCAATTAATTCTAAATTAATATTCTTATTTCCTATGACACGTAGCAACTCTTCTTCCTCATTTTTCAACTGTTTTTCCAATCTAGCCATCTTCCTTTTGTCTCTTTTCAATCGTTCCTACAAATTTTTGAATGCAAAATACTCTCAACTTTTCTGTAGATTCATTTTCAATTATAGCTTACTCGTCCAGCTACAGCTTGCGACTTCAGCTTCAAAATTGCTTTATCTGTGGGAGACTCGTCGAGAAGTCGATCGCACATATCTATACATTGTTCGTAATCTTCGATATGGAAACAGCAAGTAGCGGCTCTACTTAGCGCTTTAGTGTAATCGGGTTTCAGTGTCATAGCAAGCTTACAATCGTTTAAACTCGACCTAAGCTTCGGACAGAAAATAAATCTCACAAAACTGAAGTTAATTACTATGAGTTCCAACATTACCCCAAAAAATATACCTATAATTTTTTAACATAAAATTTGAAGCTGCCCTGTTGTTATAAAGCTGCGCCATTAAATCAGCATCTTTGCATTTAGTCCTTATACCCTCCGTGTAACTCAGAACGGCTAGTCTGTATTTTTTGTATTTATAATTGAAGTTTCCATCCTCTTTGTAATTATTGGCAAGCTCTAAAAAAATATATAATTGTTCTCAGGCAGCTTGTAGAATGTTTGCAATTGGGCTTAAACTCGCGGGGAACTAAATTTTCGAAGGAGTGAACAATTAATTCGAACCCTCGGGTGTATTTTCATCCTCCCCGTATTTCAATTGTTGCAACCCCGCCATAAGAGGCGAAAGTTCTTCTCCAGGTTCTGGCGCCTTTTTCATGAAGAACGGATGCTTGTCCATTTCTTCTTCCCAACGATCTTCTGGCCATCCTTCCGTGTAACTCTTCCTCTCAAAATTGTTTATATATTCGTCAAGTTCGGCGTCCAGTTTCGACGCAAGTTCTAATCGTTCAACATCGGACCACATTTTTCCGCTTTTTTCACTTGTCTGTTCCATTGTTTAACGATTTTCTAAGTGAACTTCTTATTCGCGTGTACTAAGAAAATGGTGTGAAAACAAGTGTTGGTGAACAAATGCACACACGATCATTCGACTGTTTGGCTCTTCAAATCATAACCTCGAAAGTTTCACGTGACGTTAGTTTTCTACGTTCGCAATATTATCGACATAGTTTGCCTTTGCATTTCCCCTATAGATGGCACTGTGGGTACTGTAATTAGTATTTAACAAAATTATCACGAGCTCTGTTGTCTCTCTTTTATTGTATCCTGTATTATACAGATTTTATCGCCTGAAAATATGTTTAAAAACGAACCGTGGCAGTAAAATGATTCAGTGCATTTTCACATAATGAAACATATTAATCCCTCGAAAAACGTCGAATCGGGTGACACGTTCAATAAAGTAATATACAAAAGATTGCTCTTTAAAAAGTGAACCATTTCGAAATTACATTGGGGAAAGAGAGAATTATTTCAACGAGATCTTCCCACTCCTTGCCGGTAAAACAATTAGCAACACACTTTGTATACATCCGCATCCTCGTTCTCTCCCTCCGAAAAAAGAACGCGACATAATGCATTAGCCCCGTAAGATTTATTGCTGAAAATACGATTCTTAGTTTCGAATTGGCTCATACGGAATGGAAAAAAGAGGGGCGGATAATCCTACAATAAAATCCGTATTGAAAGTTAGGGATGAGAAAAGCCAGAGGAGATACATACGTCGATCGGGTATATAGTAGGGGTGGCTAAGGTTCGGACGTTTACGCAAACATTCGGGTTTTGGCCCCTTTGTGTTCGGCTGGGCAAGATGGCGCTCGGTGAAAGCTTGTTCACGATTGGTCGATGAGACCGCACCGCGAATCTCCCGAGAACAGTCGCTTCCACGGCCTCGGAGCGGGCGAGTTGTTGGTCCCTTTGGAAAGAAGCAAAACACGCTCTATCGTTGCGGCGACGAGTGTAATGGCCACCGTGGGCCTAGGATAGTAAAGGAGGCGGTTGGGATTTTTTTTCGAATCGAAACGCTGGCAATCACGGAACGACTTACCACGGCCAGTTAAGATCAGTGAATTAAATAAATATATCGTGTTTGTGTTGAACTGCCGCTCTTTCGTCCGTCGATCGGTGACTTCTGTCGCGGTGAAGAGTGCGTGTACATCGAGTAGTAGTGCATCAGTGTACTTAATGTGTGCCAGCCATTGTCGAGCGTGCATCGATAGTGCCGGTCATCGAAACGTCTATCACACTGGATAATATTGCTTGTTTCGCCCGTTGGATTCTACCCTCCTCAACACGCCACGCAGCATCGGTGAGTACAATATATATGTATCCAATATATATGTATAATATAGTTGAACGAAACCGTATAGTACAATGTCGACGACTGTACGTACGTCGATCGTAAAGAGGCTCAGCATTCACGGTGTCTGTGTGTAATGTGTACACATTGCGGTCGTTTCGTTTCTCCCCTTCAAAGTCATTCTCTGCGTATCTATCGAAACGCTCGCCTATGCTAGACGCACCCTCGGCCTCTCTCACCGCAGAAAAACAATCTTCGCGTGGTTGTCATCTTTATCGTTCAGTGATATTCGTTTGAAAAATCGTTTTACTTATTATACGATACTCGTGACTTTGTTCCCTTCTGCCACCGGAACGGCCGCACATGTACGGTCTATCTTTCCCATGGGGGAAAAGTCCATTTATTGTCATATGCAAGTAGTAATGAGAGTATGCGCGTTGCGAAGCACGATCAATTTCGGAAGATCTACCACCACTCTGCAAAAGATGTCGCACCACCCTTTTCGTGCTGGTTTATTGTTGCTAAATGTTTGAAGACTGCTCGTCTTCTTGTGCACCGATTCAATGGGTGTGTATCCTCTTTCTCGCTTACACCAGCTTGTCGTGTTGCGTATATATATATATATATATATATATATATATGAATATAGACACCTATATACTACAAACGTTGTGCACTGTACGTGTAATTCGACATGAGCTTCCGTATCGTTGTTTTAAATGCCAAACTGTTTGTCTCTCTGAATGAATATCAAAGGATTCGTTGTGAAAACATCTTCGCTCCGTTAGTCGCGTATTAAGGTTACTGGTTGTCTTTCATCGTGAGGGTGCATCTGTGAATACGTGTACCGATGACAAGTTTACGGATGTTTGTCAAACAGTGCTGAAGAAATGAGACGCGGACCTACAGAGCGAAATAACGTGCATAGTGTCGTGTAAATGATGAAATGAGCGACGGGGGGTGATTCTAGGTGAAAAAATAAGAGGAAAACGAAGATAAGAATTTCTCCATAGGTGGCCTTTTTTTCGAGGAAAACGAGCCTGAAAGTTTATCGAGCACGGCTGCACTCTATTGAGTAGGTGCTTGATCAAGTGCACGCACTCGATAAACATTCAGACTCGTTTCTCTCGAAAACAAGCCCTCGTACGCAAAAATTGCATTCTTTATTTTCCTCTTATTTTTTCACGTACAATCGCGCCATACCAATTGTTCCATTATATTAAATACTTAAACGAATATTTAAAACGGTTTTCCCCCGTCGGTTGTACCAGAAATTACACGACACTCTGTACATATCATCGCGGCTTTGCGTTCGTTTCCGATCGACTGTGTTATTTCAACGTTGTTGCTGTTTTTTTGGGGAGTACGACAGATGGGCGTATTCTTTCGCAAACAAATGCACTCCACGGCGATCCCATTTACACTGAAAGCATTAGCTTAACGTTAACCATGAATGACCCGTTTCGCGGATTTAATAGTTATTGTTCGAGGATATCGTGAAATAATTTATCGCGATGGTTACAGGTGCTCTCTCCCCCCCAACACTATTTTCCAGCCTTTTTGCAAAGTAAGGCACGTGCCTCGCGCCTGGAGTCGGCGTTTCCGAGCATGCTATTATTAAATGGCGCCATTTAATAGTTATCTATGCACCATTGCAACGACATTTTCTTTCTTCGCGTTTAAACGTTCGCTGGCGAAATGATCGTTCGCAAGCGCGTTTACGATATGGTCTCTTGCTTTCGTTAGAATTTGATATTTCCTCTCTGTCGTGGACTTTAATACGAAAAATAGATGAGAATAAACTCACCAAATTTTTGACACTTTTCCCCCCTCGACATTCGTATGTGTATTTCATCTTCAATGCAAGTCACTCGTAGGACAAACTGAAAGTAGAACGTTCTACACGTGCCGCTTACGTAGCACGTATCATCGTCGTTGAGTAGCAGTGGCGAGTCTCGTATCGTGCGAAACTATCGATTTCGGGGCAGGGTGACGGTAATTTTTATCTCGACTGATTTTAATTAAATGTTGTCATCGATCAGTTAGCCTTTTTTTTTTCATGTATAGCTCTGTGGTCGGTTGAATGGAAAACAAATATTATTCCACGCGAGCTATAGTTGTTAGGAAAATTGTTTCGCTGATGGATATCATGAAGATGTATTATTGTGGAGCCCTGTGCCGTTTTCGAAACAGGGTTTTCACGAATGTCAAGTGGCGACGTGAAAAATAAATTTCGATCCCGCTATCGCTGAAGCGATATGCATGAATATGAATGAATTTTGTTTCCTCGGCGGATAATCGCGACGAAAGTAAATATTAATTTTACGTTTATTTTGTGAGAGTAATAATTGATAATAAAGTTTAAGAGGCAAGCGCTCAACCAGGACCAAGTTAGCGAGCAAGGATTGGAAACTTTTAACTTTCCAACCTTTAATCTCCTTTCGCGATCAAACTGGACAAGCTTTATCTATGTTCTTACTAACATAGTTCTTCCCGTTGAAACAAATTTCGATAATTTTATTGCTTTTATCGGCCAAAGACTAAAGTATACATTTGCTGCATTTATTCATTTAATTGATTAACTTTTAATCGGCAATAAATTATCGATTAATCGTAACATAGAAATTTAATTAAATATATAAATATATAAGAACATAGATGAAAAAATTTTAAAAAGTCGAAAATATCCGTCTTTTCCTTTTCCAAAGTGTTGCACGCGCCTGTGCACCTGTCGCGTCGCGTACGCCGCGTATAAATCATTGTTGCACAGCACAGACGACAGATGCAAAGCGGAGAAAAGAAATTTCATCAGATACAATCGTTACCGGCATTAATTATCAGCTGAAAAAGCGTTTAACGAAAAGACTAACGGGCATCGATCGATTCGCACGAGGTACTTTGTGTTCCGGATGACGGAACGACGCTCGAGTTGACGCTTGGAATACATTCGACGAGATCCTCTCGTGAAATTTCTTTTTGACGTTGATTGCGCTTACCCCACTCGCGTTGGCGTAAATCGTGCTCGAGAACGGCTCGATTTCTCTTTCGTTTTCTGTCGCACTTCTCATATCGTATACACAAGTTCCATTGTTAATCTCTCGTGATTTATCCATAAGTGCGATTAAAGCAGAAGCCACTATTGATATGAGCAATAAATCCAGCGTTAGAGATTAGCCCCGAGGGTTGTACTAATAGTTGAGGATTTCTCTACGGGTAGCTTTGCGGTCAAGTGTTCGTTGTTAAGTCTAGGACTGTTTAGTGTATAGATACGCCATGCCACGGTGTCTAAATCACGCTGCCGTAATAACGTATTATTCGAAGTAGCCGTTTAATCCCCCAGATGATTTGTGAAGTTTACCTATCGGCCATTTTAATGCCCCGATAGCGGGTGTTTCGTGTCGGGGCATAATTTATTATGCTTCCTCGAAAGAATTCCCCCAAAACTGACTCGCTGAAGAACTTATCCTCGCGGCAGTAGTAGAGGAATGAAGATTCCAGCTTGCGTTTATTGGAGCGAGTAGCACTGTCTGTTGGTAATTAGAGTGTACTACTTTCATCTCAACGTGGAGGTAATGATTTACGCAACATAAGTGCCAGAAATTCCTGGCTTACTCAGGGCCCGAAGGTAATAAAAAAGAAGAAAGAAAATAGCCGGTACGGAAGTCATCCGGATATTAAGAAACGACCTGTGTATACACGGTCGTGAAAGTTCCATGCGAGGTATTTTTATTTTTATCGAAACAACAGGTGTACAAACATTTTGGGCGACCCAGGCGGCAATGCCACCGTGGATATTAACTTTTTCTCCGTTGAATCGTATATACGGATAATAAGAACGATGGACCCCGGTGGTCGGTCGTTCGTTACGGTGTCGTAAATGTCACGCGCCGGCGATAAAAATTTTTGACCGGCCCCGCGTTATGTATATGTATATGTATGTATGCCTTTACCAGCTTAACCGCTGCACCGACTGAAAAGAGCCATTGACGGCACGCCGATCACCGCTTAACAGTTCCTCGCCCAGTAAATAAACATGCGACTCACAATCAGTCGCAGTGTTACGGGGAGGTGCTTTGCATGGATAAGCACGGAGGAAGAAAGATACGTGTCCATATGCATGCAGAGGGCTTTAAGTAAAAGAAATTCATTGTTTCGCCACGGCTGTGTAACGCGTGTAGTACATATACAGTAATCCCTTGAAACTCGCGTAGTTCTGGAGCCCACCCCCTAACAAAAACTGAAGTGCATGCAAGCATTTATATTTCTTCAATGCCTGCGCTCGTTGCACATGCAACATATATACCGCACACATAGTTCGCAGAAATACACCGATCGTCTGAAGTTCCAAAACACTTCGTTATGTGCTCCAATTTTGCAACTTTTCGGGAAATTTTTGAAGAATTAGTTCAAGTGGGCGCATATGCGTTTGTTCGCGAAAGTATTTTACTATTCTAAACATATAATGGCAAAATAATAATAAATTGGTGACATAGGGCAACATTCTTGCCCATGGAACGTTTATCTTGTCGGTGGTCATAGGCGACCACAGTGTATGTATGTGCACACTTCTAACTCAAATTATATGATTACAAAGCAGCATTTACGATTACTTTGCGAAGTGTGTTTATAATAATATTCGTAGATTATCCCTCAAAGTATCCTCTAATTAGCGGTGATGTTCAAAATGAATTAACTGTCAATTTTTATTCAACTCTTACAATTATAAATGGTTGAAGCACTCCGGTCACCAATGTCCACCGTGGCGTCACAGGAGAAACAATCTGCGGACATGTATGACCACCGTGGCGGTCAACGTGTTAATGAACTGAAAATAAACCGCGTTGTTCGAGGGATCACTGTACAGTTGAACTTCGAGCAACGCGTGGATCAAAGACACAGACACGCCGCGTGCCATGTTCGACTCTCCCAAAACTGAAGTACAATAACCTATTGCTAACAGAAAGCACTAGCTCGCGTGCTACGCGTGATATTATTACATTCGACGTAAGGTTGTCTTCAAAGTTTCGATTCAGAAATCGAATCCGCGTTGTTCAAGGGGTCAACCGTATATGCGTCAGTACGCGTGTACACTTGTTGTACGCGGGGCTATGGTGGCCAGAAGACGGCCGCACACCGTTTAACCCGTTGAAACCCGACGATGTTTAATGAGACGTCAAGAATTTGATGCGAGTTTCGATGCCACGGTTGCATAGTTTTAAAGAGGCGCGGTGGGCCTCTTTATAAAGACGGCCTTTATATTTGACCGGTCGGAAATTCAGTGAGCATGTGGCAACGTTGGATATATCCCTCTCTGTATTTTCTTCTCCCTCGGGCCCACGGTTCGATTCGTCGGTCGCGCATCTTTTTCCAACAGCGGCCCGACCGGCCGTCCCGGGGCCCTATCGCGTTGTCTGCCCGTAGCAGAAGGTTTCTTCTACCTTTTGCCACGCCATGGCGCGCCACCATCACCTTGCACCCTCCGACCGTCGTGCTCTTTTATTTTATTATTCGACCCGACCTCCGACGAGTTAGGCTGTTGCTTGGCCTCTCTACGTAGTACGGTACGCCGACTCTCTTTTCTCCGACTTCCTCTTCGTCTTTCACTCTGTGCCTCTTCTTCGCGACTCCCCCTCCACTATCTGTACCTTTCTCCGTGGAAGTTCTTCTTCGGTTTACGACTAACGAAGAAACTGGAATCTCGTTACATGCCTAAGAGCGAGAGATGGAAGAAGAAGCTCTCTGTGTATTTCCATTCCCTGTGCTACCCGTTGTCCATCTTTGTCTAGCTTCGTGTAAAAGAACTTCAGCGGGTATATACAATTAGTTTGTCCCGACGTCGTCGCCGGGCGCACGAACAGTTTCTCCGGCATTTTCTATTTATCTTGGTCGCGTTATCGATGCTCGAGCGAGAGAGAGGGGCGCGCATATTAAAACTTGATGCGTTCCGCCAGGAATCCAGGAAGATAGCCGACTATATGGGGGGAGAAACTTTTCATAATGTAGAATGTTGGATGCGTTTAGAAATTTTTCAATCATGCCCCGTTCGTATCGTGAACTTTGCATTCCACGCGTCCTCCCCGGTTATTTCACGTAACCGGATCACGTGGAATAATACCGACTGCGGCTTGGAGGTAACCCTTTGCATTCTGACATTTTTATCCGAACATTCGGTATTACATATGGAGATGGGATTTTCTCCTGACGCTATATTACCGTTGGTATTGCTTCGTTCGTCTTTTTCTCTCTCTCTCTCTCTCTCTTCTTTTTTTTTTTTTTGTTTGCTTGGTACACGCGCTTTGTCGGATGGTTCACGGTGCATACACGTGAGTCATGGTTCCGTGCGTTATCAACCGCGGGCGATAACGCGTGTAAATTTCTATTTGTTTTCGGTTCCAGCGCTTATGCGTTCACGGGGTTTTTCCGTTTTTATCAGATCGTCGTAAAATAAATGGGAAAGCTTCGGCTCTGAATTTTTATCGAACCTGAAGTGTATATAACGAAGATACGCTATTAAAATTCTTCGAAGCATAAAATATTGAACTTAATACCGCGGATGTATATACGATTGGCTCCTCCTATGCACCGCCGACTGAACCGTGTGAAATGCAAGATTCTCCGTAGATTCCGCGAATTCCATTCGCCGGTACGAAATTTATACCGTATGAATTTTTTATACGCGCATCTTCATAATTCCCATTTGCGTTCGCGTTCGACATCGGCCGTACGCAGCAGGCTGATACAGCCGTGTGTTCAAACGAAAACGCGCCCGACAATTTTACGCGAAATATATTTAGTTGCCCGCAAGGAATCGCGTTAATTCGTAAGCCGCAATGCAGTGGGGCCATGGTAATCGGAACGGCGTACAAAGGCAATTACCAATGATAACAGAAGTCATTGCAAATATTTTTATTGACCGTAGAGAGAACCGTGGGCCGATCGGACGGCCATTCGGAAATCAATCACGTTCACACGCGATTGTTTCACCCAATACCAATGGTACGTGATTCCCCGGGTACTGGCCTGTTGCCATGTTTTCGCTCGGGAACCCTCGCGATCAGTTAAATGTTAATTAACATGCTGACCTTTAACCGATCGTTCGCGAACCCTCCGTACGGATAAACGTCGGTTACTAGAGCCAATGGGCCGTTCGGAATATTCTTGACGCGCCTCTACTTTCCCGTATGCGTTTCTATTCCCGGTGTGTCATCTCTTTCGAGGCGCGAGAGGTCCTCGATCGTTTCTGGATTCTCACGAGGCGACTGTATCGTCGGTTCTATCCGGCTCTTTCTGCTGTAGCAATTAGAAAACACGTATAAACGAGTTTTCGGTACGTTCATTCTGAAGAACGTATATTCCGGTCGCTGCGGTGCATCCTGGTCGTTTCCCCCACCGTTTCGCCCCCTTGTATTGCTGTTGGATGACCCCATGGACTTTCAGTCGTGCACACGAACGCACGCTCCTCTATGGGCACACGTATATACGAACAGGGTTTATCGAACAGGGACTGGTCGTGTTAGAAGTTTGAAAGAACGATGGGAGTAGCACGTGCGTCGCTCCGCCATCACCCTTGTAATCCCAGCGGCTGCGGTGCATGCTCAAAATTTTCTGCGCGCTGCTGAATTATACACGGAGTTTATAAATGACCGGGTTGCACGCTGTCGAACTGGTACTGTCAATTTGGTACGTAAAAGTTGCGAGAGACGTAGAGACGATGTAAATTGTTTTTTTTTTTAATATCGAAGAACCGGTCCTCGTACGATCATAAATGTTTCAGACAATACGTTTTCACCGAGGCAGTTGATTTTATAGAACGCATCTGCACGGCTGTTGTTACGTTATTTCAGTAACCATTCTCACGGCCGTAACAGGAACGTTTCATGCCCAGCATTACCACATAATGCACAATTACCCACAAATCTGTATTACCCTTTATAAATTCCCTTCATAGACCACCTGTAGAAAAGCCGCCATATTGTCTCTGGCTACCATTGGACGTACTAAATGCGATATATAAATTCCACGGTGCATGCAACCCGAGGAACTGGAATTCCTCAAATAATTGATTTGCCTCGTAAAAAAATAGTTTCCTCCTAAAGGATTCGAATTCTAAGCGCGTGCCCGTTTTTACTAGACGGCCGGTTATACAATCACTTTTACGCTTTCAATTTCATTCGCGAAGCAGTGATGGACTTTTACGATCAATAACCTATAGACACCATTGTACCGGGCCGGTGGGAAATGAATGTACAACCGATAATAACACATACAACAAAAATTGTATCACACGGAGAAGACGGTAATCAATAACTTTCGCCATAACAATATCGTATAATCGCACACGTTCCCACCGGCTATTCATTCCTACATCAACGAAATATATCGTGCCAATCAGTGTCCAGAAAGTCCAACTTTCCCCGAACATCAGTCTCACTATTTTCATACGTAAGCAACGGATGACGGCGTTAGCATTGTCGTTTCTTTCCAAGCAACTGGTGAAAACCTTATTTATCTCCGTCCGAATGAATGGACTTACGCTGATTAACTTCCGAACCCTCCGTATAGCATTCATGAAATTCCAATCTAACACGTAATAACCCAATTACTTATTTGTCCGCCCGAAACAACGAATGCAATCGCGATGTTCCCATTTCGACGCATACGCGTCTCCCGTATCGTTAACGCGTTACGCAAACCGAGATCAATCTACATTTCTGTGCACCTATGCACAAGCGATCGACGTTCTTTTCGCGTGCTAAAAAAAATCCAGTCGGGCCTAGCCGCGCTCTCCGCGGCGTTGTATTATGGAAATCAGTGAAATCGGAGTGCCGAGTATGCAAGACACGTGAATTAAACACGTAATACACCGACTCCGCAGTGTGCACCTGTCGCGCATGCAAATCACTTAAGCCGCTGAGCCTGCTGCTGGCCGGTTTCCGAGCTTTTTCGGTTGCGATGCATATCGGCCCTAGCGATCGTGACGTTGCATTTTCTGCGCATGACTCACACGCGGCACGCTTCCTCTAAAAGCCAAGAAGAAAAATTCTTTATCTTCGAATCTATACATTTATTTATCCGCACCTTCCATCGTCAGTGGCCTTTCGAAGGGAAATTTCCATCTTTATCCATTCTTTCTGCTTCGCCCCTGTCCCCCATAACTTTTCGCCAGGTTCACCCCCCTCCTCCCGACTCCCCCACTCTTCCATCGTCCCCGTTTCTCTTAACTTTCGACGCTTCCTTTCGCCCCTATGTCTCGTAACTTTCGTCACCATATTCGACCCCCTTTATCTAGCTTTCCTGTTTCCTGAAACTTCCGCCGCCTTTCCTTGTCCCCCTGCGCGTGTACCTCGATGATCAGATATCATCGACTATTGTGTTCCTTTCCCCCGGATAGTTAATGGGGGTGCCCAATGTATGGGCACGCATGATTATTCGTCGTTACTGTATTCGTATCGTTTTTATTTCGTGCAGTAAATACTTGCAGTATTTACATTTTCTTCCGTATTTTCCGACGCGTGATTTTGCAAGATCTCGTATAACAGCAGGTACGATTACAGCAAGTACCATTTATCGTTGTTATTACCATACCTCGGAGAGTAACTCCGGTAACCGGCAGATCGCACCAGTTGATAAATCGCATTGTAACCGGCGTGTTCGCCTTCTTCCGTCGAGCAGCCTGTCCGAGATATTATTCCGTCCACTATCCCGTCGCGACGGAAAATAAATTCCGCCGGTGCGACGTCGTAGGTCAGTACCGCCGGATAATACCCAGTCGTAGAAAACTGCAGGCAATCCCGAGGAAAGTTCCAAGACCTCGCTAATCGCGTCTCCGCAGAAAAGGATTAATCGGTGCGTCCGTTCGGTCGGGTTGTCTTGAAAATATTTGTGAAACGCCTCGTTCCAACATTCCCCCGATGAATTATGTCCCGTCTTTCGAGATCACGTCACGGCCACTGTGTCGTGCATACGTAGATATATGTGTATTCACGTGCGGGCGGCACGCATAACGCCGCGACGCTTCCGACACACATAAATTACCGTCACGAGTGGCCGGCTGACCCGGTGCACGAGACGATTTTCTAAGAAATTTGTCAAACGGTAATTTCTCGAACGGCGTTTCGAGTGTAAATTCAGCCCGCGCGGTTGGCTCCCCTCCCGCAGGTCGATCGTTCGGTCGAGTATGCAAATAAGTCGGTCGAGATAGCGATGGCGTTGAGCGTAGGGACGGCGGTCGTTATTCCGATACTATTGTTTCGTATCTCGCGGCGGGACGTGAATCATCGGTTGCTTAATTCCGATAACGCCGCCAGCTACCGACGTTCGGCGCATTTTAAACAGACCATTGAATGGCCCACCGTGACCGATCCTATTTTCCGGAAGTTCTGGACCTCCTTGGGGACTTTTGTCGGGCGACGGGAGGGGGCGAGGGGCACAATTGATAGAAAACGTGGGGCGAATGCGTCTGAATATATTTCTTGGTCGGCGGGGCGAATTCGTGATTGTTCTATGGGTGGTCTCGTCGGTGAGGATTAATTTTCAGTAATCTTTGCTTGTTTATTTACCTTGACGGCAGAGTTCTGACCTTCGGCCGAATCAAGGTCGCTGGAATAGTAACGGGCATGTTTAAACGGGGTAAATAGCGTAAGGAGTAATGGACATCTTGGCTCTCGGCGTTGTTCAAATATCTTCCGCGCTCACTCGACTTTTTCGCTGATTGTTTGAGTGCCATCTTGCACGGCCCCCCCCCCCCCCCCCCGTGTTTACCTTCGCGACACTGCAGCATTCTATTTTACTAACGCGAAGCTACGTTTTGCACGACCCTGACTGAATAACATTCTTTACCGTAACGTCCGATTAAAAATTAAAAAATGGTTCTTGTCGTGGAATTTATAAAGACTCGCTTTCGCAGCCGGTCTTCGAATAATTTGAAATGACCGGCGGGACAGGCATGCGAAAATTCCGGAAACGTGGAATCATCGTGCGATTGAATCGACGGTCGCTTTGTCCTCCCTTCGATGCGTGTGCACGCCCGCGAAAGAGAAGCGACATTCCATACTTAAATTAATTAGCCCACTCGCAGGTACAATTAATTTCCCGACAATGCCTGTGTACTTTGTCCCTTGGAATACAGGAGGCTGGGCCGTTTTTGCTGAATTTTTATAATCATAATGTAATGCGCGTATTCGTTCCGGGAAAGGTATTGTTATTTTAATGTCTGCTCGCATTGGCCACCGTCAGTTCTTTCCGAATTATTCCTCGCAATCCTCCAACGTAAGCAACGCATAGTGGGAATTGAAATAGCTCCCCTGGAATCAGCTGGTCTACCAAGGCCACCGTATCCCAATTCTCCCACCACAATTATCCCATCTGCCAGTGAACTTCCACGCCCCACGTTTGCCCCGCCCCCTTATTTGTCCGTAAAACAAATACGCTGGGAAACCACGAAGGACGGTGTCGTTTTTAACACCGTTTGTGCAAACACCGGCGAGAAATATTAGGTAGCACGCATTGATCGTTCCCAGTTGCAGCCTGGTCGGACTGGATCGATAACCTTGCTCGATCAGGATACACGCCGTGTGTTAAACGCTATTGACACACGCACGCAGTGTTCAACAACCAAGCAATCCCATTCCATTTGGTTATCGCTGCAGAATAGACAAGCGTCTTCGCGTGCAACTAGTACTCTGTACACGCACGTTCGACCCTGCCCCAAGATCAGACATGGTCGAACAGACATGGTCCAAAGATTCCCCGATTCGCCAACCATAATAATGACCACTGACACACTGGAACGCTCCATTTGATATATCATTTCGTTTCGAGAGATACCGACAGATTTCCAGGAACACGTCGCACCTTGGCGAAGTGTTCACAATACCCGGGGACTGTGGTGCACGCGTACACCAAGGCTTCACCTGCCGGCCATTTGTCATACACCAAATTGCATTACACGGCGCGTCGAATTTCTATATAAAACGGCCCCAAGACGCCATTGACTGGGCCCCGTGGTCGGTTTAAACGTGTCGGCATTCCACTCTATGCCTTTACGTCTCTCTACACCCTCCGTGGAATCTCCTCGCTCTTTTCAACTGTATCTCCGTCCCACCTGCACATGGCCGTACCCTCCCTCTCCATTTTTCCGTGTATTTTCCTTGCGTGCACCCTCTCCCAGCCATATGGCGGCACACGGCCCGGCCACTGTTCATTCATAATGCAAGCGACCCTAAAAGTTGAGCGTGTCGGACCATGTGCTCGGGAGAGAAGTCGGACACGGACAGTTTCAAAAGCCAAAGTGTATCCAGGCCGGTTGGAAATTTGAAAAACGACCATAGACTGTACGGCACCCGCGGGCGACGCTCGTTCGACCCATCCCTCGGTGGCTAATTTGTAGACAGTGAGATGAAAATACTGGGTGGGCCGCTAGTCAACCGATAAGTCTCGCCTTGGGGGAAAAATGCAGCCCAAGGTGGAAAGCTAAGCCGTGCAATATTACGTTGTTCACGGCGTCCTTGCGTCGTCTGGTGTCCCTCAAGCATCGTTCTTTTTTTATATACTTTTTTTTTTTACTTCAACTCGTTCCAAACCGGATGGTAACACTGTTAGGCGATTTACAGTTCTATTGTATTCGCGAAATGCCTACGGCGGAATCGGTAATCCATTCAGAAAACTGTATAAACGCTCGGCGCTCTCACGCTTCTCCATTGTATTTGCGAATAAAAATGTACGAAAACAAAAATTCACAATGAACCGCGTTGAATAAACTTCAAATAGCCTGCCTCGCCGGTAGCCGCTGGATACAAAAGAGGCGTCCCATTTTCGCGGCGACTCTCGTTACCCCGCGTTCTGTGTTCGTTCATTTTCAAACGGAATCTTAAACGGCGTGTACGAAAAAGGAAAAATGGAGGGGGATACATAAAACATCAGCCTTTTTCTTTCGATCGGTAACACTTAGTTCGGGGCATCCTCCGGACTATGTAAATGTTATCTGGCTTCCGCGAGGACGGCAGCACGCTTCGCGAACGATAAGTCGTAAATTCGTGGAGAACTCCTTGGGAATCTGTGTCAGGAGTTAAGAACTAATCCACGGCCTTCTGCGCCCTCAGCGGGCGAGCCTTAGGGACAAGTATGTCGAGTGCGCGGAAGCCAAATGCGTTTTAGGTAAAAACGACGACGTTAAGACAGCCGTGGGTATGTAAGCCAGGCCCGGTCTGGCCAGATTATGTCGTCAGCCAAAGGTTCGTCTCGTCGGCGGGACGTTTCACAAAAGGAAACGTTCTTGAAACGCCGACGGAGAAAATTTTAGGGCACCGCGGGCCGATTTCCTCGCTTGTAATATACCTGGCAGAAACTTGTGAAAGGAACTCGGGTTCGAGGAACAGGCTGCAGGTAAAAGCGGGCACAGGATACGGCCAAGGAGCACGTTCTATTGTGATTAGCTAGGCCTGTGCATCTGCAGCATCTGGTAGCTGGATGGAATGACCAGAAGTGGTAGCGTGCTTCTTGCTTCGCACGGCAAGGGGGGTAGTGGAAATAGGGGGTTGGCGGGTTCGATGGGAATCGAACAGAAAAGCGGCCGCTGATGGCGTCCAAAGTAAACTACTATATATTCTGCGGGTGCCATTACTATTACTCGTGACGATGTCCCAGCTAATCTTTTGAATTGAGACTTTCGTGGCCCCCCGGCTGACGTCTCTATTTTCCCGTGTCACGCGTTCCCAGCGTTAGGTTTATAGTGGACGTCGACAAAAGACGGATTAGAGAATTTAGTAATGACATCATAATATTACAGGTTACGCTTTGAACTCTGAATGGCGTCACAGATAGCGTCGACCCTCCCTTGCGGGGCCCATTATGTATATCTAGATTTACGTTTACTATCTTTAAAGCAAACGCTAGGACGATATAATGGGCCGCGGGTTAGTTAAAAGATAGTAGACCCTCGTGGGGGAGAAGACAAAACTCTCTGTAGGTGTAGCGCTGGAGTTGCCAAACAAAATGGCGCGGCGGTACAGTTGTGAATAGGTCTTGAGTGGCCGGCTACTATAAGCGGGCGCTAATAATACTCGTCTTTGCTCCGTACTTACACGCCACGGTCGTTTAATCCGCCTCGAATAACATTTGGACGAATTATTAATATGGGAAAAGTGGGCTGGCATTGCCCGTGTCGCTCGCTTAAGGGTCTGCACGGCTCGTATCATTTCCGCTTTCGTTACCTGGTAAACTCGAGAGAGAATTTCCACATTGATAGCCGGAGGGCTGGAGCTTCAATATTAATGCCATAATTGGCATGATACAACCAAGTTGTTACAGTTCTCGAGGGGTCCCTCGCCCCCCCCCCCCCGCCCGCACGGCAATTGAAAAATCCAGGAAAGTCGCACGCCGGTGGTATACCTGTAACTACGTACACATATAAGTATGTACGTGCTACGGTCGACGACCAGAGTTACCTCGTCGTCAAGACAATCGTGCCGCTGACGCGTGCCATACATTCGTAATGCGATCGCGAGTGCACCCCCTGCCTTTTTTTTTCTTCCACGTCGAGATAGAGGCATTGGCGGATCCACCAATAGTCCCCGACCTGCGTGGATGGTTCTGAGTAGGCGACGTCGACTATAGGAGTATTATGGGATCGGGGGGGTCGCCTCCGTCGAAGCCTGTAACGGAAACACAGGAACAGCGAACATAGGGAGGGGACCGTGGCTTAGTGGGGCTCGATCGGTGCGTACGAATGCGAGGATCTAGGATTCCTACGGACTTATTCAAGGAGACGAACCATTTACACGTTCAAGTATACGTGCGTGTAGTGATGTCTACTTCGATAAACAGATTTGAGCGCTCCCGCGGTGTTGCACGCGGTTCTTGCACGATTTCTTGCGTATCGACTGGCAGTTTACGCAACCGTAGTCGGAGAACGAGCGGATTCCTATTTTGTAACGGAAAGAGCGAGGTCGTCGGACCCGCGAATCGATTACATTTCAATCTCGGGCTAATATTCGTTCTTTCGGATATTGTAACGGGGATCGGTGATCTGCGGTGGAATATCTGTTTCAGTAATGCTAACTAATATTAGCGATGGCGGTTTCTGATTTCCCACCTCTCATCACCCAGTTATTGCCCGTTGTATATGGATTACCATCGAGGTAACCCTACACGAGCCTTATTGGTAATACTATTTTCACGTCGATTTGAAATCTCTCTCCCTCTCCCTCTCTCTCTCGCTCTCTCGTGTCCCCGCTGTTTAAGACCAAGTCGCACGGTAGTCCACGTAACTGGACCCTTAACATCGTTTGCCGGAGACAATCAGAAAACGAACGTCGTACATCACCGTCGTGACTCCACGAATATTTTACGTGTACATACCTCGAAGAGACGAAACGTCTCGCGCGATTGTAAGACCCACAGTAAGGGATTCCAGCCTGACATATTTATCAAGACGTGATTCCCGGGCCGGCATTCTTAACGAGTCCGAGTCGAGCCCTGATTGCGCGTAACATTGATAGATGGATTATCCTATCGGTTCGTTAGATTAGATGGAAATAATATAACGTTGTCCTGGGGGGTCTTGGCCGGCGTCTGATTACTATGCGCAAAGGGGAAGTGAAACTCTGCTCGACCCCGGCGCGGATACCGGGACGCTAATTAGCGTATAATACGGATTGAATCGTGATCATTGCGCCTAGTCTGCGCGATCATAGACTGCGCGTCGGGGTCACAGACGGCAGTGGAAAATACGTGCGTTCTCTGGCAGAGTCGAGTCCATTTAGGGCACACTGTCATGTGGATAAGGGTGAGGCGAGGCTGCCGCTGTCTGTCTCCCTTCTCTGTACTGTTTCTATAATACGCCTTTCTCGGTCTCGCGCGACTAGCACGCACGCACTGTTATGCCTCCACTCTCCGTCGCCCTCTCGCACCCGACTCCCTCGTTCCCCGTCTCTCTGTCTCTCGACCTGACGCGTCAATCCATTCCCTCCAAGCAGAGGCCTGCCTCGCGCTGCTTTGATCCTGGGTATCTCGCGTGGATCGGAATCTTTCTCCGCGGAGACGCGTTCTGCCTGGCGTCTGTGAATTTCAAAGCACTGCAGCATTGTAGCCGGGTAATAGTGTTTCATCTCCGTATTACGGATACCGTAGTTCACTGGTTGATCTGCGCGAATGGGGGTGCATTGATAACATGCAGAAACACGTAGGATTTGCAGTGGTGTCTGCAGGGGGGGGGGGAATGTACCCCGCAACTTTGTAGTCACGCGTATAGGCGTGTGAGGCATATTCGCTAGTGTGTTCCGCGAGAAGAATTGTAAACGTTTCGTTCGAAAATGTTATTACATCTGGCTAATTCAACCTCGATTACGTTTGACGGGAATTGTGGGTTACACGGAATTTCTTGTATCCAGATCTTTCCAATTGATCGCTCTAACTAACTAGCGGCGTACGATACGCGTCTGCGGGACGAGGAGGGAAATGTTGCGTTCGATATCGAAATATCATGGTATATCGGGGAAAGAGTGGAAAGAAAAGGGAAGAAACTCAAAGGGGACGAACCTCGATTACCGTGAATGCGCGGCAATATTTCTCGCTAGGTGGCGGGGGCAAAGCGTTCGATTAGAGGGGAAAACGAATCGTGTATGGGCCGTGTCGGTGAATGGGAAGAGGCCGCTCCGTGGAATGTGTTTCGATTGCACTCGCAGGCGTTTTTTTTTATTTTTTTTTTTGGTTCTCCTAGCCTCCTTAACCGCCACGGAATTCAATGATAAATGATAAGTCTCGCGGCGAAAGAAAGGAGGACTCGGGAGTTCGAGTTGCCGAGAAATATTACAACGTTGAGTCACGTCCCGAGGAATCTCGCCGAGCGTTCCTCGCATTGAACAGCCGTGCTATCGAACGGCCGGGGCGATGCTGTAAATGTCGAGAAGTCGAGGGTAACGAGTGAGAAAAGATGAACCTTGCATTCACCGCGTTACACGAATGCGCGATGAATCGAAAACAATCGTGAGTCACAGTGGGTGGCGCGTGACTCAGAAATCGAACGGCATCGATGATGTACGAAGTCGCTAATTTTAAAGTTGTTCCACTGGCGACTCGCGGCCGCCCTACTATATTCGAGGCTGTTCCACTTGCAAATGGCGACGGGTCGGCGCTGCGTACGGTTGATCGGCGTGTAAACAGGGAAACGCAATAACTTCAATCGATTATATGTGGAAATTATTTCTCGCACGGCGATCGATCTTCCACTGTCGTTGGTTTCTTAAAAAAATTCTTGCGAATAAATTTGCCAGATAACTCGCAGCAAAATCTTGCATGCATTTTGACCGACCTTATACGATTTGTTTGAATCGATCGATCCGTTTTATTTAACTACCCTCTTCGTGTCGTTTCTGCGCTTTATACGCGGACATCAAGATAGCCAAATTCTAGATTTCGTTTCTCGCGTGCATATATTTTACAGTCGGCAAAAGAAATGTTTTATAGGTTGCAACATTTTAATTACGAAGCTGTGCACCAACTTTCCTTGCTTCCTACGATAGACGGTACAGTAACAAGCTGGAAGAATTTTAACAATCCCAACAAATTTCGAGGGCCGTGAAGTTTTGAAAGTTTCAGGGGCGTTGCTAACAAGACAGGAACCTTGAAATACATGGAAACGCGGCGACGTTACCGGGAGGCGGAAACCACGTTTCATAATAATCAAATTATGTTAATTGCCGCCTCCAGTTACGGTACAATTTTTGCTCTTGCGCAATGGACCCCGTAATTGCATCTTTCCCGAATTCTTGTTCGTCTTCAACTTTTAATTACCCGATTCTATAAACGACCCGAACTCCGCAACCACGTTTCGGGAATAAAAGTTAATCGATTCCGTTTGACACGCTCTGCTCCGCGAATATTAGCGAGATCAATTTGCCATTCGATCCGTCGCGTGTATATTTAGTTTCCCACACTTTTCGCCGTGGCCTGTATCTCAGGGTTATAAAGAATTCTGTCGGCGCGCATCGGCATCAATGACGAATCAATCTCGCCGGTATAAATGAAAGTTTCATCGGGGATGGCGTAATTATCGGGCAATTAAATGTATATAGGAAAATCGGCCATAAAATCCGGGGAAAAGAACGGCCGGCGAGTATCCATTTCTTAGCGGTAGATTGCCGTGGGGGTGGGGTGGGGGGGGGGATTTATCGAGAGTAATTTTCCCAGAGAAATTAGATCGGGCCACTGTTAAAAATTAATTGGTTCGGAAGCCGCAGACCGCTCGGTATGAATTTTATTCACGACGAACAACAGGTTTAATAGCTTTCCCATCCATTTTTTCTTCATTTATTCTTGTCATTTCGGGGAAATGAAAATCAAACATTAACGTGCTCGTATTTGTAATAGAAATTATTCGGCGGTGAGCGAGAAAAGTATTTATGGTTGGTTGTATGTTGCCCTTTTTAATGGCGAAGAAGTTTTTCAACGCAAACTAGATGCGCTCGCGCTCTCTCTCTCTCTCTCTCTCTCTCTCTCTCTCTCTCTCCCCCTCTCTCTCTCTATGCTATTTTGTACCATTCTAGTGGCACATAGAGGCATATCCAAGCGAACTTTTTCTGCGGCCCGCATTGTTTCTCCGGCATTTGAGTTAAACGAAATTACACTCGTGAGCAACAACCCGTGGATCGCCGGGAACGCTTGAATTTTCAAACGCCTCGAGGATGTAAACTTAATGAAGCATTTACTAACACGGCTTCGTCGCGACGTCGATTACAAACACGCGTACGTAGGGTGTGAAATTACAGATCCCGTAGCCGGTATCTACGTAGGATACAGAGGCTCGTTGGATGGGATCAAAGGATATATGGGATAAAGCGAGGGGAGATGTTTGATAAGATCGTGATGCGAGATGATTTGTTGTAATTGTAAGAAGTGACACGAGATATTATTGAATACTTTGCGCAGAATTTATGCTATTTTTGAGCGACACGCGCGGTCTCCCACAGTCTTGGAAAGTAAGTTAACGATTGGCAGTTATGCTCAAATGAGGGCGATACATGTGCACTTTTGTAACTTACTTTTTTGTGTACTTATATTGTAAAGATAACATTAGAAACCTGTAAACATATATTATGATTATTATTATACTTTTAAACTGTTCGTAAGAGCGTCAGCTTACTTTCCGAATGGACTTTTGTAAGTAAACCTTTTGGAAAAATTTGGTACTCAAAATCCGGTAGCTCAAACAATAACACTTACTTTGAAAGCTTAACGATATCTTGACCCACGTCTACAATGAAACTAATAGTATCAATTAATTTCCTCTCATCTAAATTATATATACATACACATTTTCGCTTATCATCGTTTTACTCGTCATTTTCCTAATGCTGCAACGACAGGAACAACCTAGACGCTTCGATACATCGATATCCTCGAATCGAGCACACATATAATTAACGCCGACAAGCTCGCCATAAACGGCAATGGCAGAAAACAGCCCACCCTATAGTATGTTCATATGCACAGAGGTAACCCTCTCCTATAACACGGTGTAACTCCATCACAAATTTTGTATATTTTTGTTTTGTATATGCATGTATGCGTTTAAATAATTTTGTTTGACTTGTTTAACTACTCGAAGGAAGCCTTTGCCTGCGCCTCCCTTTTTGTACTGGCTCCTGGGTCCCAGATAACACGGCACTTTCTAGGAACCCATCCACCTTGTTATAGGTGGGGGGGGGGTTTACCTGTACATGCTTAGCGGGGTAAAATTCGATTTCATCGAATCACCAGTACTGAGTCACGCGGATGACTGGTCCTTCTCCGCGCCGCCATTTCTCTTGTTACAAGGGGCCGCGCACTTGTAACAGTCGCCGCGCCTTCTTCGAGCTCTGTGTCGAGTGCAAATGTCGGGTGAGTCGATGGTAACGAGGGAAAGAACAGGAAGAGAAAAAAGGGGAGAAAAAAGAACTGCAACGGGGGAGCGAGGTTAAAGCGGCGAGAATCCTCCTCTCACCTTCCCGATTGCTGATGCTCTCAGCCGCGTCATCAGCAACGCGATTCTGCCCAAGCACACATCTAGCGGCGAGGAATCGAAAGTGCGAGTAACGAGCGTCGTGTTGCCTCGTTCTCGGATGCGTCGTTGCGAAACTTTTCCTCTCTCATTCTTACGGGGATCGAGCGCGTGGAAGTCTCACGCGTGACGCGTAATTCCGTGGATTCTGTACCGGTGATATGATTGCGTGTGCACTGGGCCTTGCGCAAGCCAAAGGTTAACGGTGTCTGACCCGAAGCTAGTGCCGCTGTAATGAGAAACGTCGCCGGATGGGCCGTTTGGTAAGAGGATTCTTGTATACGCGTATGGGTGTACACGTATACGGCCCGGAGGCTGTTTCGAGGTTTAATGGGCGGCTGGAAATATTGTTGTGTCGTTGGGTTTATCTTGGGCGGCAATTTTTCTCCTTTTTTTGTTTTTGCTTTTTTATTAAGCACTGGGGTGATCGAGAAGTAAATGGAGTTTCGCGGTAGACGGTAGTGCTTTTCTGCTTTTCGAAGTAAAATTTTCAGTATTTGAAACAGACGTTAGTATCGTAACTCGACAACGGCAGCAAAACGAATTTCTTGAATTCGGCAAGAATATGATTGTTATCGAAAGGCATCAGTTGAGTAGAATTTCAATCAGATGGAGCGTCATATTTTTTTTACCAAAAAAGAGTGAATGGCGCTCAGATGCGGCAGTTTAAAAGACGGAAGCAAGACTCAGTTGTACGCTTGGTTTCCAAAATCGCGTTTTTGAGCCGAAATAGAACGGTACGCGACAGAAGGCAACCGGTAATAAAAACAAGAAGCTCCAGATCTCTGATAGTCAGTCGCTCGCGATGTCTACTCTATCGTCGATTTCTCTCCTTTCTCTACATTTCCATCTTTCTGCTCTCGTCGACGCGCAGCTACACAACCAAAGTGCGTGAGAGAGTGGCACGCAGGCTGGCTCCTCGAATGAAAAACGAAATACGATTCTAGGTAGTAACGGTTGTGATGCATTGTCGAGAGAGCCTCGTCAAGGTAACACGAACTCGACGTCGGGGCTCTACGTGAAATCCACAGACCCCGAGCTAATGCTTGAAAACCTTCGTGGGTAGCAATGGCAGCGAGTCTGAATGGATCGTCTGCGGGTTCGCGAACAATTCCTATTTCTGATCTGATTTTGTCGCAGCAGAGGAGAAGAGGATTCCTTTCGTTTCCCCCCCATTATTGGGGTACGCCAGTAGAATGGCGCGAGGAGAACGTGAAAAATTAGAAACTTTTCGAGCCCTTTATAACGCGGCAACTGTGGAACATTGAATTCTATAGGCTGCGCGAATTCAACTAACTGGTCAAGGTCTTACCCCCACTCCATTCGAAGCGCGGAACAAAACGAGCTCCTGCAATTTATCGATAACGATAGATATTACGCGGTCCAATTAATCTTTCCTTTTTATATTCAACCATTTCGAACCACGTATGAAGATTATTCGCGTAATTAAATGTTGTTGAAATTAAATGGAACACTGCGAAGCGGTTTCCTGTTAAATACGCACCTACGTCCTTTTTCCTACGCCGCAGGGACTAATAAAGCGGAAGCGCATTTTATGGGTCATTTGAAATGCATTAAACGTATCCCATTAATCTCGTCCGCTAATAACACCTGCATAAAAGAATAACGTTAACAAGTTACCTGGTTGGCGGCGATCGCTTGCGCATATAAACAGCATCGAAATGGAATCGATGTCACTCTTTCGGTTCAGTTGCTTCGCAAAAGTTTCGAATGCATTCTGCTCCAAGAGCCAGAGCGAGGGAGAATTGAACATCAAAAGATATCGATACAGAAGCGTACAACGGACGAGCGCTTGTGCGCGCGCGCGCGCGCACGCTGTACACTTTCATAAAACGGTTTGCATGCAGCACACAAAGTTCAATTTCTGTTCTCTGCAGAAATATCGGTTGCACGCGCGCGAGTGCTCCTTCTCCATTCCTACCTGTCGGCGGAGTGCCTTCCCTCGGTGCAGAAAAGCAGCCGCGTATACAACAGTTTGACGAAATAAAAGCAGCCCGCTCGAGAGCGATGAAAACCGCAATTCGAAAATGCTTTGGGTACTATTTTAAACGGTCCGCCTTTTCCTTTTATAGCGCGATACGCGATTCGAAGCCAAGCAATGCCAAACGTATACACGTGTCGCGTCTTGAAAACGCGCCGCGTCGCCCGTTTACACGTTAATTGAACACACGTGAGCGGAGGAAAAATGATCTCCGGCCTAATTAACTGACTTCTGAACGCTCCACTTCCCGTGAAACGTATATTAGTAGAAAACAAGGGGTAGGAAACTATTTCAACCGAATCATCTTCGTTCTGTTCCGTCGTATTTTCACTTCGCGTCGGATAAAGCTGGATAACAGGGATGGATATACGGACTGGACCGTTATACACTGGAGTTTATAAGCATTCTTCGACGTCGACTGAAAGAAAGCGCACTCCTCTCGAGCCAATCTCATTTTATCTTTATTAGAAACGGGGCAAGCGAATATAATTTTGTCCTGCTGCCGCTGGAGTAATTCGGTTGGCGCAATCTTGAACTCTGCCCGACCATTTTTATCACGGTGTACAGAGGCCAATAACGGTGCGATGGCGGAATCGCGGAGACCGTATTATGGAAGGAAGAAGCGCATCGCAGCGCGTGTCGTAGTGCAATAGAGTGCATCGATAAAGGAGGGGGGCAGACAGCAGTAGTGAGGCATAGCCCACGCTGTAAGGAACGACAGGACGTATCCTCGCAAGTCGGTTCCTGTTCGTTTCTCTGTGTACAGCCGTGGTGTTTGTTAGTGGTTGTACAACGGCGTCCAAAGGCTGTGCGAAGAACGAACCACGTACCGTGGCGAACTTCGATCATGCTTCAACGGCTGGCTTCCTTTGTTTAAAATCATCCCGTTTGCCCGACTCGTGGGATTATATCTGCTTGAGCGATCAGGCATCTGAGAATCATCTTGGAACAAATGCTTGGCCGTCGATGTGAATCTTGGCCCTTTCTCCGCCAGACTCCTCGCCTCTTTCCCTTCTTCGCTTCACCGCGACGTTCGTGCTCCCTTACCACTGGCCCACCGTGGATACCGCTGGTCTAAACGCTCGTGAAAAATGCTTTATCTGGGGGCCCATCTTGTAGAATTCCACGGCGTCGGCTGATCCATGGTCCGCGTCCACGGAGGAAATAGTCGTCGATTATTTTTAATTTCTTCCTTCGTTATAACCTGGGACCTATTATCATCGGCATTCGAAGCGACTCGAGACCGGGAATCTTTGTTGCAAATGACGCGTGTAACGCTGCGGTTCATCTAGTGTGTCTTTTAATGCTTTACTTACGCGCACATGTATATGTTACTAGATTGTTGTTAGCTGATGGCCACTTCGTTTAGATTAAATTTGAACAACGTATCTCTGTACGCCCCGGGTTTTATTCAACGCGTTTGTACACACATATATGCATTCGCGAATGAAAGCTGGCAGGGAAATGAATCTCGTTATTAATAATACTAATTAGAATTTATAACGACGCATGGAAATATTTTTTTGTCTCGACGATATAATATTCGATATTGAGGCTCGCGCGAATAAATGCCACCACGCTCGTCCCCGGCTGTGTATGTATTTGCATTCCTCTTTCCGTAACGAAGCCGATTAGCGGTGGTCATCTATAATTTATACGACATAAAAAAAAGAGAGCGAATCGTTGCCGCCCGATATATATTTCACTGTCGCCCTGAACCGTTATCGATCATGGAACAATACGCCTAAAAATTGTATATCGCATCTCGTGTAAAACAAAAAAGAAATATAATCATTTGTTCAACGTTCGGAGATATGAATCGGAAGGCAGATTCGTTGTAGTATGCAAAGTTCGGGGATACAAATTATAATATAATGGAGGCACACGTTTCACGAATTTCTATTATTGAATCGTGACAAAGGGATAACTAATACTGACCCATGGCATTGCGGGCGAACGCGTATTTCATATTTTCATTAGGGGCTACAGTGCAAAAATGTATCAAAGTGACTTTCGTTTTTTATGGGATTCCTACTAAGTGCAATTTTTTCACATGGCATCCGGTAAACTACTCTTCTGAATTCTTAGGAACGGTTGGGAAAAAGGGTTTATTTTTTTAAACTCGCTCCGATAAATTAAAAAAAGAATATATACAATTCTGTTTTAAAGGGCGCACGATTATGGCTGTCACTCCACTGTATTTACATTTCTTGTTCGAAAGGCATTCGCTGATACTGTTTGCTTGTTTTACGCTGGAAAACGAGTCAAAGTGGCTGGCGTTTTTCATTGAGACTGTTTATTGATCAGTTAAAACTCGCTTTTAACAGTTTTTTCAAATGCTACCCGAACTGTATATACATATACACGTTGAACGTTCTTTTTTTATTCTGGGGTAGTGAGGCTGGCTATAGCTATTTGTAGGTTTTGGAGCTTTTTTTCGGTTATTCGCAGCAAATGTTTAATTTGTTTCCATCGAGGTAAAGAAAGACGAAGGTTGAATGAACATATGTTTGGGTGGGTACAAGTAAGTACGTACGTTCTTTGAAAATAATTTCGGGCCGTTCAAATACTCGTACTCTGTTGCAATCGATTATACAAATAGTTGTTAAATTGTGCTCGACCTGCCGGCATCAGTAAACCAACGATTCGTTGCATTTAATTAAGTTAAACACAAACAAATATATTTGCTTTGTGATCACACTAGCAGTTACTATAAATACGTGTAGGGTAACTAGCAATGCAATCCGCGGGCCTGTGGCCACACTACGCTTCACTAACTAGGCAATATTTATGTGCTGAGCACGCAGCATGCCAACTGCTCAATAACCTTAATTCTCTTAATCGAATAAGTCTCGTTACTGTAATCACGCCGTTCTTTTTCTTGAACCCGAGCTTCAGTGAGATTAAATTATCGTTGCCCTCGAACGAATTCCAAGTTACGCCGATTTAACTCTGAACATAGCTATATTTAATGTTCGAACGAAATTCTATTCTCGGCGCTTGTTCTTTGCAATCTATGCCATGTACCGTATTTTTTTTTTTTTATTATTATCCTGAAAATAAATACGAAAAAAAAATCGCGAACGAGGAGCCTCCATTTAAAAATAAATCGGCCACGAGGGACGAACTATTGGTTGGCATGCTTCATTTCGTAAACACGTTATGACCTGACGTCGCGCGCAGATGTCGCTGTTACAATGGCGTTCTTGTAACGCGAATCCACTTGTTCCAGTAACACGACGAACGCGCAATTGTTAGGTCAGTGCACGCGGTAAAATGTCCGAGTCGCATCGGTACAGCAATTATAGTCATTTTGATTCGGTGTCACACGCTTTGTGGCTCGGTTAAGGCCACTTATGGCTGTTACACGGACCCATTCACCGTTAATTGGATTTAAATCGATGCAGAATGGGGGACAGCGTTTTGATCAACGGGCGGCCATCGAATTTTCGGCGTACAAGTGTGTTCCGATTATGTAGTGCTAACGATCGGCTGTGTTCGGGAGTTTTCGTTACACGCGTTTCGGTTTATCGCGCGCTCCTGGCCCATTTCTCTTCCCTCGATCCTTACCAATATTTTCCGCGGGATTTATGCTCGCCCTTTTACCAGCGAATAAATTATGCAGAGGTCGAACGTACGTGCTCAGATTCTGGAATCGAATATCAGGAAATAATCAAGAATGAATTATTTAGCGGGTCGCGCGACCATCGTATAGTCGATGGAGAAAGGGCGAGATGGAACAAAATCTAAGGTCGGTGGTGAACGAAGATGAATCCATAGGCGCGTAGTGGGAGTAACGGTGATTTGAGAAGGATGCTGAACAAAGATGGCGGCGGGGTATTATGAGTGCAGGAAAAAGAGGAGACGAGGCTGTTGCAATGATAGTGGAAGCTGAAACAGATGACAGGTTAGTAGAATTACGAAATAGAAAGAGGTGCGAGATGAGTTAGAAAGGAAAACGAAGGTTGGGCACAGGTAGGGACGCACTGTGCGGAGAGGAGAAGTCGGTCGTTGCTTATTACCCGCAATCTCCTCCTCTAAATCGCTACATTTAAATTGCCACCTATTTTGCCCAGATATTTCATCCTCCGTTCCTTGAATGCCATTATTTTTCATTGCCGAGCGTCGCCATGCGACTGTTGCCACCAAGGAACATTTTCCAAGCCAGATTGGCGACCTCTGTTCCCCTAGCCTTTCCACCTGCAATACGTATGCTGCACTCGGGGTTCACCTCGCGTCGTTTATGTTTTAATACTCTCGACGACTGCACGGTCGAAAATAATATCTCGTCGTCGATATTGAATTGCATGACTTTGCGTCCTGCGGGAGTTAGATTTTCGTTTGAACGCAAACGTAAGTTAGAGGCAAGTCGGTCGCCAATTTGACCGACCAACTTTCAAAATGGCGGCGCGCAGAGATGCGATATAGAAACCCGTTTAAACGGTTCACATGAGGTTCGTTAGCTTCTACTCTAATTTTGAATAAAATATGACTCTGCACAGCGGCGTCTATATACCGCGTCCTATCTGCAGCCAACGAACTTGTCAATTACGTAGTTCTATTAGGAAGAAAATTCGTGGATTCCACGAGAATATCGTTGGGTAGAATTGATTTTCGATTTCTCCTCGAAAGTGTACATTACTTCTCCATTGCTCCTCGACGACTGAAAAACGGCTCTTCTTTCGGGATTTGCTTGCGTTTTGAAAGAGAGGTACGACGCAGTCGCGTTTAATTCTAGGTACACTTGGACGTGTCTCGTTAGCCCGAGTTTTTCTGTTTGAGGCGGATAAATTTCGTGTAGGAACATGTTCGTTCTGGTACCGACGTTTTATCTATTGCGTTATTTCTTCCTCATATGACGTATCGCGATTCCAAGTTGAACCTTTATACAGGGTGGTCCACGCAACTTGCACACCTCGATAACTTCCAAAGTACGCGTTCTACGTTAAAAAAAGTTTTTCTACAGAAGCTGCATGCTTTTTTGAAATTACCGAGTAATTTCACATAAAGTGAAATTAATACTTTTTACTCAGAGTTCGACACACTTCCATATTTTGGTACGAGAAATAATAGCATTCCGTTTAAAAAAGCAAAGCTGACCTTCGAATCTCCGACACGCTTCTACCTATATAAAAAAATGAATACGCTACGTAACGTAGCCCCTCAACCATGCAACTTCTGCATAGAAAACTTTTTCGTAGAACGCATACTTTGGAAGTTATCGAGGTGTGCAAGTTGCGTGGACCACCCTGTATAGGTATAGATACCTCATGGTCGGTGGCCAATTTACGCGACGTCGTTAGTCGAACGTAAAACGATTCCCGTTCTCTCCTCTCTGTGACATTTCATTTCGGTGTTTTCAATTTGGACAGGTTCATTCGTTTGGTTAACTAGATAGGGAACGTGGAAGAATATTTTTATTTGGCCAGGGACGTCATTTCTCATGGTGTGCTATATGGCGGTCGGTTAATCTCGTTTAAGTAACTCGAGAAAAATCTCGTTGAATCATTAAACGTTGGAATTCGTCGGATTCATAGTGAATTACCGCGGCATTAAGGAGATAAGCGCGGAGACCTCGTTACACTTTTACAGCTACCGTTTCGCGGATTCCTAACTTGCCACCATTTTTTTTTTTGTTCCTTGCCTCACTTTATGCAATGAAAAAGGAAGTGCTCAGCGAACTGTGAAGGGGCAACGCAATGTCTGAGAAGCATTATATATATATATGGTTAACGTTAATAACGGTTTGCAAAAAGTGAAGGAAATCAACCAGAATGGGCACAGAATGGTAATAGGAGTAAGATTTATTCTTGCATCAACACTGCGAAGTGCTTGCTCTATGATCGATATTAATAATCGTCAGCAAACATTAGAAAATATTTTCCAGTAAACACAAATCGTTCTCAAAATATTGTACATAATTTAATACAGGTTGCTACCTGCTTATTAATGTGTTGTTACATTTTTAAAATAATATTCCACCGCCAAATAATTATGTTTCGCCTAATTTCCATGGCTGGTAGCAGCCTCTAACATGTAACTGGAAAAGTTAAAAAAAAAAAACCTCTATTATTTACTCGTAAGGGGGAACAAATCGACAGGGCGTCGCATGAAAAAGATACAAAAAAATTTCACCACCCCAATATACCTGTACCTGATCGTAATCGTATAAAACACCTGCAGTTCGGTCCCCCGTTTCCCCCGCGGTCATTCCACCGCAGCAGTTTCATAGTTTTCTCCTAACACGAAAACGAACCAAGCAAAGAAATCGAGAAAACGTAAGCTCGGTCCCCAGGGGCTAGCCTTACGCGTATCAAATAAATAACAAAAAAATGACCCACGTAACGACATGGACGCGAGCGGAATTTTAATCTCGGACGGGTCGAAGAGGCGGAAGAAGAAACGCCCGGCTGGCACAGTTTCCCTCGTCCTCGTCGCGTATTCGTGATAAATTTCCCGATCCAGCAGCAGTCATTTACCCACTTCGTATTATACGCTCGCGTGTCGCCATTCTTTCCTTCGTCTCCGCGTCATCCCTCCATTCCGATCCGCTGCGTCTGTTATTCTTCCGGTGACGCGCGCACCGCACGTCGAAGCCCGAAACGTTGTTCTAGTTACGCGTTTCCGCCCTTTTCGCGTACATAGGTTATACATAGAGGGGGGGGAAGACGGTAGCGTGCATCCGAGCTAGCCTCTCCAGAGCCAAGAATAGCCCGGGATGTAATCACGTGCCGCCACTTCTGGTAAAACTGTTTTAACTCCCAGCCGACTTGAATGGAGACGACCAGGCGTGTCGTGTGCCTGTCCCGCACGTGCGCGCCTCGCCTGCTCATTGAACGCGGTATTTTAGCCGTATAATGATTCACGTGTGCGAACCTCTGCCGCGCATTGTCGAGGAAGTAATTTAAAAAAAAACGCCGTCATATTGTCGGGGGATCTTTCGTACGAACCGATGGCGGTCGTAGTTGTACGCGTTATTTAAAGGGGGCACTGTTTCGTCGGTTTGAAACATATGAGAAATATATTTTTGCATTGGTTCATTTAACATCTTCCATATTCTAGTCGCATTTTGGGTTGAGTAATTTTAAATAACAAACAATCATTCGAGCTGATAAAGTATTTTAGCCGTATAATGATTCACGTGTGCGAACCTCTGCCGCGCATTGTCGAGGAAGTAATTTAAAAAAAAAACGCCGTCATATTGTCGGGGGATCTTTCGTACGAAACGATGGCGGTCGTAGTTGTACGCGTTATTTAAAGGGGGCACTGTTTCGTCGGTTTGAAACATATGAGAAATATATTTTTGCATTGGTTCATTTAACATCTTCCATATTCTAGTCGCATTTTGGGTTGAGTAATTTTAAATAACAAACAATCATTCGAGCTGATAAAGTATTTTAGCCGTATAATGATTCACGTGTGCGAACCTCTGCCGCGCATTGTCGAGGAAGTAATTTAAAAAAAAAACGCCGTCATATTGTCGGGGGATCTTTCGTACGAAACGATGGCGGTCGTAGTTGTACGCGTTATTTAAAGGGGGCACTGTTTCGTCGGTTTGAAACATATGAGAAATATATTTTTGCATTGGTTCATTTAACATCTTCCATATTCTAGTCGCATTTTGGGTTGAATAATTTTAAATAACAAACAATCATTCGAGCTGATAAAACGTTTCGTTTGCATATCGTTTTGGACCGGCACAGTGGCGTGCATCGTTAATGCAATCCATGTGCTTTTGTGCGGTGGATCCCGTTAATATTTTCGGGAAGGGTGAAATGATCGTTGATTTTACGGTTCGAATTAATTCTGATCGAAACTCGCTTGAACATATTTTGAACCTTTATTCGGGAGCGCGTTAATGTTTTTGCGCCATATAGTCCGGTTAAATGCGATAGACTGCTCAAGGCCATTGCAGAGAGCGCTTCCCCTGCCATCGGTATCGTCCATGTTCGGCGAGTGTATTATAATCAATTTCGATGCCCCGTACAGGATTCAATAGCAGATGCATATTCGATTTGGCACCTATGTATATTGAATTCATTGCTATTCGATTATAATTCGACAGACGTTGTTAATGTTAATTGCACGCAAGTATAACTATGGTCATTGATATCGCTGCACCGTGGACCCGTGGAGTATCGAAACTGGCATACGTTCGAATGATGCTTTGTACGTACAAGGTATAAATAATTCCGGTCTCCCACTCTTTCTCTCTTTGGCTAACTGTTTATGAGACATCAAGTAAAAACACAGTGAGATTAACAACACATACGATCCATTCAATCGACATAAAAGCACAAAACCGGCCGATCTTTGTATTGATTATCAGCCACGTACAAAAGCTTCACGACCAGCGCGTTTTCTCCTCTTTTTTGTTGTCAAACTGCTCTTCGCCAACGATTTTGCAAAATAAAAATATCCTGGCCGGGGTGTACGTATTCAATTAATTAATATTCCTCGCTGCAATCAATTCGCCCGTGGACCACAACCGCGGCAAATATAAACGAATAATACCCGGGTCGAAATCACCTCTGGATCGATATCAATGTAGAAATCCTCCACCTCTTTGATATCCAATTTGCCGATACGTCGCGTATGTTTTTCAAATTTCCAGCCGATGTAATCGAGAAACGTAGTCCCCGTTGTCATATTCGATTCGACGCGCATCGAGCATCGTTCGTTACGTTATCCGGCGAGAATAATGCTGATAAATCATTGGATTCGCGTTCGATTTCGAACACCGCACGCTTTCTACACCTTTGCGACCAAGCAATGACAAATGAACGCTTATTAGGCGACGACAGGGTAGACGACGACGTATCTCTGCCACTTGTCACGGCGCCATTTCGCTCTCTCCGTACGTCGAGAAAATGGCCGCGATCAGTGTTCTCTCTCCTCCACCTCGCGTTTTGGATCGCTCCTATTCTTAATTGCGTGAACCGGTCACGCAAAAATTTCGTATCCATTTGTTTCATTGGACAGCACCGACAAGGATATACGACGTTCGACTGGCCGGCGAAATTTTTGGAAAATCATCAGCGAACGATTGCTCGTTCACGCAAGATCGAACTCTCGACCGCGAGTCCCTCTACGTGGTCTGTCCCATGCAATGCACAATATCCGACCCAGAAACGTGTTCGGATTTTATTGAGAAAAAGATTAGGGAGGGGTTAGCCGCAACCTGCCGTTTCTCGCAAGCCCTTAATCTCCCCGATTATTTCGTTTGGGGATGCCGCCAACAGATGGTGGGTTCGAGAAGCGGAGAATCAATTTCAGGGAATCAGCCCCCGGGCTCCGGTTTCTCGGCGAAACGCGATGAAGAGGAAGGTCGGGGCAACGCGACGGGAGAAACATTGGAAATTGCTTGGATGCCGGTAATTATACGGTCCTGCTCTCTTCTCCTTTCTCCGCCCTCTCTTTTTCTTCCTCTCCGTCTTTTACTATCCGTGAATCGCGGTCAGAGAAGGTTACGGACCTCCTCCATCCGTACGTGGATCAGAAACACGTCCATTATCATAATTCTGCGTAAACTCCGCGTGGAAACAGTGTTACGTTGGTGAAATTAGCCGGGCCAATTTTATTCCATTTCCGAATGGCCGCGGTTTGCCAATGAGTATCATTACGATGCCTAAGAATCGACCTTTTCGTTGTTTACCTCTGAACGGTAGTTGGGATGTATCATTTCGTAAGAGATTTCGTTTTAGGAATGGTTCGAAATTTCGTTGCTGAAAGATGTTATTACAATGGCTAGTCGCGTTCATTTTATGGCGAGCAGAAGAGGTCGGGGAACTATAGAATAAGAACTCGACGCGCTTTAGATGGCTTGGATCGCGGATAGCTGAAATAATAATCTCACAGGAAGTGAACTGCGCAAAGTGCCGACCATTGCAAGCCATCCACGTCGCGATTTGTAGGCGTAATGCGGGACTATGGATTCCCGGAAATAAAGAACTCTGGTTGTACGTTTCGCAATTAGAAGTTGCCGTAAAAGTTGGCCTGGGGGGAAAACGATGTTTGATTGCCGATAAATTCGGAATCGAGTGACGCATGGAGAATGTGTGCATGGAGAAACGCCATTTTCCATGTGGAACATTTTTCCGTTTAGTAGTCGTAATAAATCGGAAACAGTTGTATTCGTATTTCCTTTAGTACACTACGTACTTGGATGGTGTACTGAAGTAGAATTGAACTCACCATGGACAGTAGACGGAGGGACCATAATTTTAATCTTAAGTCCATTATACAGCATTATGGATCGATTCAGACAGTGCAACAAAATTTCTTTGGAGTCGATGGGCCTCGCTTGGTCCTGTTTTGGACGTCGCGTTGATGCAACCGCGATAATAGTGGTCGTTAATAGACCGCATATTATGTGCACGTCCGACAAAGAATGGACGCGGCGTGTAAATACAATGCAAACGTGAGTGACGTGCATGTGAGGGCGATAATTGATTAAATTTACCGTGCAATCCGTTTCCTTGCCGCTGTGCGCGTCTTGATAGACCAGGCCGGCTGTTTCGCTGGAGATTTTCGAAGAACAATGCCCGTCACTGTGATCGAAATAAAGCGAGAGGCGAATTGAGTGGCGCGCGTGCACGAAATGCGTTCGCGTGAACTTAACGACCGTTTACAACGGTTCCTTTGTGTCAGACGCGAAAATTCGCCTGCTCGAAACGGCCGACGAAGAGCACGAGTCCCTATAAATACGCGCGACAGTGTCACCGCCCCGATTACCTCGTAGGTGACGTCGTCTTTTTTTTTTTTTTTTAAACTAATTTCATCGGTGTACATTGAGTGCAAGCTGAGCCACGACAATGGCATCTCGCCGACGATCGCACACGCGTTTACACACGGCCACACAGTCGCACGTGTAAAGTGTACAGACGTGAGTGATTTCTTTCCAGCGAACGATAGACTCCGCTGTTGGCGCCTAATGACAGGGGGGAAAAAACGGTGTTTAGGGTCAACCCATAACTCTTGCGCCCTCCTTATCGACGGAGGCGATCTTTGGGAATGGCGTGAACCATCGAAGAAATTTGATCTAATGTCCTTTTCGTTGGGGGAAACATTAGGCGCGCCCGAGTAGCGTCGTAAATGTCGTTCAGTTATCCAGTAATATTTCAACGCAAGGAATACTGTAGCTGCGTTCGTCCCCGACGAGCTGTTTACATTCCAGAGCTATAAATCTTGGACACTTTTCGTCTCTTCCTCCAGAAACGCCGACGATATCGAGACGGATCGATTCTCCCGTTTTAAAGAACGGAATTGTGCTAAACGCGTGCAAATGACGGTAAAAGTCCGGCAACGGTTGCAATTAACGAAAAACAATTTCGAGCTCAACGACTTGAAAGCGGATGCGAACCGTTGAGAGGTCCCTATAGCATTCCATGAAAGCGCACCATACGGTCAGAAGTTACGGACGCCTGTCGTTGGAGGCTTGCCTTTTTTCCTCTTCGCTTCTTTTAAACCTCCCCCGTACCCTCGTCGATTCCACTCACTGGCTATGTTACCAGTAATTGGAATCCCGCGACCATGGTGTCTGGCGGAATTGCAACGTCCGACTTTTCTTGGATACCGGAAGCTGGAACGATCGTTGGGCCACGAGTGGAAACGTCTGCGAACGCCTAACTGCACTTAGCCGTTGGTTTCGTTTGATGAACGATGCGCCACGCCGATTCAACTGTTTGACTTCCGTTCTTGTGTCTCCTTTTGCTTCGTCCCTTTCGTCCATATTCCTTTTTTTCTTCGCATCCGGATTTTTCGTTTCGTTCAACTGGGTCGACGGCTGGCCGCGTTCGATAGATGTTCAATTTTATATTGATCACGCGTGGAACAATATCCCGGGTGAGGTTAAAAAAAAAATTCTCTCGTGAAAGCAGATTTCGTGAAAGCAGTCGAATAAAAGGAATGGCGGCCGATGGAGCGGAGGTGGACTGGTACGAATTTGAATGGCCTGGAGTATTCGAGTAGCGATTTCTTTTTTATTCGTTGCCCGGATGATACATTTTTCGATGTTGCTCAGCTGTATTGTTAGCAGACTGCGCCTGAAATATCATCGATGAATGGAACCGTAATTGCGGGCAAATGAATTGGTTGTTCGGGTTCCCTGCAACAAACGTGCTTCACGACTTACGCGCAAACGGAATCGTTCGAAAGTTTCGTTCTGGGCAAAGATTGAAACCGGCGGGGTTAATAAACGGCGCGATGATTTGCATTTCAAATGGCCGCAATTAAAAATTTCGACCGGCCGCTCAGCAACGTTGGCGGGGTAACTGCAATGTAAATTGATAAGCACCGCCATTTGGAATTACATCCCAGCCACTTCGAAATTAGTTGAACTTCCGAGCGAGAAGTTACAAAAGCTGGCAAACCTTGTAAAATTCGCCGGGGACGATTAACGTGGTTGAAACGGTGAAAGTTCTGTGCCCGCGATAAAAAAAAATAAAAAGGAAGAAATAAAAAATATTCAAAGTTGTAAAGTTAGAACAATTTATCGCAACGTAATTTTAGCTCCCATACTCGTGAGCCATTCCTGTCTCCAGGTTGCGCCGAAGGAGGCAGTTATCAAATTGACCCTAGGTGCCAACCAGTCTCGCGCTCGACAAAAATTCCATCTTTTTCTATCTACGTTCGTTTTCACGAATATTCGTTGGCGTACAGCTGACCGCGTCGAAATTGCCGCGGTAAATGGAAAATTCCCAGGAAACGCCACGACGTTCGTGCATCGGCGGTATCGCAGTTGGTAGAAGAAAATAAATTGATGTTTGATAGTTGAAGCGCCTAAACCGTTCATTGTTCCTACGGCTGTACCCTTTCATTATTCACATCTGCCTTTCTCTAGGCTGTCACGTACGGCCGTGTACAATGTATAACGAATTTTTTACGTAATTAACATTGTGCAATATGATCGTTCGTTCTATGAACCTCCCGTTTGCATATAAAATGGATACGATCCGACAATGAAGTAGGAGCTGCTGATTGACGGGTTTTTCGATGAAGTGGATGGACCCGTTACTCTTCGACTGAATCGACCTCATTGTTCGTGATGAGCGTTGTTTAATCTTCTCCTTTCACAGCGCACGCGATGTCAGCTCGATGAACCGCGCGCGGAACATTTTGTCCATGATGACGCGCTCTCCGGATTTCCATAGGTTGCACGAAATGCAGTAAAATCTCGATTAGTGTTCAAAATTGTGACTATCGTTAGTGTTCATTTCTGTCGCCCCTGCTTGGGTTGGTCCCCCTCGGAATCAGCGAAGCGCCGAGCGCGTAATCCGATCCGAGATCGAATGTCGGTGAAAGCCAACACTAAGGTGAAAACCTTTTCATTTTTGGTCGTTTTTAAATGAAATTTTTACCGAAATGTTTGTTACAATCTCCTGATTAGAACGACACCAAACACGATATGGTTTGGACAATGTTTGCTTATCATGGTGTTCGACACCATAAGCCCCATGGCACCAAACTATGCCGTGTTTGGTATCATTTTAATCAGGAGATTTCCACAAGGAGTTTGGTAAAAATTTCGTAAGAAAAGATCCAAAAATAAGGAAGTTCGCGTTGAGCGAAGCTTGAAAATTTCACCGACCATAATTTCCATCTTACAATGATTAATTGATATTCGTTTCTATTTCCAACTAATACGAACGTGAAATTGTTTCAAGCGTGGCAGTTCAATCTCTTTACCCTCGCGATTCCCTCATCAATCGCGCTTGTCAATAAGCAGCATATTTCGTATAAAGTTTGATCGTCCGTTGCGCGGTTGCGCCTGTGCAACTTCGATGGAAAGTGGCTTCGTAGATTCGCGTTTATCTCCGCTGTTATTATTTATTCAGTCAATCCCGCGGTAGACGCGAGTCAAGAACAAACTTTTCCGTTTTCATCCTTCTTTATTTTTCCTATTTTCGCCATCGCCATGAATGATTTATGTAAGCGAAATACCTTTACGAGCTTCCCGACGGTTTTCTTTATAAATTTCGTTTTCTCGCTCTCGTTGCGCACGCCAGACGAGCACCTTTAAAAAGTTTCTTGCCGTTGTGCATTTCCATAATGAAATCGTATTGTTGCGTCGCTGCGAACAAACTTGGCCGCACGATAACCGGAGAGAAATCCATTCGGGAAACGATTATAACACTCGAGCTGTCCGGGGCATGGAAAAAAAAAAGCAACGACGTGCTCTTCGTCGTCCTGAACGCTAACGCGCAACGTGTTTCGCACTGTCGCCAGCTAAAATAGGTCGTCTGGACACAGTCGGTGAGCGAAGAAAGGAAGGAAATATGGTCGGTCGCCGGTCGAGACCCTCGACCATTGACAATATTTTTCCGGTTCAGACGGTGCCTGGAAATTTACGATACCGGAGGTAATGACGCCGCACACAGGATATACCCACTCTTACCTGCACTTTCCTCTAAGTCGGCTGTCATCTGGCAACGCGATGTACCTGCGTCGGTAAGGACACAGTTGCGTACCCATTTTTTTTCCCCCATTCACCCCGGAACCATCGTTCGTTTAATGATATCCGTGGTTCGGAGGGTGCCACTGTTTCAGCACGCCTTTTTTTTTTCTTTACGAGGAACGTGACCACCTTTTCCTCTCTCCAGTCGGCAAGAATTATGGTTTTTCATTTATTGGGTCATTCCGGAGGGGAGTTTTATTACCCGCGAGGTACCGCCGAGATATTTAGCTCAATAGCATTATTTCGAATGCGCATTACGCATTGCCAGCACGGAGTGCCATATTATTGGCCCATCCGCGAGATTATCGATAATGCGAGCCAGAAACAGTTCGAGTTACGGATCTGTTATAACCGTCCGGTGCATCCTGCGCCGTTTTAAATCGTTCGCGTCGAAACAATGTTTACACAGAGAGGACGAAGAAAACGCCGCTTTTTTTTTTACCAGCAATCGCGTCAGGACGCCAAAGAGGTAGCTTGACGCGCGACATTACTGCTTTCTTTCCGACGATTTCGTTCGAGAGATCGATTGTTCGCGGTCGAACGATCATGCCCGCAACGAGCGCCGCGACCACACAGGCGCTTTTGTATCGGAAAAAAATTGCGTTCACGCAACGAACGTACAGGGCATAAAAACGCCTGGCTCTGCGGTGGCGATAAGATTCTCCTCCCTTCTTCTTTCTGCCACGCTGTACATTCGTTTGCCTCCTTCCCTCTTAACGGACGGGCGATTCGTTATTCCAACGGGTAAAACGCGAGTAGAGTTTACGGTTTTGTGGGACGATAGGAGCCGATAAAACCTGGGAATAGAAGGGGGGGACTTGAGTAGGCTCCTTTTTCGGAGAACTGTTTAACTCGAAACAGGGAGGCCTGGGCGCAGCGTGAGTAGGGTGCCTGGACTCTCGTCTCCTCCTGGCTTCCGTTTGTACGTGTGCGTGCACGTGTGCACGCGCGTTGGAACAAGGAACCAACGCACACACGTGCACGCAAAACACGAACACGAGGCTGCCGTCGAGGTACTCGTATGCACGACTGACCTTTCGAGTCAGTTGCGAGGCCCTTTCGCAGTGGCCGCTTGTATTCTTGCTTGCGAGCAACATGTGGGGCTTTAGCCACGTCGATTTTTGTCGTTTCGATGTGGATGCATCGAAATGTGGGAATACTATTACGGAGTCAGGCTCGCGTGAAATTGTGCGACCGTGCCCCCCCGAGAATTGGACATTGGATAACCCTTCTTTTTATATCGCCAGTCTTATCGTTTTTGAAACACAATTTCTGTATACGTAGCTCGGCGTGTATCGGTATTAGGGTGTCGGGAGATCGTGGATTGATTGGATCATGGGGGGGAGTACAGTCGCAAACGCGACTAAACTCTTAACTCCCCACGGTTTAACGAGCTTTTCCTATACGCAGTCTAGTATTCGATGCTATGGAAACGTTGACCGGCGTATAACGTTGCATGTATATATGTATATGCAGGAATAATTCGAGCAGGGACCATTGACCCAGGTATTTTTAGACGCGCCACCGGTACATGTATTATGTATGTATCCTCTTGTCATTTGATGCTACTAGCCGGTGCACGGTTGATCAGTGCATCGTAAGCGAGAGCCACAGCGCTCTCCGAATTGGCTTCTTTTCTGCTTATGGATTTTAACATCAGGATACGCCGGCCCGCTCGTTAATATGAAACTTTCGGCCCGACGTGTTAATTTTTATTCATCAAACAGCGCGACGTTTACATAGAGTTAAACGAGGCGTCCTCTCATTTGCACTTGAACAGAGGGAAACGACCCGCATCAGTTTCAAACGGTGTCCCCGTTCTATATTTAAATTCTTCCATCGTGCACAAGTGGCGGGTGGGTGGTGTTTTTTTTTTTTTCACAGACGCATCTAGATATGTAAATACATTATACGCGCGTTCGGCATTATAACCACCAACGGTCGGTTCCTACGTCCTCCGTAGTTGCCGCACGTTTGAATCACCTAGACGCGTCAGGGTATAACGTGTTCATCGAACGATCAAGTGTTCGTTCACGTGGCTCGTTTATATTTAAATGAACGTCGATTCGGTATTGTAGTGGGGTGAGACGTACGTTCACCTTTTCTTTCGCTGCGGGACGTATGCATGTAGATATACACCTCGAGCAGCCAGACCTGTGACGTATCCGTCGCGAGAGAGGAATATCAAGTTCACGGAATCCCCACGAGATCAGAATATTTCTTTGTAACGTCGCCTGTCTGCCTCCGTCCCTTTTCTTTTCGTTTCTCCTTCTCTCGTCCCCTCGCGACTGAAGCGTCGTAAATAACGCGTGTAATTATCCCTGTCGTGAAGTTTACCCTCGGCTCCGAACGTAAAATATTCGAGACGCGGTGCTTCATACGCGAAATAACGCTTCTGCGCGCGCGCTCTCGACCCCGAACAATAAAACGGGCCGGCCACTTATGCAAATTAACGGCCACTGAATTTTATGTCGACTCGATTATTGTCGGTATGTCGTCGTTTCCCCGCGTTGTGTTTACGATCGCATGCCCGCGACAAGGTAAATTGCTATTTGTTGTAAAAATAATCATTGTGTTACCGAGGCTCGTTAGCGGTTGCTAATTTTGTCTTGAACGGGCAAAGAGAGAAAAAGATTGCTCAAAGGGTTGACTGTAATGGGGAGAACGTTTTATAATTATTTTGCACATAATGGTTAATTTGCAACTTTATTGGCGAACCTTATAATTTGCTCGAGGGCATTGTTCGTTTCGTGTAAATTTTCGCCGAGTCACGCAAATAGCATAATTATTTCTAAAAATAATACTTTCATTGAAATTGCCATTTCTAAATTATAATGCCGTTGATGGCCTCGACCGGTCGCAAGGGTGGCTCGCCCTTTAATCAATACGTCGGACCATTCGGCCTGCACGTTCCTCAATCTTCGGGTCGCCCAACCTTTTTTGTCGGTTTCGAGTACACAGTCGATCCGGGGTCGCCGTTCGCGTGCCACGAAGAGCGCATTGAAATTGAATTATCCTATCGAATGAGAAGTGGTCGACAGCGTCGCGACGCGCATCGTTAAACCAATCGGCATTTGACAGTCGTAATTGCCACCTTTAAACGTAGGGCAAGCTTATTTATCGTCCCCATTTACGAGTGGTCGAGTGTTAAAATCACAACGGAGATTCGTTCGTTGCTCGCCGCCGGTAATCTGTGCTCGCTGTGCCATGCGCGCACACATTCACCGAGTGGTTATCCTTTTTCGATTTACGAGGTCGCGTCAGAAGTCCCAAATTTCACACTTCATTCGGCGTTTATATCGTCGTCGATAACGTCACCGCTAATCTCGATATTTTTCTCCGTCTCGGCCGTGAATCGTTAACGGGCTTTAACAGCGGATAAAAAAAAAAACCGATACGTCGGTTAGAAAGGGATGGAAGGAAGGTGCATCGTCGGACTTTGTTTTCTTCCTCGAACGCCGTGCGCCTGGTGAAGTTTATTGATTGTCCCGCTTGCATTTTCATGAATTATTTATTACGATCGCACAGTCGCGGCGGTCGAATTTGATATTTCAATAAATTTTCATAAAAACGAGCTGCTGTCGCGAGGAGCAAGGGGGGGGGGGGTAAGGGTGAGTCAGTCGTTGAGCAGCGAGAAGTTGGACGACGGGGGATGGTTCTCGTTTGAGGCGCGTGATCGAAATGCAGAGGTGTTCAATTTATCGTGGACTCGAAAGGATACTTCTCGGCTTCCCGGAGAAATCAAACTTCCACCGGGACGTCGTCTGCGATCGAACGATCGATCGCCTGAAGGGGCGGGGGTGGGTAACTTCGAAAAATTTCCGGGACGGGAATCAGCAATGAAATGAAATTTTTTCGAGTCCCTGAATTCTGGAAGTGACGTTTGCACAAGCTCATCCTACGGTCGGGACCGCGTCGTATCTTCTCGTACCTCCGGTTACTCGGGGACGAAAAATTTCGACGGGGCGACGGAATATCATGTTTCCGTTCTGGGCTCCAAAAATATTATTCCGCCGCGACACGTTGTGCAATATCTTATCCGACACCAATTCCAGTTGAAAATACGCCTCGTCCTGTTGGCTGCGCGGCGGACAAAAAGGTCGGCGGTAAATGGTCGCGGAGAAACAATGCCCTAACGACGTGAAAGCGGAGAATAATTTAATGCCCATCGACTAATTTGCTGGGAATCGTTGGGTGATTCACCTTAATGCCGAACCGTGGTATTATCGTGAACCACCGTTGGCCCAAAGTACCGTGTAATTACGGATTAATTTAGTCCCCGCTGCTAAGACGGTTTGTGACTTATAATTGCTCGTGAAATTTATAAAAACTGAACGAAAGTTATAAATGCCACGGTCGTTAACCTCTTAAAAGTCGACGGCGACGCCGACTCGAACGAATCTGAAAGGATATTAACGAGCGGGCGTGATATAAATTTCTCCCCTTCTGTATGGTTTTCGATCCCCATCGAGTAAACATCAACCCGCGGAAACGTGACTCGAAAGTCACACAATAGCCCGTCCGTTAAAAGGACGTCGGATCAGACCGCAATAAAATTCGCCGGCTCGGCGTCAGATGCGTTTGTCCATTAACCAACCGGCATCAGGTGTATCACCCTAATTTAAACGATCGATTCAGGGACAAAACGGCCGGACAAACCGACGCGATAAACGGGGACCGAACCTGAAACGCATTCAACCGTTCGAAATTCATTCGTCTTACGTTCACGATAAAAAGGTAGCGAGGATCAACGAGAAAAGGAGAATACATTATCGTCGATTGTGATTCGACCGTCGGTCTCTCTGGCATAGTGTGCGTGCCTATTTACTACCTTCCACCGTGTACCTATATGCACCATCTTTACAAAGCGAGTTCGGGGGCATCGTGGTAGTCACGGTTCTGCCTAAACAAGCGTCCGTTCCACGGTGCCCACGCAGCCATTATCGGCGCATCAATTAAGGCCGAAAAATATTAACGTCCCGTCGACGGGACAGGAAAACGAAGTGCAAACAACGATAATTATTCTCCACATAGAGGCATTCAAGGCAGACGTCCAGGCGTCGTGACGCATGACGGCATTGTTCTACCTACTCTCTCTCTCTCTCTCTCTCTCTCTCTCTCTCTCTCTCTCTCTCTCTCTCTCTCTCTCTCTCTCTTCTCCCCGACGGTCCAACAATACGTCTAGGATGACTAAGGCAGTGAGCATCCATCTTTCTCTCTCGCCCTAACGTTCACTACTTTCACCTGCGTATACGTGTTTTCCGTGCATACGTATGCATATGTGTTCATCTCTCGTTTGATATTCGAAACGAAGATGGCCGCGGGCAATGCTGGCGACTCTTTGCGAGGTAATCCGAAAAAGAAGCATAAACAGAGGGAATCGGTAAATGGATGACGCATATCGCGGTACAAAGAAGGAATCGTACACCGAGAAAACATGCTCGTCCGTGGCTGCGAGAAGGTAAACAAGTCGGTAATTCGCGGGCAGGTGGTTACCTCGAGCACCGGTCACGTCCACGTCGGTTCGGCTTAAGCCGGACGGGAATGACGTTCAGATTTTCGATCGGGGAATAATAGAAACGCACCACCCGGCTGAAGAAAATTCCTGTAGGTTTTGTTTTCAGAGGAAACTTCGAAGGCACGAAAGCGTCTTCCATAGGTAGCGAGCATCGGGAGAACGTCGCTGATATTTCATGGAATTCATCTGCTATCCTTTTTTTTTTGTCTGCGTTACCTCTTTGCCTTCCCATCAGGACCTTCGTGCGACGTGGAACTGTTTTGAACGAGCCTGAAAGGTTCGAGGACGCGTTTCGAGAAGTATCCCGAGGAACCTTCTTCGCCTCTGTATGGAAATCGCGTAGTCATAGTCGCTACGGGAATTGTGGATCCGTGTGGGACTATTGTAGAGTCCAGCTCATCGGGATCCATTATTGATCAAGGTGAACGGGGGGATTTTGTTTGTAATAAGATTCTTTCAGCGTCTATTTTTTATCCCTTCGTGGAATCATTGTTGTCCGACGGGATGTGCTTCATTAGGATCCCTGTTTGGCTGGAGATACATACATAGTCCTATGGTGGATTCGATGAAAAGCCTTCGCAATCGTTTCTTCGTTTATTTTTTATTTTTTTTTCTGTCGTATATACCGTCCATTCTCCCCATATCTAAACATGACCCCGTGAGCCTAACCGGGCTAAGCGTGTTCCGGTCGCCGTAGAGAAACTTGGACGAATTCCAAAGCAATTTAAGAAAAGGTGACCGTCCACCCGTCTGGAAATTAATTCCCATGGCACACTTGAAGGGGACCGGTGGCCAGAGTCCCCCCAATACGAAACGCCTTTCTAGCTCTAGTCAGCAAGAAATACAGTCCCGGACTGATCGTGATATGGCGAATGTTTGAAATGATTCCTAACAAGGAAAGGACTCGTACGTGAATCGGTGTGCGTCGCGGCTCGCACGAACGAGCGTGTGTGCGTTCGCGAGTAAACAGTGGACGACCACACGACGGACAGAGAGAACGCGGCCACCCTGATTGGACGATGATGCAAAAGGTTTGAAAGGGTTGGCAAGAGGTCCGTTGCAGCGAGGGACAAGAGGAGACTGATTCGTTGGCTTTTAATTGCTCGCCTTTACTTTATTTCCTTTTTGCGACTCAATGGCCCGGTTGGGGGATCCGGTGGCTTTGATGGTCACGTATCGTTATTAGTGCTGATAGGTGCTTCGTATTCAGGACAGTGTGTTCTCATGCGGAAACCCCGTGGCGTGGTGGCGCTATTGGTACTCATCAGGTTCTCGTGGCTATTAAAAATAGAGATAAAAGGAGATTACGCTTTTTTTTTCGAAAGTCCAGTAAAGAAAATTCCAAGGAAGAATTCATGTCTTTTAAAAGAAATAAAGAAATTTTTGGTTTTGTGCGAGCCGATTCCACGCGTATCGTTTCGATCGTATACCTGTACCGTTTCCTCGCATTGCTCGGGTGTGCTTGTGGATGATTGTGCCGGTGATCGATACATGGCTGACAGTCGAGATACGCGTATATATATATATATATATATATACATACACGTCGCGTAATGACAGCTGCCCGACTTACTTATCTCGCTCGAATAATATTAATTTCGTTCCCGTCACTTTTTCCCCCGACATCTCTATGAGGCGCGCAGCTCGGCGGGTTTATCGAATTAAACGGACGAAACTCCCCTATGGTCGTAGGCAAATGAGCTATTTATATTTTTAAACAGACTGGCTTTATCCAGACGCGAATACGTGACTGAAATATCCCCGCAATTTATTGAATAACGTTCGACCTGGCCGTCCCTAATAATCATAATCGCAGTAACGCCTGACATCTCGCGGTATAATTGGCGCAGGAGCAGCAGCTCACAATTAACACCATTACAAAACCGCTTATTTCGTGGCAGTTTCGTGATCATTTCCACGGAAAATGATAATAATTCTCTGAAATTCCCAGACCGCGAAGGTCACGTGGCACCCGGAAACGTTCCCCGCGGTTTAACAGCGACACCGCGGAGGGACGTACGCGCACCGCGATACAAAACATAGAGAAAGAAGCACGAATTGCACGGCGGGACGGCTTGCTCGTCGAATTAATGAAAAACGAAGGAAAACGTGTATAATCGCGCCGCGGCCTCTCTACCTGGGGTTTAGTCTGCGGATGCAGCCGCGAGGGAAAGGAACCCGGTCCAAAGGTCAAGCTGGCTGGTGGCTTCTGCTGGTGACGTTCTCCATCCCGCTCGAACGCTAATGCACCTAGAATATACATGGTATGGGATCGGTAGCAGCGTACCGTAAATCTCCCATGTAAATACACGGCTGGGCTAGTGCCGTGCCAAACACGAGTTCAGTCCCTTAACTAAGCTGTCTCTTGAAAAGCGGTTGTTCTGCCCGAGGAAGGATTTATTTATGGCGATCCAATATTCGTCGACCGTGAAGATCGTTTCTTTTTCTCCCTTTTTTTCGCTTCGTTTTCCTTTTTACCCGTGTTTTATTTATTGCTCGCAAAATACAGCCAGAGGGCGACAACGCTGGATTTCAATGGCTACCTTAATTTTTTTCATGTTTTTTTTTTTTTTTTTGTAAAGGTCGTAGAATTCGCTGAAGGATATTTCCAAGGCGAGCGTCAATTTAAAGAAATCGCCGGCGATCCGATATGCATTTCAATTTTCCACACGCGCCCCTCCAACTTGCCAAGTCGAATCGCCGAACTATAAGTGCCCGCGGAGCGCTTACGACTGGTCTGAGAATTACACAGCCGAAACAGACCCAAAGGGTGGGTCGGAGTGAAGAAAATTTAGTGGCTGCCAACTTTATTAGGCGCGATTATATTAGGCCCCCGTACGCCGGCAGTGATTTATACAGTCGCCGCTCTTGAACGCGCACACGACCCGTTCGCGAGCGCTGGGTTCGCCTGTGCATACGGGCGTTCGCCACCGTGTGTTGGAAGCTGCCATATGGCAAGGAACGTGGTAAATCATTCCTCGTTAACCGCGCGAGGTCTTAAGCTCGTTATAAAGCGAAGTTCAAACTTTTTAACCGGACGAAATACGCCGGGAGAGAGCGGTGACAAAAAACCATACGACCAGCTACCGATGCTACACTGTTTATCATTGGTCGCAAGGCACTGGCGATGGCGGGTGAAGCCGTTGACGACACGAGCCATAGAAAAAGTGCGGCCAGTTTTTCCGTGGGGTTCGACACCGACTCGCGAGAATCACGTTGGCAAGTGTGTTCCGCGTGTATACGCGCGACCTAAGGTAATAGCGACGCGAAATATGCAAAGCGCAGCAAAAGCGTCATAAAAAGGGTGTTCACTCTTTTGCGGCGTTTACACGGACGGATTAAGCGGACGAGGTGCGTCGCGAACGGTGTGTATATACGCTGCATCTGTACCGTTTTTCCACCTCAAGTTTGTTGAAACAATTGGCCGATCGAACGATGCGAAAACGACGAGGTAAAGAAAAAACGATAAAACGCTGGAGCAGGCTTTTGTGTATTCTGTTGGGGGTGGCGGGGGGGGGGGGGGGTGAATTCTCTGTGACGCGTTTCCAGTGCTTTCATCCACTCGCGGACACTTCCCTGAAACGACAATTTATGACAAAAACGGCATTTGAACTCGACTGCCGGTGAATCGTTATTAAAGTATCGATATCCTGAGTGGGGTTGACGAGGCTACAGAAGAAGCATCGCGCTTTCTCTAACGAAGAGAAATTAATTTGCCCGGCGATCTCTCGACTGAGAGAGGTTTGGCCTGTCGTCCCCTACTCTCCGGCCTAATACTATATACAGGGTGGTCCGTTCAAGTTAGGCCACCTAAATATCCCGACAAATTGTGATGTCGCAAAAAATATTTTTCATTATAAATGCATTATAATATTTATTGATTATATTCAGTTTTAGTTTTCGAGGTTGTCGATGTTTTTTTTTTTTAAACATACGTTCAGACATTTATGCCTAACATGTAGTTAACGTTCCTAACGTTCCAAGTGGTGTCCTTCTGCGATTGATGCATCGACCGAATCTTTCGATCGTTTCCGAATTAATAGCAGCGCAAGCTCCAACTATTCGCCTCTTCATGTACTCATATTCAGACAAGGTAACGACCATTTAATGCATCATCGCAATTCGGCGAGATATTTAGGTGGCCTCGCGTAAATGGGCCACCCTGTACATCTATACATGCATATCAGAAGACCGTTCGGCGTCTTTGAGACGTCATCGAGAAGAAAACGCCACTTTAGATGGATCCGACGTTTGTGCTGAACCCAAAGGACCGTCTCTTCCCTTTTTTCATCCCACTTCGCCCCCCCCCCCCTATTACGCTCTCATATTCCTTCCTTCCTTTCCCTTTGTTTAATACCAATTACATGGATTCGTCTCAAGTCCCCGCGAGTCTCCCGCCACTCGCAGACCGTGCAATCCGACTCTTTTTTTCCCCCTCTGTACCTGAGGCGCATCTCGTGCTTTCAGCAGCTTCGTGACTAGGAAGGAGAAAGATGGTTAATTGGCGGGGGTGTGTGTGGTGGTCCGTGGTTCACGGCGATGCAGCCTTCTCTTCTCGCCGTCTACTCGGTTTCCCCTCGTTTCGTAGAAGCGAGTCTTTCTCGACGAAGCGACTGAGAGGGCAGAGCCTCCTCGTGGTACGGACGGTGCAAGGTAACGAGCGACGAAAGGAATAGAATGTCGATTGCAAATCTCGTCGGTGCTGAATAATCGGGATCCTCTCTTTCTCCCTCCGTCTCTCTCTCTCTCTCTCTATCTCTCTGTACATCTGAAAGGCTTCAATACTCCTGTCCTTCTCACCTTTCCCCCCACTCGGGCCTACGGAATTGCCTGTGTGCATTTATGTATGCGTGTCCAACTTTGTCGCTCGTGCGCTGTTCAACCGCAGTGTGTACGTGTCGCGAGCCTCTCTCGGTGTCTCCTTCTTTATTCCCCGTACGCCAGATGTCCTCCCCTATCCGCGTCCTTATCTATGAATGAACGGACAGCTCCTCTCATCCGCACCTCTCGTATTCTCATCGATATTCACCTGTGCGCCCCGGGTTCAGTCGCACGCCTGGCCTTATCAGCCGCGAGCGGCTCGTTTTTAACGGCAGCACCGTCGCGAACCCCGCGAGAGCCTTCTACGTTCACCGTAGGCATTCCCCGATATTTACGAACATCTTTTTAAATGGCCTTTCGCTGGCTCGCGAGGAGGGGAGGCTCGCTGTTAAAGCGGCCGATGTACCACCAGGGTGGGATCGTAAAAAGCCGTGTTATATACGCGCCGGTGTGCATTTAGTTTTCCGTTATTGCTCGCGACTACTTCTGTTCAGCGCTCGCTAATTAAAAGGCCTGATCTCTCTCTCTCTCTCTCTCTCTCTCTCTCTCTGTCTTTCCCTCGTTCACTTTATTCACCCTCTCTGTATCCGCGTGCCATATTGTCCGACGAGAAGTGCGCAATTGATATCGCGGCCGATGATACTTGAAATTGATACTACGAATGCGCAAATTAATTTCGGTCCCGGCCCTTTACGTGTACCGACTGTTTATATGACGTTTACCTTTTCTCGCTGTTCCGAACGGGATAGCCCCCTTGGCCGAGCCGGGGGCACGGTGTCGCGTTTTATGTTAATCGAGATTCGTGTCTCGATTAATTATTCGACTGGCGCGCCGTAAATTAATCTTGCCCGGGTTTGAAATTAATTTACCGCCGGATAGAAAACTCGTGTTCGCGTAAATGCTGCGTTGATAACTATCTGGACCGGGAATCGTGAACGTGTGTAACGTTATGCTCCTATTTTTACTCGGCGTTATACACGTACGAAGGAATATTTCTAACACGTGCTCGCATTGAAAGCCTTACCGCGGGCTCGTTTAGTACGCGCTTCTTCGTACAAGGGTTCGAATACGATTTCGGCAGACTAGTGTAACAGAAATTTCGATCGTTCAAATATCTACGACAACGGTGCATGTAATTGTGTTTGCGTATAAATATATATATATATATATATATATATATATATATATATATATATAAATATATATATACTCGAATCTCGCGGTTAAACGAATGTTAGCGGGAAGAATCGAAAGGAATCTGTGTCAACGAAAGAGGGTTAACAAGTTGCCCCCGAGACAAATGAATTCGAAGCCCCAAACACCGTTCTGATTTCCACGGTGGGAAGAAGAATGGACCGGCGACCTCGACACGGAAAGGAAACCCAGCTTTTCCCCCCCTTTCCCTCCTTCCCACGGGCCCCCCTTATTACATGAACACATCGAGAGATTCGAGCGACGTGGCCTGGCTTTTGTACGAAGTAGCTAATTATCATTCGTGCCCGGTTCCAAGCGTGCACGCGCTAACGAGTCGCGTTGCACCGTAAATGGAATCGCTGCATATCTGCGCATTGCGCTCCCCCCGGCGACCACATTACGTACATGGTATTTTCTAGCGGTGATTATGGGGATCGTCGATCGAGACGGTTAGGTTATAGGCAGCGTGGGAAACGAAAGAATCGTTTCGGTTTATTCGTTCGGTCCGGCAAGGGTCGAATTCGTTCGAAAATGGTGACGAATTTTATGTTTTTCGCGAACAATTTTGTTTCTCGTACTCCTGCCTTGATGCATAGACGAGTTTTCCTTCGGTGCCGTTTACCCTCACTTCTTCCCGACGTCTCCCCCGTCCTTCGTTTCCTTTGTTCCTTCTCTTCTTTTTTAATTTCGACTTTGACTGAGCAGCCGCGGTACGTGTCTCTCGCGAAAAAAAGCTCCGTCGCGGTCGTTTTTCCTTGTCTCGAACTGCGCTGAATACGCACGAAAGGCACAGTCTCTTTGGAACGGAAACAAAGAGCGTAAGGATTATCCTCGCGGGAAAATACAGCTTTTTAATTAAATTGCGTCGAAGGCCGGTGCGTTCGGGTGGCGGGGGGGGGGGGGGGCTGGCGTGATTATTATTTGCAGGGTAGATCTGTTTGGCGAACACTTTGTGCTGGACGAGGGCACGGAATTAAAACGAAACGAATAATTCGGGCTGTGGATCAAATATTGTTTGATGCACCGGCGGCTGGCGGCCGATTTTGCTTGCGCCAACTTCTTTTAGATATGCACCACGATTTCGTGTTATAAAAGAGAAGCATTTCTGTATGCTTATAGTACAGGGCAGGAATTAATCGAATGAAAAGAGATTTCAGTGTACAGCGAACGAATTGAACATTCCCTCGTCCGTATTCGGTTAAATACATTGCAGCCAGGTGTCTTGAGCGCCTCTCTGAAATCTTGAATATACCGGAACCGTACGAGTTTAATCATCGCGTGCCACACTACTCGGTCCCCTCGACGATTGCTCGCCCCTTAATTTCGTTCGTTAATTTTTCATCAGAAATGGACGTGAAACGTGTACAAAGTGTTTTGTCACGAAGCGCGTGACCGAGCATACTGCAACCGTCGCGTGCATTTATATTTCCAAGGGGGCATATTTCGATTCGGCTAATTCGAACCGCAGTGTCGCGCCCCGTAATGCGAGAAACTGGAACGGAAGGGACACATGGCATGCCGCGAGACGATTCGAAACGCCATTTGTCGTACGGCGCAATGTCTGTCGTCTGGTGCTCGTTTCTGACAGAATAATCGCGGCGCGGACGACATTTATCGTTTATTGCCGGCCCCGATATACCAACATACTTCGTCGTGACCACCTGCGCCGGTAATACATTCGAAGCCTGTAAAAATAATTCATTGGTTGGATCGGGAATTGCTGCACGGCCGATACTTCACTCGCGGGTGCCGCATAACTTTCCTTCCGGCTCGTGGTTCCCTCCAGCTGGTGTGTTCCGTCTTTATATATACAGTTTTCCGCCGGTGAAACGAAGGAGAACGAACGGACGGCCGACCACGAGACCCCCGAAGAAATTAAAACTCTCTTCTGTACCCGTCTCTCCCCGTCGGCAACGCACCGACGATACATCGAAAATACCCCGAGCTGTTGCCCCTATCAAAGTTGTTGTACCGAAAGCAAAAGGACTGGAAAGGGGGGAAAGAAAGACAGACAGATAGACACTTTGCCCGAGGAGATGACGGTAATGGTCTGCTCTTGCGAGCACGGGTGAACAGAGGGACTAAAGCAGTTCAGTTAGGGGTAGCGGCTGCAAAAGTGGTGGTGGGGTTAGGAAGAGACGGCGCGGAGGAAGTATAGGGACTTAGGAGGGAGGACGAAGAATCCCCTAGAGGAATTTAACGCATGAATGAAGCCGCACCACCGTGGAAGGGGTATATAACTGGGGATGGGTTTCTCGAAACGTCAAAACCTCGAAACCCCGCGGAAGGCAGGAGAAAGTTTCGAGTTTCGAGAACTCGAACCATTCGAAACTCAAACAAGAAAAGGTATACAATTAACGAACGAAGAATTGTTCGCGGCGTGCACCGAGAATGCCGATTCGCCTGCGTCTCGGGCGTTCGGTTCCCGTTTTTCCGAATACAAATAGAACGATCGCGAATGATTTATCGTTCGCTTCGGAAATATCGATTCAGTGCTTGAAGCGAAATCAGATCAACGCTTCGAGTATCTTCTAGTCACAGAAACTTATGTTCGAACCCATCCCTAGTGCGTACGAGTACTTCTCCAAGTGTGTCGACGTATGTACACCCGTCCCCATTCCGTGCATTTATATAACGCAAGGTAAATAAGGTTTCCCTTCTTTTTTCTGCCGATCCTCTCCTTCGCTCAAGTAGCCCGTCTTCTTTCGTTCGATCCGCCAAGCCGCATCCCTCGTCTCGCTGCAGGGCCCCAGGCGAGATTTGAAACTTTTAAGCGGATTTCGTCTCGCCTGTATAAGAACGTACACACGGCCGTCAATTTTCCCTCGTGTAAAATTGGGCATTATTCCCTCTGCGCGCTGCATTGTACCGTGGAACGTGATTGGCTGAGCGTCGGCACGCGAATGCGTCCAGGTGCACGCGCACGCTCGCCTCTGCACAGGAAAGATACTAGCCTCGACCGGCTGGCGTCGACGTCGGACGACTTAATGCTCGGAGCGTTCCTACGGCCGAGCTTTCGACGCTCGAACGATGCTCTTCCGCGGAAGAATGCGTGGCATTATATTTAGTTATTGCTGCATAAGCTATCGGAGGTGCCGGGCTGAATAATGGATCAGCCGTGCCTGAAGACAGGTTGAGATATTTACGATCGATGAGCAGTTTTTTGCTCCGCGCGAGATTGAGATCGCTTAGGTTTTCTCCAATTTCGTTTGAAATTTATTCCCTCCGATGTACAGTGTTGGAAATGGGTTTACTCAATAACTCTCCTCAGCTTGTGATTTTATAATATATTTTATTGACCACGCAATAAGAGTGACTTCTATACTGCATCAATGGTTTGAAGGAACTAACTGCATCCAAATTAACGGACTGACCTGAAGCATAGACGACTAATCTCGAGTGCGTGTGGGGCCCTATCGGTTCTCATATAAACAACAGTTCAAACCTTATAAACAGGATGAAAGGAACTGTATAAGGCATCCTCTCTCACACGAGAATGAAACGTTAATTTTTGTATTGAAAAATCTAACACGCTCCCTCAAAAATTAATCGGTATATTATAAACTTATAGTTCATTCATGCTTCGTTAAGAATATCACTCTCAATGCGTCTTCTGGGATTACATGTGGTCCAACATTTGTTGCTAAGAGTTAAGGAAACCAGGCAAAACTTAACCAGACCACTTCATGCTTGTATAAGCATATAATACGGACTAATACAAATCATTTCAGATACATTTTCATTCTGAAATCCGTGAACTTTGGCGTTGGCAATGGTTTTGTCAGAGTATCTGCCAATTGCTGACCTGTAGGCATATAGATTAGTTTTACAACATTTTTCGCTACTTGTTCTCTGCAAAAATGATATTTAATGTCAATATGCTTTGTTCTTTTGTGGCTGGTAGGATTATTGGCAATGCTAATGCAACCATTATTATCCTCAAAAATTTCTATTGGTTCTGAAATCTTAAAATTTATACTAATTGCCAATGATCTCAACCACAAAGCTTCCCTCACAGCTTCGAAAAGAGCCATGTATTCTGCCTCAGTTGACGAGGCCGCAACAGATAATTGCCTCTTCGTATTCCAACTAATAGTACATTTACCAAATAATTGAAATATATACCCTGTTGTACTTTTCCTATCAATTTCATTACTACCCCAATCTGAGTCAACATACCCGATCAAAGAATTTTTATTACCACTTTTTACATACGTTAACTTTAAATTTATGGAGCCTTTCAAATACCGCAGAACCCTTTTTAGACAAATCCAAAGTTCTTTATTATTTTTATTCGTGAATCTACTTAAAATATTCACTGCCAAACTTAAGTCTGGCCTTGTACAGACCATTAAGTACATCAAGCATCCAATGAGATTTCGACATGGAGCATTATACATCTCATCTGAATTCAGATTTGAATAAGATTTCAATTTATCCATTACATTAATATGTGCAGTAATTATGACCAGATCGTCAACATACAATATAATGTAAATATTTTTATTAATGTCTCCTTTATCTAAAATATAAAGACACGGATCTACTGCTGAACTTTTGAAACCCAATACTTTGAGAGTTCGATCAAAAACTTCATTCCAGCACCTTGCTGCTTGTTTCAAACCGTACAGAGATTTGTTCAATTTACAAACTAGATTCTTTTCATTCTTAATACCATCAGGAACCCTCATGTAAATTTCCTCTTTTAATTCGCCGTTTAAGAAAGCCGTTTTCACATCCATATGATGTATTAATAACTCAAATTGATTTGCAAAGGCTATTAAGAATCTAAAACTTGCAATTCTTGCCACAGGGGCAAATGTTTCATTGTAATCTAGTAAATATTCTTGACTAAACCCTTTTGCTACTAAACGAGCTTTGTACTTTATTGGATTTCCAAATTCATCATTCTTAATTGCAAATACCCATCTACAGTCTACTACGTTTTTGTTCTCAGGCCTTGGTACCAGAATCCAAGTTTTATTTACTAAAAGAGAATTAATCTCTTCTTTCATTGCTTCTTCCCATTTTACTCTATCATCGTTTTCTTTAACTTCTGCATAACCTTTTGGAATTTTGCAGGTAATAGATTGTGCACATAAAATATAATCATTTGGAATTTCACTCTCATCATAAGAAATAGGTGGACGATCTATGAGCCTCTCACTCCTTCTAATTTGTTTTAAATCTCTATTTAATTGTTTTTCATGAGATGAAGAACCATCACAATGCCTCTTTTCTGCATTTGTCACCTTATCACTTGACTCTACTGGTTTGGATATATCTTCAACACCAGTTTGAACATGAGATCTTTTTAAATTAATCTCGTTTAACTTTGATGTCGGTCTTGATTTTAGAAAATCGATTTCATCTACAATGACATCTCTAACAATAACGAATTTTTCATTCGCTACATCCCACACTTTGTATCCATTTGGTTCGTAGCCAACCAAGATTCCCTTCCATGACTTCTCGTCAAATTTTGTTTTAGAAATTTTATCATGAACATATACAGTCGAACCAAAAACTTTCAAACACTTTATTTTAGGTTTTTTTTATCATGCCACAATTCATATGGCGTTTTATTTCCCTTCAGAGCCTTCGTTGGTGTTATGTTTATTAAATACGTGGCAGTCAAAACCGCCTCACCCCAAAAGGTTTTATCTAAACAAGCACCAGCAACTAAACTTCGAGCTCTTTCTGTGACTGTTCTCACCATTCTTTCTGATACACCATTTTGCTGTGGGGTTCTCGGAACTGTCAAGTGATAGCTTATACCTTTTTGTATACAATAGTTCTTCATCTCACTCGATAAATACTCTCCACCATTATCGCAATAGAGATTAACTACTTTTGAATTGAAACGCGCTTCAGCTTTTGAAATGTAATCACGAAAAACTGAAAAAAACATCTGACTTGAATGTTATCAAATATGTAACGCAATAATGCGTAAATTCATCAATCAACAGTACAAAATAATTCTTGTTATTAAGTGTAGGAGGAGTGATCGGGCCAGAAACATCCGAATGTATTACGAACAATGGTCTTTTATATTACTCTTGTCTTTTGCTTTGTTAAATGGCAATCGCTTTTGCTTACCACTTATGCAAGCTTCACATAGTCTATCATTCGGGATTATTTTCTCAATTTGACTTACATCGTCAACCATTCTATTTCTTTGCAATTCCAAAAATTTATGTTTACCCATGTGGCCTAAACGCTGATGCCACAATTCATAACCAATATTTATAATATTACATTCTTGAGCGATAGAGTTTACTACATACGATTTAATACAAAATTTAATTTGAAATGTATTCCCAATGGGCTTACCAGTTGCTACCGTTTTACCATTCTTACTGATTGATATATCGTGTTCATCCAAAACCGTCCTCAGTTTCGCCTTTCGCAGTTTTGAAATAGACAGCAAATTTCTCGGAACCTCTGCACTGTATAATACATCCTGCAGTACTCCTTCAACACCTAGGTTGCTTATCACGTCCAGTGAACCAATTTTCGTTGCCAAGATGAAACATCCATTTTTGGCAACTCCAACTTTTATTGGTGGATTTAACTCAAGAAAATTCTTCGCTAAATCTCGCCTGTTGATCAAGTGATCTGATGCTCCAGAATCCATCAGAAATGTTATTGAATTTTCCTCGCACCTTTCGAATTCATAATCGCCAGTCATAAAAGCAAAACCGGAACACTCCATTGACGATAACTGTTGAGCCATTTGAGCAGTCTGACTTGTGTTCCTTTTCTCTGTCCCTTTCTAATTTTTCTGCTTCAGCTCTCTCAAATAAAAACGGCATTCACGTTTTATGTGTCCTGGCTTGTTGCAGTGGTGACATTTGATTCCAAAAACTCTTCTGTTATTTCTGAATCTATTGTACTGCCCAAATTTTTGACCGAAACCCTTGGTCTTCGAAGTGTCGAAATTTGGCCTTTTTGTTCCATGCATTGTACTTTCAGCATGAAGTACTTTTGCACTCGTATCTGCACTTTCTGCTTTTATTTTCACCTCGTGATCGAGAAGTCTCGTTTTCACAAATGCCAGAGTCAATGTATCTTCCGACAATGTCTCTATTGCAGTAATCACACCATCGTAAGAAGGTGGAAGAGTTAATAACAAGTGTGCCACTTTATCCGTCTCTTCCAGCTTTGCACCAGCCGCTGATAATTCACTAATCAGATCATTGAAAAGAGTAAAATGTTTAACCAGCGGTAAGTCTCCTTCCAATTTCAAACTGAGCAGTTTCTTCCTAACAGCCAATTGAGTTGCAACACTTTTCCTTTCATAAATTTTGTCCAGATTCTCAATAATTTCTTTGGCGGTTACATTTCCACTTGCAAAGCCAAGAAATGAATCTGACAAGAATTCAATAATCACACCCCTAGCAGTGTTTTCGGCCTTATCCCAGTCGTCAGGTTTCTCGTCGGGAATCCTTTGGTCAATAACTTTAATCACACCTAGTTCAGTTAACAATGAACGAATTCTGAACTTCCATACACTGTACTTATCACCATCAAGAGGAGTAATGTTTCTTTTCATTTTTAATTGATCCATAACAGGCATCAATACACGTGTCCTTGCACAATTAACAACCTGGATCAAATGCACTCTATCTCACTAAACTTGAACTTAACTAAACTTAAATTGTGTTGGCAATTTAATAACTAATACAAACTTAACACAATTAAACAAAAAGGTTTTTGCACAGTTTTACACGTTAGACCTGGGCCCATAACCTGTTGGAAATGGGTTTACTCAATAACTCTCCTCAGCTTGTGATTTTATAATATATTTTATTGACCACGCAATAAGAGTGACTTCTATACTGCATCAATGGTTTGAAGGAACTAACTGCATCCAAATTAACGGACTGACCTGAAGCATAGACGACTAATCTCGAGTGCGTGTGGGGCCCTATCGGTTCTCATATAAACAACAGTTCAAACCTTATAAACAGGATGAAAGGAACTGTATAAGGCATCCTCTCTCACACGAGAATGAAACGTTAATTTTTGTATTGAAAAATCTAACATACAGGCCATTCCGGCTCGGTTGAACGCTCGAGTTGTATGCGCTGGAAGCGCGAGGATTTTTTTAAATATTTATACATTTCAGTTCTAAGTAAAATGTAAATTAACCTTTGTGTAGTTGACGGGGTATCGGATGGTTTTTTTTTATTATTCTGTATACTATCATTTTTTTGTTACTTAATAATTGAGAAGAATATTTGTCGACGGATGATGTGGCTTCGTTATTCCGTCATTGCCTTTGCATACAGTCAAAGGAAATACTCGTATCGGCCATCTAGACTGGTGGATATTCATTGCGCGGTTTTCACGCCTTAATCTCGACTCGAAATCCATGGAGAATCAAGGGCGCTCTAACAGTTGGACGGTCAATTGGACGTTCGGTTTCCCACAGATTCCGATCCTTCTGAAGCGTAAATCCAGCTTTACCGTATGGTCTGGCACACGGCAGCGTGCTCACATGTGTTCGTGGCTTAGCTCGACTGCGACGATTGAGATGAGCGTGCGAAGGGGGGACAGGGAACGCGCGACGAAGGGAGACAGAAACTAGGCGACCATCGTTTAATGCCAAGATCAAGGCGTGGAAACAAAAGCCAGATAAAACGAGGAGAGAAAAAAAAAGAGATTGATCTCGAGCCTCGGCTAAAGAAATAACACGTCGGTTGAACTAGAATTAATCAATGACATCGTTACGCTGGATATACAATAGAGGACGCAATCCTATTCGTCGATACATGCCCGCCGTGGGAATTAGCTTTGCGCCATAGGTTTTCGCACAACAGAGCGGGGGTAATTCTGTAAGCTTCTCAACTTGTCCCGCACAGACATTATCGGATCGAGATATCTGAATCGGCCATTGACGATGTGGAATTAAGCCACTCGAGTCGTGAAACTTCTGTCGGTTCCGTACCGCTCCGAATTGTGGAGTCACGCAGCGACAAAGAAACCTGCTGGAAACAGCGAGGATCGGCGTGACGAAAGAACGCGGGACGTATTGCCGCAGGAAAGGAGAAGTACCATTTTGTGGAGCGTTACCGCCGCGGCGGCACCGTCTGTACACCTTGAAACGCCTCGGCTCGCATCCCGCAACGGTGTGCGAAAATTACTGCTGTCATTTTCCATCTGCTTTGTTCTTACTCAGCTCTGGCATTGGTGTGTTTGCTGCGCACGTACATGTGTGCGCGCTGGCTTATATACGGACCCATGGTACATACGTGCCCCTGTATACCGTCTACATGCTTCTATAGAGGTGTGCGCGCCGCTCGTGCACGTACAGGTCCAGGCTCGGTGCACACCTACGCACACCTAGACGCGGTATTATTGTGAGCGAGCATGCTCCAAGCAATTTCCGATCAGACTTCCTCGCTCTATCCTCTCTGTCCCTTTCTCTCCGGACCTCCGCCCCTTCCACACCCTGAACCACTTCCTCCGTGTCCATCGTATCTCCGCGCTCTCCCCCCGCCCCCAACCCTCCCCCCTTTATCGAATGTATCCGCTGGTGTGCTCCACGTTCATCCCAATCGGTTGTATTTGCACTTAATTGCTTCTAGTAAGGTATTATTACGGCACGTTTAAAAGTACGCGCTTGTCGTTTGCATAGAAAACGAATCGGCGCTTTCATTAATTCTGCCGTGGAGATGGCGTCAGGACGAAACCAGAATTGATATTGGCCGTCGTTCGCGTCGATGGACTTGTGTCGCGTGACACGCGAACGTACGCTCATTTCACCTGGTCCGTCGCGTATTTTCTTTTTTTCTTTTTTTTTTTTTTTTTACTCAGTGCGCGAATTCGCGCAAAAGGATATCACGTGGTTCGTATAAACGCGTCGCGTGTACGTGTACGATTCGCTGTTTTTGACAACGGACTGCTTTCTCGGGCCAAATAATCGTCAGACGTGCTTTGCGAAACAACGGCCGTTAAAGAGGCTTTGGCGGTTTTATTTTCCAGCCACGGTTCCCGGTGAATATTAACGTATTACAAATTATCGTATCGCCGCGATACAGTTATTGGTTCGCAACGGTAATTAGTTTTCAGTGCCGCGACCAGTTAAACGTTTCGTACGGAAACACGTCCCGGCCGGACAGCAGCGTGCGCCCGTGAAACGTGTTCGATTAACGTTTGAAAATCCCGCGCTCCCCGTTCGACGGTCGCCAAATTACGACACCCATCGCGACTTGTCGTCGACGCCATTGAGCTTGGCTCGGGACTCGTTTGTCTGGAAATTGATTAAGCACGTTGTTGGGTACGTGATCCGTCTAATGATCGAATTCCTTTGAAGCGACAACGTTTTACGAACGACAAGCGCGTGACCATCGACCCAGCGAACGACCAATGATGCATTTTCGTTTAAATCGCGCGCGTTGATCATTTCGTCGATGAAATCGCGATGGTACACGGGGTTGAAACGGCAGAACGGACGGGGCAAAAATGAAATTCACCGACGACAATGGAGTGGGGGGGGGGGGGGTATCGTATCGATTCTTTCATTATTCGTTTGGCCGATCTAACTCGACGGGGTCTCTCTCTCTCTCTCTCTGTCCCTCTTCGTTCGTTAGTCGACGCAAGTTACGCGATTAATTTCAATACGTCACCTGGCGTTCTAGCCTCTATTTTAAAAGCTGTCGTAGCTGTTTTAACTGCGTCGCCTCGGTTCGCTGAAAATTCATTTCGAGCATTTCCATTGCCTCCTCTGTCTGCCGCTGGAACGCGGTTCTGCGTTAATAAATCGACTGGTAACGACCCCTCGAATCGAATTACGAATGTATGATGTTTATGTAGCGAAAGGTATGCTAATTCGTGTACACTAAATTGCGAATGGTTGTTCGTTCGTTCGGAGGCTAGAAATTTTTTTCTGCAATCATTGTTACTTTGATTGTATTGCCATTTAATATTTGTTTAATTTAAAAAAAAAAAAAGGAAAATTGATTCGTAGAAACATATCTGTCCATTTATCAGACAATACAAATATTTTCTTTTTGTTCAATCAATTTCTTTTTATTCAAAAATAATTCTTTCGATACAACAAATTAGATACAGAGATATGCTGCTCAGCGGACTTAAGGTTATGATCGATGTCTCCATTGCAAAGTATCCAAACGATATTTCCCGTCACCGATTATTCAGTTTGCAGAACGATGTAGGGTGAATTTCAATATCCCAGCGAGTATAATAAATTACAACAGTATTAACGTCAACGATCCGCGATCAAATTCGCCGATACGGGCCATGGAATATTTCGTACGGAACATCCCCTCGTATTGACCTTAATTTCTACGCTAGCCGGGGAACGAAGCAGAGGGGGGTGGGGGCGAACCCCATTCCTTGATCGGCAGGAACTCGATTTTTCAATTTTTCATAAAATACACCCCCGGCACCCGCACAGTAATAACACGCTTCTTACGGTGCAATTTCCGGATGAAAATGGGTTAAGTGCTGTTGCTAAACTGAATCGACGGATTTGTTGTTTCACGCGATTCACGCGCGCCCTCTGCCTTATATACACGTTCCCGTGCACACACGACACATGAAATAACACGGCGGTAATTTCCTGGAGTGGAAAATCTCGGGCTGTTATCATACCACGTCGATTTAAGCTCCGAGGAGTCGAAAACAAGCTTTCTGTCCCCCGTTAAAAGGAATTGATCCGTTGGGAGAAGGAAAACTGAAAGGGGGAGAAGAAAAACCTCGCGGCCTTTCTACCCCGCGTGTATTCTTATTCGCAAAAGTTTGCGCGAAAAAGGTGCACACTTGACCCGACAATCCTGTTTACCGATTGTTAGGTTCGAGTCGTTACCAGCTCTTAGCAAACAGCGCTTCGCTCGCTGAAAATGAGCACGGCTCATCTCGAGTACATCTTGGACAAAAGTTTCGATGATTGGCTGCCCGGACGTCTAGAACTTCGCTTCTCCTTTTTATTCAAATGTTCTTCGTCGAACGACCTTTTCAGTTCTGGCGAAATTTCTCTCACACTTTTCTCGCTACTCGATGTCCTGGGTAGTGTTAGTCGATCACGCTTCTAGGTATACACTGTTCGACGAGTTTATATAGGTTGTGCGTCGAGTGCAGATCCGTTCGCTATAGACGTTTCGTTTCTTCAAGACTGGGACTCGAAATTGTGCGCATTCTATGAAAACACAACTGTCGTCTTGGATTTTTTACACGGCAAGGAAAACAACTGATAACCGTCGGAACGATAATGGGAAAAATCGACATCACCTTGTTGCAGTATCGTGTAATACATTTTCCAACGCGAGGCAGTAACGCAAATGATTAATTCGGTCGAGCGAGCTTCCCCGGGTAAATGGTAGATCGAGATACGGTCCCATTCGATTTCATATTGCGCCGTCAGACCATCAAATTTGTTCTACAATTATAAAACGGCTAGAATCGACTTTACAGTCTGTTTCGATTAACCATTGCCGTGTATATTTATAGGTTTCATTAAAGCGATTGTAGTTCCATTTGAAATTTTCATTAACGCGAGACATAGCTGGGCACCATTGTGCCGCTGCCATTTTTAACTTTTCATTTTTATGGTTTGCCGATATATGCAGTCGACTCCGGAAGTAAGTTAACGCTCTTACCAACAGTTTAAATGTGCAGTAATAATGATAACGCACGTTTATACGTTTTACGGTATTCTTTGCAGTGCAGGTACAACAAAAAATAAGTTGCAAAAATGTGCATACAACGTTTTCATTAAACACACGTCGTCTTCATTTGCACGTAAATGCCAATCGTTAACTTACATGCATAGCGCACCGGATCGTTGCCCCAATAATTTCGTTTATTTTTTTATTAAACCTTTAATATTTCTAAGCAACATATCCCCAAATTTTTCTGCATCCCACACGTCCCGCTCTCCACGAAAATACATCACGATCGATAGTTTGCCATCGCGGCCGCTTTTAAATTATCAGGCGCCGCCGCTGCGCGAAGGCTTCAACTACACAGACGTTAATTCAATCGTAACGCCGCCGTCCCCGGATGATTTTACTTTCATCCCATCTGAAATTCATGTCGTCCAGCGAACACAGCTGCGTTCGACCAGCGCAAAGACGTTAAGTCAGTGTGTTAAATATTGAACAACGGTCTCGACGTGGCTCGTTTACCAAGGGGCGGATGAATCGATCATAAACACCCACGACCATCACCATTCGAGCCGCGAGAATCGTTTACAAAATCCTGTTGTACGTGGGTATTCCCCGATCCCGTAACCGTGTTATAACAGAAGAACTCGTACTATCGTATCTCTGCGACAAGCACGTGTCTCGAGACATCGGTAAAGAGAACAGATATGTAAAAAGGAAAATAAAGAAAGGGGAAATCACTGGGTATGCACGATGCCCATAGCGGATGAAGAAACAGCGAGGGAACGACGTTGATGAAACGTTTCACGGTGGCGAGCATGTAATGCGACCTCGATGAATCGAGATAAACGCTTTCGCAGCTTCGATACCTCCGTCGTCTTTCTTGCTTTCTTCCTCTCGATAGTCGATATCGTCATCTGCCACTATACCGCATCAGGCATATCTACTGCTTTAATCCATTTGAACGTTATCTCATTGGTGAGATGGGTTCTCATGGCGAACTTGTATCGTCTCCAATCCCCCTCTATCTCTCTCTTTCTCTCTCAACCTATCGGTCTCTCTCTTTCTCCTTCTATTCATTGAACCATTTTAATCAGAGCCATCGATCGATGCAGATAGACGCGATCGAAGCTGGCTTACAGGTGGTAGTGTGGTTTTGTCGGCCAGGATTAAATGGAAGAGGGGCGACGAAGGTGGTTCCTTCCACGGTTTCGTAGATGGAGCGCGTGTCAGCGGGTGTCTAGTAAGTGGATAGTTTATGGTGTTTCGTTGCATATCCGTGGCAGGGCCAAGGGTAGCAATTCCGTTTCGTGATTAAAATTTTGATGGCGTTAACGGTTATTATACGGTTACCTGGTATTTTTCGTTTCATTTTACTGCTCTATAATTGCACACCGCCGATGTCTGGGCGAAGTGCCTTAATTACAGGCGAAACATCCGAGAGCTTTCGTGGACGTGTCGAATTCATCGAAATTAGCTCGTGACGTAATGCAGGGTTGGCAGTCTGATACGGCAGCCTGGTTGACTGAATATACATATGTATGTAGCGGAGAATCGTGATTCAATTTTTCCTTTTACTTTGGGGAACATGTATTGCGCGTAATCCAAACGCATGTTCGATGCACGTGGAATCGTTTTAATCGGGCGTAATCCACGTTTGGATTATTGTTCGATGAAAATTAACCGCAGCTGGGTTGGTACACTTTCCTAGACGCAGAATCAGATCGGACGCATTTCCCATTGCCCGTGTTTCTCGTGTTTGGAGATCGTGTCTGCGGTTACAATGGGCGGGGGCGTATTACTAAATACGAGGAACGGCTCTTGTCCAATTTAGTTAATTAGTAGCTCCGATTTCAAATTTCATTCCAACAAGACGTTCCTTTTATATGCAGAAGCAAACACTGATGTAATTTATATGGGTGGAAAAAGGTAGGACCCGACTTCTGCGTGTAATTCGGATTTTATTACAATTTTTTTTTTTTTAATACAGAACATAATATATATATACACTAATTGGCGAACAACGTTTCTCCAGCTACGTAATATAACTTCTGCGAACATCGGCCACTAGTTTCGTAGACAGAACAATTATCTAAATTCCTGAAGGTAGATGGACTTCCGTTCTCTTGGGATGCGTCGTGACTCTCCGACCATAATGACCCCCGATGTAATGTAATTGGATGCACTCCGCCGGATATAATTCATCCTCGTCCGAACGCACACACGTGCAACACACGCATACCCCGCTTAAGCCTAATTCTATTAGTCGCAACGTTTCCCTAATATTATCCCGAAACAGTCAATATCCTATGTAACCATTAATAGTTGTCCGGAGTTTCATAATCATAGACTTAAATATCCGCGGGATATTGAACTTCTGGTCGGCCGTGCACCCTTGGAAGATTTATTGAAATCGGTGTGACATTCTACCGCCGTCCGGGGTTAAGGATATTCGCAACGAACGAAATACAATTGTGTTTATCGACACTCGGGCAGTGTCTTTCCCCACGGGTAGTCGCGTGGCTGTTTGCCTCGCTCCGGTCGGAGCTCCTTGTTAGCAAACAGAGAATTCCGCGTCCCTTTATGAGCGGCCAGTACTTTATTCCCCGTTTTATGCTCCATTTGCCGGCGTTACCGAGCGCTCGTGAGAATTCTCGCTCATCATCGCGCGATTTTAATATTTAGCACTAGAGAGGTCGCGATGATGGCCGCAGCCGGTGTTAAAGTAGCGGTTCGCGGAATAAAAGTGCGCACAACAACCGGGGCAGGGGGGTGGGGGAAGAAGGCTAACTCGTAAAGGATAATGAATTTACGTACGGTGTTTATCACGGTATTATTCGTTGCGTCGTGGCGTTATGCCAGTTCCGTAAAAAAGGGGGAGAAACTGGGTAATATAAAAATGGCAGTCGGGCAGCGCGAACCGATTCGAAGTGGCACGCCGTTGGTGCCGCGTATGAAAGGGAGGTGCACTGGCTGTAATATCGGAGTGATTAGTTGCCGTGTAGTACAATTATTGTAGAATTAAACCGACCCCCTGGGCAGAGCGGCTTAGCGCATTACACTGTGCCCGAAACGATTATTGCCGCATTAATTTCATTTTATGCGCCTTGTTGCAGGTCCGAGGCGCGGAATAATTCGGAGCAACGACTTCGCTCGCTTCCTTCCCGAAAACGGCCTCCCATTATTAGGCTGGCGTTGAATACCAGACGGCCGCAATGAGCAAGACCACCAGCCGTTGAAAGAAAAAAAGTGAGTACAGATATAATATTATAATATGTAACACGTGCAGCGCGAGTCAGCTAACTCGGCCACCTGAAGTTACCCGTATTATTATTATTATTATTATTATACACATGTGCAGGCTGTCCCAGGTAACTTGCTGTTACCCGAATAACTATTTAACGATGCATTTGATGAAAATTGTAAAGCATGGAATTTGAATGACATCGAGGGGCCCATCTACATTTTGCATCGTAAGTCGATAGAGTATTAAATTGTGAGTAAAATTGTATCGATCTTGTGTGCCCTGAAACCTAATAGTTAACAAGATATCGACGAAATAATTTTCTAACGCGTACTTACTATCTGGGAACTAAAGCAGGTGGTCGAACCGACGTCTCTCAATTTCTATACCTGATATTAGATAATTAATATCTTGTTAGCTATTAGGTTTACGACATACGAAGGACGGTCCGTGTTTACTCAGAATAGGCACTCCATTGACTTCACGATACGAAAAGTAGATGCCCAAGCCATTCAATTTCCATCTTTCACAATTTTCATCGAATGCATCGTTCAACCGTTGTTTCGTGTAATCGAGTTACCTTTAGCTACCTGTATATGTACAGATAAGTAAATCACACTTTTTCTGTTTATTTTTTTTCATTTCTCGCCGCTGGCAGTCGTCGGTCTGTTTCTTTTCCCTCTTTACGCTTGCACCGCGTTGCGCACCTTTTTCACGTTGGTCCAGCGTGTCTTCCGCCGTCCCTGTTACTCGCTAACTCCTAACCGCGCCGAGGAAACGCTAGGTCCTTGGTCGTTATTCGACAGTGAAATATTCCCGACGAATTCTTCTATTTCTGCGCCGGCCCGCGGAAAGTAATGAACGCGAGAAAAATATTCGAGCTCGTCGGTTTTCCTCTCCTGGAGAATTATTAACAGGAATGTGGTGGTGCGTGCATGTGCACGCGCACGCTCGCGCGCTAGCACGACCGCTAGTTAACGAGCACCCCGTATTGTTTGGAGAGATATTAAATAGCGTCGAACGCATCGTCACAGGGGTTGCATCAATGAGATTCTGTTGAACGTTTCGAGTTTTGTGAATTACGCGTAACATTTACGCACCGCGTATACGCGTTCTTCTTAGAGCCTGCGTAACTGTTTATAAAAATTTCGTCTGGTTTATTGTTATTTAATTACGTCAGTTATTCGTGCATTACCTTTATTCTTCCCACGGGATCGTGTACATATAGGAACTCTCAATCTCTGTACATATATATATACACCTTCTGGCCCCGTTTACTTGTGTCCCGTCAACCTTTTGTTTCTACCCTCCCCTACGTTCACCCCCCGCCGCCGCCGAAAGCGCTGAAATTCCCGAGAGCATGCAAACTGCGTTACGACGATAATGGGCGTAGTAAATAAGCAAGTGCAGGCTAAATTATAGCTGTCCCCACTCCTGATCCACCTTTTCCGCTGCTTTTGCCGAAGTGGTGAGGGTCCACGAGTGGGAGAGTGGGGGCAGCTGGTGAAACCACTTAACTTAACGAATCCTGCGGATAAAGGGTTACGTTTCGCTGCACAAAGGAGAACACTCGAAAAAAAATATAATTAAATGCTTTATTCATAACTCCCTTTTGCCTCCGCTCTTCTTGCTCGTCCTCTCCCGTTCTCTCTCGCTCCCGTCTCTTCGCCTTTTTCTCCGCTATCTTTTCTCTCTTTTGTTTTTATTTGTTCCATCTTTTTTTCTCGCCACGATGCAGGGGCACAGGAACGCGCACGCGGATGCAAATGAATGTAAAGCAATTGTTCGGCATTCCCCAGGAAATACGACAAACGACCGTCAGCACTCGTGTTATTACGCGTGAGCCGCTCGTGTAAGGGGTTTCGGTCGAATTTATCGCAGGGGCGCGCGGACAGTGGACACGTCGTGGCGTAGAAACAGCGGCGCGGAGGATAGATTCGGTTAGTTAAGTGGGGGAAAGTAAGCAGCCAATAACGACACGGGGAAGTCGAGAAAAGTCACGCAGTCTGTGAAACATAGATGGGTGTCCTGGCCGAATATCAGAGTTAACTATTCCGGCTGGTTTCACACCAACATCCCCTTCCATTCGTTCTCTCGGCTTTCCCGTCGAAATTACGTTTTCGAGTCACTTCACCGAACGAGATTTGCCTATGCATCAAGAGAGGGGGAGAAGTTCACCCTCTATCGACGGAATTTTTGCAATACACTTTTGAATGGCCGCCATTGCTTGTGCTCGACTGAGCCTCAAGCTTTTCAACCAAACACTCGTACATATATACATACGTACACACGTATACCGCGATAGAGAGAGAGACAAACGTGCAGTCGCGTGGGTGGAAAAGAGATGGAATATAAAGAGTTCGGGGGATTGTTGGGAGATAGGGGTGGCAACGTACAGAGTGATAACTGTTCCCCTTCCCTCCTGAAACTGCTCATTCCCTTGTAGCCCCTAGGAAGAAAAGCTGTTCTGGTGCAAATTGAACGGCACCGTGGAGTATATAATTTGCACGTAACAAATTCGTTACCGCGCTGCCTCGCGACCCCACTAATACACTGTGTTTTCGCGTTAGACTCGGTTTACGGTGTTCATTGATTTTCCGTACGAATGTGACTTGCATTTCGTCATCGATGTATCGTTACTCTACGTTGCACACTTTTCCGTTCCTCGATCTCTCGTTCGTCGCGTTCGTCTCATCCGAACGCCGCGTTTAATATTCTATAATCCGACCGGTTGAAATCCGCTCGATCCCCGGAGAATTACACGCGTGTAGCACAATCTATAACCCGTTCACCAGCTCGCAGCGCCTCCCCGGAGCCCACTCCGAAATCACAGGGCGCAGATTACCGAGCAACAAATCTAAAAGCATCCGTTGTGTCCCTCGTTGCGTTAGCGAAGTCGAAAAAACGAACTCCGCCGTTCGGATACGTGTTTTCTTGCGCGGACGCAAGGGGGACGAGAGTTATCTCGCCCGGTAACAATTATCGTCCTGGCGCGCGTGTCCCCCGTCTACGCTCGTCCGCAGAAAAACAGACGGAATGCGCGCATCGGGATAAACGTGAAGATCGGAGAAGGAAGAGCACGGCGGTAGCGAAGGAAAGCAAACGAACGAGGGTTGCGAATAAGAGCGTGTGTTTGAACGGGGTGAAAACAGATGGAGGAGGATGCATGCACACCGTCTACCCGATGTGTAGAGTCGCACGCGCCTCGGTATCGAACGAAAATGCCGGTGCAAGGAGGGAGAATGAAGGATGCGAAGGAACAGAGGACAGGAACGGTGTGCGTGGAGGGACAAGGACGGGAACACCGTACGACTCTTGCGCTGCCGGCGAAACTGGCGCGATTCCAATGAACAGAGAAAAAAGGAGCGAGACAGAGAAATATACAGGTACCATGTCGCGACACAAAACGGGTCCGGTCATTCTCGAAATAGGTGGCTGGAATGTTAGTTCTGGGTAGAGTGTCGGACGGAGGACAGAGACGGGTTGAAACGAGATAAAGGGAAAAGAGAGACGCGATATAGAAGTTTCTACCTATCTGTGTACATGGTGCCTCCTCTTTCTGTCGCTGCCGCTGCCGCTGCTGCTGCCGCTGCTGCTGCTGACTCGTTCGTTCTCTGCTCGTCCCCCTTCTCGGTTCTCCCTCGTCCTTTATAAGAAGAGCCAGGCGAAAGAAAGGAAAAGGCCACCCATGTCTAGGCCACGATCTTGGAAGGCGCTGAGCAGCCCAGTCGGCACAAAGGAAAGGAGAACGACAAGCACGACAAGCGGGCCACCGAGAAAGATACCGATGGCATTTAATAGCTTACCTCGGAACGTTTTAGATAATGACTGGCCGGACTTCGGAGTGCCTTCTTTCGTTTGATTCCCGAGCCTGGGACGACGGTGTCTCTTCCACTCGCTCTCGTGAGCCGTTGGAAGGAGAACAGAGAGAAAAAAACGAGCGGATAGATGGATGAAAAGGAAAGTGCACTACCACCGCTGGTTACGAGTTGGAGGGATGTACGTTGAAGAGGTGCGGCGGCGAAATGGAATGATTGATACTATTCTTCCAGTTTTTTCGTTCCTTTTTTTTTTGTTCTTGTTTCATGAGCGACGATAAAAAGTAACGCTATTGAAGGAGGAAAATTAATTGCTTGAACTTGTTTTTTTTTTATTATTGGTACAATTTTTATCATTCGCTTCTTTTTGCGCCTCTCTTCTGTTTTTGTTTTTATCGGGGAAATAAACGAGCTGCTGGAATGAAGCGCGTAACATTTTCTTTTGGTATTAGCGGAGGGCGCTTGAAATATCTAGGAACGAATCAAGTGAAATTCTTTTACGGTAGCCGCGGAAAAACGGTCGCGTATCGTAATAAAGATTTCTTGAATGATACGTCACGGTTCTTTCTTCGAAGAGGCAAAGACAATCGACGTATACGTATCAACTTTCATTAATTTCCCGACTGGCCGATTGGAAAAGCTCGGCGAAGTGGGAAACAGCGTACTTAAACGAGGCAGCGAAGAATCACCTGCGCGGAAGGAATATTTTTCGCATTCGTTCGAATTGAGACGCAGCGGTGCGCTGTAAATGAATCAGTCGAAGCGTTGGAAATGTTTAAATTCACGATAACGGTTAGCAAACTTGTCCCACGCTGTTCTTCTCCTGTTCGTGAATCAAGGATTTTTTTTTACACGCGCAGCGTTCCTTTTTTTTTTTTTTTTGGCATCGAACAAATTTTTGCAAACGCCCACCGCACCTTTTTCATTTATTTTTTTTATATCTGCTGCGAGTTACCGTTTTTTTTTTTTTTTTTTCACGGCCATAGAATATTCACGGGAAAATTGCAACTGTTGCAGTCATTTACCAATATGTACATAACGAATGATACGCGATGAAACCTACGGTCAACGGTCCCTCGCGTATATGTGTATTTAATAATAATTATAAACCTTCGTTCCCATGAATTTCAATATTATTTTTTATTATATCCATCGATGCTTACCAGCGAATATTTATGGACGAATATCGGCAATTAATTCGCCTTTTAATAATCCTTTCGAAAGAAGTTCGAGCTACGTTCTCCTCTTATTGTGCAACCGATAGCCTCGAGTATCGGGGACACTCGTAACTCGATTGAGCCCGTAATATTAAGTAACTCGCGTTTAACCGAGGAAAGCATGGTGGCACGTGATTCGCAGTTTATCGTCGGTCGACAGAAAAAATACTGCAATACGTGATCTGCGGTTCACCGCCGGGCGACAAAAACGTTCGTACCCGCGTAATTCACAATTTTGCCATGAACGCAAAAAGCATACCATTACGTGATCTCAGATTTCACCGGGCTACAAACGCGCATAGCATCGCGTCTCTCATGGTTCACGCAAACTTGTCGCACCAAAATGAGTAGCACATATTCGTAATAGAAATCAAATGTCGCGTAACAGACTCGAGGTTCGTTCAACTTCGTTCAAAGAATCGTCCCTTACCCTCGATTCGAATAACGTATTTATTTTAACCGGCGTTTCTTATCGAGCCACCCGTCACGTATAATATAACACGTAATCGACACGAGCGATAACGCGAACTGCTATAATCTGACCTGCGAATATGTTAATGGAGAGAAATCGTCCTCTTCCCATTATCTTTAATCCACTGGCGCTGCTCCGCGCCGTTAAGGCGGAAAATTGTGCCGTGAAACAAGGGGGAAAGAAGAAAAATGTGCTCGCTCCGCGTCTCTGATTCTCTCCCGTGCGTTTATTGCGCTCTGTTCGTCACGTATCTCCGTCGTGTCTCCTCCTCCACCCCCCCTACTCTTTCCAGTTTCCTTTCTGGAATTCTTCTGTACCGCGGCTAATCTGTGGATAATTGTAGTCAAGAATCCAATTTTACTCCCGGCACCTTGGTTTCCTTTTTTCATTTTCACGTGGCAGGTATAATAAAGGGCGGAGAACAACCATTCGTGGTATCGCGAGTTCAAACAAACTTTAATACGAATATGGTTGAAGCTGTATTACAAAAGACCCCGATATCGCTGTGTTCGTTGCGGTTACAATTATGGAACAGCGATAAGCGTGATACGTATTCTCTGCTCGTATTAAAATGCATACATACTCCAGATATTATCGTAGAATTTCCTGTCATATTATTCACGCGTATACAGGAAGCTCGCTGAATCATAGAGCAACAGAAAAGAAGATAATCCGGTATTAAAATAAAACCAGTTTCACACTTTTCGCCCACGCCTAAAATAGGAATCGTCTTTTACCCGCTTATTCCACGCTTATTCCCCGATTACAGGTACGCCCCCTGCATTTATAATACACGATTAGCCACAGCGGTTTAATTCGACTATCGTCGTTCCGTTGACAGGTTGCACGAAATTAAGTTGCTACTAATCTCGTGAATATCGTATTTGCATGCATCGTCGATAAATCATGCCGTTTACATTCTGATCCAACGTATCCTTCTCGCTGTTACCGTCCACGTACCGTTCTTCCCTGGAAGAGTAACCAAATTGGCCGCCTCCGGGGACGGGCTCGACGTTTCATCGCATAATTCGCCCGAGAGATGAAGTCGTGAATCGCAACGTCGATATTATCTTCTCGCCGTCGATACTATCAACCCGCAGAAGTATTCCTCGCGTAGGGTGACGCCTCTTGCGCGCATAAATTTCACGCTCCTATGGGGTTGCTGGTATAAAGGGTGGAAAAAAAAGCCCTTGCAGGTTGCAATCTGTGCGCACGTTTGGTGGGTCGTAGCAATTCGACGCGCAGCCCAGGATTCCCGATGTTATTGTTAGATTTTTCAATAAAAATCAGTACGAAAATTAACGTTTCATTCTCGTGTTAGAGGGGATGCCTTATACTGTTCCTTTCATCCTGTTTATAAGGTTTGAACTGTTGGTTATATGACAACCGATAGGGCCCCGCACGCACACGAGATTAGTCGTCTATGCTTCAGGTCGGTCCGTTAATTTGGACGCGGTTAGTTCCTTCAAACCATTGATGCAGTATGGAAGTCACTCTTATTGCGTGGCCAATAAAATATATTATAAAATCACAAGCTGAGGAGAGTTATTGAATAAACCCATTTCCAACAGTTACAAGACTAGATCCGTTTCTGCGAGTAGGGCGACGCGAAACGGGGACGAAAAGTGGTATTAGAAAAACTGGAAAATAATAGCGGCGAGTGAATTTGTTTTTCCCGTGCATCGCGCGCACCCGTATGTATATTTCTTCTCGTTGTGTGAATTTACGGGTTGACTCACTCATCCAGTGATTTCTAGCCTGCGGATCGGTTCGGTTACAAGATTTAAGAGCGAAGTACCGAACACACGAAGCAAAGTTTGATATACGAGCGCGGATCTATTTTTTGACGGGTACACCGTGTGCCACCGGGATTTCTGTCTTCAGATTAACTTGGAACCCGGCTTATGTATTTTCTGTTCAGCGTGTACTGAATACAACGCGGGGCATATAAACCACTACTTACTTATATACGCTCGTGACCGTGCCGTGCAAAACGGTTCACGACTGTAATACGATTATCCAGATGGCGAGCGTCTCTACTTAAATAATAAACCGTCCGCGTAATTGAAACATCGAATTCCGTAATGGCTGAGCTTCTTTAAATCCCATGAATTCTTCGAGGCGCGCGAAATATAGTTTAATCGATAAAACCCCGCGCTGCCTTGATAATAATATTTCCGAATATTTTTATCAGCCAACCGTGTTCGATAACCGTGTTACTTAATAATTCATTTCAATCGGAACGTCGACCAACCGATTGCGGCGACGTTTCTAATTAACCCCCGTATTGCGTTTTCCGTGTGAGTCGATTCTGATTTTAAAAAATCAGGGATTACAAAAAATTCTCGTTGAATTTCTTCGAGAATTAAATGTTCGAAATTGAAAGGATTTCAATAAAAAAGAAGTAGCGGTGTAAAAGCGGAATCAGGTCACACGGGACTTGAATAGAATGTACGCGAGGGTTTCTTAATTTCGTCATTAGAACATTAATTGCTCCAATCGCACGTAGGTCCTATTATACAATGTTTTGTTTTCCAGGTACAACAAGGTTGGTTCGTGGAAGTTCTTTGTCCACAAGAATAACCTCAATGCATACGAGTGTACTCAGGCTCGCAGCGCGTATGAAGTAATACGTGCGAAACCGTCTAGCCGCAAGCATAAGTGCTATTTACACGCCGAACCACATTGCTAAGCTGCAACTGAGTGAGTACCTCTTCAATGAGCTTACGCTCGTGAGCATTATGCGTACAATAGATCGTAGTAATTACCGATATATGTATTTAAGATCGCGATCTTACGCGCAAGCATTGACTAGCCTTATTAATTGCTGTATTCTGTTTGGGCCTACACGAGCGGAATCCAAATTTCGCATTCGGATGGCTTCTTCGTTTCAAACTGTGTCAAGTTTAAATTCTTATGAGTTCTTTTTATTTGCATAGAAAACTTTTCAACGAAGAAGCTATATTAATTTTAAGCCCGGCTGGCGAACGGTAGTGCAACTTAAAGTTTTCTTTACATTAGACCTGCTGTTTGTTATATCCGCTTAGCAAACGTACCGCGCTCATTTCGACGTGAAACACGGACATTTTTATTAATCTGAACAATCTTCTCCGCCCGGAAGTAATAAGGTGCGACCCAGTTTAATTATCGTGGAATGTTAAAGGAGCAGACAATGATTAACATACGACAAGGTCGCGTGACTATTTTAAGGACGCGTTTCTTTTTTCGCCCCCCTACCTTTCCTTCCCTATTTTCTTAATCACTCATCCCGCACGACACTCCCATCTGACGTGCTGAGTAATTCGTGAAGGGAACAGAACGATTTTTTCGTACGGCGAATCGTGACGGAGCCAACGAAAATAGCACCCTGGAGAGACAATAGCGCGTGACCACCTTGAGGTCGACGTACAGAATTTTATAAACTGGGGCCCGTTGCATCGGCGGGGGCACGGTCCTTCACGGTTACTTCCGTTCTTTCCCTTTTTTTTTTTGTCTAACTTTCTCACTGCTCCCAGAACGATCGGGCAAAAAGCGTTAATGAGTTCTCATTTCGGCCACGATAATACGGTTCGTCTTCTCGTCATTTTGTGATAATTAATTGCCCGCTGCAATTACGCGGGACCGTTTTCGCGTATTTCTGCCCGTCATATACTTTAACGGAACTAATCGTTAGGACGGATGAACAATAACGTGGAAGAAGGACCGTGGAACAGTAAATTAAACGTGGTTGTTTCGTTTCGACGGCGAGAAGTCTGGAACCGCTGACATTCGTTAATTCGCATTCGCGGCGAATTATTTTTACCCGCTTGCCTCACGGTTTTAAAGAATTGGCAAAAATATTTATATTTGGTTGTGCGTGCAATTAGAAGGAAAAGTAATTACGATTACGGGCAAACGAGACCTCTCGATAGACGTGGAACATTTAATTCGTTGCTTTCGCGGTAGATCACTGGGAACGATAGAGCGGTTCTGTTCGTGTTGTTCGCAAACGTTATTTCAACTGCAGGAACGTGTTTGACGGGGGGGCATCTGTTGATTAAACGAGAAACTAACGGATTAGAGCGGGTAGGATCTTTTGGAAGTTCGGGGTGGGGCGTGTGGACGGAAACAAATCTGTTTGCACTTACCAGTTAAATGAGCTTAAGGGAATTGAAGATTTGAGGTTTCGATACTAATTTATCGTTGGAGCATTTCTGGAATTATTCTGGCGAACCCTTGACTCTCTCCGTGTTCCACGTTGCCAGACACGGAAGTGTATAGTATCGTCTTTAAAGTTGCCTCAGTTGGCAATCTAAAAGGAATTGAAATCGTTTCTTTTTTTATCGACGTTACTCGAAATTTCATGAGTTTCCAGTGAGTTCGTCTGATCGTCTAAACCGACGCTATATTTCACCTACTACCCGGTGGAATTCGATTCGTTTATTGGCAGCCTGTATGTTCCCTGGGAAACCGCCTCGACGATTTCTTTTATCGGTATTTCTCGATTTCCGCTGTTCACGTTCGTGTAAAGCGATTACATATCCATAGTAACGTCAATTGCTATTAATAAAGGGCAGAAACGTAGCTAAAGCGTAACTAAATGGAGTTCCAACAGAACAGCCCGTGTGCCATTCGAAAATCGCTGAACTGTATTAATAATTCTAACACATGCCATTTACATCTAACGCAGAGCCGCACACCCGCCGATCGTTAATGCACAAATTATCGACGCGTTACACGATCCAAGTCACAATCCTATAGATATACCTGTACGTGTACACGTTTTCCCTTTTCATCGGAGAACAGTCGCACTCAAATTCTTAATGTACTCCGTGGTCTCCGAGATAGAAAGGAAAGCATACAGAAAGTAGAAAATTGTTTACCTCAATGCGCGTGAAAGTTTGCTCGCGAAACGAGCACAATGGGATCCGCCGCAGTACGTTCCTCGAGAAAAATTCTTTATTTGAAAACAAGAAGTTTTACCGACCGAGTCCCCCCCCCCCCCGGACTCAGAATCGCCACGGGTTCGAGTAGCGGAGCGAAAATTTCAAGCGGGCGCAAGAGCGTTTAATAAAGAAAGGTGGTTAAAGTCCCACGGGCTTCGATATTTTGTCGCGCGGTTAAGGGGAGCGCGAAGTCTGGCCAGATATTTGTCGATTGGCCGGAGTCGGTTGGCCAACCTTGCTATCGTCGAAGAAATTCCAACGGCAGGACTCACGCCGGCTGGTTAGAATAAGGGCTCGCATTAACTTCCTGAACTCGCCGGGTATCGCCGGCTTAATGAAATTCTCCGTCTGCTAGGAAGACTCCGCGAACAAGTTTCGCGTCTTTATCGTGAAAATGGCCAAGGAAAGCTGCCAACTCCATTTAGGGGCTGCTATCGTTGCGCAGTCCAGATATGCTCGCGGGTCGTTACGCCTGGAGCACTGAGCATTACTGCACAAGTAAAGAGGCACGTTTGCGATGTTCACGATGCTCGCGCGATCTATCTTACCCCCCGGGGTATCGGGGGGTGTTTGTACGAAGATAATTTAACATCGCGGGGCGTTGGATTTATTATTTACGCAAATCGTAATATTCCCCCTTTATTTTCGTCGGTGCGAGAAACGGGTCTGAGGATAATGTTGAAACTCTGACAGGCGATACGGTGCGCCTCAACGTCGCGCAACTTACGGTGCGTATATCTTGTCGTAACGACAAAGAAAACGAGCAAAGTGAAACACCCGGTTGTACATACAGATGCAATACGAAGGGTGAGGAAATCAGAGTGCAACGGCACGGAATGCACAAGGGGAATTGATTGCGATTGGTAAGGTAAACGGGATGACGGTAGTTTGGCACTCTTCGTTCGCGCCATCTAGAATTGTCTTAAGGCAACAAACTGTCCGAATTAGATTGCGTTCCGCGCACCACACTGCTAATTCGTGTTTACACGCTCTCTTGTCAGTCGCATTTCATGCGACTACGGGCCGCTCGGGGACGGGAGAGAATCGCAGAGGTTTGCTTTGCTCGTTCACGAGCTTGTTGTTATGACTGGGGAAAGGATTACACACTAGTGATCCTATCGGAAATATGTAAAGTAGCGTCGTTACCATTCATGACTATCGTCATTGCGATTTGTATGTGCCCGATGATCGTTCTAGAGGCCGCTTACAGCCGTGCATACACAGTACTAATCCATCTCTATTCCGTTCTGTGTTTTACGCTCGTTCCAATGGGCGCGCGGATACAGAAGCGAGGAATATCAGCGAACATTCCTGTGGTAACATTCGGAGAAAACAAATCGCGCGTCATGTCGGTGGCAGGTTCAACAGGTTGAGAAATAGAAGACCTTAGACGCGGCTGGTACATGTATATGTACATGGTTCGAAAATTGAAGCCGGCTCGATGGGGAGGAAAAAGGCTTTCCTTCACTTTTCACTTTTTACCCTTCTCTCTGAATACATTTTTTCCCCCTTTCACTCCACCTTCCCCTCGTTTCTCGTCTTTCACCCTGACCTTCGATTCCCTTATCTACTCGTGTGCTCTCCTGGCTTTTCTATACTTACATATATGCCCCTTTTTCGTTCATCATTAACGTGTTTTTCCCCCAGACTCGAGTTTCAGTTGACTTTTTCCTCTCGGTCCCGTTCCTGTTCTGCGTGCCATCCCTGTCTTCTTCTCAAATCACGATAGTCTGACAGTACTCACATTTGGCCTCCACCTGCATCTTCACCACCCTTCCAGTTTCCCATACGTCTCATATTTCATATTGCCGTCGTTCTTCCCTCTGTTTACATCATTCAAAATACTGTAACAATTTTTTCCAATCTTCTCCTGCTCCCGTCTCTTCTCCGAACCATGAACTCCTTTTGTACCGATCTTCAGTGGCCGTAACTCTCGACGAGTTCGAACAGTTGGCCACCCCAGGAGAGCAACTCACCCCACCAAGGTATCCCCAACCCCTTCGAGTAGCACTCGTAACATCTCGCTAATGCCTATTATATTAAACTCTCGTCGCGAATAGGGGACTTATTGTAAAGGCTTTTGTTAAGCGCAAACGTACAAAGCTAATTTGAAACGGTGCTTTAATCAAAAGTCGTCATAGTAACCACCGGGCGGGCGCATAGGCTTGATGTGCGTGGACACACGCGAACACAAATACACACACGCACGTTCCATTAAAGCGAAACGATCGGCAGAAAGTATTTGTGTCCCGTGGTGATTCGCCTGGGCCAATTAAGCCACGAGACACGTTACAGGCTATACAATAGGAATGCGGTACAATGCCTCCTTCAAGCCGCGTTTCAGCGTTATTTTTATTGCCTCGTTGAAAACGTATCTGCGAGCACTTTCGTTGACTAAATATTTATCCATCTTTCATGGGGTCTTGCTTTTGCGCGGCCATGTTTTTGTTCGCGCAACGTTCTTTGCCCCTGTGTCGTCGTCGTCGTCGCCACTTGAGAACGATTAATTTTTTAGCGGTAATTGAGATAACGTCTACTGTTTCCACGGCTGTAATTAAGGAAACCGTGTACTTACGGCGAGATTCCGGCCTTGGAGGGTGGAAATGGTTCATTTTTCCGAATTTTTTTGGATCGAATATACAAGACGATTGTTTATAGTTTTTAGTATATTACTATATGTCTTCGAAAGTTATGACCAGTCGAGTAATTTTGTTTAAAAGGCGTTGCAAAAATTCTGTTCGCCCGTTGGTACGCATAGATACGCGGCTGTAATTTTTAAATAAAATGATCGAATATATTTTCAAACTGCATTAGATTCTAAAAACTTAAAAGTTTACTACTTTGGTAATTCTTCGAACGTTTAAATTCCCCTTTCAACTGCGTATTCTTCGCGCCTCAAAGAAGTGAGAACTGAAACAACAAAAAATATATTTCCCTTTTAACGCTAAACCTCCCCTCAAGATCCAGTCGAGCGCACAAATTCCAAGAAAAACGATCCCACGAGAGAATCTGTCAGAAATTTATATTCGCGAAATTAGTTAATTAAAATATATCGCTAGACCCGACGATCCCAATTAAAATTTCTTTTTAGCATAGTCGTTTCCTCCTGAAATCACCCAAAAATTCCTCATTAAAATTCAGCTCCCAACCTCTCGCGACCGGAACGATCTACGATAAATCTCCTGCCCCCCCCCCCACCCCCACCCTCCTTAGAAAATCATCGTAGATTTTTATCGGGGGCGTTGCAAGCGCTTGCTAGAACAATATCATCGAAAAGCAAATTCATAGCTCGTGGGAAAGGAATGCGCGGATACCGCGATGAAGGGTAAGAATCCGTCGTTGGTTACGGTGAAAACGGGGAAAGGGAAGAGTACACGAAGCACGTGGAAGAAATTGTAGTGGTGGTAGTAGAAGGTAGTAAAAGAAGAAGACGAAGAAGTAGTAGAAGAAGTAGAAGGAAGGAATAGCGGTGGCATCGTGCCAACGATCGATTGCTAGTATACATCGGTGTGTGGCTTTGGGTTGAACATCGAGGAAGCAACTCGCAGGGAAAGCGCATATATCCGGGATACATGTTCGCGGAGTGGTCGAGGGGGTTAATAAAACCTGTCTGCACTCTCTGTATGCAGTGCAGATCTAAAGTAAACGTAGTCTATGCCTTGCGCCGCGAGACAAGTTGCGTATCGGCAGCCTTCTCGTTTCTCTTTCCTTTCTGCCCGCTCTCGCCTCTTCTCTTTTCCGGTTGCTCGGTCTCCGTTCTCTCCTCTTCTTCAAATTCCCCGTATATTTTCTCCCCCCTTCTTTCATCTGCTTTTGATTTGTCCTTTTTCAACTTTGCCCCCGTCTATATATTAGTCCTATTTATTCTGGAAAAGCCGGCTTCGATATTAAAATAATGAAGGAAGTGAAAATCACACGGCGGAAGGCTTTGTGCTTTATTATAGTCCCTCTGTAGAAAAAATATCGAGTTACATTAAACGGCCATAAATGACCATCGATCAGTCAGTTACGACTTATTACTTATTATCAACGATTACAGGCGGATGGGCAATATAAGCTTGCCGGCGATCGGTATAATTAATAATTTCGCACGGATCATAGATGTCTCGGGCGTCGGTAATGTGTATATCGGGGGAAGAGAATCGTTCGCCCCGACGGCGATGATACTTCAATGAACATTTTTCAGTTAAACCGTGTTTTCTACTGCAACGTAACGTAGATATATCGATTATCGTTTTGCAGACAGATATCGTTCATTAATAGAATCTGCAGGCCCGTTAACCGTAACACCATCCGTGCATGGATGACGTCGATATTTCGGAAACTGTTGTTCGGAAAACGCGGTTTGATTTTATTACCAACCGGGCAAACGAGTAATAAGTTAACGTTGTCGACGGTACATGCCGCGGTACGACAAACACAAATTCTGGATTCTATCATCCTTTATGTGTGTGTGTGTGTGCACATGCGGTTAGAGCCGAGGGAGCATTGCAAAATTTAAACGTTGTTAAGTCCGATTTACAACGGTTCGACGCGTAGCGGAGGAATGCCTTTAATTTAATGCACCATAAATTAGACTTACGGCTTGATTTAAGTTTTCGTGATTAAAGTCAACGCGGAGTCGCCATTATATGCCTTAGAGCATGCATATACATGGATATGTATATATATATATTGTATATACGGACGCGTACGCATATATAGATGTACGTCGAAAATCTTATGCTAAATTATGGCTTGCCAAAGAGAGGAGCAATGGCAAGATGGTGGGGGGGGGGGGTGTGCATGTGGTGAAAATTTCGTGCTACTAAGGCGGTGTCGTGTCCTCCGGTCTCTCGGAGAGCGTAATTTTATGATAGCAGGGCGAGAGGAGAAGCAGAGAAGAGAGTCTCGTTTCTAGCCCGTCTGTGCCACGTCTCCGGCAGGTTTCTGACCCGAACCTGATCCGAAGTTGGCCCGAACTTGTTGGCTCGTCTCTATCCTCACCCCAAGTTCCCGTCCACCAGGCCTCGGCTTACCTTTTGCCGTGCACGTCTTCTCGGTCAGTTAACTCAATTACTCGAACCCCACCGTAACGAAATATTCCTTGAAAATTATATCCCTTTCCGCCGAAGTGTTCCGCGATCGGGTTACCATATGCATATGACTAATCTAACGCGTTGTTTCACGAACTTTTCAATTCGTCTCGCAGAGAAGCTAATACAGTCGCCGAGTATAGTTCTTATGTAATTTACTCCATTCAAGGTGTACTTATGCAAAGGAACACCCTCCGGAAGATATTTTTAATATTACTCTCGCATTTTAATTGATCGTGCTGAATTTACGTGCCAACGATAAGATGGTTTTTATGCGCGCCACTCTCGCTGGAAATATATTTCATAACGGTCTTTTGAATCGTCGCGAGACGACACGAGAAAAAGCAAGTGGAGAAAGTAGAAAAAAGAGGGGCTTAAAGGATTTTCGTTTCGGTAAATCGCGCGAGGGCGCCACTTGCCTTGGGAATGCCGCATAAACCGTAAGAAGAAGGTATATAATTCTGAAGTAACGCGTTTTGCGTTTACTTGCGATTCCAACGCCAGCATAATACATACGCTCGGGCAATAGTATTATACGTGTGTATGTATTTACCTGCGGGGACCAAGCAGAGACTGATTTTCGTTCAACTTTCGCCTAACTCTCCGAGCAACTGGTAAATCCAGATAGAAAACGTATAATACCATGGAGAAAGAGCTATCCGTTGTCGGTGCGTGTACATACAGCGCTTTTTAAACGAGAACGACAGTTTAATAAAACCTGCCAGCGTCGTTATTCTGGCCTCTGGAAAACGTAAGGAAAATGCAACAGCTTTTATTCCGGCGAAAGAGCCTGCATTTATCGACTGCACTGTGTGCATTGGCCGCTCCGTGGTTTTATGAACTGTCGACCAACTTGAGAGTTTTAAAATGCCCGCGGACGTTCAATGCAATTCGAATTCAGATGCTCGAGTCACCTAAATATACTTGTATGCTGCGTGAGAATCGACACCGCGAAACGAAAGTGCCAGTGATGTGTACAGTGTCGACGTGTACACGCATAACTACTTTGCACGATGTTCATGATACTGCACGGCGAGGGTTACAAGTGGAGTCGTGCACTTTTTAGACAAGCGAATACTAGTTTTATTTTTGGCACAATCTGTTTTATCCACTGAGCCGGTCGGCTAGAATGGTACAGCAGCGGCCATCAAATGAGCATAAGGTGTACTTAGCCCTCGATGACGGATCTGTCGACGATGGTAACAGCCTGAACAAATGGGCTTGTCGCGACCCAGTTTCCTTTGGCAACATTGTACGAAATGTTGCGTCTAATGGAAAAAGAGACATTTGTAAGTCGCGGTCGTCACTGTCCGTGCTCGACGCACAAGGGAATTTAAACGATCGCGAGTATAAATGTTTGCCCTCGCCGGCTTATCCAATAGAGGCGCACCGGTGGCCAACGAATCGATGTGAAACGACTCACAAATGGGTTGTGTGTTGTGCCTTCCGCGGGGATTGTAGGGATCTCGTAAAACGTATACGCGCGTGAAATGGTCCACACGTTCGTGCTATGATTTATGATCTGTTTGACGATCGTTTGTAAACGGGTCGAGGGTTAAAAAGAGTACAACCTATAGGAGCGTGTTGCCGCGCTTGTCCTTGGTATAATTGAACGATCCAGTTAGAAGAAGAAACGCGGCATGTAAACAGGATCACAAGGCGGGAACCTGTTTCGCGATAAAATTGAATTTGCCCTCTTGCTGCACTTATTAAATGTTACGCACAAGAAGGTATGTATATGTATACGTTATTGGCGCGTGCTGCAACGGCTTGAAACCGGTTAAACCGTATCAGCTTTCCGGCCGTCAATGAGATACGCCAACAACATAGCAGAGAAGTGGGTCATTACCTGACAAACGTTTCCTACATTTCATTTACAGTTACAAAAGAAACAAAAAAAAAAAGAAAAAAATGAGAAAAAGAAACAATTATCTTCCCTTTACAATTAACGCCGTCGTCGTTCGGTGTTGGTAACATAGTGACACCGTTCGCGATCGGGTCAATGGCAGGTTTGCGAGAAGTCGCGACTCTCATCGATACATTATAGGTCTTTTCTGCGGCGGATATAATCGAGGTAAATATGGATATTTATAGGAGTTTCGTTTCACTAGAATATCGTACATTTAAAGTTTGATCGTTTCGCCGTTCGTTAAGAATGATGCGAAACAAATATTCGTTTCACGGATAGTAAACTTCGTCGAGATGAGGGGATCGAATTTCAGAATCCACGCGGGCAACAACTTCGCGCGATAAAACTTTTCCGAACTAAACTTGTATAGTAGAGCGGCAACTGTGCCGCCCGTGCCCTTTTATCGTTTCCTCTCTCTTACTGCCTGTACCGGAAATGTAGGTAGTATTGGTCGTCTCGACTACGTATATATATATATATATATATATATATATATATATATATAATGTACTAGTTCGTCTACGGAGGAATACGTAGCCTGAAAAATTCCGTAGAACCGTGTTTCACGAAAGGAAGCCCGACAATTTAATCGAGCCATTGCTATTTGGTGCGTTAATATCTCATTAGATGAAACAGGGTTTACCAATCGTTGCAGCGTCGAAGGGATGGACTTGTCGCATGTTTCGAAAGTTCTGGGGAATGAGCCGCAATGAGCCTTTGCGTTCGCTTTTTCTTCAAGGCAATAAATAAATGAAGTAATCCAGCTTGATCGCGTCAAAACGGTTTCTTGTTCGTGAACAAAAATTGGTTACTATACGCGTGAACCCTTGCACCTTGGGGTTCGATAAACATGCGATAAAGATTACATACGTGCACGCACACGATGGCAAATTATAATCGTGTTTCGTTCGAGTTTCAACCAGATGCCGTGGCGCGATCATTGTCGAAAAATTTGTCGATACTCTACGGGGTAATTCGCGTATGCAATCAACCCTAATAACTATAGCTTTCTTGAGGTTGCATTAACATTCATAAACGGGACTGCGCGTTTATTCCGTGCCCTCCGATACGTTTCTAGAATTCTGCTGCGTATGTAGTGCAATTTTAATTACGGACAAGAAACTGTTAGAATATTTCATTAAACGTTTGAAACTGGCAAGCCAGTCGGAATGGTAATTTTCAAGTATCTTGCAATTAAAATGGTTGTTAACATCGTCTAGGTATAGTTGTTGGTATGTGCAATGAATTTGAATTCATAAGAGTCGGAGCAACAGTTATACATACGATCCTATATAATTTCTCCTCGTTAATAAACCCGACGAAATGATTTACAGAATCGTCGAAACAAAAAGAAACGGTTTTTGTTTTCCGTGGTGCGATTGCCGCGATTCTTGAGGCGATTTAAAATCACCTCGTGAAAATTGACAAAGCAGAGTTCCAATTGAAGTGAGTTTAATTTCATTACTCTCGGACGAGCTTTGTGCTATTGTGCATCGCGAGTCCGTTTATGCCCCTTTGTTTTTCAAAAGGAACGCCGTCGTCTTCGGCCATAGAATCCACGACCGCCCTTCTTACCCGCCGCCATCCCTCTGTCCCGTCTAATAAAGGGAAATAATTCGTTGCGAAAGTAAATGTACTGTGAATTCATTAGAGCACAAGTTGCAATGGCGCAGTTAATTATTTCCAGGTGTGATTAATTATCTCCACCTGGTGTATCAACCGTTGCAGAAACGAAATGATCAGTGTACTTCTGTTGTTGCCGTTTGTTCCCAGCAGCTACAACTACTGCCAAGTCGGACTTTGTGCCTCCTTTAATTGCTCTGGAAGAGAATACGTTGCTGAATTTAAATGCGACCGATCATAAATAATGAGAATAGCCTCCGCTAATTTTCACACCTTTTCTCCTTTTTACCGATATCCGTTTCTTCAAGTTAAACCGCACGCAAAGCTGGGCGTGGCACCAGATGATATAAAGTTCGGCAAAGGTTTGTCCCTAGGCGACGTTGACGTTATCTTTTAATGCACGATGCACGATTTAATACGGCGCTTCTGTTGAACCAGGTTTCCCGGCAGTGAAACTGCATCGCGTAATTGCTCCGACGAACGTTTTCGACAAATTTGCTTGTCCCCGTGCCCTGAGATAATTGAAGTTTTAACGCCGACGCATCCTCGCATGACAATTTTCCGACTAAATCAACGTAATAATTACGGGATGCCCGTTCGTCTCGATTTGCTAGAGGCATTTTCAATCTGTAAACTGGGAGAATGTTTTACAAACTAGATGACGCTTCTGTTGCAATCATCGAATTGCAAAATTTATTTCAGATTCGGTTCATTTATTTTCCCCGTTTTTTGTAATATAATAACAAACGAGTATAATTTATACGAACAATTTCAATTTATCTTTGTACTCGTTTTAATATGTATGAATCAGCAATGAAATTGGATTGGCCATTTGTGTGAGGCAATCAGAACAAAACGATCTTACGAAATTCATTAAACGTATTTCCGCGTTTTCGCCTTACTTTTATATTCATGCGTCCCTTCCGCAATGAGAAAAGAAAAGAACATTTGCATAACAGTTTAAAGTCAATCGAAGGCAAACAACAATGAAAGAATATTACCCACCTTACAGTCCTTGTCAGCTTTCAAGTAAAGAATAATGAGAGATCAACGTTTGATAAAACAAGACGTCAGACGAATTTCCTCGTAATTTTATATTTCCCGCGAAAGTAATCCCCTTTCGATCCACCTGAGCCAGCTCCATTAAGTTTTCTTCTCGCATTAATTCGCATCCGAATTTATCTCCGCTGCAACGCGCCACGTTCGTATACAATAGTAGCGCATAGTTAGTGTCGGGGGTGAGAGTGGGTTCGGAGGGAGGAAAAAAAAATACCTAGAGCGGTTCGACCTAATTATCCGCGGTAAGATAATAGAGTGACTTGCATTACGAAGGAAATTTTGTCCGGTGGCATCTGGAAGGAAAAATTTTTATTACGCCCCAGGGATAATCTTCCATGGATAGCACAAGCTTCCGGTGTTCGTTGCGAACACACGGGGAACGATAGAAGATGGGACAGTTAAAAAATGGAGGTTAGCCGTGCAATGAGAGAAGAACGTTAACTCTAAAATACGAGGATGAAAGGACGGAATGAAAATAAGGCGAGATGAAATGATAATGAAAATGAAAACAGTTATACATCTTCATGAATATCTCAGTCGCGTTAGTTTGTATCGGAGAAAGGGAAATTGCCAATTAGCAGGATTCATGTTTGTTTCATGGAATTGCAATCTGCAGTTTCTGGGGAATTTCAATTCATCGTGATCATAATTTGTTCGTCAGCGGTTGTAGTAGATAACTATTGCAAGCCCAAAACGTCCGATTGACTCTTTCTGTGCTTAAAATAAATTTCTATATTTTGGTTTCGTGTAGTTCACCGATTTGGTCAATGAGTGGCCCATATATTCGTATGTATTACGTACTCGCATTCTGTCGAGAAAATTCCCAAGGTGCTCGTGTTGCTCCAACATAAAGCAACGATCTCGTGTAAACGGGCTGATCTCACGAGAGAACAACCTGTTACGACTAACAAAGTAGAATTGGAAAATTTCAAGCTTGTGCCAACCAGCAACGTACGAGAACTATGTATACGCCTTTGGTCTTTGTTCCTCCACGATGGAGGAACAAGTGGAGGACTCTCGCTTCCTCGCGCGATAATGCTTCCCAGGAGACAAGCTCGTAAATGCATATAATTGCACGTGAAAGTGAACGCTGCTAATCCCTGAGGTGCATCGGTCGTAGGGCGGACGGGCGCATGCGCGACATTTCCAGCGCTGAATTCCTTGCGTGATTCGACTGGCTCGCCTCAATGCCGATCAGTCGGGTGCGCTGCGCGCTTGTATACAGAGCAGAGGTGCGCTGCGATCCTTCTCAATTAGTATCGAAGACAAATAGCCCAATTGTCTTGAAGGTACATATGAATGGTCATATATGCATCGAAGAGTTATTATATATGTTTGACACTTTCCAATATGCTTGAAAATGATAGAAAGCGTCGACTATTAAAAGGGAGCAGAGTTATCGACGTAATTGCGACGTTACCATCACTGCTGGTTCGATGTCATGGAGAATATATATCTGAGTCAAAAGAAATTTAGCGTTGCGTGGTACGCGAGTTCTTCGGCACACCAAGATAACACGAGGCGCAAAATTTGTTTAAGAGATATCATTCTGGCTGGCTCGAATCCATTTCGCGGTATCTGTTGGGCTGCCCACTGTGCCAAAATGCGTCCCTTCCAGGGCTATTATTTTCTGCGATATCGACCGTTTTTTCCGTCTTTTTTCAGGGGGGTATTCGTTTTCCCGTACATCCGTTACCATTAGTTTTCCCCGCGCTGACCTTGTTTTCTTTCGCACTCACTTTTGCTAATCCAGTTTTCATTTTTGTCCATTTCTTTTTTCGTTTTCCTTCGGAGTGAACCAGGGCGGGGTAGTTTTTCACGAGAACCAAAAATTAGTCCACCTATGAGCGAAATTGGAGTTTTATCGACGATCGATCTGCGCAACTATCTTTCGAACTACATGGATGCAAACGTTTGTGCATTTATACGCTCTACAGCGTACGCGCGAACTTTTACGAGAAGGTGTAAAAGCCGGGCTTTTGTTTCATAGCATTTGCAAAGGATGCTCTTCCAGGATGTGGTTCTCATCACTGTTTTTATTCGGGGGACATGCTCAGCACACTAAACAGCCGGTTTACTCTGCATAAAAGCCTTCGTATTCGGTTACACAAATTAAACGGTTCGTTACGCCAACGGCAGTTTTTCTTTGTTTGATCGTCGCACGATGCGCGGGCCAAAGTTTTGCGTCCGAATGAATATCTATTCTTTCGGTTTAGTGTCCTCCCGTCGCCAAATAGGGAAGAGTACACTTAATTTAATCTCGGCAAACCGAATTGAATAGAACTGATATTTTGCATTTAGAATATATGTCATTCGAAAACTATCTCTCATCACGTGCGTCCAGGGATAATTATGCGGGTTAAAGCAGTTTCTAAATTTCGATTTTATCCAGATAGAAAGGATAGCTTATTAAACAATTCTCATTTTGTTATAATTGAACTATAATTGGCGAATTAACGTACATTATTACGCGTGTCTGCTCGAAATTAATCGAAACTAGGTTCCGCCTCGTGAAAGGGGTTCGTTCGGGCAAATTTTGTGCGTGTTGCAGCATCGACAACTTTGGTCACGCGATTCGAACCGATCAACACGGTCAGGGCAATGAGAAGCACAGGCCAGTCAGACGTGAGGGAGACGCAGATGTGCAAATTAACGAACGCCACGTGTATTTGCCAAACTAAACCAACTACATAGCTAAATCATAGCCGATAAGCCCTGTTGCAGTTCGAAACGAAAAGCTTTTCAAAGGGGTGACGTTTATTTGTACCCTTTGCGAAAAAAATCGGCCCTCCGTGTAACCAACGATATTTCGACCAATTACAAATTCTTCGTCGACTTTTCGGGCATTATTCCACTTTTTTTTTAAGTTAAAATTCTACGAGAACCTTCGAATCTCAACTTGCAAAATAAAACGTTCAAATCGGATAGAAAATTAAATTAACAAGCTGTCGTGTACACAAGAATTGAGGAATAAATTGTAGCGTCCAACAGACAGTGCTACCGATTTTTCTATGGTTTTATTTGGCGTAGTAAAGGCACGGGGGATCCAGTTAGTATTAATTTATTTCATTTTACTTTCAAACGTAGTACATTTTAATTAAATTTTTCGTGCCACGACGAAACTCGTTGTCTAGGCGTGCGGACACGAGATTTTCGTTATTTCTTTGCTTTCGGCCCGACCGGCGCGGAAAGCAATTGTAAAAGTTTAACGAATCTCGCGTTTATATCGGAATTAACGTCGGTACGTATTTTTTCTTCGCTTTCGCCCGACACAGTCTGCAAATAATCAATTCGACATCTATTAGACACGCGACCAGAACCATTGTACGCTGGCTATTCGTTATCTGGCATTCCATTTGATTTTTAAGACCGCATTCCTATAGAATTCTGACAGACTCAGATATAATCGAACCATGGCCCGATTCACAATTTTCAGATTCCATAATATTCGATATAGATATTCGCCAATAAAATATTGGAATATTTGCTGAAATACCGGTTGCATATAATTTGTCACAGATAATGCGTAAATAATTGTGCTTATAGATAGAGGACCAGTCAGTCAGTCGTAAGTTAATTGCTCATCCTCGTTTAGAAGATTAAATCTAGTGTTTCACGCCCGTGGTGTCAAACACAACCATCATTACAAACGAATAAAAAAAAAAATCGCACCCCACTTTTACGTAGGTATTTCACGATTGATGGTTTGTTATAACTTAAAACCGATGAATATCCACAGTCAACCAATATCGTCGACGAAAATTGATCCAACTAGGAGTTTCCTTTTTAGCTGGCCGAACAATTTCCTGTGAAACGCATCCCCGTATGTGGCCTGTGCCGTCTACATTCGAACGGCTTCCGTCTAAATTATACATCCGAAATTTAATACCGTGCTTGCCCCCCGTAACTCAACTTACCATTGATTGTTGAGGCGTAATTAAATTTTTAAGCCGACCCTGTCCACTATTAGTGACACTGACGTGGCTCTAAAAAGTGGAACATCGCTGTATTTTCCCTCTCACTTTGTACCTGCTTACGTGTCTTATCTGTGTTCCATATACTCTATGAAAGTGGTATTTCAAGAAAGCCTACGTTTTCCGCGACCTATTGAGAACCCGAATACGATCTTTAATTCCAACGCCCTCGTGACCCGTTTATTCGAACGATCATTTTCATTTTTCCGTGATAATTAATAACATGAATACGGTGCAGACTAAATACGCCTTGGCAGTTGCTATTGTTATTCTAATTGAGATAGTTACACCTGTTAGTCGAGGAAATTGCTGGGCAAACTTTCGAGCATAGATGGCGTGCCTCGTTAACCGCTCGGTGACGAAGGCAAGCACTGTTGTTAATCGTGAATTGTATCGTAAAACTGAAACACGTGTCTCTGACCGGCGGTAAAGCAGTTTATTTGTATAATCTGCATTATCTTCATCCGATGATTGATTTTATCGCAGCGCGAGAATGTTGCTAAAAACGTTACCGTTGAAATCGCTCCCCGGGAAAATTGATTGTAAATCAACTGGAATTACTCGATTTGGCTACTTGGTAATGGAACTGCGTGAAAATTATTTTTCGCGAAGCGCTGCACGATATGCTCGTGCGGCATAAATTTTTGGTACGAAATTCAGTTACACCAGGCGAATAAAGATTGAAATTTATGCGTTCAAACACTGATGTTTCCCGACTGCTTCCGTAATAAGCCATTGCAATTTTTTTCATTATTCATCCTCAAAGAACATAAGTGCACTCGAACTAATATTATTTGACCGTCATTCGAGAACCAACCAGTGCCGCACTAAGTAAGGTCTCTCGGCAGTATAATGCAGCAGGCAGAAAATACTTCAAATACACACATTTCTAGAAAAAAATCTCGTCAGGAATATCCATTCAAATAATCTAAAAATTAAAACTATTCCCGATCCACTGTTCTCTTTTACAATAAACGACTTTCGCAATTAAAATCTACAAATCGATCGTGAATCGTCAACTGAGAACCGACGCATAGAGCAGAAAATTAACAGACAGATATTTTTACAGGTGTCGCTGGTAGCAGCCGCACGGGACCAGCGGTCACGGGGCGAAAAGTGGCCGCAACAGAGGCAGTACGTGTTCAAGGGGACGCGAGAAAACAACGCTTCAGCGGTGCTGCACACGTTTCGAGGAAATGAATGGACGCGGTAACCACGGGAGCATTCCATCCAGAAGGAACACCGACTGATTCTAGACATTAAATGTACCCCCAGGAATTCAGGTTTCGCCCGAGGCTCTCGCGAATCTGGGATGGCTTCGAGCAATGATGATATCGGATTAAGCCCGGCTAACAAGCTCGCCGACGTTCTATCGTCCGTAAAAGTAGATAGGTTTTAAATCGAGTCTTCGTGCACGGGAACAAGGCGAAACGCTGCAACGCCGTTACCACGGCGAAATAATCCGAGGCTTATTGAATTCCGACGATGTAACGGAAGTACACGAATCGAAGCGGTAATAGTCGGTCGTGTAGCCCTCTATACAGCGTATAACGAAATAGAAAAGAATCAGGGGAAGAGGTCAGCGATATAGCCGACGGAGACGCGTGTACGCTGTGCGTTATATAGACCTTCTCTATATACCAGCAGAGAGCAGTACCGATATTAGCCCTCCTCTTAATTTCCAAGCCCCGTTCAACCGGTCTGCTTATCGGCGAAATCGCGTGGAAATTTGATCTCCTCGAATTCTACTCGAAGATGTACATATACACGAACACGGTCGAGAGATAGAACGAGGTAGACCGTGCGAGGAAGAGAGACAGAGGGGATACTGCTTCACGGAGAATTCAAAGCGCTTTAGCCAGGAATCCAAGTGGTCGAGAAACGAAATAGTAAATCGACCACGAAACCGCTCCCAAAGAACAGGCCAGTGATATATAGTTACTATCCGAAGGTGGAAATGCAACAGATGCTGTTGATACATGTAGACAACACAGCATCCGGGGGATCCAGCGAGAACGTAGATAACTAACCCGTTGTCGCCGCCGCCCCTTGTGTAACATTTAGGAATGCAACAGTCCGGGGCTAGACCGAAATTGTAATACCAACGTAGGAAATTAAAAAGAAAAAAAAAATCGAACGCGTCCAGTCAAAGGACCCAGAGAGAAACGAAATAGGGATTCGTTTGAGGAAGATATATAGAGACGTCTTCACAAGTGTCCTTACAGCGTTGACTGCACTCGTCGTAGAGTGCGTGCCAGACCAGCTCTCTCGTTTTCCTACTCTCGGTTATGGAATGAACCGATGGCCGGTTGAATTCACCAGCTATACGTGCTTCAGGTTCTACTACTGTCTAGCATCATCATGACCCCGATGATGCGTCTATTCCTGTCGATGCTGCTGACAGTATCCTCCTGCTCGATCCTAGTGTGTTCAGCGAGCGGCGATGGTGGACCGAACAGTCCGATATTTAATCTGGACAACACAGCGCTCGAGAAAAATCTGGCGGCCATATTCAATAAAGTGGCGCACAGCTCGGCGACCACGAAACGCAGCGTGCCTGCGTACGATGCTCAAGTATCGGCCAGTACAACCCTGTCGACGGTGCCGTCGCCGTTGACGACCACGACCACCACTACCACTACCACAACGGCGAGCCCGTCGATACCATCCGTCAGGTATCCTCCTGTTCCTAGGGCGACGGTGTCGCCGGTCTTTCGCGAGTTACCCTCCTACGCACCCCCGTCTCGCGCCCTGTTTACCCCTCCACTTCCGCCAGAGTACCGTCATCCGTTTGCAAATAAACCGACTCTCAGAGGAACCAACTCTGACGTTCACTCTGGCCTGAAGAGACCGGTGCCGCCACCCAGCGGGACACCCGCGCACGAGAGGATACCCATCAGGCCTCCCGACCTACAAGGCCCATCTCAACTGCCAGAACGGCACTCGCATTCCAGGATCAAACCCTTGAACACCCCCAACAAGGAGCAGAATATAGTGGAGGCCAGCGAGCTCGACAGGAGAAACAATACCAACGAGTTCATCGTACCTACTTTACATTATCCCAGTATCTCGAGGATACTGTCCGGCAGCAACGGCCGGAAGGAAGACATTCCGGAGATACTTCTGATGCCTCTTCCTACAAAAACTCCGCCGCAGAATGCGCCCGCCGTTCCCACCACCGAGAAAATGACCACACCGTTCGCCACAACGGCCAGAACGTCCAGCACGTTAGACTCCTCCAAGTCCGTCACTCAGCCAACCATCTTCAACTTGCCGAACACCAGGAGGCACGGGGACGACGGTTACCACGAGTTCAGGAACGAGAACGGCTTCAAAACCGAGAACATCGAGATCGTGGACACGGAGAGGTTGCCGTATCCCCAACCCCAGCCACCGGCGCCGCCGCCGAAGAGGCCCAACGATGCCGCCGGTGACCGTATCGTGCCGCAGGTCGACACGCATCCACTCGAGTCCACCTGGCGGATCGCCTGGTTCCTCCACGTCTACGTGGCGGCGATCATGTTCACTTTAATGGCCCTATACTCGATCTACAAGATCGTCCGTTTCAACGAGGCAACGAATCTCCTTACCCAATCGTACTTCTTGACGGTCCACCTGCTGCTAACGACTGTCTGTACCTTAAGGTGCTTTCACCTGTTCTACGACGCTTACAATCTAGGTCATTCATTGCCCGAGCCACTGTCGCGGGTGCTGATGTACCTACCAGCCCCGTTGTTGTCCACGGCGTTCGCCACGTTAGTGTTGTACCTGGCGCGCTGCTCGGAGGCGCCCTCTTTGAACAACAGGTTCCTGACGCCAGCGGCGCTCGTGATGTCCTCGACAGTTCACACAGTGCTCTGCGTCTCACTTCACGTGTCTACACACGTGCTTGGCTATCAAGACGAAGCGAAAATACTTCCTCTGATCTGTCAGTGTATTTATATTATCGTCTGCGTGACGCTTGGCCTAGGTTACATGTACGTGTACCGGGTGGTACGCTCGCAGATCCTTGTGACGAATAACAAGGCTGCTGGCGCGAGTCATATAATCGGTGCCGATCCTATCACGATGGCCCTGAGCACCGCCATCACGACAAGCATCGCCACAGCCCTCTTCTTCATTTTGATGGGCTTCGTTCAACTGTACGGGATATTCGGAAATGTACAGGAGCGGCCACTGTCGTATCCATGGCTATGGTGGGGATGGCAGTTCTCCGTCAGGTTGCTAGAACTGGCTGTGTGCGGCCTTATCGCATGGGTGGCCAGTCTGTCGCAGTATCCACTACGGGAAAAACAGCTACAGCAACACCCGGTACATTCCGGATTCGCTCTGTTTCCATGCGGCAGCTCGACCTCAACGGAGAACATGGACGACGTGCTCTATCCAGCTATATGCAGTACCAACCAGGCGATCCAGAATTACACGATGAGAACCGGGAAACAGGTTTACGATGATAGTTTCCCGCTGAACACGTTACCCGAACATTTGAACATATCAGGTATTGACCGCTGTATTTGTTACGTTATCGAATATGAGAGACGGTTTCGTTCGTGGCTCGCGAGAATCATTTTCTACGTGGATGTGCTATTAATGTTTACTACTTCTGGAGTATTCGACAGTTTGGTTCTATGGAACCATAGTTGAACGTTTTGGAAACGCTATAAGTATCTCGTTCGGGCGAGCACGATTTTTGTTTGAATTTATTAATGGCCTATGGGGGTATAGAATATATGGGGCTTCTAAGTGCAATTGTAGTGCAGAAGTTGCTTGTTTTTCCCGCACTCTCGAGGGACATAAAACGATAAAATTAGGTCATCCGCCGTAACGTGCTGTTTCAGTCAACGTGCCTTGAGAGTAGTTTCAGAACGCTGACTCGCAGTATTACTACAATATTGAAACGTCGAAATCAGCAGTTCTTTCTGCGCTTTGTCTTCTAATCGACGCGCTATTACCCGAAGCTACCGCGACCGGAATGGCATATTGTCCTCGGACATTGATTCTCTTTTTTTCTATTCGTGTCTTCGTTTCACGTACCGGAAATTCGGTATGGATGAGTTAATTTTGAACGAACCGATCTTAAAAATTCGCGGACGATAAATTCTATATTCCACTTGAAGAAAGACAACTCTGTACTATCAGTTGACGAATGAGCACTTGCGTTGTCGCTTAGCGTGAACGAGATACGCCCCGAGCCACGACGATACCAAAACTGTAATAAGAAGAAACAGAAAAGAAATAGAATGAATGATAAAAATACCAGTTTCATCCCCGACAAACGGAGCGGCGGTATTCTAAATAAATAGTTTCATTGTCGCAGGTACTTTCGAGAGACATTCCATTCGCAAGTCAGGCACCATGGGCCATTTCCCCCACGAAGGTCGCGGCTCGTTACACCGCCACGGTAATGGGATACAAACTTTGAGGAGTTCTGAAAGTCGAGGCAGGCATACACCGGTGCAGCAGCAGGTTGGCGGTATTCACGAGCAAACGCCTACCACAGGCTCGACGATGCTGGTGGCCGAAGACGGATTCGTCAGGTTCCGTAGTCTTGGGGCTGAGGACGACGAGTTGTCCGACACGCCCAGCTTGGTTGGCACCCATGGCAGAGGAAGTTCGCTGGCAGGAAGCGTGAGATTCAACGCGAGACATCCGACGTTGCAACATCAGCATCCTTATCAGCATCAGCACCAACACTCGTTGCAGCATCCGCACCAGAGTCAGCACCAGGCTCACCACCAATTGTACATCAATACGTAAAAGTCCTAATGTTCCGGGCGATTCAGAAAACAACTTGTTTCCGTTGACTGGGTGAGTTTGATCGAGACGAACGAAAATAAGTATCGATTTAAACGTGTATGGGCAAGAGATGATTAGTGGCGAAATTGTGTACAACAGATATCTTAGGTTTAGTAGCTGTTTGCTTTTCATTTTGGGCGTCTGTAAGATTATATTCTACTCTTGGTTATTTAACCCTTTAAGAACTGACTTACGTTGCCGTTATTTTATTTTATCACAGTTTTCATGTAAATGTATTATACAAACATTTGACCATAAATTGTGGCACGTCGGCAGACTTTAATGAGTTCCGTCCAGATTCTAAATTCATGGCAGTAGTTTAATATAAGTCTTACTTAGAAAGCACCGTTAGGAAGTAAAGGGCTGAAAGATTTGACCGTGCAGGGATGCAGTAATTCATACTGTTACTCGTTTGGAAAAATATAATCGTGATTATTCTGTATAACAAGTATCATACATTTTGATTAATCGATATTACCAACACGAATATCGCTTCTGAATCTTTTGCCCAGGCATTATAGTCGGTACGTAATGTAATTCATTTAATAAGTACCGTCGCAGTGAAAAACAAGTAGAGGGAAGATTCTCGGCTACCGTGTATTTTATCTTGCTTAAGCAGTCGATAAAAAAGTTTCCTTAACGGCGGTTAAAATTCCTGTTTCTCAACAGCGTGTATCGGCATTAAACAGAATTTAATGGGAACGATGATTTAGCGCGTACGTGCGCGTAACAACCTAGTCTTTTTTTTTCCAAGAAATTCTGTTAAAATAGTTTTAACGATAACGGAGGATAAGCGCGGTAGTAGTCGTTTCCTTTCATGTCTGATTTAAAGTGGCGATCGCGTAAGACGGGGAGAAAAGTGCACACGTTAATTACAAATTTCTCATGATTGTTTCTTATGTTCCCTGTTGTAGATAACTATCAGAGGAGATCGGTAACGAAGATGTAAGACGTTCCGGTGGCTCCATCTGGCGACTAATGGTCTAACTTGGAGGACCTAATTTTACCTTTATTCTATGTAAGATACGTCCTGTGTATAGGCAACCTAAAGCGAAAAATGGAAAAAAAAAGAATTAATATGAAACTCGCCATTCGCATTCTCCCGCTTCGCGTCTTAACGTCCGAACCGACGAACCTTTTGCCGTTCATGGTATCTATAATATTTATTTCGAACTTCTCGATCGAGTGGCGGCGAGAAAGAAGAATCGAGGATGAGAAACAAAATGGGCGGGGGGGAAATAAAAGTATACGCGGAACTCGGTAACAGAGTTCTCTTTATAATCTCTACCTGTTTTACGTGGGTAGTAGTGTTCAGGGTATCTCGAACGTCGACCTTACGTTAGGCACTCGGTACTTATTAAGGTTCATGTGATTTAAACGAAAGCATTGTATATCCTCACTGAAGAGTACGAACAAGAAAAAAAGAACCCTATACGAAAGCAAGCTTTTTCTTTCGTTTTTCCATCTTCGAGTAGCGCGAAAAAGCTCGACTGCGTAACGTATCGGTGTAACACGTGATGCAGCGTGAGATTTATTAAAATGTCCCGTGGACGCACGAGCGCACGATCTAGCAATTTAGTTACGTCGCTATAATTTTTTTTCTTGTCTCGTTTAACAAAGCGTGAGGTCGATACACGATCGGACAGACTTTTCACCTCTCGCAAAACTTCGACTCGGTTGTAAACGTGAACGATCGTTCGAAGCATTGGCGCACGATAGGACGAAAAATTATGCGACAGTCTTTTTGACCCTGCATACAACTTTGTTAAGAGGCGATGACTTTTAGTGGACTTTTGTAATGATTTTTTAACAACATGGAACACTTCCGCTAGCTGGCATCCGAATTTTTTCGATCGTCGAATTTTGTCTCTTTCTTTTATTTTTGTATAAAACGCGCGTTTCGTAGAAAAGGGTTACACGGTACCACTAGACGCCATTTTGTCTTATCACCTGTTCGACCGATACGCGAGTTCTTCCTCTAGATCTCGCACGCATGTATTCGACGACGTACATACAATATCGTTTTGCAATCAACAGGAAGTATATTTTGTAAAGAAGCGTAAAAACGAAAAAAAAAGATTTAAGAACAATAAGAGGATAGAGAACTTAATCACGTGGTCCAAGCTAGTTGAACGAAGATGGCGACGAAAAAGTGACACGGTAATTTGTTTACGATTCGAGGTATATACAATTTCGAGCATCGAATAGAAGGAATTGTGTAATATTTTTCCTTTTTGTTTCGTTGTCGAATTCGAAAGGGGCGAAATAGAAGAGGAAAACGAAGGGAAAACTCTGAGAAAGAAAGGGACGAAGATGAACAAAAGGAAAGAAAAGACTAACGGCGTTGTACAGTCGATAATAATTTATCACTCACAGTCCAATTGTAAGATTGATTTAGCTGTTAAGGGTTGGATTTAAGAATTCCCTGTTACATATTAAGTTACGTCGATGTAGTCGGTAGACGCTACTGCGCTCGTAGTGACGGATATCAGCGATTTCTGTTGAACGAATTCAATGTCGAGCGACAAGCACGATGTAACGATGTTTCCTCTCCGCGTCGGAGACAAACTAAAACACGAAGGATTAGAACTTCGTGCACCAGGCCAGCATATTTCTTCCTTTTTCTTCCACTATTTATCTTTTCTATTATTTCTATTATTTTCTTTCCTCTAATTCTTTATTCCTTTTGTTTTTTAGATCATCTTTCTCCCATCCCATCCCTTTCCCGTTGCCGTTGAATAATTTCTCCCACCACTACATCGTCCTCCCGATCGCTGCGTTTCACGTTGCAGTGTATCCTACATAGTACGTGTTTCTTTCACATTGAACCTAAGGTACAAAACGGTACTTTCTACCTTCTTCAAGTCGTAATATCGATTACATACGTTTAATAAGCGATCAGTGAAGTGTATATGTTTATATGGACATTGTAAATAAGGTATACGGGCTCGTCGTGAGTAGATATATAAATTCGTTGCGATAGAATCCGTGCAGGTTCTATCCGGCGCGCACCGGAGTTCGCATGTTAAAACGTACACAGTGCATGCGCGTGCAGCCGATGTACGATGAGACGCGTGCCACACACGTCCTCCGTACAGACACATACCAACACCAATCACACATCCCCGACCCTCTCGACTTTTGTCAGTTGTGTAAATGCAAGGATTCGTTTTTAATTTATGTCGGAAAAAAGCTGTATTTATTATGTGAAACATTCCACAGCAAAGATGGTGATCAGTGTGAATGCGATCGATTTTGTGGGATTTTATTGCAATTTTAGATTATCGAAAAAAAAACATAGCGCTGAAGAAAGAGGAACAAATGTAAATAAAAGCTTTTTTGCGAAACACCTTATTATGTTTCTCCTTAACTTTTTAATATAAAGTTGGTGCAAATTATTACAGGAAATAATTTCTCACTGATTTATCCTCGAATGGAAAACAAAGAATTCGGTACTGATAGTAAATTAATATATGTGTACCAGGCGAAAGATATACGGTCGATGTTTATAGCTGATGTGTTGTACGGGGAATATTGATTTTTTTTTAAATATTTTATTTTGTTTGAAGATATGATTAGTTTACATATTAGGACGCGAGAAGTAAGAGATCGTTGTAAAATTTGTAAGAAATTTTTGCACCGCGCAATAGTCGTCAGGCATAGAATTTTCATTTTCGTAACACCGCTGCAAAGTAATTATCGTAAGCCACGTATAAACGTTACGGTCTACTTGCCAACGAACAATAATACACCTTGGAGCGTACACTTGAACTTCTTTTTGGCTAAATGCATGTCTTCAATTTGAAGAAAAGCAGGAAAGGGAATATTCCAGGTGAATTGTCATATATCGAGATATAAAAGCAACTCTGTATAGAAATCGTAAATATAATATACATATGAATATATCGGGAATAATGTAAATAAAACAACTATTTAATAAACCTTATATGTAAAATTCTGATTGTTTTCCAATAGTAATCTCTCAGTAGTAAAAAAAAATTTTATGTGCATGGTCATTGCTTGAATTTATTATATAATTTGTAAATAGCAGGAATTTAAAATATTTAACGCCCAGCTTTCTCCGTTAAAAATATAATAAATTATTGTTCATTCTCCGTCTATTAATTTTTAGAGAATAATTTAACTTTGCATTTCGAACGGCCCATTATCAGTGGTCGCCGTTTATGTGTACAGGACCCTAGTCAGCGTCCGAGAAAGTTGTTTTTACTGAAAATTTTTCTTAATAAACTAATAAATTCTTTTTATAAATAGCCAAATTGTCGGTCGTAGCGCCGTTGATTGTTGATGTAACTGACCTGTAAGTCGATATAATTGCATTTGTTTATAATTTATTTAAACAAATTCAATTATCTGGGCTTCTACTCGTGCGATTTTAATCAACGACGTCTCAAATTAAAGCTCTTGATTCATTGAACAATCTCTTTCTAGTCCAGGATATCCCCCGAGTATATTTACTGTGTAACTTTCAAATCAGTACTTCAGTTGTTAATAACAAATTCACCGGTAATGGAATATTCTTAACACCTATTGGAGATTGTTTGGGCTTCTAGCTTTAATTTATATTCACTGATCATTGATGTAGCTGGCCTGCAAGTCGATATAATTGCATTTGTTTATAATTTTTTTAAACAAATTTGATTATCTCGCCTTCTGCTGTGCCGATTTTGATCAACGACGTCTCAAAAGAAAGGGAAACGAAGGAGCAACACGATGAATAACACCCCGTTGCTGCAACTATATGCAGTTGGCCGTGGTAACAATTTCAATTGCTTAATTGTTTATAACAAATGAACTGCAGATGGAATAATGTTCGCACCTATTGCAGACAGTAGCCTATGCCTCCGGCTTCAATTTATGTCCTCTGGTCATTGATGTACCTAGCCAGGAAGTGGCAGTAATCGCATTTGTTTATCAATTCTTTAAACAAATTCAATTATCTCGCCTTCTGCTGTGCCGATTTTGATCAACGACGTCTCAAAAGAAAGAGGAACGAATATGCTACACGATGAAAAATACACCGTTGTTGTAACCGTATGCAATTGGACGTAATATCATGTTTAATTGTTTAATTGTTTATAACTTCTATACCGCAACTGCGATATTGTTGCAGCTGTTGGACCGCATAGCTATGATCCGTAACTTTAATTTAAGATAAGTCCGGTTAATAAATACGCACTAGAAGCCGAGAAAAACGTAATTGTTTAAATTAACAATGTAATCCAAGGATTCGGTTTTGGCGGTGCGGAAAAAGCAGAAATAGTTGACAGCGCGAGATGGCGCCACATGTCTGATTATCGACTGTCTATGCTGCACTAGAGAGCCGATTCCATGTCACTGTCATCGTTATCGACAGATTGTAAAACACGATGTTATTGATAAATTTGTTATCTCGGCTCCCGGTTGTTATTTTTTAATCTACGAGATGTCAAATGAATAGGAAATTGACTGACACTCCTCATTGTGCGTAAATGCAAGAGAGAAGAAAGAATAGTTCTTGCCACATACTTCAGTTATACTAAATTGGTTTTGTGGGATTGGAAGGTTTATACAATCAAGGCAGATGTAAGTGTAATATAAAATATTTATATTTGATATAACTAAAGGTAGTACGCAGAACTACGTTTAAATATATCGTAATTTATTTTGCAGAAGTCTATGTCATTCCACACTGTTGCACGTTGTTCTATGCTTCGCTGTTTGCTCTCTGATCCATGCTGCTTCATTCCCACACCCATGCTACCCTGCTGCTCAGTCTACCCTCTTCTGCACCTCCAACTACATGGTTTAATTCCCCTCGTTTATGCATCTTTTCCTTTCCTCCCTGTTTTATTTCAAGTTCCTAAGCCATTCTGATATCCTATTATCTCTAGGTCTATGCATTCTGTTAATAGGTTTTCCAACGTTCTAAATTTTAGTCTGTGTAGGTCACATCTTTCATTTATTTCCTTCTCCCAATTCTTCTTCATTCTTTAATGGATTCGCATCTTACCTGCATTATTGATCGCTGATTTTTCGTTCTTACTTAGTTACTTTCGTAGTGTTGCTGTTCTAATATATTTAAACCTTTCATTATATGTTGCTTCTTCACTTTTATTGTCTCATTCCTGCTGTAGCATTTCATTTGGCCTTCCCTTCATTTTTTTCCCTCCAAATATCCCTTAACAATCTTTCTCTCTCCGGTTACATACCTTTACTAATACATTTTTTGTGTGTGCAGGTTCCGCAGGCAAAGAGTAAGGAGTATTGACCGACACTTCTCATCACACGCAAATGCAAGAAAGAAGAAAGAATCATTCTTGCCACATACTTTAGTTGTAGTCAATTAGTTTATAAGAATAGTTCGTAATTATTAGCGCGTAAGATTAATTTAGAACAATTGTGTAATCAACTGTTATGTATATCTATTATATCTTTCAAATGGCCATAAACAGTTGAATTCGACAAATTTAACCTCTCACCGATCTCTCGTGTGGTTATTCGCCGATTTGCATCAACTAATGCCTTTATCGCATCTTTGTCAGCTTCGACCGGCCTTCCAGACCGTGGTGCATCTTCGACATCAAAATTGCCGGATCGAAATTTTGCAAACCAGTTCTGGCACTGGCGTACTACACGCCTTCTCCATACACATCCGTCAATTTTTTTCTCGCTTGGACAGCATTTTTACCTTTTCTGAAGTAAAAAAGTAAAATATGACGAAAATGCTGCTTATTGCTCTCCATATTTAAAAGGGCACCAACCAAAAACTACTGTGTAGAATTAATAGAACTTTTTCACACACAAGCCTTGCAATATCAGCTCTCAAGACATATAATGGTTATGCGGCTTAAGTGTGAAGTTGGTTTCGAAAAAACGTAATTAAGTCCTCTGACGGGAAAAAACGAAATGACTTTCCGAACAACCCAATATTTTATCTTATAATCAGTTTATTCGGTAGATCTTGTATAAAGTTTAATATTACTTTTACTGCAAGTTCTACTGAATATGCTAAATATAAAATGAGAGATATAATAAATAATTTACATATGCACACGTTACACAATCATTGTAATTTAAAATAAGCTTTATCATATAAGATACGTGAATTTTAGTATAAGTTTTATCTGTAAGATATATAGTAAATTAACTTCATACAATAGTTTATAAGTATTAGATTATTTATGTTTATACTATTCTGGTATTACACAAATGTTCGTTTAGAATTAATACAAGATTTAGTCCTTAGACATATTGTAAATAGATATAAAAGAATAGTTCATACGTATTAGCTTGTCAATTTGAACTAGAAAATTTTTGTAACTTGTATCTCCATTGATTAGTTTAAATAAATGGTCAATGAAAACAATTTTACTACTCCTTTTATTTCCCCACCACAACAGTCCCTGAAAAGACCTAATTCCAATTCCTTAAACAAGTACTACCGTGCAGGAACTTTAAATGCAAAGTTCACCAGCGGAGAACTTGTAAAAATAGACCTCAGCATTACTAAACATTCTTGCAATAATGTTGTAAATCGAGCTCTAAAAAATGCTATAAAGTAGCATACAGCTCCACATAAAAATGCAATTAAGTTGCAAAAGATTTCGAGAAAATTTTGCCTCAATTCTGCGCCAAAAATTTTTCAACAACGTTGCAAATCAAGCTCTAAGAAAATGCAACAAAGTTGCAAATCAAGCTCTAAGAAAATGTAACCAAGTTGCAAACAACGCCTCGCCAAAACGCAACAAAGTTGCAACCAACGCCTCGCGAAAACGCAACAAAGTTGCAAAATTTTCTGGAGAATTTTTGCAACTTTGTTGTAAAATTTTTGGCGCAACATTGTTGCAAAATTTTTGGCGTAACATTGTTGCAAATTTTTCTCGAGAATTTTTTGCAACAAAGTTGCAAAATTTTTGGCGCAACATTGTTGCAAATTTTTCTCGAGAATTTTTCAACATTGTTGCAAAATTTTTGGCGCAACATTGTTGTAAATTTTTCTGCAGAATTTTTGCAACTTTGTTGCGTTTTCGCGAGGCGATGTTTGCGACTTTGGTGCGTTTTCGCGAGGCGTTGTTTGCAACTTTGTCGCGTTCTCGCGAGGCGTTGTTTGCAACTTTGTTGTATTTTCTTAGGGCTTGATTTGCGACATTGTTGCCAAATTTTCTCGCACATGTTTGCTACTTTGTTGCGTCTCCTTTGGGGCTCAAATAGCAACTTTGATTTTACGATGTCTTGTTTGCAACTTTGTTGTATGTTTGAGACGCTACTTGCAACTATCTTATATTTTCCCGAGGCGGTGGTTACAACTTTGTTGCGTTTCTGCGAGGTGTTATTTGCAATCGTATTTCATTTTTGCTAGGCATTTCTTTGCAACCTGGTTCAATTTTGGTGAGGCGCTTTATGTATACGTGGTTGAAATATGTTTAGTAAGGTTGAGGTCTATTTTTACAAGTTCTCCGCATGTGAACTTTACATTTAAAGTTCCTGCACGGTAGTACTTGTTTAAGGAATTGGAAGTAGGTCTTTTCAAGGATTGGTAAGGTATAACAATAAAGAGAGCGGTAGAATTTCTTTTACTGAAGATTTATTTAAATTAAATAATGAAGATACAATTTTACAAAAATGTTGCAATCTAAGCTTGCAAACTAATAGTTACGAATTATCCTGTTAAATCTATTTAGAATACATACTAATACTAAATCTTTAACTTATACTAAAAAGGTATAAAAATTATACTAAAAATTTACATGGTTTCTATGTAGAAGCTTTATAGAAATAAATTACAGGAATTGTGAAACTTATTTTACATTTACTAGATGCAGTGGAACTTTGAATAGTAATATAAAGATTTATATAAGATCTACCGAATGAACTGAATATAAAATAAAATATATAATAGATATACATAACAGTTGGTTACACAATTCTTCTAAATTAATCTTATGCTAACTATTTCTATAAACTAATTTACTATAACTAAAGTATGTGGCAACCATGATTCTTTCGTCGTTCTTGCATTTGCGCATGATGAGAAGTGCAGGTCAATCCTCCTTGCTCTTTGCCTGCGAAACCTGCACACACAAAAAATATATTAGTAAAGGTATTTAACTGGAGAGAGGAAGATTGTTAAGAAATATTTAGAGGAAAAAGAAAGCAGGGAAGGCTAAATCATAAGCATAAGAGACAGACACGATTCTTTGAAAAGGAATGGAACGAGTTTGACAAAAGTGCAATCAATGAGTGTGGAAGTAAAGGAACTGATGCAGAGCTATAAAAAATACTATTAAATGCAACATTAAATGCATGCTGGAAAATTTGTTTAACGAAAAAAATATTCACAAATGTATTTACCTTTGCTAAAGACCTTGATTGTTGCAGACTAAAATGAACCATGAAACTTGCGATGTTACTACACATATTACTTTTAATGTAGATTGTAATACCGCGCTTGCTGACCCTTCATCGGTATGTAAACGATAGTACGAAACGATTTTCGAGCATTATTAATTTAATTTTATACATGAAGACATAAATAACCAAATGTCATTACGTTTATCATACCGCTATTTACAAACGAGTGCTTGAAATCACGCATCACACATATCCCTCCCTTATCCACACCCTAAGTGGCTTCAGTTTCGCCATCTATAGAGAACTGTTCGAAACTACACATATGTCTGCTTTATCTAGAGTCATTAGTATTGCCATCTATAGAGATGTGAATGAAAGTACCGGGCCTCTTCCATATCTACACTTAATCTGAGTAAGAGGCGCGAGTAGTTTCAGGGAGTTCTGTATAGATAGCGATACCATAGCAGGCGTGAGTAGTTTCAGGGAGTTCTGTATAGATGGCGATACATTGCAGACGCGAGTAGTTTCAAGTACTTCTCTACAGATGGCGGCACCCAGATCCCGTTTGAGTGTCGATAAGGCCGGGATACAAGTACATAATTTGAAGAAGATCTGGCTGAAAGATGGCCAGATCCCGCGGCAGCCCAGTATATATGATCCTAGGTTGGCATTATAGGCAATTCATCAATATGTATACAGTTAATATAACTATCAAAATTTCAATTGGACGAGCAACTTGCTGTCACAGTAACTGTTGTAAAGAAAACTGAGAAATATCTCACATTAAATCTCAAAGAAAAATGCTTCTAGGACAATGTGGCCGCGATTGCAAGTGCACTGATCTAATCGCATAAAATTAGGAGGAAAACTAAATCAATTATGTATTTGTTTATTAATGGAAATACTGAAATCGGCATACATTATTTCTAATATAATTATTTTCTTATGTTCATTTATACGTCTTATTGCATTAATTGGCAATATTAACAATCGATTACACGCTTTCCCTCATTCGCGCTATTTTTTGCTTATTTCGTTCATCCCACAGTCGTTCTTGTTCTTCAGGCTAGTCCTTCGTCGCCGAATAATAGAACCGATCCGCCTTCAATCATACCGTGTTCATGCAAGAGTACACCAAGCTAGAGGAAGTAACGATCGATTCTGGGATGATTAATTACCATTTAATTGACAATCGCTTTGGCACAGTACAAAATATCTCCACCTTGTCCTTATATTAAAACGTACAAAAACTGTACCATCTATTTATCGTCATGTTAAAAGAAAAATATACAATTTCAATTGATCGTGTATAACATGTAAATTTTATAAAATACATTTTTGGTTTGATCGATAATATTTTACACGGTTCAGCTTCTCCGCGCGGTCATTATTTGTAGTCAACGGGTGCGGCCTAGTCGACGAACAACAAATAATTAACAAACTTGTGTTACACTTGAGATTGCTCAGTCGTAATCTGATAAAATTTCTACAGAGATTTGGGGGTGTGTAAAGAGTTCAGCACGGAGAGCGTTCATTTCTACATGTATATTATTGTCTCTCGATATGCAGTAATAATATGCATATTACTGCCTTTCCATAACTTTGTACTGATTCGATTGTTAATTAAATTTTTTAAGGCACATAACTCCGCGGTGTCGCGCCATTATTACATAATAATTTACATAACATTTACAAATTGACAATTGCTGCGTAACAAATTAACTTAAAAAAGAAGATACATAATAGATTTATACATTCTATTACTCATTTATACATTCTTTAAATATTTATATATATATATATATATATATATAATGTTCCGTCATTTTCTCGATTTCAATGTGTACGTTTTTTGACAGCGCTACTGACATAAACGTACAGCATATCCGATACTCGCACACGCCAACGAGCTATGTATAACGCTACAATAATTGACAACGGCATTCTGACTGACAAACAAAGTACAAAGAAAAAAAGAATTAACACGAGTGTAATGCATTTTCGGGACGATACAGTATTGTCTCCTAACGTTTAAAAACATTTTCTCTTCCGTAGCAACATCGCTGTTGTATATCATACACGTACAACAGGGAGATGACTTTAAATAACCATGAGAATATTATTTATGTGTAATAATAATAAAATATAATAATAATATTAGTAATAATTAGCATCATTGAAACTATTTAATTTGATGATCCACGAAGACGTTATATAATTTTATATATGTATATATATATATAAATATATCAATCATAATTGTAATAATAATCATAATAATCGCATAATTGGTAGCTCGTTAATAATAGTCACTATTCTCCTCACGTATTATATGCGTTTATATACAAACACCGATAATCGATACCAAACTAGCGCTATAACAGCGTGACTAAATTGTATGCTCACGATTCATTAAGGCACGATCGCCTCGAATGTCCACGAAAGTTTCTCATATACATATCAGTCGTGAACCTCCCAATCTGTCCAGGATCAGACTACATTATCGCTCAACTGTCTAACGTAAAGGTGGTGTTCCGTGTTGCACGAGGCAAGTCTTAATCGTTTCTGCTAGATCGACATCTTTTTTCTTTGCCGTTTCACAATCCGTTCCTTATTAAGAACAGCATTCTAATTGGAAATTCGAATCAGTTATGCGTTCAAGTACAATTGTTCATTGATAAATATTTGAAACGAGTGATGTTGCTTTGAAGTGGGTAGTTTTGTTTCTCCTAATAAAACTATGAGGAATTACAACGAAACAATACTAGGAATATTATCAGATTTTAGTGGAGGAACGTAAATTTCGAACAAATTTTATATGAACAATGGACAAACCGAACAAAATCGAACTCAACGACAAATTAAAAAAGAAATAACGCATCGTATTGAACGCATAATGGTTAAATAATAATTTCTATAAAACATAGGTTGCTCATTTTCATTGTCTGCAATTGGAAGAACAGTTGAAAGCAATCAGGCCATCGAATCACCGTTTGTTCTCCGCAAGCTTGCACAAATGAACACTCCAGACTCTTCTTTAGACTAGATTACAAAGAAATGCACAGAATAATGAGTTCATGTCTGCTGTTTCGTTAGGATGCAAAATTAGAGTGTTCAATTGTACGTACAAGAATGAAGAATGCCTCTAACGCGATCCATGTGGTACCGAAGAAATACATTGCTCGTAGAAGTTTTGTCCTATCGCGTAATCATGCGTTGACGAATCGATACGTTTATCGACCTCGCACGGAAACTTCTACAGAAATTGGATATCAAATAATTTTATTGAGCATTGACATCCGTTCGGTATTCAACTCCACTGGCTTGCAAAATTTCCACTTGAACGATGAAAGAATTTACGACTTTGCAACGATACGAGTGTCGAAACTACAACAGAAACGTTCATTCGTTTCCTTGTCCAAGTTTTTCCTTTCACGCATGATATTGTAGAAAAGAAAAACAGCTTCGCATGGTCAGTCAGATCTGGCAGTACCATTAAAACCGTGAAAATTATAGATTGCAGGCTACCGCTGATATACCTCTAAAATTATAGATTGCGAATACCGATTTTTCTCATGCTCTCTTACTCTATTCGTCTACAAACATTTTTTACATTCATACATTTCCATTACTGATTCACGTGTGCATAAAAAACTTCCGCATTCACACAGATTCGATTTAAATTTGAATATTTGAAAATTGGCGATCCCTAGTTTTTATCCTACTTCGTTAGAACCCAAAATACATTTTACAAATTGTTTATTACACTGGTTAAAAGACTACCATCTCTTTCTCGGGATCCTTCAAGTATGCCGTCGAATAACTTAAGCGACCTAATACAATAAATAGGTTTATAAGTTACAGAAAAAAAAGTATGTACTTCTCCTCCCTTCTATACCGTCCGCAAGAAGTCGATAAGGAGTTAACGATAGCCGTTTCAATGAGATTACAGATCGCTTCTATTAAGACATCGCGTTCGATTAATATTAACAATAACAATCGCGATTAGTGGATATATTGTCGATAATAGCCATTAATATTTATACTATTCAAGATAGTTGTAGAAACATTAATAATAATAATAATAATAATAATAATAATAATGATAATAATTATGGTGATGATGATGATGATGATGATGATGAAAATTGCACTGATGACACGATGAATGCAATGAACAATAAATGAAGATAAACAGTGGTGAACAATGACGATATGAAACTAACGAAAATGAATAATGTTCCGTAATTAACATTAACAACGTTAATGTTTAATAATAATATTAATAATAATAATCCGTAGCTATAATAAATTGCGTGGAGTTAGTATTAGTGCATATAAACGTAGCGTGTTTCTGCGCTGTTAATGATAACTGATGCCACCAATCTGAGGTTCTTCAGTCTTCTTTGGTTGATGGGTAACTCGATGAAGTTGGTGGGTACGATAGGTATGTGCATAACCGACACGACTATAAATTATCCACAAGGGGTTTGCTTCTTTCATCGTTTGCTTTTCACTTCCATTCTGTTCTTCTTCTCTCCGTTTATCATTCTCTCACCCAACATAGTCGCCGAACCAAGCAATATATAATACATAATCTATCTGTGTATGTATGCGCGTACTGCATATGTGCGATGCACAGTGAGTGTCATCTGTACCCGAGAGGTCACTGAAAGGTAGAGAGCAGTTGGCTTCCGGTCTGCTGATCCGTTGATGAGAACCAATTGATTAATAAAAGTCTGGTTGTGGATGATTGATGGGACTCCATAGCGAATAACCGAGCAAGCGACGGAAATATAAGAATAGCGTTTGACGAGAACGATCCACGTTCCTTCCTCTTTGCCGTGCTCGTGTTATATCTCGTTGCTGGTATATTTATCTTTATTACTATGACTTCCTGCGATGGTCGATTTCTGTTTCACTGATTACCATCTTCCGTTTGCATTGGATTGCTCCTGAATAAATCGTCCAGGATACGAACGCCAGTCATTTCTCTTCCTGCAATCCTTTCTTTTTCTTACTATAACTTTTTCTCTGCGTATCAATTATACGTTCAAGCCTGCAGAATTATATTTCATCACAATATGGAAGAACAGAGTACGTATTGAGATTAATAAAAATTGGACAGCTTACATGTACCGACCGAGGAGTCTGTAAATTGGATCGCATCCTGGTTAATTACAATACTCTCGTAAATTCAATCTTATCATCTCTCTTGCTGCCCGTCTTACAGAAATACTTTATCTACGAAATTCAAAACGAATCATCGGCCCTCAGAATTGGTACTTTCAATTTCATAGTTAATCCGGCGTACCGATAGAACGATCTTTAATTCTTGCCCCCACCGAGCATTCCAATTCGATTCCACGATTCTGCGTTACCATTTCCACTCCCGTTAATTGAATTTCTATTAGCTTCATCTCAGCCGTTCAGAAATAGTTTTCCAATAAAAAAAACCAGCGACGATGTCGACGACTATGGCATAGGGTAATCACGAATCCGATGATTGTAGCGGGGAACAAGGCCCAGTAGCGTTTCCGTGATCCAGGTTACTGTTCGAAGGAGGCTTCGCAGCAGTGGATGAACCTACTCAGCTGAGTTCTCGCGGTGTTACGGAGTGTCGAGCTGGATGATGATTGTTACGGTGATGACGCCTCGCCCGTCGACACTGTACCGTGCAACAGTCGTCGCCGTCCGACACGTACTCTCCGCGTTTCATCTGGTGTGCAATCGTGTTGCAGAGCGCCCGTGGACATCGTTTCCTGTCGCACCTAACCTCACCATTCTGTAAACATTCAGAAATAGGGCGATACCCGCCTTAGTACCGATGCTATATTTATTCCCAAACCGTGTTCCGTCGCTTTTACACAGATGTCGCTACATTTCTTTTTACCATGCGAAGCATTACTTATGAAAAAGTAGGACAATATATTATACAATATGTGATACACATAAATAAATAATAGTAGAACTATGAAAACCTGCGAAGAAATGTTCTGTCTAACCCTTCGAATAACCGTCTTTATAATTATTATGGGAACCATCTGTGACTGATTAAACCCCTAAGTGGTCAATCCCAATTACCTCGCACCCCGATGCAACTCTGTTAATACTAAAATCATGAAATTTTTTTCAATACATTGGGGTGTTTCATGAAAGGGTAAATATTAAATTTAGCTAAGGGTACATGCACCATAGAGTTTAAAGGTATTGCATAGAATATCTCGCAATTGTAGCAAAGAAACGCGATACTTTTTCTGTGTATAATGCTTGTCCGTTGGCGCAAACCATGGCCGTGTTCCATTTTCATCGTAATGGATGGACACTTTTAATGGTCGGTCCAGGCGAACAAGTCCGGTTAAAGGTTTTCTCCTTAAAGGTCTCTGGTCGTGGCCGTCTCTGGATATCGCAACGAGGCTACCGCGAGCAACTTCTAACGAGTGTATACTGTGGGATATCAGTACGTGCAAAAGTAAAGCCGTTTTTCGACGAGAGAGACCCCCCCCCCCCATAAATAATGCAACACGCACGAAATCGTTCGTCAGACATTTCCACATTTTACTTAAAATCAGCCGCGATATTCAGGGAACAAAATGTAATGATTTTCTTTCTCTTGAACGGCACTTTTTAATGGTGGCGAAATTGTAAACTACAATGGAGGCTCTTATGAAACTCTATAAACTAAAACGATTTGAAATTTTGTGATTAATTTTTTGCACTATCTTCGCCGTTATCACTTGCAAGATAGTCTCTATGTTAAAAGTTACCATAACCTTGGACGACCTTTGTACCAGGTTGTAGAACATGTCTGGACAAGTGTCGTTGCACCGCGACCAAAGAAGGATACGCGAGCTCGCGGAAAAAATCCATGTGCCCCTGAAATTTCCTGCACACTTCCACGCGAAAGAAAGTCGTTTCAAGTTTCATGGAGACCAGTTTTCCGTATTGCATATACAAAAATATTTCTTTGTTCCGTTTATTCTACTGCTTATTGTTAAGACAAAAATATAATTACAATAGAATATATTAGAGTATATATAAATTGAAAAAGAAATGATTTTTGGCACTAATCAATTTTTTTGGCAAGGCTAATACGAAGATATTAAAAAAAAATGATCTCCAACAGAAAAATCGATCTCCTCTTTAAACAATCACAGGTATTTGGTTCACTTTACGAATAATACCTTGAAATCGTTATAAATACATATGTGTCTTCTAGATCGTGTTGGTCAGTAACTTGAAGCACGGGCGGAATGCGGCTGATGAAGGGTTAAGAGCGATCGTGTAAACCGGAAATTGTCGTCGCACTCGCCGAGTAAAGTACCGTGACGATCCCGTGCTACTAGTACTAAACAGTGCACACCCAGCAAGAGTCATTTTACATCTCAGCAATATCGAAAGACATTCATTATCAATCGATCATCGCGACTCTCGACTTTTTCCCCATCATATCGGTAATGAAGAACACTGTACCGTTTTTATTTTGAACTTCGCGATTATGTAATTAAGTTTCTAGTTACATATTGTAACAAGGTGATATTCTTACTGAGCAGCAAATTATACGATGCGATAATTACTGACACATCATCCTACACAGTTGCAAACTAGAAAACTTGTAACGCGTTTGATATTTCTGTCACTGTGTGCAATTTATATAATTATAAATGGTATCTCATTTTCTCCTATGTAGATCCGCAAATTATACCCGTATCAGTCATCAATTTTCTCAGAATAGCGAGGAGCATCGACGTTTGCGTAATTGCAGTTAAGTCCTCACAATTAGCGAGTCTAACTAATATATCTACTATGTTGTATAAATTAACCGGCGAAGGAAATTGCATATGACAACCACGAATCATATTAATTCTTACGCGATCGGCATTTGTACAGTGAAAATTGCCATTTATTACTTCGAATTAGGAAATGATACTAACTTCGTGATTTTAATTAAACCATAATTGCAAGAATATTATATCCAACGTGACGTCCATAACTTATGTGCCTCCAATTTATGCATCTTTAAAATTACACCTATTGTTCTATCAACACAATTTATCTTTCCTACGATTTATCAAAATCCTATCCACTGTTCACCAAAGTCAACGTATATACACATTTACCATTCCGATTCTATACTACCTGTATTATCCTTCATTTTTATTTGTAACAAAATCGGACCGACTGTTTCATAAATACGATCCATACGTTCACGTATCACGCTAATTTTCTAGCGGCCACAAGATTGCACCAATTTTCTAATGGCCGTTGGTAGAACGATCGCAGCCCCGTCTAACATTGGGATGGCGAATCATAATCCTCCGAAATTCCCGCGTGCCACCATCGATCAGAAGGATTTACATTCCCCGTGAGCAAATGGTGGTAGATTGGTGGCAGCAAAACCGTCACGATCTGGGAACGATCGGCCACGCTTTCAGGCACCGACGCAATCTCATCTTCGCGGCACTTATCGCGCGCCAAGCAACGAAAAAACGCCGGTAGATCGAGCAGAAGGAATCTTCGATCGTTTTACCGGTGCTGTCTCGTCAGTAGCGATGGCCTCGAGACGATTCGAACGCGCAATTTGAATTACGTACGACTTCGAGACAATTTGGAAAAATTCGGCGAGATATTTAAATCGACATTGGGGACGTAGATTGTCCAGTTGAATAATATCGGTTATCGGCTTTTCTCAGATTACCAGAGACCTTATGTCGAGCCCAATAAATTATACCGTGCTTGCAACCTTGCCGTATCGATTTATTAATTAGTTTAGTCACAAGTCGGCCCGCGGTGTATGGTTACTGGAAGGTTAACGGTGGTGAGATACGAGGTGCTGATTCTTGATAGCCGTACATAATTAGTTACGCTAGATCAGTTTGTAAAAATCAATGGGACATGGAAAACGACCGCTACTTGAAAGCAGAGTAGGACGATCACTTATATTCTCTTTGAATGTACGTTTTACTTCTCTCTTCAGAAAATATAAATTAAATTGCTAATTCAAATCAAAATAAAGTAATTGAAAGAAGCAATTCTTAACTTCTATTCGTCGTAAAAAAACAAAGAACAGAGTTCTGTCTCCTAGTCGAAGTCGAAAAAAAAACGAATAACATCAATAGCGGCACGCGTAGCAATATGAATTAATCAGTGGTTCTCACCTTGCACCTGCATTTCACGCACTTCATCTCCCCATGCGAGTGAACTCGTGGATGCCACTCCATACCGTTCTCATAGGGACCGCCGAGTGGATACTTGCAGCCACCGGAAGCCAATATTTCCTCCGCGGTACGTCTGGTTGATGGCGCCGCTTGGTCCCTAGGCAGACGCGTCGTGTCGCCCCCAACACCAGCAATTGCGGAGCTGGGTGTCGTTGCTGGACATTGCCTGCAGCAGGCCTTCTTGCTGGGTCTGAAGGCAGTCTTCTCGTCGCAATCCAATGGCGGGCATTGTACTCTCGGACACTTCACTTCCAACGTGATCGGCTGCAAGATAAATGACATAACTTCACTTGGTAACGCAGCGGACATATTTAAGATATAAAAGTTCGGTTTTCTTTCGTCTCTCGATACGTAATATTACGTCTGCACATAAGTGCACAAGTATAGTCTTTATTATCTTTATTTTTTTTTAGTTACTTTTTCCTCATATGCTTTATTGATATACCTGGGTAAAAACTTTGCTTTCAAATACAATGAAACGAAGTGAGCGAGGAAACTCTTCGGTTAAGTAAAACGCGCAATGGATCAACTTCTTATTTGTCATCGTGCATTATACAAGCCGTGTTATCCGGCGTCATCGTTTTCCCCATTGTAACGCGTACGAGCCCGGCCAAGCGCAATAAGTGACAGCCAACGGATCAAAACCTACGTGTTATCTCCGGTAATGAACATGACTTAGTGCAAACGCGTGTCCCGGGAATGACTTCAAACAATTCGCTAATATCCATTTAGAAAGGCCTGTCACTGATTGCCGATCGCCGCGGCGCAACACAGAGCTCCCTTTTCATGACTCGGCAGAGTGCAACCGCATTCTTCTGGCGCAACGAACTCGCAAACGCGCCCTGGTGTCTGGTTCGTAATTTTTCATTCGCACGGGCCCCCTATGAGCGTTATAGCCTAACGCGAGAGAGCATTACAATATGTGTCGCAGGATCGACAGCGATGTTGGAATCGTTACGAAACACATCTCGCTGGTTGACCGCGACGAGAGTGAACGTATGGTAAAGAGGTAAACAAAGAATCTGTAAAAAACGACGGCCACCAATGGAACTCGAACCGTGCCTCGAAACCGTCGCGTTGCGTCGTGCTTCGCGTGTTTCAGCTCTCCGTTCCGTGTCGCGGGACCATTTAAATACCAATGCGTTTCGAAATTCGAGCTAAGGTTAAGGAACATTTGCGTCGCTGTTTACTGGAACGGGGGGGGGGGGGGGGTGTTTGTCGATATACGAGGAAAATCTTGAGTTGTTGCAATATATAAGAACAGATATATGAAATTCTGGTGTTTGGAACGAGGAGAACTTTTAGATTTAAATACGTTTGTGGGAGATGTAGTAAATTTCTCTCTACAAGTGCCACTGCAAGCGCCTCTTACTTTAATTAATGAAACTTAAGGCGTGACCAACGAAGCGATGGGTAAAGCTTCTGATTAGTGGGAATATAACTCGGTCGATAACAAAAGCTGGTCGACTAATTGTACCGACTATAGCGTTAATGTATACCGACGACGCGCAGAGACAAAGAACGGCGAATAACTTTGAAAAACTTACATCACACGTGCACACTGCACAAGTGTCGAATCCTACTGGAGGCAAATATGGATGCCATGATGCACCCGGTAAATGAAACTGACCAGCCAGGGTACAGCCTCTTGTTACCGAGCTGACATTTTTTCCCGTTGCGTTCATGTTAATTCCCGGAGCTGCAAATGCGAGAAATACAAGATCGTTTGATTTGTATATTAATAAAGTAAAATTATTATTAATCAATTATATGTTGGATGTTTAAATCACAATGTTCTATATACCTTGCACCACAATTTAAAACCTATCCGAGAAACGAATGTCAACGAAACTAGTGGCAACATATACGACACATTTATCTAACATGAATTCTGCCACTGCTACTATCCACGACAAATAGCGCAATGTATAGAGAAACCGGACGAATTAACATCGCAGTCGATTTAAACAGATTCAGTTGAACGTCAATATATCGGCCGATCGAGTCTAAAGAAGATGACGGATTGCTTTAATTCGATTCCACTCGAAAGGTTTTTCTCGATCAACAGCAATCGACCGTTACGTCTCTATCGTTCGAACGCGTCGGACGGATGCAGCATTCGATTTGTCTGATCGATTAATCGATAGGAAAATAAGGAGAACGCTCCGTGCAACGCGATTTACATCAGGTGCTGCATCGTTCGATGAAAAGAAAAAAAGAGAAAACGAACGCAACTAACAGGAATTTAAACCAATAGGAAAATATGCCTGTCATATAATCAATACAGATATCTGCAGTTGATTTAATTTGAAAGAATAATAAAAATAAAAATGCCATGCAAACACAGGAAAAAGATTGGCTTAAGTTTAATTCGATTACAAATACATTAACACAGATTTCTACCAATATTACAATCAACCTTCTCGGAAAATAAAGATTGTTAGGCATTGCAAAAGGGTTTCGTAATTTATTTTAAAAAAATGACCCGTTTTCTTGCCCATTATAATATGACCCCCTTTCCGAACTTTACTTTATAGCGTAAAATGAACTGTTCAATGGGGAATTAGCGCGATCACCGCCGAACCGCACTTCCTTGAATATCAAATCGATTCGTAATAGTTTGTTGACAAAAACGAGCAACGACAAATGGAATCGGACAAGCTGCGAAATAACTCGCCCCGTATCGTGATCGATAAGCGGTCGTGTAATTTAAATGGGACCGTAGATAGGCGCAACTAATTCTATGCGATTACTTTCATGGATCGTGTCACGGGTAATCGGATTTAATATCGGCCACGTACGTTCACTCGATTCTCCGTTTATCAAAACGACACTGTCGAAAGGGAAGGATAATTAATCCGTCGTTCGACACGCGTTATCCGAGGTTACATGGATTTTCGTGACACCGCGCGGTCGCATCTGCGATCAATTTAACTGCCTCGGGCTTAAAGATTTTCAAGTAAATAGAAATATAGAAAAGCTTTAAAGGGAGCATACAGATACGGAATAATTTTCTTCGACGAAAACGAAACGAGTGTGCACTGTCAGTTCGAAAAAATTCCTAGCCACCATATTCACTTCGTCAGGAAATAAACAAGATACAAAAAAGTACGTAAAATATTGAAACATCAAATCATCGAGTATTTTCAATAAAATATTACTATCTAGAATCACGAGGAAAGTAAAATAGAAGTACAAAGGGAAGCAACATACCTGAACAAATAGAACAACAATGCCCGGGAGCAGGCCTCAGCTGTTTCCCCTGTGGACAGGTGAGAGGCGGACAAGGTACTGGATCGCACTGGGCCAATCCACGATAACAATGGCACATGGAACAGGGATCAGTACTCGATGTCCACTGTGTTCCCTCTTCATAGAATCTTGTTTCATGGAAGCAGGCACCGGTCTCGATGTCCGATCGCGGTGGTTGAAGATTGTAGGCAACCACCGAGGCGACATCATTGTCTGCATAATGAGGAAGGCAGCTAAGGGGCGCTCTGGCTTTGAACGGCGCCTTCAATATCCTTTCGGCCTGTTTATCAGTCACTTCAAGGAAACCAATGCCAGACTCGATTCTGTACAATTCCACCGGGGACAATCCAGTCACTGAGCCCTCCAGGACGTATCCAGTGAACTCCTCCAGCAACCTTCTAGCAACTGGTGCCCCCTGGGCTAACAGTGGCATGGTCTCCAAATAGAGTCTAAAGGTTCGCGGTTCATGGGTGTTCGGTAAGGACGTTTGAGGGATGCCAGCAATTTCGAGCTCGTAATGGAGTGAACAGTCCAAGTCCACTGCTACCCAGACGAGGCCAACTGGACCAGGGTGTACAGGTTCCTGGTCCAGTCTCCTGAGCAGAACAGGCGCAGCAGTGTCTCTGGCATCAGCCACAGGCCTCTGTAGTAGCCTACCTCGAAGCATGGACCCAACGTGAGAGGCGGCCACAACTGCCAACTCTCCGTTGAACAGAGGTTCGAGAAAACGTGGTCCCGGGCGATCCAGTGATCCATTGGCTAATCCGTCGATTAAATTCGGCGTCAGATCTTCCAATTCGGTTCGTCGTTTGCCTCCCTCGTCCACCAGCGTCACCAGGGGACTCTCTTCCTCCAAGCCAATAAGTTGAACACCGTAACGCAACGAACCGGCCCGGTCCAGAAACGCCCAGGCAAGTCCGCTGGCTGCGGATGGCACCTCTGAGAGAAGCAGGGTCTGATACATCTCGCAGTTGGTACGCGGGCCAACCACGCCTGCCAATCGTAACGCTTGCGGGTCTTTCCTCGACATTATACTAATAGAAAGTTTTCCGCGCGTCAGCAATCGAAGATCGGCACCCGAGAGGGCGCTGCGAACTTCCCCGAAGTTCAATTCGTTCGACGGCTTCTTCACCACGATTTCCTCCCGTAGAACGACGTAATCCTTCTCCGTGTGTTCCAATTGCACTATCAGCGGTACCTCGAACACATCGTTCGGCAGGAAAACCCCGTTGAACACAAGAGAGACGTGAATGGACGGGGCAGACGCCGAGGACGCTGACACTATGGCGGTCGCACCTGCGCCTGACATCAGCGAACGATCCACGCCCATTGTCGGCTCCAGCAACGAGGAATACTGTTCTGTAGACAATGCGCGATAACGTGCCAGTTGCCCGGTCAACGTCGCCGTTGGCTCCCATATGAAAGAGACGTGCAGACGTTCCTCGCGTAGCAGCTTGCGGTAGTCTCGGGGAACCCGCCTCCAGACACCGCAGAGTTTACCGGTTGCGTTTTGGTACACGCCGCCAATGGGATCGATCGTTTGCTCCTCTAGAATGCTGCCGGAGCCATCTACGAATTGGATGCTCCTTGGTCGCGGCGTCGACGTCGATAAATAGAACGAATAGTACAGGTTCTTGCGATGAAACGTGAACCGGCCAGTTGCTAGGTAGTTGTACGCGCTGCTGTACATCGAGGTTGGGCTGAGTTCGTCGCGACGAAGCGACTGAGAGGTTCTGCCTGTCAGCAGCGTCCCGAAATCTGGAAGATTGCAAGACATTGTTGTGGTCAGATTTCGATGGTTGTCAACCTGGAGGGGCAGTCGTGTAATTCTAACGGCGACATTTACGTTTTAGGCTCCGCTCCTCCTCTTCGGAGGTCAGCTGCGCTGGCAAATCCTGCACTATGTCCGTACCTGCAACGCAGCGAAATATTCAAATTATATCCCGCAATTGTGATAAATTACAACCTAGAGAAGCACAGAAGATAGTGCTCGCAAATTATACGCACGCAACTGTTGCCTACAATGTTTCACCGTGGTTGGAGTAAGATCGTACTAAAGGAATAACTAATTAACGCTAATTAACCGGTCTCGTACCTGGGTAAATAATTAATCTCAGGCTTTAATACAGTTTAATTATCGGCGAGGAAACCGGCGCAACGCAGGGAAGAAACGGGTCGAAGCGAAAATATAACCGACGCAGAACGATAAAGGAAGAACAATAAACGAAGGGAAAGGAATTGTCGGTGACGGTGGAACGGCTACGTAAGAAGAGATGAAATTGAAGAAAAAAAAAAGACAGAGAGCGTGAATCCTCATTCAGTCAGGATGCGTGTATGAACCATAAAGAATACCTGTGGGGGTAGGAGAAGACGCGGCTGGCGCCAACCACCTCTACGCTGAATGTTGCTTTTATGGCGCTCACCTCGCCGTGCAGGTCCAGCCGCAAGGATACGCTAATTGGTATACGTACAGTATAGGACAGTGACAACTACGACCGACCGTGGAATATCGCAATGCACAGCGTTTCACCTTTCTACCAGTCATTTCTGACCTTTCAACCATGCGTTTTACGACGGTTCTTATCGTAGAATTGTGTAATTACGCGTTTCCTGACGAATCTTTATTTCACGTGCGTATTTTCATATATTGCACTTCGCGAGAATCGAACACGTTCGCGCGAGACAGCGGTAAATGTTATTTGCACCGAACATTAAGTTTAACTATTTTAATTTGATTTAATTTGATTTAATTTGATTTAATTTGATTTAATTTGATTTGATTTTATTGAAAAATTGCAGATTTTTCTCACGAGTCAGTTGATTGCGCGAACTGTACCGACGTGAAAGCCATGTGGTCCATGTGGCGTCTCGCTTCTTTATCTCGCGCGCATTAGGAGCCAAACGAGATGCCAAAAAAGGTGAGCGCCCCGATGAATTACGTCAGTGTCCGTGCGCAATTCGTGCGAGCGCAATTGATGTTCGCAATCGGCGCGAAAGTGGACGACAATATCGGCGTACACCGAAACGTCGGAATAAATTCATTAACCGACGCAGCGTTCCCGACGCGCCGTCTCGAGGGCACCGTTCTAAAACGCTCGCCGGTTCGAACCGTGCAACAATTTATATGTCTCAATTTTTTTTCAATCAAGATAATAACCGTTTTCACTTCCAAGAACAATTAATGCAAATCTCACGAGCACCGTTGCGAGACATAGCAGGCTATTTTTCCTCCCGTTTCATTTTTTTTCTACGCCTTTTTCAAAGAGGGGCGTAGATTCCAGACTTTACGGCAGCTGAACGTGACTAGAAAAAGAGCGTCACGGCCAATTTAATGGCATTCACGCGAGAATCGACACTTTACGCGATACGTTTGATCGAAGGACGGTCGTTATTCAAGATTAAGCGTGTTCCTGTAAACGCCACCAAAATCTGCAGGTTCGCCTAACCGGCTACCTTTCACATTCCCGGAGACGCCGCTAATCCCATACACCGTTTGCAGTCTTTAACTATTTTACAACCTTCTCGAACGCTCACCTATAAACCTGAGCGAGAAAAGAAAAAAAAAAAAAAAAAGGAATCCTAAAATCTAATCCGACGAAAGTTTCCAGCCACAGAACTATCTGCACCGAACTAAACGGGAATGGACCACGGGATGAATAGTCGCGGCGCCGACCTTGCTCGCCGAAGAATGAATATCCTCCGGAGTGAGAAAGATTCTTATACGCGTACCCATAAAATTAACTGCGATTCAAGCGACGTTACATCTTGAGCATCGCTGAATGATCCCAATCAAGCCACGGCGTGGCATGCGGCGAATTTGAAAAATGAGAAAAAACGCGGATGGCACGAAAACACTTTTTTTAAAACGATCGACTATAAATCTCGTGACAGTGTCGTATATTATTATAACGCGATGCTAACCGCAATTACGGATGTCCCCCCTCCCCCCTCCCCTTCGTGTCCCGACCCTTCGTGGACCTTTCACGAGGGACACGAATGGTTCAAACAAGTTTCGTTATTATCCAACGAATGGGTCTTCTTTCGCGTCTCCTGCCAACCACCGGGACACGTTATCGTTCGTCGCACGAACCGATGAGAATCGATGTGACAGTCCAATCGACGGGCCCACGGGTCACCGTTTCTTTTCGCGGGGCATAAAAGCGAGACAGGCGTACTGGCAATGGTGAGCGGCTTCACCTTCCATCAGCAGGGGGCAACAAGCCTGCCAGACGACGACGGACGAAGATGACGATCAAGATGACGACGGAGACGGCGACGGAAACGTGGAACACGGTAATAGCGGCTGCACGAGGAAAACGGGCACGTGAAAACGAATTTTTTGTATCCTGCAACTTTATGCTATAAACGCGATGCTCCTCGACGGAGGAAAACAGTTGCGGCGGATACCCTGGGATCTTTTTATTCGTAGTTTATGATCGTGTGCGAATGGCGTCCGTTTGAGTTGTGCGGTATAGTAATACAGAAAATGAAGTGTGTATATGCGTACGCGTGGTCGCAAACTGTGGAATTTCGCGGTTACTCGAATTAAAATTGAACTTTATGTAATAATTATTAATTAAACAGTTTTCTTGTTCGATACGATAATGATAGTAAGCGTTGCTTCGTCGCGTTCCAAAGTATGTTACGATTAGTTATTTATTAATTATGAACAGCGAACACCCCTTCGTACCTAGCTTTTGTTCGGGTTGCCAACCCTGTCCGGTGGGCGGATTCGAAGGACCCTAATAAAACGGGGAACTCGCGAATGAGAAACGTAAGGCGGGTATTATGGTTGCTCCTAACACGACACGCGACTAAATTGTTAAACGCAGTAAATATCGGGCCAGCATTCAACACTAACGCAACGTCAATGCCTTACGTGGCAACCTGCAAATTTCTCTATACGGATTTGCTGTTACGCCATGCACGTGTTTGTTATTTCTCGTTCCAGCGCGACGCACAGTTCGCGTTCTCTCCGCCTTGGCAGCGTACATTAATTCGACAACAACAAAAAAATCTTACCGTACACCCGGTACACGCATAATGCATCCACGGGGGTTTCGTTATAAAATAAATCGTTCGTAACCGCGGTACCGATAAACATAACGAGAAAGTTGCCACCCAAAGTTGTATTATACGCGCTACGATTTCCGTCTCGGGATAAGTAACGGGAGAACATAGTAGGGATTTTTTTCGCTTGGAAGTTGACCTGCCCGGAATCCGGTACAATTAGGTCCCCTCGTTTTAGTCGCTTTCAAGCGCCCGTGTATATAGCGCAAGTACGATCTATCTATCTGAAAAATGTCGATCAATAAAATAAATGTACACAAGTAACCAGAAACATTCGCGTGCACTAACTGCGACCGAAGCATCGCCACCCTCCCCCGCCGTGCCAACTGAACAGTTCATAAGATAACGAAGACAGAGGAGTAGCCGAGAAAGATACCAGAAGGAAGACGTTGGCAGATATAAAATTAACGGCGATAAAGCGTACAAGGGTATAAAGAGGAACGCAAAGAGCGAAGATAAGAGGCGAGCACGAGGAAGAGTACAGTGGCGGAGTGGACGGTCGGTCTTATTGGTAGAAGAATGGTTTGCAATGATCCTCCCCCCTCCAACTCTCGTCAAACCTCCTCCTACGCTGCTTCCCCTGCGACCTTCCACCCCTACCCGCCATTCCTCGGCTTCTCATCTATTCTCATTCCCGCGCGCGTTATGCCCGATCATTACGTATGCTAATATTTACATTTAGATTGCACGGCTTAATCGAAGTGACGCCATGCGGTAATATAGCCGGCGCCATGGCGCTAAACTGTGGCGCCCGACCTGTCTCTCTCTTCCTACCGCCCGACCACCAACCCGCCATTGACTCTTCCTCGCCGCTTCGTTCCTTTCTCCCCTTTTTTCCACCAGAGCCCCCTCTGGTCGCTTCGCCCCGTTCCTTTACTATCGACCTCTTTGCACGCTGCTTTTATTTGTTTAATCTTTTCCTCTCTTCTTTTTTTCGCCGTCCGCCGTTCCGCAAACCGCTCGCGCGACAGTAGTCAATTCGGTCTCTCCCACGGGTTGTTATTTCGCTTGTACGCCGCGCAGCGACACGCCGTTTTGTCTCGCGGGGAGGCCACGGGGTGGCACTGTACGCGTCGATCGAGAAATCGAACAGCCATTGTATTCTATGTCGTCGCATATCGTGCTTAAGTTGAAATTATTCTCCGCGATGCGTACCCCTTTAGCATCGCGTTTGTTCCACGTAATTAATAAGTTCTCCGCGACGCACCAACGTTTCCGTTGCGAATCGTACGAATAGCGTAGCGACGTCGCCGGTTCCTCGTGATCGCGTCTCGTTCGCGAAATCGCGCGAGGGAAAACCGACGCGAGAAAAGAATACGGGGATAAAAGGAAGGTGCAGCTCTTCGGAGGCTTCTAACGACCGCGATAAAGAAATCTCCGACGGGCCGTAATGGAAATAGAAAGCGCACGGACAATGACAGCGGACTTGTCCACGGGTAATAAATGCGAACTCGCTAATTGATTCTAAGTAACCAATAAATTCCGCTGCCCACATTGTGAACGCGTTGCGGTGAAGCATACGCGTGTGGCCGAGCGCTATCTTTCTTCGACGGCGACGGCCTGTTCATTTTTCCTCGAGGCCGCCTGTCCGTCGATGCGCTATCGTAGAAAAAAAATGACCATCTTAATCGATGCTCCCCGACCAAGATAATACGCCGCGTATCGTGAGGTATATCGTTGAGATATCGGCGCAATTAATTGTGATGCTCGGGGATGATATTTTAAGAGAGAGAATATGCATGTTACGCGTGGCAAGTTAATTCAGAATTCATTATTTCTCGAGTTATCGGCTTGCGCACTGACCGTGACGTTGTGCTATGTTAAACTAGAATTTTATCGACTACGTACGCACATTTCGTTGCGAGATAATAGGAGGGATAAATCGTGGTTAAATATTAACGCGCGGTACTGTAGAAAAAATTGAATACCAGTCACTAATCGCCGACAGACGTGCCTAGTTATTTTCACAATCGAACCGGCGAGATCATTAGTCAGCGTTAGATACGCGGCCATCGTTTACGCTGGCCCTCCGTTATTCCCTCTGAAAAGTAAGAGGAATGGGCGCAAGTATTCGAACCATTTCATTTATTCCGTCCGCGTTCTACGGTGATTAATGACCGTATAGAAATCGGTTGGATAAAGGAAAAAGGGGGCCGAGTGAACACGCGAAGAATTTGGTTCCCGCTATTTACAGTGAAAGTTTTACGTCTGCGAGACAATGTTCTATGGAACAACAGGCACTGGCAAAGGTAACGAATGCAGAATATATTGATTTCGCGACACGCATTCAGGGGGGGGGGGGGGGGAGAAGACTGTGTATGCATCGATCTTGCTAATCCCTTAATAAAAGTACTCGAACGTCGAGACAATAATAGAAGTAAAAGGTACCAGACGATAACAGTCGACCATGATTACACGGCTCTGCAAATACGATTATCGGGTCGATCTACCCGATAGGGGAGGAGAAGCATCTGAAGGCAACGCACGCAGAAAGAGAAAGAAGACGCGCTGGTTGGTAAGACAAGGCTACGGATAAAGGAGGCGGGCGATCATTGATATATATGATTTATGCAGGCCACTTGACTCTCATTAATGCCCTCAGTCTCTCAATACGTATGCTGTATCCTTTCCTCATATTTACGAGCTGGGGCACTTTAACTTTTCCACCTAGTAACTGAACTATAACTTCTCTATCGAACGAACGTTCCTTTTTCTTTTTCTTTTCGTTTTAATGCGATATATTTATAGCGGTTGTACGAAGCGAAGAAGGGCATCTGGCGTATAATATGTGTATTATTTCGCTCAGACGATTAAGAATTCTGATAAATTGAAGTGAACAGCTTGCCGGTCGAATTCCGTTCATTTAAATATAACGTTCAGATCGATATTGCTATAATGTGCTAAATTGTCGAGAGCTGTGGCACGCGTGTTTATCCGCAACGGTGATCGATGCACGAGTTTCAGGATCATATTACGGCAATTCCCTTATCTTGGAGATAGCGTGACAACATGCCACTACATTTTCTCCCTATGTTGTCTATACTGGTAACAGGTGTAAACCTTGTCCCATATAACACTGTGCATGCTTCGCGTAGAGGACAGCACTAATACCGCTTTCGGTGAGTTTGGAGGGTGGGGATGTACAATGCACTGATTGTAAGGTTTTCCGCTAAAAATGTATCTTCAGATTTTTTTTTTGCATTCACTCAATACGGTAGAAATTATTTAGGCGGAACCATTTTTTTTTGTAATTAGTCCAAGTCAACCGAGGGGGACATCAATTTTAGAAATACGATTGCGACCGTATACCTGTCCCAAAATTCTGCTACGCCTGCAGTAGTATAGGTCGACATTGTCCCGACAGCTGTGTGTATCTCAAGCCAACGTTATTTTACAAGGAAAAGCAGAGTTACTTACTGAAATCTCCCGGGCAAGATTTGCAGCATCGTCCTGGTAAAAGAACAGGTTCTTTGCATGTGAGTTCCGGACACTCGTTTTTGATATTACGACATTGGACCCTCGCGACGATTCGTCGTTTCTTTTGCACCTGAAAGCAAAATATGTTCTTATTATTCAACCGCTGAAACATTAATAATCCTTAAAGTACGATTCGATTATTTAATTCGTGCATCAACAGTTTAATTAATATACCTTTCAGTATAATTAATTAATCGGCGAATCGCAGTTGAGATGCAAGCAGACACTACTGACGCATGCCAATACATTATTCATTCCTGCCAACTATTCGAATTTCCACGAGTTTCTCTATGGACTTGGCCATACTACTGGACACGTGACGTATGAAAGTGTGATTGCAATGCTTCCATGTCCTGTAAACGTGCTCACATGTTTATTACTCCTTTACGCACCGCTGACGATAGTTTTAAGCGTTTACATACACCGCGTGCATAAATCTATCCGCAAGTAATTGGTACGTGTTATTGATCACAAAGAACTCGTTTATCACGGTCAATGGTGCCATTATTCGCGACACGATTTACAATACTCCCACCCCACCAGTATAAACGATCATTTAACGTCTCTGTCCGTTGCCACTTTCTATGGGTTTCACGTGAAAAAGAATCGTCCACCTAGCACGATTATCCTGAATCATGCCAATAGTGGCATGCTGTTACTAACGTGTTCTGCATTACCGTCTGGCACTATAAATTCATAATCCACGATTTCATAGTTAGGCCACTTTCTACCATAGATCTGCCATTTCGACACAAGGTATTTATTTTCTCTTTCTAGACGTCTTATTCGACCGAGTCGTTCTTTACGAGCTTGTTCTATACGTCGACGCATGCACGATTCAATTCGTAAACTGGGTATATTTCCACTTTTGTAAATCCAATGAATCCTAGCGAAAAGATAATATCGAAAATATTCCTGTCCTACAAGTAAGCAAGTAAATGAGTTACGTTATTGAGTTCAACTGAATTCCGTAAAAATATCTCACAAAGCATACGAAACAAAAAGAGGAATAGAAAAATGCGTGAAACGTGCAGGACAGATAGGAGCACGCGATACAGGGAAACACTGAAGTAAAGCAAAAAAAGTTCAAGGGGTAAGCGTTGACCGGTCGATAAATATCCAACTTTAGAGCAGATTTGCCGCGTCTAGTTATCTCTCGGTGTGAAAAGCCAATCTGCGGAGATTCTTTTTCAACGATTCGTCGACCGAGGGCGAGGATAAGAGATTACAGATCGGTGGAAGGGTTCTCCAGTTACAGATGGCCAAGAGCAGGAATTAAGTCTGGTATTTTATAGAGCCGCACGGCATTCCTGAAACGCGAGACGATACATTCGGTGTTGATTTGAGCGACAAAGAGGGGAGGGAGGCGCAAGATAAAAAGGAGCGAGGGAAGGAATCGACGCTCGGGCAAAGCAGACGTTAAACTTCGCATTGCACGGGAATCGTAGCGCCAGGAGTAAATTCCTTGTACCAGAAGGCCCCCATAAGATCGCGCGGGCCAGTTAACTGGGCCCCCTTAAACGAGTAGGTGTATTTTTTATCGCTACGAGATATATTTAGGTGTCGCGCGACGCATGTCCTGAGAGCTTCTGATAAGTTTCCGCGCAACTCTGAGACACCCATTTGGTAGAAGCTTTTTAACCGTATCTAGAACAGTGTGTCCCAACCATGTTTCAAACTCGCAACTCTCTCATACAATAATCAAACAATTTCTCCTTTCATTCATGAAAAATAAATCAATGTTGAACGATTAAATTTCTTTACAACGCCACCACAAAACGTAGTATAAATGATACGAGCGTGTGACGTGGCGAATTGCGTGAACGCTGCAGTTAAGTAATAATCGACGTGCATCATCTGCATGGGAAACGTTTTCATGTTTTCGCCGTGATGATCGAGCGAGACAATCGTCACGATTAAAAAGAGTCCCGCTATTTCACGAACCGTAGCCTGGCGTGATTCATCCACCCACGATTTTGTCCGGTCGTGGTAGCCATTCATTATTTCGACGCTATTGTAGAAATAATGATAGGAGCGAGAATAAATGTTCCTGCCCGATCTGGTCGGAAGTTCGTCGCGAAGTGCGCGTGGGGTCGCGCGAGTGGGCCGCGTTTAGGCGTTCCTGCACGAAATGGAAGCTTTCGATGCGCGCCGCCAGTCGAAAAAATTCATCCGCGTATTCTAACGTCGCACTGAAAATACGTCACGACGTTGTCGTTCACGAAAATGTACTGGACGCGGCTGAGTTTGCGGCAAGTTGTCTACCTTGCCGCAAATCCAATTTTAAACGCTCCTTTTCTTGCGTCGCACGAATATCCGCCGTGTAAAAAAAAAAAAAAGAGGACTCAGGTGGCGTTTGTATTCGCATGTATTAACGTGCGCGTCCGCCCGACCGTCTAAATTGCACAAGTTCTATTTTCCCCAGATTCAAATTGAGCAAACAGGCATGAAACCGCAAGTACAAAGACGTAACTGTCGAGAAGTAAAACGTATAACGGTAGACGCTAACCCGGTATGGCTTTAGGTAAAGAAACAACGTCTCGTGTGATTCACGCGACGTGTCTGCTTGGCTGCTCACGACGCCGAAGCCCGCGACCTATCAATAGCTCCTCATATACTCTGAAGAGGGACTGTCATTCCACCGAAGACTAAAAATAGAGTTCGCACGTCCGTCCATAAGCCGTTGCTTCGGAGCCAGTCTTGTACCACTGCCCCTCTCGCTTGCTCCTGCGTTCCATCTCCGCCTAACCTTTACGTCTCCCCCTGATTTTTCGTCCTTCTTCCGCCAAGCCGTGTATTTATAGGCCCTTGTGAAATTCTTTTCTATTTTTTGACCACGAATCGGCCCAATCAGTAAACGTGACAACGCGTACACATCTTCGTTTCGTGTGTACGGGGTATGTTTGTCGAGCCGCGCAACGCTCGATCGAAAAATGAAACACGAATAGATCGATTGTTATTTTTTTGCTTCGCCTTAACGTTCGGTCAGATATTAAGGTGTATCATTGAATTTGCGGAGGGAATGAAATATATACTGACTCGATATTATAGCCAGCCAAGGACGAAAATTTATGAAGATTGGCTAAATTAAACTCCATTGGTACAGTCGTGACCGTGCTGTCCGGACGACAAATGCATGCACGACAGAAGCCGTTACTACGATAGAGAAGATTGATTGAACCGCACAAAGCGAGGCCTCCGAATTGCTTTACGATTGACCTGAAATTTATTTCTACATTCTTAACCCACAATCGGTCGTGTACGGGTCACGCGTTATTAACCCAATGTTATTAACCTCGCGATGACTCAGCTGGACCATGATTTTGAATCCCATGGAACGCTTTTCATCGTCATCGTTGCCGATGCACCGTCGACCAATGGTGTACAAGTTCACCGCGAACAGTAGGATCCTGTTTGCAATCGTGAGCCACATATGGCATGCGATATATAAATCACTATATATCTATGCAACAAACACGAACACGATGCAATCCTAAATTTGCACAGAATAGCCGATTAATCGATCCACGATCGTTCGTTCGTGAAATCTTAATGAAATCAACGTGTTCGATTGATTAATTGCGAAAACAAACCCGGCTACCAAAAATTCCTACCGGATACGCCTGTTTTTCAGCGCTAAACATTCGAACACAGAAAAGGGGAAGGAAGGTGAATGGCGCGGAGAAGAATGAACGCAAATATCGCGTAGGTGGTGTCGGTGGGTCTTGTAGAATGAGATGAGTATCTTTAATAGTCGGACGATACAAGGCGGCCGACAAGTCGTGGGTATCAAAGACCCTTGAGAATCCACCTTACATCGCCGTCTATTTTCTGCTTCGGTGGTATGAACACGACGGTGTGGGTGTCGGCGAAATCTCGACTGGATCATCGTCTAACGGAGCTTTTGTACCGGGTACCGATGCAAAGGGTGTTTCGTAAAAATAAAATGAAATAAAAAAAAAAGAAATTATAAATGATTGGGTAAGCGCAATAGCCGAAACTCTGATCGCACGCCGCACGGTTCGACCAAGCAGAGCATAGACGAGGCCAGGAGGCCTTTCGTCGAGAAAGTCCGGAAGAGAAGCACTAAACGCGACTAATCGACCAGGGGCCTCAACTTTTATCCGTTGAAAATCACGTTCATTAGTGTCGAGGCCTATTATTATTTCTGCAAGTCTGCAAGAAACGTTAATAAAAAGTACGGTTCGATTTAGCAATCAGCCATCGTTCATGCATCGTAATGAACAACGATATACGCGCAGGGTGTTCAGCAAGCATCGACACGTGATAACGGTGTATTACAGGTCCTCGTAAAAAAAAAAAAAAGAAAAATGGGAAACAGAGTAATAAAACGAACGTTGCTTTACGATTTTCATCTAATTAAATCGTAGACCACGTGTAATCGTCCTCGACATCGTTCCTAGCCGTGTACGCGAGAGAAAAAAAAGAAGAGTCATAAAAAGGCGAGAGGATTCAAGGTTAAAAAAGTACGCAGATTTTTATGCAAATACACGGCAGGAAATGGTTATCGATGGTTATCGTGAGAAATGTCGATACCCGCGAGACGGAAGACGAAAGGGCAAAGAATATCGATGACGCGCCGCCAAGGGACGTGCCTGTACATAGTATTATACACGGTGACGTTATCGTTCAGCTCGCATATGTGGACGCAAAACAAAGCGGCGTTACTCCCGTGTCGCGTATGCTCGGAATGCGAATGACAATTATTGCGCGATCGGCCAAGAATTTGAGCGATTCCGGTCAGTAGGAACGCGAAATAGGCTGGAATCGATCCTCGCCTCGATGACGACCTTTCCTTGAAATTTGCATAAGCATCGTTCTTTTTCCCTGCTGTATTTATTCACCGGTTCGGCGGTTTCTTTGATTGGACCGGTAAAAAAAATAATGTAGAAACGAAAATTACGGTCGGTGAATTTTTGCATTTCGTTTTGCCCGGATGAGCGGCAGCGAGGAATTAATTTCGGGATGGCGTAATCGCGTTGAACGCCGATTTAATTCGGCGTACTTGACGTCACGCGACCACAACGAAATGCATGCATATGTATGTTAAGCATTGGGACACGTATATCCACGTGATAAAATGTATTACCGAACGTAGGTGTGGTCCGTCGGAGTTTGCGTCGAAAATACGGGCTTGCCGAACAATCGACCGATCTATCGATCAAAGAGAAAAAAAGAATATCTATTCATTATTAATAATTATTACTAATTATCCAATGTCTAACTGCCGTACCTCTGTGCTCATTTGTAAAGCAACGAGTGCAAGAGTTTAAACAAAATAATTGTGCAAGGTACGACATTTTTTTTCCTTTTTATTTTTCGGAAGTCAGAAAAGGCATAGAAATATGCCAGAAATTCCTGGACTGGAGGTTTAAGGAACGTGGTGGTATGACGTGTCGCGGTATTCTCCCGAAACGATACGTGCGGGACATAACGTTCGCGTGCATACAGGCTGTACGCTGCAAGTAGTAGTGGACGAGCTGAGAAACGGACGCCAGCCTGTCTCGGATCAGGAATGGGATTAGAAAGCACGACAAGTCTCCGTGGGTCACGTCACCCAGATCGAGATTTAGTCCGTGCCTCGCGTATTACACTGATCTGCAACACTCTCCAAAGAGCAATGCCATTTCTATGACCTTCTCGGGACAGGCGATCTAAGAAAGCGCGCTTGACACCGACTGTATAGCTCCCTATAGTGTAGATTGGAAACCTGTCCAAACTATGGGGTGTACAATTTTTCCAAGTACATAAATCGTGCGTACTGAATTCCTCAATGTTTCAACGGGCACAAATAAATGACGGCAAGAAAACATAAACAGTACGGAGACTCAAGATTGTATTGCGCAAATTAGCCCATCGATGACGTTGACGAGTGCAAGATCAATCACCACGAAGCGACGAAAATATCGCATGAAAAATGGAATATCGTCGAAATATTGAAACAGGCTATCCTAGCGAACACGTCGGGGTGTTCCTGGGCTCGTGTACCTGCACGAATAGTCTGGTGTGAATACCGTAAAAGTCGCGTCAGGTCGGCCGGTTACATAGAAACGAAATGTTGTATGTGCAACTCGAGGCATGCCTCGACCGCAAGGGGGTTAAAGGTCGGACACAAACGAATACACTAGGGGGGAAAGGGAGAGCGGTAACACACACACACACACACACACACGCGCGCGCGCAATATAGATGCACGAATGCTTGGGGGCACACCCACTTTAATACGTACCGGAATGCATTCGCATTTGATGCAGTACATGACTCCGAAGGGCGGGCCCAAATCCGCGAACCAGGTGGAGCCCAGTTCCCGTATCTGCTTGCCGAACGTGCATTCTGTAACAAAGAGATATATTTCAATGGTACTGGTGAATTTTTGATACATTTCATTCCGTCTTGATCTAATAACGAGTGATGTGGTGCGTGTATGCTGGTGTGTACGCAGCTGTGGGGTCGTTCGAAAAATGTCTTGGCTAAAATATTTGAAAGCGAAGAGAATGCGGAGTTCTAGGTGGGACGGGGAGGGCGCTGTAAAGGAGAAAGGTTTTACGAGTAAATACTTAAGCTGTACGGAACGGTTCGAATATTACTTTTATCGGGTGGCAGAAATTTGATAAGGCGAACAGATTCGGCGAATTCGCGAGGATTCATTTCTTTGGCGACGCTCTCATGAACAATATAGGGCTTCACGATCAATTGTTTCAATGCATTATTGAACTATTTAATAACGTACCGCGCGCTAAATAGTAAGAACCCTTGACCGAGGATAAAAGTTCGCGTACAAAAGGACTGCGCGAACCCCTCGCATTCCAGAATGGAATAAAAGTGAAATGGCGGAATGAATGGAGGCCTCTTCCCGGGTGGAACGCCGCTTGATCGCGAGCCTCTGAATCATCGTCGTACTCGTAGAAGGAGCAAATGTTCCCTCTCTCGTGTCGCATTTAAAAATCGCCGAGACGACGATGAGACGGTGCGCAAAGGAAGGAAAACGACGAATACAAGAACCGACAGAGAAGGGAGAGAGGAGATCTGGGAAGAAGGAAAAAAGAGCTTGCGCCATTCTCACAAGGCCGTTGCCTCGTTTAAAACAGAGACGCTGTGTCTCACCTACTTCCTCTAACGAAAAAAAAGAGCGAAAAATAAAAGAACGGAAGTGCAACCAACTCTAGAACCGTGTGTATGACTGTGGTCGCGTTACGACGCCCCATCTATCGCTTCCACGCGTAAAAATAAGCGATCGACCGCTCTGCCGCGTCAGAAATAACGAGGAAACGGAAGATCGATTCGTCCCGTCGGATTATCCGAATTACTGTCGCTTCTGGGGAAAAAAATCTTGCGATAGAAATATTACTGCCCGTTGAAAACTTCGTAGGTATTTACGAGCTGATAACGAAGGGCTTCGCGGTTGTCGCACCTCGTCAGGCGAAAATTATTCGATCCCGGAATACCGACTGGTTTAGTTTATGGAAACGCAGTGCTGCCACTGCGGTAACTACTGGGTCACGTGGCCAGGCTGGATTTTACGTTTCGCACGATACTTGACGCGCACATGTATTTCAAATAACCGAGAATTATTCGGGATAAAGATGCAGCGCTACGGGGGCGTCGCACGGGGTCGTTGACATTTTTTCCACCAGGAAGACTTTGTATTTTCGTACCGCGATGATCAAAAACAATTTTCTCAAGCACTATAAATTGTAATACTTTAATACAAAATGAACTGTCTTGAACACACTACAAGCATAAGACCGTTACTCAACCTAGAATCCAAAATATTCCCGGCACGAAGTCCGTGCAAAACTGCAGCATCACAACCGTCATACCTATTATCTCGAGGGAATGCGTCTTTCAGGTAGGGAAACGCAAAAAAAAAATTGGACGCAACAAATTATCCTCCGATCAACGTCAGAGATTCCTGCATCGTTCGCAACGGGGCCGTTGTGCGTCGCACCGGTGTGTAAATCACATTAGAATTCATCCAGAACGCCGATAGGATGCAAGCGTCGCGACGCTCCAAGGAAGAACGAGAGGAGATCGGTCTCTCTTTCGGCTCGTCCAGTCCGTCCGTTTGCTCTCAGATGCGCACACGTTCGATAGAGGAAGAGAGGAAGAAAGATACACACTGTAAGGCTCGTTGCGCGAGGTCGTTGCACCGCGTGCGCTAAGTCGTTCTAAGCGTAGAGTCGGTTCTAAGCAACCAGAAGCCCGACAGAGGAGAGCCTCGATACGCCACCGCATCGCAAATATGCGAGACAAGCGCTATTTCGTCGCATTGTGCCGTCTTTTTATTCGCCCGCGTTCAAATATAATCGCCAATCACTCCAATCGTTTTAAACGCATATTTTTATCGCCAATTACAAAGAGGCCTTCAGGCGCTGGACAATGCCCGCCTCTATCGGTTTGCTATTTCTTTTCTCGCGGCACAAAAATCGTCGATTTCTCTCGCCTCGAGTCAGCGTCGGGGACAGGACGACCCAATAGGGGGATATGTTAACGCCATTGGCAAGTTGCGATACACCTCTGCACATGGAGCGGAATGCGCGGGCGATAGGGCGTCGGCATAGGCGTCGAATCTCGCTAAACGTTTAATCTATTATTGGAAGGATGAGAATAGGACTTGCGGTGGAGTGGATGTCGTGGCGTATAGAGTGGCCGGTGCTAATTTGGCCCATATACCAACGTTTCATAGACCGTTAACTCCGCTGGTGTAACATATGAACTGTGAAATCTTGCGCGCTTTATCTCGAAACGGGCAACCGAAAGGACTACCGTGAATCGCGCTCGCCTATACGGCGAAGCTTTTCTAGCAGACGGGGACGGCATGGAGCTGTTCAAATTTTCAATCGACTGCAACATAACGGCAATGCTTTGGCTACCACTTTTTCGGTTCGAAGGGGAGCAATTATGAAAGTTGAGCGTAGTCGCGGGAAGTTTTGTTCCACAAGGTTTTCCATTGATTGGGTAATATTTTTTATCTCTATATCTTCATTGTTTTCTCCCGTGCGTATACACGTTCGTAACAGCGGTTTCGTTGGCGCTTGATACATAATGAGAATAGAGGCACCAGAGTGCAGCAGCAGCACAGTTCGTGCAATCGAATTAGCGGTGCATTATTTGCATAAACGGATTAGCATAAATTAAGTAGAATAGAAACGCGCGGATACTGTGTGCGTAAATTGGCTGCAATTTGCATAAATGGGGGTAGCAACGCGCGAAATGTTAACCACATCCTCGCCGTTCGCGGAAAAATAAACGAAGTGTATACATTATGTACAGTTAGAGTGGCGTGAAAAAATTAAATCGACGATTACTGCGGGCGTTCAGATTTAATTTGAGCTATTTCAATCGCGTTTGTTCCTTTGAACTTCAATTGCAATGGGACCCACGGGAGAGGCAAACTCATTAGTACCGCAAAAATACCGATTCTTCATCTTTTTAACTGGATAATAAGGAAAAAATTAACTGCGGAACTGTATAACGTTATCGCGTTACATATATGGAAGTACGCAATTTTAGTGACGATAGAATTTGGTGCGTTTGAAGTTCAAGCTTCGTCAGCGGGCGATTCACTTCATCTACGTTTAGCTTTCCGCGAATCCCATTGAGAATTCCAGGAACACGATTTCTGCCACTATTCTCAGCCACGTAGCCGGTCTAGGATAACGTTGCCACTCTAACCCGGGAGTTCGATGAACCACGATGAATCCTCAGTCGGTTTAGGAAAAATACAACAGGATAGACCACTGTTAATCCTAAAATACCCTAGCCCGACGACCGCTGACTCGTCTCGTCCGATGTGTAAGATCGGACAATGTACTTCGCCTTCTGCATGTACCAGGTCATTTACAAAAATCTCTACGTATACTTGTACCATCTTAAATAAAATAAAAAGATCACGAAAGCGTATGTTTATTTCATCGAACGTAACTTTTCCCCCTCGTCAATCGTCGTTCTCCATTATTTTATCAATTACCAACGACCTTTTATCAATTCAATTCATCGGTTCAACGTTATTAATAAATTGTTCGTATTCAGAGAATACGGTGCACGTACCCCGGAGTGGCGCGACGGTGAACATTCGAAATAAGACATTAAAAAGCATCCGTACCTCCGTTATTCTCGCGAAGGCATCGTTGAAAACACGCACGTGAACTATTTTATTCGGGACGAAAAAAGGCTGTTCCAAATTCTCCGGCAGAAAATTTACCACGACTTTATTACCGCTGCTATTCAATAAACTGAACGGGTATATGGTGGTGGCGCGTACACGTTGAAGAAAGTTGCAGAAAACTTGGCAACGAAACCGTACACGTTACCACGTTTTTTTTTTTGTTTTTTTGTTTTTATTTCTTCTGCCCGCGCGAAATTCAAAACGCAACCGAGAGAGTCGCCGCCAGTTTCGACGACGATAAACCCGCCCCCGCAAAAGATGCACCACGACCACGATATTAATTTTGTCCGAGACTAGGTTACATAAATTTACGGTACACTTTGCTCGTCGAGAAACGGTAACGAACACGGATACAGTAAAAAGCAGCATTACAGCTGCGTGTAATGTCTGTTGAAATTAGAGAATTTTTCCTATTCGCGTCTGACATTAAGTTTCGGCCGATTTGTCGATGATACAGTTGTCTATAGCCGAGAAAGAATAATTATTAAACTGCAACTACGCGAGATCCCTAAATTACGTGTATTTTATTGCATACGCATTATCGCATTTGCATTTAAAATTAAATTACTATTAATTAAATGCTCACTAAACAATGCACCGATATGGCGAGTACCAAAAATTACACGGATTCGATTGCATCTATATAAAACATTTTTATAATTTCGTTAATTAGCTAACTTTCTGTCAACGGAATTTCAGTGAATTATGAACGTATTGGCTGTAAATCGTTTAAAAATGAAACAATCACGTAGAACTGTAACTATTATAAATGCCAACCGGATTTCTTCTGAACGGCTCATATACTCGTATCAAGTACTTGCTAGAATAAATAACGATCTTCATCAGCAACGGTAGAAAAAAAGACCGGGGGAAAAAGTATAGGGAAGAAACGGCGCGATAGCTGGGCGAGCGAACGACAAACACATGTCACTCTCTTTCCTCGCTTTATCCACTTTTCTCCACCTCGCTTCCTTTTCCATGAATCTCGCAACGTTACGCTTCCTTCCTGTCCGCTCTATTTCGCGATTCGCCACTTGTTTACCCTTTCCCTCTTTGCTACAATCCCTCTCACTCCGGTGGCTCTCTTGCTCGTCCCCGTCTCGAGTTTCATATCACCTTTAGCATCGTATACGGGCTCACGTCACGTGACATTGGGATGCACCGACTACCATCGAGGTTATTTTATCTGAACGCGACCACGTACGTACGCGCCTCACCAAGAGATTTCATTGCGACTATCGATTGCGATGTTCTAGCAAAGAAATTAACACGAACGGAAAGGAAAATGGTTACTTCTGAGTGTACATTTGGATGTACTACCCCTAACACCCCCTTAACCCAAGTTTCCCGTGGACGAATTCAAGTAAATGAAAAAGACGACGTTTCTCATCGGCGATTCGCAAGGAAATCGCCAAGACAATGAAAGCAAATACGAAAAACAAATACGAAAATAAGAATCGGACGGTTTATTCATCTTCGGATCCGATCCTGCGGGTCGCTTTCTCATAGCCTGGTGTCTGCGAGTCCGCAAGTGGGTAGACACGTAGGCGACATACTCTTCGACGTCGACCTCTGCCTGTCTCGTTGCTACGTATAAAACCATGACGCCGTTGGGCGATTCTGTACCTGCTCTCTAGGCTACAGGTATCACGTAGGTGTACACCTACGCACGCCTGCGCCGAATACGTGTCTCTCCCTTTTATTAGGGGGCCGCAGCCTCTTTCGTACCGAAGAAAATGGGATCGCGTCAGCCATCGTGACAAGTTTCTCCAAAAACGTGCCGAAAATACGTTACAAATTTTCTTTACGCCGAAGGCCGAACCGAGGCAAGGGGGACAAAGGGAAAACTATTAAATAGACGTTAAATCGGAGAACGCAAGTAAGCGTACGAAAATATGTCACCAAGTCGTTGATGCTTCTTGAATCGTACGGGGGAACAAGAAACGTAACGCAGACGCGACGCACAGGAATATATATATTGCTAGTCGATCGGAACAGTACCGGCCCAAGAACGGGAATGTTAATACCGCGTCAAGAGTTATGACAAATGGCGCGATTCTGCAAGGGACGTGCGAAGAAATATGTTACTGTCGCTCCAGAGACGCGAAAGAAACGGCCGCCGACTGTATAGAGATGTGGCACGAGTGGAACAGAACGTATACGATATCCCGGCGTAATATAAAAACAACGGACAAAAACGTTGCAACTTGTAGTTCGCGCGAAGCGACATTTTTTCACGACCTGGTAACTTTTGGAACGCGTTACGGTTACGATTCTCGCGGCGGTAAGGTTCGAAAGATTTCAGATAAAATTCCAACGGTGCCTGGAATACGAATGGCTCGATTACACCTGACGGTGTTCTGTTCATCAAAACGAAATTTATAGAACGTGCTAAAAATAGCGGAGGTAAAAATTAAATTTTACATTAATATTGAAAGCTCGTGTTACACAGTTATGCTAATCGTAGATTTTTCTAGGGGAATTAAATTGTGGCAATGGTAACGGCGTAACAATAAGACGGCGCATGTATGCAACGATTAAACCACCGGAGAATCTGCAAGAGAGTCAATGATCTTCTCTATGTGCACTTCCCATAAACAAACAGATCCGTGCACGATATGCGTGCGCATATAGATCGCGTGCAGGCCGGGTAAAAACAGATCCCAATCGCATAGACACGCCGATCCTGTAACTAACTAAGCCCATAGGTAACCCCGTCTTCTTCGGAACGCAATACAAATGCAGTAGGTGATATACACAAAAAAACAGACCGAGCAACGGAAAGTAGAATTTAACGCGACAAAAATCACGTCACACAAGAGAAAAAGAGGAAGAAGAGTGAAAAAGTGTTATACAAGGAGAGAAGGGTTAAAAAGAGATGGGACGACTAAGGCAGACACGAAGAAGACGAAAGAAGGCATAACGCTGAGAAGCTGTTTTTTCTCATTCTCATTCTCTCTCTCTCTCTCTCGCTCTTCCTCTCTTTGTCGTACACTGTCGTCGAGACGGCAACCGGCGATGCAATGTCGAGTGCCGAGTGCTATATATAGGTGGCCCTGAGTGTGCAAAAATCACCCTACAAAAATCTGGATCAAGGGGCCATTCACCAACTACGCCAAGCATTACGGTGCGTCTGACTCTGGTGTGCCCTGCAAGTACGCCAAGTCTCGTTCAACGGACGCCGTCCTCGACGCCGTCATCGTTCACCACCCTGACGCAGCCGGCGACAATGTATTCCACGGGACCCGCACGCCTGTGCGCCAAGCCATACACAGAAAAAGTTGAACCAAATTGTGCGCTCGAAGATTGTCAATGCTGTCGCACGGCGACCACTTGTTAAGCGTTTCAGAGTTACATGGAAGCGGTCCTTAATGCTGACTTCGCTGATTTTCGTTCGGCGTCGCGGCTGATCCGATTCTATGTGACCAGCCTATCGTTCGCGTGGGACGATGATCGGTGATTTCGCGCAGCGGTGGGCGTGACTAGACGTTAGACGTTTTATTTGGCGTTTATTTATCTTGCTGTATACATAATTGAATTTCCGATGGACTTCAGAAAAATGGTAGATCGCATTAGAATGTTCCGGATACCGACTCGTACATGTACACGTATCGTTCAATCGAGATATGCGCTACATCAAGTGGCATGCGACAATTGAAATTCGCGTGACTAGTGGCGCCAGAAACTCGCCAGAGATCAGACGACACGATAAGCATCACGATATCCCTCGGCGAACGGCGACGGTGGCGCGTCGTCCAAAAATGGCTAAACCTCTGCGCAGAGAAAAGGGACAGGTTCGCTGTTACACTTCCTTACACGGGTAATTATGACCGTATTTGTCGCACCAGCCGAGATCCCTGCTACTGCCGTTTCGCCGACCACGTTACAACGCCGCCTCGAACTCCACCAAACTCCACACACTGTTGCAAACCGTTCCATCGAACAATGTTTTTTCCTTGCATTTATTTCCTTTAACGGAGTTTCTCGTTTTTTTTTTTGTTCTCTCTTACTCTCGCCATCTTTTAACTACTCCATATTCACTGAACTGGCTTTTCCGTTCCTCGACGATGGTGTTTCAACTTTCTTCCTTTTCCCTTTTTTCCATTCCACAGTTGATTGCGAATCAGACGTGATATTGCATAAGGTTCTCGATAGTGATTTATTGCCTCTTCATTTCATTAAAATCGAAATGACGGACTCTCGCGGGCAGTGCATCGCGTGCGGATGCACGGCGAACCTCCTCGATCATTCACTGTTACCACCCGCCATACCTGCACACACTGTCGCGGTTAAGGAATCGAGTGGAAACCGTACGGAGGAGTCAGTGTGCGCTCGAGCACGTAACTGCAGTATGTATGCACTTTGCTGCTCGCGTGCGTCCACGACTCTCGGGTTCGGATAACTCAATCTCGGCGAGCGTCTCGCGTTTCATAGAAATGCATCTTTCGAAGTAATCTTTTCAACTAGCGTGACGTACTGTTCTAGCCCATTTATCGAGCGGTTGCACACGCGCCTGAAGAGATCAGCCTGCACACGACGTTGGCTCCCTTAAAAGTGCATTATACGTTTTCCTAATTTTTCTCCCCCTAGAATAATTATTGGTGGAATTCCAATACACGTTGCACGCCGTTCATTGAGAACTCTCAATCTAAATTGTTAAATGCACCAGAGAGCCAACGTACTGGCGACACCCACGCGTCTCACCGCCGTGAATCGCATCGATTCCGTACATTAGCACGTACGATCGTAACGTACGATATCCGGTACTCGTTGCGTACATCGACGCCATCGCTCTCGCTCGACGAACAAGACACGGCGAAATTCCAATTCGCTCGCTTCCCTCGTTATTCCACGAAACGCGTGCACTGAAAATATTCGCGTCGTGGTTGGGGGAAAAAAAAGTTCGCCGACGAATTATCGCTGTTCTCACCTTCGCCCCGGCGAGTAATAAGAAAACACGAAGAAGCAAGGGAGAAAGAGAAATGAAAGATAGAGTTCTTCTTTCCGCGGAACTTTTCCTTTTCTGCGCCCTCGGACGGAACCTTCGAATACTATTTTTTGTCATCTAACACGGCCGCGCAACGCACAGTCATGTTTATGAATTTTCGCCGCAAAGTTGCTTGCTTCGGAGAGAGGAAAGGAACCGCGAGGGAGAAGGATACAAAGTGCGACGATGGTGGGAAGGGAAGAGTGAGAGAGACAGACAGCGACGGGGAGTCCAAGTGGTATAGGTGACGTTGCTGGCGAGAGCAGACGTCATATAAAGTCAGGGGAGCAAGCAAGTTTATCCGTCGGAAGGTGCGAAAACATTGGATTGCTAATAATGGGGAGCGACTAACTAACTCGGTATTATTAGACTGCGCGAAAACTGCAACATCTTTTCCTATCGAATGTAAGTAAAACTGGTGAGTCGTTTCGATGCCAGGGACGGTCATAGCGTTGCTCGAACGCAGAAAGAAGTACGACGAATTAAAACGGTCGTCAGAGATGCGTCAAAAGGCCGTTAACGTCGGCGAGCGTGTATACGGTTCTCCGTTTGTTCTGGTCTGAATCCACGCGACGGAGAAAGAGAACAGAACACGATGGGGCATCGAGGCATTGTCTAGAAAATCGCAAACGCTCCCGTGTGCAGATCTCTAGAGGCTAGATGCAGAAAAGAGGGTGAGAGAGACGGGGGGGAGGGAGGCGAGCTAACAGCGCGATGAGACACGTTTGAAGAGCAAACGGCCGAAACAAGAGGGTGTAGAGGGGGAGGGAAGGCGTGGAGGAGAGTTCTTCGATGTACCGTCGCACTCAGAATGGAATCGAGTGCCACAAAGTCGGTTGTCCGTGTATTTCAGGCGGCACGGGCCACTGCACTACCCCTACTTCTTGTCGTGCGTGCTATGTTTATCGAACCTTTCATATAATGCACACAACTGGGGAGACATGTTTTGTGGTGGCCAATGGATAAATGCTCTCTGACTTCTAGACGCCGAGACTGTTCTGGAGCACACGTTGGACACTGACGTATGTAAGGAGGGGCTCAGAAAGAAATCATTGTAAGTCCAACTTTACCTGAACATGAATTTCGTAATTAAAAAACGTACTAACATTGTCGTTTTTTTCCAATTTGTAAAAATCTTAGTTATGTCGGTTTGAATGCTGATGGACTTACAATGATTGGCTTCTGAGCCCACCATATGGATACATTTATGTAGAAAGGGAAGAAAGTAGGAAAAACAGCTGGGGAAAGGTGGGAGTAGGTACGAACGACACGCAGAACCGTGAAACTAATTTCGAGTAACGACGATAACCGATAAGGTTTGGGAAACGCACTTGCAGAAACTTGCATCGATTTAAGGTTTTCTTTGAAATAGATTTGTTCTTTAAATGAACTCTACAAGGTAGAATGAGACACAGAGTGCTTTAATTGCTTATAAACACAAGTAAGCTGCAGCCGCTTTCAACTGATTCATTTATTTAAATTAATTGCAAAGGTAAAGTATGTAGATAAAATCAATGTTATTTTCGTGGATTCTACGAATACCGGATACCTGAAACGTCAATCGGATGGCGAAGTGCGGCAATAAACGCAATCCAATCGCGCTTGAAATTGAGCGATTCAATTAATGAGAGTTGTGGCGAGAGGCGAGTGCAAGGACTACGAAGAAAAACCTAACCGGACGGCGGAAGGAATAAATAGCTCGACGAGAAGAATAAAACGACACGACAGACGGCCTGCCAGATGTACAAATCGAACCGTGCGATCGTGAATTCTTCGGAATTTCTTGTAAACGCGAAGCTTGTTTCGGGACATGCAAAATTATTCGGCCGGCGCTACTTAGCACCCCCTTCTTTGAATTTTAAAATAGCCGCCGCGGTCGGTATCGAAATTCTGAACCGACCGCATTCGAGCCCAGGCAAACAGGGATTCTTTTTTTTAAATCCAATAAAAAGGTTTGACATCTATACTCCAATTCGAAGCAACTCCATAACCATTTTAAAAGGCCGCTACCTAAATACAAATATTCATAATCCATCCTATCACACAAAAGGATCCCTTCTCCTAAACAGGAATTTTCTGAAACCGACCGTAAAAGATTCACCAGATACCCACCGATCGAATCGTAGCCCATTATACATCGCATGTATGGCCTGCGAAAAATCCAACGCGGCGTCGGTCATTCACGCGACTGCGTTGGAAGTGACTCGCGAGGCTCTAAAAGAAATGCGCCACTCAGGAGGCAGAACGGGAAACAGAGAAGTCACGAGCCTGTAACTCTTGGTCTCTCGGATACGTAAAGCGGGGCGCCGACACGGGATTCCTCATAATTTCTTCCCCGTTGGGACGCGAACCGGCCTCGTCAGTCATCGCGCTTTAAAGTCACTGTTAATGCTCGGCTTCTCCTTTTCTCCGCAGACATCTGTCGCGCCGCAGTTAAATAACTCGAATGATAGCAAAGGATTTAGCCGTCACGCGTTCCACTCTCCTTATAGCGAACGACGGGCGTGCGCGCGCATGCGTCGAGTACGCATGGCCGATGCACGGCTGGTGTGCAAAAAGAGTTGCAAATAACGGATCGTTACTTAATCATCGCACCACCGGAGGAATCTATATCTTTCTTTTTTTTTATCCGTTTAACGAACGACAGGGGAGACCGTGTACTTAAGTTTTTCGCAATATTTGTCAAACGGTTACTAGCAGTGACGAGGAATTGCTGCCGTGCGAGGTCGGTCGGTAAAAATATTAGAGACATTATTGAGTGACTCAAGGAGTAAGTGGTACGTGAACCCCCGTTGCACGATGACCGCCGCGGTCGCGTGGAATTGATGGAAACAAACGAGCACGGGGTTACCGGCGTGATTACTCTTCTGACGTTATCTGCTACGTCGTATTTTCGGACACGTGCGAGTCACAGCCGCCGCGCCACTGTTCATTTCTCGCGTGGCGATTATTATCGCTCGTTGCGCAAACAATTCGTGCGCACTGGTTCGTTTACATTTTTAGCATATTATTTCAGACATGGGGTAATTAACGGGAGAGCCTGTCGGTCGAACTCGATTACCCGTTAGCGTGTACGGAGACTGGACACTTGAGAAATCTAATTGTACGATACGAACGATTTGATTCAGAGGACTGTTTCAAATTAACTTCCGATATCTATTATAGTTCACCATGCTCTGGCAGTGCAGCGAATAGTTTTCAATATTTTTCAAACACGACGACCAAGAAAACCTTGCAAAATCATCCCCATAAATTGCAAGCAGAAATGGCACAGCTACGACTTGCGGTATGCGATAAGGAGGACGTTTGATTTACACTGATCCGCTATATCGTCCGAAATTTTTAAACTCCGCATTGCAGCCCTGCTAGCGCTAGATCGTACGCGTAAATCAAGCTTTGAATCGGCAAGAAGGTACAGCGAGCCTCGTAATAGATCAAGCAATACCGGTCCACGACTAGAGCATCATTGTAAATCAGGCTTAACTCCGTCCAGAAGGTATCGAATAAATCGAGCCGCAGCCCCATCCTTACGAATCGATCCTAATTCCATTCGAACAGCTTGGATTAATATTCCAACAGATTGAGATCGCGCTGGGAACAGAGTGACGGCGTCAATCAGACTTTCGAGACGATCAATTCCCCTCCAAACCAGAAACGTCGAACACTCAGCATCGTTCGAACGAATGTAAACCTCGAGCCAACCATTTGCATTTCTCTATCTTGTTACAAGCTACAGTCGGAATCTCCTTTCGATCTGACTGCATTTCATGGATGACAATCGACTGGCAAATGAAAAATATACACACTGCGGTATCGAAGAAGATTGCCGCGACATCTAATGAAACGTCAGTGGTTCGCGTAGTGTCGAGTCAGGGGGGGGGGGGTGTAATGCAACGATCGTGCGAGACAGGAATGTAGATATATGCACATATATGTAAATGTATATATGTATAGATGAACGCGTCGATGGTATATTATACGCGGAGACGATATATTCCATCGTGCACGCCTACGTGATGTCATCCGCGCGTCAGAAATGCCGACCTTGCAGCTGCGGCTTAAGTCAGTGCACGCGTAATACAATGCATTTGTATTGGCCAAGCCCTTCGGCCGATCCCACCGTCAGTTTACGCTGATAAGCATACCTACACCTTGTAACATCAATGCATGGCTAAGCGTGCACCCGGTTTCTAGATATTAGATACGTATGTACATATTGGGTCGTTTCAAAAGTCTTTGCCTATATGGTAAAAAAAAATAATTGTTTTGCGCGTGCAACATTATGTTATTCTAAACTGTAAGTTATCTCTCGAAGTTGTATTTACGAAGGGTTCGTCGATGTCGCCGTTGCAACACTTCTATAATTCGCAATAGAGAACAGGTTACTGAAGACGGGATGATTTCACTTTCCAAGTGTTAAACGAACGTGTCTCACGAGAGTGGAACACGAAGGATGAATTTGAATCTTGATAGCGGGCTTACTGTTATTGAGGTGTATTGATACGGAGTGATATGAGTCACCGATGGACCACGGCGGAGAAGAATATGGGTCATTGATGTACCACCATACTGAGATACACCGATGGCATCAAGGTTTAAACAAAATAAGAGAAACTGAACGTAGTTTCTCTTGGATCTGTACAATTGCAAACATCTAAACAGCGAAGACGAGGGAAACTGATATTTTCTGTTTCATTCGAAACTTCGATCAAAAAATTAATTGAAAAAGGAAATAATGTTTAGTCGGTGAGTGCATCGTCTAAATAAAACTGAAACATTAAAGCCGGCTATTTTTAGCATCGGGGCGTAACTGATCCTTCTAAACGTATCTTCAAGCCTTACAATGCTACAATACACCGAACTGGCGATCATTTTTCGCATCGCAAGACTTCGAGTGTCACAGATAACCCGGACAGGTCGGTTTACGACTTTCTACGTTTCCGGCGCCAAAAGGATTCTCGTTGCGCGTACGCGTCCATGCTGGATTAAATAACGTGCTCCAAAGTCCGCGGATGGCACCGTGTATATGTATAGATATGTACATCTTATCGCATATTTCAGCTATCAAAAGAAAAATATTCACTGCTTTGCATAACATGATCTATACTTGACCCATAATTAATTACCCTGCGCAGGATGTTATTTAAAGAGGCGTTTGTAATTCATCGAGAACACAAATACATAATCGTTGCATTTAATATTTTATAATTTACTACACACGATTTCTCTAAAGAAATATATTGTTACAAATCCCGCTCGTGAGATCTTTAAATAAATGCAATCAGTGGAACACCACTGATTGCTTGTACGGCCAAAAGAATCTCCCTTTTTATCAAACGCGTTCTCCACACGCGGGCATTGTATTGAGTTAACACTATTGGAAGTATGCCAGAACTTAAGACGGGATCTAAATCAAATCTGTCCAACGGGTGATCCCCTGTCGGCGAGTGGCTCATTCGTACTACTGTCAAGCTCACGCTGGCACGTGTCAATTCCCGAGCCAAGAAAACTGACCGATTGAGTCAGTTTTACCCACCCTACACACCGCCCTTTACCGTCGAGCCCGAAAGCTTTTACTGTTTCGATATTCTACATACATAGGCGGCCGTATGTCGGCGGGGATGCCGATAGGCGGTCTAAAACCGGTGCCTGAGTCAGAAACGAAAATCTCATGGAAGTTTACCTTCTTGTTCCGGCTCAAGCACCGACGATGTTTTTGCGCGGCGAACAAACATGTTTTTAGGGATACTGATGCTCGATCGATATATGCTGCGCGCGCGCGCGCGCGTGTGTGTGTGTAATCGTGTTTCAACGTTCAGTGGGTAGACTTTTTTTTTAATAAGGAAAACCGACGCCCGAGGGCGCCGAGGAAAATTACTCTAAATTCATTTCACGGCAGGGAATACCACGCCTACGAAATAACAAGAAATCATTGGTTGATCTTACGCTGACCACAAAGCCGATGCAATGGTAATAGTTTTCCTGTTGGGTCTCGGTTAGCTTGAACGGCGCGAAGGCAGACACGCTGGAAACGCGACGATGAATAATACATTCCGCTCCGCGGCCTGAAGAACGTTTATCCGATTGAATTGGAACGACAATCGATCGCTACTGAGAATTAGAAGAGGCTGCGAGAAATTTCGCCCAAGGATACCGTCCTCAGAGTTTTCGTTGGCGATTGTTGTAGCTCGTCGATCGAATCGAATAAAGACCCGAACGTTTGATGAAAGAGATTGGGTACGATGTGGAAATATGAACACGAAAATATTTGCGAAAACGAAGATCGTAACATTTTGGAATCCTAAAGTTCGAAGAGAAAATGATTTACGAGACTTAGCGCATATATTAACTGTAATACAACGTCGACACCTTTTTGCACGATGGTAAAAGATATTGGGACATTTCCTCGTGTTTTTCCCGTGAGGAATCATAGCGCGAATTCCACGCGATCACTCTGGAACTCTTGGACGCGAATTAACCAAGTTACGCAGAATTCCACAGGAAAGCACATCGCTGCAGGCCTCACGCTCAAGGTTCCAAGGAAGTCTGTTCGCGCAGAGTTCTGGCAATCTCGTTGCAGATGAAAGATAACCGACAGCCAATCCGAGACCGCTGCTCATTTGAGGAATATTCAGCAGGTTCCGATAACGCGGCTTTGATCATTAAGGTTTACCGAGAAATCGTGCGATTTCGAACGTGATTGAAACATGTGTCATGCATTTCTTCGAAATGGTACCAACACGCGATGGAAAACTTTAAAAACGTTTGCACAATGCAATTAACCAGACGATCATTAAATCTGCTATCAACGATACAATTTAGCTACCTTCCTAACGTACATTTAAAAACCATTCAGAATTTCTGTGATCCCGTGTACAAGTAAAGTATTACACGGCTAAGAAAATCCTTCGGGGTGTTGCCAACGCCGATCATGCTTAACGCGCCATTTGGATAATTCAAAAAGGTTCAATTTGGCCGGGAACAAAAGAAAGGGAAAAAGAACATCGCGAGACCGCAAACAACCGATCCCGCCTGGTCGAGAGAACAAGAGCAAGAAGAGAAGAAAAATCCAATTTTTACACAGAAATTTTTTCACTAAGCCGAAAGGGTATCGGTCGTAAATCACGGGATCTCCTGAATAAGATCGGTTAACCGGTTTATCGAGCGCGGGTGTATAAAGGAGCCCCTCCCCCACCTAGCCCCGGACGATGATTCCCTTCGAGCTGACACGGCGGTCTAATACAACGGATTAACGATCGATGGAACATCGGTAACTCGTAATCGCACAATCGTGAGTGACAGATCGCCTCCAGATTCCACGGGCCCGTGAGAACCGGACTTAAGGAGCACGTGGGAACTAACTAAGGTTAGGTGGCCCGCTTGGCAGGCGCCAACAACGGAGCTACGATCGACAAGTCCCTCTCGTGTTTGTTGCTAGATGTGTCTCCCATTAAACGGGATTCATCTCTGTAAATCATCCCGGGTAGCCCGTATTCGACTCACGTGATACGTACACCCACTTAACGTTCAGGATGTAAACTTTCGACTGGGTCTCGCATGCCGGTGCATTTTCACCTTGGCTCGTGGCCGTCGCGTCGCTTTAAAACCCGCCAGGCACGTACCAAGAACGTTGCGTGCATCTTACGGATGAAAAGAACCGGAGAACGGCAAATGTCACGGTACAACGGGGGAACAGGGTGATCCTTCGTGAAAAAAGAGGCGAAAAGAAATGGGTCGTTGAGGTGAAAAAGGCATCCTCGGTTTGATAGATCGTTATTCAATATGACCGGTGCGCAGAAGGTGGAGAGAAGTGTAAAAAGAAAAAGAGGAATCGCTTAGGAATCGTTGAATTCGTGGAGAATGCTCGCGGACGCGAGTATGTAAGTGGTACAAAATGCGGCGAGCGTCGCGACACAAGCGGGCGACAAAAAGAATTAAAAGACGACACAAAGGGGTAAAAGGGGCGAGGTGAAAGAAAGAGAGAATGGAGTGTGTGGTTGGTTCACACGATCCAATCGTATCGAGAGTTCTCGTCTTGCTTTCGATATTTCCCCCGCACTCTCACACGCGTGCAACTCTCGACGGTTGGGGCGAGGTATATGTATATACAATCGTTTTTTTCGCCGCCTTGACTTGTTACAGATACACGACACTGCAGCAGGGAAACGGAAGGCCAATGCTCGTTTTTTTTTCTGAATTCGATCGGACGACCGGTAAAGGAATAAAAACGCTCCGTTTGAGTCGCGTGTAAAAGTGTATATAAAAGAAACCGAGCGATACGTGAGAATTTCGTTTGTACTATGGTTAAGTACGTGGATACGCTTGATTCTTATAAAGATGTTGCTTAAATGAAGAAGTTACATACTTGTATGGCGACCTCGAAGAGAACGGTGTCCATAATAATAACCTCAAACACACGTCTTCGTATGCGTTGTACTCCATTCGACGAAAACACTGGCACACACATATCACAGTTACACCAAAACTTCTATGCTTGGCGAATGCTTCTAATGTTGTCAAAAGAGGTCCAGACACGCGTCTAACAAATTCGTATTAGTAAAAAGTAAACTATTCTGCAATAAAATTCCGCGGCTATGGAACGGTGGCGGCACGGCGTTTCGACAACGCGACACAAACCATCCAAACACGCACAAATCTAACACGTACCTAGCAGAGCCATTCTTAGGCTAATTTAACGGTCTAGTTATCAACGTCAACAAACCGCACGATATCGATCTTTTATGCGTGGGCTCGTAATGCTAGAAGCACGAGCCTTCCAGGAAATTGAAAGAAGTTTAATCTTCCGCAGGAGGCAGCACGAAGTTTCATTTACTGACAAACGATACGTAAACATTGCGCGCACTGTGTTCAACTGGACCTCCGCCATCTTTGATTTCCCCATAAAGCTCCCTAGCTCCGAAATTAAGGTCGTTTCACAATTAAAAAATTTGGTTTAAAACGGTGGATCGGTGACGAGGCGTGATTTGTTGCTAGTTTATATTTCGTTGTGCCAACAATGTTTTGGCTGTCACATTGAACACGCACAGGTGGCGTAATAAATCGAAACGATGGTGCATTAAACCGGCTTACGCGTTACGGAGCACGAAGGATTTTAGGCTTCCAACGATCATAATTCACGTTATGCTTTTACCAGTCGAATTCTATATTCAACATTTCGTCCGGCTATGTGTGGAGTAATTGGAAAAAATGAGTGCGTGATAAGCGTATTTAGAACCGGTTGCAGTATTCTCATAACGCCATAAATCGCGCTATATCGGGTCCTGTATCTCCAAAAATTTAGCTATCATATCGGTGTCATTAAATATTTGCAGAGGCATTTTGAATGTTATCCCAAGTGAAGCGGTCCCTGCTCGGGCGGTTCACTTCAATCGTTTAGAGAAAGAGGAAGTGGAGGCCGCCGCAACCTCGGCCACTCGTTACATGTTATACTACTTGAGTAAACGAGGCCTATTTTTCACGTCCATCTGCCGGTAACGCGGCGCGTTTCGCAAACTTTCGTTCATTCACCAAACTCAGGCACAGCGTCGAGCGTCCGGCGGAGAAATGAGAGCCTTGAGAACCAGCCCGATCATGATCATTTCTGACCAACGTTTTTCCACGAGGATTATTCATTCATCGGATTCGAGCGTGTAACCGCCACTCGCGTACAACGTCACGCGGGGACTTCTCAAGTCTGGATACTGCATGTGACGCGGCGGAGAATGGTCACACGTAATCGTGCGCTCTTTTTTATCGATCGAAATCGCACTATACGAAGTGTAAATTATGCGCGCGCCGCTGCCAATTTCAGCAGTCCGCGAGCGATGCAACGATAGCGTCGCCTACATAATCAATGACCATCAATATCCCAGACGGAATTAAAACCCACGGTTTGCATTGTTTCATTTGGTTACAATGTAGCTCGGTACTCGACATGACCGTCCGTGAATATCGGTTCAGAGTCATGCATTCCAGCCTCGGCATCGTTGAATACGAGACGCGACGACGACGACGCGCCGTTCGCAATTTCTCCAACCGCGTCTGCCGACAGACGACGCTCTCACGTATAATACGCCCGAGTCAATTTCTCCCGGCACTTAAAACAAAATTAATGCATTCTTTCCAGACTCGACCACACGCGTTCCACTCGCCTGTATCTGCATACAATGACAAACGGTTGTGACTGTCGGCGTCATTGTCGTCTCGTCTTGTAATTAGATTCATCCTAGCCTTACAAGTGTATTTACTTGTCATCTTCCTTACATGCTTGCTCGTCTTTACGAGCGTTCTGTGTCGATGCACTGTCTGTCCCTTGCCTAACGGACACACGTATGGTTATAATGCGCATATAATGAGACGTGTCGTTCATATTATTTCAGTGCGTTCCCTATTATAACCTTGTTGGTTCTTTACTCTTGAATTAGTGCAACGCTAGACGCACATATACATAACATCGTAGTCGTCGTTCCAACGGGAATGAGCGCCCGATTTCTCTCGGAGACAACTCATCGATGGCAAAGAAACGGGAAAGCATGTTGTCGGTCTGAATCCCGGTATCCAAATGAAATAAAAGTACCTGCATACGTCATCGTTGATTCAAATTATCCGCGATTTTTTGCGCGATGCAATGTTGATGCGCGAGAATCTGGTTGTATCAGCGAGAGCGAAATCTCGCGCATGTTAACGCACGGTTCCGTACGTGCACAGGCCGACGTGCATGCCGCACATACGTAACGAAGAATCTCGTTTCGTTGCGTCTGGTGACCTTGGGAGCATGCGCTCTGTAAAAGAGTAAAACCGACAAATAAACGTCTCCGTAATTTTAGATTCATGAAGTATGAACGAGCTGTCGGCCCTCGTGTCACCCCTCCGCCCCGTTCCACCCTTTTCGGGACCCCTTTTAGAACGCGAACATTTTTCGTCCTTCACTCGCTTATGGATCTGCATAATACTGTCTAATAAATACTGTCCATAGATATGGAAAAAAAAGAAACAAATTATTCACACTAATATGGAATAGTTAGTCTGAATCAGCGCCTCCCCATTGGTCGTACGCCGAACACATAACTGTCGTTTACGTAGGCCGCGTGCGAATTAAACCCGGACTGCTGCTTGTCAATTTATTAGCGAGGATGAGTGACGTGAATCACTGATGGACCGAGCGATATAGCAGCGTCATCGCGTGTCATCATATGTCACAACAACGCGCTGCCAGTAAACAGGCTGGCTCGTCCCCACAAATTGCAATTCACATTATCTTGCCCACTGGGCAATGCGAGAATCGGAAACGTTACAATGCCGCATTGTCGCACGACGGTTAATGGCCCGTTGCTAGGATCGAGACCGTTTAAACTTGACTCGCCTCGGGCTGTTTTAAATTTATTCGAAGCTCGGTTACTAATGTTAATTGCACGCCGGATAATTTATTGGGGATCGCGTCTCGGCAATAGCATATACCAACGGCAACTGCTAAAATCCCTAATATGCCGAAACTGGATCGATACGGTAGAATATATTAAGCGCAAACCACGCCTATAAACAACGCGCCGGACAAGCACGCACAACTATTAGGCTATTTCGTGTATCCTGCCGTGCCCCGTCCGGACAAAATGATTCAATCATCGATCAGATAGCATTGTACGTATGCGCGCGTATTAATGACCGGTTAGCGGTATGCGCGTACACGCAACCAAATCTCGCTTTCATCGGCGCGGCTTGCGTAATGCTATTTACACTAGATTATCCATCATACATACCGATCTGGCTGGAGTAACCTTTTAACGCGGAGCCAGCAAAAAAGCGAAATTTTTCAGTTCGGTAGTTTTACAAAGGTGAACTCGAAACCTCGAACGATAAACGCATTATTCTCGATGGTAACGCGTTCCTTTACGGTCGATTAGTTTGAACTTTTAACTAGAGTCGGGCTCATTACGCGTACCTCTATTCGACACAAAAAATTACCGACAAGACATGGACGATTGGTTGCAATTTTTTTTTTACCGACGCTTTTGCAGAACATCGGGGAAACTCGACTAAGATGCGCGATAGAGAGAGAGAGAAAGAGTGAGAAGCGGTGGAAAAATGACGTACATAAGAAGTTCGTCCCAGAACGACTTGTCGGTGGTATAGCTTCTTGTTGAACGCGATTACCGAAGCGATGGGAAATACAGTGGAAAAAACGCGAGTGGCTCGCGCGTGCGACGAGGACAGAGTGCAAAAAGTAGCAGAGGAACGAAGAAACTATCGCGGAGGTGGTGGTAAGTCGTTTTGTGTCTGCAGCCCGTCTAAATATACGCGGTCCTCTCAGCGATGCAGCCTTTCTCGCGCGAGAGTGCAAAGGAGGGGGGAGGAGGGCTGTGTAGAAGCAGCAACGACTATCTTGGCAGTTAGAGAAATCTCTCTGGGCGATGGAATAGCGAAAATCACCGACAGAAACGCGTAACAAGCAAGGGGATTTGCGCGGCACCCAAATAAACGTATCCAAATGATCATACAGGATTGTGCAACGTTGTTTAATTGTCCAGCTAGGAATCAACCGCAGCGGTTTTCTCGCTTAGAAGGTTGCGAGGCGAGCGGAACGCGGGGAAGACGGATTTCTTAAAATAAACAAGCGCGAGATATCGTGTTTCCGAAGTATTCGGGCAAGTCAAAACAACGCGCGACACTTGTGTTTGCCATATCGTAGCACTCTTGCAAATAACCTCCCTTTCGATGGCAAACACGCTTCGCATTGAGAATTCGCGCTTGCGTATGCTTGAACGCGTGCGTTTTGCAAGTACGACTCAGAAGATTCGCGGGGTGTGACATTTAAATAAATAAATCGCATTTGCCATTTATAAATAATAATGCCAACCGCGAGCCTATAAAACTTGTTGATACCGCGATAATTTCAAGCGGCGCTTTGACTCGGCCGAGTTATTTTGGATTATTCGAAAAGCAAACTGTTCCTTGGACAGCAGCAACAGTTGCACGGAATCACGAGTTTCGCCGGGGCGTCGTTTCTTTTATTTCTATACTTCTTCAAAGCGTTCACGTGCCGGTGCCGAATGCAAAGAGAGACCTATTCATAAATCGAGAGGCACGTCCCGACAAAACACACGTGACCCGACGTATGATCCTTTGAGGTGTGCTGAGTCTCGCGCATTCCTCCCTATATAAATTCTTCGAGTCGAGCCAAGCGAATATAGATGTCTATATATTTGTCACGCGATTAACCGTACCCGCAACGACGTGGAGTAGCGTGATTAACATCGGCTACCACGTGAGCCCTGATACGCGCTACGGAGAAAGGCAAACGGATCCGTTGAAAGTGCAAGAGTCCGTCGCGTTCGTTGCGTTTCCTATCTCGTGCATTAAATTGTACCCCACCGTGGCATTTTTATGCACGGTAAGTTTGTATGCTTTTTAAATTACTCATACCTGTAATTTAAGCGCAACGGTAGAAGACACGCATAATTAACCGCGTACGAATATGAACACGCGTTTCATATTCACGATTTTATTCATTCAGACAAATGTCTGGAAATGAACCCGAATTTTACTGATTAATGATACAAGTGTCGCTGTCTGAATTTCATTGATAAAATCTGCCAACTGATTGGAGTCGCCTTTAAGAAATCAAAACACAGAGAACGATAGTATCTAAACGAATGATTATGTAATCTGTGTCAACAATGAAATATTCCGTGTCCGTAGTGTTCCCTATCTTTTAGGAAATGGCCAAGCGTATTCGTACAGTTATATCACTACTGGGCGATAACGATCTTTCTAGCGACTGTTCTTAATTCGAAGAAACCCGTGGAAATATGAATTTGAAAATTCAAAGGAACATGATTTACGTTCCCGCCGGGAACAAAAATAAATCCCGCGACACCAACCATCGTGTTCCAATCGTCGCGTTCAACGAAAACAGAGAGAGAGAGAGAGAGAGAGAGAGAGAGAAATGCTGAACGTTAAATATGAACCATTCTAGAATGCGTGGTACACGTCACATCGACAAAAATGAAATACGGCACCAAGAATAATCGCGGGGCAAAATACTCAATTATATACAGTCATAATTATATACCGTTACAATATGCAGAGAGCCAGAGAGAGAGAGAGAGAGAATATGAATACGGTGGTAGACATCGCGTGTGCCTGTGTGTTGTAATGCGAGAAAACGGTCACATTTGCCGGTCAAGTGATTTCGAGAATTAAAAATACGTCCGAGCTTTCGTAAGGAGGTCGATATATCAAGGACGAGCCGTGCCCTGTTTATTCGACCCCGCTCTATTATTGGATTCGAACTCGTCCGGCAATGGGATCGAAACGGACCTAATAGAATTTACATGCATCTAAACCGCCACTGACTAGCGTGCGCGCCATAGGGAACGTCACAGTGGTGGAAAGATTAGCCGCTCAGGGCGCGCTGAACCGAAGAGAAATGGCCTCCTCGCATATAACGTTTGATGCAACTAATTGAAAATGAGATTACAGCTTACCTCGTGTCCCGTTCGCTAAACACGCTTCGTACTCTATAGAGTAATGTCATGCAACGATACGTTGCGAGATATTGCTCCGAAATCATCAGGCCACGCAGGGGTGCGTATAAGTTTGTACAAATAAATTGCGATACGTATGTGGATTTAAAGAGGTTGTTCAAAAAGTAAGGAGAGAAGTTTTGTATCGATGGGAGTTCAGGTTCATGTTGATATAGGCCAATAGACGGCCACACACTGGTACCAATGTTAACACTGGCGACACCGGTAACCTATGTGAGCCTTGCAAATCAAAATCTTGCTGATCAAAATATTCTTTAATTATTTTTCATGTTTCACTGGTCAACGTCACGGAGCGTATGGCATATCGATTCGCAAGTGTCGCGATGTAAATGCTTCGTAAACCACCGTCCGTATGGAATTGCAACGCGTGCACACAGACGCGATCGATTTGCGTCAATCAATATCGATGAAAATCACGGCGAACGGCGCACAACAGGTACAATTACCACTAGAATACGAAACGATCGAGTTCTCCATTAAAACGATAATGGGACGTTACGCGACAACCTCCCCTCGGGACACAGGTGGCAAGGACTAGCGACGCGTCTCGGCTCGGGACGGACGAATAATTGAAATAAACGAGCAAACACGCACGAGACTTATCTCGAATTCATTTCGCTTCTGCCGACATGGCGTGCTCTCGTCGCACGAAATAAAAAGCTCTACGGTGAAGGGACTATTACCCGAGACGCTTGACATGCGAGAGCGTGGCCAACGCGACGAAGCATCGTTATACCGCTTTTCCACCACCGCAAACGACACGTTCTCTTCCCTGTACAAGGGCAAACTACTCGCTTTACTAAGGTGGTAGGCCTTGGTGTTACCGCGGGTCGACGAATAGCGGGGCGCGCGCTAAACATTGGCGCAAAAGATCCCAAAACTGTGAAACCTTAAAACATGCGTCACTAAACTTTTTCAAGGGGGTATTTGCGTTTTTAATGTCATTTTTTCGGCTTTTTGGGAAACACTTGTCTAAAAATCGGAACGCTGATTTGTGTTAACTTTTTGCACATGTAGTTACTAATATTTTAACTACCCGTCATTGAAGAAGTTATAGAATCTTATAAAAACATGTCACGATTGCTCACACGATTCCGGGCTTACTAGCGAACCGAAACAAATAAACCAGGTGTCATTTTCTTCAATATTTCTTATGCGATAGTTTCTTATGTGTAGGATACATACGAAAATTGATTTTTTCAAAGTTCGAAACACAAATACCCCCTTAATGCACAACGGGTAATGGCTGTCGCGTGCAGAAGGGTTGAAGGAAAGAAGAGACACCAGGATTCTGTTGCAACTAAATTTAATTCATTTCGACGACATCCTAAACCACCATTAACAAGTTACGCGCGGGACAAGGAGGACAACAAAAGTCCCGACCGATATACCTGTAGAGCCCATGTTCAATTTGTTAAGCAAGCGTTGCTACGTGTTATTCCTCGTTTCCTGACGTTAGCAGGAAACTAACTGAAACAGTTCGGTTTACGTGACATACGGCACGTCTACCAATTCCTGTATGCACACTACCAGTACAATACCTGTACACCTTTTTTCGGCCGTTCCAAGAAAAAGTGAAGCTAGTCGTATTTAGAAAAGTCTAAAGCACACGGACATGTTTTAAGGATGAAATAATGTACATAGGAGAAGTATTCTCCCGGAAGTCGTTTACATAGTCGGTAGGGACAACCGGCCACGCCGAACACGTTTCCTTTGTGGACGTACGCGACCGTACGCGGGGTTTTCAAGGTGACCTTCGTTTCCTTTTCCTTCACGGAATGCCAGATATTTTTTGCGTCTCCCGAGTGCAATAACAGTTGTCGGGACGAGCTCGACAAGCTATATAGCGCGCGAGTTTGTTATCAAGGCTGCGCCAGAAGCTCGTAAATCGATTTGCGAATTAACGACCAACGGCCGTAATGACACATAATGCTGACATTTTCGAGCGCTGTATCAAACAGAAGCGTCCATGTCTGCCTAACGATCCTACGGACGTAACACCTACTTCCGGTGCTCGACGGTAACGACGAACACGCGCACTTAACGATTCAATATTTTTGCCGAATCGAAACGGAAATAATAAAGTGGAACAAAAATAATCCCTGCCAGCCATGATCGCAGTGTCCGTTGCGTACACACGTAAGACCTAACCCTTCCACACTGATCACTCGCGCCGCCTTAATTATCCATTTCTCCAGTTTATTTAGTCCCGATAAATTCTCGATCAACAACCCTCGCCAGCGCCCCGGGCGGTATTCAGGTAGGTCTTACTCTCGACGGCCGGCAAGCTTCTCTCTTTCTCCACGGTCCTGTCGCGTATCTGAAATGCTCGTGTGAGGTCGCGGCGGGCGTATTAAGCCTCGTCGCGCATGAAACCCGCCGTCCAGCGTCGCCAAGCCGGCAATAAAGACTAATTGAGATTAGCGCCGGCCGTGCTATGTTAAGCAGGTGGTCACGGGGGGAAAAAGGGGGAAAGCTAGACCTCGCGAGAACGAAGGTGGAAGTGGAGTTTATACACACGTTGCACATATTAACGTATACCTGTACAATATCCCTCTATCATTAAATCGAAGGAAAGTTATTTCTCTACCGCTACCTAAGGGCTTCGAGACGGCCTGCGAGAAGAAGAAAAACTGACCATCACTTTCCATGCACAGAGACAAGGGCGGTTTAGTATTCACCTCGCTGTCCGATAATCCTATTTAACAGTTTACATTACCAACCAGTTGCCGCCAGCAATTCGTCACCTCGTATACTATGTACACACAAAGGAACTTAAAACTGTGGAACCTTCGCCAGAAGGGCAGTACACGCGTCTAACGAGGCGAAAGAAAATTCAGCCGTGCAAATGTCCTGCGATCCTAAAACGGATGGTGGTCCATAAAGAAACTCTCAGGGTCGACAGGTAGGCTTGTGTACTTATGGCCACCAGAAATCAATCAAGGTAGGTCGGAAGAAGGTACATGTATACGTATATAAAAGAAATGTTTTGTACCAGCAGTTTCTGTTGGTCCGGGGATTTTCCCTTGTATTCCACAGCATTTAAGATCTATTACGGACAGCAGCGTTTACGGCCAATCCAGTTTTATTTCCTCCTCTCCTGAACGACTAACAGCGAATTTCCAAGATATTAGATGTTCTTTCCACCCATGTGTACGGTCGCAATTACATTGTACTGTTAGCTTAATCGCATCGAAGATTTTAAGGAAACTCAACGTAAAAGCAATGCTGTTTACGGTCGAAGCATCCCGGACAATTTTTTTCTATAATTGATGTGTTGGTAAGGGAGAGAATTTCCGAGAAAACAATTATGTTTACTACCCTGGGTATAGAAATTTGCATCACGTAGGAGGTAGCATAATATTATATAAAGAATATTCGCATGGGTGGAGCAATAGCGGAAATTTCCAGATTACCGTTACCTTTTTTTTTTTCAGTCATGATCCGATAAAAATTCTGAGGACGAATTCAACGAGTTCAATGCACAAAATCCTTGAAATTTGACGAATATCGAACGCCCATACGTGTTAACCACTTAAATACACCTGTTCAACAAACTTAACGACCAATTTATCGAAATAATCGCAACAATAATATATTGTCGTATCTAAAGAGTTTAACACGTGTCACGCGCAAGGTGAAGCATATTTTATCCTTCTCTCTTCTTCATTTATTAAGAAGAAATTCTGCAGAGAATTTCTTAAGCCGGATTTCCATGAATCTCAAATAGCCTCAGATACGACTGGCAGCGATCGGTTAATTCGCTACCGCGCCGGGAGATATCGTTGCTCCCGTTTTTATTGTTACACGATAACCGAATAAAGTGGTGCAGTGTGATGTCACTGGCGATAAAGCAGTATCTAAATAAGAGGCACTCGATGACGCTACTCGTCGGCCGCGTCTTCTGCAATAAAATCCGTTTTTCGCGTTCCATTTAGTTGCCACGCCGTGAAATACGGTTTTCGCGGTGGCGGATTCTATCCGGCCGCGGTGCAACACGCTAGATAAGGCAGTAGCCGGTGGAAACAGGTACGAAACGAGAGTAAGAGAGCCTATCTACGGATACGAAAGAGCGGCGAAGAGGACAGAAGGAGATACTACGGACGATACTGGACACTGCTAGATCCTTATAAAGAAGAAGAACGAGCCACTTAGATCTCTCTTTGCGACGATCCATGGTTTAACGCGACCGGATACATGGCGAGTTTTATGTCGTAGATGGCGTTAAGCCGCGTGCAGAACGGGTGAATGAGAAATAGGACAACTCTGTTCGTTATTCCTTCATGAATTTCATTTGAGGTAAAAATGTGTGGAATTTTTAATATGTTATTTTAAGTGGCAATTTATTTCTTAGCTCGAACGTTCATTTAGGACAAAGACTTTGTGGTGAAGTTCTTATTGTGACAAAATTAATGTCGGTACTAAATCTAGGGGGAAATGTTCTCCTTATTTGCCATCGACACCGTTTGTTTCTTTATCGATAATAATTAATACTGATTAACAATTCTCTTTATCGATAAAAATTTATATAATAGCAAATCAATTATTGCCGTATGTACTGCACGCGATCAGAAGGAAGAGTACTAAAAAAAATAGGCACAACTGCAAACACGTTACTTCACAGTAGATCCAAAATCGAAGATACGAGACCGAATCAAAGGATGCACGTCGGTTTATTAAGAATTAACGCCACGTCCTCGCCGAGCGACCTTGTTCTACGTATTCTTGTCGAAGACGGGAGATACGCTTTACAATCGAAACTATAAAAACATTGCGCAATTATGCGACAAACAGGACGTAATAACAAACAGAATTCCGCAATCGTGCGTACTTGTTTCCATTGGTGTCTTCGTAAATCAATAAAGCCTATAAAGAATCTTGCGAAGCCTCGAAGAGTATGTGCGGCTAATACCATTCGTCTTATCGTAATACGAAAGTAAAAGCAAATAGTTTGTGCCGGTGGTATTGTCGAACTAATTTTAAGTGAAAAATATCGTATCAGTTTCGAGCCTGTTTCTCGATGGTTATCAATATACAGAGAGAGAGCGAGATCTAGATATTCGAGACGTCCAACAAGAATTACATTAAAATGTGCTTAAAATTGTCACTGTACGTTTCAACGTGCCCTAAATAGAATATTTACCGACAGATTATTTAGACATCGTACCTCTAACTAATTTTCTGATTAGTTTTTAAAAGATCTTTCCACGAACAACGATTTCCAATAGAGCGTCGTAGACTTTCTAGTAAAGGATCAGAATGCCAACATTTGTCCCCGTTTCAATTGGATTCGAACTAAACGTATTGTGCGTACGCAAGCCTTTAAATTTCCTTTGGGTTTAGACAGGCTTTCAGGTTTTTTCATACATGGATCGCTCGTGGAACAATGTCTACCATTCTACCAATCAATCTTGGCGCAACGCAACGATTGATAGATAGCATCTGGAATTTCATTTTGCAACGGATCATTTGCTCTGTCGATTGATAAACAGTTACGTAAAATCAATTGTTTATTATTTGCGAGCACAACGGGGGAACTTGTACCATTAAACATTTTTCCTGCAGTGGCGTTACGATAGAAATAATGGTAACGCAAATTTAACGGCAACGCTGGGATTGAAACGAGGACAACGATGGCACTGAAAATTAATTGATACAGAAAGTGGTTGATTCCTGTCCAATCGCTAATTACTTATTACAGAAATAGAAAACATTTGACAAATATATATCCAGTTCGAATGTGCGTTATTCGACCACTTTCATGTATTTAGAACAAGACTTGCGGTACAAAAATAACGGCGACATCATTCAGGCCCGAAGGGGTCGAAACATCTGTCGACCTATTTGATTATAATCAAGGAGTCAATAAAAAAAACCTATTCATAAATCCTACTAGAGAAAGTAAAACATTCTGTACACGCGTTTGTTCTTCATGACCCAGCGGCACGTTGCGAAGAATTTTCCTACCCATACCGTTCGCGATTACAAGTCCAACTACTCTTTCCCTTTCTTACGGATTTCGGGTCAGCGTATAGTTCAGAAGTTGTTCAACTCGCACGTAAACCGTTCTTCGGTATGTGGGTGCAGTTAAACGGGTTATCGGTTGTTCAGATATACGTGCAATCTGAACGATGCGACGGAAAAGAAAATTACCACAGCGCAGCCGCGGCACGGCGCAACAAGTCGTTCCAAACGTCGACGCAAAAATGTCAACACGACTGCCACGGGGTGTATCATTGCGCTAAGTATGTTTACAGATCGTACATCCTATCCGACTTGACAAATAACGCCGGGATGACCCACGCGCGATGCACACAGTTTTACAACCAGCGACAGTGAAGCTTTTCTGCGATACCTGCTGCTTCGTTCGATTCGTGTTAGTGTGCCTGAAGGCGAGAAGAAGAAACGAGCGAAGAAATATATACGTACAGTAGGTAGAAGATTCGGTTTAACGCGCATACGGGACGCGCAATAACCGCGAATTCGACAGGGCGCATGCGCAACAAATTTCTCCCGCGAACACGCATCAAGTATTCCACGAGGGAGCAACCCCCTTTCTGTGTATTGGGAAAAAGCTGTTCCTTCTTTTTGTTCCTCGACGTTAATCGAACGACTAATTAGACGCCTGATTGGGCTAACCCAATGAAACATTTTTCCACGAAACTCTTTCGCTCTTTTCCTTTTTGTCGCTGACTTTTCGGTGCTCCTCCATTAAATTGATTACTAAAGCCTGAATTCGATACCGCGCTGCAACTCGATCTTTATTAAAGGTAAGTATTACGCTACGTAATCTAGAAGCAACTGTAATTAATCCCCAGCTATACAACCGCATTTCCTCGCTCGAAACATTTTTGCTCAAATTGTTTAGCGTCGTACTGTATTTTGTAACGCAACGGATTACGATCGACCCGACCGAAAGGTTTTTCGTCTCTGATACTGGCCACTTCTGTGAAATACACGAGATAGTCCGGAAAGCAATGCGAGGCGTTTAATAAAATTGAGGTGGCATTTTGAAGAACGCAAACAGAATTCAACGTAGTAAATAAAAAATGACCACTAACATAGACAGTCGCGGAAAAGAAATAATACGTTAAAGTTCGTAAAACTAAAATGCACGAAAGGATGCGACGCGCCACGAACGAATACATACGTTACGCGGCGGCACCGATTCAAAGTAGACAATCGAACTCCGTTCGATTCCCGCCTTTTTCACGTGGCTCTCTCGTTACGTAAATGCGGGACACCGCTCGAGAGTCACGGCGAGGCGAAACCCGGTATTTTCGAGCGTTCTCTAACCTTTAAAGGAAAAGAAACTGCCCGTATTCTGACGAAATCACGACAAGCAAAGCATCGGTGGTCCGTGGTACACAGCGATATGCACGGGTTACCGACATCGGGATATCTTTACAACCCTCTTAAGCCCCGGCTAAGCTAAACGAACGGAAAGCAGTCTATGTCGTAATGCATGAAAAGACGCACCTGCGTATACAGTGGTAGAAAAGAACGAAGTTGAAATGAAATAACTGAAATGGCGACTTACCGGCGGCGCGGTGAGGCCTCCTCGCCCAATCCTCCTCGATCAAGGGTGCAACTCTGCGTGCGCGGACAGTCAAGGGACAAGAAACGACCACGAGCAAGATTGACAGCAGACTACCGTGGAAATGCATTTTCGGCAACGTTGGAAATAAAAAATCCGTCGACTCCTCGCGGTGTCTTTTCGTGGTTGCTTCCTTTCTTCGTCGCGTTCGCGTATCACCGAATTGCTGTCTCGTTCCGTTGGCACTCGCGCACGATGCTTAACGCATATAGCGCGTTTTCATCCGCCTCTTTTCAACCACCGGGTACAATACTCCCTCTCCCTCGTGTTTTCTATTTCTATCTCTTTTTCACTATGCTAGCTGCTCCACGACTGTCCGTCTCGTTCTATCCTTGCCTGCACGCGTACGTTCCCCCTCTCTCTGTTCTACGGAGCCGCGGCACTGGTCTATTAACGACCGTTCACTGCACAAAACTTTCTGCACTCTCTTACGGCCACTGCGTGTTGTCTCACACCACCTTCTTATTCTTTACCCCGGCCCTATACCATGTGGACACACCGACGATGACATAAAGTGATCGTCCACGGAACAATAACGATAATGGCACACAATGGTTATAAGATCGCGACAACGACAACGATCGTCGGGTGATGACGAGAAGACGACCGCAACGATAGTATAACGCGGCGTATACTGGCTTTCGCGAACGTGTATACGATAATGATTGGAAACAATCAGCGACGGGCCCGAAGAGGTAAGAGTGCCTAGCCGCAATATTTACTGCAAGATAACGCGACGAGGTATCATGCACCGTACGAGACACGTTGAACGAGCGCATCCATCGGCTGAACAGGCTAAAGGTGCTTCGCAGCCTCGTTATTTTTTCTCTTTCTCTGTATTCCTCGTCACTGATCTATGCGAGAGGGATCTGTCGTCGATTTATTTTATTTGCTTTCTCGCTCTTGTTCCTTATTTATATTTGTTTATTTTTCTTTCTTTTTACGTTGTCGCCTCTTCTTTCTCTCTTTTGCCTAGTGTTGTACAATGTTCCTACGACTTTTACCTCTTTGCCATGTCTCCCCCGTCGCACTTCTTTACCGTTCACGTCGTCGTCGCGCGTTCCGTGTTACTGCGCGCGCGTTTTATAAGGCGGTACACAACGAGCGACGAGTTTCGAGACACGAGAGGGACACGAAAGAGCGAGGCGACCCACGAGCTGTGCCGTGCTTGGCACTCCTCTTCTTTCTCTCTCTATTTCTTCTTCTTCCTTCTGTCTCGGTTTTAACCGGCGCACTCTCCTTCCTCACGCACCTCCACACCTCACTACTCTTTATCTACGAGCCGCGCATACGCATACATATATGTACACACATACACATGTATACAGGTTGTCCTTTTCCTCGCAGTGCAATAATGCCGGTATGCGCATCTGACACGACCACGATTAGAGGTTCCAGCGAGATTTTCGTACCAATTCGTGGCGAACCCAATATGCATACAAACACCGAAAACACTCCCTTCTGCCGGCAGACCGACCTATCGATGACTGTTTCTGATCGTCTTCGACACCGATAAGATTCGCTCAGAATAATATGTACGCCCGTCGTTTCTCCCGTTCCGTTCGCCGGGTACACCGTTGTATCGAACTGTGATCATCGACGCAAAATCACGCAGAGCTCACCGTCAATTGTTGCATTGCGCCTGCGTGACCGATGCACCGTAAAAAAACGTGCCCGCGTCCGAAAGTTACGCCGTGCGTGGATTATAAAGGTCGCGGTTTCCAATGAACGACGTTGACACTGAAATCCCTGTTTTTTTTCCTCACCCGTTTATATCTCGCTCTGTTCACCGGCCTCTTTCCACGCGAACCAACAGACCAGCGTGCGTCTGACACGGTCGGCGCGTGACTGCCGTGACTGACTAGCCGATCGTGAGTGACTGACTGACTGGTGGGAAGCTGTTACTCGACTTGCTCTCTACGCCCGAGCCGCCACTGAATCCGATGTATCTGATCATCGGCACCGTCTATCTCTCTCACTCACTTCTCTGGCTGGCTTGCTCGAAAAAGCTTGCGCTTTGGCGCTTGCGCCACGACGAATCGCTTTTTCGCTTTCGTATATACGACTCGCGTACACGCACCTCGTCCACCGATCCGTAGGTGTATGCACGTATATAAAACTGCGTGTATACGTATACGTGTGTTTATTCTCGCTGTGAGTATGTACGTGCACGACTCTGTTCTATACACACCGAAAGACGAGACAGGACACGGCTTTGCCCGCGGAAGCGTCGCTCTGTCTGGCGCTTGCACTCGGTATTACCGGCTCGTCTCCTCTTTTCTTATAATAGTTTTCAACCACGTGCCGTACACACCGTGATCTTCGACAGAAAAATGTATAATATCTGTGAAATGTCACAGCATATCTTTCTCTCTTTCATTCAATTTTTATTCGCGTGATAAGCAGAACGAGCGATAATATGTATTTATACAGTCCATCGACCGGTTGTACTATGTACGTCGATTTCGGCGACGATTGTTCGCGATAATCGGGCCGCGTTATCTATCGATGAACAGAACAGTCGATCTTATCGGCTCCTTTCTCCCTTTTGTCCTCGAAATCTATCGTTCGATGACGGGAATATCGTGCGATTCTTCGTAAAAACCGGCTACTCGCGCCATGACTCCGCTCACTTGCCCCCCGTCGCTGTCTGTCGTCGCGAATTCAACGAACGCGTCGTGCATTTCATATTTTTCCGTGTACGCAGAATAATCGCGAGATTCTCTTACTGGGGATGGTGACGGTGGAAAAAAAAAATCGTATACCACAGTTATCTGTGATTCCGTGGCGGAGAGGTTTACAATAGCACCCTGATATCTCCACTCTCCGTTGAAACACGGCTAGAGCACAGACACGTTGCGCCGATGTAGCCAACGATGACAACTGTGCGCAGGCCGGTCGAGTCCGACGCTTTTATGGGGATAGCCGACCACGCTGCCGCAGCGGGACCCGTGCTGCTCGCATCTACGTGTGTGCGTACGCGTTTATATACTCGATGTACCGCGTATCGTGAAAGTGCGCGTGAGCTCAAACACTCTTTATGTATCTATGCATATACACGTAACTACACCGGTGCTCGAGCAAAGTATATAACGTTCGCGTGTTCCCAGTTCTAACTTCTCCTCTCTGTAAAATTTCGCGAATCAACCGATGCATACGTGTGTCATATACTGTGTGCGTACATGCATACGTATGCGTGCCATAGAAGAAATGGTAGAGGAAGAGAGAGAGAGAGAGAGAGAGAGAAAACAGGGGTTAAACCGAGGGAACTCGTGTCGTCCACTCATGTGATACCTCGATCGCGGTGGGTGTCACGAATGACTGTGCTCTGTTCGAGAGGTGTGCAAGTGTACGCCACGCGTGTGGGTGCTACCCCCACTACGCGACCACCACCACTATCGCGATTCCCTCCACCTCGCGCACGCCCGGCATCAGCACCACCACGTACCCGCGCGCAACGCAGGACGCAGCGAACACACACCGGTATCAGAGAGTGGCAAGCATGAAACGTATGGATGAAACTCCTTGTCGTTTCGTCCTTTTATCCATCGTTTCCAAGCTTTCACGATTGTACGGGAAACATTTCTGCTTGCCGTATCTCTGTGCTGACTTATACATATTTTCGGGAGATGTTAGATGTGCATCGTATGATTAATGCGACGGCGTTAACGGTGTCTTCTATTCTAACGCCAATCACTTGCAGAAATGGCAGTTGTAACACATGCGTAGTATGGTACGCCGCCCTCGCCCAACCCTAAACTCCACCTCAACGGGGAAATGAAATGTCTTCCACGCGATAGGACCGTACTAGCGCCACTATAGGCTGTTACGGAATAACATGGGATGCGGTATTCGAAAATAGACTAATCAGGATACGCGTATGCTTGAATACGATTTACAGATCGCATTCTTTACAACATTCAACTAGGAAATTCCTACTAATTCTAACACAGTTTCATTGTTGACGAAAACTATGTTAATGGTGCAGGAATACCTTTGAGGGTAGAAAAGAGCACTTGGGCTGTCGGGCTTCACACATTTCTCGCTTAGTCGAGTGAAACAACTTCGCTCTGAATACATACTGATGAGTATTTTATGCGTCGCGCTGTATATGCATTTTCAATGAAGGAACGCGTCAGAGCTGGCCTGGCGCGCGAGATTTAAAAAAAAACGAAATACTATTATTGCGGAATTCTATGCAGCTTTTTTTTATACCAATGATGTAATACCAATGTAAACGAAGCGTACAGAATGTCGTGGCCGTTGTACGAAAGCGCCATGCTGAAAGAGGAATTCCCATATACACAGAGATACGTATCCATGGGAATATGTACATCAATGAGCCGAGCGATACCGTGAATGGAGGTGCGATCGTGGTGGCTTCCATTCGGCCCTCGTTGATTCTCGACACGCGTCGAAATGACGTAGCCGTTAAATACGTTCGACGCGCGTACGATGCAAATCCGTCGTATGCCCGTCGCATGCATAAACGCCGCCAGTTATACACATAATTTATGTTCGCGGACTAACGACAAACTACGCTTCAATACAGTTCACTCCATTAACCCCTGCGAATCCGTCTCGAACAGAATCTCGCCGTGTGGACACGCCACAGACTCTCCTCCATTTCACTCCCCTGAATCTCACCTCGAAACTAAAAATAGAACGGCGAAGGGTGTTCACGAAACGGATACCGCTCCTTTTTCTCCCTTTATTCGGCAGTTCGAACACCAAAGATCGACCGGATACAGATTCGAAACCACGAACGAGAAGGGCGAGAAAATAAAAGCAACGGCGGAGAAGAAGGTACGGGAGAGGCGGAGGAAGAGATTCACTGTCGTGAATCTCCTATCCTCTTCCATGATTCCACCGGTGGGGCTGGCAGCGGCAAACTCGTTACGAAATCGTTCCTAAGACGGGGTGACTAATTGCTAAGCGGCTTGTAAAAATTCGCAGGACAGTCTGTCGACATCGTGGCGCGGCCGTCTCATCGTCGCGCCGTTATACTTTTTGCCTGTGCACGGTTGACTAGAGAAGAGAGCGACTACTATTGCGAGGAGGTAGGATAGAGGTAAGGGAGTACGCAATGGAACTGACAAAGGCGGAGAGAAGGGGCTGCGGTGACGTCGCGGACCGCGAAGGAGTCTGAGTGGGGGGGTAGGGTGGCAAGCGTGGAAGGGGAAGCGGGCGAGAGAAGCGTGTGCGTGTGAGGCCTTAAGGTGAGAAAAGAAAAATGGCGAAGAGAGCCGAGGCTGCGTCGTCCCGCGTTCGAAGGCGAGAGGGGACGACGCTTTTGCAGATTCCACGTGAGATACCTGCGGCATTCTTCGTTCTGCAGCAGGGCATTAAGCCGGATGCACATTCGTCGTGGACGACGCTCGGTGAATTCATTTCCAAGAAAAATATCTTCCGCCTCGAAACGAATTTTACGGCAGATTTTGTTCGCGGACAGAAGACCGCCGCGCCTGACTGCGACGCTTTCTATCCGTCTCTCTCTATCTCTTCATCTTTGAACCTGCGCTACACACACACACCCAGAGAAAGAGCGAGAGAGAGAGAGAGAGAGAGAGAGGGATGTAACACGGATACACTTTGTTTTTATTTATTTTTCTTTGCTTGGAGGATCGTCTTGCAAAAGAGCACCGGCAATAAAACATCTAATCCGACGATAAACCGCGCGTGTTTCTTTCCCGCGACGTTTACGCGTCTCTGACACGTCTCGTGCGCGCGACTGATGCGCACACGTCAAAAGGTAATCCCCCGCGCATGCATCTCGCGCGTATCATTGGCTAACGCGACCTCGAGCGACACTCGATGGAAAAGCTCGCGATTCGTAAGAATCGCGCGCGTGCTCTACGCCTCGTTTATGTTGTGTTACAGTTTACGAAAGATACATTGTCCGTAGTAATGCTTAATCCGACGTGAATCACGGGTCTCGCATAATACTAATAATGATTGAATCGCGATGATGACCTACCGAGAAAATTCATTATAAAGTAAACGCGTACAAGAACAGAATTACCAACGTCGGCTTAATACAGAGGCGTTGCACATGAGGACTTTCAAGTTTAGGAAAATAAATTATATAGCGAAAAAAGGATTTTAAGAAACGTGAGGAGAATTTCGTGTTTCGCAAATAATCATGGAAGATGATTCACTGAGAACCGTGTCATTGTCAACAAGACTCTACCTATTGCGTCACTTCACGCATGGAAATTAATTTCGCAACTTCCCATTATAATGTTAATGTTTTTCAGCAGTCCGTACAGTTTTAATAGGCACGCCGCCATCGACCCCGATACGATCCCCGAAATAAAGCCGTAAAAGAGCAACTGGCGCCGTAAATATTCTTATTAACGGTATCTGTACGAGAGCAACGATGCTTGGGGGTATACAGATGCTTGCGTAATACCTAGGATACAATTTTTAAAAATATATAACTGATGAAATATTTTCATTAATAAAAATACATGGGTTTGCATAATTAAAATTCATATGCAACTGTATATTATTAAACCATTTATATCTCCATCGTTAGCTCTATGGTCCACCACGAATCCATAAGATCAAAGGTGACCCCCTCTGTATCGCTGTTAGCCCAAGAACTTACAAAGTCTGGCGGAATAAAAGTCCTACACGTCGAGATGTCAATCGGTCACCAGTCAAAGATCAGAAATAGAGATACGGGGAATAAAGAAACTCGACGGCGGAGCCGATGGTGATGGTGGTGGCGCACAAAAGGGCACGAAATGATTTATTTCATTTTCGCTATCGCGGCGATTCCAGTGTGTCGCCCACGGTGGCGCGCGAGAGGATCATTTGCGCGTGGACCACACGCCGAATGAAACAAGAAGAAACTCAATTACTTCGAGGAATCATCGGGGGATCCCTTTGTGGCAGAGGGGCTTTACGATCGAATTCTGACGCTGCATCTTGCGTTTTCGCAGGTATATATACATGTATACGTCGGCTGACAGAAGATTGAGGGAGAGAAGGAGAGGAGGAAAAAAAACAGGTCGAAGAAAGAAACGAACGATGAACGTGAGAAGGTAGGAGAAAAAAGAAGGATAGACGGGCGTAAAAGGATCATCTCACCCCTGACTATTCACGGTGCACGTCTATGACAAATCTAATAGATTCCTGGCGACTTGGACCGTTCAAGGGAGGGCCGCAAAAGAGGGGCGAAAAAAAGAGAAGAAGAGAAATAAAATGAACGCGAAAGGGAAAAGAGAGAATGTTTCTATTCAACGCTCGATGAGCGGATGTAACGCCTCGTGGAACCCTCTGCTGTCCCTTTTAACAAAGATATGTATCCCGTCTCGCGGCTGAGTATACAGGAGAGCCGAGAAATTAAGTCAAGCAACGGCACGACGTTGCTCACCTATAACGCGAACGGAACACACAATGCACATTGTCGACTGGCTGAGGAATGCAGGGAGTGTGGTATTGTCGGCGTATGCCAAAACTGGACCCCAATCTCGCCTGTAACCTACACTCGACCTGAGCTTTAACCGTTTCTTCCACTTATAAATGTGTTGTGTAATTTTTCTCAGTTTTTTTTTTAAATATAGGTTCCATACAGTTCGGCTCGTTCAGGATGTGGTGAGTAAAATAAGCTTTTATATTGACTGAATGTTTGTTGCAGACTGATTGCTGGATCGTCAAGATCTTTTTATTGAAATTACTGAGATTTTCTATTGCGGAATAATTGGAGGGGTTAATTGAATTTGGTAGAAATTTGGAACGGTTATCGAAGAGATATTAGGTAGACAATTATTAGAATTAACATCAGCATTGTTGTTGTTATTGGCTTAACCGAGTCTGAGAACTTAATTGACGTAGGAAATGGTGAATTATTTATCGTAGCAGCTAAATATCCCCCCTGCTTATCTGATGTGAACGTTCAGTCTGAGAATTATCAAGAACTATAATTATTTTAATTTCTGCTTAAATAATTTAACAATGCTGCGATACTATCCGGAAGACCTTCGACAATTTCGCACGTGGATTTAAAACGTCTGAGCACGAATGTTTTATATTTATTTAAAGATTTGAAATCTCATCGAGGAGACTCTACAGCCTGCGCGTGGCGAAATTAATCCTGCAATTAATTCATTTCCACTTTCACAACAAGAGACAAGAGATCGGCTAATTCGTCAACCTGTTACTGGACAATAACTGCGAAATACGAAACTCCATTTATATTCCACAAATTCTATGCAGCAGCAAGCTAATGTCCCTCTACTATTATTTATTATTACTAATTAAATCCCCAGGAAGTATCCAACACCCGGTACATTCAAATCCCTTTAAACATATCCACGCAAGCACAATTTCGCAACAATCGTGTACGATACACCTACCGATGAATTACTACAAATGTTTTCAGTATCATACCAAGTGATAACTGAACCAGTCAGACCAACGATACAGTTGTACTACTGAACAAATAGAACGGAGCATCGTCCAAAGTACTCTTCGGCTGTTACATATTCGATTCTACAAACGTTCGAAATTGAAATGCCCATCTCGACTGACGTCTCAGTTTCTGTTTCCAATATTGCAATTAAAAATGTATTGGAATTAAAGATTAGTACGATGCATTGGGATCAATGGATATGCGTGTGCATGTACGTATACGTTGAATCGATGACGATCATGGCTAGACAAAATTAGAGTACAAGCGTGATCGATATTTCCCGGGGGAAAAATGTAGCGGGCGAAATAATTTCATCGACCATAAACATTTATCTGAAACCGGGCCAACAGCAACACACACGGTATCGTGAAACGCTGTCGCAGATTATAGATCAGCCTGCAAAGATATGACGCATTAATGGTGGCTCGTTGTCTACGGACTACAATAAACATCGGGTCGATTTAACAATATTCGCCTCTCGACGAGTTTCCACGTTTTTGCGCAGAACGCAAATGTTGCACGATTATGTGCACAGCAGACTTTTAATTTACCAGACCGATACGTAATATTATTTACATTAATATGAGAATTGCTGTCTTTAACGTCGTTAGCTTTTTGCACGAATGATTACTAATATTCGAGCTAAACCGTATATTTTTCTCAGGTGAAAGTAGGTACAATTGTGGCAGATATGGTGGCTGATACGATTCCGGCCTCTGCAGCGGACCGAAGGAAATAAACAATGTTCAATATTTCTTATACGAACCTTATATGAAACTCATCAATGTCGCCATCAATTTTTCACGAGTACAAGGCGGAAGAGGAATGTGAAATGTTTCAGGACAGCCACGCGGAAATCGAAATCATTGCCCACCCTTAATTGCAAGCTTAAAATATGATCGTGTCGGTATATACATAGTGCGAGATCGATATATCCTTGGGCAACGACAGGGTGACCTTAGGTTTAAATAAACGCGACCAGCGCAGGCATCCGTCCCGACGTTTGTATTCAAAAACACACTCTCGCGCGAGAGACGATCGCATTATTTCGCTGTCCGATCGTTTACGAGACAGATTGCAGCGTTAATCTCAGCACGTCAGCAGCCTCGAGTGCTGCTGGCGCCGAGGAAAAGCAACGATCATGGCGAACACGGCAAAAGCGGAGGCGAACAGAAACTGGGTACTTCGTACGTTTTCGTTCGATTGTTTCAACGGGTCCGCGTGCGCATTTCGTTGAAATAGTTTGCAAGAATTATGTTGCCGTGCGATCGCACAAAATTGATGAAAAATCGCCAGGCGTTAAACGAACGACGCAAAAATGAACGTCGGGAATCATTTGCGAATCGATGGTGAACAATTGTCGCGACGTAAGACTGTATTATTTTCATTATGGACTCGAAATATTCCATAAACGTTGAATAAGAAATATTTCACGCCGCGATGCTCGCCAACACTTTCCTCAAACACTACCGAACTGAATCAAACGACATACAAAAACATATAACACAGCAAGCACAATAAAAATAAAGCACACCAGCATGCACCGCATAATTACACAAATAAACACCTTTCATCCCCCAAAAATGACTCACCCTAAAAGCAGCAGGTAACCCACAGGCCGCAAGCCTCAAAACCCTGAGGCCCGAAGCGACTTCAACGACACCCCGTAGATCTCGCGACGCATCATGGTCCCTTTTCACCACCTCCATCTTCTCGCACCATCGTTGGTTCCCATGCGGACAGCGTGGAACGCGTTAAATCAGCCGAATCGCCAGCACGTTGTATACAAAAGATCGGTCGGAGGCCGGTGATTAATTTCATCCGGCAATTAAGTAGTCTCGCCACGAACAGGCACGCGCGTGAAAAGGCCGAGAAAGCGAGACGGACCCACGGTTCAACCCTCGAATAGCCCACGTTCGAGATGGGCCATTGAATGGACATGAAACGGGGCTGACCACCCCGTGTTTCGTCGGTGTTGTAACGACGCGAAAGCAAAAAGGGGCAACAGGAAGAGGAGGACGTACTGGTGGCACAAAAGGAGCGAAATCTTTCGGGTCTACGGTGTCTGTAAGGATGAACGGTTTCCGCGGCACCATTAATCTCCAAGACAATGGCCGGTTCTACGAAAAACCGAGGCTGACACCGGCCGGCTCGATGAATAAAGTTACCACCACCACCGCCTCTGTATACCTTCTTCACCTGGTCCCGTCCGGGGCCTCTCAAACTGGATAATCCAGGAGTCGAGTGCGGAAGCACGTTTGATCACGCGGCCCCTGTGTATATAACACAGAGAGGGGACCGAAACGGAACGGTCGTCCTGTGTAATTTAAATGAACCTGAACGCGTTTGGCCACGGGCGCAGCAAGGGAACACGGGTGTATACGCGATTTTACAGCGCGCCACGAGGTGTAAATAATGCCCTACCTTGGCAGAAACCTCGTGGTCCGAAACGGTTTACGACCTTCCGGCGCCTCAGCCGAGACACCTGCCCCGGCGATACGATACACGAACGGTGATTCTTGAAAATACTTTCCCCCCTGACGCGCTCGTTCATTCAGGTAAACGCGGCGCACGGTGAATGCCGATGGTGCTGACGGTGGGCCCGGAGGTAGTTGATCGCGATGCGCCGTGGTATCTGGAATTTTTCAGAACGGTCGTCAGATGAGGTTCCGTTGATAGGAGAGAGTGGATCGGAGTTGGGTTCGCGTCTTTCGTGGGATTTTTGTGGATTCTGTGTGTTGTTCTTAGAGCGTTTGGATCGGGGATAGGGTTAATGGGAATTTGTTGTTGTCTCTTTTATAAATTACTTTCGAATAAAATGACGCACAGAACGTGTTAAACAAAAAAAAAAAAAAAAAAAGAAATATGTCGGAATATAATCGGCGTATAATCGAAACCGCGTTGTTCGAGGGATTCCTGTATTTGTATGCGTGATCGTAAACGTAAATCATATTTCGCAGTGAACCACGAATCGTTAGAATTGGGAACAAGTTTATGATATTGGATACGGGACACACATTTTATTAGGAAGAAGGGGCAAAATTAAAAGTGTAAGTACAGACTACCCATGGATTCGATAGGGAACGTCAGACCTCTGCAAAATTAGATATAGAATGTGTAGATTTGCCCGCAGTTCTTCAGATCGTTGCGGACCTTGAGAATCCTTGGGGCTGCTAGGGGTTATTGGGATGATCGAAATCCACGGGGACTCCAAACAACTCGAGAGTTCCTGTACTTAACCTCGCAGGCTTGTGACGTTCTGTATCGAGTTCAATGGACTTCTGGTGTCCTGTATCGAACCCTATGGACATTCTATACCATATACTGTAGCCTTTTGTGTCTTTGCACAGTGTCCCGCGTACCAATGGTGTTCTGCATCGTGTCTGTTGGCTTTATATTATTCTACGGATTCTTGGTCTCCTATGTCATGTCCCGTAAGACTTTGGTGTCTCGTATCGTTGCCGTACGGTCCTGTGCTATTCTGCGTGGGGTCATACGGTCTTATGGTGTTCATAACAGCGGGCGCCAAAGACTTATCGCGTGCTAACATGTGCAACGATACTGGTTTACTTTCGAATCGATTGTACGCATCGATCTTAAAATACTCTTCCCTGACCCCGTATCGCCGCAGAAGTTTTGTCCTATCGTGAATATTCAATTACTCAATTCTTCGTTACTTCGATACGCGAAAAAAAAAGAAGATTCCACCGAGACGCATAGCTAAGCACATCGCAATTGACATTCCAGCAGCAACACTTGGTTGAATGATTTATCGACGGTATCCGCGTGCGCATAGGGAAAATACAAACGCAAAGAGACCGCGATCAATCGCAGTCGACGCGTGTTTCTGTTTCGATAGAGCGAACGGTTGCATCCTTTTCCCCGTAATAAACCGTCATGCGCTTTGGATCGTCGCCAGTTGCGCAGATTTCTGAAATCAAGACCGACCAAAAGGCAAAGGACACCCCGATGGGCGAGTTTAAGGGAACCACCGGATGGCTGGCATCGATAGTTCGGCGAACGCGAGGTAATGGGGAAACGATGGACATTGGATCAACACTTGTAAGTAAGTAACTCCGCGATTAAATGATAATTCGACAGTGATCGGTTGCATACGAGAAACGCCCATAAATATCACTCGAGTACACGTCTATCCTTGAACGAAGATAGACTAATACAAGGTGCTTCTCTTAAGGAGAGTGATTGTACCAGAAATATTTTCCTCGATGGTCAGTCAGTTACCTAATGGATTACGCTGTAATGGAATTGGACCGATATTTTCGTGCAACAAGATAAGATAAGAAGTTTGCATATTTCGAGCTTCTCTTTCTTCAGAAATATTTGTCGAGCCAGTAAACGAGCTGTACTGATTGCCCTAAATAGATTATTGATTGTCTGTTTATATAATTTCCTTGAACTTAGACACGTGCTTCTATTGACTATTATAATTAATGCAAATGTCCGATTCGATAGAACCGGCACTCAAATGTTAATGCTCCATCTGTCGATTTGCGGAGTAACAACATGGATGTCGTCCGACAACGGAACTGCGATAGCGCGTTATAGGTTAGAACACGCTCGAGCCCGACGAAATGTAATGCCTACCGCGTAAAATCAATCGACCATTAACCCTGTCGATCTCATTTCACGCGCTGTCGCAAACCTTATCGCGCCGACGATAGAGCCAGAAAACGCGTCGAACAAACTGTGTCCTGCTCGCTTACACACGATCCGCCACCGCATCTTTATGTATTCTTACAGACCACCAGGATCGTTCGGTTTCGAGACCGAGATAACGATTTATTATTGCTCGTCGCCGATCTATTCGCGGCATCGCCACTCGTTAATTAAACCGGATCGAGGGCGCCGCCACGATCGCTATATTTCGGGGATATCTCGCGATCGTGCAACCATTTGGCATGCTCCAATCGTTTTCAAGGACTTTTTATACGATAAATCCAACTTTAACGGGGATACATTAAGCGTCTGCGCCGTTGAAAAATAAGCCGGGAGAAAAATCGTGCCGATTGAAGGCAAGGATCGTTTTTCAAAACGCATTCGCATTCCGCGCAGGTCAAACCAATGTGTACGGCATGTGTATGCGCAAAGAATATCGCAGGGAACTCTAATAGGAGAAAAATTCGCATGTCGATAGCGTTGTTTTATTTACGACGTTCAGGCAAATTCATTACCGATAAGCGATCGGAATAAAAACAGTCGCAGCGGAGCCGACGTCGGCAATGAGGTCAATTAATTACGGCGCCAAAGAGGAAAAATTCAAATGAACGCAGACCTGATGTGGTGTGTCGTTTCGCTTTTTGTCTCGTTCCTTTTCTCCTTCTTTCTTTTGCACGATGGTAAACACCCAGTCTCCGCCGTGACGCGTCGTACTGTTAAATAGTGGCTACATACACACCCGTGCACACGAGTCGCGGCCCGCGTCACCGTGTAAATCAATGGAAGTTAACCAAAGAACGGAACGACCAATTTTCGCGTGCTGCGTGGTTACGTGCTCCGCTATGGACTAACCCAGCGTCCTTCGATTCGTTCGTTAACGATTCTCCTTACACTTTTTAATGACACCGCCACGGTGTAATAACAGTAAAACCGTAATCCCCGACGCAATTCGACCGACCATAATCGTCTCGTAATTGCGACAGCACCGGCGATTAAAACAAACATAGGCATAGAAGCGTGGTCCGCGTCTTCCTTCGTCGCCCTCGCATTCTACTACCCGATTCAATCACATATCCAGGATTCGTATGCGCGTAACAGCCACCCCCCCCCCCCCTCCACCCCTCCAAACCCGGTGACGCAAGTAAGAAGCCATCGTTCAAAAATCGACGCGCGATAACGATACGATTCGTTTCTATTTCCAACTAAGAATAAACGCTTGGAGCCTCGCGGCACGACGATCGTAATACAATCATAACCCCGTTCTAGAGATACATATGTAATCCGAAAATTTTGGCGCACACGGGACATGACCATATACATAGGTTCCCCAGGGGGCGTCGCTGAGGAATCTGTGTCATGTCGCATAAACATACTATAATAATAATACACTATAAATACGCTACGCTACTAACGCGGGTAGTGAGAATGAAAAGGCGTGCGTGTACGAGGGAGGGAGAAAATGTAATGTTCGTTATTAGACAGAAAGAGAGAGAGAGACGGAAAGAGCAATGTATGCAGGCGCCGGCGCCACCGGACGGGTATATTACACGCGCCAGGGAAGTATTATCCGTCCCACGCATTTACTGTATTCAACGTATTCAACGTACTCGCGGCCTTCCTCTTTCTTCCACTCGTCCCGCAGCCGATTTCTCTCTCCCTCTCTCTCCCTTCCACTGCCTACGATCCTCCAGCCACCTACTTCGTTCGATTCTCTTCGATACACGACTCTGTCTAGCTCGCTCGGTCTAGTCCTCCTTTTCACCAGTATGGTACTTTTTTCTCCTCCTTCTTTCCGTTTCCAGTATTATTCCCCGTCCTCGTCCGTCTAACGACGCGCGCGCCGACTTTCTCTGCTTTTTTTCACTCGACGCCTCGCTCGTACCACTCTTTTTTTTACTTTCTGTCTCTATTTAACTGGTTGCGATGCACCAGGGGCAACTTACTCTCACGTTCCTCGCCAAACTGACCGGATCACGGGCGCCGTCCGTTGCAAATGTCTCGGGTTGAACGACCAACCGGCTCGATCTCATCTTTCTGTTTCCCGCCCTTCTTATTTGTCCCGCGACACCCCAGCAGGCGAACGCGACGCTCGTTAGACGTGAAATCGATCTTAATTTCGCATGGAGTCGTGAATGACCGGCACGAAACCGAGACCCGTATCGCGTCGCGGTGTGTCCACTTGTCACCGGTGTCTCGGCGTCGCGTCGCGTCGTTCGATTTAGAGGTTCAGTGGTAAGGCTGGTTTTTAAAAGGGGAACTACGCGACGGGTTTAGAAAGCAGAGACGCGATATTTATGACAACCGCGTTTCTTTTTTCCTTTTCGTCGTTTTTCGCTCGCCTCCTCTTATTCCGCCGTCTCTCTATCTTTCACTTTCTTAGAGGGAAGATCGCGTTACGCGTAAATCATCGACGGAAGGAAGATAAAGTGGCTGGTGGTTAAAATTTCATTTTTGATAAAGTAGTTCCCTGCAGCATTTTTTGTGCCTCTCGAAACGAAGTTTCTTTCGCTATAACGCTTCTTTGGCGTGTTCTTTTTTTCAAGGTTTTGTGTCTGTACTTCACAACGAGACCTATCTGGGTAATATATCGTTCCAAAGTGGAAAAATGAGAATGCTTGAAAATGCCTCGATATATAGGGAGACCGTTTGGTAAAGGGGACTTATGGGATAGGTAACTCTTTGGTAATCTTGAGCAGTCGATTGATTTAGAAGATACTATAATTCTTCTACCCTTTATACTTTATTTCCCTACACTTTTTAATTTCAATCGCTATTTTGCATTTCTATAATACCCAATGCGGCAAAATTCACTTTCTCATGTTGTAAAATCATATTCCAGTAATTTGCTAGAGCAGTATCTAATTAAAAAACAAATCTGTTCGACTTGAGAAATAATTTCCGAATTAAAATTCGAATTTTTACTTTTTACAAAACTTGCGGTTATAAGTAACCTAGAAAGTGACTTTTGGCCCACGATGTATATACGTATAAAATTTCCCTGAATTCTCTTTTCTATCTATATTTCGATAATGAAAATTCTTAAGTAATATTAATATCGAGCTCAATTTATTTAAGAATTCATATTATTGCCTGATCGATGACTGAAGTTAATGATGCCACAATCAGTCATCGCTGGTGCAGTTAATTTTAATAGGAATTTCTATTCCGGACTGGTACGCTCTGTTTGGTTTATCTCCTCTCGTGCGGGAGTCGCATTTTTCCAGTCGCGATTGTCCCTCGTCCCCATTTATCAAACGGCAACGGAGCCGATAAAATTGCAGAAATCGAGCACGGCCAGGGCAAATTAGATCGAAGGGGTCTCGCGAGAGGGAGACATTAATAAATGTTGCTCGATTTCAAAACTAATGCTTGTACGCATTAATCGATACCAATTAACATTTCTCGATATTACATACGGTTTTTTTTCAATAATGAAACACGAATAAGGCCATGAAACGGCCAACGTTAACAATATAAACGAAAGAAAATAATCGAAGGTCGGGTTAGATATTTATAGCCGTCACGGACACAGAGGTTCGTACGGTTACGTTTAACCCTTTCGTTGCGGAGGGCGTATAAATATATAAATTGCATATAAATTGCAATTATTTGGACAATTTATTTCTATTATGCCTTGGGTAATTAAGCAGGATATCTAAGCGTTTGTATTACGTGCTTCTGTTTCCTGATATTATTAAAAACTGTACCGTTTTGCAGCGAAGTGAAAGGGCTTAAACAACCTCAAGAACGAAACCACGAGAATCACCATAAACTAACCGACTGTTCTGAACGACATAAAAGTCTTTAACGGAGAACGACAGCAAGAATCAAGGTTTTAACTGCCGGTAGCCGTGGTCCGTTCGCGTTACTTTGCCCAGAATTGCCAATAAATTCAACTGTATACAAGTTGTCGTTAGATAAAAGAGTTATTTTATCCTCCCGATAAATCAATTGTCCACTCGCGGTTAGACGAACCGGATGTATAATCCTTTCACTACGGCAACCTTAAACAGTAGAAATGTTTGTCATACGTTGATCACAATTTAAAACTGTCTTCAACTAGAATTTTCAAGAACCATGTGTGCAAATATAAGTTTGAATAACACAGGTGTACACTTCCGAGACATTGCAGTATTGATAAATTTGACGATTTTTGGTACACTCCATACGAAAAGTTTCAAATCAATCTTGATTTCGTATGTCTTCTTCGCCTTCGTGGCGACTGTGCAACGGCAATATACGCATTATCGAGGAATAGAAAGAAAACCTTGTAATCGTCAGCTCGTTATAATCGACTGACTTTCACCGGCGTTCCGCACGAGCAATTAATTGGCCATACTTTTGTGCATTTTCACGTTACGGCCGGAAGCATGTAATTGGCCATAAATTTCTGCACCGAAGGTATTGTTGCGTACACGTTTCCTAACTGCTAACTACTCATTGTGTTTCGTGCATGACGCCGTGTCGACGTTATTATCGATAAATTTTAAATAATTGCTAATGAAATCACGATCGGCCGGATTCATTGAATTGCTAATGGACGTTTGCAGTAGATATCGACTTTTTCTTCCGATGAACAAGGAAATCGAAACTTAATACGGATACTTTTTGCCAGCCAATTAAATTCGTCGTCGTTAATCATCAGAGACGCGTGTGCCTGTGATCGATCGACTATCACACCGCTAATTATAGGAATAACGATAAGTGTATTCAAAAGAAAAAAAAGGAGCAACCAAGTAGAAATACAGTATTACAATTAATCTGCTTATTAAAGAAATGAAATACAATTGTAATAACGGACTTACGATACGGACTTTCAATCATGCGAAAGAACGGTGTTCAAAATTTTCTCCTAACGTCAAACGCTGTCAACGACATCTCCGCCACACTCTTCAGTACATAAATATAAAATACTCGTCCGTAAACAAAGTGTTCATAATATGTATATGTGCATAATGGGCCTATGTTTGTACCCGTGGCAGAAATATTCGCCCTTCTGCGTTCGCAAATATATGTTCTCGCGGATCTATTAGTCCACGCGTCTGACCGCATATGCATTCGCGTATTCGCGTACACGGCCGCGATGAGATTATCGCCCTCGTTCCCTCGCGTACAGTAACGCCAGAACACTTTGAACCTCGTGCATCCTTCTGGAGCTTCATAGAATCGAAACGATATCGAATCCTTCAAAGACGAACTGCGTTCAAATGTATTTATGCACGGGGTCGCGCCTCGCGGATAGCAACCGGTACGCTCGGTCTCGGTTGCGGTATGGAAAATTTATTTCGGACGGATGGCAGCACTGATACGCGGGCGATCGACGCAGCAAATCATTAGCGCGCTTCGGAGCGTCTATAATTTCCTAGAAACTACCCAGCCCTTTCTCGTTCTCCAAACGTATCGTTCTATTTATACGAACAGGGGCGCAAAGGCAGAAACAATTGCACGAAAATCGTCCGGTTTCCATTCGAATTTATAAATAGAACGCGTTAACCGCGATACCACTTCGAAGGGAAACGTCTAATAACGAAGCTGTTACGAATCAGGATCTATATTCGCGTGACGCCGCCCGAAATCGACGCTGTTGCCCTCGACTGTACCCGGCTGTATGGCTCGGCTCGTGCTATTATTCGTCCTACACGCGCGTGATCGTTAACGTGCCGATCCTTCCGCGATGGTTTCACGTCGGACGCGTTTTAGGCCCCGCGTGTGCGCGTGTTTATGCAGATTTCTCGCGTTTCCACGGAGCGACCAGCGCCGAAGTGGCCCGACGGCCGTCGAGATGTGTATTCGCGTTCTGGAAGCGTTAAGATCGTCGGCGACGAAAAGCATCGGGGCTAGGGAATTCTCGCGAGGGGAGTTAGCACGGCGGTTCGGTGGTTCGGCCCGGCTTCGAGCACGTGCGAGATGGATGGCTCGTAATTCTTGACGCGCTAACGAAAGGAATGTTGGAAGACCGCCGAGTTCGTCCTAAAGTACACAGCCAAAATTGAATGGCGATATTTCACGGGCCGTCGACAGGGATCTTAGGAGTCGTGAGAAGAGCTTCATCGCGTGTTTCAACAGCGCTGCAAAGGGGCGTCTCCTCGTGAGACTGATATAATAAAAATAGTAATAATAATAATAGTAACAGTAGTAATAATAATGACAACTTTAATAATAAATGGCAGTATCTGTATCGGAATATATTTACACAAATGTATGATAAATCGACTGTAATGGGGTTATCTGAGGGAAACCAATATGGCTGACGGATTTTTCAACATGGCGGCATTGAGCAGCGAGTGATAGGGCTCTTATGAGAACTATCCAGGTTAATTTCTATATGACCGTGGAAGATTCTCGTGTTTAATTAAGTAATAGTTAGTTTCATTAATTAGCACGCTATGGATGGCGGCTTTTATTTCTAATTTGTTTAAGGAAAAATTCAAGAGTACGATTGGGAGATACACAAGGCCATCACCTTCTTTCTCCAGCAACAAGGGTTATTTCAGTTACCGAGCTTCGTTATTACTCTCCTAACGACACCCAACTTAAACAATTTCTTTTCATCCACGCAGAAACTATGATTAGGAACGCCGACGTCGACGGAGACAAATTTATTTCGTCATCGAAACGCAGTCTGTCCCAAAGGACAGCTAATATCAGTAAATTCGCCACCACTGACGCGAATTACACGGTTGTAAAATAAATTACACGTAACCAGCGTCGCGACCACGATCGGTAAATCACATTGTTAAGTTCGATCGCGACGCACAGAAATTAATATCAAACTCGTAAACCTATTTCCGCTTTTTGCACCCACGGAAATATCTGTGCTGTCAATTGCTGCGACTATAAATAGTTTGCAGTTCCAACGGTGTCAATTAACGACCGCTAGCGATTTTCAATGAGCGATTTCTAGTTTGCTCGCTCGGTTAGTTTATCGAACAGGGAGGCATAAAAATTTGCTGCAAAAACTGTTGAATTTCTCTAACCGCCAATAACTTTCTGTTGCCGGAAACACTTTTTCCATAAAATTGATCGATCGGCTTCGAAAGTAATCGTAAAACAATCACGTGCTGTAAAACGTGCCGTTTTAACTCGCAATTATTATTACACAAGATCGGCGATTGCGAATAGTTTGAGCGTTCCGCTGACGTCAATCAACGATCGATGAAAGGCCGATCGATTTTCATCCAACTATCAAAATGTCAAAGGCTAGCCAATAAGCGAGAAAACATTTATTTCCCGGCCATCAACGATTCCATTAATCGGATTCCGCGTTACCGGCAATCAGGCATCGATTAATAGCTGAATTATACGACATTCCTGTACGCCGTCAGAATTTACCTACATTACACACCGAGTTTGCGTTCTCCGCCACCGATTTAGCTTATAATTCCCTATGTAGCACACCACCCACACGCGCGGCTGTTATCCACGCGCGAATGCGTCGCGATCCAACATTTTACGATGCACACACGTCGACAGATGGGAATGTTGGCGCCATTCTCGTCCCATTATGCGTATGCACGTATAGGCTCGCGTCGCGACGGCAGGCTTGACGGTGTTGAAGCAGCGAAAATCTCGCAGGATTTACAGCGAACGAAAAAAAAAAAGTATTCGTACGCCGCTACACGATCTAGTTTGAACAGTGGTAACTTGATTTGTAGCGTATTAGTTTAACCAGTAGATACGTCAAAATGTTGGAAATTGACGCGGCTTTCGAACGATGTATATTTTGTCAGGAGTTAAACGTCTCGTAAGAAAGTACGAGAGGAAATTATTGACGGGTACAAATATCGGTGGGAAGAAAGTATTCGTACAGTAGCTTCTTTTTTTTAAGTAAACAAACGAAATGTACACGTGTGAACAAATTAATATTTTTTTAGGATACCCCTTATTGTTTATAATGGCTTGTAGTAGCCTGGGCATCGATGAAACCAAATTATTTGTTATATTTTCGTCGATTCATCGCCATGCTTGTGTTAAAGCGCTCTTTAAATCATTTTTATTCGAAACTGGATACTTTGGTAGACGGCGTTTTTGTTACATTTTTCAATAAAAATCTATAGAGAAATTAACGTTTCTTTCTCGTGTGAAAGGGGACACCTTATACTGTTCCTTTTCATATTTTCAATGGGATTAATATCGAGCGATCACGGTGGTGTTTCTAAAACATCTGGCCTATTGTACAATAACCATTCTCTGACTAAATGAGATTTGTGTTTTGGATCGTTATCTCGTTGAAAATAATAACGATCTGATATATGAAATTTCTCAGCACTTTCTTTCAAATCTGATTTCAAAATATGCAGATAAACATATTTGTTCATTATTCCATCAATAAATTGTAAATTACCCAAACCACCAGCACTCATACACCCCCACACCATAACACTACCACCGCCGTGCTTTGCTTTCATGTATCCACCGATTAAAATAATACCATAGAAATCAAGTTACCGCTGTCCAAACTAGAGCGTACAGTCGTGTACGAATACTTTTTTCGCTCGCTGTAGATATAATTTCGATAAAGTGGTCGCGCGACATCGAAAGGCTAACGCAACGTATCGCGTATCATTCTACTACATATCGATTTTTGACTAAGTCTGGTTTGTTCACTTTCTCCGGAGAGAAATATCGTAGAAGGCAACAGAACCTCACTATTAATAGAATCGCTGCATCGGAAAGCATTGCACCAGTACAATGGATATGATACAAGTTCCGTACGCTTTTCTTTTTTTATTCAAGCTCCTTGTGCGAAACGGAATTCGGTTGTGCACAACCGAAACAGCGATAAACGTAAACCCTTTTAACAACAAACGAAGGTATATTCGTTCGAACGATAAGTACCGTTCGATTTGAGAATGCTACTGCAGCCGACGGTTTATTCGACGAAATATTAGCTCGCCGAAACTCGAGAGCTTCTAAACGGAGGATCGGATCGAAAAATCATCCCCTCGGAATTTCGTCGGACGTCGGAACAACAATCCGGCCTCGACTTGGAATAATATTTTTCCAATGTCCGGGGGCAAATTGATAACCGTGCCCGGTCGAAGGGAAAACATAGACGGCCGTGCAAACGAAAACCGTTTATTGTGCGGTGTGTAGAGTTGCCCGTGTAGCCTGTTCAACGGTTCGCGAGCTGTGCATTTTTGGCAACATCATTCCGCGAGGACAAGATGGCGCGTCGATCGTGGACGCGATCGCAGACCCGCGGCAAAGGGAAAAAAAATCATACGGGCATTATCCTTGCGCGATGTATTACGAAAGTTTCATCGCGCTTCCTCGGCGAGGGCTGCAGAAACTTCGATCTAAATATAAAATTCCAGCAATGATTACGATCGCGCGCGTCGTCGGGTCTTTATATTCGACGCTGGCGGATCCTTTTTGAACAGCTTTATCAGCGAGACGAGAAGAGTCGAATACCGGTGAAAGAGGGATATCCATACAGTATAATATACATACTGTATAACAATGTTACGAAATGAACATCCAAAACATGCCGAAGAAAGCTCTGAACTCGTTAGGATTCATTTTAAGATACAGCGGCGACTTTAAAAGTACTAATACCATTCCTATATATTCGATACCTATATATTTCGTTAGTAAGGAACATACTGGAGTTCGCATCGATAATCTGGTCCCCGCAAACCAAAAACGCGGAGTACAGGTTAGAGAAAATTCAGCACCTGCTGCTACGTCATTGGGCATTTAAAGAAGGTCACCCGATGTCTCGTAAAAACCATGATTACAGTAATTTGATGCACAAACTTAAAATGTGAAGCGTCTTTTAAAATCGAAGCATACAAGCTCCTAAGGGACGATCTTTGACAACATTTTGGTTTGGACACGCAATTATTGGGGATAACACAAATGTAAACCCTCTGCATAAAGACTACGATCACTACTAATATTGTTTATTATAACGTTACTCATACGTTACCATTGTATACACTAAGAAATAAATAATAAACCAACCCTATCCTGCCTACCCTTTATCGCTTCAAGTATATTAAACTGTATTTCAATTCTGTATTCCATCCAGTACAAATTGACTCGAGATTCAAATGGCACGCAACTAAACACAGATACTTACAGCGAAATTCTAACGCGTATTGTACTGTTAAGCGTCAAATGTGTGTTGATCGGGGTGAAAAGTATTGAGTGTGTCACGTTCGTAAAAATAAGACGTCCACTTAAGGTCCACGATTTCCTTTTGCGTGCCGCAACGTGTATTATTGCTTACGCGGAAGAAAAAAGTTTAACCAAAAAACTCATGCACCGTCTCGTGACTCATTGCGTGCACGTATAAGCGATAACCTCGAAGTTGAACGACAGTCTGCGGTGTACGTATGTACGAGTTGCTGCGCGAGCAATTACCATTCGGCGAAGGATTTTCGCTTACCTTGCTGTCCGCCATCGACGAACTTTTCACTTGCTATTTGTTATTCGGCGATCAACGGTTTACGTGGAGGTTGTAAAAAGGCGGTTTCGCGCGTGTACACGATCTGAAAGGCCGCGATGACGAGTAGTTCGTTATTGCCAGGGAGAAGCCTGGCGCCGTCTGCGAGGCATATCTATCACAAACAGCTTCGTCTGACATTCAATACGTGATCGTTACTCTGCAGGTTGTTAATAATTCTAAAAATACGAGGAGCAGCGGCATCGTGCCGTTTCAACAGCTATATCTACATTGAACATTATGTACGTTACGAGCGGCCGCACGGGAACCATAAATCTGATGGATAGGAAGTTCATACGTAAGATAGATACGAATGACTGCTTGCTACCATTTGATCGATGGCGCCACCTTTTTTTTCGCAATCGAACCTGACGATGAAATAAAAACGGCGAATATCGTCACCGACGAGATACAGTTGCACGCGAAATTGAGCGTACACTGAGACGCTCGTAGCGAAAATCGGCGGAGATGAATGGAAACATTGATATTTTAGTACAATAATGTAGTACGTATTTGTTCGATTGGTTTAGATAAGGAACCTTAAATAGGTTTTTGAATAACGTTAACCGTTTGGTTAGAATCTAAGTAAAAATATAGAAATACTGCCATTTCAGTGACACAAAATTGAGCGTACACATGGATATTTATGGCATTATATCGTATACAGAGGACTTAATATAATATATTAGTATTTCGTTGCGAAACCTTTATTATTAATTACCGCCTGCAAACGTCGCGGCACGGATAGAATTAATTTTTCGATGAAACATGGCGAAATATTCTACCATTCTTCGCGCAGTTTGGTATCGAAGTCTTTTTTATTCGTAATATTGTGTTGTAACATTTTCGATTATAATTCTCCCCAAACATGCTCAATTGGTTTGAGATCAGGGGATTGGGGAGGGGTTTTTAAACATTTTGGAACGTTATATAAAAGCCATTCCTGCACTATGTACGATGTGTGCTTAGGATCGTTATCCTGTTGAAAATAGTACATGCACGGCATATTCAATTTTTCAGCCGATTCTTTCATATTTGTACTGAATTTAATTGATATTATATTAATTGTAATATTTCTTCCATTAAGTAATATTAATTTTAATTAACAGGACCTTCAATTGCAATGTACCAAAGCGGGAAGCTTGTAAAAATAAACCTACGTCCCAAATAATTAAACCGCCGAGTACACATTCCAGGAATTTCCGAGAACATTAATTTGGGGTTTCTGGCCAAAATTTCGACTGAAAATCGTCGATTTGTATCAGGAGAACATGATGCGCGAGGGAATAAATTAAAGCTCGAAGTATAAGCTGCCATCTATAATAGGGGTGAACCTTACTCCACGTGAGATTCATTTGTTGTGAACAATTAAACAATGAAAATTATTATTACGGCAAACTGAATATAGTTACAACAACGGGGCATTTTATTCTATGTAACTTATTCTCTTCTTATTCATTTGACAACCCATTTATTAAAAAATAACAACCAGCCGCCAAGATAGCAATTTTTAACAATTTTATCCATAACGTTGTGTCACAGACGAGATATACGAATAGACAAATCACCCTGCGGACTTTCGTGGCACAACGTCACTGCCATATCGACAAAGAAATTCAACACTGATTCGAGCGACCTCTGCTCACGAACAGTGATAACTTGAAGCACTACTATTTACTCAGTGTTGGGGACAGGAGTCATGCACTTTTGTGAATATATGTGGATACTACGGATGGAATCAAGGACCACAAACGAGATATATGAATTCTTGTATCTCGTCTGTGTCAAAAGCACCGACGAGATATAGCAATAAACGAATCGGCCAATGTCTTGTTTCGGCCCGAATTTTCGATCCACCGATAAATTAGCCGATTTGTCTATTGCTAAAGTCTCAGCCTATTCGCTCGACGCTTTTATCGTGCACTTAACAATTGTGTCGCAAAAGAATAAGTGATAGAATTGGTAAATGTATTACGAATAACATCGACTGCCCAGGTGTCACACCACGAGAAGGTTGCTTCGAATGGAGACCCGCGCGGCCCCAGCCGCGCCCCATCCACCACCTAATTACAAATTTAAGAAAAAAGTATTAAGATACATGAATTTAACGGAAGCTGAACATGAAAATTCTATTAAACCTCAATCAATGAAAAAGTAGAGATTATAATATAGATTAGCTCAAAGCTAGTAAGTAAATAGGATGTATTAAAATTATTCATTATGGCGAAAGCTGAAAATAAAAATTCCGTTAGACCTGACTTAAACTAAAGAATAAAGATTATAATATAAATTAGCATCCACGTAGTTCAAATATATCTACATATATTTAAGGTCAATTAAATCTTAACTTAAAAAACATCCTACCTGACTAAAAAGCTAATTTTATTTGGAAATCGCCAACCTATTTAAAAAATGATCACGACTTAAACATTGCCTGCCTAATTGAAAAGCTATAATTTAATTGAAGAATTGCCTGCCTGAAAGCCTAAAGGGATATAAAGTAGGGGGAAAGGTATATTTCATAATGAATCTTCTTTCACTAAAATCCTGATCCTTAAACCTGAAACACATCAAAGTTTATAAGAATTTAGTAATATTTGATAGGTATGATAGCCCGATTGATTCTACCATTTCCTTTGAATCATATGATTTCCTTCGATTTATTTGATCCATACAAGTATCCCTTTTGAGTCTCCGATTACTTAGATATTGCAATTTACTTGAAGTAGTATACTATTCAATTGACGTAGTATACTATTAAAACCTAATAATTCTGTAACAAACTTATTTATGAGATGTTCTTCCAAAAAAGAACAAGAGCATGTTCTTCCAAAATGCAAATATGCTGAATAATATTTACGAATTAGAAATAGAAAGATTTACATGGATACTAAGATGGAACAACTCGTTTTTAGTGTTAATAAAAAGGTGAGAGGCGAAGGAGAATAACAAATAGCCAGAGGGGCATTCTACTATTAATTATCGTCCACTTGTTATAAGCCCGATTGAAAATCGCAAGTGGATCATCTCTTTTTCTCGCAACACTAAATTACTGCATTACTCGCAAAGTCAAACGCGTATGGTGCTTCGTTATCTCTAATCTAGTATTTCATATATATTAAAAGAAAAATATATTAATTCACTGCACCCATCATTTTTAACTCGCAACACTAATAACGGAGAAATCATGGTAGTCGCATCCAAGACTACCATCGAAGCTTTTGGTAACTCAGGAACCAATTTGGGCATTTCATTGTGGTCGCAACGCTACCTTAAAAATCGCGGTCATTTAGCAACGCAACACTACATGAGAATCTAAGAAAAATATCGCAATACCGTAAATGCTAATTAAAAACATAGAGAAGGAACACGAAAATTGTTACCGCAACGCTAAAAGCAAGTACATATCGTAAGTATACATTAATTTAAAAGCAACTCTAATTCAAACCGGAATCTGTATTAATTCGCAACTCTAATTCAAACCGTATTCAATCGTACGCAACGTTAATAAAATCGCGATTTTATTGCCCAATACGATGATGAGTGCTGGAAATAATAAACCACAACTACAGCATACAGAAGCGAGCATAGTGACAAAATAGTAGGAAAGAATGGCTCTCCGTCCAAAGGATGCAGAGCCATTGGTAGTTGCCCTCTTGAGAGACAGTTTGTCGGGCCTCTTCGGCATTTAGCTTCTTCTTTTCTTCGAGCGCAATGCCCGCTGAAACTTAGTCTAGGCTCGAGACTCTATTCGCAAACAATAAGAAAAATAAATAAAAGTCTAAATCGCGTAGCTAAATGGAACGCACGTGGACGAATCACGACCAAATACAATCGTAAAAATTGCGATTACGGAAAATCGTAAAGGTTGCGATTAAAATTGTAATCGATCGTCGCCTACACGCGCAGCCTCGAGCATAACGTAAAACGTTCGTTTCAAATCGCGATCGCGACCGCGAAAAATTCGAAAAATCGATAGGCAAAGCCAGAGGCGAACGCATTTTCGTTCGCGCCACAGCTTCACCGTCGACTTTTCAAATCAAATTTCCTGAAACAGGTTGAACACGCGAAATGTTGCCTACCCGACCAGAGACTGTGTCAACCTGCCCGGCCCTACCTACTTACATCTATCAGGCACACCAGAAGGTATACTACCTATCCTACCTAGACCTATATTTAAAAAATGGCAAAGCATTCACACAAACACACCTCATTCCACGATTCTTAATCAAACGCTCGGGCGCAAGAGCCTACACTAGAGAGACGTCCCGGGACGCCCCCGACACCCGAGCTTGGCATACAATCATTCACACTCTAAGGGTACGTACCAATTCCTGAAATCGGCTGACAAAGGCTAGCGACCATTGCGTAAATGTGCGAAAACGTATATGCTTGTGCATTACTTTCGTGTCAAATATTGATTGTTAATATATATTGTACATTTTCTTTCAACTAAGTATACAAGGTTTGTATAGCACTCTATTCGTTGCAATATTTTCATAATTCGTTATGATATTCAATATGTATTTGTAATTGTAAAACATATTGCTATTCGTGAAATCGCAGTATCGGTATTGGAATAAATACGTTTATAATTTTTAATGAAATTTCCGAGCCGACGCAATTCCACAGCCTAACCACACACACACACACAGTGTGGAAAATACGTCGTGCACGGTGCACTAGCAAATGTCAGCCGCCAAGCATTGTTATAGATTTAAAAACCATATGATCATCGTGCCCATTGCCTTTCACTCAATCAAGTAGCACCTGGGCACGTGAGTGAGTTCCTGGCAATGAACACGGAAGTTAAACCTGAAAATCCTGATCTAAAAAGATGATTAGTACACGTAAAAGTGCAGTAGGTAATAGTATATTTTATTTTCAATCGTTTTAAAAATGGCTCGACTTTGTAATTTATGAAATATCAATAAGAACTTGACAATTATTAAAGGAAATGACTGTCATTGAAACTGAATTGACTAGAATAAGTAATGCAGTTAAGAAATAAATGCAATTAAATATTTACTTGAAAAATTGACAAGCTAATAAATAAGCCTCAGGTGATTTCCTAATCGAAGCAAATTGTTCAAGATAGCTACTCTGATTTGAAAATCTACCCGTATACAATGTGCCTTCTTGTACATAATGTTTAATAAACAAAAATAAAAAAAAGTTAATATCAAATGCTACCATTGGTATATGCATATTCAATGCTGATTTTAATGTATTATAATTCCTATAATTGTAAAATACTTGCAGTAACATAGTCGGAGGGTATCCGACTTCTGCACTGCTCAACAGTGAAAACAAATTTCTATTGATTATAAATGCATTTATAAATTTAATATATAATATCCTCAATATATATATACATTTGTTCAATGTATTTATTAATGTCATCATATATTTTTTCCGCAATAGAGGAATCTACAGGAATATTTGTTCAAATATAATATGAGTAAGAAATATTTCTATGGTTCTTCATTTTTTTATACGAAAGAACGCGGAGTACAAGAAGCCAAATCTAACCTCGTATAAGAAATAATATACAAGAAAATAATGGTGGTCACTATGCTCGCAAAACTACTAAAAAATACAACCAGTCACCCATGCCGCTTCGGACCAATCATCCTACGGCATGATTGGGGACCGGAGGAATGAAAATGCATGCGACTCACCAACTCGTTGATTGCAAAAATGGAGGAAGTACTGGTGGAAGACATCAAGAATGGCACCGAGGCATCCCAATTGAACTCAATCGTCAGGAAGTATGCAAACTGAAACTAAACAAGAAAGCAAGGAACATTAAAATCTACTGTTAAAAGTACAGAATGTAATTCTTCATAGAAAACTGAGAATTGTTTAAAAGATACTTACATTTCTCATGTTATCAGTGTCGCATAGAACGTCCCCCTCAGTGATGCATTGCCTCTACTTCCGACAGCGACTATAAGAAAAGAAATAAATAAAAGACTATGTACTCGACTGCAAATTATATCGCCGGAAAAATAAAGATGCTACTTTCGTAATTGAAATAATTGGAAAGGAGCACTGGTCTGATAATAGTATGAATAACTAGTACGCGAAAAACACTGACTCTACACAGACGAAAAATACAGCCATACAGACAAATGATGCTCGACATACCTATGCGTATTGTGTTGGACGCCATATCAACGTCACATTATTTTCCCGTCTAATTGGTAGTGGGGACTCGGTGGCCGTTAGGGGAGAAAAGCCCGGCATACTGTATTAGGTTATGTTCGATAACCGGCTAAACACCATTTCTGTTTACGATGGCTTGCGTTTCCTAAAAATATTTCAACGCATACGTTAGTTGATAAGTTTCTTTTTCTGTTTGGGGATATATTGTCGATATTTTCCAGTAAAAGCTTCCCGACCACCGGCAAAAACAACAAAGTAATACTCGGAAATAATTGCTTGTATTATGTTACTACTTGTTTACAACACGACTCTATATCATACAAGTACTATACGTGGTCTGAATTATGATTTAATAGAGATATTTTGCCAGAATTCTACTTATTTCAACAAGAAATTTGAAGAAAACTTACCTGTCAGCGAGAAATTGATTTAACAATATGGCACCTCGTCACTTGGGTTCTGCGCATTCTCGTCTGTCAGCGTCGCGTTCGAACGCGTTCGCGCCAATCCTGATTCGAAGCAAGCGAGAAAGACGCCATGGTACAGAATCCAACTGACATTAGAGATAAATGTATTAGGAATTGCCAATATTATAGTAATATTGCCAGAAACTGCAGAATATATTGCAAGATAATGGTATGCTGAGCTGAGATACGTATGCGCATACGTAAAAGATGATACGTATATGCATACTCCAGTCGATTTGGCAATGCACACCGCGTGGTGTGATTTCGTTCACTGCACTATTTTTTTTCATCTCTTGCCAAATATTCATTAATATTACCAAAGAAACTACAGAAAACTTGGAAGACAGGGAAATAAAAACAATGCGTATATCATTTCCTGTTTTCGAGAATATATTAGACTATGTGACATACCTTAATTCACCGGACACTCTGAACACGTGTATTCACTACGAGATCCGTGGGGCGAAAGAGGGAGATTGATGAACTGGATTGCGTTAATTGGCGGGTGGCTGGGGGGGTGGTGTTCTTTCCTTAAGCCCGGCATTTTTTGAATACTATGTCGAACTGAATATTTTTTATTACAAGTGTTACAGTATGGATATTAGTCGAATAGTGGGATACGAATATATTAATTAGTAAGAATAGATACATCTTTGTAAAAAAATGTCTGTAATGTTTGTGGCACTATAGAATACGTAAACTATTTCCGTCATACAATTATTTGTCTTGCCTTAACTTTATTCAAATTACAGTTCCTACCTTACTGAGCGTTCAGATCGTTTTCTAGAATTTTTTGACACCGACGAGATATTTATTGTAATATATTGTCTTATATTAGTAAATGAGTTACTTCGTTATTGTTATTAGTTGAATATAAATAAGAAATTGCGGCTTTCGTTAACAATAAAATTGCTTCCATGAAAAAGAGAAGTAAAGAATTTATAGAATTAACAATTGTAACAGCATTCATTGATAGTACAATTGAAATAAGAAAACTGTCATCACGTGCAACAGATTTTTAGTTAACATTAATTGCTTGGTATCTTTTTTCGCCTTTCATTGCGGCAAAGAACAAAAGAATTCTGTAAAGTTATTTAATTTTCGCATCGTTTTCGTCTATTCCTATATCTCGTCTGTCTGGTGCCCCACAGGCAGTCGATTACCAGGCATGTGGCGGCATCTCTCGTTTTCAGCTTTTTTAGCAGTTTTCTGCACCTCCAAAACCGAATTCCCGGATTACATCGTTAACTTAAACAATTGCGTTTTTCTCCGCTTCTAGCGCACATTTCTTAACCATACTGGTCTTAAATTAAAGTTACGAACCATTGCAATTTCCCCCAACAGTTCCAGCAATATGGCATTTGCGGTTTAAAAGTTATTTGCAATTTAAAAATCGGCAAAAATGCTCTTCGAGTCATTGCTATCATCTTAACTTGGTTGTCGTTATTGAATAAATGGGCTGCCAAATTAAAGGGAAACGAAGAAGCTATCCAGGTCGGTATGGCAGTCAAGTTGGGCCATGAATATCCATAAGGTAATTTGTCTATTCCAGCATCTCGTATATATCTGTAGAATTATTGACTTTCAATGGCTTGGGTAGACAGCGTTAAGATCCTTTTCTATAATCTGATGGTAACATTGTTATTGACATGTAAATGAGGCTCTAAAGCAGTACAAAATAGAGGTGATGATTGAATGATATGTCTATGTATCATATGAATGATGTACCTCGTCTGTGATAGAATCAGACTATAAGATTTTTAAACCATCTACCTTCACCAATTAGAGGGCGTATTTAATATACATTACTATATATATCGTCTATCCAAACATAACATTCTATTACTTTCTAATTCTATCTTTATTCAATAAATTCGTCTATTAATGATGTTTACTTTATACTAGTCAACGTTTCTATTGCACAAATTTAAGTCAGTTAATCGGTTTCTTAAACTCAGTACAAAAGTATTAAAATGAAAAAGAAAGAAATAATAAATCAAGGTTTTATATTAATTAATATATCGAATAAAAATGAAGCAAGATTGAATTTCGCCGTAATTCATGAAGGTTTGTCCTTTTTCAAGACTGAAATGGTTTTATTTCCTTTATTTGCCAAAGAAAGACTTAATTAAACCAGGCTCATTCATACTCGTACATATAATGTACATTTGAAATTAAATGACAATGCATCGTACTTGTGTACTTACTTACTCATATACCGAAGGTTACGCGCGGGAAAATGTCATGAAACTGAGGTCATGCACTTTAGAGCTATGTCATGAATGCAACTTATAAGCATCTAACTCATATATCGTTGTTGCTACGCTATAACATATATATATATATAATTATACATCTATGTATATGTATAACGGACAAATTATAATATCGATTTCTAATTGATTCGCTTGGTAACTAAGACAAACGGTATCGTACTAAGGTTTTCATGGGAACTAATACACGATAAAATAATTATAAAAGGGACGCACACACCTTGTGTTCAGAATTTTGCCAATTTTCCTGCGTATATATCTGTTGTGTATAATGAATGAATTGTGTATTATGTACACATGTTTATGTATCGAATTAATGAATGACTGAACTATTAAATACGTAACAGTTTTGTGTACAATTTTTTTCGCCTATTTACCAGCTTTGGAATAATACAACAACTCACTATCGATGAAAATGTATGATATTAAAGGGGCCAAAAAGGAACAATTGTGATTTATAGCGGAAGCATATCTCATTAAATAAGTCAATTATTCTACGCACAGTTTCGGTAAAAAAAAAGTTCGTGTAGCATAATTTAAATAATACGTTCTTTATTTTTGTTCTGACAGAGCTAGGGCAAATAATATCCTCGTTCAGATTCGTATTATCACTAATCGTTAAATATACACACGTGATTAGAAGTTGAAAAAATTGTCACACACAAATATACTATATGCATATATAGTTCTAAGAAAAATTTTCGTCAATCTTCTTTTTTTTTGTTTTTTTTTTATTTCTTAGAAAAGAAAAGGAGAACAAAGTTCTAAAAATTCATAGTTTATCGGTAACTAGTCTACAATTAGGTCGATAAAAAAAAAAAAAAGAAGAGAACTTAAGTTGCTAAATGAAACATGCGTTATAGGCGGTGCGCAGTCTTCGGTAATGAAAAAAGAAAGAAAAGTAATCGTGCTTGTGTAACTGAAGTACCATCGTCTGAACAGGGGATGCGTGCAGGCTGAGCGTGAAGCCACGAGGATACAGGTGCGTTTGTTTTCGTCCGACATAAATAACAAATTTCTATGATTTCATCGGTTGTCATATGTATACATAAGTGCACAAGTATTCCTTTATCCTTGTCATTCCCTGCACAATATGCATGCACCCCAAAAATAAGAGAACGTTCTATTAGTTAATTAACTCTATCCTCTGTTAAACCAGCCAGAACAAAAACAAACTATTTCAACGGCAAATAACACATAGACTACATAAAGCACAATTACAGTATATTTCACAAATTGTTTAAACATTCATATATAATTATACGAATCTTCGCATATGACGGAAAGGCGATTTGATCAATTAGGGGGAAGATTATTTCGTAAAAACAATGTATTTAAAGGACAGGAAAACATTAGGAGATTGAAGGGCTTTGCGAAAATGGCTTCATCTGGCTGACTGACACGCCAGTTTGGATAGCTGGCTTAGAAATTGCGAGGCCTATCTCTCTTTGCTGCGAGAGGTTCTTTCCTAATTATTTTGTTTTCACTTTATTCCACATTTTCCCCATATTTTGTATATTTTTCATTGTTATTTGTTATTTTCATTCGATTGGATTTTATCTGCATTCCCCGCCACGATCGATGCATAATTTCGGAATGTTGACAATATTCTAATTTTACCTTATCAAGGTGCAATAAATAAATGATATCTCTTTTACACTGAGATATACATGGTTGACTAACTGTTAGTTCGATCGCGGAACAGGTGATGGAGGGTGCAGTTACAACACCTGCCCGATAGTCACAAGCAGTGAGACAACCATTTTTTGCCATAGTTTTGTTTTCTTTTTTTTACCTTTTTTAATACCTTTTTTTTATCGACGTATACCACTGAAAACTTAAAAAAATAGAAACAAACTTTTGTAACTAGAAACAGCAAGTCAATTGCACCGTCAGTTACCACTCACTGCAGTTTTCTTTTTGTTTTTGTTTTCGTGTCAACTGGTGGGCCGATGCGACATTTGTAATGTAGTGGACAGAGCAACATTCTCTCATCTATTGATCACATTTTTATCATCGTATTTATATAATGTAATGTACAATATGCAGCTACATTATGATAATCAGTATGTCCAACGCATTCAAACTGACAACACCGTGGGTACTTCACTTTTCTGTTCATAATTTCTTTGTTTGTTCGGTTGTTCTTTTTGTCTCTCGAAGATATTCAAATTATTAATCAATCAATGTGTATTGTATGTTTCAGAGTTAGGTACTTTAATACAATTACTTCCAAGTTTCCCACTTTTCTCGTGGTTATCTCTGTGTAAAAAGTGTAACTATAATGCTAATATAATAATAATTATAATAATAAGTTGCACAAGGCAATAGTCTTGTGTGGCCGTTCGAATGTGTGCTTCCGGCCGTTTTCCCCACTCCCCTCCCCCCTTCGAAAAACTTCCTGGCACAATGACAACTTTTCGATAATCTCCACCCTCCACTTCCAAGATCGAAAAGATCTCGCGGTTTGCACTTAAGTGTTACTTCATTTTTTGTTTAATATTATTACTCATTCATGGGGGGGACAGGTGTGCAGCTGATTCTTTTATGATGTTAATATAGCAACCGAATGTTGACAGAATAACGTTCCAATTAGCGATTGGCATTTTTGAGCTGATTGGAGAGCCAATCGAGGCCCTCGTAAAGTCCATCTCCACTTGTGGCACACGTTGCTTGAATGTACCAATTCCGATTGCGTAGAGAATGCAGCCCTAATTTGTCGGTAATCTCCGCTGCGTTCATTGCATTTGGGAGATCCTAAAAAAATGAATTCCTCAATGAATGCAGTTTTCTACGTCGTACGATGTTCAATATTCATTTTGGCCTGTATTCCAACTGGATATATAGATAATACGTTTTTTTGTACATGTCGAACATTAAATACATTTAGGATGCACTGTACATTAATGTACTATAATAAGAATTTCAGTGTCTTGGTTACATTAATATGTTTGAGAATATACTCACTTGTTTATTCGCAAATATAAGAAGTACTGCATCTCTGAGCTCGTCTTCTGCTAACATTCTCATCAATTCTTCACGCGCTTCACCAATACGTTCCCTATCATTACTGTCGACGACAAATATCAGTCCCTAGAAATTAATTAATTAGATGAAAATACCTTTAACTAGAGTGATATAGTTTATGTACAGTATGAAATACATTTTTATACATATATATATATATGAATGCAAATTATGTTTAACTACGTATAAAAAAGAGAAAAAGAGGACGGTAATAATTAGAGAGTTGCAGACCTGTGTATTTTGGAAGTAATGTCGCCAGAGAGGTCTGATTTTGTCTTGACCACCCACGTCCCATACAGTAAAACTTATATTCTTGTATTCAACTGTTTCTACATTGAAGCCTAAAATTTACAAACATATAATTAGTAGAGTACCTAATAAACCTAGAAACATGTGTGTCTGTGTGTGTGTATATATATATATATATCTCTCTCTAATAAATCGAAATTGTTCAGAATAATAAAGGAAATTGCATATTTACCTATAGTGGGTATTGTTGTAACAATTTCCCCTAATTTTAATTTGTACAGAATCGTGGTTTTACCCGCCGCATCAAGGCCTACCATTAAAATCCTCATTTCTTTTTTGCCAAAAAGGCCTTTGAACAAAGTTGCGAACATATTCCCCATGGTTAATGCTGATTATGTAAATACCTGAAACATCATAATGAAAAAAAATAATCCAACTATCTATCGGCGTGCACTCCGATATAAATACACGTATTTTTCATGACTTTTGCTTTCTTATACTCTTATCGGAGTACTCTACTGATACCAAATTTAAGGTTCTACGTTGTAATCCGAACAGCTGTTCAAAACGAACAAAATATTTATCGACGATTTAAACGAAAAAAAAATTACAACAAACAAATTCGATAAACAGAGTACAATCTTCGAAGAAATAATAACACTGGGCAAGAGCATCATATTTTCCGAGGAGCACAAAGGACAAAATGCACACAATTATGAAATTGTAATTTTATCGAAAGTACCGTTATCAATTTCGTTCGATAGTCAAATTTCGTTGAAAAACGATATTTTGTCTTCGACATATGCGAGAATAAAATATACCGTCGCAATCAACGTGCACAATATATTTGTAAATCGGAGTGAAAGAACGTTTCGAAAGAAAAAAAACTTTCACGAGACAAATATAACAACCGACGTGGTCCTGCGGATATAACTGAAAGGAAATTTTGAAACGCGTCCACGCGACGTGACGTAGAAAAGACACGTCTCACCAATCATATGGAAAAAAAAGAGAAATAAATAATGAAATTACGAAGACGTAGCCGAGAAGTCAAGAAGAGAAACATTGCGTAAAGTACCAAATACGCTATGACCACACAGGCGAAAAAGCTAACCTGCACTCATTATACGACGTACACTCCAACGACAAAGAGAGTGCCATTATGGATCAACATCATAAATCATCGGATTTTAATTTGAATCGAACACGAGAGAGAAGAATTAAATTTAATTTAAAAAAAAACAACAAATATATAATGTAAAAGCACGCACGAGATGCTCACGCTGCCCGCTATTGATTATCATTTTAATACATCGCTATGATTATCGGACTGGCATACCGTTAAGAAGAGGATCACGTTAGAGCGTTTTTGCCGTTGATCTATTGCACTTTTAAAACGTGATCGGCTACCTAAAACGCCAATACCGTGATATCGCAAGCAAGGCAGAAGATATTGTGCGGTTTAGCGAAGCCACTGCGTACACCCGGTTGTCTGTCACCTTCGACCTACTCCCCCAGCGAATCGTCAAAGGGTTCCCCGCTCAAAGTTCCATTATTTAGAAACGTTGTCTGATTTATCGATAATCGCCCGTAATGTCACGTTGCCCGTTTAAGCCACTTGCGTTACTTACGTTTCAGTAAAAAAGATTATTTTCACGAGAAACGATAAAACATAAAACCAACACTCTCGAAAAGTACCGTATGTCAAAATGGCGGACGTGGAAAGGATTCATGCCTTATGCCACGTATGGGGCCCACGAAATTCGCCGATTGGTTAAACCGGTCACGTGACCCGGAGAAAATCTACGTGTGATACACCGTTTAATGCGATAGGTGGCGATACCGTCGCTGTTACACGGTACACTCATCAAAAATTCCCGGCGAAGTGTATTGGTGAATAAATGCGGCTGCTAATCGTGCATAGAAAGGCCCACGCTCATGAGAGCGAACCTACGTCTTGTTCTCTCTCTCCCTTTCATTTCTTTCTTTCTATCTCCTAATTACGAATTACAATAATGTAATTACGGGAAAAAAAAGACGGTGTATGCATTTCACTCGATCGACCAAGATCGTCATGCAGTTACGAAGTTGTATGTTCGTCGCGTTCCGTATATTAATGTTTAATGTCATGTGAATTTCATTCTACCTGTGCACAATTCAGTCGTTTGATACGAATGGAAATCCGTGGAGTAAATTTATCGCGGAGAAATATGAAAAAATTTCGAGCCGAGTAAGAGTCAATCTCTTAAGTGTTAAATATGTTCTCCGTTAAAAATTCACGATTCTTCCTGTTGTATCGCGATTTATGTAACATCCTGGAATTATATTATTGGTATGGACATTTATATTCTATTTTGTGCATTATATATTCGATTAATACATTGTCATTTTTTTGAATACTTTTTTCTATTAAAGATGCTATATATTATATATATTTCTTTTTAATTTTTCTTCGTACATTTATTATTATCATCAGTATTTCGAATAAGTTAATTACATAAGTAGATTTATTATTGTTTACTGGTTTACACACCCGACGTATGATATTTTTCGTCCAACGTTCCCTCTCCGTAGAGTTGACATTCTTCTGTGTAGTACGAAATATCAGTTATTATTTCTAACGTTTCGTTCGATGGGCCAGCTAGCCTATACACAGAATAGTAGATTCAGAATCACGCTAATCGACAGGTAAAATGTTGCTCGATCGACTTACTTCGGCCGAAAAGAAACTGTGATAGCGAAAGTCCAATCTTCGGGATTTAAATAACTGGACAATATTCCGTCCTTTTTATCAATTGCAAAATCTTTGTTATCCAACTTATTATTCACTCGAAACCCCAGTTTGGATACTGCTTTAAAATAAATTCTAAGCTGTTATGTCAATGTGAAAATTTGTAAATGCATGAGAAAGGGATAACATAACCAATACTTGATAAGTCTTTAATGTTCAACGTTAGCTTTTTTGTATCGCCCACGTAAACAAGACCAAAGTCCAACGTGTGGCAGGATAGTTTTAATATTGGGAACTGGATATGTAAAATTAATTCTATGACCTATGAAATGTTAGACGTTTGACGGATATAAATGTGCATGGGTACGAAAGCAAATGGAACAGCAGATTGATGCAATTGATACCTGACATTCTTTGTCAACGTGTGTAATGTACAACGGTTCCATCAATACGAATTTCGAATCCTTCAGCTCCTGGCTGGATGTTGTATGGAGTATAGTGTCAATCAGTTTCGCTTGTACAATGCATATTACTTCTATCTGTAACAACGGTATTATTTCATCTGTGTAGTCAGCACGAAAGAAGGGAGTGAATTACTTCTACGGATCCATTGGGATTTATGCACATAGTTCCGAATGTGGATTGCTTCTTCTCTGTGTGAAGCGCAACAGTTTTCACATGGAATGGATCACACGTGTCCAAAAGTATCTCGATGTGGCTGTTTTCATTATTATACAGGACAAATGTCTTGCTCAATCTATAATGAACAGTAACGCATATGATTGCGCGATAAGTGATTCGAATATCATTATAGTGAAAGCATATATCAATTTCGCATACTTTATTGCTTTCCTTTTGCTCCGAATCACATCGCTAGCAGAACAAACGAACGTCCGATCGTATTTGGAAATATTGAATTGTAATCTGGCTTTAATAATGGTTGCAGTAATATCAATTTCTATAGGAGGATAGTAATTCCCAGTTTGTCTAGCATAGCGATTATCTCTGTACCTACAACATTACAAAATATCGTGTATTGGCTCGCAAATATTTCGAATCGGTTCGTATCGCCGACTAGCTATATAAGGGTGGTCCACCTGACTTTACCACCTGGAATATCTCGTTCGTTTTTGGTAATACTAAAGAATGTTTCGTACAAAAGTTAAACGGCCTCGAGAGAGACGTCTCCTCAACTTGTATCCGACACCTTTTTTTATATTATTAAGAACAAACGAGATATTCCAGCTGACAAAGTCAGCTGGACAATCCTGTGTACATATACGTACATATCGCCAGGGGCAATTCTTAAAACTCCGAGGATCTTGCAAAGAAGGTCTCCTTCCAGAGGTTCTTTTGTTTTATTAATGATCTTATATCGATCGAGTTCCATGCTGATGACCAAACGGGCAGTACCTTTCGGCAATATGAACATTTCTCTTGGCATCACCTTTGGGGATGACGAATTACTTCCCTTACGTTTATTCCTAAAAGTTTATTACAATCCTGATCGTTTCTTTCCTTACTGTGAGAATTTTCGTGTTCATTGTGCCAAAATATGGAAGCAAAGAAATGTTCAATTCTACGTCATGCTTTTCTTCACGCTCGCTTCGTCCCGATGTATGCTCATTAGCGTAATTCCAACTTCTCCCACAGCTTCTGTTCGTACGTTCGGACGATATCACGGTACTGCGGGCAATTTTATCGTCAGACTTACTGGACATGACTGTACCAGAGGAACCCCTGAAATTGATCCAAATGAATAAAACGGTCCCGCCCAATTGCTGCAATACGCATCAAGGATATTTACAAATAAGCAGACGAAATCGTAACATCGCTAGAATCATCGACATCGCCCGTTTCGATAGAGTCGCATGTACGCCAGTGTCTCGCCTCAGCCTGCGCGTTTGCGTGTTTCTGCAAATGCATTTCGCTGTCGCTCTTCTGTTTGCCGCTTCTTAATTTGCCTGCCAGCTCGTCGGTAAGCGGCGTGAGCAGATTAATGGTAACATTAAAAGGTAACGTTTCTACGGCAGGTTCCACTAAAAATGTGTGCCAATCGATAGCCACAGGTATCACGCTGGTATTCTTTAGCAATATATGTCGATTTTCCACGCGGCTACCAAATGCTTGCGTTCCGTATCTGTAAGGAATCCGTTCGTCTCTCCGAACAGACAGAGCTATAACCTCTAAGCAGGTATTACGAATATTCCGACGTACTTGACAACAGGTATATCCGACTCAGTTTTATCAGTGATTGATAATGATATCGGCGATCCAATTACTTGCACGCAAATGCCTACGGTGTACTGCGGCAGGCCAGAGATATTTATTTCCAATTCGTCTACATATATACCCCAGGTATCGGCAAAAACATAGACATCCACGGGTACGGCCTCGAATGGACCGATGCCCGAGTTTAACGGATCCACGTAAATAACCACGCCCGATTCAGGTTGTTTCACCCTATGCAATGTTTCTTCTGTAAACAAGAGTGACGTTACGATGAACCGCAATGCTTTCGGAATATTAAAATGCTGTTGTACCGATTAATCGCTTCTGCCGACCGAACGTTCTCTTATAAATGAACTTAATCTTTTCTTCCTGCGACCTCCATTCGCACGAGCAAGTAACAGGATAAAAGTTCTTCGTTCGAAGCCAGAAATTGGTCGGTATAGCGGTCTCGTTCTTTATTATAAACGTCTTCCTCTTCACTGGAAATCACAAACGCCAATTAAACGTAGATGTCAAGCGTCCCGGTCTGCGCAACGATTCAATTACTTGACGTCAACGGTAATTTTAAGAATTCAATTACAACTGGCTGCGTGGTTGGCGGAAAGAAGGTTTCCAAAAACGGCACGACGCTGCCTCCATCGGTGTGCCGCGAATATTTCTTAGCTTCCGGAATTAAATTGCTCATCTGTAATATGTACAACCGGCGGAGATATCGCGATTACGTCGATACCATTGACACGTTTTACGGCGAATATTAGCGGACCAAAAATTTCCGATTACTCGAATGATTTCGTCAGTAAGAATGCTGGTAGAAGATTGTTCCTCTGACTCCTCGGCTGCTTCGTCGAGCATCGAGGGGCCTGCAGATGCGTCTTTGAGAACTTCACCTTGATCCAGATTCGTGTTCGTTAATTCTTCCTCCTCTCGTACTCTGTACTTGTCTAACAGCTTCTGCAATGTTGCGTGGTGGTTCATTATTATGATTTTCAATCGTTTCTTTATTGCAATTACAGTGTGCTATGTTCAAAGTTACTGCACAATTAAGTGAAAAAAAAAGAAACGTTTGTACTCGAACATTTGAAAGATATTTTTCTTTTTTCATGAAAATAGTAACATCTATGCACCATGTGTTTCTTGGATTTTCCTGCCATATCGAAAGCTTGCTGAAGACTGTTTACACGCCACTCGACTCGTAAAAAATTATTCCTCAACAGCAGGGGCTCTGTATCGCTCAGTGGAAAATAGAACATGACGTAAAGTGGTTCAATAGTGCATTCAATTCCCAACATTATGATCTTTCTCGAATCCCCAACGAAACACGGTATAAACAACGACAGCACGGTTCCCTGGACGTTAAAGGGGGAGAAAAAGAGTAATTTTTCTAATCGAATTAAATTTGCCCCAATAACCGGCGAATGATGATAATAATATTAATTTCAGACAGTGATAACGACGATAATCGAGTCCAAAGTAATAAACAATAGTAACTAATCGGAACGTAATTGAAACCTCTTCGATTGGAACAAAAGTGATCTCCATTTTTTGTGTTTTCCCAGCAGAAATTTTACCCTTTTCGGGGCACACGCAAAGCTTCAGTTTCGTCGAATCCAAACCACTAACTTCGCCCCAAGAATAATCCAATGCGTTAGCAGCAAGATTTTTCAACATTAATACGTAGGTCTCCTCGATGCCAATGTGCAAACACCTATAATATACAACGTTCTCATGATACACCATGGGATTTTTTGTTAAACACCACGAACAGCAGAATTGTTACAAGCCTTGTAGGTCTAATTATTCCCATACTTATTATACGCTCCCTCCATACAGGTTCGAATTGCGTTAAATTGAACAAATCGTAATGAGAAAATAGTTCATCCTCCGCCTGTAATGTTTTATAAATTCAATTAATGTTTCCCCCCTCAAAAAAATATAACTGACGATATAACGACGAACGCAAAGAACTAATAATAAAAACTTTACCAAAGGGCAAGTAGATATCGGTTCCTGAAATGTTTCCATTTCTTCCATTGTTGGCTCTTCTTCTTTGTAGTAATCATCTTCGCGGTACTCGTAATCTGATTGCGTTTCGGCGATACATTTGAACTGATCATCCGATGTTGCCTCTCTAATTAATAATAAAATGTCAATCGACGCAAAGATCGATTGTTGTGCCGAGAGTGAATAATTGTATTAAGTTCAATTTACGTTCCACTCTCGTCGTGCGTTGAATATCGCAAGAAAACCTCGACGTCGGCGACCCAAACATCTACGGACTGACAATGTTATTAAACTATCGTCGCCATGAATTCCCAAATAAAAGATTCTGAACGAAGTAAAAAATAATTTTACAGATGCACAGTTTCTTCGTTTCGTGGCGCATCCTTCGGTTACGAATCTTCGTATCTCTGGAATCGATTCCACCGGTATATCTTCCACGTACAATCTGAGGGGGGAAGAATCCTCACGGTGGACATTCAATTTATCAATGATAACATTTCGCCGTACTTCTCGCTTACTGTAAAACAGCGGAATAACAATCTGGCCGTAAATCGTGATATTCAACGGTCACTGTGAACTGGTGAACGGAAGTTGGCTTGAAAACACCATGATCTGGCTCGATGCGAAGCAATTCCAATGGGAAATCGTTTTCCTCGTTCGCGTTCGGGCTTTCGGTTTGTACGGTTCGTTTCTTCCAGTGGAAGTGCATGCTCGTTTCGCTGCGTATGAACGATCATACTTTTTCAAATACTCGTGAGAAATTTTAGCTGCGAGTCGAACGTTTACGATAGTGTGTACCTAACGTTGATCGTGGAAATGATACATTGCGCAATTCCATCGGGAACACTTGTGCTAAGGTTTACGTAATAGCTTGCTCGTTTATCGATGTTCGTTTTGTGCGAGCATCTCTTCCCCACTCCCTGGAATTTTACAAATATTTCATTCGAACTATTATTTCTTTCACTTATCGTGTCCGGCTGTCTACGCGTCTGCGTTCAACGATCGATCGATTATAGATATTTCAACGAGGCATTCAAATGTTAATTCCGTTTTAAATGTTCTCGTCTGAATTGACGATATAAATACTTTATTGAACTGGATGAAATTCGCCTCGTACAGTAGTCCATCGCCGATTATTTCTGTCGCCACTAGTGTATCATTATCGCAAAGTATATACAGTTTTTCTACCTGATAAGAAGAGATACGGTTGATGCACGAATAACACGGGACGGGCTTAAAGATTCTGACGAATGTATTTCGTTCGTTTCTCGTTTACGTGAATTCCATAATATTTCGGCGAGAAGTTCATGTGAAAATTGATTTCATCGTTGGGGTTCAGGGAGAAGTACGCCGGTTGTAGGTCGAAGCAGGGTAATCTTAAGATATTCGATTCTGAAACATCCTGGGGAAAAGAAATGTGCAATGAGAACAGTGTCCCTGTTTTTCCTAAAAGAATTGTGAAATTATAAAACAGTTACAGAGGAAGAATTATATCGTGAACAGTCGTAAAATTATGAAATATAAAGAAAAATGATAAAATAATTCCGCACAGATAGTACGAAAGAAAGGGAGCTTTACTGCAATGTCCATAGTGAACCAGTCAGTTTCACTCATTATGAAAAATCGTCCTCCTCCGCTGACGATCTTCAGTTTCAAAGGGTTGCGAATAACTTCCCCTATGAAAGCTCTGCTGCAATCGAAAGTCGGGCTCACAAAGTCGTCCTCGCATTCAGACGAATCGGAATCCCACGAGTTTTCACTGTCAATTGACTCGGTAGAACTCTAACAATGGTAACCGTGGAAGAATGCAATAATAGTTTTTTTCTTGCAATTATCTACGCCTTAGATTCGTGGCAACTCGAGACCACTATCCCCGCTATAATTCATTGGCCCTTGACAATAAATTTCCGAATACTTTCGATTATCTTTTCAATTGGAAACTTTGCAATAAAGAAATCAGACAAGTGCAAAACGAGAACAATAAAACGAACGCGAAGGGTTTAGCGTGGCGTACGTAATAATCGTTAGAGGTGTAAGGGACAGCGAAAGTAAGAATAAAAAAAAGTAATAAGAATAGGGAAACGGGGAGAATTAATTAAGGACCAATGCATATGTATTTTTAAAACGCGTGAAAAGAATAATACAAAGTAAGTTGCTGCGCGAATTTAATATTCCACATAGCGGAGTCATGAGGAATTTAATGTCACTTACATCACTAGTCGCTTCATGACTGCTCCTTGTACCGTATAATTCTTTTACGCTATCAAATGACGTCGACAATTCTGATTGCCAAGTCGGAACCAAAGTAGTCTCGCCCGTATCCGAATCACTGTCGGATACATCCCCCGGCAAACAAATACCTGTTAAAAAAATATATATACACACACACATACGGGGTGTCCTGTAACCAGCGACACAACCAACAAATCATTCGACGTAAAAAAAATAAGACGAAAATAAAGCGCGAGATTTGGAATTCGAAAGACAATAGCGTTCTTCGTTTTTAATTAAAAAACAATTGTATTCTTCACTTTTTGGATTCATGAAATTGCATTCTTTATTCGTAGTTTCTAACGAAAACGCTATTCTTCCTTTCGATCTTACTTCTCCGCATAAAATCACCCCCTTCTCGATCCCACCACCGGTTACACGATACCCCGCATACAAATTCAAATCTTTACCCAACAAAATCGGCGGATCCCTGAACCCGTGCAAACGAATGAACAATGTTCGTCCGCCCTGCACGTTTATCACCAATATCTCCTCTGAATCATCGATCTCCTTCGAACAGAACGCGATTACGATACGCGCTTGCATACCCGGCGAAATGATATCTCTGTTCCCCTGCATGGGGGTCACCATCACCCGGAAGTTGGAACGATACGGTCTACCTTCTATTTGAAATCTCGCTGGACGGTCGTTCACGTTTTGCAGCGTGACTATTTTCTGCGGGCCATCGATACGCGATTACGAAACTGATTGACGCGAGACAGAGGTGAGATCGATCGGGCACCCACCTTGTACACCTTTCGCGGCTCGAAATTACGAAATTGTACGTAATTCGTGTCCGCCGTCAATATCATCTTGTATTGCTCCGTCTTGATTATACTCTTCTTCACGATCCTGCGCGCCTTTTGCATCAGGTGTTTCCTATTTTCGTATTTCGCGCGGCGGTTCGAAGAAAAGATTCACGTTCGTTAAACGCGTTTTCGAACGGATCGGGGGTAGAAATTGCTCGATCGGAAACTACGCGTCGCGGGGAATTTATTTACAGACCGTAGGATTTTCGTGACGTTGCTTGTACACAAGTTGATTGCTATTTATATTTCAAATATCGAGAACGAACTGATCTTTCAGCGAAAAGAAAAAAAATGACACTGTGTAATGCACTATGTTATGTAATTGCAATTGTACGAGCCACGTAATTTCAAACGTAATTTGTATGGATACCTGTGCATACGAAATCTTTCCTGTGACGTTACGCGCAACAACGATTTTGAGATCGAAGGCATTTTTGGATTGAATCGTGATAATTCTACCAATTTTTTATACATCTCACAAGTTGTTAGCTTTCGTTGCTCTAAGTCTGTGTCACTGGGACGAGAAGCTGGGGAGCAATTTTTTTTTATAGTACATATTAATTAGTGCACGTTTTATGTTATATTATGAGTATTTGTTTTTTAAAATTGTGAACCTAAACGCGTCTCGTATTCGCCGTGATCAAAGTCTCTGGGTTCCAAGTCGTAGTCCGTAGATTCTGGTTTTTTATAAATATACTGCTCGAACATTTTTATGTCCGCTGGACAGACATTCTGCAGCTTGTCTTTGTAGCTCTAAAAAAAAATCATTCACCTTATTGCTCGACGGTATTACGTTATAAATATTATTATCGTTTGTTATTCGTTGGCCGGAAATTCGAAGATACTAACGCAGAGTATGTACGAGGATTTATATTGCAGTGCAACATTTTGTTGGGACGCGTCGAGCAAAGTATAGGACAGCTTCCAATTATAGTTTTTACGATGCACGTCTTGAAACTTCTCCTCGATATTCTGTGAAATCTTGCTCTTCTTATCGGTCACGACATAACTGTAGCTTAAGGATTGCATTCTGGAAATGTGGTTTACAAATTAAACCGCCATTATAATTAACAGCTGCTGAACACAAATGCGCCGTTTGCTATGTTATTCACTTCACGCTAATTAAACAAAACTCTGACGAAGAAATATACGTGTACACCGTCGATCTCAAACTTTGGATCCGCCTCTTCGATTAACTGTTAGAAATATTCGACGACTCATCATGGGATTCGTTGATTCGCAATTAATATTACCGAGACCGAGAAAGTGATTACAATAAATTAAAATATACCCAGTGGCTCAAAAATGTTCGCATACAGAGGCGAAATGAATGAAATAACGTATTGGTAATTAAGAGTAATGCAGGTGTTCAATTTTAAGACTATGATTTATTTGGAAACAATTTTTTTTTTATATAAAGGTTTAGAGAAGTTGAAGTCCTATGTACAAAAGGATTACGTTAGTAAAATACTAGGATTTTATATTCCTGGCCGTACGTCGTGCAAAATAGTCTCTTCTTATACCGAGATATAATTAATAATGTTACTCGTTCTCCTGCGGTTCTTTCTATTTTTTCTTCTTTTGTTCACCATTATTTCTTAATCTTTACTGCGAGTCTCGGACTGCCTATAATTAAACGCTTGGATCTAGTTTAAACCCTACATTATCAGACGTAATCGCGAATACAATCACAATAAGGTACACTTATTTATATTTAATCATAATCCGTGATTATTCGTGAGTACAAAGGAATTCGTATTTCTTATTCGTCACATAAATCCATATACATAATACATGTATAATCGTTTTAACACGCACAGCAACATTATATGCACGGTTTTTCTCCATTTTTTTGTTGTTTTTGTTTTCTTTGTTTTACCTTTTTCAAATGTACGTTTATTACAGTAGTGTTTTTACGCTTTGTACAATTCAATAACATAAACAAGCGAGAAAAAAAAAGTATCGGACGAATCTCGGTATCGTTGCAACAACGGGCAGTCCGTCGTTCAACGCGTAAACAGAAAAGAAATTCATACACTTTTGTTTGATAGAAGCATGTAGCGCGGACTACGGCCACCGTTCTCGACAATTGCACAGGTGCTAGTCGAACGATAACCGGGCGCAATTATCGAGCAGTGCCTAGAAAGGAATACGGGAGTTAGTTAATTTCATTCAATCGTTCAAAGGATAATAACGAGACGCGCGTGATGTTTCATTAAACAAGACTGTATTTTCATCCTTTTTGTTTCCTCTCGTTCTTTCTCTCATTTTTTTCTTTTCCTCCTCCTAATGTCTTATAGATTTAGAAATGATGCGATCCATTTTATAAGAGTGCACTTAGTTTAATCTATTAAGAGAGTAAGCATACACAGTCCATGAAACGCGGAAAAAGAAGAAGGGTTCGCGACAGAGGTTCCCACCTCTCGCTTTTTTCTTCGCGCCCGCGTAAATAATTTACACCACACGAATTTATGAAATTCACACGGAACGCGCGATCAGCGTGATCCGATAAATACGGGAAATCAGAATGAAACTATCGACGGGCCGTTATTCGCGGAGGTCTGGTACGACGATAGATATCGGCAAGGAGTAAAACTAGCTTCAACATTTGCGTAAAAAAAAAAAAAAAAAAAAAAAAAACAATTCATCCCGACGGGAGCAATTCAATTTCTTATTTTTTTTTTTTCACTTTTCCTCCCTACCGCCTGTCCCGTCTTTCTTTCTTCCCCTTCATCTCATAATATTTACAATACGAAGCGCCGAATTCTTCCTCGATAACTATCGGTACAATCCTTTCACGACGCACCCCCCATCTAGAATTTGACTAAACCGTTTCTCGCGCCAATGTAAGCTTGGACTTTGTATGCGGGGGAATAGAGGTCTTTATTAAAAGCCTGTTATTGTGTGGAAAATATAAAACCCCAGATTATACTTCACTATCCTACAAATACAATGCTTAGTTGAAACGTATAATGGTGTGTCGTTTTTCATTCGTAAGATGCAATTATATTTCCTGTTTGCATTATCCACTCACACTCTCACACTCCCTCTCTCTCTCTCTCTCTCTTTCGCACGCCACCCCCCTGCTCACGTTATAAATTAAACGAATAAAAATTAAAATTCCGGCAGATTCCTTTTACACTGAAACATAAATTTCTAAAACATAGTCAATTATTATTCATTAATCTAAACTCTAGATTTCTGTATCTGTTATGTTTTGCTTTGTTTCCTTTCTTTCTTTCTTTTTTTTGTGTCGTTTTTTTTTTGTTTTATACAATACACCAGCTCTACGTGCCCCCCCCTTATCCTTTCACCTTGTATATGTTCTTGCTGGAAACAAACGTGAATATAACTCTTATCCATTGCAATTGTACGAAGTGAACGTTCTTACATATATACAACCCACGGTCACCCTTAAGCGTACAACTTCCATTGTAAATTGTAATAGTTCGATGCATGATCGTTTATTATTATTATTTTTTTTTTGCTGTTTTGTTTTAATCGCGTGATATCAACGTTTAAGTGTCTCTCTTCACTTGCCAAGCCCGAGTGCAGCGTACTGTTCCTCTGTCACTTCGGTCATCATTAGATTCCCATCTGGTAAGAGTAAGACTACTCTTCTGGTACCACCTAGTGCACAACGATACGAAATTTCAGTGTCAATGTTGAATAAGGAAATGAATACATTTTTCTTTACACTGTCGGCCAAAATTCGAAACCGCCCTCATCTTAATTGGACAAATATTAATATTGCACAAATTAATAATCGTTTTAAACATTCAACAAAATTTCAAATCAATTCTAGATTGCAATGAAATGATTATTAATCTGCGTAATATTAATTTCGAATTAGTGTGTCGTTAATAATAAATGGAAATTTGTAACTTAATGTTATTAATCAGTTACGGAGTTTCTGTGTAAATGGGAAAACATTATGGTGGTCCCAAACTTTTGGCCGGCACTCGTACACGTCACCAGACCACGGTATATTCCCATGACGCATGCAATACACGTCGCCGAAATTCATTCAACGAATCGAGTCATCAGCTGTAAGGAAAGACACGTGTCGGCCTTCAGACGAGACAAGCGTGTATTCATAGTTCCATGCGATTCTTCAGCTGGCTATAATCGTCGTCACTATACGTATAAATCGTCCGTTCCCGGTATCAACAATAGACTGGCGTTTATTAATTAACTTCAGCCGATAATTATAACCGCTGTCTCGTCCGTGTTATTTTTAAACACACGATTATTACCATTACGCCTGGTGACTCGACTGGTCGATCGCAATGTACCTGCGAATGTGTTAAAATTACAAGAAAATATATTCTCCTGGTATCCTATTAAATTGAGCACATTACCTGGAGTAGGTTCTTCCGCTTGAACAACTTGAGCTACAACTTGTCCATGACCGTCGCCGTCTTCCTGACCCTCGGTCACATCAGCTGCGTTCGTGTTGTCCATAATAGACATAACCATGGGATTTTCGGTAGGCTCTGCTCCACTTTCTTTCACATAGAACTGCGAGGCCAAATTGACTTGATCGGGTATTAATTGCGCCACAGCTTCCGCCACGGCATGGTCCAGGGTCAGTACCGATCCCTCGTCTCCTTGTTGCTCAGTGGTGACGTAGACGCATTGCTGTTCACCATCAGCGTCACGCGTCACCAATAATGTCTGGCCATCCTCGGCCTGTCCGGCAACTTGATAAACAACACCGTCTTCTCCTGTTATCGTTACTAAATTCGACGCGTCCTCGGCTACCTTCCTTTCGTCCGACATTTTCTCTTCAGCCTTGGCCGCATCGCTGGATGCAATTGCTATTGCGTTAGTAGAGGTAACCGTGGCCGTCGTCAGTCCTGCCGCGATTGAAGATTCACCCGTCTGTGTTGGTTCTGTTAATTGTGTGGTCGTTGTGGTGGCTGGTGTGGCCACGGCAGGAGCTGTATCGTCTAAACAAGGAAGATCCGGTGCAGGAACAGATACATTTGCCAAATTGATCTGGGCTGGTTCGCTAGTTTGAACGATTGTACCTGTCGTCCCACCTGGGCTCATTTCGACTCTCATTATACCGCCGCCCTCTGTGAGAGAATCAAGGGAAGGTAGGACCAATTCTGTGGCGGTAGTTGTGGCCGAGACATCTATACTGTCGGACGTAGCGGTGGTCGTTTTCACTGCGGACAAAGGTGTTCCAGCGGGTTCTGGTTCGGGTTCCGGTTCGGGTTCGGCTGGTTGTTCCACGGGCTCGCCGTCAGGGCCAATGATACGCCCGGTTAATGGACACAAAGTGAACGGTCTGGGTGGACTGTCCGGTTCCGTGGTCGCAATATTATCGGCTTCTGGCGGTGGAAGCTCCGGTTCACCGTCGCTGCTACTCTCCTCGGAGCCTACCTCGTGGAACTCCATGTGCAGCCCGTCACCTTCAGCCAATTTACTTTCTTTCGGTTTGTTCCCCGGTGTCGATGCTCCCGATGTATCAGCCAATTTTCCTCTGCCCCGTCCAACGCAAGCACGGGCACCGGCTAGGAGGCCACGGCCACCTGGTTTAATGATACCCGCTGCCTCTTGAGCTTTCCGTTTCGCCATTAATAACTTTTGCTGCGGAGATAATAATGACTGTGGCTTACCGACTGCTGTTTTCGGCGACTGTTTAGCCTGTTGCACTGGACTAGTCCCAGACTTTACCACTTGCTTCGGCTGGGGGCTAAGCACCGTGAACTTCGGTCTGATCTGTGTAACATTTCCAGGACTCACCGAGTTACTTTGCGCGGTCACAGCGGTCGCACGTTTTTGTAGCACCTGACGTGTTTGCTGGGACTGAACTTGTCTTGGTGCAGGAGCCCTGACAGGCGTGCGAATTGTTGATCCGATTCCTAGTACGCTAGTCGGCGTCGTCGCGCGTAGCGGAGGTCTCGGTAACAATGGGCGACCGTCCGCGCTGCGTTGGCCTGTAACAGGTCCAGGACGTATTCCTGTGCTTATTCTTGGCTGCAAAGTTATGGGGGCCGGCACCGCGGTCACGACATGTATCTGCGGTAACTGTGTCGGATCTGGTTTCGGCTGGATCTTTATAGGCTCTGTTTTCTGTGTACCTCCTGCTTTACTCGTAACTGGCTTAGAAACTACTTTCATCTGCGTCACTACTTGACTTCCATCCATTTTCGACACCACTTTAACCGGGGTAACAGAATTCGATTGGGATGCGGATATTACTTGCTTCCTCACTACGTTAGCGTTATCCCGATTTTGTACCATCAAAACACCCTGCGTCGGCGAACCCTTCACGGCCAATTTACCGCTTGGCGACGAGTCCAACTTGATGATGCCGTCTTTCCGCGACATCACGTACACGCCGGACGTTAAGTTCGGCATCTGTTTCGGGTCAACTTTAACGACACCCTTGGCGTTCGCGACTAAAACCGGTGGTTGGTTAGATTTTGCACCTTCGGGAGACTGCAACCCTAATGAAGTCGCAAGATCTGTAGACGAACCACTTGCCCTGTTCGAGCCATTCGATTGAGCATTGGCGCGATTAAACGCGCGCTGAATCACATCGCTCCGACCCAATAATCTTTCCTCCTCGGACTCTCCAGTCCAATCTTCGTCACTACCTGTATCACCTTTTGTTCGTTTGGCAGCACTGCTGCCTCCATCCTCGGAATCACTCTCGGAATAATCCATCCTCCTCTTCCCTAATACTGAAGACAGACGATTTTACAAGGTTTTAATATCGTCCTTTTGCAAACGAGGAGTGTAAAATATTGATTATACTAAAATGATAGAACACTTACGGTCGTTGTCCTCGTCCTTCATAGAGCCGCACCATTGCTTCACTTGATCCATTGCTTTTGATTTACTTGAACGCATGGGTCGTCTGTGTGATATATTAAATTTTTTTCTTTTCTTATTGGATATTAGAAATTGTATAGAATCGTCAGAGAGAGCTTACCCTACGTGAGCTGCAGTACTTGGTCCAGGCTTCGCTTCCGCTTTTATTACTGTTTTTTGAGCAAGGTGCCCACCCCGTCCTGCTGCTTTGGCGTTAGCCTGTTGCTGGGCAGCTTTTGATTCCCTTTGCTTAGCAAGATTTCTCTCGAATTCTTCTAGCAAATGTTTGCACGTAGCTACGTGCTCAGCGGGCTCCCATGTATTATGCTCGCTGTAATATTTTCATAGTATGACATTTTTAACAGGAACCTTTTTCGTCCACGCGTATATACGATCGTTTGTGGAAATGAAACTTACTGCCCAAAACTCTCCCATTTCAGTAAATATTCCGAACACCTCTTTTTCGGATTAAAACGTTTCGCTAATATTTTTTCTACCGTATACTCCGCGTCACTTGAAACTCTATCCTCTTCTCCGGCTTTGCTGGATTTTCCCTACGATGATAAATAAGTGATTAATTACGAAATAAACAAACGGATCGTTATAGCGATACAACGAAACGAACTTTGGGTTTTATTGATGGTTTCAACTTTGGCTTTTCGTTCTTCCCTACATCGTCAAAGCTATCGTTAGTTTTTTGATTCTTTGCTTCCATTTTGTTATCTTTTTTACTATCAGCGTCCTCGGGTTGTCCGTTCCTAATTACTTTACGAACAACTATTGATTTTCCTATAATATTGGACAAAACAAATATAGAATACCATTCGCTGAGGCTTCAACGATATTATTGTTTTATTTGATAACGAAAATCCACCTTCTGCGTTTGTGTTTATTTGATTCTGCCTCGGCACGTCTTGCATTTTCGCGTTACTGATCTTTGTAAATGTTTGAATGGTTTTCCCAGCTGCGATCCAGGAATCCCTTATATGCGTATCCATTTTGCACCATTTTTGATAGAGCTTCCATGAATTCGTTGAATCTTTGTCCGAGCTTTCCTGATGGATCTGTGAATCTTTCCATAAAAGGAAAGCCCATACTTGTGCTTTCTGTTCGTTCTATAAAAAAAAGCACAGCGTTTTTCGTTTTACTTAACAAAAAGTCAAAGCAATATCGACCAGTCATTATTATTTCTCGATATTGCGAACATTTAGAATATCACGTGGGTATTACTAACATTACTATTTTCACGAAAATGTGAAACTTGAGTACAAGCGCCTTCTTTTGTACGATGGTCTTGAAACTCCTCGATAAAATGAAAAACCGAATGGCACTGTCCACACACAAGAACATCTAACTTTCCCATCTCTTCTTGTGCAGCTATTAACATAATAAAATTTGATTAGTTCATAAATTTGGAAACCAACAAACGAACGTATTACGTACACAGTATAGAAAATCAATCTTTTTCTTTTCTTCTTCTTTTATCTTTGAAAATGGTTTTCCTATTATTCACAGTCAGTATATCGGGAACCCTTAATTTTCCTTTACCGATAATTACTGACATTTTGAAAATGTAAATTATTTGTTATGAAACTGTTCAAAAGAATACATGTATACAAGTTTCAAATTTCAACTAATAATCTTTGTTTCATGATAAATTGCTTTTTTCACAATGTTTCCATGCTCGATATTTCCGATGCATGTCTCCAATTATAACGAGCGGACAGAATTTTTCACTATCGTTTTTGAGCTTTCAATAAATTGCAATAAGCTTTTAACTTGTCGTTTGGATAAAGAAAAACTGATTGTTCATATATCGACGTTAAAACCACAATGACAATTTACAAATATTACCCTTAATAGCGGTAGGATTACTACTGATGGCCGAAGGGCCATCGTCTCCCTCCATTTTGTTCAACACAGTATTTATGTCGCCTCTATCCACGATGTGTTTGTCTGAAAAAGAAAAGAAAGGTTCATCATATTTTTTAGTACAAATAACATTATGATTATCATACTGTAACTTATGCAACGCTTCTGCTTAACTGCGATCCATTTGTTTCTATAATTTAATCAGTATTTAGATATTTACATATATACACATATACATAGATATACAAAAATTTTAAACTCAGCATTTAAATTGCTATTCGATCATGTGTTACGTTTAATGCTAGCAGGTTAAAATTTTAAATAAAAAATTCATATTTTTTGAACTTATTAATAAACGTGTTACGATGGTAGTATTATAAAAAAAAACATTTGATTAAAAACAACAATTTATCTTTCAATATTCACTCTTTGTCCGATAAATAGATGTATACAGTTAACTCATTTTATATTAGTTAGATAATATATCGATGAAGTTTGCGAAATGAATTTTTTGTAAGAGTAGCGAATTTCGTAAAAAAAAACCTGATTTTACTATTCAAAGTTATTTAAGAACGTTATAATATCCAATTTACGCTGCACCGTAGCAAGAAGAAAAAGAGAAACTTAACATTCGGAGTTCGAAGTTTCGCGGGCGTCAGAAAAATTTACACGCAACATGCCGGTGGAAATCGAACTGCGAACATTTTTTAACAAGACACCACTGCCGTTGTTACGGCGATACAATGCCTCACTGTACACGCACGGCCGCCAATTAATAATAACGTGAATCGTTCGCGATAACCGGCGCGAACACGAACGTGCATATTACCCGTAAAACTTTCATTTAAACCAAAGAAATTCCCGCATAAATGGTAAGACGTCGAGGGGACACACACAGCATGGAGTCATTGTAAACGCGGCCAGTGGCGTAAGTTACCAACGAATAAAACTCACAGATAATTCGTTCTTGAAAATACTAACCGGCCCACCGTGCAATATCGTTGCCGTGAAAAACGAACTATTCTAATTGCGGATTACACAGGCTTGTATAGAATTTACAGAAACATTTAGAAACGATGCCATTGCCGCTCGCCGCCACAGACTCGTCCTCTGTCTATCGCGAGCAAGCCGATGCTCGTCAAGATGGCTCTCGTCACGAAAACTCTCCTCTAGGCTATACCACTTCCTGTCTATCTAACCCATGAATATTTTTCGAACACACTTGTCCGCTACCGATTTCAATTAGATCGACCCCTCAAACCAATGATATCGACTTACGCCTGCTAAACCGTGGAAAAATCAGATTTCCTTGATCTGGATAATTGCTGTTGCCGCACGAGATGGGATGAAAACAGTGATCGCGTCTGACGACGGTGGCGCCGTGGCGCATTGTCCGCCACGGTAACAGCTTATTCATTTTGGCGGGAATTTATCGCTCGTTTATTTAATCATATTTTATTTTATTCGCGACACATTTTCCATGGAATTGCACGTTATAACTCGAGCGTTGTACTCGGGTTGAATTGCCGAGATCGATATGACACTTTGTGTGCGAAAGACGAGAGTAATCCGCGTTGCATTGATATAACGTTTCGAATGTGCCGCTTCTCTCCATTAAATTCATCTATGTTCCGGCGTTGGATCAAGTATAGAAAAGGCAAGTTTATGTTAATTGATGTCAAGATGAATTTGTAAATAGTCATTGGTTATTATACACTGTTTTACGAACCGTGATACGATTGATTGCTCGCTTGTTTTAATTATTCCGTTGTATTTGGATGCTCTTCCCTTGATATTCTGTCGCAATCAATTTCTCCCACTTTGCGCGGTGATATAGCCGAATAAATAAATTGTCTATCGACCGGGTGCTCCCATGGAAGTTGCACGGTGTATGTTTGTTTTTATGTGATTTTATTATACCATTATTAGACACTCGTTCTCAGTTATAATTGCGTGTATTTAGTGTTCCTTTTGTGCAAAGAATTATGTTCGTTTATCTTTTCGATCGTGGCATTATCGTGACATCTTTAGAATCGCTCACGACATAAACAACATTAACCTAATTTCTCTCACGGAGTATCGAATAGAATTAAACAAAGTACGCTTCATTCTTTATTTATTTCTATCCGAGGCAGAGATTTAATTTTGGATTTGAACGAACAAACTATTTCATTGTGTTATTTATTTTAGAAATTGAAAAATGGCAGACGACGAAGAGGAGAAAGAATACAGATGGGAAACTGGTTACGAGAAAACCTGGTAACGAGAAATTAAAAATTGTCTGTGGCCATTGCTCCATGGAACTATTTTATACGCATAATTCATTTTACAAAGGGAAGCGATCAAGGAGGACGATCATGGATTATTGGAAGCGTCGGTTGCGGACATCATTCACAATGCCAAAAGGAAACGTCAGATGGAAAAGAAGGTCGGCGCCAGATTAGGAATGATGAGGCACCTTTACATAATCCTTGACGCTTCCGAAGCGATGTCCATTCAAGATTTAAAGCCCACGCGTTTTTTATGCTCGTTAAAGGTATTTTACTTATTCCCAATTACAATACCGTTCGTATTATCATAACTGACGTGCGTGTATTGATTCAAGCTATTAGAAGATTTTATTGGAGAATTTTTTTATCAAAATCCTATAAGCCAGTTGGGAGTAATTATTACAAGAAATAAGAGGGCAGAGAAAGTGAGCGAATTGGCTGGAAATTCTAAGAAACATATGAAGGTAACTAATTACCTTATAATAATTAATTTGTTGAAAATAATTTCAATCTGGTGGTACATGTCTGGTTTATTTCTAGGAAGTACAAAGCATGCAGCAGATGTCGCCAGCAGGTGAACCATCTTTGCAAAACTCTGTAGAGTTAGCTTTAAAGTCCTTACGTCTTCTACCATCGCATGCTAGTAAAGAAATACTTATAATTGTGGGAGCGCTTACAACCTGTGATCCAGGGGATATTAATGAAACTATACAGGTATATGTTAGGATGTGCGATGCAACGATTCGATTGAAATGTAACAAGTAATTTTCGTTTTCAGAATATGAAGTCAGATTGCGTCAGGTGCAGTGTGATAGGATTGGCAGCTGAATTGTTTATTTGTAAGAGAATGGCAACAGCGACTGGTGGGGAGCATGGTGTTGCATTGGACGATAAACATTACAAGGAACAATTAAATATGCATATAGATCCACCACCAGCTGCTACCAGGCTGGATGCTGCTCTTGTAAAAATGGGTTTTCCTCATCACGCGTTGCATTCTTCGGCAAATGATACAGCAATGGCTGTTTGCATGTGGTAATTGACTCTTCGATTAGCAGTTTGCAAATAATACCTTTTTTTGAGAAAAAAAAAAGAGAAAGCAATTTGTATGATATATATTTATTCTTTTGCAGTCATGCAGAAAATTTGGATGAGTCTGTTAAACTTATGAACACAGGGTATTTATGTCCTCAGTGTCTTAGCAAACATTGCGAGCTTCCTGTAGAATGTAGAGCATGCGGATTAACGTTGGTATCTGCTCCACATTTGGCTCGATCTTATCATTATTTATTCCCCGTTGAACCGTTCAACGAAGTCGCATACGATGGAACATCCTTGGCCTGTTACGGCTGCCAAAAGGTTCTGTCGCAAAAAGATAAAAAGGTATATCTCGATGAGCATAATTGATTGAAATTGAAGGAGAATATTTTGTTCAAGATATACTTGTTTTCCAGGTGTACATTTGCAATAAATGTAATCAAACGTTTTGTATAGACTGTGAAATATTCATCCATGAATCTTTACATACATGTCCAGGCTGTGCTACGAATCCAGATACATATCAGAAATCCGCGGATAGAACATAATTTATTCGATGTATATAAAATAAAATTAATAATTTTAGCTACATCGAACGAAATACTTTAATAGAATGTACTACAATCTAGCACCAGTTCTATATGCGACGAATTTTTATATCGCAGAACTGAGTCGTGGTACAACATACAAGTATTTCCCGAGGGAAGTATAGATGAAAAGACAATAATAATAATAGATGTTTGATTAATTTGTGTTCGTCTGCTAAAATACATTTTCATACGAAAAAGACTTTTCCGAACTTACAGGAGGTCAAGAAATATATTTATACCAAATAAACAAAGAACTCGTTTTTATAAAAAAAATACAAAAACAGAATGATTTTCTCATCAAGCAACCAATTATAAAAACAAAAAGAATTCAACTTTTCAATAAAGTGTTTTCTAATTGTAAATAGTAGTGTAGTTTTCACTATATCACGATAGTTTAATTAAGACGAAGAAAAGTACGCTCGGCCGACAAGAAAACAAAAGTGTAAGAGCTGTGTTTGTGTACATTTTAATGATACACGGATTTCTTTCCCCCCAGACAAGAGTTCCGAAGTTTTTCGAGCGGTAACGCGGTCGCTTTAAAATCATGGGTGGGAGATGATTGAAGTTTATTAGCTAGCGGGCAGGTGGATGCGAGCATCGTGATATTAGAGCACATTATTAGTTTGCGATCGTCCTCCGGTGCGACCAGTTCCATAGTATTGACCTACTTCCGATTCAATTACGTATGTCCATCCTGCCTAGACAAAGTGACTTTATATGTGAAACATTTCGCACACGTCTGGTTTCCTTTCTAACACGCGTCTACGAAGTCAGGTAAGGATCATTTTATTCACGTCATACGTATCTTCTTAAAGGCGCGCAACAGGTGTGCAACGATATTTTTCCTGGATTTTTTTAGATCATTTCATACTGCTATATGTAATTGTTATGTTTGTCAAATATACTTGACCGTACATTGTTTTACCAGTGTTTAGGGTCCCAATCTACCTACATTTAAACTGTTAGTTTTAAATATGTATTGTCTTGAATTTAGACGTAAAAGACAAGCTAATTTATGCTCTTGTCCTTGCTACTATTTTTTTTCATTTTTTAACGAGACGGTAATGTTCCGTATAGATGTGTACATATACACAAATGCACGTGCGTGCGGATATCTGTATATGTCAAGTGTTCTACATATAGCGGCGAATAATGTCAGAAAAGGTAAAAGTAGAAGGTTGTTCCTGGCACCTGCAATGTTTTTTCCTGGGAGAAGGTAATCAGTTTAACATTGACTTGCATGCAAAAACAATCTTGAAATATTCCATACATTATTTGCAATACTTTATCTTACTTGAAACCTTTATTTTTTATTCGTGTGGCGCAGGTAATCAGTATTTTGCAATATTTTGCAATAAACGGTGTATCCGCTCGGAGATATCAATGTTTTCAGGAAATATATTTAAAACGAAATATGTGCAATTTTCTTCTCGTCAAATGTTAATTTCAAAGTAATTAAAAATATTCTTCTTTCCCTAGGGGGATGTTACTGTTGTTGATAGCCAAATGATTATGCACAATTGCTTTGCATTTAAGAAAGTTATTTTTATTTTCTTCTACCATTTATTGTACGATAGTTTATTTATCTTTCGCCATCATTTCCATTTTAACGTCGCATTTGAATGAACGATATCGTTGAAGTATTGAAATCATTTTAATAATGAGCGATATATTGGCGATTTAGCTCGCAAATTTTCTTTTTGAACCAATGTTTCTGGCACAAAGCAATTGTACCAGATCTTATTATTTCTGGAGACTGTTCTAAGAAATCGTAAAAATGTAAACGAGATGGAAGAACGAAAAAAAGGAATGTCCACTCATTGACGTCTGTTTCCGACAACTTGAAGATACCGATAATCAGTCATAGAAATAATTGAGAGTCCACACAATAAAATACATATCTTTACGTTTATTTGCAGTACACATTCTGAGCTTCATTATCTAAGCTTCTTACGAGCTTCTAAATGACAAAAATAAAAGGCAAAACACGATATGTGCCTCTCAATCATAATCTGTTCATTTCGTAATTAATTACGTTTTTACTTTAAAACACAGTTTTAGTTGTTGTTTGATCTTATCGATGAATCGGGTTGGACATTTTGAAGGGAATTAGCGTTCTCGACGAGTGCATATAATTTGTCAATAGGTGGTGCATATCACTTAGAAAAATACGTGAACGCGTATGTATGTGTATAGAATTTATTATGCACATGATTTCCTTTTTCGTTACAATTGTGTTGCGCGGACACTGAAAGAATTCCTTTCTCTTTCATACGAGCCTTCAACACGCGTAGCAATAAACTAGCTGCGCGGACAACATTCGATATCTGCCTAAGGACATCTATCCACAGAAAATAATCAGCCTCGCAAAATATCTTCGTCGCTTTGTGATTTTTTTTCACGTCGTCACGTAACGATAATTCGTTTCCACGTAAAAAAGTAGGTCTATCATCGCGCCTTCTCATCCGTGATCCGTTTCTCTAACTGTGAATTATGGCCGTTTCTACTTCACCGTCTCAAGTTTACATTCAGGTCTTTGTATGTCTCGTTTTTATCAATTCGAATTATCTCGTTCTTTATGACAATGAGAGAAATTAAAATATTCTTGTTCCGGCTTTGACCGCATATATCACTACACTCGCGTTTCAAGGATCGAAGAGGTCCAATCGATGTATACACTATACACGTATGATTTACTACGTACGTTTATGCACGAATGCATGCTCTACACTGATACAACGAGCTGCATATAGTAGTATAAAGGGTTGCCACCGAATTAGTTGATTAATTGTTGTCACACCGTCTACGATTGCACATACGGTAATTGTTGTTTAAATATTACACCTTTATCGCGGGTTTGTTTAATAAACGCATTGAACGGCTGGTGTTGTTTGTTTATGAAATACTTAGTCGGGCCGTTCAACCGTAGAGATATGTTCCGCGTTTAATTACACGAAGAGACGAAACATAGTCGTGTCTTAATCTACACTAATATCCGTACTAAATTGTCATGAAATCGCGGAAACATCGTTGCTTATTCTTCGTTTCTCTCAAATTCGCCTCGGGTCGGTCGAGATTAACGAGATCTAGTCGAATGCTCATCCTTGTACCACTTTCTGCACTCTTTTCGCAACGAAGGACAACTCTTGCCCCAATCCCGTTAATCCGAACATACCACTCTCAACTCTTCCTCGTTCGCACTTTCTTTCTCCTCCACCTACCCTCCCCTACCTAAAATTGACAAGATTTCTCCGCGACTCTTTCGCACTTCACAAGATGACATCACAAGCTACGTGTCCCGCGGGTATATACGCATAATTTCTATTCACCCGTTCTACTTTCCTCCGGGGACCGTTAATATCGTAGGACCGCAATGTTATCGACGAAGGATCATCGATCCTTGATGAAGTCACACAATAGTATCCCGGGGGCGGCACTACATCGTTGGCCTCATTGATTAAATTGGTAATTGGTCCACGTACGAATGGTAAATAAAGACATTATATACACCGATGCTCGTCCAAAGGGGAATCGTGCAATGGGGACACGGGTATCACAGATTGCTTCGCCTTAATTGGAACGTAACCTTGTCGGATTGACCAGCACCGTAGACACGCGTTTTTGTTTGCCACCCGTTCGCGCGAATGTCGTACGAAAATCTTCATCGAACCGCCCCTCGCTGTCGAATCTAATAGGTCGAGTTAGCCTGGACCTCGTTCCAGAAATCCTACATCCATCGCAAACGAGATCGGTGCCAGATAACATGGTGCAAATACCAACAACACATGGAGCAGTTTTACGCGCTGACAAGATAGGACAAGATACGTTTGATTGATCGGTGAGATTTACGAGGTGTGTTATCCCCTTGCGTTGTTCTATAGGATTCTCCTATCTACAGTAGGGTTAACTAAAAAGACAGCATTTCTGCATTATTTTCAAGTTCAAGTAGAATTAGATATGGTAATTGAAAGCGATCTTTCGACTTATTGGACAACTGTGACAAATATGTACGATATCTGTGTCGTATATCGTCTGCTTCTGATCTCAAAGTTTGCGCAATTTTTTAGCCGTACGATTAGGCTGTTTCGAAGGATCGGCATACAATGTACCGAGATTCGAGGTGGCAAAATTTCACGTCGTGAGGAACGTAGTAAAGTCTGGTCCGCGACGAGCACATACTACTGCAGACAAGAAAACTTCTCTATAGTAGGATCAATGAATACAAAAACAATGAAATCTATTTACGGCCTCGTTTTCCATTTCAGTAATTGCGTGCAAGCGTACGATATCTTTTCCTCGTTGCATGGAAGTAACGGAGATTGAAAAATCTGCTCCCTCACGCGATACTCTATGGTGTTACCGTGCGTCTCGTGGATGTTGTGTAATTACCAATTACAATAACGCTGCGGGAATTCTAATTGCAACCGGAGGTGGAAAATGGATTTTTCTGTCGAGGCACGTTTCACTTACACATACTCGCAAACACCGCGGGTACTCCCCCCCCCCCCTTTCTTATTAAGCTACCGATCACGATCGTCGTTCAAAGAGATCAAGGTGTTTCGTCAACACGTGAATGATCGCGGAGCCTTGGGAATTCTTGTGCAAATAAACCGAAGAAAAATAAGTACATATTGTACACAGGTACAGACGTCTGGTAACGCGTTTACATTGTTGGCAAAAAAAAAAAATAAGAAAAAAGAAACCAAATGATTTCTGATGGTTAACGAGCGTGCAATTAATTTCAGGAGCCCGCGGAGTTTCGAGTGCGAGAAATGTTCATCGATCGATCCAATGGTAAAATCGGTACACACATTCGCTAAACTCATTGGGCCCCGCTGAAAATTATGCTAATCGATCAATTTATATTTTATTTCTGTTTCGTGTTCGTATACACGGCTCGTTTCGCGTAACACCTATGAAAATTAACCTTGATCGTTGCGTACCTTTTTTGTACCCTCGCAAAAATCTGTTGGAGGATACGCTGATTGCAATGTCGTTGCGTGGCCGGTTGTTCAGGCATAGTTATGCAACGGACATTTATGTGTCACATATATAAACAGTCACGTAAATCACTTGCCAGGCAATCCTTTCGGGTGTTCGCGGTTTCTTTACTTTCTTAAGGATAAAGTAACTCGGGGTATATCGAGACAGGTTTGCTCGTTAATGTTGACACGAATTAGCAGGTGTATAGGAGATGATTACCTGTTCAAGCAGCCGCAAGATATCTTGCTGGCCTTTCTAAAATGTTTGACGTATTGTACATGTGCGAGCGCAATGTTCAAGTTATTATCATTATTATTATTATTATGCGCGAGTAATTAACTGTTTAGCGTACTTAATGTAATCGTTGAATTACGAGTAATTTGTCTGGCTATCACAGAATTTACATCCGCCTGTTGTAAATTAATATTATATATTAATTCACCGACGTTCGCATTAGAAGAATATTCAGCGAACGATTAATTATTTCAATCCGTCAATCCCGGTTGTTTTAATCAATTATTATTGATCGCCGAGCAAACGGGAGATTTTGAAAAGAATGCAGCGACATTGTAATTGCACGAGATACCCGGTGTACATTGATTTGCTCTACCCTTTAATTTATATCGATCTTATCTGTAATACCATTATCACCGTGCGTCGAGTATATTAATTATTTGTGATCGCAGAAAATGAATTAATCTCTCTGACGCTCGTCGAGTATCTGACAGCAACATTTCTTAGCATCACCACTTCACGTTACAGATCAAACGACGATATTCCCTCGGAAATAAAAAAAAAAAAAAAAAACGTATTCTTGTGTGCAAACGCACTGTCCGCAAATTTGAAAAAATTATGAAATAGAACAGAAGACAAATGTGCCGGTGATTATGAGAACGGCACTAGTCATATTTTTTATTTGCAACTGCCAATTGAATTAAACGGTTCTGATTTATTTATTTATTAAAAAATAAGTGACAGAATCATTTTTGTTTAATTTTTAATTTAGACTAGTTTCGTGATCACCGCCACAGTCCGATTAATTAATAGTGCGCGTGCAACAAACGAACGACAAATCTGTAATCGATAATCGTCGATTTCTTCCTCGAGTACCATACTTCTGTGTTATCGTTACGCAGAATTTCTTATCAAATCTTAGCACATACTTCGTGCTACATTTTCACGAATTATCGTTCGCTGCCTTGAAAGAGTTCTTCCCGTTTCAAGTGTTTGCTATGGACTGTGCAAGAGAGGGATGGAATGCTCACATCTCTCGACATAAAACGTCGGTCATTTCGTACAGCCAACGTCGAAGTGCTCAAAGACGCTTTTAACATAAGAACGTGTTTTTTCAGGTGCTCCACTGCTTATCCAAAGCAGCCAGTAATCAATAATCGAACTTGAAACCCGAACTTCAATCCCCGGCGAATAATTCGAAATGTCGAAAGGTCCGAATATTTCGTATTAAAAGTACCCTCCTTTAAGACCACTTCGACTTCGAGCGAACAACTCGAAACAATTAAAACCGCAGCCTCTGCCGCGAGCAAACAATTTCGAAACGTTGAAACCCTCCAAAATTGTACAGGAAAAATTAATTTCGACAATCTGTCTGCAAGAAACCGTTTACACAGACGATTTTTCTTTCAGGCGGGGATCGTGCAACCGGAAGTGAGGGTGGCACGTCGCCATGGCGTGCCGACTGTGGAGGGCGTTGTCCCGAAGGCGAATCGACGAGAACCAAGAAAGCAAAGGCGAGCTGGCTCGTGTTTTAGGTTTATTCGATCTCACTGCCCTGGGTGTTGGTTCAACCCTCGGTCTCGGTGTCTACGTTCTAGCCGGCAGCATCGCCAAAGAGACGGCTGGCCCGGCCGTCTGCATCTCCTTCCTCATTGCTGCCATCGCTTCCGCATTTGCCGGTAAATTAGGATCGCGTTCACGCCAGCCACCCGGATATTAACAATTTGTCCTGATCAAAAGACAATTTTAAAGAGGCTCCTCCGATCTGGCGTTAATAATTACAATATTTTACCCTTGACCGTTTTAACAGCCTCGTTAAACGAGCCCCGACAAGTCTTGTATCATCATAACTCTTCGTAGAAACTCGTTGAACCGATACGCCATTTGGAGACAGAATTGAGGGAGAAAAACGAGTATGCGCAAGGGTGGCCCGCGTAACTTTATCACCTGGAATATCCCTTTAGGTGGAACTCTTGACCAAATTTTAATGGGGGGTCGATGGGATGACTCTGAACAATATTTTCCTTTAACAAAACTCGAATTCTGGGATAATTAATAATGAAAAACATTGTGTATACATATATATATAACTCCCGAAAATAGAGGGTTGTTGGGGTGACACTGAACAACAAGTATATATATATATATAAAATCGCGTAATGTTATATATAATTATATTATTATTATTATTATTATTAATATTATTATATAATATATCTTCTAGAATATTAATAATAATAATAATATAATTATGTATAATATATAATAAGTTGATCAGTGTCACCCCAGCAACCCCCATTTTCGGGAGTTCCCATAGTTCCGAAATAACTTATATAGATATGTATATACATACATACATATATATATATATATATATAAAAACAATTAAAATTGGTTTAATGCTTTCAGGCATGTGTTACGCGGAATTCGCCTCCAGAGTACCAAAGGCAGGATCAGCGTACGTTTATAGTTACGTTACTGTGGGAGAGTTCATCGCGTTTATCATAGGATGGAATTTAATTTTGGAGTATGTAATAGGTGTGCAAAAAGACAATGGTTCTTCCCCTTTTTTTTCTCTTGCTTTTGGCTAACAGTGTACACACGTTGAAGCATGTACGGTTAAAGATCCGGATAATCCTTCTTAAAGGATTATATGTTGTTTGCTACTTTCTTTTTTTTTTTTGTCCAAGGTAGCATTAACTTTATCGCAAGCCTTGTGAATAATATACAGACATATTTATTACCTTATTTTGAATGTTATTGAACTTTGATAGAGCCACCGTCAGATACGACGGTAAAAAGGATTTTCTATACGTAGTTCAATAATTGTACCGATAATGGGTCGAAGTTGATAATTATATCGCACGCGTCTCGTTGTACAGGTACCGCAAGCGTCGCCCGAGGACTTAGCAATTACCTGGACGCGTTGATAGGAAACGTGATAAGCGAAACGTTGCAGTCGGCGATGCCAATTCGAGTGCCGTTTTTATCAGAATATCCAGACTTCTTTGCGTTCGCCGTGGTAATACTGCTTATAATCCTGTTGAGCGTGGGGGTGAAAGAGTCGTCCATCTTGAACAACATATTCACCGTAATAAATCTAATCACTATTATCATCATCGTAGTGGCTGGATCAATTAAAGGTAATCATTCCCTGCCATTCTGTCGGCTGGAATTAATTTCACGCTGCAAACGATCGGCGCCTGTTGTTACTTCGAAATCATTTAAATTCGAAAGAGGCTCGCCCTTTTTTTATTCGACACGCGGTTAATTTTTATTCACGCGGACAGCGTATGGAAGAATCGCGTTTAGAAATTCGCTCCCACTAACTGAATTGTTATTCGCAGCTGACCCAGCGAATTGGAGGATACCTGCGGAAGATATACCACCAACGGCAAAGCACGCAGGAACAGGGGGTTTCATGCCGTTCGGTATTAGCGGAGTAATGGTCGGGGCAGCGAAATGTTTCTACGGTTTCGTTGGATTCGACGCCGTTGCGACAACCGGCGAAGAAGCCAAGAATCCTCAACGCAATATACCGATAGCCATCGTCGTCTCCTTAATCATAATCTTGCTGGCTTACTTCAGTATCTCCACCGTGTTAACTATGATGTGGCCTTACTACGATCAGGTACGATCATGTACGATATTCTATTTGCAATACGGCAGAGCCTCGTTATTTATTGCATATACGAATACTCGAGCGAACCGAGTATTCACCGAATCGTACAATAAAATCATGAAAGAACTTCCTAACGATGTAATACTGCGCACGTGTTTAAGTAGAATGAGCTGTTCAATTGATCGAAAGTTCGAACGTATGCCTCGAACGGTGCCCGACTATTTACACTGTCGCGCCCTTCGTTCGAAACTTAGGAAAGAAAAATGAAACCGTCGACCCTGCGATCAAGTTCGGGAGCACCACGGATAAACGAGACTCTACTGTACTCTTAGTTTGTCTTTTAGAACAGAGACATATAACAGGATTATTGAGACACTGATGATATTTTGTGTGTTTAGAATGCATCCGCACCGTTCCCATACGTCTTCGACAAAATTGGCTGGCCAACTGTTAAGTGGATCGTAAACATTGGCGCAGCGTTCGCGTTGTGCACCAGCATGCTTGGCGCTATGTTTCCCTTGCCACGAATACTTTACGCCATGGGCAGCGACGGGATAATTTTTAAGACACTTGCGACTGTCCACCCGAAAACGATGACACCCATTGTTGGGACAGTGATCTCTGGCTTGTTCACAGGAGTTATGACACTGATTTTCAATCTCGAACAGTTAATCGATATGATGTCTATCGGGACACTGTTAGCGTACACGATAGTAGCGGTATCGGTTTTGATACTGAGGTACACGCGTTTGATTTTTGGGCGTCGCGTATCAGTTGTATGCGACAGTAAATGTTGCCTTGTATTGTTTAGGTATCAGGGAAAAGAATGCACATCGAATAATCATTGCGCGGCGACAATAAGCGATTACAAGCTGACACCGCTCGATATAATGAAACAAATTGTCAATCTGAAGAACCAGAAAGAGATAACCGAGATGTCCAACAAAATCTCCAAATATAGTATTGTATTTTTGTGTAAGTGTTGGAGGATAGTTATTGAGATTAGAGAATGATCAAGAATGAGAAATGTGGAACATTTTGGGCGTTTTTAAATATTAGAGATTTTCAAACGCTTTAACACTTGGATCAGTCTTAATACGGGCAAGTTCGAACGCTTATTTCCACTGACTCGCCCCGGATTAACGATCGTGAATAAAAATATTTTATAAAATTAATTCAACTTAATTCAGGAATTAAATATGATTGATTTAATTGTACAATATTAACGGACCTTCATTGTTCGTTGTCCTTCGAATTCTGATAGGCGTGAAATTGACGCCTGGTGTTAAATATGGTGTTAAATATTGAAAATTGTATACTTCTTTGGGTATTTAAATTTTTAAGCTTTTTAAAGACATTTTTAAGTATTTAATTCTGTATACACGTATACACATGGATTTGTTAATTACAGGTTTCGTTATCTTCGCTACTGCACTTTTCATTAATAATGTTGGTGCCAGGGCATTTGGCAACAATCTAGCAGAATCTGTGATACTACTAGTACTTGTAAAAATATTATTGTTAAATATAGTAGTTATTGCAAGGCAACCTACCCAAGAGGTGGATCTAGCATTTAAGGTGTATATTGTAAAAATGATGGTTAAAGAAACAGCGAAATGTAATGCTGAATATTATATTTAATTGTATCTTTTATTTACAGGTGCCATTAGTGCCACTTCTACCATGTTGCAGTATTTTTATAAATTTATATCTGATGTTGCAACTAGATACTTTTACGTGGATCAGATTTTCTGTTTGGATGCTTGTAGGTAAATATGTAGAAAAAAAATCGGTGCCACTTGAAAGGAGGAAACGAATGTTTATAGTTATCGACATGCATTATTAATTTATCAACACTTTATATAGGTTTCGCAATATACTTTCTTTATGGAATATCTCACAGTCAGCAAGGCAAGAGGGATAAAATCGAAGACGAAATGATAAAACGAAAGTACGCAGACCAAGTTAGAATTGTGACCAGATTCTAAAACGAACTTGAAACATGTGATAATTTTGATATTAATATGTAAAAAAAAAAAAATATCTGTTCTGAGAACATCCCAAGTATTACAACGTGTGATTATCATTTTTTAGCACTCCAAGAGGTATATTTTGTAATAGATGTAAGTTGTTAGAAAATGGGACATTAACTTTCGAGTGCCCGGAACAATTTTTTTTTTCACGATAATTATTGTTATCGTGAAAATTTTTTTTTATTCTGAAACACGCTCGGTCGTTTTTAGATTATAAACACATGTATAGGCCGTTGCACATTATTGCGCGAAGTCGTGATTGCTTTAATTGTACACGTGTTCATAATTACATATAATAGCATTCCGTCAATAGTATCTGACCAATCGTATAGTACGTAAGTTTCTGTAAAAACGTTCGTTCCTCTTTGTATTTATACATGTATTGTAATTTGCCGGTACAATGTACATATTTCGTAACAAAAAATTTTACTATGTTTATTACTTGTTTAAGTGCTGCTTGCACCAGCGAAATACATCGTTTTGTACTAACTTTTCGTGTATTCTTTATTCAACAGTTACTTCGAAAGTCCTATTTTACGACGCGATGTAAATATACGTGTATTTTAGGAAAATCAAATTTATTTATGACATAATTTAATTAAATGCGAGAACTTATAATAGGTTTGTTCGAATAAAATGTGTACATCGGTATTGATTATTGCACGATATAAGTTTAACTATTAACACAGCATGGCTTGATATTGACAAATCGCAACAAAATAAGATTCAACATTTATAACAAGGACAGATTTATGTTTTATTAGCGTATTGTAAATGCTCAATTAGAAGCTCGAGCATTCAGTAACAGTGTGCAATTTAATTGTACAAAGTTCTTAATTATCTGCACTTTTCAAAGTAAGTTCATACGTATACGAGGCGAACGCATTTTTTTTTATTACAGGCACTACATGAAATGTATTTATACAGGAACACTTAATGCATTGTTTTTTTGTTTTTTTTTTTTTTTAAAGAGACATTAGGCATTTTTTTGATGAAAGAAAAATATATCAATTCAGGAATCTCGCTTTGAATATTTATAAATATTAATTTTATATATTTATATAAGTACATATAGTTTTTAGTGAATTTCTGTTTTCGCAGAAGTTGAAACACACAAAGGCTATTAAAATAAAATTTACAAATCCGTTTCACTTTATCATAATTTCGTACTTCGCATAGTTCTATTAAAATTCTCGTATTTTCATCCTGTTTTCACTATTCTATCAATACTATGGCATTACTGAAATACAAAATTCATTTTTCTTCTGTTCTTTTTCTTCTTAAATGCGTGCATTTGGAATGTCAACTCAATCGCTATAAGAAGAATAATTCAATCGCCAAACTATACGCAGTTTCATAAATCTTTCATGTGTTTCATAAATAATTTGTTGCTTCTACGCGTAAGTACTCGTATTTACTCTTCTTATCACACGAAAGCAATGGAAGCAGATTTAAATAATGGATCTCAAGAACAATGCATGTTATTATTCTCTCTCTCTCGATTTGTATTTCTTTTCATTTCCCTTTTATACTTCGAATTAGTGTTGATAATGTTCGGCTTCGTAATGATTCTACCATAGAGTCAATTGCAAAAGCTAAGCCATGCACCGCACGTACATATGTATGCATATGTAAAACGTACATCTTACACGCACACGCGTCGACTGTTTCTTTTGTGAAAAATATTTGCGAGAACCAAACGGGTGGAGTATTATAGTCCTATAGGTAGTAACGCAATAATACTTTGTTCCATATCTGATTAGAAGAATTGCCATTGTTCTAAACATCAGTGATTCAGTTGCTGTTATTTACAAGTCCTCCCATACTTATATAATGCCAGTTCGCCTGTCAACGAGAACAGAAATTTTAGTCTCGACTATAACATTTCGATAATACACGACGATATTAATTAATTTATGTTAACTTACCCCTACACCGGTCGACCAACCAGTTCCAGCTGGGTTCTCATTGGTAATACCTATTCTACGGCAAAGTATACCGGCTCCTGAAACTGCCCATACTTGTTCCTGTTCCCTCGAGACAGCAATGTGTCGAAAACCTTGCTTCGCGTTTATAACTGACATATCTGAAATAAACGAGAAACAATTATGTATAGTGATTAAAACGTGTGGAACATATTGTGCAAGATTCATTTGGATCATTTCCACGGAAAGGAAAAGAAATGTTAATTAACTGTAACATTCGTTTAGTAACAAATGCAGGTGCTATCTAAGTCGCAATCACAGACCCAAGAAATACCTATGCAACAGGAATCAGATAGTGTATCTAAATAATCTGATGCGCTGTCTATATCAGCGTTTCTCATTTGAGGGCATTTTTTCAATGACGCTTTGCTTTTTCTGAGTTTCCACAGAAATGCAGGCTTTGGCGATTTCGTCGTACATTGTTCTGCAATTTTTGTAGAAAAATATAAGTACAAGCCTGCGAAAGATTATCGTAATACCAAAACACGTAAAACTTGCCAATTTCATTTGTCATCTAACTACGCATGAAAGCTAGCGCGAACTGCGATGAGACTTCGATTGTCGTTAATAAAACGTGAAGAATGATTAAGCCAGCAAAGTAAAATTTATGAATATCGCTAAGGTTACTCCTGGAGTCTATGAGAAACGCTGGTGCATACGATAAATCAATTTAAAGAATACCTATGTGCACAGGATCGTTTGGCATTACACGAAGCGCCTGCCAGTGTGTCCCTTCGGGAAAAACATTCATTTGCACTTCTCGACGCACAAATAGTCTGCCTGTAGTGTCTAGAACCCAAACTACGTCTTTTCCGACAGAAATTTGTTTTAAGTGAGCACCGGTTGGTGGTTCAACGTTCTGCCATTGTATACCTGCGCAACGAAATAGTATTTAATTACAAAAAGGAATAACAGTATTAATATTAAAATTTCCTCTCAGTTTCGTGTTTATCACCTATAGGCTTCGAAGGGGTAATGCCCAATCTCCAATAAGAGGTACCGTTCTTACCAACAGCCCAAAGCTGACCAGACGGACCACACGAAATACCTATTAAAGGTTGGTCACTTGGTATGTGTTCCCATGAAACACCCTGCAAATTGGCATGAAGAATAATGTTATTTAATGGCGCAAGACAGAAATATTTTATCGGTCCATTGCTTGGACAATTGTATACGCGTACCATTGGGCAAGACTCTGAGACGCCTCTTCTAAATAAAGCCTCGCCGTTAGAAGCTACTGCCCAGATATACACAGGAGCATCTGTACCAGGCTTTCCAGTTGCCTAAAGATAAAATTGGTCAATTATTTAATTATACTTATTAGGGTGGAAAAATCATATCGTGAATATTTAACGTTTCTTACGTATATAGAAACATCGATTAATTTCGTGTTTCCCAATTCTTGCCATGGACCGCTGGTCGTTAGTTGGCACCGTCGAAACCATCTTCTTCTTCTCACGTAATCGGTAAATTGTTTTTTACCGTGATACTGCGATGGAAAATCTGTAGCGTACTGCCATCCGTCCCTGTCGACACCTCCGGGTGTATGAAAATCCACAATCCAATCAGATACCTATTAGAAAGTGAAATATGTTTATGCGATATTGTGTTCGAAACTTATCGGTCTTGTAATGGACAAGACGCTTTATTACATCTTTCACGTGTATCCTTACCCAGTGCCAATGCATAGAGAGTAACTTAGTATGCTCTCGAGTACGTTTGTGACGTCCAGTTACATCGCTCCACATATAACGATCCGTTGGAAGACCATGTGAGGTATATCCTGTTACAGGATTCCAACGCTGATTTTCGTAAACGTAATAATTATGGGTATCTACCATGGTGTTTATTCCCGCGTTACTATCTAACCCTGTGGAAAATAGCGAGATCAATAAATTTGTATATGAATTATACATCTGGCCTCTTAATTGACCGTGAGACAACACTGGCAACGAAGAACATCAAAAGTCCTGTTCGATATACGTATCGATCCCTCAGTCAACGTGTCAGATATTTCATTGTACCTTTTAATAGTAAACCTCCCCAACCACCAGTGTACACCCATGCAGTGCTATCGTACCCTATTCCCCATGTTACTCCAACGGAACAAGTTTCAACCTTCTTCACGTGTCCACCAATTTGTCTCCAGAACATCGTAATTGGCTCAATGATTATCTAAATAAAATAGATATTAGGATCAAGTCAACGGAATACCTCGTACAGTATTAATTTGATCACTGAAATCATTACGTACAGAGGTGGATTTATAAAATACACTGCACAGCGTCATCAATCCCTTGATTCTTAAATGGGTAATACTCTGCGGCAATAATCTGTGGCTGTAAAACGTGAACTCAGTGTCGTCGATGAAGATTCTGTATCCCCGTGCTTCGCAGACAATTTCTAAAGTGAAATCAGCCCCGGGTTTCAACGGGCTATTTCCGTTTCTTTCCTCGTCGCCCCATTGTCCACCCTGATATGTATTCCGGATTATTGCGTTCTCTTTGAGCCTCGGATTGAAATGTAACGCCACGTTATGACTTTCCATCACAGACTTCTGTTTCAACGCGATCGTTGAATAATAGACGAGATTGAACGACAATCTGGTGGCGATAAAAATATTGAATGAAAATTCTGTAAATATAGAAAAAGTATTATTCGGGTCGACTGAAGTTATTATCCATTACCTGTCGGCGTCGTCGTGAATACAGAATGCTACTTTTAAGGAAGTACCAGGTCCAAAACCATTTTGTAATATACATTCGAAAGGTAGATCTTTCCCGGCAACCTCCAACTCTTTTACGTAAGCATTATCATTCAGTTGACTTTCCTGCGAATAATTTAGATCCAAATGTTAGTACAGATATCAATGCTGTACACATATTTCGTGCAAGATATATGAACTTACTTGCAAAGCAGCAGGATCGTATACATACACGTCTCCTAGTGCGGTGGTAGCCCAAATTGAATTAGGGCCTGGCCTTCCGTAAGCGTTATTCATTTGGCAAGAAACTGAAAATACGAAGATTCATTGGTAACAGTATTTCTATACATGCATCAACGATTAAGCACGTTTATATACCTGACGTTAAATGAGCCAACCAGTCTTCCATTTCACTGTCGGTAGAAAATTGTAATCTATGAATTTTCGCACGCGTTAATCGAGGTGTATGAATCGCTATCCTTGGATTACCCGGTTCACTACAGCATACCACGCACATAATCTCGGACACAGGAAATTGTACCTAAATAATAGCTCTGTTTAAGTATCGTGACAACAAAGAATCATTTTTCCCTTGCATTTATTTCACTTACAATTGTTGTTGCTCCATCCGAATTTAACACGGTCACAATTCCAGAATCTAGGGAACCGGTATCGCTGCTTATCCATTCCAATTCAATAACGCAATCTTCGTAAGATATGCTCCCCTTTACTTTGCACTTGGCATCGCCATTTTTCACCCACGAGGATCTACGATAATTCATTATAAAATTAAATAACAAAATGTTTGATTTGTTCATTTTTTTAAATATCCATTAAAACCTTACTTTTCAACCACTTTTTCGTACATCGACGCATCGAATGGCACATTTTGAATTCTCTTTTTCATCTCTTCTAAAATGTACATCCTCCATGCCTCTGATATATCCCCGTGGCTTGCACCGTTGGTATCGGCGATCCTGTATATTTCAGTTAAATGTGTGAATTATTGTAGAACAATATGATTATTTCGACAATACGATTGAGATACCATTTTGGAAGATTAGACGGATCGACGAAACATGCCCCAGCTTCGACTTTGCACCAGAATGCATCACATTCCGCCCAATATACTGCGCCAGAGCTCTCGTCTTCTCCGTACACACCAGAATCACTGGTCAAGTCAGGATCGAATATACTTCCATCCGTTTCTGGGTGAGCTTCCACGCCTACCATCGAGCCAACCGAATGAACAGGACTCCATGCAGCTGGGTTGATCTACAGTTTCAGAAAGGTGGCGAACTTTAATTTGAAATAACAGGAAGGATGTATAAAAATGTACACGTAATTAAGTTCGATTCCAAACCTTGACAGTACTGCCCATGCCTTTCCCTGAAACTACGATAGATTCTCCGGTTTTGGTCAACGATTCGTTTGATATAGTTATATTCGCAACGCTTGCCTCAGTTAAATCGCCCATCTCTAACGAGTTTACAGATCTGGAATTTGATTAAATTTACTATCAAATGAATAGCGTAATTGTGTTAAACGACGATAGAATAAATAGTTTCGAAGATTACTTCTTTTTCCCGTCATTTAGGTATATGTCCTGGAAGGATTTTTGTTGCGGATTTTTAACAGCGGTACCATCGTTCGTGCGTTGCCATAGCTTTAAAGACGTCGGTGTCGGTGCAGAATGTGACTGCTCTTCCCATTCCCTGATCAATGTCGTCCCTTCGCTGGTACTGTGTGGTCGATTCTGCGGATGATTAGTTTCGCGTATAATATATATTATATTTCAAATTGTTGTCATTTGAAAGATATGTCATATCGAACGCAATAAATACCAGTGAGCCCCAACTTTGATGTCTCTGTTGTTGCGGAGTACCGCACATGCTGTGTCTATTACTCGATAAACTAGCGTTACTGCTCGCCCGACTCAGCTGAAGAGGCGCGTTTATTAATCTCCACTTTTTACCAGTTAACTCTGATCGTGTAATACCGCTACGATAATATAAACTTCTATCCTCGTGGCCGATGGCCCAGACCTAGAAAAATATTAATTAATCGACCGGCACGTAAGAAGCGTCGTTAAAAAAAAATCAATACGTTTATAATAAATTACCTGATCGTTAGGAGCAACAGAGACCAGCGACATTTTACTTAACATTTCTACCCAGCCAGTACCAGTGGCCATTTGCTCGCAAAGTCCGCTCATTTCGCCTTTAATCCCTTTTCGAAACCATACACCACCGTCTTGCGTTACAGCCCAAACAGCATCCGTACCTACGCTCACTTGAATTACCTTTAAGTCTTTTTGCGGAGCATCAACTTCAACCCAGTCTTCTCCTAAAAAGTAATATTGTACTAATTGATATAGAATGCTGAGAAGGACATTAATTCTTTAACGTCGTACGAATTGCATACCCATTGGATTTTCTCTAGTAACACCTGTGCGTACGAGCGCCTTGCCAATCATTAATACAGCCCATACAAGTCCAGTCATTCCAACACTTATTTGACATACAGCGTAGCCGCTCGATAATTTTATGGCACTCCATCGTTGCCCCTCGGGACAAGTTGTAGTTGTCCCGACGCGAAACATTACCTGTATAATGGTAATAACTGTTACATATACAATTTATCGTTCAACGTTCGTAATAGAATGATATAATGTTATTGGTATTGCAGTAACCAGAACTGTAAATTATAAAAATTGTCGTCCTATGTGGCTTAACACTTTATTAAAATGATTCAAGTATTTCGTTAATACCCTCCCATGAGCGGTTACTGCCCAGACTACTAGGCTTCCAGGATTACCTCCGGCTATTTGATTTCCACCCACAGATATGTCCATAAACGGTTCCTGAAAATATGTCGGACAATTTGAAATATACGCCGCTGTCACTGTTTGTAAAAAAGTTCACAATTACATCGGTAAACAAACTCATGTATATCACCTTAGTTGCATCTTTATGAAGAGGAGCAATGGCGCACCACGAATTCATGGCGCTGTATCTTCTGTACCGAACCCATTTCCTTCGTCTGACGCAGGATTTCCATTGTTTTTTAGTTGAATACGTAGCTGGGAAATCAACTGCGTACGTCCATCCCTACCAAAATATCAGATTCTCTGTGATCATAACACTCGTTTCGATGTCGACAACCGACAACAAATCTACATATAAACAGAAAGTCATAAGAAACACAGGGACAAAAAGAAAACTGAAGAATGAGATCATAATGCTAAGTGCGATGCTGTTGAAGCAAGTATGACTATTGGTATTAGCGTGCAAGTTAGAGGACAAGATGCAACAAAGAGTAGAATTTCAAACATGGTAAAACAAAGGACGAATGGCAAAAGTGAATTAAACATACAGAAACAAATAAACTGATCATTCTAATTATAAAGCGGTATAACGATATTTACATCGTGATCTAATGGCTGACCATCCAATGTAGTTTCTATTTGCCAATCGCCTTCCCATTGCCAAGCCATGGACGGCAATTTAACTTTGTCCCTGCTACGATCGACTGTGCCGTCCTGGCTAGAAAAATTATACCTATCCGTGGGTAATAATCTTCCACTGAAACCTTCTAAAGGAAGCCAACGCTGCAAAAAACATACAAATCATGGCAATCTGTTTGCATATAATGTGGCATAATTAATACAGTCATCGCGACTTGCTTACCTCATTCTCGTATATCTCTTCTTTAATTCTGATGGGTACATCCAATCCGTGTACATGTACATAAACTTGCCGGTCGCCGCCTATGGCCCACATGAAATGCGGCACTGCTGACAATTGTTTGAATTCCAGGCCCAAGTACATAAACTCCCTCCACATGTTCCCCGACGTTGACAATCCAAATACACGCCCCTCATTATTTATGGAGTACAAATACGAGCTTGGCATTTTAATGTTTCGAAAATATTACAAATTTGATTCACCCTGTAACACAATATTTGCAACGTTACCAAAGAGTATAAGATTCGCTTGGGGTCGTTAGATTATTGTACAAGCAGTGTTGATAATAATTATCTTCGCACAAAGATGATTTCACGTTTCCGATAAGAATGGCACGATGTGTAAATACATACTATAAACGCGGTTGTACCGTTATAGTTTTAAAAAGAACGAATTATCTTCTCCATACCGCAGGTCATATTAGATAACGGGCATACATAGTTTCTCTATCAGAAATGTCAAAAAATTCGATAACAATCGGACAGAATAATGCTACTTGTGCCGCGAAGCATTTACATTTTATGTCACACTATACCGTCGTTTCGTGTATTATACAATAAAAATTAATCCCTAAAAGCGATAAATTAATTGTAACAACACCAACAATAAAACGTTAAAATGGAGCGATTAAATTGTTAATTTCCAAAAATTAAAAATCATATTTTTAAATGGATCCACGGGAGAACTGTCATTTGCTCTTTTTAATTATTTGTGAATATAAGACGAGCGAAGACAGTGACTATCGTACTAACCGGGAAAGTGTCAAAACCTGACAGGGTTTAGGTTAGACCGATACTTTGCCAGTGTGTAGTATAAGCCATCAATGACTCGTGTGTAAAACTTTTCCATCCATTGTGGACTGCAAGTATATTAAAATTACATTTGAAAATTACATTTTCTTATTCTTCCACAAGCCGTATTTTTTATAAATAAAATACCCATGCATATATTTTAATTCATAAATAAATTAATATGTGTTAGGATGTGTTTGAAAATACGCGGGTCTGTGCCATATCTACAGTTCCTGATATGATACAGTTATAATATCGCCGTCTGTACAGAACTCCTTGAAACTACTTGTGGCTCTAACTTACCTTAAGTGTAGATGTAGATATGGCAGAGGGCCGAGTAATTTCAAGGAGTTCTGTACAGATGGCAATATACCACTATACCAGGCGCGAGTAGTTTCAAAGAGTTTCGTATAGATGGCGATACCATGGCAAGTGCGAGTAGTTTCAAGAAGTTCTGAATAGATGGCGAAAGTAAACCCACTTAGGGTGTAGATAAAACAGGGATACGACAGGCACTGCCATTTACATGTAACCATCGTTACCGACAGATTGTAAAAACCGATGTCATTATCAATTTTTTTCTCGGCTCATTGTGGTTACTTTTCAATTTATGAGGTGTCAAGTGAAAGGGCAAGAAATAAGCTATTCACCTGTAATAGTCTCGTTACTGTAACTTCACCCACTTCATTTTTATAATAATTAGAAACCGAACAATTTAATGTAACACATTATTCACGTATTTGGCAACCAAATTTTAACGCTTCTATGAAGATTTTTGGTATCAAAAAGTTCAAAAATATCTAGAACCCCAAAATCCAAAATATATAACACCAATGTAAACGCGACCTAACGGTACACATCTTTGCACGTGTGCTAACGCGCAACCAGGTACAGTTAGGTTAAAAACGGAACGCTGAGCGCACTGTTGATTGTAACCTCCTTTTGCTTACCGAATTGTATACAGATTTCGTATTTATCCATTGGTATAAAAGTATTAAACAAATGGTTGTGTTCACGTGTAATAATTGCGGCGAAACGCTACAAAAACCGAAGGTTGCAAAGCATTATGAGTTTCAATGCCGTTCGGCACCTTTTCTAACATGTGTCGATTGTTTCAAAGATTTCCGGCAAGTAATAAAACAAAATGTAGCACAGAAGTGATACACATTTGCTCGCAGTGAAGATCGTGCAAGTTGTATTATTAATTTATTATTTTAAATCATTTCAGAGGTGACGAATATGTAACGCATACAAAATGTATAACCGAGGCTGAAAGATACGGGGGGAAGGACTATGTGGCGAAAACTAGTGCAAACAAGGGTGAAAAGAAGCAGCAGGAATGGATCAATGTAGTGAACAACATTCTAAATAGCAACAGTAATTTATCGAAAGAAGAAAAAAGCTTCCTAAGAGTTTTGTCGAAATATGAAAACATTCCGCGAAAGAAGGCGAAATTCCTGAATTTCGTACGCAACGCTCTGGGTCAGAGAACAAGTCCATCAATGGTCGACAGCGTTTGGGCGAAAATGGAAGAGGCATATAAAGGCAATTCCCAAAACAATACAGACAAACAGCCGCAAGGTAATGGTAAGAGTTCATTGCATATTTTTTATTCATTCAAACTATATAATAAATGGTTTCTAAATAATCTATTTGATGTGTATAGGCACAGCGAATAAAGACGCTAATTCTAAGGACAATAAAGGGGATCGGGAGAATAATGTAATTGAAAATCAAAATAATGAAAATATAGACAGGGAAATACAAAATGGCGATCAACAAACTAGGAGCAATGGTGCAAATGATGATTCTGATAAAAATGGAGTTAGTAAAACCAAGAAAAAGAAATCGAAGAAAAGGGCGGCATCTGAAACAATTGAAAAAGAAACAGACCAGCCCGTTGCTAAAAATAATGGAGAATGTGTTACAGAAGTTACAGAAGAACCTATTACCAAGAAGAAGAAAAAGAAACATGTTAATACGGAAGAGCAGACGCATACGGAAAAGAATGAAGATACTTCATTCCTTGAATCGAGTCATATTAGTCAATGTGATGATACCATGGAGAAATCTACTTTTAACTGGAAAGATACTATTTTAGAAATAGTAAAAAGCAAAGGTGAAATCTCCTTGAAAAAATTACAGAAAAAAGTAATTTCACAGTATATGAGCTCTTCTTTAACTACAGTAACAGAAGAAAAAGCAATTAGTAAATTCAATAAAAAATTTGGAAAATTATCGGAAATAGTGATTTCCAATGACAAAATAAAATTAGCTTAATTACACAATTTGTATATTATTTTATCAATTTTTTTTAAAGAAAGTACAATAAAATCACTGACTGTTGTTTAATGTTAACATTCCTTGTTATTATTTAAAGAAAAATAATTACGCCCTACCGCACACGGAACTTCGGTCTTTAAATAATATTGATTAAAACACGTTGTTGTAGAAAAGATTTATTATTTCCCATTTTAACAAAATGAGTGGGTAAAAACTGTTGACGTTATCACAGAATCGATCGAAAATTGGCCATTCTTCATTGAACGATTATGGACGATAAAATTATATTCCCAACAATAAATACTACATAAATAATTGTGTACAATGCATTGTACAATTGTAGCATAGAAGACATTTACTTGGTCAGACTTTAAAATGAAATTCGATATAGAGTCTGTAAATAGTGGTATTAAAATTATTTGTACTCATGGTTTATATTTGGTACTACGACTGTAAGATACTTGCCACCCTTATTGAAGGGTATTTTGTCGGTGCCTTTACAGGAAGAATGGTATTAAAACGTGTTACGTAAAGATAAATAAATAAACTTCGAAGACGTAGAGTTTGTATTAAATATTTGAAAATTTATCTAGATACCAAGCATGATTACTCATAGTGGCTAAAAGACCCCAGGTAAGTACTTTGGAATCACCCGGGCCAAAGCTTATCAATTGCTGGTCGAATAATTGCGTAACTGTTCCACCAAGGGCGGTCAGAATTGCAGTGCCTGCACAGATGTCCCACTTTTTTATTGCGGTCATGTGGACATAGGCGGTTGCGTTTCCGCCTAAAACTTCTAAAAATTTGTACCCTAAACATATAAAATATAAGGTGTTTAATACATAATTCAGGATGCAATGAAAATTCGTGTAAATTACACAGAAGATTACCTGCGCCAGCTGCAGAAACAATTTTTATATCTTTACCAAATGCAATCTTGGTAACATTATGAATTTGACCAGCGTGTGATAGCGACACGATCAATATTGGCGTTTTCTCTTCCTCTATCTAATATCGAAAACATAATATATCGCTTCGTATTGTTTACAATAACTTTCAATTTATATTACCTTGTGCAGTACTTGTAAATTGTGCGATATCCCATGATTGGTCCACGACCAAAACAGACTAGAATTTTGCTTGGCTTCGAATGGTTTGTATATAACACCGATCACGGGTTTTCCCTTAACAGCGACACAAACCATGGTTGTGACATATTGCAACAAGTTTTCTGAAACAAGACCAATTACAAAATTAAAATATAAATAGGCAACAAAAGTAATTCATTAAATTAATGGCACAAGTCAATTAAAAACCTGTGAATTCTTTCGTTGCATCCAGAGGATCTATCCAAACTGTAATATCATTGGCATTTATAACTTCATCCTTAATATCGTAATCATTCAAATTACTCAGAGAGTCCCTTATATTTGAGACCATAACTTTATCGCAATCTTTTGATGCTTCCTCCGATATCACTGTAATCCCCGGAAATGCCTCTATCAGAGAATGATACATTGCGCAGTGCGATCTATAATCTGCTTCTGTTACTGGGTCATTTATACCTTTGAAATCAAAAGTTCGATTTAATATCCCTGCATTTTATTGTATCTCATATGCAACAGCTATAAGACAATTTATTTTTCGTCTCGAATAAAATAATTCGAATGGTGCTTTAAAAGTGAAGAAAAAGTATTCTTGTCTCAGTTTTCATTCGGATTTCTGTACAGGAGTTAAATTATGTTGCACATTTTTTAATTTACAAATAAGTCAATCTTTTTATATATATGCGATCACATATACATCGATGGGTCTAATATTACCAATTAAAATACTAATGTGTATTACCTTCTTTTGTTTTACCCTTACTCTGTATTTCAAACTTAGCTTGATCGTGAACTGCGATCACTTCGGCACCACCGATTTCGGCTGCCTTTATAGCAGCAGCGAGGAGTAATTTTAATGAAACATTTTTGTCATTTACATTCGTGTACAAGCTACGATTGGTATACAAGTACAGCACACTCAGTGTGAACACGATAGCACAGAAAACCGTTCTTCTCGTACGAACGCTCATTCTGATATGCATGATAAACTTTTCCCTTGAATTAATCTAATATGCATTCGTAACTTTGATTTATTTTATGCACCGAGACATTTCAATTTTTCTGCTCGCGGCCATTTTTCATTTATTTGAACTCTCCAATAACATTGGACCTTCGCGCAACTGTGTACAGAAAATTGACACTGAACCTAAAAAACATTCCGCGATTTTTAATGTGTTTTTTTTCAGTTAAATGACACGTTATACGTTTCGTAGGTATCGATGATAACTACATAAATTTATGATCGCAGCAAATCATTTCGCATACCACGTTACATGTATGGGATATGTTTTAATACTCGTATCACAATTACATGGATAGGTTAGGTTCGTCCGTATTAGGTTAGGCAATTTAATTATATTTCAGACCTAACTTAACCTGTTAACATATACATAGTATGCTTTACAGGTAAATTTAAATTTAATCTACAAACCCCGTTTTTTTCCTTTTTAACTGTGCATAAATCGATAGGAGATTCATAACGAACACGCGATTAATTGAACTAATTTATTTTAAAACGCATTGTACATATAATTATTAATTACACACTTTTTAAATTACATGTAGATTATTTTAAACGTACGCTTCTTGCAGCCTTACGTGCATATGTAAAATTAAAGTGACACTATTTGAATTTTTGTCAGGTCTCTGTGGGTTGTCACCATTCGAATGTGCACGTCTAAACAGTAACATTAATAACAATAAACGAACATTTTTTTTTATTTTTCTTATTCCTATTATTCTATAAAAAAAGTGAATTTTATTTATCAATGATGGTACATATCTGGCTTTCTAATAATATTATGCACTTTCTACATTCGAATTTCAAAAATAAATTACATTGTAATGGCCGTTTAATTAACTACATAGAAATGAATAGTATTATACGTTTCGATAATTTATATTTACGTTTACAGTTCATTTAGATCGCACCGCAGTGCGGTGCATTTAAATGAACAATACAATGAAAAATACATATTAAATAAGCAGGTAAACAACTGCGATAACATGGTATATTTTCCATCGACGTTATCGATAGCGATATTTATCGATCGATAGTGTGGGTGTAATATATTAGATTTGATATCATTTTATAGTGCACATTCTACACTAGTAATGTGTTTTCTACTAATTCTACACAGTTCTGTTAACTTATACTTTTTCTTTTCCTATTTAATCGTGGGACAATACATATCGTTTATAATAACATCATAATAATTTATAACTGGATAACGCACACATTTTATATTCGCCTCTTTATTGTAATAAGTAATATGCAGCCTTTACTTTGTTTTCTATCTTATGCACCTAATTCTTTTAAATATGTGATAAAAGTTACTTTAGCAATTTAATCTATGAAATTTCAATAATTACTTAAAGAAACAAGAAATCGTCATTCCACTTGGTCCAGCAATAACTGCGCATTGACAAGTTGTTAATGACTTTAGCAGTTGCTGTGTCTACACACTGTCATCTGTTCAAACATAACAAAAAATGCTACGTAATTTCATTTTCAATCAGCATTTATTAAATAATTCAGGCATTTGATCATTATATGTTATAATTGCTTTAATTAATACAAAAAATAATTCAATTTTATCAATTATACGTGTATATATATATGTATATGTATTTGTATATATGTATAATGTAAAACTTACCATGATACCACCACTTTGTTTTCTTTGGATTTTTACTACACGTTCTTACGTAAAACGAATTATCGGGTGGCCTCTTCTACGGAAAAAAACGAGGAAAAAATCGGAAGAACATCGAGAGATTTAACATCGCTCAAGTTTATTATTCATTATAGTTGAATTGAAATTTTGTTTGTTCTTACCTTTTCTTTACAACTGCTTAACATCGATACAATACTTAAACAAATGCTTTGCACGCTCAACGCTGGGGACCAATCTTCTGTGAGGATTGACAAGCAGATATGACCATTACTATAAATATGCGGATGCACTGGTATATTTCCACCTATGAAAGTCACTTCTGGGGAATCGAACGGATATTTAGAACTGAATTTAAATTGCAGTTGAAACTGTTCTCCTTCGTACAAGGTGCCCTTTGCACCCTCCATATGAACGATCCATTCCGTTAAATTTTGACTAGCGAGATCTTCGTCTACATGTACACCCGGTGGTGGCTCACGTATCAAAGACATTAACTCCTTTTGTAGTCTCCGCTGAAATAATAAATAGCACAAAGATTATAACTGGTGATACAACATAATTTAACATAATTCTCAAAACATTGTAGTATAATCGAATTTACAATTTGAACAGATTTATACAAGTATTTATGCATACATGCATCAAAAAGTTACTCGAAACTTCAAGATTCATTGTGTTATAGAGCGAAATTATTTCAATCGACACTGAAAGTACGAAGAACAACATACAAGATCGATAATCGTAACGATGATATTAATAGTTAAAAATATAAGCAAAAATGTAAACAGTATAGATAGACAACATATCTTTACAACAATAATGAATCATTTTCGGGGAACGTTAAATATAATTAAACGCATCGTCAAATTTTTACTTACAATCTTTCGACATTTATTTCAACGACAACGATGTATGCACGAGACGTGAATAATCTTTAGAAAAAATAAAAAGTAGCGCGTCCTATTCTACGCAAAACGTCATACAAAATTTTGAAGTATACAACACGCGAATGGATTCTCACTTCAACGATACGCAGTAGGGGCACTTTTACCCAGATATCGTGAAATAGTATCGTACGTGGAACGGCGCGTACAAAAACGTTCCGTGTCACATTAAAACGAAATATTACGTGGGTCTACGGTATCGCGTTAATAAGATTTATCGCATTAAACTTACCTTCGACGGGGACATTGCCGCCATTGTCGTCATATCTCTTTCCATTGAAAAACATAACCACTGTTCGTTCCAGTATACATGAATTATTTGCCTCGTTTATTTTTTTTTCTATTAAGCGCGTAAAACGTCTGTATCGGTGAGGCTTTGCATTTTTTTTTCTATTGCAATTTCGTGTTACGCTGTCATGTACGAAAAAATAGCGGCAACACGACAGTCGCAAAACGCATAGTGGGGAAGCCTATGTAAATTAGTCGAACTTTTGACAGCCATTCGTGGCGTGTATACAATATAGAAATTATTGTCGCTTACTGTTGCCAAATATGTATGTATGTATATTGTTAGACGGATTGAAAACATAATTATTTAATCCAGATGGGCGTAGCAATTGCGACTATGAAAAGATTTATCTATATGCCAATTGAAATCGTCTGTTCATGTTTGAATAAAACGTTACGCATTACAAACGAAATTGTTTGTAATGCGTAAATAGTACAATAAACTGTAGTGTATTTATTTAAATAGTGTAATTCAACCGTTTCCCTTCTTTTTTTCGTTGTATAAAGCAGTGAACTAATGGAAGGAACGGCGCAATCGTTTCCTTGATTTTCTTTTCATTTAAATATAAGTGCGGTTAACTGCAGTTTTCTGCACGACAGCTCACGTTAATTATTATTTAAACAACCAATCACATAATCGATTATGTCGCAGATACTATATACATATATTCCGTTTTCATGTTGCAAACACAATGTACATAAATTGAGCGCGAACGCTGGGTTTACGAATTTCGGCTGATATCAATTCTAAGTGAAATAAACGCAATGTTTCCGTATAAATACAAACGTACAATAATTGATGAACTTTTCTAATGGATACTGGTGTTTGTACAATAATTTTTTTTATTTACAATGCAAAATTATTTCGTAGACTTTTTCTTGATAATTACACAGTATGTACATATGCCAGTACGTATAGTTAAGTGGTTGCGTTCAAATAAAAAGTACATCCGAAGTTGGCGCAATATATAAGTTGACTGTATAAATAAATTAAATGCTATTAACTTTCTTGTATCGTTTTAATACGATACACAGCGTTGTTTGTAATTAAGTATGCGTTATTTTCCGAATGGAGTGCTGCATTACAAAATGAAACTTACATTGTTTCAGCGTGACCGTACTTAAAAAATAAATTATACATGACTTCAGCAGAACATTTCATTAGTTTAATTACGGTGGCAAGTGCGAAGAAATTGGCTACTGCACTTGTTCTTTGCTTTATACTTTATCATGGATTGATGCACCTCGTATATGGTAAAAATGATTTATATAACCTTTATCCAATTACGATATCGTGTAACATTGATTATATTCTGTGTACTGTACACAGAGGCAAATGATCAAATTTTATTATGTATGCACTATGATGTTAATGTAATTTATACATTTAGGTAGTGATTCTTGTAAATGGCTTTTAACGGAAGGGAGGTACAAAGGAGACAAAGAATGGCAGCCCTATGGTTGTATGATGCACTATTATACACAAACGTAAGCATTGAGATAACGGTAATGTATCTGTAATTCTTTTTACGGATCTTACCGGAGGTGAACAAAAGCATGGATCAGTGTTTAGACGGAACAGAGTTGTATTCTAAATCATTGGATGTAATTCGTTTGTTCTTGATATCAACGATTGTTTAGGATTTGATAATTAACTTTAGCTAATAGCGAAGGCTAGAAGGTCTTTGGCTGAGTGTTTTGTTTATTGCTGGAAGCTCTTCTCGTTGAATGGAATGTATATATAGAAGAAGTAACTTTTTAAAAGCATTCATTTCTGTACAGAGACAGTCGCAGATGCTTGAGATATCTAGCTTTCATGGGCCACCGCAACCATTTTGTATTCATCGGTGATGCAAGAATCAGGCAGCTATATAAATCTTTTATATCTCAATTCGTGGTCGATGCAAAGGCATCCGATCTAGCGGAGTTGCCAGAGAATTCAGATTTAAATTTTAATGATGCACAACTTCGATTAAACGTGCAATTTCTTTGGCGGCCACAACTGGATAATTCTATGATGGAGGATTTAAGAGGCTGGATGGTAATTTTCCTTACTTTTTGCAAACTCGAAATAAGGTCCGTGTTCTAGTTGAACGAATTTTGTTGTTACAGAAAACCGATGCGCCTAGCTTAATTATTTCAGGCTGTGGAGCAACCACTATTGTTAGTAATAACAACAGCGATACGCAATTATATTCGGAATATAGTATGGGACTGGTGAGACTCGTACAACCAGTAGACTTTTTAGCGAAAAAAAATACGAAATATTTGTGGATGCTGCAGGACCCGGTCCTAAAAGAAAGATTATCGGCCCCATTATCCGGCATAGATAATAGACAGATCAATTTATGTAATAAAGCAGCAATAAAGGTAAGTTTTACTTGGGATATTTTCGAATAATTATTTTAAAAGATTTGTTTGTTACATTATAGATACTGTCCCACAGCAATGCTCATATATGGGAGAGCAGCAAACTTGTCGGTACAGGTGTGCTCGAACAAAGTCCGGATGGATATTTAGCCAGCCCTCTTTCTTTACGACACAAGGTCCAGATTTTATTGAACACATACTGTAACGATCATATGAATTTTGATGACGGCAGTTGTTGCAGTTATCCAGAACCGGCGACAACATTGCAATTATTAAGCTTGTTTGCGCTTGTTTTATGGTAACTGTTTGCACATTCTTATATCGCGTTGTTAAACATATAATAAGTAGCAATTCGTTGCAGTATAGTAATCGGTGGAGGAATGTGGTTGTACAGAAAGTTCTGCCATTATCGTGCGGAAGTTTCTTATTCGCGTGTTACCACCGTCGAGGTGGAAAACACAGAGGAAGCAAATACAGAGGAAGCTACGCAAGTCGAGCAACCTGAAGTTCAAGATTTCTATACAATGATGACATCGCTGGCCCTCTTGTCACTTATTTTAGCCTACTTTTATTTCTGCGATAGGTATAGAACAATATTCATTCTATCCAATGCTATCGAGTACCTGTTATTAATGTGTCTTTTCCTTTTTTTATTTACATTTAGAACAAATTTTTTCATGAAAGAGAACAAATACTACAGTGAATTTAGCTTTTGGTTACCGCTCGGGTACATATTGGCTCTTGGATTGTTCTTTACCGAAGACAGAGAAAGAGGACCGAGAGCTTTGAATCGAGAACAAACAGATGAATGGAGGGGATTGATGCAGGCCGTTGTGCTTATCTATCATCTAACAGGAGCTAAAAATGTTTTGCCTATATACATGTACTTAAGACTAATTAACTCGGCTTATTTATTTCTCTCCGGCTACGGACATTTTTGTTACTTTTGGCAAACGGGTGATGTTTCTTTAGTAAGATTCGCCAGGGTACGTATGAACAAAATACTCAAATATAAAATAATTTATGTACAAATTGTAAGGCTATAATATCTGCTTATTCTTTCTTTTTTTCTTCTGTAGGTAATGTTCAGATTAAATTTCTTAACAGTTATGTTATGCCTTTGTATGAACAGACCGTATCAGTTTTATCATTTCGTCCCACTGGTGTCCTTTTGGTTCTTAGTGATTTATTTCTTGGCGTGGCTACCGCCACGAATTTATTCTGGGAGTTTGAACGAGTACGGTCCAAGAGCATTGCTTTACCTCGCATTGAAACTCTTAGGTCTCGTATCGATGATCACAATACTGTACATGTCTGAGGTATGAATTTATAAATCATCTGAACAGATAAATTATATATTTCAGTCGAAATATACCCCGTACAATTGTGTTACAGGTGTTCTTCGAAAAAGTTTTTGTCACAAGACCGTGGAAAGCATTATTTGTTACGACTGACGATGATATACGAGAATGGTGGTCACGCTGGAGAGTCGACAGATATAGCGTAGCTTGGGGCGTAACTTTTGGTGCTGGTCTCGTAGCATTGCAGAGGATAGATCACATTCCAGGAACAGCGCTATCCTCCTTACTGGCATTAATTTCGCTGACTGCTTATACCACTTTCACTATACTGTGCCACTCCGTCTCAGAGTGCGAGGAAATTCATTCATATGTTGCCTTTATTCCGGTAATTATCTAAAAAAATCTGCAGTTTACTTTCCCACGGTCAGCATCCACCGAAATCCTCAATTTTACAGATAGTCGGATATATAGCACTAAGAAACGCGTCGTTAGCGTTGCGTGGCAAACATTCAGCTCTTTTGGCTGGATTGGGACGCATCAGTTTAGAAAGTCTAGTCGCGCAGGGTCACATTTGGCTGGCTGCGGATTCGCACGGCGTATTAGTACTACTGCCCAGATTTCCAGTACTGAATCTTTTAGTCACATCGTTTATCTTTATTTGCGCGAGTCACGAAGTAAGTATTTTGATGGTTTCTCTTCCTTTTTTTCGATAGGAAGTAATGGAATACAATAGTTTGTTTCTTTCTTTAGATACACAGATTGACCCGGGTATTAGCACCGTACGCAGTACCAAATGATTGGAGGCTGGTCGCCCGTAATTTATTATTATTTATTGCGGTTCTTGTACCGATAGGTATTCACGATGGAATGTTTTGAGCAATTCGTTCCCATATTAAAGGTAGTCATTGTAAGGACACTTTTGTGCTTGTAAATACGTCTAATAGGTGTATAAATTCATATAATTTTTTTCATGGATGCTCCAAGGGTGAAGAATGTAAGGAGAAATCTATTATATGTACAATTATTTCGTATGCTATGCATTTTTATAAGAAGGAAATAAAGAAAAAAAAAGAGAAAAGTTTTTCAAATGTGTTCGATATGTGCATATATTTTTTGCAAATTTCCCCAGTTTATAAATAAGATAAGCACCAGTTACATTGATAACAGTATACAACGTGGTACAAAGTGTACCAGTCCAGTAGACATTATTCTTTTTCCAGAATAAAAATCAATATACTATTTACAATGATTAATTAGATAATTGGTCTATGCAGAAACTGTTTATCAGTGTTTGCCACCTATTGAATTGCATATTATATGATCGTGTTTCACATGACTAGTATAAACATCGTAACCAAGGGATATGGTATTATCATAAAGAACCCTGTATCTAGTTGGTAAAAAATAGAAATTGAAAATCTGCGCAGGAGGCCAAATAATCCATTCTGCGATATACAATCTCTTTGCCTTCATTGCAATTTCCTCCTTCAACTCCGTCCACCTAGTTCTCTCTAAAATGCCCAGTGTCAAGAAAAACATTGCTATACAAAGCGGAGAACAGACTAATTGATCTACAACAACTTTTTTTAGAACAGTATGAAACGTACGACCTGGTATTCTAGCGTCTAAATACTTATACCAGTAATGGCATACTATGCCGATAGACATACCAGATACAGCCATGTTCCTCGTTCTATTAAAACTCCACTCATCCCATTCACCCTACAATGAAAACAATTAGAAAAGAAAATTTGGCAGTAAAGATTAAAACAAAAGCGAAGAAAACGACCGCAATTGAATAACAATCTCCTAAGTTAAATACCTTTAATATTTCGTAATGTTGCTCTAATACATCACCTACTGCAGATAAGGATACAGATATCGTCACATTTGTGTAGAATAAATATTTCCGAGAAAATAATTGTTTTTTAACCAGGGGTACTTTATTTAATATCATGCCTATTTTTTTGCCAATACTCATAATCTAAGGTGGGTAAAAAAAAAAAGAAATATGATTATCGTTACAGTTTTGTAGGTTACGTACGATAATTTGGGGTTAAGCAAACGTATTTATATAACCCAATAGCGCTTTTATGAATAAAATTTTGTTAAATCGGAAGAAATTTAATAAGCCTAAAGTTTATCAATGAATAAACTTACGGATGGTAATAAACGTCTAATCAAATACTGAGTATTGTCATATATTTTTGCGTATATTTACAAATGAAAAAATGGTATTAATGAATATAATAAACCATAATCACATATGTAACACGACCTGTCAGTAGGTATTATTTTCGGTACAATTTTATTTACTTCACGTCTTCTACGTTTATAGTTATTTTTAACATTTAGTTGCATAGCTAAATCAGAATTTTTCGAGCATCACATTTGTATCTAGATTATAAAATACGCGTACAATGTACACGTATGATTACACAATGCCGGATCGCGTCAGAAGGAAACAAGATCATGGGCATATATAATAATTTATCAAAGATAAACTTCTCTGTTTAATAAACTGAAGATTTTTCATTGAAAGTCTATATTTTTACAATAATTATTTTTCCCCTTTTGCGCACTTAATTCATCATGATTTATTATTAACATTTTATATCGCTTTCTTTTGCAGTACTGTTCCATCAGAGCCTCAGCTGTTGTATACAATTGTCTGATACAGTTTATGCCTATACCCTAGTATGACGAAGCCATGAGAACTGTTTATCTTATTACACGCCCAGCTGACGAATTTACATAGTTGCATTTGCCTAAGGATGCCATGGCATTTATCCTTCGATGACACATTGCAAATAATAATTGATACGTCAGATTTCAGCTACCAAATCTATGAACACTCATCAATTATTTCAACAACAGAATAAAATATTACGGAACTGATATACATATATGAAATTCGATACCACAATTTCCTATAATAATCTCATAATTATAAATTAAAATAACCTATCACATTTCTATTTCTAAATATTTTAAATAATACATAAAAAAAAGACACTCGAACGAGTTGTTTTAATTTAATTGATAGCCAAAATAATTAATTTACTCCCCCAACTATAATCTCGCTACGTTACGATAATAATAAATATTAAAACCATATCATTTTATCTGTATTCCCTATATGCACGGAAAACAAGATTTAAATGTCCCGCGTGAATCGCTGTTAAGAAAGCTGTCCAGCTTGGCGCCTAAAGTGATAAAAAGGCGGGATACTGCACGACAACATCGTCAATATACAGATCTCCGTGGCAAACGGGAGTCCGTAAGTAAATACATTAATAATTTGAAGTTCCAACGGACTTCTGTTGCATTACAAACATACGTACGTACATATATATACACGTATATAGATATTCGTATATAAAAAAATGTCCCAGCCGTCAGTAACGGCGTATTTTAATACGCGTAAACGACAAGCAACTGACGATTTACGTAGCAAAGCGAAGGTTCTGCTTCTTGATCGGGAGCAATCCAGATCGTCGATTAATCAGAATCGCATTACAATCGAGAACGATACTTCTGAATCGTCTGGATCGTTGACCCCGATTTGTGAGGAAAAGGCAATGGTTACGAGTCCGAAAGTTATCCTCGTTTCGGGTAAAGAAACTGTAGGCAATCGTGCTGCGAAGCCAAACTCAGCTGTTCGAAACATTCAGTTCGACTCGCCCAAGGCGAACGCCCAAAAGACGCCCAAACAGAATGCTCGACCTCGAGGTACTCGTTCGCGGAAATTGTCCGGCCAAGAGGGCCAAGTGGATATCAGAGAGAGTTTCCAAAAGATCGCAGGGGATTTGGATGCGAAGAGAGTAATTTTCGAGAAGAAGGGCTCATGGAGTCCCAGAAAGAAACCGCCAGGAACGCCCAAGAAGAACGATGCTCCTATTGAAAGTAAGTCACCAAGCTTGCCAAACGATCAGGTGACAACTAACTGTGCAACGCCGAAGAATGTTTCGACTATGGATAGATTGGCCAAGCAGAATATGTCATTGAGCGAGATAAAAAGTAGAATCACAAAGTCTTCCAGGCTTACAGAGTTGAAGGCCTCTATAGCTCGTTTTAAGAACTGCGAACAACGATTGGGTGAACTGCAGAGACCGAATGACATTAAGAAGCCACACATACAGAAGTTCGAGAAGATTGAGCTTGAGATTCCAGTTAGGTAAAGTATTCTTTTTATGCGAACAACTTTTGCGTTCTTGTTTAAACTGTATTTTTTAACGCATGTACTTCATTGTGCAGCCCGCAGAAGGCATACAGATCTCCGAGCAAGACAGTGCTAAGTCCATTGAAAAGCAAACAATTATTGAATGCCAGTCCTCAACGGAAGATTTTATTCGAACCCAAAGAAAAGCTTGCGAGTCCAGTGAAGGGAAGCCCGACTAAAGCGCCGGCTTATCAGCAATATTTGTCGCTGGCTGAAAGCGGAATCCCTGCTTTGCCGCTGCCTTATAATTATAGATTTTTGGCAGAAGCATTCAGATGCGTTGACACAGTATGTTATTTACGATAAGGAGTATTCTAGTCCTATCGATTTATTGTTTCAAATTTTGTTTCAAATTGTTTCAAACTTTCAAATTAAGACACACGATTTTTAATAGGTTTCGGCAATGCTGTTCAATCGCAAGGAAACGATAACTTTCAAGAAATTAAAATCTGCAGTTCAAGAATTGTTGCGCAAAAATTTCAACCAGGAGCATTTGGCGCAAATCAAAACAATATACCCAGACTCGTATATATGCAGTCAAGAGAAACATCGCACGTTCGGTTCTACGTCTAAGCAGGATAAATACGAGTTAATTTTGACACCGTTTGTTCAAGAAAAGTATGGTAGAAATACACCAGATGCGGATGATATCTTGAAAGCAGGCTCTGACTCTAGTATGGGACCACGAGTATTGCTCGATAGACGACGGAAATTTTACAATACTCTGCTTGGTACTGTTGTCTTTTTTTTAAACAAATATAGGTCAGAAATATTTGGACGCACTTATAAATATCTGATTCTGTTTTTGAATTGTAGACAGGGTGAAGGACGAGCACGAGAAATTCTTACTCGGTTTAGAAACACCTATGCGTGTACCAAAAGAGAAGATCGTACGTTGGCATCCAGAATTTGATGTGGAAAGCTGTAAGATGATTGAACACGCTGAACTGCCACAACCACCGAACGTAGAGAAACTGGCAACTGCGAAAGATGTTCTTGGTGAGAAGTATACTCTTCCCTACTTGTGAATTGAAACATCGATATCCTTTGAATCTTAAAATGATCCTAATATTCATTTCCAGACAAAGCAAAATCATTGTTCAATTGTGGTACCCGTATGGAAAAAGCCTTGCAACGTTTAGCCGAAGCAAAGATGACTTCAAAGACACTTTCTCCAGAGAAAGATAAAGTAAACGATTCAACCCAAACCGAAGGGGGTATGCGGAAAGTTAATATTACTGTCGTGGACACACCACCTGCTACACCTACTGTGCAAAATAATCACATTACTTCGGCTCTTAAAGGCATACCAAAGGCCCTCCTCGAGAAGGTAAAAAAAACGTCTTGCTTGGTCTGCTCGTAACATTTTAACAATTTTTTTTTAAACATCTTTTAATATATATTAAAATTTGTCCTATGTATATCAGGTTCGAGCCAAACAGGCTGCCAAAGCATTGGAAGCAATGACACGTCCGCCGAACGCTGCAAAAGAGGCCGTAATGTATTCAAGACTACCCGAAGTGGTTAAAGTTTTGCGTAATATTTTCGTGGCCGAGAAGAAAGGAGTCCTGACATTGGAATTCGTAATCATAAAATTAGAGAATTCATATAGAGCGAAATTAACTCCGGCCGAGTTAGAGGAGCACGTTCGCTTGCTGTGTAAACTATTGCCCACGTGGGCCAGTATACATATCGTGCGAAAGATCGATTATTTAAAATTACAGAAAGATTTTGATCTTGGGAAAGTGGTGAAAAGGCTGGAAATTATGGCCAATAACAAAGTAACGTCATCATGATATTTATTATATAATCATTGATCGTTTTCTCTCCTTCCTTCGAATTATGATTTATACACGAATTATTATGCATTAATTATGATTATTTCAATTGCATTACGCAGTTTATTTTCGATTTATTTGCTATTATACTATATTTTCCATGAATTTTCTTTCATAAAGTAGTTATAGTTTTGTTGCAAAAAAAGAAACATGATAATAATAAATTAAGTACTAATTTTCTTTGTTCGACCAGCCACTCGATTTATTAGATGTTATGCACGAACTGACGACTATTAATTTTCGACCAAATTTGTAGTTTCTTTATGAAAAATTCGTATTATGTAACGATAATACACCCGTTAATGCAATATGTACATGCACTTTATTTTGTATTAAATTTAGAATTAATTTGTACACCAATCCCCCTAATGCACTGCCACAACTATAAATAAATACATATATATTCAGTGTAATATTGTGTGTAACAATCAAGTATTAAAATACTTCAACAAAAAATTGTTCGATTTTCTGTAGTTACACATAAGACGTTTTACGTGGTATATAAATATAACTACAATAGTTGCATTATCGTTGAAAGAGTCAGCACTTTTAAATTATCAATCTTCGAACTTGTTTAAAATTGTTAGATTAATCACAGACTCAGAAATCTGATACTGATTCGAACGTCCGCTAGGAATTGTAATTCAAATAAAGTTCAGGCAAGATAAATATGACTTTGACAGAAATAGTTTACTTCTACTATAGCGCAACAAACATTACAAACATTTTATTACTCCGATGTGTATTATTATTAATAAATATATTTGTATCCCACTATGCGACTAATATCCCTACTCTAACACTTGTAATACAAAATATTCAGTTGGACAAGATATTCAAAAACACCCGCCTTAAAGAAAGAATCCCATGCCCGCTACCACCCACGCAGTTACCAGCCAATCAGCGCAAACCATTTAAAAAATTTGCCTCTTTCGTCCAACGGATCTCGTAGTGATTAGACGTGTTCGGTGTCCGTTGAATTGAGGTATGTCACATAATCTAATATATTCTTAAAGACAAAAAATTATATACATTGCTTTCATTTCCGCGTCTTCCAAGTTTTCTGTGGTCCCTTTGTTAATATTAAAGAATATTTTGCAAGAAATTAAGAACATATTGTGCGGTGAACGGAATCAAACCGCGTGCATTTTTGAATCGACTCGAGTATGCATATACGTATCATCTTTTACGTATGCGTATACGTATTTCAGCTTTGAATCCCATTATCTTGCAACATATTCTGCAGTTTCTAGTAATATTGGTGATTCCTAATACATTTATCTCGAATTTCGGTTTGTATTCTGTTCAATGGCGTCTCTTTCGCTGGTTTGTAAAATTGAGTCAGAATTGGCGGGTATGCGCAACATAATGGCACCCATCCATACCGAAGAGTCAAACGATCTGGTTGGCAGGTAAAGCCTTTCTTAAACTTCTTGTGGAAATAAGTCGAATTCTAGCAATATGGCCCTACTGAATTATAATTCATACCACGTATAAAACTTGTATAATATAGAGTCGCGTTGTTGATAAGTAATAATCATAATACGAGCAATTATTTGCGATCATTGTTATTGTTATGCCTATGGTCCGGAAGCTTGCTTCTTCTTGGAAATCTCAACCAATTTATCGCGGAACACAAAAATGTATATTTCTCGGAAACACATGCGATCGTCAACAAACGTCATCATTGGGTTTAGTCGGGAGTCGAGCATAGTAAAACGGGCAAAGGACGTTCGCGGGGGTTGTCATTCTACCAGTTGACGCCGAGCTGACAAAACACAAACAGACATCTCAGTGAGCTGCGTATCGTAATATATCCGTACCACGGTGTTCATAATAGTTGTATCATAATTATTGCACTCTATTACCGCCCCTGCTTATTTTAATGCGATTCTAACGACCACTTCGCATAGTATTATCATTTGGTTCAATACTAAATCTTTTGTCAACATCGTGTGCTTATACGTTTGTGAATCGAATATTCATATTTGCTATAGTCAATGTATATTTAATTATTGCTTTATTATATCAGGATTATCGTTACCTTCCTGCAATTGTTTTCTTTCTATGTTACTTTTTGTTACAGAAGTATGGCGAGAGTTGATTGGACGTAATAGAGTAAGCCAATAGCTACAACGACGCGAAATAATTTATTGCAGCTAAGGCGTCTTGTACGTGAGCATTTTAATCATTTTTCCATATTGGTTTTATATAATCTGAGTCTGATACTAAGATGAAACAGCAACAAATTTTCTATATCAATTAAAATTAATTCATTGGAATGTTTCGTTAATGGGCATAATAAATACACGGTAGGATGAACATGTTTTCTTTCAGAAAATTTTGTGACCGCGCGCAATGCGGTCGGTATAGTCGGTGTTTGCTATGCAGTTTTCTACTATTTTCCGAGCAAGTGGCTCGGCTTAAAGTTTCGTTTACACTTTACCTACACTCGATTGTAGACTCAGTGTTTTTCGCGTACTAGTTTATTAATACTATCATCAGAGCACCGGTGCTGCTTTTCATTTATTTGTATCGCGAAAGTAGAGTCTTAATTTGTTCGTCGATATAATATGCTGTCGCGTACTAAGTCTTTCATTTTTCTTTTTTTCTTACATTCGCCATCGGAAGTAGAGTCAGTGCATCACTGAAGGGGACGTTTTAGGCGACATTGATAACGTGAGAAATTGTAAGTATCTTTCAAACAATTATCAGTTTTGTACGAAGAATTAAATTATGTAGTTTTAGCGGTAGATTTTAATGTTCCTTGCTTGCTTGTTTGGTTACAGTTTGCACACTTACTGACGGTTAAGTTCCATTGAGCTGCCTAGCTGATGTTCCTACTGTCTTCCACGCGTACTTCCTTGGTATCTGCAATCAACGAAGTAGTGAGTCGCATGCGTTTTAGTTCCTCCGGTCCCCAATCATGCCGTAGGACGATTGGTCTAAATCGGCACGGGTGACTGGTTGTATTTTCTAGTAGTTTTGCGGGCATAGTGACCGCGGGTATAGTTTTTATACCCGTCAGTTGCAACGTTATTTTCTTGTGTATTATTTGTTATATCAGGTTAGATCTGCCTTCTTGTACTCCGCGTCTTTTAATATAAAATTGTCGTGAACCATCGAAATATTTCTTACGCAAAACATATTTCATCAAATAAGCACTCTTCCTCTATTTCGATAAAAATATATGATGCCATTAACAAATACGTTGAACAGTTGTACGTATATATATTGAGGACAGTGTATAGTAAATTTATAATTTCATTCCTAATCAAGTGAAGATTGTTTTCACTGTTAAGCAGTGCAGAAGTCGGATGCCCTCCGACTTCGTTACTGCAATTGTTTCATGATTATAGTAATCATGCATTGAAATAAATAAATATAACGATACGACTATGAAAATCAGCATTCAATACGCCTAGCGAATGATAGCATTTCACATTAATTTTCATACGCTTTCGTCGAGTCCTTTTCGTGTGAAATTTATTACGGATTATATACAAGAAGGCACATTGTATACGGGTAGATTTTCATATCGGAGTAGCTATCTTGAACAATTTACTTCGATGAAAAAATCACCCGAGGCTTATTTAATATCCTGTCAATTTTTCAAGTAAATATCCCACTGCATTTATTTCTTAATTGCATTACTTATTCTAGTAAATTCAGTTTCAATGACAGAGATTTTCCTTAATAAATAAATTATTTATCAGCAATTTTCGAGTTCTTCTTGATATTTCATAAATTATGAAGTCGAGTCATTATTAAAGAGATTGAAAATAAAATATACTAATTTTACGTGTACTAATCATCCTTTTAGATCAGGTTTTTCAGGTTTAACCCCTTCCGTGTTTATTGTCAGGAACTCACTCACGTGCCCAGGTGCTACTTGAGTGAGTGAAAGGCAACGAGCACGATGATCATATAGTATTTAAATTTGCAACAATGCTTGGCAGCTGACATTTGCTAGTGCACCGTGCACGACGTATTTTCCACACTGTGTGTGTGTATGTGGTTAGGCTGTGGAATTGCGTCGGCTCGGAAATTTCATTAAAAATTATAAACGTATTTATTCCAATATCGATACTACGATTTCACGAATAACAATATGTTTTACAACTAGAAATACATATTGAATATCATAACGAATTTTGAAAATATTGCAACGAATAGAGTGCTATACAAACCAAGTATACTTAGTTGAAAGAAAATGTACAATGTATATTAACAATCAATATTTGATACGAAAGTAATGGACAAGCATATACGTTTTCGCACATTTACGCAATGGTCGCTAGCCTTTGTCAGCCGATTTCCGGAATTGGTACGTACCCTTAGAGTGTGAATGATTGTATGCCAAGCTCGGGTGTCGGGGGCGTCCCGGGACGTCTCTCTAGTGTAGGCTCTTGCACCCGAGCGTTTGATTGAGAAACGTGGAATGAGATGTGTTTGTGTGAATGCTTTGCCATTTTTTAAATATAGGTCTAGGTAGGATAGGTAGTATACCTTCTGGTGTGCCTGATAGATGTAAGTAGGTAGGGCCGGGCAGGTTGACACAGTCTCTGGTCGCGTAGGCAATATTTCGCGTGTTCAACCTGTTTCAGGAAATCTGATTTGAAAAGTCGACGGTGAAGCTGTGGCGCGAACGAAAATGCGTTCGCCCCTGGCTTTGCCCATCGACTTTTCGAATTTTTCGCGGTCGTGGTCGCGCTTTGGCTCCGAAACGCACGCGCTACGTTATGCTCGAGGCTGCGCGTGTAGGCGAAGATCGATTACAATTTTAATCGCAATCTTTACGATTTTCCGTAATCGCAATTTTTACGATTGTATTTGGTCGTGATTCGTCCACGTGTGTTCCATTTAGCTACGCGATTTAGACTTTTATTTATTTTTCTTGTTGTTTGCGAATAGAGCCTCGAGCCTAGACTAAGTTTCAGCGAGCATTATGCTCGAAGAAAAGAAGAAGCTAAATGCCGAAGAGGCCCGACAAACTGTCTCTCAAGAGGGCAACTACCAATGGCTCTGCATCCTTTGGATGGAGAGCCATTCTTTCTTACTATTTTGTCACTATGCTCGCTTTTGTATGCTGTAGTTGTAGTTTATTCTTTCCAGCACTCATCATCGTATTGGGCAAATCGCGATTTTTATTAGGGTCGCGTACGATTGAATACGGGTTGCATTAGAGTCGCGAATAAAATCAAATTACTGGAGTTGTGATTTAGCATATCGTGGTGTGAAGTAGAGTTGCGAATTAATACAGATTCGGGTTTAAATCAGAGTTGCTTTTCTATTAAATTATGCTTGCGATATGTACTTGCTTTTAGCGTTGCGATAATAATTTTCGAGTTCCTTTTCTACCAAGTTTTTAATTAGCATTTACAGTACTGCAATATTTTTCATATAGTGTTGCGATGATAAATGATCGCGATTTTTTAGTAGTGTTGCGACCACATTGAAATGCCCAAATTGGTTTCTGAGTCACCAAAAGCTTCGATGGTAGTCTTGGATGCGACTACCATGACTTCTCCGTTATTAGTGTTGCGAGTTGAAAATGATGGGTGCAGTGAATTACTATTTTTTTTTTAAATATATATGAAAAACTAGATTAGAGATAACGAAGCACCATACGCGTTTGACTTTGCGAGTAATGCAGTAATTTAGTGTTGCGAGAAAAAGAGATAATCCATTTACGGTTTTCAATCGGGCTTATAACAACTGGAATTTGTTTAATGTTCCAATTTATTATTCTTATTTGCCTCTCCCCTTTTTATTAAGATTAAAAACGAGTTGTTTCATCTTAGTAGCCAAGTAAATGTTTGTATTCGTAATTCATAATTATTATTCAGCCCTTTTGCATTTTGAAAGAACATGCTCCCTTTGTGCTACAGTACTATTTTTCACAATTACTAATCTCATAAATAAGTTTGTTACAGAATGATTCAGTTAAAGAAGATGTCAATATAATAGTACACTACCTGAAGTACGTTAAATGACATACATGGCAATATGTAAGTATTCAGAGGCTGAGAAGTGATGTTGCATGTATCAAACAAATCGAAGGAAATCATACGATACCTAAGAAATATCACTAAATTCTTATGAACTTTGATCTGTTTCAGAAAACGTAGAAGTCTGTTGAATCGTCCGTGCCGTGATATAGAATATCCTTCTTGACCGACAATACTACTTCATTACCTACTATAGATGTCGCATAACGTCGTTAACTTAGGTAAATAATAGTTCCTCAACTGACCACTGTTTGTATGCACAATTAACTGATGATAAAGCAGAGCACTACGATTAAGCTCAATCTGTTCCTAACCTTTCTCCGTTAGGAAGTTCGCGTACATTTATCAAAGTGTTTTGTTCCAACAAGTTCAATCTGTTTCATAAACACAGTTATAAACCATGTTCCTAACAAATGTGTTGCTTAAGAAAGCTAAAAGCAAGTGAGTATGTTATAATCACAGTATAATTCCGTTTTAAGAACGAGAGTTAGGTTAGTTTAACCTGAACGAAGCACTGTCGTGCAGTTATTTCCTTTTTATTCGTAATTAACGCGAATGAAACGAAGTCCACTAAGACGTTAATTGTTCAACAATTGTATTTTTTTAATTTACAGGCAAATATTGGTATTACTAGAAAGTGTGGCAACTAGCCATAAACGTATAGCATATAGGGACAGAATAGCTGATAAATTAGAACTAGCATTATTTGACCCTTACGGTAAGTGCATTAACAAAGTACTATTTACGAAATCTTTTTTTCTCTTCTAAATATCAATAATCGTGCGATGGTCATACTTTCAGCCCATACATTACAAACAAAGAGTATATTACAAAATAATGCATGAAAATTTCTAACTGTACTCTTTTTATTTTCCAGCTCAAGATATGGTGCTCTACAGAGAAGTGAAGAAGGTCAAGAGCATATAAATCTCAATTCTACGGACGATAATTCATTTAATGAAAATTCATAAATTTGTTTATAATAATACTGTAATAAAATAAATAACAATCTTAGTTTAAGAAAGATAAAAGTAAGAACTTATTCTTCCATTCGAATAATTTCTTCAAATGCATATAGGGGGCCCCTTTATTTATACATTCGTGACAAATGAGCGGAGGGATGACGGGGTTATGCGAGAAACAATAAGATGCCGTCGTAAATAGTTTTGAATAGGGTATCAGAAAGCCTTTGCGCGTGGTACGCGTTGGTTGTGTGCGTACACCGAAAGAAACAAGACGATGGAGAAAGGGTGGAACAGAGAAAGAGAAACGGAGGACCTCGAAATCGAGATTGGGGTAGGTTCCCTTTGATCCCCTTAACAAGGAACGCAAAGTTGTATTATTTCCACCTGGATTTCAAACGGTTTGAAATTCACGAGGCGTGAAACACGGCTCTATTCTCGTTCTCTCTTTCGCCGAAACCACTTCTCTTCCGTCACGTTCACCTCGCCCCGCGCCTTTGCGTTCTTTCCTCCTTTTCGGCGGAGCGGGAGTAACACGGGCGTCGTTTACTGATGTTGCCAATTCAATTTCTCCCGGTCGGACCATTGTCGTGGTTAGAAAGAGGGTCGGGGAGTCACGAAAGGGGTTCCCCGCTCCCACCCAGATCGCCTCCATCTTCCGCGATTGTGCATGTGACAGCTCCTGACATCTACATCTTCCGCGTTTCCTCTTTTATCTTAAGAAACAATACTTTTTCTTTTATCGCGACATCTCGCGTTTCTTACTTTTACGACGCCGTTCGTACCAATTGGACAATAAGCTGTTCGCTTAACGAACTTTAAACAATACCGCGAACGAACAGCGTACGCGTTCGTATTATATACGAATCGTAGAAATATATTTCTGATTACCGCAAGTAATTTAAATCGTTCGCGGTACGCAAACGGTCAACCGGCAATTAAAAGTGCACTCCGCGTTCCCCGTGAAAAAGGCCAGACCCGGCGCGAGAGGGAGGAAAATTAATTCTCCGGCCGGGTTGAATGCGGAAAAATCACGAAACAAATGAACCTTCGGAACGGCGCGCGGTTTTTTCCTACGGCACAATGAGTTTCGAAGCGGCGCGCAACAGGGAAATTGTTAAAACGTCCGTTGTTTATGGTTGACTCGTCAGAGCGGTCGGTAAAGGAGGAAACAGTACGCAACGAGGAAAGCGCGAGAGGCCGTCGCGATGGGGTGGTTAGCGAACGGTGGCAAGAAAGGGCGAGAAAAGCAAAACAGAAACGAAAAGACGAAGAAAGAGGGCGAGAGATGGAGCGAGATCGTAGCAGGTGGTAGAAAGAAGGAGAGAAAAAGAGACTCGTCTGGGCCTTGGCGCGTTTCAGTTACCTCGCGTTCGAGGGCGTTTTTTTCGCCCGTGAGTTGTTCTTTGCTTATCACAGTGTGTGCACTGGGCTCGAGCTCGCTAAAGTGGTTTGCTGCTAATTAACTGCGTTATTTTTACAACTCTCTGCCTCCCATCCACCACCCACGTCTCCTTCCGCCCCCTTTCCCTCGTTTTCCTTCCCCCGACTGTTCTCTCACATTTGCAATGGGGTTCAATAATTCTGCGGCCGCAACGCCCTCTCTCTCTCTCTCCCCCTCTCTCACTCTCTCTCAATTCCTCGTTCATTTTTCCGCGATTATATTATGCATGCATTTTTCTTGTTTCAATGCACCACTGATACACTTATTTGGATCGGTATACGGGGTGTCATATTAGATGACATCTATTTACAGGACCTGCCAGCGGTGAGTGGGAAAGCCGATAATTATTTCTTTATAATTATGTTCATTATAGAATAACGTGATATTATATTTATCGATTTATTTGCGAACGTTTAATGGTAAAGCGCAAACGGGGATGTACATGGAAAATATTACGCGTCGTGGACCTTTTTTACTCACACTTACTACGAAAAGTACCTTGGTATTACGTGCGGCGGTTTAATTTCATCCGGCATATTTTGTATGTATATCTCGAGGGCGTGTTTGTGGGTAAATTAACGAGACGAATATCGGAAGGCCTTTAAGTACTCACGGTTTGAAATGGTTTTCAAGCGGGCAGCTACTCAACCGTAATTTCGTAATATTATCGAGAAATGAGTATCACTAGTTATTTAAAAAGCAAGCGAATATATACATCCAAACGGAACGAGTATTTTACTATTACGTGTAATTCCTCTTCCAAACTTCATTCGTCTTTTTCCTATATGTTTTATCCCCCGTGAAAATGCAATCAGGTAAAGACTGTCTTACTTTCGCGACTGTTGGAACAACAATAATTTCTACATAGTAACAAAATTTCCTATCGTTGAAAATATTGCGCAACAAAAATGCGTAAAACAGGGAACACAGTAGTCCGTGTCAACCGTCAGTAGATTTCTCGATCGATTGCCTATGAGATTATTGATGACTGGTTTATAACCGGGGGAAGCAACTAAACGTACAGACGATATACGAAACGACATAACTTTTAATACCTTTATATCAGCTTCGTGAAACGGCTATTGGTTGCGGTTGCCGATGGAAATGGTCGGCGGTAGAAAAGCCGAAGGTCTCGTTGTATAGGTATCTCTCTGCTTGGTAGTTGTGGCACCCTTCTTTTCTCCGCCACGAAAAGGCTCTTGAAATAAATTGAAAATGGCTGGTATCGCCCCGCTCTCGGATAAGTGATACCTACATCACCTACACGCACATCGGTCACCACAGAATTCCGCCGGGTGGTTCTTTCATGTATTCGTAAACGGCCATTCAAAAGCGGTTCTGAATCTTTACGAATGGATGATCAATTAAAACCACGTCGAAACGTTATATTAATTGCACGCTTTGTGCCGAAGGTGGAGGCGGGGGCGGGGGACGGGGGGGGGGGCGTGCGGTTTGGTTAAAAACTGAATAAAAGGGACAGAGAATTCTCGACGTTAATCGAATGCCCGCGAAGAGTTAACGAATTCAACTCGTCCGTCACACTTGACTGGATGTACGCTCTATATTTGATCCACGTTTATTTCTTTCCGTTTTGTCGTCACGAAAACACGATTAATCGCAAGGTACGAAGAACCGTGAAAAATTATTGCACCGAGCGCGTTGCTCTCATTTTTCGTTTAATCGAGGAAAAGAGGGTAACCAGCCGGAACGGTTTCTTTTCGCGTGTAACACGACGTACCGGGGACATGAATATATATCGTCGGTGCTTCTATCGCGACAGCCGGTCTGTCTCATTATTCGGTGAAATCGAGCTCGTCGAAAATTTATGCACTCCCTCGCGCTCCGCGGCCATAAAATCATTTCCAAAATTCACGGTTCGCCCCGACCGTACTAATTTTCGGCATGCACGCGCCTCTACTGAGCACATTCACGCTGTCGAACGCACGCACACGCGCGCGGCGCACGTGGCTCGCGGGCGCACATGTACACGCGTTACGTTAGCGAGAAACGCAGAAAGCGAGGTGCGCGCGCGCGCGCGACCGCGCACACGTACACACGCGCGCGGCAGGTATGCGCGGTTGCACACGAACGGGAAGGTGTATTGAATCGACGAGTATCATGCAGTTGACAGCTAGAGCTAATTGAATCTTGACTCTATCTATCTGTCGACTCGAGCTGAGACTCGACTACCGCCGCCACCGCCGCCGCTGCGAATTGCATTTCCGTTCGACAGAATCGTTCGCGCTCGAGAATTCTATCTCCCCCTTAATCCCTGCTCGTTTTTGTAATACGGAACGACGCGGAAATTCGCTGGCTTCGAAACTGTTGTGGACCTGCTGTCTTCTGTGTCTTACGTCATAGCGCCTGTACTCTATGATTTCGGGACACGCGAGCGTATCTGGTTGCCTACTTCCGGGCGTTCCATAGGATCCAATCTTGTATTTAAAGTAGGGTATAAGTTTTTTACTTAAACGTTTCACATTTGAGTGGCTTACACAGAAGATGTAACGATACCTTCAATGTAGAAAATGGTAATTGTTGCCTCGAATTCTTCCTCAACGTTTCTGTATCCACCTTTTGCACGGGTTAATGCAAGAGTTGTAAAATATACTCCTCTCGTTTTTTCCATTGGAAACAGGATACAAAATGTTATAAGAAACGACGAAAGCGCGACCGTGTACAGTAGTCGGTGGAGAATCTCCTTTATTGAGATCGGAAATTTCTTTTCACCGTAAATTGAATGGAAGATTTCCGTGCGCCAGGCTGTTCAATTACGTGGCGGATCAATTGGGGGGGGGGGGGGGGGGAACTCGATGAAATTTTAATTGGAAAAGAGCAAGGCGCACAGCGGCAACGATGCAACGGTACGCTCTTAGATCAAAGGTGGGCAAACGTTTGCGAAACATAATCTCGTGTAACGTTATTGTCCATTCAGAAGTGTTCTTAACAAGAAAAATTTTATTTTCATATAGATACACCCAATAATCGAACTATATTATTCCAAGTAACAATCATTCCATTACGATTGTACTATTTTAATTCATGCATTTGCGAGAGTGATTGGAAAAGTGAAAACGAAGAATCGGAAACCCGGCCTGTTGCGTTGCAAACACAATGGGACAGGAACTTGCAATACGAACAGTAACCACATCTACGCGTAGTGGTCTCATTTAATAGAAGGATACGGTTCTCCGGTAAACAGCGAGGGGTCGACAGTGAGCTTTGCGATACGAATAAGGGCACAGCGAGAGGAGTGAGGCTTGGGGGGGGGGGGGTAAGATCTAGGAAGAGGAAAGTCGGTAGGAGGGTGCTCCGTTCCCCGTCTAGGATTCTATAATCCGTACGATCTTTATCGTTAAATTCTGTGCCCGTGGACCGATGCCTCGATTGCGCAATCAAGATGGCATCGAGAAAGGCATCTCTCGCCTTCGACTCAAACTACCAACAAGTATTTCAATATCCGCTCCAATATATTCCCATCGACCCTATAAACGTGTGTGCAGTTATATTGGATTCCCTTCCACCTTCCTCCCTTTCCGTTCTGCCGTCCTTCTCTTTCTCGTTCGCGCAGCATTTTTCCCCGTCTCTGTTCTCCCCCCCCCCCCCCCCCCCCGCGACGTATACGTTGTGTGCGCGTGAAAACGCGACCGATCGGTTCACAGATGTCACTCGCACACACGGAGACATCGCGACGCGATACGCGAGCGTATTCGCGTCGAAAGAAACCGCGCCTGAAGCGCGTTTGGCGATCCTGCGAAAGATTTCTTCGACGAAGCGTCGCGAACAGCGGTACGAAACCGTGAAGACACGAATCAAGTTCAATTTTTCGACCTCCTTCGGAACGTACGAAATTTCAGGCGTGGTTTCTCACGCGTACAGACTAAATTTTTGCATGCGAACGGATTACCGCAGGCGCACTGGTAATTGCCTGTGACACCTTCGAGGGGGGGTGGGAGGGATATATCTACTTTGGAAGGATCGAATTTACTTCTGAATTTGCAATACCTTGCGTTGCTTTATTTTTTTACACCGTGGAGCAGACTCACATCTGTTTATATGTTTGTAAAGAGTGTTGTTTCGGCTGCGAGTACATGTAACGCGAAAGGTATCCACGTGTTTATACCTTTCGAAAAATACCTTTTCGCGAGTCGCTATTGTTCCCCTCGTTCCTCACTTTTAATGTGGTTTATACGGGGGAGGTAAACTCGGGGATTCGATGAAATTTATATGAAAGTATTTGGTGGAACGTAGTTAAGAAGACTGCATACAAAATTTTGCAAGTTTTTTGCAACTCTGAAAGTTATAACAATATATGTGCAGTCGTAAAGCCGTTTTCCCTCTTTAATGTCGTGCCCAAAGTGCCCTACATAGAAGTAAATCCATTAATAATAACTATGTAATGTAAATCTGGTCATAAACTTTTTCTCTTTTTCAAAAATTTTCTATGCGACTTAAATTCTTTAAATAATTTCGTATATATCTTTTCTTTTATATCGTTCGCTAACATGCTCGTTCAATCAAGTAATATCATAAACGCGCATTTGGATGTATAGATTTTGCACCCCATTGTCGAACTATTTCCATATAAACTGTCCGATTTTGATAAATAAAGTTTTTCACAGATTATCTCAATGATGAAGTCAGTATTGTACGAGTCGTTTAATCGGCTGTAACAAATTTTATTTACTGCTACCTGAGAGATAACCGCACAACAAGGAAAATATCGGTATCATTTTCGATCAAGCAACATTTTATCAAACATTATCGTTCAAATAATTAGACCAAGAGAATCTTCAATTTCAAAGTTACCAACGCGAGAATAATGTGAAACGGTTGGGCAGCCGTAAACCAAGTTATCCCTTTGCATGCCCACGTCACTCCAATCGAAAAACTTTCGTAGCCTCTCCCGATGTTTCCGCAAACAGAATACGTAACTTCGTACCATCCTCTCACACCCAAAACCCAACTTATCTAAGCGTAATGGCTCTCGTCCCAAGAGAAACGGCCCGAACTACGCTCTCTATACCGCAGCGAAGTAAAAAAAGGATCGAAACCACAAAGAACTATCGGCGTACCTTCGCGCCGAATTACTCATCCTTCGGCACATTCGCAGAACTCCGCGACGCGTCATCAGATTACGACCAACGCGACAAAGACTGCGGGAACCGGCAACAATGCAGGCGGATAATAATCGAGCAGAAAAAAAAAGATTCTCCTCGGATTAATTAGCCGTTTACGGCCGGAGATCACAGAGATACGCAGCGGGCCAACAGATATGAAATAATTTACCATGGAACCGCCGTGGTTCCGTCCACGAACCACCTGGGCACACATTAAAATCGAGCATCCCTCCGCCCCCTCGCCCCCCCCTTTCCACCGTCGCCACCACGCGTCCTTTTCATCGTTTCCAGTACCGTCTCGCTTGCTCCTTTCATTCGTCCTCTTTGTTGCCCCGTAATCTATATACGGGGCACACGGACCGCCGCTTATTATACTAATATGCTCGACGTGCGTTCATCGCGGTAGCATCGCCGTCAAAGGGGTTTTTCTCGTTCGAATCTAATTGTTCGGCCCGATCCCGGTCAAAGAAACCGAGTGATACGGTCGGTACTGGTTTTTCACCTCGCTTCGACCGCGATCAAACGAGACCCTCTTCTTATCCGTGGATCTTCTCAACACGGTTCGCCGACCTTTCGGCCACTGAGTTCCGTTCCGTGCCGTGTACGTGCGCCCCAAGAAAGAGCTATCGGTAACCACGAACGAAAGTTCCAGTCGTAGGGCGGAGTGGTGGGGGGAAGTCTGGCCTTCTCCTTCCTGGATTGGAAACGGGACCGAAAATTGTAAACAGCAGGTTGGCGGCTCGACTTTGCGGGCTCTTCGCTCGAACTTACGGAGGGTTCGACACGTTTCGTTGTTTTCGTTCCATTTGTTTGGGCTGTTTTAACCTCAAGCTGTTGCAGTCGAAACGATTGATGGCGAATTCACGGGAACAGAGTAGGGACAACGATGAGGCTATTAATCTCCGCAAAGGTGCCCCGTTAGGTTCGTAAGTAGCCGTCAAAGAACAACGAACTATTCGTCCGGAGGCTGAGAAAGAGCATCCGTGAGCCCTCGCTGTCCTCTCAAACTTAAACATCTTAAAGAATATCTAACTCCAGGCACGAACGACAAACAAAGTCCCTTTCCATTGGATCAGACCGTTCGGCCTACGTATAAAAACAGAAATGGTAACGGATAATCGAAAGTGGAAGAAGTGCCCGAAGCGTGGCTTTGCACGATACGCGGTTATCGAGCAGAATGGACGCGTTGTACTGGATCAACCGCACAATGAGTCCAATCGGTGAAAGGGTTTTGCAATCGTACCCACGTTTGTACCGGGTGTATGTATCTGCAGGGGATACAGGTACGTTTTAGGCACGGCTCCTTTTATAAGTGCCATTATAAGTGCCATTTGAGCATGCCTACACCCGCTTTGTCCGCGAATTTCAAACTAGTCATTGTCCTCTCGTTATTGTTTGAAAGGACACGGGATGACAACCGCCGTGGTTAAAAAGTATTCCCCCCTCCCTCCCCTCTACCCCCGTTCCCCCTATTGGGCTGCATACATACATATTTTTCCTGCGTACGAGGGCGGATCGAGAAGTTTCCGGATTCGCCACCAGGAGTTTCTTTGTTCGCGGCTGAACTCGTGTTGTTGTGTCGATACATCTCTAATGAGCAGTCGCTCCAAATATTCAAACAATCTATCGGAGGGTCTAGTTTTCGCAAGGATTCGTGTCGCGATGCTTCGCGTTTTTTACGAAACGGACAGAATCGAAATTCGAGCGGTTGTGGAATTCTTTCGTTTTGGGGGAAGAACCGCATGCATCCGCCCATTCGAGCGTAATCGCGCAACAAAAATTGTCGGAATCGAAGTTCGAAATTCTTTCACGTCCACCTTGTTCCCTGGATTTCCACCTGTTACCGAAATGGGGCGATTCGAGGCTGTAAATGAATATTTTGATGACCTCGAAGAAAGTCGCTTCCGGGTGGGAACAGAAAAACTGGAGAAACGTTGGACCGAGTATAACTTAGAACAGATTTGTTTCGTTTTCATCATCGTTCAGGAAACTTTTCAGTCCGCCCCCGTACGTGCTACTACCCGCTTCATTTCATTCTTCTACAAACGTATCCCCGTCAATTCTTCCGTACAGCCTCGATAAAATCGTAACCATTCGCAACTATCAGTCCCGCCCAACGAAAGTACTAAATCGCACGGGACAGTGACGCGACCGACTTCCTTACGGTACAGATTCTTCAAGCAACCGGACAGCGTACCGTGACCTCCTAACCTCTCCTGCTACGATCCCCATCGAACCTATCCCTCGATCCCTGCGTCCTGGCCAAAAATCTGATTTTAACATAGCTTCTTCTGCTGAAATCTTTCGGCCCACATTTGTGTCTCCATCGAGTCCCCGTATCCTTTCTCCGTCCATCAATCGGGGTCGCACAATGGCCACGGCGACACATTGTGTAATTCGAAGTGAATGGCTGGCCGGGCCCCACGTGGGTATAATTGTTTCACGACAGGTCCACCAGAACGCAAGGGGAGTGGGGAGAGGACCGGAGGGGGGGCATTAAACGTAAGAAAACGGACTGGTGGTTTCCAGATCGCGAACAATGGCCGTGTGGTGGCTGTATACACCGTCGGATATCTCGTTACACCGTAATCGAGGAATAATCGATCGCAAAGTTGTAGCGCAAGGCGAATCGCTGGGCGTGGTGAGAACGCACCGGGAAACTCGAGAGGGCGAAAGACAAGGGCAGAGCAGAACGAGGAAATTCGAGATTTTTTTTTCTTTCTTTCCTCTCGCGCGAGCCTACGTTTGCTCGTGGCGCTTCTTTATTTCTCCTGGCCGGGCGAGTAAAAAAGCTTTATATACCAGACCCCTGTTCACCCTCGATCAAGTTGACGCGCGTGTGTACGCGCGATACAACCGCACTGGGAGGCAACATTCGCTTCACGGACACGGGATCTTTGAACTGGGTTAATTAGGGGACCCTGGAGACCTTGCCCGATTATTTGGAGAACCTTCTCGGTGGGTTGTACGATATTGAAACCTCGGTTTGACCCCCACAGAAGGAGGGAGGGGGTTACGTGCATGGGAAATTTATGAATCGTAATTAGAGATTAATCGCGATGATCATTCCAGGCTACATTAATTATTGTATTTTTTTTATCGGACAGTTCTGTGCGATAACGTCATCCCAAGTTTGAACATACATAGCTGCCTCTTTTTGCCATTGTATTTCTACGTGCGTGCTCTTCTAAATTTGTATTAGCAACGATGGAAACTGTATTGTTTGGTAAATATTGATAAATGTATTATTTCGTTCGAATCGAAAAACGGCTAGACCGTTCCGGTCCATGCATAAAATGGTTTGAAAAGACATTTTTATTGGTTACAAGTTGCCTACTTTATTAATATCGTTCTGTTTTTGTATATAGGCAGGTAAGACGTTGTAAGTAAAGATCCGCGCGAAAGCAAAGTGGTATAAACAATTTTTTTAATAGTTACAAACGTTTGTATGCGAAACATCGTACCGTGCCAATACTTATGTCCGCCGCTGTATAGGCCCGCGTTATTTTGTTCCTTTCGACTGCACGAAGGCGTCGGAACGTATTACAACAATCGAACGAGTCTAAATTTTCGAATTACGTTTCTACATTTTAGAAGAATCAGATTCTCGCGATCAGAGTCGCAAGAGAAAGTCTTCCTTCTATCGACGCGTCACGTGTAATCAACATTTGGTAAACAAATAAGCATCCCGTTTTTTAATTCAAAGAAAATAACACGTTTATTAACGATTTACCGAACAATATAATTTCCATCGTTGCTAATGCAATTTAGAGGGCACATATTCAGAAATACAATGGTTAAAAGTGGCAGCCATATGACGACGCCTTATAATGGTGTAGCTTGCGGTATAAATTTTATCATTCAGAAAATCCAGAACAATCTCCTTCTAAGGAAACACCGCTATAACAGCGTTACTGTAAGATGCGATACATTTTCAAACGCGCAAACGAGTGCCCAAAACTAGCCACTTTAAATGGGGCGAGAATTCCGATTTATGACGAGCTTCAGAATGCCCGACGCCGCGTCACAGGGAAGATTCTCGATTTCCGTGGCAACGAATATCACGCACGACGATTAGGATGAGAAAGAGAGAGAGAGAGAGAGAGAGAGAGAGAGACATAGAGAAAAAAAGGGAAATACGAGTAACCAGTATCCTGGCCGATCGCGGCATTCCGTCTCTCTCCTGTCTCTTTCCTTCTCGCAACAAGAGCGGTCCTCGATCATCCTCTACCTCTCGTCAATGCATCCGGGGACTTCCGCGATTCCTGAATAGAAATCTCCATTGGTGGCTGACAATGCAATACGTGGACAATTGCATAGTCTAATGGATCTGCCTCACATCATCGTAACTTATACGTACGTGTCGTTCGTGAAAACGATATCGACAAACGTCCGTTCCGCGTGTCTTCCTACCGTTCGCAAAAACGAGATCGACATTCTCTCTATGGTGGTCGTGTCTTTCCGCTGTCATCATACTCTACTACGTCCTCTCCCCTTCTTCTTCTGCGCGTCGCGGTTTCGTGCGCGCCGAAAAAACGAGGGGGAACAGAATGAAATAAAAAAAAGAATCGAGAGAGAAGAGAAGGAAAAAAAACGACACGTTCGTTCCGCGTGTCCCGTCGGTAAAAACGATCATGTCGTGTCTGAGTACCCCCCTTATCTATGGAAATGAAAATTATCCCCGCGGTTTAGAACGTCCGCCTAATCAATCAATAACGATGCGTTCTACCGCGAGCGAATAAATTAATTAGGTCGGATCGTTCGGTCGTTTATCATTTCCTCGTTACCCCCCCATCGTTGTCGCACGTTGCCCGACAAAATTTGACAGCTGCGAAAGTTCTCTGATAACATTACCAGCGCGCCGCTCCTAAGTTCGTTAAAAGTGTCGTCGAATCGGTTGAGGCTGGATGTTGTTTATAATTGTTTATTCAGAGTTAGCCTATTGTTACAACAGTTTCACAGATATTACTATACTTTTAGTATTGCGGCTCCTACTAACTACTCGTCTTAATTTTTCTACCGAACTGCTCGGGTGTCGCGGGCCCCCTTTTTATATTTGGAAAAGTGCCGGAAAATTGGGAGTGGGAGATTGCCTATGAAGGAATTCTGAGTTCAAGGGATCGCGTACTTACCTCCTAGAATTCTGTGTGGACCAGCATCCGCGTAGAATTTAGATAGTAGCGGTTTGACCCTTGACTCTGATTAGAATTTAAAAGGGTGATAAGGTGGTGCGTGAGAAATATAATGGGCGAATTGTTCGACAAAAGCTAGCGAACGATTAACCGGTGGGTTCTGTTACGGTGCCCAGGTTACGCGATTCTGACGTTGCGTTAGCACCGGAACGTCTCGCATCGGTGTAAAGCCTCGAAATTAACTTGCCTGCTGCGTTTCTTCTCTCCGTAAGCCGACGGTGCGCACTGTCTTACCGCGATCGACGCTTTCACGCACTCGCGTTCAGCATACGGGCGAAGGGGGAACGGAGAGGAACGAAAATCGAAGGCTGCGCGAGAGAAAGAGAGGTGAACTCGGAATCTTTCGTACGGTGGCTGGTCGCGGACGAGGTATATATACGCGTAGATGGTCCGGGCAGTTACGGCATTATATACCTAACAGGAAGAGAGACAAAGCGAACAAAACACTGTCGGGGCGTCGCTCCGCAAATACAGCGTCCCCGCGAGAACGTGGAGTGAGACGAGGAACTAAAACTTGGAACAAAAGTCCTCACTTTTGTTCTCTCGAAAGTTTTTCGAATTATGGCCGCGACGGGGCGAAGGGCGAAGGAGGAGGAGGAGGAGCAGGAGGAGGGGGGGGGGCTGGTCGCAAAAGGAGGACGCGTCGGCTGAGAGTGGATCCTCTGTGATTTATATCTCGCCAAGGTTTCGGAATTATTAAACTTTCCGGGGCATCGGAAGAAAGGAGGTGAAGGAAACGATGCCCGCGACGGCGGAGTTTCCCGGAGGGAGCTTGTACTGTAATTAAGCCGTTTTCTAATGAAGATTGATCGGTCAATTAGCACGGTAACCTCCCACTCTGCGTCCCTTTCATTATTTCGAACGGGCTCAGCTACTCGCAGTCGCGCCTCTGTAGCTGTATGTTTTCGATCAGGTTTGACATGTGCATCGTCGTTGACGTTGCGCCTCTTTGAAATCCGATCCGCGCGAGAGTTCATCCCTTTTCCAATTGAACAATTTTTAATTGAAACGAAGACAGACGAAACAGCGTTTCCGTCGAATCTCGTCGGAGTTCAAGAGCGCAACACCGAAAAGTTGCGTCAAGGGGAAACCAGGATCGGATCGCGGACTCGAACGCAACGCGAAGGATTAAAAGTTTCCATGTAACTTCTCTCTACCGATCGCGTATACGCGCAACGTTCGCAAGAAACCACCGGTTCGTTGAACGATTATGTAATTAACCGCCAGGGTTGGACCTTTCATCCGTCTGGCGTCGAGGTTACAAAACCACCGGCAAGCAAGGTTGGTACGTTTCACCGCGAAACGGTGGTCAGTATTCCGGGGGGGCGAGCCGTAAAACACTTCGATTATCCATTAACAAGCAATTAAACCGCTGGTAACGAGGTACAATTCAGGCTCGAGTTGAGTTATCCCTGCAAGAGATTAAAAGCTGCCACTTGTGAGTCCGGGCGAAGCCACCCTTTAGCGTTTCTGTCGTTCGTTACCTCTCTCTCTTGCCCGGTTTCTCTGTCCCGGCGTTTCTATCTCTATCGCGCTCTGACCCTCGACCGTCGCGGTTACAATAGAGAGTGGGAAGCCTCTCTCTATGGATCACACAATGGATATAGTATATCAAACAAATTCGACCCCGCGAAATTATTGGCCACGGTAATCCCACGTTACCGACCATGGACGATAGTTCCCCCATACGAACGGGGCACGTGACCCACACTAGGGACCGTGGACCGCGGTGAAAATTCAGCCATGAAATGCGTAGACGCAACGTCAAACCCTCCCCGACATTAATACCATTCCGACTCGGTTCCTTCTATCTCCAGCATTCAATTTCCTTCCGTTACCATTGAAAGAAAGGCGAATTCAGGTCGGCTCTAATGGTACCAGTTGAAACTGACCGAATTCGTAAAACGTTTAAAGATCCGATCAGTTCGCTGCCTGAGAACAACGACAGCGCGAAGGGGGCCTCGCGAATATCGCCGCTATGATTTAATATGCCCCGCGATTTGAACGGATCATAACGCATCGATTGAAGCGCATCCTGATTTATGGCAAAGTACATAACAAAGATTTCGATGGCAAATCCAGAGGCGACACGTCCTTCATTCTGACAGGATTGAAAGCCGTAAAAATCCTTGTCGGACGAAAGGGTAGCCCGATCTAGGCACGCATGCGTTTGACAGAGTAGATATATTTCGATCATGGATTTTCGATAGGCCGCAAGGATTAGGGGGCTCCCTCGGCACTGGCGCGTTTGTTCGAAACAATGCTCGACTTAACTGATTGGCCGCTGGCTGGCTGGCTGGTTTGGTTCTGCGCGTTGTGTATTATCCGCGTGTGCGCCCGATGAATAACAGAGTGACGACGCGGAGTGCGTTACACATCGGATTACCATAATAATCTCGGCTAACAAGTATTGTCCGGTTAATTGAAAAGTCATACCTACCCCGACCGTTCTATTGTCCCGGATTCAAATCTTTCTTCCGTCGGGGCGAAGTTTCCTCGCCCACACACTTTTGTTCGGGTGTACCGCAGAGAATTCGTTTTAACCGGAACACCAGAGCCAGAACTGTCGAATTAATTCGCTTTTGGCCGTTAACGAGTTACAGTCATTTATAGTCGCGGTGCGATCGATTCTCATTCGGAATCGAAGTCCCAGCAGTTTAAAAGGAAAACGCAGATGTCACGGTAATCATTTACTTCTTCTCTCTAAATAAAAATCACACTAATTCGCTGTATAGTATTCTTCTGTTCGTGCATTATTACGACGGTTAACATCTATGGAACGTTTTGGCCGTTCAGAAGTGGTCAGACACTCGCCACACTATCGGTAATGAGTGATCGAGGTTGCGAAGTAGGCGATCGTAGATTCGTAGTACGTATAATACGATTAACCTGTATAATTCCACTCCGTCCGAATTTCGGCGCATCCTCCGACCTTTCGCCGTATTGGAATCGTATTTAAACGGCGACAAAGGGAAAAAGAGGACTGTCGAGGCGGCGAACAAGCAGTTAGAAAGATAGACGGAGCCGGTGGAAAAGGTGGTGGGCGTATCTCGCGATAATTTGCATGGAAATTTTTATCGGCCCGACCGAGAAGAGGCAATATCCGGCAGACGCGTTTAAGATCCCGGCCCGGATAATAATAGCCACAGAAATGGGATCGTAATACCCGGAACGGGCGACACGAGTAAGGTGCCTTAAGGTTGCCTATATACGGCGTTATATTTTACCCACGTAGCTATCGCACGCTAATGCGCGAAAACGGCTTTGGTGTGGGTCGCGCGCACAGGCCACGGTGGAAAACGAACCCACCCATATCGTGCTACCGCCACGCTGCGGAGGAAAAAAATGACACCGACCTCCCCCTCGCGCCGCGTCGTTAAATTATATATAGTCTTTCTTTCGCCCTTGCTCGCCTTGTTCTTTATCGTCGTCTTATGTTAATATTGCTTCTATTCAGCGCAGAACCCGTTGCCAGAGTACTTACACGCTCCTTCGCTTTTTGCCGACTCTTTAATATATAACATGTTATATATCTTGCGCCTCCCATAAACGCCGGGGACGTCGCTGCGTCGCATGGCGCTGCACGGCGCAACGTGTTTATTATTTTCTCGCGATGTACCTACGCCGTAGATACGATTATGTTGGGCATACCGACGAACGTTTTATAATTGCATACGGGCCAATAGAGGCCGTTCGTTCGTTTATGTAGTTTCTTCGTGACGCGTTGCTTAAAGATCTAGGGAGATCGCGTGGAAATGCGTTAGTGTGACGTCTTTGTACGATGCACGGGAATATTCATGCGCTACGGCATCATAGGGAATAAGGACCGACTGCCGTCTTCTGAGCTCGCAACAAGTAATTAATGTACAGTGGCGCCGCGGTGAAAATCGTCCACCACATTCGCTTTCTTGAGTTTGGCTATAATATGCATTATATGAACATGGGACTTTTGTAATTAACGTAATAGTGTTTCGTCTCTATTGTTACTTGTTTCCATATGAAGAGAAACCCAAATATTAGCAAAATGAATCTGTCTAATGACCTCTATGTTCGACTCACACTAAAAATTGTCCATCTATAATATTTAGGGATTCCCCTAACTCATATATGTGGTTTCAACGGTTTTTCACATTTTTTCGCTTACAATTAGTAAACATTAGAGGAGCATAGTTTTATCACATCATTTCGTTAATTTATCGATTCGTAAAAATGGAATCTCAGAGAAAACAAACAACAATGGAGATACGAAAATTAGAAATTTTCCATTATAACGAAGATAAATCTCGACGTGAAATTGCACGAATTATAAATAGAAGTCGTGCTACGGTAGAATACATTCTTAAAAGATATCAAAGCGAAAACCGTGTATCAAACAAATTCAAAAAAATAAGATTTTAAACGATCACGACGAGCGATATGTTTCGCGACAAATTAAGAAAAATCCCCGGAAATGTATCCCAGAAATAGCTGCGAATGTTGAAATACATTTAAACAAAAAGGTGCAGCCGACGGTGTCGGTGCATTACATTTTATTGAGGGACATACGGACAGATGGACGTACTTAGACGTTTTAAGGAAGAATTTGAAAGAAAGTGCCGAGAAACTCGGGATTCTGCATACATACCATTCGCTCTTTACCCATTCTTTCCTTTCCGCTCATTAGTTAGCCTTGGTTCCTACAGTGGCGTTCGCGTCGTCGCATTACGATCAGTTATCGCGGTTAAGTCAATCGAGCTTCGTCGTCGATCGACGCGCGACGAACGAATGAGCGTGGCTCCGTTACAAACGGATCCAGATCCTCGATGGCGTCTTCTATCTTTCTCCGATCGATACATGCCTTCGAACCCTGCGAAACGGGATCAATGCGGAGGATCGGCGGCGAAACACTCAAAACGGAGCATTATACGGACGCACGTAGACGGGTGCAGCGGTGAGCGGGGGTTAGATCGGTTGCTCGATGGACTGGAAGCTCGAAACGCCGTCTTATAACCGACCCAGGAAAAGGCTGCGAGTACGTACTCGTGTACGGCCGGTGAGCACGTACACGCCATATTACTGTGACCGAGTATCCAGCTCCATGGCTGGCCTCCTCTGGGATCCCGCTGAGTTCTTGTTTTTTTTTTTATCCCCCCCATTCTCCCTCCTACAGTTCGTACGCTATAGAAGAGTATTTAGGAGACTTTCGCGGTTACGCCGTGGAAAATAGACAAGAAAAATCGTGACGGCGCTGGGCAGGCCGAGGCTCGAATAAAGAAGGAACGTTCCAGCAGGAAAACAGACGTAGGACGAAACGGCAAGAGAATCGAGCCTGCGTGCGCGTAAGTGCAGCGCGTAACGTGCGCGTCTCGCGCACCCGTGTGCCCTATTAAACGCGTGTGCGGCGTGTTCGCGTGGATGTGTGCGTGTGCCCCGTGGCGTACACCCCGCCGACAGGCCTCGTCGAAAGCGACGAGGCCATCGAAAACAATCGGCACAATGGGTACTCGAGCGTTCTTATTTATTATACTTACGTGGCGCTGTACACTGCGCGTAACGCGAAACGAATGTCGGGGTTAGCGCGTGCGCGTTTCGCTCGGGGCCCCGAACGCGAAGCGTGCGTAAGAGAAGCGAACGGGATTTTCGAACGGCCCCTCGGCAACCGGCGAGGGGCGTCCGCGAAGAAAAGGCTCGAAGAGAGTTGTTTTGTGAACGGTCAATTGGCAGCGCTTTGCGATGTTTAATGGCCATTCGCCTTTCGATGGCGCGACTTTTCTTTCTGCCTTTCTGCCCCTCGTTCGGTGCCTCGCTCCTCGAACGAATTATTCTTCTTGGCTACGAGAGGCTCGCCGGCACGGTGTTTGGTTACGCGAGCATTTGCCTATTGCATTTCTATTGGTATCTGTTACGGTTACGAAGGTTATGATTTTCGCGTGGCCGACAGCCGACGCCGGATAAAATATTCGTAGGATGTGGGGTAACGTAGGTTCAAGGAATACGCATGAACTCTTTTGTAAAATTTCTTCTCTTGCATTTATTGTCGATCCTAATCTTTACAAGCGTCCCTTTCATTCGTTTTCTGGCTTTCGACTGACTGCCGTCTCCTCACGGCGTTGCATCATGGAAGGAAAACGACAGATCGCGGACACGCCGTACAAGGCGCGCATTATCGCGCTACACACATCGATTTAAATACCCAACAATATTTTTGGCAATTATTTAGAAAAGTGGACAATCGCCGATCGAACGCTCACGCGCACGATGCAACGGACGCGTGCGTATAGACAGAACGCGATGCAGTAGTACCGATCTTTTTTGGGAGAAATCTCGGAAACTAAGGCCGAGCGGCGGTTATATGTGTTAGATTTTTCAATGAAAATCGATGCAAAAATTGGCGTTTCGTTCTCGTGTGAAAGGGGATGCCTTATACAGTTCCTTTCGTCCTGTTTATAAGGTTTGAACTGTTGTTTATGTGAGAGCCGATAGGGCACCGCACGCACACGAGATTAGTCGTCTACGCTTCAGGTCAGTCCGTTAATTTGGACGCGGTCAGTTCCTTCAAACCATTGATGCAGTAAGGAGGTCACTCTTATTGCGTGGTCAATAAAATATATTATAAAATCGCAAGCTGAGGAGAGTTATTGAATAAACCCATTTCCAACAATACGTATAGGAAAAAGTTGTTCAAAATGTTCATTTCTATAACATACACGAGAATCATCCAAATCGGCGAGTCCCCTCCTCTAAATAATTACCATATTTTTATTTAATCGCACAGTTGTAACTTCGACACCTGGTGGCAGGAACTTTCTGTACGAAATTTCGTTTTACGAATGGAACTGCTGCATAATTACTTGCAGTTAGTAAGTCTAATGGTTTCAACCAAGTATTCTGATCGATATAACTTCGACGATAATTTATCGATGTTATATCCAATTCCAGTCGCCTAAAGCACGCCTTAAATATCAGATACCTTTCACGCATCACGCGATTTTATTCTCGTCGGGCCAAAAACGTGGAAACGAATACCTGCCGCTCTGGGGCGCATTCAACCGGTCAAGCAATTGATCCCGCTAGATCAAGCAGCGTGCGCACACAATTGTATTAGTTTAATTTTTTCGTCCCCGTTCGTCTGTTTCCCCGTGTCTGTCCCGCGGATCGTTAAAGTGGCGGAACGGGAGACGGATAAAGGAGTTAATCCTGAATTTATGTATTTTCCGCGGTGAAAACCGCTTGCTCTGGATAGGGATGCGAGCACGCGTACTTCTAATGCCTCTTATGCGGGTCTCATTGTGCAACGATCTCTTGTTGCCTGTAGAATCGCTACGAACAAAGATCCCACGTTAGTATTATATCGTCGTCTTACCACTGTGACGGACAACGACGGATGAGTAGGTAGAATAAGAAAGAAAAATTCAATGTACCGAGAGAACGTGCACGAGTACGGTTTCAGTCTATTGTAAGATCTGCTAGCTCTTATAGTTATCAAAAAGGAAAAAACGAAAAACTCGGCCCCGTGGTTAATCGCGTTGGGGATATTAAATCAACGAACTGCTTCGATGGAGGAATAACAGTGTACTTGATACGCGTACTTGCTTAGTTTTAATCGAACATCGTTTCCATTGAGATATCTCCTGTTAAATAAGATGTTTTCGTGGTTCAACGATTAGCAAGCGCAGCAGCACCTCGATTAGTCCAGTTTCGCTGATAATAAATAATGATTCGGCGTGTATCCGCGACTGATATTTCTGCCATTGCACTTTTACTCGTATGCACATATTTCGACGTCTTTAACCCTTTGCGGTCGGATTAAATTTGGAGATGGGTATCGTACTGGTCGGAATTAATTTCCGTCGATAGAGCAGGGATACATAACACGCAAGTTTACGATGTATAAACAAGATTTAGTAATTCTTTTGTGAACTTTAGATATATCTTTATTCAATACACTCATGTTGTGATATGTTTTTGTATAAAAATTATGTTTTATAATTCTCCTTCGTGTGATATTTTTCAAAACACTCTCCAACATGCAGGCCAGGTTTTCGAAAAGTGTAAACTGATACATGAATGCATACAGTATACGATTCGTATAGTTCCTTGCTGTGGTGGCTGAGAGGAGACATACGACCGGAACGGTAAAAAGGCTTTGGTGGCTGAGAGTAGACATACGACCGCAAAGGGTTAAAACAGATCAGTAATCTTCCCACTGCACCGCGCGTAAACCAGCGAACGTTAAAAATGCAAAATGCACGTTGGAATCCTTCGAGCGATGGTTGCGAGTCGAAGGTCGAGACAGAAACGAAACAGAAACGAAACAGAAACGAAACAGAAACGAAACAGAAACGAGACAGAAACGAAACAGAAACGAAACAGAAACGAAGCAGAAACGAAACAGAAATGAAGCAGAAACGAAAGGAAACAGAAACGAAACAGAAACGAAACAGAAACGAAGCAGAAACGAAACGAAACAGAAACGAAACAGAAATGTCTCACGGCCAACAATTTTCAAACGCTCGCAGAATCGACACCGTCCGCGTGCCACAAAAATAAACAATTCCCTTCTTCCGCTGCGTTCACCGAGGACAAAACGTTTGCCAACAATCTCCAAACCGTCGACCGATCCGCAAAGCGAACGTCGCCGCGGCGCCCCAAAGAATTTTGCCCCGGCGCCGTGCGCCCGACGAGCGTCGACGGCTGGCGAAAACGTCGAAAAAGGCAAACGGCGGCGCGGGGCCGACGAAGCCGTGCGAAAACTGTATACCTGTGTGCGGCATTTGGTACAATTTTTTCCACGCGGTTAATGTTAATCAGTCGCGGACGTGACGTGGATCGAGGGTGCTCGAATGGATTTCACGTCGGTCGCTGCCAGGCTTCTACGAGCCCCTGTACGCCATAAACGTGCCGCCCGTAAGTACTTCGGCAATATACATCTACCGGTAACGGGGACTCATCCATTACAACGGGCTAGCACACGTTCGCGAACCACTCGTGGAGAACCGACGGTGGAAACGCGGAATGATTTTCTGCCGTTCATTTCGGAAGCCGGCGATTCGTGCCGACCGGCGAAAGTTTCCCGTTTTTGGTCGTTTCTTTTTTTTGGGAGGGGCGGGGGTGTGTGGAACGTGGGGGAGACCCACCCCCCGGACGAAAAATGACGCTCTATTGCCGTCATACGAAGTCCACCCACGGGGAAGTGCCCACGAAGTGGACACCGATTTTCGATCGCCCAGTGCGCGACGCAATGACGATCGAGTCGGCGATTGGCTAGGCGAGCGTTGGCCGTGCAACGTTTTTGCGTTTTCGAAATGACCCAGTCGCGACGGTCGGGTATTTGGCCCGAGAAACCGGACAAAAGTGAATTAGCAAAGTTTCGCGAGAGGTAAAAATTTTGGATGCTCGAGATAGTGAAGTGTGCGAGGAACGATGCATCGATTTTGGTTTTCTGATTCGCGAACTCGGTGAGCGGTGTCTTTCGTCGAACGTTGGCAGATTCGACGGCACGCGTTTCTTTCTTAAGCATTCCGTGAAACATCGTTGCTTATTGGCGATTTGTGAATCTTTTAAGGAACTTGCGTAAATTCTCCAGTTATGGAAGGTTTTGAGGTTGATATATACTACGCTTTCCAACAGATCTTACACTTTCAGCGTATATATTTATGTGGTTATTAATGTTTGAAAATAATCAATATTTCAGTACTTTTCTTTACGGTTACAAGATTTCGTTAACGATTTTGTCATAGTATTTAACGTCATTGAAAGCTCGTTCTGGTGTCGTTGCATTCGATAAAGGTTTGTGATAACGATGCAACAAAAATTGCTTCCGGTTTCGTCCGGTTTCACGTTTTATAGTCAATTTACGTTACATGTATAGGGTAACTGTTTGGTCGAAAGAATTCGATCATGTCAACGGCCTTCGTTACCAGACAAACTTTTTTACGATCGGGTTTTCCTGAACTTGTCAGAAAACAGCTCCCAAAAAGTAAAAATTACTGTACTGGCATTTAAGACGTTAATGTTGCGCTGCATTTAGTCGAAATAGGGTCGCCTGAGAGTTCGCACCAAATTGACCAAATCTACTATTCACCCTATTTTTCAAGGGGTTTGAACAGTCTTAAAAAAAAAGTGTTTTAAATAAAAGGTAAACGGTATTCAGACATCTACGAACTTCAATATATACAATTTCGAAAACAATTTTTTCTTATCAAAAATTAAGTTACAATGTTATAAAATAATGTTAAAATTTATATTTAATTTCATAACATCGTAGCTGACGTTAAGACGATTTCAATGGCCTACTACTTTATGACATTGAGCCTATAAACAACGCTACAATATTTTTGTACCGGTTTTTCGGGCCAAATACCCCACTGTGCGTCTTATGTACAGGGTTATCCGGATGTATCGTTTTAACGTTGAACGTGAATATCCGTCGGACGAATACGCTTGTTTCTTGTCACTTTGTTTCATTTCTGAGCTGCACTGACGGACAGTTTTAACGACGGAGGCGTGCACGATTGAACAGCGGGTTAAAGTTATTGAAATTCATTTCGAAGACGAGTGTTCGATGAAAAGGTAGCCATCGCGAATCGCGCGATTGCTTTCGACACGCGCGATCGTTCGTCGGGGCAAACAATTCGAAATTTGGTTGGGAAGTTTGGTGAAACTGGACATGTTTATGGCATACCAATTCTTGAACAATTCTTACGGTAGTTCGTCGCAAATTTTGCGCAAAGGTTTGCGTTTGCACGCTCTCGATATTCAATTAACGCAGGAATTAACGCAGAAATTTCTCGTTCAATTGACGCATTGCTTTCGCGCGGCGTCATCCTCAGCGATGAAGCTCGTTTCGCATCGGACGGACAAGTAAATGGGCGAAATTGTCGCGTACGGGGAGGCGAAATCCAGGAGCCATTAAAGAAAAATCGCTTCGTCCTAAAAAAATTGACTGTGTGGCGTGGATTAGGGTCGAAAAGCGTGATCGGTCCATTCGTTTTCGAAAACGAGAATGAACGTGCAGTTCCACTGAATGGTGCAATTTATAATGAAACGATTATCGTTTATTTATGGCTGAAGTTAAACAGCATTGACACAAGCAATGTTTATTTTCAACAATACGGAGCTACGCCACACGAAACGCGTGAAAACGTCACTTTATTTTGATCGAAATTCAATGGTCGATTAATTTCCAAGGAATGTTGACGTGACGCGGCCACCTCGTTCGTGTGATTTGACCCCATTGAACTTTTTCCTTTGGGGTTATTCGAAAAGCAAAGTTTACTCCAGCGAACCAGCAACAAAGTAACATTATAAATAAAATTGGTGAATCGAACGGGCAAATATTGACGTCTGCAAACGTGGTCGTGGTGGTCATTTGGCAGATATATTTTTTCACGCATAACTGTCATAGATAACACCCCATAATTAACTAAAACAACCGATATAATTATTTTTTAGTCTTATATATATATTATATATAAGTCTATATATATATAGTATAGACTATAGTCTTTTATAAAAAGACTATCTCTTTTTATTTAAAGAAAAAAAACACTTCCTCTAGTCTACTTTACACAACCCTTTATACCTGGACGGTTAAAATCGCGGCAGAAACGTTTGTCGAACGGTCGTCGAAATGGCAGGTAGATTGAAACGATCAGAGGTAGCGAACCTTGTCGAATACCTGAGCGATAGGAAAATGATACACGATCCTGTAGCGTAAAGTAGTTTCACGAATCCAACGTTTCCGTCTCCCTTTCGTTGCATCGCTCACATTCAATTGTAACCGCTCGTTGAGTCATTTACAAAAATTCATCCCCCGTGTCCGCTAAACGATTCGCCCTCTCGAGGGTCGACAAATGCCCGACTCGAAACGCAACAGTCGCAAGGTCGAAACGTGACGACGCATCCGAGTTCCGTCTTTGGAATTCGCGGGCGGGGCGCGTTCGTTCGTCGAATTGAAGAAAGAAAAGGGAGAAGGAAAAAAAAAAAAACAAGAGGAAAAAACTTCCGTCCCGCTGCCGTACATCGAAGATCCCCGTCCCCTCGAGATATCGATGGTCGCCACAAAGGCACGCGCAGGGGTGCAGTTAATTCTAAAGCGATTAGGCGCACGCGACCCCGGCAAAGGTGTCGACCTGCAATTGACAACGGGTCGTGGAGGGTCACGGAGCGGATCGCGGTGGCCGAGGGTGGGACGAAAAATTAAATTAGTCGCACGTTCGAAAAGTAATCCCGGATTAATATACGTTGCCCTACCCCGCCCTGGAACGCCTCTCAACGCCGCACAAATCGGCTCGAATTATTTTCAAGAAGCTTCTCGCTCGGTTCCTCGGGACGGCGTTCTCTCGCTACCCTCGGCTATTGGCTGGTTTTCATAGTTTCCGTCTTTTTTTTTCTTCTTCATTTTTTATTTTAAAGACTCTCGCAGGGCGCGGGGAACGTTCATGGTGTTTTGTTCGATCGTTCGATCGGCTCGATCGGTACGGTCGATTTCGTTCACCTGCTCGACGCAGGTGAATAATCGAGGATGATAAGAGCAACAGCGGCGGCGCTTGAACTAATCGAATGCTAATCGAAATAAAGATCGATAGTTGGATACCGGGATTCCAGTAGGTCCACGCAGAACGAAGACAAAAAAATCAACGTAAAATGAACAGAAACGGGAAGCGATAACTAGAAGGTCACATTCCACAGACGAATCCAAGCAAAATTTGCCGGATTGACGCCGCGAGTGCCACGGGGAGCCAAACGGGTGTCCAACAAAGACCGACCAAGAAACTGCGGTGAAAATTAAACCGACGCTGGAATAAAAAAAACTGCGAATAAAAACAATCGTCACCTCCACGCCGAAAGAACGATATTAATCCTTCCGCGATGGAAATACTAGGTCGAACGGGATCTATGGATCGCCCCTAAGCGGGCCGCCCCTGGAAATTATTCAAGCCGCGGGGCTCGATTATAGAAGACAATTTTAATATCGTCGAACAATGGAGGGCCTGTCGATAAGAGAAAAAGAGAAAGAGAGGAGAAATCGCGAAGGAGGCACGGGTCGAGGGTGGCGACGGTGGCCTGAAAACTCGCGTTGCTTAAAGGTCACCGCGATGAGGGTTGGGCGAGGGGGCGAGAAAGGGGTTGAAATCGTGATCCTCGCGATCTGGCTACGTGGCGGGCATGTGAAACGGTATTCAATATCCTTTAGCCCTTAGGAAGAAAGCCGCTGGTGCCGTAGGGGTTGAAGGGGCGGCGGTGGTGGTGGTGGGGGGGGGGTAGTAGGTATGCTCATTGTCACCGCGAAACTATTCCGGGACGAATTCGAGATTACGTGGCCTGTAAAAAGGACAATGGATCAGGAATACGTGTCTCTCTGGATCGACACGATATTGGAACGAGGTTGCACCCTTTACACCGGGGGAAATTAACGCAGGAGGAATATTTATACTGTGGTTTCCGCGGTGCTTCATCGTCGATTCTCTTCTCGCTTCGACCTTTTCCGTCGAGGACAGGTCAGGTGTAATTTTGGTGTCGGGTCGGCCCCCGTGCTATCGAGACGTTCCTTTTCAAGGGGTTAATTGTGGTACGACGATTGCTTTCTTATCGAGGTAACGAGGAATTGTGTTTTTTTTTTTTCTTCTTTATTCTTCGGAGAAGCTGCGGTTAACAGCGGCAAGGTGACTCGATTGCACGACAAATATGCGAGCCCCTTGGGCACTGGTTCATTATAATATTCGGTGAAATGGCGATTTTATTGATTTTGGTGTATAGCGCTTCGTTTTAACCACTAATGTATTAAGTGGTCGGAGTCTGATTTTTATACAATCAGGCCCCGGCGTAGAAAGCGGACACAGTCTTAAAAAGAAGCTTCGCGTTTGCGCGGTGCAAACAGAAGGTTCACCGTACAGCAACCGAATCGAGGGAACACGAATATTACTACAGAATTAAGATAAACAGCGTTCCACGAGTCCTCCGACGTAACGAGCTACCTAGGTTCGTCGATGAAACATGACCTGGGTCGTCGAAAGATGAACCTGTACGCGTGCATAAACGTCCACTGTCTGCACCTGTCGAACAACCTTACGAAAGCAAACGACCGTCACACAATTTGGCAAATATTCGTCGCTGAATTAACGTTCCCCGAACTGTGACGAAGTTGCAACTCTGGTCAGGAATTGCTTCGAATGTACGCAACCGTAATATTCTGTACGCGGTAACGAAACATTCGTCTCTGTATTTTTTGTCGACAAGTGCGTACGCGTATCCGTCGCACAGGTATCGCCTCTTACAGGTACTTCCTTCCCGAGTATCGTTGCACTCGTCCACTCGTACCCGCGAAGAATTCTCCTCGAACGAGGACAGGGGGTCGTCGTCGCGGTTCGTCGAACGATGTTTTAAAAAGGAGAATAGGGTCGACGCGGTGTGGAAACGATCCGCCTGTCGACTGTTGCCGGAGAACGAAAAGAAACGAAGAACGAAGGGAGGAGGTAAGAAAGAAAAAAGAACGAAGAATAATAAGAAACGGAAAACGAACGACGAGAGTGAAGTAGACGTGGGAGGTTGAAAGGTGGAACCGATGGGGCGAACGCTCCTTGTTATTGTAGCCATAATGGATGGGCAAACAGGAGGACACGAGATCGAAACCGTGGCAGGTAAAGCCTGTACCCGTCGTCTTCTTGTACCTGGGTAAAAGCCGTGTCGCGAGTCAAACATTACATAAGAATCCGATTTAACGCGTTACGCACACAATCGAGCCGAGGTGAGCGACCATTCCGCGCTGTCGGTCGAAAGTTTCCATTTCCAATGTGCATTTTTTTCTGTTCTGTTTCTGCTCCCTTGGCTTGCCCTCGCATTGCTGTATTATTCTGCGGGGGTATCGTTGAGGGTTTATCGATTTAAATCGAACGCAAACCGATCGGTGCGTACACCGTGAACGCGCCAGGTGTTTATTCCTTCGTGCGGGAGTTCGTCGTCGCGAGTTGGACGTGTCTCGAGTCTTGCGTGTTCCGGGGTGACGAGGGTGAAACAGAAAACGCGTGGAACAGTTAGTTCCGATAGTAGCGATTTAATTTAACAACGAAGGTTTTGCAACATTTTATCCAGGCGAACAGTCGAACGTTCGAACCCTTTTAAATTTTATTACAAAAGCCCTCGCGATCGACTCTCAACGCTCTACGTTTGGCAAACCGATTTCGTCGATAAGTGGCTCGTAAAAATCTCGAGAACATAAATCGTATTCGAACCGTTTAATGACAAATATTTTTTAATGACCACTGTTTAATGACAACTTCAATTCACCATCCGTGAACACGAGAGCGCCTCTCCTATTCAGGACAACATCACTGAAACACACTACATCCGACCCCTTGAACAGGATGTGCAAAACAGCAAACCTATACTTCCATAAACTCAACTTTTTCGATATCAGTGCCTCTGTCTTCAAAAGCGAACTATACAAACTAATAGATTTAGACTCAGATTTAGGTATAAACTTAGAATAGACGAACATTACATTTAGTTTAGACATTAAGACTGATTAATACAACATAAACAAAGATATCACATTGTACAGAAAGGGTTGCTACCCGTTAAATAGAATAAATAAATAAATAAATATGCCCAGCACAAACGAACTTCCCAATCGCCGCATAAAAACTTGAAAAACCCACGAGAACGCTACCCTTGGACCGAACTCCCAAAAGAACCAAGAAAGTCCTAAAAGTTTCGATGCGAACACGCCCAAACGGCTCTCTTAAATAGCGTACCACCGCAACGATAATACTAACAATAATAATAACAACGCCGACGGGGAACAACCGTCAACGGAAGCGAGGCGAAGAAGGGCCGGGGTGAATAAGTTCTCCACGGACGCCGACCGGAAATCAGAGCGACAAAATGGAGCTCGACGCCACGTTCCGGGGATTCTCGCGAGAATATCGTCGGGAAATGCGACCGCTTCTTTGTCATCCTGTTTCGCCTCTATTTCCACCGGTGTAATATCGAGGTATTTCATTGGGCAATACTTTATTATCTTCCTCCGGGTTGCGCGAAGTAGGGGTTGGTCGGTCGACGAGTTTCGTTCAGAACGAAACGGGCTCCGTTCTACGTACAATACGACTGCCGTACATATATATATATATATATATATATATAATAATACTGGGTTTAAAAAAAAGGGTAGGAGGGGGCGGTGAGGCGGTGGGGGTGGGAGAGAGAGGAAGGAATGAAAAGTGACGGGAAAGAGAGGCGAGAACGACGAGCCTCGACGTGTATATACGCGTGCACGCGAGACACAGCGATAGAGAACGAGGAGCACAGAGGCGACGGACAGCAGAGTTCGTGCGGGTCGTACCCCCGAGGGGTGTCGCGAAACAATTCCCAACTGAATAATATTAGTATCTAACAATGGACGCGCTAAATTGAAATACAGAGAGAGGGCCGTGTCACCCCCGCATTTCTCCGCCGGGTGTCTCTGTCCTTCTTTCGCGTGGACCGCCCGCCGCGTCAAGGATCCGCACTGTACAGGGTGTATCAAAAGGTCGGCGTCGCCGGGGATCGATGTGTGATTCGGTTGATAACAGGCGACTTTGGTAAGGCGACGCGTTTCCGCGAGACACCTTTGGGCGTATCGTTTCGCGAACGGTTAGAAACAGTTGCTCGTTTGGGGTGCTTCTTTTGCGAACGGTTGGTTTTCTACTGTTTCTTTTTCCTGACTTTGGAGACGTCTTCTTTGTTACTGTGCTTCGCGTGCTCTTGTAGGAGTACACGCTTGGTTGCGCGGAGCAAATTTGTCTTCGTTGTTGTTATTATTATTGTTGTTATTGTTCGAAACGCAGTTGGCGGAGGAAGGGAGGCTTTTAGAGATTTTTATGTTGGTTAATTTTTCTCTCAGCTGCTTTGAGCGAGATTTCTGCGAAGGTTTACGGTTTTTTCGAGCGGAGAGCTTTCTGTTTTATTGTCGCCAATGGGTCGATTTTTCTTATTCGATCTGGCGAACCTCCTGCATACGATACGTATTCGGTATCGACGTTTCGAAACTCCCTGTATATTATGCGTACTCTGTACACTGTGTGCTCCCAACGAAATTTCACTGTGCACCTACACAGGACACACGGGATTACCTTGGCGTGGATCGCTGTACCTTTTTCGTGTATATAGGTGTCAGTGTGAACTGTATATATATATGTATATAGATGTATGTATACGTGTAGCAGTGTCGCACACAGTTGCCGAGAGAATGGGACGAAACTCGCGGAAGGGTGAGAAATAGGATGCAAATGAAATATTAATTAAATCTATTAAAATTCTCTGTCTCGGTTCGCGTTCTCCTCTTTCCTCTCTGTTTCTGGTTTCCCTTGCTTTTCGGCGATTCCACCCCTCCCTGTTCTTCTTTTTCGTCCAGACGAACTTCCTGGTCCCATCTTTTCCTCCCTTTCCGTTCTCTTGGATTTCTTCGCGCAGGTATAAGTCTGCTCCTGTATAGCTCTTTTTCAATATTCTTTATTGTCTCTTTTTTTCTTCACCCTTGGTCTCTCGCGATCGTTTTCTTTTAACGAAGATCCGGTTTCTAAATTCGTCTCGATGTTTTCCACGAAGCGAAAATTATTGTAAAAATGCTTTCGATAGGGAGATTTCGATCCTCTGTAGAAACGTATGCAAACTTGCTGCGGATCCTTACTGCCACGTTCAACGCTTCGTCGACCATTGTTCGATAAAATCGTTGAGCAGAAGAAACGAGGTATCCCTGAGGAATTATTCAATTCAGCAACGCGTTCGATCCATCAACGACAACGCGGACACAAATTTACCTTCTTGAATCTTCCAAAAATATTAGCTGGAAAAACGGGGTTGCCCCCAGGTGATTCTCGTCGCGTTTCAATTCGCAACGTACGCACAGTGGGGAAAAACGGCAATTTAGGCGTGCAAAAGTCTGTCTCTATGAAATACTTTTGAACTCCACTCGACATCGCGCTAAGTTATATACACACGTTAAGAATGGGATGTCTACTATATGCTCTATAAAATTTGGCTGCAGCCAACTGCAGCTGCAAAAGTTATTGCATTTTTAATGGAATAGTTCGACGTCGAGCGTATACGACCTACGGTAGACTCCCGATCAACGTGCCCCGCTTTTTTTGTTGACAATTAACTAGAAGAAAACGATTGACATATTCCATCCTTGTTTACTTTTTGTCGCGTTTGTCATTGTTTAAATAGTTTATGGATATTACATTATATAAATATTTTTCTGGATATTAAATTATTGTGTACTGGATTCCGTACGTCTTTATCCCTAGGAGGTATATATTGTGCGTTATTGATATTTTTATATGTTAATTTAATATCAGCGACCCTGTCATAAACCTCCAGAGGTTTGACTGTGGTTTAATCCTTGTAATCATGCACCATGCCCTACAAAGGAAGTTATCTCTGTGCGACGCACAGTGGGGAAAACGGCAATTTAGGCGTGCAAAAGTCGAAAAACAAAACACTGAGTAGACCTATACTTTTGTATGCAATATCGAGCTAGATGTCGGTAGCACCGATAAATGACGTTTTCATTTCTTGAATCCATTGTTGTTAAACGTGGCGATGGATACAAACGTTAAAAATTGAAGATAGCTTAAAAACGATGAACACTATTTTCACCTGTGCTCTAGTGCTCAGTACCTTGACGGTATTTCTGTTTGCAGGAACTGTATCGACAAAGATTAGGAATGCGTAAAAAGGAGAGGAAAAATTGTTAATATTTTTTTTCGAGAAAGTGTCAACGAACTAATTTCCAACGCGTTCTTTTATGAAACACTTTCGAACTCCACTCGACATCGCGCTAATTTTTATACACACGTTAAGAATGGGATGTATACCGTATGCTCTATAAACTTTGGCTGCAGCCAGCTGAAGCTGCAAAAGTTATTGCATTTTTTATAGAGTAGTTCGTAGAGTAGAACGGTAGATGATCGGGTCCCCCCTTTTTCATTTACGAACGTGTATAATTTACGGAAATAAAATTTACAATAAAAACGATAACAATATATATATATAAAAACATTAATATTAAATAGTAACAAAAAATATTAAGTTACAAAAGATTTATACAAAATTCTCAGTTCTATGTTATTGATCCTCCACTTCGAGAAGAGCTTTCCCTTCATTTTCAAAGATAAACTTCCCTTTTTACAAGATATCATAGAAATGAGGGGATCGGTTGTGTATGGCAAACTATGAAATAAAATAAATAAACGTTTTTGGTTTTTAATACCCTGTGCCGCCCTTCCAGTCCATCCACAGCGCGTTGTGTCTCTGGAAGGGGAACATTATTAAAACGTTAGAAGTTAATAAAACGCAAGAGTTGTTCCCCTTTTGCGGGGAAAACCCATAATTATATCGGTCGCGACGCACAGCGGTCCGAAACCATATAAACACGAACTAAATTCGCAGCGCTGTTATTTAAACATCACTCATTATGAATAGAAAGATTTTAGGTAATTCTTGAGTTATAGAATATAATTTCAATTAAAGATTCTCTTATTCTAATTATTTTAACAGTAATATTTGATAAAATGTCGTTCGGTCGAAAATGTTTCCGAAACTTTCCGTGATGACCAGTTACATCTCAGGTGGCAGTAAACAAAATTTGTTACAACCGATATAACGACTCCTGCAATACCGATTTCATCATCGAGGCTCATAATCCTTAAAAAACTTCATTGACTTTATATACTTAACATCGAAATAATTCAACAACGAGACGTACAATCTGCATAACCAAATGCACTGCAATTCGTGACGTTATTTAATCGAACGAACGTGTTGGCCAAAGATTTAAAACAAAAAAGACACACAAAATTATAAAAAAAAAATGGATTTAAAAAAAGAGTTTGAAAAAAAAACAACAAAAAAGTTTACAACCAGATTCACATCATAGCCCACAGTTTCACGAAACCGTCGTCGACTGTAACCAGCGAGGCATTTTTTTTTTTTTTTTTTTCATTTGATACCCCTCGTCATTGCAGCTCGAGCATCGACTCATTGCTGCTTTTTCCTCGTTTGTTGCTATCCTTTCTTTTAATCGTTTTAGTTTGTCATGTTCTATTTTCTTGACTTGCTTGACTGTAACCGCGAGGCAGAAAGAAAGATTCGCGCACCCGATTGCACCTTCGACCTCCCGCGCCCTTATCACCCTTATCGCGCCGCTTCCACCCCTCGAAGTCGCCGGCCCCCATCGTCGTTCGGCGTACGCGGTGTTCCCGCCGACAGGGCCCCGCCACCATCAAATTCATTCTATCGGTCGGGCGTATTCCATTAATTACTTTCACTTTGCGTCAATGGCATTTCCATTTCAATGATCGTCGCTCGCCCACCCCGGTAGCTCGCCACGCGTCGACGCCGTTCGCCACCGCGGGCATCCACCCACCAATGGAATCCGTCGCCTCCTGTTCCCATTGAATTACGTTTCGTATTGTAAGTGAAATACAACCGGGCCGCCTCGCTATTTGAAAGGCGGAGACTTACTTATTTCCTTTCAGACGGGGCTCGTTCCCTCCCGTTCCTCGACTCGACGAAATTCCACGTTACTCCGCCGGGCATTGTTTATCACTTATTTGCCCCGGGACCGACTCGCCTCGATCGAACTTATTCGTTCGCGCGGCGATGATATTTTGGTCGCCGTTACGGCTGCGCGACGTTTCAAACAGTTTTTGGAATTTTATTTCTCGCGAGTAATTACTCGTTGTCGATCGGCGTTATTATTAAGCGGATATAGTTCGTAGCATTTTATTGTCCGACGAATAGTTTGGTCACGGATATTTAGCGGAGCAATCTTCGCAATGTTTGGAAAATTAAGCGGCTCGTTCGAGCGCAGTGATCGTTTGAAGCGTTTCGATGGTCGTTCGTTTTCTATTTATACCTGTACGTATCTAGGAGTTATTATTGTTATTATTATTAATATATGAACGGGTTTAACCTTTTGGGATACAAAGAATTACAAAGAGAGAGAAAAAATTTCACAGAAAAATCGTAGGAGGCCAGAAAACGCATAGCGTTAGATCTAAAAGAAGTGAGAGAAGAAGATAAATTGAGAAAGAAGTAAAATCTACTATTGACATTGTTAAAAATTCTATCAAGACAATTAAAATGGCCGTGTACCGTCCTACGAGCTTCGATACGTAACACTAAATGGACACCATTTAGTATTACATCATAGGTCATCAGAGACGACCGAGAAGTAATTAGAAAAAATTTGGCTAAGATATCTGGACAAGGAGTTACACGAATAAACACTATATGTCCGCCGAGAACGTCGTCCCAGGCAAATCGCGTAACTGTGTCCCGTAAAAAAAAAAAATCGCTTTCATCCCCGATAACCGCGCCGGAAAACGTCAAGTTTCGTCAATTAAATGAAAAATCCCGTCGATGCTCCGGCAAAGGTGAACCACGGCCGAGATCGAGCACCTGCCCCGCGTCCCGGGTAGCGTGGTATAATTGCAACAAAAAAACTTAAAAAAAAAAAAGGCAAGGTACGTAGCGAACTAAATGGCACCGCGAGTACCCGTTACCAATTCACGGTTTCGCCGTCGCATCTGCGTTGCATAGCTCGTTCGTTCTCCGAACAGGATCCGGGAAACAATTAGACGGTCGATTTTTCGATGCACAATAAGACTGGAAATGTTTCTCGCGTACCTCTAAATTTCATCCGGCGGAGCAATCATACTTCCGCACCTGTTACGTCGAATTTCGTTGAAACGTGGAATCATACTTTATCGAAATACGGTTGACCCAGTAAGTCGCGTTTCAACCTTTCGCAATGGCCCCCGCGTACGAAGCAGACCTCTTTAACGTATCGCTAGGAGATCACCACCGAGAGGAATCTTAAACGAGTCCTTAGAACCACCGAGGTGCAATAGTTGCGAATTAGTGGCGTGTGACGCGCGTTCCAGCGTTACAAGCGTGTCGAAAAGGGCATAGCTCGTTGATCGTATTATCCAATAATAATAATAATAATAATAATAATAATAATAATAATAGCAATACATTTCCCATAAAGAAACAGAAGAGGGGCTTGCAACGGAATTGCTCGAAACGCGCGCTACTAAATGATCGACCACGAAAGGAATAATAATCGAGCGGATCGAGTGTCTGCTCGACGTTTTGCAACACTATACAATTATTTCACGATCCGTGACAAGGATTCGATGGATCCCTGCCCCGTTTGGCTTCCAAAACGCTCACTTGTGCCAGCAGCCGAGCAAATACGCGGCTGTACACACGTGTACCACGGTCGATACAGGTGGAGGGTGAAGCTCGGCGTTCCCCAGCCGCGGAGGTGAAAGGGGAACGCGCGGGTACGGGGGGTCAGAGCAAATATTGATGGAAGTCGAAAAAATTTTAAAAGCCATCCCAGCGGGCCGATGTTCGTTGCGTTGCGCCGCTTTTCCATCGGATCGAGCTTTTCAAGTATTCGACAAACATCGATGTTTCCATTGATTTTCGATTTCGAGCGTCGATCGCCTGTACCAGCCTTTTTCTTCTTTTTCGCTCTGTTTTTTGTTATTTCATTTTTGTTTAGGGGGGGGGGGGGAAGGGAGAAGAAGCTACACTTGCCGTACCGGTTGTCCCTTTTCATTGTCGTTCACCTTTGCAACGCCGCGATCATAATTTCTTTTCAAGCAGCGATGCAGGTGCGAACGCCTCGCTGTTTGCCAAGCGATCGTTTTTCGCTTGTTCGGTTTGAATCGTCGCGCTTGCGCCAGTTAAGGTATAATTGGTAGTACGCGTTCGTTATTTTCTTGTCAATTTCTTGATCGGAAATTAGTTGCTATCGTTCATTTGTGAACGTCGAGGAAATCGTTTGTGTGTGTCTTGCGGGTGATCTTTTGCGCTCGCGAATAATAAACTTGCAGGCGTGTATTTGTCAATAGGGTTTCTTCGTTCGACGTACTGATTTTCTTTTTTTTTTTGTTTTAACTATTTGCAATCGGCATTGGCGTAATTAAAATGCGAGAAGGAACATTCTGCGGCAACGGGTTGCGGCGTCGAGGAATCTCGAACGCAACGGAATCCCGATTTCTCGTTCAAACTACTTTAGAGTTTGAAAATTTCGAAACTCATCGTGGACACGTTTTTGCGTTTCGAATATATTCGTTGTGTGCTTTGTAAACACTTGTAACCGGGCCAGTAGCCGCATTCCTTTTTCCGAATTCACACGGTGTGCCCTGCCCTGGCCGTAAATGAAAATTGTTCCTACAAAAAGTCTCCCCCCCCTAAGGAAAGAAACAAATACAAATAAAAAACCGATCGCAACGCGGCGACAATCACCGTCGGTTACCTGAAAGAAGCGCGTTGCTGGTCCTGAAATAATGAGTCACCGATCTCGCTCTTAATCCTTCGAACGCCCGTCGACCCCAACGTCGCCGAGTGAAATCGATTTTCGCGATCCTCGCCGATGCTCGCGAGGCATAATTGCCATTGTTTAAATAAAATCTAGATGCGCGGGCGGCGAGGACGGCGGCAACGGCGGCGGCGGCGGCGACGGTTACGCTTGTGCCACCAGCCTTCTGGTACACGTATCGATGAAATACCGATAATCGATTGCCCTCTACAAGGCGTATATCCGATAGGTCGATGGCTGAACACGCGCTCTATCGTTATATAGCCGGCAATTTGTACCAACGGCGGCGGTGGTGCACGCCGTTGCATTATAATGCCGCCCGCGGCCCGTTTATTATTTACGAGCGGTGGCTGGCTGCCTCCAAGGGGTGGCAATATATCGACACCCCGCGGAGTTTCCTCCTTTGGCTACTGGTTACCATTCATAATGGAGTATAATGGCTCTCCCCTTCTGTCCTTCGTTGCTCGAGCCAGTCAGGGGTGGGGGTCACGGGGGGGGGGGGGGGGGTGGAAGGTTGGGCTTAATACCGCAGTCAGGGTGCAACAACCCTCTATCGCTGTGTACTAGGTAGCTTGTGCTTTGTCTTTTCTCCTTCTCTCTCTCTCTCTCTCTCTCTCTCTCTCTCTCTCTCTCTCTCTCTCTCTCTGTATGCGTGTGCGAGCAGGTATAGTTTTGTGTGTACGAGTTGGTTTGTGTGTGTTTGTGTATGTTTGTGTGTGTTTGTGTAGAAGAGTTTGTTTGCGTGTGTTTGCGTATGAACGTGTGTGTCGCGTGTTTCTCTTTTGTGGGTTATTTCTGGTGTGTTTCTGTCTCTCTCTCTCTCTCTCTCTCTCTCTGTCTATGTATTTCAACCTTTTTCCATCTTGCCTCTGGTTCGGTGTTTCCCTGTTTCACTCGACCTCTGTGTTTCTAACGTGGCCTGGAATTTTAAGCCGCGACGGATCGTGAGCGGACTTTCGAGGGTGGTTCGAGCGGAATTCGAGTGGGACACGAGGGACGGTTTATTGGAGACTTTGGAGAAGGATATGGTTATGCGTGTGTGGAGTTAGTTGCGTGGTAACAGTAGGGGTTCGATTAATTCGGATTAATAAGCGAGATTGATCGCGTTGGGGATGATATCGTGACCCGTGGAGTAGTGATTGGAGGGCAGGTTGAACGATTCGGTCCTGTTTTTGTTCATTTGTTAATGATTTTAAGGGGGGATTCGTAGATGTGTATCGAGACAGTGGTCGTATCGAAATTGTCGTTGCATTGGGATTGGCTAGATTTGGGAATGCAAATTTATTGCGATTACAGATCTTGTTAATAATTATGTTGTGTATCGGAAGAAAAGCAGAAGTAATAAGGTCCTTGAGAAAAAAGATATCCTTGCCTCGAATATTTTTAACAATTTTTCAATTTCCTCGAAGTGCTGCCATATCTGGTCGCCGTATTATATTACTATAATATTAATATAAAAGTTTCTAGACTACATGTGGTAACCAATTCAATATTAATCTCAATATCTTCTGTTTCTTTCTTCTTTGTTATAAAAAAATACCAACTGTTCTGTTTAATTCGATGAATTTTCTCTTTATTATTAAGTGTCTCCGTTTATCATCGAACATGATTATCTCGATGAAAAGAATCTAGATATCGAGTCGTGTTTTATCGCGCATCGAATATTCGTCGAACAGTGTTCCGCGTGAAAGGAGAAATTAGAAAAACGAAAAATCGTCGGAAATGTCCGGATATCGGGGAAAGTGAATTCCTGGCGTTCCCGAATGCTCTTTTCTTATTTCACATCGACTACTGCTGATCGTTCGTCGCTTTCCCAGTTTCCTTTGCGAATTCCATCGAACGATAATTGATAAACGAGCCACAAAATCGAATCGCGAATGAGAATTTCCAAACCAAATCTTTCGAAACATTTTAATCGCCAACATAATCTCTTCAGTCACACGTCGCGCCCGCGATATTTGCATTGAAAATATTCCACGAAATATCGAAATTCTTTATGCAACATCTGGCATTCGTTACGCAGATAATGTTAATACGGTTGATACGTTAAATTTCTTATAAATTTTATATTATTATATATATAATTTTATATTTTATATATTACAAATTTCTTATAAATTTTCTTATACATTACAGACGCGTATAGATAATTACCACACAGTTATTTTTAAATAATAATTGCCGATATTCGATCGAGCGGTTTTCCAGCACCGAGAACTTTATTTAAAAAAGCTGCTCGCATTTCCAAATGATATAATCACTTAATGCAGCAACAACGACAACAAAAATCGACCTTCCTCTTCTCCCTTTAGCCTCTAGGACGACGGCTGCAGACAGATATCGACGCAGAATATCAACAAATAAAATCCGCCATCGATCCGGCACAAAAAAAAAAAAATCTCGAATCATCGGAAAATATGAAAAATTCGACGACCGAGGAGAAAAAAGAAACAATATCATGCTCACGTGAAAAGCCGTCCTTCCCCTCTGAGGGTACGCCGGCGAACAAACCACAACGCGGTCGATCGTTCTCCCGAGCCGTGATCGCAAATCGACTGGTAAAATCGATTAGCCGCGTCGCCGGGAATCCATTCGCAGGAAATCGACTGCTCCACGATCCTGAACCGTTCGATCGAGCACGAAACCGATCCGATTTCAAAGATTCCCAAAATCTGTCCAGCGGGGGCGAGTCCGCCCCCTCGTGCCCTTCTTGCACCTGCGAACTGTATCCGACATCCGATACCTTTTTTCATCACGGCCGCGTCCTCGCGTTTTTCACGTGCTGGAAATCTCAAACCGTGTGGAAGTTGTCCCTCTGGGCGAAACGAGCCGCCGCTGTATTCCTTTTCTGGGGGCCGCCCCGTTCAATCGATCCCTCGTCTCGCCCTGCCACGACGAATTACCTTTGATCCGTGACGGAATAGTTCGTCGGTTACACGAGAAATACTGGAGATACGCGCGTATGCGTACGCGCACGGCTGCGCGAGAAATCGTGGATCGTTTCAGTCACCGATCGGATCCCGTGTATTTTCGTGGCGATTTATTTTTCTTCGCGAAGACAGAACGATGTATGTACGCGGACGAATACATCGGTCAGAGGGTCGAAAAGGTTGGACCTAGGGTGGAAAAGTGTTTCTGCGCGAACGATCGGCTTTCGTTTGATCCCGTTTCATTTGTCGCCGGCTGATCTGATCCGATTTTGCACGGAGAAACAGCGGAGACATTGGTTCGTATTTAACGGTGGATCCGCCGAGCAAAGTAACGCAATTTGTTCCGTTTCTGAACGAATGAAATTTTACGTTCACGGAATTAAACATTTCGTCGCTTATCCTTTGGACGAAAAATGTTTTCAAGCGCCCCTGTAAAGAACGAAACGTCGCGACGTTGATTAGTAATACAATTTCTAGGCATCAAATTAATTAATTCGATATAAACATATCCAGATGTACAGAACTTAGAAGACATCGTCAGCGAGAGTTCTCCAAGCAGGCCTGGGCCAGAATTGTGACGACGCGGCGCGCTGCAGCACTCAAGTATCATTTCCACATAAATTGGCTATAAAACGCGAAACCTGAAGCAATTTTTGTTGCATCGTGTTCACAAACCTTTACCGAATGCAACGACACCAGAAAGAGCTTTTAATGCTGCTAAATACTATAACAAAATCGTTAATGAAATCTTGTAACCGAAAAGAAAAGTACTGAAATATCGATTATTTTCAAATATTAATAACTACATAAATATATGCGCTAAAGGTGTAAGATCTGTCGGAAAGTGTAGTATATATCTACCTGAAAAGCTTCCATAACGGCAGAATTTACGCAAATTCCTTAAAAGATTCATAAATCGCTAATAAGCAACGATGTTTTGCTGCTACCAAAAATGCTGCTCCCCGAGCTCATAAATAAGAAAACGAAAATTGACACAAAATTTCTGTCTTTTGCAAAACTTTGGAAATTGACTTTTGTCCGGTTTTTCGGGCCAAATACCCCCACTGTGCGTCGCTGTCTCGTTTTGCAATAAATTCTGCTCACGGTTGAAAGCAATACTTTCATTTCAAGGAAAAACATATGTGCACGAGAAAATTCAAACAGGACCGAGGGAAAGGAGTTCGAAGGATTCATGGACCACGCCTTATGGAGTATCAATACCTTATTTATTATTCTCATAATCCGTCTATACATTTGTTCGGATAACATATGGTAACTACAAAGAACGACGCATCCGGTCGTTGGCGAATCTAAACATCTCAGAGCCGTGATACTTACAGGCAAACACTTATGTATAATCGTTTAACATGCACACGTCACCGCATCGAGAAACACGTAATGTATGTACTTATCCCAACGAATATATCTCGGCGACGCGTCGCCAGATTTTCGACTGCCGAGTTTTCTCCGTTTTCCATACCTGTCCCGTTTCACCTAGTTCTCCCCCAATCGAACACCGCCAACGGTTTCACCAAACGCGTAATCCGTGCGACAGATTATCCGGTCAATTGCAAATTGTTGATTAGGCTAAAGCGATTCGCCGCGTATTTACAGGTCCGATCGTTCTTCTCTCATTTTTTCTTTTCGTCCGTCGCGTTATCGTCCCCTTTATCGTCCCACCTCGTCGCGACGACGCACAATTCTGTCCCCCGTTTCCCTTTTCAACAGTTCTACCTACACACAATACTTCGTAAGTCGTTCGTTTCTTTTATCTACACATGTATAAAGATATATCGCTACGACGATCCGCGGTGACCACGCAGATTATACAGTTTTCGTCGGTGACAGTTCGGTCTATTTCACTCAGGCGCGTTCGTAGAAACTCGTTTGCTAATCGAACGAGTCCAACCATGGACCGCCCTAGTCGTATACAGTGGTTTTACTGGCCGCACACAGTTTTCGCAGAAACTTGGATAAACTTCGTCTTTGTCCCTTTCGTTTTCGACGCCCCTCGAGTGGGTGGGAATTCACTAGCGGCCGCGCGTCGCGGTTTCCCTGGATCTAGGGGGAATTTCGCTCGCGATTCGAACGCCACAGCACCGACGAACATTACCGCAGCGGGTCCCTAGGCGCTTTCGGTCACGAATCGCTGCGCAGCGCAGTAACTCCGTCACCTCCTCGGGCTTCCATCCACGCTTTCGTCGTCGGTTCACCGTGGACCCCTGGAAGATAGTTTATCTTCATCCCCCGTCTCCACAGTCCTCCGACGTCATCCTCGCGATTGAACGTCCATCCTATCTCCGTCCTCTCGCCCCCGAATTTCTCGCAGAAACTAAAGGATGACCGCCGCGATCCCCGTTTCTCTCAGGAACTAAATTTCTCCGCGACAAAAACCAAAAATTTCCCCGACGATCGCGCGATCGGGTGTCCTCGTCCATGTTCCCCGTGTCTGATCGCGACCGCGTTACTGCAGGTACGACCAGGTGACGGGTGGCACCGCGTCTTCCGGTCACTCGGAGTAGCTGGTCTTGTCGCTGGCGTCGTCGGGACTGGTTTCTCGATAGGCGTCCCCGGTGCCGTTCGCGTGGAGACTCTGATTGGGCGGCTTGATCACCGTGGGCAGGTAACCGGTGCCGGCGTAAGGCGCCGCGAGGAACCTGTGTCTCGTCGACGGGATCGGCGTGGTGCAGTAAGCGGCTCTGCTCGCGTACGCGGCGGAAACGGAAGCGGATGCGGCGGCCGCCGACGCCAGGGCGCCCGCCAGAGGCGAGAATGCTGACTTCGGTTGAAGACTGTCCTCGCAGACGAGCACTTCCATGGCGGACACCACGTCCCCTGTGAGACAGATACCCTTGGCAATTGTTGCTTAAGGTGTTTCTGGTGTAGACGGTGACTCTCTGGTGCTCGTATTTTTGGATCTTTCGGGTGTTTGGGAGAAACGTTTGCGATCGACGCCTGACGTTGAACCCTTTGCCAGTTCAACGGAACCAGGACGGCCAGGCAATTGGACGATTCAGAAACGTATGAAACTTTGCGCACGAGCGAGGTATCGACTATTTTGGATTCGAATGCGGCCCTTGAATGAAATTCAGGGAGTGTTCTTTTTCGTGGAACGGCTGGGGAACGATGAGAGGCATTTCGAACGAATTTTTTGAAGGATAGATTGATTTTAGGAGACAGATTTTTGCGCTGTTTTGCGAACGCAACGAAAACGATGGAAGTTTTGTTTATGGTTGGAACGCGAGGGGCGACGAGCATGTTGAACTGACTTGCTTCAGGTGTTTTGCTTCAATGTTATTAATATATAGGTATCGTTGCGGCGATTTATGTTTACTTTGAATAAGACAATGACAATTGTATATATCTGTGAAATGTTCTTTCAACGACTTCCGTGCTTTTAATGCGTCTAAGGTAAACTATGTAAATGATACCGAAATCTATCTTTCATCCAGGAAATTGTTCCCAAGGGCTGATTTCACCTCTTAAAGACGAATTATGGCAACGAACGAGAAATGGCGTTGTATCGCGAGATTACGTACTTTACTTTTATGCAAAGTTTCGTACGTTTCTGACTGTTCGAGTTGCCTGAACTTCCTTGCTGGTTCGACGAAATCTGGGGCTAACAGGTACAAGACCTGTCCCCCATATTTCCATTCACGCGAGGTTTACAGAAGACAGCCTCTTGAATATAGCCAGAACTCGATACCACGAGTCGGACTCGTGATGTTCGTGTTTGGTCCAGAGGTTCTTATCACGAGTCAGACTCGTCTGAACACGGCAAGGGGTCAACGCCTTGAACACCGGACGAATTTGGTCACAAAATCATGCGAGTCACCGTATATACCAAGACATTGGTTAGCGCGACGATTATTGTTATTTCCTTCAACTGTTTTCAGAGTAGACTGTTTCATCGTGAACCCTTTTATCTAGAAAATGATCTATCGCTAGTGTACTCGTCATTGCGACAAAGGTAATCGCTCATTTGCTATTTAAATTCAATCGAATGAAAGCGTTACTAACCGAAACATATATTCGGGGGGGTTCACGAGCCAATCAGCGTAACTCCGTTAGCATTCAAACCGAGATAAACAAGATTTTTACAAATTACTTGATAAAAAATGACGACACTAGCACCGTCGTCAATTGCTCGCTTCCGAAAACGGTGACATAATCGATTTGTCAACTAAAACTTCCCGTACTCAGGGAAAGTTGGGCCTAACGCTGATTGGCTATCGATCCCCCCGTCTCTAACTCTCAGACGTCTCCAAATATTTCAACGGAACGTGGACGACACGCTTCCAAAAATCGTCACCGCGGCCAAAAAGACGTCAATACAACATATTAACGAAGAACACCTGGCCAAAGCGACGCGACAGGTAGAAGATCAAATTCTGTCCACGGAACGAAAGCAATGGATATCTTGTTGCTGGCTCACCTTTGCACCGGTGCAGCAGAGCCTCCACGTCCGCTCGGCGTCTTCCAGGAAACACCCGTAGGAGAACGTCCACTGGGGATCGTTGCTGCTGCTGCTGTTGCTGCTGCTGTTGCTGCTGCTGCTGCTGCAACTGTAGCCCGCAGGTCTGCTGGATGTTTTGCATCTGCATGTGCATCTGAATTTCACGGGGCTCCGGAATGTGATGGTGGTGCTGATGCTGGTACAACGCCGGTGAACAATACAGAGAACTCGCCGCTGGGCCATAAAGGGGTGCGTACGGCGGAAAATGGACCGCGGTCGCTGCAGCCTGGAACATGAATCGTAACTGTTGTCGTAATTTAGCGAATCGATCGTCACTTCGAGCAGATTGGTTTATACGAGTTACGAAACGTTTATGTTATCAGATGGAAACCGATTGGATCGGTAATTTCGATTTCGTCGACGCGGTTTACTCGGTGGGGATTAAAACCGTGGATGCAGTCGTCGAGGGGACAATCGAAGCAACTACGCGAGAGAATAATCAGACAATAATTATTCCGGATAGAAATCGGCGAAGAGATATTTCTAGTTTAACCATTGAACGACTGCGACAACGGGGAAGCGTTTTTAACGCGTTCCCTGCCGCGTGGGGCGTGTACGCCCCACGGTGAACTTTCCGTTCAAGCCATTTGGTATTGTCAATGTAAAACGAAGAATTTTTTAAAAAGACTTAAAAATTTTTTAAAAATAATAAAGAAAATAATACGAATGTAAAGCGTGGGGCGCGTACGCCCCACGCGGCTTGAACGGGAAGTCTTCGAAAAACTGTCTGGCAGGGAACGCGTTAAAAAGAAGGCTGAACGCGTTCAGAGAAATAAGGAAACTTACTGCCAGCGACGGTAGAGGAGGACTAGGTCTGGTCTGCACCAGGTCCACCGGTTGAAGGGTCGGCTGGGTCTGCTGAGGACTGCCGCTTTTGCGAAGGCTCAGATTCTCCGGGGCCGGCGTGTCCTCCCTTTGCGGGGTCAGCGCCGGGGTCAGCGGCGGTGTGTGCGTCGGACTCTGGGAACCTGGTTCCGGGCTGAGCTCCTCGGAATCGTTCAGACTGCTGGACCTCTTCATCGTCATGTCGTTCTCCGTTAATCCGAGCGACGTGGGAACTGTTGTTACAGGCAATACGCGGTGAGTTGTCGTTCGTTCGCATTCTACATTGCAACTTTATACACATTTTTTGGAATCTTTCGGGCATTCTTTTTTGGATAATGGTTTTTAACCTCTTTCCTGTTAATTCGATTAACACGGCCGTTACTTTCCTTCCGAGATTAAGGAAGCGCAGTTATGGACATACCTCTGTGTCCACTGTCGTTTGTTATCGAGGGGGCAAGCTGGTTTAACCCTTTCGCTACGAGCGTCGCCTATAGACGACATACGCGCGACGACACTTTTCTCATTCTCTGGTTTGTTCGCGTTTGTTTTAAACAAGCGAAATATAAACATGAATCGTGTTGCGTCGCGAAATAAACGAGCAACAATTGCTTCGCGTGTCCTACCTGTACAATAGTTTACCTAAGCGAAACACGCACACCTTTCGGTGCAGCGGTGTCACTCCGGCGGAGCACACTGCCGTAGCGAAAGGGTTAAGCTTTTGTAAGTTAAGCGAGTGATTGGGTAGTGACAATTTTAATATCAGGTCGTCCCATAAGTCGTTGTCTTTCAGCGCACTTCGTGTAAGCGTTCGTATTTGATTTCAACGACGTCTTTACAGAAACTTCTACCTACGCCCTTTTCGACGAGTATCTCGTCAGTTGTCAACGTGCACTCGAAGGACACGGATCGACATTATCCGCTACAAAACCCTGCTATAACGAAATCCATTCGTAACGTCTACGGAGGACGCGCTTCGAGCGAAGGAAAGCGTTCAACTTGGTCTCTCTGGTCGACCGTCGACGTTTTCTCGAAAACGGAATCAACAAGTCGACCGAGGGACTGGGGGCAAGAGGTCGTTGAAAACGACGGCCGATACGTCGACGACGGAAGACGAAAGCGACACGACTTATGGGATCTGTGGGACTCGCGGGATATTCGAGGACAGTTATTGCTCTGTCCCGAAGGGGCGCACAAAAATGTCCACGACAACCCGCCACCCTCGCCACTCTCCTGCCCAGATCGTTCACGTCGAACCACTGTCGAATCGACGAGAACGGAAACGTTCAGCGTTCGCCGCGAGGATGATGGAAAATCGTACCCAACGGACGGTCAGTAAGAAGTTCGCCGCCGGAGTCGGAGTCACGGTCGTCTTCGTTACCGGTGTCGCTCGTGGAAAGCATTGTTCCCGTAGTGCTCTCAGAGATTCTCGACCTCTTTGTGCCTGGAACAAAACAGGGGCGTATCGTTCGTTTGCGGACCAGAGAGAAATAAAGGGAGAAGAAAAACAACGGAGAAAAAAAATGAAACGAGAGCTGGAAGAAAGGGTGGAAAGGGGGGGGGGGACGAAGGGACGAAGAAAGAAAAAGAAACGCGTATTAGCACGCACAATACCTAGAACATTCACCGGCGAGCAAACACTTTACATTGTTCTACGACGCACGCCGAATTGACTCTTACGGATCCTTGACACCCTTGAAAAAAAACGTTGTGCATCTTTTATCGTGGGCCCGTTGCGGGTATTCGCCACCCGCTGGCATTACCATCGGCCCGTTTCAGAGGAATCGTTGCGGAGTGCGTGTACGTGTACGTGTGTACGCGTAACGATTTAGTTGAACGATCGAACAAGATTTGCTAGCAAGGGTGCAACGTTTGCGTTGCGGTAGACGAAATGGTGTTTCAATCGTCGTAATGGAAGATTGCTTTGAATGGGGCCCGTGGAGAAAGTTTTATTGCAACTTTTCGCAACATTATTTGCAACGTTACTGGCAATTATTTTAATCGTCCTCTATGTCTATACGAAAACATTTCGATGAAACTTTTTCTTCTCACTTTTCTCACACTTTTTACTTCGCCAATTACAACTGCGATGCAAACTACGTTTCTCTTACTGCGTTCGTCTCGTCCGTTTCTTTTGCTTCTTTAGTTTTAACTCTTCTTCTCTTCTCGGTTTACTGTTTCGTTTACGCGTTGCGCTGGCGAATACCGCGGAAGGGTTGAGAAGAATAACGCGACGCAGGAAACGCGGGGGACACCTTCGTGTTTGACGAGGAATCACGTACCACCGTCGATCCAATCGCAATCAAAACACGAAACGGAATCAGATCTCGCTCCCCGTACTGTCGGGTGGCGAACAAAAAAGAGAAACCGCCCCCCTTGTGTGCACAAGAGAGCAACAGGGCGAAGTAACAGCTAGCAGCAATTAAGTTAAACAGCGGAACACTCGGTATAACATAGTTGCCCGGGGGCGAACGAGCACCGACCGCGAAGGGCCACTCGAAGGAACCTTGTTATCGAAAGCGTGCCCGCGTCAAGAATTAATCCGTGTAACAGCGGCGAGGGGTGGAAATAGAATTGGGGATGGTACGTACGACGAGGCGTCGTTACGAAGGCTACGTTTGTTCTACGAGTTCTTGTTATTATTTATTATATATTTGCTCTTTAATTTTTTCTCTACTTCTTTGTCCGTATTTCTTTTCGCTGTCTAGCTCTATTTGTTTGTCCAAGTGTTTGCGGTGGTTTGGTAATAATTAGTAGGGTGGGATTGTAGAATCGTGAGAAGTTGTCGTAAGAGACGATCATTGTTATCGAACCGTCGTTGTTTAATTTATGTAATTAACTACACATGCCTATCTTTCTCTTTCTGTCTCTCTGTAGATGTAGTTTATTATTTATTTGTTTGTTTGCCTGTCTGTCTACCTAACTATACTGTTCTCTGTCTATCTATCTATACTATTCTGTATCTATCTATCCTGTTGTCTATCCATCTACCTATCTATATCCTCCTCTTTCTATCTATCTATCTATATCTTTCTCTTCCTATCTATCTATCTATCTATACTGTTCTCTATCTATCTGTCTATCTATCTATATCTTTCTCTTTCTATCTATCTATCTATATATATCTTTCTCTTTCTATCTATCTATCTATCTATATCTTTCTCTTTCTATCTATCTATCTATATCTTTCTCTTTCTATCTATCTATCTATCTATCTATATCTTTCTCTTTCTGTCTTTCTATCTATCTATCTATCTATCTATCTATCTATATCTTTCTCTTTCTATCTATCTATCTATCTATATCTTTCTCTTTCTATCTATATATCTATCTATCTATATCTTTCTCTTTCTATCTATCTATCTATACTGTTCTCTATCTATCTATCTACATCTTTCTCTTTCTATCTATCTATCTATACTGTTTTCTATCTATCTATCTACATCTTTCTCTTTCTATCTATCTATCTATACTGTTTTCTATCTATCTATACTGTTCTCTATCTTTCTATCCATCGATCCATCTATCCATCCATCTATATCATTATTTATCCATCTATCTACGTCTTTCTGCCCGTCCCTATTTATTCCTCCGTTTATTTATCCGCCTGTCCGCTCATCTATCTTCGACACTCTCCGTCCAACCGTCTCCCTTCTATCCGCGTATCCACTTCTGCCTTTTATCTCTTTCCCCTTCTCGTTCTTTCCCTCTCTTACTGTATTTTTTTTCCTGCCCTTTCCTCCGTTCCGCTAATAAACGTACCGGTTAAACTTTTTAACGAGCGGTCAGCCGCGGTAGACTTTTCTTCGACGGGCAACCGCACCCCATGGGATTCTTTCACGCATTGACGAGAACTCAATGACCGTGCACGTGCATACACGCCTCCACACGTTGCAACGCCACTCCGGTGCTCGGTGTTGCATTCACGGACGGGCAGACGGTGTCCTTGTGTACGTGCGCTAAACCTTGTCGCAATTATTTCGAGTGAACTTTCGGATAACGTGAAAGAAATTCGATACGGCGAGTCGACCCCGTAAGTGCCCGTAACGACGGTCTTGGTGAAGTTGAGCTTTCTAGTTTTCGATTTCGCTGTTCGGTTTAAACGAACGACGGCTGTGGTGTTATTTGTAATAGGCTGTTACGGAATAGAAAGACGGAAGCGGAAAGAGTAGAGAAAGACACCGTTCGATAAGAGTTTAATCTCGTTTCGATGCGAACTTAATTTCGTCTAGCCCTGGTAACGCAACGCCGTTTTTATTAGATGAATTTATTACGGTATTCGGTTTATTTAATTGGAAATTACTCAACTCGCGACTCGTCCCTTTCATTATTCAAAAATATCGAATTTATTTGAACACCTTACTGCGGCATCCAGTATTATTCGTGACGATATCATTTTTCTCTTCTCTCGTTAATTTATTTATTGAAAATCGCGTGCACCGCTCGGGTCATTAGCGACTGTCCGATATATTTTCTAATTTATATCTCGCTGGGATATATTTAGCAACGCGATCGTCAATTTGCCTCTCATTCGAGACACATATTATCACATTCTGTATTCAACAATATTTATCGAGCAACGAAACTCCGCTCTCCATGATCTTTTCAAATTAACGCGAGCCAAACGAATCCGCATAATACTTTCACCCTCGTGAGAAGAAGCGAATATCAAAGGGCGAAAGTGATCGCGGTGTGGTTCCCTCCGTTTCCTTTTATTATTTTTCGTGGATCTCTCCTCGACCGAAGTAACTGTGGAATCCGACGGTGGTAATTCGAGGTGAACGGAACAGAAGCGGTCTCGAATTACCGGGGAACTATTAATGAAACAGGGATTAAAAGAAAGGAGCTGGGCCACGAACGGGGGGAACAGATGGGTTCGTCGAGCGCCGTTGAATGGAAAGAATCGCTGCTTCTCTTTTTTCTCCCCCCCCCCCCCCCCGACCCCCCATTCACTGGGGGTAGTTGTCTGTGACGATGGTTTTAAAGGTTCCTGTGATCGTTCGAATGTTTCACGGGTAAACGTTCGATTGTGAGAATGTTATTCAACGAGGGTCCTTGTGTTCTCCCGTGTGATTCCCTTTTACATCGTGTCGTCGGCGACAGTAGCCCGTTTAACACTCGAGTAATCGTCGCTGATCGTCGCTGATCGTTGCTGATCGTTGCTGATCGTTGCTGATCGTTGCTGATCGTTGCTGATCGTTGCTGATCGTTGCTGATCGTTGCTGATCGTTGTTAACTAAATACGACGGAGATACATATTTGGGTAGGTGCGATTCAAAGGCGAGACGGTAATCATTCCTTTCTATTTTCAATGCGCCGTTTGAATTATTGCAGGAGAGGGAGAGAGAGGAATTGTTTCAGAGTTATTGGGTGGAGAAATTCAAAGGTGTGTTTTGGGATATTAAATCGAAGTTTTTAGGTAAACTGCGTTTTATATTTTAGGTTCGACGCCTGTGCACGTATCGGACCGTGTAGTTTTTGTTAAGGGAAACGTTCGTATAGGGTAATTTCGATTAATTGACCGGACAATTATTTACCAGGATTTGTCGTTATCGGAGAAATAATGTTTTTTCCACGGTTCTCGGTAACAGTAATTTGTTTGTCGCGGCTACGTTGCCATTCGGGGTAATCGGGCTTAATTGCCAATAAAAGAGAATTTTTTCGCCTCGTTTCATCTTCGGATAGGCGAAACGGGGAAAGGTACGATTCGAGTGGTTTGTTGAAGATTGTCGATAATAGTTTCCAATACTTTCCCAACAATTTCCGGTAACGAGGCTCGTAACTACCGTCGTGCAAAAAATAAACGAGCCGAGTCGCGTTCTCTTTTCGTTCCCCTCGAACCCAATCATTCCCGTAGAAATACAAGTTTCGAGCCGCCTGTGTGATAATACATTTTATTAGTCCGAATCGAAGCACTTCGCAAACATTTAGCTCGATATAATCGAGCGTCGGGGCGACGGATAGTGTTTCCTAAATTTTAATGCATACCGTCCAAAATAGTGCATTCGAGGAAGAAAAGAATTATCTTACAGGTCTGTTCAATGACGAGAAAATATCGCCAGCGGTACTATTCTTGACGACGAACAATAGTCCGATATTACACGTTGATTAAAACGGACCGACGTGACCGCGTGAAAATACTTGGCAATAATAATAATAATAATGCTAACAATTGGTATACAACAATTCCAATGGTGTAACGATTCCAATACGATGACTATTCTAATATAAAATATACAATTCCAATTGAATGACAATACCAGTAGTATAACGATTCCAATATCATGGCAAATTCTAAGAATATAACAGTTCCAACAGGACGAAAATACCAACAGTATAACGATTCCAATGATTTATACACATTTCAATGGTATAGCGACTCCAATATGATGACAATTCCAATAACATATGCAGTTCCGATAGTATAACGATCCCAATAGCATGGCAATACCAATAGTATAATAATTCCAATCATAGTAACAATTCCAACGACAGTTACAATTCCAATAATATGAACAATTCCAATGGTAGGAACAATTCCATTGGTAGGATCAATTCCAATAGTAGGAGAAATTCCAATACTATGAACAATTCCAACGATATGAACAATTCCATTGATAGTAACAATTCTAATGATATGAACAATTCCAATGACAGGAACCATTTCAATCATATGAACGAATTCCAACGATATGAACAATTCCAATGATATGAGCAACTTCAATGATATTAACAATTCCAATGATAGTAACAATTCTAATGATATGAACAATTCCAATGACAGGAACCATTTCAATCATATGAAAAATTTCAATGATACGAACAATTTCAATGATAGGAACAATTCCAATGTTAGGAACAACTTCAATGATATGAGCAATTCCAATGATAGGAGCAATTGCAATGAGAGGAACCATTCCAATGATATGAGCAATTCCAATGATAGGAACAATTACAATGATAGGGACAATTCCAATGATAGGAACAATTTCAATCGTATGAAAAATTTCAATGATCGGAACAATTCCCCAAGAACTAATTCACCAGAGCCAAAGGCGTACCGCAAGAGTGGCCAACGACGAACAACGATTCCCACGCCCCGGTATCGATCCGTCGTCTACCAATTTTCGAATTCCAGCGTCGCTGAAAATGATATTAATGACGATCGACGCCGTCAGGGGAATGGAATGCAATATCGCCACCGTGCCGGCGTTAATGTAGCCGCTGGCTAACGGACCAATAGAGAATTCCGACGACGCAGCAGCGAGGCCTCCTCGAACGCGCGGCGGTCCGTCGGATTATGAGACAGTTATTAAAATATCATTCTTCCACGGTGACCCACCCTCGTAGCTCGCGCGCAGAAAAAAGAAAAACCACCGCCGCCCTTAAACGACGTTCCAGAAAGGGGGACGATGGCTCGCTGCTGCTCGCGCGCTCCGCTATATTACACGCGCGTACATCCCCGCGCGTCTATCCTTTGGAAAGCATCCGGCGTAACGAAGTGCATGTTCGCCGCGTCCTTGAAACGAAGGGAGAACTTCGATTCTTCAGCCGGGGTGTATATTCCGAAAGTCGAGTCTCGTAAAGGGTGCAGGGGAAGGATCGACTGTTTGCGCGAAACTGGAAATGGTTCACGAAGGGTGGCGAGCAGAAGGGACGAAGATTTACGGGATATTCCAAGGTAGTTTTCGAGAGTGAATTATTGGAGCAAGGTGTAACCCTTAACCCTTCCGACCCGACGGCGTTTCGCGTAAGTCGCGAATTTTAGTCCTAAAGCATCGAATTGTTCCTGAAGTATTCGCACCTTCGCCATATGCGTAACATATGCAGTATTACACCGAATAATTAAGAAATTCATTAAAGCTTAACGTCGGTAACAGCTGGTAACTCATCTTCGCGTGGTATATTTCGAAGCACTTTTCTAAGCAGAGTCCAATGTAACATTCGCGACACCAGAACCTTCTCTCGTTCTTCCGCGTTGTTAGGTGTCAGAGATGACTCCCTGTGTTTGTTATCGATATCTTTACGGATGACGTACAGGGACGAATCAGGGCACGGACCGACGGTATGACCCAGCGACGAGTCATACCGCTTCCCCCTAGTCCAGGCCCAAAGATCTAACGAGGGAGGACTCTCAACTTGTCGACTCGGATTTTAATGTCCTTTTGCAAGTTGATAATACACAGGCTCCTGATGGTCTACGTAAAATATTAGGTGTAGTTATTCAGAAACTTTAAAGATATTAACAATTAAAGTTACATATCTTCTATGTGAGGACATATCTTCTAGAAATAGGAGAGAATCCTCAAAAAGATTGGTAGCCAAGTGAGAATGATGTATAGCTTGTGCCGTAGAGGTTCCGGGTTCGATTTCCGGTTAATTGTTTTTTTTTTATTTATTTGTGGTTTCATTTTGGCGACACTGCACATTTCTGGATAATAACTAGTTCCTTTCAAATGTTAAAAACTTTGAAACAGCATTTCTTCACGATGCGTTGTAGTGAACATGCGGTCCACACTGTTTATGATCCGATTGGAGATAAACTAGAGTACGTTTCTAATTTCACGTACAGGCTCACCTGACTTGGTGGTGTCGCACTTTCCTGTGTTTCAATTGCATGTATGACAACTATCATCCAGAAACGTGCACAGTGTCGCTAAAATGAAACCACAAATAAATTAAAAAAAAATCAATTAACCGGAAATCGAACCCGAGACCTCGAACGGCACAAGCTGCACACCATTCTCACTTGGCTACCAATCTTCTTGAGGATTCTTCCCTATTTCTAGACGATATGTCCTCACATAGAAGATATGTAACTTTAATTGTTAATATCTTTAAAGTTTCTGAATAACTACGCCTAATATTTTACGTAGAGCATCAGGAGTCTGTGTATTATCAATCTGCAAAAGGACATTAAAATCCGAGTCGACAAGTTGAGAGTCTTCCCTCGTAAGGGTCGCGACGCCGACGCTACCAGAAATACAAAAACAAGTCAAGATATAAGAAGGGAGGTGGCTAGAAAACGGGCAATCTGTCTACGAACCGTCAAGCTCGTAGGTTGTAGCTGCATAACGTCAGTGTCTCTTTTGTAAACTACAATCCGAGGATTGTACTCGTGTATCGATTTTAAGTGCTGTATTTACCAGAACGTACTGTGAGTGGGAAATTAAAAGTGAAGCTAATCAACACCAGTCTTCTAAATTAATCTACCCACCACGTAACAACGTTTCGTATACACTGCACATCTTCTTTGTCGCGTTTTCGTTTCTTCCGTTGGGGATAGGTTTGTTGTAAAATGTCTTTCGTTCAGCGTAGCTACTGTATCGTCCGATTAATGTCCCGTCTCTATGCGTTGTCGAGTATCAAGAACTGTGTCTCCAGTGATAAAGAAAGCATTTGCAGATTGTTCAGTTCAAAACTGAGGACTCGTGCGTCTAGAGATACTCCGGAGACACTTTGGGAAAGACATAAGCGCGCGTCGAATTCGGTTCTGACAGCGTTGATTCGTTCTGCGGGTCATAACGCGGTGCTGATGTCGGGTCGGAATGATTAACCCTTTATCGCGGAACTACTTTTCACTTTGTTGCGTGTGGAGCGTCAACTCGACTCGCGACCGTATTTCGGATATAATATTCCACGTTTCTTTCATCGATATCCCGTTTTCACGTAAGCGTACCTCGCATACTTTCGTCGTCGATGTTGCACGCACAATGGGAAAGAAAAAGGGGACACCGCGTCGATTTTAATCAACGGTCCGTGGAGGAAAGGTGCGAGAACTGATAGTATTACGATAGGTCACGCCCAGTGCGCGACGACGACGGGGACAAGAAAGGAAAAAAGGAACAGAGTGTAAGCGAAAGAATAGGGGACACAGTATCGCGAGCTTCGAGATCTCTTCGAATTACGCTCGGCCAGCCCCGTATCAATGCTGGTCTTGTATTTCGAGAAGGGTGCCTGCAATTTATTGTAATCCCTCTGGCGTCGCGCGCGCTACCAACGAAAATATCTAACTTCTCTTACCGTTCGACCCGTGTGTGTACCGCGCTCGTTCTACCCAGTGTGCCAAGGTGTAACGTATCCAGAGCACCGGTGCTCTCTTTCAGACGGCGGACGAGGAAGTTAATAAAACTCGTCCCGACGTCGAGGAAGCTCGCGGCGCGTCTGAAATCCTCTCCGTAACGCTGGAGGATTTATTACGAATTCGTCCGCGAACGAAATATCTTCGAGGCTCGGCGATCGAGAGTCTTCGTACGTACGTTCGCTGCGCTAAAAGGTGGCTCACTTTTGTTAGACACCTGGACTCCGGACGTTCACGTGCACCGAACATGTGCAAAACTGTGAACCTCGCAATAATCTGGCTAGAATTACCCACCGCCCTAATCAGAGTCCTTTTATTTTGTGATACCCAACTTTCTTCGAAAACTCGCGCACCTCTTCAAGGCCTCTAAAACCATAAAGAACCTCCTTCCCCAAAAATCCGAAAACCACTTGCAGTTACACTTCCACCCTCTCAACCACCGCTACGATCTCCTACTCCCGCTCCTTCAATGGTAATAGTTTACATTTTTCCCTATTCGACTCCGAGAAATCAGAATAAACTGAACAGTCCAACCATCCACCTCGAAGCAAAATAAATAAAGGCTACACATAAATACTTTGTAACTCTAAGTGAATTCATTTCACGGGTTCGCGACACTTTCTTTTAAACGAATTTTCCTTTCAGCGCCAGGCTCGCGATGCACGTGGAATGTAAGACGTCCGTCGGACCGAGACGATTTGTTGCTGTGAAATCGACGAATGCTTCGTCTTCTTTGAGAAGACAACGGGGCGCATCGGTGTCAGTGAATAAAGAAGTGTACATCGGTGGAGAGTAAAAGTTTCTGGGTGAACCAAAATAGTTCTGACGATTATAGCCGGTGTATGTAAATTTGTACTATTTATGTATGCGTGTACGTGTGCACAGTGGCGCGGAGTGAAAATCGTACGAGTGGTATCGTGAGCGAGGACTTGGCAATATTCCAGTACTCAACTTTTCTGGATTAACCGTTTCGTGGCGACCAGCGACTACGGTCGTATTTCGTTCTCGTGTATTAGACACGTTTATCAGACACGTCTGGAATGCCTACTGCTAATGTACATTGAAACCTGGAAGGCGAATGTCACTAACGAAGTGTCACCTCGATGGAACAAAAGTTAAATAAAATGCAAAGGGATGTTAACAATTTACCGACTAATATAACATATACAATTCCAATAGAATGACAATACCAGTAGTATAACGATTCAAATATCATGGCAAATTCTAAGAATATAACAGTTCCAACAGGACGAAAATATCAACAGTATAACGATTCCAATGATTTATAGACATTTTAATGGCATAACGACTCCAATATGATGACAATTCCAATAACATATGCAGTTCCGATAGTATAACGATCCCAATAGCATGGCAATACCAATAGTATAATAATTCCAATCATAGTAACAATTCCAACGACAGTTACAATTCCAATAATATGAACAATTCCAATAATATGAACAATTTCAATGGTAGGAACAATTCCATTGGTAGGATCAATTCCAATGGTAGGAGCAATTCCAATGATAAGAACAATTCCAACGATGTGAACAATTCCAATGATAGGAGCAACTTTAATTATATGAACAATTCCAATGATAGTAACAATTCCATAGATATGAACAATTCCAATGACAGAAACCATTTCAATCATATGAAAAATTTCAATGATATGAACAATTTCAATGATAGGAACAATTCCAATGTTAGGAACAACTTCAATGATATGAGCAATTCCAATGATAGGAGCAATTGCAATGAGAGGAACCATTCCAATGATATGAGCAATTCCAATGATAGGAACAATTACAATGATTTTCGAACCGCTACCGGTCGGTAAGGTGCTAATGTACATTGAAACCTGGAAAGTGAATGTCACTAACGAAGCGTCACCTCGATGGAGCAAAAGCTAAACAAAATACAAAGGGAAGTTAACAATTTAATGTTCATTAATGTTCATCGTAATGCAATAATGTTCATTCTTCCATCAAATTCGGAACGTCAATCGAATTCAGAACAGTTTCAGACCCGACGCATACGTATCCTTACATAAAACCACTTCGCGAAAATTCATCAGTCGATTAAAGTCGATTGACCGGTAGCTAATTAACAGATTTTTTTTACCGATTAATCCGTTAGATTCGGTTAGATTAGGCTGACAAGTAGCAGGCATTTGTTACTCTGTAGTCGGATACTCGTTCGCTACTCATACTCGTTCATACTCGTCACAGGGTGCTTTGCTCCGAAAGCACCCATATTTTTATACAGCTTTAAAAGATTTAGCCCTCGCGATGATGGAACTCACCAGCTGGTTTCATACATTGAAACCTGGAAAGCGAACGTCACTAACGAAGTGTCACCTCGATGGAACAAAAGCTAAACAAAATACAAAGGGATGTTAACGATTTAATGTTCACAAATGTTCATCGTAACGTACATTCCTCCATCGAATTCGGAACGTCAATCGAATTCAGAACAGTTTCAAACCGGACCCATACGTATCCTTACATAAAACCACATCGCGAGCATTCATTGCCGCACACGATTTCGTTTACCGAACCCAACCCAACGAACTCAATCCTCGAAGCCCGTTGTTATGTAGAGAGTTCCGCACCGCGAGGGACTATACGAAATCTGACTATTTTACAGAATCGAAGGGAAAGTAAGGAACACCGTATTTTCTAAACGAACGAATTCTTTATTTTAAAATGAGCGACGAACCGCACGTGACGATCTTACAAAATCAAAAGACCTCGGCTCCTGTTTTGGGAGCCCTTTTCTATCTCTGCGTTATCTCGCCGTGAGTAACCTAAGTTGGAGCTGTTGTTGCGGAATTTTTCGATTCTCGAACCGGTGCTCCTTGGTCCTTCGTGACACAAGGAGCGACAATTCGTCAGTGGACTATATCAAGTCTACATTTTCCTATTAGTCGTGTTTGCTTCTCTATGACACCGTCCCGGCGTCAAACAAAAGCGTTAACAAAGAACACCGTACGTTTCTCGACCGAACATACCCGGCTCACGATTATCCAGCACGATCGATGCTCGCTAGTCCACGTCGATCTCCCGTGCGAACGACCGCGTACACGCGAGCTCCATCGAAACGGACGGTTAGTATCGAGAAGGATATCTTGGCCTGTTCCGGTCCTCGGTCCCTCCGCCTAATTTATAGGGATGTTTCGTGTCCTCCACAGTTACCCCGCAGCCTGTGTCCTATTACTCCTATCCTCTATTATGCACCGCCGCCGTAGGCCGGAAGCCACCGATATCTATATGCCATTCTAAATTATTCCGCATTGTCCTCGCGTGCTTCCATTGTCCGCGTCTGTCTCCACCGTGCGCTGATACGCCGCGGCGCGAGTTTAGGGCGTAGACCTACAACAACGCTGAACGCGTGCACACGCTTCCGGTTCCGCTTGTATCTGCTTCGCGGGCGCGTCTTGTCATCGGTCAAGAGGTACCTTCGGTACTTGTACCGTAGCCGACGACGTCCAATTAATCGCACGGCTACCCGTCGGTGTGTGTATTAACGGTCGTTCGTTGTTGGACCAGGTGGCGTCGCGAGGCATTGGCTCAGGTGAGACAGGAGCGAGGCTGGGGAAACAGGGGCACGCCGATGTTCGATGATGACCGTGTGCTCGGTTGTTTCTTGGGGACGAGCCTTTGATTCCAGCCTTTTTTGAATAGAAAAGGCGTGATTGTGTGAATTCGTCGCTTTTGGATTGGTCACTGTCCTGGACGGGGAAACGGACGAGTACTTTCGCCACGCTGTGTGTCAGCGGATTGACGAATGGTTGGAGGTACGCTTTCCGCTGGACAGTTCGGTACTAGTGCGTTTAGGTACGCGAAGGAGATAGAGGTTAGATAGGAAAGGTAAGACGCGGCGTTACGGTACTAGTATACCGTTGACGAAGAGGTAGATGTCAATGGCGAAACGTTTATCCAGAGATTTGAACGCGGTACGTTGATCGAGAAAAAAAGCGCTGGAAATCGGACAAAAACGATATTGCGAAAGTGGATAGAACATTTTTAATTCGTCGTGCCCTTTGCAAAGAAACGGACGTCTAGGACTCGACCCTTTCGTCCAGAAGATTAAGCGACTTCTATCGTTCGAATAAGGGTTGCAGGATCGAAGAAGGAAAAAAGAGGAAACAAAAAGGCAGAGGAAAACGATGACACAGCGTTATTACGTATTCCCGGCGAGCGTGGGGGGGAAAAAAAAAGCGAAGGGGTTGCAGAGTGGAATTCGCGCAATAAATAACCCCTCGAGGCGTTACAGTTATCACCGGCAGCGTCTGTTGAACCGTATAACCCCGCGGTGTCACGGATTTGCAGCCTTTGCCCCGTGCGCGAACCGACCCCCTGCCCCCACCACCCTCGCCATTAGATAATACGAGGGTCGTAGAGAGCACCCACTATGAATTATCATTTCCTATTGTCCGGAGGATCGTAAAATAACCGGCTGTTCGCGACTTCGCTGCCGCTTTGTCCTCCCCCGCGTTCGTTTCAGTTTGGGAGAGTTGCACAGCTAGATACCGATTACGGACCAATCTCAATTGTTTCGGTCGAAACGATCGATATCTCGCGGTCGATTCGGGAAAGCTGAGGGAACCTGCGCCCCGATAATTAGGTGGACGCTAGGTACAGTGGGTTAACCCTTGTGTTAGCAAGCGAAATTTCAACGTCTGTCTCGTAAAGGGGTACCGCATACTGTTTCCATCGGCACGTCAGCCGAATCGGTTGATTGCACCTGTTAAGCTTTATATAAATTTCCTCCTGGCAGCCACTGCACAGCGCTTTCGCAGAGACGCGAATCGACGCGTTTCCGTGCATTATTCCTAATTCAACCAACGCGAATCGACGCAAGCACGCTACTAGAAGCTTCCCGAAGTTTCACATGAACACGATAGTAAATTTTAATCGATACTACGCTAAAAAATATACTAAATTTTAATTAATACTGGGCCAAAAAATACTAAATTTTAATTAATACCAAGCTAAGGAATACTAAATTTTAATTAATACTACGCTAAAGAATACTAAATTTTAATTAATACTGCTCCAAAGAATACTAAATTTTAATTAATACTACGCTAAAGAATACTAAATTTTAATTAATACTACGCTAAAGAATACTAAATTTTAATTAATACTGCGCCAAAAAATACTAAATTTTAATTAACACTATGCCAAAAAATACTAAATATTAATTAATACTGCTCCAAAAAATACTAAATTTTAATTAATACTGCGCCAAAAAATACTAAATTTTAATTAATACCGCGCTAAAAAATACTAAATTTTAATTAATACTATGCCAAAAAATACTCAATTTTAATTAATACCGCGCTAAAAAATACTAAATTTTAATTAATACTATGCTAAAAAATACTAAATATTAATTAATACTATGCCAAAAAGTACTAAATTTTAATTAATACTGCGCCAAAAAATACTAAATTATAATTAATACTATGCCAAAAAATACTAAATTTTAATTAATACTATGCCAAAAAATACTCAATTTTAATTAATACCGCGCTAAAAAATACTAAATTTTAATTAATACCGCGCTAAAAAATACTAAATTTTAATTAATACTATGCCAAAAAATACTCAATTTTAATTAATACCGCGCTAAAAAATACTAAATTTTAATTAATACTATGCTAAAAAATACTAAATTTTAATTAATACTATGCCAAAAAATACTAAATTTTAATTAATACCACGCCAAAAAATACTAAATTTTCCATAATATTAAATACTAAATAATATTTCCGTCGCGCGCTGCGCCCGCAACGCAGAGCAACGCGACAATAAACCGACCGAACCCGGCAAGTATCCTCCCCAACGTAAGCTCGCCCGAACCGATACGATCGCGAACTTCGCTTCGATTCCATCGTGAACCCATCTCGCCGGGCGTTCCACCTCGCTCCTTGGTCCCGCACGGTTCAGGTACGGCCGTCGCACCTGCGCGCGTGTGCCGAACACGCTTGCCAAGGGACCAATCGAAGGTGCAAATGAATCGCCGGACAGAAACAACGGCGCAGGCGACACGGAAGGAAAACGACGAAGGGAATAAAGAAAACTCGCCGTCCTCCCTTCTCGATCGTCTGCGCGAGAATCAGCGCCCCGCGAACATTTCACGCCGTGCTCGCCGACGAGATTAATTGATCACGGATGCGACGAGGTCGCGTGAAAAAACTCGTCGACTTACGTCTGTATGTCTGTGTGTGTGTGTGTCTGTGTCTGTAGGTCCGCAACGGTCGTAGAAGGACGCGTCGCAGCGTGTGTACACCGCGGACGACGGAACGATCGACGACGTGAAAGGACCTCTCATTATCACGTATCGATACGCCGGGAAAATGGCAGCGGCCAGGCGATCAGCTCCGTCGCGAGAAATCGCGCGGGGACGTCGGTCGGCTCGTCGAGGGCCGACGAAGAAAGGCAAGTATTGAGAGCGTGAGGAAAACGAACGCGAGACAAAGAGCGCGGAGGCGAAGGGGCGTCGGTATGGCTCGACTTGGTGCGATGAATTGGGGGCGAGGGGAGTGAAAGGGGGCCAGGAATCTGGCGAGAAGGACCGGGAAACGGGAAAATGGAACGGGGGGTGGGGACGGGATGGGAGAAAGAACGGTGTGGAAGGAGAAGTGGGGGGGGGGGGAGAAACTGGCGGAGGAAATAGGATAGAATGGAGGAGGACCGGGTGAGACGGAGGAGATAGAGGAGAGAGGACGCGTAAGGAGACGCGATTGAAGAGGACGGGAGAGAAACGAGGAGAAAGGGAGTGAAAGATAGCGACGTGATGGGAAAGAGAGCAAAGGGAAATGAGAGATTGCGGAAGGGAAGAGGAGGAAGCAAGATTGAATAAGAGAAGCTGTTCTGCTTGAGCCGAATGGACAGGGAGAAGAGGACCCGTTGGAATGGAGGGGATGGAGGAGAGATGGCGAATAAGATACAGGAGGAGAGAAAGCTGGAATTGAAGGGGGCGTTGAAGAAACGAGGGGAACAAAGGAAGCGACGTGAGATGGAAGGGAGGAAAGTGGAAGAAATGAAGAAGAAGCAAAAACAAACGACAGAGGTTACTTTGCTCGCGCCGAGTGTGCAGATGGAAGCGAAAGAACACACAGGGTGTATAACAGAGGCAGGAGAAACAGACTTACGCAGACGGACAATAGAACCGCAAGTAATTAATCGGAGCAGTGAAAGACAAAAACGAGTTAACCAAAATTAACGAAGGGCCCTATACTAAAACGAAGCAAACACGTGCAAACACGTGAAGGGCTGGAAAGCCAATCACCAGAATTCCACCTTTCCCCGAACAAGAGTTTCGTAGTCCAAAGACCCCTTTTTCTCGTCAAAACTTTCGTCAGCCAAATCAATTCGGTCGCAATTTTCATACGCGAGCAACAGACGACGACGACTATCGTTTCCATTTTCTTCCAAGTAACTTGCAAAAACCTGACTTATCTCTCTTCGAATGCTAATTGCACTCAAACCGATTGGCTTTCCAACCCTCCACGTATACACCTGCAGGCAGAAGTTAATCAACCAATTGTCCACGCGCAATTCGCTAAATATTCCTCCTTAAGTAACAAGAATAAATCAGCATCGCTCGAACCGTAAGATACCACCCCGTACCGATTAAAAACTGCTCAAAAGCGTCTTCGATCGTACCTGTTCCATCCATCGAACCAGAAACGACCGCTCTTCGCCCGCAAATCTATTCGAACACGCGCGCCTGCACGCACACAGACACCTGCCACACGTGCACCGTGTGCAATAATAAAAAAAAAAAGTCCCCGACGAAGCGGCGCCGATAGCGACACGACGAGCAACAGCCCGATCAGTCATTAAATCGTCGCGATTCCCTTTTGTTTTCGAACTAGAATGCGTGGGCGTCGGTTCACGGGTCCGTGTGTTATCGTGTCGCACCATTGAAACAGGCGTGTGCAACCGCAGAAAGAGATAGAGAGAGAGAGAGAGAGAAATACCACCAACGTTCGCCCTTCCTTTCTCCACGAATTCGATGGTTATAGAGGGGTGGTTTCGGTAACGCCGCTGGCGGTGGTGGTGGTGGTGGTGGCGGTGGTTGTCGAAGAACTCGAAGCGACGAGCCACCATCGGGCGAAGAAAAAACAGAGACAGGGAGCAAGATCGTTGAACAGTTGTGGGGGGATGGCCAATGGGGTGGTGCGCCAAGGGTGGGAGACAACAACAGAAAAAAAAAAAAAAGACGGGAAAAAAGAGAAATACGAGGAAGGGGCAAAAGGGTGAACGACGGAGAGCGATCGGGCGTAACGTTTTTAATTGTTTCGCGCCCAGCCGCCTTTTGTTTCACCGTTTATATGCCTCGTAAACGGTTGCTGAACGCCAACAGGACCAAACGGGGGTGGGTTTTTTTATTTTTTCTTCTTTCCTTCCCGACCTCCGACCGACTCTTTCCGTTTTCCTCTCGCCACCCCCCCATGTCGTTTATCGTCGTGCCAGTTTTCCACGGTATCGCGTCTTGTCGCACTCCTTTTCCGTTGGCCAGGACTCGCCTCGGTGGAGGAACCGAGCGCGTCGCGAAGGCCTCAACGTGCCTCTCGCTTGTCACGCTCGACGAGCAACGGCCGTCTTCCCTAGGGATTTTCTTATTTTCCGCGAGTTCCTCGTCGCTTGATATTTCCAGCGACCTTCGCGACGACGATCAGTCGAGGGTGTACCCGGTGGCGTCCACCACGTATTTGAGAAAACACTTCCGTTCCCTCGAGATCCCCGCGAAACCGGAAGTCCTTCGTTTCCGCGACCCTCGAACTGCCTTTTTCAATGCTAAAGAACGCGAACGGCCAATTCCAGTCTGCGCGAGAACGATCCACGATTTATGTCGAGTGAAACGTTTCCAACGGGACAGTTCGCCCGATCGAAGTTAAATGAGACTGTTTAATGACCGATAGTCACCTTGAGTCACCGATAATATATGTAAGGCCCGCGGATCCTGGCCTAGTCAGAATCGATATTACGCACCGAGGTATGTAAGAAAACCCGAGGCTTCGGAGCGCCTCGCATATTCATCTGGAAAATGTCGCTACGAGGTCGATAGGCGAGCGGGGCCCGTAAACATTGGGGGGTCGTAAACCAGACCCTTGAAGGTACTGCGTCGTGGGACCGGGGGCGCGACTTCTTGACGGGCATGAATGCAACGACGAGGCACTCTTTGGGAAACGATCGTCTAGAGCGGACTGATTATAACCATTCCATTGTATTGGCTTAGAAATAGATATTCCTATAACCGTTGACGAATTTTATATATTCTTTGAATATCTGTGTCTTACAGGTAGTAGTCAGCGATACGACTACTGCCAAGGGCCAGACTCCGCGTTGGCTAAGGCGACATAACAATGGCTAAGGTCATCCTTCTCCTCTAAAACTCATAATATATATAGTAGCGGAATACCAATTGTAGTTGGAATAGTTTTGGACGCGACGCGTACCATCGCTCCGTCGCGCAAACTCGTCACGGTGTTCTTATATAAAAACCTCTTTGCAAAAAGTAATTGTTGCGCACGATTTCGCTTATCCCGGAATCCAACAAGACTACGGTACACATCGGGTGGCAGTTTCGATCTCCGCGAGTGCCGACGTCCGTTCGAAAGGGGTGAGTTTTGTGGAACGGGTGTTTTTATGTTCGTGCTTGACGGTTTTCTCTGGCCGCGGCGAGGCCTTGGATCGCTCTTCCGCTTTCAATTTAAAAACGTTATTCGGAAGCCCGAACCGTAACCCAGCGCGCTCCTCCGTCTTTTTCCTTCCATCGCCCTTCTTCTTGGCAGCGTGTTTCGTTGGAACGAGAGGGAGGCGGATGGGGGTGGGGAAAAAAGAAGAAGGAAACGACGGCGGTTAATCAAACGTGTACTTCACCGTCGAAAGGGGCTTCTTCTTTCTTCTGTTACAACCGCGATCCCGTTGAAGAACAGTTACGCGAGCCGGTGCTCTCTGATTAACTCGAAAGGTATCGTTTATCTCGTTGCGCCGCGATAAGCGGAATGTTTGCGGAGGAAACGTCGGCCAATTTGAAGTTATAGCAGAGCGGAAGCACGGTGGTCGACGAGGCGAAGCGCTTGAACGAACGAATTCAGTTTCACGCGACGGTGAAGTTGCTGTTTATTGAGTCGCGCAATGGTGCAATTCGTTCTGGGTAACAGTTAATGTTTCCCGTCGCATATTTTCCATGGACATGATTTCCGTCTGCCCGTCGGGTAGTTTCGTTCAATTGATTTAAAGCTGGGGAGAAGGACCTTTGAGTTTAGAAAGCTTAGAATGAATCGCCGCAGGACACGACGAGAAAGACGAGAAAGACGCGAAAGACGTCAGTTTTGAAGGGAATCTTGAGTGTCGAAGAAAATAACGCGACGCGATGCGAAACTGTACGCCAATTCGATCCTCGCTTCATTATCGAAAGGGTTTATTGATTTTTCGTCTATCGTCGATTTAGGTTGAATGCAAATGAATTCTCACAGCAATAGTGAAATGTTCTTTTCCGCGAGCCAGACGATTCTACTATTAAAAATTGAAAATTATAATTATCTGAACGCACTCAGTCAGTCGAACCTGTAATAACAGATTCTGTTGGCAGGTTTTGTGTACAGACTGGCTGCAAATTTGTTGCATAACCTGCTGAACGCGAGCCATTTAATACCATTCAACATGTCATTAACCCGGTGCCCGCTTCTGCATTTGCTTTAATGATTTTTGTACGTTCCTGATCAAATTTCACCTCGACTCACGTTTTGCGCGAAACAAAGTATTTTAAACAACCAAACGTCGAGCTTCTTCGCCATTTTGGTTGCCAACGCAGTGGTGCAATTGTTTTCGACGGTATCAGACAGTTCAATTCGCAGGATCCGCACGTTTTCCGTCGCTCGATTCCGTTTGCACGAGCCAGGCCAGATTGCGGACGCGTATGGCGACGGATCCGTGGACACACACCGTCGGCACTGTTGCCACGCTGCGCACAGATGCGCGTCACCGTGCGCACAAGCGTAACCGCGATCGCGAGACAATTTCCACCAGCAGCCAAGCTATCCGCGCGAGATTCACCGGGCGAGAGGAAGGAATTGCCAAGAATTTCCAGAGGATGGTAGCGTCGTGATCGAGAGCACGGTATATTGTATACTTTAAAACGCGGATGGACAGAGGAACGTGCGTTGGTTAGGAGTTTTGTTCAAACACACCGGGAGACGTGCTTCCACGGCGGCGTTGCACGTGTACGTGCATTCGTTGGACCGGCTACACCTATGCAAATAGGCAAGAATAGTCGGACCCGGCTCACCTGTTCCCCGAAGCCGTGCCTGACTCTTTGCAAACAATGTTACCAGGCACGTCGGCTGCACGCAAGTAGAGCCCCTCTCCCCCACTTCTTCTTCTCGCCAGGATTTTATCCGTGTTTCGTTCGCGATGCTTCTCAGCGATATTATTTCAACGATATTTCTCTACGACACGTCCCATTGCTATATTCCTTCGTGATGCATCTTCGCGATATTCGTTTCTTTAGTCGCGAGTTCCTTCTTTGTTTTACTCCCGATATTCCTTTGCAATGCTTTCCAGCGATGTTCCTTCGCAATATTTTCCAGCGATGTTCCTTCGCAATATTTTCCAGCGATGTTCCTTCGCAATATTTTCCAGCGATGTTCCTTTGCAATATCTTCCAGCGATGTTCCTTTGCAATATTTTCCAGCGATATTCCTTTGCAATATCTTCCAGCGATGTTCCTTCGCAATATTTTCCAGCGATGTTCCTTTGCAATATTTTCCAGCGATATTTTTTTGCAATATTTTCCAGGGATATTTTTTGCAATATTTTCCAGCGATATTTCTTTGCAATATTTTCCAGCGATATTTCTTTGCAATATTTTCCAGCGATGTTCCTTTGCAATATTTTCCAGCGATGTTCCTTTGCAATATTTTCCAGCGATGTTCCTTTGCAATATTTTCCAGCGTTGTTCCTTTGCAATATTTTCCAGCGATGTTCCTTTGCAATATTTTCCAGCGATATTCCTTTGCAATATTTTCCAGCGATATTCCTTCGCGTCGTGTTTGTCTTGCCATTCGTTTGCAATATTCTTATGGGACACTTCATCGTACTGCTTCTTCGCGATATGTTCTTGCGATACTCTTTTTGTGGTATTCTTATGCCGTGTTCTTTGGTCACATTTCTTTGTAACGTTCCATTGCGATACTTATTTCCAATATTTTGTTCCGATTCTAGTTTGCAATATTGTTTTGCCATATTTATTCTCAATACATTTCGTGCGATACTCCTTTGCAATATTTTCCAGCGATATTCCCTCGCGTCGTGTTTGTCTAGCCATTCGTTTGCAATATTTTTCTGGGACACTCCATCGTACTGTTTCTTCGCGATATCTTCTTGCGATACTCTTTTTTTTTGGTATTCTTATGCCATGTTCTTTGGTCACATTTCTTTGTAACGTTCCATTGCGATACTTATTTCCAATATTTTGTTCCGTTTGTTATTTTATTCTAGTTTGCAATATTGTTTTGCCATATTTATTCTCAATGCGTTCGTTGCGATATTCCTTGGTCCCATTTCGTTGTCTATTTTCACCAGCCATTGCAATGCTTTCATTCATCCGTTTCGCAAACCTTCCGTTACACGCGTTCGCTAGTTTTCGATAAGTTCCACGATATAACATCTTTTGGTTTCGCTCATTTTCGCAAAACCTTCGCGATACCTGCTCGTGTCATTCCGCGTTTCTTTCCTCGAGTGGACAAACTCCGCGATAGGATCGAGCACAGAGCGCAAATACCTCGACTTGCCGCAGCTTGCCCATTCCAAACGTGGTCTATCGATTCCGCTTGAACGTTTACCTTGCTACGCTGATGTCTGGTGCCGTAGTTAAGTTCGATGTCACTACGAAGTTATAAATGCATACGTTGCGCGTCGTCCATCGCCGTTCACCACAATAATAACCGTATCAGAAACCCCCTGAACGAGCCCCTACGAAATAGTCTGACTTCCAAAAGAGAAAGATGAAAGACAGAAGCTGCGAACATGAAACAGATGCCCCTATCTTTTCACCTTGACCAACGAACTTCCCTTAACATTTATTTAATTTAATAATCGCACGGGGTCGTCACGATTTCCCACAAAGACTACGCCAAATACTTGTTGCTTCGCGATTATTCATCGCACGCTTCCTTCATTTAAGAAATAATTAATCAAGAACCCACCTGCGTCGATAAATATCTCGTTTAAAATCCAGCAACGCCATAATACAACGAACTGATATCGTCAGCCCAGTCGACTGGGCACTCGCGAGACCTAAACACCGTCGGGCGACGAAGAAAAATAGGAGCAGCAAAGGGCAAGAAGTGGAAGAAGAAGAAGAAGAAGAAGAAGAAGAAGAAACCAAAGCGGAACAGGGCAAGACCAAGATGGAGGGGCGGCCGATGGTTAGAACGTGCACGGTCGAGTGAAATAATTTCCTGGTGTCCTCAGCAGCCACCGAAAGAGGAAGAACGGAAGCGAACTGGTCTTTCACAAAGTTTCTTGGACACTCGAAGAAGCTTCTACTGTGAGAAACTGGCGGATAATGGTCGCCAAAGGGGGTAGACGAAGGAGAGACCGAGTTGATCCTTCGGGATAAAGGGTGTGCAGCACACGTACACACAAAGGGACGTTCTTCTGCCCGTGTGTGTACGTGCCACTACAAAGCGTATCCTCCCTACTTCGTGGAATCCTGCTAGAAAGACCAAATCTCAGCGTCCTCCTTTTCCAAGTAATCACTGTGCACAAGGGCTGTGCATGTTCTTGATATACTATATACCTATGTGTGCATATGTATGTGCGCGTGTATGTAGTCTGTGGCTAGGTGTGCACAGCGTGGGTTGTCCTTTGATACGCGAAACCGACGTGCGCGTTATCCAAATTGGCCTTTAAGTGCACCTAGGGTCGCCGATAATATGGTATATGCTTGTGCCAAAACGTTTTACTTTTATTTCCTTTTATTTCCCTTCTCTTCGCGGGAGGCTGAAGATGTTTCCTTTTTTTGTTTTCTCTTAAAGGTGGCTTAAGAAGGGGATCGACATTCGACGCGGTATGATTTCGAGGGTTCAAGAAGCGTTTTTTGTTTTATTTAATTATGCTGCGACAGCGATTTAAACGCACCGTTATTTCCCTACGCCCTTGTACATTTAGCGCGAGACTAATTGCTGGAAGTATTTGCGATTCCAATCACTGGAAACGATTGGTATTTATTGGAAATGGTGTATTAAATGAAATAACTATTATATTTATCACAATCCGTGTATTCATTAACAGCTCAGAAGGAACGTCTGATCACCATGAAATGTTCATCTGAACTGCATAAAGCGCCCAGAAGAACTGGGTACTTATACCTACGAATGCGAATCGTCTCATTTTACAACCAGGGCCCTCTTTGACTCCCCAAGTAGAGACCCATCTGGTTCTCTTACTATCTTTATTAGTAAGCCATTCCTAAGAACGTTGAGACAATTTTGCTCTAGCATATTTTACATTCACTATCAATAGCAAAATATTCAACAGTATTCGACTTATTTGCCAACAGAAAGTGGGTGCACCGTATTCTTCGCGAGTTAACAATTTCAGTGTCCAGGTGTTACTCTCAGTGACTTAGTAATTTCCAATTACAGTCACCAAGGGTAGTTCAGTAACGTGATCGGTAACGATCTGTGCAGGAGCATATTTCATAAATATCCCTAAAGCGAACGTCAAACTGTCCAGCGAATGTAAAATAAAACAGTCGAAGTCACACCCATCCCTTTTAATTTCCTATCAATCGACGCTTTTACGAACCGCAGCAACGATCAGGTAAACGATATTACGCATACGAAAACCGTCCAGAAGAGTTTCATCGGATATATATTAAACAATACCGTATCGCCATCAAGATCCTCTCCGAAGTACAACGAAGAGGTGGGACGAGAGTGCATCAACCCTCTCCCGGCAACCTCGGGATCTTCCGACCTAGCAAGAATACAGGCGACCATCCAAGCAAGCAACCAACCAACCAACCAACCAACCAACCAACCAGAATCCCCCGCGGTGGTAGGCACTGGCCCGAGAAATTCAATTACAGCTAAACTTCTCGACTGAAGACGCGTCTCCTCTGTACACACTACTGTAGGCACTCTGTTTCGAAGATCGAACCACGGAGACACCCTGTGCGTGCTCGCGACCCTTCCACGCCTTTCTGCCCTACGAGGGAGGACTTTGCCTGTGCGTTGGCCACGCGAATACGTCGACGACGCGTGTGGGTGTAATTGAAACCGACGCGAACGTCGAACGTTTCGCTCGTCCCTTCTGGCCGATGCTCGCGAAGTCGGACGAGGATGGTAAAAATTGGTTCCGGTAAATGAATGAGACGTACGAGGTAGGATTTTGAGTATACAGTATAGTCCATTGTGGACTTTCGCTCGACACGGAGTGTCAAGTGGATATTTGTCGTTTTTGTTAAACGATTCACTGGCATAAGAGTGCAAGAGATTCAGGAATTTTATAAAGAGAATCAATTTCGACGTCTTCCTCTTCAAGCCACTGTACTACATATCCCAGACAATCGAGTTCACAAGGTAGGTCCGTTTCTAGTTTCGCAAGAACTCCTTTAGCCCGTTGTTTTTTGCAAAAATCTTGCGTGAAAACACTACGTAAGTTTTAGTAACTTGAACCACAATGCGGCTTACCGTAAACCCATACTACAGCCCCCTTATTTCGACCACGTGTTCCATGGACGACCCTTTATGAACACTTCTCAAATTGAACTTGTTTCAACGAACCCATCCGCGCAGTCGAAATATGCAATTAATAAGTCCTCGATATACTGAGATACGATTCCATCAAATAACGTAATTCCATCCTGTAATCGACCACTGTGCTTGAAATGTTTCGCGAAGGAAAAGAACGAGAAAAAACAAGGATAATATTACCGGAGATCCTTTCGCGACGTCTGCATCGGCCATCAAAATAAACGCGTATCAACAGAGTCGTTCGGACCGTTACAAAGGAACCGATAACGAGTGGCGCAGCTCTAAGCGGAAAGTATCGGCGGGCAGTTCCCCGAAACAGCGATACGAGCAACAAAAATTGTCGGCACGCGACCAAGTGCGATACACGTCCGTGCATAAATGCGTGCGCATGGGAAGCGCATGCGCTCGTGACACGCTCGAGCTGCGTACGAGTGGCCATTAGGTACGTGCATACGTGCGTGCGCGAACATACGCTGTTAAATAGGGCAAGTGGCCGGGGACCATAATAATGTTAAGTAAATAATGGCCAAACTCCTGCGGCCCCTTATTATACCACTCGAAGCTAAAGTCTCGTTACTCGTTAGCGACGGTGTGCGTGTCCCTCTCTCTCTCTCTCTCTCACTCTCTTTCGTTCTTTCACGCGCGAAGAATTCTCCTTTCTTTCTCTTTTCTTTTAATTCCCTCGGAGCTCGACCCTTTCTCGGAGACTTCCTCCTCTCCTCTCCGCCTTGTTCTCGCCCCTCCACGTGAAGTGCACGAGCGTTCGTTCCACGCCTTACGCTGAAGAACCGTGAACGCGTGCACAACACTCGCCGGTTAACGGTGGACCGTGGAACACGTGTCGTCCCGTTGGTGTACGCGACAACTGCGGAGTATCGTTTCACCTGTATCCAGTGGGCCAAGAAAGTATTCGCGCGGTGCATTCGCTTCACTCGCGGCTTCGTTCGCTTGAAGAGCGTTCACTTCAACGTGACGAGGAACTGTCTTGAGGCCAACGTTTCGGTGACAACGGAATAACGAAGCTGCGAGTGAAGCTAATGCATCGCGTTTCGCGTAATCTTCGCGAATCCTCGTTACGACTAGGGTCGCTTCTGCGATGATTAGGCGTTCCAGTTCTTACTATGTAATAGGATTAATTGACGATGCAAGTGGACACTATCGATGAGACTAACGATAGGTTAACGGTGCGTTGTATATTTGCAGAACGAAACTTAATGACGACAAAGTTCACGTATGACATAAGTGTTCGAGGAGTATTAATCAATGGAATCGAGATGTTCACGCGGCTCTCGCGACGGACGTACACTCCGGAGTCGTTTAGGGGGTCTTCTCCTTTCGCGTGTATTCAGAACTTGCAGTGTAAGACCGACTTGAAAGACTGTAACACTTTTTTCAGACTGACTTGCTCCACGAGTGCTTCTCAGCACGTCGATCGGACGTTACAGCAAACGACTGATTTCCGATCAGGGTGTTTCTAAGGTGCAACCGCGCCCTTTGTTTGCACCCGAGGCATTTGCTCGAAGGAGGAGGTGCGTATTTCACCGCTGTCTTGAATTTTGATGACTTAACGGAAACATTTCCGCCAGGTATTCGAAGCCTGACCCGGGCGATGTCAGCTGGGGGTCAGCTTCGACGGCCTTCGAGAAATTCACGTCTATGACCCCGTGCAATTTGCTGTTGAAATCGTGGAAAAAACTCGACGTCTGGCAGATTTACGAATTAGAATGATAACACGACTCTCTCAAAAACTGTTTCGTTACTTGCGGCTCGCGAACGTGCCGGCCGTCTGTACGCGGAAGGTCGTCGCTTTTGCAGATCGCCAGCCGCTTTGTGCAAGGGTAATGACTGTAGTCACATTGGAACCGAGTGGATTTGTCGCCGCTGTCTGACGATGCTTTGATCCCGCGGATGCGCCGCGACACGCACTGTACGAACGTTCGTTTGACCCACTGTGTTTACGCGACGAAAGACTACGTCCCTACAACAGGCGTTGCTTCGCACTTTGCACCAACATTTTCAGCGTACCAGAAGTTCCATACCCTACACTCCTGCAACGCGGCTCCCTATCAACGCTAGAACCACCGACAGATCTCGTACATTCTGCCTTATCACGCCTCATCGCAGATTCCAACAAAGACACCTACATATCAACAATTCCGCGACAAGAAATTTGAAACGACCGATCTGGAATTGCTTGGTGGTTCCAGTGTTAATTCGTCGAGCAGCTCCGTACTTCCCAATCCCAATGGAATTTTCGCCTCGCTCTATATAACCGCCTCGCAATTCCATCGCTCCGTCGAATCAACGCGACGCAATTTCTGCTCACCTGCAATTCCACCGACGATCGGCTCCTGCTTCTCTATCTTCGGCTGCCGATAGTCGTCCTGGGGGAGCCTCTTCCGCTGAAGAAGACCGCAGTCCGGTTGCTGATGGAGCTGCGTCTGTATGTGCGCCGCGGCCGCCGCCGCCGCCGCTGCCGCCGCCGCTGGAATTGCCAATCCGGCCGGACTCGCTACGTGGGCAGGGTGCGGGGGCGGGCTGCCAGCTGGCGTGGTGGCACTCGGTGCACCAGGTAGAACGGGGGCGGAGTTGCAGCTGCCCGCGTTGTACTGCAATTGCAGGCCCAACTCGCGTGCCTCGCTCTCCTCTTGGGCCTGCTGTCTTCGTAATGCGACCTGCGAATTGTCTCTCTATTAATTGATAGACATTAATATTGGCGACAGGTAGCTCGTATTAATAGTAAGTTTCGTTCGGTCGGAATTGCGGGATGGCTATGGATTTGCCGTTGTCGTGACTCGTGCCGGGAATTGTCTCTGAATCGATTGGATGGACGGTAGGTAATTTGCGACGAACAAGTGTTGTTCAACACTTGTCGACGAAAGTTATTTACTTTGGTTGGGCTTTGTTGGATGGATCGTTTAGTTTCGTCACGGGGGGCCGGGAATTGCACGACGAATGTTCGTTCGCGACAAGTGTCTTTCTTTTAGTAGGATCGTCGAGGGATGTCTTATGTGAAATTCGGTTCGTTTACCGTTTCCTATGAAAGAAGTGCGTTCCATCCGAATCCTTTTAACAGGAGCAATGGAATAGGAAAATTCTCGTGAAATTATTACGATTTTAAATCGTGTCTTGTCCGGAGCCCTTTGATTTGATCATTACTGTCGGATTGTATATGTCAATTTGATAGGAGATATTTATGTTTCGGCGTTTATCTATTTACTGTAGTTTCGTCGTTGCACCGTACTAAGTCGGAACGGTTATAAAATATTGCTAACCCTTTGAGCACACCTGCGATCGCTCTCACTGAAAATATTTCTCCACTGCGTTGCTCCACGTCACAAGGGTTACAAATATTGTTAACCCGTCGAGTACCGTCGATGCACGGTGCTTGATAATATTATTCCCATTCCGATCACTCGGCGCGTTTATTCGATACCCTGTTACCTGTGCCAAAAGGGTCAACAATATTATTAACCCTTCGAATAGGTATATCGATATTTCACGAGGGTGCACGTTCAGAGGAAGATTAAGAACTTGACGAATCGTACGAAGTATACATTCCTTCATTATTCTACCCAGAGGATCGAAGCCGGCCAAAATTTCTGATTTTCTGTAATCATTCCTGTCGAGTTTTCCGTTCGTTTCGTTTTAAGAATGTGTACAATTCCGACAGAGAAGGGGAAAATAGATATTTCTTACGGTATACAGTATGCGTTACACTTGTGGGCATGGATATCGTTATCTCGATCGTCGGCCAAGAGGCCGCGAGGATCGGCAATTCAGAAGCTCGAGTGGGTTTACGGTTACGATCCAACGAGGATCAAAGTACGCGCTGGATACTTCCCTAAACCCTGCACTAAAAATCTATAATACGAAAGGGTTCGTAAAAGCCCGTCAGAAATATTTCTTAAAGAAGACAAGTTAATTAATTGGGAATCGAATACGAGAATTCCAGCTTTTGTCATTGAAAGAGGAACGATTCGATTATTGCATTGCTATCTTCGTTTGTGGGACACGCGTGTCACATTATTCTCGGCGAATCGAGCATTAAACGAAGGATCTACAGCAGAGAGTAATTGCAATAATTGGCGTCCTCGTCTGCGAAATGCGAGTTTCACTTTACTCCTGAGCGCGAGAGGCCGCGAAACGACGGCGGAGAAAAAGTCACATGTCTCGAGGGGACCCCCCCCGTGCCGATTCTAATTGAATTAGTGCACACTTCCGTGATCCATTGCACGAGGCCATGGAAAAGGAAACGGCACCCTTCGCGCAACGCCACGGCACAACGCTTTTATCGCACTTGCTACAGCCACTCCACGGCTTTTGTCAACGAGCAACTCCTATTTATCCGCAACGTGCTTCAATTCGAACGCGACGGACACATTTCTTTTGGTCAACCGTGCACGCCAATTAATATATCGTTCGAAACCTGATCGCATTAACTCCGAATTAAAACAGCTGAATCCTACGATTCTCATTCCAATGGTATTTCAGTATTTCCCCTAGCGATATTTGCGCCTCGCCCCTCAATTTGTACTTCATATTTCGCTCCGCTGTATCTCGCTCGTAATTTGAATCGCCCACTTTTTTAAACGGGGTTACAGATACGACAAGAAGCGGGGAAAGTGGAGAAACAATTGGATCGAACTGAAAATACGCGTACGAGTAAACGGAGGATAAATAAGTGGAGGTATTTTATTTCTATTTAACGGCGTCGGTTTACCTGTGCAGCCATGACCCGTTGCCTCTCGGCGATCAGTGTACATTTCGCACACACGCAGTCCCGCCAACGGCAGTAACGTTTGTGCCCCTTCAACGCGGAAACAACGCCATGGTTACGGCATCTCGCGCACTTCGGTGTCCTCTGATATCTCTCGGCACTGGCACGAAGGAAGAACGCGGCTGGTAGCACGTGATGTTGCTGCTGTTGCTGTTGATGTTGCATCAACTGGCCAACGTCGACACCAAGCCCGACACCCCGCGGCAACGACATCGTTTACGAAACGTTAATAACAGCGAACCAATGTCTGGAAACTGTGTTCCGCTCTCCTCGATCGTTTCTCGGCGAAACCAGGCAGACGGATCGAACGAGACCGAGATAGGAATCACTTCGGTGTGCAGGACAAACGGAACGACCGGAATCAGGCACGATCACGGATCCGCAAGCGTCGTCGCGAAACGCACAGTAAACGAGAGGACAGAACGCCGGGAATAATCGTTCTCGGCCGAGCGTGTAAAGCCCAGTACTCACTGACGCGCGTAGATGTCATTCTAGCGCAACGGGACCCGTGCACTGGCGAATGTTCATCGCGACGGTTAATATATCGTCGCCCCTTGTCCCGCGTCACGAATCTTCCCAGTCAGTTCCGTGTCGCCGCGTGCACTGTATCTTTCGCGCACGATCGCGCGACGAAAGTTCCTCCGGTCGCGTCGCACTGGACAGTTAACGAATATACCATCGACGTGCAAGCGCGTACGGTCCAGTTGGCCTGAACGTGGACGGCACCGTGTGCACGGCTCTTCTTACTTCGGCCGAAGAAATCACATTTAACGCTGTTCCGCTGGAAACTCTCGAACCGGCACGGCGGGCACCTACGGCGAACGAGCGAGAGAACCGCGGTGGAACGGACAGTGACAGGCGGCGGGCAAAGAAAGAAGGAAGACAAAGTCCGTGGCGACTAGCGCGGTGAAGGGAGAAAGCTTTCTAGATTGCTAGACACGCGCACGCGCCCACACTTCCGACTGTACACGCCGGCACGGAACAGCGTTGGCACCACCGCTCGTACGGGTGTCGGGGTACGAAATGCGGAATCGCCCCAACTCCACTCGCAGCACTGTCTCTCTCTCCCTCGCTCTCTGGCATTGTCAACAATTGCAGCATCCCGGGAGAGTCGATTCAGGTAGCGTCGGAGAGACAGAGAAGCGTCGGCGGGTAGTGGTGTCGGCAGCAAAGAGGGAGCCGAAGGCGGACGGTCGAGGAAGTGAAGTGGGGAGGGCGAGAGCCATCGTTACGTGGTGGGGAGAGGATAGAAATCGCGGAACGAGGCACGGTCGCCGCGGGAGTAGGGGGTTAGAATGTCGCGACGGGCTGCGAGGCCGGGCCAGAGTAGGAGAAGGGAAGTGAATGGTTCGAAGTAGACAAAGATAGAAACGGAAAGTGCGGAGGAAAAGTGTATAAGAAGGTGGAAAAAGGTGCACCCGTCAGAGAGGGTACATTGATACGAAAAGAAACGAACGTGCGCGAAAGGGACCGAACCGTGGACTGTAGTGTGGCGCGGCCGAGCGAAGCGACGAGCGCGAATACGATTGGTAGGTTAGAGGGAGACGGAAGGAGAGATGGAATTTGTACGAGGAGGGATAGGGCAGAAACTAGCAATCCCCCTCCACAGTTGCGCGAAATAAAACACTGTGCCACAGTGTACCACCCAGGCGCTTCGGCCAAACGCGTGGCCGCGCTCAGACAAGGCCACGCCCGCGCGACCGTACCATTGGCCGCGCTCGCTGTACCGCCAAGATGTTAAGAGTTTATATCTGGCACGGGGTGAAAGGGGGACATACCTAACCGCGTACCCACCTACCCACTCACCCTTGATAAACTATGCGTATAGAGGTCGCGGGGCGCGCGTATTAGGCGCGCGCGCGCATGTGTGTGCGCGCGTGTATTTTCTATCGGCGCTGGCGGAGGCAAAACGGACAAACACATTACTCTTTTATTTAAAACCCGTTCCAACGTGAAATACAATGCGAGCGATGCTCAGACGTTTCTCTCTATGGCTCCGCCTTTTGTTTCGTCGAGACTGTTCTTAACCATGCACGCCTTCTCCGTCCCCTTCGAAGAACGAACATATCCTTTTTTCTTTGCCTCTGCCTTCCTTCTCTCTCTCTCCCTCTCTCTCTTTTCTTCTTCTCACTTATTTCGCGTCTTCCCTTCCCTTTGGCCACGATATTCGCCCGCTCGCGGGTTGCCTGCACGTTTCGTACCGCCGTCCCTTTTCTGTTTCTCTTTCTTTTTCTCCCCGCTCCTCCTTTTTCTATTATCCCTTCTTTTTTACTTCAATTTTTCCTTTTCTCCTCTTTCGGATTCATCGTGTTCCACACTCTGTAAACCACACGGGCGCGCAGCGTCATTGCGACGAGCCTTTCTTGAATCATATTCTACAATGAGGTTTCAATGGGGGGAAGCCCTATTGTCGTGCACCAATGGCGACCGATTTTATAGTGATCTAATGTACAGATGTTATTTACCCCGCAATGAGAACGGAATAAAAGCATTCTATGTATTAAGCATTCTATGATTTCGATCCTTGTATATCTATATCTCTCTCTCTCTCTCTCTCTCTCTATCACCCTGCCTGCCTGCCTACTCGTGCCTGTCTGCTGCGTCGCACAATAATACGCCCGACCCGTGCAGCATATATCGTAGCACAATGGTACTATTACTTTTGACTTAGCCATGCGAACGAGAGTAACTATATCGGTGCGATTCGACGGAACCGGTATTTACAGTGAAATTGCCCGCCTGCCACGTGCACTTACGTACGAGTCCTACCACGAGACAGGCACAGTACAATTCGGTGTAATTCGTCGCGAGTGCGTGCGGCGGTGACGAAAGCAATCGTTGCATCGTCGTCGACGTTCGTTCGTTCGTTCGTTCGCTCGCGGCGCGAGGCCCCCGCGATTGGCCGACGACCGAACGGCGCAGCGTATTGGAGCAAAACGGAGCAGGAGCGAGACGATCGCATCGCTTGCGACCGCGGGGACCGTTACGAGCCGATTAATTCGCGTTCGTGCGTCATTAGCGGGAGCGGAACGACGGCTCTCGCGCAACATTGAAACGCGAGCGCGCGGCTGAACCGGATACGCGTATTCGTCGAATATTCGTCGATCCACGCCGACACGGACCACTTTTTTTTTTCACTCTGGCACATCGGCCACTCGAGGGCGTACGTACGCGCCGATGGATAAATCAATAAACCAATAGCTATGGTAATGCACACCTGCTTTCACAGTATCGGCCCGATCCCTTCACTGCTCGCGGTTATCAATCGGCGGTGTGCGATTTTCTGCTCGTATCGTTTGTTAGAAAATGGCCGGGGGGAGATTGCATTTCATTTTCAACCCCTGCGTCGGGAACCGGGTACCCGGGCACCCATTTCATGTTTCCTGCAAGTATTTTTGACGTTCTGATAGCAGTATCGCCAGATTTGGATGTTTCTACGTCGATGTAGCAATTTTAGATAAAATTGGTTCGCAATTTTTTATGTTATAAAGCGTGAAACGTATTTATACGGCTGTCTGGTAACCGGGGTACCCGGGTACCTATATAAGAGACGAGATTGTTAGGTGTTCTATGCGCATAAGCATGAACCAATTTTTAACTAAAATGATTTATTTATTTATTAAATTACTATAATAAACAATTCTGTGGAGAAGTTCTGCATTATGCTATAGTATTTACGCGTTTATCACAAATAGGACTGTCGCACTCGTGGCAAGCCTTCCGTGTTTTTCGTCGATTCTTTTCGGGATCAGCCTGACGCATATAACAGAATCCCACGAGTTTTTTTTTGAAGTAGAAGAAATTTCATTTATTTCTACCTGACTATTTCTCGTGCTTCGTATTGCCAATTTTGTGGAAAGATGTCTCATAGTTTGAGCATTTGCCAGTCGGGTTCGAATCGTTCGAAAAGAAAGATCTTCCCCTATTTGACGTAGAAACACAGGACGATTATTTAATTTTCTAGACGACATATTATTATCGATAATGCTTCCATCTTTGCAATACGAACTTCTGAAACTTACAAATTATATTTCACGAAAGCACCGTCCGTTTCACCTAACGGCAAAGAATCGTGCGTCTCGAATCGAAAACTGAATACAAACTGATGCATATTGGAGACGGTCTCCGATGCTAACTTATATTTGTTTATATAAACAAGATGAGCATCCATTCTCCAGTTATCGAACTATGAACGATTCGAAGAATGAAAAGTCTAAAACTGGACACTTGAGAAACTGGGGGACTTCATGGAAGATCGTGTACTTAAAATATTTTTAAACAAACTGATACATCATTTCAGTATAAGAATATACGTACAATAGATTTGCACAAAATGTTTAAAGCTGCAGCTGTCGAGTTATAGAAATAAAAGCTAACGGTCTCGAATGAATATAATTTCATGTTTCAACCACTGATTGGCTGCATCGGTCAAGTCCACGAAACAAAGAGAAGTCAATTTATTAAAAATATTTAGATGTTAACTGTCGATAAAACACTTTAACGTTGAAATTATAAAAAATTTAACAGATGCTATCAGCCAATTTGACTAATGCGCCGATGGAAACAGTATGGGGTACCCGGTTGCGAGGCAGACGTTGAAATTTCGCTTGCCAACACAAGGGTTAAATAGGACAATTGCTAGATCACGCAACGTTATCGTAAAACAGAAGAAAAACAAACCGAACAGGTGCATAGAAACAGCTCGAGAAGTGTAGGCAACACCCAAATAATAAAGTTTCAAGTGAATTCTCGTCTCGATACGATTCGTCTCGGTCTACCCTATCTGTACACTCAGTCTTGCATTGAAAAGACTCCGAAAGTATTCACTTACGAAACACGCACACCAAAGGCATCCAGGAATTGCAACAATGAGGGAGCAGCTTTTCAAGACGGTCTCCCACGATTCTTACTGCCCTTACTTGCGACGTCTTCGGATGTATCAGATTTATAGCGTCGAGCAGGTACTGGCAACAACGAGTACTCTGGTCCACCCAGGGGCTACTTAACCCCGGGGCACACAGGTGATCGAGATCAAGATCGCCTCTGTATCGTGTTGCAATGTTTGCCAACATCACTCGGTCCGCCAACACCACGGAAACGGCCGATCGAGTCGTATCCGATCGGATAAGGGAGATTAAGTAGCAAGTTCGGTGGGTCAAGGGGAAGGGAATTGCAGGTAGACGAGGCACGATTCTGTTGATCGGCGGATGCGATAGAAACATGGGCGATGAAAGGATGTGGCCTGTGGATCGCGAACGCCGGCACGGAAATGGTGTTTCTCGGGTTGCGTCGCTTCTCGAACGGCCACGGGACACCGTTCGGTTTCACGATAGATTATTGATATACTATATAATATATATATATTAATATGTTAATGAGCTTTGATAAGACAGAGTTACAATTACATGTATCTGTTAGCGTCTATGCAACGACTTGTGCAACGTATGGTACGGTAAATAGGACCGAAATCTATAAGTAACTGAACGTTGAGTGGTAAGAGATACGTTGCCGCGTGCTGCAACAATGTTGTAGGGAAACTGATCTTGCGTTGACGAATTGGAGAAGGAAGATGTTATGGGTGAAAGATGGGTGAGACGCGAGGTATCAGCAGAGAGATACAGGTGGGATAATATTGGGCGAGTGATGGATTTTTTAGGTAGCCTGTGTTATAAACCGACTTACACGAATCTCCAGAATCAACTTCCGCGAGGTATTAAGGACGGTGAGAAAATTCGCCTCGAGAAATGCAACTGATAGATGTCTATGCTGATTGGTAGACGTAAGAAACCGATGTATTTGCATATTGATGCAGGCGGCTCGCGAGCCATCTTCGGTTCCTTCCTCTATGGACCGATCTGGAGCTTGCACCTCCAGGGAATTGGTGGCTCGCGAGTCATGACTCGCTCCTTCCCCTATCGCTCTATCTGGAGCTTGCACCTCCAGGGAATTGGTGACTCGCGAGTCATGAGTCGCTCCTTCTCCTATCTGGAGCTTCCACCTCCACGGAATTGGTGGCTCACGAGTCATGAGTCGCTCCTTGTCCTATCTGGTGCTTCCACCTCCACGGAATTGGTAGCTCGCGAGTCATGACTCGCTCCTTCCCCTATCGCTCTATCTGGAGCTTGCACCTCCAGGGAATTGGTGGCTCACGAGTCATGAGTCACTGTTTCTCCTATCTGGAGTTTCCACCTCCACGGAATTGGTGGCTCACGAGTCATGAGTCGCTCCTTGTCCTATCTGGTGCGTCCACCTCCACGGAATTGGTAGCTCGCGAGTCATCACTCGCTCCTTCCCCTATCGCTCTATCTGGAGCTTCCACCTCCACGGAATTGGTGGCTCACGAGTCATGAATCACTCCTTCTCCTATCTGGTGCTTCCACCTCCACGGAATTGGTAGCTCGCGAGTCATGACTCGCTCCTCCCCCTATCGCTCTATCTGGAGCTTCCACCTCCACGGAATTGGTGACTCGCGAGTCATGAGTCGCTCCTTCTCCTATCTGGTGCTTCCACCTCCACGGAATTGGTAGCTCGCGAGTCATGATTCGCTCCTCCCCCTATCGCTCTATCTGGAGCTTCCACCTCCACGGAATTGGTGGTCCGCGAGTCATGACTCGCTCCTTCACCTGTCACTCTATCTGAAGCTTCCACCTCCACGGAATTGGTGGCTCGCGAGCCACGCTTGTCTCGATCCTGTGCCTCAGCCAGTCTTTATCTTTGCAAAGGAGCAGGGCGTCTTTAACTGGTAGTGGGGACTCGGTGTCTCTTGGAGGAGAAAAGCTTGCCAGTCTCTGTATCAGTGCATTGGATCTATTAATTTATTCAAATAAATTGCATTAATATCGAACCGGTACCCTCATTCCTAGCCTCCGCTAAATCGCACCTCGTTAACCTAAAACATCTGCAGAGAGAATGATCCAACGTATAATCCAAAGGATAATAATCCAACGTGTACGTTCTTGCGATTTGACGGAGTGATTGTTTGAGTTCGGTGAATTCGGTACCAAATTAATGCAATTTAATTCAATGTGAATGTAATAAATCTAATACAGTGTTATAGTTGCTTTCGTGTCGTGTTGCAAGTACTAATTAACACTACACCTGCGTAACTGACTTCTCACTAAGTTCTTAGACGTAAATTAATAAATATGCGCCGATCAATGCGCTTCAAAGACCCAATCCCAGCTGCTGGAACGTCCCAGAGTTTTACTACCGGCTCGCCGCTGTCTAGGTAAAAAGAACAAGTTCTCTGTCTTGACTATAATTCCGTTCAAAGCTGCATTACAATTCGGTGCCACAATTGACCGTGTCACGAATCAGACTTAACCCAAACCCCTGAAAAAAAATAACGCTTCCCTCAGTATCCAATAAGCCCGTGCATTAACTTCCCAATTAAACTCGCTCCATATCCAACCAGCGCCGATAAATCACTCAGCCACCGCTCAATCGGCATCAGTCGAATCCCCGAGCTCCGCCTTACGAACTTCTCCAAATTTTATCGCCAACGGTGCTCAACTCTTAACTCTTATTTCGTGGGAAATTAATTTCCGTGCGTTTCGTCGCGCGGAGCTCGCCGACGCGACCCACGAGCGTGTCTAACGGTGCCCCGTTGGCCCGACGGTCGAGACAGAGACGGACGACGGAACGTCGCGAGAGAGAACGGTGTCGAATCGAGGGCGGTGCACGCAGCGGCATATATTTCGATGGATCCATAGGCACGGGTGGCATTCACCGCGGCACCGTCGTCGGGTGAAGCTGCGGTCTCACGGTGGCACCGTCGCCGGTGAAATACCGTATGACTTTTTGACGTGCCTTTAACAGATTGAATTGAAAATGGCTTCCACGGTGCCGATATATCCGCGGGGCCGGGTCCGCACCCTGGAAACGATTGCACGAACGGACGGACGTGAGAGACGAGATATACAGGGTGTTTATAGTTATAACCGCATATATATATATATATACATATTTTTTTTTTTTTCTTCTATGAATGATTGCTCTAACTGACGAAACAGGGAGGCGTTTACGATTTTTTCGAAAGAATCCCGTGGCTTTGGAATGTTGATATCGGGTGGTCATTGGTTGAAATGTCGAAGAGTCGGGGGATATTTGTGTGCTGTTTTAGACGGAATCGTATTGCAGTATTTTTTTTAATGGCTGAGGTCGTATTAATTTGTTTGTGTTTTTTTTTCTTTTAATTTAGCCGTCGACGCATTGTTATTGAAGCCTCGAGTTCGGCAGTATTGGGGTTAAGGGAATAATCGCGGCTGAAAATTTGACGGCGAACGAATTTTTGTTTCGATACCGGTTGGAAGGTTGGAATATCGTCTTTTTAATGGAAAAATCGTTTCTGGCTTCTTGGATAATGGTTGCAGCTGGTTTGAGGGTTGGAAGACATTTGATTCTGTACGTGGATGTGGGTACTTGGGTTAAAATACTGAAGTTCTGTTTCTTCGATTTCGTAGCGGTAAAATATCTTGGGCAATGTTACAACGACCACCCTGTATAATCTATTCTGTCCTTTTTTTTCCCTCGTTGCGACCATTCTCTGACTTTCGCACCTCGCAGCAACTTTTTCTCTCCGCTCTGTCCACTTCTCCCATACAGTGCCGTACAAAAGTCTTAGTTCAACCTGCCTACTTTTGTCGTAGCTATTTCGTAGAAAAATTGTGCTGAACACCTTAATGGCGACCCAATTCAGGCCTCGAAGGGTTGATACACATATACGTATGTACACTCGCAGTTCTATAATTCTGTTCTAATAATAATTACAATATAATAATAATTGTGCTCTAATAACAAGTCTACTCTAAAAATAACTCTGCTCTAATAATAAGTCCACTGTAATAATAATTCTGCTCTAACAATAATTCTGCTGTAATAATAATTCTACTTTAATAACAATTCTGCCGTAATAATAATTATGCTCTAATAACAATTCTGCCCCAATAATAATCGCGCTCTAGTAATAATTCTACTTTAATAACAATTCTGCCCTACTAATAATTCCACTCTAATAATAATTCTGCTATAACAATAATTCTGCTCTAATAATAGTTCCACTGTAATAATAATTCTGCTCTAATAATTGTTCCACTCTAATAATAATTCCACTCTAATAATAATTCTGCTATAACAATAATTCTGCTCTAATAATACCTCCACTGTAATAATAATTCTGCTCGAATAATAATTCCACTCTAAGAATAATTCTGCTCTAACAATAATACTGCTCTAATAACAATTCTGCCCTACTAATAATTCCACTCTAATAATAATTCTGCTATAACAATAATTCTGCTCTAATAATAGTTCCACTGTAATAATAATTCTGCTCTAATAATTGTTCCACTCTAATAATAATTCCACTCTAATAATAATTCTGCTATAACAATAATTCTGCTCTAATAATAGTTCCACTGTAATAATAATTCTGCTCTAATAATTGTTCCACTCTAATAATAATTCCACTCTAATAATAATTCCACTCTAAGAATAATTCTGCTCTAACAATAATACTGCTCTAATAACAATTCTTCCCCAATAATAATAATTGCACTCTAATAAAAATTTCACTCGAACATTAAATCCGCTCTGATAATATCTCTCGGGAAACAACTGTTTCGAATAAAAACTTTCGCGCAAGAACACCGTAACCCTCGCACAGATTACCATCTTTCCAGAAACGATTTCCCTCGCCGTACCGCCAGCCAACTATCACCACCAACCCCCCCCCCACCCCCAAACCGCCACTCCTATTTCTCTCCCTTCAATTTTTGCACATTCGCTGATACGGCACATTGCAAGCTGCGCCGGCGGAAACGACGACTGGACCGGTCACTCGAATCACGGCTGGACCGGAAGGGAGGAGGCAGAGGGTTGTGTCCAGCTTGCAGGGTCGCGTAAAAATAATGTCCCGGCTCATTTTTTAAAACCCCGACCGCAGTCAGCCAGAGGACCAACGGCTGCGGGTGAACCAAAGGTCTCCTATGCATAGAGAAAGAAAGACAGAGAAAAAGGGGGAGAGAGGATATATATAATAAAAAAAAAAAAGGGGAGGAAAAAGAAAAATAAACGTGACGGACCGTGGATATAGGCACCGTCGATATTACGGGACGCAATAGCGCCGGGACGACCGGACGCCGGATGAAACGGTCAAAGCTAAAAAGCTCCCTCCCTCTCTCACTCTCTCTCTCTCTCTCCGCTGAAACGGGCTATATATTATCTGCAACCCTTCAAACACAGAACACACCGAGATCCATACATAACCCATATGCGTACGCTTACTCTATGCGCCGTTTCTCCGCCCAGGAGTCCGTTCGCGTTCAGCAAGCTTCATCGTGGCTTCAATGTACGCGATCGTACGCGACTGCACTTGCCTACGAAGATTGAGATGCGGACAAGTGGTCTCTGTCATTTTTTAACGCGCGTAGTGCAATTTAGTGTCCCCATTCGCTGAATCATGCAACACTCGTTTGTTTCTCATATTTGTCCGCGAGCGCAGCACTTATAGCGGTACAATAGATACAGCAGCGGCTAGAGCATTGTCTGTTCGCTGTATTAAACGATTTTATAACTTCTCTTTCCATTTAGATCGTTATTCCCATTTCAGCAAACGCTGCTCGACTAACCGACAGAAATCGGTTACTCGTTGCGTCGCGCCGCGGACAACCAATTAAGTGTCCGTCTGCGCCCAGTCCAAACCAGTGGCCACAGCACGGCCAGTGTGGAAAAAGTCACGTGCACGATTGGCGTGCGATAACCGTGACGCTGGAATAGGCCGAGCTGGGCGTGGCCAGCCGCTCGCTGTGACACAGCGCGTCGACCAATGCCGCGGCGTTACGCGATATGGCAACAGTTGCAAACGCAAGCGCCGTCATCGAGTCAGCGATAGGTTGACGTTCACTGCACGGTGGCTAATGTACGGGCGCAGGCTCAGACTATCGGGAACAGTCTGTCCGGAAGGTTACGCCTGCCGCGAGCTCGACTTGAGATTGGTTACACATTTAACCCATTCACGACGAAGTGCCGTGGCAGCGGCAGGCTGCTCGTCCCGTCTTCGTTGGACGCGTGTAACAATTCTCCGTTTACGAAACTTGGCAACCGGTGGCTCGTCGTGGGAAAAGAAACAGAATTGGTGGGGCGTTGTTCCTTGTGACGCACGGGCTGGACCGTTTGCATAAACAGTCGACGTTTCAATTGGCCCCGTTATTATGGAAAGGGTGGATACGATTGAAGGTTGTCGATGCGCACGTCACGTTTCCTTTGTCACTTACGTAACTAGTTACTAGTTCCGCGTGGTACAGTCCGGATAAGCCGCTGTTTAATTACTTTTAGCAGACTATGTGCGCAGGCTTCTCTGTTTCGTATTATTTCCAATCCTTTCTGAACTAATATTTAAACGAGGTGCAACATACTCTATATATATATATGTCGGTTACAATTTATTTACATCGTTTTTTAAAATTATTTTTCAATGGCACTGCGCAGTTGTGGTACAAGCTTTGGGATCTATGGAAATAAGGACGAAAAAATAACACCAACTTGATACTATACCTACGCTTGTATGTTAGGGACTTAGCTAGTTTCACCAGAGTAACCAATCTAGTTGTTTACGTTCGGCTCTGATCAATGGAGCAACGTAGGCCCAATGATGTCGTCCAAATCACAAATTTCCGGGCACAGCGGTTGGTCATGCTGAAACATTACTGGCAACGGATCGTTGGTGTACTTCCTCAAAACATACAGCATCGTTTCTACTACTTGGGAGGGACTCTTGTAAAAATATTTGTTTCCTTTGTCCGCCTGTTTGTTGCACGCCTCCTTGATGAAATCGCCCTCTGACGTGAAGAACAATATTCTTGGCACGTACTTGCCGTCCGGTTGAAACTTTTTATCTTCCAGAACCGAGTACTTGCCCATTTCCGCTTTTATCATAACGAACCTGGTGAAATTTAGTTACTCGAATAAACGTATGGGTGTGTGGGTAATAATTGAACGCTTAATACACAATGACTTATGGGGATATCATTTTTCGATTAACTCTCGTTGATTCAAATTTGAGGTTAGACTTTGCATAATTGCGTATTTACGATACCTACGTAGACAAGTTGTACGAACTATAAAGTAGGAAACTGGCAAGCGACAATACGGTGTCATCTAATGGTGAAATATTTTACTCGTGGTCGTTCGATGGGTAACCAATCTTATTTATCGTCTGCTTTAATACTTTACCGATCGCTCAGATCCATCAGCCGTACGGACTTCGGAAACTTCTGTTTCAATTGTACGCAGGAAGGGCAGAGTGGCTTATGGATCAGTAAAAATATCGGTTTCTGTGAGTTTCTAGCCTCTTCGAAGCCGCTGCTGAAAGCCCTCCATTTGAATAACCGTTCAAATTCCACATCGCTATCTGCTTCATTGATATTAACTAGATTGTTTGCGACAATATGATTTGCCAAGCTGATTAGATTTAAAGCGCTGAAGTATTTGAAACATTGATTCATAACTTCGACGAGAATTTGTCATAATTTTGTGTCACGATCCAAACAAAATGTAAGCAAGATCGATTCCGATCGTTGTCGATCTCGAAATTTCCATACGTCGTTACGTGACGTCTCTTAAACAATGGCAATTCCATATACTTTATATTCCGCAATAATGTGTAACATGAAACAATGCTGAACGTGAACGAATAGTCAGACATTAATTTTATTAACAAACAATTGATACAGTAGGGTTTTACCATCATCTCGTAGAACTGTTTAATTAATTTCGTACCCGAGAAAGTAGAATAATTTTGTATTCATGGTACTGCCATCTATACGTCGTACCTACTGGACTGCTACGTTTTCTGACCAACTTTTGGGTATGCGTAGTTACTCCTTTATAGATGGCGACACACAAACCCACTTTGTGGCGACCGGGATTTACCGACGTTAGTTGAGAAGTCGCGACCTGTATTACCATCGGTGGGCGTAACTAGATTTAACTAGGTTAGTGTTATTATAGTTAGATTTAAGACTAGTCTGTAGTTCTAGTTGTTTAAGGACTTTACATTTGTAACACTAGGTTTAAGTTTTTGAATCTAGTCAATAGCGTTTAGCATAGTTTACAGTCCAGAAAGAGTTACCGAAGTGGTACGAGTTCCTCGACGACAGCTCGTGAGTGTAGAGAATAATAAAGATCCTAAGTCGATAAAAGTGCAAGAGTTTCATTTTCCATCACGTATCACCGCCACAAAGTATAAGTTTTATGTGTTAGATATATTGTAAATAGATATAAAAGAATAGTTCATAAGTATTAGCTTGTTAATTTGAAGTACAACTTTTTGTAACTTGTATCTTCATCGATAACTTTAAATAAATTTCAATGAAAAGAATTCCATTGCTCTTTTTATTTGGATACCTCAAAAATCCTTGAAAGAACCTAAATCCAATTCCTTACACAAGTACTACCGTGCAGGAACTTTAAATGCAAAGTTCACAAGCGGAGAACTTGTAAAAATAAACCTCAACATTACTAAACATATTTGAACAATGTTGCAAATCGAGCCTAAGAAAATGGATCTAATTTGCAAACGCCTAGCGAAAACGCCACACAGTTGCAAACAACGCCTTGCGAAAATGCAACAAAGTTGCAAACAACACCTCGCGAAAACGCAACAAAGTTGCAAAAATTCTCGAGAAAAATTTGCAACAATGTTGCGCCAAAAATTTTGCAACAAAGTTGCAAAAATTCTCCAGAAAAATTTGCAACTTTGTTGCTCCAAAATTTTTGTAACATTGTTGCACATTTTCTCAAGAATTTTTGCAACTTTGTTGCAAAATTTTTGGCGCAACATTGTTGCAAATTTTTCTCGAGAATTTTTGCAACTTTGTTGCAAAATTTTTGGCGCAACATTGTTGCAAATTTTTCTCAAGAATTTTTGCAACTTTGTTGCATTTTCTTAGATTTAAAACGGTGTTGGAAAATTTTCTCGATTACTTTCGCAACATTGTTGCATTTTCGCGAGGCGTTGTTTGCAACTTTGTTGCGTTTTTTTAAGCGTTATTTGCAAGTATCTTATATTTTCACGAGGCGTTGTTGACAACTTTGTCGCGTTTTCGCGAGGTGCTATTTGCAACTTTGTTGCGTTTCCTTAGGGTTCAACTTGCTATTTTGAATTGCAGAATCAGAAATTCCTGGAACGAGACGTCATTTCCAAGAACTGCCGGTGTCGGTTACCACCTCGCATATCATATTCTCCTAATGCAAATCCACGATTTTGAGGGAGATATTTTGCCAGAAATCCAGGGTTTCACCAGCGCTGATATTTCAGGACATCCATAAAGAACGCCAAATTTAATTATGTTTAGGGCCATTTTTACAAGTGTCCCGCTTCAGAAATTTGCATTCAAAGTTCGTCCACGGTACTTCATGTATAAGGAATTGGAATTAGGTTCTTTTAAGGATTGTTAAGGTGTTAAAATAAAGAGAGCCGTGGAATTCTTTTAATTCAAAATTTATTTAAACTAATCCATGAAGATATAGGTTACAAAAATATTCTAACTTAAATTGACAAGGTAATACTTATGAACTATTCTGTTATATCTATTTACAATATATCTAACAACGAAATCATGTATTAACTCTAAACTAAGATTTGTGTAATACAAAAAATACTAGAAACATAATAATCTAATACTTATAAACTATTCTATGAAGTTAATTTATAATATATCTTACAGATAAAACTTATACTAAAATTTACGTATCTTCTATGATAAAGCTTATTTTAAATTACAACGATTGTGCAACTTGTGCATATGTAACTTACTTATTATATCTGTCATTTTATATTTAGCATATTCAGTACAACTTGTAGTAAGAGAAATATTAAACTTTATACAAGATCTACCAAATAAACTGAATCTAAAATAAAATATATAATAGATATACATAACAGTTAGTTACACAATTGTCCTAAATGGATCTTACGCGCTAATAATTACAAACTCTTTTTATAAACTAATTTACTATAACTAAAGTATGTGGCAAGCATGATTCTTTCTTGTTTCTTGCATTTGCGTGTGATGAGAAGTGCAGGTCAATGCTCCTTACTCTTTGCCTGCGAAACCTGCACACACAAAAAATATATTAGTAAAGGTATGTAACCGGAGAGAGAAAGATTGTTAAGGGATATTTGGAGGAAGAAGAAAAAAGGGAAGGGAAGGGCAAATCATAAGCATAAGAGAAAGCAAGGATGGATTACTTAAAAAGGAATGGAATCAGTCTCGTAAGAGTGAATTTGATCAGAGCGGAAGTAAAGGAATTGATGGAGAGCCATGAAAGAAGAGACTATGAAATGCCACAGCAGGAACGAGACAATAAAAGTGAAGAACTAAGATCTAATGAAAGGTTTAAATATATTAGAACGGCAACACTAGTAAAGGAAAAGATGCATAAACGAGGGGAATTACCCAGTGTAGTTACAGGTGCAGAAGAGAGTAGACTGAGCAGCACGGTAGCTTGGGTGTGGGAGTGAAGTAGCATCGATCAGAGAGCAAACAGCAAAGCGTAGAACAATGTGCAGCAGTGTGAAATGGCGAAGGCTTCTGCAGCATAAATTAAGATATATGTACATTTAGTTCTGCGTAGCACCTTTTGTTATATCAAATATAAATATTTGATATTACACTTACATCTGCCTTGATTGGGGGGTGGCAAGACCTATTCTCTTTACGCACAATGACAAGTGCTGGTCAATGCTCCTTACTCATTGCCAGCGAAACCTGCACACACGAATAATATACTAGTAAGTATCTAACAGGAGGGAGAAAGATTGTTAACGGATATTTAGCGGAAACAGAAAGAAGGGCCAAACTACAAGCATAACAGAAGGATAAGATTATTTGAAACGGAATGGAACGAGTTTGGCAATGTGAATTTGATGAGAGCTGAAGTAAAGGAGTTGACGGACAATCTTAAAGGAAGATCTTATGAAATACAATAGCAGAAGTGGAACAGAAAAATAAAAGAAACAACATATAACGATGACGCTATGATATAACGTTACACTAGGCGATCTAGTGCGTAAAATGCGAGGGGAAAGCTTAAGAATTGGAAACAGAAAGATATACATATGATAGATGTGCAATAAAGTTAGATTATATTTGCATTAACGATAAGTACAAATTTAATGGCTACGAGGACGAAATAAAGGAGAATACTACCGTAAGTATGTACTTATCAAACAGACGAAAATTTATTGCAAGAACAAAATATTCAAAGATGTAAATACCTTAGCTAAGTAACTTGTCAAAAATATTTGACGGATCCTTGGTTTGTTATAAACAATTAAATTAATTATTAAATGTGGATAGCTTATTTCTTTCCTTTTCATTTAACACCCCATAGACTACAAAATAAACACCAGAAGCCGAGATAACAAATTTAAAAACAACATCGCGGTTTACGATCTGTCGGTAATAATGTCAGTGACATAGCCATGGAACTCGCGCACTAAGGCCGCATAGACAGTAGGTAATCATACACGTGGCGCCATCTCGCGTTTGCCGTCATTTTCGCAGTTTTCCGCACCGCCAAAACCGAATACCAATTTAAACAATTGCGTATTTCTCGGCTTCTAGTGCGTATTTCTTAACCGGGCTTGCCTTAAATTAAAGCCACGGGCCACAGCTACCTGCTCCAACAGGAGCAACAGTGTGGCACTTGTGGTTTAAAAGTTATTAACTATTGAAGAATCGGCGAAACTGCACTCCGGGTCACTGTGATTACCTCGGCTTCTGGAGGCGCTAGATCAATGATCGAGGGCTCAAAATGCAGGTAAAGGATGCCGTTACACGACAATAGGCGATTTACAAATGCTACCTGCGCTGTTAATTTTTTACAAACAATTTAACAATTCGTTTGAGAACTGCACCGAACATATATACGAGGGCCGATCTAATGATGAATCAGATCGTTCCTTGAACCTAAGGCTTCAATTTGAGACGTCGTTGATTAAAATCGGCCCAGCAGAAGCCGAGATAATTGAATTTGTTTAAAGAATTGATAAACAAATGCGATTACTGCCACTTCCTGGCTAGGTACATCAATGACCAGAGGATATAAATTAAAGCCGGAGGCATAGGCTACTGTCTGCAATAGGTGGGAACATTATTCCATGTGCAGTTCATTTGTTATAAACAATTAAACAATTGAAATTGTTACCACGGCCAACTGCATATAGTTGCAGCAACGGGGTGTTATTCATCGTGTTGCTCCTTTGTTTCCTTTTCTTTTGAGACGTCGTTGATTAAAATCGGCCCAGCAGAAGCCGAGATAATTGAATTTGTTTAAAGAATTGATAAACAAATGCGATTACTGCCACTTCCTGGCTAGGTACATCAATGACCAGAGGATATAAATTAAAGCCGGAGGCATAGGCTACTGTCTGCAATAGGTGGGAACATTATTCCATGTGCAGTTCATTTGTTATAAACAATTAAACAATTGAAATTGTTACCACGGCCAACTGCATATAGTTGCAGCAACGGGGTGTTATTCATCGTGTTGCTCCTTTGTTTCCTTTTCTTTTGAGACGTCGTTGATTAAAATCGGCCCAGCAGAAGCCGAGATAATTGAATTTGTTTAAAGAATTGATAAACAAATGCGATTACTGCCACTTCCTGGCTAGGTACATCAATGACCAGAGGATATAAATTAAAGCCGGAGGCATAGGCTACTGTCTGCAATAGGTGCGAACATTATACCATCTGCAGTTCATTTGTTATAAGCAGTTAAACAACTAAAATTCTTCTTTCGAGACGTCGAACCACAATCGCAGCCCCACACACCTCTCTGCAGTGCAGTGCAAAAGAATTACCGCCACAGGTGCCAACAGCGCCTTTCGATCAGTTCTCCGAGCCTAGAGCAGAAAAGGGACGGAAACAGAAAAGGAAATGAGGCACAAAAGGGAATGAAGCAAAAAGGCAAAGATATGGGAAAGTACTATGCGCAGTCAATTCGCTCGAATTATTTTCCACATAATTACCAAACGTCTCTTAAACGTTTAATAATTATGCAATAAATAATTGATTGCCCAGGTCTCACCACGTGGAGGTTACTGCGAATGGAGACCCACCCTAGCCACGGCCCTTCCACCCTCCAATTGCGGGAAAAGTAATTTTAGTATCATTTTTGAGAAAGAAAACTCTCCTATTATCGTCATTTTGTAGAACGTTCATTATCTGATCGTAGCACAAATACGACAATAACAGGAGTACTTGGAAGAATCGCGACCGCGAACTAAATTGAATAACAGTAGGAAACCTGAAAGAAAATCTGCAAGAGGATGCAATTTCCTGAAATAAAACTTTCTAAAAAATATATCCTCAGATCTTAAAAACTAGACAACGAAATATTAGTGCAGTGGTGAACACCGCTGTCTTAAAGACTATGACACAGCTTAAAAATAAATCCTCCCTTATTAAATACTAGATTAGATTCAAATTCGCCCTGCCTGTCTAAAGATCTAACTTAACACTAGTATGACCCTGCCTAGTATAACATCTAAGAGTTCAATTGAAAGAACAATTTCAATAACATCCTACCTACATAGGACTCTAATTAATACTTTCCCATACTGATACAGGTATAAGTATGCAAATACTTAATATGTAATAATTAATGGGGGAATTAATTCGTGGCCCATGGTGTCCTAGAACAGACTGAACCAATTTTTAGTTTCATAAACCCTGCCTAAGTAAAAGTCTAATAATTTCAATTCGTGTAAAACCTGCCTGTATAAAGATCTAAGATTGCGTGTTCAAACAAAACCTACCTACATAAAGAGCTAAAAGTATTGTTCGATTTATAATTGGGCCTGCCTAATTAATTATCTAACACCTGTAATTAGTTAAATGGGCAAGGGCTGGGGCGGGGTGGGGCGGGGTAGGGCGGGCTGGGGGTGGACGTGTTTACATTATACGTATTTTCATGAATCCTCTTCTTTAGTTGATTCTTATCAATGTTTCTGAAACAAACACAAACTCGAAATAATTAGTAAAGCATTATAAAAATGAATTCTTAAACTCTCCGAAATTGGATCGACGAGGCTGTCTCTTTGATTTGATAATTTCCAATCGTGTCTTTGATAATATTTCTGCGTTTGTATTGTATACATTCCACTTTTGAATCTCTGGCGTACTTGCATTTGGATTCATCTGTAACAATCTCATGAATTGGATCAGTAACATCCCCAAGTCCCTCCATGTTATATTTAAATAAAGCTGCTGTGAATTCGTAATAACCGATTTTTATGGAAGATAATAAATCCCAATTGATATAAAAAGTGTAGCTACATTTTAGTAACAATTGGTAATCGGATTTCGGCCAAGTTGATATATTCTTTTCTACTTTTATAGATCAAACTGAATGGTATTATCAATTTTCTTAAAAACTCCAAATTGAAATAGTCACATTTCGCTACAATTGATTCTATTTTGCTTCTACAAAGAAGCGACAAACGATTATTCGGCAGCAAAATATCAAACTTCCACTACCACCATGCCGAGGTCCAACTACGGCCAAAAACATTTTTCGGGCAAGGATTTTTGTTTGAACATTTACGGATATCGCGAGTGAGTTTCAATTTCTACGAAGCAAGCTCGAAAAGTTATAAAAATTGGCTCTATTAAAAAAAAGGTGAAAATAAAATTGTAACGATTAAGAGAAAATATTTTGAAATTAAACTCCAATAATGAACAGTCACTAGTATTGACTCTAATTGAAATCTACTATCTCGAATTATTTCTTTTTTTCTATTTTTTTTCTTTTCTTTTCTATCTTTTCTCTTTTTCTTTTTTTTCTTTTCTTTCTTTTCTCTTTTTCTTTTTTTTTCTTTTCTTTCTTTTCTCTTTTTCTTTTTTTCTTTTATTTTTTTCACTTCTTTTCACTTCGTTCACACAATAACTTACTATTATGTATACAAATTTTTAGCAGTATTTCCATCAACAGACATTCCAGGTGGTATAATTATTAAGAAAAAAAAATAAAAAGAAAGACAAATATAAAACACTGAAAAGAAAAATTACACCATATACAACAAGAATTGCCAAAGAATTGGTCAGCCATGATCTTTGGCTAACGATAATGTGCCACCCTCCAGGGTGGCTCAGGGGCAGGCTCCCAATTGTGAGCAATTAGGGACTGGTATTCGCAACTCTAATTAAAAACGCGATCTTTAATCAACGCAACGCTAACTGGAACTCGCGACGTAATCATTTCGCAACACTACTTATTAAGACCGACAGAAGACAAACATTACATTATTTGTAATGTCAAAAAACAAGCTAATTGAAGATCCCCTGAAAAGTTAGCTGAAGGCTCAAGACGCGAAAATAATTTTCGCAACACTAGAAACTTTATCACACGTAACATATATTATAAAATACTACAATTCAACTAACAATAAGAACGGCAAAATGGCAAGAACAATCGCGACATCGTTGCGCAACGCTAAATCAATCGCGGTTTTCAGTTGCTCGCAACTCTAATTAAAAACCGCGTGGCATTTAACGCAACTCTTATTCGACCCGTTATCAAGTTTCTCGCAACTCTAAAGCAACGCGATATTTTTGGGAGGGCTGTATCGTTGGGCCGGAATGTGCGTCGGCCAAGTACAAATAAAAATTCTACGAATGAAAATGCAAGCACAGTGACAAAGTAGTAACAAAGAATGATTCCCCATTCTTAAAAAGAATGGCGAGCCATTGGTAGTTGCCCTCTTGAGCGACAGTTTGTCGGGCCTCTTCAGCATATAGCCCCTTCTCTTCGTTGGACCCGAGGGCCAGCTGAAACTTAAACTAGGCTCGAGGCTCTAATCGGAAACCAAGGAAAAACTTATAAATGTGAAATAAAGAGTTTAAATCGCGGAGCTAAATGGAACGCACGCGACCGAATCACGACCAAATAAAATCGTAAAAATTGTGATTGCGGAAAATCGCAAAGATTACGATTAAAATTATAATCGTTCTTCGTTCACGCGTGCAGCCTCGAGCATAAAGTAAGGCGTTTCGTTTCGGAACCTAAATCGCGACCACGACCGCGAAGGATTCGAAAAATCGATAGGCAAAGCCAGAGGCGAACGCATTTTCGATCGCGCCACAGCTTCACCGTCGACTTTTCAAATCAGATTTCCTGAAACAGGTTGAACACGCGAAATAGTGCCTACCCGATCAGAGACTGTGTCAACCTGCCCGGCCCTACCTACTTATGTCTATCAGTCACACCAGAAAGTATGCTACCTATCCTACCTAGACCTAAATTTAAAAAATGGCAAACAGGCACACCAACACACGACACTCCACGGTTCTCAGTCAAACACTTGGGCGCAAAAGCCTACACTAGGGAGGCGTCCCGGGACACCCCCGACATCCAAGTGCTGTCTCACAACATGCACACTCTAAGGTACGTACCATTTGCCTGAAATCGACTGACAGTGGCTGGGATCTTTGCGTTCGCATGGGTAAAAACCATGCCGCGGTTGATATTTAATAGAATAATTAAATAGCACCGATGCTATAGGTACTTGGTAGCAGTTGATAAATATATTCGATTATTAGTGCAATTAATAGTGAAAATGATGATGTCTCTTTTTTAAATTAGTGGGCATCTTAGCTTGGTCATAGTAGCTAAATTTTAATACGGAACGACGCAAATCCACAGCCTAACCACACACACAATGCGGATATTACGTCGCGCACGATACACCAAACGCACTGTCAGTCGCCAACAATAAATCATTCAATAGCTTATCAACTAAAGAAATATCGTCGTGCTCTACCACCGTTTTCCCACCCAAGTAGCACCTGGGCACGTGAGTGGGATCCGGGCAGTGAACACGGAAAGGGTTAAACCTGGAAATCCTCGTCTAAAAAGATGATAAAGACGTACTCATTTTCTAACGGGCTAAATATATATTTATATATGTACCAGATCAATATATGATTCTATTTTATTGAAGAGATAATTCAATGACTCTACTTTAATAGGAAAATTCAGAAATGACTCTACTCTATTAGAGAAATTATACAATGACTCTACTTTATTAGAAAAATTATGCAATGACTCTACTTTATTAGAAAAATTTATCGATGACTCTACTTTATTAGAAAAATTATGCAATGACTCTACTTTATTAGAAAAATTATACAATGACTCTACTTTGAAATACTTTGAATTAAATTGAAACATCCTCGGGCGTTCCCGTCATCAAAGCATTGCTTCTAAATTGCAAGATTGGTTTTAAAGTAGATTGCCTTGATATCGAGATCTACCCGTTCGCGTATTGTCTTCTTATACATTCAGGTTTAATTAATATCTTGTACGGAAGAAGTGAATTTATTGATATCTTTATACGGTAAAGACTAATATGGGCATCGAATAATTTTATTATTCGATAGTTCCAACAAATTGACAAGGTAGGTATAAAGTAAAGGTACTTATATACCTTTACTTTATATTCAATCCAAGTAGAAAAAAACAAGAAATACTACGTTCTTACTAACAGCAATCACTATGCATTTTATTATAACCGTGCACACGTTTCAATTGACAAATAAACGAAGTCGAAGGGTATTCGACTTCTCCACTGCAAACTAATGCACTTACGATACTGGACGTTACTTTATATTCATTTAATAATTAATAACTATTTATACATTGGTTTCATACGTCTTCAATTAAATACTCTATTATAAAAAGATGCATAGTGATATATTTCATACTAAATTTGAAACGCGTTGTACAAGAAGACCTATCCTCATATAATATAAAACAGTAAAGAAGTTACTACTCATGAGTATATTTTCATATACCCATGGTCACGGTGCTTGCAAGAAAAATCTACGTAATTACAACCAATCACTCGTGTCGGTTCGGACCCTTCGTCCTGCGACATGATTGAGTGACCGGAGGAACTTTAAAGCATGCCACTCACCGGTTGCAGACTCACCAGGGGCGCGATCAAGCTAGTCGCCATCGAAGCCGTGGAAGCAGCTGAAACATTCAAGAAGGGCAGACAACATTAAAATCTTTGTATTTCCAGTACTATTCGAATGTGTTAATTATCAAAGATTATTGGAATACAAGATTAAAGACATAAAGAGATACTTACTCGTCAAGTTGATGGATGAAAGCCCGAACTCGCCGAACAGGACACTGACTCTAATGGAACACTTATGATTGGCAAACAAAATGATTCTAATCTCGCGAGAGTATTATTTCGGAGCAAACAAACACTGACTCTACTTTCGCGTCTCTTTATTGTTATTTACGTTTAATTATTATTAAGAGCGGTTACGCTCAAAAAACAATAAAAAGAACTTTGACGGAGCAAGCACTGACTCTACCGACCGCATTGCGCGCGGTCATCAAAATTTGCTGGAAGAAAATCTGCACAAGTTAGTAAATGAGGAGAGGAGGTAGAAATTAAAGCAATACACATGTGATTTTATTTGTCTCTTTCTTATTTCTTTATGTCTGTTGAGGAATTACTGCTTTTGTTTTAATAAAGTACTACTGTATTAGGAATTGTCTATTGAAGATGTATTATTATACATAGATTAAAATAAATGACGTCAAAAGCGTACTGTGACTGTTCTTTGTCAGAGTTTTAAAAGTGATCATGATCCTAGTAAGTAAGCAATATCGTGCATTTATAAATTCCCGTAGCTGCTTATAGAAATCAAGACTCGAAACTATTTATCATGCTTCAAGGGCATGTCAACAAGTACGTAGGTACGCGTGCTACACTGCACCGAAAACACAATTTGACCGTACTTGTGCCTAGGTCACAGAGATAATACAAGTGTTTTATAAATACTAGTGAAGCTATAATAGAAATCGCGGCCAAATGCAGCGAAACATGAACATATTTCAGTCTTTCGTTTAGAATTAAGGAAATTTACTAACTGTAGTTTCAATCGTGAATATTGTAAGTTTAATGTGAAATGTTTTCATTAATTAATGAACGTGGATATACGAATTGAGGGAAGGAAGTATTGAAATCTATTTACAATAATGAAAGTGTTCAATAACTTTTACCCGAAGGAAATGAACTTGAGCCGAAAACCAATTGCCAGATAAAAAGAGATATACATAAACCGTTGAAATTATACGTTAAATGTTACCAGTCCTTCATCAAAAGTCGTCGGACTAATTGTTAAGCGTCGTGGTAATTGTATTTCAATAATCTATTCCTGCAGCCGCAATATATTATTCTCTACCAACCAATCATCCACTGCAACTGCAACAAAAAGAAAAGCAACGTGATAAAGCTGTGCTAAGATCAGAATCGAAATCGATATGTAAGTGTCATTGCAAACAAAATAAACGTAACCTTAACACCGCATCGAATCCCAATAATCGTATAATAAAATGTAATAAAGATTCGAAGAACCGCTCAAAATAATAAATTAATTAACCCGATATTTTAATAAACGACTAGTTGTGTATCAAAGAATCGGTGGTACCGGTGACCAGTCAAGCGTCCAGCAAAAGAGATTCGATAATGAGTTTAATGTACATCCGCGATAGCCAAACGGTTGTTAAATAAATGCGTATTAATTAATAGAAGCTAGTAGTCAAGCGTATGTGGTTGTAAAGTGGACCCGGAGATGTTATTGGATTGTAGGGTTATGTATATCACTAACCTTTGACAGCAGAGGTGTACCGCACGCTACGACGCTTGAACTCATACTGACACCGCGCGCACTGCGCCCTACGCATCCCCACTCCGCGACGAGCCGGCGCGTCGCTATCGCTCGGTCGCGCTCGGTCGCGCTCGGTGGTATTCGCTATATCGGAAATCTCCGACGGCAATTGATCGGTGCCGTGCGCTCTTCTATCCGAAGGTCATACCTACTGGACTTTTGCAGATTCTGACCAACTTTTAACTGCACCTACGATCTCAGGATTGTACCTACTGGACTTGTATAGCTTCCGATCCCGTTTAGTTGAACCAATAGGTCATCCTAGCTAAATCCGTCCAAAGCGTTCACACATATTCACACAATCGCTTCCGGCTTGACCACCCAAGTTCAGTATATAATAGTTCCTCAATTGACCACTATTCGTGAAAAGAGGGTGCTCAAATCGGTCTTAAGATTCCAGGTCGGTATGGCAGTCACGATGGGTCACGGAAGTCCATGAGATGGTTGGACAATTCATATATCTCGACTGCTGCTTTGTTTCAACAGGCGATGAATGCATAGGGAATGTTGGGAGATTCGATTTGGGTTTTATTACTTTATTGTTAAGGGTAAAAACTACAAGCGTTGTGTACTGCTATAAAATATACTGAATTCTTTGTATATCTTGCAGTCCGACCAATTTTTGCCTACACATATACATAAATAATTGAAGATTAAAGATTTTCTAGATCATCCGCGTTTCTCAACCATTTCTAAATATAACTAAACATATTTGTTTGCGATGAAATCGCAATGAAAATGACTGTATACACAGCCTGCAAGAAACTGGAACACTTATTTGCATAGATTATTCAAATTATGCACATTTGACAGTTATATCTACATGTGAAAGGTAACATTCAATAGAACAACTTAATGTTGTAATTTTAATATTTAATCAGTTGAAAAACGCTGTACTAGATGCTACTAAAACTTGGTCATCTTATTTTCAGAGTTTGGACAATGAATTCCTTTCCAAACCTTCGTCCAAGGCTCGCAAAACCAAATCCACGTTTTCAGGTGTAGCATTTATTCCTAACAATCCAACTCGTAAGACTTTTCCGCTTGTTGGTCCCAAGCCTTTAGCAATTTCAACATTGTATCTAGAATAATGCCCATAGCTTATGTTTTTGATTATGTTGCAAGTGTACAACACATACATTTTAATTAATTATCTGACAAGTGTTTGAAAGGGTTGCACTGGTTTCATTAAAAAGGGGACTTACTTGTCCACGGCTCGTTTCACAACGATGTTATCAACGACGCCAGGTGGCAGCTCTATGAGGGTTATCGTGGACAATTGATACTGTGGAATTTTCACATATGATCGAAGGCCCCGTAATTCAAGACCCCTTCTTAATCTGGCAGCTGCACCAGCGTGTCTGAGCCAGATCGCCCTGAGGCCCTCTTCTGCAATTTCAGCTAACGCTTCCCGGAGTCCGTACAACAACGTGGAGCTTATCGTGTGATGATACACACGGTCCTTGTTTCCAAAACATTTCCAATACGTACCAAGCACAGTTAGATCCCAGTAAAACGAGATTGGTTTGGTCTTCCTTTGAAACAGCTTTTGCCTATTGCAGATAGTAGTAATATTAATAATACCATTGAGCTTCAAATCAATGAAATAGGTATTAAATAAATAATAATTAAAAATCTTCTTCATTGATTAAAAGAAGAAGCAATACTATAATACTCGACATTTCTTACGATACGACATGTACGATTTTCACTGTGAATGACTGTATAGCTATATCTACATATATAACCGAATTATCCACGATAATGACGAGGTGTTACTTATATAGAGAGCCATTGTAGTATCATCGAATAAGAATTCATCACTCGTTCGCCGTTATGAATCACCCAACAACGGATGGGCCGCGAGTCGCCATGATGAGTTCACGGATTCGATTTATATTCCAAAGGAATCACATAGAGTCCCCATTCTCAGACTATTTTCACCGCGTTATTGTGTGCGTGTGTGTCTGTGTCTGTATGCGGTTCAAAAGAAAACCGCAAAACCATTAAATATGCACGTACTCTGCCCGTGAACTGAAGGAAATAGGAGCGAGTCCTGGAGGTGCGCCGAGAACCTTCTGGCTACCTGTATAAGCGGCATCGATACCCCATGAATCCATAAAGAACGGTTCGCCGGGCAGTGACGCAACCACGTCAACCATTAGGAGAGCGCCGTATCTGCAATTACCATACATGTATTGTCCTACGTATTATTTTCGTTTGTACGCTGACTGTTCTAAAAGAAATTAATTAAATTCATTGCATTGCTCAGAATTACTATAGGTATCGTATATTCGTTTGAGCAGAAATGATGATATCCATTGGTAGAGCGCAACGATAATTGTATGACTGTAAGAAATTTGATTTTTACAAACAGACGTGTAATACAGGATCCTATTTGCAAAGATTTTAATTGAATTCGATTTAATATTCGCAACTGAACAATGTGGCAGAAAGAAACGGTTATATACTTGTGTACAAGGTCTCCAAAACCTTCCAATGGTTGTTTCAAGCCTGTAGAGGATTCACCTTGGACCATGAACACCACCGCCGGTTTATACTGTTCCAAACCTAATGTTAATTCATCCAACGTGATACCTCTCCCGTGCTTCGTTTCTATCAGCTTCGCCTGCGTTTCAACGTTTATTATACAGAAGCGGAACGCAAAAATTTTAAGAATGATTCGTGAGAAAAGAATATAGTGTAACACCTACATCTGCACCGATTCGGGTAGCCATGTCAGCTGCGCGTTGACCCCAAATCCCACACATGACGATGAGTATAGTGTCACCCGGTTCGAGTAAGTTTACCAAACAGGCTTCCAGACCACCATGGCCCGATGCGCTTAATGCCAAAGTGAGTCTGTTTTTAGTTTGGAACACATATTGAAGGCCCATCTTAATTTCATCCATAATCTATAAATTATCGATGATATGATAAAATTTTTTATACTTTTACTGTTACCGCTCTACTACAGTAATTGTTATTATTGTACAATCATTAATTTAGTTGGCAATAAAAAAAAGGAAAATAATGCCGGATTTTTTCAATGAAAGACATGATATTAATTTGCGAATAAGTATTGTATGTATTTGTTAATTTTTTAGATAATTAAGTAGTAATTTCGGTTTTCAATGAAACTATTCGAACATGAATAACGTGAAAGGAGTACCTTATAGACTTCAGGTTGCAGATGACCAATAATTTGATGCTGAAGGGACCGAAGAACTCGCTTCGAGCAATTAGTTGGCCCAGGGCCCATTAAGGTTTTTACAGGCGGCTGCAACTTTGTTCGAAGTATCTCAGGCGGCTCCTTGTGGACGGCAAACTTATCCCATTCGTGAGACATACTGATGCCCTTTTTTTAAAGTTCTCAATATTAAAATTATATCGTGTCTGAAATTGTCAGAGGGTGTAAAATTTGATGAGTCCAAGACTCAAGAGGCTACATTTCGAAAGGTCTACGATATGAAAAGTTTAAACTTTGAAAAGTCCAAAGTAATAAGTAAAATTAAATAAACTCTTTACTGTTAAGGGATGATTGATTGTCACCTACACGATTTCAAGATCTATCTTTTGCCCACTCTGTGACGTACGAACCCTTATTCTCGCAAGTTTTTCCTTTGCCGATTCAGCCACAGTCAGTACTGTTCACGGTACAACAGTGCGTAGCACACTGACTGTCAAGATACAGTCTCCGCGATTTAATCTTTAGACATTTTAGCGTTTAGTATGATTATACCAAGCTTGCAAGTGTCGTCCACGGTGGATCGTAAATTAACCCGATTTTTAGCCCAGTATACAATAGTACGTACTCAGTCAGAAGAATGATGAATGAAAATACTTTACACACGCATTACTGCAGTCATAAACTACACACTGGGTAAAAGTCACGGTACTTTGGCGCCTGTTAGATTTTCACGCTTTCCTCGTTGGTAAAATCGGAAAACTAATGCCGATAAATCGGAACAATTTCGAGTTATACACATAGTATATCAATGGAGGAATGACGTATTTATTCAACGTGATATCTTTACGGTAACGTTAACGGTGGTTTCGAGTAATTTTTGCTTACTAATTACGCCTGCGCGTTTAATTACGATTGTTACATTTATTCGAACGACGTAAACGTAACGAATGTCGGTAGAAACAACGATTAATATACAAGTAACGCGAAAGAAGAAACGGGAAACATTGCAGCATTTATCAATTTATTGAGCAACGGCGGAGCACAAAGAAATCTTTTCATTGAAAGTTGAAAATAGCTTGATACGTTATTACGTTCTGATAACCTCTTGAATTCTAGCGCAACTTACGCAAATAGTATTATAGTAAACAGTTCGAGAAATGCAAATGCAATGATTGCTGGCACCGATTGAATTTTTGTTCTCGTCATAAAATAAATTGTACATTGATATGAAGTTTATAATATTTTATATTTTAAAATCTGGAGCCTAATCGAACGATATTAATGTATAAATACTAATTTGCGATGAACGGAAATGTATATTTATGTATGCAGTGGTGGATGATAGTTAAATACAAGAAGAAAGTGAAATCCAAGTAATAATCATATAAATAATATTAGTACTGATACTTGTTTTAGTTCATGCGATGCTTACTCCCTTTTATAGTTATTAAAGCTATTAAAACATTATATTACTACGTCTTTCTATCATAAATTCCCTTTTTAATTAACACGAAGTAAATATAAGGACTCGGTTCCTTAAGTTCCTAACTGTATCACCTTGAAGATCCGGTTTGTTTTTGATAATATTTCAAATGGTTTCAAATCAAAATTGAATGACCTCCAGGGTGACGTAATTAAACGTAATTATCTTCTCGAAAGATGCACGCATAGGCGACACATGAAGGTCGAATTTTCTTTGTTAAATGAAATTATATATTTTATTTAATTGTAAACGTCGTGGAGCTGTTCTATAAAATATTGAATTTATTCAATAGATAATCAATTGCAGAAAAATAGCATTACAATTTACATAGCTTTGCAAACTCCACGAAACTTTGTCATTTCGGTTGAAAGCCGATAAAAATGTGTTTACTAAATATTTGTATAACATCCATTCCTGTAGCTTGCACTTCCAACAATATTGAAAAGGAATTTTGAACAGATTAATTTTATATCTTTATAGCTAGATCATAAAAGCCATTTCATCTCCGTCCTTTCCTCTCTTTCCTAGGAATCTCAATTATGCTACTATTTCCCAAAGTGTTCTAACCTAAATCAATGTTATTGGCCAATATGGCAGCATTTGGTAGCGGAAGGACGAAGGGCTACGATAGTCCCGTAAACTATGTAGCAACTACTGAATAGCTCTGACTCATTGTCAAAATATCATATGATAAAATGTGTTAATGGAAAAAATTAATGTGTTTCTAAACATATATTATGTACATACTATTGCTTGTTCTCGTGGTAGGTCCGCCATTAGTTTTCTACGATGAGTGCGTTATCAGATCAGCTTCGAGTTACGTTTATCAAAGCTGCTTTCGTGCTCGTCCGTCAGCCACGTCTGTTAATCAAGTATTCTTTCTCGCGTATGCACATATATATATATACCTACATCCTACAGACGCGCGACAGTAAAATGTCGTGTACTGATAAATTGCTGGTGGTGTGCGTGTGCCCGATTTGATGGTGTCGAGTCGGATTTGTCAAAATTTAAAGAAAGGGACGCGTAGAGCTGCAGAAATGGTATCTTTTTAATAAAATATAAGTTCAAAAAGAATGACGATAGTCGAAATGCGTTCATTCTGTAAATCGTAAAAGTAGGGATTGACATTGCGTTACGTTCAATTCTAGTTTATGCTTCGTGCAGAATATTTTGTCATATGAAGAGAGGAAATAGATAGCTTGATAATTGATTTCGTATTCAATTAAACGAGTAATTTCCGTATTTGTCAGCTAGCACGCAATTCATTAGCAGTTAAGATTACCTGTTATTTGTAAGGTTTCACAGCTGGCTGGATACATAAATCAATCTTCGTGTGCCTGTAAGTAAAAAGTGCTATGTATCTAGTTCAGAGTCTGGTAAGAACAAATTTCCTGTTGCGTATTCAACGTATATACATATATGTATATATGTACGTGTACGTATTTAGAAGCTCATAATGGAGCACGGATGCTTCATTCCATTCGCTAGAATGAGAAGAAAATACAGGAACACTATCTCTGGGACAGTCATTGGCATTAGCATAAAGAAAGGAATTTCAAATTACATTGTATATTTTTCATAATTCATTCTACTAAAATATTTCGCGGTATTCTTACATTACTTATTATACGTAACGATCATTCGTATTAATATGAAAATATTATTTTTCATCATAAAAGTACTTTTCTATTCAAACGATATATTAATACATATACATAGCTTAAAAATTACAGCATTAAATCGAACATGTGTTGATCAATATAAGCAGTTCAACTTCAAGTTAAACCTTCAAGCGAAAAAACGTTTATTAGAGCGTATATACGAAACAAATCTGCATAAGAACGCACCAGAAAGTGTTCTGCGCATGCAAGGCGCATCATATTTCATCTACGTATGCTTTCTCGGGCAATTAAAAACCCGAGATTTTCTGTTGACTAAACAAACCAACGAAAATGCAGATCCATCGAGGGTCAAGTTCGGTTGCACGACGTCTTCACCCCACCAACATCCCCCACCTAGCACCCAGTTCTTCCCTTTCCCTAACCCAACCACTTAACTTCTCTTTTTCATTTCATCTCCCTTTCTCTCTCTGTCGCATATTCAAGACCCATCTCCCTTTCGTCGCTTTCTATTTCCCTTCATTGGATCGCCCAAGCATTAAACTGCTATGTAACAGTAAATAGTATATACAAGTGTACCCTTCTTTATGGACGTGAAATTGGCCGAAAGGACTGCGAGATTGAAAGGAAAAGGCGAAGTAGTGACAAGAAGTGAGTGCAATAAATTTCCCCCGGTACTTCAAAATCCTGATAGATTCTGTGACTGTGTGCGAGGTGTATACATACGTCTGTGAGCCTGGAGCTCGTATACGTGAGACCGTATGTACGTTTGTGTTCGTGATGGGTTCTCGGGTCCGGTGGTAACCGGACTACAGCATTCATATACGGCCGAAAGATCGTGCGTGACTGGTCGGTGGCCATACAGCGTAGAGTGTACGGTCCTGGAATTGTGTGCGTGCTCCCTAACCCGCCTGTACGTGTGCTACGGTCAAATTGTGTTGATCGGGCGTGCACGTGCGCTACCACGCTATATACATATCTGCCTCTGTGTGCCGCACTCTCGAGCCAAGAGACAACGAAACAATGGGACATCGTCTTCTTGGGTCCGAGTAGCGAGGTGAGCGGGTGGATCGTATATACTTTCCTGGGTTGCTCGTTCGTCTCGTATACATCCACGAAACTGTGCATGAACGGGCGTACCGGGCATTTCCGAAGACGGTTTTCAGGCTCCCGGCTTCGAGAACCGCTTGCTCGTGACTGCCCCCTGGCGTACTTGTTTCTCAGTAGAAGCCGGACCGCGACCAGGGAGGAACGCTTTGTGTGTGGAGCTGGAAAGAGAGATTCAGGCAAACGAAGAACCGTACGGCCGGACGGTGTTTATTCGTCGAACGTGAGTGGTTTGTCTAGTGTGTTTTGTACGAATTTGAACATAAAGCATATACACATTTATTACGAATTAAGCATCGCTGTGATCTGAAACAATAGCAGTGTTTTTTTTTTAACGCGGGTGAATATCGTTGATCGATAATATCATACAATAGATCGCACGGTGTCAGAGAAGTGAACACGTTTGACACGTATGTATATGTATACATAAGTGTATACAATTTCGGTGCTAGTTTCTTTATTTTCTTATTTTCGTGTGAAATCGGTACGATTCGTTACCGTTCGTTTGTAGAGAGCGAATCGTAATACGCGTTTCGCGGGGTTGTCGCATAATCATCGACTGGGCTGGTTATCGCACCGGTGGTCGATGTCCCGATGGATCGCGGGAAGCCGTCTATACTCTATGAGCCATTATCAATCCGCATGAAATAAGTGAATCGAGTGCATCGAAGTGTCCCGTGATTTCAGAGAAACTGTGCGCTCGGCGTGCTATCCTTCGGCCTGGTGTCGTCGCCACATATTCTCTTGCTCCTTTCATCTTGCATTCCCTTCGACCATCCTGTGTCCCTATCTTCGCTTTGCGATTCTCTCTGTCTTTCTCTGTCTTTGTTCCTCCTTTCTCTGCTCCATTCCTCGGTCGACCGGTCTCTCAAGGGGGCGTGTTTGGCCACATTCAACAATGAGCAAACGCAAAACTATCTGAGCACGAGGCGCGAACGAATGATTCCTGTGTTTTCTATCGGTGTGTGCGTGGCCCGATCTTTGCCCCGTTGAGCGTGTTTACGCTGTGAAACGGTCGCGCGACTTTTTTCCCAATTTCGAATGGATTCGAAACGGTCAACAACATAACGAGACGTGGGTCGTCTTTAAAAACGTGCATCGCTTTTCCCGCGAGGTAAGTGTACAGATTGTACTCCATTTTATTAATCCACCGTCCCCATTGTTTCGTGTGGCCATAGCGGTTTTTTCTTCGCACCTGTGGCCAGGTACCGTGCGATATCGCCATCTATTAAGCGACCCGATCATTTCAATTAATTTTTTAACCTGTCGTCGGTCCGGCGAGCCAACCTAGCAAGGCCCTTTAACGCGACTGGCAAAAACTGTACAATTAGTTAATTATCGCCAAGTTTTTTTCTTAACTTTAACCGATAATATGTAATACGTATTGCTAAATTGTCCGCCTCGACCGAAATTTCATTTCAACAAATTGCTCAATCATGATCACCGGTATATCTATATGCATGAATACCTTTGTGCAGAGCTTATATATTGCGGAGTGCCGGCTTCGATTCATAATCGTTGAGCCAATAGGTATCGTGTTCCCATTTCGAAATACCATTTACATCGAGTGATAGATCGTGAGAAACGTTACGGGTTAGGAACATACGTATCGTTCTTGAAGAAAACGATACGCGGTCCTAGCGGCAACAAGTATATAACCATATTTACTATTTTTCTCCCTATTTTCCCCTAAATACGGTGTGGGGTATAATTGACTATACAGAGGTTAATAATGGTATAATGGCACGTGACCCGAAGTCAGTCGGTCGTTCCAAAATTGGACACACTCCGACTGGCTTAAAGCCCCCTTTTCAACTTAATTCATAGGGGTTGAAACGATACGGCAGTGGAACGAATATTCGGCGTAGCAGGTTAAGAAGCTTCTTCGGGGTTTTAGGGACTTTGAGAAGCGTGTTTTCGTACGCAACAGCGTGGAAATCGTTATATACACGAGGTTGCAATGTACCTATTTTCGGTACATATAGTAAAAGCGGAGGGAATCGACATCATCGGTAGCCCTTCTTACATATCGCTTTGGCCGTTGTTGGACCGGGTCCAAAAATACCGATGGTCGCCGAAAATATGCGTATATTCATGGCCGAGACACAGGACATACCGGAAATAATATTTCAGCTTGGAGGATGCCTGTGTTTTTGAGGAATGTACGCCTTTGTTTGAGCGGCCTCGGTGATACTGATACGACTATGTGGACTGTAAAATCAAAAATATTTATTTATCTTCATACCTTTATTAGGTACACGCAAGCAAGCATTTTCTAAATTTGTTGATCAATATATCAGCTTTCTTGCAGTAGCAATCATACTGCAATTGGTCTAAATATATAGAATATATTAAATATTATATTTACCATCGAATTTTCTTCGAACAGTGACGATTATAAACACAGGCACGCGAAGATCTTCATTTAAATATCCTGTCTCCCCTTTTCTCTCGCGTTATTGAAAGTGTTGATATTCGATGTTTGATATCCTGAATATCAATCACGTGTATAAACCTTATCGCACATATTTGGGGAGAATAAATTCCTGCGAAATCGCAGTCAACCGTAAACCCAGCATGGAACGGGCGTTTCGAATTCTGGAAAGCCGCGAGACCAGCATATGGACTACGTAATTAAGGCAAGTGGTTCATTAAGTTAGGCGGTTGCAGCGAATTCCATTTTAGAATTACAGTGTTACGTATATACTTCCGTACTAATACCATGCTTATACTTTGTAATTTCTGCCGAATGAAATGTTTGAAGGAATAATAATGTCCCGCAAATCAATTTCTTTCATCGTTATTTGTATCGAGGAAAGTTATCCGAAAGCTCTGAATAAGCGTTTGTCCGATACGCTGCGCCAGTCAGTGTAATCGGAAGAACACCTGTTGAAATAACGCCGACACTTCGCAACATATGCGCCCGCGTCAAAATTCCGAATATAAATTAAATGTTACGTTAAACGCATTGCAATTTCAATTATACGGTACGTATTTAACTACTTTTCAGTACTTCAATTCGTACCGAGCATGCGCAGTATCGCTACTGACCAAAGTGCGCGGAAGTGTAAAGACGCGAGACAAATTAACGAGATTTCATTTGCACGAGGATTGTGCACTGTCGATTTTACATTTCCTCGTTCTGTGCACGCCAATCTCTGAGTATCGGTAATTACGATAAACGTACTCTGTTAAAAGGAGAATAATACAGCAACAAAATCACGTTACCGTATAATTGACTGTATTGAAATTACGTGGGTAGGCGAAGACAGACATCAGCCATTTATCATACGAGAGTAACGTGTCTTGTCGCTTCGTTCTGGCGTCTGCATTCTTTTACGCCTCCTACGTAACTGGAATTTCAAGTTCATTTCCGCGGACACAATATCTTTATGATTGTATAACGCTTTTTGTACGATTATTTCTCCGCATCAGTCGAGGCTCGATTCTCCCTGTCGAAAAGCACCCCGAATGAATATGAATTGCAAAGTAAGGGCTATCCTTTTAAAGTTATACAAGGGACGTTTAGTAAATTCTCCAGTTCGCGGTACGCCTGTACATAATTGTTCTGGAGAACATGAAACACTGCGGTAGATATAAAATAGGGAAGTATAATGACAAAACTATTAAGTACATACATATGTAGTTTGGCGTGCGTGTAGCCTTAAAATTCCCAAAAATGATAATCAAGATTCTAAGGAACTGTTGCAACTTTCATTAGTTCTCCATGGGTCCAGCAGGCTCCGCAAATTCTAGGAACGAATATTCGGTATATCGTACTCATTCACCGCGATTAACATACTAATTTCTATCATCATCGTCGTAACAGGCGAAGAAACGTATACTCGAGCGTCGCAAATAACAACACGTTTACCTTGTTAGCTGGATCTCACACCCGGCGAACATTATTACACGTCGGTGAGTGTGTACGACGTTAGCGAATTATATGTTGCGTTTTGAATCTCAATCGTCGCGGCGCATCACACCCCGCACCTGTCTCTCCTCTCCCTTTACTTCTTTTCTCCACGACGGACATCGTGCACGATCTTTATATCTCGCTTAACGGAACGCCTCCTATTTTAATTTCGTCTCTCCTTCCTTTAGTACAGCCGGAACGGCTAAGTAACATCTCGGCATGCCTGTTAAAAATTCCCGCGTTCTTTCAGAAAGTAAGAGTACCTGCAACTTTTATACCTTGTCCGCGCGAAACCGGTTAGGCCTGAAAATTTATTTCAAACTCCTCTACGCTCTTCTAATATTCTCGCGAAGTTAATTTTGTTCGCTGTTGAAGGGGATATTTAATTATCCTTCGCGCGAATCGCAATGGAATTGAGTTTACGTACACACTAGATGGTTATATCTTGGGTTGAAAACTGTTTTTAATTGAACAAAATTTATATAAGTCAGTGTTACATCAGTAGCGTGTACTCTGCAAGATCGATACGTGTATCGAGTGTAATTCTCGTTAAATTTTAATCGTGCAACAGTCTTTTTGTGCTGAAATTGTATTTTTAGTGCCACAGATTAAGGTATACCATTGATGTACAAATATAACTCATTGAACTTCTCGTTAGTGCAATGTTCCTTGTATTCTCTTAAATGCCCCGACGTACACTTACGTAGAGTGAATTATTTCGCGGAACGGGCACGTTATTCGGGCAGACAAGTCGAACGATATATTTCCCGTTGGAAATCGCGTGGATCATTCATTACGTATTCGAGGATCCATAGAACGACACGTCCTGCTGCGCGCGTCGCTGGATTCCACTGAAAGGATCGACTGTGTTCTCGATCGACGACTTTTCTTCCGAGTGTTTACGCTTCGTTGCGCTTTCTGTCGAAAAAAACACGCGGAACGAGAGCATTCCTGTAAGAAAAAAGATGTTTCTCGACGGAACCAGCATGCAAAGCCAGTAGATAATGCCCCCTTTTATGGCACGGTTCCAGTGAATACATATAGAATATGTATAATTGTCAGGGATTGCTGGGGAATATTTTACACGATCTTACGATTAATCCGCGTAAAGTGATCCAACGATGCAAGCGAAATATAAATGGTTGCCGCGAAATTAGGAGTTTCGTGTTCAAATGGAACGACTTCGGTTACAGTACGTTCTCAATTTAGAGCAATTAAGTGATTCGGTTATTCTTGGTTCTCGTCGAGAGGCCTTGTGGTTCTGCGGTGTCTGTGACGGTCCTTGGATTTCGTAATGAAAGGAGACGATTAGGTTATTCGTTTTCTGCCTTTATGGGACGGGCTGGATATAGTCGCGTGCTCTAGAGCTTGCGCGAAATCTGCCTGATGGTCAAGGTTGGGGAACTTCAAACCACCATCGAGTTCTTCACTTACTTCGGAGATGGAGTGACTTAAATCTAATATAGAACAAAAGTGAATAATGGGAAGCATAGAAAGTAATGAACAAAAAATTGGTGTTTTGGGGAATATTGCTTATTTCCGTAACGTTCGAATTCTGAAAAAGACAAATGCTTTAAGGAAGCAGTGAACGAAGGTGTGGTAGTAATGGTGCATGGTACGATTTTTGCAGAAAGTTAATAGAACGATGAGAAAGAGGCGTATTAATTAGCCGAACGATGCATCATGGCTTCGTCATTAGGGGGACCAGGAATGGCGTCAGGTGTACCAACACCGCGAAGAATCAACCTGGAATTTCCACCACCTCCACCTTATCCACCGCCTCACAATCAGGTATAATTTACAGTATACAATACTAAGTTGTGTATAGTTTATATTTTAAACGGCGTATACACGATTCTAAATTGACCCTGTAACTAATTTGCCTACTGTATTGAGTCACAATTTAACATTCTCAATTGTTCAACAATATCAATTTTCCTCTAATTAATATCGCGCGTGATATATATGCAGCAATATTATTACGCTGTTACATAATGGGACTGCACAGTATGAATCATAATCGTGTATTATTAGTAGAATTTCAATTGCACTTGGAAAAATTACATTTGACGGTTACTATGATATTAATTGCACTTGAAGAGCATTTTAAACGATCAATTAAGTATAGAGAATCTCTCCTGTCGGACATACTCACTCTTTTATTAAAATTCAGACCGTGTTGAACGTTCGAATTAATATTCCACTTTGCATCAGCTATAGCACACATGTATAGCATACATAATAGGGTAATAGCATACATATTAGACTGATTAATGGTACGCGTTAAACATTATACCAAGTCTGTCGTGTAATCGATGCTTCCTTATATACGAATTGCGAATATTTATTCTGCAACAGGCAACTAACTTAATTGCACTTGCAAAAAGTGTCACTTCTTGAAGCTTGGTGAGAAGAATAATAGGTGGTTGTAATAAAACTTCTCTTGTTGCTTTTCGTTTTTAACCGCTTAGCGTACAATGTCGTGTCAGAGATGTGGCAAGTCGACCGAGCTAAACATCAACAAGCCACATCAACGAGACGCGGTGGGGCAGCCGTATCAAATGTAAATAAAACGTCTCAGAGACGTTGTAGATCTGATCGGGCAACACGCGACATTCACTCGGTTTTCTTGACCGCATTCGGAACTGCGGACTTACTTGTTAAGAGAAATTATAAAAGTACCCTTTACAATGTGTTCAAAAAGAAAAATTAGCGTTGACGAGGACAGCGAGACGTCTGATAACATCGCCAAAAATGGTTTCACAGGTTTTTTAGATAGTAATAGCGACAGTGATAGTGAGAACGTGAATGGCCCGACGTGTGACCCACCTTGTTGTTTATGACACGCTCTATTGGAAATCAAATCGTAAGGCAAGGGGTTAAGGCGGCGACGTTAATGTGTGCCAACATCAAATTCTTATGGCTATTATTATCATTAATCTGATAATAATGTATTATTATTATAATTACTTTAACCCTTGTACGGAATTTGCAAATGCACCAGGTCCAATGTGACTGAAACTTTCATATATTCATTGAAGACGAATATAAAATAAATAATGTAGTTTACTTTAAAAATATCGATTTAATATCCTATTATTTTGTCCAATTTTCTGCGCAAGTTCCAGTATCATTTATTATAGTAATAGTATAATAGTAGCTTAACCCCTCCGTGGAAAATCCAGCATTCATTTCCGTATTTCCTTTAATGATTCTCTATATTCTCTACGAAGTAAATCAAAACCACCCTGGATCCCCATTACATGGACACACTTTTCCGTCCATTCACGTTTTGCGAAAAACACTTGCTGCAATATATATTAATTATCTAACAGAAGGGTTAAAATTAGGAGAAGAATACTCTTGCCGCGAGTTTCAATCCAATCGCTCGAAATACCTGCACGAGGGTTAATTCATTAAGAATACATCGCGCACGACTGTTATAAATGACAATTAATTTAAATAATAATCGCGTTTGTCCATCTTAGATGGCCTGCACTGGATTAGTGGATCCTGGACCGGTGGCGTCTGCCATGACGAGCTCTGCTCACCAGCATCCCCTTCAGGACTATTCGTACGCTTACTACGAGCCAGGCCCGAGTCGGCTGCACGGTACATATCCGGCGGAAGTGGGCCTGAATCGTGTGCTGCCGCAGCAACAGCAACAACTAAGGCCCGAGACGTTCAAAAGGCACACATACATGACGCGATATGGCACGGAGGAGAACATTTACGAGGAGATATCAGAGATCAAGTGAGGAATGAAATATTGTTTAATTAATTATCTGAGAAATATGTACCATGTTAATCCGACCGACCGATTTTAGTTGAAAACGAAAATATATTTCCGTTAGATTGAACGATGTGGTATATAGGACATTCGAAGTATAAATTGAATAGGAAATTATTTAATTGAGTCTGTATAGCGCTTCTGAATTGAAATCGAACAATTTAATTCCCTCTGTCTGGATATTTGTTAATCTAAGAAAAGCATACTGCGAATCCAGCTAAAAGCAATGTCCGGAATTTACATTCGGATTAACGTATCCATAAAATGAAACTCTCTCTCGGTTTTGTTTCGAACTCTTAAAATCAGTTCTGTCTTCTCTGTTCTCCATTTCATAAATCCGTACTGTATAGAAGCCATAAGGCGAACACACAGCAAAAGATCAGTAAAACGAAACTGCTGGATTCGTCCGAATATCGTGCCAAATAATTTCCATGAAATTAGTCGATTCTCTGTCGGACTTTCTTTTTTTGTCTTTCCCGCATGGTAATCTACCCCAACGTGGCGGATATCATGAGAACCGGAAGACGGTGTTCGTTTCCAAGGGATATACGCGGGCTTCTTACGGTCGATAGAAGTAGCCATGATGATAGCGCGTTGAATTACGCTTCATTCAATTTAAATCGTTGATGAATACGCACGTTCATTCGCCCGACGCGAAGCGAACTTCAAATGACGCGAGTTGAACGCGGTTCAAGTGGACAACTGGCCCTCTCTCTCGCCACTTGGGCCCGTTTTCACTGTAATACGTGTATCATGCACAGTACAGATTGGATGCTTCACCATTATAATTGCAGCTTCTTCAAATCTTTATCGGTCAATATTATACTATTATTATATATTATATATATATTATATATATAATAATATAATAATATTATAATATAATATATATATTATATATATAATATTATATATATAATAATATATATATAATATAATAATATATAATATTATATATATAATATAATATTATAAATATAATATATTATATATATATTATATATATTATATAATATATATAATATATATATTATATATATTATATATATTATATAATATATATAATATATATATAATATATTATATATATTATAAATATTATATATATATTATATATATATATTATATACCAGCGAGGAATATATTAAATGCTCCCAACGCGAAATTAGTTAAACCTGCAAAATTTCATTTCCACCCCGAATATCCGTAACAGAAATAAATACAGGCGTACAAATACAGTGTAATACGCTTCTTCGATTATCTTAACACCGGTTTCGACAACTGCGAATTAAGATACATTCCTCGGCCGATTATTCTTTGTCCAAACAACGCTATTTATACAACGCGAGTGCAAACGCAAGCGGCGAACGTTCGTAAATACTAATGGACCGTGGAATTAATTAGCAGACAGTGCCACCGATCGTTGCACGGTTCGAGGAGATCCCTGGTGGCAGAAGAGGTGCGACGTGTACAGTCACGGCATCGTCGTGTCCTCGGTGAATTGAACCTGAGCGTGGAGGCGATGCTGATGCCCACCGTGGTTGATAACAACGACGAGGATGAACAGCAGGATCAACGGGGAGCGTCCACGGAGGAACTGTTATCCTCGGTCAGTCCCACAGACGACCTCCTTTCGCCTGTTGGCTGTGACATGGACAGCGGCTTCAGTGGAAGCTCCAGTGCAAGTTACAGGTTGATAGAGACACACACACACACACACCGCTGTTTAGTGTACCTCGTATGGATGGGGAATTGTTCTTGGAGCTGTTTCGGCTCGTCGAGGAATCATTTTCCTTACGACCTGCGTCGTGTAGACTCGTAGATCGTTTCTGTTCCTGGGCTAACATTTGTGAAAGGATTAAACCGAGGGGTTTTTTTTTGTTTAATGATAACGATTTGGCGATTAGATTATTTTTTAACATTTCTTAGGGTCTGCTTCGAGCACTCAGTACAGTAAGATTGTATGCAGTGCGAAATGTTTGGATAATAGTAATTCTCGTAAATATTGGTAGATCATTGGCAAAGTAGAAAACTCGTATTTATTTAATTTCATTTTATTCTACTTTTCATTTCAATTATTACGCTTCGTCGAAAGTACTGCTTCAAACTGAATTATTTTCGTAACAGCAACGAACCAGTAACGTTACTAATTTAATACTCCGAAAACTATTGTCAATAAGTATGTACGTAATTCGCTTTGAAATGTTCGCAAAATATTTCTCTGGTCTCTCCACAAATCTATAAGCTCCGAGAATTATTAAAATCCAGCAAAATATGTTCAGTATTTCAGCCCTCTCAATTTCGAAACAGACAAGAACGCAAAGTTCCACGAGTTCTCCGTCCACACCTCGTATAATTCTCGTATAATCCTCTTTCTAAGTAACCTTAAAGCCAATGAACCGTGAGCTTAATAAAAACGAAAAGAAAAACAAGCGTACAGAGAACAACTGAAGATTATCGATTGCTATTTGCTCAGGTCCGGACTGGGATCGTTGAGGAGAGGAATGGGCAAGACAAGTACGCCGGAATTAGCAGGCGGACAGCGTAAAACGAAGGCGGCTATGATCTGGAAAAAGGGTTGGAAAGGCTGGAAGAAACTGCATTCTTTTGGGAACAATACCAACAAGACCGGTGAGTCACTTGTATCTTTTCTGTTGCAATTTCTACACTATTCCGTTGCCGTATCGTTTATTGTCCTCATTATTTTGCGGAATACGCATCTGCTTGGTATGTTTACGACGAACATTCATGGTGACGCGTAGACGAACGATTTGAATGGGCCCCAAATATTTTCAATGGTATTCATGTCGGGCCATCAGAGTAGACTTTCGCGGTGGCAATAAATCAATTGCTACGTATACACGTGGTCGTCTACGTATTTAACACCAGGTTTACAAACATTGCTTGTACACCGACTGCGTGTTTTCTTTTTCTAAATCACAGTTCCATTCGATTCGCAAATAAAACGTAATTAATGTTCTCCACTCGAGACTTGATGTCCGTCAAATTAACCAGTTCTACAAATCTGGTATTTATTCAATAATTTAAGAACAATTCGCCATTTACTTCCTAGCTCGGTAACTAGAAAATTGATATCGTTACCTGTGGTCCGAATACGATGTCCAGGGGCCGTGTATGGATAAGAAAAAGTGTAACCGACGGAAGAAAAAGAAGGAAGAGGAAAAGTAAACTGGCGATCGAAACCGGCTAGACGATAACTCAAAGTCAGCTCGATTTTGCATTTTTCTTCTTCTCTTTTTTTTTTTTCGATTCTCCTCGGTTATCTCGCGGATAATAAATCCGTGCTGCAACGAAAGTGCAAGCTGTGGTCAAGCTTCGGTCACGAACTGTTCATGGCCAAGAATTAATTATACTCGCGGCTACACATACGTATCTACCGTGGCCGTGTTAAAAAAATTCTCGTTATATCGTGCTGCGAATACGAACGCGGCGAAAGAGAGGGAGAGAGATAGAGGAGGCGAGAAGTGTCCAGAAGTGCCGCCGCTCCTTCTCTGCGAAGTGCTTCGAGGAGCACGCTGTGGGGCTAACACCTTGGGTTGTGTGTGACCGATGTGAAATATGTAGAATTGCAATTACTGGGTCGCGATAGGGAACGCTATTGAAACAGAATTTCTTTCTCTTCGATTATTATCATTTTATGATTATCATCGTCGTTATTTTCATACTTTATGCTTGATTACTATTATTATTTTATTATTATCATCATCGTTATTGTCATTCTTAATGCTTGATTATTACTATTATTTTATTATTATCATCATCGTTATTGTCATTCTTAACGCTTGTTTATTATTATTATTTTATATTCATTGAATTATTCTCTTCGGTTATCCTCGATCTCCTTAGGGTTGGTGTATATTAAACATTGTTTTACAAGACACAGGTGTGTATTCTAGTTGCTCTGTTGCGTACACGTATGCGTCTGTTATTATTGTCGGCATTATTATTAATAAAGCAGGAACATTGCCATCTTGAAGACGCTTCCACCATACAGGTTGTTCCAAAAATTAAACAAAACAATCCCGAAACTTCGCGAGCCTCGGGCACGTTTCGCCAACACCTTCCACGGGGAAGAAAAAGATATACGTATCGATAACGTCCGGCGACGCGAATATTCGAAATTCCAGCGAACAGTAAACGGCATTAAATCCGACGATCCTGAACGAAAAAATGATCCGTTGCGTTTGAACCGGCCATTGAAACAATGTACTTTCCACGGCGTGTATGTAATTTGCTCCCGTAGCGAGAGCGGCTAATTATTTTCAACGCTCCTCGTGCACACAGCGGCCGATGGGATATACTGCGAGAGACATTGGCGTAATCTTGATCAATCGGTGTTCGCGGTGAACAACACGGCGCAGCGTGTTCCAAAGAGGCATCGAAGCACCTTTTGTGCGTCCGTTTCACGGCCCTTTGTCGCGCATAACTGCACAAGTATGCGCGGGCCTTTCTTTCATGGGAACGCTGCCCTCACCGCGGTATGACGCAAGCGTTTGGGCCCGTGCACGCTCGTGCGCATTTGGCGCACGAACCGAGTTAATTATTGGTACTTGGAGAGGGTCAGCCGTCGGGGTCACTCGTCGGCGAGGCAGATGCGAGACCGCGTGAACGCCCTTTTCTCTCTTTATCCATCTTTATCTGCGTCGCGTTGTCTCTCGTTCTTGTACCTTCTACGCGTTTCCCTGTTCCGTTCTTGTCTTACGTCCCCTGTTTCTCGAGCACTTTTGTTCTTACTTTCTATCCCCCGTTTTTCGTTCTCTTTCGTTCTCTGCGTTTCTCTGTCTCGATCAAGTCTTCTGCCCCCTGTTTCTCACGCGCTTTTGTTCTTACTTTCTATCCCCCGTTTCTCGTTCTCTTTCGTTCTGAACTGTTGGTGCGCTGGTCGCCCCTCTTTTCTGCTTTCTCTCCCCGTTTCTCGATCTATTCTTACTGCTTTATCAGCGATTCTCGCTTCGCTTCGTTTTTGTTTACTTTCTCCGTTTCTTGTCCACCTTGCCTGCCTCTTTATTCTCATTACACTTACTCGCACGATGTTCTAACTTTGGTCGGAAGTGTTTGCCGTCTATTATATCATATGCAACGCAACGAGTGAAAAAATGAAACGGATTCTCGGTTGGAGAAGAATTTCTCACCGAGCCTCGGTTCCCCGGAATATCGAACCGTAAGCCTGAAATACACTTTTCACGTTCCAGACAGATTTCTTCGCACTCGAGGAAAAAACGAACCTTCCCACTTTGGTGAAACAACTATCTAAGATTGTAGATAAAGTAACCCTCGTTCAAGGATCTTTTTTTTTCTACATGGAAAACCCGGTCGGTAGGCAACGCAGATTGTAAACGTAGAATTCTAAGCATGGGGGCAGATGTTCATAAAAGAGCAGTCTTCTCTTATGGCACTCGGCCATATGGTTTCCGGGATCCTGCCGTGGTTCTCGAACGGTCCAGGCCTCCCCTAATCTCTGAACGAAACCTTGAGGACCCGTGGCCTCAGAAACAATGCCAGCTTTGTGGTGACCACCGGATGTTACTAGTTTTCTTGCAGTTTCAAGGTGAAGTCGATGAACTTTACAATCGCCGAGACGCTAAATGCATTTGTATATCAGCGAATTGTGATTTCGGTGCTTCGATTTTCATTCTATCATTTCACTTTTTGAGGAAGGGAAGTAGGTTCTATTTGTTACACATTGCAGAGAAATACGTACGATTATTATTTGGATTACGTTAACTTAGAAATCCTATCCTTTCCTTCGTATTTCATTTATACGAAGTAATTCAATTACTTTGCCTTAACCCTTGTACGGAAATCCGGATCGAGATGAAATAATAATTAATTTCTGAAAATCTCGATGGAAAATCACAGTCGAACGAAACATCCAATGACGGATAAATAGACTATCGCGAATTGAAGATATTTTGCCATAGTCACGGTCGAACACGCGGTTTGCAACGAGACAGGTGTGATTGCGAACGAACGAAACAAGCTTCCTTCAACTGCAACGATCTCTCCGTTCCGCAATGGTAAGAGCAGTTGTCTTGCCGAAAGGGATACGAAATCTTTCGAAGGGAAGGAAGGTATACGAAAGGCCGTGGAAAGAAGGCGAAACGCGTTAAGAACGAAGAGAAAGGCGCCAGTGGAGCCTCACCGCCGTTATATCACGATGCTTTATTGCAATTCGTTTCGACAGCGTGTAATATTCGTATCGTTATCGATCTCTATACCTCGATGTATTAATCACACTTCTTCCTCGGAAATTGCATTACGATCTTACGATTTCATTCTTATTTATCTCGTGGACTTCAATTTCTCTCTTCTCTGTATTTTAATGTAATTGAGATGGGGACAATTAGGAAGCGTTTTATTACAAACATGTAATTTTATGATACAGGAGTAGAGTACTGAAAAATGTCCGTTTAACTCGCAAACACCGATTCAGTACGTCATATTTAATTTATTTACTATATTCGAATATCCTGTCGCTCGTTACCAAAATCATTCTCATACATACAAAATGGTCCACCACCGAAGAACTAAAATGAAATAAAACAAGATCGTACAATTGAACTTCCGACACGGTTAACCGTAGGATTGTACAATAATTCCTAGAAAAAGTTCAGACACAGTCCCATTGTATCTCCTACTGTCCACTATGAATAACAATGTCACAGCTTATTATTGATGCTCTCCACGGCGTGCAACACGCGAATCATGATAGATCTATTCTCTTCGTCTCTCCTTTTAATATAATCAAAGATCTGCTCTATACGACGATCGATCCTTGACTCCCAATTCTCTCGACAAGACGGCACGCGGGTTCCCCTTGATTTTTTCAATCGTTCTCCGCCGTCCTTTCGCGAGTTCGCCGTTTCCTCCTTGCCACGAATCAAATCAACGATTTTTCCACGCGCCGTGGACGAATCTCTGTTGCAGTTCGTCTCTGACGTGACTTTCTCGATGGTCAACTCCGTGGAACGTGGTAGTCTTAGAACTCGAGGCTCCCGTCTTCGCCTTATGGAATTTTCGTTACCAGTTTGCCTGAAAAATCCGGGAGTTTCTCGGTTTTGTTAACGACTTCTTCAACGAGTTCCTTGAAAGCTCAGTATTTATTAATTGAATCGCTCTGCGAGCAAACACGAGACACAGCATTATTATCCGACAAACTATTATTTCATTTCGCGATATTATCGAAATTTGTTATCCAGAGGGGCGATCGATATCTGAATGCAGCAATATACAGAGCGAGTGATTTAATTTACCCCAGTACGAGTTTTTTCCATATAACGAACGTTACTCGAGGTTATTCGAATTATTCGAAGTCAAGCTATTCGCGTCGAAGAGCTATTCGTTCAGGAGATATTAGAATTTCGAACTCATTGATCATTTCGTGAATCTTCCAAGGCTTCGAAAAACTTTCTCTATCGTTCCGCCAAGTTTTTTTCTCTCTCCACCATACCTGGCAACACCTGAAGCTCCACGCCCGTGAATCTTGATCTCGCAGTCAGCGCCAAACGTTCGTACACTTCCTTCGGGAAACGAATGGTCGGTTCGCCGTTCGATTTCCGGGCCTGTTGACGCCGGAAGTACGTCCACCGACGAGGTGGGCTCCTCCGATGTCACAGAGACGCAGAGGAATTCGTGAGGATCGATGTACTCGTCGGTGATCGGCGTGATACCGCGATCGTTCCCAAGAACCTCGTCGATTGCGTTATAAAACGGCCAGGACACGTCGTCCGCCTTGTTTCTGTCTCCGTGCACCGGATTCTTCAATTCCTTCAACAGATCGCTGTGGCAGATGCATGGCGATAGAAACAAAGGGCTGAGCGGGATAGAGGTTGTGCCCGATCTCGCTTGTGTTCGCGTAATACATAATTCTGGCTTTCGATTTGCTTCGAATTAAGGGAGATCTTTCGGTGAGGCAGGACACATTAGTAATTAACATTGTGGAGCAGTGATGGGCAAACTGCGGCTCGCCAGAACACGCGACACGCGGGCCACGAGGGCTGGTTCAATAATTTATTGCACGAAAGAGCGGAGTGAAGTCGATTAGATATACAGTCCGTGTGAAATATACTTGGTTCTAAAGACGAACGCGTTGAAAGATGTTGAATTACAAGGGAATGACTATTTTTTAAATAACAGTAATTATAGTAATAATAATTGGAAATTTTCGTGTCCGTCAAAAATGTAAATTGTTAACATAAATAAAAATAGTCGAATATTAATATACAGATATAATAAAAATTTGTATAACAAGAAATTTCGCGTGTATGTCGCAAAAGCGATCGTCTAAAGTCGATTGCGGCATGAGACTATTAATAGTTGTGTTAGGCGTGGCTGTTAATATCTTCGTAAAAAAAAAAGAAAAAGTAAAATAAACGGTCAAAAAATTATTATAATTCGTTATGATGACCGTGACACAATCCTGGAATAGATTTCAATAAATTCTATAGGGAACAGGTTGACGGTGAAAGAGAGGAGAGATAAGTCTGTAAAATCGGGGACACTGTATCGTCGAAGTAAAATATCATCGTGTCGAATCCACAAATTCAAGCCGGCTTTAACGAGACGTCATCGTGAATGGACGTTTTCTAACCGCGAAGCGCTTTAATCTAACGGGAGGGACTCGGGTTTATTGTACTTCACGCCGAGAACGAACACAAACGAGAATAAAGCAACCTAACGCGTGCACAGGGATCAACCAAAGATCTTGGTTAATCGTTAGGGCAATAAAAGGCGTCTGTCTCGTCTCACTTTGTATTGTTGCAACAGGTTCGACCATTTCTTCTTTAGTACCCTGTAGTGCACGTTCGCCATTATAGTCGGGAATTCTTCCCTCATCTGTTGCAAAATGTACCTAGAAATGAGTTTGAAAGAGAATACGAATACAGACATTTTAGATAAGTAATACGATTGTTCTATAAGTTTCACGCTTAAAACAATGAAACAATTATTAATACTTCATTAATGTTACTATCAACACACTTGATTGATCCTTAACTTTTTGTATTTAAAATAAATTACCACGATCATTGCGTTTAATGCATTGAAATGACAAAGCTTTCTATGGCAATTGATTAATGAACAATTTTCTGCATCAATAGTAATATTTAAAGTTGGAAGAAATTGTTGAAAAAATTTCGGTGGAAATCCGACTCATTCTATGTATGTATAAATGCACCAAAAAAAGCCATAATTATGGAATGGTCCAATATCTAATACGACAATGAAACGCGTTCAGCATGCTTTGTGCACTTTATTTTTCGCGATTCCCGTTCCAAGAAGTGAACAGTGAGGACACTATAAAACGATACGGAATAAAATCGAGCTATTGTTTTTGCCCTTATCGACAACAGTGCACGAGTTGCGTGATAACGAAACGTTTCAAGACGAACGTCTGATAAGTGGAACGAGAAAGATAGTTCATGAGGTGAAGTGCAATATTGCAGCTCGTTTCCGTTTCCGTTCTTGTGACAAGTCACTCGTACAGGGGTGCTATCTTCGTATTTCCGTTCATCAAGATGTGATATATCTAATATATTTTGATAGGTGGACGTAGCAGGCAATTCAGTTAGCTAATGATGATAAAGTATATTGTAGGATGTTTATATTACTTGACATTACTTGCTGTTCACTGTCAATGTCTGGATAATGTGTTTTAACAATATCGCCAGATTGAAACTAATTACGAAATTCCGATTTATTGAGAACTTCTCATTTCAACATTTTTTCGACTATATTTTAATACATGAAAAATTAGATGTTAAATTAATAGATTCTAATTCAGCAATTCTTTTGTTATTTTTTTCGAAAATATGTTTTCTTGTCTAGAACAGGTTTTTTACCTCGGTAGTAAGTGCTTTTTCCGTAAAATATGAAAGAAATACATTCATACAAATAAGCATATTCTGTTTATTAAATATTTTCGTTCAACGAACGATTCATTAAGAATATCGCACAACGTTAAGTTTAACATTGAAAGAAATGATAAGAATAAATTGCAATGGACCGTCTAAGCCAGCTGACGTACGATTCTCGTTTTTCTTCCAATTTTCGTCACGGATGTTAATAATAGTCATTCCCGTCTCGTTATTTCTGTTCCGTGTTATTTTAGTCGTCGCAACTCCTTTTTGGCACAATCTCGCATTTTCTGCTTCCCCAACCACCACGACTTTTATTTTCACAATATCTCTGCTCAAATCCAAATAAGGAACATCAACCCCCACCGCCCGTAAAAATAATATATCGCTGCATCGCCATTAGCATCGCCATTAGCCACGCGATAGGATATAAATAGTAGCCAACAAATCTTTAATTACGCTAAAGAAATAAATGAAGAATTAAATAATAATGGAAGTCTAAGAGAGGGCTGAAAATGTTTTAAATAAAATTGCGTTCGAAGTTCGAGGCCTTGGACGCGAGAGTCGCAGAAGGAAAACAGAGAACTCATACTATATACATAATATATGCGTAATCCGTATTATACTTACTCCCATCCAGCCTGGGCAGAATATTTCCGACCGGTGAAGAGCTTTCTATTTTCCTTTCGGAGTCGAATGAACCGGCAGGTGAGATTCTCGGTCCCTGTGGACATCCGCAAATGTGCGCGGGGCGAGTACCCTTCGTGACTAGCGATTATCATTATTGCCGTGGCCGTGGTTACGGCTCATATTAGTTGCTTATTATACATATAGAAGAAAGGAATAATCGTGTCTGGAAGCACGGTGTAATAGGAGACCGGACGCCACGATAAAAGGAAAAAGGAAGAAATGGCGAAAGAAACAAGATAATGGGAGGAATAACAATTCGAACGTGCGCGATTTAATATTGCCGGGACACGTGGATAGGGGCGCGCATGCGCGCGAACCCGTTTTGTGCGCATTCCATTGCGCGTTTCTTCGAGTCGTTCGTGTGTACCGAGATGCATACGTAGATATTTAATGATTACTAAAAAAAGACCTAACGATCCGGTTGCACGAACAACGAATTAACTTAGAATGAATAATTGTGTTACCGTAGTAATTATGGACTGAGGAAGAGTCGCATCGAAGTAAAAGGTCGGCAGAAACGAATTGAGCGAAGAAATTGCACTGATTGAATAAGGAGATTGACTGCGCGCGCAGCGGCGACGCGCGTAAATCTTTGATGAACGCAGTCCGTGCGCCATAACACAAGTGCAGCAAGCACATTAGGTACTATATACACTACAGTACCGATAGCAGACAATAGATAATCGTGGGAGTCTGTTAGCTTGATAATTCAATTTGTAAATAGTAATTTGAATAAACAAGCCGAGATAACGCTAGGTACAACGCAGAGAGCGAATATCATAGATATAATGACGCAAGAGAAACGTGACTGCTACTCGACTTGTGCATCGCGATGGATCTACGTATGCGTGTAAAATGGATCACTGTAGGTGACGTACGCATGTGTGTACGTATCTGTAAGCGCGAGAAATACAAGGTGTGAAACGAGAAGCATTTCGATAACGTGTGGCGCATCCTTCGTTTTGCATTCCATACACAATCGGTACCGACTGCAACCATAAACAGCATACACGTCATAACATGAAGCACGGCAGGAAGGATCGTGTACACGTGGTTTAACAAAAACATTGAAGGAACGTACGAGCCAAAACTCACATCGAAATTTCGCGTTCTGAGATGTCTGCGTCATGATGATCGCTCGAATGTACGTATGAAAATCTACGATGAGTCCTATCGACCGTGTGAAAACTCATAGTCGAGTTTCTGATGCGTACTAAAATCTAGGTCTGGTCTCAGTCCTCACAGAGGGACTAGAGGGGAGTTGCACGTAGAGCACAGGCTACTACCGCCGTGGTGGAAGCTGCAAACATGGGTCTGGTAGGGATGGGAGATACTTGCAATTGTATTATATGTACATGTATATCGAGTGGTCTCGTGGACAGCGCGTACAGGCAGCCATCCTTTGGGTGTGCGCCAAGCAAGGAAGGAAAACAAACCGCGTCGCCATCTCCCATTAAATCTACACAACAGCTCTTTTTCCTCTTGCTCGGCTAACCGTGCTCCATTCCCCTGATTCACTATGTTATCGACTATAGTGCATTTTTCGCGAATATATCGATCTTTAGATCAATGAAACAAGCAGGGTTCTCGTATGTACGGTTATGCTGAACGAAATACGGATATCGATTAAAATTAAACATTTTAATCAAATGAAACTTTTCTGTTTCATTTAATAAAATCATTTATTTTAAACGAACGTCAAAGTATTCCAAATTTATAGATATTATTGAATATCGTATTGGCAATGTTGAAATTGAAGAAAATTTCCATAAATACGATTAACTTCTATCCTTGGCCGTCTGCCCTGTTGGCCACGTCATTCATGCGGAATATTCTAATCCTGGCAGAAACTTTTATGTTTGTTATATGGTTAACCGTAATCTATTCGCAATGCGACAACGTTTCGAAGATACTGATGTGTTTTTGAAAACAATATCATCACTTCGAGGATTAGTGGTATAAAAGTGAGCACGTCTGATGCACGCGATAAACGCATGGACTTCCGAAACCCGTCATACTTTATCTAAATAAAAACTAGTTCTACGTATATATATTGCTCATAGTGATTTTCCTCGTGTTACTAATGATGCATACGTCTGCTCCAATTTTAGTTATGCAATCACGTTTTTAATTTTAAAAGAAAATAATTTCCTATTGTGTATATATAATATAGTACTTGTACAGCTGAAACTAGTTGCATGCCCAAGTTAGAAGAGCACTGAATTTTCGACACGTGATTGACATGTTTAGTCTCGCGAAAATATCTAGATCCAAGGTCGATAAATCCGATAATGTCAGTGTACATGTACATACAACAGCCAAGGATAAATCGATACACAATTAAGATAATATTACTAATTACTATTTTCTAGCGCATTTAAATACAACTATTCCTCAAATCTGTTCTACTGCAATAGGACACGTTTACGTTCTGCTTCGCGCGGTTCATAGTTTTCCCAGAATTTTCCATCGTACCCTCGGCCCAATGCAGATCAAAGACAGCCAACAACGAGAGCCTTCAAAGTCCAGCTGCCGTCCGTTTTTACGGTTCAACAATACCCCAGGTCAGAGGACCGTGGTTTTACCCGGCTCCTTCATAAGCTCGAGTTCCTGGGATCTTGCGTCGAGTATTTGAAGGTGGCGTCGCGTAGTGGTCACTCGACGAAGCATTACAAAACAACCGGCGCGGCGTTCTCCGTTTTCCTTTCTCTATGTCGATCGTGCCCTCATCGTTTCTCTCTCATTGTTCTCCGTCTCCCTTCTTCCGTTCAACACGTTCAGAATGGTCTACTACTCTTTCGTCTCACCTCTTTGCTGCTTCCTCTCTCTCTCTCGTTCCATGTACATATATACACAGCCTGGCAGGCCTTCACTCTCTCTCACTTTCTCCCTCATTCGCAAGTTGCAGCACCCTCTGTTCCATTCTCTTTCTCTCTCTCTCTCTATCAGCTACTTCTCTTTCGGTCGAACCACGCCGCGACGTAGCCCCGATCACTCTCTCCTTCTTGCCCTCTCTATTACTCTTCTGCGCCCTTCGTTTCCATGCAACCTCCCTCAGTGCGTGACGAGTTCGCGGGCCACGGAGAGCCACAGAGGCGCGCGCGCGCGGCCATGTTTACTCGATTTCGGTGGCGTTTCTTTGTCGAACGGAACGCATTCTTATCGGTGCACGCCGCGATATTAATTATGCCCGCGGCCCGCCGCATGACCACGTGTGCGCCGTGATTTTTCGCCTCGCGGCACTACCGTGGCTGAAGAAGTGTCAATTCTTGAATATACACAGCAACGATTCTCTGGAGCGAAACGCGAGACAGTTTTGCGCCGCGTATGTCGGTCTATCGTGCTTCTCGGTCGCAAGCACGTTGCGAACGACGAAAGAGAACGACCAGCAGTCGGTGCTCGATAACGAACAGTGGCATTTAACCTGGAGAACGAAACGCGACAAGGATCGCTCGCCTCCGCGAGATGGAGGAGCTGCATAACGGTGTCATCTTGATCAAGTGTAAGTTTCTTGTTTTCGTGTGCGTGCGTGTGACTTGTCAAAATCCTACGGCCAGTTTCCTCTCACGCGTGCTGCGATTTCTACGCGGTGACGACGTTCAACCAGAAACAGAACGTTCACCTTTTGTCACGAGCGTATCGAAATTCAGGAGCTCTGGTATTGTTAAGTATAGTACGACGCGTTAACCTATTCAACGGTAGCGTTCAAAGTTTTCAAAAAACCGTGAGTTAAAATGTTTTTAGTCTGAAGATTCTATTTTGGGGGGGGGGGGGGTAGGATGATTTTGGTGGAATAGATTTTCAATCAATGAATAGAACGAGCTTTAGTCGACTAAGCCTATTGCGACACAGTCGATCATTGTTCCGGTAATTGGCATCGGCACGGTTGCGTGGAAACGATGAAACGCCCGTATCGTGCAACGTCAGCTTCAGGACAGTGCCCGTTCCGCGTTCTTGGTGCATCGTCCATATGTCTTTTTCTCGCCCACTGTTAGGTCCTCTCGAGGCTTCGCTTTATAACGTTTTCGATGATCGTTCAATCGTAGTTTAAGTTCGCGACCAACGTAACTCTGATCGTGAATCGTGTTGAAATTCGTAACCACACGTTCTGCGGTAGCGTGCCGGTAATGGTGGTCGTAAAATTACTAATAATCTATAAATAACTATTATTTATGTTCGGTCGGGATGGCACTGTGCTCAAGTAGATAGATTTTGATTTATCGTCGTGTTCACTCACTTTTGTTGTAACACGTGTTTCGTATTTTATAAACCACAAATAGAAAAGGAATTTTTATATTTTTATTTTATATCGACTGACATACGTTGCAACAGTTTTAATTACGATATTAAATTTATATACAACTACGTATTAAGTAGTGACATATTTCGGAAGCATTACATGAAACGATGAGCCGTATGTTTTTACCACGAGATTCAGATGCATTCGTCGTAATCGGCACGCCTGGGTACAGTAGTACGATTTAGCGGCATGGTATGGTGCACATGCGACACCTGTGAAATATCGATTCTAAATTCTAATTCGTTTCGGTTCGAGATTGGGACACTTGAGCAACCTACTTGGGGCAGCTCTGTGCGGTTAGTTCAGATGGTAATTTATGCCGAGTGATGTATGGCCTTATAAACCGGCAATCGTGCGAGTATCGAATGTCTACTAGATCATAGGACCTGTTATTTGCGCGTGGGCGTGCTTTCTCTTATAAAACTGTGGACTGAAATGTCATTCCAGCCGTCGGTATTTCGCCGGTTATTAAAAATGTACCGTTGTACTCCGCTCGGCTGTATTATGACCATTGTTACACGTAGATGAATCGGTTGAAGTAGTGAAAGGGAACAGATAGGTACTAATTTGTACCTTTCAAATGCGACATGGATAATTGTACGCCGAATAACGGTCGATTGAATATTCATAAATACAGGCGAGAGGTATCTGCCCGTTGCGTTGCAGAATGATGCGTGCGCAACGCGTCGTGTTCCCTAAACCACGTGGTTCTTTTCACGCGTCCCTTTCGCGTTGTTCGCGATAAGCGCTAAATGGACTGTCCTCGCTGCTCCAAAACGAGATTTATTGTGCAAGCAAAGTTTCGTTTTAGGGTTCAAATTATTAAAAACGCATAGCGCCCGGCAGCGCGCTGCTAGCAAATATGGGCAGTATGCATGTTGTGCATTAATTTTCGCGAAACAGGAGAAAAATGGGACACTGACCGTGACAAGCATCACGTGTCTGAAACCACAGAAGGCAATTCGTAGCGATAATAGCACAGTAGAAGTAATTCGAACCAACCTGTATTATTTCGCTGGACACGAGTTACTTCGCTTTCCTAAAAACCTGTTTCGCCTTACTCTATCCCCCTCCTTATATTAGAACTCCATTAACGTAGTTCACTACCTTTGACTGTTTAATATGAAGCACTTATTGCAAAAGAACTTACGAACTCTGTCTCTGTAACAGAAATAATTCGTCAAAATTGGTAAAGAAGAGTCTGCGGTCGCTTTTCAAATCATTGTTTATACCGATCGGGGACATCGATCCATTACGTAACATCTCGTGCAACAAGATTTATTGGCGAAAGAACGGGCCGTGAACTTGGTATATCGAATATACATCTCGTTTTGCACCGAAAACCATAGATGCAGCCGCAACTGGTTGCATCCATGGCGTTCAGCGAGAACTGTTCGCAGCCTAATCTCAGTTATGCGTGTTTAAATGCGAACGTGTAGGGACCAGGGATAACCGGGTGCGTAGTTGCAGTAAATTCGGCACCCCGCTAGCGAAAAAGGAAGTATTCTCGTGCCGATGACTCCTCGAATCGTGGACTCTGTCGTCAGAAATAAAGTTAGTGGGGAGCACGTGTGTCACTTTAAAAAGCTGTGGACTCTCCGTGAGCCGTTCACACGACTCGAGCACACTGCTATACGTGCTTACAATGAGCATTCAAGTGACGGCGCTGTTGCCAGACTTATATAGGCACACTCCACTAGTTGCTTTTAACTAATTGACGCGTCCTAAAATGAATGCCCACGTATTATAAATGCCGCCTTTTTTTATCACCCTTGATTCATCGTATATTCGACTTACTCGACCGAAATTATTTTTCAAGATAATAGGATAGTAAGTTTTTGTGTAGACAGATTTAAATATGAAATGATCTTTAAATGAAGAAAGTGCATAGTAGGATGTTGCTGTTGATTAAGGTTGAAAACATTGACTGAGTTTTTGTAGATGGCGGGGAAGAGTGGAATGGGTTAGGAATTGCACGGAAATCGTTTCGCAACGGAAATATAGAACACTTAATCGCCGCTTTATGATACAGATATAAACGAAACGCGTGGTAGTTAATTGGTCGTATAGGTATATCGCAATTTAACCCGTGTACACACCTGTGACGCAATACGCGTTACTAGACTCCTCCGGAAGGCAAGGACAGTATTGTATATCCTATGCATCATTGAATTGCCCTCGCGATTAATTACAATGCCTCACTTTTTCGTCACAGCCCATTCAGTAATTTATCAGTTTACCAAACGAGCGTCACAGCTTCGTTAAAAAAACGCTCCACACGCGTTGAGCGCGTCAAGTTGAAACCTAACCTGAAAATAGTTTCGAGGCGTGCACAGAGAGGACTGTGCATGACGAATTCCAGAACGACGTACAGATTAAATATCACGATATCGCCCGATAATACATTATGTCTGTGAACGAGAAAGTTCACCGCGTCACGTGGGTCGCATCTCTCAAGATATTACAGCTACTGTCCCTCTGCGCATGCGCGTGTCACGTAACGCGCGTGTGAGAACGGTCGTGTACCTGCACTTTGTTGTGCATTGCCGCGTTGCACCTGCACGCTATGTCTTATCCGTTCGATGTACCTGTTCCTATTTAAACTAAGCAGAAGCAGACATGGCGCGTTGCATTGAAGGGAAAACGCGCAAGAGAGTAAAGGGGATGCGTGTTCCGTTTCTATTTTCGATGAAAGGAAACAATATGCCGCCCCGTAGGCGAGGTGCATTTACGTGGGTGTCCGATACAACTGGTGGTATGCTTAACTGGTTCGACTGGCTTGAATTGTCTTGCAGGTTTCTATGCATGCCGATGCATGTGCGGGTCGAGGAGCCGATGCTCACGATATGTACCACGCAGGCATTTGTCTGATATATTAGCGTGTGTGTACGTACGCGCACAGTTAGAATGCGCTTAGAATGTAGGCTGAGTGGAGCTCGTTTGCGCATATCGATACAATTCATTCTAAAATCGTATGCGGCGAAATTGAAATGTGGAGCTGGATCTTTTATACACTTATCTCCAATAGTTTTACATGAAGATGTTTCCAAAGCCCTAGAAAATCACGTTGAACAAAAAAAAAACATAGAACCACCAAGTACAGGGTAACATGGCTGTATGTAAATTAAAAATAATATAGTCCTACGCGAGAACACGTAATAGGGTAGAGATAATGCTATCTCATGTACAATAACATAGTAATAGACCCATGTAACAAGAAAAAGCCAAATCCTAAAATAACAAATCGGTGTTAGCACGAAAGTTAACCTGGCACCTGCGCAGGAGATTGCTGTTTATTTAAACGTCCCCGTTTACCGTGAACTAAGCAAGGGCCAGTGCACCTGCCGGATAGGTCCCCTGTCGTTTATCGCGGTCGATGAAAAGGACCGCTCCGTATAGGGCAAGAAGACAGTAAATTTAAAAGGAACGCTGTCGGGGCAGCCTGCCTACGTGAAAAATAGTTCCTCCCCTCTCCCGCCCCATACTTCCATGCGCGTGAATCCTTAGTGCGTAATAACGTTCGAAATAGCGCTACTGTCGTCCCCGTGTACATTCTAGGAATTCTTCTGATCTGAAATACCGACAAATACAAAAGATCGTGATTCACTTCGTACGTCTTTGAATATATCAATCGGCTCGTGAATAGAACGATTTTCGGCGGAAAGAATGGTGCACCATTACTTTTGTTGTCATTCTTACGGAAACGTCCCTAATGTACCCGAGCTCTACGTGGTTATATGTTATAGTACCAAAAAAAAATACTTCAATGATTACCAATCACGCGTTCTCCGTCGTGTATACGGTCACAAAGGATTAACAAATAGTCCGGGAGCATAAGTGATAATCCATGACCGAGATCACATTGGCGTAGTGCTCCATTAACAAGTAAAACAAGTAACAACTCGTGTAAATTACTAACACCGATACAATACCGTGCGAATACGCGTCCCACACGCTGTAGGATAAACGACGGGCAGGATACCGATAGTCGCGATTTCGTAACATTTGAAAAATCAGGCCACGCTAATTGATATATATATACACAATACTACGCGTTCGACGTGTAATGTTTCGAGATGATTCGGACGATTCGACGACTATTTAACATTTTCTACTGAAACTGTTATCGTCTCGGCGTTACTACTTCTTGGATCGAAACCATGACCTATAATATCGCGTGGAAACGAGTGCGTCGATAAACTCACCCATATTTTGTCTTTGAATATAATACCAGTATTCATGTTTCCGTAAAGAATAGTCCAAATGTCTTACAGTAGCGTGGCCGATCGGTCAAGTGATCTACACGTCTGAGTCGAATCGCTCAAGTGACCTACACGCCTGTAACAAATCGGTTGGGTGACCCACGCTTTCGTAGTTGATTGCTTGCGTGACCCACGCTACGAATCGCTGACGATTCCAATGACCGACTTTTATTATGGTTACCTGCGAAGTATGGCGACTTATTTCACGAAAATGTGTTCTAACGCCCGGTAACTCGAATTCCTACTATAAACTCCGCTTAGCTGGATCGGTACGATTGAAGTGTGACCCACGCTTACTACATAGTAGCGCGCCAATGTGAGTCACCGGTAATCTGCAACAGATCGATCGAATTACCCGGTAACCTAGTGTCCGAATCCATCGTGCTACTTTGTTTTGCCAATATCGTTTAGTGAAATTCTAATTATTCTGATTCGCTAAATCCGACTGTACACGAATCACGATAAGTGACGAGGTCGTCGCGTGACTTCGTCAACTTTGTCGCGTATTTCTTTCCTCTGTATTCGGAGCAGAATTAACCCCTGTTGTAATATGTATATTACAACATGTATGTATAATATGTATAATATATAATTGTAATGTAATACGAAGCACCGTATTACATTTTCAAAAACTGAAGAAGTAACAGATCGCATACACTTGAGCAATATAAGACACTTGCACAGCATAGAAATTAATTTTATGAATAACAGAGAAAAAAACAACGTAAACGTTATCCGAACATTTAGTTCCGCGACGATAAGAAACGTTGAACCGATCGGAGTAATGCCCGCTCCCCCGTTTATTTGCCTGCAGTTAAAGATTCATTTCCACCCTGTCGACGATCGAAGGTACACACATATACATGCCGGGCGACGTACACGGCCGCCTGACGCGCAGATAGGTCGCGTGAAACGCATGCGCTCGCGCTATCGCGTGCATCGCGCGAGGCATGTCCGTTCCTCTGTCTCTATCCCGCGAGAGTGTATACGCGTGGGCCCTCCGCGACGGAGCGACGGAACTCATGAGGGAATAGTGTCAGGCTTGTGCTCCGGCTCGACGGTCGCGTTTTCTATCACTGCATCGTATCCTCGTGTTTATACTGGTATGGAGAAACTGGAATACGGCGTGCGTTCGTCGTGAATAATTTTTTCGTGACACGATACCGAACCGGTGATCAGGGTAACGTGACCGGTAATCTTGAAACTGTCGATTCGTATGTGGCGACGGTATGCGAGGAGAGTTCGTGACGATTGAACGTTTCAGTGACATGTTGGATCTAGCGTTGAAGAAAGAGTTTTAAGAAGGGGACAGATTCGAGGATCTGTGACGAGAAACACTGACGCAGCCCTTTCTTTCGAATCGGCTTGTAGAATTATCTCGGTATGTTGTTTTGGTATATTGCATGATTTCGAATGGGACAAGTATCTCTCTGTGTGCGTGGGTGGTTGTACGAAGCATGCAGTTTGGTCGAGTGTAAAATTGGTTGCATTGAATTGAGTCGGGGAGTCAAAGTTAATGTTGTATAAACTGCGTGGGGTTGTTGGGATAATTGTGTATTAACCCGCTGGTTATATTTTAGCGTCATTAATCTTCGTTGGTGTTACGCAAATTATAAGAATGAAGAAAGGAAAAAATTATAAGGGTATATAGTGGTTTGTAAGGTCTCAGAAATGAGTGCACTACTAGCGCAGACCAATAATCCTACGCACGGATCAATAGAACATAAACAAAAGGAATGCTACTGACAGAGAAACGTTTTATAAAGTTCGCGCTCCAACGATGTGGAATTGCGGGCACAATTGGTTCCTCGTTTCCCCATATATATTTTCTCGTGAAAAAGTAACCGGTGGGTAGAGAGTAAGAGAGGAAGGAACATCCAGATACGAATGATTGTTCCCTGTTTCGTATTAAATCGAACACAGTTATATTTATTCGATGTCAATTCCAGAAAACAAAGCCCGTCGACTGTGACATATAGATAAATCGATAGGGATGAAGTAAATAGCTTCAAAAGATATATAATCCCCTTTAGAGGAACTAACGTGCCTCAAAATCGTTTCTGCTTTCCTCGAAAGCAGAATTCTTTTCTCAGTCACAAAAACTCGAAAGACTCCATAGGGTCGTCGTATTGTTCAGACTCAAGTTCCAGACTGTCATCGCGTCACACACACAATATGTAATAGATTCGTTTTGAACGGCGTTAAAAATTGCACGAAATCCGTGAGTACATTTTTTTTTACCTATGCAAACGAACACGTGCTTTCATCTGTCCTCTATGCACGCGCCAGATATATACGTTTGTACTGTTTGCGTTCACTCGTGCGCGGCCAGATCGCGTGGGAAGACCATACGTTTTCAAACATTTTTGTTCGTGAAAGTTCGTGTTGCGACACGAAACTGAAAAAATAATTCGAGTGTTCGATGAATCGGGGAAACGAGTCATCCATTGGCTGCGCAGTTATCGTTCGGGAGTGAAATAGCCGGTGGACCACTTGTGTTTGCTTGTTACACAGTACAGTTGTAGAATCACCAACTTGGGTGATCCTTGTATTCATTAATAGATATTTTTTTAGTAATGTAGACATACCAGAATATAGTACAGGGATAGTGTTAGTAAATTAACGTTCGAAGATTATGCAGTATCTCAATTTTAATGGGAGTTCCGTTTGCTGGAGTGTATCCCCCTAACACCAAGTCTCCTATCCAGTTAACGTTAACTGGGTTTCTTTTTATAGCGAATATTTCTCACTATAAAATACTCCCAACAAGATATTAATCTAACATCTACTAGTTTACTTTATCGTGGTCTCACAGATACGCATTGAAAAAAAAGTAACAGGATTATTCTGAATTATGTATATTCATATATGTGTATATATTAGTAGCCGTGTATAAACTATCTCCAATAGACTGTTACCACTATCTGGTATCGTGAAAAATAAATCAACTATATTTTTAAAGAGCCGTGTTAAATTGCTGCTCGTTCTTCGTATTATTGAACATAATTTTCTTGATCGCCTGCATACGGTGCACGGTGGCGCGATAATCGACTTCCTGCGCACGAGTAAACGCACGAAGCGCAAGGGGTGCCCACGACTGGTCGTGTTTATCTCCGAAGACAGTAATGATCGTGTGCGTCAATGGTAGCGTCCAATGATTTATCCTTTAAGCTCCGGATCTACGAGTTGTCGTTTTTCATTCCTCGAACAGCCTGTTCAAAGAGCATCGATGCATTGTTTTCCCTCGGTTCGCTGAAGGTTGATAAATCTTACGACAAAGTACGTATATACACATGCACGCGAGTACGTGTTCATGCGAGAGAGGGAGACAACATGACTGCAGGCGATAACTAACGGAGGACTTACGGTTTCGCAGCGATCTTATCGGTAGACTGTTAAGGGTCTGCAAACTGAAATTATCACCGAGACGTTTCAATCTCGAGAGAATGAACCATCCAAGGAGATCCCAAGGAAGACGAGAAACTTTCAAAAAATTGCGAAATCCATATTCGGGGCGCTAAATTATTATTGGATCTTTGGCGTCCGACTTCAGTTGTCGAAATTTATGTTTCGACGCATGATTTAATAAAATATCTCGGTTTATTACTCCGATTTGTTATTTTTTTTTTTTGTTCTTCTCTCATCTTTTATTTCAATTCGCACGAGATACTCCGGTCGTAAATGTAAACGCATATGTCAGTCTCGAGGTCGAACTGACGTGTCGAGTGAACATTCTGAATGCGTTATGTGTCGCTCATGGCGGTTTCCGGTTAGCGAGAAGAAAGGATATGGCGTAAAGATCGCGTCCTTTTTGTCTATGATGTTTTTGAACCTTGAACATTTTAACCTTCTCCCGTGTACGAACCGGGATGATGTAGCCTCCTATATTTGGGATGTTCTTTCTCTGAATTATATTTTTCTTTTGCAAGCTACAGTACAGTTGCACATGCAGCAACACAGATCAACCGTTTTCCCGTGCTTTCTGATATCTTCACTTACCATTGCACAGTCTTTAATTTTGGTCGTCCTTTAGATGTATTCATTTATTAGAATTTAATAGAATCGACACAATTTTGAGAAATGAATAATGAATATAGTAAATACGAAAATAAAACCCCCTGCGCCTATTGCACAGGGCATGTATATGAGTACGTTTTACTTCTCCTCGTCTTTACCATTTGCAGAAAAATGACGCAATCCCGCGCCGTATGCTTTACAATCGCACTCAACTGATATATTCGCAAAGATCGCATCGTTTCTCGGTAAACGTGATTCGTATGCATCAACCTTTTAATAATATCATGCAACACGCAAGGGGACAATTTTATTAGAGAGTTTAATACGATTTATTATCATGATCACAAATTAATTACACCGAGAGAGTTGTCCATAGAACCGGTAGAGAAATTGATGTCTCGTTTCAAATATATTATAATTATGGATTATAGTAAAAGTAAATACAAATGGTTAAATCGTCTAACTCAACGTATCCTTGAACATGACACTACAGATTTTTCCTTGAATTTGCTAGGCTCGGAACGTTCACTCTCGTTGGGAAATCGAGTTTGATCTGTTGCAATATTCATGCTGGACTGAAAGTTTCGAATATTTGAAGAAGCAGTGCTCGCAAACGCGTACACACTCGCATGGAGTATGCGCGTCAAATTATGTAATGCATGCAGCGGAACGTGATAAATGCCCAGTGGCTAATCCCCATTAAGAACAGATCCAAGGTTCTGTGAATACAATTGGGAAAAAAAGCGGCACAGTTGACACGTATCGACTTTGTGCAACCATATTAAATTCAACCGAGGATGGTACATAACCTACATTTTGCTGGAAGATACAGCGAAACTATACTTAGTTTGGTGCATACTTATTGGCGGACGCTTGGCTTTATTCTATGAGCGAAGAAAAGCAGATGATAGATTAACAGTGACAATAAAAACAGGTGAACTTACGTTCTTACTTAGTTAAATATGGTCTACGGTTATATTGTGTTACGTAAATGCAATTATTACTAGTTTTAATCGGGCGTGATATATTGTACACAAAATGCGCGCCGAAAAAACTCTGTGAGGTTAATAGGTGAAATGTTAATATCGCTAATCACCGTAGGAATTGATTATGCTGTTCTCTATGGCACGATAATAATTTATCTGTGCATACGCGCACAATACATGCGATATGGCGTGAAATTTACAGTAATATCAGTCCGATTTCTCTTTCGAATTATGTATTTGCAAAAAAAATAGTATTTTATGTTACATAGAGAATGTATTTAAATGGGCAAGTAATTAGGAGTAATTCTTCTCTCAGAAATCTGCAAATGGTTGCATCAGGATATCCTGTAATTTTTTCACTTTGAAGTTTCAACCCCTAAATGTCCAATAACAGAAGCTTTTTAATTTTTGAGCACAAATGTGTTTTAACGAAAACCTGGACATCAGTATCTTATTATGAGAGGCTTATAATCCTTTGAACTTGAACTTAGGATCTTTTCTCTGGCAATTAACGGGTACCGTGATGCTGTGTGTCCCTTGTGCGGAAGTGGTAGGTTCTACGCGTTGTTGGTTTTATTGGATCTTCCGGCGTGCGTGCCGCTCTCAAGTTACTACGGTGTTAACATCAGGGTGACTATGTAGTTAACACGACTCGTTCTGCGTTTCGTACGTCGTTTCCCACATTTATAAACGGCATGTAAACGTTTGCGCTTCTTCGACAGGTTTAAACAGATTCGATTTAAACTCGCGTTGTACATATTTTTTTTTTCGCGAACTCGATGCTAAGCTTTTAGTAACTAAACAACAGTTATTAGTCTTTTGTACTTGAAGCTGCATCGAACGCGTACAGCGAATAAAGTTAAGAATCGGTACGATTGAAGGACTCGTAGAATGTTTTTAGAAATTCAAGGAGTATTATTGATATCGTTGGTGAATTTAACAGGGAAAAGATTTTCTTCTCGTGTTGCACAATCAGCTCTGTGTACAGTGAAAGGTACACTTGAAATAGTTTGTGCAAAGCTCACGGAAATTTACAAGCGTCCTGTGATCTTTGAACGGGGGTTGTAGTTACGCAATTTATTGATTAGCGAGCCATCTGTCGATTTTTGCGCGCACTGCGTGACCGTAAATATTTCAATCGTGTCGATGTATTACCATATAGGAGAAATGCTTGGGAGATGAATCGCGAGTATGGGAATCGAGGTCTGAACGCTGTGCACAAGGGAGTAAGTATTATATGTATATAAACATTGACCATTGTCTGCTCCGTTTGTCTCTGAAACGTGGGAACGGCGCAAGTACTTAACTCCAACGATTGCCGGTCGACAGGCGAACAGCCGCAGTCTACGCAAAGCTCATAAAAGACATTTAGGGTTAAGTGACCAACCACAGAGCTCGATGTACGTACACGCTTATGTATACACATTTGAAATCTACAAGTGAAAGTGTACTCTGTAGGAAAAAGAATATTGTCAAGCCGTATTATTTTTGTACCATTATCTTACAGCTGCTACCGAAAGCAAACTTGCTTTCCAATTCGCCATAAACACCGTAGAATACAATTATATTCGTACACTCGTGTACTCTCTAAATTTGAGGCACTCGAATTCCCCGTGGAAAGAGAAATACTAAAGATAAAGATTATCTGTATCTTTCCTTTCCTTTCGCGACAAAACAATAATATGTTTTTTAGTGAAGTCACAGCAATCTTTCAGTAAAGGTCAACTGTACATGAAATAGTTTAAACATTATAACTTTGAAGATATGACTCACTCGTGCATTCTTATCTTCCGTTCATAGTGTTTCCAAACGCGCTTATAACAAGTTTAAAGGTTTTCATAATACAGTTGATACAAGTCCAATGCGCGTAAGCTGTTCCTCCATTTATGTAGTAAGTCACAAATATTTGAAATGCTTTTAGGCGATGGGTAAATATTACGAGGTGTAAAAATTTCGCAAACTGATAAAAGTGTTATCGTTCGCTGGAATCGAACGACAATTTTACGCAGGTACACGAGGGAAGACAAACGTATACAGTCTTTTTCGTTTGTTGATCAAGCACACCAGGAAATGGATTTAAAAATACATTACCTGTTTTTATTTGATAGGCGAGGAAAGAAAGAATATAAATAATTTCTATATAAATTATTTCTAATATTTATATCGTTCTATATAAATAATTATAAATTGGAATAGCTGAAATCGTATTTATTTGTTTACGTAATTTGCTATTAAATAATAAAATTGTTAGAACTTATTATTATAGTATTTTATTGATAGGTAAATTATCGAAATAGGGTGATCAAATCTTCAACAATTGACCACACGATGTATAAATAGAGCCTGTCGTCATATATTTTACAAAAATCTAGTCATATTAAGAGGCGTATGGAAATGAGTTGTCTTGATCTCTCGAGGAGGTTGTTTAGCGAATGTTCTTACGAAACTTGCGCTGAGTTGCATTAGATTCATGTTTCCATCTCGCAACTTTCTTCGTGGAAGTATATAGTCGGGGTGCACCGTTGAAAAGCTATATCTCTTCTTCACGCTAGAAATATTTCAATAAATACATGTTTGCGGCTCAACCTTAATTCAATTATCGAAAACGTAGGTCGTTGAAGTGGAAACGTTCAAAGTAGATGCAGAATTCCAATGACTGGAAATAATGCGCAAGGGATCTAGGACAACAAAAATTTGTCAGGTCATTCTTTTGCACAAAAATTCATTAATAATATTAACGTATCATTTAAATACCATAGCGTTTGACACTGTATAATGATATAATGATAATTCCACGATAAAACTGTTGGTCCCTTTTTTATTCTAAATGTTTAATTTATGCGTAATTCGTAGTACAGCGTGATATTTAATATTATTATTTTGAATTTAATCTACATCGAATTATGGCTTTTCCATACCACAGAAAAGGTGTTGGTGTGCTAAGGGTTTAAAAGGAGACGTTTTACATGATTTCAGATGAGCCACGTTCAAGGTGTAGATCATGGGATGACGTAGCACCGACTAAAATGGAAACTGTCGGCCAAACGCATAGACAGCACCACCCTTCATTGGAGGCAACCAGGTCCAACACGTCTACACAATCTGCTAGAAGTGAGGACTCGTGGTGCTCAGCCTCCGATCATGACCTCTCCTCGGATGACGAGAGCGAGAAGAGTAATATCAGTATTAAGTAAGCATAAGAAACTTGATATTTGTAAAATATTATTATATAAATTTCAGAATTTATAAATTACGAACTAACATTGAATTCATTGATTCAAGTGTACTAAGTACCAACGAATGGATGGTTCTTTTTCTTTATGTTAACAAGTTTTAAACTATTAGACTGAAGAAGAAGGCTGATGATAGTTCGGACCAATTGACTAGTGCAATTGTTGTTGGTCCAACGATCCAATCGTTGGACTCTTCCTCTTCTTCCCACAGAGATATCCTCCCCGATGACGTACATAATTAATCGGAACGATTGTTAATTCTCCACAGAAGTAATTGCCAATTGAGGAACACGTTGCACAAAGCAAGGACGCTGTGCGACAAGTGGAGGTCGCAGAATTTGCGAGTGAACAATGCTGACCCATTGGATTCACCTGGAAACCATGGAAGACTATCCAGATGGTTCAGCATCAGGAGAGGATCGACGCAACAGTACGACGTGGACTCCTCCGACACAGTCTCCCTTACCAGTCCCATTAAAACGCCCCAAATGCCACAACTTTCTGAAGTAATTATATAATTGAACAAAAAATATTTAAATTTAATTCGGCCTAATAATAAACCTGGTTAGTAATACTGGATACCATGATCGATTGGTTTTCCTTTTCTGTATAAATTTGTTATTCCAAACAAATTTTGGATCGCCTAAGATTCTGAAGTGTTCTAAAAACTTAAGACTTTGGACAGTCCAAATTTTGATAAGCAGGACATTTTTTATTTCAACAAAACTACGAATTAGAGAGAAAACTAATGATTTATGATCGATCATATTATAAGCCATTGATTTTTACAATATATTATCCATTTCCCCTTCATTAATTTCTTACACCAGTTTAATGCATCTTTATTTACGTCTGTCAATATCAGGTTGAGGAGGAGAACAGCGCAATGGTGCAATTCCAGTGTATGCAACAACGCAGACAAACACCACCCGCACTACCACCAACACCACCGAATTTAACTCCTCAACAGTTAAAACGCCGACACATAGTCGCCGCTATAGTACACTCCGAGAACAGTTACGTGTCCACGTTACAGAGGCTAGTGAATGTACGTATCAATTTTAAGATCGCATTCTCCGTTCAAGGAATGCCTTCGTAGAACTGGCAAAGAACTTGGGTAAAAATATACCTACCGTTTACAGGATTACAAGAAACCATTAGAGGAATCCTCGCCGCCTATATTAAGTCAGGCAAAAATAGCGACGTTGTTTCATAGATTGCCAGAGATTCTGCAATGCCATACTTTGTTTAGAATCGCGTTAGCGGAATGCGTACGTTCATGGGACAAGGACGAAAAGTTAGGAGACGTGTTTGTAGCAAGTTTCAGCAAAGCTATTGTTCTTGACATTTATAGTGGGTTTATAAATAATTTTTCAGTAGCTATGGATTTGGCTAAGCAGGAATCAAAAAGAAAGACTGCCCTTGCTGATTTTTTCAAGGTACCATTAAAACAATATTATTCAATTATAAGCTACAGATTATTCGGTAATTCGATATATCTTGTCAATACGAAAGTACGTATACTTATATGTGTAAATATTTTTATAGGTGAAACAAATAAGTGCACACGACAGGTTGTCCTTCTTTGGTTTAATGGTCAAACCTGTTCAGAGGTTTCCGCAATTTATATTATTTTTACAAGTGCGTATATCCATGATTTTTCATTTATTCTTATCTGCGAACGACGATATTGGAATGACAGATATGTTTCATTACTAGGACTTATTGAAACATACACCGCAAGGACATCACGATAGGATGTCGCTGCAATTAGCGTTAACACAATTGGAGAGTTTGGCGGAAATGTTGAACGAAAGGAAACGTGAAGCGGAACAGTTCCAAGCGTTCAAAGAAATGCTACGGCATGTATCTGGGAAATTGGCGCATCGTCCTCTTTCGTCTTCGTCCAGGTATCTTATAAGGGAGGACAATGTTACACAATTGGTGAGCACAAATTCAAAGAGAGACATTTTTTTTAACACAGTATTATTTCTAATAACTACGTATACCAATATATTTCGTAGGAATTTAATCAAAACGGTATGATAACAAAATCCAAGAGGAGAAGATTATTATTATTAAATGACCTCGTAGTATGCGTTTCGGTAACACCGAGATCCGCAGAAGACTTCAACGGAAGCGAAAGGTTGACTTTGAAATGGACGTACCCTGTATCGGATATTGAGGTACAAAAATCTATAATGTTGGATATTTCGTGATGCGAAATGGTTGGATGAAGCTTTGTTTTATAATAAATTTGACATTACATTCGACAGATTCAGGATACAAGTACTTCGCCAACGCTAAGCCGTCTGTTGACTGCCGGTCTAAATAAAGGTGGCAGCCTGAAATCTGATAAGAGCGGGGAATGCGGACAGGTGGGTGCAGATAATCTGTGCGTGGAAATGAACGATTTAATGCACGATTACGAAGTCATGTCTAGGATAAGTGATTTAGTTGCACAACTAAAGGGTAAATACGAGGTGAGGAACAAAATAAAATAAATAGAAAGAAAGAACTTATAATCGTTTGATTTAACAATTGCATAATCAAAGATGTTTCCCTTTCGTTCACAGGGAATGACGCTCGACAAAACTAAACAAATTCTCCAATCTATCCAATTGTCCATACAACAAAAGGACGAAGACATGGTTTGGGCAGACAGTTGCTGCTTACAATTAGTAACGAAGCAAGGACAGATGTACACGTTCCAAACTGAAAATCCTCTGGTGAAGAAAGATTGGATAACGGAGCTTAGACTAGCTCAGCTAGCTCTGGATCCAAACAACTCACCGTCTTGGGAAGTACCCGAACAAGAACAAAGGCCGTCGACGAAAATGCCTCTCTTCGTTAGCTCGCAACAAGTGTATCACTCGCAACATCAGACAGAGGTACGACACAATATGATACCATACAGGTTATTATATATATTGTTACAGAAATTTATGAAAATCTATTTTTCTCAGGTACGTTGTGGTTGCTACTGTACAACCCAAAATCCACGACCAACGAGACGCCGCGGAAGGAGTCAAAGTTACCTGTGGATATGCACAGGTGACGGTGTATCCAGCCACATAACGGTATACGGCCAATCGACAACAGCATCGACCACTTCCCTGAAACAAGTCACAGCATTCGATCTGGTAGAGACCAGAGTGGCCGCCATAGAATTCGTAAAAGGTGTCACGTCGGATCCGCTCACGTTGGCAAGCGATCTGATGTGGATGGGCACGGATTCGCGCAAGATCATCATATACGCCGCCTCGGAGCCCGAGAAGCAAGAGGAACTCGGAAATTATTCTGTCTCGGGCCCGGTGATACAGATCAAATATCACTGCGACAACGTTTTCGTCGCTCTTGGAATCGGTCTGCTTCTTCTCTTCAGAAGACAGGTGGACGGCACTTGGAACCTTAAAGATCCGTTCACAATTTCTCTAGGCAGCGAACCCGTGTCCTGTTTGATGCCGATCAACGCGTCCGTCTACGCTGCATGTGGGAAAAAAGTTTGGGTACTTAACGCCGTCAGCGGAGACATCACGAAAAGCTTCAGTGCGCAGCACGAGCACGTTGGCAGCGTGAAACTGATGGCCCACTCCGGTGTTGGATTGTGGGTCGCCTTAAAGAATTCGAGTACAGTCTGTTTATACCATACAGAGACGTTCAAACACCTGCAAGATATCAATATAGCGTCGAACGTGCTTAGGGTGACCAGAACGAACAACGCCACGAATTCGTGCGGCGATAATCTAAATAACAATCAGACCACGGTTACGGTAACAGCGTTGCTCGCGTGCAAGGGTCTCCTTTGGGTAGGTACGAACGTAGGCATAAGTTTGACCATTCCTCTGCCACGATTGGAGGGTGTACCAATTATCAGTGGACGCGTGAACATCTCGTACCACGCACACTTCGGCCCGATCACGTTCCTTCTCGCCATTCAGAACCCCAAGAACACGATAAACTGTGCAACCGACGAGATTAACGACGAGGAAACCGTACAGTTGAGGTCTAAAGAATCGGACAATAATAGAAGCAGAGATCGAGCGAGCTTGGACTCCTCTATGTCCAACAGCATTGTAAAATTGAAACAACAATTGGCTGGCAGCCCGGTGATGTTGAGGCGAAAACGTAGCAAGGAGTACGAGTACAGGGGTTCGAAAACGCTTCCAAGAGGACTCGGTTCTGGCGGAGGATTCCTATCTAGCTCTATGTCCGGGTCGCACAGTTCCGGCGAGAATTGCGACGTTTACGGCCTCTATGGTGAGTTGATGTACGTAAAGGACTACGAGAACGAGAACAGTTCTGGCATAGATCTGATTTACGAGCCACTGAGGAGAAGCGATCCAGAACTGGCAGCGATACCAAATAAAGTTAGCACCTTAGATCGCAGACTGAAGATGAAGATCACCAGACCAAGGTCGCTGGATTTGTCGAATTGGTCGGTCGATTCTCACGCCAGTTCTTTGTACACCTCGTCCGGCTCGGAGGAGAATCTCTCGTTGAAAACTGGCAAATTGTCGCGGAACAGTAGTACTGCTAGTCGAAACGGCCCCTACGAGACTGCCACCCCTAATACTAGTATAGGACAGTCGGTAACGGAAACGATACCGACGCCGAATAATTTGAAATCGGGTGGTAAAAAGATTAACAAGACTGTGCAGCAGATAGAGCAGCCGAAACGAACGGTTCTAACGTTGATGGGCGGTAGAGGATATATTAACTGGAGGCAATTGAACGCGCAGCTTGTTCCCGATAAAGGCTCGAAATCCGGTTACACCATCAAAGATCCTAATAGCAATGATGCTCATATCGTGCTATGGGAAATGAAATTATGATACTCAGTTACGCTAGGCCCGTCGTTGCGCATGCTGTGTCAGATACGGATAGAAATGCGTTGAAATGCTTTCAATTACGGCCGATCAGCGATCTCTGTAGTATCGGTTGAATAGGACCAAAAAAGGAAAAAAGATAAAAAAGAAACAAAAAACTATATATATAGTAAAAAAAAACTATATATATATTTATATATAGTCGAACTGAATTCTGTTTATTATTGCGTAGTAAGGTAACTCGATGAGAATTCGTGGATTAATTTAGCGCGATTTTTAAGTTTAGTCTCACTCAGCCGAGCGTTTGATGGAATTGTTTTTTTGGAATTGCGTTTAAAATGAACGCTTGCCAATTTTGTTAACCGTTCTTATTATTCTGCAATGCAAAGAAGATCTAGTTTTTCGTGTAGCTCTCTAAAATGAAACAAAACGGAAGTCTCGTATTTTATCATACACATACACCCACACACACACAATATTCATACATGCATACCAATAATACACGCTTCAAATCTTGTAGCGCGGTAAAGATCTTATATTTTTTGTTGTTGTAGGTTGAGTTTGCCCGTGTACACTCGTATTGATTGTTGGATGTTCCAAATGTATCCTCGCTTTTTACGGAAAGAGAAGATGGGAGGGGGAATTTAATTGAGCAAGATTAAAAAGAATTGCATGGATATCTCTGTGAACCATAAACGATAAGAAATATTTCTATACGAGTGGACGCGTTATCGGAAGAAAATCAATCTTCGAACATTGTATTTTAATAAACATTTGTTATTCCTCTAGTTACATAGACAAGCTGATTTAAAGCAGTGGTATTCTTACAATAAAACAAAAATAAAATCATAAATTATGAAAGTTAAGAAATTCAAGATTGTTCCTGACATATTTTCAACTCGAACTTTCAATATGATCGAATAAACGGAGTACGACATGCGAATACCACTGATTTGATGTTTCCGAGTTTTCATTGCTCGTTGATAATAAGTCATGTGATGTACACATGAATTTGTAAGATATATGAATATATAAAGAAACAAAATAATTGATTATCTTACGCTTTATACGCAGGACGTTTCGCGTCGTGGGGAAAGACAATGGAATTTTTATCTGTTTCTCGCGTCTTCGTTTCGAATCTTGTTAATGCAAGTTTATAGAGAACCCCCATGTTGTGAACGGGGTAGAAATAAAGTGCACAGAGCAGCGCCTGTGATTTATTCTTTTGATGCGTTAATTGCGCCTAACTGTAATTGATGAATCTATTGACAATGTCGAATGTGATTTTTTTAATTTTTTTTTTTTTTCTTGCGTCAATACAATAGAAAGTTGCGAAAAAAGTTCGAACGTTTATATACAAATTCGCCGGACAAACGTTTAGTTCTGCAATAGATGAAATGATCATTAATACGATACGAAGTTTATTTTCCATGCTTTAGCAAAAAAAAAAAAAGAAAAAAAAAGAAAAAAAAAGAAAAGAAAGATATATGTCACGTTGCTGTTGTACTTTTACCTGGATGATGATGCAGATCATCCGGTGTATTTGATAGCATTTCTCGAGGGTGCGTAAGATATTTTATATCTTTTATAAACGTTAGCACGTTGAACACTTTTGATATATATTTTACTGCCAAACGCGATAGAGATATATCTCGAAGATTAAGGAAGATTGGTCGAGGGAAAGCTTTCTTGCATAAGATCTAACGATTGATCGCAAGCTTTGTCTGTCCCCTATTTGTGATAGATCGACCATTGGGGGGGTAAAGGGGTTAGAAGAGGAAAAAAAATTTATATCAGTTACCCAGTGAGAGAAGTATATGGTAGTTTTCTCGCAAATGTGCTGTTAAGTTTTTTCCGCTATCGGCATGGACGAACGAGTCTGCGTGTACATATATATTTTCCGAGGAAATTAATTTTTATATCGAAAATGAATCCTGGATAGATTTATATTTTGTACACTACTTTTTCCTTTCTTTTTTTGTTTAGATTTATATAAATATATACATATTATGTAATCATATTTTGTATTTATACGAGTGATACATAACGCGAAATTTATTCAGCAATTTATACATACTTCGTTACACAGGTACACGCACACATTATACACATACATGCGCGAACACGTATTTATTATCACTTAGAAGTCGTAGCGTTGTATCATTGTTATATATACGAGTCTAAAGGAACAAAAAAAGATTTTTTTTTTGTTACCATAGCGTTCGGAAAGGCTATTTCGACTTAGTAATTTTCACTATTTGTATTGCTATATTGCTGAATATTATTATGATTATTTAAAACATGAGTAAAGAAAATCTTTACCCCCTCCTCTACCTGTTTCTCATAATTAATTGCAAAATCTATTATAATAATATTTGCATTATCGACCGTTCATCAATTATTTAATTGACATTGCTAATTGTGTAATATAGGTTTCGAAAAATAATTACGCGTATTTAATTTTCAGGTATATATAGTTTATTCTTTGTACAATATTACGATATGTTTACACTGTAGTATGGCGCATAAATAATTTGTTTTGTCATATAATTCTACAGGTATCGCTTGGAATATAATCCCGATACGGAGAAAACAAATTTACACTTTTCGTTTGTTTTTTTTTATTCTGACGGTTAACACCTTCGATGATACCTACTACGATATGCATGGATAAGTACGATATGTCTACTATACAATATGAATTGCGATTAAGTATTATTACGTTCCACTACCTTGTTGGTTTTATTTCACGTGGATTCGTAACGCGCAATGAATCTTCTACGGTATAGTCTTATTCGTGTAAATAATTTGTTAAAAGGTTTCTTCTAGCATCTCAAAATACAATGTAATATTATAATGTACAAATGATAAAGTAATCACTTTATTAAAACACAGGTCTCTGGAAACAAAAGTTTCTCTATCGTGCTTCCTTAACATTAAGTTAACTTCGAGAAGAAAGCACAGAATAGAAAGAATCGAATAGACGTTCAAAACTATTTTGTTTCAAATATTGATTAAACTGTACACGACAGAGAACCTGTTTTTTTTTTAAGACAGTATATATATGTAACAAACCACTAATGGTTTCCTTTTTTACTCTGGTATGGTGCTCTATTAATTCTACATTATATCTATAATCATTTAATTACAATCATTTCTGTTTGATACACATACATAATGTCGTGATAGTAGAGCATAAAATCAACTGTTTATCTACAATGCAATTCTAATACCAGAATACAAGCTTATAACCAGTATTTAATACATAAATATAGATCTGTTTAGTTCCTTCCTTCGAATTCTTAAAATTAAATACCTCCATGATTGCAAGTCCGAAATATCTTAATTGTAAAAATCAAATTTCAAACGTGCTACTTTCGTTAGTCAACGAATTGAGTTTTTGTTTGAGAATTTTCCATTACAAATGCTATTGTGTTCTCTGTTAAAGTACTAAAATACAAATATGAAGAAACAGCAGAAGGGATGTGCACAAACATGTTCGGTTTGTGATCACTCGGAATATTTCTGTTGCTTTGTGCATACACGTTATTGTATATCAGAAACCTCTTACTTAATATACCGCAATTTGCTCGATTCAATATTCAACATATCTCGATACTTAATTGTACACTTAGCCCTACATAGTACTTCTCGTCTCATTAAAAGTATATCAAAATCGAAAGGCGTAAATCGACAGTGTCTGGTAAAGAATGAAACGTACTGCAAACTCCTTAGCATTAAAATACGAATTCTTTCCATCGTAGAAACAATGATTGACTCGCCACGTTATGAAAAGTACATAAACGGGTTCCCTTGTCCATTGTAAACTTTCCATTACAGTATCGCATTAGCGGCATTGTGTATCGTTCTATTACATGTATTTATAAATTACCTATATATACATATACGTACACGTATGTAATGCAGATAACATAATAGATAATACCTGCCCGAGCTGCCTCTATTCCATCGCACACATAAATATTTTGGTGCTGTATTCAACATAAAGTGTATTCAACTTTTCGGGGGAAGTGAAACTTCTCCTTACAGACGATGGGTAGTAAATGATAAACGTTCAATTGATTCAAGGTAGAACATAAAGGAAAAATACGGTTACCAATTAAGAGTCACTATGAAATACATAATACTGTTAGAAATGGTATTTTCGTCCGGCTCAATGAGCTTCCAATATTACATGCTTTTCCCTTTTTTGTTCTTCTGTCGATATAATATTGGAAGTATCATTGCAGACCTCGTAACGCGTACATATTTCAGCTCTCACATTGCATACATGTCTTGATAAGTGTGGATAATTTTGTACGATTACCTTCAGTACGAAAACGTATACTAATTTTGCTCTTGCTCTCTCTCTCTCTCTCTCTCTCTCTCTCTCTCTCTCTCGCTCTCTCTCTCTTTCTCAGTAAAGCATATTGGAGATACCGAAAATATTTTTATAACAACAAATGCATGGCAAGAATTTACACCAGCATTCTAAATTCTATTACTGTTCTCGTTTATATCAATTTTGCACTGTTATTTAATAGAACCGTGAAAGAAATTTTGTACACGGGTAAATATTTAAATAATTAATTTTGTTTCGTGACGTAAGGCAAACAAGAGAAGCAATTTTCATTTCTTTTTGTGCACTCTTTGAAGTAGAAAATATTCACAATTTCAAGAACTGTACTCGAAAGAAAATGAAAATTACTGGAGGTAGCATTTGCATGATTTAGAGTATAATGGAAAACATTTACTCGTTTCTCGATAAAAGGAAGACTTTAGGAGAATGTGTATGAAAATTACGAGCATGATACAATATAAAAATTTATAATAAATTTTGTTCTTACGTTGTAGTTGTATCATGGCAAATGCACATACACAAAGATGGATCGTTTCATTGAAATGATAAGAAAAATTGATTTATCTCGAAATATCTTAAGAGTAATAAAGTGCTTAAAAACATAGAAGAATCGATAGTGTGCCCAAGCATACGATTTGTTTCATAAGTGCTGCTTTTTCAGCACTGAGGATCAGTTTAATCATAAAGTTTTGCAATCTCGTTCATATGCTTTATGTGCGTGTATATAATCGCAAGATGCATTGCTTGTAAAATTTCTGGCCAAGACATTCTTGCAAAGCATATGGAAGTATAAGTAACATTATACCAAAAAAAAAAATTGGTAAACGCCACAAAAATTAAAGCAAATATCACTTTCGATCAGAGTAAAAAAAAAAATAAGTGCAAGCAAACAATAAATTACTAGCATCTAATATATGTACATATAATATGTATACATACATATAATTTATAGAAAATAAACATAATAAATAATAACTAAATCAAAGCTGCAATTTTTACACGAAAATAGAAATAATCAATGATTCATTATTAGACTAAAGAGCGGCAGTGTCTTGTTCTATAATCATTATTAATTATTAATGCATTGTTTAACTTTTTGTTGAAAGTTTCACAAATCAATGCCAATATCGAATTTCATTTAAGTACTCGAATACTGTTTACTATTTTCAAACGGGCGAAGTACATTGTCTTTAAAGTTAGCCGAACATGACAATGAACTATCGATGCAGGCACTGTAAAAGTTATATGTATATATATTAGCAAATTAGAAAAGTTTGTGTGAAAAATGTTATACACTGTCTTCCCTGAAATTGGACAGCATTAATAAATGCAACTTTGCTATGAACGTTTCTTTTTACACATAAGAAACGCCGTATCAATGTTACCACCGTAATGGTATAACAAATTAATTCATGCATTTAAAAGAATATAACGTAAACATGCTACGTTAGAAAACATTTGTCGTTATATGATACACATAAAAACACAATACTAAACTAAACAAGAGCGATGGTCCCGAAATCGTCACTATGAAAAATTGGAAATTGGTAAACCCATGAAGAACGTGGATTAATCAAATACAGTCAACTCGCCTAATTTTCTTTTCGTTCAAAATGTCCGACGACGGATCGACAAGACGTTTCCTATATCAAATTTTTAGCAAGAGTTGTCCAATAGACGCTACTTGTGTAGCAAGTTGATTATACATATATAAAAAACCATTCACTCTTATACATGTGTACGTTTCTTTTCCATGAATGTATCAAATGGTGAGGACAGAAAAGGAAGAAATTAATCACCTAGAGAACAACGTCGGGCAGGGAGCAATGCCACTAGGCTAATTGCGTCCCACTTCGTCCACCATGATGTCCCATACCGATCATTGAACCGCCACCGCCGATATCGTCGCGCACAATTTTTCTTTCCTTGTAATAAATTTCCTCGCTTTCTTTGTCGCACAATAACAACACCGCTCCACCGAACAAAAATATAGCTGCACCCCAGCCAACGCCGTACGCCCAACCGAATTCCCACATTGGTCGATTTCCTGTAATATTATACATACATGTAGTATTGAACACAACAATTACGATACTTAAAAGCGAACAGCGTGAAATTTCTTAAATGTCTAAAGATTTGTAGAAGGTCTTACCAAGATTAAGTTCTGCAGCAAAGCACACTGGATATATCACTAAAGCTATCAAGAGGGATACCACTAAAATATAAATATGCACGTGATTAATATGCAACAATATGCTTACATTATCCTGTATAAGTTTATTGATTGGAAATAATCTGTCTTACATGCGAATCCCATGCAGAACACTGCGAATCTATAGTATTTATGCTTATCACGATTATCTTGTGACCTCAAACCGAGACCAGTGAGAATCGTAGCTGCAATATCTGTTATTAAACACACAACACATAAAGCTGCGGCTGCTTTTATGTAGGCTGAAAAATGAAGAAAGGAAATGAAACAACAATCTCTCTGCCTCATCAAAAGTCTCATACAAAGAGAGTTACAATTCCAATAACGTACCAACATCTCTAGCATGATAACATCCTACAGAATCTGGTACATTGAACGGCAAAGGTGTGGGCGCAGATTCTTCGATGCAGTGCGCAAACAAACCTTGCCTCCATCCTAACGCCATTAACCAGTCAGTGGACGCCAAGCCCATGATCATCAGCAATATTACTATTATCCCGCATATGAATGCTATCACCTGCAAATTATATGTTACAGAAAGTTATTGAATTTTTTCATCAAATTTCGCGTACATACCTTAAAAAACTTATTATTAATAACATAAAAGCATCGACATTTACGCGAAACAAAATTGCTACAAGCGTTTGATCATCATTGCCATCGGAGGTTCATGAAAATAGAAAGAAAAAAGGAAAAGAAACATCGGTCGAGTATACCTGTGCTATCTCAGTATCGCCTATGTGATCCTCCGCGACTGTATACATGATCATTGTAGACCAACCGTGCACTTTCAAGATTAGTCCAAATGGACAATACTAAATCTGATTAAAAACCGTCGCGAATTATTCACGCGCTCCTCGCTCCCTTCGAAAGATACCATTTACGGAACATCGTACACTCTTCCACGGATCACCCTTAATAAACGACGAGGTAGCATTTAGAAATTATGGAGAGATACGAAGGCCGCGTAAACGGCAAACACCTCCAGTAAACACGGTCTTCGTCTTCCGTATACTACCCTTCGATTTACGGGATAATTTTTAATCCCGACCGTGATCCCGCTCGCAACACGAGTTACATTTCCTTCGCGCAAATATAACAGTGTCTATTCGATTTGGCGGAAAACCTCGAAAAGAGTTATTCGACTGGCGAGGTCAAACGGGGACGGTCTCTATCCGAAGTTGGGGGAGTAATTGGGTTCCAGGGAAGCTGCGCCCATTAAAGGTCGTGGCGCAATGCGCGTACGTGGTAGAGGGTGCTTTTTAGTGCAGACGAAACTTGGGACAATCCAAGTTCCAATTTACAGACGTTTCTCCTTAATACGAGATCGCAGGAAGAAATGTGCATTCGGTGATCAAACGTCGATGATCCAGTTTTTTCGTTTTTGAGATTTTTTTTCGGACGATAAGAAAATATGTATCCGTCGCGGATGCGGGCATTCAATGTTGCTATGTTAGATGCGGTTTTATTGATCTAGTTTTTAATCGAATTTAATTTACTTGCTTTAATCGTTTGATTATTTGCAGTGGCAATTATGGGGTGTCAACAGTGTATTGAGATTAAAAGATGTAGATTTTAGATCATGGTTCTCTTCTTGTAAATATGTAATGAATATAATGTAATGCTCTAAGAATATTATTTGTAGTGATTTGATGAGAACCTATTATTTTGTAGGATATTAATAAATTAAATTTAAAAGAAATAAAAAAAATGATTGCGAAAGAAGCTTACCTTTAACGGTCTAGTAATTGTGATTGTTTCAATGGTGGTTGCTTGTGCCATTTTTTCTTTAGCTGCAATGGAAACAACACAAATGCGTAAGAAAATAAAAATCAATGATTCAGGGAAAAAGAAGTACTTGGTTAATGTAAACTTAACGAAAGTAAGAGTTTTTGAGAAGAGAAGCAAACGATACAAACCACTAATAAAAACTACAAGAAATATGTTAACTCTCGCAATGAAATGAAAGGTGATTCGTAGCTGGCTTTGTTAATTTAATTTATGTTAATTTAATTTATTTCAATTTAATTTATTTTAATTTCCCTTTGAGTAATACATATTACATAAGCGTTAAAGTTGCTTTGCAAACATTGATGTCGTATGTTGCAGTTCCTGTATTAGTCATTATATTAGTCATTATCGCTTTTATAGGCTGAAACATAGTTAATGAATTCGGTTTCGACTGTATCGAAGAATGATACTTCAAACCCTATAAACTTTTCTAATATCCAAGTAAACAGTATAGATTAAATAAATTAAAGGGCCGTACGAAATTTCGATAAACAAGTTTTACGATGTATATCGTAAAAATAATGATCGATTGTACAAAATATAACCAACGTCTCGAAATAATATTTTGAAATGCTCCCGAATAATGTTTAATCTGTTTTGTCTATCGTCTGCACGATAACTCGTAGCAAAACATATATCACTTTAACAATAAATATTGCACTTACTATAGTCGATTCACTCTAAAAGCTTATCAATCTTTACAAACACGAATCAAGCATTCAATGAATGGTCGTGAACTTCGGGTCTGATGTGAAAAATTGTGTACAAATATAGGAGCAATTTCGGGGCGATAACCCTAATTCGATATTATGGGTTATGTCACTGGAAATGTCAACAACAGGTTTCAATGATACGTTCACTATAGATTTGCGTACTTCTAATACACAAATAAAGAAAACAGAGGATCGTTTCAATGAGTAATCACTCGAAATGCTCGTCAAGGAGGAACATTCTTATTGGCTGTCTCGTTGTGTCTGGATTCCTAACCTCGACAGTGATTGGCATTTCTCACATTTTCCCGACAGGACGAATAGAACTCCCTGTTTCCCGCATTCTTACTGAAGTTATGTCCAATAGGAAAAAAAGTTCTGAAAGTTACCATTCGAGTAATTATAGTTTTATTCTGTAACTAGTGACATATGAACGTTGCTCGACTTGACTTGCACGCGTGACATAAGACGTAAGACAATGAGTACAAATTTTGATTTCTTCTTTTAATTTGCATACATTCGTATGAAAATCTTGACTTTAAAGTATGAAGTAATTCTAGAAAAACGAAAGTACATAAATAAGTAGAGCTTATGAAGTTAAAGGTACTATCCATACACATCTTAGTTAGTATGTCAACAAAATGTAGCATCATGTATGTTTATGTTAATGAATGAATGAAAACGCATAAAATTTTATATGTATGATAAGTGTAGTGATTACATGGTGTGCATTGCTTTCTTATATTAAAATATTTACATGATAATTCATTTTTATAATATATGCAATGATAAGTATGCTTTAAATATAATAGAAAGTTTTCTTATGGATTTCGTGAGGTTGCTTGGGAATATACCGTTTATAATTCAGTGGAAAAAACTTTTAGATCATTGCAACACAAATATGGTCCAATTATGCAAACATACATGTATGTGCAGCTCTCTAAATATGACGATGACGTCACTGAATGACGTCAGCGCCAGCACTTTAAGTTACCATACAAAATATATGTACTTGTACAATTATTAAATACATTTAGGATTTATATATTAAGTGGCCTTTTCAATATTCATGCATTTAGGTTGCAAATTTAGGGAAATATATGTAATTTCGAAACTTCAAATATTCCTTTTATCTATAATATAGCATATCCAATTTGCGATATGAATTAATCTGTATGTGTTATAATATTTACAGATAACGTAATTTCTGTTAATTTTAATACAAGTGACATTACCGAAGTAAATTTTCTTTAGTTCAGAAGGGAGAGAATGTTATAATTATGAAGAATATAAAAAATGATCTACATTTGCATTTTTTGTAAACAATTAATGAAATTGCATGCACTTAGAACACGGTATTTCTTTCGGGATCTAAGTAATCTCAATTTGTTATTACACGTGAAAAGTAATCGCCTATACCTGTATCGGCGACGGAATGTTATTTTAATAATCAGACAACGATGTGTAATAAACAATTCGTCCGATACGGATATAAATTACAACACACAGGAATGTAAATAACCAATGATTAAATTTTAAACACTTGCATTTTACCGAAACATTTATTCCTGAAATAAAACATATCGAATCGTGTAATCTTTAGAAATAAATCAATGAAATTAATTTCTGCCAATTGTAAGTTCTACAAGACAAATCAACTGAATTTCTAAAGAAAACGCGGTTTACATCGTATGCATAGAAGAGCATCGGTTCCATCGCTATCCGATGCACGATAAACCATCGAGAGGGTGGAGGGAACCGTCCGCCATTTTGATCGTGACGCGCAGCGCGGAGGTCGTGGGCTCCACCAGTGACGAAGCCACTGGAGTTTTGACGTGGCTGCTACGTACCTGCCCGTTTGCCCACTCCGATTGCAGCAAAGTTGGTGACGAGAAATACGTAACTGGTAAGTACCCAGCTGGAGAATAATAACAACCGGGCATGGACCACTGCGCTTACGGTGTACCTAAAATATTGCCGAAACTACTAGCATTTGATTTCATAATCCCAGTACAATCAGTTTTACGTCTGCTATGGAATATGCCGTAAAATATGGCGCCTTGAGGAAGATGTACGAATTTCTCGAAAAGGGCAATGGGGGTTACGTGACGATTCTGACATCTCTTTTCATCGATAACCGACAAATCGTGGTACAGTTCGGTTCAATTCTAGTCACGTTTTATCGTGTTACTTTTATGACTTTCTGGCCCTTCGATAACACACGAAAGCATCTTAAGTGTTTATTGTTCTCGTATTATTTTTAGATCTGCTTATGTAAATGACGCAGTACACCGCCGGTCGCTGTCTGGCGGGAAATTCAAAACATTTCCACTTTACTGTAATAGTTACGAATTCGTGTTGACTATATTATAACGTTCACAAATATCCAATGTGTGCTTATTTCGACAATGTTTATGTTTCATTTGGAAATCAATTCGTGATGTTTCAAGTATGCAATTATATTGGAATTGTTTATTTCGAAATTACATCGCATTTTCGTTTGTTATTCTTTCACTTTCGAAACCACTTGAAACTTTTTATTAAACAACTGTGCGAATAAGATGCAGAGCAAGTTTGTTTAGTACACTAACCAGTACACGTAATTGGACGCCAGCAAAAGTCATTACAGCTAATAAAACACTGTTGTATATTCGAATTCGTCATAATGAAATATACGCAAGTATGAAATCATTTTTTATTTTTGCAGGGTTTGTGGTTCCCAGGCTATGGAAAGTATGGTTGAGGAAAATGGATCAGCCATTGACCCATTGTCTGGAGGTTCTCAAAGCGGTGACACGGTGCCTGCAATAGCTACATCGGTACAATCTCTCAATAGAACACAGCAGCAAACTCAACATCTGGTAGCGTCTACCAGCATTGTGCAACTGACACTACCTACGTCAGGGGCGACACAGGTATACAGGAGAATCTCCTGTGTATCTATGTCTGATCGTTTATGTATCCGGTTTATCCCAAAGCATGTGTACATCATTTATTTATGTTTCAATTAGACATACCAGTTAATCGAATTCGGCGCTGCGCATACGTTCAATCTTGCATAATGCTGGTTTCAATTTACAAAACTAAAGATTTGGAATTTAGTATCATTGTGTTATTGAATAGCATTTAGTTGTTCCTCCGCACGATAATACAACGAATTTATGTTTCTATGCATTCTATCCTTCTGATAAACATTGTTATATATTTATTTCACAATGACTTGTATATGCATGATGATATTAGCCAATTATCATTGTTGCTGTCTCCTTTTATTGGTTTGCGCGGAAACAAATTACTAATTCGCATATTCATTTATGGTACTGTTTTCTAGTTCTCTTTTACAAATAAGTGCCACCACTGTTTACAATAAACGAATGTTTTTTTTATTTAGGTACAGTCTGTTATACAACCCAATCAACAATCGGTAATTCAAACCGCAACAAATATACAGCCTGTAGCTATATCGAAAGCAAACTTGATTTTTGTCGGTAAACCTAATTCTGTTATACAAACAGTCCCAACAAGTCAGCAAGATGAAACTGGTAGCAATGATAGTTACTCGGATTCGGAAGAGTCCCCTGAACAAAGGGAAAGAAGTCTTACCAGACGACCGTCTTATACGAAAATTCTTAATGAGTTGGGTGGTGGTGAAATTACAGGTACGATATTGGTGTATTTAGTATTTAAAACGTTCTACGAGAGTACACAGTTAGAATAGTAAAGGTAATGTTGAGAAGGAAAAGATTACATTAAATGAGAAAAATTTATTACTCATTCGATTACAAATTATTCTATCCATTTGCGAAAGTTTATAGAAGCTGATTCGTTTGTCTATGCTTATGAGATTGTTGTATTTATTGATTCTAAATTTGACGCGTTTGTGAAAATATATTAACTCTTTGGAAGAGATAATATGGTGCATGTCAGTTCATACAACTATTTTTACACGCAGCTTATTTTAAGCGCAGTCCTCAGACAAGTATAATTATTGTCTGTGGAACGTTATCTCTCATTAACTGCAATTTAACAAAGTCCGTTTTATCGTTAATTTCTGATTAAGCAAATAATTGAATGCACATTGTGTCTTTAAAATTGTAAGGGGTGTTAGTGTGACATAGTTTTATGCTTTTTTAATACTTTAGTATGCGAAGAAAAAAGGAAATGCCATACCAAGCTTAGAACTTAAGATGAATTATGATAAAAATTCAATTAGTAGTTGGAAAACCTGATAAAATACAAACAATTCTCTCCTCTAACCATTATTGGTTTAAGTACAAAACGACAGAAAATAATTATTCGTTTGATGCAATCATTTAACTTCTGTGCATCTGATATCAACAAACTGGATATAGTAAGAAATGCTTGAGCTTAATATTCTTTAATATGTCTGAACAATTATTTTGATCGTAAAGATTAGGATGAGTTTTTCTGTCTGTAGTTCTGTTTCTTTTGTTTCTATTCAAAGATTGTTTACACCGAAATGATTTATCATAACAAAATTTATTTGCTTTATTTGTACAGTCTATGACTGCGCACGTTCGCCATCGAACTTTCATTTTCGTTTCGTTCTACTATTTCCTTTTTGTATGAGCCGACTGCACGGTATTGAAATATATAAACAGCAGCCAGAAAGGAAATAGCATATAAATAATTAATTTCGTTCTTTTATTCTGTTCGCCGCCTGTACAAAATATTGTTTCACTTTCTGGATGCAAATGTTTAAACAACGACTAATTCTACAATCAGGAAAGTTATTCGAGAAGGAACATTAACATTGGATTATTAGTTTCGGATTTCTTTTCGGGGACATTGTAGCAATTGCTCAAACCACGTCCATGTAGATTAAATAAATGAACACCGATAACAACTCTATTGTAATAGGGGGTTGTATTAATTCGGTGTTACAGACGGTCGATTGCCCCCTCTAGAATCATCTTCTGAGTGTGATTCTAACGTGGACAGTCTTCCCACTCGCTTCATTATCAGACAGGTTGGTTATTTTTTTCTTCTACGTATCTTTCCTGGCTGTCCTTCATTTGATTCTGTATCGCATCCCAGCATTTGTTCTTTTATTTCCATAAGAAAACTGTTAGAGGAGTACATTAGAACTGTTGATATATGTATATATAAAGCACTGTAAATTAAATTTCTTTCATCCCTGTACACATATCTAATATGTGATCATTTGTATCATCATGTTCGCTTGGTGTGGCATCCTTGCTTATGGGGTTTTCAATTCTGTTCATAAACAGATTTACGCATACGTGCCGAAAAATATAATAACTGTTAAATAGAATTATGTAGACTTGCGTTGACTCACTCAATGCGCTATCACTGTATCTGCAGCGACAACGAAAATATTTGTATACTCATTTATGTTGCACTTCGTTTATATTAATAACGTATTGTTCGAATTCTATAGTTATACAATAATCAGAATTAATATATATGTATATATTTTCCAGTAATTCCCGCTGGTACCATACAAATCGCAACCCAAGGCGAAGGAGTTCCTGGACTTCACACGCTAACTATGAGTAATGCAGCAACTGCAGGTGGTGCTATAGTACAGTATGCACAGGGTCAAGATACACAGTTTTTCGTCCCAGGTGCGCGTTTTTTCATAATTTTTTTTAATACGGTAACTCTTATCGTTCAATATTCCGTTAACTTTATTCTGATTTTTTTTTCTCAAACGCACAACTATGATTTTCCTTTTGTTCTTTCTTTTCCTTTTTTAATTGCATAATAATAATCATTATTATAATATAAATTACGTACCCCGTCGATAAATTGTGAGTAAAAAGATTAAAAATTTGAGGAATACAGTCTCTGGCAATGTTCCAGCTTACACAGGACATGGTGTTGTAGTAGAGGATGCGGCTAGGAAAAGAGAATTGAGGTTACTTAAAAATAGGTAAATTTATAATATGATCAAAATACCTAAATTCTTAATTAAATTAGTCATATATTTATCTTATATTATACAAAATATTCTTTGGTACTTATAACAACAACAACAACAACAAAACCCCAAAATAGAGGAAAAAAAAACAAAACATTTTCGTCCTTTACAGACAAGCAGCCCGCGAGTGTAGGAGGAAAAAGAAGGAATATATTAAATGTTTAGAAAATCGTGTTGCTATACTGGAGAACAGAAATCAGACGTTAATAGAAGAATTAAAATCGTTAAAACAGCTATGCGAACCGAAAACTGACTGAGGTTGGTGTTTAATGTTGAAAAGATTGTATGAAAACTATTAACCCGCTAAAAAAACTTGTACATGTCTTCTTTGTGTACATTATCCTAAACGTTGTTAGGTAAGCAATGGTGATGTACATGCATTCTTATAAATAAGTGTTTCTGTAACATACTGTATTTAAAAATGCGAGAATACGAAGGCTTGTGAAACTTGCTATATTACTGAAGCGAGCAGCCAAAGGTATATGAGATACAAAGGCAGCAAACTTATAGGCAATATTCAGGAAGTCAATCTATATTTTGGATAAAACTTAACACTTACATGAATTCGGGTTTTAATAACGTTTCGCATATTCAAAATATGCGTCGGTAATGAATTACGATAATGTCAGTGTTTTGAAGCATTATTCATTTACGTTACAGTGACTATGTGATGTTGAACAGTATCCATTCTTTACTGTTTTACTTATATACATGAACAATTGTATTCGTGTAGTTTCATTATACTTTAGGAAACTTTCTGTTAGCAAAAATTCAGGAGAATTAAAAGCAAAACAAAAAAGAGAAGAAGGAGGAAGGAAAGGCACGAGGGTCGTTTGTCTAAGTAGTCAATTTCTAATAAATAATTGGTCGTTAACATACATTCGTACACACACACACACACAGAGAGACATACTTCAGAGTAACGCCTTATACACAATATTTGCTAATGTAATTTAGAAATTAGTCACAGCTACAGGTTTCAATCACATAGTTTCTGAGAGGGGAAAAAAGAAAAGAAATACGGAGTATAATTGTTTAGTCTACAGCGTTTACATATTTCCTTTTTCCGATTTCATTATTTTATACTTTGAAGAAAGCAGATGAACAAAAGGGTAGGATTGAAGGATGATTGTAAATAGTTACATAGATAGAACGAAATTCTGTTGATTTGATCATTGCTGCTGTAACATGTTCGTGTATAAAGTGTCGTTTCATTATAATTTTTTTTCTTTTTACTTTAAATACGAATTTCAGGAATATAATATTACGATGAGAAATATAATTTATACTGTGTAGAGAAGTGTGCTAGTGGATGCACTAGTTCTCAATGCTCTCATCTGATTTTACTTTCTATTTTAAGATGCCTCAAGTGCGAGAAGCTAATAAAAAAAAAAGAAACAGAGTTGTAAAATATAAATGTAATATATATATATATATATATATACATATATATACACATATATATATCTATATATGTATATCTATATCTGGAGTGCCTTGAAGAATTCTGTATACATACAGTATACAAATAAAAATATGCGCGAGCGCGCTCGTAGTATATACGCATACCACACATAACGTATGTATGAAATTGCGTTTTAGGTAAATATGGGTACATACGATATTTTTAAACTATATATTATGTTATAGTTTTATGTCCTGCGTAAAAAAAATCGTACAGTTATGTTGTTAATTGAATTTTTATCCTGATACATTTTCATACTTTCTAAAATTAAATAAAATCCGTGAAACCGCTGGTGTAAATCACACATTAGTGTATATTGTTAATTGTACGCAGATACAACTGATTCTATTTCATGTCGAAATAAGAAATAGAAAAGAACAACCGACTCGAAACTAATAACACACGTTACAATAACTCCGACTTCGGAGAAGAATTTATTTTTTAACGTCTGACACATATATTTACTACTATAAAAAGGATTATTCTCCGATGCATTTTTCTCGTAAAAGCAGCGTTCTGCAACCTAATTATCAGAACCATTCGATGTATCATTTTTTATTGTTATGTGTTTACAAAACAACATATGAGGAATATGTATATATATATAATTTCGAGTATATAAAAAACCAGTTTGATCATCCGATGATTTGATATAAATTGTTTAGTACGTTCAGTTGGCAATTATTAAAAATCTAAGAAGTGTGTACTTTTGATTTTCTTTTTTTTTTATAATAAAATAAGGTTTTACTACTTTACATACGAATAAATTTTCGTTTATTTGTACAAGTATAATATATATGTATATATATTTTTTCCAATATAAATGAAACGTTTTTAATTGAATGATCAGGCTGGACATATGCTCTGTACAGATATGATATGTGATTTCCCAACTTATTCTTCTTCAAATTTGTTTACTTTGACGATAGAAAACAGAGAAACAATGTTACATTTCGATTGTACGATCTTACATGCTTAACATGTAAATTTGTAGTTCGACAAATTTGATTGAACCGAAAAGTAGATCATTTCCGAATTACTCTATAAACTGAAAGTACAATAATGTACTTATAGTGACGTGTTATAAAATGAAAAACGATTCACTATAAGTTCCATTTTACTTATAGATTGAACATTTATTTCGACGAATCAATATTCTGCACATTTTCGTCTGTGTTTGAATGTTAAATAATATGTATGATATATGTATATCTTGATTGCTGCACCGATAAAATGAAATATTGTATATAGATAATATATGTATTTTTACATATCATTTGTCTTTAAAAAAATATAGTTCATAAACCTCTTCATGATAGTGTTATTTCTACGACGATGTAGAAGATAAATAATAAAATAGATCGACAGAATTTGCACAGTATTTAGGAAGGATATTAAATAGACTAAATATACTTTTTTTAATCATTTTATTTACATGTATGTACAATTATTTCCTCTCTGACAAGATGAATTAGTGTAATTGCGGCAAAATATCGTCTTACCTAAAACACAAAGAGTAATAGAAAATATGTGTTCTTGAAGTACTTGTATTTTTTATTTAGATTTTGGACACTCAGTTGGTAGTGCATGTAAAAAATAATCAGTGACTCATATGTAGTGGTTAGAATATCATCATTTTATATTTCAAATAATTCATAATACTTAAAAAAAAAAATAGGTCATAGTACTAACCAGAAACATAATTCTTCTACAATCCATGGCAATTTATACTTCCATTGCAAATTCTGTAACAAACAAACAAAATTACCTTCGAGTTTAATTAACAATTCGAATAATTATTTATCCAAAATAAACGGTTCAGTTGGTAGTGCATGTAAAAAATAATCACTGACTCATATGTACTGGTTAGAATATCATCAATTTATATTTCAAATAATTCATAATACTTAAAAAAAAAATAGATCATAGTACTAACCAGAAATATAATTCTTCTACAATCCATGGCAATTTATACTTCCATTGCAAATTCTGTAACAAACAAACAAAATTACCTTCGAATTTAGTTAATAATTCGAATAATTATTTATCTAAAATAAACGGTTCAGTTGGTAGTGCATGTAAAAAATAATCATGGCATCATGTAAGTGGTAAAATATATCATTACATGTTTTCGTTATTTATGACGTAGAAATAAATAAAGTAAATTAATAAAAATACATACTACATTATATTTTCTCGATATTCTGTACGTTAATCAGTATGAACTACCAAATATGAATTACCACTTCTGAAATTTCTGAAATAAGTAATATGACTCGTTAACGTCTTAAATTAGAATTACAATAAAGTAACATAAATCGTCCAAAAAATATTTATATCGTTCTATTGTGAACAGTCAAAATTAATTAACAATAATATTATTATGTAGCCGTTAAAATCCATTATTGTCGATGTCTTTTGATCATGAAACGTTAAAACACCATAAGTTCACAAAACGAAATCAATGGAAAGCGTGTTCATATACCATTTCATACTTACGATAATCAATTTATCACAGCAATTCAGAAAATGAAACAGCAATAAGGTTCACATTATAAAACCAGGTCGAAACATTTCAATGTTTCTGTTAATTTTTTACATTCAAGTAATTTCTTCCATTTTTAATAAATAATTTTTGTAACGAACATCCAACAACTCCATCGAACACCAACCACGGTTCAAAATGATCTGTACGCCGTCGATGTAAGGAACGGGGAACGTGGTTCCATTTTTTGTCGTAGGGCACATTTTTATGTGTACGATAATCGAATGACGAATTCCTTCGAAATTGAATTTCCTACAATAACAGAATTATTATCTAGACAGTGAATCAACGAAGTACAGGTATAATTAATATTTTCCATCTATATTAAAAAATTATACTTTTCAATTCACCAATTTCGTTCTATTTCATCACAGCCGACTCTAGTACTAGCCGTGCTGAAGGTAAAAATGGCAACACAGCGGGAGTCCGGGTGTGATATATATATCAATATACCTAGCCCAACCCACCTTACCGGCCTCCCAGTCTCCCCCTATCGGACTCTCAGTTTCCCGCTTAGTTTTCAAATGTTTTCAAATCCATGTGAGCTTATCATTAGTAAGCTATTTAAGAAAATTTAAAAGTAAGTGCAATAATGCGGGTAAGTTTTATTTATTAACTATACAGGTCTTTATCTTTGTGTGTAGCACATATATTCAATAACATCTACTGTTCGTTCAATATATTTTAATTTAGAATTAATAACATTTTAATACAATCATATATAAATTTTTACAAAGCTATATTTATTATATACGTATAGAATTTTTGGACAATTTTCTCTCAAGTTTCAGACTATATTTATCAGTTAATAATGCAACGGCGTTGTTGTGTTCCCAATTGTAAGGGAAATTATGCTAGTAATCTAAAAGAAAAACATTATATTTCTATATTTTTATTCCCCAAAGATGATAACAGTAATGATATTCGTGATCTTGCTGCTGATGTAAATGGTTTTTCAGAAATTTTGGATACTGCATATTTATCCACGTGTGTTGTTGATGCTTCTATTAAGGTTTATATATCTGGTTATGGGTCCCATTCTGTTGCTAAAAAATTAAATTGTAATATATGTAAATTATTAATTGTGGAGGATAAAGGTACAACTGTAAATAATGTATATTTTGATCACTTACAAAGAGGTGGACTTTCCATCCCTACAGAAGAAGTAATAACCATATTTACTCATATGTGTGCAATAATGGAAACCATAATAAATTGTGCTAATTTGGAATCAAATTTTCTGAAATCTGGAAATCATAAGCATATTTTATGTAAATTAACATATATTAGTATTCAATCAAATATACATCACTTGGCATTTTCAAATACATGCATTTGTGGTAAAGATTATCACAGTATTTTGTTTAAATTATTATCAATTTTTTCTAATATTTTATTGAATGATTACGCCAAAACTATAAATAATAATCAATTAGAAATGCATGCACATATAGTTTCTAAAAATCGTAAAATAAGAACTTTCAATAGAAACTATATTTTCAATTGCTTGTTTTTCAATTTAACTCTTTTTATAACATTAATTTTGATATATTTAACTTATTCTTTCCAGTATGTTTTAATGCATTAATAGAGTTTTTTATTTGTCTTCGTCCATATTTATTTATTTTCAAATGTATATATGCTTTTTATTAATTTTTATTATTAATTTTATTTCACAAGACTCTCATTACTGAAAATAGGACTCCCGATCGGTAAACATGCGGTGTTGCCACGTTGTTCAGCATGGCTAGTACTAGAGTCGGCTGTGATGATAGGTTTGCTCTTTGTTCAATTTACAGTCGAACCTGGGCACGGGAAGACCTTTGAAACAGTATAATATTGTTCATTTCTTTCCATTCTATTGTGAAAACATGCGCAAGATCTGAAGTATAAATCTTCTATAACTCCAATTACTTGCCACGTTTAGATGCGTTATTTTTCTTCTAGATTTCGCAGTACCAAAGTACAAAGCTTTTGTAACTCGAATTTTCGTTCGTTCCCCTTGATTACTCGAAATCTTCGATACGTTAAAACCTCCATAATTCGAGGGTGTTTGCCCTTCCCTCGCGAATCGTATTACCGAGGTTCGACTGGTATTATCAAGATAAACGTAATTGTAAGACGTAAATACTTATATATTTTTTGTTTATGAAACAGATACGTCCTGACGCTTAGCTTTAAATCATCTGGGAAATTACTCCATGCTCGCATGGAACACAGCGGTGGTTTATTTTCTTTATGCAACCAAAGTGAAAGTGAAGGTTTTAGTTCGGTAGCTGATTTAATTGACTATTCTGTAAATTTTAGTCAGTCGGCTGTTTTCTGCTATTCACGGCCAAAATACCCCGGCCACCCATCTTTTCCTGTTAGGCTAACGAAACCAGTAAGCAGGTTTACGCAAGTTCGAAGTTTGCAATATCTTTGTCGTTTCGTCATACGGCAAAACACTAGATTGGACAATATTCATAAGCTGCCTTTGCCAAAAACTATTAAGGGGTATATCGAAGAATCACATTATTAAAATCGCCTTTCGCGAAAAGGAAAAAAGAATTGTTGAAGTTGAAAGTATTAATACTTTTGTATTGTACAGAGATAACTTAACAAAAGATTAGATATGAATTTTTTTTTTAAACCATTGACATGTCATTAATAGATCGTTGAGTTTTTTACGTTTTAGCTATACCAGTTATATACATATATACATACATATATATATATATATATATATATATATATATATATACATATATATATATATTTATATCGGTTTCAGTGATATTGATAAGAAATATCTGAAGTATTCTAGATAATTTCAAATTGCATGGATCGTATTAATGTAAAGTACGTTATATACTTTTGAACGTAATGTGAGGTTTTCAATATATGGAGTACTGGCTGTGTAAATATATTTTTGATAATTAATATAATTGTCTGCTCAATCGAATGATAAGGATGAAAACGTTGATCTCCTCTTGTCCAATGGAGACACAATAGATTAATTTTGTATAAAACCAGACTATTGTCTACCACATGACAATATTGCAGGGTAATTGTTACATACTATTAAATCTATATTTCTGACAGTTTATGATATCTTTATATCTTGCACAGAAGTAAGACATAGTTATTAAGCTTGATCTTAAATGTACAGAACTTGTTATAATATATTGTACTAAAATATATTAGTCACCATTGTTAATTCAACCGAACAGTATTTCCTTTTTCAATATTACCATTGCATAAACTAAAGGCACATACGTAAATCTTTTAAATATATGTTTATTTATAACAAATAAACTTGGACAATTACTTCTTGCTCCTCTATTAAATAGTCTATGTTTTATTCTTTTTGTTTCTTCTACCTATTCCAATTCAGACCAAGTATATTACGTGCCTATTAATAAACAAAAGAAAACGGGTAGATGTTACAAAAATATGTAATTCATATATTATAATGAGCAACGCTTGCAATTTTAAATACAAACCGTGACAAAAGCAGCAGTCGCTGCTTCGGTAGCGCGATTTAGAGCTTGATCTGGTAAAACTATATCAGAAGTTGTTGTCAAGATTGAGTGAATCTGAGTTGCATCCTTTATTCGCCTTTCCAAGAAATTCCACGTTCTTTCATGATCTTGGCTGCTATCTTGCAGCATGAACAACTCGGTAGTCTTATAAATACCTGCTAATACTACCCTTCTAGTATACCAGTTGATCTGTTTAAACCAAATTTCCATCCAAAATACAAAAGCATATGGGATTATATAAAAATAATACGAGCGTTCTTACATCAACTGATCTATCACCGGCATAATAACTAATGTCATCTACTAACGTAAGTAAATTAGCTAGCGACATTGGTACATTAGGTGGAAGTGCCATCAGGGCTAAAGCTTGTGGCCATGTTTTCTTAAATGGAATCACCATTCTGAGCCTCGTCTCAACAGCATCACGTACTTGCAACTCGAAAGCCTTTCTTTCTTTGCTACCCTCAATAGCAGAAGCTTGTTCCTTAAGAATTTTATTTAACTCCTTGTTGCACATTAAGTAGAAATACTGCACCAAATCGGCGCCCCGATTTGGGAACAACCCATGAATCACACCAGGATATCCGATAGATTCAGCACCTTTGGTACATAATTTTTCATTAGATTCTTTCTATTCATTATTTGCATTATGCATTAAGAGTAATGAAATAATAATTCTTACAAGATTGAAACTAAAAGTAATGTGTAAACATTAGGGATCACTCGCAGAAAGAATGTAATTCTGATTCATCTACTTAACTGAAAAACTTTTACAATTTACCAGCACTGATGGCTTGCTGGCTCCATCCCAGATCGTGAACATATGTCAAAGAGGCAACAAGAATTTTCGATTTGATATTCTTCTCGTAATCTTCATCGCTTTCCCTGCTATGTTCCTCACTTGATTGTTGTGCATTAACATTTACAGTTTGATCTGAGAGTAATGCTCTATAGGTCCATAAACTTCTAAAACCTATTAAAAATGAAAGTAATTTTGAGCATCTTATTTTACTTGGAATATAGCAAATGAAATTGTGATATAGCAAATTATGGGGCATAATCAATACAAATGAAATATAAATCAAGAATAACTTTATTTTGTCAGAACTAATATACACTTCATAAATGTACAACTATTATTCCAAAAGTATACGATTACTACTGTGCAATTTGAAAGGATTATTAACGATACATTCGTTGACCCTAGTTAAAATGCTTTCCGCTACGTCAAGACCATTTAATGCTTGATAGCAATAGGATATTTTGTCTGAAAGCGGAATTGCTGGAAATGTTTCACCTCCGATAGTCATAGTTACTTCGGCGCTCCCATTTTCTAATTCTACATTTTTGGATGTCCTGTGAGTTTTCCTTTGCGTCTCTAAACCTTTTACCTTTACCTTCCAGTATACTCTGCACAGATTTATTGCTTCTCTTAATGGTTCTAAGAAATAATTTTGAAGTTTCTCAACTAGATACCAAATTCCAGTTTGGTTGTGCATATCTCTTAAAAATAGAAACCTTAATAGATTTAAGCTTGCAATTATTTCATCTGATAATTCCACTATATCTGATCTACTACCATGTGGCAAATTACAAGCCAATTTAATCAGAGATTCTAGATTTTTACCAAGAAAGTGTGGTATAGGAGGTGTTGCTTTTAGACATTCAATAACAAAACCTTTGAATATTCCAGTGATCAAACTAAGTACACCAGAATGTTCATTGGTTTGGTATAAATGCAAAATAATAAGATATCTAGCTTCCATGTCGAACATTTCAATGTATTCTTGAAATACAGATAAAGCTTTCCTCCTTTCTTCATCAATACTATTATAAATCATTATTGTCACAAGTTTTTCGAACAAATCTGTATAAATATTTAATTTCAATAATTGCAATGTTAAGGAATGGTTTGTCATTTTTCTCAAAAGTTGTTCCATAAGATCCAAGCCCTTTTCAGTGGTTTCCCGTTCTTGAAGTAGTGTAATTATATGATATGTACACGATTCAAAGATATATTTGGTATCGTATACCTGTGGCACTTTCTCCCATAAATGCAACTTTGTTACAATATAAAAGTAAAAGTTTGCATAGGCCAAATCCGGAACATTTTTGTCCAATTCGAAAAGCATCACTTTAAGATTTGTGCTTTCTTCTTCCATGTTTCTATCTTTATAACTTGCCTGCTTACTTCTCATGATTGCAACATTTAAAAACCATAGCAAATCACTGGTAACACGACTCACAAGCATTACTATTTTTTCGGGCAAGGCTGGTTCTGGATGTGATTCTAATTCCTTCTCTGGTAGATAACACAATGGTTCCCCCAATAAAAAAATTAGGATACTCGCAAGATAATCTCTTAACTCAGCAGATTTTCCCGAGGTATCTAATGATGCTTCGTTAACTAGTGGTTCCAAAACTGATAGAACTACATCGTAGATATTTTTTATGCTACGTAGATCAATGATAACACATGGATTATTGTCTTTGGGCAGGAACAGGTCACCGATGTAACATCTTATCGTATTAGTACACCACTCTATAGCTTGCATTTTGTCATCCATTTTAAAACAACATTTAATAAGCAGTTTGAATATGATGCAAAACTTCACGTCGTCAGATTCTTTCATTTCTTCCAACAATTGGAATACAATTTCGAAAGGATCACATTTTTCTACCACAGCGTATAATATCATTGAACAGCATTCAAACTTATCTCTATTATATTTCACATTTTCTGTAGTAAGATGCGACGATACGTTTACTACAATCTCCCACGAGTATTCTTCAACAATTTCATCGTTTTGATTGCCTTCAAATAGGCTTAGAGCCTCTTTAAACTTGTTCTCATTCAAGCAATCATTTAACTTGTTAATAAAATGTTTTGTCAAGTCAACCTCAGCTTCAGACATTTTTTCACACAATCTATTGTGTAAATTTCATGAGGTCAATAATATTCTTTGGAACAGTCTTAAGTCACAAATTGTCGAAAAAGTAGTGACAACATAACCTCCTCTCTTCGCGTATTCGATGTTGTCAGATATATCGATCCACGACAGACGAATGAGAGTGCAAAATCATAGGATTATTTTGGTAGAGGATAAGACAGACCACGTCGCTATAGAAATATTAACATCTTTATACTTCGCCTGGGATGTCGGTAAGAACAGTATAAATAAAATCTTTACATATTCCTTGCCCGCGTAAAATATATAACATAAATATTGCGCAAACAAATGCAATCATCCAACATATCTTAGAGTTTGGGTAATATTATCGTTGTAAATGGAATAATTCGTTCACAAATATCAATGACAAACGTCAAGATGAAACTGATGATGCTTATGAATTGTGCCTACACCAGATGGTGCATTCTTAGTTAGAGACTCGTCGGATGATAGCACAGCCGACTCTAGTACTAGCCGTGCTGAAGGTAAAAATGGCAACACAGCGGGAGTCCGGGTGTGATATATATATCAATATACCTAGCCCAACCCACCTTACCGGCCTCCCAGTCTCCCCCTATCGGACTCTCAGTTTCCCGCTTAGTTTTCAAATGTTTTCAAATCCATGTGAGCTTATCATTAGTAAGCTATTTAAGAAAATTTAAAAGTAAGTGCAATAATGCGGGTAAGTTTTATTTATTAACTATACAGGTCTTTATCTTTGTGTGTAGCACATATATTCAATAACATCTACTGTTCGTTCAATATATTTTAATTTAGAATTAATAACATTTTAATACAATCATATATAAATTTTTACAAAGCTATATTTATTATATACGTATAGAATTTTTGGACAATTTTCTCTCAAGTTTCAGACTATATTTATCAGTTAATAATGCAACGGCGTTGTTGTGTTCCCAATTGTAAGGGAAATTATGCTAGTAATCTAAAAGAAAAACATTATATTTCTATATTTTTATTCCCCAAAGATGATAACAGTAATGATATTCGTGATCTTGCTGCTGATGTAAATGGTTTTTCAGAAATTTTGGATACTGCATATTTATCCACGTGTGTTGTTGATGCTTCTATTAAGGTTTATATATCTGGTTATGGGTCCCATTCTGTTGCTAAAAAATTAAATTGTAATATATGTAAATTATTAATTGTGGAGGATAAAGGTACAACTGTAAATAATGTATATTTTGATCACTTACAAAGAGGTGGACTTTCCATCCCTACAGAAGAAGTAATAACCATATTTACTCATATGTGTGCAATAATGGAAACCATAATAAATTGTGCTAATTTGGAATCAAATTTTCTGAAATCTGGAAATCATAAGCATATTTTATGTAAATTAACATATATTAGTATTCAATCAAATATACATCACTTGGCATTTTCAAATACATGCATTTGTGGTAAAGATTATCACAGTATTTTGTTTAAATTATTATCAATTTTTTCTAATATTTTATTGAATGATTACGCCAAAACTATAAATAATAATCAATTAGAAATGCATGCACATATAGTTTCTAAAAATCGTAAAATAAGAACTTTCAATAGAAACTATATTTTCAATTGCTTGTTTTTCAATTTAACTCTTTTTATAACATTAATTTTGATATATTTAACTTATTCTTTCCAGTATGTTTTAATGCATTAATAGAGTTTTTTATTTGTCTTCGTCCATATTTATTTATTTTCAAATGTATATATGCTTTTTATTAATTTTTATTATTAATTTTATTTCACAAGACTCTCATTACTGAAAATAGGACTCCCGATCGGTAAACATGCGGTGTTGCCACGTTGTTCAGCATGGCTAGTACTAGAGTCGGCTGTGATGATAGGTTTGCTCTTTGTTCAATTTACAGTCGAACCTGGGCACGGGAAGACCTTTGAAACAGTATAATATTGTTCATTTCTTTCCATTCTATTGTGAAAACATGCGCAAGATCTGAAGTATAAATCTTCTATAACTCCAATTACTTGCCACGTTTAGATGCGTTATTTTTCTTCTAGATTTCGCAGTACCAAAGTACAAAGCTTTTGTAACTCGAATTTTCGTTCGTTCCCCTTGATTACTCGAAATCTTCGATACGTTAAAACCTCCATAATTCGAGGGTGTTTGCCCTTCCCTCGCGAATCGTATTACCGAGGTTCGACTGGTATTATCAAGATAAACGTAATTGTAAGACGTAAATACTTATATATTTTTTGTTTATGAAACAGATACGTCCTGACGCTTAGCTTTAAATCATCTGGGAAATTACTCCATGCTCGCATGGAACACAGCGGTGGTTTATTTTCTTTATGCAACCAAAGTGAAAGTGAAGGTTTTAGTTCGGTAGCTGATTTAATTGACTATTCTGTAAATTTTAGTCAGTCGGCTGTTTTCTGCTATTCACGGCCAAAATACCCCGGCCACCCATCTTTTCCTGTTAGGCTAACGAAACCAGTAAGCAGGTTTACGCAAGTTCGAAGTTTGCAATATCTTTGTCGTTTCGTCATACGGCAAAACACTAGATTGGACAATATTCATAAGCTGCCTTTGCCAAAAACTATTAAGGGGTATATCGAAGAATCACATTATTAAAATCGCCTTTCGCGAAAAGGAAAAAAGAATTGTTGAAGTTGAAAGTATTAATACTTTTGTATTGTACAGAGATAACTTAACAAAAGATTAGATATGAATTTTTTTTTTAAACCATTGACATGTCATTAATAGATCGTTGAGTTTTTTACGTTTTAGCTATACCAGTTATATACATATATACATACATATATATATATATATATATATATATATATATATATTTATATCGGTTTCAGTGATATTGATAAGAAATATCTGAAGTATTCTAGATAATTTCAAATTGCATGGATCGTATTAATGTAAAGTACGTTATATACTTTTGAACGTAATGTGAGGTTTTCAATATATGGAGTACTGGCTGTGTAAATATATTTTTGATAATTAATATAATTGTCTGCTCAATCGAATGATAAGGATGAAAACGTTGATCTCCTCTTGTCCAATGGAGACACAATAGATTAATTTTGTATAAAACCAGACTATTGTCTACCACATGACAATATTGCAGGGTAATTGTTACATACTATTAAATCTATATTTCTGACAGTTTATGATATCTTTATATCTTGCACAGAAGTAAGACATAGTTATTAAGCTTGATCTTAAATGTACAGAACTTGTTATAATATATTGTACTAAAATATATTAGTCACCATTGTTAATTCAACCGAACAGTATTTCCTTTTTCAATATTACCATTGCATAAACTAAAGGCACATACGTAAATCTTTTAAATATATGTTTATTTATAACAAATAAACTTGGACAATTACTTCTTGCTCCTCTATTAAATAGTCTATGTTTTATTCTTTTTGTTTCTTCTACCTATTCCAATTCAGACCAAGTATATTACGTGCCTATTAATAAACAAAAGAAAACGGGTAGATGTTACAAAAATATGTAATTCATATATTATAATGAGCAACGCTTGCAATTTTAAATACAAACCGTGACAAAAGCAGCAGTCGCTGCTTCGGTAGCGCGATTTAGAGCTTGATCTGGTAAAACTATATCAGAAGTTGTTGTCAAGATTGAGTGAATCTGAGTTGCATCCTTTATTCGCCTTTCCAAGAAATTCCACGTTCTTTCATGATCTTGGCTGCTATCTTGCAGCATGAACAACTCGGTAGTCTTATAAATACCTGCTAATACTACCCTTCTAGTATACCAGTTGATCTGTTTAAACCAAATTTCCATCCAAAATACAAAAGCATATGGGATTATATAAAAATAATACGAGCGTTCTTACATCAACTGATCTATCACCGGCATAATAACTAATGTCATCTACTAACGTAAGTAAATTAGCTAGCGACATTGGTACATTAGGTGGAAGTGCCATCAGGGCTAAAGCTTGTGGCCATGTTTTCTTAAATGGAATCACCATTCTGAGCCTCGTCTCAACAGCATCACGTACTTGCAACTCGAAAGCCTTTCTTTCTTTGCTACCCTCAATAGCAGAAGCTTGTTCCTTAAGAATTTTATTTAACTCCTTGTTGCACATTAAGTAGAAATACTGCACCAAATCGGCGCCCCGATTTGGGAACAACCCATGAATCACACCAGGATATCCGATAGATTCAGCACCTTTGGTACATAATTTTTCATTAGATTCTTTCTATTCATTATTTGCATTATGCATTAAGAGTAATGAAATAATAATTCTTACAAGATTGAAACTAAAAGTAATGTGTAAACATTAGGGATCACTCGCAGAAAGAATGTAATTCTGATTCATCTACTTAACTGAAAAACTTTTACAATTTACCAGCACTGATGGCTTGCTGGCTCCATCCCAGATCGTGAACATATGTCAAAGAGGCAACAAGAATTTTCGATTTGATATTCTTCTCGTAATCTTCATCGCTTTCCCTGCTATGTTCCTCACTTGATTGTTGTGCATTAACATTTACAGTTTGATCTGAGAGTAATGCTCTATAGGTCCATAAACTTCTAAAACCTATTAAAAATGAAAGTAATTTTGAGCATCTTATTTTACTTGGAATATAGCAAATGAAATTGTGATATAGCAAATTATGGGGCATAATCAATACAAATGAAATATAAATCAAGAATAACTTTATTTTGTCAGAACTAATATACACTTCATAAATGTACAACTATTATTCCAAAAGTATACGATTACTACTGTGCAATTTGAAAGGATTATTAACGATACATTCGTTGACCCTAGTTAAAATGCTTTCCGCTACGTCAAGACCATTTAATGCTTGATAGCAATAGGATATTTTGTCTGAAAGCGGAATTGCTGGAAATGTTTCACCTCCGATAGTCATAGTTACTTCGGCGCTCCCATTTTCTAATTCTACATTTTTGGATGTCCTGTGAGTTTTCCTTTGCGTCTCTAAACCTTTTACCTTTACCTTCCAGTATACTCTGCACAGATTTATTGCTTCTCTTAATGGTTCTAAGAAATAATTTTGAAGTTTCTCAACTAGATACCAAATTCCAGTTTGGTTGTGCATATCTCTTAAAAATAGAAACCTTAATAGATTTAAGCTTGCAATTATTTCATCTGATAATTCCACTATATCTGATCTACTACCATGTGGCAAATTACAAGCCAATTTAATCAGAGATTCTAGATTTTTACCAAGAAAGTGTGGTATAGGAGGTGTTGCTTTTAGACATTCAATAACAAAACCTTTGAATATTCCAGTGATCAAACTAAGTACACCAGAATGTTCATTGGTTTGGTATAAATGCAAAATAATAAGATATCTAGCTTCCATGTCGAACATTTCAATGTATTCTTGAAATACAGATAAAGCTTTCCTCCTTTCTTCATCAATACTATTATAAATCATTATTGTCACAAGTTTTTCGAACAAATCTGTATAAATATTTAATTTCAATAATTGCAATGTTAAGGAATGGTTTGTCATTTTTCTCAAAAGTTGTTCCATAAGATCCAAGCCCTTTTCAGTGGTTTCCCGTTCTTGAAGTAGTGTAATTATATGATATGTACACGATTCAAAGATATATTTGGTATCGTATACCTGTGGCACTTTCTCCCATAAATGCAACTTTGTTACAATATAAAAGTAAAAGTTTGCATAGGCCAAATCCGGAACATTTTTGTCCAATTCGAAAAGCATCACTTTAAGATTTGTGCTTTCTTCTTCCATGTTTCTATCTTTATAACTTGCCTGCTTACTTCTCATGATTGCAACATTTAAAAACCATAGCAAATCACTGGTAACACGACTCACAAGCATTACTATTTTTTCGGGCAAGGCTGGTTCTGGATGTGATTCTAATTCCTTCTCTGGTAGATAACACAATGGTTCCCCCAATAAAAAAATTAGGATACTCGCAAGATAATCTCTTAACTCAGCAGATTTTCCCGAGGTATCTAATGATGCTTCGTTAACTAGTGGTTCCAAAACTGATAGAACTACATCGTAGATATTTTTTATGCTACGTAGATCAATGATAACACATGGATTATTGTCTTTGGGCAGGAACAGGTCACCGATGTAACATCTTATCGTATTAGTACACCACTCTATAGCTTGCATTTTGTCATCCATTTTAAAACAACATTTAATAAGCAGTTTGAATATGATGCAAAACTTCACGTCGTCAGATTCTTTCATTTCTTCCAACAATTGGAATACAATTTCGAAAGGATCACATTTTTCTACCACAGCGTATAATATCATTGAACAGCATTCAAACTTATCTCTATTATATTTCACATTTTCTGTAGTAAGATGCGACGATACGTTTACTACAATCTCCCACGAGTATTCTTCAACAATTTCATCGTTTTGATTGCCTTCAAATAGGCTTAGAGCCTCTTTAAACTTGTTCTCATTCAAGCAATCATTTAACTTGTTAATAAAATGTTTTGTCAAGTCAACCTCAGCTTCAGACATTTTTTCACACAATCTATTGTGTAAATTTCATGAGGTCAATAATATTCTTTGGAACAGTCTTAAGTCACAAATTGTCGAAAAAGTAGTGACAACATAACCTCCTCTCTTCGCGTATTCGATGTTGTCAGATATATCGATCCACGACAGACGAATGAGAGTGCAAAATCATAGGATTATTTTGGTAGAGGATAAGACAGACCACGTCGCTATAGAAATATTAACATCTTTATACTTCGCCTGGGATGTCGGTAAGAACAGTATAAATAAAATCTTTACATATTCCTTGCCCGCGTATAATATATAACATAAATATTGCGCAAACAAATGCAATCATCCAACATATCTTAGAGTTTGGGTAATATTATCGTTGTAAATGGAATAATTCGTTCACAAATATCAATGACAAACGTCAAGATGGAACTGATGATGCTTATGAATTGTGCCTACACCAGATGGTGCATTCTTAGTTAGAGACTCGTCGGATGATAGCACAGCCGACTCTAGTACTAGCCGTGCTGAAGGTAAAAATGGCAACACAGCGGGAGTCCGGGTGTGATATATATATCAATATACCTAGCCCAACCCACCTTACCGGCCTCCCAGTCTCCCCCTATCGGACTCTCAGTTTCCCGCTTAGTTTTCAAATGTTTTCAAATCCATGTGAGCTTATCATTAGTAAGCTATTTAAGAAAATTTAAAAGTAAGTGCAATAATGCGGGTAAGTTTTATTTATTAACTATACAGGTCTTTATCTTTGTGTGTAGCACATATATTCAATAACATCTACTGTTCGTTCAATATATTTTAATTTAGAATTAATAACATTTTAATACAATCATATATAAATTTTTACAAAGCTATATTTATTATATACGTATAGAATTTTTGGACAATTTTCTCTCAAGTTTCAGACTATATTTATCAGTTAATAATGCCACGGCGTTGTTGTGTTCCCAATTGTAAGGGAAATTATGCTAGTAATCTAAAAGAAAAACATTATATTTCTATATTTTTATTCCCCAAAGATGATAACAGTAATGATATTCGTGATCTTGCTGCTGATGTAAATGGTTTTTCAGAAATTTTGGATACTGCATATTTATCCACGTGTGTTGTTGATGCTTCTATTAAGGTTTATATATCTGGTTATGGGTGCCATTCTGTTGCTAAAAAATTAAATTGTAATATATGTAAATTATTAATTGTGGAGGATAAAGGTACAACTGTAAATAATGTATATTTTGATCACTTACAAAGAGGTGGACTTTCCACCCCTACAGAAGAAGTAATAACCATATTTACTCATATGTGTGCAATAATGGAAACCATAATAAATTGTGCTAATTTGGAATCAAATTTTCTGAAATCTGGAAATCATAAGCATATTTTATGTAAATTAACATATATTAGTATTCAATCAAATATACATCACTTGGCATTTTCAAATACATGCATTTGTGGTAAAGATTATCACAGTATTTTGTTTAAATTATTATCAATTTTTTCTAATATTTTATTGAATGATTACGCCAAAACTATAAATAATAATCAATTAGAAATGCATGCACATATAGTTTCTAAAAATCGTAAAATAAGAACTTTCAATAGAAACTATATTTTCAATTGCTTGTTTTTCAATTTAACTCTTTTTATAACATTAATTTTGATATATTTAACTTATTCTTTCCAGTATGTTTTAATGCATTAATAGAGTTTTTTATTTGTCTTCGTCCATATTTATTTATTTTCAAATGTATATATGCTTTTTATTAATTTTTATTATTAATTTTATTTCACAAGATTTAAGGTTTTATTAGCAGAATTTCAAGAGAATGTCAGAGTATGTTTTGTTACTAATATTATTCAAGATTATTTATTATTGTTGAAAACTTTAATACTTTATTTTTCTGTTTATATGAAAGGTTTATTTATTTGTTTCTAAAAATAATATCTACTACATTTTTTTCTCCCAAACGGGTCAATGTTATGTTCCTATTGTTTTATTTTTATTATTATCGAAGATTATTTTATTTATTGTTATCTATTCTAAGATTATTTTATTTTTTTACAGTTTATAAGAAATTATTTTATTTTATAAAATGGGATGATATGGCTATTGGCGAACCACCCATTATGTTAAAAAAAGGTAACGCGCCATAGTGATACCCCTTGGGTGGTGAGGAAATTTACAACAATTATAAAGTTAGCCTTTAATACGATTTTATAATTACTTGCACAACTCTTCCCTTCAGTAACTAATTATCGAACCTCTTTCCGTGTTCATTTATACTCTTTCCGTGTTCACTTAACCTCTTTGACTTCGTATCAATAATTTTGACTATTTCAGGTTTCTATGAACTTATATATCACTTCATCCATTTTCACATGTTGCGTTTTAGTTCAAAGATGATTCTATTGTGCTTCATACTTATATTTTCCTAAAACCACTGTAAAATATATCCAATATTATGTATCACTTCACCAAACCACTCCGAGAGTCCACAAAATGTATACCATATTTATAACTATTAGTATACTTTAATATCACTTCTACTTACCATAGTTATAATATTTATATATTACTCAGACATAATAGATAAAGAATTGTTTACTTTAACACAATTTTCTATGAAAAAAAGCGTTAATTGTATTCCCACGAACAAGACTCTCATTACTGAAAATAGGACTCCCGATCGGTAAACATGCGGTGTTGCCACGTTGTTCAGCATGGCTAGTACTAGAGTCGGCTGTGATTTCATCCAATGAGGAATCGGTAATTGCTTGCGTATTATAGCACATGGTGCCCAAGCTATTTGTACATACATATCTATCTACGCTAGCGTGAGAAATATCGATAGTCAGCACTAGCGATAGTATCCGGCCATCGATAGTGATGGAATTTCGGTAAAACAAACACGGTGTGGGGAGGTGGTGATCACTTTATTACTAACCAAGCAGCTTCGTCAATGTCGACAAAGCAGCAATAGCTCCAATCAGCCCCCTTACCGTACTACGAAGATTAACGACAAAACACTATCGCTGTCCTCAGCTATAGAACAAATGCCTATCATCAAATTACAGCTACCACTATTTTAAATTCGCGGCATTGCGATTATCAACCCAGGTTGTCGATAACTATCGATAGTAAGAATGTACTATCGATAGTTTCCGGTAGTAGTGTCCATCGATATTTCTCCACCATTACTATCTCCTATGCATTCAATCCCAGCAGTCACAAGTGTCAGTTTGCAAGTGCGAATTGAGTGCTGTTCATGGAGGACATGGAGGTAATTGAACGATGTACCAACACGAACTCGACAGAGTTTTAGCCCTTTTGACTGTCATCGATCGACACGAGCGTGACCGTGACAAGGAATAACGATACTATTTATTTAAAGATTATAAAATTACGCGTGACGACGGCATTAAGGAATGTTACTGTTACTACATCGTGTCACGGTTATCGGATCGTAAACCGCTTAATATTCCATATTCGTCTGTCGTGAAATTCGATAAAAATTGACCGAACGTGCCCAACGATGCACGTTCAACGTGTTATCCGCAGGAATCGTTTATGAATAAAATAAGTATTATACAGGAGATTGGTGGTAATGATTCTCAAAGTGGTGGACGGTTTATTTTGGATAGCGAAATTTCTCATCCCAAAGATCCTGATTTATTGACACAGGCGAGAGAGAAATAAAGATGACGGAGAGTTTAATAAACGAATGGCTGGCGGAGTGTGCAGACCTCTCTGTCTCACCGTCGGAACTCCATACGTTTGCCACTACCTTGTCGGAAGATAATGAAATAATCAGGGCGCTGTACGTACTCTTGGAGGAACGTAGCAAGTACAATCAGGTAATATATCTCTGTGAACGTTCTTTATATCTTTATAAAAAGGTATCGATTCTTGGCGCAATTAAAATTGTATTGTACATTTCAACAAATGTACTGCACGTTTCAATTAATTCAGCTCTTCAACTGTCTTTAGCTTTTAAAGTGGTACAAGCATGCCCGATAGTATGAAACTGTTGTACCTCTGAGATTTCTTGCGAGCTTTGTATTACTTAGAAATGTTTTTGAACAGAGGAAGTATTGCGTTTTGATCGCTGCGCATTATCATAATTAAATGATTGATGGTTGATTTCTGTTCTATGTTATTTAATAAATTATAAGCGATAAGTAATTGTGGATTGTGTGTTCCATTTATTCCGGTGATAATACAATAGTTTATTATTTGTTACAGCTGGTGGACACAGTATGCGATCAATTATATAATTTTTACCGTTCCCGAGAAACAGAACTGCAAAGATTTACTCTGCAGTTCTTGCCGACGTTAATTTACATTTATTTGAATTCTGCAGCTCATGGAGATATTAAGGTAAGGATGTGTGTACTTAACAGATAAAAATAACAGAGGAAACTTAAATGTGTTTCTGATAAGTCATGATATATAATACATGTGGATATCAGTGTTACGTAATGCAGTGGAAATATATAATTTAGGAAAAAATTGTATGGCACAATAGTCGTATGATTTTCCTCTGTCTGGGATAATTGCACTGAAATGAAATATACACAGCTGATCATTCTTGGATCAGAAAATTTTATTATAGAAAGTAATGCACAAATGATATTCTATATGTTATATATAATTGTAAACATATTTACCATAATGTAAAACTATCCAATGTTAATTTTTAACTCGTTTATGGATTTATTTGTACCGTAAACATTTCGCTTACACAATCAGAACACTATTGGATAAATTATAATTGCTGTTTCTTAGCGCTTGATATAAATCATGCGCATACATTTATTTAAACCTTCGACTTTGTATCCAGCAGATTAATTAACATCTTTCTTTTTTTACAGAATTGTCGATCTGTAGAGACGTTACTGATTGGCCTGTATAATCTAGAAATTGTCGACAAATCCGGACAGCAGAAAGCAATTTCATTTAGGCTACCATCGCTTGCGATGCTTTCCATATTTCACGAGGTATGTATATTTGATTGTACATCAATACAAACGTATTTTACAAATAGAATATGATATAACATAAATTATGCTTGTCCTTTTCAACAGCCTGCAAGCCTGGCACCGGCTTCTTTAACAGAGAGCGCAGTGCGTAGATTTGAAGAATGCAATACAAAGCTTGTTAGTTGGGGTCCGTTGCAGCAAGTCGAAACTCTCAATGCTCAGAACAGATTAAAAGTTATGACTGCCCTTTTGTTCATCTACAATCAACAACTCGGTTACATAAGCAAATACGCTCTGGAGCAACTCTGCAAAGTGGCCACTAAGTATGATGAAATAATTAATCGTGTTCTTGTATTCGATACGAAAGAATAACAATTACATATATAATAAATTGCAGACTTGTCACTCAAGGATTTATGAAACCAGGCCATCATCAACGGTCCTCGTACGGAAGCGAGTCTAGTTTTGTTCCAAGGCTTCTACCACGTATACCTGTCTCCGGTCAATTTCTCCTTGAGTTCTTGCACGCTGTATACTTTGCTATGTTAGTATTTATTACGTTCCCTCCAGTTCATTTGGAGCGATAGTATTAATTGGATTCCAATAATTGAATTAAAACTGAACGTATATTGGCAGGTATAATGACTGTTGGTATTTAGGAACACAGGCAGTGGAAGATATTCATAATCGGGCATGTTACGAAACATATCCAGATGTTATGCTAGTCACAAATGCTATACGCAATTCCGCTAGTACCGGACCATCAAGTACGATACAAGATATATAAAATAATTGGTAATGTGAACGAGTGCAAATAAATGTAATTATAATTAATCGCTACAGGTCAACCTAGTGATGGCATTAGCGTTGCATTATCGCCAGCAACAGCGACAGTGACCGTGTCTAAATCGATGATAACAAACGCTTCGTTTCGAACCAAAAAGTTACCAGGTATACTTCTTGCAATAAAACTTATATCTCTTACTTTGGAAATAGAACGGAAGGATAGTCTGAAATATTAACACCCTAAAATGTATCGTTAATGTTCGTTTTCTTTTTAGTAGCTTTGCACAGTACGGAAATTGTCTCCCTTTGTTTTTAAAATTAGACTATATACATTATATGTATATCCAGCATGTTAAAGAGTTTTGTATAGCTATTGCCAATTAGTTTCGCACCGAAATATAATATAAATATAGTTAAAGGACCTAACTTCAGAAAATTGGTGAATCTCCTGTTTAAAAAGAAAAAGTAAATATGCGCCATAGTATTATATTCTAAATAAAAAAAAAACATTGCATGAATAGAAGGTTCGTACATAAATACGTTCTATATACATATATAAAAGAAGCGACAATTTATAACAATAGTAGAGCTGCTCCTATAAATATATCATAGTTTATATGTATAAATTAGCATAGAATAATCTTCGTTACTAGCGTCGCGAAATTCGTTCTTCCAAAATTTTTACGCGTGAGAAAGATTTGCTTTCTAGTACAATATAAAGGCTTCCTTTGCACGAAGTATGAAAAGAAATATACGAAACGCAATATTTGAACCGTAACGAAACGCATTTTATAAATTACTGGATTAAGCAAATGTGCATTGCTTGCTAACATGTGTCGTTAGACGATCTGGATGAGAAGTTATTTGAGGATGAAGCTAACGCTACTGAACTCGAAACGCAACATCAACCGATAGTCTCCAACACAACGAAGAGGTTCCCTTGGAACTGGAAGCACGCAATTCCGACCTCAAGTGAGGAGGATACAAGAATAAGGAAAGCCAGTTCTTCCTCATTGGAAACGTCTAGACGTGGAAGCGCGTGTAGTAATAAAGGCTCACCGATAAGATCCTCCCCGAAAAGGCACAGAGAGCATTCGAAGAGGAATATAACCGAGAAAGGCGAAGATCACAATGTAAAAGCGAATCCTAGACAGAAAAGGGATCAGAAAGAAAACGCTGATTTAATTCACGGCGATAATAAAACCAGCTCTGGTTCGCATTTGTATAGTGTGTTGGAAGAACACTTTCTAGGGGAAGTGGTCCATGAATCGGTGGAAAATTTATATTCAGACGGGAATAAATCAGTCGGTATTCATACAACAGCTACCCTATCAACAAACACATGGTACTAATGATTTAGTTTCAGCACTTTTGGATCACTAAAATTTTCATCAAAATCTCTTCAGCAAACACGCTGCAAACATTAGTTGTTACACACTCGTAACATTAACTATTTTAAACAGTAGCGATTTGTGCATTTATCAGTGGATTACGTTTTCAGAGGAACCCACATTCTTACGAGAAAAATATCACAAGCCTAGTATATTACGTATATTCAAGTGCACATGATGGGAAAGCTGCATGCAAGTTCTTGGCACGATTATTTCCATTTGAAGATATCAAATCTCTTGTGAACCAGGTTTATCGCCCAATACCTCTAAAACTCTTTTGTCCTATTAGTCTACCATTCATTTTCAATCTTGTATAAAAGTACAACTCACAATATTACCTTGCAATATCTAAATTAGGAATCGTAGATATTAGTTATTCTTAAACTCCAACACCGCATGAAACGTTTCATATTACACGTTACATGTTATAAACAAGGTTTACGATCATACATTTCTCGTAAATCGAGCAGCTTAACAACATCGAATTTATCTTATTATTTTTATATTTGCTTTTGTCACACAAAATGCTTAAATTATAATATTTTTATTCTCACAGTGTTTGGATATATATATATATATATAAATCTTTTGTATACTCGATTATTGTAATACGTTAAAAAGGTGTTGTTGTATTTTCCGTTTGTTCAGATGATATACCGATTCAAGAAACGAAGGATGATTCTGGAGGCGAAGGTAAGAGTAATCTTGTGTCCATCACAGAAGAAGAAGCAATAGAGCCAAACAGAATTGGTTCGATGAGGCAATCGAAGGACCAAAAGACTGTGTTGAAAATCACGAATTTTCCAGTACTTGGAAAGAAGCCACGCGAAAAGGATGGCAAGGTAACTAAGAATGCTCACGTTAGTGCGTCTGAGAAAGAGAAGAAACTTGGATCTCAAACGACTTCAAAGGAGAGTATTAAAGGTAGTTCCTCAATGTTAAATAGCGAATCAACTGAAATCGATGGAAACATTAGCGGGTGTTTAATCAGGAAAAAGAATAGCAACGTAGAGAATAATTCAGTTACTGTAGATAATAGTATTTCATTAATCGACGAAGAACGTCATGCGTTAGGCGGGGACATAGATAATACCAATATGGAAACTTCAATCACATTAAGAACGCATAATGAAACAGAATCGTTAACTTCGTCTATTCAGGTCAGTTCTGTTTGAATGACTTATACATAGATTTAATAAAAGGGAAATAATGAACGGTAGTACCGGGCTACTTTGAGAATCTATGTGTAACAATTTTTTGACGGATTTCAATTTAGTTATGTTATATGTATCATCTTTATCTATCGTAACGAGTCTATGGCAAAATGATTTCTGTATATTCCAAGATATATTACCGAGTTCCAAAATTACAAGATACTATTCAGTGTGTTTTATTATGATTTATCAAAAAAGGTAGTTTCGTATAAAGTTCGCTCGTAAAAGTGGTCCATTAGTATACAGATCTCTATACTTAGTTAAAGGACAAAAGAAACTATGAAAACAAGTAACGGGGAAGGGAACAATAAGCTAAAAATGTATATTTTTCCTGAATGAAGGTATGTCTCTACATATTAATAGATTCCGTTAATCATCCGTATTGACGCGTCTCTTCGTTGCATCACATATACGTATACATGTTATGTCTTTTTTCATCGAATTGCTTAGAGTACATTTGAAGAATTTTAACTTGATAAAAAATATATGAGAAGGAACAAAAGTTAAGGACTGATTCAATATTTAAATTAATTCGGAATAGAATTCAAGAACAACGTACTTATACATATTATATATAATTTCCCTAAATTGTGTTTAATATCGAATTGAGTAATACTGTTCTTCATGTATGTGTTGTTTAGTGTTATTATGCTCACATGTATTTTTTACGAACTGTGTACTAAATAACGAATAAGGTTTAGTCACTTTATCGGCGTTAATAGTTTGATTTTGTATTCCGTAGCAAAAATTAATTAGAAATGTTTCACAGTTTCATATAAAATATATATGCATATAATTTATTACTGTTTCAAATGTCGGGCAGTTTACGGAAAATAATGCCGTACGACTGACTTGACCTTTGGGACAGCAAAATAATGAAACTTAGAAAAATCTCGTGATTTCACGAATAATAATAATGATATTTTCTATAACACTTTTACGCCGCCTACTTGTATAATAGAATTGTCAGCAAGTTATGCTTAGATTGAAATGTTTTTCTATAAATTACTAAATGGAAGAATGTTTTTAACTGACACCGCATCTATTTAATAACAATTTCAAAATGATTTATACGACTGTTTCTCCATGATTGTAACATTAACAGACCGAGAAAGTCTTTCTATTTGTAAGTTTGTATTCCTGTTTACAATACGTAATTGACATTCAACATTTTATTTCATTCCTGAATAATGCAAAGCTATGCATTATTTGCAGTTCAAAGATATGCAGAACAAAATATGCGAAAATAAATCTTCGTGTAAATCCTACAGTATTCCCGATTATACATATGCACTGTGATAGGAAATATTAACCAAAAGAATATCTTTCATCAAACGTTATTTAATCATTATCTGTTTCGTTAAATTCAAAAGAAAGTAAAATATATAAAAATAGAGACATATTGAAATTTGAAAAGACATTCGAGGAAAAGCTTGGAATTGGTATTTAATTGAAAAGACTGTACATTGCATTGCATTATTACTTATAGTCTAAAAACAAAAAATATACACCTATGATTTTTTAACCGATCAGGGTGTTCAAGGGGTATTTATATGCCTGTCAAATCAAATAAAACGAAAAGGAACAAAAAGACAAAAAAAAAAGAAGAAATATGTAATACACTCACGTAAGAATGTATTTAAAGCAATCATTTAACTGTGGTAACACATCGAAAGCTTTTAAACAATCGTAAATTCAGTCTATTGAACAAAAGAGAAGGCTGATTTGTATTATACTCCATAAGGAAAATGTAACTTTGCAGAGTATGATTATTTATTTTTGTGGAAGGAAAGTGTCAATTTTCATCTTATCTCCGCTGCAACAATTATAAACTTGCACTACTGTGTCGTGTTATCAGTACAACAACATACCGGCCGTTATAATTCAATTAGCTATAGCTAATTGAATTCTATAGAAATTTATTTCATTCATAGATCTAAATTAATCACGTTTTAACAGGACGTTCGAATTGTTCCCTCTTCCTATTTATTACTAATATGGCTACGAGTTTGTACATTTTTTTATAAAGCAAATATTTTAATTTCCTATGTATCATTGAACAAAACTAATACTGTGCAGAATACGCGTTTATATATATATATTTTTTTTTTTAACATTAAAAGTACATAATCAGCTACGAGATCCTTTATAAGACTTAGAAGGGAAAGAACAAAGGGTGAACGGTGAAAACATTTTTTAATGTCTATACATAGTAGTATATTGTCTCACACAAAAGTACATTTGAAAAAAAGTGTTTTCTATATCGCGCGAAAAGTTTCAAATCCCAGATTTAAACATTAATTCGTTTAGAAAATGCCAGAATTTAGTTTTCTGTATCACTGCCATGTAGTGTAATTTAATTAGTTAAATTGTATTAACGATTTAAGTTTAAAAAGAGGAAACTTTGGTTGAATATATACTGTATATTACATTTAAAATCATACGCCTACCAGTGCATGTCGAATCTGTACGTGTTTGAACGAACAAGAGATATGTAATACGAATTGTAAGTATTAATGAATTGCATAGCGAGAACATTTACATAGTATTATAAAAATAATCAGTTGAAGATTTGTTAAATTTATCGATATACTTGTACAAACGACATAGAGGAAGGAGAATTGGTAAATATATATAAATTGTAACATTTCGTGTAAATTTCAGGGCCGTTCATTGTTCGTACAAAGGACAGCCCTTTTCTGTATATTCTACGAATTCTCTGTTGCGCACATAGGTCTGCCGATATACGTAGAGATTCCTTGCATACAAAAAGAAAAATGTGTACATAGTGTATACCACCGTTTCATAGCAAATGTTAATGTACTCATAGAATGTGAAACAATAATCACGGTACCCCATGTATGTTTGTGCAAATTATATGGAATTATGGCAATTCATGTATATGCTGATATAAATATTGTACATTCACTTCAGTTCACGACTATATACTGTTAGAGCTTGTTATATTGTTAAAGCTGTCAATATGTAAATAATATACGAACTTATGGCACAGGAGACCATGGTTGATTTAATTTTCATTGCATGCTTAACATAAAAAATCAAAGATCAACATTGGCGTATTCTATCGAAGCAAAATTAACGCGAAATGCACAAAATATATATACTAACTTCTCTTAACAATGTAAGTTCGTGATTAACGTTGAAAAAAATCGGATATGCGATATTTGTTCTTACATATTAGCAAATGAAAATTTAGTCATTCGTAACTGTGCAGTTTACTGAACATGATGCATTCCAAACAAATACAACAGGTCGAAACTCTTCTTTTGGAAAATGTTTTTCAAATTCGGAATTGTTAATTGTCTTACAGAAAAATTGTATTAATAAATATTGTTTCATTGAAAGTCGAATAATGATATTGGCAATGCATGCAATAAACATGTTAAAATAAGCCGACGAAAAAACTGAAGTACTTATATTATTTCATATACCGAAAGATCTATCGTTATACTTTGTGTAATTATTAATATATATATTTCGCACTTATTAAATAATGCAATAAAATTAATGTTTAAATAAATACAGTTAAATGCAATGCAAAATATATTATGTGAAAATACTGTTAATGTATGTCATTAAATGAAAAAAAGTGGCGAAATAACGAAATAACACGCAGCTATGTGTTTTGAACTATTTTAATCCCCTGTTTATGTTCTATTTTCTTTTATTTCGTGCAGATTACAAATGTTTCTCTAACTATTTTACAAAGTATATAGAAAATTACAAAACTCTATATCAGTTCGATACGAAAATGAAGAGTGATGACTCGCTGTTTATGTACATACTTTCTGGTCACTGGATAATATTTTCCAAAACTTGTTCCTATTAAACAACAAAATATTAGTCCATTATATTTGCTTAATTAATTTTTTTACATTTATCGATATTATCCGGATGAAGCTTACAGTCATAATTTCTTTATCATACACGTCTTGGCAATTTCTAATGAACGCTGCAGTTTCTTCTTCCAATTTCTTTATCTTGCTCTGTATTTTCTTTAATTTTAAACTATCTTCATTCCGCTGAATTTGTACTCCTTCCAGCTTTTCTTTCAGTAACATTTTCTTACTATAATTAAGAATGACGTTAATTTTCAGTTATTAAGATAATAGCGTTTCGCTTAGCATAGAACAGTACCTTAATAATTGGGTATTCATATCACGTAAAGGAGACAAACGTTCTTTGTATTGTGCATGAATATCATTTATTTCAATAACTTTGTGTTTGTCCTTTTGACTTTGTAGTCTTCCCTCTAATTTTACAATATCTGCTTTGAGCATGTCAACCTGCTGACTAACACTTTCCTCTTGTTCGCTTACTTTTCTAAAAACGAAAGAAAACCAAAGAAATAATATTTAATGGTTTAACAAAGGTTTTTCAAAAGCTACTACTATAAATACCTCAATTTATTGCCTACATCCCGAACTACAGTGAACTCGTTCAATTGCTTTTGCGCAAAGGCCAGAAATTCTGTCTTTTGTTCGATTAAATGTTTTTTGTCTTGGAAAGTCTCCACCATATCTTCCCGTTCCTTGATCTTGTAACTCTGCTGTTTCTCTAGTTCGCTTAAACGTGCTTGATATTCCTCGGGAGATTCCACAATCTCCGACTGCAGTTCCGCTATTATTTTACTTAGCTGTTATTGTACACTGCGATTACTATTTAATCTAATACGGATACTGAATGATTGTAGTTAAATTCTTAAGCGTTTTTGCACCTTCAACGTCTCCGATCTGTAAGTTCCGCAACGTTCCACTGCTTTCTGCTTCCTCTCTTCAGCTTCCATCATCCTTGCCACTAATTCTACATACTGCTTATTGTTTTGTTCAAGATTGGACTGCACCTTTTCAATGTCAGCAACGCACTACAATAAAAACAGATATAAAAGAAGTAATAATATATGTATGTATATAAACATTAATACACAGGATTTATATAGGCCAAACAAAACTATACTTTTTCCTTCACAGACAATTCCTTTGCTGTGTGCAATGCCTTGTCGTTTATCATGCCCAATATTCTATTTCCATGTTCTATTGTGTCGTGCAACAGTTTTGCCCTATTGTGAATTTCGAAAATCTTGTCTTCTATATCTGACTCTTTGTTGGTGGCGTACAATACAAAATTTGCCAGAAACTTTGCTTGCTTCCGCACTTTCTTCGAACCTAGTATGAGAATAGTTATTTTATAGCAATAGATATATGAAGTACAATGCTAAACTTATTATTAACATTGTACGCACTGTAACTATGCGGCAAATCAAAGTGCAACAGATTAAAATATACCCGGAATAGTGATATCCGTGATGCATAGACCTTTGCAAAATATTCGGTCGCAAATCTGAACCATCGCGATGTGTAAATTAATTAGTCCAACTATATCGGAATCCTCGCAGTACGACATTACATCTTGTTGTTCGATTGTTGGCTGTAAGAAAGTTTGTTCATTTTTTATATTTAAACAATTACCAACCATTGGGAGCTTGGATTATCGTAATTAATGCTTACTTTATCGAGCACGCCAGCGTCGATTTGAAATCTTCTTAAGAATGTATCCATTAAGTTGACAACAAAATCTTTAGTCGGATTTTTCAGATCGTTTATACTCGACGGAAGACAAGCTTCGATTAAAATGTTATGAATTTTCTCTATATCTACGTCCATTTTTTGGTTCGACAATATTAACTTGCTATTGTCAATGTAAGATTTACTCTTGTTTCACACCGGGTTACGTTTGACGGTTCGTTTGAACGAGTTCGAATTTTCGCGCATGTGCGTATACCAAACGGAGAAATCCTTATACCAAGTTTCTAATTTAAACTTTTGACGAGGTTTCCAAATTACGAACACATATTTAATAAACATACATTTAATAAATATATTTAGTGAAAATAAATATGGATATATACTTTAAGAAATTCTGTTTATAAATTGAACCACGAGAAAACACACGAAACGACAATTTGGTTAATGTTTTCCTATCTCCTTTGGGACGAAACATTTATGACAATGTTATCCTAATCGCGTAACAAGTTTATTAATAATCCTTCGAGAAGTAAATTAATGGAGATGAAAAATTAATTAGAAGTACAGGATGTGATCCTTTTTTTGTTGCAAAAACATTATACAATTGGTAACACTGATCGAGTCGTAAGCACGGAAGAGCCTCTACATATGATAGGCTACGTCACCAATAAGTTTGTACAAAACTTTTCTGTTGCATATTTTTTTATTTCGGCATCCGATTTTCGAAACACGATCGTTTTGATGCTTTGCATTTTATTAAATCGCGCGACTTAGGAAGTTTCCTGATCGAAAATGGGATCGTCTCATAGCATTGAAATACCAGGAGGCGGTACAGAAGGTTACCATGTATTGAGGGTAAGAAAACTTTTGACAGTACGCGGTATAATTTACAATTGTAGTGTTTAGATTTCTCTGTTTAAAAATATTTGTTTAATCTTTGTTTATTACAAGCAATTACTCTTCTAATGTAACCGTGAAATAAAAAGAAAACGTGTTAAATGGTTTCGTTGTACATCTGGCTGCGATTTAAATTTTATTATCGTGTTAATTGAAGTACAACGTTGTATCTACGTTGACCGTTTCGCAAATTTCCTTCGTGACATTTATGAATTTTCCAATCGAAACAGGTGCAAGATGGTTCCCCTGGACAATTGGCTGGACTTGAAGCGTTCTTTGATTTTATAGTCGCTATTGGAAATACTCGATTGGTACGTTGATCATTATTTACATTTTTAATTCTTAATTTATTGTGTACTTATTATTGCACACATTTTGATTGTTTTCTACATAACCTTCACAACATGTACATTTGTAGGATCAAGACAACGATACACTAAAGGAACTTCTCAAAAATGGTGTAGATAAAAAGTTAACAATTACGGTATACAGTAGTAAAACACAATCCGTAAGGCAAACTGTTATAGTACCTAGTTTAACATGGGGTGGTCAGGGTCTGCTCGGTGTCAGTGTAAGGTTTTGTTCCTTTGAAGGATGCAACGAAAATGTTTGGCATGTTCTTGTAAGTATATTCAAGAATAATGTCTAACTAAAGTTTATTCTGGTCGCTGTATTTATTACTCGACAATTCAGGACTTTTTTTCAAGTGAAATCGCTGTTGGTGTTCAATAAAAAAGGAAGAACCACAGACATATATTGAAGCTTCTTTTCATTCTGTGTTTTAGGAAGTGCATCCTTCTTCCCCTGCTGAATTAGCAGGATTGCGTCCATTCACGGACTATATTATCAGTGCCGATTCGGTTCTACACGAGTCTGAGGATTTATTTACTTTAATAGAGGCGCACGAGTCCAGAGCTCTAAAGTTGTATGTATATAACACAGAAGATGATTCGTGTAGGGAAGTTACAATTACGCCAAACCATACTTGGGGTGGAGAAGGAAGGTATATCTTTAATTTAGATATTATTCTAATTTCTCTCTTACGAAAGTATTTTATCAACATTGTTCCTTCTGTATTTGCAGTTTGGGTTGTGGAATTGGATATGGGTATCTGCATAGAATACCCATTAGGACCATTCAAGAACACAAGCCCACCAATGCGTACACAGTACGTACTAATATACTTACGTATACCTATATATGAAACTGCTTCGTCTAATACATTTTTTGTTTCTATCTTTTTTTAGAGCAACATTAAATCAACTATTCCAAGTCCAATAACCACAACAAATATCCCTCCTAATGCAGGCGGAAGCAATGTTGTTACAAACATACCACCAGGTTTCTCCATTCCTCCAAATTATATATCATCTCAAGAAGGCGCCACGAAATCTACACTTGAAACTACTACAATGATGCAAACTACGTATACGCCAAGTACACAAACGTATACCACTGCTCAGTTAAATCCTGCCACAATCGGGGGATCTACTACAACTAATTCTGTACCATACGTTGCAGTCAATCAAAGTATTACTACGAATACGGTTGGTGGTAAGTAATTCACATTAATTCTAAGGAGTATTCAAATGAATAAGTACAGTGATATTGCTGGTAATAATGGGAGGGTGAAATTACAGTATTATAAGAATAACATGAAAATTTTATTCAGGTAACGATCATCCTACGCATTATCATACCGTAACACCGAATATACCTGGTATGCCAACCACTCCGCCATTACCGACATTTATTACTAACGTGACCGCTTCGAACGACACGATTCCCGCCGTTCAAACGCCGAAAGATTTTGCGACTGCACAAAGTACGGCGATGTCACCACCTGTACAGTTTAATGTGCCTCAGTCTCGTGTCGTAACGATACCGATATCGTTGCCAGGCATGCCGTCTATCACTGTCAGTACGAGTCTACCACAGAACACAACTTTCTATTCGTCTGCCCTCGAGCATAATGAATTGACTGGTATTAATACAGTTTCTACGTCTACGGTACCATCGACAACGCAGTAATAATTTTATGTTATTCCAATGAAAATATCTGTTTTATAATGAAACACATTATTGAAGAATAAAAGTAAAATAAAAGCGCAACGTATAATATTACAGGCGTATTGGTATCCATTGTATTTTATGCGTTTATACTTTATTACTCGTTTGGCCGTTGTTTAACAGATGTTCGGATATCCGATGAGATAAATTATGTAATTCTGTACATAGATGAGAAGAATGATTCAAAAACTGCTTGAACTAGTAACAATTGCATACGTTTAGAAAGAGAGAAATTAAGTATATACGTAATGGCCGTTCTGCTTGTGCTGGTATTATTTCTCTCGTAATTGTAATTATAATTTTCTCCTTCGATCGTTATAACTTAACGAACGTGCATATTAAAACATATACATATATACATATATGTATATACGTGTAACCTTTATATTATATAATTCATCGTTATTGTACAAGATGACGAACTTTACTTTGTTATCGAATAATCAAATAAAATGTATACTTATTATTGAAACCATTGATATTCAATACAGAATTTAGTATTTATATTAATTGAACGAAGATATTTCTTCAACATTATTCAATGAGAATGCAATAATTGCTTAGTCTATGTTAGACTATAAATAATGTATTTCATAATCCATGTAAGATTTGTTTATACAGATATAGAAAAGAAATTGTACAAGTCAGATCTTGTTACTGTCGCAGAGAATCATTTATTACATATTATACATATTTATATTATTCCAAATGCTATGATACAAATATCTGTGTTGCCATAATATTTTATTTTATCTAAGAATGCTAGGAGTCTTTTCCTTACAATAAGTGTATTTTCAGTACTGTTTAAATAATTATTTCAGTGAAGCCTAATTCCTCGTCAGTTGGAAGACTGAATTTAGAGGGATCTACCAAGTTCCGATCAATTAATGGTAACCCGTTCTCTTCTCTGTAACGAAGTTGTATGTATGCCTCTCGCTTAGCCCAATCTCTTAATAAGGGATCTGGTGCGTAAGCAAGTATTAATCCTCCGCCTATGAAGCAGAGGGAGACAAGAACGAACGTTGTTTGATGCATGAAATGTCGATCGGCCTTCTTGTCCTCATAGTCATATCCATAACTAACCCATGTCGGTTTCACTTGATATATATCCTTCTTCTCACTTTTAGTAACCGACGAATTACTTTCCTGTGCCATACCGCATATTCTCAGATCTTTCGGCTGAGCAAGGCTCAGTCTGTTCTTAATTCCTTGAGAACGAACGAATCGTAGTAACATTGACATAATTTTTTTTCCTCACTTATAAATTTCGTTCGTTATGTTAAATATATACAGAGGATACTACTTCGTTATGTACTCGTTAATTTGATATCAGAGTGGTGAATTTCCAACACCAAAATTAGATACTCTCGTTACATGTATACGTATAGATGACGACAAGGCATATAGGTTAGGAATTACGACGGTGTATAATCCGTTTCACTAGAAAAAGCCAGTGAACCTAACCAAAAAAGTGATGTTGCTTAGTACGAACAGGCGCAGTTGCTTCTGCTATTGGCTGGCAAATGTCGATTTTTAGGGACGCAACCGATTTTTCTAAAATGCGGATCAGATTGTTCCCGTAATATTTCTAATCTATTCTTGATCCAATTCAATGATGATTTGCATGTATATTATTCTAGTTAAAGCATGAAATTGATCAAATAGAAGAATGTATTAAAAATTAGGAACCAAAATGTGTAATAAATTGGAATACAAAGTTTTCCAAGAATATGAATATGTATTTCATTTAAATTACATATTATGCATTTCAATATATTATACAAATGTGCATAATTACAAAAATAAATTTGTCTATTAATTACAATTATAACTTCGTTGATACATTATTCATTCTTTTCGTCAAATTTAAATATTCAATATCTTGCATTCTTGTGTATTGCAAATGTATTATCATTTGAAATTGATTCCAATTTATCTTACAATTCATTTACTGTGCAGAGATTCTTTCCTCTGTAGAGATTGTAGATCGATATATCTCTTTCCACAATAGATTACTTAAATCATTTGTGCTTAGATGTGGATAACAGAAATGATGAATATACTTCTTTTTATTCGTCACATCTAATATCACCATTAAGGATGTATTCAGACTTTTAGAATAGTAAAAACAATTAGTTCATCTTCGTATATCACGAATAAATTAAAAGGATACAACCAGCAACATTTTCTTTAAGTCTTTCGTAATCCCATCGAATCCTAGTTAACTTCTTATACAATTCGAATTTTTTTCTAAAACAGCAACATATAATATAATGTCTATGGTACAACACAATAATAATTCAAAAGATTTCCAAACCTTCCTTGATCCAATAATTCTTGATCCTGTAAATTTCGTTTACACGATCTAAGTTTATTCCTTTGTAATTCTAAAGACTGATTCTCCTTCAAGAATTGAATTTTCTCCGCTTCTAACTCTGCCTACAAATATATCAGATTTTAACAAAAATTATATTAATTTCGTAAAAGATAAGAGAAATGCAATTACTGTATAGTCCGTCTCTTTAGATAAATCATGATTCTTGTACTCCAATGCCTGTTTTTCTGATTGAAGAATGTTCTTCATGGAGGCTATTTTCGATGTTAATTCGTCGATCTTCATATCATCTATTGAAAAAGAAAACAATATGTTCATTCACAAATAGAAAATAAAGTTGAAATAGTAATTGAATTATTCACCACTGTGACGTTGATTCTGTTCGTTTTTAGCATGTTCGATTAATTTCATTCGACTTTGCAGTAGATCTATAACTTGCGAATCTGCAATTTTCATACGTTTCTTCTTCAATTCTATTATATCATCCATATTTATGCTTGCACTTAATTATCCTTGACATATTTGTTAAAAAACACAACCGTAATCATACTGCCGCGGGGTCAGTTAAGTTCATTCATAAAATTTAAAGTTCGTTATGCATAGCTACCAATAGTCAAAGTAAACAAACCAAGGAAATATAAGAATAGACCAATCCTCGATTGTATTCTTCTGGGCTAACTTCATGTGGCTCTGAGGTGCGCCATCTATACAGAAGTAGTTGAAACTACTCGTGCCCCTACCATAATGCTAGAAGCGCAGATAAGGCAGAGGCACGAGTAGTTACAAGTACTTCTGTAAAGATGGCGACGCTAAAGCCAACTTTGAGTGTAGATAAGATAGAGCCACGCGAAGTTGCAAGGACTTGTTAATAGATAGCAGTACTATAGACCGAATGAAATTGGTTATTTTTGTTTTCTTTTATAAAATTAAGTTGATCATGCTTGAAATTCATTTCATGTTCTCAATTTCATATCAATAAAGTGTTGGCAAACTCAGTATTAACTCTTAATTGCAACTAATATGTATACCAACATTGTAATTACCGTCCTTCATTTGGTAGTACAACAATCAAGGTCTTTACCAATATTTTATTCTTCAAATAAAATGTCTAGTATGTAATAAATACATACTACTCGTAGTATTATTTTTTATTTCGGCCTCACAGAAATAAAATTTCGGCTTTATAACATATAACCTAACTTTACAATGGTATCTCAATTCTTGAACTCCCATTGTTTCTTTCCTATTGCCTATTGTATTAGCTCCTAGCCCCTTTCTTACTAGTCGTTTCTTTTTTGCACATCTATTATACATCTGTCTGTTTCGAATTTCTAACCTTTCATATCTTGTTCCATGCACCAGATCGTCAATTGTAAGCCCCCAGCTATTCCCCAACATTCTCTTACTAAATGTTCTAGCATTATAAATTTGTCTCCCCACCGGTCACATCTTTTATTCTCTACTTTCTCCCAGTATCTATTCCATTTTTGTTTGCTATTGGCTTTTACCATTACACCTTGCTTCTCCCGTTTTTCAGTCTCGTTCCTGCTATCGCATTTAATAGTATTTTTTATAGCTCTCCGTCAATTTCTTTACTTCTGCTGTCATCAAATTCATTCTTGTCAGACTCGTTCCCTTTCTTTTACAAGAGTCGTATCTTTCTCTTATGTTTATGATTTAACCTTCCCTGCTTTCTTTTTCCTCTAATTATCTCTTAACAATCTTCCTCTTGTCTGTTACATACTTACTAATATATTTTTTGTGTGTGCAGGTTTCTCAGGCAAAGAGTAAGGAGCATTGACTGATACTTCTCATCATGCATAAAAACAAGAAAGAAGAAAGAATAGTTCTTGCCACATACTTTAGTTATAGTAAATTAGTTTATCATAATAGTTTGTAATTATTAGCGGGTAAGATTAATTTAGAACAATTGTGTAATTTAATGTTATGTATATCTATTATATATTTTATTTTATATTCAGTTTATTCGGTAGATCTTTTATAAACTTTAATATTACTTTTACTACAAGTTCTACTGAATATGCTAAATATAAAATGAAAGATATAATAAATATGCAAATATGCACATATGCACAAGTTACACAATCGTTGTAATTTAAAATAAGGTTTATTATATAAGACACGTAAATTTTAGTATCAGTTTTATCTGTAATATATATTGTAAATTATCATAGAATAGTTCATAAGTATTAGCTTGTTAATTTGAATTAGAAAATTTTTGTAACTTGCATCTCCATTGATTCGTTTAAATAAATGGGCAATGAAAAGAATTTTAACACTCTTTTTATTTTTCCACCACAACAATCCTTCAAAAGACCTAGTTCCAATTCCTTAAACAAGTACTACCGTGAAGGAACTTTAAATGCAAAGTTCACAACCGGAGAACTTGTAAAAATAGACCTCAACATTACTAAACAAATTGCAACAATATTGCAAATCGAGCTGTAAGAAAATGGATCCAAGTTGCGAACGCCTCGCGAAATCGCAACAAAGTTGCAAAATTCTCAAGAAAATTTTCAACAATGCTGCAAAACGAGCTCCAAGAAAATGAAACAAAGTTGCAAACAAAGCCTCGCGAAAGCGCAACAAAGTTGCAAACAGTGCCTTGCAGAAACGCAACAAAGTTGCAAAAAATTCCCCAAAAATGTGCAACTTTGTTGCAGAAATTTTGCGCAACATTGTTGCAAAATTTTCTCGAGAATTTTTGCAACTTTGTTGCATTTTCGCATGGCGTTGTTTGCAACTTTGTTGCATTTTCGCATGGCGTTGTTTGCAACTTTGCTTTCGCGATCTCTTGTTTGTAACTTATTTGCATTTTTATGTGTTGTGTTTCCTCAGGGCTCAATTTGCCACTTTTCTTTTGCAATGTCTTACTTGCAATTTAATTGCATTTTTATGAGGAGGTGTCTGCAACTTTGTTGTATTTTTGTGTTGCGTCGTCTGCAACTTTGTTGCATTTTTTTAGGCTTAATTTGCAACTATCGTATATTTTCCCGTGGCGGTAGTTACTACTTTGTTGTGTTTCCGCGAGGTGTTATTTGCAACCGTATTTCATTTTTGCTAGGCATTTCTTTGCAACCTGGTTGAATTTCGGTGAGGCGCTTTATGTATACCTGGTTGAAATATGTTTAGTAATGATCAGGTCTATTTTTACAAGTTCTCCGCTTGTGAACTTTGCATTTAAAGTTCCTGCACGGTAGTACTTGTTTAAGGAATTGGAATTAGGTCTTTTCAAGGATTGTTATGGGCGTGAAAATAAAAAGATTTGTAAAATTCTTTTCATTGAAGATTTATTTAAATTAAATCATGGAGATACAAGTTACATGCTAGTGCTCTTTTTAATCTATTTACATTTTACAACGAAACTCAGTCAGGAGCTGCAGAAGTCCGGTAAGTAGAGCCCTACAGTGGTAGGTTCGGCTAAAAATTCGTCAAATCCTGTAGAAGTCCAGTTGGCGCTATCCTACAGTCGTAAGTTCGACTAAAAGTTGGTCAGAACCCGCAGATCCAGTAGGCACGATCTAGAGTGTAGGATCAACAAAAGATGGATTTCCACAATTTCTGACCATCTTTTAGCTGAAGATACGATCTGAGGGTCATAGTTGCCGGATTTCTGCGGGTTCTGATATCTTTTATAGATTTTAGGAGTAGGTGTGGGAACGCTAACGGGTTATTCATCTTTTATTTTGTATGGAATAGATAACCACTCAGATAGCCTTTCGGTGACAGACTAGCAGCAGACTCGCGACAAATGCAGACAGACCCATAGATAGCTGTATCCGCAGATCGATGACGATCTCGAGACAAAAGCTGCCAATTACAGAAATAACAGATCGACGGCGATCTCGAGACAGAACCTGGCAACAAATGAAAAAGCAGGTTGGCGGTAGAAAAGGAGATTTTGTTGAGTTCACGCATTTAAATTTTAAAGCGCTTACACTGGACATTTAAATGAGGTCTTTACAAAATTATTAATATGTATTTTTATTGATTTATATGTGTAGCATTTTAAACAACGGTACTTGTGTTTAAATGTAATTTGTGTATAAAATCTTAATTATAATGGCACATTAATATAAAACGTAATAAGAATATAATTTTATATCATAATGAACAATATTTCCTAATGAGAACTGTACGCAGATTAAATGTGGATGTACATACATGTACATGTGTAATATAGTGTCTTATGAAATATGTTAATTCATAATTGAACTCTACATGTTCAATGTGGTATTACAATTTTTCAAAATGAAATAAGTGAATAAACGTTCAACGAAGTTCTTCATTGTCATTTTTAAACCTTTAGTTTTCTTTCCGAACATCAAAAATACATTTACATAAATCCTGATTCGAACATTATATATTTGGAAGAGTTTCGAAAAACACATGAATTTTATTAATGCACGATATGATAAATACTGAGAGTTAACGAAATAGAACTATATATTTATCACATTTCAGTTTGATATTAGCAAACACTATGTGTTTGCAGAACATTGAGCACTTTATGAATGTAATCTCAATATAACGTTACTATGTAATAGTATATTTATTATGGAGCATATTAATAATAGACGATTATCCTCCTGGTATATGTAATATACGGTGTTCTTGTATATTATCAATCGTATAATATAAAATAACAAGAACATGCCCTTTAATACTTAAAAGTATGCGAAAACTTTATAAGCAGCCGTCGACATCAAATTATAATAATTAACAGTAGTAACAACTTTTACATCTTCATTTTAACTGACACCTGTCAATTAGCTTCCAAAATTGTACCCATTCTTTTCTTTTCGGTACCATGTCATTAAAATTGGAACTGGAAAAGAATCAGCAATAAATCGAATGAAATTCCCAAGGCCATAACATTCGTACATGTTACAGTACATGAAACGTATAAAAATGTATTGCATGCCCAGATAAAAGTATGTTAAAATTAGACCAGGAAAACATGTCAGCCCTCAACTAATTACCATATTTCTTGACTAGATTCCTCGAGCCGACAATGTCCTTAAAATTTCATTACGATATACTATTTCTACATATAAATTATTATTGTACAATATTATGGCCTGCATAAGAAACACGTTTCATACAATATTAAATATTTTGCGTGTCGTCCCTATCCTTTAAATTTCCTTTTTTTCTACGTATTCGCTACATGTATTAGTCAAAGGAAAAAAAATGTTTACCGAAGAAATTTGATGTCGCTTCTCTCGAGTCAGACACACGTTTAACGTACTATTTAATTACGTTACACACACATATGTGTACATGCATATGTTCTTATGAGATCAACAATCGCCATTGAGCAAATTTACATTCATCGATATTTTCTGGGAGATCAAAATGTTTGAAGTTCTCACGCGTTCTCTGCTGCTTCGAGCATTACTCGATTCAGATGCTGAACCATTACTATTATTATGACTGTTGCTATTACTATTGTCTTCGTTTGCGTTAGATGAGGATGGATTACTCGTCTCGATCGTAACCATATTTAGAGTATTGTCCGTCTGCTCTACTTCATATCCAACTGAGTTTCCGTTTGCAACTTGAATCACTAGTTGTCTACAAAATACAATTACGCAGGTGTTATACATTTGTAAGTAAAAGAGCATTAGACATATTAAGCGTCTACTTACTCTGGAGTCCAATTGTTGGTCTCATCATCAACTGGAAACTCGATTGTAGATTGCACTTGCTCCACCATATCTACAGCGGCATTGTTTATATCATTGTCATAATTTGGATTCGGTTGAACCCAACTTGGGGGCGAATAACCGGCAGCGCGAACGAGATTGTTCTTATCCTTCAAATTTTTATTATTATTAAATGGGACAAGGGACGTTGCTGCTTCTTCGCCGATGAAAGGGCCTGTAAAATGTATAATTTAAGCAAAACGAATGTTAATGATGCGATACATACATAATTCTATACAATTTATTACCGCGCTCATGAACACCTCGCAGTTAATTCAGCGTTCAAGTAGGTAGGTATACTGTAACGAAATATGCAATTGTGTTTTTCGTATATGTATGTATAAATGCAAAAAAAAAAAGAAAAAAAATAATTGATCGTGATAAAACACGGTTAGTGACATCAAAGACATAGAAGGAAATGGTTAACCAGTGAACAATTAAAAGGTACAAAAGCTACAGAACTACTGTGCTCGTATATCATTCAATTTACGATATGCCGTGAATTTTTATCAAATTTTTTCTTTTCGTTAAGCTTTCTAATCTACCCACATATAATTGCGAACAATCGTTGTCAATTTGTGCCACTTCAGAAGGTGCGTTTTTAGAAGTGCTACACGAAATATTTAAAGATAATGCATGTACTTTAATGCTAATTAACAGCGTTGCAAACAATATATGCTACTCACTATTCTCCGAAGGTGGTGCGGTGGGTGCCACCGGGCATATCGAATTTCTGCCCTGTTGCCTCGACGCTCCTGCAAACATAGTTTTTAATTATAAAACGCCATCTTGGTCGCCCCACGAAGCACTCATCTTTCTTAATACAAATTTAACACTAATTACTCACGTCTTCTGAAATATATGGCGAGCAATGACCCGAACATGATAATTAATAGTATGAGCAATATTGGGATTGCTATATAAAAAATCATATTGTTATTCAGCCTGCCTGCTTCTGTGCGGGAACAAAGTAAACTCGTGTTAAGTAATTGACGAAGATAATAAGACGAAATTGAATTTCGATCGAGCTGATCTTACCTGGAACTTCATGCTGAATGTTCGTTTTTCTGCAGAGGAGTGCTACGTCTCCAGTGCTCAATTTCTCCGCGGTGTATCTGTGAATATACGTAAAAAAAGAAAAATATGGTACTCTTTAATAATAATGTAATCTTTTTATTTTACTTTGTTTCTTTCAAGAAATAACTGTAATTACCCTGAAAGGCATGGACCGCACTGCGAAGGATGTCGTGCCCTTATCTCACGATTCTCTTCCCTATTATATCTACTACACTGTGTGTAGTCGACGCATGTTTTCGATACGTGGTAACAGTACTGTCCCTCAGGACAATCGCTGTCGCCATAACAAAATCCTTCCTCTGTCATAGCCTGTAAAATAATTAATAGAATGGAATGCTCGAAACGACAGGCGATGGTTGAAGTGGTCGAAGGTTCTTAAATATCAATCGGCAACTTATTGGAACGTTTAGTATTTTTTAACGAACGTAACAATTTTCTCTGGGTAAGCTCTTCGAATTTCTTAGGAAATCGATTGCTGTTTCGTTTGAAATTTTTGCACGGCGATAGTCTCGCATATAATCGAGTAATGTTTTCACTCAGTGTATTTAATTAATCATACGTTATATTAATATTTTAGTGCACAAACTATTAAAGGAATAGCAATTTCGATTTACACACGAAGATATGTTGTATTTCAATATAATAATGGAATTATATATGTTTCAAACAATGTTGCACGGACATTTGTCAGTTTATTAACAATTAACTGGTGCTATATTAATTACTGAACTGTTCGGCCGTATCGATGGTTGTAAAACAAGAGCTGGTTTATTTTCAATTTTTGCGATTTCATTGAGAATGGCACGTCGTGGAACGCGCGGCACTTCCGGTTTGCGGATCAAGGGCCCTAAATCGTGTCTAGCAAACTACATATAGAATTGAAATTCGTTTCGAAAGATTCAAGAAATAAATTGAACGAGACCATTCGTATAAAGAATAGACCTTGATGATCTTTAATGTTTTAAGAAGACTTCGATTATGTTAATTCGGCGATTGGCGACACATAAATCTGTAAATATTGCACCGAAATATTAGTGCACTCGTAGTTAAGTATACGTTGAAAATTATTCTGCACCGCTCTTGTATTATATTAAATAGTAACAAGCCTTACTACTAGTTCAAGAATATTGTAAATTTTTACATCATCAGAAATTATATTAAAAGTCTCGTCAGTCGTACGAAAGAAAAAACCGGCACGAACTTTAAGGAGGAATAAATTCTTGTTTCTGAAATACAAATGAAATTCGCCAATTCATTAATATTCGCGTTTCCTTGTGCAAAGCAAGGGAGCGTGATTCTGCAATATTCTACCTTTATACCGGCTGCCATTTTGTTTCGGCCAAGCGGCTGCCATTTGAAAATACGCAACATTTGCCGTGCAACATGAAATGGAGGATATTCGCAGTTCACTTATGTTGTTTCAATTATACGCAATATAAATTCACAGTTAACGATCACATATCATTAACTCTTTCATGCATTTACGATCATACCTTGTGTTACTTCAAAAGTGCATTTGCAGTTTTACAATACGCCAGATAATGTTACGCTATTTCGGATATTATATTCTTTAACTTGCTTTAGCAAAACTGTCAAAGGTAAATATGTACCTGATTCTTTGTAAACATTTCAAATGAAGCTGCAGCAAACGATTAATATAGATTCTTGGTATTCGGCGACTTAAAAATGATCAATAGAAATATGAAACGTCGCCTTTCTATACAGACGTAGCAGATAAGAATTTGTTATGACAAGTTTTCGATAACCTTACCAAAATTTCTGTCTCGATATACATATAATCCTTTTAATTGTTATTTAAACTTCGTCGCAGCGGATAGAAATTTTCGTAACATTATTAACGTTATTAACGAACATATTAAATTAACTTAAATTATCGCGATAAATGTGCGTTAATCAGCATGCAATATTTTAATTGAATGAAAACAATAAAATAAAAAAAATCAACACTTATGCAGGAAAAGAGACGCGGTGCAAATTTTCGAAACAATTGATCCAGATTTAAGAAACGATAATTCAAGGAATCTGCCGTCGAAGATCCGAGCGCTTTATCTATCGTACGCAATCGTTCGATTTGACCGACGAAAAAAAAAATGCGTCGCGTGAGCTCGATATTATTATTAGACAAACGAGAAAAGGGCAGAACAATTGTTTGAATAATAATAATCGTTTGGGCATATTGAAAAATTTCGATATTGTAATTGTCCCGTTATTGCTTTGCAATATTTTGTTTCCACGATAGCTGTAGAGATTCCCGGACGAAAAAGAAAAAAGAGCGGTGACCGCGTGACTCATCACCCAACGTGGTACCGAGAATTGTGGAACACATATTCCGGTTCTATTAACAAGACCGACATACAATTTAACTGGACCATTGCGCGTTATAAATATTTCACACATATCTCTTTCGTTTTTCTCTCGAAGATTTTTCAAAGTGAGATCGAAGTTCAATAAGATGAAATAATGAACACCGTATGAGTAACGCTCGCGGTGACCTCAATGATCCGCACTGAAGTTCGACTATTTACAAAGGGCCAAGAGGATCGAGAAAACCAAACTAAACTAATTTGAATTCCACCCATCCCAAAAAAATGAATCAAATGAATTTTGAAACAGCATGATGAAATCCATGTAAGCCATTACCAGTTTACTTTAAAGTGTAACTCTCGGTCCCCCCAAAAAAGGATCAACCAACCGAAAGTTTAGCAAGATTAAGGAAACATTTCTTTTGTTTACCGATGTTTCCGCACATACACGTATCAAAAGTGTAAACGTTTGCAAAGGGCTCCCGTAAATACATATAACGTACACGCGCCCTTTCTGATATATTCTTGATTAAGTAGAACAACACCAATTTAACACCGTAGATGTAACCATAGCAATGAAGACCAATCGACAATAATTAATCCGTGGTGAATTTGAAGTTTGTAAAACTTTTATCTCAAACATTGCCGAATTATATTGTTCGCTCGTGGTCTAAGTCGCGAGAACGAGACTTGACAGATAAATAATAGAGAGATTCCATGTGTCCTATGGGAATATGTAAGTAGATCAGTGTAATAAAATCTTCACTCACCATTGGAAGACACGATATGGTTGTAAAACGGTCGCAAATATGTACTTTTCCCGTGATTATAATCGCATACGCGTAATATTTGTCCGAAGACTATTGACAGGTTCATTCGAACGCCCGGTCCCACGCGAGAAAGCACTTGCACAGTTCAGAATCCACCTGTAGTCTAACCCTGTTGCTAATCGCCGCAGTAGCATATACTGAACATGTTCGAACTTGCTAAAGGCTTGACAGGTAGTGGGGGTGGCGGCAGTGGTGTAGCTGCATTATAGGGGCCCACCGTTCGCTACAAAGAACCGCGCGCCCATTTTGTGCGTAGTACATTAGAAATTTCAAGAAATTCGTGCGATTTATTTCGAATATGGCGAATGTATATAGTTACATTGGGGGAGGCCACCACCACCTTGACCTTGATTTATGTTGCCAAGGAAACTCTCCTTGATTTTAACCGTCAGTCATCATTCTTTAAAATGTCATTAACAAAAACAGTTCAAGACTATACATTGTAATCTTGCATTTAACGTGTAATTTTTTCATTTAATTCACAGGATCTTCAAATGTTCTTCGATGAAGCCGCAGCTTGTCCCCGTGCATGACGCATATTGTTACGGGAAAAATGTGTGAAAAATAATTCGTTGAAATTTTGTTGGGGAATACAAAAGTTAGTAAATTATGCGTAAATAAATTGGTAATAGGCTTTTCATTTAACTCCATTGCGAAATGAAATCTGCACGACGTCACTGGACGATTTAGTATTATTATTTCGTAATGGGGAGTCTTTTCTTGACGTACGCAGTTTGAAATTTTGCTGGGATAAAAGGTATTCGCGATGATATATTGTAATGCGTTTATTTTGTTCGTAAAATTGCTTTGTTAATATTTTAGGTCACATTTTAGAGAGGTAGGAATATTTCTATCACAAAAATGTGTATGGATATGCATGTTATAACCCTACGATATAAATTCAGACTACTTCCATTCTTTGTATGAGTTAGCCACTTGAGCAACTCGATACCAAACTGATAATACTTAGATCTTCAAGATAACGTACATTGGGAAGTTTTGCACATCTGTCAAACTCATATTTCATGAATTATTGAGATTGTTATTGCTAACATTTTCTTCAATGGCATTGGTACATGGTGAAATGGCAGGCATCTCTCTTACATTGTTCGGCATATTCCGAATTAGTGTTGCTATACCTGATATTACATTGCTGCGTTCTGTTTGCTCACTAAAATATAATTGTAAACGTATTTATGCATTTACGTACTTAACAGAATATATTACGAAATACATTGTTCATACTAAATTAAAAAAAGAAAAATAACTATTGAAATTTTTTTAGTAAAATATTCAATATTTGACTTACCTCTGACTCAAGTTATCTTCGTAATTCGGATTTACTTGGACATTATGCGGTGGAGAATATGGCACAGCATATGCGTTCGCATTTACTGTATATAAATGATGCATCGAATATACGTTATTAGAATGTTTCGAAAAATATTTTTGAGAATATGTTTGAAATATAACTAGCTATGATTATTAAATTCCATATGAAATGCATAGAAAAGAAACGAGCAATTGCAGCGTAAAATAGTAATAAAAAATAATTAAATTTATGATTGCCACATGTAATTCAAAAATCGTACGACTGTGGAAGATAATATTCGAATGAACGGAATATGATCGGGCGATAAAGAACATCATCTACAGAATTCACAAGGAAGCGCTCAATCACTACGCCATTATTAATTTATCAATATGAAACAGAAAAAGAAATAAGTAGACACTAAGTTATTCCTTTTTTTTTTATTTAGATATCAGAGTTTGTTTCTGAAACGCAATGCAGAATGACTTTATTCATACGCGCCCCTGAATGTATGCATAAGATATACACGGCTGCCACCAAACGTGTGTAATACTTTATCACAGCGGAAAAGATCTTATCCGTTACTTCGAATTTCCTGCTTTTACATTAATAACGTTAACAAATTTACTTTATTTGCAAGTAATTAATAATAAAGTAAAGTCAATTCTATTTAATTTTAAATATAATGTACTTACAATGTGACATGATACGAATTTTTGGAATATATATTACTTTTGTAACTTCAAAACTAAGTACTTTAATGTACTGAGTCACACGGAACAAAATTGTACAATTTATACTGATAATCGGAGGCGCGAATAAAGAAAACTGGCGTATACTGATTGCGTGCGGCACTCATAGACGACGTTTCGTTTTTATTTAGGAGGTGGGGGTATTTGGTGTCAGTACCGTACATATTGCAATACCGAGCATAGGTCCCCTTACTTTTCACAAAAATTTGGTCGTATTGTTCGAACAATTTGTTTCAAATTAGAGTAAACTTGAATCCCATCTTTTAAATTAATGATAAGTATAATCCATAATAAAACTATAGTTTTATATTTCGAAGACTGAATTTATATTTAAAATGTTGATTAACAACTATCAATCAGTAAAGCAATATTTACTCAACATCTTTTTAATTAAATGCGAAATTACGTTCACGATCCTTTTGCAACCTGTTATGGGTCGAATATTTAAAAACGGTGTTTGTATAATGAAGTAAAAAACATAATGTATATTTCTTGTTTTAGTATATATGTACATACACTGATAAAATGGAAACAGCCTTATTTCTATTAATTTACGATCAAATAATAAGCCGTAATACAATACTTAAAGTATTAAACACAAAATTCCAAACTTTTCTAGAATATCATCATACAATCAGTTTTAAATTACAGCTACCAAGTGTGTTCATCTTTTCATAGTTCATATTTTTCCTTTCTTCCTGGGGTCTAAATATTGCTGATATAAATTATACTTTCGTTTTATAATGTATTGTTATAAAATCCTTTAATACCATGTTTTTATATTATTCAACTCAACTCTTTTAATGCATAAACGAATCATCCCCTTTCTCAGATACATATATATATATAATAACTAAATCAAATTTATTTCAAAGCAAATAAGTATGCATAGGGATAGCCGATAACAAGCAGTTTCGCTTCTATGTACGATTTCAAATTATCTCATTACTCATCATGTAACTTTCTTTCACACATGTGAGTTTTCCTTAACCAAAAGAAACCAATCAACATGTATCATATAGAAGGCTACCATTTTTCTTGTTTTCCCTTCAAGGTATCCAAATATATGAATCAGTTCAATCATTGATCCAGGTACTACTTCATACTTCCAATTATGCTCTCTGTTAGCTTATTTTCATCATTGGCAAATTAACAAACATTCACATCACTTCCATACTATTGTGCGTACTTTCTGTAAAACCCAGTGTAGACGTCGGAGCGTCTTGTGATGTTTCTTCTAAGGATTGCGCATCCATGCCATCTGGCACATTATTCGTTGCTGAACTTGTTCCATCATCCCAATTTATTTTGAATCTAGTAACACGTGGTTTATCACCCAGAATATTTCGTTGCACTTTATCGAACTGAGGTTGCGGCGGTGGATTTTCCCTAAGTTCTGCGTCTGTGTATTCGTTATTTATAAAATAGCCGACTCGTACAAATTCGTGTCCCCTATACGAGCAAGTTAGCAGAACAACAGTAACACCTAATGCATCGTTCACTGGAATTCTACTAACGTCTGGAGGATCGGCCTAAAATAATAAATATTAATTATACTTTTAAACAGCACTATCATATATGTCTTAAAGAATATTATTATTGCAAATAGAATGAATATTACCTGAAATACAAACATATGCCTTCCTTCTGGAATTGGACCAACATAAATTGTGTCTAAAACTTGGTCGAACTCTTCGGATTCGGCACTGCCGACGTAGATCATTTTCCATTCTAAATCTGTAATACCACTGTTATTATATCGCCGTACGTTGTTTACATCGAACGAATTATTTGGAACCAATTTTTTTTCACATGAACTATATCGAAGCTAATACATTTATGTCCGTAATAACAGAGTTGTCGAAAAGAAAAAGAAGGTACACTTTCGTCCTTGGGAAACGTACTAATAAATTGTTGAAATTAACCTAGCATAAGTGTTGCAAATATTCGAATGTATTCACATGGGAGAAAGTCGACCATAATTCGGGGGTAGTGTTTATTTCTAAATGTAACATAAAGATTGCGAGATATTTACCTTCTTTCAATTCCTCGATACACTCGAAAGTGACTTCGAATTGGAACGGATTCAGGAACGGTGAAGGATTATCGAGTACAGCTACATTTGCTAGTTGAACTTTAGCCATCGTCGATTTTGTTCAATGACCGAACTAGACCAAAAACAGACAAATATATTGCTATGAACGTCAATGAAGAACCGTATATCTATCGATAGTTTTCACGCAGAATTTATAAATCAATCAGTTGGAAAACGAATGATCGCGAATCAAAGGATAAACAATTTCATCGTTAACGCAGAGCAGCTTGGTTTGGCGGCAAACGAAACCGTAGGACGTTTCCGGTGTTTCGAGAACTACCAAAATTTCACGCGGTAGTGTAGCGTGCGTCAACGTGATTTTAAAAATTCGCTCGCCTTAATTCGGCGCGGATTTTAACGGACGCGTGTGAAATTCGATGCATGTTTTTCTTGTGAAGTCGAAAGTTGCTTTAATGTTCCTTGCGGTAACTGTTCTCGCAAATTTCAAACTGTCCGTTGCCCAGTTTCGAACCTCTTACTTTAGAGTACTGGCATAATGCTATTTCAAATTTATGAAGATACCGTGATTTTCGTACGATAAACTCAAATTTTATGAAACATAGAAAACAGTGTAAAGAAATGTAGATGTGAATAGAATATTCCCTTATTTTAAGTTAAATAGGTCTATTTGAAAGATATATTATAGAACGACGGGACCTTAAGGGTGACCTTCAACACAGGCAGATGTAACGGAGTAGTTGTATTATTAGAGAGCCGTATGCGTTACTACGAACTATATACAATGAAATTTGATATAACCAATAAGAAACTAAAATATTAAATATATTTAATGTTTCCCACTCTATTCGTGCCCCACGCTATCATATGTTCCTTTGAGATAGCGGCCGCATCATCGATAAATCGATAGATCGCTTTTTCCGAATCGTCAATCGATCGATTCCAATAAGTCGCAACTAATGAGCGGTAATATTTAAATTTGCTTAGGATTATGAATTTCAAATAACCCTTTATATTAACAAATGGCTCTTCTCAAATATTACAGCAAATTTATTCATAAACAGTTTTGCAATAAATGCTTTAGTAATTTTTAATATTAAGTGATTTCTTGGCTTATAGCTTCAGCTATGAATTTTTCATACTTTTATACAAGTTTACAATACATTCTCATACCAAATTAGTGTTATTCACGTGTCAATCTTTATTCGAATAGTATTAGTTTGCCTAATACGTAGTAACAATTATTAACTACTACTACATACATATTTTATTGATCGAACGCGGAAATGTTATATGAAGCTCCAAAGCTGACGCGTAAATCCTAACCTCTAATTTTACCATAGCATTCGCGTGGTATCATCTACTGTAAACATACGGAACAAACGAGGAATGTACTTACCAACATGTATCACTAAGTAATTTGAAACCTTAAGTAATTAGAAGGTTGTATTTAAAAGAAAAGAGGTAAGTATTTGAAGTACAATATCGAATATTCAACATTCACGAGGATAAATTTGCGTCTTCTGGTTCAAAAAAGTTATCGTAAGAAACATTAATTGTATCATATAGCGGACATCAATAGTGATAACACGAAATGAATATAGACACTGTTTCAATAATCTTTGGAAAAAAATCGAAAATAACCTAGATCTCTCCACATAGGACGAAAATGAGCGATCAAAAGCGTAAGAAAAACTATTTCCACAATAGTGGAAGTTATCAGAAGAAACGTAAACAACTGAATTTAGAAGCAGGTATGACTGGTTTTTTGTGTACGTGCAATTTTCGTGAAAAAGATTGTGTACGCGATGCGTATAAATTACTTAACGAATTTGCCGACGATATTTATGGACAAGATACCACAAAGGTACATTGGAATTTAGTAATGATATGAGCATGTACTGAGGTGTAAAGACATAGCATTGTTTTTAATTCAAGGACGTTGATGCTGGTAGTACCGAAAAGAATGATTCTGTTAACGAACCAGAACAGAGTGATGATGACGACGACATATCAACTGCTTTAAATAAGGAAGTCAGTGATTTAAAAGCTGAATATGCAAAACCAATAACAGCGAGACGATTTCAGGTAAATATTCAAAACATGTATATGTAACCATTTTTCTCACAGGATTAGAGCGTTATACGATGTTCCTACTAGGTGGTTGATACCGGAGTGAAAAATGTGGTATTCATAAGAAGCACTTTAACTAATCCTTTGGAATTAGTTACTAAAATTGTCACAAAACTACACGTCACAAAGCAACAGCGTACAAGATTTTTATTAAGGTTGCTGCCAATTGAAGTTGTATGCAAAGCATACATGAATGATATAAAATTGAAAGCAGATGTAATATTTGAAAAGTACTTTGCGCAGGAACCAAAGACATTTAGTATTGTATTTAAGTATGTATTTCTCAATATTGTAATTGATTTGGTTTCACGATCGGTTGGAAATGTTTAATATAATAATATTCAACGATTGAACGCAATTACAGTCGTCACAGCAACAATAATATACAGAGAGATGAAATTATTGAAGATCTAGCCGAAATTATCAGCAAAAAGAATCCAGGAAATAAGGCAGATTTGAAAAATCCGGAGCTTGCAGTAATAGTTGAAGTTATACGCGGCGTTTGTCTTTTGTCTATCGCGCCAAATTACTACAAATTCAAGAAATACAATTTATTGGAGATATGCAATGTAAAGGGGTCGACAAGCAATACGAAAGAGAAAGGAAAAAGTAGTCCTTTGGAAAATAATAAAGAAGAAAGTCTTAACGAAGAAGGTGCAAATAATGATAAAGGTTTAATATGCTCGTAAAAATCTGTGTAATATAAAAGCTGCATTAATAAACGTTTCTTTCTATCACAATCGCCTTCAATGTGTTATTATTTCATGTAATTTTAGTTGATGCTACTCGAAACGAAAAATGTGGTAGACGTAAAATAGAATTTTTAAATAATTTCGCGGAAAGTGTTGAAATACTTAGTATTAGATTAAATTTTGCAAGGTCCTATGGTGTAATGGTTAGCATTCTGGACTCTGAATCCAGCGATCCGAGTTCAAATCTCGGTGGGACCTGTTCTCTTTTTTTGGTTTCGCTACTAATTATTCACAAATCTTCTTTTATTTTATATAATTATCAGCCTACTGAAGTTAGTTTCTTTTATATATCAAAAGAGTATCATGGCTTTCAAGTTAATTATACTAAGTATTACTAATATCTTCGATCAAAGACGCAAAAATATTGAAACATATATTAACATAACAATATATGTCATTAAATGCTGTTTAAAATGGTCAATTTCGCAGCTGTGTTTGAATCGCTTTAATGGCATTAATTCAAACAATTGCAAATTTGCGCAGTTTTCCTTCCGAAAGAATATAGTTAAGATCGCGTTTCCAATAAGCGAATGTTAACCCTAGTTTGCTCTCAAAGAAGTTACCTTTACGAAATAATATGAGTGTTTGACATCGCTATTTTTGAATTACGGTTTGAATTAACCTTAAGCGAAATATTAATTACATATACTAGAAATATAAAACGACCAATATGTCGGCGCAAATAAATGTTCAAGCTGGATTCCAACCGGTAAATGCCAATTCGAACTATTATTCATTGATAGTTTAATATATATCGAATTGTAAAACTAACCTATATCGTAACACAGGATTCCGATGTTTATATTACGTACGAGGATCAACAGAAAATTAATAAATTTGCCAGACAAAATGCTAAAATGGACGACTTGAAGGAAGAATTGAAGATCAAACAGGTATAAATGAAATAATCGTTAACCATTCAATCGTATTTACATGTAACCTTATTTGGACATGCAACGTTTCATGCGTTGTAATGCTTTCTGCAGAATGAATTAAAAAACTTGGAGGACGCATGCGATGAAATAGTTCTTTTAGACGACGATGCAAAGATACCACATTATGTCGGCGAAGTATTTATTTACGAGGATATGGAGAAGACTCAGGTACAAAATTCAATGATAAAACTAATATGTATTCTCAGATGAAACTTTTTCGCATCTTTTATTTTACAGAATAATTCCCCCGATGCTGGACTCAAAAGTAGTGTCACTGCGTAACACTCTGGCTTTAAATTAGACAGTTTCAAATGGTCCATTGATGAAGCGAATGTATTGAAGGTGTTTGCAGATATTGCTTTTGAGTCCATTGTGGGTGAATTGCTCTGTATAAAATAGTCATATATATACTCTTATGTTCTAAGTTCTGTATAGAATTCATTTAACTGAATCATTTCGTATTTTTTTAGATTTATTTAGACGAGATAAAAGAGATGAAGAGAATGGAAATATCGAATTTGGAAAGTAAATGTACAGCTTTGAAGAATATAATAAGCGAATTAAAGATTCAATTGTATGCAAAGTTCGGTAGCCGCATAAATTTGGAAGCGGAGGAGGATTGATCTAGTCAAATTCGCATAATAATTTTTTTACAATATCCAATGAAATTCTATACTATTACCACCCTCATGTTTCCAAATGCTAATCTGTTATGTTGTATTATTTACAACGCAATGAGATAAATTACTTGAGTTTTTCTCATCTCAGATTTATGAAAATCATAAGTACCACGTGTTAATTGTTACTGTGTGATAAGCTTGTAATAAAATAATTACACAATTTTTCACATAACATTTGAGATATTTCTTCTACCCTCGAATCATTAATTTTTCATTCTGTATCAAAGTATTCGCGATATGCAGAATAGAATGCAAAGAAATTTTAACTGGAAAATATATGCTCAAGATATTAACTATGCTTGTACAAAGCTTAGCATTTTAAAAGTACACATGTATGTCTAATTAAAGATTGTACTTTAACTTCGACACCTTAGCAGCTGCACCTTTAAATTTGGATTCCTGCCAAATTGTTCTCATTATGAAGTAGTCATGCAGCATGACAAAAAAAGATCCCACTTTCGAAAAGCTATATTTATTAAGTTCATGTAAACTTTCAGTCATTTTCATTGTTTTGTTGTTAGCACAATGTTTCAATTGTGTTATAAACATTCTCTGCAAAATACATTTCAAATTATCGCAATATTAATATAAAAATTGGCAAAAGACAAAAATAATTAAGAATGTTTAATATATACAGAAAGATCGTAGTATATTTGTTTGCTTAAAATATTAACGTATGCAAACGTTTTGTTTGAATCGAACTATAGAGAAAAAAATTACGTTACATATAAAATCTTAAAACCTAAATATGTACATCTTTTTCGATGCCTTAAATAGTCTATAATCTTACCTACTTTAAAGAATAGAATTTAAAACCGGCTTTCTCAGTCTTACAGTCTGCTTCCCTCTATCATCTTACTTGAGGTAATTTTAGTTTCACCTCACAGTTTTACTTCAGCCAGTAGATAGTCAACTCGAGTCCATTTAGTTCCTCCTTATCTGCTTGCAAGTATCTGAACAATTGCGTTTCTTTCCCCTTTTCTTGTTACCTAAAACATTTATGTCTGTAGTAGAAATACAGTCAATCAATTGAATTGACTGAATCCTTCATAAAAACGGAAAACAGAAAACGATTGAATGTGAAATATATTTTTCATTGGATACCTTTTCAAGTAGAACAATTTACACGTGAAATGGATATAGCAAAGGAATTGGTATTGAACTTGAAGAAGAAAAATAAATCGCATGTGGGATATGGCTTACAAAACGAATGTGAAACACTTGTTGGTCATATATTGCAAAATATGATGAAGTCTAAGTTACCCGAATTAATTCCTGAAGTAAAAAACGAAGACGACTCTATTCGGTACAGAGAGGAAGGTAAGAAGAAATATATCTTTCAAATATTCAAAATTAAATCGCAACATTTAGTTAAGTTATTACAACTTGATCGTGGTCCTAGGGAACCAACATTTTGTAATGGGCGATGATAACGAAGCTATAAAGTGTTATACAATGAGTTTAGCATATGCAAACGATAACGAACTAATGGCATATGCCCATGCTAATCGATCCGCTGCACTGTACAGAAAGAAAATGTTCAAAGAATGCTTGATTGATATCGATGCTGCTTTGAACCTTGGATATCCAGATGAAAAGAAGAAAAAACTCAAAGAGAGAGGTGCTAAAGCGATTGAAGAAATCAAGAAAAAGCTACAGCTTAAAAAAGACGATTACATTGATACAGAAGCATTCACAAACCTGTGTTTATTGGAGGAAACAAATGATACCCCACTTATTGCAAAGTATAGAAACGGAAATATGAAACTATCAGAAAATCTGAACGAAAATTTCCCTATTAGCAAGAAGGAGGATTCAGTGAATGATTGCAACGAAGTACTTATAAATAAGGACGAGGAAAAACAGCCCAGATACTTGGCAAAGGAGGGTCCTTTGAAGTTAGCTCATGGCCCTAGCAAGGAAGTTCCTGCTGTTAGCAATGGAATTAGGATTTCATTCTCTGAAAAATATGGTCGGCATTTAGTAGCTACAAAAGAATTTAAGCCAGGAGATATTGTTACTATCGAGGATCCGTACGCATACGTTATTTATATGCAGATGTAAGCAATTAATTAGCAATTAGTTTTAGCATACATAATCGTTGTCGTTGTATACATAATCGTTAATGTTCTGACCACAGGTATTATACACATTGTCACCACTGTTTGTCAAGAAGTTACAATTTAATTCCTTGTCCGCACTGTCCTGTGTCCCAGTACTGTTCGGAAAAATGTAGAAAAGAGGCCTGGGATATGGCGCATAAAATAGAATGTCCAATTATGGCCATTGTTGAAAACTTGCTCAATGTTGATAAAGATAAGTTACGAATGCTCACCAAAATTATTCGATTTCTAATTGTGGTTACAGCAAAGGGTAAAAATATTAATGGGCTGCGAACAGACATGAGAGTAGCTGAATCTAATCCAGGTAGAGGAGAGTGTCATACATATTTTGTTTCTAAAACCAGAAATAGAAGAAAACATTTAAGTTATTCTCAAGCAATATGAGAAATAATATGGAACTGTGTAGCAGCAACATGTATTAAAGTATAACTTACTATTCAATTTTATATTGAGCAGAGTACTTCCTTTTTTGCAGATAATAGAACTGCAGGATTTACAGACGAGGGAGTACTGGATAGTGGCAGTGCTCGATCTGCCTTGAGTCTTGCAAGTAACATGACAACCAGACCGCTCATTGGAATCAGTGCCTTTGCTTGCATTTCGGCTCTCGCTGCTATCCTCTTAGCAACGCAGACCAACTTGTTCTGCAAGAAATACGAAGTGGACCAGTTAAAAGATATCAGCAATTATCCAGACATTACATTCTGCGGCAGCCTTATGTTTCGCGCCTGTGTTATAATGTCTTCAAATTGTTTCTCAGTAATTTATTCAATAGATGATACATGACATCAATTACGATAAACAGACACACAATTACTAAGCTTGATAGAAAGAATAATGTTTAAAGACGATTGTGAAGCCGCTTAATATTACATTAAATGTATAATATTTTCAGATGCAACAAGAGCCAGGAATTAAAAATGGTTCAGGTTTATATGTGGCGCATAGTTTGTACAATCATTCTTGTGCACCAAATACATTCCGTCATTTCGAGGGTCTAACAATGATTACCCGTGCCCTAGAACCAATATATCCTGGTGATCAAATATTCACTGGTTACGGTGCTGCATATGCATATATGGGAAAATCTGAAAGGAGAGAAAAGATAATGCTGGACTACTTCTTTGAATGCGATTGCATCGCATGTAAATATGATTGGCCATTGTACAATGTAATTCTGCAGAACCATGTTGGTTCTATATGCAGCAATAAGGAGCTCGTGGAAAGATTAAAACCTTATAAGCAAAGGTTGGTGAAAAATATGTACGACATTGATGCTGTAAAATCAGTTCTCGGTATATTATACAAGGAAGTATCCCAACCGTGTGAAGAGATTGTTCATGCCGAGCAATACCTGAAGAGTTATTATTTAGGTAAATTTAAGTAAATTCGCAGTGAATTCGTTTGATATTATATGCCTATAATTTTTGCTTACCTAGCGTTATGCTTACCTAATCTTTGACAAATCACTTTCCACCTCAGTATCACACTTTGTACACTGATTCGTTTCTTGCTTACTAATATAAAATGCTGCTTATAAATCCATAGCTTATATAATGCTTTGTCTAAATGGTGCATTAATTGTTCAACTGCAAGGGTATGTAGCAAACAGAAATTAATGCATTTTAACATCTAAGTTTGAACTTCAATCTCATACAACATACTATTACCTTCTTGTTTTTAGATCCGTAAGAGAGGCAACAATATTACACCATGTTACTAATGAAAGACAGCGAGTTATTGCAAAAAAAAAAATAAACATTTTATTGAAGTTATACATGATGTTTAGCCAGTTCCTACTGAAAAAAAAAGAAAAAAAAGAAAAAAAAACTGTGGGTAGCTTCTTTTACACAATACATTATGTGTAGATCCTCAAATTGCAACTGAACTACATGGAATAATGCGAATAATGGAATTTGAGAAATGTGCAACACAGGTAACGAATTCGGTGAATTAATGTAGTAAAAGGAAACAAAGTATTTGCATCCGTGATACATGTAGTTTTACGAATGTAATAGAAAAATTTCTACTATATATATATATAAATACAGATTGTATTTTTACATTAGATAAATTATGCGAGGCTTGTTAACTCGCTGAAATATTTCTCTTATCAATCTCGATTGAATTTACAATTAAATGTTGCGTTGCAAACATTTTATCAGATTGCTTTAAAAGGGAGTAAAATCGATCATAATAATTCATTAAAATTACAATGCAATATATTCTATGTATCAAGCCAAGAATAATGTTTAATTGCGATTGAACAGTGGAATTATTTAATTAAACCAATATGTTACATACTGAAATACTCTTTATCACAACAAACTACTTAAGTTTCGATAAAGTATAGCATAGCATTACAGTTTAAACCTATTTAATATCCAAAGTGTATGCACACCCTACATTAGTTCTATATTAATAGAAGAGAAATTGTAAAAGAAATATAGATCACGCAATGAAATTCGCTATGTTCTTATAACGTTCCGTTTCTCCACCGTTTTACAATTTGTATTAAGTTAAAAATACGTTCTCCTAGGAATGAAAGGTTTTTAACGTATAATCAAGGATCAGCATTGTCTATCCTTGTCAAACATACAGATAAGATTTGTAGAACTTATAAATCGTTATAAATTCTGTGCACAAAACTGTCTGCCTGAACATCTTCTATCAAAGGATAAGCTGACTATTTTATCAGAGCCGATATCAAAATTATTTACTAAATTTAATTCTTCCAATATCCTGGTCTAAGTAAGTCTGATTAAGACTCTCTGGTTGTTTATGAACATTGGAAAGGAAAAGTGACGATGATCCAAATCTCCGGTTGTTTATTCTACGATAAATAGAATTGAAAAGTATTAAAATCGGCCGATATTTGAAAAAGCAGCGAACAGAGGAGTCGTAGTTGTAGTCGGTTGCTGATCGCCGATGCTTTTGAGCAAATTGCCTTGCAACAGACTGTCAAGTGCCTTTTGAACTGTCGGATCGTTTAGCAGAGGTGACGGTGAAACTCCCGTAGTAGTTGTTGTTGTTGTTGTGGATGCTGTTGTTGCAGTTGATGCTGCTGGCATAACATGATGTACTCATGAAGTTTAGCAGTTGTAATACCAGCAATAAATATATTCGAAGTTCGTTCGCTTTGATCACTATATTATATGATGAATGGCACAGTAAAAACACTACACGCACGAGGAACGAGATCGAAAATCCAAAGCGTACGAAGTTCGTTCGTGTTTTTTTGTTCACTCAAAAACTCAATGTTTAATGTAAGAAATTTTTACCGGAAATTATTTGTCTAAAAAAAGTTCTTAGACAAAAATTACGTTCCGTTCTGCATTATTTCGTTAAAAATTGAATTACTTTTAAACGTGCTCGTTAGGAACTCCTATACGTGATTTTCGGCTTGTAAGTTTCTTTAGATATGTTCGTGAAAGATACACAAACAAAATCTGGGAAGATATATACAACATTAGATAGGTGATCCACAATCCGTAATAGGTAACACCTATGGATACCTTTCTAAAAGTGCAAAATTATGCGAAACGTTTGACTCCATTTCACGTTAAAAAACGCGATATTGTTTATATTTTTTATACTGCTCTCCTGCTTTTGCGTAACTAACGTAACGATAGCAGTATTCTGAGAATAAACGAAAATGCGTATTATATAATATACACAGTGAATAATTATTACAATCGATGCATTTATAAGCAACATATTTTGACAATTCCTTATTCAAGGAATATATTTGTGATTTAATTATAACAAAAAATTTTTTAGTGACTCGTACTAAACATAAAAAGCTATTGCAGTACTGCAAAATCCTATAAGCCCTAATTTATGAGTAACTGTATAGTAATAGTAATAATAATAAAAGAGAATTTTGCGCTAATTCGTTGAACATTTAATAACACGTACACACTTATCGAACTTAAATAATAGGACTGTGTATAAATTTTACCTGCTCCCCAAGTGGTTGGTGGTACAGGTGTTGGTGCTGAGGCTGGTGCTGGTACTGGACTAGGCGCAGGTGCGGACGTACTTGTCTTGTTACTGTTCAAAATATTCAATATTCTGCATTGCAACTCCGCTTGCTTCGGATCGTTGACCGTTATCGTCGTCGTCGTTGGCAAATCTTTTACATCCCCTAACTCGACCTGCACTTGTTCTTCGCGTTTTATTTCAAGATATTTTATCACGCGATCGTATTGTAACACCGTAAGCTGATGATTATCAGCTAACATGTTTAAGAGAACTTGAATGGCATCAGGGTGTCGTTCGTTCGCAAATGGTGTATTTAATGGAACTGATCGTCCACCGGCTTTGTAGTTGGAAAAATCACGCGATATTAAGCTGATAGCGTCGTCAACAAGCATATTTCTATGTTCTGTGCAGAAAACAATAAAGTCACATATATAGCGTACGATCATGAAACTTGAATGGTATTGTTAAGGACGTACCTTGTGGTAAACCGTGAAGGATATTTAATGTGAGGGAATGATGCTCTTGATTGACGGGCGTAACTACAACTGCGTACAAGCATCCACGACTCGCAATGTTCCCCAAAACTCGGCTTAGAAGAACATCTTCGTTTGGAAATAACAGATCAACTGTTAGTCCAATCTTTTTTAATTTCATTTCGATGCTCTCTGCGTACTCCCTGCTTTCAAAGAAACTAATTACGAAAATACCCAATGATCGTGTTACGATAAGACTCATTATATTTATGCTTACGTTAATGCTTTGTTAACAACAATGATTTCGCAGTCGTTCTTCTCTGTTGGCGCAGTCGAGTAATCGCTTGATGTATTTGTATTGCTGTTGAACAAACGTAAAAAGACCTACTGTTAATAATAATCAGCATTGGAAAGAATTGGCGGTTTAACCATTGGTTTATAACTTACTTAAAATTCATGCTCATGTCCCTGGTGCCAGTATTTTTGAAATCTTCGTAACGATTATTGCTTTCATTGAAAGAATCTCTGGCAAAGTTATTGACCCTTGATCTATCTCCTTGTTTGTGGTCCCAGTCCCTTCCACCTTTGTCATCTAAACGATTACCCCTATTAATAGGACTGCGATCCCTAAAATTATTTCCACCCGAATTATCTCTATTCTTGTTTCTATTCTTTCCACCTCTGGTTCCCCTCGGTCTGCTCCCACCGCCACTGTTCATGCCACCACCTCCGCTGCTGCTTTGATTCTGATTATTTGCATTGCGGTTTTGATTCGCACCAGGCCTGTTTTGATTACCAGCGGGCCCAAATTGATTTCCACCCCTGTTTTGATTAAATTGTTCGCCACTGCTCCTATTCTGATTAGTTGGTATAAAATTATTGTTTCCCTTATTCGGCATCATATTATTAAACTGATCGTTTCCATTATTCTGATTTTGATTCGCAAACTGATCGTTCAAGTTATCTCTATTCTGATTGGTGTCCGTGAATTGGTCGCCTCCAACGTTTCGATTTTGCACGCTGTTCCCTTTCTGGGTATCGTTTAACTGCGGTTCGCAACGAAAACTTTGATTCGAATTAAAACTCGAATTGCCTCCGTAACTTTGATTACCACTGTTGAATGAATCATTTCCAGGGTTGAAATGATTAACGCTGGTATTGAATTGATTATTGGACCCGGGTGTTTGTTTCCCAGGTCCTCCGCCGCTCGATTGATTGTCCTTTTTTGCTGGTCTGACATCTAAACGATATGAAGCAACAATTTATTGCAGGCCGTTAACATGGAACAATTCGATGAAATAAGTTGCATTAGCTTGACCTCGGAAAGCCACAGGTGGCACTGTGACCAGTGGTATTCGTAAGTATATCCGTTACATCAACAAAATAAAAAAACCTGTGGGGAAAATAAAATTATAGGACGATTGAAATATACCTATTCGTCTGCCCTTAAACATCGCGCCGTCCTCATTTTGTATAGCCTTCTGGGCGGATTGCTCGTCCTCAAATTGAACGAAGCCGAAGCCTCGATTTATTAAAGAACCGATGACAATTCCATACTTCGAGAAATGCTCTTCTAATTCGTGTTTCGTCGTGTCATCGGTTTGCAAATGACCCACAAATATACGGCTACTTACGGTAGCGGGGTCCTTTAACAGTCTCACGCTCATTCTACAGCGGTTTCAATTGTTCAAAAAATGAAATACTAGCCGAACAACAACGTTAATCTCATTCCAATAATAAAGACAGTTCGAGGTTATGATCGTACGCTGACGTTTAACACTTAATGTATTTCATTTCGATATATTTTAATCAACGAGATGATAACAGTAATATATAAGAATCAACAGTTTACATTCAGTTTTTATTTTGCTTTGAACTGTTACATGCTACAAAACACTGAACGAAATAACGTCGATTTGAATGCAGGATCCTTCGATCAACAATTGAAAGTTGAGTGGACTGTGTACGACAGCGATGTTCGCATGAAGAATTTACTAAATTAAGTGCGTTCAATTTTCGTACTTTCCAGGAGCGCTGCCAACTTAGAATATCGCAAATCCGTGGAGAAGAGCATATTCCAATAATTACAACAATATTTCCGAGAAGTTTGGTGGGTCAAAAGTCAAGACTTAAAATTTAGCAAATAGTATTTTAGTTTACAATCAAACTGTGAACACTTTCGAAAAGCGCATGTACATATCGATGCAGGGTGCATAGACAATCGCGCTTTGTAAATCAGCCTTGGGATTATATAAAGAGAGACAACCCTTCATTGACAAATTCCTTGTTTTACTACTAAAAAAAAAAGAAAAAAAATCGCGTAGTACGTTAGTTATTTAATACATTCCTAGTAAATCAGTTGCACGCTCGTTTACAAACCGATCGCATGTCGTCTCGTTTCACGAAGCGAGGGAAGAAAAACGATCATTAAAATCATCGTTTGAACTGTCCACGGACTGGAAACAGTCGAGAAGGATATATATTTTCCAGCGCCATCTTGCCTCGTAACTTCTAATTCGTCAGTGCCTGTGAATGGACTTGTCATAAGTGTTTTATGTTATTTTGTTCCTTGTTTCGGTTGAAATTTGTGTGTTAAATTTCCAGTACACGTTACGGTGAGTATAATGTTATTCGCGTTTGATCACCCGATCATGTTTACAGGAACGCGACGTCGTTGACACGTAACTACAAATTGGTATAGTCCCGTAGTTACGAGACACATTACAAGTTAATTCCGTTTCGATGGAACAACAATAATAATCAACGATTTTATAAGTTTGATGAAACTCCTGTTTTCATTCATTTCCTCCATATCGGTCGTATGTTTACTCATGCACGAGGATAGATTTGAAAAATAGAATCTTGTATATCACGAAGTCACGCCCGAACATGAGAAAGTATAGACAGTTTCGAAATTGACATATCCATATATTTTCAGAGATTATTAGCATTATACCAACCGATATATCTATACCTGTTCTATTAATTGCAATTAGAAAACAACTTCGTACAGTTGTACGTGTCTCGGGACACTCTTCTTATGAAAATTATGGGGAAAAAGTCGTCATTTGATATGCGTGTACTATGTCACTTTACACACGTACACATATGCATGCGTATCATCGTGGGTCGACGTCTCTCCCGTGTTCGATTTAAAAACTTTCAAACAATGCAAGGAAGTACTACATAAAAATGATATAGGCAGTTTTAAAAAGAAAAAGAAATAAAACAATGATATGTTGCGTTGAATATATAAAATGAATGTTTATTTTCGAAAGTGATTGCCGCTTCGACGTTAATCTTTTTTTTGTATATGTACGAAACTTTCATTATTTTTATGCTATGTAATCGTAATGCAAAATTTTTTTCTTCTATCTACCGAAAACTCTAAAGAGAAGCGAAAACGAAATCTCTAAAAGGAAAAATAAGTACTAAATCAATAGCTTCACGGTCATTATTGCATATAATACCATTGAAACGTCTTAAAGAAACCATATAATGATAATCCTGATCGTGCTGGATACATAAATAATTCTTTCAATGTATACTACACGTTGATAAACAATTGTCGGCGTGTGCATGGTAAACAAAATTCAAGTCCGTTCAATGTGAGCGGATAAAATTTTTGTGATGTTTGTATATATATATATCATTTCCTTTATACGAAGGTAGACCATACGAGAGTAGCGATAAGATAAGACAGAAATATAATGGCAATAAGTGATAGATAATAAGAGATTCTTTCTTGCTTTTTCAGTTTAATAACAAGGCTTTTTTGAAGGAAAATTTGAATCCTGCATACCATCGACGTAAGTAATTTCTTTGATCTAATTCTTTGCATGCTGCCTTATTGTTTTTCTGACAATAACAGTAGTTTGGTTTGAATTCTTTTCTCCTTTCCATATAAAATCTTACTCCTTTGATTTGTATTTCAATTCCTTTTATTAAAATACTGCTTGCAAATGGTTCTAGTACTAAAAGAAAAGATAACAAAATAAGTAGTAGTTTCAATAATCGATTATTGAGTACTTCTAGATTTGCGAAATATTTTCGAATTTATATTAATATGTAATCAGTATCGCGTAGTTCATGAATCAGGAGTAATATTGCATAAAAACTGCAACTTTGATTTCTTGATAGAACGATTTATTAAAAAAATGGAATGGCTTATTAAGTCAAGCAAGCCTGTATCAATTCTTGAGATACAAAAAGGGCCACAAAAATATTAAGGATTTTAGTTAATTTACCGATTAATCTGTTCGTAAGATTTTAATCTCGAGTCTTATTTTCTTTGCAAACATTTGCTTTCCGTAAAATAACATTTATAAATGTATAATTGTTGGAGTTCCGGGGAAATAACACTTTTCCTTTGGAAAATTTGCTTCTTATCTAACCCTCTAATTGGGTATTGCTTGTTTGTTTTAACAACTTCCAAAGTGTAAATGTTATTATTATCATAGAGCCAATATTAACTATGTAACACGTTAGTTAGACATCCCTTACATAGTAATGTCAAGAAGTTACACATAGCTAAACAAAGAACTAAAAGGAAAAAGAACATTGGGTATCGCGTATGAGTTGTGCCTATTTAGCTTACAAGCATTTCACATATATGCTACTTTTTATGTGCAGCACAAAATTGGTAGTATTATAACTGTTAGTAATTATTGTGTATTTAATTGCTACGCGTGTATTTAATTTAGATTCGGACGCTTCTAATATTTGTGGTGTTAGGGGAATAAAGAATGCAGTATTCTGTGCAATATTTATTTGCATAATTAATAAGATCGTTAAAGTTACGTTGAAGGTGCATTCAAGTTGTTAATTGTGTTACCATTTATATATACGTTGAATAAGAATTCATTCATCATTGACAGGTAATTGTAACGAATATTTATTATTTATTTATCGAACTATCTAATAGTCTAGGATTTTATTCTGATTCGAAAAGTCTTTGGGAGATTTTCTATATTTGTGGACAAGAAGTAGCTTCTCATCAACAACACCAGCCATATCTCATATGCCAACAATGGCTATGCAGAAGGTAAATTTTATTAACTGGCTACAGTTAACAAAATAACAAATGTTATTACTTTACTAATAAATTACATCGTTAGAAAATTGTTTAAAGAGCGAATAATGTAGATAAATGTCTTTCGTAAATTGCATTAATAAATAATATACAGGGTGTTGTTAAAAGGAAAATCGTATGCCTTGTGAATGTAGGGAAATAAATATTCTGAAAAGATTCTCGCACAGAAAATAATACTTTGCTCGCGTTATATGGAGGGCCGTGTTTTCTGCAATTCATATTTAATAATTGATTTCGTCGTAATAGTATAGCATCCTGTATATGCGAAGTATAAAAAATTATAGCGTTTAGTAATCAGATATTTGCACACATTTGAGATCATTCATGTTTTATTTTTTGCAAAATTATGTTGCAAAGTTCTGCACATTATGCAAGTCAGTATTGCATCAATGATTATTTTCGAACAGGTTTTTAACGTTAAGTTTTCTTTTTTGTTATAGAGAGATTTAAAATGTTTCTTATCAACGGAGATTGTCAGGTTGCGGTAAAAAAAACTAATAAATTTTCGAAATAATACAAGTCACATTTCTTACGAGTCAATGTATACACGAATATCGAATAGAAAGAAAGAAATAAAGTATACTGATTCGTTCGAAACACTTTTAGCTTGGGTATAATTTTTATAGGCACATCTCAGAACAAATTGATCTGCTTCGGAGCTTGAAATATTATGAAAAATAGTTTATACCGTTTGCATTCTTTTATTGTATTTTGTTCGATTATATAATTTGCTAATTACTGTCCGAAATAACGCCGAATCTAGATAGAAAGAAATTTATCAAACGAGGATTTCTTTTATTATACTGTTGTATTCTTTTTTTTATGTTTATCATACTTTTACTTTAGCTACTTTCATCCATTTTACTTACTAACCATATAGAAAGTAGTAATAACATATATTGAGTTGGTAAAAGTAGAGTAGCATAAAAATTGTACAGCAAACTTCCTGCTTTCTCACTAATGCATATTTAGTCGCATGGCTTTTGTACGAAATGTATTGCCCATATTTATTACCAGTCATTGTTTGAAACATATCTGCCGTTTTGTCTCTGTTTTTTTTTTTTTTTCTTAACAAATATAACAAAATTTATTAGCATGTATCAATTTCAATTGATACAAATCTGAATGTGCACGACGATGATAAGTATGGGCTTTTAAATGAACCATGAATACTACTACCTGCTTGTAATAGACAGTGGTAATCTTTTAGATGAGACGCCAAGGTCAAGACGTGATGCAGGTGAATTTGGCAGGCATTAGGCGAGATATTGTTAATCTTGCCCACAACTATAGCAATGCTCAGGTAACTGAATACTGTCTTCTCCTTTCTATTCTTGATTCATATGGTTCCACTATAGTATTTAGGCTCATTGTGGTCACTGTTACCGCAAACGCCTTGCTTGTAAAATATAGATTAAGATGCACAGGTTTGCGTTAGCAGTGATCAACCTAGTTGAATACCTGTTCAACAAGCTTAAACACTATACTTCAACCATTCGTATTTTCTAAACGCAACATAATATGTGAAAATAAAACGAAAAATTCATTATCCACATAGAAAGCAGTACGTAAAGCCACCAGCAACGATCCATGGGGTCCGAGCAGTACACTTATGGCAGAGATTGCCGATTTAACGTACAATGTTGTGGCATTTACGGAGATTATGCAGATGCTATGGAAAAGGTTAAACGATCACGGTAAAAATTGGCGTCACGTGTACAAAGCTTTAGTCCTCCTAGAATATCTCATTAAAACAGGCACGGAAAAAGTTGCGCAGCAATGTAAAGAAAATATTTTCGCCATCCAGACATTGAAAGGTATACGATCGTATGTTTCGTTGTATCTAAATTTCCAATACAAACGTCTACATTATTTGCTGACAAGCGTTTTCTCGATTTTTATACAGATTTCCAGCATATGGAAGGGTCGAAGGATCAGGGTGTGAACGTAAGGGAAAAAGCGAAGCAACTAGTGGCCTTATTAAAAGACGATGAAAGATTACGAAACGAAAGAGCTAGAGCACTAAAAGCGAAAGAAAGATTTGCGCAATCAGTTAGTGGCTTTGGTAGCGATGGGTTAGATACAATGTCACCCGTGAGCAACGACGTGAGTATAGACGAACAGTCGGAGATTACAGTAAACGAAAGTAAAAACTCTTGTTTGCACAGTTCCAGGAATGGGAACCGTGTCGTTTGGGATCCGAACCTACCACTAGACGTAAGAATAAGTACTTGACTGAATGACTTTCGTCGAGGACCGAACGTCGAAAGGTCTTTCCAATGATTAAAATATGTAACTGTCATTCGTCGTGTCTTTCAGCGGAATTGGAAGCTGCGAGACCACAAACGGTAGGGGAAGAAGAATTACAATTGCAGCTAGCTTTAGCAATGTCGAGAGAAGAAGCAGAGCAAGAAGAACAGAGAAGGCGCAGCGACGACGTCAGATTGCAGTTAGCCCTTAGCCAAAGCCAGCAAGATTTTAAGTTAGTACGAATGATTTCACGTTTCAATTGTTGCGATTATCGTATTTCCTATTACACTTTTTGCCTAAAGAAATGCATAACTTTCAGAACACCGGAAACCGAGAAACAAAGTCACATGCTGGACTTGCTGGACGTGAACTTGGAGGAGGCATGCGGATACAATGTAAAAACCGATCCCTGGGGTGTACCAATCACGCCGCCTCCACCGAGACCTCAGGTATGTAATATTTCAATCAAATTAAAGGTACATATACATACGTGATTTGCTTATTGCATGATAACACATGGCATTGCATGTTACACTACAGTCTTTGGATTTATCTCTGTGCTATGTTTATCAGGTACGTTTCGCTATAACACAATAAACGTTATAATTATATTCCATCGCATGATTGTTCTATAAAATATATTGAAAGAAACAAAAATTATATTTTCGATATTTACGATTGCATTGTACAGCCACAGAATGATCCGTGGACTGCTCCTACAACAAGTGCAACATCACCTGGATTAGATCCGTGGGCTCCTGTTCCAGCGCAACGACCAAGTAAGACTAGCCAAGAAAAATAAATAAGCAAATATTTGTCAAGAATTGCACGCGTTACCTTTAATGTAATTATTATTCATTCGTAATTCCATCGTAGCTGCTTCTGTTGATCCGTGGCGAGCACCCCCGTCGTCACCTGTAACAGTAACAACTTCATCTAGCGCGGATCCTTGGTCGCCAATACCAGCTGCTGCTACTGCTGAAGGTGATACCTATAAGAAACAGGTAAATATATGTATTTTTTTTCCGATTCATCATACTGTGTTTAACACGGTGATCATTCACCGTAAATCAATTTGGTTTTTCCAACACAATTGCAACTTGTTTTGAAACAATTCCTTTCTTTATTTGCCATTTTGAACTTCTCCGCGATTCAAGAGATCAATTTCACAATTTAAAAACTATAAAACGCAAATCGACGACAGGAACGTGTCGTATCGATTGCACTAAAAAATACTACTACTTTGTTTAAATCATCTCCAAGAAATATTCCAAGAAGTAGGAAGGGTGCCAAGCATTTATGATTTGACTGATCAACGTGTTAATCTAGTATCTACAATGAAGTAATCTGACTACACTTACCTTATTTAGGTTAGCCGAGAGGGTATCACATCCGTATCCCCATCCTTTAACAATCCTACGTTAACACAGAATATCGGTTTCACGGCACAATCGCCGCAGAACATAGGCTTTAATTTACCTGCAACTACGGGAGCTACCTTCAACGCAACCAGCAACGGTTTAAACGGTACTGGGCCTAGTCTTAATAATTTCTCTATGGGAAATCCGAACAGTTCTGCAGTCAGTTCGCTGAATGATTTAGATGAATTTGATATAATTACTAATCGAAATAAACCGGGATCTAGTCTGCCCACTGCGAATAATGGTACGTGTTGAATAACTTCGTTTCTATTATACATTACTGATTGCGGCTAGTATTTTAATTCATCTCCTCGAATTTTGTAATCGTAGGAAGTACGTTATCACCGGATCCATTTGATTTGGGAATCATAGGGGACAATCTTCCTACGAGTACGGGAGCTGTTAAGAAAACACCACAATCGTTCCTTGGAGAGAATTCTGCTCTTGTTAATCTTGATAATCTTGTCAGTACTTCGACGATCAAGTCAGCAACGCCTACGCCCGCAGGTAACGATCTATCTGAAGTACAATCATTGAAAAATTAATAAAATGCGTATATCATCGGTTGATAAAATGAAGAAAATGATTATATCGTGCGATAATTGAATCAAAATTATTTCGTTTCCAATGAAACAAGGTGATACGTTATTGTTATGTATAATATACGTTTTGTCTGCGAAATAGCATTTCCTTGGAAGTAAATTCGTGAGTATTTACAATGTGATCGATGATACTGCATGGATGCATGGTTCTTCGAGCGATTATAACGTTCGATTAAGGCGTTGAAATTGTATTTTGTGTGGATTTTTCCTTGTGCAGTGAAAACAGATAAAAAGAGGAAAAAAAGCGATGGTATATTTAAAGAGTTTGATGATGATAATTGTATATTGTGAGAGTAATGTAAAATTTGGATTATTGTTTTCGATCACAGTTTTCGCAGCCCTAGTTTTAACACGTTCAGGATGAATAATTGAAGGAAATTTTACAGCAAACATCTCATACACGGCGAATCCATTTGCGGCGGCAACACCACCACCACCCCGTCCTACGATTAATCAGATCCGACAAGATCCATGGGCGGCGAACACAACTACGGCGAATCCGTTCCTCTCGTAGCTTCTTGGTGATCGTTGTTGAAGATTCCAGTCGAAGAAGAGAAAAATCAAGAGCACTGTGGTCTAACAAAGAAAAAAAAGAAGTATTGAATATTTTTTAGCGGTAACCCTGTACGGTATAAGTTTCTTGCTTCGTCGCGAGGGTAACATTTATTTCATGATAACAATTCTCCGATAAATGAATGGCATACGTATGGTCGAAGTGAAATATTTATTACGAACATTTTAAACATTTCCTGATAATTGGAAACCGTTTTAAATCGATCAGAGTTACTTTTCTGGTCACAATGAACAGTGATAATAAGACGCTTAAGGAAAACGACAGTAACATAATATCCGTTTTGATCCAGTCGGATCGCCGATGAAAAGTCTCCACGAGGGCGCGATCGAACATTTATTTCTGTGTAATGATCGAGAAATGAGAGAAAAAAGAATCAGTGGAACAATTAATTTATTTCTAATTATCTTCTTGCTGCACGGAAATAATTTCTCGTGTCCGTTATCGTACGATTGTTTATAGTTTATTGCGTACGAATAATTAATAAAAAAAAACACAAAACTATCTCTACGAAAAAGGTAACGCATGATGAATAGGAAGAAAATTTCCGAAGGTACAGAATCATGGTTTAAATTTCGGATGCTTAAACGCTCCCAAGGTATACATCAATTTTATAAGGACTTTTTCCATTTGTAGGATATTTTTTAAAGTGCTACACGAATTGGGTAATAGGAGAAACCATTGAATAAGATTAATATCTAATTAGGCTGTAGATTATAATATACCATCTCGGTATCGAAATCATTTTCCTTTGGTTTCAAATATTTTTGTAATACGCGTTCTTGTTACTCTACAGCCAACGAGATCGCGAGACTGTAATTGGTGATTTGCATAAAAGAAAAGAAATTGAAAAAAAAAAGAAAAAAAGGTATATTATATCGAACAGGGTTCTTCAATTTATGTTATACGCTTAATGTGATTGTGCATTGATTGTGGTTCGCAAATGTTAAAAAAAAATGGAAAAAAAACTATTCGTGTCATAGCATGCCTTTTTATGACTAATACTCATCTTGCAGAAAGAAATGTGTACGCTAGTAATTGCAATACGTTGTTTGCTAATTTGTTTGTCGTGTTTCATAACACCACGGATTACTTGCAGATGAGACAGTCTTGCAGCATCGAAGCTGTGACTATATCATCTTTTAATCTTGTTAAAGTACACACACTCACACTCGCATATACCCACACAGAGAGAGACAGGTACAACAAAGTTCAATTTAGTTTTCAAATGTCATGCATTTTGGTTTCTGGCGACTATCGAAGATATTGAATAAATAATAGGCTTAATGCACAGCAGAGAACCAAACACAGGCGTAGCTAATATGCATTTTCCTACTAATAAAAGGAGAAAAATAAATTGGTGCGTTCAAATATCTCACAGGAGCTTTATCATCAACGTGTGATAGTTATGTTGGTTTCGATGCGTGTTACAGGAATTCAGAAAGAACTTCCCTAACACGGTGTCTTTGTTCGCTCGACGTGTCTGATTTAACGAGCCAACATAATCTGATAACGATGGATAACGTAAAAAAAAGAGGTGCATTAGCTTTCTTTGTACGGAAAAAAGAAAAAGAAAAACGATTTGCAATTGTACCTTGATTTATATAAAGAAAAGAAATTTGTAAATATGTTACAGCATATCGTTCCCCAATTGTCAAGTCTTTCTTTTCTTCTTCTATACTTGGTCAGCGTGTAGAATATTCTAATAAAAAACCTGAAAGTGTCTTTCTATGATAACATCTTACTAGTTGTTCTCTAGTATTCGGGGAAATTGTTGCTGAGTTTATTTGTTTTATATATTGCGAATAATTTTGTTCACTTTTAAGACTATCATTCACGACGACTACACGAAACGAGACCGTGCGCATTATTCACATTTGTTTATAACGGCGGTAGTCGGGCGTGTGTACGACGAATACGTATTTATTAGTAATTTTTTCACGTGCTACTTTACTGATAGTCTTGAAGAAAAATAACTCAGCATATCCTTTTCATGAATACCAATGCATTTTACAATTTTATACGGGGAAACGTTATTTCGTACCTTCGACGATTGGCAAAGGGGAACTTTATTTGTCTGCTTATCCTAAGTGAACTACAAACAAATAAATCATACACGAGTTGCATGATGAAGAATTTTATTAAGTAAAAACCATTGCTTGAATAATTCCATTGTATTATTCTTCGTTAAATTAAATAATCTCCGTTTCTTTATGCATTTTCAACATACTTGCCTATATGATTGAAAGTGTATATTTAATCCGTATTATGGCCGGATGTTCGCGGAATAATGAAGATGAAATTGACATATGTAATTTTAATACATTGATACGATAAATTTTATGTCGCATATTAATTTAAATGTTGGCGTTGCACTGACTTGTACGTTCGCCGCTTTTGTATAGGAAAACACACTGTAGATTGTGGTTTATCTGGTGCAACACGATAGTATTATTCCATGTTATCGTATTTTTTTCCTTCAAATTATTAAGCAATTATGATGTGTCTTTTATTTTCTTTTTTTTGTTTTGTACAGCATTGATAAAAATATTTATATGCTTCTATTAAATGCACGTAGCTTCATTTTTACGCGAACGATGGAACATGTTTAGTTTTTAGAGTTGGTGTAAGTGCAGAGAAAATTTAAAGAACATTTACGAACTAAATTATATATTTTAGTAGATTATATTATTATTATTATTATTATTAATATTATTATTATTATACAAATAAATGTAAAAATTTTTAATTTTTCTGATTAAATATTTAATTTAAGATTCCGTTGTATGTCTTTCCGTCCGCAATGAATTATAGTTAACGTAGTATAACAAAAACGTGATCTTAAGATTCTTTAAATGCAAACATCTTTATAATATCAGAAGAATTTTTTAAATAATAATAACAATGCAGAGTGCTTCGACAACAAGTTATTTGTCCATTTTTATGCACGGATAAAAGGAGACGGCGTAATTAAATTATTTACCCACGAGTAGATTCATTTATTGTAGTAAAGAGCGAGGGAAATTATCTCATTGCACTTTATTCTTCGGTTGAAGAGCTGATAGTAACAGGGGGAAGAAAATACGATCGAACCTGATTGTGCAATTGCGATATTTCAGGGTCCTCTCTTTCTAAAGTCCTGAGTAACTGTGCAAATTGAACGGCGCCTGCAAAGACAAATAGTAATAAATCACGGACAACCAAAATGTCTTTCTTAGTCCTAAATGATTTTTTGTTAATGAAAAACACATCCGTTGCAAGATATACCTTCTCTTCCTTCGGGAAACCCATAATTCTTAATAACGTTCATCTGTATCTGCACGAAAAGTGGAAACACGAATTGCATCATTTTCAACATTTCATTACCGGAATTTTCCTTGGCCTCTGCAAGCTTTTGAATATTTTCTGGTGAATTTAATGCCGTTAAAACGTCACTTAAAACAGCTGCAAAAAAGACGATTCGTTTATGGATGATCTTAAAAAAAGGAAAAAAGATTACGTAGAAATACTGTACTATAAATTTTTAAATACCTTTCACAACCTCCGGGGTAAAAACAGGTACAGCAGTCATTTTCAAAGCAGCTACGCACAATGTGAAATATACGAAGCAACGAAAATAAAATAAATCTAATCGGTACGCAAGAAATAATTTACACGACAAGATAGGTTAGAAATATCAGATGCTTGTCTCGCAAATATTTCGAGGCCCTATAAAACTATATCATTTTGTAATGAAAAGACCGCATATCTATCCTTTTTTACACTAACCTTCTTCTCATTCTGAAGAATCTTATATATAAATTTTTCTACGCTGCTACGCTTGAAACATGTCAAAATGTGTAAACAATATATTCGCTTCAGTGCTGTATCTTAAGATGGAGCTCACGGCAAGTCGAACACTGTTTTCGGTTGGGTGTAATTGAATTTATGACAGCGGTAGAGAAATACAAAGTTTGGAATCGTACGAAATAGTGTTCGAGTTGTTCAAATTTTCCTGAAAAGTTCGACGTTCGTGAAATCATCCTGTATAAACGACATAACAGTGAATACTTTCCAGAAATCATTGTCCTATTCGACACGCGAAACTACTGAATGCGAGGTTGTTGAACATTTCTTCTGAACGTAACCTATATTCCGTAATAATTTTAACAATAAACAAGTGAAATTGTGTTCGTCTCATTTCAGAAACTTCCGTATTATATTTTCGTCCCTTTCCTTTATACTAGAGCATTAATAGAAGAGTTCAATATATCGTTGCAGAAACGCTCGTCGACCGTATAACACTTCGAAACAGCACTACGTAATGTGTTCCGATCACGATCAGGCGTTTCTACAAGTTTTGCAAGGGGAGAAGAATATTACAAACTTTTTGGACGCATTTTTCGGATTCTTGTACAGATGGTAAATAAATGTTATATCGTTGATTTCATAATTGATACGCTTTATAGATAGAGGCAATTTATATGATTCGATTGTAGGACAGATTTTTATGTTGAATCGGGACCCGATCAGAAGTTGGGCTTTCCACCTGGCACGATAGAGAAATTTGTCGTGCACAGTTTTAAAAAATGGAAAAACATCTCTAAATTTCCTAGCGGCACAGATCCTCCACTTAATCAGGACGTCACACAAGATAATGATACAGACCAGGATGAAACAATGACGATAGAAGAGGAGTCACCTATTCCACAAGTTGATCACGAAGTAGAAGTCGCGACATACAAAGAAAATGCAAGTATGAATCACCTTGGTGATGTAGTAGAGAGAGATCGGTCGTCGGATAGTTACAACGGAGCGATAAGGGACAATTACACTTGGTCGCAAACTATCGGCGATATAGATATGCTAGTGAAGCTGCCTAGTTGTATAAAAACATCAAAAGATTTGAGAGTTCATTTAGATACCAAGGAAATAAAAGTAGAAGCAAGAACATCAAGGGTAGAACAGAATCAAGAGATAGAAGAGTGTAGATACTTTGTGTGGACCACGATTTTCAGAGGCGAACTGTGCTTTAAAATTCGTAAAGACGAATCGATATGGAGTATAGTACCTGGACAGCATATTAGTGTAAGTTCAAATTCCGAATCGATGGTGTATAGAATATCCACGCTTACTTTATTGCACTGTAATATTTGATTTCGTTGCAGATACATCTCGAGAAAGCTACGGAGAGATGGTGGGAAGCATTGGTCGTCGGTGAACCGAAGATAGATTTGACTAAGATTGATTGTTCGAGAAATTTGGATGATATGGGATCGGAGGAGCAAATGAAAGTTCAAGAATTGATGTGGAACCATCAACAAAAACTTCTTGGTAAACCGACTTCTGAACAAATCGTAAGCCCAGGATCAAAATTGTTGAAATTGAAATGCAAGTTACAGCTGAAGAAGCATGAATATAATTCTTTGCAATTGCAGAAAATGGAGAGAGTACTGAGGAAAGCATGGGACGCGAAGGGGTCTCCCTTTGAAGGCACGCCATACGACCCTTCGATAGTGAACTTCAACTGATATAAACTAACATCGTACTGCGTGTCACGTAATTTTATTAAACGGTATAAATTACTAAATAAAAATTGTACATTAAGATATGAAATCATGTAAATATTACGATTGTTTCTTATTTAACCCCTGTACACTATTTATAAATGTACTGTAATTAAAAAATGTTGAACGAGAATTACCCAATACTTTATATTTAGAAAAAACGAGCATAAAATAAAGGACTACCTATTTGAAGATGTCTTTCGAATAATTTTAAATTCTTCCTAATTTCCTATACCACCATGCTAATTATAAGATAATTTATTCTGTTCTCTCTCATGTATATTAATTCGAATAGCAAACAGAAAAGAATATCCTTCTCTCGAGATTAATTAAATTTATATAAAAATACTAAAATCTGCCGTATAATAAATATCTCTATTTATATGTTTCAATATATTTAAAATAATATAAGCACGTTTTATAAAGTCTACGATATATTTCGTACGTTTCAAAGTTTCTGCATCAAATAATAACTTATTAATTTTTGCTACCACAAATTAATTTCCCAGCAAAGATCAAAATCCCATTACCCGTCAGTAAATCCTTGGTACCTGCACCTGTTCCTCGCGTACCTGATTTTCAACAAATTCTCGGGTACCAAGGACGCCTCACGCATTGCCCGAAAATTTCCAACGAACGTCCGAAAAAAATTAACGGCGTACCGACAATTATTTTCGCCAAGGAAAAAAAAGTACAGAACCTGCACCCCACAGAATCAAAGTCGTCGTTCGAAACGATAAGAGACTCGCTTTGGTACTTGGAATGCAAGGAATTCCTCGCTTTTCCCTGCCGTTTGGCATCGACTTTATCTCAACGTGGTGGGATTGTTTGGTAAAGGAACAAGGAAGGAGCGCTCCATGAAAGCAGACAGATAGCTACAGCGAAACTGTTCTCATTTTCTGGAATTCCATCGACTTTCGTGCGTGTATAAAGTGATTGTACATCACCATTCTTATTACTAACCCATATTCCCATCGATCTCGCCCTTAAAATAAATAATACCACCCATACACGATTCTTATTCGTCTCCTTCTTCTTCGAACGAAGAAAACGAACATACCGTCAACGTCCATCATAAAATTCTTCGAAGCATCACCGAAATAAATTCATCGCCGTTGAAACCTCGTCGAGTAACTAAAGAGATACCTACATAAGCCAGGCATTGAAGTCTCCCGCAGAATCTCGAAAGAGAACCACGTTCCGAATCGAGACTTTACGCAAGGGGCTCAGAAATCGTATTTAAAAGAAAACGGGGCAGGCACGCGATAATAGAGACAGATTTCCAAGGGTCCGCCCACGGTTGGTACCATTCCATTATTCCCGATAAAACGACGGAAGGACAGGTACACGTACGTGCACCTTGTGCCCCGAGGCTCGCAACGGAGACGGAACGCAAGAGCGTGGAAGCGTTGAGCACCGCTGAAGGTAAAACACAGGTAATATACCTGCCTGCGGCTACGTCCATCCCCACCCTGGGTCCGGTTCTCTTTCCTTGGGTCGGCTCTAAGCTTTTCTCCGAGGTGAGTCGAGCCGTTAGTGTCGTAGGAGAGAATGGTGGTAATGTGTATCGCGGAGTATCGTGCAACCTGAAGGACGTCGTCATCGTCGATCAACGAGAATTCATACACCTGGAACCTGCTGTTCCACTGGCGATATTATCATCGTCGATTAACGATAACCGTTAACATCATCGCCGAGAACGTTTTTCGTTACAAATACCGCCGTCGAATCGAATACGACGAATTAAAAAGTCGCCGCGGCACATCGGTATCGTTGGACGACGGAGGAATTTTCGTCGATCGTACGGAATAACGAAGGAACGATTTCGTGACCTGTTTCGTGGCTGGTTCTCGTCGCGGATGCTCGATAATCTCGTGTGCAGAGGACGTGCGACCGACCCGATTGTACCTGTTCCTAAATATCGTGGCAGCCAGCGGTGGTGCTGTGTAACGTGAACGTAACAAGGGACGAGAGTGGAGTCTAGGAAGAAGGATCGACGGGAAAAATAGAGGAGAAAAAGGAGGAGATACGAAGATGCCCTGTTCCGCGGTGACGCTGTCCCTCGCGACCATAACCGGTATCATTGCCACTGGCCTCCTGGCAATCGCCTTTTCCACGGACAACTGGCTCTACACCGAGGTCAAACGTGCCCAAATTCAGGTACACAGACTGACACGCTGTTGCTCTTTTTTTTTATTAACGATTTTCAGCGGACGTTCGGCGATGGATTAGGCTGTTTCGCTTTTTGCTTTCCGCTTTTTCGTTTCCCCTGTTCGTTCGGGCAGGGAATTCAGGATGCCACGTTGTTGCTCGTTGGAGATGTTACAGGTTTCAACGGATAACCCCGTTATCTATGGGATACTATCAGGCCGTTTGAAAAGTCTTCGCAGCCTTCCGTGGTTATGGATGTATATGTTTCTTTCTTCGTTGCAATTTTTCGAACTTTGCTAATATTTCGGTGTACTTTGCTAATATTTAGTCCTTGCCCAAGGTCGAAAAGCTTAATAGTAATTCCGGAAATACACCGCGATATTTTCGTGATAGAAAAGAAAACTTGTTCCCTGTGTATCATTGGCTACACACGGTGGTTATCTAATATGGAATATTAAATACGAACTTCGAACGCGGGTTCAACAAATGTCAACTTCGAAATTATTAGTATGTTACGCGTAAAGCACGAGCAAATGAAATATCATAGACCCGAAGCGGGAAATGTTGAATAGAAAATTCGTTTCTAATAATAATATTTCACCGCGAGAAAATTATTCCATCTAACTGATACCTAAAAATAAAACACCCTCTGCAAGTAACTATCATCGAACCAGAACGAAAACGAAAATATTTCGTAAATAGTAATCACCGAGCAGATAATTAATCTTACCACAAAACTACACATATTCATTACTTCGCCTCTTTCCACACGAGCCACGTGGAAAACCACGAAACACTTCAACCAGTTGAATCAAACAAGCTGCTGAACTGCATTCGTGAACGGATAAATATCGACCGGCCAGATGCTAACAGCACGACAGATGCTAAGGGCGAATCTGTAACCACGTAAAACCGAAAGGTGAAACGACGAAGAAGCGACTCGATTTCCTCCTTCGTGGAAATGGTTCCGTTGTTCTCTGGAGCCAGACCGGAAGTAGAATCCCCATGGCTTCCGTCGTCCTTGTCGCAGGTGAACGTTCGGGTCGAAGGTCAAGTTCATTTCACGAGAGGGCGTCGAGAGACCGCTCGTGGCGGAAGAAATTCTCACGCAACTTACCTGAGATATTCCGCGAAGAGGCAGTCGTCTCATTTACGGGCGAACGATACAGTTTTTCCGCGATGGTTCGCGTGAACCGCGGAAAATACACGAGCTTTCGACCCACGGCCACGTATCGTTACTTTTCCCGATGGCCAAGTGATTTCGAAGCGAAAGCTGCTTGAAAAAAATGGCACGAAGGTGAAGAGGTATTTCCCACGAAACGTTCCCCGCCGTTTGGATCGCGAGCGATTCGTCTTGCACGATGTTTAATCGTTCTGCGGTGTGTTTGCGATGATCTAAGAGCCGCGGTATTTTAGCTGACGGGATCGAACGTTTATAGAAAACGCGTCGAAGTTGTAACGACAGTGCTTTTCATTTCGACGTTTCACGCTTACGCTGCGAGCGAGACGAGTAAAGTTTCGTTTTTCTCTTTAGCGGCTGTGAATACTGTTCTTTATTCGAGCACGGTTTGCGGCAATTCCGTCCGTGTCTCTGCGGCGAATGATCATTGTTCTCGTTTGCCAATCAATTTTTGCAACGCAGCGCCCCCGTTGCACGCGGTGTTAAGGCTCGAATTAATCCCCGATCGACGAGCGCTATTGTAAACTGTGCCTTGAATTCTTGCACACGATTTTGGACCACTGTCGTGTTCCAGTGCGAAGCAAAGTGTGCTCGAAACGACCGGCATTCCGAGCCGCGCCCATTCTCAGCGCGTCGCGTCGACCGGACAAGTTTTGCGTTTAGCCGTGCAGCACAAGCACTTCGATGCAATCGTATGCGCCCATCTGTATATGGGAATCGACGGGGATCGTAGACCAGCGTGAATGTTTTTTCTCCTCTTAAATGTACCGCGATTTCGTTCGCGGTGCAGCTTTTCCTTGGACGCTTTATTTGGCATAGAGTTGAATGGAAAAAGAGTCGTGTCGCTTCCACTCGGAACTTTCCTGCCGATTCAACGACTCTCGTTCGTCGTTACGATGAAAGTTGAATTATGGATAAAATTTTTCTGCCCGGAGGATTAACGCTTACGGTGTGCAAGCGACCCTGTATATATATTATTTATTATATTATTATATGGTTGGCTATGGTAGGCATTTATTGCCATACTATTATTATTATTTGACAGGTTGTCAAATTATATTGTATATATATATAATTATTGGCTGCCTATCAAATAATAATAATAATAATAATAATAGATAGCACGATTAAACAGGTGCACAGGATTTTTCGGACCCTCGTTCCCTCAAGATTTTCGTGCCTTTAAACACTGGCACTACAGACTCAACGAAGCGTTTCGTTTGCTTAAAGAGAATTATCGTATCGAGAGAGGAACTCCCGAAGACGGTTTTCTTTTCACCGGATTAATTTAATAACAGACTTTCCCTTGGAAATACTGGTCCACCGAGTGAACAAAGAAATCGAGTCAGGCGCAGATATTGACATGAAACGAAACGATTTACTGGACCATGAAAAGAAGATACTCATGGTCGGGCGTCAATCGACACAAATATCACCGTGATTTAGCACAAGACAGCGGGTTAGTCGAAACGCGTGTTCATCTTCCAGCGACGTTCAAACATGTAAAAACTCGTCGCGATCGATCGTGATCGTGACGCGATGGAATAGTACATTTATTTATAATTCTACTGCTATTCAATTCAAACATCGTGGTCCATTTGTCCCTGCATTACCGTTGCAGTTAGAACGCGAGGAATCTCCGAATAAATTTTTCAACGTGTTGCTAAACGAAGGGTTAACTGACCCCTTGCGTAGGCAACCGGCTACCCATTCCTGTATTCCCTTTAAAAATGATTGTTCTTCTACGTTCCGGACAAAATATCGCAAAACGACTCCGGATCTCCATTCGCCGGACACGTTTACGTCGATGCACGTTCTGCGAACGAAATTTCTGCGAAATATTTCAAGTAACCGAGCTTCAAACTTATTGGCCATTTTGGTTGCCCACGCAAGGGGTGAAATATCTGCAACACGATTCACCAGGTAACTCGTATTCCTCGATTAACGGATAAATAACACGAAAAGAATGTGCTTATTTGTATTTTCTCTTACATCGATACTCATACCACGTATATGAACATACTTTATACAGGATCCATAGATCGTTCGATCGTCCCCGATACAGTGCAGGCATGACGTACCGATCTCTGTTATTTTCGCAATCCCTCAGTTCGCGTTTACCTTGGCGATCGGAACCACGCGAGCACTCATTAGAATAAAAATGTCGGTTCGTTCCCTCCTCGTCTTTATACGGCAGAAGATCCGTACGTACTGTTACGCTACTTGAACCATCCCCCCCCCCCCCCGGACGTGTAAATAATTGAAGCCTTCCGATTTGTCCGCGTTACACTTGGCACAGGGAACAGTTCCACTGGAATCGTTCCACCGTTTCGCGTCGCGAGATACCCCTTTTCTTTTCAACTTATTTGGCGTAGGAATCTCGTCGACCTTAGTACCAATTTACCTTTCACGATGCTCTATGTAACTCTCGTCCTTTGCGGACGATCTTTCATTGGAGACCATCTGGCGTGGTCTGTTTAAGGTGATGCTGTTTGCAAGTACGCGTGGACAGTTTGTCTTGAAAAGTTTTTGGAATTATTTCTTCGTTTAACCTTTTCGTCCCGTAAGAAAGATGGAGAAGAATGTCCTCGATGTGCAGAACAGTCTTTTGTTTTTATTGATATTGAAGAGGTATAAACACTTTTAGATACCGAAGTACTCCGTTCAATTACCCGAGATATTATTTACAGAAACGATTGGAAAGACGTTGCATTCGGTTGAGAACGTTGTTAATTTTCTCTTCATATTTTTCGTTGAACATGTTTGTTGCCTTTGTATACACGGTTTACCATGTAGTCGGGGACGTGGAGAGCAAATTGTCAATTGTGTAATATTACACTTTGTTGCTATCGCGAGTGATGTGATTTTCACAGATTGTCACATCAAATGTGTATCACGTCTGTTGGTGTCTTGTAAATTTATTTTTTTTTTCTTGCACTGGGCTTGTGGGGCAATTTTTGGTATGTCATCCTTTTCTGGTACATTGGATCGTGATCCGCCAAAGTAAACGAGATAAACTTGTTTCACAAACGTTTCGACTGTTTTCTTTCTTCAATTGTAACCGGAAATCGTATGGGACCAGCACGCGGTGTAGTTAAAATTGGAGAAGAATTTCGAGAGTGCTTCCATTTATAAAATCGGGCAAGGTCGTCCAAGTACGTGACTCTGATCGCGCGCTGCAATCAAGCTTAACCCTTTGCACGACCAAGCAACGTTCAAGTCACACACTGGACATCAGTGCTTTGTAAATCTGATTTCGTTTTGTTAAGCAATTTGGTCGACGTATTTTGCAGCTGTACCATTCTGTTGCAATCAACTTAATTCACCGTATCTCGTGCACAAATTGTAAATGAACTCTTGCGCGATAATTACGAACGTGCACTCAAGTCTCACGTACTCGAGACGGACCAATTAAAAACTTGGATTTGATCGTCTCAATGAGATCTCGCTAAACGGTTGAAGGAGCATTTATTTTTCTGAATTGATTATTAAAGGCTGCACGACGCGTTAGAAATACGAAACGAAATATTTTGCCTTAATTTTCGACTACGGTACAAAGGGTTGACGTGGCAAACGTTGCTATCGAAACAAGATTAAAGCAAGATTGATTTGCCTCGTTTGCACTCGCTGTCTCGATCGCACGCGCAGCAAAGAGAACACGATCCATGGATCCATGGAAACAGAATTAGTTGCGAATAATGGAGTAACTTAATTCGTGGAAAATACAAACACAGGATATACCAAGTGTAATAAGTTTACGCGGTACGTATCGCGAAGGAAGTGACGCGTCGTGACCGTACGAAACAAAAGAATGGGCAGAGTATTCGCACGTCTGCGTTTCAGAGCCTTGAATCCTGAGAAAATAAACCTTGCCTTTCGATGGTCCAGTGCTTGCTGACATTCATGTGCCAGTCATGCTCCAGAGCATCGAATAATTTATTATGTATGAAGCTTCCGAGACGAGGAGGAGATCGTAGCGTGACTGGACCGCTAGTGTAACTTGAACTTAATCGATCACTATGGTCTCAAATTGTTGCCATACTGGCTTATAGATTGCTCGTGTCCGCGTACCTTTTTTCCACAATTTTTTTTATTTTATTGTACACATCTTCCTACCTGTTCGACGTGTTTCTAGGCGAAAGAGTAGATCGAACCGTAACGCGAATTTAATCGATCCACCTTTTTTTTAAATCGTCTCTATGGATGTATCCCTATATTTTTGTGCGTTTCTTACTTTGCGGGTCTTCCTATATTTTCAATGATTTTTCTGAACGAATTTTCGAATCGTGACAGACTCTGTGTGTCTTTCGTTTCTTGTTATTACTCAACCATTACGGTGTTATTAGCCCGTGCACGAAACAGGAATTATCGCGACACGTGTCGATCGCTTGGTAGACAAGAAGCTCGTTGTGACACGGATTTTGATTGTTGCGAAACGATCTGTCCTCGGGACGAGCAGATCGGGGTCGTGTGTGTCCTGTACGATGTGCATTTCAATTGTCTGGCGAAAATCGATAACGGAATTTATTAATGCGGGCATTCCGATCGTTGGTAGTCGATGATTCGGTTATAAGTTATTATTGAAACTTATCAACAATGTTCGACATATTAGATTCAAAAACGTTATTCATAGCTCATAAACTTTTAGGAGTTTTCGGAGTACGAAGTGCGATTTCTCGTGGTATTTTAGGATTTTTAGTACTTTCGAATCGATTATCGATCGAATCTCTTAAAATTTGTCTGATCTTTAGGATTTATAGAATTTGTCTGATCATTAAGATTTATAGAATTTGTCTGATCATTAAGATTTATAGAATTTGTCTGATCATTAAGATTTATAGAATTTGTCTGATCATTAAGATTTATAGAATTTGTCTGATCTTTAAGATTTATAGAATTTTCCGATTTTTCAGATTTATAGAATTTTCCGTTTTTTCATAGTTTCAGATATCTTGGACACTGTAAAAGGTTTACGGTTTTAAGGTCCTTAGATATTTCAGATTGCAACATTTTTGAATCTTTTGGAACTCTCCCGATTCTTAGGATTGTTCGAATTCCTCGAATTTTAATAATTAACGAAAAGCCCCAATGAAATGTCAGAGTTCGGTAGCCGCACCTGTTCCCTTGCATTTTTACTTAACACAACAGCAGTTCAGCATTCATCGGATAGCCATTACGTTACGTGGATACCAGAGCTATTGCAGAAACGAACGGAATGTCGTTTTCAACAATAAACCTTTAACCGGCTGCGACGCACTTTCGTTGTTGCGCAAATCCTCTGTCCCTGCTGACTATTCAAACGCGATACAGCTTATTAACCGGTAGTCGTAACCATTATTTATAACACATATTTATCTTTTTTTCTTCTTCATAGAATAGTCGCATAAGAATCCGGCCTGTGGGCCAATATTCGCGAAGTCAATGAATCATTGTTCGATGGCGGAACACTGCGTTTCCGGTCTCCAGACATTCTAATGTGAGAACGCAGGCGATGTTACATTACCATCGAGCTTCATTGGGTAATCGAAAATCGCGAACAACGTGGAAACTTTCCTGGTAACTTGCTGAATTCACGTTTCGCGGCAGACCGTACACACAAACGTCGAACCGACCTTATAATCATTTTATATTATTGCCTCTATACTACTTTTTTGCAGTATTATTTTTATAGTATTTTTCTATTATTAGCCCTGCGTTGCAAAACGCTTTCAGGCGTTACCTTATGTAAATATACGTTACTCTAAACGCATAAATTCTACGTTGCTCAAAATATACAGCAACAATATATTATTGCACGATTAAATTAGTATAATCACTAAAACAATTAAAAATTAATTGCAATCACATTTCACCTGAAGTAAGTGAAGCATTAATTCCTTGGCAACGACTAAACCGTGCAATAAATAAATATTTTCATTATTATATTATTACCTTTCTCGTATCCTTCGAACTCCAAAAAATCTCACCGAGTTATATTAATTTCCGTCTAAATTCTCTTATTTCATTTATTTCGAGAGGCCCAATTAATCGAAACATCGAACTCGAACGATTTCATAATATTATTGTTAAGGTCGTCGAGCACTAGAAATCGCTACGGCATTAGGAAATATTCACTGCCGGCGAGCCGCCCAATAAGGGTATCTCTTTCGTAAAATTGAACGACGAAGTAAACGTTCGTTGCATCCGTGGGCAATAATAATCCTGCACGTACAGGCGTATCGAGAAATAGGCTAACGACAGGTGGATTCACCGGCGTTGCACAGGTCGATTACGATACGAATAATTCGTACAGGCCGCGTGTATGCATCGCGTTAGCGTCGAACGATTATAATTGCAATCGCGGGATGTAACTGCGGTACCATTAAAGAAATTCTGACATAACCGGAAGATCGATTCGGGGCACGAAACACAAAGGAACATGTAATAAAAATGATACACGTCCTTGCACTCGACTGCATACGACACGCCGTATTATAATACAATACGAGGCCGATTTTTTCGTTTCTTTGCATGAATATTTATCGTGCGCACGATATCGACAGTAAATATTGCTAAACTTGTAGTATGTATTTACAAAGTTACAAATTCCAGTTTGCCATTTTATTGTTCCCTTTTCTCATTTCAATGAAAATACTTCTTCGGGAAATCAATAATACATTCTCGCGTCGAGGAGTAATAATTAATTGTGCATATTAGTTGGAAGCAATGGAATGAAATATCCTGCTGATTTATGTTTTCTCATCAATAGCGATTAATATTATTACTATTTTAGTGTTCCAACATTTGTCATCTTGCTGTAACAATACTGGCGATAAGTATCGAGTACAAGGGAGGTTTTGTACACCTGACAGGTCGTTGCTGATAACGAGTGTTTTAATTGATGGTAGAAAAAGCAGGTAGCGTCGGGGCTGAATGATGTTAGATTACGGAGAAATGAAGCTTTTCCTGGAAAGCTTGAAAATTACCCTTGTTTCCGGTCACGTGATCCTCCAACGACCATAACAGGTGATTACACGTGAGCAATGCTAGAAACAGCTGAGAAATTACATCCCCTGCCTGTTAGGTGCATGGAATTATCTTCCCCGGAATAACGGAATCCCCCCGTTCCCGTAGAATGGAATCGCTTGTTGGAATTTCAGGGAAATAATTGTACGAGGCGAATGATAAAGATGTAAACGACCTCGCAATTACGGTAGAACCCCGATTAACCGTATCGTAATTATCCACGAGGTTTCTAATTTGTTAACAATATATTTGCAGCGCAATCTTCGCGTTCCAATCTTCGAATCTTCGAGTCAAGCTGTTCAACATGTAAAAAGAAATTTCACATCGTTTTCTTATCCGTTTGTTCTATCCGGATAAATGTTGTGTTAAAAATAAAGGGGAGCGCAGCTCGTTCTCATCCAACGTTTTATATTCTCGAGATAGTTATTCCAGATAAAGGGTGAGATCTCGTTTAGATGATTTATCGACAAGGAAGATGTCGATTGAGTTGAGAAGTTGTGCAATTGTGGCGGGTTGGATTTATTCACGGTGGAAAATCGATGGCTGGTTCACTGCGTAACAGTGTTGAAAAATCGGAATGAAAGTTGCCGCGTATATAAAACCGAAATGTTATTTAGGAACGAGTTTCCACGGCGAACGGTTACGGCGATATATCTTTTTCTTCGAACAAATCCGTGAACGATAAGAGGTATTTAATCAATTCGTCGAACGCAACGGGAACGTTGAACTTGTAATCCTCCTTTTTTTTTGTGGGTTTTAATTAAATACCCGGCTGTTAGATAAGAGGAAGCAAGAGAACAGTGACATACAGAATATTCTCCCTCGAACCGTTTCCCTTCTTGCATCGAGAAACATTAAATCTGGCCAGCTTGTTTTTCTGGCGTTTTTCTACAAAATGCCTTTGACATAGAAAGTACACGGTACACATTTGTGTCAAGAAGGTTTCTACATGCTAATAGTCCTCGTTAACGCAACCTGCATAAAAATAACACTGTGCCGAGCTAATCATACACTCTGTTCCACTATTTTCGCTCTTTTTTTCCAATCCTTTGCCTCGCAGTAACGAGCGGCTACAGATAGTGTAACTGGTGGTAACTATTGGCATTATACTGAACTGGTATGAATTATATGCAGTCCGAATAGAGCCAGCGACACTTGGAACATTTTCTCCTGTCGCTAGAGCGACACGTTGTTCGCGATTTATGCGAAGATAGTATCTGGCAACGATTTTTTAACAGCAAACCTCCACGGACTATTACCGTCCCACGCATCGACGTACGAGGGTTACGCGCATTCGCCCACGCAGGCAAGAACTTTGTCATCCGCAAGGTTGCTCTAGCGTTGCTGAAAGTCGTGCATGCGCACGCGCTGTCCCTGCGGTTATGCAACCAACGATGCGCCCGACGTGCTCCATATTTCTGGTTGCCTGCCGCCTGGGATGTCCAATTGACCGATGGCGTACGGTAACCCCGACGAAAAACAATAATACAAGCAATTTAGAAATGTACCTCCTCGACGCACGTAATACGTTAGCGCTGTGCATATCTAACTTTGCTTTCCTCCGCGTTTGAAATATATGCAATAATATTTTTTTATCACAATGATCTCAATCCGTTCATAATATGCACATATCTTTCATTCAGTACAAAGGACGCAGATTCTCCCGTAGCCGGATCGTCACGAATCACTCTAACCACGGTGAATTTTCATAGTCAATTATATTAGTGATCCCCTCTCTTGCGCGAACCATTTCCATTGTCACGGAACAACGTCGACCGGCGCGGCAATGAATTCCAAATAAAAGTAAAACCTGGGCTAATTAACGCACTTTCATCGCGATATTCAGTTTCCCCATTAAAATAGGAAGGAAAAGGAGAAGAAAAAAGGAAGACGGTTAATTAGCGCGGGATAGTTGGTTAGTTTTCAGAGCGGTTCTGGACGGTTGGCGATCGTGACAATTGGCTCATGGCGAATGCTCCTCTTCAACGCGATTCCCATTGAGAAGCGTGAACACGGGGGCCCTGCGCGTTTTCCTTTCTATGTCAAAGAAATCGCCGAGGCTCAACGATGTTCCCGCGCCTCCGGCGAACGACGGTGGCGAAACAACGATGTGAAAGCAGATTGGAACGACCTGGACAGGCCTCGACGGGCTCTCTGGCTCTTTCTTTTCTTTTTCTCGCACGTGACAAACGATTAAGACCCGTACACCCGTTATACGTGCCGTTGATTCACGTGTAACCTGCACGCGCGACGATACTCTTTCTCTTTCGCCGTTTGCTCGCTGCGAGGCGCGTCTCACCTGTTAATTCCGACGGGTCGACGCGCCGGTGCATCCCTGCGATCGTTAGATGCTCCTTTCGACAATGGAAACGCTTCGCGGGCAAGAACACCGCGCGCATGAAAGAAGCGACCGCGGAGAGAACGATTTATTGGAACTGGCTCGAGTTACTGCCCGACGATAAACAACGATCTTTTTGCATGGGAAATGGATACGGGAGTGGAAATTTAGTGTCGAGTTTACGTTGCAGTTCTAGCGCAATCAGTTTACCGAGGGGAAAAGAAGCGAGCGGGGAGAGAAAGGAAGTTGCACCGTTTTAGATTTCGGTTTCAATGAAATTATCATTTCAATGAAATTATAAATATGCAGCGGCTTCCGCAACGGGATTTGCGATAGGGCCTGCGAAAATGAAATCGTGACATCGATGGGATTTGATAGAAAAAAAAAAAAGAAAAATGGCAGATCGAATGAAATAGAGCGACCGATACTCGTCACGCCCGTTTTGCATTCCCGAGGAGAAGAATGCCGAGGGAGGCATGGGTGTTCTTCAAGGTTAAGAGGATCTCGCAACTCGCGACTATTCAAAGTCTGATCGTTGCTTTGCAGTCGAGGGACAACGTGGGAAGAGGAATTTCACAAGTTTCCTACTGAATCGCGGCTTTCTCTGTACCTCCATTGAAAACGATTACCGCAGTCGATATACACTCCGATTCGCCGTTACAGTTCGCGCAGACCGCGAACGACGATCGCTATTGCCAGTAGGTACTATCGTCAGAATTACGCTCGCAAGAAAATAAGTTAGTACATGTTCGAGTGGTCTAATAGGAAAAAAAGGTCCTTCCTTGCGTTTACGGTCGTCTAAAAGAAATTCTCAGCTTTAATGCACCGAGGCTTTAAACACGGAACATGACGGTATAAGCTGGGACGATTTTTTATACAAAAAGAGCCATAAACGCATTCTGTGTTAAAAACAAAGAAAAACTAGATGACACTAAGACGCAACGCTTTTCATTTATATTCGTTCGAGTTTGTTGCTGGACGACGCTCAATCATTAATTGCCCTTTGTCCGCGATTATCTTACGCTCTATCCAAGAGCCCGTGTGCGACGCTTGAAATATTATTTCCTGATCACGCGAAAGCACGCACCTCTCGTTCGTTGTCACAACGAAACATCCCACGGAAAAAATTAACGCTTTTTTCCATTGCATAGGCCCGGCACACCGGTACGTTTGACGAGCACGAGAAAAGAAACGATCTTGATAGCAGCGAAACGGTGAAAACACTTCGCCAGTATTTTGTTGGCAAAAGGTATCAGCCGAGATACGCATGGGAATCGACCGCGTTCGGATGTTCTTATAGATGGCGTGTATGAACCTTAAACGGGCACATCAATGAACACGTTCGTGTCTGTTTTCGTGCGATTCGTTAGAGCTTCCCGCGGGACCCCGCGTGCTTTATTGCACTTTCTACGAGAGGCGGGTATCAGAAAATCGCCGGTGCACTTTCTACAAAACGGACCGTACTGGAAACGTACTGGAAATTGTATGCCCCTGTGGATCTTCTTACAAGGAAGAATTTTTATTTTTTTGATAATACTTTTCACGCGTAAATGTACGAACTACTGGGACGTTCGATGTGGAAGTTAAAAGGTGGTGCTTAAAATATGTGGCACGCTCGAGCATCACCGGTGCTAGTTATTCACGGTAGATTTGAGTAACGTCGTTGTCCTGGTTACGTCGTATGGGGAATATTCCAAATAGTTAACACGTTTTGATCAACTCGATGATCAACAGCGATGCTCGTTGCGTAGTTATTCTTTCCAAAGGAAACAAGGAAACAAGTTAATTCCCTCGAGCTGACAATAAAATAAATTCCGCGAAGAAACGATAATTGAAAAAGAAAACGAGAAGGAAACGAAACGTGGTAACGAGCATTCGTACGAAAGGACGATTTGGCGAGAAAGGAAAATTGGAAACTAGTTTCCACAGTGGAGGAAAGGCTCTGTGTAAAAAAAATAAAAAATAAAAAATTCTTGCACATACTTGGCCGTCGTTACAGAAGAACGGTTCTGCCATGTACCTGGCCGTCATAAGATCTAAAATTACATTTAATTTCGAGGGCGGTATGCGTGGCGCATCCTCGATCGCAAGAAAGTCCGGAACTCGAGACGACGCGGTTGAGTAAACGCGTTCTCCAATCCTCCTTCTAGAATCACGCGCGGGTTCCTTTCTTCAGGAAGTGCTGATACACGTTTGCCATTAGAACTGGAAATTCGTAACACGGCTGCGATTTCCATTCCGTGCAATCGCCCCGATATTTCCTGCGATTCCGCGGTGAACAAGTGTTTGCGTGCCTGCGTCGATTTTCCGAACGCAATTGTTGTCGTTCAGCAATCGGCGCGGAATTAAAATTTGGAGAAACTCCGGTTTTCAAATTCATCGAGCAACTTAACTGTACTTCGTATTAAAGTAGAAAGCTCGTTATGCTAATTGGATTCAGCAGTCGCTTCCTTCTCATTTTCCATGAGTTCGTTCAAGTGTTCAAATAGTCGCTATGTTCTGCCATATTTACGTTTACCCTTTGGAGCATATGACGATTCGTTTCAATCGAGAAAATTAATCGGCAAGCGATATCGATTGCCACGTGCATTTCCCTGGAAAGTTGCGAAACCGCGATTTCGCGTTGTCAGCTGGGAATGTTCCGCGAACAAGTTCCTTGTAATTCATTCTACCGGACTTTTACCGCCGGCATTCAATGATATTTCGAACGTGAACTGGATCGTTCTCTGAATTTATAGGGGGACTCGTGATTCTTCTTGCTTTCTTACTTTCTAACGGCAATAATGTTTCCACGGACCTAATCTGCATTTGAAAACCAACGACCGTTTCATTGCGTTCTATCGGACAATGTTTCCTCGTTGTCTCGCTATCGTCTTCATCGACCATGCACGACGATCCCCGTCGTCTATGCCCGCGTACGATTCGATTGTTCGATGCGATTAATTATCATAATAGAATTGTGTAGCGCATAGGTGCGATGAAGAAGGGCTGGTTGGAAAGCGTGAATCATTCGGGACAAATTGTTTTGTTGCAGCAATATGCAGCGAAGCATACCGAGCAGAGCCACCTGGTGGAGCAGATGAACACGAAGTACTATTACTACACGAGGACGCAGGGTCTCTTCAGGATATGCTATCCGAAAGAAAGACCGCCGACTGGTAAGCACAGATATTAATTAATTTTTTATCGAATGTTCTTGCAATAATTTCAATGATCTGGCGATATTTTGCATTGACCGTCAGCCTTTTTATTTTTCAAGTATTGTTGGCGAAGCGTATTTCTATTTCATTCTATTTCGTTAATAAATATATCGTTTCAAACATGTGACAGGAACTTCCGTTGACAATGATTTAATTGACATTTGAGTAATAACAGAGGGTTGCGTTGGCAAAAGCGTCACGGCGAACAAAAGTGTTCGTACAACTCCGGTCGAGTGTGCGCGTGTAACTCATTGTTTGACAACGATTATCATTGAATTAGGTAGACTGAACGCTTGTTGCACCTCGCGGACAGTTGCCGTGTACAAAAAAGCGATATCTAAAAAACCGAAACGAGAAAGGTTCCAATTAGACGGTTGCACGAAAAACTTGAGTAACGATTAGCCGCCGTCGACACCTGTCGGCGTGAGAGAAAGCTTCGGTTTCGAATTTCCCTTCCACAAATTAATTGCTGTTCAGTACGCAACGACTGACACGTTAACGTCAGTTACCAGGATTTTGCGGCATAACGTAGAACTAAAGCGAACGCGAACCAAGTCGAATTGTCGGCAAGGAGAATTTTTTGAGCAAGCCGCGATACACGATTTCCAAAGTGATAGCCGATTATTCCTAACGAATTCCTTGTTGCTGCGAGCGATGACGCCCTTTCAGCAAACTTTCTACGTTACGATACTGCGCGTACCCACGTAATGTCGCGGTTTATTCGACCCTACGTAATAGGTTAAGAGTTTATAATCACAGGTTCGATTGCACGTGGTTAGAGGTGAAAGGAAGCGGCCCTCGCGAAATTACAGGCGTACGTGATGGTCCAGAGACGTCTTTCCAGTTTCGACGAGTCTGCTCGGTCAATATTGACCTGGGCAACTTTCTGCCGCGCGTAGAACGCGTTCTAAGCAAGCGCGATCCAAGCTGGAATAGTCTGCTTCGGTGTACAACAAAATCTTTCGCGTCGAAGAATGAGAAAATACTATTAATCGTGTTATCTTTTTACGAATCGAGTTGGTCTTCGCGTTTGAGATCAATCCGTTGGCTATCCGTAGTTTTTATCGCAAATCGAGTTCGCTTCTCGCTTGAGCTCGTTGGACCGTGAATGGTACGAATCGTTTAATTCGGGAACACAGGTACGCCGCTCGGTTGGATCGGCCCCCGTTGGTATTCTTTTCGAGCGAAACCGACTCTTCCACGTTAATCTCGACGATTTAGTTCGATTGGTGGACCGTTACGATTGTAATTGGATTTATAATGTTTACGGATATCTTCGAACTTTCGTATCTCGATTTCGCTCTTCGCGATAAGACGTGCGTCGCTAGTTTAGAAACTTCGATATCCGATCGAGACGAAGAATTTCGTTTTTCCTCGAGACTCTCAGAAGGCTTGCCGCGTCGACGTTTATAAGAAGGCAAGTTTGAATCCGTTTAAAATCGCTCGCGGTGCGAAACGAGCAGAAAGAAACGAAATCGCGCGAGGAGAACTGTTCCGCGGCGAATCAGCAACAGCGAACGCGTCGAGATGCGATTAAAATCTGTCTCGAGGGATAGGCGCTTAATTTCACGCGATAATATCTGTTCCATCGCAACGCCTTTTCTTCCGTTCAACTTTCTACGGTAATGATGCGTGGCAGAGCCGACGCGTCAACCGTTTTCAGCGAGCCGACTTTTCCGGAAGCTTGCGACGCAACGAAAACGAATCTTCGAGAAACTTCGTTTCGAGAATCCCACTTTGTGACTTCGATATAGAAGAGAGGAAGAAATTTTATCGAATCGTTGCAACATTAGCGGCAATTATTCGTCGCCCGATAAAAACTCGGAGACATTGACAATAGCGTTATGCCGACCACGTAAGGTGTACGGCAGAATCAAAGAGACACGCCTTTACACCTGTGATCGACCTGAGCTTCACTATTATTATACGTTGGTGGCTGACATAGACAGGCAGGGTAAATCACGTGGGTGACATATAATCTTGGACTCTCATTCTGACCTGTGCCTCGTTTCCCCGTGGAATAATGTTTTATTTACGAAACGAATAAAAAAAAATATTAAGAAATGGAACTTTCTGATGGACGACGCACGGCTGAGAGTTCTCGTTCTGCTCTGAATATATCATTTTATGATATGAGATATTTTTCATTTAAAAAATTAAAGAGACAGGAATTTTTTTTTTATGTACGATGGATAATAGATTGTTACTCGAATCTGACCCTTGTTTCCTTGAGAAATTACTTTTCACCGACTCTTAAATAATTATTGCGGCAGACTGGACGAGTTAAATTTCTAATAAAGATTGTAGCTAGCTCGTGCCATCCATTGCTTCGCGACAACAAAAACATTAATCCTTTCAGCGCGTCCGTAATCTTACCGACGAATCAGATTTTCAATTTCCCAAGCAAGAAACGCGGCACGGAATTATAAACGCCTACTGTTCGTTAGCTTCGCCCATTAACGCAATGTACATTATATACGTACGCTCGTGGTTCTGGCCGGTTCAAATCGAAACGCTCCGCGGGCTCGTTATTCGGAAAGGTTTGCATTTTCTCACGACGAGAGACGCACGCGTACAGGTATGCTCTAAACATCGCCGCTCTGTAACGGCGATTCCAGTTTGCCCGGAAGTCTCGAGTTTCACGAAGAACCTGTATCCCACCCGGGAAGAACGCATTTCTATAGCGGCGAGTCGAAGGATTTTCGGTAGACCTCCTGCCGTTCAACGGCGTTATTATTATCGCTGTTTCACGTTATACGTACGGTCGTTTCAGTTTCGCTGGTTCAGGGTGAATCCGGGCTCTGTTATAACCGCGTAACGCCGTAGAATAGAAAGTATCTAGCGAGAAATTCTCGGGCAATGCGAACAACGGTGGATGTTGTTCCCGTGGCTCGAGCGGGAAACAATCGAAACGATCGATAAATTATGTGTGCGTAGTAACCCGATACCGTTCTTCGACCGTGAGTACCTTATCGGTCTCGATGTTCCGTTTACTTCCGTCGTTCTGTTTCCGGCTGCGTACCTCATTCACGCAACGTATATTTATACGTATACGTGATCGATACACGTACTTACGCGTCAATGAAAATACGATAACCGAAGAAAAAGTATTTGAAAATATAGCTCCCTATGAGGACGTACGAAAACTTCATGAGAAAACATTTTGTTTAAATCCGTAAAAGGTACCTCGAAATTCCTACATTTGTGTACATATAAGTAGTGTACATATAAGTAGTACTTGCAGATTATGCTTGACGATATTCGTTCAGGTATTCATCGATATTCTCACCTTCGGGCAGAAATCGTCCTACAAAACGGAGGTCAGGTGTATTCGCGGCCACTTAGGTTAATGCAAGCGTGAAAAATTTGATGTAACCAGTCGACGACCGATTTCGAGCCATATTTGTTCCGTCTATTCGATATTTCCCGTGCTTCCTGCAGCGACGTCCCGTCGTATCGACGAACCAATTATAAAATCGAGGCGGAGTGGTTCCTCTTCCTGAATAGCGAGGTGTTGTATTAACGCGGGTATATACAGTTAGCTACGAGTCAATGATCTTGGCATGGCGCCTCGTTTGGTCGAAACTAGATTCGAAGAAGGCCGTGGAAAAGCCGGCTACCGACTGAATTTCAAATATTTCAAACGGTATGCGCGTTTCCATGTGGCGTCTTTCACACCCCGTTGAAAACTTGTACACGGACGCTAGAATTATATTCAACCGTTATTGCCACGCAAACTAAGATTTTTTCGAGTCCCTCTCCTTTCGCTGCATTATCGAAATTACGGACGAATCTTTCTTTCCATCATAAAAGCTTTAATTCGCAGCCCGGAGAACTTGAACTATATCGAGCGTACTAAATCGCAGCAAAGTTTTGTTCGATCGAGAGTACTTATTGAAGGTACGTATTCTACGCACTACGACGTCGATAAATTGAAATGCGACGAAAAGAGAACGTCCGTGCATCGTTGTTATTAACAGCTGTGCCCCGGCATATGATTAATTAAATTGTTATAATAGCTGTGCAATTAAGTATATAAAGAAATTAAATTCTTATTAACAGTTATTACCGACCGCGACTCGTCTTAAGTCTTGCTAGAAATCGACACAGGAAACCGTGAAAGTATCGCGACACTGATGCGACTTTTGCCTTTTCACCAGATGAAACGGCCTCTGGAAAGTAGCATTTCGTAGATTCAGTATGGCCAAAGAGTACCGTTGCCCATGAACGACAAGGTGGTTGCTGGTTAGAGGTATACGAATGCCAGCCGGCTTCGCAGCCGGCGATAGCGGGTTGCATTCTGGGTCACGTGCTTTCGTTACGCGTGCGCACGACGCGCCACGGCTGTATCGTGAAAAAAGCATGCGCACATTTTTAAACGGGAATTCTTTCGATCGCCCGCAACTATCGAGCTGCAGATTTGTTTCAGCTATCTAATAACTCCGTGTTCCTTACTGTCGTGATTTTGAATTCATTTCAATCCGCTAACGAACTCTTGGACGCATCGAATGACTCGTCGCTCGAATGCAATTCTGATTCATTGCTTTATAATAACGGGTGACGCTCGGGTTGCCGATAATGCATATTGAAAAGTTGAAAAACACTGGCGTGACTCAGAGTGCAGGATAAACATTGGGAGATAGATAAATGCCAGTTCGATTCGTGATAATTATAGATAAATACGATAAATGAAGTTTCCAATTACAACGATAAGTGTAGTTACTTTCCCTTTCATAGCAACGGCGATTACTTTGATAGTGAGATTATAATAATTATATACGTACAGGAGGGAGTTAATTGTATACAAATATGAACTAATTGTAAGCAGAAATTGAAACTTAAGAGAAACTCTGAATTAATTAGGATTTAAATAGGAGCAGAATTCGGAACCAGTTTATTTTGCAACCAAGCATTGGACACGTGCGTAATTAGAACGTCTCTGTCGCCAATTGCCGTGTCTATCCAATTAATCGTCAGACAACCGTGAAATTTCCTTAAACAGTCTCAATCGATTTACACAATCCTCGTGAATTTCGTAATTCGATGCTGGCGTGCGAATATCTATGTATGTACGTCTACAACTGATCAACTTAATTTCCCTTTCGCGAATAATTGTTGCAGTTCAAACGTATCTAAGCCCTGTGGAAACGCATTGTATGAACGTCAATTACTTCATCCCCGACGAGGAGAACATAACCAGAGGCTTCTCGGACGACGCAATGACTCGACTTCGTACGTATTAATGAGATACTAATAAAATATAGATTTATGTAAAAAAAAAAAATCAGAATAATATCGTCAACACCGTCGTAAATTTTCATTTTCATCGTTTTACTTTGTTATTTTCCAGACATGGGCAGATCAGTGATAGCTCTGCTTATAGTTGGATTCGTTGCGATCTTTACTGCGTTTTGGACAGGTGTGGTCGGATGCTGGAAGAGGTCACCAGGAAATATCACAGCAACTGCAATCTTGATGCTGCTAGCATGTTAGTATGCCTCGTAAATTCGCGTGAGAATTGATTGAAAATTTTAAACAACATTTCCATGGTTAATACTGTTATGTGTTACGTATAACCCTTTATACGTCGTTTCTATCATATTATCTTCAAACTTCTACCTGACGAGAGTAAATCTCTAACTTTTTTTATAATTCTTCAAAAATATCGTAATCTGCTCCATTCTTTCCGAGAGAGGGCAAGAAGGAAAAGAAATATGGCGATTTAAAAATGACAATCATTCGATCTCGCTTAACTTGTCATGGTGAAACGTTTGAGACGCTTGTTATTTAAAAATGGACTTTTTGACAACGTAGGCTTATTAAGCGCTAGCGCAATGGGTCTCTGGCATGGAGTGGAGTATTACGAGAAAGAGAAAATCGTGGGCGAGGAGTACTACCAACAATGGAGCAACGTAAGTCACACCTGTATTAATACCTGAAGAATAGTTGCACGTAATTCGACACCGGGTAACAATGATTGAACACACGTATATAATATTTCGCTTCGTTAATTTGTTGACATTTACAGATGTTCTCAGCGTATAGCACTTATCGGATGCCTCTCGAATAATCACCTGTGAAAATTAGTTACGTGACGGTTCAGGCATTTCCGGCATCGGTATCGTGTCAATTAATGCGTGGCATCAAGACGCGATGGACCCTCGTAACAGAGGCAGTCTTGTGCAATTTCGAAAGTTCACTTGCCCCTTTCGATACCAGTATCGATAATAATTGAAGATTATTTCAATATAAATCAAATCAACCGAACGATCTCGATGCAACGCAGACAAACGTAATCCCCAGCATAGGATTTATTAATTAACCTCGTCATACTTTTCCAGCAAAATTGTTTTATAAAAGTAAGATGAATCAATGCAAATAAGCTTCACTCTATTCCCTTCAATAATATTTAAATTATTTTCCCCTCAAAATTTTAATACGTCCGTATGATTTCTCGGATGCAACCAGGGCCGCCGCCCCTGTTAATTAAATATTAGCCAAAATTTTACGAGTGTTAATAAAAAAAGAAACACCAAATGCGAATTGATTCATCTTGTTTCGCATTAAAAAGTTCCTTCACAGCCGCATGAAACCGTCCAAAGCATCGTGGCAAAACGACACCAAGAGGGTCGCAGGATCGTTTCCCGGTGGCAGGGTCATCGGGGGAGCCCGGGGCGAGGCAGCCCGCAAACGGGAAATTTAATTTACAGACAAATTTTCCCGTAGGTTTTAAGGGACAACGCGGTGCAATGGTACGGCTGGTCATTTTACCTTGCCTGGCTGGGCGTTGCCACGTGTTTAGGCACGATGACTCTATTCCTGATCGCGGCTTCCTGCCTACGGCGGGAGCATGCACGCGAGCAGACACAGAACGTTCAATACATCATGCCAGGTGACACGAATACATTGAAACGGCTGTACTAACTTCCCTCGTGTTTTTTTTTTCTTTTTTCATTGGAACGCGGCTCTAGGTCCTGAAGGACAACTCACTAATCTCGTACGACTGGTCGTACGTGGTCGCTTGGGTCGGCGTCGGTTGGTCGTTGGTCAGCGCGATCTTGTTTAGCGCCGCGGCGATTTGCTTGAGGGGCGAGAGAATGCGCGAGGAGGCGATGAACATGCAATACCTCATGCCTGGTACATATTTAACACCTTTTGCTTTTGCAACGAACACGTGAAACGCGCGCAGACTCCTTGGATTATCATTATCATCGAGGGAGCATCGGTTTTGTGATACACGGCGTCATACTTTCTGGTGGAAGACTTCGATCAGTTATATTTTTCGGTTATAGTTGTCATCGTCAAGTTTGTTCGTCGTCGTGCCTGTCGGTTTTATCTCGAGGAAACATTACTAATTTTTCGATCGCATTAAATTGTCTCGCGGAACTGAAACGTTCGAATAACCGGAGAAATTGCAAATGCTTTAAGAATGCAGGATAGTGGTTATTGTGTCGATAGAAAAGAAACAGGAGAAAGGTTGAATACATTCTTTCCTCTGATTCCTGATAATTGTTCAAATCTGGCCGCAGCGCGAAGAAATCGTGAAACGACACTGCGCGTTTGCGGACAGTGAGAGAGAAGCGCGTAGGAATAATTTTGCAACCAAACATGACCGTGCAGCGTCGATGATAGATGTTCCACTTGATATATTTGCGATTATGGCAGAGGAGTCTGCGCGTGACCCGTGTTCCACTAACTTTGATCCGTGATTACTGGTGTGACCCCGAAAATTCTTTGGTCTGAAAGTAATCGCGGTCGTTCTACTAACTCGAATCGTTTTCGACGGATACAAGGCGAATGGAAACCATAAATGAATATGAAGCAAAGTTGTTGAGATAGCAGCGACAAATCGGGCATTACGCGAAGTAGAAATCGTCGGACTGTGATGCAAGGGAATTATAGCATGCGTTTGAATGCAGGAATAAATAAAACAGTAACTTTGCCATGTTGGATTAATTAACACGTAACTAAACATGTAATAGAAATTCACGTTCTACGTGAAAACGTACGGTTTCCCCTTGTCTTTATTCAAAGGCATACACCGCTGCTCAAAAGTTTGGATACACTTATTGGAATGAGAAGAACGTTCCTCGGTTGTTGATTTTTTTTTTAGTTTTTCTCTTGCTGCGATGTTAGCATTTCATAGTTTGTTTTGCTTCGTGGGAGTGCGAACTTTGTTTGACGGGAGTATCGAAATTTTTGAACAGGTTTTTCAATGCTTCTTGTTTTAAATTTAAAATTAGTTAATTTCACGACTGGATTACTAGTTGACAGTGGAATTTGTAATTTATATTTGAATAATGTTAATGGTACCGTGCGGTATCAGAATCATCAGAGAGCATAACGAAGTTAATTGGAATGAAACGTGAAAATTAGAAATGCAGTCTGCTTGGAAACTTTCGAATACCTTTGAACAGCCAATTTTCCAATGCTTCTATGTCGACAAAATTGGCCTTACGTTTTCAACGGTGAATTTTCTTCTAAACCGAAACAATCCCCCCGTAAATAAGAAAATAAAAATAAATAACGTTGTGAAAGTTGAGTAATTATGAATTTAACGTACGTGTGTCGAAACTAATAGATAATCCTTCGAGGGAAAAAACGGACAAAAATTACTGACACACTGACAAATGAACAAAAATGATTAAAACCGCTTATTTAACATTTGTACGAATCGTACGAATAATAATATATTGTACATAAGATTACCGATTGGACCTTTGGTACGATTTACGTTAAAACCACCCAAAAAATCATATCAAATCGATTGGCAAGGATTAAAGGCGTCGTGGGAAAAAGGCTGCTCGATATTCGTCTTCGTGAAACTCTTACTCGTTCCTCTCACGCTCTGTTTCCATCCTGGATTAAAGTAATTTTGTCACGCTCTGATCCTGAGCATAACTTTCTAGATAGAAACGATATCTGTCGATCATCGATATAAATGATATACATTGCATTTCATTCTCGAGAACGCTTTGAAGTTTTGTTTTCACTATAAAATACTATCACTATAAAGATAATTCGATTGGTGAACAAGGTTTAGTTAGTGACGCGTTAGCCTGGTAATTTACTTGGCAGAAACAAACGAAAAACCGGAAATACAGTAGAGCAACGTGGTATTTACAAGTTGCGTTTTAAGTAGCTCCCTAGAAAGCGGCACACTTGCCTTATTTTATATTCGATTCTACGATATTTGAGCCCCTCAATTAAGCCAGTTTAAAATTACGAAAAATGAATGTAGCACAGAAATAGTAAGCATCAAGAACCCTTGTTTTATTTGTCAATTTGACTGGCGTATATATTCCTTTACGTTAACATCAATTGAGAGTCAATTTTGCATCGTAGTGCAAGGTAACTGTATAATGTATTACACGAAAGTCCAATTTTCACAATACACCAAGGAGACAGACTTAATTCGAGAAACGAAGTGAAAATCATTCTTGTACTTGTATCGCTTCACGATCTCTGCGCCCAGTCGATCGAACTTTAATGATATTCACGCAGCAGGAAGTAATTAGCGTACGGGATTGTAATTATCGGGTCGGTTCGGGTGTACGCGATCGAATTCCGGGTATATAATCGTGACGGGACTTCGAAGCGAGCAGGAATTAGCCTCGTCCTTTTTACACCATCGTGACAGGGGAAAGCAAATGGAACTGAATTTTATTCGACGCGAACGGGAACACCCGTTGAAACGTTTCGGTTATCGGTTTAGAGACAGTAATTTACTCGAAAGTGGTACTTAGATCTGTGGAATACGTATATGGAGTGCCTTACTTAACGTCTTATATCTATAACAACACCTGTGTATTATTATTTAATATCGAATGCTCGTGGAAAAATTTTAATACCTAACTTTGTTGGAATTATTCATCAACTAATAATAATAATAATAATAGACCCTATAACTATACACTTAATATGAATCTAATAAATATATATTCTTCTTCAAATTATTTAACAAATCATCGGAAAAATGCTGTCAGACTATGAGCGTTCAATTTCATGCGAGACAGAGTATATACGCCATAATGAATTACCTATGTATAGGCAACAGCCGCACTGGAGAGAATTAGCAGTTAAAATGTCCGGAAATGTGAACTCTAATTCTCTCGTATTCGATGCATAGAAATAGTAATAACCCGCAGCTAAGAGCCACCATCTCTGTGACAACTGGGTTAACATATATTTCTTTCCGTGTTTCTAGTGTATCCTCAAAAGCAACAGTACGCTTATGCGGGATACCCAGCACCGGCGGCATATCCAGGACCTTATTATCATGGATCGCAATACGGACCGTATAATTATTGAAGGGCCCACGCGTCTACTTTATCGACGGCGAAAAAGAGTCTCGAGCGCGGAGCCGCGATACGTGCTCGAAGTGAAGAAATCATAATCTGGCAAGCGGCGTTTCCCAAGGGGAACGATAAAAAAAAATAAATTAACATGAACGAGACGAAAAAAAAATAAAATAAAATAAGAAACAGAGAGATCCCTCGAGAGGCCGATCGTAAATTCCAAACCGAACCTGCACGACGAGAGAAAGAAGAACGGAAAGGATAGAACGAACTTGGGCACCGTTCTAGACATAATTTATCATTGTTTCAAACGCTACGTCACGGACGCTCTCTGGTGCATAACCGCGTAGCCCAAGATCGTTGATCGCTGTTTTTCTTTCGGCAGTTGTCGGTTCTTGGCAGGTGATCGCCCGAACAGGATTCAGTTTGACTCGCAGGAGAGAGAGAGAGAGAGAGAGAGAGAGAGAGAGAGAGAGAGAGACAGTTGCTCAAAAAATCCGCGTATTACATACTTTTAGAACTGAGATGATCCTTTTATATATACATATATAAATATACGTTTCTTTCGAAGTTAACATTTTCTACCGCATTACCTACCCATCGTACATGCTGAACGTGCTGAGACAATAATAACAGTAATGGTATAATAATTCTAACGATAATGTATTTGTTCGCGAATTTCTTTCGCTCGGTTAGTCGTTGATTTTCAATGTGCCTTACCTTCGAGTAACTTATTTGTATTGTAAATTGACAGTGTTGTATTACTAAGCGTTTTATTAACAGCTGCGCATACGGGTCAGAAGAGACTCGCACCATCAGTGCGCTGTTAATATTATATACATTTAAACTAGAAATTTTCTAAGTGCAGAAGGAGTACTTGACGGTAAGGGGAAATCGATATCCTGGCAAGAGCTAATAAATTCTAAGGGAGAGTGCGGAAAATGAATATCGCGGTGAAGTATTCGTTTATTTATGCTTCAATGGAGTAGTAATTTCGATCGATCGTTTGTAATGAGAATAAAATTTCGGCGAACATGGTGCAAAAGAAATATCCGTTTGTTAGATCGATGTATGTAAATGGCAGAAAGCATACAATAAGTGTATCGTATCATTCGCATATGTTTCATTTCATTGTAACGATTCGAGTCGTCGATTAGACTCTCTATCGTATGGATATTCTTTATATCTTTTCTTTTTTGTTTTTAATGAGTAACGTTGACTTGTAAGATTTTTTTATTGCGGTACTTTTTACTTAAGATATTAAGAAGTAAAGAAATATTTTCATTACTTTATACGTATTTCAATGAGCAATGAAATTGAATTGGATATTACTATTTCGATCATATCGTTGAGGCGTTCGTCTACATTCGCATAAATATACAATGTTCTGATATACTGTGAAAGTTAGGTAAATTAACTAGGAATTCGTTAGTGTAAGTATAATTGTTCACGTGAAATCGGAACTGTTTACTGTTTCCGGAAACGAATACTATAATGAAAAAAATCCTAACCCCTTATGTATTATAAAAGGTGCAACGTATCATTAAATGTTGTTTAATATATTTGGCGCGTTATAAATGTGCGAATTATCCAATTTTGCTTACCCAACGAACTCCAGCTCATCTTTCTTCCCTTTTTCGTTTCCTTTTTCATTGAACACGAGACCACATTCACAAAACTTAAACCGGTTGGCGCACTATGTACATTATACAACTTCTCGATTCGAACATTTCAAAAACTCACGCTTTATGACTACAAGAAATGTCTTCATTATTACGCAACGATTAAAGCGAACAAAACTTACGACAAAAGGACCACAAATTAAACATGTAACACTTAATTTACTATTTGTATCTGACGAGCAAACCGCAAGAATTTAAACGTTACGAAGAAATACCAGTCGCGGTTACAGATTCTTCGACTAACCAATAAGGATACAGATTCCAATGAGTCACGTGAGCATGATTTCAAAATGGAGAATGGTATTTGACAACTACAATGGCCGCGTCGTGACATCCACAGTACTGTCCGTTCACCTTGGTGTATAATGATCACCTCTGTTTTACAAGCATTTCTACTTTTTGTCAGTCCGTTTATAACGGACGCAGATACTCTGACGCAAACACATTTTCGAAATGAAAAGGTACGTAATCCGTACAAGCGTGATACATTTGACGCTTGTTTAAATTTTGGTATCGATTCACTTTCACCATTTCTTCATTACATAAACATAATTTTCTGTAATTGCATCTCATTGACGATCATTAACGTACATCGGTTACAGTCATGAAATAATTCCAGTACTATCATACGCCACTTACACTGTCGCGGAAACAGATAGCGACATTGTCAAATCTCTCGGATGTCGATCATATGGAACAAGTTTTGGATAACATATGTATCGTGAGGATCGTTGGTACACCACAGCACACGGATGTTAAAAATGTAAGAAATAATACAAGTTGTATGCTTTTACATAGGTATAATATGTCGCATTAACCCTTAGCGCTCGAAGGTGTTATTTGTGGTGCAAGTAATCGATAACTCGAGATGAAGTTTCAAACAATAACGTAGTGGTTTGGGAATCAGTGGATTAGGGAAAGTCAATGCTTAACGATAAGAGAAACTATGTTTTTCCTTGTAGTACATTAAGAAGTCTATGAAGGAACTTAATTGGACTTTGGAGTCTGATAGCTTTGAAGATCACACGCCTACCCATGGCACGTTGGTCTTCGAGAACATAATTGCAAAGTTGAATCCCAATGCGAAAAGATATTTGGCATTGGCCTGCCATTATGATTCGAAATATACTAGGGAAAGGAATTTCATTGGTGCTACTGACAGTGCAGTACCGTGCGCCCAAATGATCAACTTGGCTAAAGTTATGAAAGATCGTTTGAATTCTATAAATGATGTAAGTTGTATATTATTCTGAATTTTAGTAGTAAGCATCTTGCGACAATATATTTCTTACTTTCAGAATGATCTTAGTTTGATGCTAATATTCTTTGACGGCGAAGAAGCATTTAGAGAATGGGGCCCAAAAGATTCTATTTATGGTGCAAGGCATTTAGCAAAAATTTGGCACAATAACTTTACTACTTACGAATGGGGGGAAAACATTTCTGAATTGGACAAACTTGTATGTAATTCAATCGCATATAATAATAAAGGGATACATTATTTTTCAGTATATAACAATTTTTCTTTATATCATAGGACATGCTAGTTCTTCTAGACTTAATAGGCGCACCAGATCCTACGTTTTACAATTACTTCAGTAATACAGAGAAATGGTATTCTCTGTTAATGACTGCGGAAAATAAATTGGCGGGTTTGAAAAAATTTGAGTCATATTCCTATGGACAACCTGCACAAAAATATTTCCAACCGTACTCTATGGAAGCCCATATAGAAGATGATCACATTCCATTTTTACGTCGAGGTAAATACGACGATTTCGACGAGTTTATAAGTTTTATAGAACGACATTGTATGTTACAGATACCCCTGTTTTGCACCTGATACCGTATCCATTTCCAAAGGTGTGGCATAAAGCGACTGATAATCGTGATAACGTCGATTTGAAAACGACAGAAAATATTAATAAAATACTACGCATTTTTGTCGCTTCCTACTTACATATTGATATTTAACTGGTGTCCAGGAAAAGTTTATATTGTTACTAAAGATTTTATTTTTATCAGGACAACATAAATATGTATCAACGTGAAGTGGTAAGCTAGAGATATATGAATAGCAGTATTTTTTGATCAACTTTGAACAACAGTAAATTCGAAAAATTGTTTTATTGTTCATGTATAGTGGATTCAATAGTCCAGTGTTTTTACATACGTTTTTGTACTATACGAGATTTTTTAGATAAATTACTTTTTATCGAATCAAGGTAATTTTTACTGTACTTAAGAGGACTATTTACATATAAATGTATGTACATATTAATGAATGAGAAATAATATATGTATATCACGAAATTGAGGGAGATATATTGATTGTCTATTGCAAAAATAATACGTTCGATTTGTAATGAATGAACTAAATGCGATAACAGTGGAAGTACTGTATAAAGATCGTAAATATATTTTTCAATAAGTATATGTAAATGAATCCAACGGGGTAGGATGTAGTACTAAGGAAATCGTCTCAACGCGTGACTTCCCGAGACATGGTCGGAATAAGAATTTAGATGGAAACAGAAACAAAATTTTATGAGTACAAGAATATCGTTCCCCATTACTACAAATGCATAAAGGAACAAATTCATGATTGCAAATATATCCCTAAATTAACATCCAGAAATAATTAAAAAAAGCGCTGCTGAAAGCCACAATCTGTTCTTGCCTGTGTACATAGGTTATATTTTTCTAGGGACAATTTAGAATACTGGACTTGCTCCTTGTACCGGCTCTATTTTACTGCTATTTTCCCGCCGGTTGTACATAATAGCATCCTCAATTTATGCTCCAATATTATAGCACTTATACTATTCTCTGTTTCGCATTAAGCTATACGAAATTATTAACATATATTTTCCTCAATTATACTCAGTATGAAACGCGCCATTCAAAATAATTTTCGCCCTTTAAAGAACCATCTATTTCAATTATTCCAGCAACAACTATAATTATTCAAAAATAGAGCGCCCTGCAAAAGTATCATTTCCATGAGCGAAATAATCGAACGAATCAAGCGAGAGTGGTTATTCGGTCGCAGAGTTTGGCAGACCTGACCGAGGTCATTGTTCGTGCGGGCGCGCCCGATCAAGCTATCCCACCGAAACCAGACGAATAGAGACGGCTCCAGCCGAGCGCGGTCGAACCTAACCGAAACATGTGATTGGTGGAAAGCCGACGCGACGGCGAAAGACACGAGAGACGCGAGCGACAGACGTGGAATGACTTCACGCCTCTGTCGGTGTATTTCAATGGTTTTACGTGTTCGTACGTATCGGAAGTTGGACAACAGTCTCGTCCGTAGTGCGTTCCTTCGTTGTGAACTGTTTTCCCGTAAGACTCGAAGGAATTTCGCGGAACGTAGCTAGAAAAACGGATAGCGGCTGACACATCGGCCAGGCAGACTGGATTCAGTGAGTGAACGTAAGAGTAAGACGGAGCGTGTGCGGGAAAGGGAAGAAGAAGGAAGGAGGAGGATACGGCGTGAAAGACAGGGACTGACGTGTTGCAGCAGGCGTATCGGACGTGTGCGGCCGTACACACTGACAAAATACGTATTGCGGTACGCGCGCGAGTTTTACCGTTCATTCAAGAATGTTTTAATTACGGGTGGTCCTCGCGGTCTTACGTAGCCCTTCGGCCGACGACAGTGTGATACGTCGTGGCGTTACACCTAAGGATTAACCGTTTTTAACGGACGTGTCCCGCCGTTCGTGGAAAGATACAACACCGACACAGAGAAGAGAGAGATGTTGAAGTTTATCAGAGGGAAGGGCCAACAACCTACGGCCGAGCGACAGAAACTGCAAAAGGATCTTTTCGCCTTTCGTAAGGTGAGTTTCGATTAAAGGTTCGCCCACACCCGAGCCGGCGAAACGCGACCGACAGCCTTTCCTCTACTCACGTCCGCATTTACTGGGATACTTTGTATATATCTATTTTATTTATTTTTTTCCTTCTACTTTTATATTATTAAACGTCGATTAGGTATTCTCCCTTAGGAGAATGCACATGTTATTACCTTAGTGGGTTTATTGAAACCAGGATAATAATCGCGACAAATGTTTTACAATGGAAAATGTAAAGCCGAGGAAAGGCTGTTTTGTATAGTTTATTTTCCATTTGCAGCTGAGAAAAGTGAGAGCGAACATAGGGACAAAACTCGTTTTCATTTACATTTAAAGAATACGGTTTCTGCGGATACACAGTCGCGTTGCTTTTTTTTATTCTTATAAATTTCAGGCGCATGAAAGCTGCGTTCAACGCTTCTCGCTTTTTTTTTTCTTTTTTTTCTGTTGCAACGATGTAGCCTTTATGTACGTTTTGGCGGCCTAAAAAAAGAAATACGCGAAACTGTTCGAGCCGCGGATATAATTTCGATAAACGTTTTCAAAGGGGCTCATTTTATCGGAGTACTTATCGACTCTTAAGACAGACTGATTCTGTTCTCTGTCTCCATTATTATTTACACGTTCATTATTATTTTATTTCTTTTTTATAAGTCAATAGTATTGCAATTGAAAGTGTGTTACCACGTAAGATTGTAATCTGTTGCTTCGTGATATCACGATGTTGACACGCGATGCGTATTACAGAACACCGCTTCCTTTTACGCGTACGATTCTCGATCGCTACAGAGATAAATCTCATGCCGAAAACTTGGGGAAAAAAGGTATAACACAAAGATGGTGAACATCGGATCCCAAGGAGATCCACAAATACATATATTGCCATATAATTCTTATATATATAATAGAAGAATGAATATTCCGTCTCGAATGATTTTCTGACAAAGAGGAATGGAATGAATTCAATTTTAATTTAACATCGATTTATCGCGTGCCCGCGTTTAACCGAGCAATAAAATATCCCGCCGTGATTGTCGTTTATAGGTTATTGGCGGTTACGCGTAACCGGTAACCAACGCAGCACCAATGCGTTTCATATCATAAGTATCTCGGAATAGTTATTAAAAACGATTCGAAGAATTCGACGATATTGCAAATATTCTGAACGGTCTAAGAAATTCGAAAGAGCGCATCGTTTCCATTCAACAAATCTCCGCCGAGTGTTCATATACGGTCAATGCAAAAAATGACCGAATTCTAATAGAAAAAAAACCGGTATGGCTGGCTAGTGACTTAAAAGAAGCGTAGACGTAGGTATACACGCTATATGATCGGGCCAGCATCCGTGTTTTACAATTGTAGCTGACTTCATGGTGGACTATGTATTAAGATTCTAAACTTGCGATCGTTCGAGAATACGATACACAGCGTTTGTTAAGAATGAACCGGGGGGAATCAACAGGTCGATACCCGAACGTAATCGATACCGAAAGTCTAGAAGATGACGGGTGCTCGAGAGACGGTGCACAGTCAGGATTATTGTGCGGTCATGTGGTGTGGTGCGTTTCTTTAGCGGTTCTGTCTCGGATCTGTCATCGTCGCCGAGCATTGGGTGCACTGTCGCGAAACCTTATCGTGGTATAATTCTCTGTCTGCTGGATTCGAAGTTTGACGACACGAATCGCGAAAACAGCCTCGTGCAAATCAGGTCGTGCCGGTTCTGATCGATCAACGGCGGAACGACGAATTTTTTCGCGACGTCTGGTGGTAAATGCTGCAGATAGAACCGTTGCATTTCTCTCCTTTTTCGCTTCGTTGCTGTTTGTGTAGTACGGGAACTGTATATTATATGTACGCGTGTATCTGGACAGCAGTCGCAATTTTCGAAGTTTAGAGAGCCATTCCTAGGTGTAAACGCCTTGTAACAAGATGTGGACTTAATATCATTTTCACGATATTATATTAAAAGCTGCAGAACTTAGAACGATAGAGTTTTCATAAAACATTGGAGGGAGGGAAGAATTTGATACGGGGAACGTGTACAATTATTTTTTAAACAGTGGGCTTAATGCAATGGTACACGTGTATGGATCTGGTGTAGACAATAGGAACGTTCCGCTTGGTGCGATCGTACATACGTTTATGTACATGCATGCATGTTGCTTTCATTCGGTTTAGAAAATGAAATAGGAAATGTAGGTTAATCTGCAGGTTAGGCAATTAGAAACAGAAGTAGCGCGGTCTGGGCAGGTAAGATGTACGAGTTGGAAAAAAGAAAAAAAGTAGAAAGCCCTCGGTGCGACGTTTGAGGGCGCCTGTTGCCTTAATTGATCGGTCCCGTTTACGCAAACGCGGTGTTCACTGTGGAGTTTGGCGTAATCAAAAATCGAATGACATGCAATTTAGGTTACGTCATTGATCACAGTTCTATTTCGATCGCACAGAGGTGTGAAATGCCTATTTGAAAAAATAAAGATCACCTTTCAACTTCTAAAGAATTGAATTGTTTCCTTGGTATATTTTAATCAATTCTTTTAATATCAAAATCTAAAGTCTGTTCTGTTAAGCTCGTTGTGAATTATTTGGTAAATCCACGCCGTCTTTGCCATTCTATCGATAATCGTATGTGCTCACCTAGAAAGGAGAAGAGATACGGAGTAAAGATGTTATCGGCTTTCTGTGCAAACCAAACACGATAAGATGCCCAGCCCTTTTTACGTTCGCTTTAATATGCAAGCGAGAATATACCGTTGGACGTTACCTATGTAGTTACACCTACGCGTTCTGTCACATGCGGTTTATATTTATAAATTCAATAGAAATTAACTATACTCGATAAATGTTAAGCTCTTATAGTATCGACAACAAATAATCGTTGCACTCAAATGTGAGGCATACAGGAAATTGTGTAGTGCATTCAGCATACAAGGAAAGTAATGCAGTACCAACATCAAATATTTATGTGGAAGAAATGTCACAGCGGGTTATCGATCGGCCAACAATTTTTAATGCTTCCAGAAATAAAATTAGATCACCGTGCCGAATCGACTGTTTGTTTCATTGAAAAGGCGTATATATCTAATTATAGGTATATAATCTTATCGTAACTGGTAATAAAAAAGTGCTAGAGGAACTATACACCACTTAAAGCTGTATTGTCGATCGATCTGTTCATTTTGTACCAGTCGATATGGTTGGCACGAGTACGCATATAAATTTCGCAGTCATTTTATTTTTCTATTATAAATTATGCAGGTATAGAGGTACGATTTGGTCGGTGTACGGCTTCGATCGAGGTTAGGCAGATTAAGATTAAGCGAAAATTCATGCTAAACCAGGTTAATACGTTCCGTGTGGTACAACAAGGACGATAAAGATTTCGATCGATGTATGTATCGATCTTGCATTCTACTTGTTAAGTTCCACTGGGGAATCCTTTGTTGTGCTCTTGTGCAGGCTCGTGCTTGCATAGGTATGCATGTATGTATGAATTCTTACTTTAATTCCGGCGAACGGGACCCCCTCGAAACTCGGAAGTGGCGACACCCTTTCTCATGGAAATTACTATGGGCCAAGGTCCCGCCACCTCCCTTCCATACCGACGAACACCTGTTCTTCTAAACGCATGGTATAAAAGCGCGGCAAATCGATATTATGGCCGGCCCTAAATCTTTTTGGGGCTTGTTTCGTAGCCGTATACCTAAGGACCTAAGGTATCCTGCCTCAGGTAATAAACGTCACGGTTCTCGTCGATCCTTTAACAACCTATCAACCGTCTTCGAGCGTTACAACATTTTGACGTAGACAATTTATTGCACGCGTACTTGAATAGACGGGTATTTTTACAGGGGACTAGGAGGTTACTTAAAAACACTATTTGCTCACGTGACGTAATTCTTCTAGGAGATAAACGTCTTACGATATGTATCTAGGGGAAAAAATCGACCAACTCTGTTGTAGTAAGGTACTGTTTCAACCGTAACTGTGAAGCATAGGCAGCCGAATCGAATCGGTTTTACAGTTACGAAACAAAAGGCCGGTCGAGTCACGAGAATTGATGTATTAACCCTGGAACGGTGGCCTGGGGCTTTTGGCGACCCAACGAACTTTGCCTACAGACGTGAAATTTGCATTTCGAGATAACTACGAAATTGTTATTTTCTTTCTCCCAGCATTAATGGCATTGTCCAGTTATCATTTCTTAAGACGTCCAAAGAAAAACGAAAGGGTGTCGTTTTCACATTAATCATCAGCTAATTGTGTATTATTAAGATAGGAGATAGTATTCTTGAGATAGGGGTTCCATTTTAATCTATAAATGCGAATTACTCGTAAACTACCCGCTGCATGAAATAATAGCTTAAAGCGAAACTGAATGGTTTCCATGGGGGCATGATTTGGTGTAATTATTTTTTCTGCAGATGGACGCGTAGAGAGCATAAGAAGGTCACATGCCTTTTTTAAAAAGGAATTATATAATTTCTAATACGCCAATCGGAGCAGCTATTTATTCTCTGTAAAAAAGTATATGGTGTTCATGACGAAAAACCATTAGTTTAGAAGATATTTTATTAGGGAGCGCTAAGGTAACCATAGGGACTATGCATATTTTACTTAGAAGTGCAAAAGCGGCTAAACGTGGGGTCTACCTGGGTTTATGGTGACGGTCGCCCCATCGAAGGTATTGGTCACCAGATGCACCGTTTGCCCGAGAAGCCTAAACTTGCAACGTTTGAAACGTTCACGTTTGACAAGCACTACACCTATTTACACCTACATATTATGAATTGACAGTGGAATAATGTATTTTAAATGTATATCCTTCAGAAAGAGGGAAAAATTACTCGAATACGATTTTATAAGATTCTCTTATCGAAAATAAGAAAACGCTCGGGAGATAAATTTCAAGTGGCCTAGCCCAGTGTAACAAGATATATATATATATATATATATATATATATATACGCATTGTATTGTATTATATATGTACATTGTTGCGACGAGTATTCGTGAAATGTTTTAATTGCCAATAGTAAATTAGATTCCTTATAATCTATGAAGGGTAGCGACCAGTAAGCATAAGCGTGTACCATCGGTCGATCGAATCGTTCGATAGAAACGCTCGATTAACGGGAATGACGAAATCTGACTCATTCGATGAGTAACCCGGTGCGTCTTTCGCCAAAATTGATTCCGTGACGCGCAGCAGAAGTTACGTGGAGAAAGTCGGAAACGGCTGTCGCGCATAATTACCGTTAATTGCATTCAGAACGAGTCGCGGAAAGTGAGAACGCGATCGTTAACCTATGTACGGTTGTTTCTCTTAATTAAATTCGTTTGTGCTATATTCGATTGCCACGCCATAATGTTTCGTTTCTTTCTTGTTTCTATTTTTAACCGTTTAGCCTAGTGGATAGTACTGGATAAAGTGATGACGTCATTTGTGTCATTTTATATTTTTATTGATTGAAAATACTGAAATATAAATAGCTGACATTTTTTTAGCTTATTTTTAGAGTCTAAATACTTTAGGAACTTCCCTAGCGTGTGCGATATAGTAATTGATTAAATTTTCCTTCGCTTCTCCTTTCGGAGCCATCGCCTTTGAAAACAATGCGGTTGCATCGACTTTAGGAATAACACAGATGGCGTGTGCAAGACAGTAGTCGAGTAGATGGAAAGGAGACGTAATTCTAGAAGGTTAATGGCACCTGGTAAAACCTAGTCCTTGAGATGTTAATACGTATGCGCGACTTAAGTAATTTTATTAATGGGAGCAGTAATATTTCTCGGATAATTTCTTTCTGCATTTTTGGAGTTCATTAAATCTGTATCGTATTTATGGAAATGTATCGGCGTGGAGAACTGGCAATTTTATTTTGATAAATAGATCGAAGCATATCTGCTTCATTATTGCAATAATGGAAATATGAGTCATTAATTACGTGCTCAGATAATTGGAGAGAAAGTAAACAACATAAATAGCGTTAAGTGCTGTCCATCCATTATCAAATGTGTCTTACAAGTAACGATAAATTTCCTTACTAATAGCGAATGAAATTCCACTGAAATACGAAACCTCGTTAACTCTACGGTTATGAAAAATGCATTTGAATTGTTTACTTGGAAATGAACATAAACTTTTTCCACGGCAATATTATCTATGGGTTGCAGTTTAATTAAGCGAATATTAAATGCCCAACTATTTGCATACAAATTTTCACCGTGTTTCCGAAAATTTTTATAATTTTCGTACTGATTAATTTCAGTTTTAACGCGTTAAAGCTGCTCTTTGGCTGCGGCAGGACGCGGGTTTACCTAAAAACCATTAACACGCAGTGTCCTCAAAGGACACTTGCATTTTAATGAAATTTACAGAAAGAAAGAAAAATGTAGGCGTTAATAGGTTAAGTACACCATAAGAAAAGAGTTGAACAGCAATTTCTGCGCAAAGAAACGTCCCTAACCTACTCAACGTATCGAAACCTAACCCGATGACGCCCCGCCGTCGACTACGCTAATAATTATAATTACCGAGGCTAATAACAATCGTTTCCTGTTCTTTACAGACGGTGCAGCATGGCTTCCCGAACAAACCCACAGCACTCGCATGGGATCCCAGTTTGCGGTTGATGATCATTGGCACGGCATCCGGCGCCATCAAGGTGTATCCTTTTTACTTTCGTAGCTGCTTCTGCTTACGCTCCCTTGTAAGGGAATGTAATCCTTGTAATCTTTACACTCCTTCTCCCTTGTATTTTTTTTTTTTTTTTTTTTCTTTCGGTATTTATAATCTGGCCCCAAGGTAGTGCTGTCTACGGGTGGTACTCCACGAACGACTATTCTCAAACAAGGATTATTACAACGAGATAGTTGCCTTGCGATTAGTCATCTGATTTTTGAAACGAAAGATTCAAGTTGTAAGAAAGTGGAGGTTTCCCGTTTGGCTCGCCAGTAGGATTTAGGCAGCACTGGTTTAGTGACGTTAGTTGATGGTCGTTCGCGTTTGCCGATAAAATCGTCGAAAGTTTTCGACAACTGCAGAGAAACGAGAGATTGGGGGAGAATGGTCGGTGTACAAGCACGTTTCTATTACCTTTTTACCTAGTTTCCACCAGGTCGATTATCGATCCACCGTACCGCAAGGATTGTAACCAGCACGCCAAGTTTTATATCTCTACGTTAAAATGCACGAAACGTGCATTTAATGCGTTAGTAAAACTTCATTAATGAAAGTTCGTTATCAGATAACAGATATACAACTTTAATAAATATAGTAAATATGTATTTAAGTATTCATTGCAATGATATCAAGTAAATTATTTGATCAAATTCGCGAACGATAGTTTTTCGACAATGATCGCACGGAGATGGTAGCAGGATCTTTTCTTTTTTCTCTTTTTTTTTTTAGTATTCGTATCCGTATCGATTCCCAAATGTACAAACGTCCGACTGAACGATCTGGCAGCAAAAATTATATGCTAATTACGTATTCATAAAAGGCGTACTTCTTGGTGCCCGACTACGTAGACTTCGACTGCATACCGTTTACTTTATTCGATACCGGATGGTCGTACGTCTACGTAATCAAATGATGATCATTATCATTTCGTAAGACGGATGATAAACGTCTTCGCCGTGCCTCCGAGGAAAATTCTATTTGCGTTTGATATTACAAAAGATTAGACTCCCCCGATCTGCCTATAAAACATTCTCGAATATCTCGATCTTCGCTTCGATTCGATGCCCCTTAGGATTTCTGTAACACCGATCGTCTAATCGATTGCGTAATAAGAATGACGCGGTTTCGAGCGAAACTGTGCTGCTGCACTATGTGTGTCGAGGATCACGATAGAATTCGACGACGGTGCAGAAAGTTACAACGTATATACTTTTACATAGAAATTCCACGAAACATGCATAATCGTTTCTGTCCGGCGTGTTCGGATCGGCCATTTTCGTTACAACGGCCGCCGGTTTGTTTCTACGGGTGAAAACAGAGGCATCGCGATGTTTGGAGTCGAGATATCTGGTTTCTTTTGTTTTCCTTGACTGGTGCTGATGATAATAGATTTGGCCGGCCAGGCGTGGAGTTCTATGGACAGCACACAATCGACAGCGGGGAAAATGCTGTTACGAAGATTGTCGCCTTGCCCAATGAGGTAAGCGTCATTTTTTGTTTTTTTTTTTTTTTTCATTACCGATGCATTAACTTGTTTTGTATATTGTACACTGCTTGTGATTTACAACCCTGCGAGTGGAACGCACAATTGTACAATATACATTGAACGTCATGGTGTGCTTTGCGAGCGGAAAATATACACGATGTTAGCTGTAATTACGTGTTTAGCGTTAGGAATGAGAATGTCATTATTAAATATTAAGCACCGTGCGTGGAATGGAACGGGAGAATTGTGAAATGACTTATCGAACGATTTCAGTATAACTGAAACTCCGTCCGGTACGAAAACGACGCAACAAGGTAGAATTTGAGAATGGAGTGTCAGCTGATTCGTCGCTACGGTTCATATTTCTTAACGATTGCACTAATAGCTCCCATAAACGAGTGGTATTATTAACGAGGGATTCCACGCGAGCCTTCCTGTTTTCTTTTCGAACGGTACAAACCGCTCGGTTTCGAATTTTCAAAAAAGGGTAGAGACCGGGGGAATGAAATTTACGTCGGTACCGTGCGACGATAATAACAACTTGCACGTACATTGTAATCATAGGGGTACGCGAGGTGCGAAGTTATGGTTGTTTTAAAAGTCACACGCGTTGCGCTGGTAACGCGACACCGTGTTCGGTTCGTACAGCCGTCGTTGCTGAATTGCATAACTGTGTGCGACACGCTTTTGCACGCGTGCACGAATAAATAATACACGTACACCATTGTGCTACGTTCCGTACAGTGTCTGGAAGATGCACGATCATTTGTCCTCTGTTCCCCGTTTCAAACGAGGCTGTCGCGGATAGGAAATTTTTATTACGAAATTGCCGGGCGATTCAATCGATGACCGAATCGGGCAAGCATTACAGGAAAGCCAACAATCGATCGTAATTTTCTCAGTATTCAATTTGTGCAAAAAAAAAACGCCGGCGTGCGACGTACAGTACTCGCCAGAAAAATTAAAATTGTTTCATTGTTTATTCTATAATGTATGTTCGACTCGACCGTTGAAATTTTTGTCTAATCAAATTAACCCTTTGAGAGGAACACGGGAACGTAACATTTCAACGAAACAATATCAGTTATAAGCGACTAAATATTCTGGCAGCCGAGCAGAGAGTCGACGACAATGAATGCGTCGTGTGCGCACCGCTAACAGTGCGCTCTGCAGATAATTAATTACCGGTGCACAAAGAAAAAAGAGAGGAAAAAAAACGAACGCGAACAGTAACAGGGGAAAAGTGGTGTATAATTACGAGGGGAAACAACGCGGAATTACTTCATCGTCCGCCTGTGGACATGAATGACGATGAATCTCTTCACGTTCGTTTACCCTTGTCCCGGTGCATTCCGTTTTAATAAGTCCCTTTCGTCGTGTCGTGAACCACGTTAGAAAATAAAAAAGAAAAAAAAAGAAAATTAAAATCATCGCGTGTACTTACGTACATATGTATGCACGTATTTACATAGGGGTACACGCGAGGAACACGCAGAATAGGCGTGGCGCGTCGATTCTTCCAACGAATCGGCTAGTACCGGCGTGCTTGCACGCGTTCGTTCGTTATGAGCCGTGAAATTTCGTTATCGCGATCATTTTTCAAGCGAATCCTGAAACCGATAAGATAGCGTCACCAACGATTACGATCTCGGCGTGACTGTACCGAGTCCCGGGCTCTTTTCGTTCTCCCCCGTATTTTATTTTATCGAACGGATCGCATGCACGGGCAACGGATGATTTATAATCACGCATTATCGTACGATGAATTCCATGAAATGAAAAGTTCATGGAACACGAACGAAAGAGATAGGAAGACGGAGGGTGAACGATTTACAATTGGGTGTAAAATACGAGACGATCGGAATGTTTCGTTTTTTTTTATTATTATTATTGTTCTTACAAGGTAATTATTGTTAATACAATAACGGACTTTAATTATTTAACCGCACACGGTAATGACACGTCGGAAGTGGGACGTTCGCGCTGATGGAAAAAAAAGAAAAACGTGGTACGCGGTTCGTACGCTGGTTTCGCGTGAAAGTAAGGAAACACCGGGCAAAAGAGTGTCTTAACCTTGTGTTTTCCACAAGTTTTCACCGTGTTTATTGCAACGAATCGTGGCGGGCAAAAAGTACACGATGTATCGTGGGAAACGATGAAATTGTGAAAACCTTCCACCGTACAATACTTATTATTTGGCTTATTCTTATCGTGCTGCAGCGCCGTTACGAAACCCTGGATTTTCATTGCTGTGCCGGGAAAATGAGGGAAATGAATTTAAAAAAATACATTGTGAAACGGTTTGGTTCCGTTACGCCATTCATTCAGTTGAAATAAATGAATTGAACTGATAACATGGGTTGAAAGGAGCGCGAGTTAAACTAATTTGTTGTTAGTTGCAGTTTGCACGTTCTATGTTTCGAAATTGTTATTCTTATTTTCGGAAATTCGTTCTACTGAAGTAGACCAACATTTTTAATAATGTAATTCGAGAAACTGATAAATTTATAATCTGGAAATTAATCTGCCCATTATTCGACATCATCGGTTTAATCTATCTTGACTTTGGGAAACAGTGATTAATATTAATAATCGATATTATATTTTAATCCATAAGTTGTTGTAGTATTTGTAATATTAGTTGATTTAGTAAATGCGTGTTAATTTATATACTTTTTAATAATTAACGTTAATATATTAATATTATTTCGTAGCAAGAATTTCCCGTCTTACGAATTAATTGTTAATTATTTATTAATTTCCATTAAACGTAACAGGGTCGGGTGGTCTCTCTCTGCGACGACAACTCTCTTCACCTGTGGGAGATCAACGAGAGTTCGGTCGTGGAGACCAAGTCGCTTTCGTTGGAGGGTAACCTGAAGAAAATTTCGGCGATGTGCCTGGAGTCCAGTGGCGAACACCTGCTGCTTGGTACCGAGGGCGGAAATATTTACCTTTTAAACCTGAAAACCTTCGTCATACCCGACAATACTATTTACCAAGAAGTCGTCATGCAGAAGTAAGTATTTTTGCCTCGTGAGTTAATAATCCAATGCGATTAGAATGAAACTTTTTCATCGACAGCTATTAACATATAAATTCATTTCATATAATAAGCTTCGTGAAATGATAACTTTAAGATACCCAGTAGAATCGGTACATATATTGAATAAGAAATACGAGTTTCAAACGTGATTTGATATAAATATATTATACCTGAATTAATATTTCTTTAATTGAAATTCAATTAAACAATAAAACGATCGAATTTTGATCACGAGGTTGTAGTTGTCGCTGAAACGATTGGATTTGCCTGTTCGTGATTTAATACCACGTTTTCACAGTGTGCCAGAGGATTACAAGAAGAATCCAGGAGCAGTCGAGGCGATAGCGGAACAACCAGGTCATCCAGACAATATTCTAATAGGTTACAATCGTGGTTTAATGGTACTGTGGAACAAAGCGACTCCTGGAGCTCAACAGGTGAGCCATCGTATTGTTGTCCAGTATCTTTCTTTACACGCAGGTCTATGTGTACAAGACTATAGTGTGGCAGATGTAATGGCACGCTTACAGAACAATTCAGACACACTTGCTTATTACATTTATGGGGGAACGCTTAACCCATTGGTGTATGAGGTGGTCCTTGACTCGGTGGTTCGATTAATTAATTACAAATTCTGTCCTCCATGCAATAACATTAACGGTGCTTGCAAATACTTCGTTAAAAGAATTTAAGAAAGGAACGAATGAAACAAGGAAGAAACGATCATTTTTAGAAGGAAAATTATTTTCACATTGGCAGCCCAATGCACTTAACATTGTTATCATTAACGCTTCCGTTTATCGTTCGAGAGAAATGAAATGCTAAAAAAAAATAATTAAACAGATAAACACGTACACGTGTTGTAATGTTTTAAAAATGAGCGACACCTTAGATCATTTAGATCATTTCTACGACGACGCAAGAGATATTGGAATTGATATGTAACGCCGCACCGATGGGTTAAGCATGTAACTGTGAGATGGTACCGCTCGTTCTGATTGTTGTTTGTGTCTTTGGTGGTTTTGGCGAACGTGTACGTGCAGCTGATGGGTTTGTTTTCGCGTGCGCAGACATTCGTCTCCACGCAACAGCTGGAGTCTGTCCACTGGGTCTCCGAGACCCGTTTCGTTTCCTCGCATAACGACGGATCCTATGCATTTTGGAGCCCGGGCAGCGATAACATGTTGGAATCGACCACCCTTTACGGACCATTCCCCTGTAAAGCTGTGACGAAAATTCTTGTCTATCCAACAGCGGAGTGAGTAAAATGAGAAAGAAACATTTCAAAACCGATGCGCAACGCTTGTTTCCCATACGTGACGAGTTCGCAAAAGCAATGGATCCTCGTTTGATATTTAATTCTTGTTTCATTTCATTATTTACAGGCAAGGGGAGCTCGTTTTATTCTCCGGCGGGATGCAGCGTGCCACTTACGGCGACCGGCACACTATTACTGTTATGGCAAAAGGGAAGCACGTTGTGTTCGATTTCACGTCGAAGGTGATTGATTTCTTTACCGTGTTCCCGAAGCAAGAGGACGGAAAGGACGCCCCAGACAGTCCAGAGGCTTTGATTGTACTGGCCGAAGAAGAAGTCGTAGCTATAGATTTGACTAATCCTGATTGGAAGATGATGGCGTTACCTTATCTGGTGTCGCTTCATGCGAGCGCGGTAAATGTTCTTCAGATTCGTAATACGTGATGTATGCGTTATCCTTATATATTCAATCATTTGGAGGATATAATTACGTTTGCTGTATAAGACAGCTGTAAATGGTTTATACTCTTTGCTTCACGATTTCATTCGAATCCGTTTAACCAATAAGTGCTGCACAGAAATTCGTGATCTCTCGAATACGTAATTTTAAGGCAAAGAATTAAATCTACGCAGAAGTGAAACAAGAAGTATCTGTTTCTGAGAAACTCATTATTTCGAAGATTGCAAGATACGCAAACGAAACCTGCCGCACGCTAATAAATTGGTCCTGTTTCCAGGTCACCTGCTCGCAACACGTACCGCACGTGCCTGACGAATTATGGGACAGCATAGTCGGGGCTGGGAAAGCGCAGACAGAGCATCTATATTCGGACAAACCGTGGCCTATAGACGGCGGGACTATTCTGAATCAGAAATCAGGAAGCGACAAGCCAAAAGCCAGAGAACTATTATTGACTGGCCACGAGGACGGCACCGTGAGATTCTGGAACGCGTCGGACATCGCTCTGACACCTTTGTACAAATACAACTCATCCATTTTATTCACCGGCGAACACCTGGACGTTCTCGAGCAACCGCCAGAGGACGACGAGGACGAATGGCCGCCGTTTCGAAAGGTTGGAACCTTCGACCCGTACTCGGACGATCCTAGACTGGCGGTGAAGAAGGTCTTGCTTTGCCCTCTGTCGTCGACGTTGGTGGTCGCTGGCACCGCTGGCCACGTAATCGCGGCGACCACGTCGTCCGAAGCGGGCAACAAGGAGATCAAAGCCATCACGATGAACGTCGTGAACGATCGTGACGGATTCGTTTGGAAAGGTCACGATTACTTGCCGGCGAGAACAACCAGTATATCGTTCGCAGTCGGCTTCCAACCGCAAAGTCTTCTTCAATTATATCCACCAGCTGCGGTTACCGCACTGGCTATACACAGTGAATGGGGATTACTCGCTGCTGGCACGGCTCATGGTTTAGCGGTGTTCGATTATACGAGAGCAAAGGCTGTGAACGTGAAGTGCACGCTTAATCCAAATGGTATTTGCAATTAATTTTGACGAGAGACTTCATTGGTTGAAACAGGATTAATTATCCGCGAATTAATTGGGTCCCGTAGATCTTTCTGGAGCAGGTGACACCCCTATTTCTAGAAGAAAATCGTTCAAGAAATCACTGAGAGAGTCCTTTAGGAGATTGAGGAAAGGGAGATCGCAACGTCGAACGAACGCCGGTAGTCCAACGAGAAATACAGTACCCGAGAAGAAAAAGGAAACGTGGGTATCTTTTTTAATAAATTCCCCTTATACGTATAATTCTTGGGTGCCATTAAAATCTGGGCAGTTTTGTGCATCGAAGATATAACAGAAATTAATCTTCATTAAAGGCCCAGTATTGCTTCCTCGCCGAGTGCTGATCTCTCGCCTGTGGACCTGAAGCCTGTGGAGAGGCAAGTAGAAGCAAGGCCTGTTGACGACGCATTAGGATCAATGGTTCGGTGTTTATATTTTGCTAGGAGTTACATTATAAGCAGTAAGTGCGAACGATTAATTTATTATTCGACATTCGACACGTCGAGAACGAATGTCTCAATCGTTCCACTTTTATTTTCAGTGCAAAACACAACGCCCACACTTTGGGCGGGTACCAATAATGGTACAGTATATGTCTTCACATTAGCAATACCCGCGGGCGTCAGAAGAGCCGAGGAAGATGTCAATTGTACATTAGGGAAAGAGATTCAATTAAAACACAGAGCACCCGTTATTGCAATTACAATTCTGGACGGATCCAGCGTACCATTGCCAGAACCATTCGAAGCGGAGAAAGGCGTCAGTCCTGGCCCCGATATGGCGTCACCCCATAGAGTTGTGATCGCTAGCGAAGAACAATTTAAAATCTTTAACCTTCCGTCTTTGAAACCATATTGTAAATACAAACTTACCGCGCACGAGGGTTCACGCGTGAGGAAAACTGGTTTCGCGAAGTTCACGTGCCCGATGGAACCAGCGGGGACTCACGAAGAGACATGTTTATTGTGTCTGACTAATCTTGGAGATTGTTTAGTGCTCAGTATTCCCGAGTTGAGAAGGCAGCTTAACGCTGCTGCGATTAAGCGGGAAGATATTAAGTACGTTTCATTTTATTCAACAACAAGCATTAGTCGTTTTGATCATTTGCATATATCTGTTTGATTACCGTTGGATAACGTATATTTAAAATTAGAATCAACGCGAGTAATCTTGATTTATTGCAAAACAAGAAGGAGAAGCGTGATTTTACCTTAGATTTATTGCTCGCACCGTGACTAATTTTCTCGCCCTCTGTTCGCAGTGGAATTTCCTCGTTAACGTTCACGAAAGCTGGCGAAGCGTTGTATCTACATTCGAGCTCGGAGCTCCAAAGAATTTCCTTGTCGGCCAGCAAAGTGACAAAGGCGAATTGCGCGTTGACCTTACCACCGAACGCCAGATCGTATCCGGAAACCACTAACGACGAAACCCAAGAGAAAGGTGTAGTTGAGGGTGCACCCGAAACGGAAGGAGAGACGACGCAAGGGAGTCAATCGGCTACGGTACAAAGGATGATTACAGAGAATGGGGTGGTGGGTTCGAGTGAGTATATCGAATCGCATTCGTTGTGATTCTTTTGAATTCGACCCGACAATAATACATACATTGAATAATCGTAACAAAAAGAGAGAGAAAAGTCGTTCAAACGTGCTGTTACTAAATATGCGTAATCGCTTGCCATACCTTGTGTAACCTTGTGTACATATCTCAATGTTGCTTCGCTACAATTACGTTGTGATTTACCAAACGAAAGCTAGTCGCTCAATTGTACTTGACGCTAATTAACATCATCAAGAGAGGGCCGCCCTCTAACCCTTTAGTACCGATTCTTGAACACATGCATTTTAGCCGACGGCGAAGAATCCCCGAAAGAATCGCCTTTGCAACCAGCAGCAAGCACCACTGACGTAAACGGGGAAGACGATCGCCAAGACTTAAGTTCGATTGGGGACATTACGATCGATAGTGTGAAGGACCATTTACTGTAAGTGAAGGTGTTCGTATGTCGTGCCTAGGCTTTTCATGGTTTTATTTTACATGCTTAAGTGCCGCACTTGTCTATGATTAATTATTCATTATCTTTTTTACTTAATGACAAATAATGGAAAAATCGTTTGATTTCACTGGAACGATAGCTTTGCCATACGTTTATTTTTCCGCTGTGCTAATCAGTGTGTCTTGTGTACTCGCCATTCTTTTTGGCAGTAACAGTTCACTTTTCAGAAACGCAACGTCTTCCGAAGAACTCCACAGTCGTCTCGCAGGGCTGAAAATGGAGGTGACCTCGCGAACATCTGAAATCTCTACGCAGAATCAGTCGTTGGTTGTAAAGACTACGACGATTGTTTCGCAAACGACAAATAACACTACCGCCAACGGGGAGGTTGAAACAAGTCAGACAAACGAAACACAGCAGATGAACAGTGAGTTAAATCATCATTGCCGATTCAAAAACGCCGTCAATTACGGATTGAAAGAAGTGAACCAAACACATGTTTTATACGTATTAATATTTCTTTGGATTTTCGACAAGATATGCATAATTGTGTGTTTTATACGAATATTTTTTTAGGTCTCCGAACAATGCAAATATTCGAAGATTTTGTAAATAACACGATATCCTTGATAATTATTTCACGACCCCTATACAAATTCATCTATTGCTTATAATATCCTGTGTTCGTCTATTTCGTTTGCTTTGTAATTATATCGTTCCTCGATTACCCTCATATTATTTCGTAAATCTTTTCGTTGTCGTTTTGTTCTTTTTTTGTGCTTGTTTGTTGTTGCGCAGGCACTACAGTAGAGAGAGAGATGCGCAGCGGTACAGAGACCACAACGACACACGCTACCATCACTCTACCCCCGAACGTCGAGGTCAGCAAATGGCACTGAATGCATTGAGATAATTGGTGTCGGACCTTACCTCGATATTAAGCCTCTAATTAATGCTTAGCATATTGTCCGCCATTAACCAAACGATTAACACGATTCACCTGGTTTCGGTTTGCTTAGCAAATTCCGTGCGGGGTCGCGATAAAAGGCAAAGAATACTATCGCAGAAGCTTTTTTATATCGTGCATCGACGCGTCGAGTGTTCAATAGTCTTATCTCGATACATGTAGCGACCCTGCACGGATCTTGTTAATAATTGACGAATAATTGGTTAATCGATATTCAGACTATGGAGAAATTTTGCACGACACTTAAGCTATTGATCTCTTTGATACACTAACAATTCTACATTCCTTTTTGCTTAGAGTTTTAAGGCTTTGTTTAACTGGATCTTTTGGTAGTAATTGCAGAATGTCGTTGCGAGCGAAAGAATGATCCTAGGTGTTTAACGCTATTCGTTCTGGACATTGCAGATTAGCGCTGCTGAGTTGGCGAATTTGGAGGTGACGACGACCACGGTGACCACAGAAAAGTCGAAAGCTCCATTGGCCAGGCCTGAAGAAGTCGGTTCTTAGGATTATTCCAAATTTGCCCCGTGTTTTAACTCGATTGATTTCACACGCTCCTGAACAGAGGGCCACGAAAATAATTAGTTATTTTTTTTTTACTTAATGGACTCACGTGTACACAGCGGCGATAGGTAGAATTTATATATCGTAGATTTTTTTAAAAATCTAGATTTGTACGCGGCATTAGCGTTAGCCATAAACGATAAGCGAATGTGAACTTCGAGTATTGTAGCGACGAAACCGTTTGAGATACAACAACTGCCAAGATTTGTCGACATATTTTTATGTTTTAACTTAAACATTTTCGACTGCATTTTTTATCACTTAACGATCAATTTTGTATTAAGCAAAATTTCGACGGTTTAGTGCGACTAGGCCTAGGTAATTTTTTTAATAAAATGCATTTCACTTACCAGATAAGCGGTGTCAACAACAGAAATTTTAAAACTAATGAAACACTTCGTTGTTGTTTTATTCGCATAATCGATTTGTTAAATGCGTCGTTTCAATTAAACAATATTTTAAAGCGTCTCTATTCGTAAAAACATTCGAGTAACAAATGAGAAGAAACTATCTGTTCTCCGCTTGTTTTTAATCATCCGATTTTATGAAGTAATTTAAAGGAAAGGAAAAGAAATGATAGCTTTTACAGAAGAGCAAGGTACATACATCACAGATCGTGAATATGGCAGCCATATTGTAACGTAACGGGTATGTTGCGCTACATAATATTTCTAAATAATAAAATTAATAAAGAGGCGACTTAAAAGATTTATATAGTATTTCGAATATCACACGGGCGTGTTCGTGACAGAATATAAATAAAGGAGGAAAAAAAAGAAGAATATGTTACATCGATGCGCCTAACAAAATACAAAAAATAGCTACTTAAGTAGAGTTACGTTATAAGGGAAAAAAAGTTACAGAGATTAAGCGAAGGAAACTTAAAAGCAACTAATAATGGCCATGACGTAGAGGAGGCGGGGAGCCGTTAAGAATATATTTTTTATCGACGTTTGTTAATCGTTAAGTTTCCTTTTTCTTGCTATGCTAGAAACGACTATGGTACAATGAAAATTAATTTCTATTGAGCAGCATCGAAAAAAGCCGTTGTATTGAACTCGTTTGTTATTATTATATATGAGAAAAAGGTGCAGAATTGTGTTTTAGCATTGCACGTATGTCCGGTCTTTTTAGGTAAAGAAGCTACTTGTTGATTATTACTATTTTATTTTTTTTCCGTTTTTTTTTCCTTTGGTGGAGGACAATTGCTACATATTAATTCTTACGCGGTTAAGTCGCAAAATTCCACGTATGTACCGTTAATTAACATTATGTAGTGAATTACTACGTAGGCTTGTGTATTGTGAGAATACGAATTGCGTATTTTAAAGCACCGCGCTTTTGGATCTCTGTAGAAAGTTCGGGACGAAGACAAAAAATTACCTCCGTTTCCGAGGGTAATTTCTTATTCAGATTCATCTTTTTATAATTAACGATTTTTTACAAAAACGAGTAAAAATATAGGATACTTTTTATCGATAACGACAGACTGACGCATGAAAAAAGCATATTTATCTTTCTGCTGCATTTAACCAGTGTCGTTCACGCGAATACGAACAAAGTTTTTCATTCTTCATCGTTGGAACAAATTCTCAATTTACCATTCATTGTTGCGACTAATGTCAGGCATTTGCAGGTAGATTTTAATCTTTCTCTATTTTTCTAATCTCTAATAATCCCCTTTACTTCTGTTAATTTCTCTCAACCCTTGTACTACAGGACTACTGAATTGTATATTTCTTATTCGCGGTTGTCACAAATAAATGTTATACAAGGTGATCGAAAAATATGATCCTTAATAACTTTCATCTAATTCCCGATATACATACCGATTTTTTCTTGTTTCGACCAGAGATCAAAGATATTTGTATTTTAATTAGCACCCGTTCGAATTGAATAATTAAAATTCCAATAAAATATCGTAGGAGAGTTGGTATGTACGCTGTGTTGCGGGAGCACCCTGTACCGTTAATTTCATCACAATTGTAAATTACATTAAGAAAGGTGGAGTCGACGCGCTATGTAAGATACGACAAATGTATGAAAACAATCGTGCTTCTGCTATTGTAAAATTATTGGTTTTTTTTACCTTGATAAAATATTACACACTGTACACGATGAATTGTTGAAACATTACTCCCAAATTTTTCCTATTTCTTTTTATATAAAAAGAAACAGTAACAATATCTCCACGTTTACAACATGTACAAATTATTTAGAATCGTCAAAAGGTATATCATTTCAGCCAGGAGCAAAAGAATATAAACGGGCATAGCCGCGGTGGTTCAATCGGTTACAATGCGTTATTGCGTTTCATTTCCGATGATCATTTTTAAAACGTAAGCACAATATTGCGTATCGATTAATCGCCGGGCGAACCGGAAACGGTATCGACCATGATTCAACTGGTGTTCGCCAGATGACGCAAAAGTTTTCCAGGCGTGTCGAAATACGTTCGCGCTTGCGTCCGTATGGTTTCATCGTGTTCGTCGTCGTCGTCGTGGTCGTGTGGTGGTGGTGACGGTTCGCGATCCATCATCGTTCAACAGTAGAATAGAACTTGTATCCGATATAACCCGTCATCGTGCACAGAAAGTGAGCGAGAAGTAATAACAGTGCCATGATAAGTCTACAGAATAAAACGACCAATTCATTTCCCGAGAGTTTGTAAACGGTGCGTACGCGTTAAAGGGCGACGGCATAGTGCATCGTGATTGGTGTATCCTTAGACGGCCATAATTGTGCGCCATTCGGTCTACTGTGCAGATCCGCGCAGCGAAAGGGCAGATGCCCTTACGCGGTACGTGCTCCCATTGGTGGGTACGCGCTGATCTATCCGGATCGACATACTTCCCAAGATCCGATAGTATTTGCCGCGCTGTTTTACCAAACAACTTAATACGTTCACGTGATATAACAATAGGAACGAGAAACGATCAGCTGGCCCCTGTGGTAGACAGGGTAAGATCGTTTAACGTACAGCACGTTAGTAGTAGTTGTTCGTCGTGTGATCTTTGTCTAATAGTAGCAGCAACAGTAGCAGTCGCAGCGCCGTCAACAACACGGCGACAACGAGAACGACGACAGCAGCGCCATCAGCGCGACCGCCATCGTAGCGAGAAGAAACAGTATTCCTTTGAGGAGAGAAAGAAGAAATGCCCGTAGGTTCGCGATCGGTGACGCGACCAAAGATGGAGGCCCCGTCCAGTTTCTAACACGGCAGCCAGGTCTCGATTTTAAAAGCGCACCAACGGAGCCCGACGAGTGCTCCTCGAGTCCGCTGCCCATAGTCGCCTTTTGCCCCCTTGTGCTACTTTTCTTTCCGTGAGCCCCGCGAGGCTGGAGGATGGAGCTGCGCGTTGGAAATAAGTACCGGCTCGGACGGAAAATCGGGAGCGGCTCATTCGGCGACATTTATCTAGGTAAACGACGCATACCATTCGTACGAATTTTTATCCTTTTACTTTTAAGTCCAACCTCTCCCCGTCTATCGTCCTTTTTAACTGCCCACCACCCACCTATCCGTGCACAACAGTTACATATTTCCCGTGAACGACACGCATGAACGCGCCAACTCTCTCCCTCTGTGCATGTACATGGAGGGGTTCTTTTTTTTTTATTATTATTGCTCTCTTCGCGAATGCGTGACTGGAGCTGTGGTCTTCTTTTCCTTTTTCTTTTCTGTCCTTAGGTACCAATATCTCCACCGGCGAGGAAGTCGCCATCAAGCTAGAATGTATAAAAACGCGGCATCCGCAGTTACACATAGAATCGAAGTTCTACAGGATGATGCAAGGTGGTGGTAAGTAAATTTTCAAATATTTCATCTAGTTTCCGGTTAGGTCTCGAATAATTGTATATCGGGAAGATTACGAGAGCGGTAACACCGTCACCCGAGAACTGTCAGAATTTTGTGTTTGTTGGACAGCTGGTTGGCCTGGCCAGTGAACCTTCTCTCTCCTTCCCTCTCTCCCTCTCTTTTTCTATCTCACTCTCCCTCTATTTCTCCCCTCTCCTTCCCTCGTGTTTCTCCTTTCTTTCCTTCCCGTGTTCACTGTTCTTTGTGACAATAAGGAACTTTACCGTTTCAGCGTTTAAATATTTATATCCGAACTTTACGAGCCGTGTAATTCTGATATGACGGAAAAGTATACAAATAGAATGTCGTTGCCCCGTATTTCTTTCTTCAACCAGTGATAGTAATAATTTTCAATTATCTTATTTTTTTTAACATTTTAATTTACGTTTTTAGTTTTTAAACGTATTAAGAAGATTTATTTCAATCGTAGTATTATCCGGATTCCGCGGTAGGTGAATTTTTTTTGCTTCTGTTCAATTAGATGTTAATGTGTTGAAGATTAATGCGCTGCTCTTGTTACGAATACGGTTGGCATTAATACATTTGAATCTAATTCAGACGCCTTTTGTTCCGTCATTGAAAAATACTTGTTGCAATATTCCAGTCGGTATACCAACAATAAAATGGTGTGGCTCGGAAGGTGACTACAATGTGATGGTAATGGAGCTGCTCGGTCCGTCGCTGGAGGACCTATTTAATTTCTGTTCAAGAACATTTTCTTTGAAAACAGTCCTGCTTCTCGCCGATCAATTGGTAAATAATTGTTTACTTCCTTTCATCCCAAACAGGGTATCTGCACCTGTTCTTTTTTTTTCTACAATCTACAAACATTTCTTTCACAATACTTGCGTCGAAACAGTTTTATCCGTTCATCCTTTCATGGGAAATAAATGATCGCACTCGTAACTTTATCTCGCTCTGTCAAACGAATCTTTGGTATTCTTCATTTTCCTGATATTGACAACAATTACAATGCATATGATGCTAACGTTCAAAGTTCACGGCCCGATTGTGCACAGGCATTTGTCATTCTGTTTTCTGCCACTGAAATAAATTACAATACAAGCTAGACTCTTATCAGCCGACAACCGTGCCGGCAGATAGTAAACTTTTCAGATCCCAATGAGAACAGCGTTTTCAGGGGAACCAGAGGCCACGCGTTAAATCTTCTCTAGTAAAGTAAAATGGTTTCAGTGAGGTACGATTTTTTTTTCATAAACGTGGAGCAAAAGTAGTTTTTTTTCTTCCCATGGAATGTTCAATATTTATTGGTTTAGAAATGTTAATAAATTCGGGGCTCATTCATTTTCGTTCGATGTTATATCACATTCCATTATATCATCCCACGAATCGAGCAGCGAGAAATCATAAAATATATTTTTCTGTTGCAATCCCAACAGATAAGTAGAACGGATTATATTCATAGTCGGAATTTTATCCACCGGGACATCAAGCCGGATAATTTTCTGATGGGCTTGGGGAAGAAAGGAAATATCGTATATATTATAGATTTCGGGTTGGCTAAGAAGTACCGTGATGGCCGTACTCACAAGCACATACCGTATCGAGAAAACAAGAATCTAACAGGAACGGCCAGGTTTGTTCATCGACATATCCCATTTTCCGCCCTTACTTTATTAAACGTATTAATAAGGAACACTTCTTTCGACCCTACAACAGATACGCGAGTATTAATACACACTTGGGAATTGAGCAATCACGGCGAGACGACCTAGAATCCTTAGGATACGTTCTTATGTACTTCAACAGGGGTAGCTTGCCCTGGCAAGGTTTAAAAGCGGCGACTAAAAGACAAAAGTACGAGCGTATCTCTGAAAAGAAAATGTCCACGCCGGTTGAAGAGTTGTGCAAGGGTTATCCTGGTAAATCTTCCCCCAGACTAATCGTCACGCTATTGCAATTTCATATACACATAACACGCGTTGCGTTCATAATCCATGCAAACTGTGTTTCATTTTCAAACAGCCCGATTCAATGAAAGTATCTTGTCTATTGTAGTAGAGTTTGCGTCGTACCTAAGGTATTGTCGAGGACTACGATTCGAGGAGAGGCCCGACTACCCGTACCTACGGCAACTATTCCGGACGATGTTCCACGGACGAGGATTCACCTACGACTACGTCTTCGATTGGAACATGTTGAAATTCGGTAACATCAGGCAACAGACATTATCCTCGACCCAACAAACAGCGATGTTGTCGCAACACACGAACCTGGCGCTGCCATCCGGGACCAATAACGATCAGGAACATCGGTCTAGGTTGGTGTTCGGCTGAACGAAACTGAAATCAGACGTGAAAATGGTAGCAATCGTATCTTCGCCGTGTACCGTCCTTTCATGCGTATAAATAGCACGGTTATTTCATTGCTCGGTGCGTACTATTCTTAGCGGGTGGGTCAATGAATCGGGAAATAGCGGTGTTTAACGACATGGATAACCAAATATAAGCAAACTCTCTTCTTAAACGCGCATCTTCTTGTTTTTGCCCTCTCTGCTTCGTTCTATTTCGTTTTACCGCAAAGAAACTGTGAAACTGTACGCGCCTCTGAGCCGCCGTTAATTATTCGCTGGTATGCAAACAAGTGCGCTGTCCGCTGACATTAATAGTTTGTGTTATGGAAATTATTATTACCCCGCGCGTACCGCGAGAGTATTTGGAATGTGATTTAAATTGCAACCGTTTGCTAATAGCGGATATCTATCTATAGATTTGTTTTTTTTATCTGACTCGAACAAACGTTAAGGAAATATTGTATACGCTGGCATATAGGTTTACAAAAGAGAATCGCGCGAAACGCCGGTGACTACGTGAAAATTTAGAAACGGAAAGAATTCGCGAAATTTATTACGAGACACGTTAAACCGTATTGCTTCCGATATAAGAAAACGATTTCTATAGGTCCACTAATAATTCGAATAATCTAAGCCTGCCGTATTTTTGGTGAAAAAATCAGATTAACTGCAGTCATATTGTACTTTAACCCGGTCGTCCATCATTCTACGTTTGCTACGTACAAATGCAATATATTTTTAATAACGTTTACAGAATCACGAGGACATTGAGATATTTCATCAACGCGTTAACAGTTTCCTTGTCGTCTCGATTATCTATTTACCTCTCGCCCACTTTTCAACAACATTCATTTACGAATACCTGCACGAATCACTGTATATATATATTAAACAAATTTCATTCCGCAGACCCTACACACGGCAGTGTTTGGCAAACATATCAGTCGGAACGGTGGGCCCGACCGTCGGCGGGACTACCACGAATCTGAGAAGCATGCGGCAGAAACGCGAGGCGATAGATCCACTTCGCGAACAGGACAATCAGGACAAGAGCGATCTTCAAGGTAAAGCAGAGCCCTACCCACAGTTATGTTTTAGCCAACACCAGGCTATAACCGAGCGAGCAAAGCAACTTGTAGCCGGGCACTCGTGTGCCAATGATCCGTCGTCACGCGCGAATCCCTGTCAATTCAGTACGTTTAAATCGTCGCCAGTTAAAGCAACGCCGGACGTCGGGTCCCTGGACATTGCAGGCCTTAATATAGGACCAACGAGTCGCGCAGAATTGAACTGCGCCGCGTCCCGCGATTACGCCGGGCCCAGGCTGCCCGACAGCCATAGTCCTGACGCGTCCTTTCGCCAGCCGGACAAACAGACGTACTTTTTTCAATCGTACAAACAGGACGATGACATAGACTGCGAGATGATGATGTTCGAGCGTTCAACGGCCGACGAGAGAAAGATCGCCGACCACGAGGACGGCGTCGTTGCGTCAGGCGGCTCGTTGAACTGTTTCGGCGGACCTGAGAAAGAGAAAACCGGCGTCGATCGCGAGGACAAATGGCAGAAGGCGTCCGCCCATTGCGGACGATACTATGTGTCCGGTCGGAACGCTCGTCGTCCCCCGAGGACCGTCGAGTTCCTGGAGAAGGAGGGCGAGATCTTTAAGATAAGCAGCAGCGAGCTGCTGCAGGATACGTCCACTAAGAAGAAGCGGAACGTGTCGTTCAATAGCAAAGAGAAGGCCCACAGAAGCATGGAGTCGTTGGAGAGGAGCATAGACCTGTCCGCGATGGACACGAAGAGTCAGGATTTATTTTGCACCGAGCGATCGATGCCGGTTTTTCACGGCAAACAGATAAGCCTCGACTCGTCGCAGAAGTCGAAGAGGTCCATGGACTCGTCCGGGAACAAGGCCCAGAAACGGCCGAATTTCTTTCAGCGCGTACGAAGAAGCTGGCATTTTTTACTCATGAAGCGCAGACTCAAGCGACGAAACAAATACGAACGGCCGCGGAGCGGCCATGAGAAGTGCGAGTACTTCCTGTGGAATTTGTCGAGCGATCCGCAGCCCCAGACCGATCCAAACGCGTTCCCCAAATCGGACTATAACGAGAAGAAAGATGAATCGCCAACGGCCAATATCAACGATAAAAACGATAAAAACGATGTAAACAATAAAAACGATGAAAACGATGAAAAACAAGGCAACGATCAGAAAGTCGAGGACGACGATAAAGAACGAAAAGAGAAGGGAGGCGAGACGGAGCAGAAAAATATCACGATTGTAGTAACAGACGGCGACGTTGATAAAACAGACGTTGATTATAAATCGTTGGACAAAGATACCGGCGATAAGCATCCGTCGGATGCGAACGATACAGAGAATCTTCCCTCGATAGTCACGAACGATTGGGCAGACGGCGTATCGAATTTGAACGCATTGAACCACGCCAGGCAATCGAACGAATCCGTCAGCTACGGCATACTGCACGGCACCCTTGATATCCTAAAGGGTATCCTGTTCGATATTTTTCTCTGCGTCTGCATTTAAGCCCTGCGGCCTATATTTATGAAACCCTCGCGGAACGACGAACCGTGAAACTCTCGTCGCTATTAATCGTCGACTTTTCGTATGTTGTTATGCCAAGGTTTTTCCCCTTCTTTGTATCGCATTACGCGTTTCTGGGTGTCCGTGTCACGGCGCAACCCTTTCCGTGCGGCGTTTGCACATAGGCGACGTTCACGGCCTAGTCGACGGAGAACCATTTTGCCCGTTCGCGAATTACGTCACGCTCGGAACAGCCACGCGTGAGCGCGCGCAACTTTTGCTGTGATTTAAGGGGGTCCCACGATGAGTACCGCACGGGGAGTGTTACAGTCGACCATCGTACCGCGCAGATCGGGCACGACTTGGATTTCGTTCGACAATTGTGACACGAGATGTCGCAATGCGCGAGATCATTATTGCGTCAATGCTGTACTTCCATTGTTTAGAATTAGGCTGAGCTAGATGTGCACGTCTTTTCCCGCGGACTGAAAGCATCGGGATTATGATACAAGTACAATAGACAAGTACGCTCAACGGGTTGTGTCTTAGAACCAGTCTCGGGGTATCCTGTTTCCGATGTGCCTCTTGGAACTTTCGACGCGCGTGCACGTGCAGAGCATTTCGCTATACTCGCTTCGTTCACCGATTGCGACGTTCACGGGTGTTAAAAAGGGGGCGGGTTGTTCTACGCTTGCATTTCCTACGGGTCAGCTTTCTTGATCTCTGAAATTTTTATCAAATCCATGAATTTTCTGTGGTTAAAAGAGACACGCGTTGTACCGTCTTGCACACACCGACTGATTAATCCTATCAATACGATGTCCCTTTCACACGCTATTTATTCTCTCCTTCGTCTGTAAATTAATAACGCCGGGTTAAGGGATCGTGTAGAGAAATTCGCCGGGGCTTTATTGCGTCCCAAGAGGTGCGACAGGGGTCAGAAACATATTGCGAAAGTTCCTTTATTTTTCCACTTACGAGATAAGGAAAGAAAGGCACCGAGAAAGAAGAATGGCCACGCGAAATAATCCGTTGCACGGCATAACAGCGTACTCGCCCACTTTGGGTCGAGCCTTCACAGTTATTGTAATCGTTGTTCACGGAGGCAACTGGCTCTGTCAAGCCGACGAGGCACGTTAATTCGTCAAGTCGTATATACATATATACATATATTTTCATATTAATCGTGTTACGTAATATCTACCAAATACTGCCCGCGTAATCGCAACGGCTGCGTCTTTTTGTATACAGAGCAGACGTCGCGACGGAAAACGACGTCCATCGTCGAAACGTGGTGACAACGGGGTCACTAGTCGGTTTCCCATCGATGCACCGCGTGCGTTCGCGAGTCGAACGCGAATTTCTTCGTTGGTCCCATTTCGTACCATCGACGAGTGTATCGATTCGAAAGGCAGATAATTTTCGATCGCAAATAAATGAAATTATTTGATCGTTCGAACGCGCTGCGTTTGGAATGGTGACACGGACACGAAGGTCCAGGGAAACATCCTAAAAGGGGATTTCCGTTTTACCGAGAAAAAAAAAAAACGCTTTCGTCCGGTAAACGAAATTGAAGATCAATCGTGCGTATCAATTGATATTCGTTGTTCGGTTTCGATGTGTGCACAGGAGTCGTTTTTGTAATCGAATGGATTTATCGTAGGAGCCTCGTAGTTCTTGTTATTGCGATTCTAAGGTGGTGGCAAAGTTTCGGTACTCCGTTTTCATATATAAGGGCGTGGACAGGTTGGAGGGGTCATTTAGGAAGGTGTAAGTGGAGGGTGGGTGAGACAGTGAGACTGTTGGACATGAACTGTGAGGCTCAGTGTTTTTTTTTCTCGTATCGTAATTAAGAGATAGCATTATCAGATATCGATCCAGCTCGTTTATTTAATCGTTCATCGTTTCGTCGCTACGACGATCGAGCATTGTAATCACATCCCCCTTCGACGTTTCTTCTTTCTTGTTCTTCGATAGGAAAAGAAAAAAAAATGAAAGAAAGGAAAAGCAAACATAGGAGAGGGAGTAATCGTTTCTCGCACGAAGAAGTAACAGGCACGTCTCGTCTTCGTCTCGTTCATTATTTCATTACCTCATGCTTACTCGAACTTCGAATTTCTTTTTCTGTACTTTTGTTTCTTTGATTCTCGCGCGATGGAGGAAGTTCGAATCGTTACGGACGAGAGGGTTAACCCTTTCGCTGGAAAAATGAAAACGTCCTCGATGCGATGGCTGAGACAGCACCGATGCTATCAACGTCGAGAGGCTATTCGTGTAAACATTTAGACACTGTTTAATTATCCAAAATACCATTTAAAGACGTAATTGCAGCGATGATTGCTGCGGGGAATACTTGCATAAATCTGTGGCCGAACGGTTGCTCGTTTCGTGTGGTCTGTCGAATATCTGAGAACGCGTATACATGTGTGCGTCCTTCTTAGCGAAAGGGTTAAAACGTGAAACAAATTAAATTTCCATCGTCACTTGCCGAGGGGTTCTTGCAATTTTCCTACGATTCTTCACCCGACAGTACACGATCTTGCTCGAATTTCTATGTCGGCCATTTTCCGCAACAAAATCTACGGATTGGTATCAATTAGTTAATTAATTAATATTTTTTGTTATCTCCGCATTTAAGACCTATCATGCATCCTCTGTTCACAGACTTCGTATAGCCGATCGACCAATCGGGTCCTCGATTTCGAATCGACGAAAGGAAGCACCTCGGGAGCCGAAAAGGTTACCAAAGTTTAGATAGAGATATTGAGTCATAGTTTTTCTAATTTTGTTTTTTGTCGTTCCCTTTTTTTTTTTCTATTGCATCAATTACAACCTCGAGGGTTCCTTTCGTTCGACTGGTTCTCGATTGCCGACGACTTCTTCTTGAACGCTGAATCCTGAGTGTCGTTATTTATCTTTCTTTCCTCGATTACGTGATAAATCTTGCTTTTCTCGCCCTGCACTGTTCGTTTTCTCATCGTCTTCATCCAAAGGGAGAAACCGTCTTCGTAATTGCGCACCTGTTTGTAATCGTTCTGTTTCATTTTAATCAATAGTGACGTTGATGATAATAATGATAATGATAATAATAATGATAATGATGATGATGAAGAGAAAGTAGCAAATAAATGTTTTTCCATTCAAGGACTGGTCTCTTTATTTATTTCACCACATGAACATTGTCGATTATCCTTGTCTAAATTTTTCTTCGCACTTGGCTTGAATGGAAAAACCAATATCGTAGATTTCCTTCGTGTATTTCATTTTTTTGTTTGTTTTTTTTTTTTTTTTTTTAATTGATACGCAAGAAATCGCGAATCTGCTTCACTTTCTTTTATTTCTCTGTTCGATTCTATCGCATCATCTGTCCTAACGAAGGCGGTATCGCAATACTTACATTTCGTTCGTTCGTTCGTGACGTCTCGAGAATTACTTTTTTTTTTTCATCTCAATTGCCAAGCGTGAAAAACTCGTGCGATCGGTGGTTTTCCCACTGCGGCGTAAAAATATTATCGTCGATTATTTCATTTTGAAAGCGATTTCACAGTTTCGCAAATGGCAGTCTTCAATTGCAGTGATTACTAAAGTGTCGAAATGATATCATCTTTTTTATTAGTCAGTTAACGAACGAAAAAAAACCATTAATCGATCTGGTCGAGCATGCAACTGATCAATCGTTATAGAATGTATTTGACGAAAATAATGTTCCCATCAATCGGCTATTGGTCCTTCCTTCTTAGAGCGTTCATTCGAAGCATCGACTGGACGATAGTCTCCTACGTAATTTTCTATGGATGTTCAAGGTTTGTGGATATTGTTAACGATCATACCTTTCGTCGAAGTAATATCACAATTGACTAGAATTATTAGCGCGTTCACCATCGATCTTTCTTCGATAGGACAGCATTGACTAGACACGAATGGAAAGGAGACGCCTCATTGTTTCCGTTCTGAATTCGATATCCGGCCAAGTGATCGATATTGTCCATGGAAAGGGTTAAACAATAGTATAGAGTAGAATAGAGAAATGAATTCCTCTCTTTCAACCAGGTGGCAAGCCGTTGTGTCATTTGTACGTGTAGCAAGTGTACCGTAAGGGAACAATCTTTGTACCAGCGCAAAGAAAAACATTGAGTGGATCGAAAAGTAATGTCGAAAGTTCAAGTAAGAAGGAATAGAGACATTTTTTCTTTTTTTTTATACAGGAAATTTGATTAAATAACGTTCTTTTGTCAGAGTTGCATATGTTTGCCTTTAAGATCGCAGAAATTCGGTATTACTTCTTCACCGCGGTGAAAAATATAATGGTCCACACGTAAAACGAATGTGGAAGCAGCTCGAGTGAACTGACATAGATATGGATTGAAACAATTTCGTTTTACGTGGCCATGGTGGCCATGATTTCGCACTGGGCGTTAAAAATCAATGTTACCACAGGGACAGATGGAAGTCCAAACAAACGATAACACTTACTACGGTGAGTGCATAATTTAAAGACGTGGAGTTTAAACGCCAAGCGAAATGCAACGAAGAAGAAAATAAAGTGGAATCGAATCAAGTTTAGATACCACAAATTTTTTCCCCTGCCACTTGCCATCGTGTTTCTAACTCAGTATTTAATACGCCCAATAAATTTCGTTTCTTTATCAAAGCATGCACTACAACTGTATACGAAACAGTATATAAAATAGAATTTTAAACAGAATACAACGCAGTGTACAGAATAAAATTCAAAACTGTACGCAGAACAGTATACAGAATAAAATTCAAAACTGTATTCAGAACAGTATACAAAATAAAATTCAAAACTGTATGCAGAACAGTATACAGAATAAAATTCAAAACTGTATTCAGAACAGTATACAGAATAAAATTCAAAACTGTATTCAGAACAGTATACAGAATAAAATTCAAAACTGTATGCAGAACAGTATACAGAATAAAATTCAAAACTGTATGCAGAACAGTATACAGCATAAAATTCAAAACTATGCAGCACAGTACACAGAATAAAATTCAAAACAGAGTACAACACAGAGGTGTGCGAAGTGAAATAAGCACGTTTAATTAGGAGACACGATATTTAAAATGAAAGATATATAACATAAAAGATTAAGAATAAAAAATACAGGCATCCAGAATAAATTTTCTGATTCCCCGTTACTTTTGTTTTCAGCATCCGGTGCCGGTGGCCAGGAACGAAGGGTCAGCATGAGGTTGCACCGTAGGGATGCAGCCGCAGGGGAGATGCAACCGAAGACCAAGTGAGTTGCAATATCACGACAAAACGTCAACGCAGAATGCACCTAAGTATAACTCGCTCTGCTAGCATTTAGGGAGTGGTCTTTAACTGTCCTAGTCTCTCGTAACCGGTCCTATGTAATTGTACCGTGTACGAGTGAGGCCTTTACGTTCTCTAATGTCTCGTTCACGGAGCTTTGTTTTCTTTTTTTATACGATTAACACGTTCGTTACAATTGTGAATTGTGCATCGGATACAAATTTCCACCGCAAGACCGTCCTTCGTATCTACTTGGTTTCTTTTTTCTTTTTTTTGTATCTTTGCATTTTTCAACAATTTCCTGCGGGTCGTTGGAACAGACTTTTCTTATTCGTTTGACTGTAATTCGCTATTTTTTTTATTTCGTTTATTGTGTCGAACTAAGTGACTCAATGGTTCTCCCGTTTGTTCTTAAACACGAAGAATGATAATCTTGTATGCGTGGAAAAAAAACGTTACCTTTGCTATGCTTTTTTTTTTTGGTAGAAAACGGCGAGTTTTCTTTGAACTCGTAATAAGTCGACGAATCTTTGATTAAAAATGTTTAAGTAAATTTTTCATCAAATATGATCATCGTTCTTAAATGGAGAAGGGGTTGGTGTTTACAGGAAAAAGAAAAGGAAGTACGTTTTTATTGTTTCAATTATATCGCGCGAACTTACCGTCCAGGGTTAACCAGTAACATTGTTGTATTTAGTTTCTTGCGAACGATTTTTGCGGTTCACCGTGCGCGCTCATTTCGCCGATAGAAGAACTCTTTTTATCATTTGTACAATATGTCGATTGCAACGAACGTGTTCACATTTGGTTCTCAACGAGGTCTATTTTGTATCGAATGTTTGACCTGTCGCACTTTTCCAGTGTGTGTTATTTTCCTTTTTCTTTTTATTACTATTATTATTATTTTTCTTTCTCTTTGCTCGGTCCTGGTTTTTTGTGGAAATAATTTTGGCAAGTCTCCCCCGTGTATCGTTCGTTTGCAGCATTAAACTGGTATATTCTGATTGGTCCGATCGCAAACGAAGGATACGATAATAATAATAATAATAATGGATAATAAATATGGGTCTGGTGTGAGTGGTTGAACGTTCAGGTTGGTTATCACTGGAACGACGAATAGAAAGTAATTTTTTGTCACGTGAGGGTGTCGCAGGTGATTTCTGTACAATTGCCACATTATCAACACGTTTTTCGTATTTTTTACGCGATACAGAGTACAAAGTATATATCGTCTTTTTCACTCGTAAAAACAGTAAATATACAAAATTTTACTATTCCATAAAAGATGTGGGCCGATAATTGATAGCATATAATTAAATTTAAGTCCGCAGTAAATACATGCGAAGGGAAATTCTCTTCTTTGGTCAAACGGAACAGGCGAACCCTTTCCTTACATGATAAAATAAAATAGATAAAAAAAATATGTACATATATACTAAGAAAATATTTGTCCATTCTTTCACACTCATTATTCGCTATTCTTAACGCTTCTGTTGCATTCGAGTCAACGCGACCAGAGCCTGCTTTCACGTTGGTACAGACTTTTCATTAGAAGCTTCTCAATTTTTAACTTTGTAACGCGGACAAAGAAATCGAATATTGCCTGGCCCGATTTTTAATTATTAATCTAAAGAGTTACGCTGTACGATTATCGTTGACCGCGATATTTCAAATATCTTTAAACAATGATAATGAAGTATCCATTTAAATTCCACGATGTACGTACATACAGTGAAACGCGTGCAGAACACCAATTATTGTTACCGTTGCTCACGTGACAAAAGAAACAAAAATTCCTCACCAGTGTCTCAGTTCGTCGTCAGATCTGAAACAGTTGTCCCTGTTCTGTATTGTCTGGTCTTTTTCTGTACACGTGTATAAAATTCGTCGAGCTTCTCACACTTGGTGCTGCGATTAGATATTGCATGGAGCATTGCGCACGAGTACGGGTGGAAACGAAGGGGAAAAAAAAAAGAAGAAAAAAGAAAGAATCGCGTTTGCAAGCGAAGTATCCGAATATATGATCTCTTTTTCCTTAACTCTTTGTTCTCTCGATCCTTCGATCGAGTTGCTGTCGCAACTTTCTTCCATCGAGTCATGGTTCCTCGTCTTCTGGCCTGCGTGTGTTTTTTTTTTGTTGTTTTTTTTTCCCTTCGAAGAATTTCTACGACATCTCGACACGTCTCCATTGTCTCTTCTTATTTCTATTCTTATGTTCGCATACGCGTCACGTTTCTTTGTTTCTAGTTTCGATAGCGATATAATAATAATTTTCACGTCGTCGAATTTTCGTTTCGCGACGAAACGAGGAAAGGAGGGGAACGGTTTTTAACTCTTTGCCTTGCGATAACGTGGGGCACTCGTGTTCACGAGGGTATACAGTACCGCAGGAAAATATGATAACTTTGCGTAATAAATGTAACAACTATTGTAATAATTCTTTGAACAGTAATTTCTTTGGCATATCATGTATTAAATAATGAGGAATGTGGATTTAATTGGGCGTCGTTTTCTCCTTTGCAAAAGTTTAGTGGAAATGTTCACAAAATCTTGATTGGTAAATTTAATTAAGTCTATGCTTCGTTTACGCCGAGCAATTGTTATAAAGTATTAACTTTCGTTTTGTAGTTATCTGTAAATAGAATCGCAATAGGTTGCATAGTATAAATGTTGTTATAGTTATGTGTTGTAGAATTGTCGGACGGTTTATATCGTTGCGAAGAGGAAAGCAACGTTCAAGAATACTCGTGTAATTCATTCGTTAATACATGAATCGGTGAAGAAGTGGCTCTTCAATGGTTCCGTTGTAGTTTTGCTCGGTACTGACAATTGAAAAGAAGAATCAAACTATCGTGAATTGTTGAAACTGTGCGATTGTCCAATGAACGAATTCAATTAAACACTGGCTCGAGTTATGATATCAACAATCGTTAGGCAAAGGGTTGAGATGGATTTCGTCGACGCACGAATTACGAGAATATTGTAGAGATTCAACTGCGTACAATTATATACACATACACCTGAGAAGGGTATAAATTTCTGAGCGCGAATTCGTGCCAATCTTATTTAGTTACACGACTCGCGTTCGTCTTATATTATTCTATTCTATTCATTTTCGTCTACTTAACTTTCGTTCCGAATCGTGATTCGTTAGAGTGATTCCTTTGCTTGCGAATTATAGAGGTCGATGATGGATGTCAGTGTTTAGTTGCATCGAGCTCCAATTTGTCAGGTACACTGTATTTTTTGTTTCTTCTTCTTTTCTGTTTATTTGGTAGATTGGTGTCTTGATACCGTGGCATGGTTCTCCCTCGATTGACGTAGATCCAGGGAGAAATAAATTGAGAGTGGAGGGGGAGTGCACATTTTGTCATTTGGAAAGAATATTCATTGTTAACGATTAGTATATAAATCTGTACTGATTTGCGAATGATCGACTGATTAGAACTGGTACATTGTTGGACATATTTATACAGGAAAATATTCTGCACTGTGTATAATAGAAGTATTTATTATCTTCCTTCGTGCTTTTGTTATTTCGTGCATTTAAAATGTTTGTATTATCATTATTATTATTATCGGTTTTAATCAGTACAGTCTGTTTGTACTTGCATCTGACTCTTGCACATTATCCTAAAATTCGTTCATTAAAGTCACAAGTCGGAAAATATGAAAGTAGGATTATTTATTTTGCAAGGAAAAGAAGTTTTGTCTGCTATTCGATGATTATCCTAGTTAAATGGGAAAGAAATTTCGCGCGTAAGAATTTATGATTCCAACTATCACTTCGGATCTGTGCAACAATAATAATAGTAACAATAATTTAAAAACGAACAAAAGACTTAGTTAAAAAAGAATAAAAATTCTTTCCAAGTGCAACGTTGCTGAGATCATATCTGCCTGCTGTATCTGGTGCACTGGGATTCTGGTTCTTTCCTTCCGTCACATTTCGAAACACATCTCTCTCTCTCTCTCTCTCTCTCTGTATATTATTTTGTATTTTTTTGTAAGGATCAAAAGCGCGACAAGAGAGCCACGTAAAATATTAGCCTCTGTCCTCTACTCACGTGGCCCCACCTGGTATCTTTTATATAATTTCACCTTCACTTGCTTTCCGTCACGTGTACGCAACGTGAACTACCGATATTATGCACCGCGTGAACGGTGTGCAATGACAGCTAATCGATCTGAAAATTCCTTGAAATCATACAGCAGTCTCACTGGAAGCTTACCTTCGAATCTTAAAAATGATAACTCTGTATAACACCACCTTTCCAATTCTTCTCTCTGATTTTTTTTGTTTTTAATTTTCCTATCAAAGCACCTGGTCGATGCTGAACTTTTTTGTATTTAAAATAAATTCCACGCGATAATTCTACGAGCGAAGAAACGTCGAACGGTAAATGACAAAACACTTGCTTCGAATTCGAGGAATTCTAGTTAAACCAACGATTCGAACGTCCTACTATCGCACGACTAAATTTGTTTGTGAGCCATTGTATTATCTCAAGGTATGAATTCTGGAAGGAAATAATGTGTGCGTCGTTCACGTCCATCGGTATGCCCAGTGTCGTCGATCGTAGGCAATATCGAATGCTGAAAATCGTCTATCGCCAAATTACTTTGTCCGACTTTCGAAAGACACGCAAATAGCACCTGTCGCGAATGAGAGCGTAACGGGGAAAAACAAGTAGGAAACCGGAGATTGTTGAACGAACGATTGCAAGATAATTAATTTTAATTAACAACCTGCTCTGGTTAATATTTCATCGTTCGAAGCTGATGGTGAATAATCGTTCGAACTAATTGAATTAATAAACAATTATTTCGCCTTCGCATATCGTACTTTCGTGACATTCATTTAATACTGCTAATAATAGTTAATGGTTATCCAACAGGACTCTAGTAATAATTACGTTTGCCAATTAAATGCAACCGATTTCTTTCGACTACGATTCCAACTGTTGATTGAATTATCATTCGTTCACGGCAGCGCTGAAGCATTCGAAACTGAGTAATCTGCTTTCTGAATCGATTCGGTTAATAAACGCGTGGAACTTTAATTGACTCTCTTCGCGCTTTGCTCAGCGATTGATAGTGGTAACAATAATATCGTTCCTCGTGCCTCCTCCTCCGAATAATTAATTACGCTAAAATCAATGAAAGTAATTCGTATAATAATCAAAATAAGAAATATATGAATTGAATCGCTTAATTGCTTGATATAATTATTAAACGCGAATTGCTGTATCACTAGTATTTTCTCTAGCCAATGTTATCAGTGAACCGCTGTCCACAGATCAAGGCGAATCGTTGAAAGTTGAGAGTTAATAAAGATTAGCCATGGTAATAAGTAAACATCCATATAGTCAGCACACTCACTGTGCTTCCAATACTGAAACTTAATCAATGATGTTGTAATAATTTGTTACACATTTATCTCGACGAAAATGGAAAAAAACCTCGATTACACTTGGCATACCGACGGCACTATGGGCATTCGCTTGCACGTTGCTTTCCTTCCTATTTTCTTTTTCATTTTCATTATTTTTTATTGTTTTCCATCTTTTCTCTCTCTCTCTCTCTCTCTCTCTCTCTATTTCTCCCTCTGAATATTTTCTCGCGAATTGAAGGTACACGATACTTGTAATCAGAGAAGAAAGTATTAATTCGGAGAAAGGCAAAAGAGAAAGAAAATATTCACAAGTAAATGTATATATGAAAGAAAAACAGAGTAAAGAGCAAAATTGTAAATTCGCGTAAACAATACACTGGAATTCCGCTTTATGTTCTTTCGTTGACTTTTTTTGCAGGTAACCGAAAGCTAAGACACTAATTCTAAATCGCAAAAGTAGGCAAAGAGGGGGCGAATGTAATCTCCTGTGCCACGGTAGCAGACACCGACGAAAAACTATAAAACAAACAAAAAATACTGAACGATCGTGGATTCTAAAACGAACGAAAAATCGTAATAACAATAATAATAATAATAATAATATTAATAATAATAATAATAATACGAAAGCGTGTTCGCCTTGCGATCCTTCACAACTCTGACCTCTCCCAGGCCCAAGTCGCGAGTCGAAAAAAAAAGGAGTAAAAATAAAAATGAAAGATCTCTCTTCTCGTGTCTCTTGCTCTCGATCCTCCTACGTCTCACACACATACACACTGACACCGATGCGTTCTCCATTCTCGCCGTTCTCATCGACCAGACGACGAAAAGAAGAAACAGGATAAAGGAAAGTAAACATTTTTTATAACAATTGACTCGCATCGTGCGTTCGATTCGACATCGAAATTAACCCACAGGAAGAAAGAAAAACGCAGAAAAATAATGAATCGTCAGGTTGAGAAGACACTTTCGGTTCAGCCAGGTCGAAAAGACGAAACGAAGAACCGTACTAACGATTTCCCCCATAGAAATAAATAAATGAACGACGCAGCAACTAAACGAATCAAACAATTGTACATAGATGATACGTGTATTATAATGTTGAATACCAGCTGACGTCATGGGCGGATGATAAAAGATATGAAACAGACACAGAGTAACCCTCGTCGAGTACCCAAAAAGTGGAGAACGAACGAAAAATTCCCAAAGAAGAAGCAGAGCCGGTGAACAGAACGAGAAACGTGTGGACGAGGCTACGAAGACGCAGACGAAATTGGGCCGAATATTATAAATAAATAAGAAAGAAAGGAGAGGCAGAGGAAAATTATTTTAAACAAACACACACACACAACACGGATGGAATTTTGGTTGTGTTCGAATGGACGTGTGGAAACAGATAGCGCGATAATTATATACAAATATTCGTACTGTATTTTATTTCAAAGAAACGTCAGTACAATGATATATATATATATATATATATATATATATATATATATATATATATATATATATATATATACAGAATTACCATACAAACTGCACGATCTATCGATCATGTCAATCAGGCTGGGATAAAACGTTCGAAACGCAGTCCAATCACCGACTTCTTTTTTCTTTTTTCTTTTTTTTTTTATCTTTCATTTCCGCAAACATCGTCCTCGTGAACAACAATCATGGAACAATTATCGACGGTGTAATACCTTTCGAAGGCAAAACGAAAATCGGAACGCAACCGCGTATCGATCTCGATCATTCCTCGCTATAATCCTCTCGCCGGCACGTTAATCGATGCGCGGCGAATCTACACGGGAGCAACCGTGCCAACAAACAAAGAACATTTCTGCTTTCTTCTCCAAGGACACGCTAATGGATCGTTATTCGCGATCGACGGACGGTCCACGCTTGTCGTAACCGATTACGAGTAACGAAGGATCGACGGGCGCGACGTCGAAGAACCGGAAACCGACGGTCGAACGTGTCCGGTACTAATGGGAACCATAGAACGAGTCTTTGCCAAAGGAACGGGAACGCGTGATCCAACGGGGTAGACCGGAATTTGGTGATAAATCTGGATGCCTGCGTTGATCGTTTAACGTTTATTGCACCGCGACTGTGAACGAGACTGGGCGAACCGAGATCGTTACGAACGTGACTTGTCTCTACGTGCAATCGTGGATGTGTGATCGTCGAGCGGTGTTACGATACCGGAAGGCAATACGATCGTTACACTGACGCGAGTACCCCTTGCCACGAAGGGTGAATGCTGCTTTTTCTGTTATCTTTGTACCATTTTTATTTTCTACTTTTTTTTTTTTTTATTAATAAAAGAACGACATACAAGGAGGCAGGGTGTATCGAATATCGGACGCGCTCTGTGCAGGCGATGTTTCGCGATGCTCAGAATGGGTGGCGAGTGTACAGTACGCGATTTCGATTACGATTTTCATTGTTTTTCTTTTTTTCTTTCTTTCGTCGCAGCGATATCTCGTCACTCTCTCGATCTCGCTGGCATTTTTTTTTTCTTTCTCAATCTTCCTTTGCTCGACGATTCCTTTCGTTCATCGATTAGTTCTCGCGGAGGATTCCCCAAATCGGTAGAGTGCTTGTCGTCAATAGTTGCACCTGTCTCGTCTTTAAGTTTCTGCTAATCCATCTGAACGATTCTTTCCCCGTGATCGCGATGGAGGAAAAATGAACAAAATTAAATACACAGAGACCAAAATCGTTCGTCGTTGCCGTTATAAAACGCGCGTTTAGATTTACCGATCTCAATCCTGTAACCACCAACAATTCTCCCCCACCCCTGTACATTCCACAATTGAAAATACAATTTGTACGTAGACAGAATCGGCATCAGAGGCTGGACGATGGATCACGGACGACGAAATTAACGAACACGCGGAACCGCGATCCCCAAATCGACAGAGGCGCGAAAATCAAGTCGAACCGATCGCACGATCCGATCTCCGTCGAAGCGAACGTGAAGAAAAGCACGCGGAGTCAGGACCCGTTGCGATAAGCGTTCCACGAAGAATCGTAGACGACCCTCCCCCCCTCGGATCTCGCGTCGAAAAAATTAACAGCTTCCGCCATATATATATGTTTCTGCGTGTGCGTGGCGTGTGTGCGTGCGCGCGTGTGTACCGTTGCGCGCGACGTGCGACTAGCGAGAGATTCAGGAATAATCGTGGACCGTGAAAGGTAGACAGGCAAGAAAAAAGGGAGAGAGAAAATTTTCACGAGAAAAAGGAGAAATCGATTGTATTGGTTAAAGAGGATCATCTGTGGCGAAATAAAAATATAAGGGGGTCGGGGGGGGGGGGGGTGACGATTCTATGAAACTAATTATCGATTCAGCGTACTGTACGATTCTCGCGTCCGTGTCGTTCCTGTTTCGTTTTACTTCTCGTCCTATTTCTATCGTCATTGTCATCGTGATTTTTCTCACCGCGAGCAGCAATGAAATCGCGCGTGCATCGAGGCTGAATTTTTCTTTCGCTCGCCAGTGTTCGTACCTCCCCTCGCCTTGGTACCACCTCTTGTCGATCTTGTTTTTTTGCTATCGTGGTTTCGTTTATGTTGCAATACGATTTTATCGATTTTTTTTTTTTTGAAAATTGTTAAACAGGGGTGGACTAAATTTGATGAATCGTTGAACGGATATCGGAACTCATCCCTGATGATCGTCGTCTGTGTCCAGTGTGTACGGTTCTGTGTGCGTGGCGGTGTGTGTGTGTGTGTATTTTGCGTTGCACGAGTGTGCACTTGCGAGAATTCCGGTGACCAAAGGGTTGACGCGGACAGAGGAGAGGGAGGAGGACTATCATAGAGCACGAGAGTGTTATTTTTGTTTGAAGTTTTTCTTCTTTTTTTTTCGCCTTCGTTCTTCGAAATCATGGTTCAGGGAAGGTGGCTCTCTGTTTCTGTCGTCACGCGAGGTGTTTCAGGGATTTTATGTTTGCGCGCACGCCGAGATGGTAAAGAATTTTGTCGGTCGGAATTAAGGGTTGGACGCGACGGTTAAAGAACGCGTGACGAAGAAAGAGTATGTAGGAATAGGGGTAAACGGATAGGTCGAGGGTCGTGAACGTTGTTACATCGAGAAATTCGATTGCTTATTGGAGTTTATGTTTAGCGTAATTATATTGCGTTGACTCACGAAATTTTGTTGAACGTATAGCACAATTAGAGTAAAAGGGACGGCGCTGTCCAGAGAAGAAACGCGAGGAAGTAGAACTTTGTTTTTTATTCTTAGTTTTTTAAAACTATTGTTCTCGCGCGAGAAAGGTTTTTTTTGTCTCAAGCTAAAACGAAGGATTGAAGGATTGAAGGATTGATTTCATTCGATATTTTCCTTTCGATACATGAAACATCGTTTGCTCCTCTTCAAATATTTTCACGACCTCTTTTTTTGGAAAGCGAAAGTTTCCAATGAGTTTGCAAGCTGTTTCGAATCTTTCTCTTTATATAAAATATAAATGTACAAATGTCAAGTACAATTATTTCCACGAAATTTTCCTTATTACGTGTTCCTCGCCATTCATTAATTTTTTTCACCGAAGTCGATAAAATCTATATGTATAAAGATAAATGTCAAATACGAATGAAATCGATCGATCGATAGACCACGACGATCGCGCAGGATCGACGGTAGAATTCGCGAGTAAACGTACTTTAAGCGTACTAAATCGACCATGTATCGATTCGCGAGACGATTTTCTATATATGTACATAGATACATGCAATATACCATGATCTACCTATCCCATCCGGGAGAACGAATTATAAATCACGATGAAGCGTATTTGTGTACGATGAATGATCATTGTTCCCCTGTGCGTCTCGCGAGACGAAACGAAAGATCTTTTCTCACACAGCGACACCTGTATCTCACGTGTACCATTCTGTATTTTAGTCCCGGAGGCGTATCGTGTACCCACGTACGATATACGCATCGCGCACTGGTATCGTGTACACGTGGCCGCCGTGTGAAAGAGATCGAGCCGTTTCCATGTGAAAGCAAATCACGAATGAAACCGCTGTGAGCTTTTTCGCTTGCCTTCTTCTATCCTCTTCATCTTATTCCGTTTTTGTCATTTCGCCTCCGCATTACCGCAATCGCTCATCCGACCTTCATTGTTTCCGTCGCGAGACAAAGAAAAAGGGAGGACAAAAGTACCCAGGACGATGGGGAGGGGAGCGTGTCGCAGGAAGAGAGAAATGTTTACGAACGGGACCGATGCGCTTGTATGTGTGACCCCTTCGCGTGCCCCGATTGTCACGATAAATCGTCGTCGGGCCATGTTCCGCGTGCTTTCGTTGCACTCTGCTAGACGAAACGAAAAGAAAAGAGAAATAAGAATAAAAACAAACAACTCTTGCCATCTTTGAGACTCGGCCTTTGTTTGCATTCACGTTTTCTTTCTTTGTAGGTTGATGAAAAGCACGAGCGGCTAACCGATCGACTAAACGTCTCTAGGCTACCCACGGATTTTAATCGTCGAGTTTAATCCGTTGGCAGGTGTTTGAGGGGGCAAACGCCTTAGTCCGAGGGGCGATCGTAAAAACGAGTTCAGAGAGTGTCGTTCGAATTGCGTTTTCTATGGACCCTTATGCATTCTCTCCTTGGAATCGATTCCCGTTGTACAAGCCGAATATACACCGACGCTTTCGCCACATGTTCTCCCCATAGTTTCTCCTATCGTAGCCGGTGCATGTGTGTGCGTGCCTGAACGCGACTGTATGCATGTGTTCCGTTGTGTATGCACGATCTTCGAGGATGGCAAGAGCGCAGGATGCATCGGATAATTAAACGAATGAACGAAATGGAAATCGAAGAAGTAGAACCGCTGCGCTGATCGACCTGCGATAAAATAGAGCACAAGAAACGAAAGATAAGAAGGAGACGAAGGTTTGTCGACGCCGATATTATTGTGTAAGAACGACGAAACGAAAGAGAACGTATAAATTTCGGGGTTATGCTTACAACTGATCGATCGGGATTCATACGTCGACCGACGGTTAATCTTTGTATTTTCGTATTCATATGAAGGATATACGAATAGGAATATTCGTCGTACGAAGCCCTACGTTCTTTCTGATCAGTGATTGTTTTTTTCCCCCTCCCCATTGGAAGAACGAGGACTATAAGTTTCCGTTGGGTCGATCGTGGGCAATTCGAGCGAATTAAGCTTCAATTATCTCGGCATTCTTGATTCGAGTTCGTTAACTCGTGAAGTGCAATTGTATATAAAATGAAAGGATGGAAAAAAGAAAACAAATTGCTGATCGAAGTTGTCCGTTTAACTTGTTCGTCCATCGGTATACAAATGCATAATTCATTATGGCGACGATGACGCAACAACGAGTGATGCGTGGGGATGTGCGAGTTTTCTCATTGTTTTTCACCCTTTCTCTCTCCCTCTCTATTCATCCATCCTGTTTCCCTCTGTCTTGTTTTGTCTTGTTCCCTTATTTTGGTAGACGGACGCATATCGATGTGAAATTAATTCTTCGTGTATAATTGGAAATAATTGTGGCCGTGGGAGCGGTGCATAGGTTAACGACATGGACACGATTTTCCGGACAACAGAATTAATAATCAAAATAGGCAGCTATTTCATATATATATATATATATAAACGCCGAATTGTGTGGTGATTCCGAGCAGCGCGAATACGATGGTGCGCGATAAAGCATCGTTTCTACGTGTTTACCGATTTTAATACATACATTGTACTCTATCGAATCGTAGGATAGTGATTCTTAATATGCGACGTGTAGACGTGTATTTTTTGAAGTTCACGAAGGATGCCGTGGTATGTAATTAATTTTTTATATAACACACACGCGAAGCGACACCCGGAGTAACTGTTACGAAGGAAGCGCAGAGAAGGAAGAGAAGAAAGAAATTGCGACCAGTCTATACGTATTATTACTTTGCTATTTTCGTACTGCTATTTTCTTCTTTTATTTTACACTGTCTCCATATTTTTTTTTTGTTTGTTCTTTTTTTTATATATTTGTTGCGCGATTTTGCAGGACGATTAAGAATCGCCGGCATATAAACGATTAATTTGTGCGGAAGCGCGAGTGACGCTTGTTTTTGCGTTGATCGGGAAAGATGGCCGCGACGAAATCCGTGCTTGAATGATCAAGTCGAATGTAAAAAGAAAATGTGTGTGGTCAGTTATCGTACGCGAACGTTCCGTGCTTACGCAGCCTTGTTTCGCGTTTTTCTCCGCCATTTTATGTTCACCGTAGGGTATCGAGTAATTGTATCGATTAGGTGTGTCGAAAGCGAACGTTTGTTTTAGACCGGAAATGGCGGCGGCTGGGGTGCGCCGACGAAAAGCGACAGCGTCCCGTTTTCTAAATATTTTGGAGGAACGAGTTTTCCTTTTCGCGGCGAGACGCTCCTTGTTTCGTGGCGCCCCTCGTCGCCCGTTCGCCGAATTCTAGTTAAATAATAAAAAGAAAAGGAAAAAGAAAAAAAAGAGGAAACGAAGCGTTTTTTAAATTAAACGAGATAAACGAATAAACATGTTCGCCTTTCTCTTTATCACTGTCATCCCGAATTTACTCTTTTTTTTTATATCACGATTTTTATATTTGTTATTGATGTGATTTAGATAATACTTTTAATTATAAAGGAAAGAAGGTAATCTAGCAACGAATTTCATGAAAAGAAGGAAAGAAAAGTATTTCTTACTGAATAAAGTTCTTTTTATTTAACGTGCTTGTCCAAAGCATAAGCTTCTACTGATTTATTTGGTGGAACAGCATTTTCTTAGTTGTGTATGACTGCTCTTAAAATGCGAGATTGCGGTTAGTTTATCGTAAATGAGATTCCTGTAAGCAGTTTTACAGCGCCAAAAATCCTCCATCTATTGGCAAACAGACGCCATTAATCATAGAACTCCGATCGCTCAACAGGTATACTATCGCATCGATCACCTCGGACACTTCTGCAAGTTTAATCGTATAACAATTATTTCTAACATTAAAAAAAAAGAAGAATTCATTGTGCGTCGAAAAATCTGTCTTATGCAAGGAAATCGTTACATACCACCGAATCGACCCAATGGTATTTTGCTCAACATGGTCCTTGCTTTCTCTGGATCACTCCAACCTAGCTTGCCCATTTCCGTCATGATTACCGTCGGATTTACGGTATTCACGCGTATGTTGTACGGTCCAAGTTCTAGAGCCATAGTCCTGAAAAAAAGCACTTTTTATTTTAAATTTGAATCATGCGTTCGTTATCAGTTGCAGCTAAAATCAGGTAGGTAATGTAGGTTCATTATCCGCCATGTGCAGTTCAGCTGATAAGAGTCTACATCATTAACATTGCAGCACCCTTCGCTTTTATGATGCATTATAGTGTAATGGTCGATTCAGCTTTTATTACTATTTACTGTGGTTAATATATATTTTACTATTTACTTTCTGTCTCCTTGACCACGTACCGGACGTTAAATGAAATAAAAATTCTGTTTCCCCTTACTTCGATAGCATATCTACTGCACCTTTGGAGGCGCAATAGACAGCGTGGTCCTTTAATGCAGCCTGGCTAGCCTGTGAGGAAAGATTAACGATGCTACCGTTAACCTTTCTGTCGATCATATTCTTCGCTACCACCTGAGAGACATTTAAGACTGACTTGACGTTTACGGTGAACGTCGAATCGAAATCTTCCTGCGTGGTGTCGAAAAATGCATTGAGACGCGCAACGGCGGCATTGTTCACCAGAAGGTCGATTGGTAACACGGTTTGAATAGCCTCCCTGGTGGCGTCCCAATCGCTCAGATCGACGCAGACCGTCTGAATACGAGGATCTTCTGCGCACAGCACCTCCAGGTTCTTTTTCGTCTTTGACAACGCTACCACTTGACCTCCATACTTGGAGAGACGAAGGGCTAATTCTTTGCCGATACCTACGATTAATTATTTTATTTATTAAACGAGCAGTCTTTTCCTTTACGCCATAGGAATTGAAAAGCTGCAATTATGAACGCTTTTCAGGGTAAATGAGGGTGATCTATCTATGGTCATGGAATTATTTATTATACAATTTTTATTGTCAATTCGCGACGGATGATTTATTTTGGTTGATATTTAATTTACTGTTTTTTTTTTTAGAACTTTTGAATGAGAGAATAGTTGTAGTTAATAGAAGGCAAGTAATATAATATAATTTACAGGAGAATGGTATTTCCTGGACAGATATTGGGAGGTTAATAGGGCGGAATGAAATATTTAATTAGTGTATTCTGTATATTTAAATGGCAATTTAAAAAATAGCAATGGGTGATTATTAGGACTGAAATTTTCCATTGAATATGTTAATTGATTCATGGAAAATTTTGTTCTTAGTTTGGTCTATGGTTCGAGATAAGGATTATCGTAATTTATGTTGATCTAATAAAAAACAGGAAATACTATGCTGATTAGCGTTATTCAAATATTCTGTTGATGAGTATGTATGTATTAGCCGCGCGCAGAAAAAAAATAAATGGGATTAAAGCAAAAAATATGAGAAAGTTTAAATAAATCGTAACATGGGTTAAATTCCAGCTAAATTTTTCTATCATACCTTGTCCGGCACCTGTTACAAGAATCCGTTTTCCCTCGAAGTTAATGTTCATCGCTGCGAATGTGTTACCAACAGGCTGTCTAATAATGCTCGTTTAATATATTTGGACTGTCCCCCCACACCATTTGGTCTGTCCCCCCACACCATTGAGCAAGAACGATGACACTGATATCGGCTGGAACTTACAGGCTGTCACTGTACTATTACATGTATTCTCTAGATGGCAGGTTAATTGTACGGCGCTTATTCAAATTTGGATGTTCTATGACAGTAACACGAATCACCATTTGCAAACCTAATTTATAACAATTTATATTTTGAAAAGTATAGCGATTAGAACTACTTGTTTAAGAGACTTCAGTATTCCATGTGATAGTAGATGTTGGTGTTCGATAAGAATATTTGCAGACAAAAGTAAGGTATTACAGTTTTCTGAACTAGTCGAATAAGTTGGCGCCACGCCTTTCAAAATTGGGGAGTGAGGAAAGATATATCGAATTATCGATCACCTATCGATATTACAATACATGCGTCACCTACGGTTTATAGGTTCACTGTCAAACTCGTGTTTATGCAGAAGGTGGCCCGCGATAAACACATTATAAACGCATACGAAATTGTAGACAAGTGATGCTCGCCAGGTTTAACAAGTACTTTGAACAATCGATTAACCGCTTAAATGTGTAACAAGAATCATCAGTGATTCATGGATTGTATATAATTCGACGTCACTTATTATTTTTCCGTACGAATTTAGAGGTGAACTTATCTTCGCCCTTTTCGAGGTTAGTTTAATCCATAAAGTAATGTAAAACGCGTTCGAAAATATATTCGTTTATGATAGTTATTTATTTTTGTGGAATATGAAGGATTTAACGCTTACGAAACTACTGGTATAACCTATATTCGTCCTTCCGCAGGTTAAATTGGAGCATGCACTTGGTTGCTTAAACGATTATTGCAAATTTTCCTGTTAATTTCAAGGCAAATAATCGAAGGACAATAGTCGACAGCGAGGATCGCAGTCGATTTTCACATGATTACCACTATCATAAAAGCGATGACATCAGAGATGTTCCTAGGAAGCGGTGGCACGTTCCATCGGGCGTTAATCTTTATGTTGAAACTCGGATGGCAGTCACGTTTTCGACTGCCAATGCTTTTGCTAATTGTGTTTGTTGCGGAGGACTATAGGTATCAAATGCAAAACGAATTCGAGAATATTCCCGAACAGCAAAATCATTTCTGATTAAGGACACAGGATTATTCCTCCATGTAGATTGTATTGCGGAAGTGGCTGTTTTTTTTTTTCGTTATAGCCACCGAGAATGTGTGAAGGTATTTCTCACAATTGCAAAGGTAAAAGGGTAACTGTTAGTATATTTATTCAATTTTATATGTAGTTTCTGAATTGTTGCAAACGGACATTGCGTTGGAATTGTATAGTGTAGGAAAACGATCGGCTGTTTCCAATTTTATTTGTATTATAAATAGCGAAGGATCATCCATGTTAGTCTTGTACAAAAACATTGATTGGAGATTGAAACATGCGTGCAAATTTGTACTTACCTGAATACAATATTGTTAGTAACGCATAGTAAATTATATTCCACGTTCCATTGTTGCATGATATTCGTAGGTACGATTACTATACGTTTATTCAACTGTAACGCATTAAAAGATATAATTATTATTTGTATGCTAAGTTGAATTTTTGAGACTGACTTTTGCAAAGCATATGTTTTATCGAGTTGTAAGAATTAGCCAAATGTGATCAGGAAGGATAAGGTAGAATGATTTACAATCGAAGCATAGGTGTATAACTGCTATCATAAATTTAATTACCAAGCATAGTTGTGTAAATTATGTGAATATATGTATATCTTTGCTGTTAAGGCTCTTATGTATGTACATATATGTGTTCGTAAAATCCACTTAATTACACGTTGGTAGTTTATTTTGGTAATTTAAATATTACAAAAGGCTGGTGATAGGCTAACACAATTTTAGTTTCTATTGGTGGATATCACTGGTCTGTAGATAAATTCGTATGATTTTCGGCATATTTTTCAATCCTGAACATATCATTTGGACCTGTACAATGTACTAGATATACGGAAACAAATTTCACACGGTTTTTTAAAAAAATACAACGGACGCCTTAGTAATTTTTATAGAGAAAATAAATGAGGATCAGTGGAAAAGGAAAATATTACTCACGAATAGAGAGAAAATAATTTATAACAAACCTATGGTTTTAACCATTTTGATAAATACTATGGGATTATTAGTAAGAGGAGATGTTGTTATGTCTGTGAACCACAGTTTTATATTAATTGCAATGTTACACCGCGTAGGTAGCCGTAAGTTGAATATCTTACGATAGAATATTATCACGTACCACACACATTTTCGTAATGATAAATTTCGAAGTAAATTCAACAATCTTATATGTTGAAATCACTCGTTGACGATGCAATTGGTATAGAAAAGAAGAATCACTTGTAAACATTCGTCGTGATCATCAATTGTTTATTAACTGTACTCGATGTTACGAAACAAATAAACGAACGAACGATTATTTTCATAAACCGCCCAATTTATTCTTTCGCATTTGAATCGTAAAATTCAATCTGTAATATCTGTGAGACATATTTCGAATATTTTGCTCCCTATATAGATGAGAGTTTATAGCGTTTTAAATTTCAAATTACCAGTTTAAAATTTCAAATTTCACATCTTCAAGGCGGAATTTTGAATGTCAAGCGTTGAATCGAAGATTTCGACATTTTTCCATTAGAATACGGAATTTCTCAGGGCGAACGTAAAAATCGATTCCAAATATGACGAAACACTGTTGGATCGGTAAATATCGTCTATGAATACAATAATTCTGATGAACAGTATTGCTTCATTCGTGCAAGGAAATTACAAACGTTGGCGTGCTCCAATTAATACGTTTCAAAAAACAATCCGAACACCCCTGGTAGTCGAAACCCTTTCGTAATCGAAAAGAAATTTATTGGCTTCTCGTGGAATATAAAGGATGCCTGTATCTAGATCAACGACAGTTCTGCGGCGTCTCTTAATGTTCCTTCTCGATTGAAGAAGAGTTTAGGAATAAATATTTAGAACGTAAGTACCATCTTTTTTATATCTTATAAAAATTTATTCTATTCCTTAAACCCATATTATTTCATTGACAGATATTGAATCAATTTTTACCCGAAATCGAGGTAAATATAAAAATACTTGTAACATTTGTACTATATTCGTATTAATACATTACACCAGTTGCTTTTATATTCCATATTCATTGTTCCATTTATTTTATTGCGGAACACTAAAGTGTTATAAACACGTGTCGCAGTTAATTTAATAAAATTTTTCTTATAAAAAACAAACGTAAAATTTCCAAATAAGCTGTATTTTTATTTCGTTCGTTTTTTTCAATATATTTAATAGTTAATCCATTTTTGTAATTACACTAGATGCTTATAAATATATAACATTAGACCATTTTGTTTAATAATTATTTACATATATCTGTTGAAAAGAATACTGTATTTAAATATTTCTTTGTCATGGTTAAAGGATGTCGAACTCTTCTTACTTCGTCGTGTTAATTTTAATGTTGGCCACCGCAACGAGGACCTCAACTAGAGCAGTAGAGTCCGCAGATTTAATAAGCAATCCTGAAAGTCCAGTAATTATGGCGCACGGTTATCCCAATGCGGTAAACGACTCGATTTAATCATTTCTTAAACTCCTGCAACACTTGTGCAATCTATTTTTTCATAACTTCCGAATCTTCGCGCATTTGCCGGATCTCTACATTTGCAGATAAAATCGATCCAGGATAACTCGAACGATATCGAAGGTAGATTCTGTCAGATCGAGTATCAAGTAGTAAGTACCATCGCGATATTTCGAACCATACTCCGTGCATCGAAACTCTCTGTACAGTATCGTGCACTATATTTTAGACCAGGAAGAGGACAGGAAGTTGCGTGAGGCTCAGCCACGGGGTAACCGGTTGCGTTTCGGCCGAATACATGGATCCATTTCATCCTGATTGCTTTTAGATAATCACGACCAACATAATTCCGTAATTTACTCCAAAATCGTTTATTCCGATTGATCTCAATAAATTGTCGCCACGCATTGTAACGCTATTGCCAACAGAAATAATAAAGAATCGATACCTGCTTCCACACAGTTTCGCGTTAATCGAAATCTATCGTTCGCCATTTGTCTCTGTCTCTCTCTCTCTCTCTCTCTCTCTCTCTCTCTCTCTGTCTCACACACACACACTTTGCAGAGAGGAATGAAATTTCACTGTTTCGAGGTATAGCTCCTCGGTTGCGCGCGGAACTTAATGAAACATACAAACGGTATCCGACTGCGATTTCATTCGGAAGTTTACACCCTTGGATTGGCGGCGTCGTTCTTTATGAAGAGAAGTGGCGAGGCTTCCGAGGCGTGCACGTGACGAATAGGATCGTCTTAATCTGGATTTAATTTTAATTTCGTTAAAATCACGCGGACGCACTGGGCTGCACCGTGCGGTGGGGATGTGGATATAAAGTCCTGGAGGAATGGAGAAACAGTTTCCTCGGGACCGTGAAAGGGACGCATGGAAACACTTGGAAGGTTTACGGTTGTTTGGGCAATCCTGCTTTTCTGTGGTTTCGCGCCGTGGAGCTATGGAAACTTTGTTCCTGAAGATTTTGGTGAGACTGTTTGTTAAATGTCCTGGTATTCATTCAATTTAAATGAAAATTTTAATGTTTTTTTAAATTATATAAATTTTAAATTATGTAATTATATAATTATAATATTTAAATTATATAATTATATAAAATTTAAATTAAATTAAATTATATATATAAAATATAATTATAAATTATATATATATATATATCTTATGTAACAATTGTATTACTTCTTGATTAATTGCTATAAACATTATTTTTCTTTTTATTACGAATTAATATTATAAATATTTATTCTATTTTGTTGAAAATCGTGTTAATTGTAAAACGTATATATTAGTTTGAAATTTGTGGATGCCGCTGCGAAAGTGTTTAGCAATCATTCCCGTGTCCAATCTGTTTTGTACGTAGTGTATTATCTATTTGAATGAAAACATTTCATTTATTTCAGAGGAAAAGCTAGTCGCGCTTTCAAAAGTAGTGGATTACATTCATCGCAGACCGTACCAAATGAACCTCGATGCTACGTTCTCCGTGACCATCGTCCAAGGTACTTAAAAACATAGTGGAAAGTTTTCACATTTATTCACGCGTATTCGTTTGTCAAAGATAAACGATAATGCCCGTAAAAACGTAGCGCAATTTAGATTGCCGATAAAGAAAAAAAGTCGAAAGAAAATTGCGAACTGTAAGTAATAATAATATTACTTTGATAAAGCGAACGTGGCGGCCACCCTTCTCCATAAAAATGCTCGACACCTTGGAACCAAATATAGGAGCACACTTCGAACGATTTTTCACCTCTGCGACTCGACTCGACGGCAATTGTTGCAAGATATTATTCCGGAGAATCAGGACACTCGATTATGTAAGCAATTTTGAAAGAAAAACAGAAGGCAAAATAAAAATTATTATACAATTTCTGTATTCATTATATGGAAACGAATAATACGGTCGCTTTACTGTAGTGCAGGAGACGTTGAATTATCCAGTTTTATGGATTCGGGAGATAACCTGGCGGTATGGAGCACCAGGAAACATAGCCGCAAACTCTAAGCTGACTAATCGAGATATACGAGATTTGGTGACGCAAGGAACGCCGAAAGAAGAAGAGAGCGATCGATGCCTCGTTCAAATCGTTCGAAACGCGTTGAACAGAACTCGTGGAATTCCTGATTTATGTCTAAGGATACTGGCGAGCCGTTACACAGCCAGGGGATATCCCTTAACTCATCGATTGTTAATCGTCATAGTTGCCCGAGCGGTTTGTGATTCTACTATATTGTGTTCCTATAACTGTACATTTCCATTTTTTGATATCAGTATATATTTTTACTATTCGATGTATCAGTTAGATTATAATGATAGTAGATGCCAGTAAATAATAATTAACTACTGCAGATACAAACAAATTATGTGGTTGGTTTGTGTCTGTTTGTTATGGCACAGCAATAATGTTTCACTAGTGTTTCCTTTCGTTTAAGATGAAACAGGATGGAGGTCTTTTATGGTCGGAATTAATAACTTCTTACTGTTCCGCCATTTTACAAGATTTCATCGACATCGAAGCAGCTGGATTTCCCTTTCAAACGCCAGATTTAATGATGGAACAAGGTAAGAAAAGAACGATATAACATGTTGTACTTTGTGTATAGATTTTTTATTTATATTACATGTTTTGTATATTTTTCTCTTGAAAGTTGTTTTGTGTGGAATGGAAGGTTTCCTCGAATTCACCGGAAGTCACTACGAGCGGCTGATATTGAGCTGGGCACATCCCAGTGGCTGTTTTAGTTCCTCCAGGTGGGCAATGATTTATTTATTTAGTACACTGGCGCAAAGAAGTAGTGAAATGAAGGAAATCTATATTTCAGAAGAAAGATCTTCGAGAATCGAACGCATGTGTCTCGAAGAGCTTCAAGGCAAACGGACTTCGGTTGTGACAATCACGGCACTGGTGTCGCTGCAGCCGCAATATCCTTATTTATCCGCGAGAATGTAGAGAACGCGAACTAATAAATGTAAATTGTACGATGCATAAAGTATATACATATAGCGGTGGAACTGATACAGAATCGAGGTATATAATATGTGAGCTTGGGCTTGATACTTATGTATAAATTGTAAGATGCATTCTTAAATAATTTCAGATTTACGCAAGCGTATCATCACGTAGATACATATGAAATATATTAAATTTATTAACTATTATTACTACTATTATTATCTGTACAAAATGTTCAATATACGAAAATGTACATTCAATCGATTTTGTAGCATTTTTGTGCGATAATTCTTTCGATTCTATTGAAACTAAAGAAATTATTATCACGGCCAACTGGATATTGTTACAGCAACGGAATATTTGTTTCTGTGTAGCTTAATCGTTCCCCTTTCATTTGACATCGCATTTATTAAATAACAACCAGGAGTATTAGATTATTTATGTTTATACTATTTTTGAATTACACAAATGTTTAGAATTAATACAAGATTTAGTTCTTAGATATATTGTAAATAGATATAAAAGAATAGTTCATAAGTTAATTTGTTAATTTGAATTAGGAAATTTTTGCAACTTGTATCACCATTGATTAGTTTAAATAAATGGTCAATGAAAAGAACTATACTACTCCTTTTATTTTCCCACCACAACAGTCCTTGAAAAGACCTAATTCCAATTCCTTAAACAAGTGCTACCGTGCAGGAACTTTAAATGCAAAGTTCACAAGCGGAGAACTTGTAAAAATAGACCTAAACATTACTAAACATATCGCAACAATGTTGCAAATCGAGCTCTAAGAAAATGTAACAAAGTTCTAAACCACACTTCGCGAAAACGCCACAAAGTTGTACACAACGCCTCGGGAAAATATTAGATAGTTGCAAATAATGCAATAAAAATCCAATTAAGTTGCAAACAACGTCTCGCGAAAACGCAACAAACTTGCAAAAATGTCGGGAAACATTTGCAACAATGTTGAAAATCGAGTTCTAACAAAATGCAACAAAGTTGCAAACAGCCACTCGCGAAAACGGAACAAAGTTGCAAAAATTGTCGAGAAAGATTTGCAACAATGTTGCGCCAAAAATTTTGCAACAAAGTTGCAAAAATTGTCGAAAAAGATTTGCATCAATGTTGCGCCAAAAATTTTGCAACAAAGTTGCAAAAATTCTCGAGAAAAATTGCAACCATGTTGCGCCAAAATTTTACAACTTTGTTGCGCTTTCGCGGGGCGTGGTTTGCAACCTTGTTTCGTTTTCGCGAGGCGTTGTTTGCAACCTTATTGAGTTTTCGCGAGGCGTTGTTTGCAACCTGGTTGCGTTTTCGCAAGGCGTTGTTTGCAACCTTGTTGCGTTTTTATGATGAGTTGTTTGCAATTTAATTGCATTTTTATGATGAGTTGTTTGCAACATTGTTGCATTCTTTAGGCGTTATTTGCAACTATCTTATAAATATAAGATAGTTATATTCCCGATATACAAGATAGAGAAAATTCCCGAGGCGATGGCTCCAACTTTGTTGCGTTTCCGTCAGGTGTTATTTTTAGGTGTACTTGTCAAGGATTGGTAAGGTATAAGAATAAAAAGAGCTGTAGAATTCCTTTCACTGAAGATTTATTGCAATTAAATAATGAAGATACAATTTGACGAAAATGTTGCAATTAAAACTTGCAAACTAATACTTATGAATTATCCTCTTAAATCTATTTACAATACATCTTAAAACTAAATCTTTAACTTATACTAAAAAGGTATAAAACTTATACTAAAAATTGACATGGTTTCTATGTAGAAGCTTTATGGAAATAAATTGCAGGAATTGTGCAAATTATTTTACATTTACTAAATGCAGTGGAACCTTGAATAGTAATATAAAGATTTATATAACATCTACCGAATCAACTGAATATAAAATAAAATATAAAATAGATCTATTATATAATTTTAGTAGGTATATTGATATACCTAATAATTAATTGCACAATTGCTCAAAATTAACGTTATGCACTACTAGTGACAAGTTGTTTTAGAGCTAGAGATAATAGGATATCAGAATGACTTAGGAATTGGAAATGAAACAGGGGGGAAAGGAAAAGATGCATACACGAGGGGAATTACACAGTGTAGTTGGAGGTGCAAGAAGAGGGTAGATTGAGCAGTAGGGTAGCATAGGTGTTGGAGTGAAGCAGCATGGTTCTGAGAACAAAGAGCGTAGCGTAGAACAGCGTGTAGCAATGTGGAACGGCGTAGGCTTCTGTAAAAAAAATTAAGATATACTTACATTTAGTTCTGTGTTGTACCTTTTGTTATTACACTTACATTGGTCTTGATTGTATAAACCTTCCTCTCGCGCACATCCAATTTACTATAACAGAAGCATGTAGCAAGACATTATTCAACATTACTTACTTAATATTTAATTTAAATATTAATATTAATAACTTCAAATTTCCTATCACTCGTAGCCCTGTTTTATCTACACCCAAAGTGGTTTTTAGTATCGCCATCTATACAGAACTCCATCAAACTACTCGCGGAGCCTATGGAATCGTCAACTTTACAGGAAACCTTGAAACAACTTTAGCCTCTACCATATCTACACTTAAGCTAAATAGTAAGAGGCACGGGTAGTTACAAGAAGTTCAGGTTAGATGGCGATACGTTTCAGGCACGAATAGTTTCAAGATGTTCAATCTTTGTACCGAAACGTTGCCTGAGAAATAGTTTTCCTGATCTCGCCGAAAGCATTTCCTTACACAATTGCATGATTCCTGTCTCCAACATTATTACTTCAGTAAATAATAGTTCTTCGAGTGATCGCTGATCATGTGTAGAGGACGCTCGAATCAGCGTAGGATTTCTGAGTCGGTATGTCAGTTACGTTGGGTCACGAAAGTCCACAAAATTTCTTGTCTATTTCTATATCTCGTCTGTGGTCGAATTTCTGAGAAGCTATGGCAGTCACGTTGGGCCACAAAAGTCCAGAAGATGATTTATCTATTCTTTATACCTCTTCTGTTCTTAACTTTTCTTCTGATAAAAAAATATGGCTCAAGAAGGCGAATATATTTTTAATATATGATTATAGCATCAATAAATTAATACGTAACCACAGGCGATTACCCCAACAACTTCTATTTAATTCTGTATTTCAAGACACTATAAAACACTTACTCTCAACATGAATAATTTAAAAATCTTTAGATTTTCAAGAATATTGCGATCATTGTCATTTTTCGTATACAGAAATAAGTAAGACGCATCTAATACAACGCAACGAAGAATTGTACCGTCATTTCGCAGCTGATAGGGCATTCTTTGGCGATTTAGTAAATCAGATTTCAATAAAATTAATATGGATAAATAGGTATACAGTAAAAAGTGACTACTTTTATATGCTGCATATGCATTTGTATATTCTTAAAAGGAATTAATATTGTTAATGTATATGGTTTTGAGGCAGGAATATCGTTTGTGACATGTACTTAATAGATAACATCCGTCATCAGTCAAATTCAATAACCAGTGTTAATTACTTAGAAGCTACAATTTTGTTGTCTTTACATTAATTTATAAATTATGTTTATTTTTTTTACAAAAGTCTTATGTGTACATGAATATCGAGCGATAAAAAGAACTAAAAACTATCAATTCGCATTTCTTTTCACAAGACATTGTTTGTCAGTTCGTCATAACACAGAGACTGTATAATGCTGCAACATAATTTAATTTCGCACGGGGGCATTAAATAATTTTCTTCGCAGTTCTTCATAAATTCGTGGGCGTTCCATTAACTTAAAAGTAATGAAAATCATTTAATTACATTTTTCAATACGCTCTATCTAATATGTAAATGCTATAATTACCCGAAACATATGGGATTCATAATTTGTAACTGCTTTGCTCGTGTTATACTTTTCCGTAAAAAAAAAAAAATGATGAAGCGAGAGAATATTTTTAGTTTGAAGGGCTTCGTTTGAATTGTACCTAATACTCGTTCACGACAGAATTGTGTAATTATTTTTCTTTGTCACCGTCACTTGACGACACTCATGATTGATTATTTTTGCGATTATTTCGAAGAAAGAAGTAATTCACATACGGACACAATACTATCTCGTGATGTACTTTTATGAAGCCTAAATGTACATATTTATAATATACACAATATACATAACTTGTTCACAAGATTCATTAGTTAGAGGATTATGTCGAAATAATGTGTGTAACAAATACAATATCAGGCTTGCAATATCCGTCCATAGAACAAGTTTAACACATAAATTAGAAAAGCAGCTGCTGCTATTATTCATAGCACAACACCTTGACAATAGCAGATCATTACTGTTACTTGATTTTGATTAAATATGCGATTGGAAGATTGCGTGTTAAAGCAATCTCTTAATTAGTAAGGTGTTATGCATTGAACTGTATTTTCAATTCAGCTTATAACCATACATATCACAGTAACAATATAACTCGATCCCCTTATTTCTGGAAAATGTAACATTGTATAATGTATTTTAAAGTAATACATTCGTTTACATATTGATAAAATTACATTTTAAGTGTATATTACCTGATTTTCAAAAAACCTTGCGAATTATACGATAAACTTTGTTCTTATATTACAACTATTAGCTATGCCTTTTTCTTTCCTGTCCTACCCTTTCCATTCCATTCCGTTAAAAATCAAAATGAAATCATAAGTCGTAATACTTAATTTCTTTTAAAAGACTTTTGTACTATCGTTTCTATTTTGAAATTGTGGATCTACCTTTCATTTTGCTTCGCGGAAGTAAAATGTAAGTATATGTCATTTTAGTGAATATGACTAAACTAAATTAACACGATCTGTCATACACACACATAAAGTGCACGGATATTCGTTCAAATCCCTTATGCTGGCCATTTTTGTTCTCGTATCAACTTGCTCACACTCCAACTGTTTAATAAACAGGTGTTCTTACTATATGAACAGTAGTATGATACATTTGAAAAATAGGGTGGCAAGTGCTTAAATAATTGTGGAAGCTTCGAGTTTAACAATAAATAAGCGATATTACATTCAACAAAAGGCAGACAATGCCGAATTGCTTAATTACACTAGCCATTTGTTCGGCTGGTTTGCATATTTTGAGATGTAGTTAAAGAATAATTTAGTTAAATTAGTATCACCTAAAATAAATAATCATCACGTCATATTAACGCCCAAAAGTTCCCTGAAGTTTTCATATACTATATAACTAATCGATACGGCCGGTGCCACCTGAAAAAGAAAAGTTTAAACACATTATATTTCGTATATTCATGATATAATGTATACTTCGAAGGAACTGTTTCGTACCTTCAAAAAATTTGGCGTTAAACCTCTATATAAACCGCGAATTCCTTCATTCCTAATAATTTCTTTAAAAACACCAATCGTGGTGTTAGGTTTCTCTGGCGTTATATTAGCTTGCAATCGTGTTCTGACTAGTGCTAGTGGATACGAGCATACTTGACCAGCTGTACTAGAAGTGGTCCCGCATAATAGTAATATCCAAAAGGGTGGCGGTTCGTTCTTGTCGTGTGTTCGTAAATATCTATTTTTCAAAGTCTAAAAAAAAAGGAAAATGAAGATAAGTATTCCAAATATCAGTTATATAACTGATAAATGGAGGGCTCGGAAGCCAATCAGCCTAAGTCCAACTTTCTCTGAACACAAGTTCCGTACTTCAAAAGCCTCTCTATTGTTAAAACTTTCGGTTGATAAATCAATTAAATCTAGCTTTGTCATTTTCTTCCAAGCAATTTGCAAAAACCTTACTTATGTCTGTTTTAATGCTAGTGGACTGATCAGCTTCTGAACCCTCCAAACAACGATGAAAAGATGTATGTACTTACTTCATACACAGCCAGGTCGATACCAGCGTACGGAATTATTCCCATTAAATTAGGAATATAGCCTCTGTAGAAAGATTTTAAACCTCCTTGTCTATACACCTTCCTTGTTGCGTCTACTAAACCCGAAAACTCGCCTGTCTTCCTAAGCGCAAATCTAGTTTTCAGCACCTGCAATAGTATCATCATTGATCAATGCAGCTGCATATAAATATTGCTCAATTGGTAGATCAATCCTATACCTCTAGTGGATATATGGCTGACTGGCTAATTCCCCCGGCTAATGATCCTGCCATTAATCGTTCATAGAGTCCAAGCTCTCTAACGTTGTCTCCTTTAATCGCCCTCTTAATTTGTTCATAGGCCATAAATTTCAGTGCACTTTCCGGTCCGATTTTAAGTACATTTATACCATTTCCTCTCCACAGGCTAGTAGAGCCACCCTCGCGTAGCATGTACCTGAAGCAACTCGTGATTTTGCAGTGTCGCGTTCCGTGCACCTGAAAGTATTCTTCTTCGTAAAGCAAACAGAGCTAAATTTATTTATATTACTTTCATTTCAATAACCCATTGCCGCGCTTCCCACTATTTCGTTTAAACGGGCAACATTTTCTTTTTAATTAATCATTTTTTAATCAATTTTTAAAAATCACGGGCTCCTATTGCTTAATAAAAACGAAGGACCGTTACACTAGCAGAGTTTGCCTGCTATAAACCCACCTGTAGATAGACTTTAATACGATCCAAAGGCGCCGTGCATGTGCGCGATACAGCGCCGGCTACGCCACCGGAAACCAAATGTCGCCACCACATTCCAGATACCATTTCACTGGTTGTGAAATCCTCGGGGACACCGATGTCCTCTCCAATGTCCATATACTGAAAACCGATTAACCAATACAATTATTCATCCAATATTTTAACACCCACATCGGGCAAACAATGTATGTGTCACTTGATAAGCGCACCGAAAAGGAACAGCCGGCCTGCATATTGAAAGGAACCATTTTCCGGAAATGCGGTTTAACCTCGATAAATCTGGCATGATTGATCCGTTTAACCTTATACTCGCCATACTCGATAACCCTTTCCCTATACACCTAATGCCATTCTGGATGCGTACGCGTACGTGTGGAGCGCGCATGCATTTCCGAAACGTTGCCCAATTGGCGGCTTGATCGACAAACGCATATATCGGAACATCTGAATATGCGCGTCTCAAATTTATCGAACGATTAATTACATCAATTACGGATGCATGTAAAAAGGGAAGGATTTCGAACGTCATCTGAGAAATAGCAACGCTCCACGATCGTTTATCTGACCGTGTACATTCAGAACCAGTATTCGCCGGTTATACTTCGGCCCGGCCAGAATTCACCGCCAACTAAAGCCGGCACGGAATCTCGAGAACCACGTGTCAGATAATTCTTGTGCCACGATCAGCTGTATAACGTACGCGGTATAGTTCTCTGAACGTCTCGTTCGAAAATCGACCGGTCATTTTGTTTCGTGGGAACGAATCGGGCGATAAAAGTTTACGTTTCTTTTGTAGTGCGCCCATGGAACGGCCATGGGGCGCATACGGCAAAGCCGTGGAACGATATTATAGAAAGCGGTCCGGCATTTTAAATTCGTCAAGTTTTAGGCACTGGACTAGTGAAAGTCAATGGGAACGAACCGGTCGCGTTCTTTGTCGTGCGTTCGAGGACGAAAGCGCGAACGAAATATCGCTCGATGATATTCTGCGTTCGAACGTAAAGGGTGGGGGAAGTGTTTAATGAGCACGCAGACTTGTTAATTACTTTGATATGCGGTCAGTCGATTTCCTTACAAATTAACATTCGCGCATTAGTATCATCGAAGTACCCTTTTTTTTCTTTTTGGTTATCATCTTGACGCTCCGTCTGCTTCTCCTCCACGTCATCCGAGCACGCAACTCGGGAGTGGACAGAATGATCATTAACGCGATATGTATTAGACACGTGTCCGTGTTGAATAGAAATTAATCGCGTTGACTATTGTCGCGATTCGGTTGCCACAAAAAAGCAGGATAATATTTTGTTTGGAAGTAGTCTGCAATGGTATTCACCGCCACGGGAGAAAGACAAACGAATCGGTTTCGTTTTCCAATCGGAAATGTTGCGTTAAAAAAGATAGGAGTAACTGCAAGGAAGCCTTGACGCTGTTAGGTTTCACTGATTTCGACCTTGCACACCTTCGATTCGTTGCACAAGCCGGTTTTATCGATAATCTTTTAATGAAAAGAAAAAACCATTACGGATATGTAGAAAGGAGGGTGACTGATTCAGAACAGAATCGATCGATCGACGTTGGACAAATCCTGTCGTCACAAAATCATCGATTAATACTTCGCCCGAAGCAATATGCTTCCGTTCGATTTCAAGCGCGTAACTGTAACAAATGGAGGATGGCGAACAGTGCACAATTCGAAATCTATAAAGATCTCGTCGAAACAGAGGAGGACTATCAATTGCGGGCATATTTTTCTACGAGCTGCCGTGTCGTCTGAGAAATTAATACGGCCAAGTGAAACGAATCGAAAAGGAGTATCGATCGTAGATACTTAACTTTATCTGAAATTCAAGCACGAAATCTGTACCGATATCCACACTGTCATCATGGAAGTATCGTAGATTTACGGTTCACCTCGCAACAAGAAAGTCCAAGTGCGCTTACGTTATGACATACACGGTTACAAGCGAATGTACGCAGGCAAAGACTGAAAGGAACAGAGAAGTATGCAACTATCTGTGGTAAAGCCGGGCTGCAAGCCAAAAAGCAAACTTGGTGTCTCGCCCAATGTCGGTTTAGAAATCGTTTTCAATTTGACGAATATTCAACGCGGGATCACCCTTAATTCACGCGACCGAATGATTATTTTCGTTCTGGCTAAACAAAAGGAATTGAAATCCGGTAACCAGAATGGAGCGTATAATTCCCTCTATTCTAGTTACCGGATTAATTGCGGTGCACTTGACTCCGATGAAGGATTTTTCAATACGCTGGCCACGCGTATTATCCATATTAATGCCCGTTAAAGGAGATATTAAATAACTAGTGCCAAGCAGCGCTTCGAGATGCTTGAGGCGATTTTTTAACAATTTTCAACAGCTCATTCACGAAGACGCAAAAAGGGTTTATGCTATTGAAATCGTTGTTGGGCAATTTCCGACACATTCAAGACGTTGCGCGCTAATCTCGGCATGCTAAGGAGTTCTGATTAAAACGATACCTCGATAAGATTAATGAAAAAATAAACGTCTATGAGAACCGATTAAATATTTAAGTTTCCGTCATACGGAAGCCTCGTCTCTCCTTTTCCTTTCAGCGTTATTAATCGATAACGGCGGCCGTTGAGGTACACGTGCGGTTCTCGTTCGAAATATTAAAATTCTCACGCGTTTCAAATGAAAATTTTCTGCTGCATTTTACTGCGGGCCTACTTCGCCAAATTGCGATAGCGCGAATAGAGGATTGTATTAGCATTTTAAACAATGCATTCCTTATCGCAAATACTGAATGCAAATAATGATAGTAGAAAATTACGGCGAAATCGATATCTCGGCTCAAATGTCAGATAACAATCGCCAGGCCACTGGGTACAATACTCTGCACCATAGCGGATACCACATATGTACATTCGCCTTTAATAATGCATACCAATCGTACGCAATATTTTTATCAAATCATTTTCTACGATTTTTGTATTCGAAGATACTATTTCAGAAAAGTAACAGTACTCAATTTTGAAGCGTGAAATCAATTTGCTTTCAAATGAATTGAATTGTTACCCGTGGAATTTTCGCATTCGCGAACATTATGCAATTCAGTTAGCGTTATACAACGTGTGCACTTATTAGCTATCGTCCCAAACGTAACAATTCCCCACGTGGTATCAACTTATCCATTTTTTTTTTTTTTTTTTTTTTTCAATGAAATTGTCACGAAGGAAAAGATATGTCTAATACGTTAACGAATCTTTTCCGCTTTATTTCCGTTTTTCGTGAGCTATAATTGAAAAGCAATCGACGGTTCAGTATTTCTGCAAACATTTTCGAAGTCGTTCACTTAACTACAGTCAATTGCAAGAGCAATCGCAAAGCTCCCACTCAAAGTGGTATAGACGTTCGTGCAGAACAATCTTAAATAATCTGGAGAAGGGTAAGGATTTATGTTCACGATGAATCATCGTTACACTCTGCCACTACTGGACACACAAACACTGTATCAATGAGCTTTCATTTAATTCTCCATGCTGCACATGATTCATCGATCATTCAAAAATTTATGCAACGTCTTCCGTAATATAAAAATTCGTATAACGTACGTATATACATATATATGATTTCGTATCAAAGAGTATTACATGTCGCAAAGACGTATCGGTTTTAACAACTGTCACTATTCATCTTTAAAGTATCGATGTTGAGTATATCTTAAAGAAGTCGGCTGGCAAACTTATTTAGAAACGACTCTCGGTAAGATTTATCGAATTTTTGGTCTACATCTGACTTGATCAAACTCTGAACCGCAGGGGCTCGATAATTCGATACGTGATAATATCCTCGATACATCCAAGAGTATATTAAATTACATTATCGAGGTTCGATGAATTTCGCAAGAATTTCATACGAAAGATAGATCGAATGAAAGTATGCTGCGATACTCTTGAACTTTCGCTTTCTCCATCATCCACCACGTGATATTTTCACAGGCCATAACCTCCACGCGGCAATGTAACCTCTTTAAAGATATCCACGCTGACACTACGAGTCCCAACGATTTAACCATACTTTGTATTCTTAAAAGCGGATCATTACGCGTGCAACTGTATTACATATTTTTGCATCGAATCGTTTTAAAAGAATTCGTACAACGTAACGAATATCGAATGCCATTTAATAAGCGAACGCTAGAAGTCTCCTCGTTCTTCGACCACAGCTGAACTTCGGCGGAAATTAAAATAGCAATGAAATTCTCAACCACATTTGGACCGGTCACCCTTTTCAGTGCCCATAGATAGCTACGTTAGTATTCCACTCACCCGTTGCAACAGTTCATGATAATTCTGAAGGAATTCCTCGCAGACCTGACAGGGGGACGAAACACCATCGTGCTTGATAAATCCTGACTTTTTGAACGTGTACATTCTATCGGAAATATAGCGAGAACTGTGCACGCTACGAAGAGTCCTTTCTCGTACGGGAAAGTGAAGTGAAATCGCAACAAGAGCTGCTGATAGTATCCGGCAGTTAGACACGTTCTAAGGCGCGAGGCGAACACAGTCAATTGGCGCGAAAATATAAATAATGATAGATGAATATTGTCGAACGAAATACACGGGGAAACTAGATAAAACGAGCCTCGCCATGAGCCAGCGATTCGAGAGCTCGGAGTCCGATCTCAAGACTGAAGAGCGCCAAGAAACGACACGAGAATTGTAACAAAGATACCGTTCGTGGGGATTCCCCCACTACTTTTTCATGCGATATCCACGGTGTACGTCACGGCGTTGAATGCATACTTTCAAGGAGAACACCGGCCGCAAATTGGTGTTGGTTTTTTAATATTTGCCCCATGCTCAATTAACGCTGTTGACGGTGGCCATCATCTTTACGGCCATTGGTTCGGAATGCCGTCAATATATATCGACAAATGTTATTAACGTATTACAATTAGAGAATGTAGAATGTTAAGCAGGGACGACATATCAGGCGGCTCCGGATATGTTTGTACGTAGTCATGCAATTTTGCACTTTTGCAAATTTACATTTTTCCTCGTTTCGGTCGAGAAGGACCATTTATTACTGCGGCGGGCATTACGAACGGAGGTGCTGAACGATTCTTTGATTTGGAATGCTTCGTTGTTCTAATTACATACTGAAGTAACACATTTGTGAAAACGTGGGGCCACGTGACCTCTTTTTACGTGAAAGTTAACTGCGCTGCCATGAAAATCGTATGCCGTAACGGGAAAAACTATTCGATCAGGCAGGTGACCGTTTTTTTTTGTCCAGCCGTTACGGGAAATACCTTTTGAAGCGTTTTTGACAGGGTCATTGTTTAATTGCAATAGGAAGAGGTGAGATTTTGTTCATTCCACGCTGATGATCCGAGAGCATTCAGGTGCATTACGTATGCCAAGCACATGAAGATCGAAACTGTTCTAGACGTCGCACAGCTGCATTACGGAAATATACACGTGCCTAACGGAATGCGTCATCACGAGAAAAAAATTAATGTGTAATAAAAATTGGGCCGCGAGCATTTGTCAAATGGTTTCGTTTCATTTCCTTCCCCAACATACTTAATTCGTATTGGAATATTTCTTTAAAATTGTAACTTCTTAATGTATGAGATTAGAAGTTAGTTATTGTTAGACAAATTAATGATCGAAATGATTCTCTGGACATTTACTTTTTGTCATACTCAGTTATAAATAGTTACAAGATTTTTAATTTAACGATTTTCATATATTAACATTAAGTATCTTTGGATTAGCCTTGCTAATACTTAGGTGCAGGGATTCGATTATTAGTGCTGCCGCACTGTTCACGTTCTGTATCCGCCAGACGATGACCTCACATAGTGAGTACACGGCTGACGAAACGTTGGAAGATGTTTCACCACCTTGAGAAATCCCGCCGTTCACGATTGCGTTCGAACTACAAGATATTAAAAAAAGCCAACGTCGTTTTCTAGTAACTATCGGCAAGCGTCGTCGATCGTATACCTTTGTTGTAAATAATAATAAAATATCCATCCATATCATTAGCTGCGCATTCCGTATCCAAAGATCGTATTATTTCTTTAAATAATACTATTGTACTTTTACAATACCCGGACAAATAATAATTGTACGGAGTTGGTTATTATAGTTACGCGAAATCATTGCTGCTTAAATCATTGAACAATCGATGAAACTTCAAAGGTATACATATATTTTATGAAAAAATTCTACAATAAAACCGGTAGGCCCATGAGAACGAGAACTAACGTTTCAACCGGGTGTGCTGGTATATTGAACGTATCAGCATCGCGAGTTTCAATGGCTCTCTATCCACTGAAAAGAAGCTCAAGAAACAATCGATACAAGTTTCCACCTACATAGTCCTCTGTTAATCACGTTTATTTCACCTAACGTTTTCACTGTTACGAATATTCCCTGGTATCAAGATAGCGATCACGATATTAGCTTCAATGTTCCACCTTCACGAAACATTGTTCGATCCGTCCGACCTTTTCCTTCCCTATATCAAGATACGCTACCTAACAGAATAAAGAAAGCGCATGTGCAAGGAAACGATTCGCTCTCCGCGGCGCATGCGTGTCTAATCTCTTTGCAAGGGTGGGGGAAGGTTGCAGCGGGGAAAGGTGCTGGGAACAGCTGGAAGACTATCAAGGTCATTTTGAATGACAACCACTATGTCGCACCTCCGGTCGAGCCCTCCCTCTCGACGAATCAGAGGCCTGGAAACGACTCGATCGTTCCTCGTACACATGCAAAGTACACCCACGAGTTCATCGTACAATTGCATTATAGAGAGCAAACACTTTCCGAACCGATTGCGTTACTGCGTCTGCGTCACATCAAACGAGAAGTGAACGCATACTGAGCGTAGCCGAGCATTTTCTAATTAGTTAAATAATTGGTCTAATTTCGATTAACAACCGTGATAACTTCTGCATTATCTATTTCGCAATACATAAAGACGTCTGCGATAGGGCATAATATTCGTGGTATTATGACCTAAACGATAAGCGTTTATTATTACGTATGTCGTGTAACGCGTCAATTGCATTTATTTACTTACATTCGTGTGATGCCAGTATTCAATAAGACCCAGGAGATCGGTGCTCGGCGCGTACAGCAAAAAATCACGCCATTCGTTGAAACTAATAGTGAGACTTCCATCTTTGTCCATTCTACAAATCGATATTTTGCACGTTTCGTATGAGTCTCAATGCTTTACGGAAATGTGAAAGGATGAAAGATAAAGGAACGTGTATGAAAATTGTGAAAAACTTGCCGTTGCAACAATTTCTTCGCTTCGCCGAAATCCATTTTTATTCCCAGTTCTTCGAACGCTTTCACCAACTCCTCCAGATCGATTTTACCTGTAGAACGAATTGCGATATGAAGTACTATAATTATCACGTTCGCCGGTTAAAAGAAGAAATTTATGATATAATACGTATTTGAAGAAAAGATAATATTGCATCGACGATAGTTAGATTTTTCATACATTTAATCAAACTCAAGGTAATTGTTCGTGTACAGGGTGATTCACAAGAAAGTACCACATAAAGCAACTTCCTGTTTATTACACAGCAAAGACTATTCCAATGGAACATTAGCCTGCTGAAGCAGATCAATAAAAGAAATCAAACTGTCTCTTTTAAAATATATGTGTATAGAACTCAGGAAAATGTCAGGGGATCCAAGTATGCTTAATTTTGTATGTGAACAATTATTTACATTTACATTATTAACATTTTACGATTCTATAAAATCGCTCAATGTTTCATTCTGAAATTCTTTTCGTCATTAGGTAGGGCGTATTGAATCTTGGAATATCACACAGCTTTGAGGTAGAGAAAATTAATAATTTCCGAGATGGAGCAAAGGAGAAACATGTTTCATTGGAGTAGTGTTTGAACGTTAATGAACAAGAAATAATTTTGAATGGCAGTCTCTGGTAAATTGGCCAATAGGTGTAGACACCTGCATGTTCCCTTTTATGTACGCTAGGAAATTGTCAATTCTTCGTACATCTACTGACCATCCTTGTTCTTATCAAGATGAGAGAACTGTAGACGCAGATTTTTTTCATGCTCGCGTACGTAGTGTATAAATTCCGCTAGCGTAATGTCGCCGCTTTTAGTGCTATCCGATCTGGCCAGAAAGCTCTGAAAAAGGAACAATCGATAAGTTGTACAAAAAGAATGAAGGAAAAATGAATAAGTTGGGTGCTACAGATATTGCTGAATATTTCTGTCATTTATGCAAGGAATTCGAGAGATTTGTACCTTTAAAGAAATAACACGAGACGAACAAAAAAAACGAAAATTAATTGTAATAATTTTCCGTCAATATTATTAGACATGCTGTTTTCTTCTTGATTGAAGCTTTAGAAAAAAATTGTATTACACCAAGTATTAACCTTGAGGAAACCGTGCAAATTGTATTAAGTGCAAACTGCAGTCCGTAATACCACGTACGGCTTAAAGAATATAAATGATAATCTTCTCTAAATTAAATAACACTGCTCCGACAGTTAAAATCGTTATTGATCGCGATAAATTCAAGGTTGTTATCATTCCGACTGCACAGAAATTTGGAAAGTAAATATGTAAAAATTAATACATATTTATATATTATTTGGCGGGGTATTAATTATACGGAGCTAATAATTTTATGGAGTTCGCAGAGTCGAAGATTCCAAAGTCCATGGTAAACGTTTCGTATGCGACACGAGTCGAGTGTACTGTTTCAATTATTTTATAAGAAATTCGTTTGTTTATTAGAAATCGAACATTTTTATGTAACATCTGCAGTATGTATATGGTGTGCCTGCCGTATCGCCGAGCAATGCGTACGTATACACTTTCAATGGAGTCACATATTGAACATACATTATACATTCTCGTTTATATCCCGTTGTTTCAGTAACAACGCGATAAATTTCGGACACGTTTAAATAATACGAGGAAAGAAACAATGAAACGTTACGCGGTTATTGATATTTCTTCGAAATTCAAAAAGTCGCATACGTCCGCATTAATGCGACCCGACCCGTGCTCGAGCACAGTTTCCCAAATGAAATACGGTCTATCGAGTTTCACATACCTCTGCATAGAATTTGTCCACGCCAACCTCGCGGAGCGCTTTAGACAAATCTTTCACGTCAATCCTCCCATTCCCGTCCAGATCTAAGTTCTGAAATATCTTTTCGAGACGCTCCTCATCTTCTGCCGGCAACTCATGCAGATAGTGCGGTGGCATTACGCCATGCACCGCGCTTCCTCGGCTGTCTGGCATTATTCCTATCAGCTTCCTATATTACGGGAGGTATCAAATTTCTTCGTTCTCTTTTCCTTTCTCTTTTTTACAGTTATGCTACGAGCGTTACCGTTATCCCCGTTTACTTTCGACCCTTTCTCAATTTATTTTCAATCAATTATCAAAGGTGCACGCTTCACGAATCACTTGCTGGCCGTTGCAAGTAGAACGATTGTGTGTAGTGTTTCGATCGTTACACACGCCGACGAGGAAACTCATAACTGCACACACGTGGCGACTGTTAAAATGCGGACATCGATTTTGTGAGCATTGATGCACTTTCTACCAGCAAGGGGACGTAATTTCATGCGTGCCTGTCACACTGTTAAGCTGAAGGATAATATTCACGAAATATCGCGTGTTTCAAATGAATCGCACCCGTGGAAATGTATTTTCGAATCTTCGCACCCTTTTTTGTACAACGAGCACAGCCTAGATTAATCGTATTTTACCACATAAAACGGAACCGTACCAACTTTCCCCGCATGCATAACGGAACGACTGTCTACGCACAACTAACTCCGGTACCGCTGGAACATCCTGCACCGCTCCTCGCTTAACAATGCCCGATGCTGCCATCTCGCGATGACCTCGTGAAACCGTCGTAGGTAACTTCGGTCGGTAAAGCTGATTTTCTGACCACGCATTATTTCCTATTCGCGCGGAAATTTTTGAATATTTTCGTACCAATTTGTATTATATATATTGTCAATACATTATCGCGAAGAGAAAAATTAGTACAATAAATGAAGATGGACGGAGGAACTATTATTTACGTTTAATAGACAAATATATTATACTTTCACTTATAGTACACGTTTTAGAAAATACATTAAACTTTCGTGAATGTTTATAGGCGGGCAGTACAAAATGTTCGAAGAATTTTCTGCCGATGCAATGCTATCTCCAAACAAGTGTTCTCTCTATTATTAAAGCATTCGTATATCACAAGTGTACCGAAAATTAGAAAATGTATATTGTAAGCACGTTTTAAAATATTTTCTCAACAAAAAATCGAATGCCCAATACAAATTAAGTTCATTTATAATTGGACGAATGCTACAAATACGAGATAGAGCATTGAACGGTGTTTATTATTGTTTTTTTTTCTGTATTTTGTATTGAACGAAATCGGGTAAAAAGTATTACTGCGAATGTATGACGTGTGTATTATAGTTAATCTTTTTCCATAGTTATTTATTTTAGAAAAATACATTAAAAATGCCAGACTAACAATTACATTAAACACAATAGGCAATACAATCAATACGCCTCTTATGTAAATACGATTAATATCTTCCATGTAAATTTAATAAAAATAAACATTAAGAGATTTTGATTTTTCTCGCCAAATGCCTACAATAATTTGGGATGCACAGACATTTAAAATGAACGTAACTGTATTGCCCATTACGTTTACAGCTAATGTAACAAAAATTTTACAGTCGGAAATTAATTTAACGTAAGTGTCACAAAAGTACTATTAGTACTGCTAAGTGTCAAGTGCTCGCTGACTATATGCATTATATACCGATATGTATATAATTATTATTGTTTCATTATGTTCAAACAAAGAACGTTAATATAGATTGTATGTGGCTTCATACCAATAACATAGGTACGTGTGTATTATTATACACATAGTGACATGTTTAACATGCAATTAATCTGAAGCTTGCACAAACAGTATTGTTGCGCTTATTACTTCCCAGTGTACACAGCCCTCATCGCTTTTACTGTCTAGATTTATTAACGAGTCGTACTACGAATAAAAACAAAAAGAAAAACAGAGAAACAAGAAAAATGAAATTGAAGGGCAACATCTGATAAACGAATCAGTAGAAAGAATGTTAATTATAATTCCTTTAAACGACGCAAGTCTACAAAGAACTTTTTTATCGGCCCGTGTAAAGGAATTACCTGAATCAAAGCAATTAAAAACGAAGGCTTACGGTATTAATAACTTTACAAACATTTATTTTATATCTGAACAAACTGCGAAGATCGTGTATATTTGCAGAAAGGTACGTTCGATTTTCTACATTCAGGTTTGTGCTTACTGAAAATACTTTTTAGCACACCTGAAATAGGCAAATTTAACTATTCGTGGAAAGAAAGATTTTCGGCCTCGTATTAAAATGTAAAAAAAGACAATTCTATGTGAAGAAATAAAAGGATAATTTTGTAGATTAAAAATGCACAATCAAAGAATGGCCCCTTTCTGTAATATTGTCACGCATTTTCTTCGATAGTATGGTCAGCTGTTTGTTGTGATATTTGGAATACAACCTTATGGATAAATGTATAGCTATTGTAAATGAAGATCTCATAGTTGTTATAAAAAATTTGTACTACATACATTCTTTTAAGATTTCATAGTTTTATCTGTGAAACCAGCAACAAAATAAATAATAAAGTCTCTAACATATATTTTGCAAACAAATAAATATAATTTCGAATCTAAAAATAATCAGTACCAATGACGTATCCAATGTAGAACGAACACTATTAACATTTGCATGTTAATAATGCCGATAAATTTCTAATGATAAATTTTGTTATAAAAATATTATAAACCAAATAGATTCGCATACGAAAATTTTCTATCACTTCGACCAAGTAAAAGCAGCATGATTTCACTTTAAATTAAGCAGAACATAGTTCCATACAATGGAGTAGAATTAATTAACTCTCGTTGTTTTATTTTCCGATTTACCACGAGAAACAAAACAAAAAAATTGCATCGGTAAACAATAAAACAAATACGAATTGCACCATTATTCATAATTTGCGTAAGAAGCTAGTTATGTTCTAAGATGGCATTTCTTTCTACAGTTCAGAATAATGTGCCTCATTGCAGAACTCATGAATTTTGGAATTAACATGTGCGACTGTGGAAATGTTTTGCATTAGTTTTGTGTATTGCTGCATGATTGAAAAGGCACATTTTAGGTCGAAAGAAACATTCTACTTGAACATATCTAGTTTTGTTTATGTAGCAAGGTAAAACAATATTTTCAATGAAAAAGAAAGATCAACTTTCTTTGATCTCTAGATTTCATAAAAGTCTATAATGTCACTTCCACTAAAACTGGAATCATCAATATCTATACTATACATTATTTCATAAAAAATATAACCCAAAAACTATTGCAATGTATAAATCATTATTAAACTGTAAAGAACTTACAACTTAATTAATGTATTGGATTTAACCAAATTTTGTATCACGCTTACAAAACATCATCAATATTAAATGAGCTAATTTCTCATAAACGAACAAAAACTTTCAATTAACAAGTGTTATATCAAATGCAGAATACGACTATTAAGAATATAGATTTGTTGTCCATACAATAAAATACATATCTCGATCAGTTTTTGCTGCGAAAAATACTAATTTCATTTGTCTTTTTTTTATTATTTTTTCTTCCCTTTTTGCTTTAGATGAAAGCAGTAACTGCCAATGCCTGTATTTTATACATTAAACGATGTTTAATATGAGAAATTAAAGTGATAGTTAAGAGGAAGCCAATGTGACTGTTTCAGTTTCTCGTAAGTCCGTAAATCGAACATGTTTACAAACGTGAGAGCTGCAGCTCGCATAACAGTCTGTTCTAATCATATCTTTCACTCTTTAGTAAAAAATAGTTTCACATCAATGACTCTCAAAACTCTATTCTATTTTTAATAAACATAAATTTGTATAAAAAGAAAACAAAGAAATGATAAAAATTTAGTAAACTCCATTCACGGTTAACAAATCCAATAATTCTAATTTAGTCATTATAATTTAAAAACCATTATATTGTGTAAGTCAATTGGTAATAGCAAGTAAAATAAAATACGATGGCTCCTTTTTTTTTCTTCTTTTTACCAGGCACAAATGGAATCTCTAGTTAATTTTCCACTACATATTGTCAAATAAAGGAAAATTTTATATGCTATCAAATTTTCCTCGTTTTACTCTTTTTGAACCTTTTTAAGAATTTGAAAGTGTAACACTTTGTACTTAAAATGTGAAATAGGATTTCTTCAGTATTATCTACTGATTTAACCAAATTTTGTTGTTGTTTAAATTTTATCAGAAATTAAGAAAATTAGCGATATGGCGAATTTGAAATCCTGATCAATAAATCAATTTTGAATAATTGTTTAAAAGGTGAATTTTGAATAAAATTTGTAATCTGTATCAAAGTTATACATAGAATCAGAACTAATATCGTATGAAACATGTAAGAAGTATCTTTATAAAGTACAGTACCATGTAAAAATAATCGTGTTTTATTCGAAAACACATTTTCAAATATGAAAATATGAATCATGAAACGTAGTAAGAAAGCTAAGCCCTTAAAAAATTTTTTTTTATCAACTAAAAATCAAATGTTACGTATATATATGTATATACATATATAGATATATATCTATCTATCTATTTATATATATATACATATATATATATACATATAGATATAATTCATATATATATATATATTTATTTATAATTGAAGCAATATATATCTTAATTATGCAAAATTTTAACAGAATATGTTAATTTTATGTATGCATAACACCTATATGTATCGTATATTTTTATCGTGTAACCTTGTTGCAGGTTAAATAGCATTCTTTCCGAATGTATCAGTAATATAATATTCTTTGCTTCATTGTGCAAACATATAAACAAAATATACATCCTGTCATGTTTATAAAACACTGACAATAATTTCTGTTAAATTTTAACAAATATGCTCTCATCAGTTAAATTGTATGTCAATAAATGTCGCCATTATGATGTTCATAACGGAACACCAATCAACCCTTCACCGGTTCTATAAATGTAATTTCAATGCGGCAGCTAACTCTCACTTCTTATATTGGTTTTTATAATAAACACCTACTGCTGTTAGTAAAAATTAAAACAATGCGACTTCCTGCATAACTAAATGTGAGTTATTATATCACCATGGATGATTTGATGTGTTTTAACAAATTTTGTTCGAAATATTACATATTTACAGTTAATTTTTAACATTATTTTGGTAAGAATTGCAGGAAAAATACATTTCCATAGTTTAAAGAATGAATATTAAATAGGAAAACTTTTAAAGGCATAGTATATATGAAAGAATGGTGAATCCACTTTACATTATACTATACCGATAGGGAAGTTTCTATATTAGTTAAGTAGGGATGACAATTTTTCTATCCATTGATAGTGCGCGAATAATCATCATCCTATGTTGCTTCTTTTTTTTTTAAATATCTCATTTAGTCGTGCGTCAAATTTGTTTTTTAATGCAAATAATAGAAATTGCATATCACTTTCAGTCAATCCGTCAGGAAAATTGAAACATGCCAATGCACGGAAATCCGCAGAAAAAAGTTATTTGCACATGTCAAAAAAACATGTATCGTCAAACAAATAATGGTCAGATCTAGGAAATAAACAACGTAGTAAGGCTCATTATCTTACTATTATTTTTTAGAATTGTCCTCTTCGCTCGACCAATGTTTTTCCTGTTCTTGCAGTTCAAATTCCCATCGTAATTCTAACTCCCGCATATCATTTGCAATACCAGCCTCATACGTATCTTCCTAAGAAGCAATTTGAAGTTTTAACATTTTCGTCATGATCTCTTCAAAGAGTTAGAAAATTCGTTATACATTATATGTATGTATATATATATATAACTAATTATTGTTCTTTTTAATGCAAAGTTAGAACACCGCAACTTACTTCTTCGGGTTTATAATCCTGATTAAAACTTTGAGAAGTAAGCAAATTATTCGACGATTGAATCCAAGGTACAGTACCATATGGGCTCCAATTTCTTACATCTTTCTCCTTTTCCCGGATACCAGCTTCAATCATTTGCAATTCCTGCGCCAGCCTTTCTCCTGCCGTGATGGTTGCTCCTTGCGTAGCGAGCTGATAATACCTTTACGTTAGCAATATTTTAAACGAAATTAATAATTAATGTAAGAATTAAAAATTTAACGGTACCTTCAGGTCATTAATTTTTTTCTCAAGGTGTTTCAATTGTTGTTTTACTTTTTGCGATTCAAGTATTAGGCTGCAATTAATTTATTGTCGATGTAGTAAAGTTTTGTGATTAATTGCCGAAGAAATTATTCAAAAGGAACTATCTTACTCTTTAGACATGCATTCTGGTCGAGGAAGTTGCGTGTGCGTTGGCGAGTCAGATATATTACGACCAAAAGCAATGTAGCTGTCTCCAAAGCTGGTATTATTAATAGACTGTATTCCTCCGTTTGCGCCAATAGCAGCATAAGCTGTAAACGAAATTTTCATTGCATTCCATATCTGTTATTACGTCCCCTCTTGTGGATAGACACTTTTTTCACACTTTTCGTACTTACGTTGATTACCATAATACCAAGATGTGATAGAATTCGCGGTTGGCATAGGCCGATAAGCCGATATTGCTGGAGGTGCTCCCCCTTCTGCGTAAAAATTAGAAGATGGTACGCCGTTGCTGGACCTAAAAGAAAAATTATTTGTTTTCTTATACCGATCTTTATAATTAATATTTATCCCTTTTTATTAGCCCCCAGGAAATACTAGTTACCTTATTAAGTTTTTGGATAGTTTAGAAATTGGTCCGTATTTACTACTGGATGATGCATCAAATGGCACAAATTCATCATCAAACAGGATTGGATCGGCACATCGAAAGTTGTTGTTACAATTCATATTTGATGGAGGAACCATAGGATTATTTGGCGTGTTTGTCCATATAGAGAAATTCGATGATAACGTATCTCCTTGTATGTCATAGTTCTGTAAGTGAATTGAAACGTTAATAATAAAAAAAACTATGTTGAAAGCATCCAACTTCGTTTAAATGATTATCATTCATACCGTTTTCATTTGCGGCACTTGTTTATTAACGATCGTCTCGAGTTGATTTAATATTTCCATTCTACGTTGCAACAACATCGCCAACGTTTTTGCGACCGTCCGCTGCTATTACATGTTACATTATATTTACATGTATAATATATGAGTTTTATAAAATGTTGGTAAAGGTTTACGTTACCTTTTTCGTATTAGAAATGCCATTAGTGATATTAGATGAAACCTGCGATGAATCCCACATGCCGAGATTTGGTGTATAATCGACAGGTGAGTTAGGCATAATGTAATGGGAACAATGCATGTCCATATTTTTAGCTGGTACCACAGGTAACATTCCTTGGCGTGATGGCAACATATAATTTGTTAAGGATCCGATGAAGTTGTTTTCATTGGTCGGTGTATGATGTTGTATTGGATTCACTTTATTCATAGAATTGAAATCTGAAAGGAAATGGTATTGTTTATCCGAATCAAGTTTATCTATTATTTCCATTATATAAATACGTACGTTCTCGATGAGTATTATCATGCGACTTCACGGAATGGTAAGTTAAATCGTCGTTTTGTTTGAACGTCTTGTTACTCGACCCAGTGATTGTTTTATCGGTTTTTGCATCCGAACTGTTGGTTCCAGGTAAATTTGATCTGAGACTCAACTTTCGATTTTTTGACCTGTATCTAATAAAGAGGTCAAATTATTGCATAAATAATTCACACGTAGGTCTATGAATTTTCGAACACTTACTTATCCAATTCCATATCACTATGAGCAAATGTACAATTAGTAGATCTAGGACAAGATCCCCTAAGTGCAAGATCCCGACACATGCTCACTTTATATTTCGGTTGCCCAGGGCCTACATTGTGAGTACCATCTTGCGATTTTCGATTACCATGTTGCTGAATAAATTCTACTAATGCCGCAACAACAGTTCTAACTGCTTCTAAAGCTGCTCGACATTCTGCCAACGTAGGAGGTTCAGTTTCTGTAATGAAGTCAATCATTCGTGACATACTGGAAACTTTTCATCAGTTTCACTTAATATTCAGTGAAAAAAGGTGTACCTGGACTTGGATCTATCGCGGCTAGTAGTTCTAATTGTGGTCTTAAACTACTTAATTGTCCAGGATCAGGTGTACGTTGGAGAGCAATAACCAATTCTTGTACACTTTGAGCAAAAGATTGTGGAGTTTGAAGTTTGTCTATAATACTTTGCATGTGAGATTTATGGCTTGTATCCCCGTACAACAATGCGGACCATTGATCAGGTGCTATTCTTAAACCAGCTTCAGTTGCAATCTGCACTATCTGAGCGTCGTGTTCCCTTCTTAAAGCTTCGTATGTTCTGAATTCTTCCTTTAATTGCATCAGCGACGAATCGCCTTCGCGTTTAGACACCTAAACGAATATCGTCTATAAACAAAGCCTCGTGTAAAAATGAATAATGAATGTTTATATTACCTTGAAACAACTTGCTCTGTATAACAATTGCACAACATGTCCTATACTAGTCTTAGATGCTTGTGGAAAATGTGATTCTAAACGTTGAACAACAAACATAACTAACACTTTCCTAGAAAGAGCCGACCCATCCTCCAAAGCCAACAGAACCAGTTTCAAGACTTCTTCTTGCATTGCTAGTAACGAACAGTCTGTCGATAAATATTCTTGTCTTTTTATATATCGTTTGATTTGATTCTAGATACACACCTGGACCAAGAAACTGACATCCCCGAGCACGCACCGCAGCCCATAAGTTGGCATTAAGTTGTTGCGGATTCTGATGCTGTAATATTAATTCAGTAACTGATCTTTCGCCCAAACTTCTAGCTGCTCTCACTGCGCGTGCTCTGCCTTCGGGCTCGACTAATTGACAACCCACCAAAGTGACCAATTTCCTTTGCATGGGTCGAGAAACAAGGCCCGCACCTGTCATTTATTAAAATGTGTTCTCTACACCATTGAGGCGTCTATTAATAATTATACCATAGCCTGACCAAAGAGACGAGAGAGCAGACAGGGCTGAATCACAGATTTCTCAGATCCCTGTGAATTAGAGAGCTCTAACTCAGTACATAACGCGCAAACTATAGAAACAAACTATAGAATGGTACTTCAACCCTGAACATCGACCAGTGGGAGCCAAAAATTGCAGCAGTGGCTATCTACCACATGGAAGTTTTGTTTAGATCTACTCTATTGCCTCGTTGGACAGACTACAGCTATTCGCTTTACCCGTGGCTAAAGATGGATTTGTCTGACATGGTTTAAGATATAGCGCGAGTTCCTCGATACAACGTTTAGCAACCAAATAATTAGCATGGTCTTCAGGTGGTAGCAGTTTTTGATAAGCTGTTGCAACATTCGTGGGAACCTGATTTCCCACTAATTGTAGTAGAGCTTCATTTATTGGTAATCTTTCTATTTCTGTATTAATAATACTCTGAAATATATAAGAAACAAAATTTTATGATAACAAGAAATTGATTACCTCGATTGCATTGTAGTCGCATATACTTGTCTACAAAATACTAGTGACAATAAGAATGCACGTATATACCTGATCAAAGGGACATTGTTTACGATGTAGATTTGCAAGGCACGTACGACATATGGTATGACCACATCCTAATGATATTGGGCCACGAATGGCCACATCGAAGTCATGACAGCAAACTGGACAAGAAAGAAATTCAGTCCACTGTGGTGCCTGTATTGGCATTCTGTAACAAAATCGCAACACGATACTCTTAGTCCTTTGATTTCACAATTCGTCGCAACACCGCAGTGTTCCATTCGTAAATTGAAAATGCTTGATGTCATTTAATGGGGAAATTTGATTCACAATTTGAAGGATCATATTTCGTAACCGTTGACATGAATATTTATAAAAAAAAAACAGAGTATTGCTTTCGTTCGAGAAACGTTCGCAAACAACAATTAAAATTCAACCGAAAGAAAAACACCAATAATTACTTACGATAATTTTTATTGCTCTAATACGCTTGCGGAGCAAATAATAAACGAAAAAGAAATTTCGCTTCGACTGCAAAACATTTGTCTATGAATATAAACCTGTTCGAAACAATAACGTTTGCTCATCGATTGTTTTTCATGGTGACGATTAGTGTTTTCCACGGATTCTTTAGATTATAAAATGCAAATATTATTGTAGAGGAAACATGCGTAGGAAATATTTCAAAACGTAGATCGGTTTCGTCCACGCAATTAGATCAAAGTTTTTTTAATTACTATCGATATTACTTTTGTGTCCATCGACATATCTAGTCTACGCAGAATTGGAAAAACGGTGTCCGCTTTTATCATAGAAAAATATGTTGATGCGGGATTTTGTAGTTAATATAACGTATGATTAACAACTCACCTCGTTATTACCTTCACAAAACATCACATTAACTACTCGGTTACTTCGCACATAGTTCTGCCATGGAAGCAAGAACAGATGAATCACAAATAGTAAGATGAGCTCAGCACGAATATTCTTCACGTACACTTTTTTACCTCACCAGCACCCATGACGAAATAATCTAGAAAAGTTACCTTTCTGGTTTCCACAATAGAGAGCGCTCTAAACGGGATAACACGAAAATTTAAAAAGTGTCCGACAAATAAGTTTCGATTTAATTCTACCTACGAAATATAAATTTCATTTACAATTTCTGTACAATCTAGCTGCCCATTCAATTTGTCATTACGCGTATTAATTCATATGATTAATTGCTTACTAACTTATATAATATTAATGAGTACACGTAGATTGTTATTATCGAATATTAGATTTAATCAATGCACTCTTTTCCGATGCACTGGAAAAGGTATTTTCTTGATAATTTCATTGATGAAAATACGAAGAAACGTACAAGTTACTGATTGGTCATTACGATATCTTTTATTGTATCTACACAATATACACATTTTATATTCATCTGTTTCTCATCCTCGCTGGTCGAGTTTCATATCTAGCGAAATTACAAGTGCACGATTTGTTTCTCTCTTGGCTCACTGTCCTAGAGTACAATATTACTGACATTAACCCAGTTTCCGCATGCGAAAGACATTGTCGGACATGCGTTCTCCTTGCACGAAATTCGTGTAAGCTTCAAGCGTGCCTAGTGAAGTTTAACTGTAACTGTTAGTCAAAATCATTAAACAAATAATACAGCGAAAAGATTGACAACCCCATCGGCAGAATACCGAAATACTAATTAAACATGATACCTTCGAAAGATGAAGCGTTATGGTCCGATATTGCACTTCGTATGCTAATGAACACCGTTTCACATCCCATTGAATATGCTAAAGTTTTAATACAGGTAAATAATGCGCACGCGGATAAATTTACCTGAGATGCAAAACGCTCGTCGGAAGTATTTAATTTTCATTTATAACGTGTTACACAGATCGGATATGAACCGATAGCACCACAGCCGACAACCACTTTCTTTGGAAAACCAGCTTTAACTTTGCCTAACGTTTTTCAATACGGTAAGCGATTATTTCGATCGATTGATATTCTACTTTGCATTGTATTGTTTAATAATACACTCGCGCGTATTCAGCCTTTATTTATGTAAGCATTTTGTAATTGTTTTGCCGCCGGAAGATACGATACGCGTGTAATACATTGCTAGTTAGTCCGTAATTGCCGCAAAACTGTTTGTTGTTTAAATTGTTCCTTTACAGTTAGATATATAAAAAATGTGGATGGATTTACCGGCTGCTATCGCGGCCTTATACCAAAATTGTGTTCTTATACTGTAAGCGCTGTAGCATTTGAGAAAACATCTAAATGTATCAAGTTTGAGGACGAGCCAAGTAAAGAGATATACGATTGCGATTTGGAAGAAAGGTAAATATGATATTCATAAATATTGCATTCATTGCATAAAATAAAAATAATTTGCATATTTTTATTCCTTCTAGCCAGAAACGCAAGAAATGTATATACGAACTAATAAGAGAGCTGATTAGTAGAATGATTGGAATCATAGTTAGTCATCCGTTAGATGTTATCGCATTAAGGATGATGGCGCAGTTTGTAGGCGGTGAAACAAAATACAAGTACATAGTTAATGGAGCAAATATGATTCGTATTTACTTTCATATATTAATCGCGAATGCATTATTTTTATCATTATTTCCCCCTTGTTATCCGTTATTAGCGGACTGTTTAGTTCATTTGTGGAGGTATACAAAGAAAACGGAATTATGGGATACTACGCAGGTTTAATGCCCCGTCTTATCGGGAACGCTGGTGTATTAATACTAGTCAGTTCGTCTATATATGCTATCGACAAATACATTATAAGTGATCGGGAATTCAAACCTAATGTTGTCTCCACCATGAGGGTAATTCAGATAAATATTCAATTGTAATATCGTTGGATATGGTAATCGAAATTCTGACATGGTTCCTTACGATTTACAGTTTATAGCAACAACAATTACGTATCCGTTTTTAGTGGTGTCACACTGTATGGCAGTTAACAATTGCGGGTAAGTTGATTATAGATGAAATTGGGTATAGGTTCCTCGAAACAACAAAACCTCGAAACTCCTTGGAACTCAAGAAAGTTTAGAGGGTTTCGAGAATTTAAAAATTAGTTTCGAACCCATTCCTAGTTTAAATATTTTACAAGAAAGAAATGTAAATAATAATTTATCGAATTTCGATTCATTTATTAAGGCTACTCGCTGGTCTTCCTCCACAAATGCCCATTTATAATAGTTGGCTGGATTGTTGGTCCCATCTGTCGACAACAAACCATTTGAGGAGAGGGAACCGCCTTTTCTGGCGGTATTATACAGGGCCGCAAGTGATAATCAATGGAAAACCAATAGCTATTAGCAAATATAATTTCCATTTGCAAAGCACAACATAGTAATTATATGCATTGACTTGTATTTAAACACCAACAGTAAAACCGCTCTGGTGCTCCATTTCTGTTTTTATTATAAATTTATTGTTACGGCAGGACTGTTGCATTTATATACTCATTTAAATTAATCCTAATATTCATTACACAGAAAAATGATTTTCGATTCCAGTTCTGTATTCCATTGAGAAATGTAATTATTATCGAAACAAAATATTAAGTATTTGGTGCATGTAAACATATTGATCAGTACGGTATGCTATTAGTTTGGCAATTAATATTCTCCTTGGTGTGCGACAATTGCATTTATATTACTGTTTAAATAAAATAATGTCTGAAACACGCAAAGGAGATGTAGTTAACCCATATAATTATTTATATATATACATACAAAAGAAACATGTGCATTAAATTGGACAATAATTGCTCAAATGTTATTGAATTATATAATATGTCTCGTGTAAAAAGTGTACAATTTGGTATTGAATTTCTTTCAAATTCCCCCAATTTTATATAAATATTATCTCGTACAAGAAAGAATTGTTTGGAACATTTGTACATACCTATATACCGATGATATATATATAAATACTTGACAAAAATAATAAAATGAAGTTATGCAAATAGTATTAAATTTACGTCAATTTTTCGACCGTTAACGAGGTCTAAATATTTCTAGATAACTGAACTTTATTGTAACAGTAGTTCTACAATTTTATCATATAACAGTGATAGTTAAAATAATAAAACTTCCGTGTCCAAAGTTGTACGTATATAGTGGTTTTTACAATTAAAAATCAATATTGAACGGATACAAAGCAAACTTGCCAAAAGTAAATAAATATTTCATTTACTATTTTTAGTATTTATTCTTTCGATAGTTTCAATCAATTTACAGCATGATTTATCAGGCATCAAGAAATTATTACATGAGTATTGCGATAACTGGATCGTACATGCCTTCCTAAACATCCTATGAATACTACATCGAAGCTTATATTATGTAGCCTATTTCTCGATCCTCGTATAAAAAAAAATATCCATTTGGACTACAGCACACCGTTTCCATCAGAAATTTCAACTTTGATTCACGCGTATAGTGCAGCAATATGAATGTGAATGATGAACAAAATATTTAATACATTTTTATTCAACACAATGTTTTCTATGTCGAACTGTAATTCTGGTAAAAAAAAAATGTACTGAAAACGTTTGGATACGCTCAATGCCGTTTCATTCTTAATTAATATATTCATTGCAATTTTTATCCAATACCAATTTGGAATGGTGTCTTTGCAACTCATGTTCCAATCCAGAAGTTATTACTCTAACGGTACAAGATATACATTTATTTACTAAGCTCAATATTCCTTATGTACTATAAATATAAGATTCGGGCATTACACAATATTTTCAGCTCTCTAGTCTAATTCCATTATATTAGGCATTATTTTTGGCTTTAACCCATTACTTCTTATGTACGAATAATATATACGTACATATGTATATATTTAAATATTCAAATGACCCGTTCCTAAGATACTTCAATGTACACATTTATAAAAAAATAAATCTTAAAAAATCACTTCACTAAATCTGAAATAATACTCTACGAATTCGAAAACCTCTATGAATGTAAAATATTTCAGTTCGTATAATATATCATTACATTTCTTGTTATCAATAACAAGTAATACAGGAGTGGTTGTGACGTTTCTCGATCGGCGAATATTGATTACTTAATTTTAACTTAATATATACAAATATTTGCGTAAGCATGGCAATGGAAATATAAATAAGCCTAAAAATTATCAGAGTTCTATATACTTTTCTTAATTTAATGCAAGTCAATGAAATGCATTGTATTTTTTTTTAAAGTAAATTTACATGGCTATTTTGTCCTCGTTTACCATAAACTTTTTTTTCTCGCATGTATACAATTCCGTTTCAATATTTGTATGCATAAGGTCATTCAACTATTTCGCTTTAATGTTTCCGGAAATTTATTATTACGCAACCACAGGAAAGGTTTACTATATAGAACTGTACAGTGTTTGGTTGATCTTTTTTACAATGTAATAAAGATTCCAGCCATTAACATTCAATATTTATTTAACAAATATTACCTTACGCTATTAGACATAACAAGTGATTGTTGTCAGGTTTATGTTATCACGACGATAATTATCAGTTTCGTAACTCTATATACATTGAGGAATACTGTATGTCCAGGAATGTTTTACAGAACCAATTAATTATGAAGCATGTTTCAATCATAGGCATTTTAATTTAAAACATGTCTTTGTACATTGAAACAATAAATACGCAGCATTTCAGAAAACTGTTCAGTATTCACATTCCTTGGCAAAGGTTCAGACAAATATCTTGCATGTATTTCATTTAGGAATCTCTTTCGAATAGTATATACTGAAAGATTTCTCCTTTATTTAAATACTACGTATATACAATAGTATATGTCATTAGTATTTATAAAAAATAAAAAAGAAAGAGAAACGAAAACAAATGGAACTTAAGATTAATAAAGTACTAATATTACTGTGGCAGTATAGTACATAACTAATTAATAGAATGTGATCTATTTCAGAGGATAAGATCATTATCTAATAATAATCTGTCAACTAAAATCTTTCGATTGTATCATTCCGTGGAAATTGTGTAAATTATATGCCATCTACTCATAATTGTTCCCAAATCAAGCAATTAACGGTAATCTAATTTATACATTTGTAATGCTTCTTAGAATAATTGATAATGTAAAAATTATAATTTATAGACAGTGTATGATAATTTTTGTCAACTTTGCATTAGACAACTTCAGGTATCTTGACATATAAAACGCAAATATCACCTGTGAGACTTTATGGCTAAATAGTGATATTGAATATGTTAGGGAGTAAAGTAAAATATTAAACGAATAACTTTATATCAAGATAAATCGTTTCGTCCGTTTAAGTACGGAGCTAGAGTATGGAACTTTATGTATACTCTTTTATAACATATGCAGTAGTTATAGAGATTTTCTGAAAATATATACGATACCGAAAATACGATAATGATTATTCAAAGGATTTTATATGCGCATAGTAATAAAAATATCGTTTTCAGTATTACATTTACTATGGAAAATTGACTCATATTTCTATGCATATATATATATAATAACCAATTTTTTTAGTATATTCCAAAATATTTTTTTTATCCTGTTCGTCAGAGGGAGGGATTTTAAAACATATACCTCTTTTTAAAAATTATCTACACATTATGCTTAACTTTTTTCATACCCTTAATGCTGTTACAATGTTCTTAATATTCATATAATATGTACTACGAAACTTCATTGTATCAGATATCTACAAAATATTATAAATAAATCTAGCATGTAATTCGTTTTTGTTTTGCATAAAGTTCCATCATCTTATTCATCTTCGAAATATAACTTTGTATACGAAACTTGACGCACGATAAATATTATGTGTACAACACGTATAGCTATAATTACGTTACTTAAAGTATCGTTGATGGATTGATCGATTAAGAATAATATATTGGAAATTATAATTCTCTATTGTACATTTTAAATTAGTTTTTTTTTCTTTTTTCGTTTTTTGCCATGAACGTAAATTAGGCCATCGCAATGGTGCAAGAGTTTTCGTTCAACAAGATTTGCTATAATTCTTCGTGATCGGTGCATATAACATGTACACGTTTCTATCAGGAAAAAATAATCGCACATATATGCACAATGTTTCAATGTTCATTGTTCACCTTCGCTTCCATTGTAATTATCATTTTTTTGTTTGTTTTCTTTATCACTCTCCTATGTATATTACAATGCAGATATAGATGAAACAAAAGATTAAGTTTTGCTTATCTAAATCTGTATCTAATACTAATTGAAATGTCATGAATAGTTTCTTTCTTCTATATGAGATATACGATTATTGGATGATGACAGATTAATTACTTCAAATCCAGCTGAACTTCTGGACTCTCTAACGAGAAAGGTTTTAGATTTTCCACTATCGGCGTCTGGTCAGGATCGACCCGTATGCGGATTCTATTTGTTTCTAACGATCGCGGAAGTGTACGTGGAAGATCATCTTTATATGAACCAGACATTGGCGAAGAATACGGTACATAAATTCGTACAACGTCTGGACTTGGTTGATGGGGTGTTGCTCTTGGCGTTGGTAAACCACCACTGCCAGAGCTAGCATTGGAAATATTACTTTGAGTATCAAGACTATTGTCTAACGCTTGAGACCGAGTCGCTGAACTAAATACAGAAAGGTCAGCTGTAGACGTAACAGATGTGTCTGCCAATGATCGACGTGAGCCATTGGGAGAGGCCCCATCATCGAGACTTGGATCAAATGAGAATTTGCTTCCTGCACATATATATAATTTTTATTATACTGCAACAGGATATTGGAACAAACATGTTTTGATAGAATACTTTCACATAGTAAGTGTAATACATTCAACCTCAAGCTATATTTAGATATACCTCACACTTCTCTTGTATATCAATCGTCTGTAACTTTGATTAATTTGTTAATCAATGGCAATTGAGTTTAAGGATCCTTACAATTTAATATTGCTACTACGTAACAAGAATATCATATAACAAGTATCGGAAAGTTCGTTTCTTTAGATTCAAATACATTGCTTTATCATTTTTGCCTCTACGCACAAAGTTTCCTGAGCATTCTAGGATAATCACAGTCTATTACTCCTTATTCTGGTTTTATTTCGTTAAAAAGTGTCTAGTAGAAATGTCTAATACAATTTCAGAGGCATATAGTAGTATCATTCAAATGATGCTAAATCTATGAAGAATTTTCTTACGATTATGTAGCAATAATTATAATACATCAACATATGGCTTACATTAATAGCTTTGTAAAATGCTATCTGGGTATATATATTCATATACGTATATGAGTATATATGTAATTGAGCAATATCGTATATAATACTTTTAGTATTAAACTCTTATCTTTGAGAAGTATCTTACAGTCTAGTATTATATATAACCATTATGTCAATCTCTGAATCTGTGTCTTTATCTATCTCTTCGTCACTAGTAATACTCTCGTGTTTAGAATGTTGAAGGCAAGTATCTGTGTTACCATCTAATACGTTTTCACTATATCGTAACTCACCGCCAAGACCACAACTGGTTTGTTCGACTGGCGTCGTGCTTTCTCTACCATCATCGGCAAGTACCATGTCCCTACGTTGGTTTATAGACTCTCGCATTACGTGCTGCGCTTCGCTGAATTCTTCGCTGCGCCTTCCAACCTGGATGCAGAATGTCCAAGCGTAAGAATGACATAGTTGCAAATTATTTGCAAATAATACGGACAATATTATTCACCTTGCTTGCAAATGATGGTTCCTTAAAGGTGCCAAACGGAAATCGTGGTAACTCGTGTGGCAAGGGGGGACCCGGATAATCTAACTTAGCACGCTTCAATTCTTCCATACTACGCTCCATAGTACTTATCACCGTATCATCGTCGAAACAAAAATCTTTTTCTAATTTGATTTGCAAATAGTTACAAAATTCGTCTAAACTCTCCATCGGCATGAGAAAACGTTTGTGCATTTTCATGACTGTGTACGCCATGGCTGGTAATATACGATCTCCGTCCAACAAAAACGTATCCCAAACTCGAAGACCAAGGCTAACAGGTGTCTGCACGTAAATGAATAATTAAATTTAGACACGTGTTTCGAATAATACATGCCGAACGATTTGAGAAAATAATTTGCACAGTGTTCTCTTACCCTCTCTTGAAATACAACGAAAAACCATTTTAATGCATAAAGAATAGAATCGCATCCGCATTTATCGAGCTTTCGCTTCAATTTTGGCAAAAATTTGTTCATAATTTTATCGTGGTGTTCAATAAAACGATTCAATTTCGGAAAACCATCAACGTAAAATCCTACGAGTAAATAAATTCATTTAGCATTTAGCCCAGCCCTTTGTCGATATAAAGTTTGTTACAAACTGTTTCAGACCGTGCATGGTATACTTCTTATCAGCAAGTAGCACAGAAAGACCCCAAAATGCATCTTCTTCGTCCATGTATAGCAAAAGTAATCCAGCTAATACAGACATACCTTGACAGTAACCCACTTCCATATTGTACATGCTATAGGCAGCCAATACATAAAACATAGATCTTTGTTTTATGCTGTACCTTTCCCTGTTGCGAACAATTCCAAAATTAGCAGAACTATTGTCAACATATTTCTATGAATTTTGTTAATGCAATTCTCTTACCTGTAATTGATATGATCTCTATATTGTCTAGCAACGTCGGCATCAATCTGTCTTATTTCGGTGGACCATTGGCGCGCAAGGTGCAACATTTCTTCATATTTACCAGCTTGTTCCTTTTTCAAGTTTTTAATACCCAACAACAATGCCCAAACTTGACCACGAAGTCTATTGGGAATACCTTTATACACTCTGCGTCGTAATTTCTCCTTGGTCGATGAACTATCCCATTGTTTTGTCATTTTCTCCCATTTCTTTAATCTCTCCATTTCCACCCTATGAGTTTTAACCTCGTTAGGGTCCAACTTTTGTGGCAGACGCTTGTCACTGAAATAAAAATATTAACATGTCGAATTACAAGAATAACGATAACCTTTCTAATACCGGTAGCATTAAAATTGTTATTGCGATAATTACTGGATAAATCCGTATCTATCTGTGGCATGGTACACTTCGAAGGTAGGGTCTTCCCACGGATCAATTTCGGCTCCATTTTCCCTACCACGGTCGTAGCAGCTAAATATTCTATCTCGCTCCACAGCAGACCGTTTCAATAATTCTTCCTCATTCATCCCCCGTGAGAATTCGCAAACAGACGCTTACAAACATGCCGTCTTGTTAAAAGAAACCCATTCAGGATAGGCTGTTATCTAAAATATTAATAGATACTACTGATAATAAAATATTAACAACATATATATATATATGTGCATATATATATATTTCATTCTTTTTCGCATGCAATTCGAGTAACGTCTCACGTTTCTATTAACATTTTTATGCGATAATGCAATTTCGTAAACGTACACACAAGAAAAATTATTTGTACGTCAACAACGAGAAGTGTACTAATCGAAAATAATATCGAAAACTGATTACAATTTTGACACTGAAAAGCGAAAAGTTATTAACCGAAGCTGCGTTGCAACACGGTAATAAACATTTGTTCTTTCGTTCGCTCAGAGAACTGTAAACTATAATTCTATCTGATAAAGATCGACATTCTAAAGATAATGCACTACATATTGACAAGGAAAAAGGTTATATACATTAGGAATCAAATGATATACCTAGTAAACTTTCAAGGCCTTACCGCTAATAAATTAACTGTGTAATTATAAACACTGCATGCTTAGGGATTAACTACTTTTCTTCGTTTCATAGTACATAGAAAACCGTTTCCTTGTAAGTCATTCGTTCAACGAAACTACCGTACATACATACCAGAACACGCAACTTCAAGCCGGATTCGGATGTTTCCATTCTTCTATATTAGTAAGTGCTGCCAACGGTTTAACTGAAAATACATGAATTCGTGAACCTGTTTAATGTTTATTTGATAAATTGCAAATTAAATGTCACTTTTTTCTATTAAATATGAAACATACCAGCATTTGGCTATTATCATGATATATGATATATATGCATGATATATTTAGTATTATTAGCAAACAAGTTTGTTCTTTATATCTATGAAATTGAAATAGCTTTTAGGTCTAAGCAGTATTGTTTTATAAACATTCCTGATAATCTTTACATAATCTTAATCTTAAAATTAATTTATATATTCAATTTGATATTAGACAAAAGTAATCGCGATAGTTTATATGACATTTAAAAAAGCAGGTTTGATGATATTGGTACCATTGATAAAATCAAATAATTCAAGATTGGAACACACACGTAAGTAAGTACACGTCGTAAAGCACTCACAAATGAAATGAATTTTTTGCCGTTGCGAAATTAGAAAAGTATTAACGCATATGATATTTCTAGGCTTTGCGGCTTATTATTAATAATAGGAGTATTCATAAAGACGTAGAGAAATATTCGTCTTCTTTGAGATTTATTAAGATTAATTTGGTTGTACAACTTTCATCATTACTTTTATCGAGCATTTTGTTTATTGTTAGTAATAAATACACTTGTATGCCATTATTCGTCTAATATCCGTACTGCAACACTTGTAATAAGCAACATTCAGTTCGACACGATATTCAAAAAACACCCGCCTTAAAGTAAGAGTCCCCCCCCCCCGCCAATCCCTACAGTTACCAGCCAATTAGCGCAATCTATTTCAAAAATCTGCCTCTTTCGCGCAACAGATCTCGTAGTGATTTGACGTGTTCAGAGTGTTCGTCGAATTAAGGTATGTCACATAATCTAATATATTCTTGAGGGCAGAAAATGATATACATTGTTTCCATTTCCTTCTTCCGTCTTCCAAGTTTTCTGTGGTGTCTTTGTTCATATTAATGAATAATTTGCGGGAGATTAAGAAAATATTGGGCAGTGAACGGAATCACACCACGCGGCGTGAAATTTCAAATCGACTCGAGTATGCATATACGTAGCATCTTTTACGCATGAGTGTACGTATCATCTTTTACATATAAGTATACGTATTTCAGCTCTGAATTCCATACTCTTGCAATATATGCTGTAGTTTCTAGGAATATTATCATAATATTGAAAATTCCTGATACATTTAACTGGGATTTCAGTTGGATTCTGTTCAATGGCGTCTCTTTTGCTCGTTTGAAAAATTGAGCCAGGATTGGCGGGAATACGCAGCATAATGGTGCCCATCCATGCCGATGTGTCAAACGATCTGGTTGACAGGTAAGCGTTTCTCAAATTTCATGTGGAAATAAGCAGAATTTTAACAATATATCCCCACTACATTATAATTCATACCACGCGTAAAACTTGTATAATATAGAGTCGCGTTGTAGATAAGTAATGATCATAATACGCGCATTTATTCGCGTTCATTGTTATTGTTATGCCTATGGTCAGAAAGCCTGTTTCTTCTTGGATATCGCGACCAATTTATCGCGGAACACAAAAATGTATATTTCTCGGAAACACAAGCGATCGTAAACAAAAGGTTTCAGCCGGGCGTCGAGCGTAGCAAAACGGCGAAGGACGTTCGCGGTGGTTGTCATTCTACCACTTGACGCCGAGCTGACAGGACATATAGAAACATCTCCTGCTTATTTTAATACGATTTTAATTACCACTTCGCATAGTATTATCTTTTGCTTCAATACTAAATCTTTTGTTAGCATCGTGTGCTTCTAAGTTTGTAAATCGAATATTCATATTTGCTTTAGTCGATGTATATTTAATCATTGCTTTAGTACATCACGATTATCATTACTTTCGTGCACTTGTTTTATTTCTTCGTTACTCTTTGTTACAGGATTACGGAGGCAGTTGATTAGATGGAATAGACTAAGCCAATAGCCACAATGATGCGAAATAATTTATTGGAACTAAGGCGTTTGTACGTAAGCATTTTAATCATTTTTCCTGACACTGGTACTAACAATAAGATCAGACAGCAACAGTTGAAATGTTTGCAAAAACAATTAAATTACAATTAAGTCATTGGAATTAGAATGTTTCGTTAATGGGGTAAACAATTTTTTTTTCAGAAAATTTATTGACCACGCGCAATGTGGTCGTAAGTCAGTGTTTGCACCGCAGTTTTCTAGTATTTTCAGAGCAAGTGGCTTTGTTTAAATTTTCGTTCACACATTAGCTACACGCGATTGTAGAGTCAGTGTTTTTCGCGTACTAGTTATTAATAATATTATCGGAGCACCGGTGCTCCTTTTCAATTATTTCAATCGCGAAAGTAGAATCTTAATTTGTTCGTCGTTATAATATGCGGTCGGGTGCATAGTCCTTTATTTTTCTTTTTTTTTTTATATTCGCTATCGGAAGTAGAGTCAGTGCACCGCTGAAGGGGATGTTTTAGGCGACACTGATAAAGTGCGAAATGTAAGTATCTTTTATACAATTATCAGTTTCCGACGAAGAATTAAATTACGCAGATTTAGCGGCAGATTTTAATGTTCTTTGCGTTCTTGTTTAGTTACAGTTTGCACGCTTCCTGACGGTTGGGTTCAATTGAGCTGCCTTGGGAATGTTCCTGATGTCTTCCACGAGTACTTCCTTGGTATCTGCAATCAACGAAGTAGTGAGTCGCATGCGTTTTACTTCCTCCGGTCCCCAATCATGTCGTAGGACGATTGGTCCAAAACGGCAAGGGTGACTGGTTGTATTTTTTAATAGCTTCGCGAGCATAGTGACCCTCGAGTATAGTTTTTATACCCGTCAGTTCCAACGTTATTTTCTTGTGTATTATTTGTTATATCAGGTTAGATCTGCCTTCTTGTACTCCGCGTTTTTTAATATAAAATAATCAAGAACCATAGAAATATTTCTTACCCAAAAAATATTTCATCAAATAAACACTGTTCCTCTATTTCGATAAAAATATATGATGCCATTAACAAATACATTGAACATATGTATATATATTGAGGACACTGTATACTAAAATTTATAATTTGATTTATAATCATGTGAAGTTTGTTTGAACTATTAAGCAGTGCAGAAGTCGGATACCCCCCGACTTCGTTACTGCAAATGTTTTATGATTATAGTAATCATGCATTGAAATAAATAAATATAACGATACGTCTATTAAAATCAGCATTCAATATGCCTAGCGAATGATAGCATTTAACATTAATTTTCATACGCTTTAGTCGAGTCCTTTTCGTGTGAAATTTATTACGGATTATGTACAAGAAGGCACTGTGTATATGGCTAGATTTTCATATCGGAGTAGCTATCTTGAACAAGTTACTTCGATTAAAAAATCACCCGAGGCTTATTTAATATCTTGTCCATTTTTCAATTAAATATTTCATTGCATTTATTTCTTAATTGCATACTTGTTCTAGTAAATTCAGTTTCGATGACAGTCATTTTCCTTAATGATTCAATTATTTATCAGCAATTTTCGAGTTTTCATTGATATTTCATAAATTATGAAGTCGAGTCATTTTTAAAGAGATTCAGAATAAAATATGCTTATTTTACGTATACTAATCATCACTTTTTAGATCAGGATTTTCAGGTTTAACCCCTTCCGTGTTCATTGCCAGGAACTCATTCACGTGCCCAGGTGCTACTTGAGTGAGTGAAAGGCAATGGGCACGATGATCCTATGGTTTTAATATTTATAACAATGTATGGCGGATGGCAATCGCTAGTGTACCGTGCACGACGTATTTTCCACATTGTGTGTGTATGTGGTTAGGCCGTGGAATTGCGTCGGCTCGGTATTTTGATAAAAAATTATAAACAATTGCAAATATACGTTGAATACCATAACGAATTATGAAAATGCCACAAAGAATAGAGTACTATACGAACCAAGCGTACTTGGTTGAAACAAAATGCATAACGTATTTTAACAATCAATATTTTAAACGAAAGTAATGCACAAGAATATACGTTTTCGCACATTTACGCAATGGTCGCTAGCCTTTGTCAGCCGATTTCAGGAATTGGTACGTACCCTTAGAGTGTGAATGATTGTATGCCAAGCTCGGGTGTCGGGGGCGTCCCGGGACGTCTCTCTAGTGTAGGCTCTTGCGCCCGAGCGTTTGATTGAGAAACGTGGAATGAGGTGTGTTTGTGTGAATGCTTTGCCATTTTTTAAATATAGGTCTAGGTAGGATAGGTAGTATACCTTCTGGTGTGCCTGATAGATTTAAGTAGGTAGGGCCGGGCAGGTTGACACAGTCTCTGGTCGGGTAGGCAACATTTCGCGTGTTCGACCTGTTTCAGGAAATCTGATTTGAAAAGTCGACGGTGAAGCTGTGGCGCGAACGAAAATGCGTTCGCCTCTGGCTTTGCCTATCGATTTTTCGAATTCTTCGCGGTCGCGATCGCGATTCGGCTCCGAAACGAACGTGTTACGTTATGCTCGAGGCTGCGCGTGTAGGCGAAGATCGATTACAATTTTACTCGTAATCTTTACGATTCTCCATAATCGCAATTTTTACGATTGTATTTGGTCGTGATCCGTCCACGCGTGCTCCATTTAGCTACGCGATTTAGACATTTATTTATTTTCCTTATTGTTTGCGAATAGAGTCTCGAGCCTAGATTAAGTTTCAGCGAGCATTATGCTCGAAGAAAAGAAGAAGCTAAATGCCGAAGAGGCCCGACAAACTGTCTCTCAAGAGGGCAACTACCAATGGCTCTGCATCCTTCGGATGGAGAGCCATTCTTTGTTACTATTTTGTCACTATGCTCGTTTTTGCATGCTGTAGTTGTAGTTTATTTTTTTCAGCACTCATCATCGTATTGGGCCAACCGCGATTTTTCTTAGCGTCGCGTACGATCGAATACGGTTTGCATTAGAGTTGCGTATAAAATCGAATCGCGGTTGCAATTAGAGTTGCGGATACACCCAGGTCGCGACATTTTTTTACAGGTGCGATTAAGGACATCGCGATTTGAATTAGAGTTGCGTGTTGATACAGACCGCGGTTTGAATTAGAGTTGCTTCTATATTAAATTATTCTTGAAATGTATACTCGCCTTTATCGTTGCGATAATAGCTTTCGTGTCCCTTTTCTACACAGTATCAAGCGGAACTTTTGATGTCCTTTGTTGCCTCTGCTGTTCCGCAGGCCACATGTGAACACCTTTCATCGCGGTAATGAACAAAAAGATATTTTGCTAAACTATTTAATTTCAATATCTACTGTAATCTGTTGGTAACGTTGTTTTTTGTAATCTGTTGGTAACGTTGTTTTTTGTAATCTGTTGGTAACGTTGTTTTCTGTAATCTGTTGGAAACGTTGTTTTCTGTAATCTGTTGGAAACGTTGTTTTCTGTAACCTGTTGGAAACGTCGTTTTCTGTAATCTGTTGGTAACGTCACGAGTCACACTGAAATGGTATATGGTTCTCGGATCCCCGGGAACCCCGGCCGAAAAATTGCATTGCATGATTTGTCTATTACTATATCTCGTCAGCAGCCACAGTTCGTTGAACAATTCTATTAATCTAGTCGATAATGTATCTGGCGTCGATAAAAATCGTAAAAAATATTTCTCATAAATAGTTTCACGTATTGCTCGTTACTTAGCGCTGTAATCGTTTCTGCTCCTCGCATTGCCTCAATTATTAATCGATCCTTATTCAACGTAACATAATATTGCTTAGCCAACTATAAGAAATAATTGACCACGCGCGGGTGGTCATGCACCGAAGTCTATGCATCGAAATTTAGATAAACACTCAATCCGATCACAGAATAGAGAGGAGCGAGCGACGAGAGGAGAGAAATAGAAAGGGAATGAACGACGGACGAGGGAAAAAGGGGTTCGGTGGGGGGGTGTAGAAGCTGGTTGAATATTTTTACCCAAGCCTGTTAACTACACTCTGTTATTTTATCTCACGTACGCAGTTTTTCCACCACTACCACGCCGTTACACAGGAATATAAGTTTTAAGGCGTGTTTTGATAGCGTCAGGGTGTGTCAGCTGGGGCTTCCTACCTAATGGATCACTTCTTCGTTTATTCGTCCATACTTTTTGAAGTATGCACACGATTCCATGATACCGCACACTCCCGTTAATTTTAGCCCCGTCGTAATTATTTGCAAATTTCCTCGCGGCGACGCGAAATCCAAAACGAATTCAATCGACCCCTTAGCACGACAATTACTTCACGCTCATAGTTTCCCTCCTGCAAAGAATGCAACAAACGACCACGTTTCTCGTAGGCAAAATTTGAGCAGCTCGATTCGTCTCAACTCGCGCGATATTCAAACCACGTTTGACCCGAGGAGCTTTCGCAAAATAATGTCTAACAGCATGTGCTCGAACAATTTGTCATATCGATGCACGCGTTCTACGAGCTGTCTGACGCGTACCCACCGATTTCTTTCACGAAACTTCCCGACGACGAAGCGATGACAATTACAGCCCTATCGCCCGAAAGCTGTGAAAAGGAGGCGATAAAAATGGTTCGCCGCGGACGCATATTTACGTAAAACAATATTTTCGTTGGCTTTAAGAAGGTGGCGACAGAGAACTTCCCTCCGCCCCTCCGCTTCGCTCTTCCTGCGTACTTCTGTAACGAAGTACAAGGAAGATGCACGCGTGGACACCGTCAATCGACGACTTCGCGTTTCACGTGCGACTTGGGCAGGGATTTCAGATTAGTGTGTGCCGTGAATTGTAAGCGTCGCTAACACCTCGTAATAGAAAACTTGCGAACACTCGTGGATCACGAAATATCTTTGAGAAAAAATTACAAGAAATTTAAGCACGCCGTAGCTGGCGTTAATCTCGAACAAGAGATATGCCTTGCGCGTCTGCGAACGCGAGACTCAGATCGGTAATATACGTAGTTCGACGTATCCGCTACGAGCAAATAAACCGAATTTAACTATCTGTTTTCGTATATCACTTTAATTCGGGACATCGCTCCACAATGTACTCCCGATTGAACGATGGTCGAATAGAAAAGGAGGGAGAGATAATGGCGCAAGAAAAAGAAACAAAGCGGGGATCAAATGTTGGATACAGCGTAGGTCAAAGAGGATGCGACAAAATCAATTGACACGTTAAATAACAAACCGTGTTGTGTTAGGTTTGCTATAATCACCAAACAATGCTACAGTTTGTACGACTCTGTTCCTTCGGGTCCACTTAGTATACAGGGTGGCAGGTTTTAATGTTCAAGAATTTCTCGGCATATTCTACGACGTTGAATAACACGAAAAATGTTTCGCAAACGTAGTTCACGCAGAGCTTCGTCCAAAAAAAAGTTATAAATTCGATCTGCAATCGCTATCGGTCACGTATTGGCAAGAACTGTAGACATTTCGAAATCGAGTGTTAATTAACCGAAAGTATCGGCAAGTCGGTTACTATTTCGTACTTTCCTATAACTTTTTAACCGAACATTTCTTCCTTATTTTCTGCCATAGAATATACTGACACAGTTTGAACGTTAAAACCTGGAACGCCCTGTACATACCTCGACTCGTTCGGCCGCAACAATTTATCGCAGATAGTAAATTAAATCCCATTTTCACCTCCCCTTCTGAAACTGGCGCGTCGGCGAATAAAATGTTCGCCCCCGGGGAATTATTTGCCGTCGACAATCCACCTTGCCGATTACCGTTCCCCAATGAATGTGGTTAATCGCAGCCGATCGGACCGTCGGATATCTATCTCGCGTAGCGTACACGCAGAGGCACGCGTTGAGAGAGAGAGCCGCAAGAACGGGCGTTGTTATTACAGATGCCACTCGTTCGGTATCCCGGGGTATATTTCAAGCACAAAGAAGCCTCCTTCCAATCCGGAAGAGCGACGCCTAATTTTCGTGATCGCGAGTCCACGGTTTTCCGAAAGACGAGATAACGACGAGCGACCACGCCACCGACTGGGTCCGATTGTTCCCGAGGAGACAGCGAATCGCTGGAGTCACGTGTCGCCGGTCGGTAGTTCGTTGAAGACTCTTCTGTAGTGATTTACGATAGAGACTTGTCGATGCGATCGATCGAAGTGGCAACGACGGACAGAGAAACGGGGAATAGGCCGAGCGGTGGGGAGAACAGGAACGAGGGGCAGTTGGAAGAAAGGTATTGTTAACTGGACGGAATTGAAGTACGTAAGCACGAATTTAAGAATAAAAAGCGAAGCACTTTGCTTCGTTGTTATAATTCGAGCTATTCGAGTTATCGAGGCTCGACTGTATATTCATTCCTGGAACACACTAACGAATGCGCCCAGGGTGTTACACCTTTTCACCCGCTTCCAGCGAAACTTGAAATCGTTTCGCGTCCAAAGGGATTGATAAAACAACGCGAAGAATATTCTCCTTTTACTCGCTCGAGTCCCATGCGTGTGGAGGCAAAGAGACAGATAGGGAAACGGCGAATGGTCCGAGCGGACGAGAAGACAGGAACCTAGGGCAGTTAAAAGAAAGGGGTGACGGTGGACGGGAAACGGAGGAAAAACGTGGGAGAAAGAAAGAGAGAGAGAGAGAGAGGGAAAAGAAAAACGAAATAATAATGGCGAAAGGGGAAGAGAAGAGTCGCGCTGAAATAACATTGGACGACTGTCGCATTGTCAGCCCCCGTGGTCGCGAGCCTTCGCGTTTCCCTCTTCTTCCCCTTCGTCGTTTCAACCTCTTCCCGGTCCCTTTGACCCGTCGGAATTGTGTCTTTCCACGCCGTGGACCGTCCTATCGTGGCTCCGCCACGGTATTAGCCGGCAGAAACGTAGGCGCTTCCCGGACAGAATAGACGTCGCCGTCAGGAGGGATGAAACAACACCCCGTTCCCACCGGCTCGCCCTTCTCTCTCCGACGCGTGCACCTTTCCGTCGCCCTGTCCCCCTTCCTCCCCCCGTTTCGACGCCCTGCCCGCCGCTGTGCCGTTCCCTAAACGCGGCCAATAAAAACAACACCGAGCTCCGAGCCACGAGAACCACCGCAGAAGGATCGAGGATACGGTGAATTATAAAAATAACAGTGCGAAACGATCGAACAATCGGCCGATTCAGCCGGCGGTTCCTCTCGTTTCTGTGGCTCGTGAAAAATCCACCCATTCACGCTCGAGTGACAACTGTTCGCCGTACGCCACCCTCCGCCTCTGTGTCGTTGTTTGTCTTCTTATTGTGCGCGGACAGGCGAAAATTACTGGAAGGAGCGTTGAATAAATAATGAGAGGCTTGGTTGGACGTCGTAGGATCGCGGCCGACGCGGTTCGCTCGACGGTGTTTCCTATAAATCGATCGGGGCCCGGGGTGGAAAATTTGTTGGAGGCGGTTGTAACGAAGTCGATGGCGAATGTTGGATCCAACTCGTCTGGGCCCGAGCTGAAATAGAAACAACACCGTGTCCACACGTGGCTACGCGCGGAGGGTTCGCGTGGCGATCGGTTCGAGTCCCTTAGCGCTCCAACAGAGATAAGTAAGGTTTTTACGAATTGCTTGGGAGGAAACGGCGATGCTAGTGCCGTCTGTTGCTTACGCGTGAAAACAGCGATTTCGTTGATTTATCGACTGAAAGTTTTAACGACAAAGAGGTCTTCGATGCAACGAAGCTCGTGCATAGGGAAAGTTGTGCCTGCACCGATTGGCTTCTCAGTGCTGCGTACGCAGCATCTCGGTCAATTGAGTGCACAGTGGCGAGCAATGTAAGTGCAATGTATTTTAACAAAACGATCAAATTGCGGCAACGAAATGGAGGACCGGGAAAGAGTTCTGCGGTAACCATGCAATTAACAATTATGCCAAGCGTCTTTCGTTCTCGAAATGTGCATTCCTTATTACCGGTGCGCTCAATTATTCGACTCGGCTGTGCGCGTAGCAAACGTATATTATATATCTATGTATTACGTATTGGACGATCGCAAGTGTTCGATTCCATCGCGCCTCTCGTATCGCTCGATGTTTCCCTTCTTTCCACCAACATTCCACGGATTTTCTACCGGTTTTCGCGGCGTACTCCTCGTCCCTGCCCCTCGAATTCTTCCTCCTCGCGCCCCTCTTGGTGCACGGGAGTACACGAACGCCTGCCCGCCTCGGCGAAGTCAAAGAGAGATAAAATCTATAAATATGTGGGAGGCGCACGCGACCCATTCCAGTGTTTGTTCAACCAGGAATAACCTCGGTTTCTTCATCGTGCGCCGAACCCCGAGAAGAGGCTGGTTTTGTGGCTTGACGCAAGCCCGATCCAGGGTGGACGCTTCGTTAACCACCTACGGCAAATCGATTTGCCGAGGATTTTTCGCCGGTTTTTCGCGAGGTCGCCGCGAAACGACGAGATCTGCGCGACGGTTTCGTTCCAGCTCGACGGAAGCTTTCAATGGGACGTCGTCCGCGTCGGCGACGGGAAACTCGAGGTCCCGTGAACGTTCCCTCGGGTGAGGCGCGAGCGATGCAAGGATGACTCACCGGCGATGAACGAAAATATTCTTTCGCGGTAGAACCGCCGATAGATTTTGGTACCGTTTAGATGGAACGCGTTAGACAGTTTAAGAACGGGAAAGAGATGTACGATTGTCGTTCTGCCTGATTAGACGTCGTCATAAATTGCTACAACGATACCTGTGTATTAATCATTTTAACTGGAAGGTTCAAGAATATTGAAACGAGTCAGTTTGACTCGCTTGGTACAGTTCTAGAATTAAGGAGAGATTAGGAGAGTTAATCGGATGGCATTGAAGTAAGCAGGAATTAAGTATAACGAACGAGGTGCTTCGTCCTGATTATTATTTTCTTTTCCAGCGGTATTATGTCGATGATAAAAATTGAATATGGTAATTGTTTTTTTACACTCGATCACGAAGATGATTGTCTTCTTTTTTAAATATACGTACTAACGAATGTACGAGGTGTGAGGCTTCGTGAAACGAGGATTTGCCAGTCGATGATTGCGAGAATGATTAGTAACATAGTAATTGATGTACATATATACAGGGTGTTACCCCTTTGCATCCACTTGCAGCCGTCTGACTAAAAAGAGTTCAGAACGAAATTTGCAGGGTACGTAGTGTACAATAGACAACGAACAATTTATTTTCACGACGAAATCGAGGTCTCTTTGGGTTTCACAAACGGGAACGCATATTTCTTTTTACCATATCGTAGAGCACCATAGAGACGAATTTAAAACGCATATTTCACGGTATTTTTTACTAACACATTATTTGACACCGAAGAGATCACTGAATGCTCCATGGGGATATTTACGGTCCGCTGTATATCAATCAGCGATTAATAATATTGAAAGATTGCAAGAGAGAATCATCTCGGCACGCACAGCTGCGGATCCACCAATTGTAATTGCAGCAACGTATTCAAACTTCCGTAAAAGTGCTGGTTATTGCGTCGCGGAAGGCTGAATGCGTTTGGAAAATTCAACTAAACAAAGTGCACTTTTCTTAGCGTTCTAGTCGCGTGTTTGCTTTCGATAATCTCTTCCGTGTCAATTAATTGCGCCGTCTTAAACTCGAATACGACGTACAGCTAAATACTTCGCACTTCACGCTGCTGCAAATCGGGTAATATGTTACCAAAAATCCCATGCAACATACGTTTCGAAATTCGTCTCATTGTCCTCCGCAATATCCATTTATTTCCTTATTTATTAACGGCACGCAGCCTTTACATAAGAACAGTAGAAACTTAGACATGTTCGCTCGGGTATATACAAATTCAATCAACACAATATTTAAAGAGCCGAGTCTCAAAATATGCTTCAGACTGCACAAACGAGTCAACAGAGTGGTGTGACAATTACGTCCTATATGGCGAAAAAAAATGGCGAAAAGAAATGGCGATAAGAAGCTCATTCGAAATTCTTTTTACCGATATCTGTGCGCGTATCCATGCAACTTTTGTCCCAAACCTTTCCCCGTCAGATGGCTGCAAGTGGACGAAAAACCGAGCGTCTCGTCGCAGCCAACACACCCCGTACATCGTGTCGCTCGCGATATATTCTTGTTCCCCGTGGCCAAACCGACCGCCAAAGGAATCCAAGCGATTTGTCGCGACAGGTTCGAGCCACTCCTCGGTGGTTACGTTCCGAGGCACGCGAATGTTAGTTAGCCAGACGCGAAGCGGCGTCGGGCGAGGAATTAGTTAGCGGTAAACACACCTCATCAATCTTCCTCGAGCGTCGTCGTTCCCTTCATCATCGCGCCGCTATACCGACGATCCAAAATACCCGCGACACGTGTCTCCATTAAAGTGGCGCTCGCTAAGAACCTCGAACACGTTATTATCCAGCCGAACAGTTTGTCTCCCGGCCGGATTCGTTTCCCCGAGCGGAATTTACGAGGTGTTTCTCGGGGCATAACTCGTTGCCGGCAATTGAACGTAACTAGTGGATCGTTCGGAGGAACTCGACGTCGTTTGAACAAGGGGACAGTTCGACTCTTCGACGGTGAACGGTGTACAAGCGGGCCGCGATTCTGGTACATTTAGCGCGACGCGAAGTGTTCGCTGTTTTACCCAAAGATGACCTTGCGTCGTGTACGAGCGAACTATTCGATGGCGATATCGCGGTCGTTGCGAGATTGATGAATTTTTTTATACGAGTCGGTTGTCGAAGCGTTGAAACTTTAGAGGGGATTGCTGTCCTCGTTCGACAAATGTTTCGAGGCGTATTAATTGGAAATACTGTTGTGTTGGGGCGTCGAAAAAGTTTCTTTCGCTGTTCGACCGTGCGTTTTTTATCGGGCAACGTTTAGTCGAACGTTCTGTTTAGCCGACTGATCCATTTTTCGTTGACGTTGGGGCACTCGGTTGTTTTCTAGCTCTCCAATAGTAGAACGTCGTTTCGATAGTCTACCTCGACAGTCTCAGTGCCGTTCTGCGTGTGTCGAAGATTGGAAAAGCAGAGAAGGCATTTGGATCTGTTTTGGAACATCCCAGCCCCAATTCCTGCCTTTCCTATTATTACTTACTTGTTTCTTCGAAAAATTGAACTCTGAAAAATTGTACTTTAATCGAGATAAAAGTCACGTGGATGAATAGTACTCAGCAGCATACACGAAATGTTAAAACACGACATCACGACGAGATTTACCAAAAAGACCGTATCGTGCGTCGTTTAAAAATATCGTACCCTTCGTAAAATGCTGCTTCGCGACCAATATCTGCTAAGAAAACGTAAGAAACTCTCGACACAACCTGATACAACCTTTCCCTTTACCCTTCGTCGCGGAGGTTCCTCAATCCTCGACTGAAAATCGACGCCCGTTCCCATTCAACTCCCATCTACATAATCCACGAAACGCCCAGCGATTCTAGGCCTGCGGCCCAGCAACGCGTCCCCAAATTAACATGCAGCAACGTTAACAGAGCCGTCGTGCGATCGCAACCGCCCGTCTCAGCCGTCGCGCTGCCCATAACAACCGACGATCCCAGCGAACAGAGTGCTGTCTACGACGCGCTGTGCCACGGTCGTCGAGCAAGGTGCGACGCGGACCCACGTCTACGTGGGAATATCGACGATCAACCAGGATACCTGGCGTTGCCTGAAGTCTCTGCAACGTGCGGGAAGCAAACGAGACGGTTTGCTCGCGCGGCCGATCACTGCGACGAGAAAGTTCGACGGACGCAATCGACGAGGACTATTTCCCTGACGGTCGCGAGGCCGGGGTCTGGAGTGCCGTTGAGAGCAACCTGGTGGGCCGACGCGAGAACGGTCCGCCATACTCGACACCTGGCAACAGCCAATGGTAGGATAAAGCAGACAGGAGAGAGCTTTTGGTACTCGAACGCCACACCCTTCATTGTGACCACATATCGACCGGAGACCCTCGCAGCTCGGGGCCGAGTTTCCCGTGCTAATTGTAAGTACTTGCTGCACTTGGGCCGCGCATGTGTGCTGGCGCTACGCTCCCCAATGGGAGCAGAGGTGTGCGCGCGCGCGCGCGTGTTCCCGTACCCTTGGTCCCGGAACGGGGATGCCCCGAGACTCGTCGAGGCATTCGTTGGTCGAGTGTTACGCGACGGGAAAATTGGATCGATCGGAGGATCGATGAGGTTGGATTTATGTTGACGGGGATCGTTGGCAGGTTTGAATGGCGGCGGAGGCCGGGGTCAAAGGTAGCAACGTGAACAATTCGAAATCTGTTGTAGTTACTGCGGCAAATTTTTTATGTACGATGACAAACGACGATAGTATGCACACACGTGGCCTCATACGCGGACAGTCTGAAGTAAACTTTTTCTCGATGCTTTAGAAATCGCGATACAAATGTTTCTCGCGCAAGTAGATGCTTCTTCTTTTTTTTTTAATCTTTCGTTCGATCCTTCAAACACAACGCAATCGCGATCCAAGTGTAGAAGACTGGTCGGGAACGATCGTAACTTCCTCCTGGAAAGAAACTTTGCCATCGATTTGAATAGAGGTGGAAAGAAAAGAGACGTGGACAAAAATCAGAGCAGAATGCATAGGAGAACGCAGAAAAAAATGAACGGGAAGGCACGCGATTCAAATTTGAATGAAAAATTGGTAAAGAAAAACAAGGGCGAGAGGAACGAGGAGTTTAATGAACAACGTGACGCAATCGCGTGAACGCAATTATGTTGCTCCTCTTCATTCATTGGTGCACTTTTGCTCGATATATAATTCGATTTGAAAAAAGGAACGCGTATAACGTTTCGGGGTACGGGACGGTCGCAACGCCTGTAACACCTCGAACATTACTCGCCCTAAAGCGAAACTACACTATCGCAATAACGTCCGCCAACTGTGCAAGATTTCGATGCAAAAATCGTCGCCGTTAACGTAACAGTACTCGCGTAATAAAATAGTGTTCCTGCAGTGCGCCAGCTTCGCTCGCGTCATCGTTACTTCGGCGTCGAGACAATTCTTCCTAAAACAATACGCGTAGACACGAACGACACCTGTTACACTTCGACGCAACGCATATCGTTCGGCGAATCATTGTCTCAGCGTCGAAACAACGAAGTCGCCACTAGCGCACCGTGCGAATACATTCTCGGTCCACCGCGGCGTGCAGTACTGTCGTTTCTGTAATTCTATGGAATTTCGCAGACAGCACGGTAACCTCAATGGCAGGAACGATTGCTTCAATCGCGTTTGCATAATCGCCACGCCCCGCTCGAATGTTAAATTCCGGTTTCTCAATTTTCTGAATTTTCTCGAAGCGCTGTATTTCACGCGAACGCAATTGTTACCGTGCACATACGTCACACGTACGTATCGATATACAGGATACACGAGTAAGAGGGGGACGCGAGACGACCGACGACTCGTCTGACTCATATCGCGAACGAACTGGCTGGTAAATAGAAAACTCGTGTACCGCCATAAGGTGGATGAGTGTGCCCGGGCTGTGCGGTCAGGTTGAAGGCAATAACCATCCACTTTAGCTTCGTCGTGGCTTCTTGTATACGGCGCGAGAATGCGGAGCTACCCTAGGCAACCATCGAATAATATTTTGATATCCCCCGGCCAGGACTTTCCTCCACGCCCGATCCGCCACATATCACCGGCAGGAAATTATTTTTCACGCTCCCGTGTGCCTCGCTGCCCCGCCCCTTATCTTCGAAAATCCGTCGTCGAATTCCCCGGAGGATGGGCGCGAGATTTACGAAACGTCTCGATTTTTATTTCGTATAAAAGCGGAGCGAGCAATAATTTCGCACCGTTCGGTTCTTGTACGTCGCGTTAGTAAGACCCGTAACAGAGTAAGTATCGACAATTTGGCCGCTGCAAGCGAAGAAAGACGAGTATAGCTTGGAGAAAGTTCAGCGTCTGCTTCTGCGACGAATGGCTTTCGAAGAAGGACACCCTCGATGCCTCGATTCGACAGTCACGATTACGGAAACTTGATGAAGAAATTTGATCTCAAAATTCTTAAAGCTAGAAGAACGGTGGCAGATCCGAGTTTACTCCATAAAATCATAAATGGCACTATTTCCTGTCCAGAATTATTATTATAAATGGATCAACTTTAATTCACCATCCTTGAACACGAGGGCGCCTCTTCTATTTAGAACATCATTATCGAAACACAATACACCCGACCGTTTGAACAGAATGTACGAAACAGCAAATCTCTACTTCCGTAAACTCGACCTCTTTGATGTCAGCGCCTCTATTTTCAAAAGTGAACTATATAAGCTACTAAAAGAAGATCCATGAGAAAATTATGGTACAGTTAGGATAGGGACACGAAACACAGCAAATATAATCTCTCGACGTTACAATTACCACTTGGGTTTAGAATAAGATTTAGACTTAGATTAGACGATCCTTACATTTAGTTCAGACGTTAAGACTGATTATTGCAACGTAAACCAAATGTATTACCATTGTCCATAAAGGGTTGCTACCCGTTAAACAGAATAAATAAATAAATAAATAAATAAATAAATAAATCACGATCGGGTTCGAAAGCGGCGTTGACAGGTCACGGAGTATTTTTCGAAAATCGAGTGCCTCGATGAGAAATTCGAACTTCCCGTGAATTGCGTGAAAATTGTTGCGGCTGTTTGCACAAACGCTACCGGGACCAACAGAGTTGGCCAAACGGAGTGAGATCAGAGGCAGGTACCTGGTACCCATTCAGATGTCGTCCAGAAGCTTTCACTAAACTGTCGTGCGGCGATGGGTCCGTAATGTGTAAGCGATGGTAGGCTGCGTGGTCCGGAGAAGATTGACCGTGACAGCGGGGCCCGCAAGCAAAGTTCGGACACGCAGCCAAGGATATCGCGATGCACGGGGTGGCCCTTCGTGACAGCGCCCTGGGAAGTTCGTCGAAATTGTACCAAACGGAATATTTAACATTCTAGTTCGACGAACGTCCGAAACGTTGAACACTTGGACGAATCTACTGTACACTTGGACGAATCTACTGTACACTTGGACGAATCTACTGTACACTTGCCAAACCATTGCTCGTTTAACGGTAGAACTATCAATCAAGTGGAACTGACTTATTTCGTTCAGTCGACGTCTTTCGAGCGTCAATTGTAACCGTTACACATTTATTTATATCCCATTCAATTATCAACACCCTTCCAATACGTTTCCATTTAGAACCGTGGAAATCCTCGAAATTATAAATCGTTATTTCCTCGTACTACGTGCATAGTTGTTTGGTTGAAAAAAAGAAGACTGTTCCAACTTCTATTCCAAGATCCAAGATCTAAGATCTATTCCAACAAGTTCCAATGTAAAATCACTGTCCCCGATTAATAATCTCGCGATTCTTACGTATCGTCCTCAAGGTCCCAGTTCGTCCCGAATCGAAATCGAGCACAACGATTAAGCAACGAATTAATCCTATTATGCCCGGCCGTGGGTACGATCCCCGGGTCCGAGATACTCTCACGCGGAAGCCGGTGCAACGCAGGTACGCCCCGGGTATACCTGCGGACGTCCACGGTCGCGGTGGACCCGGGCAGCCCGGCCTAAATGTTGTTTCACGCGACAGAGATTGCTTCTTCAGGTAACACGCTACCGTGGACGTCGGCTAGACGTAGGCGAACCTGCGCGAGAGGAGCTCGTCAAATATGTACGCGGATAAACACCGGCAACGTTGACAGAAATAATATCCGCGGGTGAAGGCGATTTGCACCTGTCCGCCCGAGTAGACGAGGAATTCTTTGGCGAACGATCGTCCAGGTTCGGTGGCCGCCTCTCAGGATCGACGCGAGACAACCTGAAACGCGCAGGGCTCGGTTTCGTCGATCTTACGACGAAGAGATTCACGGTGACGAGGATGCACGACCAGGGTGGTTCACAACGGGCGATTTGTTCGAGCGCCCTAAGGTATCCTGGATACGTCGATTCGTTCGATGCAACAACGGAAGAATAATCGCGATGAAAGTGTTGGCCCCCGCGTCCATTCTGTCGAATTATCCACGCTGATTCGCGTTGATGGAAACTCGACGATCTGTTTGCGCAGCGACGTCACGGTGCTCCGTACGGCCACAAAAGGGAATCGAACTCCTGTCACGTTCGCCGTGTCGAATCGAGCAAATCCCATCGAGGAATTTATTTGTGCGGTCGACAAGTGCGAGACTGGCGTCCGTGCCAGCGAGGGTTCCTCTTTTTCCTGTGGACTCTGTGACGCAGGTAGCGACGTAGGAAGCGCAGCGAAATTCGAAGATTGAATTACGAAAAAGCCGATACGGTGGAGTACACGTTTGTATCGTCGAGACGATTGCAAGGTGAATCGAGGAAAAAATTTCGAGCATAGTTTTGGAGATAAATACTACCTGGGTCGTATGATAATTGAAGCAAGTGAATACTTAAAGGCGAATTATTGGCGAATGCGGGTGCAGGTTACTTTGAGGCGCAAAATTGCGAAGCCTTCGATCGGAATCAACGTTTCGTGGCATCTGTCATTTGTTTTCGACACATCTTTCAATTCTTACGTTAACCTAATTATTTCGGATTGCAATTGTTTTTGTAATTTCATTCGTCGATCGACGTCGATTGTTTTGATTCAGTTGAGTATCAATACATTGTACAAGTAATATGAGATAATGGCTATAATAAGCAAAGCTTCGCAGCCAAGGAATGCCACCAACTAGTTTAAAACGCAGTAACGAAATTATTGACAAATCCAGAAGCTATCTGAACTAAAATCAGGAGTATTATTATTATTATTATTATTATTATTATTATTAATATACACGGGTTTTAAGCTATTGGAATATGGGTATAGAAATGATTCAATATAACGCTTAATACTAAAATATTATTTATTTCTGTATATTTTCTGAGGCACGTAGAAAGGCACGTCTTAACGCTTTCGAAGAAATGTCTCGAGTGAGTGTTGCACACATGAAGAAACAAAAGCGCGACGCATTGACGCCGCGATCATTGTGCGTACAATGTATAGACCAGGGAAGGCTAAAATAAACCAATTAATCCATATACGAAAAATAGATTAGTTTTGCCTATTACTCAGAACAATAAATTCCAACGTAACCCTTTGGAATAGAAAAAATTACAAGGAGAAACAAAAGTAAACCAGAAAAATCGTATAATGCCAGAAAACGCACAGTGTTAGATCTAAAACAAGTGGGAGAAGAAGAAAACTTGAGAAAAAAAGTAAAATCTATTGACATTGCTAAAAATTCCATCAAGACAATTGAAATGGCCGTAAACCGTTATTATAAATCAGGAGTAATATTCATAATCTATCGTTCAATTTAATCCAACTCTTCCATCAGAAATCTTTTCACGCGTTCCACATTGATCTTCTTTTGCTACTGTTACTGCGGGACAAATTGTATTCGTCCACCGCTACTATTACTACGGGACGGGGTTAGCATTCACTTGCGTTTACGTGCCTCACGTAGCACCTCGATACCAGGCTATTTCACGAAATTAGCAACCCGTTTATTCAGCTCCCTTCGCTCGATTTGCACCGCTTTCGCGATCGCCGTCGCGCAACGTCGAACAGGAGGGCGAAGCCTGCGCGAGACTCGCACAAAGTTCGCTTCCGCGCCTCTTCCAGATCGCCGTAAAATCGTAACAGGATTACAGAAGGTGCAGAGGACCACCGCCGTGGCGGAGGCTCGATTCGACGCATTGTGTCCCTATTGAAGGCGCGACAATGCCCGGAGAATGCTTCACGAATCGACGTGCATCGGCCCGTTTCGGGTGGTCCGGGCCGAGATCTCCGCGTGGAATGCACGCGATCTCGTTTCATTGAAAAAACGGATCGACAAACCTCGTTCGATTCAGGCCCATTATCCTCGCACGTCGGCCCACGATTTTCTCGATCGTTTCATCGAATCCGTCACAACGAGACCAACGAGACTCGCGTCCTCGTCCACCCGGACTCACTCTATTGTGACACCTGTGCCAAATCGGGCGCATTCATCCCCGCTGCGGTTCGATTTGGAATGAGTCGATCTGGCCTCGTCTCGAGAATGCGTGTTGGAAAGCTTAAGGGGCCGAGTTTCGATCGGAATAAAATTGAATCGGGAAACGAGGGATCTGAGATGTGTTGTGTGCTCTATATTCGAAGAGCTTTGGTTCAAATTGAACGGGCCGAGGGTGGAACGTTGCTTCTAATTTATTTATTTATTTATTCTGTTCAACGGGTGGAAACGCTTTGTGTACAATGGTAATACATTTGGTTTACGTTGTAATAATCAGTCTTAACGTCTGAACTAAATGTAATGACCGTCTAATCTAAGTCCAAATCTTATTCTAAATCCAAGTGGTAATTGTAACGTCGAGAGATTATATTTGCTGTGTTTCGTGTTATTATCTAACTGTACCGTAATTTTGTCATGGATCTTCTTTTAGTAGGTTATATAGTTCACTTTCTAATTTGACCCTTGCGCGGGCAACCGCGATGATCGACGAGTTTGAAGCTCGACCGCTTCGAATGCTTCGCAAGAAATTCGGATCTTGCGGCGCACAGTGGGGTATTTGGCCCGAAAAACCGGTCAGAGGTCGATTTTCAAAGATTTGCGAAAGACAGAAATTTTTGTTGTCTAAGATAGTTAGATATGCGAGGAACGACGCATCGATTTTTGTTTTCTTATTCGCGAACTCGGGGAGCAGTAGTTTTCGTCGAACGTTAGCAGATTCGATGGCACGCATTTCCTTCTTAAGCATTCTATGAAACATCGTTGCTTATTGGCGATTTATTAATCTTTTAAGGAATTTGCGTAAATTCCCCAGTTATGGAAGCTTTTAAGGTAGATATATACTACGCTTTCCAACAGATTTTACACTTTCAGCGTATATATTTATGTAGTTATTAATGTTTGAAAATAATCAATATTTCAGTACTTTTCTTTACGGTTACAAGATTTCGTTAACGATTTTGTTATAGTATTTAACGTCATTGAAAGCTCGTTCTGGTGTCGTTGCATTCGATAAAGGTTTGTGATAACGATGCAACAAAAATTGCTTCCGGTTTCGTCCTGTTTCACGTTTTATAGTCAATTTACGTTACATGTATAGGGTAACTGTTTGGTCGCAAGAACCGATCATGTCAACGGCCTTCGTTACCAGACAAACTTTTTTACGATCGGGTTTTCCTGAACTTGTCATAAAACAGCTCTCGAAAAGTAAAAATTACTGTATTGGCATTTAAGACGTTAATGTTGCGCTGCATTTAGTCGAAATAGGGTCGCCTGAGAGTGCGCACCAAATTGACCAAATCTACTATTCACCCTATTTTTCAAGGGGTTTGAACAGTCTTAAAAAACATGTTTTAAATAAAAGGTAAATGGTATTCAGACATCTACAAACTTCAATATATACAACTTCTAAAACAATTTTTTTTTTTATAAAAAATTAAGTTATAATGTTATAAAATGATGTTAAAATTCATATTTAATTTCATAACATTGTAGCTGACGTTAAGACGATTTCAATCACCTACTACATTGTGACATTGAGCCTAGAAACAACGCTACAATATTTTTAACCGGTTTTTCGATCCAAATACCCAACTGTGCGACGGTTCGACGACATCTTGTCGACAAGATAGAACGAAATCTTTTAAACAATCGAAGGAAATATCGGAAGCTCGGTTGCCTACGCGAGAGTCGAGAATCTAAAGAGTTGAGAAATTAAAAACCTGACCCCGATTCGATATCCGCGAACCGCAACAACCGTGCCCGCTTAACACTTCCAGATAAAATCGAACGAACGATTCCTCGATATTTCGTCGATACTTCGTCGATTCGGGCACGCGGCGACCAGGCAACGAGAGGCGAGCACCGTCGTATCGTCGACGTAATAATAATAACCGGGGCCGCTGCACCGCGCGAACGTCGACGACGACGACGACGACTAGGACGACGGCGACGACTACGACGACGGTAACGATTTTAATAAATTTGGTGCTGGCTAAGCTGCAACAACAGCGCCGGGTATGAATTAAGAGGGCTCGAAACACCGCTTGGGTAAACATCTCGAATTAGGCACCGGGATTCTTTTCCGTCCATCCGCGTGCAACCGGGGAGCTTTACGACTTCGGTATGTTTCGGTCGACGTGGCTTGATATGTATATGAGCGGTTAGCACCGCGGCAAAGTTGCGGTAATGGACGGGATATTTTACAGCCGAGGGATTCTCGCGCGATGTTCCACGGATCAGCCTTGCGCATCCTTCATCGCGGCCCATAATCCCCATTACTCCGCTCGCTCCGTTCGATCGCTTCTTAATGCTGCGCGTTTCACTTCGGGCCAAATTTTTCCCGAACGCCTCCGAGGGGGGACGAACGACGGATAATTATGGGGGATAATCATCGTTCGACGAACGACGGTGCATTGGTGTTCGTATATCGGTATATCAAGTATTATCTTCAAGCATCATCAGGCATATCTAATTGGAAAAGGTTTGAAGTGAACACTTGCTGTGAACTGCGAAGGAAAATCTTGTTGGGAACATTTTCGATCGGTGACGTTTCTCTCGAGGCAACTCTGAACTCAAGTCACCAGACGCACAGTGGGGAAAAACGCCAATTTAGGAGTGGAGAAGTCTTTCTTTATGAAACACCTTTGACCTCCGCCTGTCAACGCGTTAAATTTTGATATTATTATTATTAATATACACGGGTTTTAACCCTTTGGAATAGAAAAAGTTACAAAGAGGAACAAAAATTAAGCAGAAAAATCGTTGGAGGCTAAAAAACGCATAGCGTTAGATCTAAAAGAAGTGAGAGAAGAAGAAAAATTGAGAAAAAAGTAAAGTCTATTGACATTGTTGAAAATTCTATCAAGACAATTGAAATGGCCGTAAACCGTCCTATGAGCATCGGTACGTAATATTAAATGGTGTCTCAGAGATGACCGAGATGTAATTAGAAAAATAATTTGTATAGGATATCCGGACAGCACGGAAGACTATTTAATATTTTAAAAGCAAAAGTAAGGTGAAATACTATTCCACGACGTTCAAGAGATAAAATGTTTAGAGAGGATAGAACAGGCGAAAAGTTGTGATCAAGGCGAGACATACTACAATTTAGCTTACTAGAAGCCAAAATTATGTTGCACCCTTTCAAGTTTGCAACAGAGATAGCGATGGTGGTGTGACCAGACAATCGCACAATATTTCGAACGTGACCGAATTAAGGAGCAGAATAGAAATTTGATCGTGTCAACGCTTTTCAAGTACTTAGGGACCCTGAGTATGAAGCCAAGGGTACGGAAAGCTGCACTTGATGTAATTAAAATATGCTTAGAAAATGAAATATCTGACGAGAAAATTACACCAAGATCACGTATTTCCGATACAGGATTCAAAGTAATATCGTTTACAGTGTAATTGGAATGTAGGAAATTTTTGGAACGTGAGTATCAGATCGTAGAGCATTTTGATATGTTAAGGCAGAGTTTGTTATAATGACACCATGCCTCAATACCATGGAAGAACTTTAAGTCGTCGGCATACAGAAGAAAATGTGAGTAGAGGAAGCATTCATTAATGTCATTAATAAAAAGGTTGAAAAGTAGTGGACCAAGATGAGAGCCTTGAGGAACTCCTGAAGTTACATTAATATCGTAGGAGAAAGAGTTATTAAATTTTACAATCTGTAATCTAGACGATGCAAAGCTGCCAATCCAGGCAAGCAGATTACCTGAGATTCCATATGCATTGTATTTCGCAAGAAGGATAGAATGATTGACAGATATAGGTCAACAATGGGACGTACACTTTACGCTTTATAAAATTTGACTGCAGCCAACCGCAGCCGCAAAAGCTATCGCATTTCTTATGGAACAGTTCGATGCTGAAAACGCTCGAGCCGCTACCAACATATATCTTGATATTGGATACAAGATTATAGGCCCACTCCGTGTTTCGTTTTTCGACTTCGCACTCCTAAATTGTAGTTTCTCCCTTCTGTGTGCGACGTACTCGATTCGTCGTACGAATCGCCCGGTTCTTCGACGATCAAAGGTGTCTCTTGCACGTGGAACCGCTCGCATTAGAAACTTCGCGTTCGACGGAACTGTCCGAAGCCCGACGACGAATACTCGTAACGCGTCGGACGCGTCTCGCGTGCTTCTCGAACGGTAGCCGCGAGGCAAACGAAGAAAACGATTTAATGGTCGACGACTGGCGCGCGGACGGTGACGCGTGACGTCCGAACGCAAGCTGCATCCTGTCGGTGCAAAAGGGAGGACCCGCGACGGCTAGCACTCAAGCCAGGGACGAGCTGGGGAACTGTGCTCTTCGGCTCGAAGACGCGATGGAACGCACACGCGGCTCACGTCGGACGATATCCCGTGAAAAATTTGGACGGAAGTGTTTTGTACGTTGCAAAACGAAATCGTGTTTAGGCCCGTTCGGTCGACCTCCCCGAAGAATCCGTCGAGGCAAGACACGGAGGCACTGCAATAGCTTTCGCGAGAATACCAATTTACGCGCATCGAACTACTGCGACACGCGATTTTTTGAGAAAAACGAGGAAACGTATTACATTCAACACGTGCGTTGCGATATGCCTCAGGTTCGCATTAAAATTTCGTAAGCAAAACGAAAGGACAAATGACTGCTAACTGCCAACGTGTAATCGTCAACAAAATAGAGAAACAGTCCAAAGCTGGACCTCCGTAACTCTGTATCTTTTTATGAAATCGGACAAACCCTTTTGCACGTCCAATTTGAGAAAACGTAGCAAACAAAAACAATAGATTTGCCTCATCCGTCGCAGCGGAATACCACCTTGAACCTTACACCGATCCCGGATAGAAGGAAAAGTACGGAAGAAGGGGGACGGACGAAACAAAAAAAAGGGTGCAGCGAGCAGCGTCGCGACAAAGGAGAATGGAAAGCAGATCAACGGAAACGTATTTACGCGGAAGAGGAAAACACGTGAACGAGTTTGGGGCAGGCAACGCGGCCACCGCAGCAGCGTAAATAGAGGCCTGTGAAATTGTCCGCTGTTCGGGGAATCGAGAGTGCATCCGATGTGCAAATCGGTTTAACGAGGGGCTCCCCCGCGCCGGTACCACCCATCCCCCCCCCCCTCCACGGTATTCCACCACCGTGAAATAACAACAGACATCGTTTCCACGCGTCGCATTTTCAGCTCGACGCCATTATCTCCGTTGGCCGGCGGTGGTGCCGCGGACGTTCGGCTGGACGGACGCGGGGTTCGCGCGAACGATTATTCCTACGATTTCGCCTCTACTCGATCGGCCCGCGACACGAGATTCGTTTCACCGGATCGTCGGATTCGTATTGGCCGTCGAATGTTAATTTTGGAACGACGAGGATCGAGGGTTCGCGATGGTTCGCGCGTTTCGTACGCCGTTGCTCGCGGAACCCATGGCCTCGTTTCATGGAATTTCGGTTCCACGGCGTGGAAAACACGCGCGACCCGCTCGAGGCAAGGTTCGGGGATTGAGTTTGGAAGAAATTTGTCGTTGTTGACGGCGTCGTCGTTGCTCGCGAATTATTTTCTTTGCAGGTGTTCGGGTATGGTTCGTAGTTTTTGTTAGGGCTTTCGGTTTGATCTTTTGTTTAGGTATACTGCGCAGATTGGACAGTTCCTTGAAACTGTTTCGCGAATAGAATCGAAATAGGAGAGGCTATCGCGCGTCAAATCGGTTAACTACGTTTTTGGAATTTTTTTAATCGATGCCAAAACGCTTGATGGACTTGTCAACCTTTTATACTCAAAGTGAATTTGCTCGTTACTGGATTTAATATCGCGGAATAACAGTAACTTGTTCGGCCACGAGGTAACGGACAATTTGTTACAGAAGCCGATGCGATTAATTCATTTAAAAGAGATAATTGTTTTCTTCGATAATGGTGATGATACGTTTCATAATGTTTACACGATTTTCTGTTTAAAAGGGAGCTTTAATAATCGATGTATCCATTGTCGAATCGCTGTTCTCCACTTTTTGTTCTGCGGGTTTAACCGATTAGGCTCACGCGTCTTAACTATTGCGAGTGTTTCCGGCGAAAAGTTTTATTTCCGAGTATTCGAGCCTCTTTGGATTTTTTGCTAGCGTTTCAGAATACGTGTTCGAATTTCGATTATCAGAATGCTCGAGCGTTTTATCGCTCGAACATTTTTATTATTCCCCCGCGATCCCTCGTAACACTGTATCCTATCGTACTCTGTAACGGGCGCGTCGTTCTCACTTTTATTGCAGAACAGCGCGGCGCTGTGTTACGTCTCGGGGATCATAAAAGACTGGCGTATTTACGGGAAAATATGGCCCTAGGATAATTTGCAACAAAACTTCGCCGGCAAGGAAACGCGGGGCTATCGAAAAAACAAGCGAACGAGACTCTGGGGTTAAACAAAGGATTAAATAAAGAGATTTGCATTCCAACTTCGCGAGAAAAACATACGAAACACTTAAGGCGGAGCGCAGGAAAAAAATAAAACGTCGAACAATTCTACGCTCTTCGTTAACCCTTTCGAACGCGCCGCACCACCGGCGGCAACGAAAAAGAAAAACACGATTAAACCAATCGTCTCTTCGCCGCGTCTCGTTAACGGGATAACCGAACGAGAGTTCGAAACGGTTTCTCTTCCGTCGTGAAAATTGTACAACAGAAATAGTAGGAAAAAATTCGGTACCGCCGTCGTCGAGAGAGTTAAAACACGTTGCGTCAACGTTTTCACGGAACAGGTATTCTACCTCGTTTCTGAAAGACAAGAAAAAACCAATTACCTAAATATTCAGTTCCTCCAATGATTTAAAAAAGAAACGATAACGTGCACTCGTCTCGGAAAGTGAGATAACTTGGCAAAAATTTTTGTGCCAAAGAAAACGATACCTATATATATATATATTTTTTACATATTTAACTATAAACAATACATAAAAACATACAGAGGTACATAATTGTAACGTGTTTACTATTATTCTTATTATACGTTTAAATTGCTGGTAAGAGCGTGAACTTCCTTACCGAGGCTACTGCACCCCCCTCTCCGTTAAAAAGAAAAATCGCGATACATAATATCGTAACATCCTAGCATCCTAATATCCTAACGCAGTCGAATGACATTCGTTCGCCAGTAGTTCTCTCATTTTTCCCGTTCGACACTGTCCCAATGGAGCGTTGCAGCCGCGCGTCGACTATCGCAACGATTGTTCCCGAAATAATCGCGGGACGGACAAATGAACAACGATGCACGAGGGTTTCGCCGGGGCCCGTTAAGAAAAGCCTTATCAGGGACGGGTACCCATACAGAGGCGCAGACATTTACGGAAGCCACGGCCAGGAAAAGCCGAAGGGAGGAACGTGCGCTTATGCCGGCGGTGTTTGTTCAGCCGCAACTTCTCTAAATCTTTTGTGCACCGCGGAGGGTTGCGGTTGTCTCGTGTACACGCTGTTACATATGTGTCCAAGTACCTATGTGTTCGTGTGCGTGTGTGTGCTCGACGCTCAGGTAGCACGTGTCTTTGTGGAAACGAAGGGAAACAAAGATGTGCGCGTACGCTAATTTAAGAAAATTTCGGGACAACGTGGAAACTGTGGGGATTGTGTAATTCTTTGGAGTAATTTAAGCAGTACGTTCGTGTCTGGATGCGACGTTCTACAGATATTTGTATCCCGGTTTGTCGTTCCTTCGAAACTCCTGCGGACAGGCAACTCTCGGTGCACGGCACTCGATTTTTCGCGACATCTCGCCATCTCGCGGTCCTCCGACGAGGAAGAAGTTTGGAACAAAAGTTGCAGGGCACGGAGCGTGCGACGGGCAACGAACAATTTATGTTCATGGCGAGATAGGGGTCGCTTTGGGTTTTGCAAATAGGAACCACGTATTTTCTTTTTGTCGTATCGCGCGGGGCCTCGAGACGAATTCGAGACGCATATCGCATGGTATCTTTGCCGACATATTACTCGATTTACGGTAGGCGTAAACGTGATACATTTGTCGGATAGCTGCAAGTAATTATCGCTCTCGCGACGGTCGCGCTGCAAATCGAGTTTCACGAAGCCCCAGCGTCGAACGCAAGCTGAACACAGCAGGCTTCCCAATATTCGACGTTTTCGTCGAAGTGGATCTCGAAATATCTCAAAGCTCCATCTTGGTCGCTCAGGAGCCGCGTAGAACCCTTCGATCGTTATTTCCTCTACGACCGACAACATTCGACGATGACGTCGCGGCGTTCGGTCGAAAAGCGATCCGTCGGACCGTCGTTATTCGCGTTCGCAGCGAATCCGATCGGACGATCGGCGGTTCGTCGTCATATGGACGACGGGACGTCGAACGACGCGGTCGTATGCTCGTCACCTCGTCACGAGCGTTTAGCGTTTCCGTTTCGTTTGGTCGGAACACAGATCGGCTGTCTAAAAGACACGAAGCAACAGCCAAGACAAACCTTAAATGCTTGCTAACCAAACAGTCGGAATTAGCCGCGTTACCCGCCCACGAGGAAACCGGCGCTTTCCCCGTTTACTCCTCTCTATGGCTATTATCTTCCGCCATGGGGGCAACGCCGCCGTTGGGCTGCTGCCCCCGGCCGATACTTTTACGATACAAGGTGAGCCGCGGTGCAGAAAGTGGCCGGGGCACTCACGATTCTCCGCTGCTTCGAAAACAACGGAGTTCTAGCTACCGTTCTAGCGATTCGGAGACCGTTGATCTCCGAATCGCTGCGGCAGATTCGCTGGATTGTTATGGGGCGATCGGTTACGTACGCGACAGAGTTGGCTGGTGAGTAAATAGGGGGAGCGACGAGTCTTTTGGGCACTTCATTGGATTTTTAAAGCGACCAGTGGCGTAGCTACGAGCTGGTCCCTGCTAGTAGCTGGAGCAAGTAGAATCGGTGCACCCCCTTGGCCATTTCTGCGTACCTTGAGTCGGGAAGCTTCCGAAAATATGAAAAGCAAAGTAATGGACATATCGAGCTCAGTCCCCTTCATAAAAAGATTCTCAATACGCTACTTCTGGGGTGCACGCACCTTCTTCTCTGTTACACGCGACTTGATATTAACGCATTGTTGCATGGGGAGCGCCGACTGTTGTGATTTTAAACATTCTCGACAATCATCGTACCTTTTTGCTACTTTAGGTGCGGTGAACTGTTTTCTTTCCTGAAGTCGAAATTATGGTAAGTCGAGTGGATAGTAGTAACCTAGCAAATATTTTTTTAACTTTCCTACGTTTTATAGAAAATCTGACGAATCGCAAAATTCTTTTGCATTTTTTCCTCGCCTTTTCTAACTCTGCGCCCGGAGCGGTTCGCGTTAAGTGCTCCTCGGTGGCTACGCCACTGAAAGTGACCCGAGCTATGCAGGGATCTATTCTTTTTCGTCCGAGGTATTTAGAGCCGCAATAATATCTGTACGTATATAATTCTTGGCGCTCGTGTCGATAGCACACTCGGAAAAAATTCTGGCTTCCTGTAAATTTATCGCCAAGCTCGATACTTCTGAGCTATCGATACTCTGACGCAAAAAATTTTGCCATCCCGTAAATTTATTTTAAGCGCGACACTGTTAATGATTTTTATTCGGAACTTTAATTTCTCGTTCCACCGAACGAACGACAACTGGAGCAGGCGGAAATTGTATTGCATCGAAACGATTTAACCGTCTCGTTTATTTCTTGCGAGCGGATCGCCGACGATTGCCGATTTTTGACGCAGAAGGGACGATAGAAATGTTCGAACGACATGCGCGCAAGAGGAAACGACCTGGCCCGGGACAGTCTGGCAGTAGATTTATTTCCTTAAGGCAGACAATGAGGAAGGAAATGCGGCTGATACGTTTTCAAGAAAAATAAACGCCTCGCGGTCGTGGCAGACGGAGGGCACAGAAAAGGGGACAAACTTGGACTTCGCGTAGTTTGTTTTCATCCGGGGCAAATCGGTCGCATTATAATGTTTCTAAGCCCCAATGAAAATAACCCGATCCCGTGACTGCTACTTTAGTTGGACGAAGAAAAAAAAAAGGGTACATAAACGCATCCACGCAGTGCGATAGTTCGCCAAAACGCGAATAAAGGGGTTGTTCGATATATGATATCCAAAGTGAAAATCTATAAATTAATCGACAAAAAACTACTTGACGAATATTTTTTCTGACGATCAGCGAAAGTTTCCAAAGATTATCAACGCTGGAACTCGTCAAGCCAGCTAAAACGTCTGGATTCAGATGTCTTGCTTGAATCCCGTTCTGTTAGCAACCAAAACGGTCACAGAGTTCGAGGCTTAGTTTATTGAAATGCTTTGCGCAAATTTGTTTTCACAAAACGCGAGTAAAATCGTTCAAACGATCGAGATGTCGAAGCGGTTTCGCGATATTTTATCAAGAACGTGCAGAAATGATTAAAGGAAATATAGAAATGACGTTGGTTGCTAACAGAAATGTTTAGAAAAATCAAATTCTCGCGGATTAGAATCGCAAGCGGGTCTTTCCTCTACTGACTAATCTCGTATACCCAAATTTTGTTTATAAAAACTAATTCTGGAGCCCACCCCCAACCCCCAACAGAAGCTTTACATACCTACCCACATTTACATTTTTCCAATGCGTGTGCATACGCACATTGCACATACACTATATATACATACGCGCATAGTCCGCAGAGATACACTAATCGTTCGATCTTTCTTCCAAGTTCCAAAACAGTTCGTTGCATGCATGAATTCAGTCCTACTACTTCTACCACGCTATCTCCTTAACACTAGAACCGTCGAGCAACTCGAACAGACCTGCACCAGATTCTTTGCCTTGCCGTTACTAATGTGCACGCATTGCTGCAGCAATTTACCATTCGATAATACGGAACGACAACTACGCGTCTCTGTTTACTGTCCATTCAACCGACCCGTACTGTCCAAGTCCAAATCGTACATAAACCTATCACCAGTTCCAACGCGAAGGTCGTCCACCTGTCGTCCTGCGGAGAATCGACCGGCGGAATCGATCAGCCACAAAAGAAAGCCCCCGTGTCGACGAGATCTCTACGACGCATGCATGCGAAACGGGGACGCTTGTTTACCGTCCGCGGTCTAACGAGGAAATAATGAAGAGAGCCGGCGACGGGCTCCGAATGAATCGTCGTTGTATGTCACGTGGCTAAACCTGCGGGCGATCGAGGCGGCGCGCCGCGTCGTAGGCAGAACGCGTACGCGCAGGCGAGCCAACGCAACCCTATCTAACTGAGCCAACCGCAGAATATCACTGCACATCCAGATAATCCCCACTGGCCTATTGATATGCTGATGGTGAGACGTGTCGCGTGAAATTGCCACCCGGTTGCGCATTGTCCGCCCGAATTTCGCCCCGGTCCTTTTCAACTTCGCACCCTCGTGCCATCCGGTATTCAATCCTATCGGCGCCGGGCAGGTTTCTCGTTTTAACGGGAAACACGTCGATTCCGTCGCCGCGGATTCGTTTCGTCGCGCGGGTGCGTCGGAGGCTCGACGAATGCCGTTTGAATAATTATTCCACGGGGGGGGGGCGGAGTGGGGGGGGGGGGAAGGTTTGCTCGAATGGTTGAACGATTATTCGAGGATTCCTTCCGAGTCGGCACTGTAGTTCCAGTATTTTTAAGTTCAGGTCGGGGAATTAGATTGGCACTGTAGGGTTGGGAAGGTGTTCGAGCGGTCGTTGCGTGGTTGCTTTCATAATTCCGAATAGACTGGTAACTATTTATGTAGTTCTTTGCAGTCGACTCGACGGATTTCGTATCTCGAGGCGAATCTCGTCGAATGTTTGTAGTTGAAAAAATTGAACGAACGTCGACAGAAATTAATTCATTTGAGGGTTCATTTTTGTCGCAGCTTCTGTCGTGGCGTTTTGAGCAAAACGTGCGATATCAGCAGTCGAAAGAGGTTAACAGATAATTATAGTAATATAATGTAAGTAATAAGTATTGCAATATTGGTTTCCGAATTAAACGAACGAATACTACGAATGGTATAAATGGTAACAATAACTTCAACAAACAACGTCCATGAAACTACTGTTAACGTTCAACAAAGACGCCTTCCTCCAAGTGAAAAATCTGCCATTCAACTCGAGCACACAGTTACGCGTAGTTCGAAAACCTCTTTACTGTCAAAACTTACCGTCGATGAATCAATCGGGTCACCATCTCCATACGATACTAACGCTGCTAAAAATCGATCCCCAAGTAATTTAGTAAAAACCTGCCGAACTTACACCGTTTGCCCTCTGAACTCTGCGATTAAAATTCGCTACAATTCGATCTCTTTTTCCAAGTTCCAAAACAGTTCGTTGCATGTTCGAATTCAGTCCTACTACTTCCAGCACGCTATCCCCGTTTCTCCTTAACGCTAGAACCGTCGAGCAACTCAACCTCACTTGCACCACATTCTTTGCCTCGAAATTATTAATGCGCAGGTATTGCAACACCTCTTTACCGTCAAAACTTTCAGCACTAACGTTGCTAAAAATTGATCGCCAAGTAATTTAGTAAAAACCTGCCGAACTTACGCCGTTTGCCCTCCCAACCCTCCAATTATGTACAATTCGCTCGACCCGACTTGCAACCGATTTCTCACCGTCGAACTTCGTCCACCGTTGCCATTATTGACGCGACAGCGGTCCCATTTCTACGCCCAACGAGAAAAGAGGAAAAAAAAACCTAGCACGGCGTATCGCCGGAAAGTGGTAATGCTAACCAGATTAGCTTTTTCTCCTCGCGGATTTGAGAAACAGCAGACACGCTGCAACGACGTGTTTGTTATCTTTATGCTCGGATCGCATCGAGTATGCGCGCGCGCGCACGACCGCGTCATATTCTTGTATGAAAACGCGGTGGAAACGGCGCAGCGTAAACCCGGACGGGTTACACGCTCGCGGAAGATACGATGCAGAATTGCCGCTCGCTGTAAAGACAAACAAGAGGAACTTGCAGAACTGCAGCCAGAGCTTGGATGGGAAACCGCGAAGGTGGTTTCTCGGGCCCCAGGAATGGAGAGGTGCGGGAAACGTTGTAGATATCATGCGAGTGATTTGAGTTCGGGGTGGAATTTTTTTGGCTGGATTCCTCGAGAATTCCGGAAAATGAACAAACACTTTCGCTCGATATTTTTGTTTAATGGGATCGGTCGCGGTTTGGATCGGTATTTGTTCGTTTGTTTTCTTGGGTAATCGACGTTTCTGATTTTTGCAGACGGTCCTTTCAACGGTGCGAAGAATCGTTGCACGTTCAAGATAAACCACCTGCAGAACATTACACGACGCGAATGAATCTTTTCCTCACAGATTTTCGCATTTCTTCTTTCTGCCGTTAGGCACCATGGAAAGAAATATGTTGGACGCGTGAAGAACGATCTAGTGTCGCTCTGTTTCACCGTTGTAAAGTCTGAAAGTGTTGCAATAAATCCTGTCGGAATTGGGCACGAAGTTTTACGCTCGTCCAATTACGTCGATCTCCTTGGATCGACGATTTGCCAAATTATTGAGAAATTATTTCCGTGCTGCGTGTCGCGTAATTTCTACCGTGGAAGTGCGATTCGTTGAATTTTACAACGACGCTAGAGTAAATGGATAATAAATGAGAAATTTAGAATAGGAAATATCGCACCTTCTCTTCAATAATTCCTGTTCGATGTTAATTTGTGAAACAAACTATTAGTGGGGGCTGATTACTAAGGAAACTTGTTCACTGGTTACTTGAAATTAACGCCTCATCAGAACTAGTAACAACCACGCTAACGTAATGCTTATACGTCAGCGTCAAGATTGTTCAATATAATACAGAGGAGTGTATTAAACATGACGACATAAATTTTCCATCGACAATGTTCCTAATAAAAGTTCATTGTGTAATAAACGAATCTGTCACACGACATATTTCTGACGGGCACCAAATTGTATCTCCAAACGATCGAACGTGTCCGTTGTCTCGAACGCGCAGAGACAGCAATTACTTGACGCGGTTTTCTTTTCCAAATTCGCGGAACGAGCCGACGGGACAATCGACACTTTGTTGACCGCGTGACGTCGATATCTCCGCGACGCTTGAAACCTTCCTGAACATCCATATATCTCCACCGCTGCCCTCGCGACCGTCCGGTTCGTCGACGAGTCGGTTCTCGTCGTGGCAATTAACCGTTTGCACTCCGCTGTCCCCTCCAAGGGACATCGTAATTCTAGCATATCGCTAGGATGTCCCCTCTTTTGGGACATTCAAGTTTATTAGCGATTACGGGGAATTGAATTATTTCAGCGCAACTTTTTGAGACACGCACGTCTCCCCGTAGTTTTATCTTGAAATGGCGCAAGAAATCAAATCGAAATATCGTAAAACCACGTATTAGCGATGCGGGACAAAGAAAACGGGACTGCATTGCGTGTTCTAACAGGAGAAACCTCTGGTGGCAGGCGTGAAACAACTTATTACCGTCAAACGCGCACTAATCAGCCTGCAACGCGTTTCGAAACTTATCGTACCGTACAAAATTATAAACAGCCAAATATCGATTTCGTTGCAAATATACTTTCCTCGATTTCAACCGGTTCGTGTAAGTCCAATACCATTCTAATACGTCACTTATTGCCAAAATTATAATAAATAATACTATGGTCTGTAAATGTTCGTTTCTGCCGTAAACCGGCGCTGAGTAGCTGATAGCCAACGTCCAGAATCGTTCGCAGTGCAAAGGGTTAAGTCACCGTCGGACGGCTCTTCGTTCCGTCGGTCGACGCGTCGCGTCTCGCAATCGGATCGCCCTTATGACGCCCTAAAAATTTCCATCCTCTAAACAAACCCCATAAATGTAAGACAAAAACGACGTGAAGGCTACTATCATTATCCCTCCTTCTTTATTATTCCCAAAAACTATACAAATCAATACCAGAGCGTAGAAGAACGTAGTAGCGTGTAAAAAGATGTGACAGATCTATTTACACGGTCTCAACAAGTATTACTCCGTTTGCACACTGTTATTTTGTCAATACGACTCCTTCGTTCGACGACCGATGCCAGAATGCCCAGCTACGGCGCTCGCAGCCGAAATCTCTTACATAAAGTACAATCTCTTTAAAAAATCTCTTACATGTTCAGGAGATAGATCCCTCCCCAGGATTCAGAAATACACGTATATGAGGACAGTGCAAAAACAATAAAGTTGCGCCTTACTTGCGAAAGTGCACGTTACTGTTCGTATTCTTACCCGAATTCTTACTCAGTCTATTTCCACGGAAATAATTCTGAGGGATATTCATTTTATTTCAATCGCCACGAAATCCCGCGACACTCTCGACCACGATCCTCGAACTTACTTCCATTGACTTTTTTTCTCTCCTCCTCTCCTCCCCCCCCCCACTTCCCCCTCCGCCCAGAGTTTTTGCGCCCCCAAGACCGTCCCGGCCGCGGGTATTAGTTTACACGAGTTCCTGAGTTCGGTGGTCCCGGGAATTAAATTTCATCGTTGTGTAAACATCGGTGGCAGACGAGAAGCATACGGGATACGAAGAGAGTTCCACGGGTTAGGTCCGATCGGGCGATACGAGGCTCGTTCACGCGTGCTTCGTCGCGCGATAAAAATAGGCGAGTCCGCGGCGGTTTCCTCCGGGCCTTTCGATCGGCACGCCGTTTTCGAGGGAAAACGAGGAATTTAATGGGCGACTATTATTATAGCAGTTTCCCGGCGGAGGGATTGTCGGGGGTATCGCGGTGGAAATTGTGAAAGAAAGGCGTGGACGACGGGGATACGCGTGTCGCGTTGGTGACGCCGCGAGGCGGACAACCGCGGCGATCAGTGAGCGGAGTAATGACGATAACGATGGTCGTTTGTTCGTTGATTTATTTATTTTGTTTGTTTGTTTGTCAATCGACGGGTTTGGGACGTTCTTTGGCGTGCGGGCGTCGAAGCGAGGAAAAATGAAAAGGAAACAAGGAAACGAAAAGTGAACGAGGCAGTGTGAGATGGGACAAAGGGATAAGACGGAGGAGTAACGAAAATCGGACGCAAGACGGGGAGAAACTTAATGATTATATGCAGCGGTTAGAACAGTAAACGTTAAACAATAAGTCGGGAAGAAATTAGGATTACTGCAGATATTATTCGCATTTGATTATTGAAATACGGCGTAGGTGGGCCAGTAAATCGCAGTTCTAATTTATGCAATTGAATGCATCGCTGGCAACCCTCGAAAGAAACGTTCGACGAGTCCTTGCAATGCCTGAGGTACGATGGATGCAGATTAATAATGTGCAATTATGTGCGTTCTAGCTGTGCAAGTCTGCGGGACAGGGCATGGCACGTTAATTGTATTATTCAATAATAATAATTATAATAATAATAATAACAATAATAATAACAGGGAACGTTGAACGTTGGCGACAGCAATCAGTCGTAGCCACTGTGCTGTAACGTTCGAGAAACTATTACAAATTTGTTCAACGTGTTCCAAGCTTAGTCATCGAAGGTATTTTGCACGCATTTGTTTTCGCGGAACGCAAATCCACGTGAAAGTGGCCAAATAATTGGCATCTGGAGATGTTCTGCGATACATTAACAAGAGCATAGAAGAACGATTGAGATGGGAAATACCTTTACGCCCTTGAAGACAAAAATTTTAAAACGAAATTCGACGCCCTTCCAACGCTACGGCGCAGCACGGTGGAACGAAGTATTTCGAAAAAAAGTCAAATACGTTGCAATAAGCGACAGTTATAACAAATGATATCCTAAGTTTGAAAAAACTGTAACAAACCTTTCTCTGTCGAAAAAAAAAAATTCATGAAAATCAGCCCATCTTCCCCCACTTGAAGGAAACATAGAAAACCCGGTTGTCCGCGCAAGGGTTGAAGCAGAAGTGATCTAGTATGTACAATGGTGAACAGTTTAACCCCTTGCCGTGCGATTTGGCTCGACGAAATCCGTCCCCGACCGGTGGGAGACCTGTCCACAATTCCATTCACCTGAGTTTCGCAGAAGATAATCCCTGCGACATGCCCCGAACTCGATTCCCCGTGTTTGGTCCAAAAACGAGCGTCGTTTTTCCTACGATTCACTTTCGTGGAACTATTGTGGAGAAGCGTGCCTAATCCAATTTGCCCGTCAACGGGGAATCCCGAGCCCCGTCGAACTCTAGACCGATTTTGCGTGAAAAGATTGCGGTTCACGACCGCGTTGGTTCAACGGAACGGCAAGCGCCGCGTTACACTTTTTATCCGGTAATTCGTGGACAGCGTGCGTCATAAAGAAAACGCGTGGTACGCACGTACGTACTTTCTTTTAACGAAGCACTGACGCAACGCGCGGGGCCTCGAAATTCCCGGTTTATTGTTTCTGCGGAGCAAAAAGGACCGCCGCCGTAACCAGGCCGGCCGATCGCATGGGATAGGTCATGGCGGTGGTTTATTTGGAAAGATTTCGAAAGATTTCACAAACGCTTCTCGCGAAGAGGTGCTCGTCGGTTGAACTTCGAAACGAGGCCGGGTTGCCTCGAAAATCTCAACCAAATGTAAGACTGTAGCAAAGGTTTAGTAAAACGCGCAGACTGATCCATTTTTCGTTGATGATGCCAGGGCACTTGGTTGTTTTTTCATGGTGCGACGTCGTTTGAATCGATAGTCTCGGTGCCGTTCAGGATATAAAGTGCACGTGATTGTGTATTAAATAATTTGAATAAATGCGAAATGTATATGAGTAAACGTTTAAAAGTGGCCAGAATCCATTCCACCAGTGTACGTATCAACAATTTCGAAGCAAGAAATCTGGAACAAGTCGGTTCGACTTGCTGAGTTGGGTGTTCGAGTGTTGAAAATATTACCCGGCCGATAGAAACGAAAAATCGAACGGGATAGATGTTACCTAGGTATCCTATCGAATCACGGAAACGAGCCAAGCGTTTCTAATACGATAGAAGGAAGATAAATAAGGCGCGGACAGAATGTTTCCCCCGGAAAATCGAGATGGGAAAGGCCGACTTCGTGGGTCTTATCGGGTGGATTAACCCGCTGGAGGGACGAATTTGGATGGAACGCGAGCAAAAGACAATTAAACTCCGGTCGAAAGTTCCAAAGCGTTCCGCGTAGCCCCCGGGCGGCGACGACGGGGTTTGGGGACCAGTTGAAACACCCACGGCGAGTATCGTTTCATTTAAATGAAAATTAACCGTCGCGCCGTGTCGTCGATTTTTTTTTTCCCTTTGCGAACGCTCGCTCGAGTATTGCACGGCTGCGATGTACAGTCGAACCTCGATAACTCGAGTTTCAAGGGAAGAGAAAAAAGAAAAGGTTTAACGGACGAAAATTGGACTTATAGAGGCCCTGTATGACTTGCAAAGACGGAAAGGAGGACAAATTCAATTTTTTAGCGTGAATTATTGTATACGTATACGTATGAACGTAATCGGAAGACGAAAGTTAGGTTACTGTACAGGGTGGTTCAAAACCCGAAATGGGGGGTAGCTGGGGCGATTCTGAACAACTTTTTCCTTGACCAAAATGTTGTTGGCAGCTTCGTTTTTGAATTATTGACGAAAAACACTGGCCAATCAGAGAGCCCGTAGAGCGCGCGCTGGAGCACGTGACTCTCAATCGCGCTCGGTCGTGAACCAACGCGTTGCAACGCAGCGACACAGCGACCGAGCACGGTTGAGAGTCGCGTGCACTACCGGCCCTCCGATTGGCCAGCGTTTCTCGTTAATAACTCAGAAACGAAGCTGCAGAGAACAATGCTGTCAATTGGAAAATTGTTCAGAATCGCTAATGGCCAGAAAGAGGTATACGATTGCGATTTAGAAGGAGGATAAATGTTCTACTCGCGTACGTTTTCAAAAGAAATCGTACAAGATACAAACGATTCGCATATTTATATTCCTTCTGGCCGGAAACGTAAGAAATGTATATGCGAACTAATGAGAGAGCGGACTGGTAGATGATAAAAGAAAAGAAAGTCAGCCCTTCGAGTTTCGAAGCCTTACACAGTTTCGGGATCGAGTTTCGACAATTTAAAAATTAGCCAGAGGAACCCGTCCCCAATTGAAACGGAAGATTGTCTTCGGCGGCGAGAAATATTCGTTTCTATTTCGAACGAGCGAGAGGCATTTATTGAATTTTTCATGGACGTGCATCAAGCCGAATGGAAGATATTTTCAGTTTGCAAGTGACGCACGCCTTGGAAATTACAGCCACCGATGCCAGACAATTTGATCGGAAACGTGAGATATCATCGGCAGGAATGTTTTCCCAAGGGAGCCTTCCATTCGTTGCCGCTTCCGTAAATTTGTGATTTCCGTATACGCGTCCACGATTTGCCTCGTATTGTCTTCGAACGTTCCCAGGCGTCTGGAATTTCTACTTTGCAAAGATGGAGAAACAGAAACGAGGCGTTTCGCAAGATACGCGACACAATTTGCTCGTCAAAGAATTATGGACGACAGAAATGAACGAACAGAGGAATATAAATTACAATGAACCGAAGAATTGACCGAAACGACGAGTGCCCCACGATAATTCGTTGAATAGAAAGCGTAAAGAGAAAAATACAAGGACAATTTCAATACATAATCGGTCGCCATTCGTTTCGTCTATTAATTTTCGTTACAACTGGCGCAGGGTGTCGGGAAACGGACGTTCACGGCACTGGAAGCGAAAAAGTGGAACATCGCGGCGATCGAAGATATTTTGAGAACCTGGATAGAAGTTCGGTGGATTCGCGAGGAGTAGAAGAAACGCCAAGATGGAAGCTGAGGTGTCCTCTCGAGTGTTTTCGCAAGGCCAGAGTCGAACCCTTGGAAAAACAGACGGCAAATTGAATCCCTCGTCTATAAGAACGCGATGTCTCTCCCTCATCTATATAACTCTACCACCCGAGCCTTTTTCTTACGGGGTTCTCGTGCTCCTTCCTTCCACGGATTATACGCGTCTATCTGTATTTCTCTGGCGTGGAGAAGTGTCGTCTTTCGGTGGCGAACATGAATGAAATATGAAACAACTTTTCCTCGACTTCGTTTCACCGCATTGCGATTGTTTGTCGGGGGGAGAATACGAAATAATGCCGGTTCCAAGTAGAATCTCCAGGCAGAGACAGTAATAATAATATAGGTATAATAATTTCTATACTGTGCAACACTTGCGACACTTGTCTAGAGTGAAAAATCCGTCACCGCATCTCCGCGGAGATACGCACAGTCGAAGGACAAGCCCGACTCGATCGGGTTCGGAACACCACGCGGTCATCGTCCGTATCACTTTCCATATTCCCCATGCGTCCTCGAGTTCGTTCAAGCCAAACTTCGATCGAAATTCTGCGAGCCCTCGATCTCGTCGGAAATCCGTCGATTCAACGTCGTCGGCGAAGTATGTAGTATCCGACGGCAGCGAGGTCGCGAGCGTAAAAATTTCGCGCGTGCTCTCACACCACACGGGGCGACGTTCATTGTCTCGCTTTTGTTACGTCGGCCCTGCGCGAGCCGCGAGGGCGTGACTAGATTTTGAAATGCTGTTCGATCCCCGGCAGCGTAAGCCGCGAGAGGCGTCCACATTCGTCCCTTTAACAGCGCCGCCGGGATTGGTCGACGGCCGTGGGCGGGGTCGAGCGTGCGGCGTCCGCCAATCGCGCGAGCCGTCGTCGAACTGACGGCTGGCAGTGACGCGCTCGAACGATTTTTCGTTGAGTAGCGCCGCGCAAGGTTCGCGCAGCCGCACTAACCGACGTCGAACACTTGGCTCGCTCGCTCGCTAGCGATGCCGAGGCCCCAGTGTGTTTTTACTCGGGGTTGAGTAAACTCCGGCCTGTTGTGTATCATAATACGCGTGCACGCGGGTTTACGGGTTAGCCTGGCATCGACCACTGGATGCCACCCTCGTCTCGCGCCACGCCGCCTGTCTTCCTCGACCGACCAAGAGTAACTCGCACGGAGTACAGAGATACTCCGTAGCGTCAACAAAACACCGTTTAAACGGTTAACGAGTAAACGAGCCCACGACGCGCCCGCGTCTCCCGCCGACGGAATTGACAATTCGTCGACGATCTATCGAACGAACGACCGCGATGCCCGTTCCGTTTTAATCGACGCTGCGAGCGTAGCGACTGTCGGCCGATTTGTCGCGTGATCGCGAGACAGTTCGATCCAGTGATTGTTCGTGCGCAACGGTATCGAAATTGTGTACAAGTGTGACTCGCGGTTAGTGACTGATCGAGATCAGTGAGTGAGATCCGCACGAATATCCCGGTTGCCGGCGATGTTTATCCTCGCGCCGAACGAATTTTAAAGGTACAGTGATTTAATTCCCGACGTCTCACCTGCATATCCGTATCGACGAGGGCGATACGACGCAAACGTTGACCGAGCGTCAGCCGCATATAGTCCCACAGCAGCCGTCAAAATGCACACGTTATTCGGCGAGCAGAATGCGTACTATCGCCACGCAACGGCGGTACCCGTTGGTATGGGAACACCGTCGTACCCAGGAGTCGGTGCAGCTCCAGCATACTACGAGCAATATCGCTACGGTGGCTACGCGACGGCCGCCGGTTACCCCGTTACCGGCATCACGCAGCAACACATGCACCATCCCGGCAAGGATATGGTGAAGCCGCCGTACTCGTACATCGCCCTGATCGCCATGGCGATCCAGAACGCTCCGGACAAGAAGATCACCCTGAACGGCATCTATCAGTTCATCATGGAGCGTTTCCCTTACTACAGGGAGAACAAGCAGGGCTGGCAGAATTCTATCAGGCACAATCTCAGCCTGAACGAGTGCTTCGTGAAGGTGCCCAGGGACGACAAGAAGCCGGGGAAGGGCAGCTACTGGTCGCTGGACCCGGACAGCTACAACATGTTCGACAACGGCTCGTACCTCCGACGACGTAGACGCTTCAAGAAGAAGGACGCCCTGAAGGAAAAAGAGGAGGCCATGAAGAGGCAAGGATTGGCGCCGGATAAACAGCGCAACCAGGACGAGACGAAGCCAAACGTCGTCGCGCCGCCGTCGACGGACAACTCGTCCAAGAAGATCGGAACCCTCGAGACGGCACTGTGCAAACCGAAACGGGAGCCCGTGAACGACCCGGCCGGCCACTGCATGGCCGTGCAAACCAAGTACGGTCTGCACAGTCCCATACAGGACGCCAAGACCACGACGACGACGTCCGCCGTTGCGGTGGGCGGCCAGAGCGTCATACAGACGGCCCTGGGCCATCAGGTCCATCAGGCCCATCAGGTACACCCGGACACGATCCAGGACGTCTCGATGGGCCTGGACCCGACCAGCTTCAGCGTCGACGCGCTGATGACCACGCGGGAGAACAGCGCTGCCCTGATGACCAGGGACAATCAGCATCACGCGCATCATCCCCACGGTCTGCAGCATCCGCACCCTCATTCCCACTCGATAATGACGAGCAGGGAACCGATGGGCGCGGGTGTGGTCCCCAGGGACCACCTGTCCGCCGTTTGCACCACCGCGACGACGACGACGGCCGCCGTCGCCGCGATGATGGCCACCACCGGGTACGGCCACGGCGGCACCGTCTCCAGGAGCAACGGGTCGCCGCCCGGCAGCATGTACTCGCCCTATTGCACACCAGCTGCCGGCTATATAATGGATCACGCGGAATACAATTCGAGAAGCCACAACAACACCGCGGGACACTCGCAGTGGTACCAGGAGGCGGCCAGTCCTGACACCGCGGCCATTTATCAGGACACCCAATCGCCGAGCTGTCAGCTTTACAGGTAAGGAGGAAGGTCGTTGGCGACGAACTGTGAACGCGTGTCTCGTTTCCACGCTGAGGCTGAACGGACTCTTCGTGGGACATTTAATCGGTCCAATCGAACTGCGCGTTTGTTTGTTTCGTTCGATTTTTAACGGGCAAGGCCCTTTGTGTAGGATTCGTTAGGTTTACCGGAAAACTGTGTCCGATAATGTTGTTTCATTTGGCTGACTCCTTTCGCCGCTTTATTCGTACACGCGAGCTGTTCTAAATGACGTTAGAAAATGTATTGTTTTCGTCGAAATCAAAAACTGACAGAACTGTCCGGCAGACTTAATGGAAGTAACGTTGCAGTAAACATAATCGCGAGAGTTTCGCATTGTCCCTGTTGATTTCGTACCGAGACCAAAAGGACGGATCAAGGATCGCCCTTTGGGCAGTTTTGAACGCCTTTCGGGGTAAAAATTGGCTGAATTGTTCGTCCTGTTCGTACTTGAGTAAAGTAAAGTATTCTACCGGTCTTAAGGGAGGGTTAGATCGAATTGCCTCGTTGAGTTACCCGCAATCGTGATTTCTACGAGACATCGGATGACCTCCTTTAAATGCTGCATGACAGACATTTTTCTCGTAAATTCAATGAAATTTAAACGCGTAAAATATGGCTCACGTAATGACACATTGTACTGGCATTTAAGTTCCGCAAGCTTGACGAGACTACATAGGCTATCAGCCTATGGGACTATTATCAGACAAGATTATATAGGCTAGAAAATATAGAACAACTTTTTTCGCTTGAAAACTTCGTTTTCGGGAGAATCGACTTTAAAAATCTAGTCGGTGCTACTCGACCAAGTCTCTCCACTCGGCGGATCTAATAAATGGTAACGCATTTAGCTTGTGCTCTGGTTATTCGATTTATCCGAAATACACGTATTAAAACATTAAGAACGTTCATAAACGTGGTAAACCTAATCATGGTGTACCGAGCAGATTCTCCTCGAAAGGAAAGTCCGAGACGATAAAATTTTGACTGATTTTTTTGCCACCGAATCAGCGCCGAACACCACACCTTGACATTCCTTCGTTCTGTATATCGCCCAATGTACCCGCATACACTGCGATGCGATCATCGTAATCATCAATTTCAATTCCGTCAAATTTGCAACAATTTCTGCCGTTCGATTAAACAATATCACCACCGCTAGTCCCCGTTTGCAAGAAACATTCTTAACCGAGACATTTCCTACGCTTTTCCAGGTCCAGCCCGCCGACTCCGTTGTCGTCGAGCGCGGCGCCGTCGCCGCCGCTTTACCACAGATATTACCAAGACTGCAACACCGTGAACACCAGCGGAAATCTGCCGATCACGTTGCACAAATACTGAGAGTACCGAAATTCAGGGCCCCACCGTCGAGGCCCTGAAGAGCACCACGCCGATCATTACGATCAGAGCTTCGTTTACGTGAAGCAAGAGTGGATACCATGCGCGGACGAGCTCGCCAAAGAATGGAACTAGACGGGTCGCGCGGTGCAACCGTAAAGTAACCAGCCGCGCTGAGAATTGTTCCGCGGGGAACGCGACGGATCCCCGTACTGCAGGCAACCGTTCCGACGAACGTTTCGAGCGAATAGGTGACAATTGTCGGCCCCGGTTTCATCCAGCAGCCAAGGTGCAATTTATCGATAGGGGACGACGCGTCGACGCGTTTCCTCTACTCTTGTGGTTCGTACGTCGGAAAAGGGATGTTCGACGTTCGAGTTTACGAACACTTGACATTCTCGGGGCACGGTCGCGATCGGTGAACACGTGTCTTCGGTTCGCGTATGTGAGAACGGGACGGGAAGGAACGGACTTGGGCGCACGTGCACTCGCGTGCGGTCGAAAGAGCCCTCGATGGATCGACGTGCAACCTCGGATCTGCCGTCGCGAAGCCGCGGCTGAGCAGTTTCGTTCGCGTCGTTTCTTTCCTTGGCGAGTGGAGGACACCGTGGGAAACATCGCGGAGGACACCGTGGTACAGGACAATTGAACGAGTGCAATTAATGAGTTCGTTTCGTTCAGCCATTCTGCAGGCAACCGGTCGCCCATTTCTATATTTCCTTCGATAATTTTTTCTATGTTCCCGACGAGATATCGCCAAGCCGCTTCGAATGTCTATTGCTTGGACGCTTTTGCGTCACTTCGCGTTTTGCGACGAATATTTCCGCGAGGTATTTCAAGTAACCCAGCTTCAGACTCACTAAACGTTTCGGTTACCCGTGGAACGTTTAATTACGAGTTCGATCGAGTCGCGATAGCTACGTCGGTTCTCTCTCACCTTCGTTAAACTTACCCAACCTCGCGCATTTTGTGAAAGGCCAACGAACAGGGGGCATTCGTTTCCCGTCGCCTCGGTGTTCTCTCGATTCCAAACGCTCGACGACACTTATCGCGTCCGGAGTCGATCCGTTAATGACGCGAACACGCCGCGGAGCAACTGCCATGAATATCAACGACGATCCTCGTCACCTGCGCAAACAATGGCGTGCCCCGACCCGCGACGATTCGTTCGATCTTAAATTCGTTTTCCCCGCGAGATCTTCGAGGCGAGTTCGACAATTCTCCGTTCTCTGGAAAAAAATTGACAAATTCACGGTGGACTCGCGTTTCTCGACGAAACACTCGCTGGGCGAAGTCTCTCGAAACCGTCGAGATTTTCGTCGAACAACCCGATCGCCCGTCCGTTCCTGCTCGAAACGCGTTCATCGATCCGCTCGATCGTTGGACGTCGAAATTATGCATCGCCCTCTGGGATGCAGTAATTGAAACACGAAGGAGAACTCGCCGATAACTTGCGCGCAAGAAATCCCGTCGAACGTTTCCGTTCGCGATGGAAACTGCGAGAACGTTCGACGCTAACGAAAGTTCTACCCTAGAGATAATTGAAGGGAGCGCGAGGCGAACGTGATAAAGTTCGTTGCAAAGAGGAAGAGGAGGAAGAAAAAAAAAGGAAAAGGAGAAAGTGATGTGATCGTTTTCGTGGATCCTGTGGATTGCGTGTCTCGTCATTTGTGCATTTATTCGTACAACGTCATTCCCTGCAACCGATTGCCGTGGTTCGCTCGCACGAGATTGTTCGTTCAACAGGGGGGCTGCGATATATTTATTGATGGAGGAAAAGGAAGAAAAAAAAAGAAGAAAAATGCGGATCGTGTGAATAATTAACGGTTGAAACGGAATCGTTTATGGTAGATAGATCTTTGCGTGTATATTATTAAAAAGGTTATACATATATATATGTGTATATGTATATGTATAGATAGGTATATATAGATAGATATAGATTGTATAGACAAAGCTACATATGTATAAATAGACAGATCTATATATACGGAAACGTATTGGTATTACGATTAATAATAATAATCGCAAACTTATTAACGTAGGATGAGTCGTGCGAATACGAAACCTTACGAAATAAACGTAATGAATCACAACGAAATCTCCCGTCTCGTTTCTTTCTTGTCGTTCGATCTATCCAACCCCCCCCCCCCCACCTCACCCCTCTCTGGACGGCCAACGATGATTGGTCGATCCTTGCACGCGGCTAGTGACAATCGTCAACCGTCGAATCTTAGTCCGCGTCGCGGCAACAGATAGAATTGGCCGGGAGAAAAAAAAGCTATGTATATCGTTTAATTTTTTCTTACGTTTCATCGCTCGCACAGCTGCGACAACGATCTGGATCGTTCGATCGAGAAAATTCTTGCCCCTCGGGAAAGGAAGTGAAAATTGGCCCGCTGCTCGTCGACGGGACGGACCGCGAAAGAGTGGGAAGGACGAAGCAAAAAATGTCGAAACGATCGAGAGCCGGTCGGATCAATAAACGGAACGATTTTACGACACGCGGGATGAATTTCACGAAACACCGGGGGGGAGGGGAAGAAAGGGAACGCGAAGGAAGCGGAGAAAAGAAAGGCGAAGCTACATAAAAGCGGCGTCATCGTCGAGGGAACGCGATAACAATAATACGTGCGAACCTGTTTGAAAGCTTCGCAAGAAATTTTCAGACAGACGTTCGCGAGAAGCCGCGCGTTCGCGTTGCAATTCGACGAGCGCTTTGTTGCCGTCCATCTCTTTCTCGCGATCGATCCCGATTATTTCTAGTCGCGATCTGCGTAACGTTATCCCCCTGCCGCCGTCCCGCCCCTTGGCCGAATCGGCGTAGGCGATAATGGAAAGGTAAGAATATCTTGCAACGCACGCCCGGCGGCCTCTGTTCACCGGGGGATATTTGAACGATTAAACGACACCGGTGGAATGTTGTTCGAATCGCGTGAAATACGGTCGCAGTTTGGCGAGAACGATTTTTTCGGTTAACAGATATCCGAGCGAAGTTCAGTGGTTTCTTTATGTTCGCACACCTCGAAAGTGGAATAATCGGACTAAATTAATAAATACAGTCGAACGTGCAGTCCGGTAACTCGAATGTCAAGGGAATAGAATAAAAGTTCGAGTTGCAGAGGTTTCGTGTTATCGAGTGTTAGAGTAAGGGAGGTTTACTTGTAGAGGTGTGTGACGGTTAACTTTTTCGAGTTGCGGGGACGGAAAGGAAGGCAAATTATATTTTTCAGCGTGAATTATCTTGTTACTCAAAATGCCCGTATTTTTGCTCCGAGTTAATGCGCTAACGCGTTGTTTATCAGCCGAGGAGTGAATCATTGAAACATTGTTAACACGTTCGGCGACATTTCTGTGCAGCAATTGTCACGATAAATGATTAAAACAGAAATGCGTACCCTCTCTGCGCCGCGTGCCAAACGTTGCACCATTTTCTCGATAACGCTCGCCGACGAGAAACTTTCATCGCATTCTTCTGCCCAACATTGCCGCAACACCGAGTCGAAGTTCCGCGTCGACGTCCTTCACGGTTTCAACGGTTACACGAAAATGTCGTTCCGTCGGGCGATCCCCGCGAAATCGATACGAATATAATTAGAAATTTCGCCGAGACGCGGCGACGATCGCGCTCGACTGGCACGCGCGTCGTCGATTAATTACGAGAACGCCGCGGCGACGCGTCACGGCCGACGACAGGACAATCACGAGTGTGCACTGCGATCGCACCTATCGAGAGTCGTAATCGCCGGGCGCGTACGAACGATCAATGTTTCCCGAGCGCGACGCAAAAGTTCAACGGCCAGCGGCCGGGTTCCGCGATGCAGCGTCGAGGAAGGCTCGGGGTTTGCTTGCTCGCCGCTTTTCGCTCGAGGCGGGATTTAACTGCATCTGCCGAAACACGTGCTCCGGATAAAGCGGGGCTTTGCTGCGCACTGTGCCCGCCGATCCGTTAGTTCGCCGAAAGATAGAGTATATACATGCATACCTATCGAACCGGCGAGCAGAATCCCTTCGAGCACGCGTCAGTCTACTACGTTCCTTGTGGCCCTAGGGCCTGCGGTTTATGGAAAACCCAGGGACCCCGGGATCTCTTGAAAGGCGAAACGCGTGGTCGGTCTCGGAATTGCGCGTCGTGTTTCCGTCGGCGTTCGGCACGGCCACGTTGGTCGCATAGGGAGCGGTCTCCGATTTTGGTGAAACTTTTTCGTGGAAATCTTTGGCTGCTGCCGAATCGCGAGTTTACGGGGTGAGATCGGGTTTTGAGGAAAAGTTAGGCACGCTGTATATCCGCGAGGTAGGTCGAGAACGCTTGGGGGACGTTTGAACAGGTTAAGGGAAAATCTGTTTGGGAAAGAGAAATGGAACGATTTGTTTATAATAAATTTGTTTTAAACGCAATATAGCGACGCAAGGGTGGGCCGAGGCGAATACCGGATCGAGATAAGAATTTAGTTGTAATTTTGTTATGCTGCGTGCACACCTCGCGCCCTTTGTTTGCACCACTTTCGATTGCCTTTCTATCGCTTTAACAATACCGTTTGGTGTTGGCACTCGCTACAAGTTTCCCTTACGCGAACGAGCGTAGTAACTTTGTTGCGGACCTAAAGTACACAGCTCACAATTTCTTATTTAAAACTAACGGTAAGCTTTGACGTCCAGACGCGTTTGACATTATCAGCTTGTACAGTGTCCGGAAATAACATTCGATACTAATCTTCACTGTTACGTCATTATTCGTTTACGTGTTTTGTTCCCTTAAAAATTATTACTATACGGGGTGAATCGGATCACTCGTTCAATTAGTCGCGCGACTTTAAACGCGACAATAGTTTATACACGTAGGTAAAGATGGCTCGCAAATACATAAAAGAGAGCGACATTGCGTTCACCGTAACGAGAAATAATTCATTCGTCCGCCTGCGAAGGATTCTATTCAGCTAGACGTGCGCGAGTGCCCGTAATTTACGTGCCGGGCCGAGCCGAGCGCTCGAACGTTCCGATACCAACTCGAAATCGACGAACCGTTCGAAACAGACGCGAGGCACGCTTGCGACTGGAGAAAATCGAGCAGCTCGAACGTTCGTTGCGTCGCGCGTCCCGTCGGTTCGGCAACACATTCGTCGCTTATCGCATAAAGAGCCTCGGCTCGGCTCGCGAGTCACGTGCACTCGAATTAGCGATCGACGGGCGAAAGTGACGGGCGTCAGAAGTGGTATTTGCACGGAACGTAAACTGTCGTGATGGCGGCACGGCATTAGCTTCTAAACCGTGCAAACAGACGGCGGATCCGCGCCGGTAGGGGCGATTTCAGTGCGACGCGAACTCGGAGGGGAGGGGGGCAGAAAGTCATCGGGGCCCTCGCTCTCTATCTCCACGGCAAACACTTCGAATTACCCAACCCCGCGGCGTGCAAATACGCCGCGGAGGACGCGTGTGCCCTCCGTTTCGTGGCTCGCCTTTAAAGTGAGAGGCCCGGGCCATTGCCGGAACGAGGCGGGACTCCGGGCCGTCTGGGAAAACCCGTGGGTCGTCGAAAACTCGATCCTCCCGTGCTCCTCTCGATCCTCGACGGCGAGCCAGTTTTCCGGGACGAGCTTTCCACTTTGGAGAGGGGCGTCACCGCGTACGCGTACGTTCGCTGAATGTTAACACTTTACCGACCGGCAGTCGATTAATCGACTTTTTGTTCCTAGCGCTAACCGACCGGTAGCCGATTAATCGATTTTTTTATTGATTAATCCGTTAGATTCGGTTAGGTTAGACTGACAAGTAGCAGGCATTTGTTACTCTGTAGTAAGATACTCGTCTGATGCTGTAGTCAGATGCTTTGCTCTGAAAGCACCCATATTTTTGTACAGTTTTTAAAAATTTAGACTTCACGATGATGGAACTCACGAACTGCATAGAAAAGGGCACAGGATTTTCGAACCGCTGACGGTGGGTAAAGTGTTAAGGGAGACCCGACACGGTTCGATATATTTCGACCGACGAACCGAACGGGTTCGCGCGGATAAATATTCGTGACATGTCTCCGATTTTTGTGACGTTTGCAGCAGTGGTAAGCAGGAGGTATGGTTCGAATATAAATATGCAGTTATTAGGAAGGAGGAAGGTAAAGATTGTCTGCGTTAACCCTTCGACTGCGGCGCGATATTCGCACACTGTTATTTATTTATTTATTTATTTATTTATTTATTTATTAACGGCATAGAGCCTTTATATAAAAACAGTAGAAAGTTATTGATCGAAGTGTGTCTTTCGTTGACATAGGCGAGCAATCTAGCCAGTATTTAGCAGTTTCATATTCGCAGTTGCTACGTCACGGGGAACGTACAATTCTATGTAAACGCCAAACATACTTTCTTCGACTTAATTCTGCAAGAATTACTTCCTACTTCGTACTGCTTCACAAATTATCGTCGTTTAAAGCCGTCCACTCTGCTTATACATAATATTGGATTGCTCGGATAGTTCGTCCCGTTTTTCGCTAGGTGGAATTAGGACAGGTCTGAATACGTCAGAATGACTGAAGGCATATTACACGCGTACGTAATCTAAAAGCTGATACTTCAGGCTTTTTACAAAAAAGTTTGATTAACATGAAAAACATGAAAAACTTTCTAATATCATTTTTGATATCGACGTTACTTGATTTGATTTGGCACGAATAAAGTTTCTGGCATCAATGGAATATTCTTAATACTTAAACAAGTAAAAATCTGAGATAGCATATCTTAACCAAGCTCCAACAACTTCCTCGAAAGAAAAGCCTCAAACGCATACAATGCATTTCATATAGTATAATATAGTATAAAACCATTTCATATAGTATATATAGTATAAAAATATAGTAAAAAACATATAGTATAAAACCGACGAAAAATACTGTATCCTAATCAAACTTTTTTCCAAAGATGCCTCAAGCATCACCTATCGCAATTTTAGAATACGTACACGCGTGACATGCTTTCAATCATTCAGACGTGTTCATACCTGCTCCAATTCCACCTACCGAAAAAACGGCACGAACTTTCCGGACAACCACGTGCATACACGGTTCCATTCGTCGTCGTCGGGACTCCGCGAAATTTCGCTAAACGACGCCCGCGGCATTCGACGCGTCATATTAACCGATACACACCAGTGGCAGTGGCGTGAAAAATCTGGTGGTTTTTCGTGACGGAATCCCCGGCAGAAGCCGCTTGGAATGTCTGACGTCGTCGGGTGGACGGTTCCCACGTGTACGCGTAAACATCGCGTCGTCGGGGAAAAGCACGACGGAACGGCGATATAATTTCGGTGGCAGGTTCGCCAGTCGCACGATCTCCTTTCCTCGCGTTCGCTTCTTGCCACCACGGCGCTGCGTCTCTCTCTCTCTCTCTCTCTCTCTCTCTCTCTCTCTCTCTCTCTCTCTCTCTCTCTCTCTCTGTCTCTCTGTCTCTCCACCCCCGCCGCCTCTCGCTTAACCGTTGCGGCCATATTAGCGGTTCCGTGCAATCATCAATTTCAAACAAGACAACGAGCGAGAAGGAAAAAGAAGTTCGCCCGCCGGCTTACTTAAACAAACAGTACGCTCAACGAAACGAACGTAGAGGGGCGGCGAATCGAACGCGTGAACCTTCCTCGTTTCAGGCTTACGCGCACGTGAAAAAGAATCGTTGAACGCAATTGCGAAGGTTTGGCTGTTCGTCGCATGCGCGGTTCGATTTTCGAATTGGAATTTCTTGCAATCCAAGTAGTCGTCCGAATGGGCGCCGTCGGTCCTTCATCAGCTCATTGCGACGCCAATTTTCAATTCGCCTCCGTGGCGACGGGGAAACTTCGAGGAATATATAATAATGGCTGTGTTATGTTTGAAGATCGAAGTCACTCTGGCCCGTCGTTGAAAGAAACGCGGAGAAAGAATTCGTCCATATTTTTCGACGTCACGAAGTTCATTATCGAGGTTGAAAAAATTATTTCATAACAGCCCGATCCCTTCTGAATAAAACCAAAAAAAAAAAGGTAGCTCTATCGGACGAACAGGTCGCGAGGCAAGAATTCCCAAGCTAAGCTCGTTTTCGCAGAAACGGCGGAAAATCGCGAACTTTGGATGCCTGCGTTTTCCAGACGAATTGTCAACCGTCAAAATGATGACTTAAACCCTCCCTAATTTCACGCGGACCACGACACACTTGATTTGGAATCAAATCGCCGATGTCCACGCCCGGAACCAATCGATTCGGCGTTGAATGATCCGCACGCGACTTACCTGTGGCACGGTCGGCCAATCAGTGTAAGTTCAATTTTCCTGATTTTCGCAGCTAGAGAACCTCTCCGAACCAACGACCCCCTGGTATTTTTATTATCGTTTGTTTACGCAGGAGTTCAAAAAGAAAGGACAGGCAAGCAATTTGAACCGCTGTCGCGTGTAGGATACAGGTGTCGGTCCTCGCCTGCAAATTCGGGCGAAAAACATAAACATCGACGATGGGTCAACGATCGCCGAATAAACAGGTGCAAGAGAGAGAGAGAGAGAGAGAGAGAGAAAATATCGAGGTTCAATAACCACGGGTGTCGGTGAATAATTGTGTATATGTGTAGCGGCTTATATATTTAAAAGGCCGCAAGTGGACGAGAGTGTTTAGAACAAAGCGTTAGACTGGCAAAGTGCGTAAGAGAGTGTCCGTTTCGATATTTTAAGCTACCATTTAACGAAGTACTTAGGAAATTTAAAGCCCACGTCTGGAATTATTTATTACCGATCCCACATTTGTTTGTTTGCAAACTTTTTGCCCGCCGGCTACTAAATTCTCTTCCTCGGCTTGTGCACCTTTGCTTGCTGTTCGCTTAGATGTCTATCTATTAATTAACGTTCGACGCTCGTTCTCAACTTACGACCGGCTCGTGTCCTCGTTACTTCTCTCGCGCCCCTTTCAACGACTCCCCTGGCGTCTTAAAGGGTTGAAAGCTATCGGTTCATAGATCGATTAAGTCGCCGTGCAACAAACAGCGGATAACAAATAGCGCTTCTTCTTTCTTCGTGGGATCGTGTGGGATCTTCGGATTCCCCTTTACGAGCTTGTTTATCAACGTTTCTTATCGCCGACGGACGCGCCGCGGCACGATTGAACCCCTCTGACGAATTATAGGTTGATTTTTCGACGAAAAGAAATGTTGAAACCGAGCACATTCGTCGCCGAACTCGTTCAACAATATTCCCGTGGACCCCGCGGAAGCCTGGAACGATATCACCTCGTCCGTAATCGTTGGATAAAGCTTCACGCGGCGTTGCCTAATTTTCCAGCAAATGCAGCTCCCTGTAACGAGTCAAGATTTTTCTCGCAATTAAATTCGAAGAAATGTTTTCCACGCGGAGATTCCACTGGGGGAAGCAAGGCATGGATAACTGCCGAGGAGGATAACGAAGAGGGAAGATCGTACCACAGAGAGAGTGATAGAGAGAGAGAGAGAGAGAGAGAGAGAGAGAAGATCGTACCACAGAGAGAGAGTGAGAGAGAGAAATGGAGAGAGCGAGAGAGAGAAGGAAGATCGTACCAGAGAGAGAGAAGGAAGATCGTACCACAGAGAGAGAGTGAGAGAGAGAAATGGAGAGAGCGAGGGAGAGAGAAGGAAGATCGTACCACAGAGAGAGTGAGAGAGAGAAGGAAGATCGTACCACAGAGAGAGTGAGTGAGAGAGTGAGTAAGAGAGCGAGAGAGCGAGAGAGAGAGAGAGAGAGAGAGAGAGAGAGAGAGAGAGAGAGAGAGAGAGAGAGAGAGAGAGAGAGAGAGAGAGAGAGCTGGAAGAGAAATGGGGTTTCGCTATCGTCTGCTCATCCAGGGGAAAGACGACAGGTGCGCGTTTCCCAGAGACCCGCGGCAAAACGCGAAACTGGAATCGTTGCTGGAACGCCGTGACCTATCCTCGATACACATAGCGACTTCTCCCTCTCTCTCTCATGCTCTCGAATCTGCGGGCAAAATTTATTTGTCAGTGTTCCTCGGGAACCGACAAGAACGATAAGCTGGAACTGGCACTCGCGACAGTATTCACGGAATTCGAACGACGAATTTAAATAACGAAACGCGGTCCGCGAACAGTTTCCGGCCTATCGGTTCGATCCGCTTCCGACTAGAGAGTTACGAAATAGATGAGCGAGGCGCGTTCCACACGGAACACGGTCTCGACGAGCCAGAATTTGCGGAAACGTTAGACAGCCGTGGCAAATGGGACGAGCGAGTCGATGTCTGCGGCGTGGAACCGCACACGGACACAAGAAACCAGGTAGACAGCGACCGTGGGGTCGTGGTCTGGTCGGGAACGGTCCGGACAGGTATCATGTCTATTAGCAGGACCTGGAATTGCGATCTTGCGGTCGGGCAGCTGGTCCAGGTTGCACTTTGCCCGACCGCAATCGGTTCCGCCAATTAGCCAGGCTATTTGTCACAGGACTAATCGAGGAACTAGCTGCATACAAAACACGATAATTGGTTCCGAGGAAACTTTTTGTTCCCGTTGTTAATGTATAACACGAGGGTAACGTTAACTCTTGTGTCAGCAACCGGCTATTCGTTTCTGTATTTCATTCGATAATTTCTGTATTTCTTCCCGATAAAATATCGCGAGACCTAGCCGGATCTCGATTTTTTAAACAATTTTACGTAAACTCTCGGTTACTTGTGCGAGATATTTGAAATAATTAACCCTCGAACTTCTTCACCATTTTGATTAAAGTTGGCGATAAAGTTAACACGTTCGGGCCACGCGCGCCGCTTAAAAGCGCTGGTATTGTAGGGTCAGCGATTCTTATCGCAGTAGAAGCTAGTTTACGTTTCGAACGTGATTCCTACAGGCATTCGTGCAACACGTTACGCGACAAGTCTGTTCTGTTTTCATTACCGTCTGTAATTCCATAAAACAGTGCAAATTTTATAGTTATACATCGCGATACACGCTGTCATCCAGCGGTGGTCGACGCGGCCTAAACGGAAAGTCTAGTGTCAGTCACAGACGGCTGACATGGCGCTCAACGTGTTAACGCATTAGTCGCTAATGACCTCTGCAGTCGATGCGACTTTAAACAGTCAAACAAAACAAAAAAGTTAATTCACGTATGCATGTACTTTTTGGCAGGGTGGAAATTCTCAAACCGGACTGTGCATATCAACTATCGCTGTACTCGTATACCTCCGACTAGAAAGATGTGCGATACACTTTTTCTACGATACTAGAATTTCCATAAAGGGTTTCCTCGAAACTTTTCACTCCAATTGTCCCTTCGAATTACGCAAGGCGACGCTCCAGAACGCGACCAACATGTTACACGTCGATCCAGATTTCGCTTCGACGAAAGCAGGCTTCCGTCAAGTCGACTGGAATTTCTCGTTCCGTTTACGCAGTGGACAAACTCGACAAACTTCCGCGTATCAGCGCGACACACGGGAGACGACAACAGCCGAGAGGACAAATAGAGCGTCGTTTGCGTCCGCCGCGGCCGTTTCGGCGAGGAGAAAAAGTGGGCAGCCCGCAGACAACGACGAAGACGGGGACGGCGTCGAGGGAGATGCGAGCTGTCGGCGCAAAAAAGGATTCGCTTCAATTAAAATTGCCAATTACAAACGTCGGAGGAGGTTACAATATTCTGTTGCGTTGCGCGTGTTTGCCTCCCCGTCGATTTTGTCTTTTCCGCGGCGGTGCACGGTGCCCGTCGTTCTCAGACGGGAGAAAATGAACGCGAAGGGCGGGGGTGGGGAAAACGAGGAGACGAAAACAGAAAGAGAAGCAAGGGGCGAAAAATTGTTTTCGAAATTGTATATATTGAAGTTCGTCGATGTCTGAATACCATTTACCTTTTATTTGAAACATTTTTTTTTGACACTGTTGAAACCCTTTGAAAAATAGGGTGAATAGTAGATTTGGTCAATTTGGTGCGTACTCTCAGGCGACCCTATTTCGACTAAATGCAGCGCAACATTAACGTCTTAAATGCCAGTACAGTAATTTTTACTTTTTGGGAGCTGTTTTATGACAAGTTCAGGAAAACCCGATCGTAAAAAAGTTTGTCTGGTAACGAAGGCCGTTGACATGATCGGTTCTCGCGACCAAACAGTTACCCTATACATGTAACGTAAATTGACTATAAAACGTGAAACCGGACGAAACCGGAAGCAATTTTTGTTGCATCGTTATCACAAACCTTTATCGAATGCAACGACACCAGAACGAGCTTTCAATGACGTTAAATACTATAACAAAATCGTTAACGAAATCTTGTAACCGTAAAGAAAAGTACTGAAATATTGATTATTTTCAAACATTAATAACTACATAAATATATACGCTGAAAGTGTAAAATCTGTTGGAAAGCGTAGTATATATCTACCTTAAAAGCTTCCATAACTGGGGAATTTACGCAAATTCCTTAAAAGATTAATAAATCGCCAATAAGCAACGATGTTTCGTAGAATGCTTAAGAAGGAAACGCGTGCCATCGAATCTGCTAACGTTCGACGAAAAATGCTGCCCCCCGAGTTCGCGAATAAGAAAACAAAAATCGATGCATCGTTCCTCGCATATTTAACTATCTTAGACAACAAAAATTTCTGTCTTTCGCAAAACTTTGAAAATCGACCTTTGACCGGTTTTTCTGACCAAATACCCCACTGTTCGACGTTGAAACGGAGGCCTGCCATCGGCCGTCCAATGCTGTCCGCGGGTCGATAGTCGCCGGACGTGGAGCGGAATCCCGTGGCGCGACCGTCGTCGTTAAAATCGGCGAAATAAAAATAAAACCGATGAAAATCGGTGGAAAGCGATTCGTCGGCGCGTCAGTGTCGCGCTGACTCGTTGCACCCACGTGTCTAGGGAAAATTTTGGTGAAAACACGGGCGTCACATAGCGTCGATTTCGCCGACAGAAGAGTCGCAAAAATTGTCGCGCAACGAGAAAAACGACGCAGATGCGCGTATTTCCGTGTCGCGTCACATTTTGCATTTCCCTTTGATCCCCCGTTTAACGAAAATAATCCATCGGTCGCTGGAAATGCCTCGCTTTCGGGCCGGATTCTAATTTCGACGTCTCGGTTGACCGGTGACACGTCTCTGCAAGTGATCTCGGGGCTGGAAACGTTCCTCGATTCGTCTCTGGCGTGGGGTAATCGACGCTGGTCTCGATAATGCGGGATGGTCGAATCGCGATGCCGCAAAACAATATTTATTTATTTGTTTGTTTGTTTAACGGGTGGAAACCCTTTATGTACACCGGTAATACATTTGGTTTACGTTGTAATAATCAGTCGTAATGTCTGAACTTAGTATAATGTCCGTCTAAACTCAGTGTAAATCCGATTCTAAACCCAAGCGGTGATTGTATTGTCGAGAGATTACATTTGCAGTGTTTCGTGTTCCTATCTAACTGCACCGTAATGTTGTCATGGATCTTCTATTTCGTTCGCGATGTGAATGGCGTCGAATGGTCGACGCGCGACAAGAATATTTTCTTCCGGGTTTTCAATATTATTAGTGGCTTTTTTGCGACGCAAAACGAGCTCATCCCACGCGACGACCGTACCTCTGCGAAACGAGCGATGATCCGATTCTTTTCGAATTAACCCTTTGCACTCGAGCTGCGTAGATACGGCGTCCGGCTGATTTGCAGTGCCAAATCGAGTAAGCTTTTTTTGGGGGGCATGGAAATTTGAAATGATCAATTCATACGTTCTGTATAAACTAGAAATGACCAAAAAAGGGGAAAAGCCACTCGAACATTTGCGATTTCGAAAAACACTTGTCGAGCGGTTGAGAGGATCGTACCGCCAGCATCGTAATGCAGCATTCCGATGAAATCATACTAAATGAGAGGCTTCACGTTGTACTAAAAGGGCCAAAAAGGAGACTGCAAGGTTTGCTCTGACCTTAACAAGCCTGGAGGTAGGCGAGAAGTAACGTGTCACTGTGATACGTGTCCTGATAAATGTAGGATGCATCTTGGGTATTGTTTTACTAGATATCACACAAACACTAATTATAGAGTGTAATATTTATCAAATTTTGTTTTATGTCTTCGATATAAAAATAAATAAATTGGTGAAATTTTATTATTTGCATACCTTTGTTCGTTTATATCTGATCTTAAAGTACTTATAACATGTATCCTAATTTGGCCGAAAATTAGGAATACCTAATTTGTATTCCTAATTTGACCGAAAATGAGTAATACCTAATTTGTATTCCTAATTTGGCCGAAAGATAGGAATACCTAATTTGTATTCCTAATCTGGCCGAAAATTAGGAATACGAAATCGTCTCGAGTTGCTGGTTCGCGCAAGCGAAAAAGGGCTCGAGTGCAAAGGGTTAACCCTTTCGCTACGGCAGTGTGCTCCGTCGGAGTGACACCGCTGAACGGGCCACCGTGCCGTCGGAGTAGCGGCACTGAACGGAGCACTGCGCCGAAAAGTGTGCATGTTCCGCTTAGGTAAACTGGTGTACAGGTAGGACACGCGAAGCAATTGTTGCTCGTTTATTTCGCGACGCAACACGATGCATGTTTATATTTCACTTGTTTAAAACAAATGCGAACGAACCAGAGAATGAGAAAAGTGTCGTCGCGCGTATGTCGTCTATAGGCGACGCTCGTACACACAGGCCGTCGCGCGGATGTCGCCTATAGGCGACGCTCGTAGCGAAAGGGTTAATAGCGGCACGAGCTCGAACCATTCGCGTCTCCGTACCCTCTGACGTAGTTGGGCGTTCGTTACGAACCGTTTGGCTCAATTTGTCCCACGCGAAAGATCCGTGGGCGCGTGATCCAAACCACGGATCTGAAAATCTTGTCTGGCGAGACGCGACAGAACGACATCGAGCGCAGAACATTCATTCCGGAAGATCGAGCTCATTTCAGTGCGACGTTGTTCTAAATGCCCGAGACTATTTCTCCGTAGTACGCCGACCGATACGCGATCGACGAAGAATATATAGCCGAGAAACCATCGTGTTTCGGATGGATCGGTGGACGCTGGGGATTCGCTCAGCGCCGAGCGTGAAGGTGGTGCAGGCCGAAAGACAGAGTGCAACAACTACGCCTTTTACAACGTATATTTAACCCCAGAACAGCGCAGACAAGACGATCCAGTAGCACAAATTGACGAGATTGACGCGTACAGCATTTTGATTGAAGTTCGAAGAACTTGAATTTCTGCGAGAGCTCGCCGACGTTGGTTCTTGAGCGGTTTTCTCAATTCTGATAGTTCAGAGCGAAACGCTTTCTCACGAAGGTTCGTCGCGCGGTTTTTTCTCTCCTCTTTGCGGGCGATGTCCAGTTGGTTGAAAACGACGACACGGCATGACGCTGGACTCTTATTGGGCCACGGTGTCGCCAGACGATTTTGAGTAAAAAAAAATTGTTTTCGACGAACGCCGCCGCCGCTAACGTTCGTTTGAATTCCAAACACATCGGCAACCTTGAAAACACGGGGGAAAAAGCGAAATTAAACGATCGACGTCGCCCGCGGAGGTTCGCGCAGGATGATTTCACGCGTGATCGCGGCTCGACGCGAGAATAAAGTAAACAACGAGGTCGGCGGAAAATGCGATCGTCGTTATGACGTTAAATGTTAAATCGGTCGCACGGAAACGCAGCCGATATAGAGCACGTCGACGGTCGGCGTTTCGCGCTGAACAATTTCCCCGTCTCCACCGATAATGTCGAATTTAATTGGCACGTCCGCCGTCGCGCGAGCGAGCGTCGATCACATCGACGCGTCGATGGTCTTCCCCCTACCGCCGCGCCGTTCCATTTCGCGTCGCCGCCCGGGGCGAAACTGACACGCGACACGCCATCGCGGCCATGGTAATACGAATTTAAAACGGGCAGTTAATTAACCGCGCGACGAACCGTCCGTTGCCCGCCGCGGTGCACCGTCGTCGAGCGATGCCGCGCTGGTAAATACTTCGCATCGCCGACATAAGCCTCGAATCACCTGTAACCGCACACGCTTTCGTATCAATTTTTCCGCCCGCGATTTCAATTCCCGTTCTACGTTCCCACGGTCGCGGTTCATCGGTGATTACGGCGGAATGTATTCTACAATAATTGAGATTACCGTACTCGACTGCGTCCACTGGCGGTGGCGACAATTTGAAAATACTGCGTCGAACGCGTTCCAACGATACAAAGTGATGCACCGTGTTTACCGAATTTCTGTTGGAGCAGCAATAATCGAGGCAGGTGTCGAGAGGAGCTGATTCGTACGCGTAGTTAGTGATTAACCGTGTCGCCATTGGCGAGGAAGGTTAGTAAAGGTTGGGCAATTCAGAAAGATTCAGAAACGCACGAGAGACCTTGCGTACAAGCGAACTGTGTCGTCCGTAATACGGCACGGTTCTCAGTTCGTGTCGTAATTCGGTTTCGACGGGCGAAATTAGCCCTCGAACGCAATTGAAAATGTTCTTTTTGGCGAACTATCTGAGGAACGCTGAGAGACGGTTAGAAAAATAGTATAAACGAAACAGCGCGAAGGTTTTTATCGAAAAAAACAGAGACATACTATCCGCAAAGCAACAGAGTGGAACAATTACCGACACCGCAGCGATCCCGCTTGCAACGCGTCATATCAGCAACGCGGGTCGACTCGAAGATATGTAGGAACCGAATAAAAAGGAAGGGCAGGCTTCGGGAATCGAACCCGAGATCGTCGTATTACTAGGCACTGATCAGTCCATTTGCGCCACGGCCCCTTCCTCATATTCCTTATATCGTTTGTTCCTTTTTAACGTTGTTCTTTGATGGAGGCGCCCAATCCCATAGATATAGCAGCGAAAGGGTTGCTACGATTTCGTCCGAGCTTTCTATCCCCGTCCGTCGTTGCGTTAACACGTCGGCGCACATGGGCACCGTGCCCGCGATGCTTGACATATTTTTCCGTTTCCCCCGCGGGGGAGCCCCCCCTCCCACCCTACTCCGCAGTGGTGATCCACCGCGGAAGACGGGCCTCGAAGACGTTCCACGGGCCACCCGCAACGAGCACGGCAACGGGGTCCGTTTCTAGTTCCCGTACTCCGACCGTGCTGTGTTTACGAAATTACGGATGATAATGTAAGCATTTTTTCACGCTCCCCACGCGTGTGGGTCCACGCTCGATACGCGCCGCGTCCGCGTATACGCGTCGCGTCCCGCCTCGGGGCTAATTTTAGGGTGTTCAACCCCCATACGGTACGGTGGCCGACACGGCGCCTGTTTACACGTATGCGTGCGCGTCCCACGAAATTCTGACACCGAATGTCATTAAACCGTTCTACGGTCTGCTCTTCCCGGAAACTGCAGCGTTACCGATGCACGTACACGTCACGTCCGTTTCCACCGTCGATCCGCGAACGAACGGTAATCGCGGTGCAATTAGCAATTGTACTTTGCGCGGCCGCTCGACGCCCGTCGAAGGGATTAGACAGCGAGGAAGCTTCCAGGATTCTGGTCGCGCGAAGCGTTTACGCGAGTGTCTTGGGTATCGGGGAGAAATTGAGGAATGCAACGCTGTGAAACGATTATTATGATTTTGTTAAAAGGTTGTAGTAACAGTCTTTCGATAATATATTATTGAGCAACGTGTGTTTGCATGTTCGGGGAATTAATATCGTCTTGCATGTTTAATACAATTTGTCGAACTCGACGAGATGTATTTTATTATTCCGTGTCCGTTTCTTTTCAAATCGTGAATCGAGCGATCGATGAAAAGTATAGTGAAATTGCTGTCGCTATTTTTACGCCGGTCTTGCAAAACCTGTGGAGTCTCATTGTTTTATATTCTTTTATCCATAAAAGAGAATCGTTTCAGCGAGCCTTCAGAAAAAAACGATGCAATACCCTCCCGAACTGTGCAACGATCGCATAATACCGTGCCGCGCAAGGACCAAACGCCGCGCGATTATCGCATCTTTCGCCCACTCCGAGGGAGATCGATTCATCCCGCCGTGGCTCGTTCCGAAAGCGATCCGTCGGGCCGTAAACGTTTCCGTTCTCGTCGGCGAGCCTCCCATTGGGCCCCGCGTCGCAGCGTTCACGGGCCAGCGCAGCCGCCACGCGTGCATAATGGCGTGCAAGAGAAGGGCCGCGGGCCCCAAATGGCATTAAGTCGTTGCCGGTGGCCAGTGGTGCGCGTGATATCCTCCTGTCGCCCACCGATTGTATTGTTAACGCGGCCATCGCGCTTACGCATTGTACGCGGATGCGCCTTTCGGGCCCCAGGCCGCATCCACGCGGCCCGGATGGATACAACGCGAGACAACGCGAGACAACGTGAGACAACGCGGCCCGTTTGTTTCGCGTTCGCCGGCGCGTTTCTCGATCGACTTCTCACGTCGGACTCGATTATCGTGCTCCGATGAACGATCCGTGAACTCGACGGTCCAGGGGAATGGAAAACTTCGAAATGGAGAACCTTCGAATTTAATTTTCTCGGCGATTCGGGGGGGAACGAGTCGCCACATGCGACGGGGTTTTCATTTATTTATTTATTTAGTTAACATTTTCGTTGACCCACGGTCTTAAGAACCCTTTAATCTACGGGTGATTGAAATACGCGCAGAGCAGTAGTATCGTGTAAAGTGCCACGTAAAACAGAAATAGGAAAAAGAATAACGAACGAAGTAAAATATCCCGAAAAAATTGGGATAATGGCAAAGTTTCGTTGCCAATGGTTGATCCGCCCGTCGTCGCGATCGTTCGCCACGGGTGACAAGTGCGAGCGCGAGATCGTCTAATAAAATAAATACGAGAAGAAGGGGCGCGACGGGCACGCCATAGCGATACCTTTCCATTCCCTTCGCTTGGTCCCGGACAGAAGGGTGTATTAAATAGCAATTAGTCGGGAATGAACTGCCACGAATGGCCTCCCCGTTGCTCGATCCCCTGAAAAAGATCAACGGACTGACAGAGGGGTGGCGAGTGTACATACAGCGGCATTCAACGATTTCACGGTAAATCGAGCGTTCCTTAGCCACGGGTATATGGTGTGCCCTTACACAGGCCCATTGTGCCGAGAGTGCCTCCTGCGGTGTCACGGTGAAACCGGGATAGGGACGTGGTTCGGGCCGCAGGTCGTTCTATCTTGAAAATAGCATTAGCAGCGGGCAATAATGGGTCAATCGGTGCGTCATTGATGTAGATTAAATCCTGTGCGGGGGAATCGCTGGTACGGAATACGCGCAACGAACAGAAAGGAAGGAACGACGGCGAACGTTCCTCTATCCATTAAGACGATCCACGACAATGGAGATTATACATCTGTATCTCTTTCAGCGAGAGGGAGCTCGGTCTGCTCTCTGTAATCGCTGTGACGTACACGTGTATGCATGCCCGCCGCAGGTTCCGAGATTTACTTCGAATGTTGCCGTGCTACCGGCGACGGCGAGGCGCTTTACGAGCCGTGAATTATCTCGCAAGTATTTTTTTTCGACACATCGCCGAGGCAGCCGTGCTCGTGTGTGCATGTACACGCGGAACAGCGGCAAGCGGTGGCGGCAACGATAATCGACCGTGTAAATTTACTATGTACTAATGTTTCGACGCGAAAATAAAAATAATCGGAACAAGGTTAGCGCAAATAAGCTTCCCGTTTGCCGGCCGCTATCGCGGAGCGGTATACGCACACGGGCAGCGCCCTCGGTAGGGCGGTCAGGCGATGACTGTGATTTAATATTTTTCTTGTTATGAGTATAAGCTGGCTAGTTTATTCTGAAAACAGCGGCCCGAGCACCGCTTCGTGTCCTCGTGCAAAACCACCTGCACGAGCGAGCCAACCCGTCCTGGTATCGTCGCTTCGTACTGGATCTTACATATTCGCCCACATATTCGGTCGCCGATTTTTCCAGCTCTCTCTCTCTCCCTCTCTCTCACTTTTTCCTTTCTTCCCTTCTGTTCATTCCCAAACGTCTTCCGTCACGGATCGCACGTTTCTCCTCCGAAACATTAACCGGATCGCCCCGTTGCCGGCCATCGTTTCGCCGTTATCCTAGCGAATATGAGCACCGTCGCGAAGAATAACATTTCGACAGCTACATATATGCGCCGACCGTGGAATTACGCACGGGAACACAGACCGTTCCGATCGTTGCGATGAAATAACGTGACGCGCGCCGCTCCTCGATTTTGCATCCAACCTAATGAACCTGGTTGCCCCGGGCGCTGGTGCCAGGAACAGGAGCAAGGAACAAGATGACGAGGAAGAGGAGGAGAGGGGGGGGGGAGAGGCGAGTCGTACGCGCGTGCACGTGATTATTTCGAGAAGTCAAAAGCGTCGCGCCCGTCCGCTTCTCTGACGGATGCCACCTAACGAGCACCGCCGACGATTGACGAAATATTCTCAGTACGCGACCGAGTGCATCGCAGCCGTGTCTGACGGTCGCCTGAGCAACGGAGCAACGCACCGGACGAATTTCTGATCGCGAACGGGACGGAGTTCCGCGTGGCCGGAACGTTCTCGACAAATGAACCTTCTCGTCTCTCAATGATCGTTTTTATTCGCGACTCCGCCGTAATGGCCTCGGTTGGGTGGGGAGGGGCGAGAGGTATGGGGAGGGGGTTCGTGAATTTTCGAGTTCACGGAGGAAACGAGGGGAACAAAGCGAGAGATGGCGCAGCGTACCCCGGGCGACGAAGGTGTTGAAGTAGGTGCACGGCAAGTTAAATATACGCGTAGGACGCGCAGTCAGGACAAAAAGCACTTCCCCTTGTCGGACGAGTATGTGCACGCCGAAGAACGAGCGCGTAGGCCGCGAGAAATGAAAATCCGTTCCGTGCCACCGAAAGCTTTCTACTTTTAAAATAACTCCGCGCTCCTCTTGTCCCTTCCGTCCGAACCGCGGCGAGGCCGCCTATGGCCTTCGGATCGAAATCGTTCTCTCGCCGCGGCGTTGCGCGTGAGAATTCCGTCAGTCAGTCGATCGATCGCGCGGATCGACAACAATCTGTCACAACATCGCGGCCGCGGCGACGCGTACGGAGTTGCGCGACACTCGTTGCCGCAAGATCGGGCAGAATTCCCTCGGACACGCGTCCACGCTGTAACCGTTTCTTGTTGATGCTGGCAATGAGTGATGTTGACACAGCGGAACTTGTCGTTGCCGCTCGTTGAATATTAAGAACATATTATGACAGATACGCCGACCGAGGATCAAGAAAATTGGACGGCGCGCGGCTCCTTTGAAACAACAATCCCTCGACGGATCATGAGGCGAGCGACGGGCAATTATAAAAAGATCAATTTCGCGGTAAACCGGATGAGCTGGCTGGCGAAACGCGATCGTCCAACGATTGGCCGTACTTCGTCCGCGGTCCGATTTCTGCCGTGCCGTGGGCTCGTCGACTGGCGAACGGCCTCCACTAATAACCAGGGCCGGCGTGGATATCCCCCTGTCGATCAGAGTCGGAGATCTCCTTCGGAAAAGTCGACGGGTCAACAAATAAAGCGTCAATCGAACTTCCGTCTGTACCGCGTGGCAATCACGGGGCGCGATCCTCGGGGTTAATCGGAGTTCCGTCGAACGCGGTGCGACGTGCGCCTAGAAGAGAGACAGAAAGCGGAGAAAAATGGTTGGACGCAACGTCCGGCTGGCGACGAAGGTGTACGCGCTGTAAGAGTGCGCGAAACGCGCGAGATTGAGATTGCAAGGTCGAGGAAGTTGGCGAGCTTGGGAGCAGAGGTTTGCTTTGGAAGGAAAAGGAAGAGGCCAGACAGCTTTTTGTCGAAACGCTGCCCGGCAATCTTTTGCAAGCGCCCCGAACCGTGGCCAATAATAGAGGAATAAAAAAGGCTCCTCCGACTACTGTGACGTGTTTCAAAGCGACGGTAATGGGGCTTGAAAGCTGCCGGGCTAGGAAAAGGAAGTAGAAGGAGAAAGGGGTGACGGCGACGGGGGCGAAAAAAAAAGAAGAAGGGAAAAAGGAAACGGGAAGAGACGAGAGACACTCGTCTTCGAAGGCGTTCAACCGTTTGATAGCGGAACAATTCTGCGTGGGCGCTGCTCGCTTCTTTCAGAGGAGGAAATCGGCTGCGACCGACGCGTCGGAAGCGTTTATCGGCGTGACAACCGTGGTAATCTGAATTCCTACGGAACGAAAGAAGGTTACATATCCAAGCAAACACGCTTCAAGCTTGCGTCGAGTGGAGAACTTCTTTTAAGGGTACGTGGTTCGCAATCGTGTAACGATATTCTACGGTCGAGCGGAATTTCTCGTCCTGTATCTTGAAATGTAGGTACCATTCGATACAGAGAGGGTGGAAACGCTTAATAAATATGGCACACCGCGTTGGTTATTCATTTATTTGAATTGGAGTTACGATTTAATTGAAAACTGTGCGAGTACATACGCGAAAATTATATCTGTATTATATTCGTACCGGTTCTCTGAATCATTCCAAAAATAAGGTAAAGGATGTTTACTCTTAGTCGTTGCGCGTGTTGGTCGCCAGTCGCATCTGATTACCTCGATTTATTCAATCAAGGGCCAAGCTACGGCGGATTGATTAAAGAGACGTCTGTAATACTTATAAACGGTGCGCTCCGGAAAACTGTTAAAGTCCAACAATGCGGCAGACGATCGTGTTTACACAAATGGGGTACCTCGCCTCCCGATCGTTTGCTTCCTGAACGAGGGTCAAGTCCCGACGACACTTTCCCGTTCTGCTAAAATCGGTAGGCGGGTCGCAAGCAAGAATTGCTTCCGCTGCTCGTTAGCGCCTAACAATTTGTCCCTAACTACGAAAACAGACCGCAACGCATCCTGCGCCCGCGCATCAAAAATAAACGAAGAAAGGTCTGAAACTAATTCGATCGTCCCCGACGATGCGATCGTCGAGATGCAAGAATTCGTCGATCCGCGTTGCCAAACATTTCATTGCCGAACTCAAGTTTCCAGACGGCGAGCGAGCCCAATTACAGAAATTAACTGACAGCGTCGTAATTAACAGCCGTTAAATATCTAAAGGCGAAACAGCCGCGTCGTTGAACAGTCTACGCATGGATATCTATAGCCCGTGGTGCCGGAGACCCCACATCGGGCCCTCCGAAGGCGTCAGACCTGTCGACGGTGGGTGGATGCGTTCCCGAAGACGAACGGCTTTTTTACGTGACGCCAGACGTTCCTTGCGCCTCGTCAAGACGTCAGCGACTTGACCGATGGATCGTCGAAGGATTCTCGAAACGCCGTTCGGATCACGCGTCCGCGTAAAGTCGCGTGATCGATCGAGAATATCCGTGATCGGGGTAAAGGGTGCCTTCGGTGTCTTCTACGTGCCTTCCCCGCGTTTCAAGAAATTTACGACTCTTTCTTTCCCGTCGCACGAAATCACCGAACGATTTCACCGTAACGAACAACGCCGAGCAACGTCCGCTAATCGCCGTATTCACATTCGAAACGGTTCGTTCGTCGAACGTGGCCACTACGTTACACACGCGTGCACAGAGAACCGCAGGACAGAGGCGACGTACCAATAAGAGCGCACCGTGAAACGATGCGAAGCTTGGTGCACGACCATCCAACCAATCATCGCCGTTAATCGAATCAGTCGACATTCTTCGCTCGTAAGATCGCATTGTTTACGGGACACGGTCGTGTCGCCTCGTCTCGGAATGAGATCGCATAAATAACCCCATAGTCCGTCTTCCTCGGAGCTAGTCATTCGAGAGGCGCATTGTGGTGCCACATCGAATCTCTTTCTCTTTCTCCCGGCTCGTCTCGCCAACCCCTTTCCTCTCCTCCTCCGTTGAACGCAGCCAGGAATCTCGCCAGTGTGTGTCACTGGTGTGACGCAGCAACACGGGGACCCCGAGCAACGAGAGAGGCAAGGTAGCCGCTAGAGAGGTGAGATTCGAGCAGTCAGACTCATTGTGCGATCGAAAAATGACCACACGAATTTTTCTCTCGGTTCCATTGAGCCTGGAGAGGCTCGAGAGACCCGAATCACTCTCTCCCTCTCTCTCTCGCGCGCTATTCCACCGTCGGGGTTCATTCATAATACCATCTTCGAGTGGATGGCTCGAAGTGGACCGGATGGTATTTCGTTTTCTGACAGCCAGCGGCTGATCCTTCGTTCAAATTACGAGTGTGGCGGACGGTGCGCGACCGAGTGCCCGGGAGCTTGGATATCTTGCTTATAATATAAATAATCGGCCCGATAGTCGACCGTTGGATCGAACCGATCGGCCGGTGAAAGTTGTGACTGCCTCGACGACCGTTCGTAATTTGGTAAATACATTTTCGATTGTCGCGCGGCGTCGGGCACGACCCGTCGGCAGATTTTTCGCGAATTTGTTATACCAGTCGACGAGACGGATCGAAGTGCTTCTAGCGAAAACCGGGCGAGTGGACATTGTGAAAGCTGCACCGATGTTCGCAACGATAAAGATGCGTCGATTATCAACATTATGAAATTTTATTGAAAAACCGACTCGCTCGGTTTTCGCGATCTCCCATAGGAGTTTGCGCAAACGTTTCCGCGGCCTTCGCGAAATTTCGACCAGCGATTTGTTCACCGTGTGGCCGCCATTCCGTGGGTCGTTGCAGCACGGTGCCGCGCTGTCTACGGGGACCTGGAATTCCAATGGAATTCATCTTTCCACGTCAAATATTTACCTTCCCGCAGAGGCCACTCGAATCACTTTGAGTCGGCCCGTTGCGGCCCGCGATTCGGCGTCAAGAATACACCGACATCTCCCTTAACGTTGACCGTGAAAGCGATATAACCAATGCAGTTCCAGCTACTTTCGCGGCCGGTGTCCAATGAAACGGCGAGAAATACGAACGGCAGGTCACGGCAGGCTCTTCGACGAAGGACAATCGCGTCGATCGTAACCGTCGAACGCGTCGCGACGACGCGAAGCGATAAGTTTGTTGCACGCCGCAGATCATTCTTATTTCCACGTTACCTCGTATAACTAGACAGCTTGGCACCCGGCGAACCGACATCGCCGAGGCACATGCGACTATTATTCTTCCGGTCGATTCGTCGATCGACGGAACGTTTTATCGTTGATTTATCCGCTGTTTGCTTTCTCTGTACGCGCGGAAACACGACAAACGACCGATTTATGTACGAACGACAGAGGCGTCTCCACCGGGGTAACCTCGGCACGACGGGGAAACGAGACACGTCGTATCACCGTTCCGCGTTGCGTCGGTAACGAAGCGATTGCGTATTTATTCTCAGAAATCTGCCCGTTCAATGGACGGCCGACTGCAAAATCGATCAGGAACGCGGTTTCGCGCTTCGATCGATGTTTCGAAGAGAATAAAAAGGAAGGCTAAATCTCACGTTCCTCGTTTGACGGATCGTTCGACTTAAAATTTGCCAAATCCCTCCGATCGTCGCCACCCTTGATGCGTTCGCGAGTACGCGAGGAGTCGCCGAACGCGCAATCCACGAATTCTATTTCGTTTCTGTAAAGTTCACCGTGGAGTGCGGGGGCGGCCGCGTTTGGGGCGGGGGGAGAGGCGAGGGGGCAAACGAGACGGAGCGAAAAGGGGTGAAAGGAAACGAGGAGGACGAGGCGCGGCTCCATGTTGACTTTGGCTCGGGGCCTCGCTTAGGTGGCAGTACGGATGGAAATATCGGCCGCTAAAATAATTCGACGACAAAGAGCGGACGATCCAGCGACAGGTCGCCAGTCGAGGATCTCCTATTGGCAGGATTTTTTTTTTTCGACCGTTCCACCTCCCGCCACGGAAATAGTCCGTCGAAATTTTCGGATCGCGGGCAGCCTTGTATCCGATGAAAGCGCTGCGCTTTACGGGCACCCGGTTCGATTGAAATCGTCGTGGCCGAGCAAACGAGTAACAAAGCACCGGCGGAAAATGAAAGTTTAACGGGGCGTACGATGTAACGCGTGAATCCGCGTATATATGAAATCACGATGCTGCTCGGCACCGTTCTACGAAACGGTGTTTAAAATAATATTATCACGGGGCGTGCGGGAAATTTCGCGCTGGACCGGCGTCCACGTGGAATCGAAAACGTGTGATTCTTTCGTCGTCGCCCGGTACGTAGCTCGACGCTTTATCGGGCTCGTCGGTAAAGTCGTAAACGGGAAAGACCGTAACCGATCGTCCCCGTTCTGTACGCCCGCGTGCACAATGGCGGAACGCCGTTTAACGGACGATCTTTTATCAGAAACTTGCGCAAAGATTCGAAGATTAAGACGGGGGGGCGTGAAAAGTGGGAAGAAAAGAGGGAGCGAAAAGGCGTCGGCCGTTAGACCTGCCGGACGTGGGAAAGCTCGTGGACAACGGACCGCAGAGATGCCCGTGACCCATTCACCTGTCAACCACCTTCTGCCTCTTCCTCGTCCTTCGTGGCCCGCTTCGTGCGCCAGTACGATCCGTGGCTGCACACCGTCGGCACCGCCATCGTCGGCTTGCTCACGTAGTCGCGCCTACCAAAACATCCTCGACGATCCTCCATTTGACTCGCTATTCATCGCCGGTGAAACAGCTTAATATAATCCTATTTAAGGAGCGCGCTATTGTGACTGCGCCCGCCAGCGGTACGTGACCGAAATTATTTACTCGTTTATTAGATGTCGCTGACTGATCGGCAGCCTCAGTTGGATTTGACGTTCGGCTGCGGCATTGTGTCGCGCCATTGTTGCTCGAGAGACACTTTGCTGGTCGAGAGCTGGTGCTCGCTCGGGTGATAATCGGCATTTCTCTTTATTAGTTGCTCTTTTCCCCTAGTTTTCTGCGCTCAGAGAAAGAGAGAGAGAGTCACGCGGAGAGGGAGAAACGGGACGATCGGATATTTAGCGTTTACGTAATTGCAGGAGCAGCTTGGATAGATGGAGATTGCAGGTTATGCGCTACGGAATCGATCGAGGTACGACTTGATTTTATCCGACGACGGAACGGTTTTCCGTAGGGATCTCGCGGAGATTAACCGGGAATTAATTTCATCCGCGTCCTTTAACCGGTGCCCACCCTCCGGGAAACTCGACGGTAGTGGAAAATTTATACGAGATTCGGGGAGTTTCGAACTCACGCGAGGATGAACAACGTTCGCTCTGTCGGCCCGGAAACCCGCGGGATCACGAATCTCGTGGAAATCTTGTTTTCGTGCGGCGACATCTCGTGTACGCGCACGTGCACTTAGGTAACCGTATTTCGGGGCGCAAGCTGTTGCATCTCTAAATAAATACGAAATCCAGTGAACGGAAAAGTCGCCGATACAGAGAATAAAAATAGACTTCAGAATCAAACGCGAGAATGGACCTTTTTCCTTTCTTCACCTACCGCAATATATATATGCAATAATTCCTGCGACGATCAATGAAGTGCAGCGGCGAATCGGTCGTGATTCCCTGTACTTATCGCGGTTACTTAAATAGAGTCATATCGTTGCCGGGGAACGATTAGATGCAATCGAATTCCAAGATCGGTCTGTCTGCGGAGTTTACACTCGAGCCTGTGCATAGCTTTGCTATGTTAGGTTGGCCAACGTAAGCAAACCTCTTGAGACGAGGCACATGTGGCCAACAATGGGCCAAATAGCGTGGACGGTTACATGTGTAACGTAAGATAAGGACCGGAACCGGATGCCAGGAATTAAAGACAAAGACTCCGGCGGGGTAGGCGCGAGCTTCGGTACGGCCAACTGACCGATAAACTTCTTACTGCCCTTCACGTTCCTTTTGTCCTGCTTGGTATCGAGGTATCGGCTAGGTTAATTTCTTCGCAACTCGTAATTCCTTCGATTGTAGCAAATCGCTCGACGCTTATTTTCTTACGCTACGTCGCCCTTTTCGTCTACACATGCTTCATCCAAGGGCGCTGTCCGTGCAATGAATCTCATTATCGTCATTTTTACTATCTTAATACGTTTCGATAAAACGGTTCGCTTTCAATGCTCCAATCGTCGAGCCCGGTCTATACGTAACGAACTCGGCGATTTCGTTCGGTTCTTCACACGTTTCTACGTTTCCCCGTCTGACAGCCGAATCCCTGTTCGAACGTCGGGTTATACGATGCTCGTCGTGACGAAACATATGTCCGACCACACGTATCCTGTAACGTCGTTCGCGTTGAACAACGACGGGCATTGTGTCGCGGCGCGTACAAAAATAAGCGCCCGTGAAAAACCACGCCGAGTTGCATTATTTAGCGCGGCCGGGAGAGACCGACGAAAACAGTATCGGACAACGGGCAGAGATACATCGCCATTGTCTGCGAGATTTTACCAGACCGATTTTCCCCATCCCCGGACATTTCGCCGATGCGACGGAGGCGCACGGAGCATCGCGCCCAGCATGGGGCACTCGGACTTTCGCAGGATTAACCGCAGACTTTCGTCGCCCGGCGGACGTCGGGGAAGCGCTCGTGTGCCGGACTGGCCCACGGGATTTAAGCCAGAAGCGACGGAGCAGGTCCTGGGAGCAAGGTGACTCGCGCGGACCACCCGCGGGGGCCGTTTAAAGGATTATCCTCGGCGGTGCCATCGTGTCAAAACACCAATTCTCCGGGAACGGGCCTGACTTCGTCACCGGCAGGCGGCGATACAATCGTTTCGCGGACGTTCGAACAGAAGACGTCATTTTAACCAGATTGGCATCGAATCGGATACCCTCTCGTGGCAGCAAAATTGAATCAATCTTCGCCGGCAGAGAAAAAGGCGTTCCGCGTGAATCGAATTGACTCGTCCTCGTACAGGTTGACAGGTGAATATACGGGAATAAATTAGTTTGTCCTCGATGTGCAAAGATCGACGATGAATTAACGAACGTAGTTCTGCGTTTATTTCAATAATTTCTAACACTCGCCTGCAGTTTCGGTCGAGTCGCGACGTACGTCACACTTCTGGTATTACACGCATTTATTGCGCTCCGGTAATCGTTCTGTATACGTGCGGCCGCGTGTGCGTGGACACGTTCTGTCGAATAACGGTGGCAGCGCAGCTACCGAGGATGTATACTGTCCAGTCACCGACCGGGAGAAGGTGAAACTTCGCGACTGACAGTCAGCTCCATTAAGCACCATTATGAATTCGTCACGAAAGGTACACAGCATTCGTGTTACACCTTCGCCGAAGTTTCCGTCGTTGGCACTCGTTAAACCAGAAGACAGGATTGGCATCGGTCGGAGGGACGATAACGAGTTCTGCTTTACAATGGCGACCGATGGGTCCCGTCGTCCGAGGAATCGGAATGCACCGCGTTCCTTGGCCGTGGGTCAGACGTTTCCGACGAAATTCCGATAAGCTTGCACGGCGATAAGAAAATACCCTGCGTGGAAAATCTCGACGTGGAAATATTTTCGAAGCTCCCCGCGAATTGTAGTAACCGCGGCTTCTTGTTTCAGTATTGGGTTGTCCCAAACGTTTCTACATATAGTCTTCTTACTGGACATTAATCGTAAACAGTTTTACGAAGGGCACGTTATTTTTAAATGATGCGCGGTACATCGTTTTCCACCATTTTTCCTCATTCCTCTGGAAGCATTTGTTGTAAAACATTGACGAACACGATTCTCGTCTCAATCTAATGCGTGCACAGTAGAGCGTCGATTTAACCGATCTGTCGATTAATCGAGACGACGGTCGTGCCACTAGAAATGAATATCTGGCAAAAAATGATTAGAAACATATTTGTCCCAATCATGGAAAAGCTTGATTGAAACAAACGCTATTTTTTATCTGATCAATTTCCTGAAGTAAAATATATTATTAATAAAATAGTCACCCCGGATAATCGAGGCTCCACTGTACATACGTTCATGCTTGTAACTCCCTTACGTAACGGATAACATCGTCGTACATACATACTGTTCAGCGAATAATGTCTTGCCCGCTATCCGGTACTGTTTGTTTGTCCAATCACCGCGTTGCTTTGTGTAATGCAACGACGCGGCAGCGCGAACGGGGCGGAAAAAAAAGATCGCGCGACAAAAGCCGTGACGAATATCGTCCACGTCTATTTCACACGTGCAGCCGGACCGGGGGGATCCCAAGGAGCCTGGAAGGAAGCTGGGGCATCGTGTTAATTGCCGTTGCCTTTCGTCAGGCCGTTAATTAAGTGGTCACCGCCCACCCCTGGACGTCGGCACGGATTCCCTGGCTGGTGCCACGCTGTCTGGAAGGAAACACGCCGGAAAGACGATCGTTTATATATCTTTTTCGGCCGGAACGACGCGCGTTCGGTTTCTCACCAAACTTTCCGCGCACGCTTTGTTGCCAGATCATCGGCGCAACGCGAGGCGAACGGATTTAAGAAAAGGATTGTCGCGCGTCGCGCAGGTATTCGCGACAATTCTATTGTTCCTAGGTTAACGGGAAGTCGATGAATTAGATTCCGATAAACGTCCCTCGATGTTAATTCGAGTTTCTCCATGAAAGTAGTTCCCACGACGGAGAAAAACGTCGCTACGCTTGTCCGAACGGCACCATCTTAGATCTCACTACTCTCAACGTTGCAAGCGTGCGTCGTGTCTATCAGTTTCATTCCGTGCTCGTTTTGCCACGTCGAACTCCACCGTCGCAGAAACGATTCCTGCCAGCGTCCGTCGGCCGGTACACGCGTCGCTCGTGACTACTCGCGTGCATCCAGGTTCTCATTCACGACGGCAAAGCCTTGCGTGCACGTCGCTGCGTATCCTCGACAGGATTCCGAAAACCGCTCACTGTTTTCTCAGGCAGCCGCCGGTCCCTGCCCGATATTGGCGGCTCTCTGTTTTCTTAAGCAGCTGGTCCACTTCCTTATTGCCACGCCCGGTGGAAAAAACGAGGACAGACAGCGTTCGGTGCCACGCTGTCTGCCGAAGACGGGCGTCCACAGGCTTACGAGCGTCGCGCACGGTCGTCCTTCTTTCGTTACGTCTCTGGAAACGTCTTCGGAAACGTTCCGTGGCAGCTCGGTCAAACCGGATGGGGGGGGAGGGGGGCGGGGATAATTAACGTCGACGCTTTTTATTCGACGATACGCGTCGCTTCGTTGCGGTTTTTTGCGATTCGACCGCGTCTCGGTCGTTTGGTACGTTCTTGCGCGTGCAAATTATGTTTCTTGCGTAAATGATACGGAATGCGGCGGTGGTCGTGAAAATCTTCGCCCTTTTCGTGCATACGTCGCACGCGCAGGCTGCGGTTAAAGAATGACGCCCACGGACAATTTGTAGCAGTTTTGTGGTGGTACTAATAGGATTTGAGGGCCCCGGGCGGTATTTTATTTGAGAAATAAATTAACGCAAATTACCCTTTCGCGATGCGTTCCAGTAAAATTACGACGATCCTCTAAATTTCCAATTAGTTACCAATATTCGCGATGAAGTACTGCTCGGGTCCTGAAGTTCGACTGGAAACCCGAAGAAATGCTATAAATTGCTAGTGGTCTGGGGGCTGTACGCATGTTCTAAGGAACAGAAGTAATTTCAGAGACAGTCCCATCGACACGTTTATATATTTAACGTATCAAGCCCCCTCGAGCCCCCTAATCGTCACGGAAATTTCGAACCCGTCGGCTCGCGTCCCACAGAAGTTTAAACGGGAGCCCGAGATGGTTACCCCGAAATCGTTAACCCTTCCTGCCCGCGTTCGTTGAACGCGTTTGCGTAAAATTTGCCCCGAAAATCTCCGAGAAGCGCACGGCGAACTCTCGCCGAATTATCTCTCGCAGCCTCGCTCCACTATTCGCCACTCTCCTCGCCGCACAACCCGCGACATTTTTGCCCCTCGCCGTTCCACGCACGCTCCACCATTTTCGTGATTACCAGTTACGCCGGATCTGCCAATCGCACCGACGCCCTTTTTCCCCGCCCCCGTGTCCACGTCCGCAGCCCTGAACTTCCGCGAGCCCCCCCTCGATCGAAGGAAGGCGCGGGTCGACGAAGAAAGGCTCGCCCTGACGGGGTGGAGTGACGCCCTTCGCCGCGACGGACAGGACTGGAACGAGGAAATATCGACGATGGGTTTCTTTGTTTTGTGTGAAACCAGCCGCGGGGGCGACGGACTGTGGCATTCGAGCCGAACGGAATATTGCGTCGACGCTTATATGCGTGCGTACGTCGCATCGATGACCCGGGCGTGCAAGGAGGGTGACACGAATGTTCGCGGATATATGGGGCGACAAGGGGGAACGGAAGTCAGTTCTGGATCGTGGATCGGAACATCGATCGACTGGATCGAGTCTGGCGAATGATATTAGAAGGACGCGAAAGCTTCGGTGTTTCTTTCCGTCGTTCGTGTTTCGGAGAGTCGACGGAGTGTCTCGAAAGTGTATCGAAGATTGGCTCGTGATGCACGTACACGGCGCGCGGAAGAGTTTGTCGATCGGCTGTAGGTACGCACGCACGATCGGACAGGGGCTGGTACCGCGTGAGAAACTGGGTCGAGGATGTGGAGAAATAAAATATTTTACTCCGCATTCTCGGTCTGTTCCTTCGCGTAGAATCTGTCCCTATCCGGTCCCGCCGTTAGTTACACGACACCCCGTATACGTTAAAGTAAACAAGTAATAGAGCGACACTCGCAGCATCGGCAATTAAATTTCATGACAAATCGTCGCCCCCGGGAGTCACGACAAATCACGGTAATCCGTATCCGCTTGTCCGCGGGGCATTTATCATTTTTTCCGTCGCGCCGTCGCGTTCACCGCGATGGAACGAGTTCCTGGCACGGCTTCTGTCCGCGCACGTGTGCCCGAGCCGCGGAAAAGTACGCAGCGGCGGTGTTCCACGTCGGCGGAAAGAAAAATGGACGAGCCGAGTACGGGGGAACGTATCGAGACGTAAATCAGACGGCAATTAAAATTAGCGAGAGGTTCGCGCTAAACGGCCGGTTACATTTGTCCGTCCACGGTGCTTTGATGAGCTTTCCCGAGAACGCATCAGTTAGCCCGAAGCTCCGTCGGTTTTTCGGCATTCGCGGCTACGAGGTTTACGCGTATCCGTTGTCGCTTCCCTTTGATGTTGTTCGCCATCGAATGTACCCTCTTCCTTCTCCGCGTTCTTTCCGGCCTACCTCTCCTCGCCGTCTTCTTTGCGCACTTCTCGTGCATCCTTCGCGCCTCACTTTTCCCCGAAAAGAAGCGAAGCAATGAGAGAGAGAGAGAGCGAGAGGGACGTTCGTTCGATGTAAGTTATTATTCGCGATGGCTGTCCGTCGGTTTCGCGCGAGCTCGTGGAACTCCGTCTCGGATAAATTTCGAGTTCCCGTGACGCGGCGCGAGATTGTCATTCCCGGAAATCGATTTGCCTTCGTTCGCGGTTCAATTCGATTGAGAACCACTTGAGAGAGGCACCGTTTCGCGATATCGCGAGCAATGTTTCTTTCTCGGTTTTCTTTGCTGCCACGATTAATCACGGCCGCCCTGCTTTTGCCTAATGGGAAAGCCCCGGGTTAACAGGTTCGAGAGTCAAGATCCGGAGTTTCCAAATCACATTGGGTACCCACAGTGTGGACGATTATCCGTCGGATTGACTGGTGGCGTTATTCGACTAAACCGTCTAATCCACGGATTGATGTAGGTCCCGGTAAACGGCAAGCCCCGAATTATCATCGGTCGATTTCTACATTTGGCTTGGGCACCGACTGGTGGCGTTGTTTGACGAAGAGTCGATAATCTACTGGCTAATCTAGGCCCATTTGCCAGTTAATCTAGCCACGAATGTCAATAGAGAGACACGGCCTAGTCTTGACCGCTCCTTCAGATCCGACTAGTCCCGTTCCATGCACGTACCTTTGCCGAAGGTGGACACGAAAAGGGCACGAGGCCAAAGAAAAGGACATCTCGAAGGGTTCATCCTTGCCTGCCTACCTCTCTCTCTCCCTCTCTCTCTCTCTCTCTCTCTCTCTCTCTCTCTCTCTCGTTTTCGGTGTTTTAAGTCCTTCCAGATGGTTGAACCCGGGGCAATCACCGTGGCAACCACCTACAGGGTGTGTACCCGCTTCTAAGCCGAAACAAATGTTCGCGGTGCACTTTACGAAAACGGAACTCGACGGACGAAATTGGTTCGTGTCTGATAAAGAGAAAGGTACAAACGTGATACGTGCATATATTAGAAAAATGAAATTAATAGTCCCTTGCGTATTCTGTTTTCGTGCGGAGAATCGAAAACTGTTAACAGGTTGATGGGACTCGTAAAGCTGATGCGGTGAAATCAATTTTATCTCGCGTCGTACGTACGCCCGTGTATACAGAAGAGTCCTTTACGCAGTTAAGAGAGACGTTCGATAAAAGCAGGAACGTTTTCTCTCGGATAGGAAAATGGTGCAAGCTCGACCCTTTAAGTGGCTTGTCAAGTACCAGAGCGCGACCCAAGGATTCGTAAGTGGTGTGCGGTTTGAAATCGAATATTTATACTTGCCGTGGCGTGTGTACTCGTACGTTATCCGTTTTATTGCCGGCTCCATGTTAATTGTGACGGGTTCAGAGGCGTTGCGATTATTTTTTTCCCCCACGACCACCGCTGCCTTCCTTACCTACGGGATCGCGGTGATCCAAGAACGAAACTCTTGAAACGAATTCGTTGAAGTTGCCCTCAAGCTGTGAAGAGGCAACACTCATTGACGATGTCAGCGATTTTCACGTTTTTACGACTTTTCTCTGGAAGTTCGTAAATTGTCGATAGCGTGTGGGATGTACCGAGAATACAAGAGGAAACGCTGAACAATAAATAGCTATCTTCATCTCTGCTCCACTATGTTGCCGTGCACAGATGGCGTGTTTTAATTCAAACAAACGTTGCGCAACTATTGCAAATCTCCTCCGCAGAGAGGAGCATTTAATCATCGCTGATAGTAACCGGTAATCAATGGGAAAGGAGACAGGGAAAATTTAGCAGGGGGCTATTTTAGTAAAAGAATTCGCGGCACAGCGGCGAAAGGAGAAAAAAAATACTTTCGTCGAGTCACTGCCTTTCCATTGATATGTAAATCGCAGGGGGCACTACGAGTCCGCCAGGTATTGTAAACCTGGCCATCGATCATTATTATGAAAGTTTTGATGGACTTAAACTGGATATCGAGAACAAATGTCTGTAATTCTAGTTTATAAAAGTGTGAGGAGGCAAGATGACGGTCAAGATTTGTCTCGATTTAACAAACCTACCTGTTGTGCCCACGGCACCCGGAAGGTTCAATATTGATTCAGAAAATATACGAAATCGGTCGGTGAACAGTTTGGTGCAGGGGGTTCGAGCGTTGTTTTTATTTAGTCTGGGATAGAGTATTTAGGAATCGAACTTTGCGTATTACGGGATGTGTCGTGTACCTTCGCTACTGACTGTGATTCGCGATCTTCTTAATCTTTGAATGAATGACGTAACTGTGAGATGTGTGCTTTTCTTCATTGTAATTATCGTAAAATTAAATTCGTCGGATCTACGACTCTGAGGTCGTGTCTACTGTACTTCTGCGGACTCTGATCGAATTATAGCTGAGCCTACGGTCCTACGGTTGTACCTACTGTACTTCTGCGTTTTCTGACCAAGTTTCTGCCGAGCCGACGGTCCCCCTACAAACACTTCTCTAATAAATACTTTATCAAGTGGCCGCCGGTTACGAGTAGAGGCACAGACGAGATATAGGAATAGACAAATCATGAAATCACCTTATGGACTTTCGTGGCCCAGCCAGACTGCCGTAGCGACTCAGGAAACGAACACTGATTTGAGGATCCTCTGTTAAAGAACTATTATTTAGTGAAGTGTTGTTGAGGACAGGAGTCACGCATAGCATTCCGAGGTTCCTTACTTATTTTGATTATGAGACACTGCAATTGGTTCCATTTGCATTTTTATTTGTAAAATTAAAATTAAATTGCATTATTGTTATTCTTCTTAGTATAACAAATTATCTAAGACTGCAGCTTAAGAATTAAGATGCTCCTCTGCAATCATTTTTACTTAGTTGCACGCATGCTTGCCCCACTGAACCCCCTTTAGTACGTGACTATCGAGTTGCCCGTAATTATTATTTGAATTGTTTTCTGTTTTCCTTTTTTTCCGGTTCATTTGACACCTCATAGATTAAAAAATAACCACCAGGAGCCGAGATATCAAATTCATAATTAACATCGCTTTTTATGATCTGTCGCCAACGATGACAGTGATATGGAAATGTTAAGGAGGCTCTACTTACTCCATAGACAGTCAATAATCCAGACATGTGCCGCCATCTAACGTTGTCGGCCTTTTTAGCAGTTTTCTGCACCTTCAGAACCGACATTCTGGATTACATCGTTCATTTAAACAATTCCGTTTTTCTCGGCTTCTAGCGGGTATTTCTGTATAAATAACTGCGGGTATAAAACTGCGAAAAAGCCGCAAACGCGAGATGGCGCCACATGTCTGATTGTCGACTGTCTATGGGGCACTAGTGCGCCAGTTCCATGGCTATGTCAATGACATCGTTACCGACAGATCGTAAAACGCGGTGTTATTTATAAGTTTGTTATCTCGGTTCCCGGTGGTTATTTTGTACTCTATGTGGTGTCAAATGAAAGAGAACGAAATAAGATTTTCACCTGTAATTGTCTCCATGCTGTAACTTGATCCCCTTGCCCGTAATAATTAATTTAATTGTTTATAACAAACGCAGGATCCGTAAACTATTTCTGCCAAGCTACTTAGCTAAGGTATTTACATTTTCAAATATGTTCTTTCAATCAATTTTCGTGTGTGTAATAAGTACATACTAACGATAGTATTCTTCTTTTTTTTTGACCTTGCAGCCCAGAAGTTTGAACTTATTGTTAGTGCAAATATAATCTAACTTTAGGTTAGATACTTATACCTTACATATTGCCCTATATATTCTTACTAGCCATCTCGTTATTGCACATCTATTATATGTATACCTTTCTGTTTCAAATTCCCAAGCTTTCACATCTTATTCTACGCACCAGATCATCTGGCTTAACGTTATGTGGTAGCGTAATCATTACATCTAGATCCTTTTATTTTTCTGCTCCACTCCTGGTATTGAATTTCATAGTATCTTCATTTATAATCTTACCCTTCTGTCATGCTTGTAGCTTGGCCTTTCCTTTCTTCTGTTTTTGTTAAATGTCACTTATAAATCTCTCTCTCTCCTGTTACATACTTGCTAATATATTATTCGTGTGTGCAGGTTTCGGAGGCAAATAGTAAGGAGCATTGACCTGCACTTCTCATTGTGCATAAAAACAAGAAAGAAGAAAGAATAACTCTTGCCACATACTTCAGTTACCCTAAATTGGTTTTGCGGGATCGGAAGATTTATGCAAACAAGGCAGATGTAAGTGTCATATAAAATATTTATATTAGATATAACAAAAGGTACTACACAGAACTAAATGTAAATATATCTTAATTTATTCTGCAGATGCCTACGCCATGCCACACTGCTCCTCGCTCTTCTAGGCATCGCTGTTTGCTCTCAGAACCATGCTACTTCACTCTCACACCCATGCTACCCTGCTGCTCAGTCTACCCTCTTCTGCACCATCAACTACACTGTGTAATTTCCCTTGTTTATGCATCTTTCCCTTTCCTCCCCGTTTTATTTCAAATTCCTGAGTCATTCGGATATCCTATTATCTTTAGATCTATACATTCTGTTAATAGGATTTCCAATGTTCAAAATTTTTGTCTGTGTAGGTCACATCTTTCATTCCTTCCCTTCTATCAATATTTCTTTATCCTTTAATGCTTTTGGATCTTACCTGCACTATTGATTGCTGATTACACCCTCTTTTGTTCTTACTTAGTTACTTTAGTAGTGTTGCTGTTCTAATATATTTAAACCTTTCATTATATCTTGTTTCATCACTTTTATTGTCTCGTTCCTTTATAGTCTCTTCTTTTACGGCTCTCCGTCAATTTCTTTACTTCCGCTCTGATCAAATTCACTCTTACGGGACTGGTTCCATTCCTTTTTCAATAATCCATCCTCTCTTTTTTTTGTGCTTATGATTTGCTCTTCCCTTCGCTTTTTTCTTCTTCCTCCAAATATCCCTTAAACAATCTTTCTCTCTCCGGTTATATACCCTTACTAATATACTTTTTGTGTGTGCAGGTTTTGCAGGCAAAGAGTAAGGAGCATTGACCTGCACTTCTCATCACACGCAAATGCAAGAAAGAAGAAAGAATCATTGTTGCCACATAGTTTAGTTATAGTAAATGAGTTTATAAAAATGATGTGTAGTTATTAGCGCGTAAGATTAATTTAGAACAATTGTGTAACTAACTGTTGTTAGCATGTATATCTATTTTATATATTTTATTTTATATTCAGTTTATTCGGTAGATTTTGTATAAACTTTAATATTACTTTTACTACAAGTTCTAATGAATATGCTAAATATAAAATGAAAGATATAATAAATAATTTACATATGCACAAGTTACACAATCGTTGTAATTTAAAATAAGCTATATCATATAGGATACTCAAATTTTAGTATAAGTTTTATCTATAAAATAACTTCATCTGTAAATTAACTTCATAGAATAGTTCATAAGTATTAGCTTGTTAATTTGAATTAGAAAATGTTTGTAACTTGTATCTCCATTGATTAGTTTAAATAAATGAGCAATGAAAAGAATTTTACTACTCCTTTTATTTTCCCACCACAACAGTCCTTGAAAAGACCTAATTCCAATTCCTTAAACAAGAACTACCGTGCAGGAACTTTAAATGCAAAGTTCATAAGCGGAGAACTTGTAAAAATAGACCCTAACATTTCTAAACCTATTGCGACAATGTTGAAAATCGAGTTCCAAGAAAATGCAACAAGGGTGCAAACAACGCCTCGTGAAATGGCAACAAGGTTGCAAACAACGCCTCGCGAAAATGCAACAAGGTTGCAAACAACGCCTCGCGAAAACGCAACAAGGTTCCAAACAACGCCTCGCGAAAACGCAACAAAGTTGCAAACAACGCCTCGCGAAAACGCAACAAGGTTGCAAACAACGCCTCGCGAAAACGCAACAAAGTTGCAAACAACGCCTAGTGAAAAAACAACAAGGGTGCAAACAACGCCTCGCGAAAAGGCAACAAAGTTGCAAACAGCGTCTCGCAAAACGCAACAAAGTTGCAAAAATCCTCGAGAAAAATTTGCAACAATGTTGCGCCCAGATTTTTGCAACAAAGTTGCAAAACTTCTCGATAAAAAAATTGCAACTTTGTTGCAAAAATCTGGGCGCAACATTGTTGCAAATTTTTCTCGAGAAGTTTTGCAACTTTGTTGCAAAAATCTGGGCGCAACATTGTTGCAAATTTTTCTCGAGGATTTTTGCAACTTTGTTGCAAATTTTTCTCGAGGATTTTTGCAACTTTGTTGCGCTTTCGCGAGGCGTTGTTTGCAACCTTGTTGCGTTTTCGCGAGGCATTGTTTGCACCCTTGTTGTTTTTTCACTAGGCGTTGTTTGCAACTTTGTTGCGCTTTCGCGAGGCGTTGTTTGCACCCTTGTTGTTTTTTCACTAGGCGTTGTTTGCAACTTTGTTGCGCTTTCGCGTGGCGTTGTTTGGAACCTTGTTGCGTTTTCGCGAGGCGTTGTTTGCAACTTTGTTACATTTTTTTAGGCGTTATTTGTAACTATCTTATAAATATAAGATAGTTATATCCCCGATATATAAGATAGGGACAATTACCGAGGCGATGGTTCCAACTTTGTTGCGTTTCTGCGAGGTGTTATTTGCAAACGTATTTCATTTTTGCCAGGCATTTCTTTGCAACGTGGTTGAATTTTGGTGAGGTGCTTTATGTATACCTAGTTGAAATATGTTTAGTAATGTTCAGGTCTCTTTTTACAAGTTCTCCGCTTGTGAACTTTGCATTTAAAGTTCCTGCACGGTAGTACTTGTTTAAGGAATTGGAATTAGGTCTTTTCAAGGATTGGTAAGGTATAAAAATAAGAAGAGCAGTAGAATTCCTTTCACTGAAGATTTATTTCAATTAAATAATGAAGATACAATTTGACAAAAATGTTACAATTAAAACTTGCAAACTAATACTTATGAATTATCCTCTTAAATCTATTTACAATACATCTTAAAACTAAATCTTGAATTTATACTAAAAAGGTATAAGACTTATACTAACAATTAATATGGTTTCTATGTAGAAGCTTTATAGAAATAAATTACAGGAATTGTGCAACTTATTTTACATTTACTACATGCAGTGGAACTTTGAAGTTTTAGTAATATCAAGATTTATATAAGATCTACCGAATGAACTGAATATAAAATAAAATATATAATAGATCTATTATATAATTTTATTAGATATATCGATATACCTAATAATTAATTGCACAATTCCTCTAAATTAATCTTATGCACTATTTTTATAAATTGATTTACCGTAACTATAGTATGTGACAAGAGTTATTCCGTCTTCTTTCTTGCTACTATGCCCGATGAGAAGTACCAGTCGATGCCCCGTACTCTTTGTCTGCGCAACCTGCACACACACAAAATATATTAGTAAAAGTACGTAACTGGAGAGGGATGGAGTGTTAATATTTATAGAGGAAATATATTTAGAGGAAAAAGAAAGAAGGGAAGACCAAATCATAAGCATAGGAGAAAGAGAGGATGTATAATTTAAAAAGCAATGAAACCAGTCTCGTAAGAGGCTTCTGCACAATAAATTAAGATATATTTACATTTAGTTCTACGTACTACCTTTTGTTATACCAAATATAAATATTTTATATTACACTTACATCTGCCCTGATTGCATATATCTTCCGATCCCGCAAAACGAATTTCCTATAACTGAAGTATGTGGCAAGAGCTATTCTTTCTTCTTTCATGTTTTTATGCACGATGAAAAGTACAGGTTAATGCTCCTTACTCTTTGCCTTCGAAACCTGCACACACGAATAATATATTGATAAATGTGTAACAGGAGACAGAAAGATTATATTATATTGTTGAAACTGTTGGAGGAGATAACTATAGCTCGTAGCTCTAATTGAAGGCCAGTCCGGTTAAGAAATACCGGCCAGAAGCCGAGAAAAACGCAACTGTTTAAATTAACGATGTAATCCAGAATGTCGGTTTTGAAGGTGCAGGAAACTGCTAAAAAAGGCTGACGACTTGAGATGGCGCCATATGTCTGATTACCGACCGCCTGTGGCGTAGTTGCGCACTAGTACCCACTATCATTTCCATGTTACACGCACAGTTACCGATAAATTTGTAAAAAATTATCTCAGCTCCTAATGATTACTTTTTAATAAATGGGGTGTCAAATGTAAGGGAAACGATTAAGATGCCCGAGAAAATATACCCCGTTGCTGTAACTTCGTCCCGTAGGCTCTAATAATTATTTGAATTGTTTAATCGTTTATAACAAATGAACCTGACATGGAATAATGTTCACACCTCTTGGAACTGTTAGGTCATGCTTCTAGCTTTAATGTATGTCCTCTGAGCATTGATGTAGCGTGCCGGCCAGTCGAAGTAATCGCATTTGTTTATAATTTTATCATACATATTCAAAAGTTACGAATGAAAGATCCACTTTGGAAATTAGAACGTAACATCAAATTATAGCTTACATTTAGCGGGCAGTGAGCTGTTGCTATAAATCATCGCTGGACTATTAATCTTTTTCTATTTCTCGGTATGCAGTTCGCATGGAAGTAATTTGCATTAATTATTTGAAAGTCTGTCATGTTTGAAAGTCTCGTTTTTTATCGTATAATTTTGAATGTGTAAGCGTAAGCGAGAGTATTGCGCAAATGTATATAGATATATGCACAACTGTAAATCTTGTTTTTTTTTTATTTCTCTTTTCATAATATTCGTGTTACCATTACAATAGGAGGAATCAAGTCTGGAATATGGCAATTAGACGTAATTCGCAATGCACAAAAACGGTATCGATTAACGAGTTTCGTTTTACTCTTTATATATATATATATATATATATGTATATATATATATGCCTCTCAATGAATTTTCTTTACAATTACACGCTTAAAGAAAATGCATCTTGTTTTTCTGCGCGTACAAAAAAAAAAAACACCATAGAAATCTTAAACTTACGTAAAGTCTCGATAGCCTCTGCACACTTTGTAAATAAACGTCTTTCGCAACCCGAGAGAGAAGAAACGTAAAGACAAAGAACGAGCACGATAATTTATTTATCATTCAATAAATCAATGTTCGAAGGCCTACGGATTGTAAATGTATTTCCTTTCTTTGGTCGAACGAACGAAGGAACTTTGTTGTTTATCAAAGTTAGCCCGCGCGACAGTCGATGCATCTCGACATTTTTGATTTCCTCTTCCTCCTTAACTCCTAACATTTTACTATTATTAATTAAATTAATTATTTAAAGTCCCATGGGCCGGAATGTGCTAATTCCAGAAGTTTCTTTACTCCACAGAATCGTATTATATTTTCATTAATGTATCAGAGCGTTCTTGAAAATAATTAATTCTCTCTCGTTTTCATTCACGCTCTCTCTCTCTCACTCTCTCTCCCATATGCACATTCGTTCACGTGCACACACACATTTGTCTTTTCTCACTCTTTCCCTCTCTCTCTCTCTCTCCCGCTCTGCCTTTCCAAAGTTTCACACAATAATCGTATCGAGATGATACGAAAATCAAATGAAATTGTACTCATTGGAAAATTTGGTTCTCAACATCATCTGGCACAGGCTCCTACAAGATACGATTACAATGAATGTTTCGGCAGTAATCGTCTATACTACGTTCTCGCATATGTAGAGTTACAATATTGTGTATATTCTTTCGCGTATTTATGAATCGTTAACCTTCATTCTTTGCATACTTTTCGTTCACGTTCTAGTCAGGTCGATTGCGTAGGAAACGTTTTCTGTGCAAGATGGTTCCTTTTAATATAAGATTTCCCTCGAGCTGTGTGTGCTTCGAAACGTTAAAATTCCCTTCAGACTTTTTTAAAAGTTTCTTTTGTAAATCCGTATTGATCCCATTTGCGTGTTTCAAAACAGTCTTCAACGACAGAGACGAAAGGTTAAGGTTTTTTTTTCGACTGCCTGCCATCAAACGCGCCTGCAAGTGTCCCTTCATATTGTTTTGATATCTCGACCCTTTTATTTCTGGCCAAACCATGGACAACTCAACTAATCAAATACTCTACCGTCCGATCAATTGGAACATTTGAGCAACGCTCAATCATCTTTTCCTGGTCGATACTGAGCGTATACAGACAATATGTTGCACAATAAAACAAGAAGTGAATACGAAATCATTATTTCAATATTCGCATAAAAAAAGGAATCGAAGAAAAATTCTGAAGGGACACCGAACTTCACGTCGATTCACATTTCTTGACCTAGACACTCCAGATCACCAAGCTTCCTTAATACCTTAAAAAAACGGCAGGGCATCAAATTCGATTCCATAGAATCCAACCCTTCAGTTAAAGTGTAAATTCCTCGACGACAATTATTATTCATCCGACCGAGCAGCGAAGTACAGCAGTTAGAGGAACCGCGAATTCCTCTGTAAAACGTTCGAAAAATTGAGCCGTGTAGAAAAAATTTGGCAAGAAACTCCGTTCGGTACAACAATCGTACAAAATCGAACACGTACGAAAAGAAAAACCTTTGTGTTCTCTTTTTATACTGACTAGGATGTTTCTCTTTTTCGATTAAATTAAGGAAACGATATTCATTCGTACATACTTTCTCCCCCTCTCTCTCTCTCTCTCTCAAACACTCGCATTCTCCGATTCGTTTCCAATTCTCGTTCGTCGATTCGATCTTAAGATTATAATCAATTAACAGCTAGATCTATGTGTCGCTATACTCTATGCGCTACAATCGCTCCTTGTTGTTTTCCATTTTAATAAATATTACAACTATGTACAATGGATCAAACGTGTTTATAATCTAATCATGCTTCTTCTACCTACACCGTTTTCATGCTCGTTGCGAACAGCGAACGTAAAATCGTATTATTTCTCTCTCTCTCTCTCTCTCTCTCACTAAACTCTGCTGATAATATCGTGAAAAAACGTAAACGAATAATAAAATGTTCGTTTAGAAACGAGACGGCCCTTCTTTCCAGGAAGGTTACCGTTCATCCCTATCTCACCAGTTTGTGACTTTCCTCTCGCATCTTCGCGTTCAACGAAGAAACGACGATAAACGAAAACGGTAGAGGAGAACGATCGATATTATCTCTGTGTAAAATTTGTAACACCTAGATTCACGTTATATCACACGTACAACTTCTTATTACTTTTTCCTTTTTCTTATTTTTTTTCTTTTTTGTTCACATTTACTCGACAATCTTACGACTATTATATTTTTTTTTTTTACTGCCTATTTACACAGGTTCTCGCTGAATAGGATTGCGGAATATAAAGTCGTCCGCCATTTCGTTGCAGGATATCTTCATTGATCGCGTATTATCTCGTTCGGTGCCCCTTATCCATGGGGCACCGTTACAAGGAAGACTTTGCGCTCCGCAAATCATTCAATCTTGACTTTTTTTTTCTTCTCTTTTATATTCTAGTCGGTTGGAAAACACCGATATTACGGAAACATTATTTTCGTCGATGAAAATACCATCGTCGTGGAATGGTAATTGTTGCACAGAAGAAAAATATCGATAATTCGATTATAAAATTTCATACGAAAGTTTTACCCGTGCAGCTTGTGTTCCTTTTTTGTTCCTCTCAAGTTTTATCGATCAGACTATTTTTGTTTGTAAGATTTCAATGGTACTCTCATCGATTTACCCCTCGAGAAGATCGGTAGATAAACGCTCCTGCTCGAAGGGTAACACTGCCGAAATGCATTCTGTATACTCTATATAGATACATCAAAGAAGATCCTAGAACGTTTGCCTCTCGTATAAAAAATGAAAAAACATCTAACGTGCACAAACGTTTTTGCGCTCTCCACCGTGTGTTTTGTACTTAAAAAACGTACGTTCGCTTGAGTATCGGCAGAATACCTCGTTTCCCTTCAACCGTACCTCCCAATCTTACAATTACGTAGCCCGTTCTCAATCGAGTACATCGTTGTAACCATTACCCTATTCTCGTTTCGTCGCGGTGCTCGCGAGACAGAAATTCACGGCCTGGCTACGAATTTTAAATATTAACGTTGATAAATATACATACTCGTATCACTCGTTCTGTATTTCGTGCGGTAACTTCTTATATCAATGTGTATACCTTTCGCAAACGTGTAAAATGTACACCGACAGAACGCATACACCCGGCAAACAAATGAGAAAATAAATAGATAAAAATAAAAGTTGCTCGTCTTGCCGGCTGTTCGATAAAAAGGTACAAAAAGAATACATTAAAATCGTGTTGCGTGCATTACAATCGTTTGCGCTCGGTATAATCGTCGAATCGATCCGCGTAAAAATCCGTCGAAAAATTCCACCCCTAACGCACGGCTACGATGTATCATCGGATTAATTCGAAACTAAACGCGAACAATGGTATCGTAGAGCGAGATGTCCCTCGTATAGGCAAGAAACAATGCTACGTAGCTAGCTTAGAAAGATTGCGTAATAGAAAGGAGTAGGCCACCAGAACAAGTGAAAGTTAACGGTGTTAACGTGCCCCGCGTGAGGTCAACGAGGATGTGTCGAGCTAGAATTCTCGAGATATCTCGCAGTATCGATTGAAATTTTCGCGACAATACTTTTATCTTAGGCCCGCACGGAACGCGTTGGACATAGAAATACAAAATGCAACAAATGTTCAGCGTTGTAACATGGACGACTGACAATTTGTTCTTACTTGTATGCTACTCGTAGGCGATTCATACACGCTAAAGTGTACATGTACTTGTGCTTCATCTCGTGCGTTATTGCCATTGAAAAGAGGAAGAAAAAAACGAATGACTAACAAAGCAATAAATACAACGGCGATCATTACTTTAGCACTTTTGTACGCTCGACCGACTCGTGCCACTTTCGTTTCGCTTGGTCGTGAAGCCAACGATCATTTACAAAATAAGCTAACGTAGAATAATAATATTAATAATAATTACTGTACACGATATACAAGTACAAAACCTCGGATATTACAACATCTCCTAGATTCAAATGTTCATTTTCCCTTTGTAAAAGTAAAAAAACCAACGACAAGAAGAAAGATTCATTCTATAAACTCACGAAGTCCCCACAGAAAAATTCCATAGATTATTGTTAATCTAAATATACACGACAATCAACGTAAACGAATACCCAATACGTCTTCTCTTACTCCCTTATTTTCACTTCCATCTCGCCGCGAATTTTCACAACGCGTACGTATCGTTCTCCTTGTGAATTCTTGGATTCCAAGGTATCGTTTCTTTGCTTCCATTTGCCCCCGTTTCTTATTACTCTCACAATTACTCGCCCACCTTTCCCATTAGATCACCATATTCATCTTTATCGCAGCTTCAAGACATCGCGACGGCAACTTCATCGACTATTTCGTATATCATCTTCACCTCGAAACCGACGAGAAACGTTAAAAAGCGTACAAACGTTTATTCTTTTGTATTCTACTTATGAAAACGCGTGTTCTGTCTCTTTATCTTTCTTTCCTGTCCCTTTCGATCGTATAGGTTGCAGTTCCTTTTCATTAAATTTTCTTTGCGGGCGAAGCGTAGGTGTAAACACTACCTTCGCAAATCTCCCCAGCGATTGTACAAGACGACTGTATGCGAAATCTTACGTTTAAACGTGCGTAAATGTTTACTTCGTGGCACGAAGCTCTTATAAAAAAGTTACACAAATGTTTGAGCCATGTTTCATACGGGTGTACCTTCTTATATAAAACAAGAATGCATATTAAAATGCACACGTGTTGTTTGCTTAAGTAGTTAAAAAATGTAGAACGTTTTCAAAAGACAGTCCCTTGAGTTAGAATGATATATTGTGCTTGTTGATTTCTCAATCATCTCGTTCGATTTTTTCGCTCGGTAGCATTTAATAAATAATCCTCCCCCCCGTTCGATACCTCGATTACGGGATGACGGCAGTTTGTCCTTTCTTTCATTGCTCTTTCCTTGAACGGTTTCGATTTTTGTCGTTCGATTTTTACAGTTCCGTCACGGCGTACAAATTCGGATCGCTACCCTGCACCTGACTCAGCGTAGCAACCGTTGTTTTGTTCTCTTGCCTCGACTGCACCCGATTGTACGTCCCGTACATATTTGGTACGGCGTTATTCTGCGTGGTTCCGTTGAATTGGTTCCTGGTGAAATTTCGATCCAACGTGCGCACCTGGTCCTGCATCTGGTCCTGAATACGGATGTTGGGCGCCTTGTTACGCACCAGGGACCGAAATTGATTCATGTTGGTCTGCGAACGAGACTCGAACTCCCAGGTCGGCTGACTGCTAGGATTCGGTGGCAGTGGACGATTCTGGTTCCAGGCCGGTGCCGGGCGTCTCTTCAGATTCGCCAGATTCTTCGGGTCCAGGGTCTGTGTCTTGCGTGAATCTTGGAAGGTGGCCAGATGAGCGGGTCCATGAGAATTGTGAGACAGGGTGCCGGTGAACGATGCCACGCTCGGTGTCCAAGGTGGTTCTCTACCTGGTATTCGAAGATAAAACTTGTGAGTGAAGTTAGCGGATTTTTAGGTAGCTTAAAAGTTTGAACGTTTGGAAAATTGAGAAACTCGAGAATACAAGAATAAACGAAGGGATTAGGATGTTGAGAAATCTGATTGTTGAGAGTAGCTCTGATATTACCGGGCCCTGCGGGGGCGTGCCCTCAGTAAAAGTCACTGGATTCTAGCGTCTTGCACTGTTTGCTCAAAGTCGCGTACTGGCCAGGTTGATCTCCGTGTCCAGAACGGTGCTCAGCTCGTCCACCTGTCGACTGCTGATTATGCTGAGACGATTTGTGATCCCCGCCTCCTCCGCTCCCGTTAATGCCCCCACCTCTGTAAATACCAAATCGAAACGAACAAAGTTGCAGCATTATCTTTCTCTGGGACGACCTTCTCAATTCTATTTTCTATCGAGGCCGTTTTTCGTCGCCTCGAAAAACGATCTAAACAGTTAACGCTATAAAACATGAATGTACGCACAAAAGCGTTCTATCGCTAACGTCTTCGCAGACAGAAAAAGAGGAGGAAACGAGACACGATTATTCTCATTTACCTTGAACACCGATCACAACACAGTTATCGAAAGATTGAAAAATTATGGCTATAGATGTCGAAGAAAATATCGAGATCTGTTATGGATGCTGTAAGAACACTAAAGAGAAAAACCAAACCAACGTACATACAGTTACTGTCCTGAGAACATAATCTCCGATTTATCGGATCGCGGTTAATTGAATAGCAAATTTAGTGAAACAATATCTGGTCCTTGGACAGGTGATCAATAACTGTAATACCGTGTTTGCGGTTACTGCCATCAGAGTGTTGTAATACATTTAAAGCGACATTCAAACCTAACACATTTTCTATCAACATTTAACACATTGTAAACTGTAAACCGAATCGGCTCAACACACTGGTGAAAACACGGAAAACCAACGGCATTTCATCAATTTGAAGAAAAAAAAAAAAAAGAAAAGATACATCGTCTATAGATGTAAAGCGAACGATTAATTAAAGATTCAACTCAATAGAAACCATACACCCCTTATTGATACTTGAAACGTTCACTATTCTCGTATTTCTCCCTCGACAATTTCCAATCAATAAAAAAAAAGTTTCGACAGAAGAATCCTCGTGAAAACAAATCCGTTTCCGAACGATGTGAACAAAATTAGTTAAGAGAAACTGTCGCGTTCATATAACGTTCGCTCTTTATCGTACGAATTCGTGGCTCCTGCGCCACTGCATAATTCCGCGATTCATGAAATCGAAACGCACCTCTTACTACACCCGCTGTTTCGAAACAACGAAACACGACATAACAGACTCAATCTTTCTCTAACAATTAACAATTAACAAAAATTACTCGTAGCCAAACATCGAAGTCCACATTTCCGCTTCGAATCGACGTCCAGCGGTCTCTAAGCGATTCGACATTCCCATTCGGATTTCGTACGATAAAGGGGAACGACGGCTGATAAATGAAACTGAGTAAAATCTCATGCACAAACTTTAGCATGCTCTCGTGCAGCTGACGTGCTCGAGCGGTCGCAGTAGCGTAGGACGGCGGGGGCGGCGTTAGCAAGAGAGGCTGCTTAATGGTATTTTGAGTGCCGTGAGCATTCGGATAAAATACAGAAGGGGCTGTAGGCGGGTACGACCCTTGGCCACGGAGGGTCCGTGCTGCTATCGCCTGCGAAGCTGCGGATGGCGGCAAATACGGATCCTGCTCGTCCACTTGATGGTAATCCCTTCTAGAACAAAGTCGTCGTTAATCGCGTTCCGTTCGTTATACAGCGTGGTACGTACAATATAACCGTGCCATCGGACTCACCGTTTTCGAATGTATATCCAAGTGTGAGAGTCCACCCAAACCAACACGGTGAAGAACAGTCCCGCGGCGAGGCTCGCCAACAGCATAAAGGTTAGCCCGTACCTGTGCAATTTGAACCACGCGTGAGTGACGTTTCTAATTGCCACGAGGATACTTTGGCGTTTTTCGCAGAAGCGCAGTTGTCTCATGAAGGTATGAGATTTTTTTCGGGCAAGTTTCAGGCTATTCTGATTTTTTGTTTGGTCGGTACGTATTACATATATCTATTATGGTAGTAAAATATTTCCATTCAACCATCTAAGGCTTTCTGGATCTAGAAATATTTTACTGGTGAAAAAACGCCTTTGACAGGTTCCTGGTTAAGATAGATGGAGGGCTCCTGGTTTTACTTACAATCCTAAATGGCACAAACTCTTTGCAGCGTGAACGTATTGCTTGTGGAGGGGTTTGCAATCGAGCAACGTGGCCAATCCGGACATTAGTTTGTTCACAGTGTTCACGTCGATCGAGAGGCTGTTCAGCTTCGGTTGCAGCTGTTGTTCTTTGAACAATTCCAATGCCAACCTCGTCAGAGTGTTCAGGTTCTCTCTCATCTCGCTAACAGCGCTCTGACCGTCGCGTAGTCTCTGTGTGAACGGATTGCTGCGCGTGTTCTCGCAGTGGGTGTAGTACGATAAAACCTCGGAGGCCAGCGTGGAGGGCACTGCCCTGGTCAGGTAACCGTCCGGTGACACACAGAGATCACCTAAGGCCACTGATGTCGCCAGGTACAACGAGGCCATTAACCAGGAGACTATTACAGCGAATAGGCCGAACACGGAAAATCTGTAACAAAGAAAATTGTAAATACACGCGTTCATCAACTTTTTCGTTCAATTGCACATTTTATTATTCAAAAATGATCGTCGCTGTACACGCGGAAAGCCAGAGTACGCGCGGTGAGTAAAGGAAGCGAACCCGAAATCCAATTTAACCCGTTCCTTTAGGTCACGGTCAAATCGATGACGGACCATTGTCTTTTAAACGATCCCCGACACTTGACCATCACTTAAAGAGTAGAACTAGTAAGACGAAATTTATGCGACGGTCTTTCTAGCCTCACACAGAACGAGCTTAACCCTTGGCGTGCTTGCGTGCACCTGTAACTACAGTAATGTCTTGATATAAGCGAAAGCCTCGGGTCTGAACGTTCGCTTATATGATGTAGTTCCTACGTTGTTTGAAATTTGCCAACAGCGTCGAACGTAGAAAAGGACAGTGAGTAAAGAAAGAGGACCGAGCGGCCAAGCCAGAAAACAATATTCAGCGTATCGGTGAAATAACGCTGATGCAAAGATAAAACTTTTTTATTTCTCATCCTTTTCTTATGAAACTTTTACGTAGCGTAGCTGACATTTATCTGATTAAAATGACACCAAACACGATATAATTTGGACTATGTTTAGTGTCTTAATTAACGGTAATAAGTTTCGACCGCAGAAAACTATAGCTAGTGAAAAGAAAAGAGAAGCAGCGATCGTGGCAATCGGCAAAGATCGAAGGCCCAGTACGCGGTTTAACATACCAACTTATTACCGTTAATTAAGGCAGTAAACATAGTCCAAATTATATCGCGTTTGGTGTCATTTTAATCAGAAAATTGTCAGCTGTGCTACGTAAAAGTTTCATAAGAAAAGGATGAGAAATAGCAAAGTTTCATAGTTGAATTAGTATTAGCTCACCGATATACCCGAGCCCATATCGCGTTACACTGATCGCCGAGTGAACTTCTCGACGCCTCAAGGGGTATACCCCTCAGTGGTGGGGATAAACTCTTCGCTTATATAGCGTAGAAGTCTCTCGCTTATATCAAGACATTACTGTACTGAGCGAAGCAGAGTGACTAACGAGGGAAGACTCTCAACTTGTCGACTCGGATTTTAATGTCCTTTTGCAAGTTGATAATACACAGGCTCCTGATGGTCTACGTAAAATATTAGGTGTAGTTATTTAGAAACTTTAAAGATATTAACAATTAAAGTTACATATCTTCTATGTGAGGACATATCTTCTAGAAATAGGAAACAATCCTCAAGAAGATTGGTAGCCAAGTGAGAATGATGTATAGCTTGTGCCGTAGAGGTCCCGGGTTCTATTTCCGGTTAATTGTTTTTTTTTTATTTGTGGTTTCATTTTGGCGACACTGCACATTTCTGGATAATAACTAGTTCCTTTCAAATGTTAAGAACTTTGAAACAGTATTTCTTTACAATGCGTTGTAGTGAACATGCGGTCCACACTGTTTATGATCCGATTGGAGATAAACTAGAGTACGTTTCTAATTTCACGTATAGGCTCACCTCACTTGGTGGTGTCGCACTTTCCTGTGTTCAATTGCATGTATGACAACTATCATCCAGAAACGTGCACAGTGTCGCTAAAATGAAACCACAAATAAATAAAAAAAAATCAATTAACCGGAAATCGAACCCGAGACCTCTACGGCACAAGCTGTACACCATTCTCACTTGGCTACCAATCTTCTTGAGGATTCTTCCCTATTTCTAGACGATATGTCCTCACATAGAAGATATGTAACTTTAATTGTTAATATCTTCAAAGTTTCTGAATAACTACACCTAATATTTTACGTAGAGCATCAGGAGTCTGTGTATTATCAATCTGCAAAAGGACATTAAAATCCGAGTCGACAAGTTGAGAGTCTTCCCTCGTAAGATACAATGTAACCCCGTGGCACTTGGCCCGCTTGTAATCACAGTGTATCCACGCTAAGAACCCCAATTCCTAACGATATCCTCGTGACGTTTAACACGCTCAATATCGACACGAATTCGCTACAACCGCGCCTGCTGTTCCAATGAATCCGCCACGGAATCCCTCGAGGAGGTGCAAAGGGTTAAAAGTGTTGCATCAGCCCGTCGTAAGAAGGGAACCACGTACGTGATTAGAACGCATCTGGAATGTCGCGCCACGCCGACGACCAGCACCACACAGAGGACAAGAAGCGCGCTGAGAACGGCCATGGTGACGGGCCACCTTAATTGCTCTATCTTCTCTCCCATCCCGATCGCACCGGCCAAACTGATACCGCTCAACGGTTTTCGTATCTCGATGCTTCTGTTCACGGCGACGCTCGTGTTGTGCTTCATGCTCTCCAGAGCGGACAACAGGTGACTCAGCATGGTTTTGTTGCTGACGGGCGCGTCGAAATCGTCACCCAGGGCGGTCAACTGTGGCTGCACCTTCTTCTTCAGGGTCGTCTCGATGGTGTCGGTCTGGAATACAGATAAATCATATTTACGTAATACGTTACACAGGTTACGAGGGTGAACGACATTAATTCGTGCAGCAATACATATACGACGTTGACAATTTTGAACAGCGTAATTTTACAATAGCCCTACTGTTAACCGGAATAGAGATCAGCGCAATTGTCGGCCCTGATTCGTCGAGGAAATTCCATAGCACCGTAAACGAATTAGCTTTGCAGTCGTTCGAACGTGAAATTAATCTCCCTTAACCGGAGAGTCTGGTTAAGTTACACCGGGCGGATAAAAATCTTCAATTTAAAAAAACAGCATTTCCTTGATTGCCTGTAAATCGTATTATCTTTCAAAAGACGGATCCGCCCCCTTTTGAGCTCGCTTCCATAACGGTCGGCCGCGGACTCCTCGCTATTCTTGACCTGAATATCGGCCGTGCAACAAGAAGTCAAGGCGGGCTCGAGCAAGAAAAATGGACGAACTAAACCGCGAACTAATTACGAGCGGGTCGCGGATCTACTCTCCGCGATTGTATCGTGAACACGAGTGTTGCGAATGAATAAGCGACGGGCGATGCAAATGGAGAAGACGAGGTGTCCCGTTCGAGGAGTTCGTTTCACTCTGATCAGCACTGAATCGAACTGATTACTCGATTCGGTTAATATCCTGTCAGAGACGAGCCGTAACACTGATCCAAGAAAATTTCCAATTTCTGAGGACGATCGTTTATGTAGAATCGGGTGCCTCCATCAAAGAACAACGTTAAAAGGAACAAACGATATAAGAAATATCGGAAAGGGGCCGTGGCGTAAATGGACTGATCAGTGCCTAGTAATACGACGATCTCGGGTTCGATTCCCGAAGGCCCCTGCCCTTCCTTTTTATTCGGTTCCTACATTTATATCACATTGTCAGATTAAGTCTGACGTCTGGAAGACAATCTGTTTCGTCTTCGTGCTCTGCAGCAGTGTTTCCCAAACTATGTTCCACGAAATGGTAATAAATAGGTGTCTCGTGAAAATTGCGGCGTTTACGAATTATTCCGTTGCAGGAATAGTTTGGGTTGACCACCCTGCTTTACAGTATCATTAATTTTTCGCTCAATTATTGTTCATTGCCGGTTACCAGACAGCAGAACGTTTCACGCGTTTAAATGTTTATGGAAATTCAAGGAACCAACCTGGTTCCGCACCCCCGTGAGAATACCGTCGACGTTCTTCGCCGCGGCCACCAATTGCACCAGGCCGTTGTGCACGTCGTCGTTACCGTAGAGGCCGACGGCAACAGCTCCGCTGCAAAGTAACGCCAGGATGGCCAGCGAACACTTCAGCAGGGTTATCGACCTCCTGGGGCGCGGCTTCCGGTCGCAGCATCTCGTTACCAGGTAGACCAGGAGCACCAGCAACGTCAGGATTAACCAGGCTGCGGGGATACTGCCAAGTATCCCCAGGCTCTGTTAATTAAAAGTTGAACGTCAGTTATCGGAGCGCGTCTTTAACGAAACGTTTCGCGTGTACTTCGGTCATCCTTCCTTATAAAATTATGTTCATCCTCGTCTCGATATTCTTACAATAACGCTTCTACGTGCGCGTGGCTTTGGGGGTCCCCTTCGACCCAACGGGTTTCTCTTTCTGGGACATTGCATAGCGAGAGTTAGAAAGAGATACCCTTCTGTACTTTTTTAATCGCCTGGTAGTATGAAATGTACGAAGCTCGCGTGTTACAGTCCCTTCGAAATCAAGGGGCATGAAATACCGCGAGCAGGGTCAAAGTTCGGCACTCTACGTTGCCGTGTCTGACAACGAGTCATTTTCTACGTATGTATTACTCTCGTTAACAATTAATCCTGCTGCAAACGGAGGCGTGCCATGAGAGGCGGTTTAATTAAACGCAAAATTGTGCCATAAAATTGTTTTCCGATCTTCCATTTTCTATGCTTCCCCTCCTACCAGGCGAAATTTTCTGCGTGCGTTGAACAAACGTTTCCGTAGATCAGAGGAAACGTTTGCGCCGCTTTCTAATTAATGTTTATTCGCGGCGGCTATTCGCGGGCCGTCTTCCCCGTCGACCGGTACCGTTAATTAAGGCTGAAACTCGGTTCGCGGGCTGACAAAAATTTCAATAGTTGCACCCGATGCAACGGCAAACAGGGAGACGCGGCAACGGATAGGAAACGAACGAGACGCGAACGAGTATTTCCAGTAAACGAGACCAAACGGCTGGTTTCCGACGGGTTTTTTTCCCCCCCCTTCTCTATATTTTTTTTCCATTTCTTAATTTTCAGAATTCATAACGCGAACGTTGAACCGAGCCGCGAACGATCGACGACGGACGCGAACCGTCGAGTGGTATCATGGGTGATATGCTCGAAGCGAGCACAGGTAACCCCCGTGTAACACGGTTTCGCTGTGACACGATAGGAAATTCACGGGGACTCCTCGTACAATATGGTTTTCACATACATTATGAAATTTATTGTATATGTATTGTGATTACTGTATATGTATTGTGATTATTGTATATGTATTAACGCACTGAAATATAATTTAATTTAATTTAATAATTAAAATTATGTTTAACACGTTCCCTGCCAGACCGTTTTTTGAAGACTTCCCGTTCAAGCCGCGCGGGGCGTGTGCGCCCCACGCTTTACATTTGTATTATTTTGTTTATTATGTCCATAATTGACTCCATAACGAATTTTTAAAAAAATTCTTCATTTTACAATGATAATACCAAATGGCTTGAACGGAAAGTTCAGCGTTGGGGCGTATACGCCCCACGCGGCAGGGACCGTGTTAATCCTTTTAATTTTTAACTTAACGCAGGGAGAGAGATTGTCCTTTGTCTGCGTTCATGTAGCACGGTTTTAGATAACACGGCATCTTACAGGAACCTATCTACCGTGTTATACGGAGGGTTTTACCTGGGTATTATTGTGCGAGCCGCGCGACGGTGAATGGAATGGCCGTGTTTGATTCTCTTTTTCGGTCGGGCTAATTAGCTGTTAATCAAGGATGTAGAAGCGATAACAGGTTCAGGTACCAGGGAGATTGTTGCCGGAGCTTACAGTGAGTCACGAAGTGAATCATTGCAGAGTACACGCGTGCTGGAATCCTTGCTGATTCGAGCAAGTGATGCAAGCGGACGCGTCCTTGCTTCCTTTTAAAGGGAGGGATCTTGAACGCGAATTGAACAACGGGCGTGTAAATTCGTGCGTAATTTTTGGATCGGAATTTAACTCGTTTTCTTGTACAACGAAATACACCGAAGATCGTGGTAAAAATAATTGAAAATAGTCTGAAAGGTTTGCACGCGTTGCGCAAAGGCTGATTCGCATTCGAATTGTGTATTTTACGACTTGAACTTTCCAGGCGAGATGTTTTTCGCGATTATGGAACATCTTGATGTCTATTTTTTTATTCCGAGTCGGAACGCGATGAGCGCGAAACCCGGTTCGGTTTTTGTGTAACGAGGTTCCCCTCTTGGGACGAGGAGAACGTTTTATTAGTAAACCCTGCTTCTTCCAAAGAAAAATGTAGCCTGCGTACGGTTAATGTACAAAGAAAGAACAATTGGATTCATTGTTCGACACTCGCGTTTGCCTGATAACGCAATAAACGTCAACAGTCTACCAGACCTGCTATAGCGAGCGGCGTAAGTTTCACCGTCCACGGTTCAATTAAAGGCTGAACACTAAAAAAATGTTAATTTGGAACTAGATCTCAAGTTGGACAGAAATGTTTCTGCGAGTGTTTCGAAACAGCCAGTCTGACGCAGATATTAAGAAACGCCCAAAGCGCGAAGGTTCAGAAAATGCGTGAAAACTGTTCCTGCATCGAGTTCGCGTCGGATTAACCTAATTTCCACTTCGGTGTTGGGCAACAAAGGGAGCCAGTATTACCATTACCGTGCGCATAATTACACCTATTACCGTTATGCAATTGAGTGACAATTTTCCCCGGATCCTAGACTTTGCGGAGCGTATTAACTTGGTCCCGAAAGCGTAATTGCGCATTCCGTTTGGCACGATGAAACTTGCTTCGCCTGCGCCGGTGTGTCCCTCTGTCTACGACCATGGCTCACGGAAAATTTGATTTTTCTATCACGATCTCAAAGGCCTGCGTGCCCCTGGGGTCAACCACCCCCCGCTGCTCGCGTGTCACCCCGTGAAACTGGCTAAATCGACCCGCGTGTGTACATATTGCGTTCAATATTTACGCGGCATCGATAAACTTCCCCCTTAATTCACGAGACCTGTGTTTCCCTTCGTGAGCTTCGACATGCTGCAGACATTGTACCAAATTACATCGATTTTTCTATCAACGACATAAATCTATTTCTGTTGGACTCGCGTGAGAGGTCACTGAGACTCCTTCGAAATAATTTTGCTTCGTATTAAATTGGCAATTTGACGCACCAAAAGAAATAATTGGGTATTTAAAACGAACGAACGATCACTACGGGCATCTATAGAGGCGAAAGTATTGTTCGAAAACGCGGCACGGATATTGCAAAAGGAAGATACGCAAGCGTTCACCTTTATTGTTTCGAGTAATGAATGGCAGAAATAATTTTCGAGAGCGAAACGAACACAAAGAGGCAAATGTATTCTATGGTATCGTTGTTTGAAATCGATGCCACCGCCATCTAACGATTCCGTAAGTTAGCCAATTTTTAAATACATAGGTTCTATTCAACTGAGAAAATATATTCGTATCAATGTTTCCTGTCGCACGACGTGACAATCGAATCCAATTTTAGAAACGTATGAAATTGTTCGAGAATTACGTTCGAACGGATGAAAGTTTCGATTGTCCGCGGCCGTCGAGGAGAAAACGAAGTTGGAAAGCCGAGTGTCGTTTCGAAAGAAGCAGAAATGTGTCGCCATCTGGGGAGGCCGGAAAACGGAAGTCATCGTGGACCACGATCGTAGGACAGTGAGATATCTGTTTCTCACTTTTGTCGAGAACTTCGCCCGACAGTTTGGAGTAGTTCAAAGCGAACGAAACAGGGTCGCGAGTTCCCGTGAACTTATGGAAAATCTTTCCTCCCTTGAATCGCGTTTTCCATCCGCCAAGAGGATTCGCTTTCCTGCAAAACAAACTTCGATACCGCGTCGTCGAAGTTTGTAAAACGCACGCGATTTTCCTGGATTAATATGCAATTTTCTCGCGTCGGTGTTGGAAGAATTTTCGCGAGGAACTATTCGAAATTTCGAAACCAATGAAACTTTGTTTCAGATTTGCTCTCTCGCATCTATGGAAGTGCATACCCTGTCCCCGTACACACGCACATATAGAGAGAGTTCCAAAAAGCACCAAAAGTAGCAGAGTGCAGATTTATAACCAGTGGGGTAATTGAAGAGAACGCATAACGGAGGTTCAATTATACTAATTTGAGGCTAAATAGTTCGAGACAAGGTATAGAACAGAATGACCGAAATTCGAAGCTTGAATCGTGTCTAGACAGGAATTCTCTGTTTACGGAACGCGGGCTGAAGACGGTCGTTGCACCTACTGCGACGCGAGCTTTGGAATAAATCCGGAAGGGCGCTCGAGATGGAGTGAGAAAGGAGATGGTGGTAAAAAGGGGAATCACGAGGGGGAGGAAGGGGATAGAAAGAGCAGGGCTCAAACTTCCATGGGACTCGCGTGCCTGACGTAAGGGCCCATGCGAGATCGTAAACGGATTCTCTTTCCAGCTAAAAATCTCCGAAAGTATAAATACGGGCTCGTATCCCTCTCCGCGTCACTGAGAAAACGCGTTCATTTCCTTTGTCTTGTTCGCTGCGCGTGCATCGTAACGCTGTCAAACTCGCGTCGAATTATCGTACGAGCTTTCGCCGCTGGAGGAATCGTCGCCGTTTCGTACGCTGGACCGTTTGTTTCGTTTTGTAACAGAAACGCACTCGATTTGCATTCCGTTTTAACGTTTAGAAGCCTACGTTCGCGGTAACGTTTCGTCTTCTTTTCTTTATCTTTTCACCGTTCGTGCGGGGAATACATTTGAACTCGAGTGCATTTATTTGCATGGTCGGCGGGGTGGGAAGAAATGGGGGAAGCCTGTCGCGAACAAAAGTTCGGTGGAATTAGCTGGAACGTTTCGCGGTAAATCGGCTTTAATCGGAAAAAGCTCCCTGTACTTGGCCTAGATTAAACACGCTCTTTGTGGCGATGAGACTTGCCTCGAGGGGTAATCGTAAGTCCATCTAAAATTTGTATACCGGTAGAGACGTTACTGCAAATTGGCTTTCTGCTTTTATCGTATTAACTTTACGCGTACACGTATACATGTGCCGGGTCCTTCAAACGGATTATACTTCATAGAATTTCGATGGCGCTCAGATCCAATTGATTTGTGTATTTTATTGTACGCGCGATGCCAACGATGCTTGTCAATTATTCCTAACAACAGGAAATGAATTTTCATTAACGAAAAGTAATTAAATGCAAAAAAAGTGGGACGGTTCTGAGCGTGGAATATTAATCGAGATCTGTAATTGTTACACACGTGTCGCTAGTGTAAACGCCGTGTACAACGTGCATGGTGTTGTATTTGTTTTATTCAGTAACCATTGCAAACTTTAATTATCAAACGTCAAACGAGGAAAGGAACGATACGGCATCGTCGTGACGCGATTTGGCGAATGTGAAATTAATAGGGGTCTGCACTACCAACGGATAATAGCCCTATTTGCACGTACATTAAGCTTAAACCTCTACGGTATGGTAATTCTTTAAATCAGGACGGCGTAATTAAGTCGTATCATATTACCTGCTTGTTATGCTAATCCGAAAATAGAATCTGCGACAAAAAGAGAGAGGAGGCGGAGGGTTTTACTTGAAGGGTCGTTGTACCCGGACTTTTCTTCCATTTATTTCGAAGCGTTTGCGAGCAAAATACCCTCCGGGCCGAAAATCATTTTACGCAAAAGTGCAGAGCGGCCATTTGTTTAGAACAGTCACGTGCTTCATCGCCGAGGGCAGTGCCTTTGAACATTGTTTTCCGTTACAAATACATTATGGAAATTAACGATAGGAATCGTCTAAAATCAAATTTGCATAATGACAAGGCAATTAACGATAACTTCTTAAACACTGAAACAGCCGCTCTTGTCCTTTCTACCGACATTATTGCCGAACCGAAAAATGGGGGACGATAAAGTAACATAGGTGGGGGGGCCATCGTACGGGAGACATTGGAAGGAGATCCGCGACGTATAGGCGAATCGGATGCCGGAAAAGAAATGACGAAGGATACGACGACAAAACGCCATCTCACGATTTAATTACCCGTCGGTGACGTGCAGCAGGCGCGTCGTGAAATATTTTCAAGCAGCAGAAACAATAGCTGGGGACCCAATTACCGGGGCTCGTGTTGCGTCAAGGGTGCTCAGACAGGCGTTTCCTCAAGGCTCCTCCTTCGCCGGCAATCTACCCTACCGACGAATGCAAGGGAAATGTGCGCAATACCAACCAAATTTCACACCCCACCCCCCCTCAAATTCACCGACAGCTACGGCCGAATCGAGCAACGATATTATCGCGACCGTTTATTTCCTGTGCAACTCGGTCGTTAAATTTGTTGTGACATTTAAAGCTCTCTGTCAACGATAGGTGGCGACGGATGGAAACACTGAAGAGAATAGAACGCGGCTCTTTAATTTCATTGCATACGTGCAAAACCTATTTAAACTATGCATTCGAACTGAAGGGACGTAAAATGGCGGAAATAATGCATAAAACGGTGTATAAACGGGGATTTACGAAGGGACAAGGAGAAAAAGTTAAAAAGGCTGGAAGAAAGGGGGAAAAAAGCGAAATATTCAACGACTGACTGTGGCGGAAAAAGCAGGAACGGCTGAGTACAAGGGGAGAGCAGGGTAAAGTGAGAAATAAAAGCGGATATAAAGAAAAACTGGATAATAGGAACAGCGGCGCGTGGAAAATCGTTTTCTCTAAAAATGACTGAATGCACACGAACAAGAAATTATGAATGACGAGAAACTAGAACAGGAAGTGTTCTGTATGCCGTAACGAAAGCGTAAGCCGTGGATCAAGTATCGATGTGAACGTGCTCATTAACCGGCAAATTACGCGACATCTGCCTCATAACGCTGAAATTATTACATACTCTCGTTCGTTCCACATTTTTCCAAGAATATATTCGTCCGTGAAACAAAACTGTCCGATCAAAAATGAGATACGTACGTAAAAGTGAACAATTGAAAATGAAATTTAAAAATTTACAAAGAATTATCGAAGTTCCACACGTTGCATTCGCGAATACCCAAAGGCGCACATTATAAACACCATGAAACGTACGCTATCCGTCTCCCTCTAACTCGATACTCGCGCACCTGTCGGAACGATAATTGAACAAAGAGCATTCGCGTTCCCCGATGGAAAAAAGGAAAACAAAAAGGAGCAGCCATGCTGAGCACTGCGCGCACCTTTTCCCAGGACATCCTCGAAAGCGGAGTAACAATCGAATTGCTCGAGAGCCAACGATATCCGTCTTGATTCCGTAGCAATAAGTTGCCGTGCCCTCGACATCTGCAACGAAAGACATTGACCAGGGCGATCGTGCTTCTTGTCAAGAACTACGAGAAGCACGATGCCTTTTTCGAGTGGAGTGGGGGGGGGGGGGGGCGACGGAGTGCAGCTGGCGGAGGAAGGGACCACTATGCTGCAAGCGATGGGCAGAGGCTCGGTATCGTAGGACTGAAATATCGATACTGTTCGGCTACGTAGGGTAGCCGTGTAATCGAAATAAAGAAAGCAAAATATCGCCGCGGTATTTTACCGCCGCCAGAAGCTATCCCACGGTTAATCGGTGGGAAATTTCAACGCGACGTACATTAAACGTCCCACAATATGTACTCGTTCCTCGCATGTCGTACTGTTGTAACAGTAACTTCGAATTTGAACTGCGAAGCTTAGCACGGACTCGCGAGAACTGAGAAGTAACGGGTGGGGGTGGGGGGCGGGGGCGCGTTACGTCGATTGACAATTATATAGAACGTGAAACATCGAATGCCTGACGAGCGTCGAATCGTTCGGCCGCGTCTCGAAGTGCCTTAAGCCCATCGCTAGTTAGCGGGCTGACGTTTCGAGCCCGTTAAAGCCCACACGTTGCCCCGGGCACATTATACGAAAGCCTTTGTGCATTGTTTGAGCTTTCCCGGCCATTGTGCTTTCCAGTTACACACAGCTTGGATTCCCGTTCGCTCGTGGCGTCCAGCTGCGTTTCTCTTCGTCCTTTTCCTTCACATTTTTCATTCCGCCCTTCGTCTTCCTCTTCTGTCCTGTCTCTTCACGTGCTTGCCCCCACCGTCGCGCTCCGCCGTCCCCAGTCCCACCACAGCCAGCGCCACGAGGAACCGTACAGCATACGAATCCCATTCTCGATGCAGAGAAGCTTCTGCTGCCCTTTGGACAGTCGGCCGGACGGGACAAGAAACCGGGAACACACACTCTGCCGGAAGAGAATACGTTCTGCCCGGGGAACTGTCTCCTGACGTCCGGGACTTTTACGCTTCGTCGTTCGATCGTTTTCGTCGAACGTCCCCTTTACAGATTGATTTCAGAGGATCGAGAGGACGTTTATTCTTCATTTCTCCAAGAAGCGCAAAGTAGAGCAGATTATTTCCGACTATCTATTTCCAGTTTAATTTCCAATATAACCTGGGAGAGATTCAATAATAATAATAATATTCTCGTTGACGTTTCAATTTTTCATCCAATAATAACAGTATCAGCTTCCTCTGCCAAGATCTCGGAATACCCACTTCGCGTCGCCTACAATTTATCTAACGTTCGACGATTTTCTAACGGTCTCCACGGGACGAACACGAGAAACCGTGCAACAGGGGCCCCGCATTCGTGTCGTTCCTCGCCGGACTATACGGTAATGCAAGGTGATTCACTCTCGTAGGCGCACGTGCACGATGATCAATAAAACACGGGGCGCGGAGCGAAGGAGAGCCGGAGAGGGCGAAAGAGAGGAAAACGCGGAGAAGAAAACGGGGAGGAAAGAAACAAAAAAAAAAAAAACCGAAGCGATGATTGGAACACGTTCGACGGTTCGAGGACGACTCGAACACCGTGTAATTTTATCTCGTTCCGTTCGACCGTCGCGAGGCTCCTATTAATTAGCGAAAATCGTGGAAACATTTTCGCAAGGGCATTTTTCCAGGCAAGTTTCCGTTCGATTTTCCCCGTTCACACAACGTGGGAATCAATTTCGTCGGACGAAAAGAGCGGATGGAATTAATCGAACACTCGTGGAACTCGATTTTTCCGAAGGGACAGTTTCACGCGTCGCGTTCGAACCACGATTTTCCGGCTTTCGCGTCGACCGCTGCAATTAGCACGTCGAATTAATGCGCGTTAAAGTTACGCGCACCGTTCGATAAAAATTGAAATCGGTATTTCAACGCGTTCTCGAGGCCTGGTCCTATTCGAACATTTCCAAATATCGTTGTCCTTATCCGTTGACTTCGCCGGTCTCAAAATAGTCCAACGATTCTATTCGAACGCTTAATTCGAACAAATAAATTTTCCTCGACTTCCGTTTCGTTCCAACTTTTCCAATAACGATTGTATCATCTGCCCTAATAAATTTCGAACAACCACGGTCAACGCGTCACTGTTGTAGGGCGCGTCGACGCGTCTAAAATATAAAAACCGAAGCAAACGCGACGTTCTCGTCGTTTTCGAGTGTTCTTTCCGAGCGCTGTTGGCAAGCATCGCCAAAGAATCCTGTCGTTCCTTCGGGATTGGGACGCGATCAAGGAACAGTTTACGCGAAATCAACGAGAAGCCCGCTTTGTGCGCTGGCCAAAACGGAATCGAGCCGGGATTGCTTTCGGATATCGATGTAACTACTATCCGGAGTTTCGCGGATTGCAAACGGCCATCCTGTTAACCACGTGTCGCCCGATTCATTTCGCCGATACGGCTGAATCCTGTCCAGGATTCACGCGTCCCCCACAATAGTCATTGAAACGATAAAAAAAAAAGGAGAGAAAAAAATACTAAATCCCGATGGAATTATCGCATTCGAATTAATCGACAGGAAGAAAAAATGTACAGCTTTCGAGGGGAATGGAGCCATAAGCGTGAAAGAAATGTACGGTCCTGCGTGAACGAAGGGAAAATTTAATATATAACGAGGAAATACGAAATCGTGCGAAATAAATCGAGGTGGAAATAAATTAATAAAAATAAATCAATGCGTATTGGACGTTCGGAGAAGAAATTATGAACGGTGATTAAAACTCGAATTCTATCGCAGGTCGACACAGTAAAATGATAAATGATCCGATTTTTCTCAATACCTAGGACTATTCTATTTTTATTATTTTTATTATAATTATATTTATATTATATTTATATTATATTTATATTATAATTATATTTATATATTTATATTATAATTCTAATCTTTTAAAATGACGTCTTCCAGTGATATCGGTATGAATTTGCGATAAATATAAATATCTATAAATATATACTATGTATCCCCCTAAAATTCAACGTAAACTCGAGACGTTTTGTAATTTTCAATATAATTCCTCTTGGTGCAACGTACCAAATAGTACATTATTACATGGCGTTAATAATACCGGAAAACGGCGATTTTCAATAAGGAACAAAAGTTCGACGACCTTTTCACCCGAGCAAATACGTCCGAGAAAAGACGACGGGGGTTGAAAAGTCACGTAGGCACTTACCTCGAGATATATTTCGGAATGTGGATTGAAGGTGTTGTTGACCAAGTGAAGAGAGACGTTGAGGTGCGGCAGGCTGTGGAAAACCCTAGCGAGATGCGGTACCGTGTACTGTTCGGGAACCTGCTGACCGCCCGCCATTTTGGAGAACCCTTGTCTGCCGAAAACCCCGTTGAAGAGCGTCTCCTACTCGTCAAGACATGCTACGAGGCCTGCAGCAGCAAAAAAAAAAATCAACGGGTTAAAAACAGTCCCCAGGCGTTTCTTTGTTCTCATCGCGTCAACCTCGTGTTACCGGCGAAGGGAATTAGGGGTAACATCCCTTTAAATTAACCCTTGATTTATGAAGGCTAACGAAATTGTAGTCTTATTCTTATATTCAGATCTTATTCTTATATTTGGTATATAAAATATTCAGAGAAACGTAATTAGGGGTAACATCCCTTTAAATTAACCCTTGATTTATGAAGGCTAACGAAATTGTAGTCTTATTCTTATATTCAGATCTTATTCTTATATTTGGTATATAAAATATTCAGAGAAACGTAATTAGGGGTAACATCCCTTTAAATTAACCCTTGATACATGAAGGCTAACGAAATTGTAGTCTTATTCTTATATTCAGATCTTATTCTTATATTTGGTATATAAAATATTCAGAAAAACGTAATTAGTGGTAACATCCCTTTAAATTAACCCTTGATACATGAAGGCTAACGAAATTGTAGTCTTATTCTTATATTCAGATCTTATTCTTATATTTGGTATATAAAATATTCAGAGAAGCGTAATTAGTGGTAACATCCCTTTAAATTAACCCTTGATACATGACGGCTAACGAAATTGTAGTCTTATTCTTATATTCAGATCTTATTCTTATATTTGGTATACAAAATATTCAGAGAAACGTAACGATACGGAAATATTATTTGTTAAAACAATTCAATGATTCGATGTTCTGAGGCTGTCTGGTCGCATTTGGAATTCGTTTCGAAATTATATCGATAACATGAACTCTGACACCGATGCTGTCTCAATATAAATCAATATTATAACTAAAACATGGTACCAAAGTTAACATACTACTTAAAATCATTAATAAATCCCTTTTTATACGTTTTATTCAATAATTGCCCGAGGAAAGAAACGATTATTCCACCTGCGTCCCTACACCCACGTGGCAAGGTTGCGTCTCAAGGTTTGACGAATAAAAGCGATACTACGAAAAGACGAAACGGGTAACGAGCAGAAGACGAAAACCTAGAAGTACCGGAAGGGGACGTTATCCCGAGCATGTGCGACGAGACGCGTCGATCGAGGGGACGCGGACGACAAGATAATAACCCCCCGTTACACTTAACGCAGACTGATCGCTCAATTTGGCGAGCAATTAAACCGTCACGCAAAAAGGAAAGCTCACGCGGCGGTTCGTGCCGGCTCGAACATCGTTCGGCTTCGGATCGAGTCGAATCGAATCGACCCGAACGGTCGGGCGAGCCTCGACGCAGTTTAAATCTTTGTTAGATGCGTCGAGGTCGCTCGACGGATGCTCTCCACCTTTGTCTATCTCCCTCTTTCCCTGCCCGTGGCCCTCTGTCCGCCCTGCGAAACGCTTTGCCCAGCTTGATTCAATTACGCTCGAAGCGCCGTTCTGGAAGCAACGAGCGCTTAATTAATGAAATCTGTGCCAGCTGCACCGTTTCGCTCTCGTCGACGACGATACCGCGGGGACAAGGACACGCGCCTCTTCCGGTAGTATCTCCAGATGTATGTATACATACATTTTTTGTCCGCGAATTATTCACCTGCCGCGGTCGCGCTCGAGTGAAATACCACGGTGGTTTCTAACGCGAACCATTGGTTATCTGGTGCGCCAATGTACCTGTACGCGCCTGTGTGTGCAATACGCACATTGCGAGTTTGCGTGATTCCGTGACCTATTTTCTGAATGAGAAAAATTGAAGAGGGTTTTCGTGCGTGGATATATGCGCGTTGGCTAGTTAGTTAATTAATTAATGTTCGATTTGATAGCGGGTGTAACCGATTTCTTTTTACAGCGATCTCGAGATTTTTTGATAACTTTATTTATATATTTTATTTATATATTTTTATATTTATAATTTATTTTTTGTATTATTTATTATTTATATATATTTTTATTATAATAATTTTATTTACATAAGATTATAAATATATATACGTAATAGATAGGTAAATATATTATTTATATATATAATATAATATATATAATCATATATTAACTTTAAATATTATATTAAATATATATATTATTTATATATTAAATTAAATATTATATATATATTATAATATTAATATATTAACTTTTAGTTAATATATTATTATATATATTATATTATATATACATAAATAATATATTTACCTATCTATTACCTATATATATAGTTAATATTTATATATATATATACTGACTGCACTCGAGTTAATATATTATTATATATATTATATTATATTTTATATATATATACTGAGTGTACACGAGTTTATTTCTAAGGGCGGCTCGGTAGAATTTGTAACCGCGAGGGTGCTACGCGTCTCCTATAAAAGTCCTTTCGATGCTGAAAATGGTCAATGGTGAATTTAGAGGAGAACGCGAGAGAAAGCTTTAACATTTATAGTCGTGGAACAATTGCGCACGATAATGTTGTTTCGAGCGCGGCTCTGCAACGATCGTCGCCCGTTATTCAACCATACACGGAGAACCGACAATCTCGCGGCGTCGATACAAATGCACGAGGACAGCGGCCAGTCCACCCAGATCGAAATTCACCGGATACGGAATGACGATTGGGGCGAAATCTTTGATTAGCACGAGCATTCGTACGGCGCCCACTCGATTTACATAACCGCCGACGGGTTCTATTTCTCGATTCTATCCCCGTTGCAACGGCCGCAAAACGATTCTGACCGACAGACCCCCAGAAATACAATTTCCACTGGCCGGTGCGGCGGCGCAGTTTCAATTGGAATTTTCCAATTGAGATGAGGGTCTTGGCGAATGAGGGCCAGCAGCTTCTTCAAGGGGGGGTTGGGCATCGAGAGATAGCCTCGTGGATGCACAATGCACCCCCCCCCCTTTTCTCTCTCATTGCGAGTCACAGAACACGTGACGCAATTGTGTAAAAATTTGGGGCAGCCTTTTTTCATATGTTACGTAATTAACCATTTCTGGCATTAAAAAAATGTGCAGGAATTAACACCTTATCAAAATGGCTAACAATAATTAGATCTCCTCGTCCACCTCGTCCACTATCCTTCGTGTGCAGTAAGCAACGTTTCCACTAATTTCTGGATCCTTCGAATCATTTTATTTTGTAAGCTCGATATTAATATTTATCCACTGCTCTGTGAAATTTACTACGCAAACATTTTCCATTATTTTAAATACGTTCACAATGGTTCAACAGGTTTCAACCGCCAAGCGTTTTCTTTTCTTTTGCCAATTTAATATTAAACGCATACTTAATGTTACAATCGGCAATGGAACTGTACAATTTGTACAATTTCAATAATTTGCATCGCGCTATCAGAATTTGGTGTCCCCCTGCATTTTTGACTAGGGGCGTGCACACGTATCGCGCAATCGTGAAGGATAGATTCGATACATATCGAGGAGCCTCTGGTCGAAGGGAATTATTAACGCATCCGGAGTCACGGAAAATTGATGACTTCCGGTGGAGTCTTAGATACTGATTAACCGGTTGCAATTGTACCTTCAGCCTAACAGCGTCGACTGTAATTCATTTCCTAGTTGCATCTCTTCCTTTTCCTCGTCGCTGGGAATTACGACAGGACGGGAGCGTTTAGGAACGAGGAAAATTCCTTTCCCGGATTCCTCTGTGAAATTCTTTTATTACAGCGTTTCAGAAACTTGGGACGATCGTCGTTGAGTCAGTGCTAGTTCTGCATTATTTCTTCGCATTTTTATTTGCATTTACACGACTGCCATTTTTACTTCCTCGATCCCGTGTATACGTGCGTGTATAATATGTCACCTGACGTATTTATCACACGATGATTCATGTGCTTAATCTTTCAAAATCGTTGACGACAAGTTTTTGTAACATTGCTGCGAGTAGCAAGTATCTTGCGGAAACTTTGTACCCGTTCGTACGTACAAGCAGGAGACTTTCTCTGTTTATTTAATAATAGTAATAATATCACGATACTTTGAATGCAATTTTATTTTCTTCCAACAATCGTAAATTGCACTCGATTCTTCCTACTTTCACCGTTCCCGTTTCCTTTCCTCAGTAATAACTGCGCAGAGGACCAGGAAACTCGAAACAATAATTTTCGTATCCTATTCCAAACTTTCCATCGACAATATAATAACAATATAATTAAAAAAAAAAACTCCCCAAACAAAAGTAAGCATTCCCTAGTTCTTCCTGAACAATCGCACGAATAACGCAATTCGATGTTCGATAAAATTCGACCCGCGAGTTCTAAACAATAAAAAGAATTCCACGGCCACCTAGCCACGTATCAGTACACGCACATAGTGCCGCGCTGCTGTACGTAAACCCCGCTGCAATAAACCTTAACATTCTTCTACGAGGGGAAGAAGTTCGGGATAAAGAGGGCTGTCGTGTAAAAAAAAATTTCACCAAACTATCCAACCTAAAGTATCCCGTCCAAGGACCGACGATAATGGGCAAAAGACGGAGCTTCAGCTAAGCATTTCAGGTCGGCTCTTTGTCGTCGTCCGAGGAATTATAAACGGTCGGCGGAGGAGTGCAGGCATCTCGGACAAAACGTTGGGCGAAAAAAAATAAAAGAAGAAGAAAAAGGGGCGAAGGTGGAGCAAGAGAGGAAGTCAGGCTCGTTCTTGAACCGCCTCGCGCCATCGCGAAACACCGTGGGAAAAGATCAGCTGCTGTACCGACTTTAAACTATATTATCACCTGGCTCTTCCCCCACTAACCCCTCCGCGCCTCGCCACGTTTCTATCTATCCTCCCCTTTTTCTCGTCCTTCCCTTCTATTCCTCACAAATCGACGATTTGCCATCTTCTTTTATCCCATGGCACGCATATGGTAACAATAATTGTTATAATTCTGTGGCAGATGGGGAATATATATATATTATATATATTATATATAAATATAATATATATTTTATTTTATATATTATATATATTATATTTTATATAATATATATTAAATATATATAATTATTTATTATATATATGCGTCTGCCATTAAATTATAATATATATAAATTAATTGTAATTTATTACTAATTATAATAATTATTATAATTCTATGGCAGAGGGGGAATAAATATATATATATTATATATATTATATAAAATAAATTATAATTAATTTATATATATTATTATAATTCTATGGCAGACGCATATATATAATAAATAATTATATATATATATTTAATATATATTCCCCCTCTGCCATAGAATTATAATAATTATTGTTACCATATGCGTGCCATGGGATAAAAGAAGATTGCAATTCGTCGATTTGGGAGGGATAAAGGGGGGAGACGAGAAAAAGGGGAGGATAGATAGAAACGAGGTGAGGCGCGGAGGGGTACTATGTATATATAACTATATAAGGGGTACTATATATATAAATAATTATATATATTAAATATATATATATAATTATTGATTATATATATATTCATATATATATATGCCTCTGCCATAGAATTATAATAATTATATATATGTACGAATACCTCGTTTGTTTAGGCCATTTTGTGCGAGAAAAGTGATACTTATTAAACACGTTATACCGATCGCTCACCTGCGTTACTCTCGCGAATGTTCGTGGCTCGTCGCGCGTAGAGCACGCAACGAAGTAACACTGTGCGCGTTAGCGAATTTCCGGGTGAATATTTGATTCGAACGGGGCGACCTCGCGAAACAGGGAGAAACGAGGAACGGTGGACGCGGCTGTACGTTTTAAGGGTGAATAGCGGAAAGATGATGTGGGTTAAGACGGTCTCAGGAGAGATTAAGGATAATAGTTAAGTAGCGGTGGCTAATGCACGTGGATTTATGGAGCAAACCAACGGCTGCCGCTTTCGCGCTAAAGAAAAGTGTAACCGCGCCATGGAATTGTACAATTTCAATTCTTCCTTCGCGATTCTTCTCAAGGAAGACAAATTATCGTACCGTCTGAATCGCGCGGCATGGAGGTACGTTATAATACGCGAATTATTCTTCGGTGCTTTCTTCTCTCCTTTTTATATTCGTTCGAAGAATATTCTCCGTTTACGTCGGAGCTATCAAATTGATCACTGGTACGCGCTTTAATATTCACGCTTCTTTTAATATCACCGTTGTTTCCGTCTGTACGATTCGTTCGTTACGAGCAGCAAGGAATTTATTCAAAGAATCATTTCTCGAAGAGAAAATAGAGTAACGTCGTATTCGCGAACGTACGACCCCTCGGTCAATACGATAATCACGTTACTTCCGCCTGTTCCAAAAATATCGAGATGTTCGCACGGACAGATTAACGCGACGACACGCTTCACGCACGACACCTCGCCAAACACTGGTGTCGCGTACAGGTGACACCAGGCGCTTACAAGATACATATTGTACTCGTGTATTGACAGAAACAGATTGACCTATGTCTCCCCATCAACAATTACCGTTCACGCTGTTTCGAATCAATCGATGTACCGAGGACAATCCATCGACGGTACAACCCTGCTCTAATTTAATAATAATACCAATAGCCAGCGTTACACGCTATTCATCGACCCAGGGCCGACAGATCTTTATTCAAGAAAATTGCCTTCGATTCCAGCCTATTCGGTTCTCCCCAGAATTTCGCAACCGTAACTGCCAAACGACTCATAATCGTTTGCAAAAGTCTGCGACCCATATACGGCGACGTTTTCGTACACACAATTTGCTACGCAACAAATTTATCGGGTCGCTTCATCGCTCAAGAGAAACGCTAATGAACATAAATCTCAACTGTCGACCAACAACGAGCTCGCTCTTCGTTCACGACGAATATCCCTGTGTGCAGGGTGGTCTACGAGGCGCAAGGGGCGGACGACTTTCCACGGGCAGTTTTCCCCTGAATATTTCATTCGAACCGTACGCAGGTTAAACACACGGCAGCGCCGGGAACCGTTCGCCCGTGTACTTACGCGTTGCATTAGCAAACAAGACTGAAATTGTTGCAGGAACCAGCCGCCACCCCTGTCCCGTTGGGAGAACGCTTAGGGAAGCGTGCTATGGATCGAGGTGGACCAGCGCGCACCAGGTACAAGGGTGATTAACATTCACGAGCCACCCTTGGAATCGATCGACGGGAGTGTCGCGGATACTTCGGATTTTTTACGGACAAATCAGCGAGCGAGCGGCTGTTATTAACGAACATCGGGGAAAGACTCGAATTTCTTGCTTCCACGATAACGTTTCATCGGCTACGATTCCACGGCTAAACAGGATTATCTTATCGGGGCACGTTTTTCTTCTTTTTTTTTTTAGTGGCACTCTGCGTCACTGCATCGAGGTTTTCCTCGGGAACCGCTCCGCGTCACACCCGAAGCTTCGCGTCGATCCACGATGCCACTCGTGATTACCTAAACGAGTAATGTGTACTCAAGGCTGCTCCCCGGTGATAACGCGAGGAAAATGTTAAGAAATTTCGACCTTCCAGTCGTTCGTCTTGCACGCGACGTAAATTATTTCATGCACGAATTTTTTTTTTAAGAAAATAACTCGGTCTTGTTCGTGGAAAGATCGTGCAATAATCAAATAACTTTGTTACATAATTTTTGACGATAATAATAATGTCGAGTTCGTGCGTTGATTTTCCTTATTCGTTAATGCGAATTGATTTTTTCTATCGAGTCTGAACCTCTCTATCGTTAAACCTCGACCAAAATATTGGCAGAACCGCGACGAATGAACGACTCGACCGTGAAACGATAGAAATTAAATATGTACAGCAATTGGGGTGAAAACGAAGGGAGGAAATTTTCGTTGATTTCCGTGCTACGAAACGCACAGTGGAAGTTGACAACGGGGCGGAGAGGTTTCGACTGGAGAACAAAATCGAGGAGGAACTTTCCTTTGAATCACGAACCAAGTGAAGGGAAACTCTCGAAGATGAGAAACGAAACGGAAGCGTAACGTGAAACTCAAAGGAGCCCGTTTGACTTCCGCCACCAAATAACTTTCCGCCCCTATGAGGGGCCAATTTTTGTCACCGTCTCGACGACGAAAAGATATTTCTCGTCAGCGTGAAAGCCTCTGTCTAAATAGAACCGTGCAGCATCTGCCTAATCCGGTCTGTACTCGAGCCACGGCATTTTCAAGCCTAACGCAAACTTCCAGCTTCACGTGCGCGGCGTTTAAAGGGACCGACCGAACATTTCCGGTGGTTCAATACGACGACCGCGTGTATGCACGCACGTAACGGGAGGATCACATCTGTGGATCGTAAGGTATTCCAAGATTACGTATGTTTGTGGATTTAACGAAAATTCGGGACAATTTTTGAATGATATATTTTTCAGGGATTGATGTTTAAGAGTGCAATGATGAAAATTGTTTGAATGTCAACAACAGTTGGGCTAAATGTATTGAATTTAAAGTAGATAAGTTTAAAATTAAGTGAATTTAGTAAACGTAACGTAAACGTAAAATTTTTGTGACGTGATTTTGATGCGTTTATTATTTAATTTTAGTTAATCGAGTGAGTTAATTATTGCACGCGATGAACTGCGTCGATTATTTTAATATTTTCTTTAAGCACGTTGAATAAAATTCGCAGACACACACGTGCACGGATATAATTAAAGAAACACAGAATTAAGGGTGTCTTTATAATAGTTTTAATAGTTTTAAGCAATGAATTTACGGAAAACTACTTTATATACCTCGATATACCGCGCCGGTATAATTTCTCCAGTCTTGTAATCATTACTCGATACATCTTAATAATCGAGTATCATTGCGACAAATACAAAATCATCGACGAAGTCGAGGGGACAAAATATAAATTCATAAAATACGAATTCACCCCGGCAATTCGACCTGTTTGAATGTACGCGCCTAACCACCCTCTCCCATCACACCCCCCTTGCGTCTCAACCGAAACGCCGTACAAAAAAGGGGCGCTATTAACGTTAAAAGCTCGTTGCAAACGAAACATCAACACCAGCAAAGTACGACGAACCCCGTCGATACTTATCCGCCCCTCGGAATTGCAACGAGAAACTTTCCTGCGTTCCAAGACAATGAGGAAACTTTCACGAATCAACCACCCTTTCTCTTCCACCCCCCCCTTACGATCGCTTCATAATTTCGCCCCCTCCATCTTTCGTTCTCCTTTCTTCTTTATATAAAGCGGTCAAGATACGAAATCGGGCGGCGGACGAATGCGCACAGAAGATTACCATGAGAAATTTCGATCGCAGGAACGAACGAGTCGAGTGGAAAGATGCAGATCCGTCTGGTTTCAATGTGTTGGTTGACTAGCCTCCGCGACGTCGATAAGGGCAGAGTATGCGAGTCCCCCACATAGTCATGACTAGCATTAGTCAGAATGACGGAGTTTTCCGTCCTAAGGGTCAGGACTCAAGCTCGGCTGCGATGTCACAACAAGGGCTAAGGTCATCCTCAACCCCACCAAATTTTAGGATGTAAGTACCATTGCAAAACGGTGCAAGGAGGTCATTCTTAACTCTTACACCAGCCGACGACCACGTCAAATGTTGGAAATGGGTTTATTCAATAACTCTCCTCAGCTTGTGATTTTATAATATATTTTATTGACCACGCAATAAGAGTGACTTCCATACTGCATCAATGGTTTGAAGGAACTAACCCCGTTCAAATTAACAGACTGACCCGAAGCACAGACGACTAATCTCGTGTGCGTGCGGGGCCCTATCGGTTCTCATATAAACAACAGTTCGAACCTTATAAACAGGATGAAAGGAACTGTATAAGGCATCCCCTCTCACACGAGGATGAAACGTTAATTTTTGTATTGAAAAATCTAACAGTTACTCTGTCAGTTGACCAGTAACTTGTATGTCTTACGGTTATTCTTTAAACTGCTGTGTCTCCGCAATAGTTGTATTCTGAAGTGAGAACGGGATTTTAAGTACCCTCAATAAATTATTATATTATTGAGTACAATCGGTCATATACTTCACCCTCGGAATCCAACAAATGCACGCGGCGCGGGGGTTGAATTTTAAACGCGTGCACGCGCGACGGCTGTTGAAACGTCGGTTCGACGAAAAAGTTTGATCGAATCGCGGCCAAAGGTGTTTCGTTTGCTTTGAAGGCAAGCTTTTAACGCGTCCGGCGATTGTTTGCAGAATTGGATTCACGGATGGGGCTTGGGGTTGGTCGTTGCAATCGGGGGTTGTTTACGATCGTTACGATTAACTTGCGGAACAGACGGGATAACGGAAACGCGGTTCGTTCACGGTTTCCCGTGGACATCGTGCATTTCTTTTGCTCGGTTTCGCGTCGTTCGGAAGCGAAGGAACAAAGTGCAGCGATTTTTCGAACGAACGCACGAGATAAGTAAATAAACACGGCCGCTATCTTTAGTAATTTCGGTAAACAATTCGCAAGATTCACCCGGTAGATATTAACCGCATATAAGCCGATTTATTTTCACGCTGGAAGAGAATTTAAATAGTTCCATGTCAATCATTTTATTATAATACTAAAAGTGTAAGTTCCGTACGCGCCTTCATTGCATGAAATATTATTGCGAGAGGTAAAACTGCGAGATAAAATAGATAAAATAGATAAAATAGATAAAATATGGATCTATAAAGTATGCGACTTCAAAGTCACACGGAACCTGTAAAAGGTTAATTTCTGAACGAAATCCGGTCACTCACGCTTCTAACCTGCAACGAAAATAATGAGTAATGAGTCCTCTTAATAAAAAAAAGAACAGCCACCGACAACGTAGAATAATCACGACGAAGCGCTTGTTATTACCGTTTCGTCGAAACCAATTACACAGGGGCACCGTGTTGCATTTAAGAGCTGCGCGGCAGAGCTGCGCGATATCAATTGGGAATCAAGTTCATTGGTAACGCCGCGGCGACGGGACGTTGGAATCGATTTATCGCTCGCGATTACGCTCTTCATTGAAACTCGACGACGCAACGCGCTCGTCTCGAATTATCCAAGGAGACTGCTACTCGGGGCTAGGCGAATCGAGAGGCGTGAGTCGAAACACGCGTGAACGCGTGCAACGACAAACAACGGAACATTATGCGAGGCGAGAATTATCTCTGCGAGGAGAGTTTGGAACGGAAGTCGAATCCGACCGACCTATGCGTCGCACAGTGGTCCGAAACCGTAAAAGCACGAAGTAAATTCAATTTTTCAACCTTCTTGGAAATGAATGAAATTTTAGGCATAGCTTCTGATATGTATAGACCAAATTTTGGCGTACAAATGAATTGCCGCAGAGCACCGGTAATTGCCTGAGACACCTTCGAAGGGAGGGAAAAATTTTCAATTCAAAACGATCCCACTTCTTTCTGAATTTTCTATACTTTTCGGTGCTATATTTTTTTACAGAGCAGAGCTAACTCAAATCTGTTAATATATTTTTAAAGAGTGTTCTTTCAGCTACAAGTACATGTTGTAACATGAAAAGTATCTACGTATTTAAACCCTATGAAAAATACCTATCTATTCGTAACGAATAATGTGTAGATAACAGTGCTATGAATTTAGTTCGCGTTTTCACGGTTTCGGACCACTGTGCGTCGCCTTGGCCCGTTATTGACACAAGGAAACGCGGTGGCAACGCGAGTGGGACGAATGTCCCCCGCGGTAAAGCGATTTGGAGAAGCGATTGCGAATGTTTCGAGCAGTTTCGTTTCTTGGAGAAAGCATTGATTCGTCCTTCGTGGTTTCCAGCGGCCGCGCTGTTTATGACTGACACGAAACAACGAAACGAGTGCGCCACCGGCGTTAAAATAACCACGCAACTGTTGAACGGTATGGATCATTCTTTTCATCGCAATTTTGATTAATAACGTTAAAAGGTTTCTCGAACTCTGTACGCGATAGGGCGAAATGAAACGGGGTCGCGAACCCGTCGGACCGACGTATTGTTTCGACGCGTGTAAAAATTCCATCGCCCGGAGTTCAACATCGATAAAAGGCCAGAGCGAACTGGCGCACCGGCTGCCGCTATTTATTTTGTCTTCCTTTTTTTTCGGGGCAGCTCGCGGAGCGGCGCTGGTAGGCGGAAAATGTGGTGGCTGAGGAGCATCGGCGAGAAAGGAGAGCGGTGGGTGAGAAAAAAAAAAAAAACTGCATCCAACGGGTTCTGGTGGGTGAAATATTTTTTACAGGGTAAGTTCGTTCCTCGTTACCCGTGGCTCGATACGTCGGAAAAATCCACGGCGTTGCTCGGAACGGTGTACAGGAACGACGAATGCGTATTGTTGCCGGGGAAAAGATTTTGAAGAAAAGGCTGGAGAGGGTTGAATGACAATTTTGAAACGGGACGAACCGCGTTACAACAATCGCGCAGCTCGAATGGTAGAGTCGGCGAGTTTTAATTGGTCCTGGGTCCGGTGTAACGAAAGGGTTGAAGGACCAAGATGAATGCATAAATGGCGGAGAAGAAATATTTTCGTCGTTATTTTGTACAAGAATTTTTTTTTTAGATCTTAACTCGGCCTTTTTCGTAGAAAGATCGTGCAACGATTAAATCATTTTATTAGATAATTTCTGATGATAGTAATGTCGACTTCGTTGCGTTGATTTTCCTGATTTAATGATACGAATAGATTTTTTTAACGAATCTGCACTTGTCTATTGTTGAACCTCGATTAAAATATTGGCAGGACCGTGGCGAATGAACGACTCAAGTATAAAATAAAAGAAATTAAATATGTACGGCAATTGGGGTGAAAATGAAGAGAGCAAAAATTTCGTTTAGAAGTTAGAATCATCGAGTTTTAATTGACCCTGGATCCGGTGTAACAAGAGGGTTGAAAGACCAAGATGAATGTATAAATGGCGGAGAAGAAATATTTTCGTCCCTTATAAATGAATATTTTATACGGAACCGTAACGAAATCGTGGTTTATTTCCATTTTGTCAATTTCCATCATTCATTGGTGATACTTACTTAATATTTTGCTATTTAACAAAAACCGTGACAGCCGATTCCTCGAATTGAACGATTTTTTAAATTCGACGTACCTAATGTGCCTAATTTCAAATCGACACACGTGGCCGCCGAGAAAAAGGGGAAGAGGGCTCAGAGAGGGTGAGAAAGGGATACAGAGGAGGAAAACGGGAATAGAGGAAGCGAGAGAGAGAGAGAGAGAGAGATAGGATGCAAGAACTTCCGCCGATCGATTTCTGCGCTCTCGCATTTAACTCCCGCGGGCTCCTTTCTGCCACGCCTTGTCGTTCGATATTTCCCTTGGTTATCGGTTATTTAATCCGATCGATGGGTACTCGTATCCCACGGGAGCGATTAATCGATAAGAAATCGATATTATGGCAAGTGGCTGCGTTTGAAAACCGGAGACGGGTGTTTTCAAGCTTCAGATTGGTCATTCGATTCTTCTATTTCAACCCTTTCTCAATTTTCATAGTAAAATCGTCGTTGTCGATTTGGCTATTAAACCTTAAAATCTGTCCTGATGCACGAACTACAATGAAATCGCCTAAGACAAGAAAACAGCGAGAGAAAATCACCCTTTATAATAATAATAATAATAAACATTATTATAATTATAGCATTAATAAATGAAAGTTTCATCTACGATACAGTTTCAGATTGCTCACTCGATTCTTCTATTTTAACCCTTTTTCAATCTTCATAGTAAAATCGTCGTTGTCGATTTGGCTATTAAACCTTGGCATTTACTTAAAATCTGTCCTGATGCACGAACTAGAACGAAATCGCCTAAGACAAGAAAACAGCGAGAGAAAATCACCTTTTATACTAATAATAATAATAATAAACATTTTTATAATTATAGCATTAATAAATCAAAGCTTCATCTACGATACAGTTTCAGATTGGTCATTCTTCTATTTCAAACCTTTTTCAATTTTCATAGTAAAATCAATTCATAGTTTTCGATCTGGCTATCGAACCTTGGAATTTACTTAAAATCTGTCCTGATGCATAAACTAGAATGAAATCGCCTAAGACAAGAAAACAGCGAGAGAAAATCACCCTTTATAATAATAATAATAAACATTATTATAATTATAGCATAAATAAATGAAAGTTTCATCTACGATAAAGTGTTCATAATTGTCGTCTATTTAACAAACGCCAGCGAAAGGGTTAACAGTGTGTCGTCAAGGGGGGCCAACTTCTTTCACCAAAATATCTAAAAATCTCGATTACACCGACTTCTATAATCAATTTCTACGACAACCTTTGCACTTTAATACGAACGGTACGAAGCGGATCGCAAACAGTGTTCAAATCGCCGAAGTACATTTCTCTCCTTCCGGAAAACGGAAGAAATAGCCTATGCAGACAGGGCTCTCGCCCATCCTTCGATTCCTCATATTATTCTCGATCTTCCAGTCGGGATTCATCGAACCAATAATGTTCAAGGGACGGCTGCGGAATGCAAATACCGAATCGAGTTCCTGAATGGGAATACCAGCCGGGCTACTGGGCAGGCATCGATGAAAATTGCGAGACCTCGAAACAATGGACTGATCCGATGAAGATTGATTCTCGTCGATATCAATATCGAATCGGGAATATTTCGAAAGAATACCGCGAGAACTATTTTCAATACTCGGGTACGCGTAACGTGTTTATTTATTGACTGTGCTATCGTTTTTCAGGGGATTTAGAAATTCGTGGTTCAGCCCGAGATTATTTATTTTCCTTTTGTCGGGGAACGATATCATTCCTAGCTAGGTGCGTTCATTATCGCGAAATTTCTAATGCGTACAATTTTTTTTTTTACATCACGATAATAATGGTAAAATTTCAATCGCTTTCGGAATGTTGAAAACAGTTTTGGCAGTTGTTAAAACGTCCGGCGATTCTTAATCGGATGTCCCTGGTTCTGAAACATTTTTTGGAAACAAAGAAAGAAAACTCTAAAAGCTCTCCGCAACGCGAGCTTGCACCACCTCCCGTTCCATTACGATGACGAATTCTAAAAGCACGCCGATAGTCGCATATCGACGAGCACGAACTATTTTAAATACCTGTCGTTAACTATCGACGCAGGTATATTTGCATTCTTCGAGCGTCGCGATCGTAACAGCATGGATCGCAGAAATTCCTGTTCATATGTTGTACTCGCCACGTATCCGAGATTATAAAAATCTGGGAATAATTTCGATTCGTCATCGTCGAACGACGTACAACGACCCACGTAGGAAATAACGAACAATGACAGACATTGCATCGAACAAATTTTAAAAATAATAATTGTGTCAACAATTGTTCTACACTCTGTCAATTGGAGACGGCAAACAATTCTTTCGTCACGCTCGAATGTACTTAATAACGATTTCTTGCATTTATCTCGCAGAGCAAACGAGATTATATTTTTCAGGAGATAAACACATGCGTAAAGTAAATTTTTAATTCACTGTACACAGAGGTTATTAAAAGCGTTGAGTAAGATATTTATGGAACTTCGTCATTCACACGGACCACCGCTTAATTCGAATGCATGCTGCTCTAAACTACCCCTTTTATCATCCGGAAGACGGTCCATAAAGTTCCAAATAGGCAATTGGGAGCATTGATGCATTACCAAGCAACGATTGTCCAATTTATCCTCGCCGTAAATTCAAAAAGATTGCCCCCGAGGCAAGATTAACGCGGCCCTCTGTTTAATAAGGGGTCACTGTATTCTATTAAACAAGAAATATAAATGAAATATTCATAAATCACAGCAAAGGCGCGTGAAAGAATATTTTTGTAATAATTATTTCGTTCGAGCATATTCTGTTCCTTCCTCGATGCTCGACCCTTTCTCCTCCAGGTGTAATATATTTTTTCAAACGTAGCATAACCGTTGAACAAAAATAGTGCAACAAGCGTATCGAAAGAAATATTAAGAATCAATTATTTTCAGATTTTACAATTGTCAATGAATCTCCTGTTTGCCCATCAATAATCACGACCCTAATGGATCATTAATTTCCACTCGACGCTTAAAACACTAAAATGCTAAAATACTAAAATACTACATACACGTTCCAATGGTCACGAAGGGGTTAATCAAGCTTCAGCTACGCCACAATAAAGCAACCATCAGTCCAAGTCAACCCCATTTTAAAATTATACACCACCAGAGAAATTCAGCAAAGTGTGTACCCTGCGTCTACACGGATCGAAAGCCCAAGCTAACTATGCACGCTTCCGTTTCCTAGTTCCCAGAGTACCAGCCGGATTTCTTGCATATTTCAAAGACACGACCGTGCCCCCAAACCGAGCTCGAACAATTTAAGTCACGGAAGACAAAGAATCTCGCGAATCCCTCGTATTCCACTGGACATACCACCGCGATAAATTTACGATCAGACGTAGAATAAATAACAAATTCCGTTGCGAGAATTATAATTTAGAGGATATAATCGTGAAACACGAAAGCGTGAAACATCGTGGGCAGTAAAAATTCATTTCTGCCTCAGCTGCGATAAATTCTTTGTATAATACAGTAACGAATTGTATTCATATTCGTACAAAATAATCGTGACGAATGAAAAGGGAGAACAAAAAACATTTCGCGTGGTTTCCTCGTTACGAACAAAAATATGAATTTACGCGAGAAACGTATTTTCGAACTCCATGGAAAACGGTGTACGTGGCACCAACGTGTGTGTGCACATTCTACGCGCACGTGGCGAAAGGAACTTTGGATTTTAAGGACGAGAACGATTTCCTTTGAGACACCATGAGAAAGGGAATAACACGAGGCACAAGAGGACAGCGGTTCGGACAATAGATTGCGCGGAAGGGACGGAAAGTTTTGGACCAGATGCGAGGCAACTAGCGCCTTCTTTCGCTAAGTACGTACGATGATTTATTGCGTTCCAAATGGCGAGTGCAGCATGTGACCATTACGTGCGTTCCGTGTAAACAAATCTGACGACCAGATGCCTGGGAAATTTTTCTTTCGCCGAATGGGAGCTTTCCTTGGCCCCCTCCAATAGCTTCCTTAGACTGGATTAATTGCGCTACGAATCGTTGTGCCCGAAACGACTTCTTCTTTTATATTTTGTCTTACGAAATTTACGTCGTGCGATAAAAATATTGTTTCGACGCAGGGTAGTACGTGTACGACGAATTTCCTCGCGGCCCTAAAATAATGTACGGAAATTTGTTCCGTTTATAAAACAATGGGAGGAAAATTGATTTATCGACGAAATAATTTACAAGAAATTGTAAAATCCGAATGTGCAAGATTTCACCCTGAATTCCCTAATCGAATTTTAATCTGTCCAATTAACGTTAATTGTGGCGTTATTATTTTGGGACGCAATAAATCGCAATTGCAGGAGAAAATAAACAAATAAAAATATCCTGCAATTGCAGGAGAAAATAAACAAATAAAAATATCCTGCAATTGCAGGAGAAAATAATAAAAATAAAAATATCCTGCAATTGCAGGAGAAAATAATAAAAATAAAAATATCCTGCAATTGCAGGAGAAAATAATAAAAATAAAAATATCCTGCAATTGCAGGAGAAAATAATAAAAATAAAAATATCCTGCAATTGCAGGAGAAAATAATAAAAATAAAAATATCCTGCAATTGCAGGAGAAAATAATAAAAATAAAAATATCCTGCAATTGCAGGAGAAAATAAACATAAAAAATATCCTGCAATTGCAGGAGAAAATAAACAAATAAAAATATCCTGCAATTGCAGGAGAAAATAAACAAATGAAAATATCCTCCAATTGCAGGAGAAAATAAACAAATAAAAATATGCTGCAATTGCGGGAGAAAATAAACAAATAAAAATATCCTGCAATTGCAGAAGAAAATAAACAAATAAAAATATCCTGCAATTGCAGGAGAAAATAAACAGATAAAAATATGCTGCAATTGCAGGAGAAAATAAACAAATAAAAATATCCTGCAATTGCAGGAGAAAATAAACAGATAAAAATATGCTGCAATTGCAGGAGAAAATAAAGAAATAAAAATAACGCTACTTCTCGACGAAAATCGAGGTACAATCCCTCGATCGATGCGTCTACGCCAATGTCTCGGCTACGAATACACAATTCTCAACCAGTAGGTAGGCGCCACACGGTCTACGACACGCTCGCTCGCTATGGTAAATTATGGTAGGGATGAACCATCCAGAAGAGGTTACAGAACGTACAGTCGGAGGAAGCGATATACACTGTACCCATAAAATTGATCAAACGGGTAGAAAGCGCATGAATCGAGCTTGGAATACGAATCGCAGACAATTTCCAAGGAAGTAAGAAGGGGCGTGCTGCAACATCGACACGGAATTGTTTTCCATTTCGAGAGGACGAATTTTCCAACATTTTTAATTCCCACGAAGTGAAGAACGATGCAATCAAGTTCACCCCCTACAGGACAGGTGAATTTCCAGTTCCAATCGCGTAAAATATATTTCACTATCGATTATGCGCATGCAAACGATCCAGTCTCGTTTAATAATTCACCGTATTAAATAAATCACAAGAAAATCAGTCGAAGCATTCCGCGTCCGCTGACGGAAATATCGTTTTCACATAAAATTCGTCGAACAGAAATTCATTGGACGCCGAACAGATACGCGAACGTGACCGTTCCACCGCTGCACGTAAAACAAGGACAAAAAAAAAATCATCTCCACCCCTAAGATCTTCCCCCGGTCGTACTCGTGCCGCACCCTTTCCGAGGTGACACAAATCTCGACAGTGGGCAGAAAAAAAAAAAAAAGAAAAATTCCACGACGCCAACGAGAAGACGAACGAGCCCGGCGGTCGTTTATTCGCGAAAAAGAAGAAATCCAACGCTTTAACTTTAATATTACTCGCGTTTTATGGTAATTACTTTCCTCCGCGTCCGTTACGTTCCACGATGGACGTTCGCCCGGGGTGGATGCACGCGAATCGCGCCGTAGACCCGTGGACCAACGATGTTTGCGCTACTTTCGGCCTCGTTTTTAATTATAAAAGTTTCCCTTTAACCACCCTTTACGCGCTATCCAGCTCGTCGATCCAGTTGCAACTTTACGGAATGCACTGGTCGGTGCGCAACGACACACAGACCCCGGTTTTCGCCTTCCGGTTGCACGATAACTTGACCGTTTTATTTTTCTTTTCTACTTTCGCACGTTTCCGACAGTAGGATATATTAATACTTTTGATGGAGACCGTTCGATGTAATACGTTCCCCTTTTCGAAGATAATATTGCTGTCAAAATTTGTGTAGAATAATATCAAAATCTATGGCAGGTTCATTAACCCTTTTTCATTATCTCTGAATCAATTTAACGCGAAAGAACGAAACCACTCGTAGATCCCAGCCAATACTGAAACGCCCGCAAAGCTACTAGTAATGTCTTGATATAAGCGAGAGACTTCTACACCATACAAGCGAAGAGTTTTTAACACCACAACTGAGGGGTATACACCTTGAGGCGTCGAGAAGTTCACTCGGCGATCAGTGTAACGCGATATGGGCTCGGGTATATCGGTGAGCTAATACTAATTCAACCATGAAACTTTGCTATTTCTCATCCTTTTCTTACGAAACTTTTACGTAGCACAGCTGACAATTTTCTGATTAAAATGACACCAAACACGATATAATTTGGACTATGTTTACTGCCTTAATTAACGGTAATAAGTTGGTATGTTAAACCGCGTACTGGGCCTTCGATCTTTGCCGATCGCCACGATCGCAGCTTCTCTTTTCTTTTCACTAGCTATCCTTTTCTGCGGTCGAAACTTATCACCGTTAATTAAGACACTAAACATAGTCCAAATTGTATCGTGTTTGGTGTCATTTTAATCAGATAAATGTCATCTACGCTACGTAAAAGTTTCATAAGAAAAGGATGGGGAAATAAAAAAGTTTTATCTTTGCATCAGCGTTATTTCACCGATACGCTGGATATTGTTTTCTGGCTCGACTGCTCGGTCCTCTTTCTTTACTCGCTGTCCTTTTCTACGCTCGACGCCGTCGGCAAATTTAAAACAATGTAGGAACTACACCGTATAAGCGAACGTTCACACCCGAGGCTTTCGCTTATATCAAGACATTACTGTATCTGGCAAGAAATAATTAGCAGAAACGTGTCGAAGAGCCAGGAAGACAATCGTCGGTCCGCGAGGGATAATTTATTTCGTGCGTCTCCCCTCGCGGGGGTAATTTTTCTTTTCACCGAACGTGCGCCAGGGATGGGTGGCAGAAGCGTGGAAGGAAAGGGTTGATACGCCGGAGGCGTTTCTGTATAGTTTACCTAGCAATTCTACCGCTAAAAAGTCCCTTCCTTCCCTCCACGACCTGTTTCCCGGTCGGCTCGTCTCGTCGCGTCTTCGCTGAAACGAGGCCCGAAGCGTTTGCACGGAAAATTCGTGCTCCGAAAAGGAAACATCGTCGACGTTTGTCGACGTTTGGCGACGTCGAGAAGGGAGAGCGTTGGGGAGACGCGAGTCGCACGGGCCAACGATACTCCACGATGCTAATTGAAAGATAATTCGCGACGGAAACTGGCTGAACAGCTCGTCCTTCCGGTTCGTTCTTTGTATTTCGACGGCGATAAGACGTTTTATCAACTGGGCGATAATAACTTTCGCGTTGCCGTCGAAACATCGTTGGCACTCGAATGAATATTCGCTCGGCGAAAGGGGCAACGTTGGTTACTTTGGATGGGAAGTTGAGGTCAATTTGTTGACTCGAGACGAAGGTAGTTTTGATCAATAGGGAAAAACGATTTTCAAATATTTGGTCGAATAATGGGAAAGAAATTCTATTTCCATTTACGCATTATTATGAGTAAGACAGTTGACCTAACTGCAATTTAATAGAAACTATCGAGGCATTTTGATCAACTGGGAAAAGCGATTTTCAAATATTTGGTCGAATATTGAAAAAGAAATTCTATTTCCATTTACCCATTATTAATGAAATTGTTATGGTCTTCGCTCGAAATTGTTAATTATGAGTAAGACAGTTGACCTAACTGCAATTTAATAGAAACTATCGAGGCATTTTGATCAACAGGGAAAAGCGATTTTCAAATATTTGGTCAAATATTGGAAAAGAAGTTCTATTTCCATTTACGCATTATTAATGAAACTGTTAAGGTCTTCGCTCGAAACTATTAATTATGAGTAAGACAGTTGACCTAACTGTAATTTAATAAAAATTATCGAGGCATTTTGATCAACAGGGAAAAGCGATTTTCAATTATTTGGTCAAACATTGAAAAAGAAATTCTATTTCGATTTACCCATTATTAATGAAACTGTTAAGGTCTTCGCTCGAAATTATTAATTATGAGTAAGACAGTTGACCTAACTGCAATTTAACAGAAACTATCGAGGCATGGTTAAAAATGAAAAATTGCACTCAGCCGTCGAGACGTTTTCGCGAAAGTTCCGGGAACGATACGATTTTTGTAAAGCACGCTTTTTTGTTTAGCCTAGCGACTGTGCAGATTTGTTGTTCCTTCTTGCGAAAAAAAAAAAAAAAAAAAAAAACGTGGAAAAAGTTTCCCTTTGTCAAGGAACTGTCCCGTTTCGCTCCAAGCATTTTCCCTTGGCGTTGCATTAGCAGTCGCGGGGAAACTTTCTTTTTGTCCCTTTGTGATTACTGGAGGGCGTCCAGTTCTAAATCTAAAAACGTTTACGTAATTCCGTTCCGCCGCGGTTATTGGCCGATAAGCAAAAGAGAAAGTTTCGAAAGAAGTTATCTAGCGAGGCTGGTTGTACATTCAGCAGACCAGTCTGCTTACACTTTTCGCCTCAACGAAAGTGTTTTTCCGCCTCATTATTTTTTAACTTCGAGCACAGTTTCTTCCCACCCGACGTTAACCTTAATCATTCCTCTAAATCGGAGGCTTTAATAATAATTTTCTATTACCTTCGGAATGTTCAAGAGCAGTTCGATCAAATTGAATTGTTTACATACATTGACTAATCGCATTTCGTTTCATTCAGTCGGTAATTTAATCGATTTTACGCTGCTTCGGCGAGGGGAATGTTCAACTCCGACATAAAGCAAAGGGTTAAATACACCCAGTATTCAAAATAAAAGAAAATACGTATCTCAAGCAGTGGTATTTAAATAACCTTCCACTCGTACGAACTATTACACGAGGATATGTTATTTTTTTTTTTTTTTTTTTTTTATCAAACGATGAAATTCTGTCCGCAATATTTACGAAACATAACGGGGCAAATAATTGAGTACTCGTTGCGGTTCGATAACGAGAATTCCGTCGATCTTCAGCCTCGAGTGCCTCGATGGCCCTCGAAGATAGCTTAAATATCCGGATTATGGAGCGCAGTAATCCCACTGGCAATATCTGTGTTAAATAACGCGTGAAACTATTACGAACTTCCTGTAACTGCATTGAAAAAAATCCGCTTCAAAATCGCGGCACTAATCGAAATTAAAGTTTCCGGAATTTAAACAAAATTCAATTAAAGCCAATCGTTTGACCGTTCGTCCTAACTTCGCCGTTCACCTAAAAAAAAAAAAAAAAAGGTGCGATGCATATAAAAACAGAAGCGAGCGACCAAGTGTCCAATAACATTCTCGCGGCACACACTGTACCACCGTACGCAGAACGCGTGTATGCATTGGAAACCCGATGTACAGAATATAGAGATAGAATCTCAGATTTCCAGTTGCGTTTTCAAGGGTGAAGGAGCAGCAGCCAGCCAGACAGGCGAGTAACGGGGCACCAGGAAGACTTCCACTCGGTCAGAGAGCGCTGTCTGTCGATAAAGCTTTTTATTTCGAACGTCGATTTCATTTTCTTTCTCCCCCTCGCGTTCCGTCGATAACTGAATAGATCAGCCTCTAGCCTCGCATGCCGATCGTTTGTTTAAGCCGAAGACGCTCTAGACCGCCCCGGCTACGCGGCTCTCGCTGTGACGTGTATATATAGCGATGCATCACTGCATTCCAATGAGCCGCACGGCCGTATTGTGGATTCAATAACGCTTCCGTTCGATTCAGCCGCGATGCACGCGTGCCTCGAGATCGCGGTCGCGTGTCAAGCGAAAATCTCTATTGAACCGTCCCGTTGGTACGATTACGATGGGTCGCGGACCTTTGGCTCAATATGAACCTTTGATCCACCGTGGATCTTTTGTCCGGCGTGAAACCTTTGGTCCGCTGTGAAACTTTTCGACCATTGTGCGCAGCGGTTCGATTGCTTCCAGTATCGTCTTATCTTTCGGTTCATTGACGGGCTCATACTAACGAGAGCGTTTCGGGGGCTCTTCCGTAAGTGAACGCGTATTATACTTTTTTTCTTTCTGGACAACGTGTGCTTTTTGTTTACACCAGTCTGCGTTTCGAGTCTTTTGAGTGTGCGTTCCCATTGAGAGTTAAATGAGAACGCGTGGTAAATGTTTAAATGCTTGAGCAGTGGTACTGTACGTTATTAATCATGGTCGACACGTTCGACTATATCCGGTGGTCAGCGATGGCGTATTGAAATATTTATTGGCTTACTAATTCGCGCGACGGATAATAGCGATGTTAAATCAGAGGCAAGGATTCGCAACGATTCGGTCGTTCGTTTAAGCATGCAAAAAGTCGGTGCTATAATTATTTCCATTTGTTCGTTTGCCATTGAATTCCAATATTTTAACTCGATCCAAACAAAAACTTCTGGCCGCGTCTGATTTATCTCGCACCGCGAGCAACGGTGCCGGATTCATAGAACTTTCAAGGTGGATGCTGTTAATGAAACGTGGAAAGTTATGTAACGTAATTTTCCTCGCGGTTCGAGTTCATTAGGACGACACGGTGCAGCCAAGGGTAGCAGTAACAGAATACTATAGATCGGCCCAATTATATCTCCTCAGTTAGACGCGGAACGCGAAATCAAGAAATTACTTCTCGAAAACGGGGCCTCGTGCTTTACAGTGCAATCGCTTGCGAGGAAATTTCTTCCGACCGACTTCGCGCTAATGGTTTCAACTGCATAAATATCGGCTGCGGTGCGTAAATTAACGAGGTCGATGCACGAATCATCAGATTTCAAATATATGCAGACACGACGTTCCCCGCGAGAGAGTTTCGCACGAAAGATTCCAATCGATTGTATGCATCGACCTAGCATTCAAGGTGTTATACGAAAACGTATATCAAATGCATTTCACATAAATACACCGGGGTATGGTATTATACGCGTATTGTGTTCGTCCAAGAGCACGATTGCTCGACGAACCGATAAATAGGTTAGGGTATCGCAATTTCTTAGCGAGCAAAAAAAATTAGTGGCTCAACGAGACCTATCCTAATCTTAGGTTGTAACGCGCGCACTGCGGTTCTCCAGTTCCCACAATCGGTCGAGCGTGTTATGACTATGACTATCGTGTTGTCGGTCACTGTACCGACTTCCAGGCTACCCTATATACATAGATATGTATACATATACGCGCGAGAAAACGTTGGGTTCGTTCGATAGTCGGATAACCGGATAGCTAATATCTATATCTATGCCTCTCTCTAACCCTTCATCTGTCTATGAAACCATCGCGGAAAGAAAGGGGAAGAGTATTCTCATATAAAAAAAAAAACATCAATTGGAAATATTGGAAACGTTGCGTCTAGGTTATGTCGCTGCCGAGGGAAAGAACAAATGTGCCTCTGCGTTACTGCACTCTGTCACGCTACGTTCAACAACAGCGAATACGAATTCTTTTCCGTCGTTTTCGTATCAATGCTAAAAGAAGTTTTTCGGGGGGGTGAAACTGCTTTTGCACGGATCGACTAACGTCCCAAATAAACGCGGCGCTTTGCGTTCCACTTAAATAGACTATTGGCGACTAAAATGGATTTCGAGTGTCTTGGACAGAAAAAGTTCACCCTCGTATCTAACGTAACCGGTATTTTAAATATTACCGCCTTCACAATACACGCACTGTACCACGCATCGAACATATTCATACGGATACGAGTATATTAGCAAAAATCGCGTACGATCTACGAAAAGAAACCACTCAGTCTAATACGGCTAGTACTAATTCAAGGAAACCATCCCTACATTTCTTTTCTTCAACTGACGAATGATCATTATTAACTGCCGACTGCCTTCCACGTCTGGCGTATTCTCATTGAAGACAAAGGTATACGAGCGACAGATCTGATAATTATTGCGACCCACGGTACACGCAAAGTAGCAAAGCACCCGTGTTCACCCTTTTTGCATATCCTCGCTGCGTTTATTTGTCATTCTCACGCGTTTCTTTTCAACATCGGTCGGCCGGCGCGCTCCACTCGAGAGGAAGCTGCAGCGCAAGAAGGGAGGGGGGGGGGGGAGGGTTACGTTTCACGAGGCACCCGCATAGAACAGCAGCGTATGTACTTCACGATTTCTTTGAATTTCTCCATAGCTGTACCGAAAATCTACCCTTGCTCTTACGAGTAACACGCACGCACAGAGTAGAGAGATATGTGCATGTATAATAACGACGCGACGGTGCTAGGGGCAAGCATGGAAAGAGGCATACACACCCGCATGGAACCCGTAACCTTACACGAACGTCGCGCCAAGTGTGTAATACTGTGTATCGATCCCGAGAGTACACACGAAAAGACGACTCTGAGCGCCACCACGTTCTCTCTCTGTCTCTCTTATCTCGTGGGAGAGGCGCTGTCTCTTGTTGTTGCTTTCGTTAGAACGCCGACAGTTTGCTTAGAGACCCGGTATGCATGCACGGATACGTTGTATTTCGTGAACGCGAGCGATAGAAATCATTGGAAGTCGATCTCGCAAGACACTCTTTGTCCCCTACGCGATACGTCACGCGGACGGACGAACGAGCAGTACGGAGACGGTATACGTTTTGAGGGTGAATTTCGCCGGTTTCGTATGTCGCACTGGATGGACGAACGTATCGGAAGGGACCGCCACGTTGGTGTGCATTGAAATACGCGTCTTAAGTAGACATGTTCTCTTACCTTAAGTTTCTGCGAGTATTCTGAACACTGACACAAGACGGCAACGACACACACTCCACACCCGGCGAAGGTTCGAGCTCGACTGAACGCTGCGGCGGAGTGGGGTGGCGCCACAACCAATCCCGACGCATTACTGCCACTAGCACGCAATTCCATCTTCCTAGTAATATTGGACACATATGTATGTACGGTCCGCTCGGATGAATTGTTCTGCTTCTGATACTGTGGACGCAAATTTTCTTACACGTTTTGATTGTCCAAATGTATACCAATGGATATCAGTTCACTCGTTATGTCTATCGATATTTCTAATAATTCTGTATTCTACAGACTGAACTATAGGATATGAATTGAATTGGATTTTTATATGTTGAATGTAATTAAATGTACGATCAATCGATATTGGTATACTGCTTGTACTTATCAATTTATTGGCGAGAGGAAGCTGCTGCTATTCTGCATACTTCTCGATAAAATGTGTAATTACATTGCTTTTTAACGTTAACGTTAAAGTCAAGCTTTCAATTGTACCGGTGCACGAAATATATATGTATATACAGTAGACTTCTTTTTTACCGATCAGACTAATATTATTTACAATATTAATATATTTCTTATAATTTAATAAATGTAATCCTGTTAAATAATTAGAATAAAAATTCAAAATCCTAAACGTTACAGAGTTTGCTTCAGTTATCAACTGCCAACAATTGTTGCTTACCGACAGTTTCAACACGATAATATTCAATTTTTTTAGATGACGAAACCTTATTAAAACTAGGAACCATATGTTCTGCGTAAAAACCGAGAATTGTAAATTTAATAAAAATGAGGAAAGCTTACGAGTGCATCCCACCACCATAGTAACTAGCTAAAGATGGATTTATGGGGTTTCAATACTTAAAAGTGAATAAGCGTTTAATTATGTTATATATTCACATGCTTTTTACGCAAATTATATTATTTCCCCTGGCTCGTATTGGTAAGATTTGTATTTGTCAAAAACAAATAATATTTATAGCGATATATATTTTTTTAATTTTTCGTAGCATAAGAAACTGTATTTTGTATTGAATAGCAAAAGAAAAGTTGGGATTTATAATATTTCTAAAATATACGCCTGTTTTGTAGTCGCATTTTAATGCAAATAATAGTCAAATACATGATAGTTATATTTAAATTACTATATTTCAAATACTTTACGTATGAATATTACCTTTCATTGACAAATCTCTGTATATTAGGATTTATTTTATAGCTAATTATTTATAAACTTTTTACAGTAGACTTGAATAATAATATGATACAATGTTTCGTTTCGAATTCAACTATGCTTCCGCGTCTATTCAATCTACGTTCTATGATTCACGGAGTTGCTGTGATTAAAAATAAAATCGAATGAACATAATTAATCATACCTTCGCAGGCTTCATCTATATCCTTATGCTCTTTTCCTAGCAACGCATTATCCACTTATTCGCAATCCATGATAAAATATATAAGACTAGTAAAGCGATTCGCCGATACCTTTCCTTCTGCGTGGATAAAAAAAAATTTCAAATACTTTAAAGTCATTTCTCGCCGCGTGCTCTCCACAAATTATAAGAATATAAGACAGTTAATTTCTACCTTCAAACGTGACAAACTTAACCATACTTATTTCAAGACTGAGACGTACAAAGAATCATAGATAAAAAGTGACGTAGCAGCCCAGCGTGCCTATAGTGGAATGACGTTTCGTTGCTATATGTACATTCTCTAATTTACTTCAAGAAAGAAAAATAGCAGAAATATTATGAATTAATAGCGTATCCCTCAGTCGATAAACGTGAATTCGCAAACTCTAAAATCATAGAATAATAAAGGGGTAGCGGTTCCCTTCCGTTTCTCATTCCACATTACACATTACTCACATTCACTCCGTTCTATATGGTTTCGTCAAGTGCCACGAAATGAACATCTTATTTTCATAAATATTAAACGATACTCGGCCATCTAAGACACGTATCTGCGAGTCCAGCGACCGGAATATTTTCGAGGAACGACGTCCATTCTTTACTTACATAATTTGAATTATATACAAAATAACGCATGTACTAACTAATTCTCAAATTGCAACGTTTCTGAGCTTCCTAGTTACTGGCTTCGAAGAGAACAACCTTATCGGGTGGCCGAGTATGATAATAATATTTGAATTACCGTTGAGTATTACGACATCGAGACAATTATGGCGCTCAACTCAGCCTTTCCACAGGAACCAACTCGCGTAAAAAGAAAATATCGTCCAGAAAACGCGTATACCCAAGTATACTGTACATGCTATTATATACCAATTCGACGCAACCTTCTATTTCTTTCTTTTCATTAATACATTTAACGCTGATCCGCGACATTAACTGCATTTACAATTCGTCACACATGTTCGTTAAACCGCTACCCCCTTGTCCACAATACGTGTGACTAGCAATAAATGTTAGCTTTAAAAATAACTTAAATATCTTTCACTCGCTAATTATACACTTCGCGTGCATACATTATGTATATATAAATTCGTTTCACTTTCATGCTTACGCATTCCATCATCTTTTAATATAAACAAGTCCTAAATGGAATGATCGTTACAACTGGGAGATTGGAGTATTCAATAATATTAATAATAGTAGTAACAATAATAATAATAATAAAAAGAAAAGACCGCTGAAAAGGTATATAACGGATATATATATACATATGTCTACATATATATATATATATATATATATATATATATATATATATATATATGTGTATATAAGAAAGCCACACTGTCCAAGAATCGATAGGCTTACTTTTTGAACGACGAATCATTTAGTTTACGCCGATTGTTGCAGGAAGAACTTTAAAGTATGGAAGTATACTGATTTTCTTGGTCGTCTATTCGTATGAGTCCAAAACGTTTATCGATACGCGTATTACATATTCGGTGGCTTTCGCGATGATATAATGTAGATGGTTTGTTTTTTTTTTCTTCGTTTCCTTTTTTAAGTAATAAGACACTATCGAAAGTAGTATGCACGCTTGTATGATTGAAAATGACATATCGATATTAATTACTGACAATGAGATAAGGCCACTAGTGGGTGATACAAATAGAATATAAATATTACAGTTAAGCGTAGATCCAAAGCAACGGTTAGCGGCTACATAGTATGCCCAGGCAAGAATTAACTTCAGGAACGAAACGAAAAACATCGTAATACATGAATTACCGCAATCACGCGATGATTCAGTTTATTGTCATAGTTTCATTGTAACGCGAGACACGAAATTTTGAAAAAGACGCCTCGCAACGAATTTCTTCCTTTGACACAGATGTATTTCCCTTGCCGGACATATGTAGAACATTAATTCACCTATTGCGTTGAAAATCCAAGTATTATTATTGATAGACGATTTGCAAATGAGGGATTCGTAAGTTCTCGATACTGTATATAATATTTGTCCTTTTCTTAAAAAGTTTTCCTAGTAACTACAATGTATAATACAATTCACGCAATCTGTATATAAACATGTTATAAATACAAAAAAAAAAAGAAAAAAAATCACTAATGCCTCGACTTCCGCTTTCCATTCATAGGAAACGCCCGTCGAACGACGCAATATTATCATTGTTATTTCCTTTCGTTCAAATATGAAGATAAACAATTTAGAGGGAGAGAGCTCTCGATAATCTTTGCTCGATTAACGCCTAATGCGCCAAAGAAGCATTTCCATATGTATAAATTCGGAGGTGAAATATTCTCAGATTTCTTTCTAAACAAACTACATATATATGTATATCGAGTTCTCGATAAGAAAATGAACGAGCTAAAGTTTCGCGAGAGATTGTCCTTATGCTCTCGGGCTCTTAATATTTTTAAATGACCGTTCGCACACCATGTTCCAGGCACTATGTAACAATTGAGCGTTGTGACCCAGCCAGATTAAATTCTGGCTTAAATTGTGTGTTACAACGTCGATTCGTGGATAATCGTTGTGTCTGGATCGCTGCTGGCACTGTGAATTATAGTGGGTTGCGGTACATGCGGCGTTAACGTAATGGACGACATTTTTCGGACAGGTTTAGGCGAGGCCTGAAATCGTAAATAACAAAAATTAGAAAAACATCAATCAACAATCGAAAACGATATCGAGCTTTAAAATTCGACAGTGCTGGTATTACGCTGCGAACATACCCATTCCCTTCTGCATGGTGCTTCGTCGTCTGAGTAATGATCAATCTGCCCCACATCGGTTTCAGTCGCAACGTTTCTCTTCTTTGGCTGCAAGGTAGCATAATTCCGGCATCCCCTATTAAAATTCGTCAGGTTCTTCTCTTCCACAATCTTCTCCTGACACAACACCTCCTGCGATTTGCTCTGATTGTTATTCGTGACGTTGCTGTTCGTCTTGTTATTGAAGTAGAACGGCGGCATCTTTGACACCCAATGGTCCAGTCCCGAGCCGGCTGAGCTCGTGGAGGCGGCCGAGGAATTTCCTGAATTGTTAGTCAAACCTCTCCGTTGATAGAACAACATGTACGCAGCGTTTGTTATTAGATTCGTGTCGTTCACAGATTCGACTCTGGTGTCGTCGAAACAGTACCACTGCGTGTCGTACGGGTTCCGACAGAACGCGGTGTAATGGCCACCCTGCAGGTCTTGCCCGTGATGATTACATATTGCATAAAGGTCGTACACGTTCTCGTCGTACTTTGGTATATTTTGGTGGCGCGGCCTGGGCTTCTTCCACGGTGACCAACCCAAGCCGCCTAAACTGCTGACGTTGTTATGCGTCTGAACGCCGTTGTGTGCGAGGTGGGGGGTCATATCGAAACCGTACAAAGGGAAATCGACCAGCATGGTCAATTTGGACGTGGACCTCTGTTTCGATTGCTGGCGAAATCTCTTCAAGTGAATCACCAAGATATCGGGCAAGGACCACAGGCCCAATTTCTTCACAACCTCTTGCTTCTTGTTACAATACGGACAGTGCCACGCGTCCTCCGCCCCCAATATCTCGGCCCTCGTGTACAAATCGAAACACTCCTCGAGGGTAACAGCTCCGCCCAGTTCTGAATTGGTCTTCAATTGTTTCACGCTGGCGTGCTCCTCGATCTGATCGCTGTCGTCTTGAATGATGTTACACTTCGCAGCCTCGTCCCACTCTAGAATTAGCTTCACATGCTGAGGGCCAGAGTCATCAGCGCACAGAGCCAGTGCCTGTTCGATCTGCTCGGTGTAGAGCGGATGCTCCACGCAAGGGTCTATGCAGGGATGCTCGTCTTGAATCGGTGTGGCCGCAGGATCCGCCACACGAATGTTGAACAGTCCTGGATTCTGGCTCGAGGTGAGAACGTCGTCGGCCAGAACGCTGTGCATCTCCTTCAGCAGTAACTTTTGCAGGTCTTCGTACGACGTTTCCCTGGACACTTGCATGGTATACGGGCTTCCAAAACGTTGCCTCAAGTCCCCTTTCACGAGCACGTTTATCCATACGAGCAAGATGTACGCCTGCTCGGTGGGCTCCTTCAGCTGCGGCAGTTCTATGCAATAAAGCGGATCGTTCTCCGTGATCACGGACAGGGGCTGGCAATCGGAGAAAGTTCTGCAAATGATGAACGACGAATTAGTCGAGCCGGTTGGAAAATAAACCACGACGCTTTAAAGTCATCGTAGAAAAATTGTGATAGCTACCTGTGGAATCCCTCGTCGTGAATCTCCGTGAGTAGCATGTGATTCTCGTCGATTCCGGTATCGCTGGCCAGAATCTCTCTGAGTTCTCTGACATTGGCCGTCTGGTTTACGCTCACGCCGATTCTTACCTGTCGCGGCTGTTGCGACGTATAGAGGACGTTCACGAAAAGGTTCATCTGCCGGTGGTTCTGCGGGACGGGCACCGACACGCATAGGAAAGGGTCGAACGTGTTCGACTGCCGGTGACATCTTGGACAGGTGAGACTAGACCGAAACTGGGCTTGGAACACCGCGTGCACGAACGAGTTGTTGCAGCGGACATGATTTGCCAGGGTTTCCGCCGCGACTATGTCGTCTGGCCTGCCGAAGGAATTCTGGAAATGAGGATAATCAATGTTTCCATTAATACGTTTTTCGTTAACGAACCCTAAGGAACAAGATGCTTGACCCTTTGTCACTTGGTTCGACAGAAAAAATCGAATGGCGATTGGGGGGCAAAACTTTTCTATCAAATTTAATATTATTCGATCTTACTGGGTACTAAATTACGGAAAGATATTAATAGAATAAAAATTTCATTTCAAAACGTAAACTTAATTTTTATAATTATTTAAAAAAAAAATTTTTCAACTTAACAGGTGTGTGTATGAAAACAATATTGACAATGAATAATTTTTATGATAGTAATATAGTAAAAAAAAAATTTTTTCTCATAACAGGTGTGTGTATGAAAACAATATTGATAATGAATAATTTTTATGATAGTAATATAGCTGATTAATTTCGAGCTTAATCTTTTTTTCTTAAATGCAACTATTTTTCGGGCATCATTATCGCCTAAATTACTCTTTGTTGTAACCGAAAAGATTTTTCCGCCGATTCCCAAACGCATGCGTGCATCCGTAGGAATGGGGGGGGCGCCATTGTTGCGTTTGGCACTTCCAGCGAACGAGTATTTATGTGTAGCAAGGAATTATGCAGATTTATTTTTTACCGACACCGATCGAGAGACGCGACGCCCACGAAATCGGTTTATCACCCAAGTTACACAAAGACGATCATAAATACAACATCCGTTCTAATAATAAACGTCTACCGCCAGTCGTTATATCGTGTCTCGTTTCTCGATTTCGCAACAGGCTTGACACAAGAAGTAAAGCAAATGGAATATTCTAATCATAATCAAACAATTGTCGCTCACCGGCCAGAAAGAAGTACGCGTCCGATCTGCTCTGGCATAACGAGAACGACTGTGCTAACAAACGATAACGATTACAATTTAAAGAACGGTTTACTTTCCATTAGCACGCACGAACGAGCTTCTAATGAGAGGAATTGGTTTGGCAAAAATTGAACACTTAACCCAGATACACATTCGGCCACCGCTGTGTGTTTCGTATTTGCACATCTACCGCCAGCGTGCACAGGACGGAAATTTTTCAACGATAACTCAATTAGTTCCATCGGTAGTATTTAAAAACGAGCCGTAAGCATCGCGTGCTTTTCCTATGTCCCCCTTCAGATCAACGGATTCACGGGAGAACTTGCTCGGTCGGCATGGAAGGCTTCCCCTAATCAGATCACGAAACTCGTCTTTTCATGACCTTCGTTTCGAAGCGATTTTTTTGAACGAAACACACTTCCCATGCAATCACGAAATTCAGAATTCTAATCTTGAGCAAAGACAAAGTACGATTTCAAGTTACGCGTATCATTAAACGTGTGCCAAGCGCAACGAGAGAAAAAAGATGTGGACGTACTCAAGATACTAATTAAAAAGAAAATCTTTCAACGCAAACAAGATAACGAAACTTTCAAGTATACAATCTCGTTGGTCCGTGCTTGGTAAATAGGAAATGCGACTTCTTTGCGAGGAAAGGGGACCTTTTTTTTATGTAAGATAAAGATTAACCGTTTATGGTCGACGATAATTCCTCACGTGTGCTCGAAAGTCAGAGAATATGACGATCGTCGGAATCGTTGGCACGCAGCGTCACCGATCCGGTTACCGGAAGCAATTTTCGATGCTTACAGGTTGTAACGACTCACGCTACCAATTCGAGCCTTCACAATTGGCCGATGTTAGGTTGGTACACGTGTACTTGTAACCTATAGCGATTGGGTAGGTTTGGTTAACCGGTCGGTAACCCTAATGGAACTAATTAGAATGGATTTCGTCAAACTTTTTGGTATCATTTCATTTTCCTTCGAATCTTCGGCTATTGTGACTTCAATTAATTAACGGATTATGTCTTTCCAGTGTTTACAAACAACGCTACAGAGGCTCGTTAATATGCAGTGCATGAAACAGCATGACAACAAAAAAAGACCATAAAAAGCCCGAAGGTTACGGAGAACAAATCAAACACATCGGGTGCATTGCACAACCGGCTTGGACATGATTACTACAGTTGTTCCCCAGTTAGTTGTTTCGTATCAAACAAACAGTAGCGAGATAGAACCTGACGATGTTACAAACAAAATGCAATAAATATTGACGCATCGATGCTTCACTTCCTTACACGGCCTGCGAAACAAAAGGCAGGAAGTTTGGCTTCCCTAAACATTCTTTACGTAACAGTAGTAATCACCGACTCTCGGTTCGTAACTTATAATTAACTTCTTTCGTGTCGACAGACGTGGAACACATATGTATTGGAACAGTTTCTACGGATACATTGTGAAATGAAAGTAACTGGTAACAATGTTATATCATTTTTTCTTCTTTTCGAGATACATTGCAAAAATTATGTCACTTCGAGGTTACACAGGTGCGTAGAGTGTTGAGTAATATAGATTGCCACGGTATCTAGATGATTCTTTTTCCATGCCAATCGTTGTTCATATAAGTTTGTTAATTAAGTGCAGAATGCGTCAGGGTCATCCAGTTTAGATGGATGATAATTAGGTTCTAGAATGATGGTAATTAATTTGATATTATGGTTCGGTGTGCGTAACATTGTACAAAGGACGTCATAGACACGGCACCCATCGTAATTAAGAACGTAATTAAGGTGTCTGTGTGCACTCGGTACGTCTATTTACGCTTATGCGAACGATTAATGCGACCGATTATTTTTGGATCCGGCGTAAAGGCAATATTGTTTGCGAATAGCTGATTATTCATTCAAGGGAACCGAAAAGAAAATTTGCAATTCACTCGAGTTTATTTTTAATTCCTGCTCGTAATTAAGAATTCTATCGCTCGGGATGCAAAGCATATTTTATGGTATACGTGCTTACGTTGACCATAAAACAATTGAAAAATATATGAACATCCTGCCAAATTGATCTTCAGAATTTGTATTTGTTTCACAAATTGCCCAATTTAATAGGCGTCGCCAAATGAACTTACGACCTAACAAGTTCAAGCGAGGCAGACCGTTTTTAGCCTTGAAATTTGAACTGACCGGTTAACCTGTTAATCCAGATGTGTTTATAAAATGGCGACTAATACGTGGTACGTATATTCGTGAAATGAGACATGCGGCTAAACGGAAACAGCTGAATTTGCATCATTCTTTTTCATTACATTAGCGATCTTCGTGGATGCTCGACGTATCGTTCGCATGCAATTGAAGAGCGAAAAAGAGAAAGAGAAGAAGATATCGTGACCAACGAGAGACAATTAATTTAATTATGCCTCCGCAAAAACTTGTAGTCTTCTATCCTTTCCACTTTGCACCGATGCACCATATACGCCATCTTTGTACAATGCGACAACATGACACCAATCGAACGTTATTTCCGCGCAACGAAACGCAGCGAAATTGTAACAACAATAAACTGAAACGACGGAGGTAAGTTTGAAAAAAAGAAGAATCGATCGACCAATGGAAGCTGCAAAAAATCACATTGATCGTGTTTTGTAATATGGCTTTAGAACGATGACTGGTTCGTGGCCTCATTCAAGGTCAATTCTTATTACGGTACTGCCGCTGACCATTGCAGTTGATTTCAGTTTTTTGTTTCCTTTTTCGTTTTTTTTCTTTGTTTTTTTTTTTTTTAGGAAAATAACTGTACGGTATTTCGAATAGTAGTTGAAACTGTAAATTATGTCGACATACTATTACCAACACCACAAAAGAAATTAAACAAACCGCGGATATACGTACAAAGATGTTACCATGGAAAAGTAAGCAAAAAATATAAATTATTTGTTTCACATTTCCATCGGTCGTTCAACGAAGCAGCTCATTTATTGCGGAACATTCACTGGAACGTGTACAGGGAAAGATCGTCAGAAATAGAACGAATGAATGGCGGTGAACTGTAACTGTACTCTTACGCCTTTCGAAGGAAAGTTGTCGGCAGACATTTTTCAATGTCAACACGATGAAACAGGCCGAACGTTTATGAAAGTCGGCGAATTTACAACGGCGTTTTGTGGAACGGGGGACCCGCGCGCGTGTGTACCAATCACCGATCTGCGCTACCTATTTTTAGGGCGATCAGTGAAAATGATAGGCCGTTTAGGGGGATGCAACATTTTGGCGTCAACGGCGGGACGTTCAAAATGCGTGTACACGGCACCGTTCGGTTTGTTTGACAACAAATATTTGAGCGTGCGTTGACGAGTCCCGATGCGTTTATTATCTCTCGTCTTATTTTTGTCCGCATAACTCTTATCGAACATTCCACTGAATATCGAGTTTTCCCCCGAAGAAAATATCGCACGCACGGCTTGCGCTATTCGCAATCGATTCAGCGTAAAAATGAGAAGGATGCCGAATAAATCTGATTTAAATAAATTGATAATTTATGGCGACGGAGATAACGCGGTCTTAATAACTCGAACACCAATACCAATTATTATTAAGATAAGAAAGTAAATTGCTAACACGCCGTTGCCTCCGATGAATATAAATTTTCCACGGGATTTCTTTTTTTTTTTTTTTTTTTTTCTATCGCCAGAGCGGAACGACCTCTCGACGGTGTAAAAACACGCGTCGCGTTGCCGGCTCGCAAGGTCTCGTAGAAGGTAGTCACTTCTCCTCGTGAAACCACGGCGTCACGGTGTTTCGAATTTAAACACCCACCACCTTCGATAATCTTCGCGTCTAGCTTTATGCCCATTGTCGTTTGATGGTGCATATACATAAGAAACGCGGCGAAGGTCGCGCCGTTGAATTCAACGTACGCGTGTACGTATATGCGCTTGGCCGTAATACGTGCGATGCGAACGGACGTGCAATTAATTCGAGAGACGGAGAGAAACGAGGTAGGGAGCGATAAATGAAGAAAAAAAAAAGAAAAAAAAAAGAATCGTCGGTGTATAAGAATCGTAAAATGATCGACCAAGAACACGTGCTGTTTGCACGCGGAACGCCTCGAGCGTCACGATTTAACAAATGTAAGTATATAAGTACATATCGTGCTCGGGAATTGGCTCACGAGACGGCTGCTGGAAAACAAACGTGCGCTACTGATAAAGACGTTCGCGGTAATCCACGGAATCTGTGCGTAACGGTTATTAACAATTAACATCCGGCGAATCGGTGACGATGACGATTGTTGGCCACGTGACTTGACTAAACAGTGACACGTTTAAATCACGTATCGTACAGGCGTAACCATTGTAATATGTGGATGCAGGAACACCGTGTTACACGGAAGATCCTTGCACGTATGCGTGTAACGCGCGGTCAGATATATGTTTTTAGCGACGCGTTCGATTAATCAAACGAGGTTAGGGTAAATTTGTTTCGCTACGAGACAGATTCGCAGGCCTACAGTCTCGAAGGTTGTTCATTCTCGTCGAAATGATAGGTTGTTCGCGCAGTGAACGTCCTTGCCTATGCGGATAATGCCCGTAGAGAGGCAGTGATTCGTTCCCTTCGTTGTACCACCAATTATGTATGACAAATAATTACGTCAGCGGCGTTGTATCTGGAACCGTACAACTAACGACTTTATCGCAATGTCAACGATTTGCGATACCGTCGTTTAGCACGTGCTCGAGTTGCCCCGTGCATTTCGACAAGCGTCGAACCTGTCCGACAATGGGGCTCGTTCCAAGGTGTCGCACATGCAGGCGCATAAACGCATATCCACTATTCTGATTTATCCTTCCCATACGCAACAGTCGTAAACGTCCCGGTCGACGAAGGACAATCGACAGAAGCGTGTATTCTCAAGTAACAAGTTTTTCAATGATTTGTTGGCCAACGAAGAGTCCCAACAATGATCGGGCGAACGGTCAGGAAAAAGTTTAATTAAACCATATCGGACGTTAACGCTTTGTACGCGTCTCGCCGTTTTATCGGTGAATTCACCTCGTTCGGTGAAAGGTGAAGGTACAAAGTCACGTCAGAGGTGGCGTACGACCGATAAAGGGTTAATTAACCTTTGGAAACACACATTGCCCGCGATTCTCAACCGCGCAAGATGCCGTCAATTTTATTAATAAATGCGCCGCGAAACGAATGCACTGCCTCGCTCATAAATAACCGATTAATCGTTGCGCGCGTGACTGGACGTCTATTTTTAAAAGAAACCTGTCCGAAAGATAGCCATCGACTTTCTACGGTAGGCAGGCGCGGTTATAATGCCACCGGTGTACATCTTCGAATTTTCAAGGTGTTTCAATGACCGGTTTCGAAGAAGTCGGTCAACGTGATCGGCGAAGGGCACTTGAGGGAAAAGAACTGGTTACGAAAAGGTGGCACGAGCATCCAGTTAACAAGCCAGAGGGGAGAGATGTCGCGCATCGCCTTGTTCCTGATCTGGATTATCGACTTGTCCGTTTGAAGATCGCTTCCTTATCTGATGCTAAACAAACACATGGGCGCTTTGCGAGGAAATGACCGATAAGATAACGAAACAAGTGGAATCTCGTTGTCAGATGACGAACTACGAAATACGGTGGCGGCGGAAGCAATGTTGGAGAAAAAGGGAGAAGAAAAGAATTATGAAATGCACGTTGTCGGTGAGAAATTACGTTGGACGTGTCAAATTATAGTGCGTGGGGATAAAACTTAATGAACGCTATCTGGCGATACAAATAAGATAAAAGGAGGGCGAACGCCTCATTAGAAAAAAATAACCAGTCCCTATGCAAACGAGTTTCCCCAGATTTTCGTCTTCTCCTCGTAATTGCAGGTGTCCGAAAAAATTTCACATTCTACAACGTTATCTGTAACCCAGTTGTAAACATTTTTATATTTCTTATCATGGAAATTTTTTAACAACTACCGCTATCTTCTCCTTTCTCGGTATTTTGAAAGTAGTTTTATCTCAGACGAATTACATAATGCAGATATAAAAGATCAACGGATAAACGGCGGGGAGAAGCACAAGAGGGAGCGAAATAGCAGCCGCGCAAAACGAGACGGCGAATGGAATTTTAATGAGGGCTTAGCGTAAAATAGAAAGTTGATGTATACAGGTATAGTTAAAGAAAAAAGAAAGGAATTCAGGTGTTTCGATAATTAACGATTAAATTTCAGCCAGCTAACCGGCGAGATTATTAGTCTCACTAGAAAAGAAATAAATACTATGTACTCAGAAGCGTAACGCTCGAAACGATTTCACGGTTTCTCTTTTGTCGTAAACGACCATTGTTCTCGCATGCGACAACCGCCTCAGGCGGCTTTTTCGAAACAAAACGTTATATAAATAGCGGCGAAAATTAGCCGCGACGGCGTATTCATAATTACATTCGTTCGCCAGATAATCTTACTAAACTGCGATAAACCTAAAATTTAGCGAAGTTTTAACGCGTCGGTTAAGATGGCAAACTGAGGCAGCACAAGCGCGAGGAATCGCCCGCTAAACTCGCCCCGCCTGCCATTGTCTTTGTCTCAGAAAACTAAAAACAAAAAGACGACATAGGAACGACGCTGCCATCATCCTATACCAAAATACAATATAAAAATATTCACAAGAATTCCTTTATATAAAATAGAACGGAGAATTTTGTTTGTCGCAAGAGGCTGAAATTCCATGTGCTCGATTATGCGCGCAGACGTTAATAAATACCGACCGTTGATTAATCTGCACATAGTTATAGATAACGTGGGGGAAAAAATATGGGGAATAAATTCCAGCATTGTTTCAGCTTTCTCGATTTTCACACTACCCCCGCCACGTACGAACGCTGTGGCTGTTTGCCTTTTGTTCGACGAGCCGGGTGATTCACGATTCTGTTTGCAGTCATTTTTCTTCGCCACCTTACCTCACCGTTCATGTAATCGCCATCTCGTCATTTGCGAACTAGCCAACGGGAGAATGCAAAGCCCATCGGACGTAACCGAAAGCAGCGCACAGCACCCGAGACGAATATTTTCCTCATGTGGCAAAATTGGTGTTTAACCAGAGAGCCAAAGAGAAGCTTCATATTTTATACATTTATCTTGAATATATTTTTCCGCGAAGAGTTTTTGTAATGCCGTAACGTGGAAACACTCGTGTAGACAAATGTAAACGCTCGAAATCCAAATTTCGTCGAAAACGCTGATACGTGGGATTAGAATGCAGGTATCGACAGGCAATATATACGATACACAGGACAACGGATCATCAAACGTTCGTGGATTAGTTATCACGCGTCAGCCGAGTATCGCGTAAGAATCGCATCTGGAATCGTGCAATTAATCGACGTCCGCGATGGGCACCTTATTTTTATTGTTATATCACTTATCGCTCGCGGGCATCTCGTTACGGTGAATCAGCGAACTAAAATTTGTCCGAGCACTGTTTTTCTATGTCTCTCTTCCTACATATGCGACACATTGGTATAAAAAGCGATCCCAACTAGTGAAGTTCGCGGCTTACCGATTCCCAACTATTTTCAGCCTCAAAATATCGTTACCGACAACTCGCTTGTTTTTATGGATGTTTTTTTTCCTTTAATACGGTTAAATCGCCGTTTATTTTATTCGTAGATTTCGGAATGATTGGTTTCTTTATAAATTACGTCTACGTGTACAATAAACCGGGGTAGTGTTTAAAAATGACGATTACGATAAGAATTCGATAATGCCGTTATTGTTAAATGTGATAACAGAAATACGGTGTCGCGTTATAAGAGCTGTACGTCACTCATTATGTAATTGTTTTTTAACATTAACTTGTTGCAATTATTGATTACCAAATGGATCAATCTAGATACTGTACATCGTGCATGGATAATAATTCTAATTGATTAATTATCCATTTCTGAATGTATATGTTCATCTAAATTATTCACGGCTAATGCATTTATAAATAGCTTGCCATAAATATGCACATTATGCTAGTTTTTTGTGGTTCGAAGTTCTCTAAGCGTACGTTTAGTAATCGAATAAATCTAAATATTTCTTTAAAAACAAAACGATACCAAACAGAAAATATTACCCGAGGCACAATAATTATTTATGCTAACGCGAACAACATGAAGTTCATTGTCCCTCATTCTATCTCGTAACGAGTACAAATTCTACGGGGACAGGAAATGCACGATTTCTATATGCTCTTTGTTTGTTTCCGGAATGTTCACTTTCCCGCGGTTCCGTCAGTATTTCAATTGGTGTCTTTCAGAAAACCGCGGCACGGATATATAATACTATTCGAACGTGAAACAAATTTAGGTTAAGGCCTGATCGTGGCCGCGCGATCGACTGGCTCTACTGTTTCTCCAAGTGATAAATAAAATTCTCTCAAGGTTTTTTAATGGCCGCAGTAACACACGTCTCCAAACACGATCTCCCAAGAATTCGAAACTGACCGTGTGTCGAATAATCCGTACCAGACATTCCACCAATGCATACGTACACACTTATGTACCCATGCACTCGAAAGACAATTTATCTCCCCTGCACGAATAATCAACGAATCGGCAAATTATTGCGGCTGGCCAACATTTAATTTCCAATTATGCAATGAATATAAATCAGCTCATTCGAAACGCAACGTGGCGGTCGCATAATAATGCTCGGTCTTAACGAAGAAAAATATATATATATATACACGCGTCGTCTACGCTCACCTTAATAATTTTATACTTCTTTTTAGTCGCTTGGTTCAAGTCCTCGTGCACTTTGTCCAGCAGCCATAGCAAGAATTCTTGAGCGTCGTGTTGCAAGTTCCCGCGGTACTGACTTCCGTATTTGTCCACGACGCTCTTGAACGCGGTGCTCATCTCCGGATCGTACTGACAGCTCCATATAGCCTTCAACAGAAGGGCCAACTGTTCCGTTATCTCGCCCTTGGTGCCGTACTTTTTCGAGTTCAATTTATTCCGCCTCGACAGATCGACCTTGTACTGGTCCAGCACGAAATACTCCGCCAGTATGTCCGTATGCGACAAACACTGCAACACGGCGTTCATGAAACACGTGTTACCGTGGTTGCGTAAACCTATGACCCCTGGCACTCTGTCAGGCGGTATATGCGCCGGCCTAGGCGGAGGCACCCTTATATCTCCAGCACTGGACCCAATTTCGTCCCTGTGCGACGTTTTGTGATTCTGCGTGCCCACGTTCGACATGTGCTGTACCATTTTGTTCAGGAACTTCTTCCACGATGGCCTGCGGAACACTTTCTTCACGCCGGGCCTCTCTTGATAACTCTGACCACCGTACAAACGGCCCATGTTCTGCTGCATGCTATCCACTTGCTGCTGATGTTGTTGCATATTGTTTCTGTCTTTAGCGCTGGCCGCACTGCTGTCCTTCGTGTCGCGATTCTGTTTCGAACGCCGTCGGGACATTCTGTTGCCGCTCTGAAACAGGTTCCTCGGCAACGTGAACGTACGTTTCAATCGCGTGGCCGAGTCCCGTAGTTTATTAGGCTCCGATAATTTAACCTCTTCCACGCCCAGCTCACCCTCCGACACCGATTTCATCACCGCACTCGATTTCTCACAGTTCATCGCCGGCCACGGGTACACCGTTTCAAGCCTCCTCCTGTCGCTCACATCACGCTCACTCGAACGACCGTTTGGCACTCGCGTCTTTTACATACCGTACGTCAGGAACTGGCCGCGGAAAAAACGTCATACGCGTACACCCGCTCTCGTATACTACGGCGGCCATTTGCCTCTGTTATACAGGCTTCCACGATTTCGTGACGCTACAAGCATGGAGTACGCGAAACGGCCGATGGGGAATGTATGAGCGGCGAGCGAGCGACGCGACATCTGCTGATGGATGAACGCCGTCACGATTCGTGGATAGGGTAGAATGTTCTTGTATCGGTTCTTGACGTCGTAGTTCAGCCTGTCTCCACAGACGAGATATACGATACTTGTGATACGAATTCCTGTATCTCGCCTGCGTTTGCGTTAAAAGATTCTAGGAAACGAAGCGAACAATTGCTACGGTAGGAGAGGTCAGTAAAGCAAAGTCGAGGCAAGACGAATATTAGTTTGACGGAAATAGTTCATTTGTTCTGTAGTGTAACCAACATTACAAACATTTTATTGCACAGATGTGTTTATTATTGGTAATAATATATTTGTATACGGATATTCATCGAATATCCGTACTGCAACACTTGTAATAAGCAACATTCAGTTCGACACGATATTCAAAAAGCGCCGCCGTAATGAAAGCCTCCCCACCAGCCGCTAAGGTTTCAACCAATCAGCGCAACCTATTTCGAAAATCCCTCTTTCGCCGAATGGATCTCGTGGTGAATAGACGTGTTCAGAGTGTCTGTCGAATTAAGGTATGTCACATAGTCTAATATATTTTTGAAGGCAGGAAACGATATGCATTGTTTCCATTTCCCTGCCTTCCAAGTTTTCTGTGGTGTCTTCGTTAATATTGATGAATATTTTGCAAGAAATTAAGAAAATATTCTGCAGTGAACGGAATCGCACCACGAGGCGTGCATTTTCAAATCGGCTCGTGTATGCACATACGTATAATCGTTTACGTACTCGTGTACGTATGTCAGCTCTGAGTTCCATTATCTTGCAACGTATTCTGTGCAGTTTCTAGCCACATTATCCTAATATTGATGTTTCTTAATACATTTATCTCGAATTTCTTTCGGATTCTGTTCAATGGCGTTTCGATTGCGCGAAGAATTGATTCGGAAGTGGGGGGAACGCGGCGCGAATGCGCAGCATAATGGCGGCCATCCATGTCGAAGTGTCAGGCGGTCTGGTTGACAGGTAAGTGTTCCTCAAATTTCTTGTGGAAATAAGTCGAATTTTACCAATATATCCCTGCCAAATTATAATTCATACCGCGTATAAAGCTTGTATAATACAGAGTCGCGTTGTAGATGAATCGTAACCGTAATACGAGCAATTATTTACGATCGTTGTTATTGTTATGCCCATGGTCGGGAAGCTGGTTTCTTCTTGGAAATCTCGACCAATTTATCGCGGAACACAAAAATGTCTAGTTCTCGGAAACACAGGCGATCGTAAACAAAAGTCGTAATTGGTTTCAGCCGGGCGTCGAGCATAGCAAAACGGCGAAGGACGTTCGCGGTGGTTGTCATTCAACCACTTGACGCCGAGCTGACAAAACATATGCATACAAAGATCTCAGTGAGGTGCGTATCGTTATATATCTGTATCGCGGCGTTCATAATAGCTGTATCATAATTATTACACTCTATTACAGCTCCTGCTTATTTTAATACGATCCTAATTACAACTTCGCATAGTATTATCTGTTGCTTCAGTACTAAATCTTTTGTTATCATCGTGTGCTTGTACGTTTGTAAATCGAATATTCATATTTGATGTAGTCAATGTATATTTAATTATTGCTTTAGTATATCACGATTATCAATACTTTCGTGCACTTGCTTTATTTCTTGGTTACTCTTTGTTACAGGTTTGTGGAGGCAGTTGATTAGACGGAATAGACTAAGCCAATATCCACAATGATGGGAAATAATTAATTGCAACTACGGCGTTTTGTACGTAAGCATTTTAATCAGTTTTTCATATCGGTTTTATATGATCTGATACTGATACTAAGATGAAATTGCAACAGTTGAAATACTTGCAAAAACTATTCCATTCCATTTTCTATATGAATTACAATTGAGTCATTGGAATTTAATAATAAGATAATAAATACTCGATCGGTTGGAACATTTTTTTATTTTTCAGAAAATTTTGTGACCGCGCGCAAAGTGGTCGTAAAGTCAGTGTTAGTTTCGCAGTTTTTTTTAGCATTTCCAGAGCAAGTGGCTCTGCTTAAATTTTCGGTCACGCTTTAGCTACACGCGATTGTAGAGTCAGTGTTTTTCGCGTACTACTTATGAATACTATTATCGGAGCACCGGTGCTCCTTTTCAATTATTTCAATCGCGAAAGTAGAATCTTAATTTGTTCGTCGTTATAATATGCGGTCGGGTGCATAGTCCTTTATTTTTCTTTTTTTCTTATATTCGCTATCGGAAGTAGAGTCAGTGCATCGCTGAAGAGGATGTTTTAGGCGACACTGATAAAGTGCGAAATGTAAGTATCTTTTAAACAATTATCAGTTTCCGACGGAGAAGTAAATTACGCAGATTTAGCGGCAGATTTTAATGTTCTTTGCGTTCTTGTTTAGTTACAGTTTGCACGCTTCCTGACGGTTGGGTTCAATTGAGCTGCCTCGGCGATGTTCCTGATGTCTTCCACGAGTACTTCCTTGGTATCTGTAATCAACGAAGTAGTGAGTCGCATGCGTTTCGCTTCCTCCGGTCCCCAATCATGTCGTAGGACGATTGGTCCAAAACGACACGGGTGACTGGTTTTATTTTTTAGTAGCTTCGCGAGCATAGTGACCCTCGAGTATAGTTTTTATACCCGTCAGTTGCAACGTTATTTTCTTGTGTATTATTTGTTATATCAGGTTAGATCTGCCTTCTTGTACTCCGCGTTTTTTAATATAAAATAATCAAGAACCGTAGAAATATTTCTTACCCAAAAAATATTTCATCAAATAAACACTGTTCCTCTATTTCGATAAAAATATATGATGCCATTAACAAATACATTGAACATATGTATATATATTGAGGACACTGTATACTAAAATTTATAATTTCATTTATAATCAAGTGAAGTTTGTTTTCACTATTAAGCAGTGCAGAAGTCGGTTACCCTCCGACTTCGTTACTGCAAGTGTTTTATGATTATAGTAATCATGCATTGAAATAAATAAATATAACGATACGTCTATTAAAATCAGCATTCAATACGCCTAGCGAATGATAGCATTTAACATTAATTTTCATACGCTTTAGTCGATTCCTTTTCGTGTGAAATTTATTACGGATTATGTACAAGAAGGCACTTTGTATACGGGTAGATTTTCATATCGGAGTAGCTATCTTGAACAATTTATTTCGATTAAAAAATCACCCGAGGCTTATTTAATATCTTGTCCATTTTTCAATTAAATATTTCATTGCATTTATTTCTTAATTGCATACTTGTTCTAGTAAATTCAGTTTCGATGACAGTCATTTTCCTTAATGAATCAATTATTTATCAGCAATTTTCGAGATTTCATTGATATTTCATAAATTATGAAGTCGAGTCATTTTTAAAGAGATTGAGAATAAAATATACTAATTTTACGTATACTAATCATCACTTTTTAGATCAGGATTTTCAGGTTTAACCCCTTCCGTGTTCATTGCCAGGAACTCACTCACGTGCCCAGGTGCTACTTGAGTGAGTGAAAGGCAATGGGCACGATGATCCTATGGTTTTAATATTTATAGCAATGTATGGCGGATGGCAATCGCTAGTGTACCGTGCACGACGTATTTTCCACATTGTGTGTGTATGTGGTTAGGCCGTGGAATTGCGTCGGCTCGGTATTTTGATAAAAAATTATAAACAATTGCAAATATACGTTGAATACCATAACGAATTATGAAAATGCCACAAAGAATAGAGTACTATACGAACCAAGCGTACTTGGTTGAAACAAAATGTATAATGTATTTTAACAATCAATATTTTAAACGAAAGTAATGCACAAGCGTATACGTTTTCGCCCATTTACGCAATGGTCGCTAGCCTTTGTCAGCCGATTTCAGGAATTGGTACGTACCCTTAGAGTGTGAATGATTGTATGCCAAGCTCGGGTGTCGGGGGCGTCCCGGGACGTCTCTCTAGTGTAGGCTCTTGCGCCCGAGCGTTTGATTGAGAAACGTGGAATGAGGTGTGTTTGTGTGAATGCTTTGCCATTTTTTAAATATAGGTCTAGGTAGGATAGGTAGTATACCTTCTGGTGTGCCTGATAGATGTAAGTAGGTAGGGCCGGGCAGGTTGACACAGTCTCTGGTCGGGTAGGCAACATTTCGCGTGTTCAACCTGTTTCAGGAAATCTGATTTGAAAAGTCGACGGTGAAGCTGTGGCGCGAACGAAAATGCGTTCGCCTCTGGCTTTGCCTATCGATTTTTCGAATTCTTCGCGGTCGCGATCGCGATTCGGCTCCGAAACGAACGTGTCGCGTTATGCTCGAGGCTGCGCGTGTAGGCGAAGATCGATTACAATTTTACTCGTAATCTTTACGATTTTCCATAATCGCAATTTTTACGATTGTATTTGGTCGTGATCCGTCCACGCGTGTTCCATTTAGCTACGCGATTTAGACTTTTATTTATTTTTCCTATTGTTTGCGAATAGAGTCTCGAGCCTAGACTAAGTTTCAGCGGGCATTGCGCTCGAAGAAAAGAAGAAGCTAAATGCCGAAGAGGCCCGACAAACTGTCTCTCAAGAGGGCAACTACCAATGGCTCTGCATCCTTTGGATGGAGAGCCATTCTTTCTTACTATTTCGTCACTATGCTCGTTTTTGCATGCTGTAGTTGTAGTTTATTGTTTCCAGCACTCATCATCGTATTGGGCGAATCGCGATTTTTATTAACATCGCGTACGATTGAATACGGTTTGCATTAGAGTTGCGAATAAAATCAAATCGCTCCAGTTGTGATCATTTACATCGCGGTTTGGATTAGAGTTGCGAATTAATACAGATTCGGGTTTGAATTAGAGTTGCTTTTATATTAGCGTTGCGATAATAATTTTTCGCGTTTCCTTTCTATACAATTTTTAATTAGCATTTACAGTACTGTAATATTTTTCGCGATTTCCGAGTCGCGTTGCGACCGCAATGAAATGCCCAAATTGTTTCCTGAGTCGCCAAATGTAGCTACTAAAGCTGCATAAGGTGATAGTCTTGGATACGACTATCGTGACTTCTCCGTTATTAGTGTTGCGAATTAAAAACGATGGTTGCAGTGAAAGACTATTTCCTGTTTGCCTATTTTTTTTTGGTACACGTATACGAAGTACTATATTAGAGATAACGAAGCACCAAACGCGATTGACTTTGCGCGTTATGCAGTAAATTTGTGTTGCGAACAAAAGAGGTAATCCACTTACGGTTTTCCATCTGGCGTACAACAAGTGGACGATGATTAATAGTGGAATGCCCCTCTGGCTACTGAATTTCTTTAACGTTCTCATTTATTATTCTCCTTTCCCTTTCCCCTTTTTATTAACACCAAAAGCGAGTTGTTTCATCTTAGTATCCAAGTAAATGTTTCTATTTGTAATTCATAATTATTATTCAGCATGTTTGAATTTTGGAATAACATGCTCCCTTTCTACTAAAGCTACTATTTTTTCACAGTTACCAATCTTATAAATGAGTTTGTTACAGAATTATTAAGGTAAAGAAGATGTCAATATAATAGAATACTAACTCAAGTAAATTGCAATATGTAAGTAATCAGAGGCTCGAAAGGGATGCTGTATGGAGGAAATTATACGATTCAAAGGAAATGGTAGAAACAATCTGGCTATCATACCTAACAAATATCACTAAATTCTTATAAACTTTGATCTGTTTCAGGTTGCAGGATCACGATTTTAGTGGAAGAAGATTCGTTAGAAAATATATCTTTCCCCTTTCTTTATATCCCTTTAGGTTTTCAGTCAGGCACATAAATGTCACTTGTCCAAGGAAATCTGTGGCTAATTGTTGCGCCCCAGTATTTATCGCAATTATTGTGCCATTCATTGATAGATACCTTTATTTTCCAATGATATTGTGCCATTTATTGTCAGATACGTTTGTCTTCCAATGGTATTTCTAAATTAAATCATTCTTTGAATAGGCAGGTAATTTCCAAATTAAATTAGCTTTCAATCAGGTAGGATGTTTTAAGTTAAGATTTAATTTACCTTAAGTATAGGTAGAATTTGTTTAAACTGCGTACATGCTAATTTATATCACAATCTTTATTCTTTAGTTTAAGCTACAATTAATCATTTTAATACATCCTGTTTACTTGAATGAACTATAAGCTAATGTGTATCATAATCATTATTTTTTACTTCAAAAGTTTTAACAGTATCTTTATTTCCAGCTCTCGTTACAATTATTTATTTCAATAAATTTTGCTTACACAAACGATGTGTATGCTAATTTATATTATAATCTTGACGTTTTACTTGACTTTGGCTAAACGGAATTTTTTACTTTCAGCTCACGTTGAAATCATTTATTTTCTTACTCCCTTCCATTGTCATTTTGCGCGTCGCTTGCTCATCAAGCGTGCTGCAAATATACATCAGAAGGGAGTAGCGTCTAATTTAAAATAATAATACGTTACGCCCGCTGGCAATTCAGTCTTATTGTGTCAAGTCGGACGCGAGACACGAAAGTCCATAAGATGATAGATGTATTCTATATTTTGTTATAAGTCCTCGACGGTACTTCTAAATTATTATAGATTATAATAAATGTATTATGTATTAGAAAATATCGTATCATAATATAATTATAGAAATATTAAATTTAATACAGATTATAGGAATATTATTAAAGATTATAATAAATGTATTATGTATTAGAAAGCATCGTATCATAATATAATTATAGAAATATTAAATAGATAAATTATAATTTTTAGAAAATGTTATGTGGAACGTAACACTACGTTTCGCGTGCAATCCGAACCTCGAATAACGCGATTCTTATAACGCCACATTATTCTGCAACTTAACTCCGACGTTGTACAAGGATTACCTGTTCGCCTGGCCCTTCCTTTCGACAGTATTGTTACGCGATTCCTCAAACATGTTCTCCGATTGCTTGGATCGCTGCGGAATTTCAAGAAAATGCTGAGTCGCGATTCGCAAACGCTTTAGCAGCGATTTGCCGACGATTTTTCGCTAGAATTACGATTCTTAACACGCCGATCGATTGTTCTGTTCGTTCATCACGCGGTTTTCATTTTGACTGTGCTCGTTCACCGATGCTCGCCTGTCACATTTTGTCAACATTCTTCACCTCGCCGTTCATTTGCCTTCCATAAATAACTGCTTAGCAATCAACCGTGAATTTACCGGAGGACGATTTGATTCGTTTAAAAAATTTTCTGCTCGACGTTGCCGCATCTTCCAGACCATTTCGTAATGTCTTTATCTTATTTTCATTTAAGCAAACGATATTTTGTAAATTGAACGTGTTTGAACAAAGGGCGCGGCGAAGAATTGAACGCTGTCGTTCACAATGATAGAATAATGAGGCTTCGGGGAATAAGGTGCAACTTTTCAATGCATTGTCGGCTGTTTTGCAAAATAATCGCGTGACCGATTAGCGGCTGTAATCAATCGTGAAATCGTTCGAAGCAACAGGTAACTCGAGCCGCTGTGCCAGCGATAATTACTCGTAATTATCAACCAAACAATCGATTAATAATGTGCAGATGCTGCACGCATAACAATAATCGGCGTGGTTTTTTTTTTTTCATTAAAGCGCAATGTTATTTTTCGTTTAAAGTCGGTATTTGTTGATTCGGTTAATATTAGACTTTTCATTTCGTGGTGTTAGTTTTAAAAGTTTGCAACAATACGAAGAATTATTTCACTTTTAATTGACTTGGGCGATAATTTCGTTGTTGTTGTTGATTTAGTTGATATTTTTATATTTCGTCTCGCATATTTGCGAAAAATATTTTCCGCCTCGCGATCAGTTTTAAAATCCTATCTGCTTGTGCGTCATATCGCAAATGGAAAAAATATCATTGATATATTTATGAAGAGGGTCTCTCTTTCAAAAGTAACGTCGAATCGCTCTCTTCGCTCTCGTTTTATTAAATTTGTTTCCTCGACCTGATACCAATTATCGTAGGAAATTTATAGTTCCGTTATGGAAAGCGCGTTTCTTCAAAACGATCGAAACGGCATTAATTCACCCTAATAAACAACATTAATCATTTCAGACTTCTATCAATCGTTAACGCCCCCGTGTAATAACAAGTTCCTCGAGTTAATTATTTCACTTTCCACGAAACGAATGCCGCAATTACTCCACAATATACGCGGCCACTGAACTGTGAAAACCAGTGAAAAAAGAAGTGTCCGCAAGCATCGCTTACCTAAAAGGTTGGCGTGCAATTTAGAATTCCTTAGCGTTCACCGTGTCCACTAAGCGGAATAATTACTTAATCACATGGATATTTTAATTATAAACCACAATTATACGTAACACGTTTCGATAAATCGTACGATTCGCATCGTTCACGTATTAAACACCGATCTGTATATATCCGCTCGACAAGGCAGCAATGAAAAATAGAAAGAAAAGAAAAAAACGTAACAGTGCAGGCTGCAAAAGGAGAAAATCGTGAAAAGTTGTAGAACAGTCGGATTAACTGTTTACACTGGTGGCCAGAATGCATTATATAACCAGAGGTGAAACGATTTACGTCTGTCCCGGTTACGAACGAGTCCGAGGTATTGACAGGTTCCTTATAATTCACAAAAATACTTGAAGCAAACTGAACTGGTTGTTAAAGCGAAATATTTTTCTGACACACGGTGGAACTTGATTAACGTTTTAATCGCCAACGATCTAAGGTGTCATAAGAATTCCTTGTGCACCGTCGACGACGTCGCGTCGTCGAACGTTCCTCAACCTTAATTAAGAACACTGTCGACGAAGCGACTGCGGGTGATAAAACGTAGAAACGAACGGTAGATCGTTTTGTTACATCGAAAAGGAGCACGACGAAGATAAATTCGCTTGAATTTCCTGGTAGAAAAAAGTCGTTCACTCTTGGTCAATTTATTAAAAAACAAAAACAACAAAACTGGCCATCCCAGTTATTATCGAACACTGGTCGATATTTGTCCAGCTTGTCGATGAGGAATTCCACGTTGCACGCACGGCTCTAAACGGAGCCAGGCGTAATAACAGTGATCCGACAGAAACGTTGCGGAAATTTTTATCCGACGTTTCAATTCAATTTGCAATTCGTATAAATGTATTACAAAAGGTCAGGGGGTATATTGCAGAGGTCGCGAAATATACCGCAACGTTCACAGGATCAACGTCAATGTTCGCCATTAATCGGAGGATTGGTTATCATTAACTAATCGAGGGATTAGTTATTATTAACTAAACGGAGGATTAGTTATTGTTAACTAATCGGAAGGTTGGTTATGATTAACTAATCGGAGGATTAGTTATTATTAACTAAACGGAAGGTTGGTTATGATTAACTAATCGGAGGATTAGTTATTATTAACTAATCGGAGGATTAGTTATTGTTAACTAATCGGAAGGTTGGTTATGATTAACTAATCGGAGGATTAGTTATTATTAACTAATCGGAGGATTAGTTAGTATTAACTAAACGAAGGATTAATTATGATTAACTAATCGGAGGATTAGTTAGTATTGACTAAACGGAGGATTAGTTATGATTAACTAATCGGAGGATTAGTTATTGTTAACTAAACGGAGGATTAGTTATGATTAAATAATCGGAGGATTAGTTATGATTAACTAGTCGGAGGATTGGTTCTGATTAACTAATCGGAGAATTAGTTATTATTAACTAATCGGAGGATTAGTTATTGTTAACTAAACGGAGGATTAGTTATTGTTAACTAATCGGAAGATTGGTTATGATTAACTAGTCGGAGGATTGGTTATGATTAACTAATCGGAGGATTAGTCATGATTAACTAATCGGAGGATTAGTTATGATTAACTAATCGGAGGATTAGTTAGTATTAACTGAACGGAGGATTAGTTAGTATTAACTAATCGGAGGATTAGTTAGTATTAACTGAACGGAGGATTAGTTATTGTTAACTAATCGGAAGGTTGGTTCTGATTAACTAATCGGAGGATTAGTTATTCTTAACTAAACGGACGATTAGTTATGATTAACTAATCGGAGGATTAGTAAAGATTACCAGGGTAATCTAAGAAAGTCCATCACAGCAGTCACCGCGGTCTTCATCATTATTTCCTTCAGTACTGCTCGTCGCACGAGTTAATCAAAGGATGTAGCGCCACCGATGGCCCGGAGCAGCTCACGGTGTTCTCAATGTAATCGTGGAAGTTGCTCTCGATTACCCACATCAGGCCCTTGTAACCGGGAATAACAGCGGTCGGCAGTCTGTATTCACCGGCCCTCTCCACCAGCAGGAAATTACTCTGGTGGAACGGCGTGGCTGTGTTCCACATGTAAATAGCCGAGTCGCCTGAAGGATAACGAAAGCGATACGTAAATAAAACGATGCTGAAAAAACCGCGACTGGAACCTCGAACGAATTATTCAGATTTGAATGATCGTTTACCCTTCTTCCTGAAGAAAATGGCTGATCCATTGTCGGTGCCCAGTAACACGATCTTGTCCTTCTTTCCGCCGATGTCAACGATAGAACCGTCCGCGTTTCCGCTTCTCAGATTCGAGGTCTTGATCGCGAACATTCTGTTCGAGCCGAGATAACTAAAATAGAGGACAAGGGAGTCGGAATTTTTTCGCCTGGCGAGTGCCAAGTACAGGGCGTCAGGTTTTTCGGTGCCGGAAGTGACGCCCGACGGTAGGACGACCCGGTAGCCGCGATCAGTGGTGGCGTTGTAGACGACGATGGCGTTCGTGCCGGCGTCGGAGATGTATATGAAGACTTGGCCGTCCGCTGCGTAATCGATCGCCATGTATTGCAAGCGAGACGCGGAAGACGCCAAATCGCTCAGATCGATCACCTTTACGACCTGGAACGAGAGTGATACGTGTTTCGTTCGCGTGACGAAAGATCGTCGATGCCGGGCCATTGTGTGCACGGGATCGCTCGAAAGTATTGGGATAGTTGATATTCTTTTTGGTGAATTGCTTCGGGAGTTCAGTGAATAAATGTATGGGGTCAAATGCATATATGTGAAATATAATAGAGGAATATATACATTTTATAATGTAATATAAAATATAAATAATTAAAATATATATATTTTATTATATTATCAAATGAAATGTAATATCATGTAATATATATAATATTAAATATAAAATATATGTTTTTTATTATATTATTATATTATATTATATGATAATATAAAATATAAATAATTTAAATATTATATGTATTATATTTTATAATATAATTATATAATATATTATATAACATACAAATTTTTTTTTATTATATTATATATATTATATGATATTATATTTTATTTGATAATATAATATCAAATATAAATAATTAAAAAATATATATATATAAATATATAAATATAATATATAAATATATATAATATATATTATATGATATTATATTTTTTATTTGATAATATAATATCAAATATAAATAATTAAAAAATATATATATAAATATATATAATATATATTATATTATATATATATTATATGATATTATATTTTTTTTTATAATATAATATAAAATATAAATAATTAAAATATATAAATAATTAGAATATATATATTTTATTATATTATCAAATAAAATATAATATCATATAATATATATAATATACTAAAAAATATATATATTACATATTATATTTTTATATTATATTATATTATCTTATATTTCATTTCATATATAGAAAATGTAACTTACCTTTCCGCTCTTAACGTCGATTCCAACGACCTTGGGCGGACACCTGCGGACAGGTTGCTCCAGAGTATTAACGATACCAACATCGAGCACCCACAGGATGTCTTGCATATCCAGAACGATATCCACGGCACTTTGCAAGGCTCTGCAATTTCCCTCTTCCTGGATGGCCCAACACGGGAACGGAGTTACATGCGGCTCGCCGTCGTTCGATTTTAACGATAGTTCGCCCAACGTGAACGGCACGCCAGGCTTGTAACGTGGCAATGCAACGATGGCTCGATCCTTGTGTATCTGTGCCCTGGTTGCGATCACATTCCTGGGAATGTAACGACCGTTGCCCTCGTAAATGTTCCTTGTGCTCTCGCAGGGCCAGTCCAGACTGAGGCCCGACAAGGTGAACGATTGCGGTAGCACAGGACCCCCGTAACTCATTCGTAATATCTCTGTTACAGATATTACGCAGAAGAAGGTGCTGAAGAATGTCTTCATCCCGTTGTTCAAGGGTGCGATATATTGTTACGAGATTCTGTTCGATATCGTTTGGAGAAAATGTACTTAGAGGAACGATGCAATAATTCGTATAATTATTAGGTGAGAAGCGGTGGAACAATATGTAGAGGAGTGGCGAAGAAAAATAAATGGTTTTGAAATATTTCACTGGTTTAATTAGTTGGACAATTTAGTAGATTGTTTGGAACGGTTCGAATTAATTGTTAGATCACTCGAATTTGTTTGAATTTATTATTAGATTACTGGACGCGGAATACGTGTATAAATAATTACGACGATTAATCGAAGAGAAAGGATTGTTTAAGGTGTCTTACGCGACTCTTAAAGGCGAGTTCGCGATGCAACTCGAATGCCCGAATATGTGAATCCTATATCCGGCCGTATGCTTATATACACACGTGGCCGATCAGTTTCATTGTTGAACGATGCACACCTTGCGTGTTTATAAAGTAACATGTCCTTCCGTCTGTCGCAATACTTCCGCCCGGATGAAACGACGCAAGCTCTTCGGAAGCAACAAGGAAACGTATCCAGACAACTGTTTACTAAACAGCCAATCGTACAAGAATTTACACCTACAACACGAAACTGCTTTCCTTAACCACCTGGTTCAGTTATTAATCGCACTGTTTCATTGGCGATCGATTATTTTACGAAAAAATTAGCATCGTCGTTTTGCTAAAACTTTACGCAGATGAATTGCATACGATATAGTAATGCAATAAAAATTGTATAACAGATATGTTAGATTAATGTAAACTATAACAGAACTCTGTGAAATTAAATCAAATAAAAGAATCGTTGCTATTAATAGCTGGATTTAAATAGTTTAAAACAATTATAGAAATGTGTACAAGCTTGGATTTTCAATTCTTTTCAGTGGACCTTCCGTGCACGAAGCGCACGAAGAAACGGCGAGGGGCGGTGAAATGCGGAACGATTGGACGTTTAAACGTAAGCAAGAAATTATTTGAGTAAACAGCCGGATTTCGACACACGTCGAAACACATCACCTCGTATATAATTCGCGTAACCTTAAAAGTGTTTCAGTCCACTCGTGCTCGAACGTAATATATAAAACCCCGCAAAAGACGCGCAATGCTGTTCAAAGCGCAAACGACGATCATCCTGCTGGTCGTTCTAGGCTTGGAGGACGGTTCCGGTGAATTCCTAGATGAAAGGGTGAAATGGACAGGCGGGACATTTGAATGGCCCTGCCCTATATCGAAGAATATATTTAAAAACAGCGGAAAATACATCTCGAAGAACGTGATCGCGACCAGAGCTGCTGTACACAACGATGACGCCATTGTTGCATTGCCCAGGTAAGAAAAAAAGAAATCAATTAAAAAAAATTATTTAAGCATTTATTATTAATTTTATTTAAAATTATTTAGCATTTATTTAGCATTTAGCGTGCCATTGTATTCGACCATTGCATTTCGAGAGAGAAAACAAATTATTTAATCGAAAATTTTTAGACAATTTCACACATTTTCAGTTTTGTATGTCTCTATTTTTATGCATAGTTTATGTCAGGTGTTTTTTTAATATGGGAGATGGAGAGACAATTTCAAAGAAAGTCCGTTTTCCCTTACAAATTGATATTCAATGTAGATTCAAGCCAGGTGTGCCAGCGTCGTTAGTGAAGCTTGTACAGTCCAACAACAGCTGCGAAGCCACCTTGGTCCCATATCCATGTTGGAGTTTGCAGGAAGAAGGAACCTGCACCGCAATGCAAAACGTGGTAGATATTTACCTGGATCCACAGAACATCCTGTGGGTCCTCGATACTGGCGTGGTGAACACTTTGGAGGAGCCTGTACGCAAGTGTCCCCCAAAGGTCCTCGCCATTAATGTTAACACTGGAAAGGTAAGTTTGCATCGAATATTATCGCACTTTTATAATCTGCATGCGCCCCCTTTGAAATAGCAGACGTTGCTAATGCAGGACATTTCACTGCAGCATACGCAAGAATATCGTTTAAAAGTAGTCTCCAGATTTAATGATATATTAGAGCATTATTCGAGAAGAATGAAACATTTTTTAAAGCCAGGTTTGAGTGACGAGTACAATAGTTACAGATCCGACGAATGGAGATAAAATATTTTCATAGTTCATTCGATAAATTAACATATTTTGATTTAGAGTTAATCTCCTTTTGCACGAAATTTCTGGAACACCGTACCGTAGAAATATACTTAACACGAGAACGCTTCATGCTTGGCGCACAATAATAACAGGGAGGTGCGCTGTAATTTCCAGTCGTCGCGATAATTAAATACTAACTAAAGGTCGAACACGATTGCGAACAGACGCCATTGTAGTACAGTTCCAAGAAAGTTCGTTTTTCTGTTCCTTCGCTTGTCCTGCGTGCTGCCCCCTTTTTTTATCTTGAATCACAGAACAGAAGTGTTGCCGTCACGCTTATTATCTAAATTATTCTCGGGGCGATTGTTTCGCGCTACACTGACCCGCTAACAGGGATAATAATAGGGTTGCAATAAAAAAAAAGAAGAATGAAGGAATTCCAAGCTTATCGAACGGAGCGAATCGTTGATTATCCGCGTTGCACGACTGTACGCCGTGGTTGCAGTGCATGCGGGGTCGAAATACTGTCACGACGGCGAAATGTTGCAACCGTTGTCCTCCCGGCAGTTCCACGTTTCGAACGAGCTAATGGAACTCGCGTCTCAACGTTCACGTTTCGATCACGTACACGACGGTATAAGGTTAGACTCGTGGTGGAAATATAGTCACGTTCCGGTTTCGTTACGCAATATAATACCGTATTGTATTAAGCACTTAACGTCGCACTAACACCCGCGGTGATTTAAATATCGGCAAACATTGAGGTTAACAATAACACTGTCCCGGACCATGACGCAACAAAGAACTAATGGGGAAATCCTTCTCGGCCGCAGGTCGTAACTCACATGGGCAGATATTTCGGTTAAATCGTGTACTTGACCCACATAGAAATTACCTTTCGATCGGCGCGTTAGTCATCGGCTGAGGTTAATATCGATGGCCGAAAATATTCTCGCGTCGGCCTCTAACGATTTGCTTTTTTCTTATTCAATACGAATCGATTCAAGTTTAATATCTGCACATATATATCTCGCTGTCCCATTCGCCGCGCCAGTCTCGCAATATTAACGCTGATCGTCGCTGAATATGCGTGCAGCGATAAAGATAACAAGTTCCAGCGTCTCGAATTGATCAGTCGCGAAATACGGCCGCCATTGTTCGAATCGAAATACCCGTAACCAAACCCGTGCATCGCTGTACGTTCCCTTAAACAGCCCGCGGTCGCGTAATCTAAATCGACATCTGCGAATTCCTGGGAAAACATTCGCGTAACGTTTAATCACGAGGCGGCCCGACTTTCCCAACAGCTGGTGAAGACCGTGGAATTATCCGAGCTAACGAATCCAGCGTCCCGTCTGCAGTACGTGGTGTCAGACTACACGAAAGACGGCAGGGTGTTCATCTACGTGTCGGACGCTGCATCGAGGACCATCCTGGTGTACGACGTGACATCTGGTCGCGGTTTTCGCTACGTTTTACCTCGAGCCGTCACCGCAGGTACAACACGGAGGGACGTTTTGTACCTGGCCCTCGTCAGACGTTCGGACGGCAGCGCTTGCTTAATTTTCACGTATCTGAGCGGCAGTCGCGTGTTCTCGATCAGAATCGAGCACCTCAGGAGGGGCCTGGTCGACGGCAAGATTCGCGAGATCGGTCAGAAGCGGAAGAAAATCATCTTCTTGGGGACGGACAACGGCAGCGCCCTCTTCTTTCGGTACGAGGGCCAGCCGGAGGTTTACAGATGGGACGCGACCGACGCGTTCGATTCGAGGCGCTTCCGATGCGTTTACATCAGCGAGGAGTGTTACCTGGCGACGCACGTCGTCGCTGATTACGAGAGGGACCGGATGCGGGTGCTCGAGTCGAATTTCCCGGATTTCATGCAGGACACCGTTGGATGCGGCGCGACCCAGGCACTCAGTCTCATATGAAACGGCGGCCAGTTTTTGGGGGGGTTTTTTTATTAAAAAATATTTTGCTGCAACGGAGTTGTATTGGTTTTTTTTTATTTCATTTGTTACTCCCCCCTTTTTGGTTCATTCTTGTTTTCCATTGACGACGACGAGATCGAGGACACGTTCGATTTATCTAATCTCGTACGGAGTCCATTATTGTCCCAGATTTATTCGATTAAACGCTGAAAAGCGTATTGCCGGTACTCGACGAAAGAATGTTCCTCGAACGTTAACGAACGGACGTCTTATGTCGATGTTAACGTTCTTTCGCCCACTGTCGAACCATTTCCGCTTGACAGACGCAAGATTCTGACGCGCGTGCGCGCCTCTAAAATTTCCGCAGCGAGGTGGTAAAATCGCGTATCAGAGTTATTTTAGCGCGGCGTTGAACCGGCTTACAATGGGAACCAATAAAAACCACGCGATCGCGGCTATTTCCACGCTAATGGATCAAACCAGACCCGCGGATCGAGATGCAAATCGTTTCGTCATGTTGGCCGTGTATTCTGTACGCGGCGGCGTGCAAGAAGTTTGTCGACAAGAAAAACGGGAGGGGAAAAAAAAACGAACGGGAACCTTTCTCTCTCGCAATCGCTGGTCGAACGGCGTTCGATCGCGATTAGTCAAAGTTAGTCTACGACTGTACAACAAGAAACGGTATACCCTTTAAGTCCAACGGGTGGCAATTTATTCTAGCATCGAACAACTAGAGGGGCGACAAAACCTGTAGAATTTACAATACGATATCGGGCTATATTTTTTTCCCCTTCCACCTGCTGCACGCGACGAGTAACCGTGGGGCAAGTCACGCGACTCGCGAGGTGTTTACACCGCGGTCACGATTATAATGGCGTCCCCTCGCGACAGATCTTCGTAACGCTTCGTTGAAAACATATTTTGAAACGACGAAAGATGTATCGATATCTGATTGATTCGTGAAGTATCACCGATCAATTGGTTCACTCGAACGACGCGCGGCGGCGTTGTTACAGTTGAAACAATATTGCCCCCCCTCGTTAAAACGCCACGGAAGAGTCACCGGATACAGCTGCAGCCCGGACAGACGAAACGCATTTCCCTATCGTCTTCAGCCAGACCTAGTGAAACGTTCGTGGGTGTCGTTGTCTCCATTAAGCTGTATCGAATTGCCGCGGAAACCGGGAAGCCTTTCCATGAAAATCGATCGTGGTGTCGCGTTTGGTTCCCGGATCGGATGGATCGGTGAAAGTTCGTGCGATATATTGTTACGCGTCCAACGCCAATTCCAATCCTTTGCTATCCCGTTCGTATTAATTACGTTCGCGGCGCTCGACGCCCGTAAATTGCCAGCAATAAATCCACCTCGTAAACGTTGATTTCCATGCGTATAGCGCGTCGAAATGAAATCGTAAGCGTTCCGCGGATTATCGTTTCGATTTACCATCGGCGGGCAACTCTATCCGAATCGATCTCGAGAAACTTTTAAGCGTCCGCGTTACTCCACTGGCGATTCTTTTCGCAAGCTTTCCGGACTTTTGTTTCGACGGAACGTCGATAGGTGTTTCGTTCGTTCGTTTTTCCATTCCGATCAAATGGGAGCGGATTTAAGTTCGTTCGAACTGCTTACGGTAACCGGCGGGTTCAACGCGCACGATTATCCCCGGAATTCCTTGTTCCTTGATACGCATAAAGGTCTGTACGAGATCACGGTCTCTTTTAATTAGCTTCTTGCGTAGCGAACGGGCGTGTACGCTGGCGAAACATGTCCCGCTATGGCAGGGATAAAAGGGGCTCGTTAGCGGAACAGTGGTAGGAAGGCTTGTAGTTCAGTCGGGAGGATTTACGATTCGCAACCTGATAGTAAGTTTGTTTTCTCACCTGTTTCGCCGAACGCGTGAAACCCCTTGAAGTTAACGAGGAACAATTTCAATAGTTTCACACCGGTTAATTCACGTTTCCCAGTTACAGATTGCATTCATTAAGAAATTCGAATATTATTTCAATCCCCTGTATACTAAAGGAGTCTCTAGCAACGTTAATTAATGACACAGATTATTATTATTATTATTATTATTTATTTATTTATTTATTCTGTTTAACAGGTAGCAACCCTTTATGTAGAATGTAATACCTTTGGTTTATGTTGTAATAATCAGTATTAATGTCTAAACTAAATGTAATGGCCGTCTAATCTAAGTTTAATCTAAATCTATGTCTAAATCTAGTAGCTTATATAGTTCACTTTTGAAAATAGAGGCACTGACATCAAAGAAGTTGAGTTTACGGAAGTAGAGATTTGCTGTTTTGTACATTCTGTTCAAGGCGTCGGATGTAGTGTGTTTCAGTAATGATGTTCTAAATAGAAGAGAAATTATTATTATTATTATTATTATTATCATCTCGACCGACCGATAATAGATTTTCAGTGTTAATTTAAATACAGTTAGGTGCGTTAATTTTATTCGTTCTGTACGTATAATATTTCAAACGACACTTGAGAGGAGACAGCCCGTCTAATTTCATCAATTTTCCGACCATTTTCGTCCCGACGGAATTAAGCGAAGAAGCAATGGTTACTTCATTTTTCGATCTAAGTGCGCGCAATATGCAGAAAATATAATTTCGCCGATCCTTTTAAGATTGACGGCCGCGTTACGTATTTCTGAACGCGATTAGAATATGCAAGGACGAAAGTAAGTACGTCGATGACTGGCAACTGATTGCGTCGCCTCGATTATATAAAGTCGGAAAGCCAGAAACGAAGAAAAAACGGAGAAAGATCGCGAGGAAACGTTGAACATTCCTCTCGCGTGATAACGTGCGGCGGTCGCTAAATTTCGCAACTCAGCGTCGTGATAACGGATGCGCGGTGGCGGATGGAAACCAAATAGACAAGGGAAACGGAAAAAAAGTTCGCCTCGTTCAACGCGTACGCGTAATCTCTCGATTGTAACCGGCACTTTGCATTTTAATATTAATGCGCGACAGCCGTCGTTACATAACGAGAAACCACTATTTTTGCACAAATGTCGGTTTAAGCTTTCTAACTCGAGTCATACCCGGCTACCACTATTATTTGCATTTTGTTGCACCTCGTTCAATCACATTTTCACGCAACAAAACGCTGGGCATCCCTCGATTCAGCAAAACGAAAGAATGTCGGTTTAAGCTTTCTAACTCGAGTCGTACTCGACTACCACTATCGTTTATATTTTGTTGCACCTCGTTCAATCACATTTTCACCCAACAAAACGCTGGTCATTACTCGATTCAGTAAAACGAAAAAATAGCATCTTATTCTACGAACCCAATTTCGCTCGAACGATTAATTCGTTCTACAATAATTCCAATCGGTAGATAAGTTTAATTCCCTTCGATTTCCCGGACCACCCTGTATATCCCACGGATCTTTTACCCAAAGTTCGCGTGCAGACTTGTCTCCAACAGCTCCCGTTTTATTCTTTTCGTCTACGGGCTTACAAGAGCGTGCCGTTCGACCATTTTCTGCCATCGATTCGATCGTTTCAACGGTACCGATGTTCACGGTGGTTCTCGAAAATCTTGATAACCGCTGGCCAACACGGCGCCCGCTAAACGATCGATTATGTTCGGCGAATTGCAATTACCGCGATAATATCGAGCAATCTTTCGCCGTCGGAGAACCGCGATGCTTTTCGCAACAAAGTAAACACCGTGACGATCGTTTTTTTTTCGCGCACTCGCTATTATAAGACGAGGCGGATCGATCGCGCCGTGTAATCCGCCAATTGTGCGGCGATTAATCGCGCTCGGTTATTCAGATTACGCGATGCGTTACGCTAATCTATTATTACACGCAGCGCCCCGCTGACGGAGTACTTCATTCAATCGTATCGACGGGATTACCGTGGAATTTTCATTCAGCGCGCTCTACGTCGATACGAATGGCGAACGGAAAGAATTCGCTATTTATTTCGTTCAATTATTTCAGGCAACGCGCGCGAAGAGTCGTGGTAATAATTTCTGTTTTAATTCTTTCATCGCCGTCTAATCAAATTGGAAGCAAAGTATCGCGAGTAGAAAAGGAAACAATGGGACAATTATTCGTTCGAGACAATTGATATTCGTTCGGCGTTCAAGAAAGAGGAATACAGTAATGTCTCGATCAGTGTTCAGAATTGTGTCTACGATTAGTGTTCATTTCTATCCCCACTACTTGGGGTGGTCCCCCCCTGAAACCAGCGAAGCGTGAAGGGCCGAGCGTGTAATCCGAACCCAGATCGAATGTCGGTGAGAGCCAACACTGATGCAAGCGGGATTAAAAATTCAAACTTGTTCATTTTTGGTCCGTTTTAAATGAAATTTTTCCAAAATGTTCGTTGCAATCTCGTGATTAAAATGACACCAAACACAATATGATTTGGATAATTTTTACTTGTCGCGGTATTAATAATTTTATTCCCCTTTATTATTGTTTCCGATGACAACTGCAGTTATTGAAAATAATAACAAAGCAGAATAAAATTATCGATACCATGACGAGTAAAAATTGTCCAAACCATATCGTGTTTGGTATCATTTTAATCAGGATCTTGCAACGAACACTTTGGCACAATTTCATTTAAAACGGACCAAAATTGAACAAGTTTTAATCTTGTATCCTGCGCACGATTAGTGTTCACATTCGGTCCCGAGCGAGGTACACCAATCGAGACATTACTGTAGCTTGAAATTATTCGACACGACATCCATTGCACGACTGGTCTCGTGTACGGATTACTCGCGAGCCCAAACCATCCGTAGTTAGTAATGTTTTTAAGCTTCGCTCGTGCCCGTACCTGCGCACAGTTTCCCGGACGAATGTTTCACACGGTGTCCGCGTTACACCGTGAACAATCGTGCGACAGATAAGTCGAACAGCTAAGCGAGGTAAACACGATCGAAGAGCACGAAGCGCGTACAAATTTTACGGTCAGCTGGACGCGACGCAGTCAAATGAATACTCGCGCATCCCCGTCGTTAATCGGTGGGCCTGTGTACCTGCGGTGACACAGGTACACGCCCAATTCTGTGTACGCGTATGCACTGGTGTAATGCGGAACGGTATTTTTCCGCGCGTCGAACGTGCCCAGCTTGGAAAGTTGGAACACGACTGCTCGATCGCGTTCGCCATTGTGGTGCGCGTTTCGCGATGCAAATACCGCCTGTACAGGGTGTCCGAGGTTCTTCCGGAAGAAACATTCGCGGCGTGTTACGGGCGAGAAAAATGAGAGATAAGAATTGCACGACGAAAATCGATCGGCGAGGCTTCATTAGAAATGTTTCATATAAATTGCGACGACGCACAGTGGGGTATTTGGCCCGAAAAACCGGGCAAAAATATTGTAGCGTTGTTTATAGGCTCAATGTCATAATGTAGTAGGCCATTGAAATCGTGTTAACGTCAGCTACAATGTTATGAAATTAAATATAAATTTTAAGATTATTTTATAACATTGTAACTTAATTTTTGATAAAAAAAAATTGTTTTCGAAATTGTATATATTGAAGTTTGTAGATGTCTGAATACCATTTACCTTTTATTTGAAACATTTTTTTTTAAGACTGTTCAAACCCCATTGAAAAATAGGGTGAATAGTAGATTTGGTCAATTTGGTGCGAACTCTCAGGCGACCCTATTTCGACTAAATGCAGCGCAACATTAACGTCTTAAATGCCAGTACAGTAATTTTTACTTTTTGGGAGTTGTTTTCTGACAAGTTCAGGAAAACCCGATCGTAAAAATGTTTATCTGGTAACGAAGGCCGTTGACATGATCGGTTCTTGCGACCAAACAGTTACCCTATACCTGTAACATAAATTAACTATAAAGCGTGAAACCGGATGAAACCGGAAGCAATTTTTGTTGCATTGTTATCACAAACCTTTATCGAATGCAATGACACCAGAACGAGCTTTTAATGATGTTAAATACTATAAAAAAATCGTTAATGAAATCTTGTAACCGTAACGAAAAGTACTGAAATATTGATTATTTTCAAATATTAATAGCCACATAAATATATGCGCTAAAAGTGTAAAATCTGTTGGAAAGTGTAGTATATATCTACCTTAAAAGCTTCCATAACTGGAGAATTTACGCAAATTCCTTAAAAAATTAATAAATCGCCAATAAGCAACGATGTTTCATAGAATGCTTAAGAAAGAAATGCGTGCCATCGAATCTGCTAACGTTCGACGAAAAATGCCCCTCCCCGATTTCGCAAATAAGAAAACCAAAATCGATGCATCGTTCCTCGCATATTTAACTATCTCGGACAACAAAAATTGTTGTCTCTCGCAAAACTTTGAAAATTGACTTTTACAAATACCCCACTGTGCGACGCGTCGCGACGTCGAAATTTTCTGCCGAACACGTCGTGTCCGGAAACACCACAGACACCCTGTACGTCCTGCCATGCGTCCGCCAATCTCCGATTGCTTATTCATTGCATCGAGCCCTGGGACTTGGCTATTTATGTTCGACGATTTTTATAAACGAATTCCCTTTCGTTTCGTTAGTGCAATAATTCTCTTGGAAACTTCGGAACCCCGAAGTGATATCGATGACAGAAATCGTGCGAAATAATTTCCAAGACGGTGCTGTTGCAATTCATCTGAGGGAGAAAATTAGCTTTCCCTTGGGGTCTTCCTGTTTGTTTAACGCAAGGGTGAACAAGGATTGGCGTTCGAATTATTAATCGAAATTAATAATTATTAATAAATAAAATGAATAATCGAACTCCCAAGGGTGGAACGAAGCTTTCTAAGGTACAGTTCGATGATAAAATGATGAGACGATCGTTAATTGTTAAAGGATATTTTATAAATCATGCGTATTGTCAACTACATAATAAGGAACGATAGTCGTTCGGGGAAACAAGACAACAGAATGACCGTTTATTAAACACCTCATTAACCTTTCCCGATAATTTACCGTTCCCGAACCACGCTCACTTTCACGTCTGTTTAATAGCTATAGTGTTCCAGCAGCACTTGCTTCGCAGCCTCGATCTGTTCTTCGTAACGAACGGGAAAGCATTCGCGAGTGGTGGCAGTTATTCGCAGTGACCGGCTCAAACACATTAGTAACAACAATTAGAAAAAACGTGGCCAACCAGTCGAATAGAAATCAGTAATAATTAAGCGCCATTAAAATAGATGCAACTTGAAGATAAGATCGTCGTTGAATTCAAATATCCCTGGCGAACAAGAAAAAATCCAGCAGTGATTGAAAATTATCGTTTGCGTAAAGTTCGCGTAGCGACTATTCTTTTCTTTCCTTTTATTTTTCCTTTCGATTATTCTGAACGCGGACGTGCCTCGTTGGCAAACGTTCGCCGCGTATCCGCCCTGTTTTGCACGGTCGGCCATAGAAACGAAGGAAACGCCACGATTTCCCAGCCTCCGTTCCCCCATGGGAATTCTCGCGGCTTCCCGCGATATTTCAAAATTCTCGCGAACGCGAGTCGAAAACGTTCGCAACGCGGCGAATTCTTGCGCAGTTACGCCGTTACACCGTAACATTGTCGTCGGGCCCGACAAGGATCGACACCGAGGAACCTCGTCGCGTCCGTCTCGTTGGAATCGTTCGTCGTCTCTGAAGAAACCGCGCCGTCGAATTGATCGAATCGCTTGTCCCGGGACGGGCAGTCCGCTCGACGAAATTGTTTCAAAGACGACCAGGGCGCCCCCCTCCCCTCCCCGTTACAATCGAAAGTCTCGCGAGACGAATTAGAGTTAGAGCTTAATCGAATCGAGGTTGTCCCGGCTGGCAACGAGCACGTTATTTATTACGAGGCGACGGTGAAAGGTTGAATTTTCGTTTCGTTTCTCGTTTGGTAAAGAATTCGTTTTATATAACGCGAAAATTCCGATTGCGATATTGGTACGGCCGAGCGAGCGGCAATTTTCTCGAAACAATATATCTGACGCGGAGATTTTCCGTCGTTCGCTTTCAGCGTTAGCCAAGAGCGCAGCGCAGAGTTAACCGTCCGGCAAATGCGCGAAATGTAAGTAACACGGGTTCAGGTTTCCTCTGCGTGTCAACCCTTTAACGAATCAGAGCATTTGTTGCGAACGTTTATGATTTCGCGAGTATGCGCGGCGTTTTCTCGGTAGGGGTTAAAAAACGATTCGTGCTCGATCGCGCGACGGTTCCCTTTTGTATTCGTAGTCGTCGTATTTGTAGGAGCGTGAAAACCGTCTGCTCCCGATCTATGGGAGCTGTCTTAGAAGGATTCGTCCCGAATGCGGCGCGGTGCAGATTAATCAACGGTGTAAAGGTTGGGTATAGACGAGTTCGCTACGGCTGCCACGCAGCACGGAACGAACGTGTTTGGGCGAATATTCGTTCGTTTGGACGGTAGCGTGCGGCAATACGGCAATGCCGCAACACAAAGGGATTCGTTGCCGCAGTGTGGACGGTTTTTTTCGGGTTTGGTTAGGTTCGAGTCAAGGCACAGCGCGGGATTTAAATGGGCGTTCGGGACAAAACTACAAAAATGCATGTAATGTATAAATAATGAATGCTTTTATAGCGAAAAATATCGAACTAGTTGTATGACATAACATCACCATAACAATAACAACAGTCGAATTCCTTACCTACCGATAAATGATTATTTTGGATAAAAGGTTCAAAATTCAACATGATTTTTATAATGTCCACTAATTTCTTGGAATTTAATTCCGCATTAATTCGTCTCCGTTTCGTTTACAGTATAAATCTGTCTGGCCCCCTTCTTTTCCCTTTTTTTTGGACTCTTTTAACTCATTGTAAGCTGAAATTATCACTGCGCTACTAGCTATAATCAGAGCGTCCTCGTTTTCCATCTTCAGCGACGTGCATTGAACTGACGGCGAATTCGCGTTGAAATTCGTGGTTCGTTCCAAGCGCGGCGCGTGTTCGTGGTAAAAACGAAACATCGCGCACGCCTTGCAATGCCGCGTTACTGCCGCGTTGCACCCGCAATCGCGCTCGTTTATACCCACCTCAAGAGATTTCGAGCTGCGAGCGCCCTAGCTGGGCATCTGAGGTACGTCAGCGCGGGGCCAGATAGCGCACCTACCCACGGGACACCATAGACCGGGAGAAAAAACGCGACCCTTGAAACCGTGGCGCTGCGAAAAACCCGAACAGCGCGTCTGTTTTGGCGATCACGATGCAGCAGAGCATTCTTGCATCGATCGCCGATCGGAACGGTCTTGACAGGAGTTTAACGGAACGTTTAATAAAGAATAGCTGGATTGAGCGTCTCAGATAGAGCGGCCCTACGTATTTACGCGCAGCTATCTTCTGGAACGTGTTATTATTACATTGTATTGTTGTGAACGAAAACGGTACTCTTACAGGTGGCAGCCGATCAATGCGGCGATTGAAACGAGATACAGCGAACCGCGGCACTCGTTGCTTCCAATCGGCGCACGAAGAAAACGGCAATTGTGTAAATTATGATAGTTGCTAGTGGAAGTCCTTGATACGTAACCCCGTTGGAAAGTCCCCGGAACTATAGACCGCACCCACTCTTGCCGGTGCGACGGTCGTTTTTGGGTGGCGGTTCGAGGCAAACATAGAAAAAGGGAAGAAAAAAAAAAAAGGGAAAGAAGGAGTGTGACAATTTGGCCTCAAGGAAATATCAAAAGCGGCGGCGGTGGTCTGGACTTTTAGATGACTGTCGTGATATTCAACCGCAGTTGCGCGGGGCACGTGTTACGGAGTGTTGCAAACATTTCGACATTGAGAGACAAATAAATGTGGAGCGACACTTTGACAATGCCGTTTCGTTTCTTCTATCGATACGAGCCATTTCGTACGCTCGTTCGTATTTGTGAAAGATCGTTGCAGTGGACGCGTTAATAGAGACGACAGATGATTTTTGGTCGCAGAAACGGTGCAGATTGAATGGTTAAGATTGAGGAGGTTTTTATTCGATGTTAAATTTCGATTAGAATTTTGATTTAGCGAGAGAGTTAAGTGCCCCGAGCACGATTGCGTCGTTCTTGTAATTCAGAAATGGTTGAAATGAAATTCCACCGGTTCTCACCCGGACTACGATTACGTTGGCACATTCCAAGTGGGCGTTTTACGTAGCCAGCGACTGCGGATGCTGAATGCCAGCCTTTGTGTGTAGCATTGTCCATATATCGCTTTCTCCGCTAAGGCCAGTCGTATTGAGCGCACTGCTGTCTCGAAATCCTGAACTTCCAACGATCGCACTCGTTGATCCAATCAGATTCTTCGGAATATCTTGTGGCATTAGATAGCTTAATATTTCACGTAGAGACAGATACACGTATAGACATTTACCGCGCGCCTGTCATTAATCGTTAATATCCTCCCACCGAATTTATACTTTCACACGAGTAAAACAAAGTTTTGCAAGGACCTAATTCTTTTCCTCCCTTTCGTCTTCGTATTATTATTATCGACTTTGTATTATTACTTTTTCAAAAGAAATGTTAATCAGTTCGCATCCATTTATCCATGATCTATTATCATCGTCCCCTTTTTAAATAAATAGTAAATTTAATTTTGCAGGTGGATCCCCTTAAGCACATCCGTTATCTTTCTTTTATAATTAAATCGTATTCATATAATGCATATGAAATGTTTACTGCGCACCGTTAACCGCCAACAAGAGAAATGCATCGACCAACATAAGAATGAACTTACCCAATTACGGCTATGCACGGCACATTCGATTTTCACAATCCTTTATTACAAAAATTCCGACAACCCTTCTGCTCAAGCTGTGTTCCAGAACAATTATTCTTTCCCACGCATCGCGTTCAATTATTACTGCAATACATTATTATGCATTGTCTTGTCTTCTGTTCTCGAAACAACGTGCCCGATTTTCTCCAATTTTCGCTAACGAAAATCTCGCCACCTCCGACGCACACGAGCTCGAGGCAGCCCGTAACCTTTCGCAAAAACGCGCCCACCTCGATTCTCCTCGCGCGTTTCACAAAGGTGTTTACCCCCCTCGTAGTGTCGCGCAAGGATCGTTCCACGTACCTGTGCGCCGTGTATACGTGCGCTTACACAATACGTCTATTTCATACCGCAAGCTTGCCTCCTGTCTCTCGGCTGGCCAGGATCCGAGCCGATGCAAGGAAATTAGATCAGTCGTGGTTCAACCAGCGGGAGTTGGTACACGCTTGGCGAACGAACTCGATCAGTGGTGTCAGAGTTGACACGATTCTTCCGCCGCGGCAGATTCTCTTATCTTGGAGACGATAATCGTCGTTCGACATGAGGTTGGTCTGGTTGGAAATATTTATGTTAATAATTTTGTCTTCCTCAGCTTGGTTCTTGGCGGCGGTTGTAGATATATGTTTGCTGTGGGGGGTGCGGAACGATGATAAAATTCTTTCGGTTGCGATGGTACTTCGAGCAGGATATTACTGGCAAGTAATGGAACGTTTGTTCAGTAATATTTAGTATTGGGTCGCGTACTTGGTGGTCGAACTTTGAATCGAGGTATTTGAGCTTTGGTGGAAAAATTGATTCGAGGCCATCGAGAGATACTTTATGTTATTCAGGTTCGAGCAATTTTTAATTATCTGATCCGTCGAATGGGCGTAGCGATGCGATGAATGCGTTTGCTAAGAATATGGAAATAGCTCAAAATAACGATAATTACCATCACGAATTATTTGTTTCATATGCTCGTGAATAAATCGCGAAAGCGATTGGTTATTATCATTGATTTGGTAGAGGCTTGACTAATGCGGAATATTGGTGCGAATAACTTGCTGCGTCCAGGCGACGACTTTTTCTTAGAAATTCGATTGATATTTGAAATTTTTACCTTAGACTATCGCGATACGTGAAATATTTATTACATAGTAATGCAATACTGGCACGTACGTGTACATCTATTTGTAACGATTTAATATTTGAGCATTAAAAAGCTTCGCATCTCTATCGCGGAGTGACGCGAATTGTTTTACAACACGGTGAACAGTTTCTGCGCGTGTTCATCGAATTTTCGTGAAAACAAGTTTAGTGAACTAAGGTAAACGGCCGGTAATGGTTGTCGATCGTGTTTTGAAATGTACGATGCATTGTACGACGCATCGTTCGCGTCTATTCAGCAGAGAGATTCTGCGGCTTTTTATTTTACAGAGAAACCAACATCGCGGACGAACGCAAATTATCGACATTACGCAACGTTCGAAGATCGACCGCAGAAATTTAACGATATTGGAGGCACCGTTGCACTCGGTCGATGTAAAAACTTGTCAGTACGGAAGACAGGGGACGTGACTTCGTTGAAATTCCATAAACGATAACTTTCGATTGGCGTAAAATTGGAAACACCGGTTCGTGCTCCGTTACCTCGAAAAATCGCACGCACTTCCGTTTTTTCTGTGCCCGAATTATGGGACGAAACAGACATTTATTTCGATTCTTCGGATGTTAACGATTTAAAGGGGAAATGAAATGAAATCGAATTTATAAATTCGTATAAATTTTCGTTCAGTCGGTTTAATATAATATTAAACTTTGATCAAATTCAATTGATTAATTGTATAATAATTGCATAGAATACTGTTGCTAATATATTCTTTTTAATCAAGTAAACACGGTATCGCTGAATTTCCTTCACACCTCGGCGTTTGCACTAATAAAAAGGCGAATAGCTACCAGTTCCAATGATCGTTTCGACGAAGAAAAAAATCACATAAATTTGAATTACTGCTTTCACATTTTCCGTTGACACCTGCCGCGATAATTTATTTTCCTGCCAGTTATTGGGCAATAAAAGATTCCGATCATATCAATACTTCCATACCGCAAATTATTTGAACAGTGCATTTGCATAATAATAATCTATGTTATTAATAATAGTATCTATATTAATAATCGTTATTAATAATAGTAATCTATATCAATAATTTTTATTAATAATAGTAATCTATATTAATAATTGTTATTAATAATAGTAATCTATATGAATAATTGTTATTAATAATAATAATAATCTATATTAATCATTGTTATTAATAATAATAATGTACATTAATAATTGTTATTAATAATAGTAATCTATATTAATAATCGTTATTAATAATAGTAATCTATATTAATAATTGTTATCAATAATAGTAATCTATATTAATAATCGTTATTAATAATAGTAATCTATATTAATAATCGTTATTAATAATAGTAATCTATATTAATAATCGTTATTAATAATAGTAATCTATATTAATAATCGTTATTAATAATAGTAATCTATATTAATAATCGTTATTAATAATAGTAATCTATATTAATAATTGTTATCAATAATAGTAATCTATATCAATAATTGTTTCGATTACTTCGACAACGACTGATACTGCCGGGTTTAACAAAGTTAATTGTTACACGTGTAACCACCGTATAAACGTCAGTGACACAATTTCAATAAGAAAGTACGTTACGTTATGCAGATCGAAACCGTGACTCCGCACGAGACGCAACCTCTCGTTTGCGTAACTGCGACAATTTACGATGCTATTAAATGAAAACACATCCGATGATTTCAGGATCAAGTTCGTTGAATCGGTGCAAAGAAAATCAGTCTAAACGACCATACAGAATACACTTCAGAATACGACAAAAATTTGTCATTCGAAATCAAAGTTTCGCGGTACCACGTGGTTCATAATCGACGCAAATTTCGATGCGCGCAAACTTCGATACGGTATAACGTTCGGATCGAGGGTTAAAAGTGGTAACGAAATATACCCAAAGGAGACAATGGTGCGATAACGCTCGCCGCGTGATCACTCCGGTTAAAGGCTATAGAATCAACGTCATTGTTTCACTGGCATTGTGAACGCCGATCGCTGGGAAACAAGGGGAAAAATGACGTTCGTAAACTTGTACGTTCGCGTGTCTTTCGTGCGCTATGCAAACGTTGATTATTCAACGAAGGCTAATTCGAAAGTGTATATCGATCGTTCGAATCGAAAATCGTTCGCTCGTGACTTTCGCGTCGTTAGAATTTATAACTCCGGCCAGCGGGCACGTTCGAGGCGCGCAATAAAAGGAACGGAAACGAAATTTCCATCACTCGTTGCCGCATGAACAACAATCGGACGGGTGAAAATATTTGCGATCGCTAGGGCGTCCCAGAACGATAAAAATCCGGCAAATTCCTTTGAACGATACTCAATGAAAAAAATCTTGCATAAATCGCGAACAAAATTCTGCTATTTAACGTGTAATTGTTGCTGTTGCCTGTCGACAATTAATCGCGAAAATCGACAAACCTCCAGAAAATACCCGAGTACAGTTCGATGCACCGATAATTCTAAATACATGGTTTAATTTAAGTGCCTGCTATTGGTAATGGGTTCATTAAATAACTCTTCTCGTTGGTGATTTTATAATCATGATTTTATAATCGCCAGTTAATAAAGTATATTAACCACGCACTGGTAGTGACTTCCTTACTGTCGCAATGGTCCGAAGGAACTAACAGCGTCCAAATTAACGGAACCGACCTATAGCACAGTCGACTAATCTCGTGTGCGTACCCTATGGCCTCTTATATAACCGACACATCAAACCTTATAAACAAAGGATTAAAAGGAACTGTACAAGGCATCCCCTTTCACGCGAGAACGAAACGTTAATTTTTGTATAGATTTTTATTCAAAAAAATCTAACACCTGCAACACTTCAGCCGACTAAATAGCAACTGACGAAACGATCACGTTTATTCGTAATTATTCGACGTGTCGAACGCTTAGAATCGTAAGTCTTCCAAGACGCTTCCGCAGGTTGCCCACGCCTCCCACCGAGAAGATCAACGATCGTTCAACTTCGCCTGCCCCTGTCTAACGAGTTCCATTTTCCTCCGTAGGTCGTTGCTTCCGGTTCTCCTGGCGGGGCTATCCTGGGCCACGGCGACCGGCGAAATAATGGAGACAGTAGCGCAATGGCCGCTGCTGGATTTCGCGTTGCCCTACGATCGGCAATTTCTCAATCAGTACCGTCCGGAAAACGTGGTGCCGACTGGTATAGAGGTCGCGTGGGACAGGATCATCGTGAGCGTTCCTAGACTGCGGGCAGGCGTACCGGCGACCCTGAACTACATCCCAAGAAATCTTCCGCTGGAAAGCAGCCCGCAGTTGCAAGCGTATCCGTCCTGGGAGTGGCACAGCGCCGGACGGGGCGATCTGAATTGCACGAAACTGATCTCCGTGTACCGATCGAGGCTGGACAGGTGCAATCGATTGTGGGTTGTGGACAGCGGCGTGATGACGTCGATCGACGATTTCACGCCCGTGTGCCCGCCTAAGCTGATGGTGTTCGATCTGAAGACCGATCAGCTGGTTCGACAGTACACGTTTCCGCGACAGGTTGTTATTTCCGCAGTTTATTCTAATTTCTTTTCATCTGACGGATTCTTTTCGATACCGCGTCGGCGCGTCGGTCGAAAAAATGAAATTTGCAATGGAAACGGTTTCTCGAATATATTCGGATGTTTCTATTTTATTTATTTATTCTGTTTAACGGGTAGCAACCCTTTGTGTACAATGGTAATACATTTGGTTTACGTTGTAATAATCAGTATTAATGTATGAACTGAATGTAATGACCGTCTAATCTAATTCTAAATCTTATTCTGAACCCAAGTGGTAATTGTAATGTCGAATATTTTAATGTCTGAGAGAAATTCACGACCGAACGTTTAACGGAGGAAAGAGAAGCGTGCGGCAACGATTTTACTTTCGCAACACGAATTGCGAACTGAGAAACATTTGAATCAAATTGTTCGCGGTGGGTTGTGTATTTTGTATATTCTTTATTTTGATGGCCGCGAATTAGAAACGAGGTGATATGTTGGATTTGCGTATCGAGATTGTAGTGTCGCGATTCGATGGCCAACGTCGCCGACTTCACTCGCGGAACGAATGTCTTTAAGAAGCAGAATCTTTTGTCCAGGTACTTAGGCCCAACACGCTGATGACGAACGTGATAATCGATGAAACCTCAGCGACAACCTGCGACGACGTTTTCCTTTACATAACCGACACAGCCGGACCGGGTAATTAGATATTGTCGATTGGTCGTTTATTTCTACCGTGTCCCGATAATAATGGTGTCGCCGTTTTCCTTCAGGTTTAGTGGTGTTCGACGGCGCCACGGAAAGAAGCTGGCGCGCTGTTCACGCGAGCATGTATCCAAATCCAGATTTCTCAATGTACAAGGTAAGGCGCTGGTGTCGTTCGTCATTTCAAAGACGAAGACAAACATGTTTAACCAAGACTTTCCCCTACACGACATATTTCTTTATTTGTTCTCGGTTTCTGTGAATGAAGATTACTAAACTATTTAATTGATTCCTGCTTTAATTCTCTACACTGGGTTATGTATACATATATAATTAATTATAGTGTAGTTCAGTTCGTTTGTCTCTTAGCCTCACGGCCAAAAGATGGGACTTGGTTTACACTTATGTCTTCTGCTCATCCACACTCCACACACACCCATCCACCCGCCTTTTCTCTTTGACTTATCCCTGACTTATACCTAACTACCCTGGATTTAACCACCTAGTATTTTCCTTCCTTTTCCTCTCTAACTTTCTCAGCCGGTTCAGAGCTTTTTCTGGTCACCTTTCATTCATCATTTCCTCCAAGTTGATACCACCGTCCAGTTCCCTGAACTTATAATTAATTACATATATATATATATATATATGTGTGGATATGAGTAAAAAATGAATTAATTAAAAGTCAGGATCTCGAATTTACACAGCTATCATTATTACTAATAATTCTAATAATAATTACAGTAATATCGCTTTTCCTCCAGTTCCGCGACGAATTAAACATTCCTCCCAAACCAAATTCTACGCTATTCCGTGACACGAAAACATTAATATACTCCGAAAATGGCATCTTCCAGATCGCCGGCGACACTTTCGAGCTGCTCGACGGCGTGGTCGGCCTGGCTTTTTCAGCGAGACTGGGAATGGTTTATTATCAACCTTTGGCGACGGATCGCGTGTTCAGCGTGCCGACCACGGCCCTTCAAGCCGGCCCCCTGCCCTTCGGTGAACAGTTACCTGTCACCTTGGTGGGCAGGAAATCCAGCCAAGGGCTCGCGTTGGCCATCGACCCCCGCGACGATACGATCCTCTTCGCGCCGTTCACGGAAACAGCTATCGCCGCCTGGCAGCCGCAAACTAATCGGCAAAGGTACGAATGTCGCATGACCAGCCCTTCAGTCACCGATAATATGTGAGGCCCGCGGATCCTGGCCCAGTCAGGGTCGATATTATGCACCAAGCTAGTAGTCAGCGATACGACTACTGCCAAGGGCCAGACCAACACTCCGCGTTGGCTAAGGCGACATAACAATGGCTAAGATCATCCTTCTCCTCTAAAATTCTTAATATATATAGTAGCGGAATACCACTTGTAGTTAGAATTGTTTTGGACACGACGCATACCATCGCTCCGTCGCGCAAACTCGTCACGGTGTTCTTATATAAAAACCTCTTTGCAAAAGTAATCGTTGCACACGATTTCGCTTACCCCGGAATCCAACACGAGTACCATTGTACTGCGCACGCGTCATTAATCTTCTCGCAAACGGCGACGTCTCACCTTGCCGACAGGATGAGCCAAGAATGACCGCAATCGGTATTCTCGTTGCACGTTTCGAGGATGTCTTGTCTCTGTGTACACTGTCATCCCCGGTGTTGATCTTGTCTGAAGCGACAAACTGCAAAGGATAAATGTAAACGGGGCTCGATTATCTTTCGCGTCGCGTAACTGTTTCGCCATTGTTTCAGTGGAATTGTCTAAGCCGTTGGAAATCATACAGTTTCATTAAAAGTCTCACACGTGTAAGAGAAATCCCTAATACTCGAATCGAAGTCTCGATTAGGTATTAGAATAATTGCGCAGGCGTGTATATATTAACAAGGTATTCCGTTTATTAATACTGTCCTCTCTCGACCGTAGTCTATACGAGAATGCCTTCCTTCGGCAAAAGCGTCGGTCGTGAAGACGCCTACGTTACCATGGCCCTTCTTAACCATTTTAAGGTTCGCCCCGAAAGAAAGCTACGCTAGACAAAGACAGCGTGCATCGGCGAAATGCACGTGACCCGCCTCGGCCATTCCTGTACCTCGAATATTCTAACGCACGATTTTCTGAACGGCCTGTACGCATTTATCGTTCAATCGCCGACACGCCTCGAGCGCAATTCGAAACGTTCGAGGCGGAACATTTTCGTCGAACGCAACCGCGTTCAATTCGTTCTTCTTCGATTCAAATTGCGTTCCTCTTTCAGGATACTGGCGTACAGCCCGGAGAAACTGCAATTCGTCGCCGAGATACGTTGGGCCGACCGAGACAACGGCAACTTTTGGGTGATGACCACCAGATTCCAGAAGTTCTTCAGACGGGAGGTGAACGCGCGTGACATCAACATTCGTATCATGAGGCTCGCGCCGATGCAGAGCCCGTTGAAACACGCGATACTAAATACGTTCACGCAATCGTACTTCCCGTCGCAGTTCTACAACAACACTGTAGGATTCTAAAGGGGTGAATCGAGAAAGAAACCGTTCTTCCTGAGACTGAACTGAACGTCGAAAGTCGGTTCAAAGTTTCGTCGATTTTGACCCGTTGATGAACACTCGCGTCGACGCCGCGCGTCGACGACGTTTTTATCGAAACACTTCGGTCACGCGTGTATGAATATATGTTGTGCGGAGAAAAAGTGGAATGTCCAAACGAGAAATATAAATCGAGGGTTAACGGGTTTAAGGAAGAGAAATTTTAGACGACACGATGCTTGTATAATTGTTTTGCTCAGTTAATTTAATTAGGTTAAGAACGTTTCGTGGGAAACGGAGAGGATATTGTTTGCCACGTCGATAATTATGTTTCTACGGGGTCTCTACGCTAAGTTATCTGTACGTATGGAAATCGATTGCAACGAGGAATACATATTATTGGTGTAACGTCGATTTATTTATTCCTTCGGCGACGGCTTCGTCGCGATTGTAAGACCATTGTAGATACCACGTTCCACTGGATAAACGAAATTGCACACCTCGTAATCGTCCTGTGTACTAAATCGACCACGTCGCTCGATCCCAGAGCCCCGATCCCCTCTGTTTCAATATTTGACTATCGTCGTCGCGATAATAAATATTTCTCGCGCAAACATTTGCGGAAAACAGACGACACCGTATGAAACAAACCGCAGATAACCAATTATTAACAAACATTGGAGACGCGCAAATTTACCTGCCGTTATCTTGTCCGCGGGATGCGAACGACCGTATGGTGGTTTAAAAGCAGCAGAAATTCAAAGGTGACATCCATTTTGGAATTTCGGATCACGCGTAAACAATTTTACGCAACCTGCGGGAATTTGCAATCGTCAGGATGGAAATTTTCTACGTTTAAGTTCGTTTTATTCGACCAGCCTGTGAAGACGCGTACGCGCGACGGCGCGGTTACGTAATTGAAATTGATGCAATCGATATCTCGATTATTCCGTCGATCGGTCCGTCGAGAAATCTGGTAAACATCGTCGTTTGTTTCAACAACAACTTCGCCGGGGTATGATCGTCGAATCAAACGAAATCGCCTCGTTGCGCAATCGGTAAATTAGCCGGCCAATTAACACCTGGAACGCAATTGCGCGTGATTCATCCATGCAAATTTTTCCATCCGATCGAAGAGTTCGTCTTCGATGGAATATGGCAATCGCGAGGAAACACCTCCCTCAAAAGTGTTCGAACACGCGAAGCGCGGTTGTGGCAATCAATTTTTTAACGCTCGCTCGACTGTCTCGCAAGGAATGTTTTGAAAAAAAACCAGGAGAAATAGACGCAAGCGTGTGGACGTCGCCAAGAATGAATAAAGGTGAACTGTGCGATTAACCTGTTCACCTTTGTCGTACAATTTTTCGACGGGCTAGGTAAACATTTTAAACGAGACTCGCGGCATTTTTGAATCGAACGACTTCGTGCGAGTTTGTATTATTTTTTTAGAAACTTTGAAAACTTTGGTGGCAATGTTATTATCGTTACCACAGATATTTTCCTCGAGCTCTTTTTTTCGCTGCGGACAGCTCGATATTACGTCCAGCAGCAGCCAAGACATAGTTCGCTTTAACGCAGGTATTTCTAATTATTCGGGACGGTTTTATTGTTATTGCCGTTGGTAATTGCCGCCGCCGCTGCTATTCAAAACGCGGATCCCTCGAAGCGGTAGTAAATGTATAATAAACGATAACTGAGCGACTAGACGAGGGGAACAGACGAACGAATAGTGACGGTGAAACGAACAAAATATAAAAATAGCAAAGACATCGTGAACGATCAATAAATATTCTTCGCGAATACTTGCCGTTTCTAAACAGTTCGTTCGTTCGCGAACGACGAGTGCGCATCCTGAACCCAGGTATTCCCCATGCATCGACCTCCATTATTACACGTTCGTCTAACTGCATTCAATTACGAATGCAGGTCAGGTCGTCAAGCCCGCTAAAATTCAGCTCATCCGTAAACCTGTTTCCCTCGCCGTGGCCAATAAGGCCACGCACGCCCGCGTTGACATCCCAGCCTCGTTCTATCTCCCACGAGAGGATACGCTTGATCGTGACCGAGTGCGTTGCTCCATGGGTATACGTCTTAGCAGTCGACGATCGAACGCGACACCGCGAGCAACGTTCCGTTTTTGTTACGACGAACCGATCGTCTCAATTTGTCTCTTTCGTGTCGCCGCTTAGAAGATCCTCCCCTCGAATCACGGTCGCGGCATAAATAAATCACGGTTTCAATTATTGGCGACAATGATCGTCGTAACGAGTACAAGAACCGCGACGACGACGGTACAGCGAGAAGAAGAAGAAGAGGATTGAGAAGCTTCGTTGAAAAGGAGAGGAACCAATTGGAACCGACTAAAGCGTTTCGTAGGAACGAAACAATTATTCGCCGACGGCGTTCGACGTTTCAGTTCTTTCGTCGCCCTTTGCGGTCCGTAGAGAGTTTCCAATTTGTTTTGATCAAGTCGGCCCCGAGTAGAGCCGTGATCGTACGCGCACCCGGACGATTGTCGAAGATAGCGCCGCCTAATTTTCCAACGACGAACCGAGCGGCATTGCTTTCTTAACGCCTCTCGACGACGTTTCTTTCGGCATTAGTGAAAGTTCGACGGAAAGAAAGAGCCGGTAGACACCGAACGGCGATCGGCTCGAGAGGAGAACGGCCGACAAGGACGACATTGTGTTCCGATGAACGATCAATCGAAACGGAAGTAACGGGCAAGGCTCTCTGGCACAGCGGTGTGCCTCCGTGACCGGAACTCTGAACGCACCTTCCTCGTCGCTTTTAACGCTTTCGCGTTCTCGCGGCCGATCGTCGAGGTGCGCGTTACAGTTTAAAGTTTCCAAGGATCGGATCGAGGAGGTCCGGCGTGACAGCGATCGAGCGATTGGTCAGCAGCAACGGTAATCCTAAATTGACACCGATCCCGTCACTCTTTCAATTACGAGCGGAACTAAACAGTTAGCGGTTCTCAGGGCTCCGCCGAACGGCCGATAAATAAGGTAAGTCGGTTCGCGTTTTATCAATCCACGGTTCCGTTGTCGATTGGGCAGAGTCGTTTCGATAGACGCCGCACGAGAACGAAAGCTCCGCGAGAACGTTCACGATGATTTCGTGCGGTGACTCGTGAAAAATGAGACGCGCGATTGCGAAACGTTTGGACCGGATCGACGAACACACGATTACGACGAGAACGGAGGGTGCGAGGCCGTCGAAAAAATTCGAGAGGACGTGACTGCCTGTCGCCAAGGAATGTCTGCAAGCGAGAGTATTCGAAATGAGCGAGGGCAAGGGTGTAGGAATATATTAGAGCGGATGATGCGTGCACGGCAGAGTTGCCGTCAGGCAGTTGACCCGAGAGGTACTGCGATCGAATCGCTAGTAAACGAGTACGTAGCATTTTCTTCGCAATCGTTTCTTCGTTTCGTAGACTTCGCGCGAACTCGTTCTTATTTTCGATGCGTGGAGACATTTGTTGGGAGGCTGAGCACGAAGGATCCCGTTTGTTTTAACGCGCACGCGCTTGTATTTATTATAAACACGTGGGTCTCACGAGAACGTTGCCATCGATCTGGCAGCCTTCGCGTAGAAACGATTTACGCTCCGTCTTTACGAGAAATTATCGGACAGCGACGAGTGCGTACAGTTTGTTTTTAGAGAGAGATAGAGGGAGAAAAAAACGGAGTCAAGTTCGTTCGAGCGTTTCGTAAACGACGAACGACACAAGCAAATATTGTCCGCTAACGTGTCCCTGAAATCCGTGGCATACGTGAGATAAAATCACCCTTGAAATACAGCGGGACGACGCATTCCGTAAGAACGCTTCGTAACACTTTCGATCAACGACGCGATTGCGTCAGCGCTCGTCGTTGATCGATCAATTTCCTTCCGACGATTCTTCGGCGTGAAATGCCAACCGGATCTATCGCCAGTTAACGCTTTACCGACCGGTAGCGGTTCGTAAATCCTATGCCCTTTTCTATGCAGTTGGTGAGTTCCATCGTCGTAAAGGCTGAATCTTTAAAAACCGTATAAAAATATGGGTGCTTTCAGAGCAAAGCAACGAGTATCTGACTGCAGAGTAACAAATGCCTGCTACTTGTCAGCCTAACCTAACCGAATCTAACGGATTAATCAATAAAAAGGAGTCGATTAATCGACTGCCGGTCGGTAAAGTGTTAAGATATCCATCGGATCGATGCGTAACTCTGTTTACACCTTGCGGTTAGAACAGAAATGAAGCTGCCTCGCGCTGCGTTCCTCGTGCTGTTGGCGGTGATCCTCGACGCGGGTGCACACGAGATACTCAGGAGTATTTACACGTGGAAGGCGTTGGAATTTGCGTTTCCGAGCGAGGGTGCGAGAGTGGCGGCCATCAATAGCGGTGTCTTCATACCTGGCAATCCGGTGCCAATCGACGTGGACATTTACACTGCAGGTAAATAAGGAGGAGAAAAAAAAGCCCACGAAAAAAAAAGGATCGATCGCTGGGCCGGTAAGTGAATTTCTTCGAAGATATTTAAGATCGTGTGTTTTGCGTGTTGGTTCAAGAACAACGATCGACGGTGTTCGTCTCGATTCCAAGGTTCACGGATGGCGTGCCCGTGACATTGGGTTACGTCACCGACAAAGTGTCAGCGGACGGAAATCCGATAATCGCCCCTTATCCTAATTGGAACTACAATGCAGTGGGGAATTGCGATATGATCACGAGTGTGTTCAGAGTGCAGGTACGGTTTCATCGAATCATTCGTGTCGTTGAACGTGAGAGTTGATTTTTGTTTTTGTTTGTTTTTTTCTCCTCTGGTTTCGCGGTGAGAATATTTTCTCACTTAATCTAAAATAGTAATAACAATCTCACTTAATATCAAATTAAGACACCCAGGATAGTTAGACGGTAATTTATAGAAAAGAAAATCGAAAGTGCTAGGCGACCGTGGTTTCTTAGAAAAATTTTAATAAATTCAAGGGTATTTGAGGTGATGAATTACCCTTTCAATTACTTTTACGAGGAAATAGACAAATGAGTCCTTCGACGAGAAATAATCCTTGATCAGCAATTATGCTGCTACAATTGATTTATCTAGCGACTGTCATTATGATTGTTATTTTACGTCCACGGGCAGTTCCCGGTTGCCAGTTATGAATCGTCTATTGTGAAATCAAGCAGAAATATCCATTGATTTCGCCAAGGGATTCCCACGCTTGTTCCATCCATCAGCATTCAACAGCGAACACCGAGCGATAACGTATCAACTAACGCGTTTAACGCTTCCAACTTAATCGTCTTGCGCGTTTGGCACGCGCAGTTCTTAGCACGTTTTTCTTCGAAAGCATAAATCATTCGCGAAGAACCACTCTTTTCAACCAATTTCCGTTCCATCAATTGAAACATTCAATCTTCTCTAACATACACGGCTGATTTACATAAAACAAAGAACTGAAGGACTATTAAACAATTTGCTCGTAGACATTACCAGGTACCCGGAGGTATTCCCGGTTGAACAAAAATGCGCTAATTCTTTCACAGAAACAATCATAATAGTCAATCCTATTTAAATAATTTTCGGTTAAACTGCTTCGATATCGTACCAAATTAAATCCATACACTTCCCTCGCGGCATTCGCTCCAACTTGCACCACAATTATCCTAATACCAATAACAAATTAACCATCCGTGTCTTATCCAGGTGGACGAGTGCGGACGACTATGGGTGTTGGACACCGGAATGCTCGGCTCGAAACGAGTCTGTCGACCGAAGCTTCACGCGTTCTCCCTGCGCGATGACAAACTGATCACCCGTTACAGATTTCCTCGGGAACAATTCAAAGACGAATCCCTGTTCGTCACGGTGGCCGTCGACGTACGGGACACCGCGAACAACTGCAAGGACACGTTCGTGTACATCGCCGATGTGTCGGGATTCGCCTTGATAGTCTACGATTATCGCAACTCAAGATCCTGGAAGATCAATAACAATTTATTCTATCCGTACCCGCAACACGGCACGTTTCATATTAAGGGGGACACCTTCGACCTCATGGATGGAATACTTGGCCTGGCTTTGGGACCCATTCAGAACGACGACAGGGTCCTCTATTTTCACTCGTTGGCCAGCAGAGTCGAGGGATGGGTGTACACCTCCGTGATCAGGTATGCTGTGCTTTTTTGTTCACGGTGTTCTGCATTCATTAGGCTCGATCATTCACACGTTATCGTTCACTTTTGCAGTTAATTGGATCTGGTTACATGCAGAATTATTATACAAAACTTATTATATATTATATAACAATTATTATATATGATATAAAAGTTATGTTATATTATATAAAAATGATTATATATGATATAAAAATTGTTATATTATATAAAAATGATTATATATGATATAAAAATTGTTATATTATATAAAAATGATTATATATGATATAAAAGTTATGTTATATTATATAAAAATGATTATATATGATATAAAAATTATGTTATATTATATAAAAATGATTACATATGATATAAAAATTATATTATATAAAAACGGAGAGGATAATTTCGTATTTCTGTTCGATGCAGAAATTTTAGCCTCTTCCACGAGAATCCTGACGCCGCGGCAAGATCGTTCGTCGCATTCGAGAAGGAGAGGACGTCGCAGGCGGCCGCGGAAGCCATGGATCGCGATGGCGTTTTGTTCTTTGGACTGTTGTCCGAGCTTGCGATCGGATGCTGGAACAGCAAACAGTATCAAGAATTCGGCGGATTGAGCAACGAGATAGTCGCCATAAACCGCGACACTTTGCAGTTCCCCTCCGGCATGAAGGTACGAATAATCAAATTATCTGCTTCGGGAAATCTAGCATTCTCAAAGGTAGAAAGTGTACCTGGGGACGTATTAAGATCGGTACAACTGGCTATTATTGAAACAAAATAGATTTCACTTTGGAAGATCAGCTGATATTTTTGAACCGTTTATTTTGAAAGTGAACTGAGTGCATTTAAAAAAAAATGTAGTTAACATTTATAATAGTTACAATTCTGCGTGATTTTTTTTTCATTTTTAAACGATTCGCAGACAACGTGTTTCAGATTCGCCGAAATTTCGTTTAAGAGAAAATTAGCTAACTAACGAAACGATAAAAATGTGACTTAAGTTCATTTATGAACGCCAAAAACGTTTTACTTTTTACATAATATTTATTAAGCTGCTCATTTTAGTACGTTGCACATTTTTGTTATTAGTAACCAATATTTTTAATATAATTTCAATGCAGCCCTTCAAATATCTCGGCATCGAAACAAGTGGACTAGAGCCGTTTTTAAATTAACCAGCTCATTCATATAGTTACAAGATTTCCTGAACTGCTCAAATTGCGTTTTCGAGGCGTTGCGAAGAAGTATAAAATAAATTGCGTATCGTTTATTCAATTCGAAGCATTTTAAATTACGTCGAATGGGCTTGGTCTCTCCGCAAATTTTCTAACAAATCTGGCTGTTAATTTCGAAAATGCCACCTTCGTTTGCGGTAAGAAATACGCATACTGTTCACTTAATAATTACCATAAATTCAATAGGGTTTGCAAATGTAACGCTCTTGCGTACACGTCGAGCAGCGCGACTGTTCAAAACGGGCGGCCCGTCCAAAACGTGTCATTCGCTCATTTCCGTTTCGTTTCAGATCACGACCTCGCACGATAACAGACAAGAGTTGTGGGTCCTTTCCTCGTCGTTCCAGCGATACATGAGCGGTTCCCTGCACGCGAACGAAACGAACTTCAGAATCCAAGCGGCGTTCGTGGACGAGTTGGTCCGCGGTAACAAGTGCGACGTCACATCGTTAAGGCATACGCCGCAATGAGAGACAGAGCACCGCGGACAATTCTCTGCCACTTATCGTATGACCTATTGGCCCTCGTGGCGTTACACAATTTTCGCCAACAAATATTTCTTCGAGATGCAACGCTTCACACCGTTTCGTTGCCGGACTTATTTCCATCGTGGTGGTAAAAAATTGTTCACCGATGCCCGCGGTGCAGAGGATGCTTGAGATTCACTCGTCCGGAGACGTCGCTGTTTGGGTTAAAGAGAAAACGAAAAGTTCAGAAAAATATATTTATCGCGAGAGAGCCCTCGGGTGTTCCATATTTTGTTGCTTCGATGCTGCGGGTGCTGCGTGGAATATACCCGAGGGTGCACACTGATTTTGTTAATATTTATTATACAAATAAGGCGAATGGATCGGACGTTTTTATATTGAGGTATTAATTCGTTCGATGACAATTGCATTAATTATTGCTGATACACAGGGTATAGTAGGGTTAGGTTGATCCATTTGGTGGGTATTTAGTATTTACTGTGTTCGACGAAAGCGGGTGCACGTAATTAGTATGTTTAGGTCGATATATTTATTGGAGTTGTTAATATATAACCGTTACGCGAATAGGGATAAATGTTTAACGTATGTAACCGCGTACTTTGAATAATAATGTTCTTCCCTCGTTTGTTAAATGTGTCATTCAATTTATGATGCACGAGGGAACGGATAAATCGTCTCGAGAAACAAACGAATCTTCGGTGTAACCAATTTTATTGGAGCGAAACATTTTCCAATCGACAATATTTGTTAAATATTTTATATCAATTACCCGCGAATGCAAATGAATTTCATAAACTGGAAAGTTGTTGCTTTCAAATTATTCAACGGCGACGCTTTCGCTAATATCGTGCGATGTATAACAGAAACAATATTTTCAAAAATGCCAATAACTTTCTATTTACGGAGTGCATGCGCATAATTTATTATATCGTCCCGACTGGACTTATTACCACCATTATAGAACATTAGCATCACCGTCGTGAGTGTTTGTTCATGTCGCGACACCAAGCCGACGACATTTCAGATAAGCAACAAGTTTTCTAGGAATAAATTTGAAAAGAAATTTCATTCTAACGCGTACTTTCCGGAAGTACGTGTCCAATAATTCACGTAATACTACGTGCAAGTGTATACAACATTCGTTATTGCTCGTAAAATTGTGTACATTAAATAAATTATTTTCAACTTTCGTTACGTCATCGCTGCAGAAATTACTGGGCTATATTATATTTATCATCGCAAAGTAAAGCGCGAGCATAAGTCGGACGAATTTTCTTCGACAAGACGAATTCTTTTAATCGATCGTCGCTTCCGTTTTATGTAATGAAAATTACGACGAGTGCAATCGTTTGTACATAATATATTTTTCATGTTACGTACTTCTTGTCCTTTGCGCAAAAGTAAATACCATTTCCAAAAACAATTTCCGGTTTCCCTTTCACCCGTTCACGCGTGTACCGATCGGAGAAAGATGTCAAGGATCGCACGGCGTAATTTCTCGATACGTCTATCGTTACTGCGATACATTTAAACACGCGCGACACAATCGCGCCACCCGCACGTACGTAAACTTCCTTATCGACCAATTTCATTACAACCATCGCGATATTTTCGTAACTATCACGGCCAAACAAACGATTGTTAACGTATAATTTTACGTATACGCGATTCAAATTGCGCTTAAACGCCGCGACAAAGGAATGTTGCTTGTTTACCTTTCGCCACGCCGATTCGTCGAACGTTTTCAATATTTGCCAAACAATTATTCAACCCCGTTTCAGCCGGCCGCCAAGAGAAACGTCCCGCAACATCTGCGACAATTTAAACGCAGCCATTAACTATGCAATTATCCTAGAATATTCATTCGCCTTATCGTATTTTGCAACACGGAAGGTCGTCGTTGCGCATATTTATTGAACGGTCGCTGTCTATAGCAGTGCCAATCACCCGCAATATCGTCATTCGTTAGAGAAACACCCATACCTGCGTACGTATTGACACTTTCATTCCACGGGGACCCGCGCATCGTTTTCGTTCCCCGTCGAAACAGGCGAGCAGCCTTTCAAATTCGATACATTCCGGTTCACTTGAGCTCTCGAACGTTCCGACTTTTCGAACGCGAATTCGAGCGTTTCGAAGCTCCTTGCGATCGCTTCACGATCGTTCGAAAACTCTTTTAACAACTCCACGAGTCCCGTATCGAAAGCCCCGCTTCTCTGCCGCCAGACACGATCGAACGGAAGCGGAAGCACGGCAAAATGTTAACCTGGTGGGCACTGCTCACCTGCCTGGGACTATTCAGTTCCGAGATCGCGGCGTTCGGTCGTCCGGGACCCTCCAGGAGTTCGCTGCGCGAGATTTTCAGCTGGAAGTACATCGACTACGATTTCGGCAGCGAGGAGCAGAGACGGTCAGCCATCGAATCCGGCCGGTACAATCGCACGAACTGCATTCCCATCGACACGGATCATTGGAGAAGTAATGTTTTTGTCAACGAAAACGGCGCGACGATCGATGCACCGGGTGTTTCGTTTCACCCGTCCCTTCGAACAATCGAACAAACGTAAAATATTTCTTTCAAGACTTAACGTTCGTCACCGTGATAAGGGACAACGGCGTGCCGTCCAGTTTGAATACTATCAGCGACCAGAGGGGCCCCGGCGGACCCCTTCTGACACCATACCCGAATTGGAGTTGGGCGAGGAACGAGCGTTGCTCTGGTATCACGAGCGTCTACAGAGTCGCGGTAAATAGAAGTTGATTAGCAGCGGGGTACGCGAAATCGATATCGGGTCGGGTTAAAAATCAATGTACGAATGTTCGATGTTATCGTCGAATTTAATTATTTGTCGACCGACGAGATTCGACGGATATTTATCGAGGATCCTCGAGACGCATCGATCGATGTATCGAAATGCACGCGATTCTGTTCGAAGAAGTCGACCCCGGGTCCTTCGCGTTCACCCAGAAAAATAATTAATAACAACGATCCGTTGTTATTAATTATGAACTTTTCAACTTGTGCATGAAAACGTATCCCGCTTGGCGTAAGGGCAGCGACGTAAATCGCGATGGTAACGCGAAAATTGAATTTCAAACGAACTCGCAATAAACGAATCACCCGTTGCATTCGATAGATCGACAAGTGCGACAGACTGTGGGTTCTGGACACGGGCGTTATTAACAGCGACCACGTCTGTCCCGCACAATTGCTCAGCTTCGATCTGCGGACATCGCGATTGTTGAATAGAATCAGAATACCGGATAACATTGCAAGAAATTCAACCACGGGGCAAGGGCTGCTTATCACCCCGATTGTCAGTCCGGACGAGAATAATTGCGGCATGCCGACCGTAAGTATTGTCATTTATTTCCGTTTCACTTTAACACGTTTTACATAGCTCCAATTCATTTCATGAATATCTTGAATTGTGTTTGCGAAACGGTGCAAAGAGATGCGGTATAAATTGAGTATCGTTTCGTCGATTCGAAGCATCTTAAGGCACGTCGAGTGGACTCGGGCTGTTTCGAATTTTCCAACAAGTCTAGTTTTTAATTTAAAAAAATGGCTCGACTCCATTCGCTGTAAAGAAACTAATATTATTCACTTGATAATTGCTATCGTTTTAACAGGGATTGTTACTACCCGTACATTTTCATTTTTTCCTCGACTCTAAGTCAAACACTAAGTATCCAAGTATCTAAGTAACTTAAGTATCTCGGTTCAACTATAAACGGGCGTTCGAAATGGACAAAAATCTACATATCGCCTGTAAATCGCGAGGCATCGCGATAGACGCGTTTAAACGTTATCAATGAGCGGTTCAATGGACATTTCAATTAGATTTACATGTCGGACGTCGACGGCTACGCTCTCGTCGTTTGCGACAGCAGCGGTTGTCGTCGCGTGACGTCCAGCGCCCTGGATTACGATCCGAGGGCCGAGAACTACACTATAGAGGGTCAGCATTTCCAATTCAAGGACGGTGTTGTCGGAATGGATATTTCCAAAAGGACAGGCAATCTCTATTTCAGTCCTATGTCGTCGTTTAATTTGGGCTCGGTTAACACACGGACGTGCAGAAGCCTGTCGTGCGATAACGTACCCTTCCGAGTGTAAGTACGAAAATAATTGTCCCTCGTTCCATGCTTCGAAACCCATCTCTCATTACGAAGATTTTTCGTTTTCATTTCGTTTTCTATTTCGCACGACCATCTGATTTATGTAAACCGGCGCTAGATTTATTTTACTTCTCTCTATTCTCTATCTCTAATTTATGAACAAATTTCGTGCTCGATATCGTAACCCTACTTCTATATCGTTTGACGCGAACACAGCTTGCCGTGTTCCTTCTACGAAATTTCGAAGTCTCCGATCAATTTTCTATTCTCGTTGGTTACACTGTTTATCCGTGAATGACGATTGAATAATTTCTTGATATCAGGCAACACGATATTCTGACGACCCAGTCGAGCGGTAAAGTGGTATCGGCAGGAGGAATCCTTTTCCTCGGCCTCGTTGGTGACACGTCGATCGCTTGTTGGAACGAGGAGACAACACTCACCAGAAATAACATCGTCAGTATTCCACATTTCCACTTTTCCAGCTATTTCCGCGACGCTATTGTTCGTTCAACTAATTAATCGTTTCATGAATCGTAGGAGGTGGTTACGAGGGACCGCGTGACCCTGCAATTCGTCAGCGGGATGAAAATCCGGCAACACCGTGGATGGGAGGAGCTGGTGGTGCTCAGTAACAGATTTCAGAAGGTGGTGACCGGCACCTTGGACTTGAACGACGTCAATTTCCGTATTCTAACGGGCAGCGTTTACGATTTGACGCGACGCACCCGTTGCCGTGTGTCCGACGATTACTAATGTCGGTCGTGAGCGTGTAAAACGAACAGCGAGGTACGACGGAACGATTATTGTACGAGTTTATAGTTTCATCGATGTTGAAATAAAGTAGCCCGAGTGCGTAGAATACCCCATAGTTTCGGCGTTCTCCTTTCTTCGATCCTGAACCTAGCTTCTATTTCTTTGCAGAGATTTCGGTGTACGCGTTTCGTGCGTGCAGAGGTGAAATTTTCGCGAACGTTATATTACGCCGCGTGATGCTTGCAGCGCCGAGCAGACGATTCTGCCGTTTACTTTTTGCTTCGTTTCTTTGGTTTGTTTTCGAACACTGAGTGCGTTTAATAATGTGTCACCTGGCACATACGAGATACGAAATTCCGATGAATCTGGGCCGAACGAAAACAGTAGTTATCTCTACGAAGTGCTCATGGTCGTGGTGATTTATATTTAAAAGAAAGCCACCGGTCTCCGCTGAACATTCACTTGTTCGCGAGCACGCCGGTTAAGGATCAGTTTAATTAATGACAACCGTGGCAAGGTAACTGTGAGTTCGTTCGATAAGAACATATAACGACTGTACGTATACTGACATTTACTTCTTGCACATTTATGTATTCGTTGCACACCTGCGTTTATTGCACCGTATCGGATGCACGTCGAATATAATATTTACGTCGCTTCGATTTACAACAATAGAAAAAAGTTTCGAATAATTTAATGTCATTTAAACTGAACGGTAAACTGAATGCTTTGAGATGCTATATCCATCGAAGCTTCAGAACTTAAATGCATCTTAATAACGTTGCAGAGCATTTCTGTTGACCAAAGAAATGTGCTCGACCGATTCTCCAAAAATTGTTCGCTCGAAGTCGTACTTTGACCGCTCTGCGAACATTGAACCAGTAGATTACATTGAAACAATGTTTTTCTTTCGAAATTCGAAAACAAACTTTCCGACATTTGCCCACCTAAATATGCCATTTCGAAAGTTTAAATTCACTTAAAATTCAAACTCAAATTCAATTAAGATCGAGCTAACAGTCCCAACACTTGTTCCAGGGTACCGTCACTTACGTTTACAAGACGCCCAGTCGTTTGGGCCCGTTCGTTAACGTCGCAGAGTTTTCCATCCTAGAGAAAGCTTCTGCTATTTTTCTATTTCCCCTGCAGTACAAAAATTCGTCCCAGCAAAATGCGACCAGGGTGGTTCCTGCTGCCGTGTCTTCTAACGTTCTGCACAGAGCCAGCAGTTTCCGGTTCCTCCGATTGCCCGGCTGAAGGCTTGGAGGTGGTGCACGAATGGAAGTACCTCGATTACGATTTCGACAGCGACGAACACAGGGAACACGCCGTCGCGTCCGGCCTGTACGATTACAGACGTTGCGTCGCCAGTGACGTGCATCGATGGAAAGGTAAGCCCTCTGTAGGGGTCCTGCGCGACACCAATAATCGAGGCAATCGTTTCGAATGACCTCATCAGGTGTTGTCTGCTTCAAGATAAAACGTTCGTCACCGTGTTGAATTATCCCGGCGTGCCCGCCGCCTTGAACACGGTGTGTGAAAAAACGGGGCCAGGCGGTCCACTCCTCAGGCCCTATCCCGATTGGACCTGGGCGAAGAACGAGCACTGCAGCGGCATTATAATGGTCGTCTCGATCGCGGTACGTAGAACCATCTTTACGGAACGTTCGATGCCGGACGAACGTTCGGCGATAATTTGTATACGGCGATAAACATCCTCGATTTATTGTTAGATCGACGTGTGCGACAGACTCTGGGTGGTTGATTCTGGCGGGCAGTTCGATCAATCGATCTGTCCCCCGCAATTGCTCACCTTCGATTTACACACGTCCCAATTGTTGAACTCCATGGAAATACCGCAGCACATCGCCACGAAGTCAACGGCAGCGAAGCCAGTCCTGACCGGTATAGAAGTTAAAACGTCCACGTCGAATTGCGAAAATTTTCTTGTAAGAACGTTAAGAACGTAAGAACGTTATCGACATAATTAATTTATCGACGTATTACAGCGTTATCGTATCAAAATATTAACGCGTCATCGTATCAACATATTAACGCGTCATTATATCAACATATTAACGCATTACCGCGTTAGAATATCATAAGAATAATAATAATAGTAATATATCTCATTAATTAGCGGGCTAGAGAACCCTTTAATATACGGGGGATCGAAGAACACGCATAGTGTAGTAGCATCGTGTACAGTAAGCGTAAAGGGAAGAATGAAAGACAGAGGAGAATAAGAAATGAAATAAAAATAAAGTAGCACGTAGCGAGAGGACGCAAACTAAACGGAAATAGCGCCAGAAGCCAGAGAGAAAAGATTAATAATTAATATTAATATTAATACAGTTTCGTTTGCTTCGATATAATTTCGATACGCAGCTGGTCCTCAATATCTCGCTTCATGTCCGATCAGGTGTTCATTTCGGATTCGACAAGCCCCGGTTTGATCGTCTACGACGGCGCGCTTATGCGCCGTCTGCAGTCAAGCACAATGGAAGTGGAACCGGGAGCCACGACATTCCCCGCGGACTATGGGAAAACCTATGAATTGCAGTTCGGTATCTGGCCGTTGGCCCTGTCTACCTTGACGCAGAAGCTCTATTTCAGTCCTCTCTCCTCGTACAGCTTAGGCGTCGTCGACACCAGCGAAACTGAACGGCTGATGAGCGGCGTTGGCGTGCATTTTTATTCGTAAGCAAGAATTATTTAACGAGTGCTTCGCGTTGGTTCAATATTGGCGAACGTGTTAACATTTGAACGTACGTTTCAGCTACAAGCATATATTCGGGACGCAACCGACCGCCTTGGCGACATCGAAAACCGGGGCTGTCTTCGTCGGGCTCGTGAAGGACGCGTCGATTGGATGCTGGAACGAGTATAGAAATCTCAGCGCGGCTAACATCGTTAGTAATGAACAGATGCTTCGTTTCGATTTCTACCGTGGTTTCTCGACAAATAATAGCTCGTTCTAATCGCAGGCGGTGATCACAAAGAACCAAGAGACGCTTCAGTTTGTCACTGGTTTGAAAATCACGGACTATCCGGACCAAGAGCTGTGGGCGCTCAGTGACAGGTATCACAAGAAAATAACCAAATCGTATAATTACGACGAAGTCAACTTCCGTGTTCTGAAGGGAAACGTTAAGTGTCTAATAAAGAACACTGTCTGCGAGCGAGGAAAAGATTATTAGGTGATTCGAGCCGGCCGCAATGGTATAAACATTGATCAGACTGTAATTGTGAACACGCGGCGAATTAATAATTGTATGCGCTGTCGAATGAAAATATAATCATCCGAATGTCCACCATATTTTCTGCTTCTGTCTTATGCCAATTTCAAGCGGGGCTTCCTACGGATCGTTGACACTTTCGCATCGATCTTTCGTTTATTGCAGTTACGAGGGCAATATTTTTAAAAATCGTTGTTCTAAACGTTTGCGAGCGATCATGCGCCTCCAACTTAATTATGTAATTATCGTGTTACGGTTTTTTACTGTCGCTGAAAACAGCGTCAAGATCGAAGATTTTGTTTCAAATTGGTACTGTCCATTGTCGAGCAATAAATACTTGAAAGTGTGCGTCTTTTTTATCATAAGAGCGTGTATCTTTTTTATCACAAGAGCGTGTATATATTTTAGTGGAAACATCTTATAAGAGAACGTTGTCAAATTTCAAAGTATTTCTGCAAGATTTCTACACGAAATAATTATTCCGTTAAGATTTCTAAACAAATTAATTATTCTCAACTGTACAAACTGTTTTTGTCAAAAATCATAATGTTCGATTTCCTAATGTGGATCATTATCGATGGGAAACACGTTGATTTTTAAAGTATCGTTTCAGCACTACGCGCTACAGCGCAGGAAACTTTCGATAAAAACGGCGAACTAAATTCTGGTATAAACGTTTGCTTCAGGGAAGATCAATACAAATATCAATATCGTTTCCCAGTGCGACACGTGCAGAGATAAAGCACGTTTTCATACGTGAAATAATTTGTTTATCGTTCGTTACGTCTTTTTTTTTGTAACATTTTATTTGCAGAAATATTTCTTCTTCAAATTCATGATCTTTCAGATTCGAAAGGAATGCAAGATTTGACGTATTCCTTTGAACAATATAGCTATTTAAAATACGAATAGAAGTATACAAATTTCGACGAACAATTTGTCATTTCATTTAACATATATTTCAATATTCCAAACTTGTTTGCCTCGTTTTCAATTCCTGATGATTATTAACTTGTAAGGATAACGTACAAACCATCCCACAAACAACTTGTACATTAAGTTTTATTTATCATACGTTTGTACATTATTCCACACGTGCACTAATTACAACAGAACGGGAAGAAAAATGACAAATACAATATTAGTGCATGCCAATGCCTCTGTTTAACGAAATACTATCTGCGTTACGTTTCGCAACTAGATTACCCATAAAAATTCCAATGCATCTCGACGGAAGATACAGAGATACGTGACTGCGTCAAATTATTCAAGGTCGCGATTTACATTTATAAGACGAAAATTGTTCCGGCTCGTCGCACTCTGTTCTTGTTGCTCGTTCGTTCAAAATCCATTCTATGCTTCGTCACCCGTTACGAAATAGCGGAAAAGACAGGGCAGACTGCGTGCAAGTGTTCCATTCCGTCTTATCGTAACTCGCGTTTCTATTCCATCCCTCCTGCTCCGGGTTAAAAAATCCGTCCCGTCGAAATGTCGACCCGATGGTTTCTGACCGTCTTCCTTCTAACGGTTTGCCGTGAGATCGCGGTCCCAGTTTCCTCGACGCGTCTGAAAAGTTTAGACGTGGTGCACGAATGGAAGTACATCGACTACGATTTCTACGACGACGCGCACAGGCAGGCAGCAATTGGGTCCGGCGATTACGATTACAAAAATTGCATTCCCAGAGACATGGATCGGTGGCACGGTAAGTCGTTGTAATAGTTTGACGGAAACGAACCGATGGGAAACGACACGCGGCGACGCGGGTAACGTACGCAAAAATTTCTATCCAGACAAGACGTTCGTCACCGTCATGAACGACTACGGCGTGCCGGCCACGCTGACCGTCGTCAGCGACAAAAAGGGCCCAGGCGGTCCGCTTCTGAAGCCCTATCCAGATTGGACCTGGGCGGACAACAAAAATTGTACCGGCATTACCAGCGCGTACGCGATCGCAGTACGTTGCGTTTATTTTTCTATACAGCAATTAACGTCGTACGTACGTTTGTTGCATTTATCTCGTATTCTTATTAAATCACGCGATTCGCTTGCCTCTTAGATCGATATGTGCGACAGACTGTGGGTCATCGATGCCGGTTTGTTCGCCGACATACAGATCTGTCCCCCGCGATTGCTCGTGTTCGATTTACACACGTCGACGTTGCTGAAGGACATCAAGATACCCGAGTACAAATCCGCGGGTCGAAACTCGATGTACGGATGGCTGACCAATATGGTGGTGAAAACGTCTGGCCTGTACTGCGCCGATACTACTGTAAGCACTTGGACTTGGCGTTCGAACATGTTAACGCGTTAATTAACCACACGTTCGACGCACTGGTATTTTAATACATTTACGTGCCGACGCGTTAACGTATTAGCGTACCAACGTATTAATAATGGAGACGTTTCAGATATTCCGGTGCTAACGCGTTAACTGATTAATGCGCTAACATCGACACGTACTATTCGCGCGAATAGAACTTCGTTTTATCCTCGATAACGCGGCTCGATCGCGGCGCCGCGATCTCCATACGTAACCTATATTCGATTCTGGTTCCATTTGTAATTAGGTGTACATTTCTGACACCATGGACGCCAGTCTGGTCGTTTTCAGCGAAAGACACGTGACCCGCCTGAACTCGTGGGACCTGAAACACGATTCGTACATCACGGTGCAATCCACGGAAAAGAAAACCCGCAAAATGGGCTGCGGAATCGCCGCGATGGGCGTGTCGCCCCAGACGCGAAATCTCTATTTCACCGCGCTGTCGTCGAGCAGTTTGGGCGTCGCCAACACCGATCTGAACGACGACCCGTCAACATGTAGGGATCTGCAGTTCTACGGGTAAGTTGCGAGAGTGATATCTGCATTTCGGTCGAGGGTGCCACGTTTTTCGTTCTGTTCAAGGTACGACAACATGTTCCCGTGCGAGTCGACCGCGCTGGCGATCTCGAAAACGGGTGCAGTCTTCTTCGGACTGGCGGGTGACACGTCGATCGCATGCTGGAGCGAGTACAGAAACTTGAAGAAGAACAACATTGTTCGTAATTATAGATTCGCGGCCACGAAAATTTGATCGGCATTTCGTTAACGAGACGCACCGTTCGTTCGCAGGAAGTGATTTCGAGGGACTGCGCGACGCTTCCGTTTATCAGCAGCATGAAAGTGACGACACACCTTTATCCGGGGGAGGAGCTGTGGGTGTTCAGCAATAGGTATCGCCGGGACGCGGGCCACGGATACGATTATCATCAGATTAACTTCCGAATTCATAGGAGGGAAGTCAGCGATCTTATCAGGGGCACTTGTTGCTCCGCAATAAACTACTGATTGCGATTGTTCGAATTGCGAGTCGATTGTCGTGCGCTTCGTTGAGCCGAGACGCTCGATTTCGTTTTTTCTTTTTTTTTTGTTTTGTTCTTTTTCTTACCGCAACCAGACAGTTAAACGCGCTCGACGCGTATACACGTCGATACGAATCTCTGTTGCGGTGCGGTTGACGCGTATACTCGTCGTGTGAATTAAACAAATTACCATTGACTATAAAAATACGAAGTTTCGATCAAATGTAATGAGAATATTATTTCCTTTATATTACCAATAGAACTGCAATGTATTTTACACGTAATTTAGAAAAATCAAACTGATTATTCCTTTTGGTATATTGGCATATCCCCCGTGCAGCTTATTACTTTTTACAGACCGAGTTGAGCATTTTCTCCTACGCATCTGGTAGCACACGGAAATCAATTTTCGTTAATATTTCTTGTTCACAGATTTGATTATTTCTCGACAATTTTCAAATTTTTCATAATCGTAACACCTTCAACAATGTATGGTTAACTTCGAATCGAATAAACGTGTAATCCTTTCTCGCTTCGCTTCACTTGTTCCGCACAATTTATAATAGCAGCGTTTGCTCCGCGTAACGTCGACCCAGTGCATAATTGTCCACGTGCGCACGCGTCTTTGTTCGACTTTAATTCCGCACACCGCCGAATGACTTTCGAAACTAAACACCACATCTAACTGGTTGAACGGTCCTCCTATGGATCGTTCAATGTTTGCCCGGAACTCGTTCGACGAACACGCTTCGCGCAACATTTTTCTCCCATTTTCCCTACGCAGATTATTCATCTGCAATTTTAACCGACAGGCGAGAAGCACCCCGATTCTCACGCCACGTCGTTCCAGACGAAATCGCGCGAGGAATCGATTTTGCTTTTGCAGAAACTGTGAGTGGCATATAAGAGATTTCGGCTGCGAGCGTCGTAGCTGGGCATGTGGGTTACGTCAGCACGGGGCCCGATAGCGCACGTACCCATAGGACACCGTAGGCTGAAGGGAAAAACGCGAGCGAGGTCTTTGAAACCATGGCGCATGGAAAAAACCCCAACAACGGGTCCTTTTTGGCGATCACGATGCAGCATGGCATTCTGGCAACGATCGTTGAACGAAGCAGCAGTCGTATTTACAATATAACAGAGAGTAAACGGAGAAACACTTGTTTAGCCGGCGTAAATAGAACTGTCTTTTTATTTTATTTTATTTATTTTTTATTTACGCGCAACTACATCCTCCTACGTTTTAGTATTGCTTTGTATAGTTTTCGGGAATAAAGAGAAGGAACAGTTTACGTCTTACAGGCAAAATTAAAGAATTAAAGGCAGAGCGATCGAATCGAGCGGCGCGCAACCGTCGAACAGTGAAGTGACGAAAGCCATTATTCTATTATCACGGGAACCGGAATGACCACTCAACGGGGCAAGGATTCGCCTTTATCGAAGACCCTTGCGCAACTCGAGCGAACGAAAACTCTTCTTCGACGAGATCGTAGAAACCTTTTACGCGTTGAGCAACTCGATCTTGTGCCGAATACGACTTCGAACCACCTTTGACCGAGAGTATTGTATTGCGTGCGCACGCGTGTCGAAATTCGTCCAAGTGGTTATGTTCGTTTCGATCTGATGCAAATTATTACAGAGCCGGCTCAGCCGATGGGACAATCGAAAATGGATTTTTTCTGGATCGCAAATGGACGACCCTATGTGTAAACGAGTTCGACGACGGGCTATATAAGATTTAGTTCCGACGGGTACCGGTCAGTGTATTTCATTGTGCTACCCCGTGTGACTTTTATTTCGATATTTAATTGCGACAAGCTCGCGGAAAGCGGTGTTTCGATTGGCTCGCGTGTTTGCACGCGTATTAAAGGTATGCTCGACCGAATTATTATTTTCTGTCGGTATCGGTGGATTAATGAATACGGATTTGCAGTTGCAACTTTATTGTCGGCGTTGTTACCGTAATTATAAAACAAGGCAATTAACATCTGAAAGTAGAACAAGATGTAAAAATTATAATTCGAGTGATCAAATTATACGAGCGAACAACGCGGAGTTTCGTTTACGATATTCTAAGATACAATCGCGGATGAACGTTGTGTCCTATTTCGACACGTTTCGAAAGTAAATATTGAACAAAATTCTTTATACGAAAAATACGAACGCGAAATCGACCGATCCGTTCGATACATTAGATTGATCACAGCCGATAATAATCGACACGAATGCTCCACGCTCGAGTTCGTTAATTAGATTCAGATTACGGGTGAAATTATCGCGAAATATAGACGTTACGGTTTACTGCGCGATGAAGTAACGTTCAGGGAACCGGTGCGATTAATTATTGAAATATGATTGTGCATCCAATTGGATGCGCCCACGGTGGCTTGTTTCTCCGACTAGAACGACGACAGAACGGCAAGAAATAAAGGAAGTAAAGGGAATTGGAAAGAATATAGAAATAGCGAACGACGAAACGAAGAACAGTGGGCGTGGAAAAGCGTTGCTTTCTGCTTTCTCGTTACGACCGAACACAGCGATTCGATTTCAGTCTGGCCCTCGTTCTTAGCGTCAGTTCGCGAGATCAAGCAATTTCGAACGGTTCTATGCATCGAAAGTATTCCCCGGATCGATCAGCTCGTGATTATTTTCTTCAACCTAACCGATTTCTGCCAATTTTTACGCCTTCGTAAATTTCTTCGCCTAGTTATCGGGAGGACATTGTTAGCACCGTACCTTTAATTTAGCGGTTACTTTCTGCGGAACGTTTTCGTTCCTGTCAGTATTTCATTTTTAGACGTCGTTTACCGATAGAAAAATAGAAAAGTCACGGGATCGTTCGAAATAAGATTCCACACGAAAGTGTCAATACTCAATCAATGGTCGTCGATTACTCTTCACGATTCGCTTAGGAAAACAGAAATCGGTAGAAAAGTCTCAAATAAAATTCGCCACGAAACTATTAGCCTTCGATTGTTAATTATTCCCTATGCGTCGCGTCGAACGTATTTCACAGTTTTTCCTCCTTCTTTGTTTCACCTTGATCCGTGATAATATTTCGATAAATGAATCGACGAATTAAAGAAACGACGAACCCGAACGGTGAACGATCGCGAGGGGTTGAAACGGAAAAGAGTCGTGTTTCGTCGACGAGACGATTGTTACGCTGTTTTTCTTTTGTTTTTTTTTTTGTTCAAACGAAGGAAAAGTGTTGCTATCGACGCGGCGGTGTTCCTGGATCCAGAAGAAGGAAGTGACTCGCGAAACGGAAAGTATTCTCCGGTGGAAAGTGGCTTCTATCTTAAATTCGAGTGGTCTCGCGCCATTTGTCGAGCGAGCCACTGGAACGAGACAGACCCTGCCTCGGGTAATGTGGATCATTCGTTTCTCTGCCTTTTCGATCAGTTCGATGACCATGAGCTTGACTGTTGAACGACTCAAATGAAACTGTCGCAGATATTTGTGCGTTCCGTGTTAGTTATATATTTACCATTGGAAATATTCTGTGCTCCTGTTCTTCTGTCTCGTCTGGGCAAAGTTATTTCACGAAAGTGTACCTTGTTAGAGGATTCAATTCGTGCGACACTCGACTAATAGAGAAATTTCGACATTTCATTTTTGCTTTATTTATTTATTCAAAATTATTTTCGCTGTTTATTGTTAGCTCATTGTACATGCTTTGGCGAATGGAAGTGGTGCGGCGTGAAACTTGTGATAAGGTGAACGTACAGATGTGTATAAAAAGGGGGAAAGCGTGTTCGATATTTAAGCAATTCTAATGCGAACGCGTGAACGTGCGATATCTCTCGCTGCTGCACTTCCGTTACGGGTTGCTTTGTCTTCCGGTAACCTGGGACCGACCGTGAAGTCAGAGTAATACGTACCAGCAACGATTGTTCGACGTTAACTGTAGAAAGTAATTCGTTAAAATACAATTTTCCTATTAAATAAGCTCGTACAAATAAACTAACGGGGTCATAACACTCCAAATCTAAAACGATTAATTGCACCTCGACTTTGAATCTAACCACGAATTGAATTTAATCTTCCACAAAATTATTTCGAAATTAATGCAATTCAACGATACCTGTTTCGATCGACGAAAGAACATCAAAGACGCAAATGGTATCAATCAACGAAAAGTTACATCCTCCTCTGACGACACTGCGATGCAATTCCTTCGCGCCGTTGCATAACCTTACCTCGTCCGAGCGACGGAGCGAAGAAAATGAAATATTCGATGAACGAAAAAGCCTCTTTAAACAATCGCCCTAAACATTCCAGTGTGCATCACTGGCTGAGAACGCGAGTATCGCAAGAAACGTTCCCGATATGCAAAATCGGCGTGTAGAAATTCGACGGTAACACTCGGACGTTACCCGCCCTGTTTCTCTTCTCCCACCCGCAAGTAAATCGAGCTGGTAGATCCTCCGTCGTATCGCAAGTCGCGCGACTACAAGCTGTTACCAAATTCCACCGCGGACGGCGAACGCGACGCGATTGCATCGCTGTCCACGTTTTTCTACGCTGTCGCGTCGGTCGGGTCTGCGCCTCTTAATTGAGACGCACGACTAATCACACGTCACTCCTCTCAGCAGGCATGCCATGACGAGGAAAAGGAGGATCGTCGAGTCGGATGTCGTGGGACAGGGATGGCGGAAGAATTCCTGGAAACCGGAAGACGGTCCGTCGAAACGATCGAACAGTTACGCGTACGTTTCCCCTAGCCACTCGTTCGCGTACGATTGGAACGAGCCCGTCTTCAGATATCGACACGAGTGTCTGGACAGGAAATTATCCGGAGACAATGGATCACCAGGTACAGGTAGGTTCATGGCGTTGGGGTAGGTTTGGGTTAGGTTTGAACTCGAACTGCGGGCACGATTTGTTGGAATTAAATACCGAAAGGAACGGTGAAATTAATATATATTGTTGGTAGAAAAATCATGCGAGGCAAACGTACAGAGTGCACGTTTTCGGAGAGCACGGGCAGTGTTGTGCAAGGCGTGGGGTCGTAAAACGTTTGCAAACGCTTTCGTTGCGTTAGCGAATGAAAAAGACAATGCCAGCGTTAGGTGTGCGCTCGTAAAAATATCTTTGCGTCGGCGGGCAAAATTGTTTTCCGGAAAAACGTGCACGCGCAATTTGTTTCGACCCGAGAAAAAAGACTCACGCCTTCCGCCGTTGTGTAAGCTGCTTTTCATCGCTTTCGCGAGTCGGCCACCTATGCCGGTATCGTTATCGACATTTGATCAAGTTCAATGCACACTTTCGCGGAGTATTTCGATAAAAACTTTCACGCTCGATTCTGCATCGAGCATCGAGCTTCTTTGTCATCGATTACTGCTTCGTTATTTCTAACGGGCGATCGCTGAACCGTTATAAAGATTGTTTACACCTTACTCGTTGTTGCTGCTTGTTCTGGATTATTACTTGTAACTGGACTGCGGATATTTGTGTACGTATAATACGCAAATATCCATGGAAGATATAAAACGTTAACCATACATTTTGAAATTATTGTTGCATGGAGAATAACATATGCAATAACTTATTGCGCATTTAAATACAAAACAGAAAAACATACGCAGAATGAAAACCGTATTCTCAAAATTCTCTAATCATAACACATAATTCTGCTCGAGTCCTGCTGCGCCATTCGTTTTCTACAAAAATATGCACACGCATATATAAACAGCCGGAATCTATTAATAATCGATCGATGTTGCAGCCACATCTGTTCACCGTCCTTTATTCGCGAACGCGAAGGATTCGCCGGGATAACACCGGCACATCTGTAACGTTGCGATCGTTAGAGCACTTTCTAAGGAATCATTAAGCAAGTGCGAAGTGCTCTCGCCTTGAATGGAAGCCGGCCTCCGTGGTATTTCAATCTCTCTCGCGTTCAATTCATTCTTCATCCCCGTCCACCTCTTCGCATTTTCCTTTTTCCTCGCCCTCGCGATTACGCTCTGTACCCTTTCGTCCGGAGGAACGTTTAAAAGACTTCTCACGAGATTAAGGCTGGCGCAACGATGCTCTTACGATCTGTACGGTCGAACGTATTCGTTTGTTTCGCAACGCGGAACGATTGCTCAAAGCTTGCTCTAAATATCGAGCATCGGCGCAAGCAGCGAGCGCACCAGGCCAGCAGGGCTCTTAGGAATAGTTGAGATATGGATGGTGTCGCCGCTAGATGTCCCGGTGTAATTGAACGGGTTGCCCAATCGATAAATTATGGTGCGCGTAGATTTACGATATGGCGAGAACGGCGGTGAACCGTTTAATTAAATCATTTTGATTAGTCAACCCTAGATGATAATCGGTCGTCGCTGTTTTTAGCTTTCGCGTTGAAATTGTTATTTATTGCTGCGCGCGTTGGTTTCTTTCATTTTTTTCCGCCACGCTTGTATCATTGTTACACGGTACGTGCGATTATATCGCATAGTATTTTTATGTAACAGCAATTACACGTTCGTGTTATTTTTCGATGAATGTTCGTCGTGGCTGTTTGAACAGTACTACGCACGATTATTATAGTATTGTGCGAGAATAAGGTAGCGTTTTAAATAAAACCGGATCTCGTTAATTCAATTTCACACGCGATTAGTAATTGAATTAAACAGCATCAGGCGCGTGCAATTAATATATACGAGCAATCTAATTCCTGGTTTGTAAATTAATTATACCAGTGAACGGGAAACGAAGCGTAGAATTTTTTCGAACGTTCAAATTTGATCTCTCGAAAACGTACACAAATGTACACGCTTATTACCTTGATACAATTCGAATAGATTCGCCCGGCGAGTGTTCCAAAATATATAATAAATATCGATCACCGTGAAACACTTTTGCGAAACAAAAAACCATTCTTTAATTCATTTGAAATTCGCTGGCAATCGCGTTTTCAATCTAAACGTACCCGATTGAAGTCCACAAACGTCGTACACCGTTGAAATATCACCCGAGGTATCACCTTTAATCAACGACCTTCGACGAGCCCACATACCATCAGCCATCGAACGATTCTAAAACGGGCATTAACAACTACACTAATTTCCATCGAATTGATCACTCCATCGATCTCCTACGAAGTAACCACCTTCATACTCTCCAACACGCGTTTCCTTCCTTTTCTTCTCTCCATTTCCATCGAACACAATGAAATTTTCCTCGATTTCACATGCACGAAACCATCTGCCATGAACTCGCCGCCAATGACCTATACCGAAGTGCCTCGTAGCACGGACGAGAGGGAAAATCATCCTCGGGAGAAGGGATCCGCCATTCTCTCCTTTCGTAGTACACCTAGACACACTTATGACCCGGATAGTGAATGTGGCAGTCGGGTAGGGTCCACGTTCTCATCCCGAGCGAACATCTTCGTTTGACCGTCATCTGTCGCGCGGCTGCCCGCCGTCTTCTCCGTCGGGAAAGTTCACCAGGAGTACGCAGTTTCCTTAAATTGTTCGTCGGTTCGTTTCTTTTCTTTTTCTTCCTTCTGCTATTTTTTTTTTTTTGTCGCGTGGTACGAAGAGGTCCACGTTCGATCGGAGTTGGTTGATATTTCGGTTGTACGTTTAGTGAGATCCAGGTAACCGGGGAGAGTTTAAGGGCCAATGGTACAATGCGGAGTACCTGGGTGTTTCGGGTACTCTGATTAGCGGTTTTGGTGTTCGATGGTCTCGGGGAATTAAGGTGTTGCGTTGGACACGGTTTCGCGAATCGAGTTTTTCAAATTTATTGGTTTTGTATTTTTCTTGCTTTCTTTTATTCTCTTCACGTTGGCACTGGCATGCTTGTGGACTGGCAGTCAGCTCGATCCTTCTTTTTTATTGTATTTTGTTTCCTTCGTGCGCTTGTGATCCGAGTTTGGTCGTCACGCTTCCCGTCACTTTGTTGCTATTGTTAAATTTCATTCGATAGCGCGTCTCTTCATTTCGTACAAACCTTTCGTTTTTCGAAGCCCCGGGTTATTATTCAAGTTTTCACCCAGTTGTCCGTAAAAGTATTATATTCGTCTGCCTAACGTAATTGAGGAACCTCGTCTGTTTCTCATCAATCTATTTTACAATACACGCGTCAATCGCACGTTCTTTATCGTAATCGATACATTTTTCTCTATTCTTTGCATATTCCACATTTAGAAATTCGTTTCTCCGGCCTGGAACTACGTTCGCGGTTCGCGCAGGGAATACAGAAAATATTCGTTAACGAAATGTCAACTCAGTCTATCGACATTCATTGCGTTCGTTCCTCGAGGTTCGCGTTCGCTTGGACGAACACGAATCGCGAATCTTTCTTCGGATAATCGAAGCTACCTTTACTTATTATAGAATCAGAGGAGCGATTTGTTCGACGATCGTGGCAGGCGTAATCGTTAGAGACCGACGTGTTCTGCGATGCTTCGATTCGATCGATTTGAAGACTCAATTAAGAGCTAAGCAGGAGTCGCGTACTTATAAGGTACAGTCGCACATTATTGCCCGTGTAAAGAAACGTGCACGAGAAACATTTACATAAGACGCGTGTCACTTTTCGATCGACCATGAAAAATATCAAGCAACCGATTAAAACTTTCTTGCACGGTGTAATATATATTTTTTTTCGATCGTAACAAATCAACGAAGCTATTTTTATTTCAATGTTGGAATATAAATAAATGAATTCTTTTGTCTTCGTAATATACAGAGCAATTTTAATTAATCATTTCGATAGACAAAGATCCGTTCGATAAAACAGGTGGCTAATTAAATCCTCGTTAATTATTAATAGAATACATGCATGCAACTTTAATTCAAGACATAACTTTGTGTATTCAATTAGCTTGAGCTGATTTTGTTATCGAAAGGAGTTCGTGCCACCGTTATGGTGCTGTGTTCGTAGCAACTTTTCACAGTTTTCTACAGGGAAAGTGTACACACATAGACAAGCATCGCCACCTTGAAAGTTGTTAAACCGTAAAATCATCTCCACTGTGCTGACCCGTGTTCGCTTTCTTTTCAAAGTCATCGTGTTCGTACCGGTCGACGACGCGATCGCGTTAATTAAAAGTTATACAGGTGCTCGCCGTGACGCAACGTGCCTGTTTCCGTGTTCAGGTAAAACTCTCTCGGCGCCGGACGAAACGCTTCGCGGTTTGGAAATGAAATTTTATAAATTGATATTTCTTTCTAGTCTTAAGAATAATAATGGCTCAGAAGAATAATAATAATAGCTAAACCAAAAAATTAGTTAAATAAGTTCTTCGAACGCGTCTCATTTAAAGCTCGATATCCGCAGAAATGTTTAATCGTTCTCCATTCTCGGCAATCGAACTAATTATATTAACCGTTAAACGAAAGAAACTGTTAGTCCAGGTGGAACGATTTCGTGGTTTCAGCAGGACGTTACCTGTAAGGGTAAATCATTGTGCTGACGGGCATAAAGTCGAGCATTAAGGAGCACATTACCTCCGAGAGGTATCGATAGGAAAGTAACGATAATCGTAGAGGCTTGTCACGATATCGCCAAGTGCGGGGCACCGTTTGAAATCGTGAGACTCGCCCAGCATTCTCTCGTTCAGCCACTTTCGTGGACCCAATTTAATTATAAACGCCATTGGAGGTAGTTTATCGTGGATCTAGATATCGCGAACCTTTATTCCGCCTCGTTGCTAAATGTCGCAGAACATCGAATGAGCGTCCGCTTGCTTTGCGAATCCCGTTCTAAATCGTTTAATATTTCACGATTCCCATTTTTCTGTCAGTCGTTTGTTGATCCTCAGTCGACGCCGTGACTGATATTAATATCGCAACGATTTTAGTTCACATTACAATTGACATTAATGTTGCACGTTGCAGACGCTGCGCATTAAAAATATTTGCAAAGTAATTCATTAATTTCGCTAATAGATTTACGCTGCAAAGGGGAAACAACTGTATTCATTTCCTCACTCGTATTATGATTATTATTATTATTATTATTATTATTATTATTATTATTATTATTATTATCATCATTATTATTATTATTATTATTATTATTATCATTATTATCATTATCATCGTTATTATTATTATTATTATTATTATTATTATTATTATTATCATCATCATCATCATCGTTATTATCATTATTATCATTATCATCGTTATTCTTCTTCTTCTTATTATTATTATCATCATCATCGTTATTATCATTATTATTATCATCATCGTTATTATCATTATTATCATTATCATCGTTATTATCATTATTATCATTATCATTATTATTATTATTATTATTATTATTATTGGAGGTGCATTTCGTGACGCTTAACTAATTCTGATCGGCAAGAGCGAGAATATTAATCGAATTCGCGATAACTGCTTCAACGTTGAACCTCGAAGTCGCGAATTCGATCAACGAAGATCGTCGTTTCCACGCGCGCACTGAAATCTCGTTTATATTTCAGGAATGGCCAGCACGATGCCTTGGCTGCTGTCGATGTGCCTTCTCGGCTTCCAGCAGATCGCGATCCAGCCCGGGGGTAACGCGCTCTCGCACGACATTGAAACGACGGGACAGAGGAGCGTGTCTTCTGGTTTTCGATCGGTACGTGTAGATCATTTTCATTTCGACGACGCAATTTTAACTTCTGACCACGAGTCGTCGTTTAATAGTAAATTTGATGGCGAATAATTGAACGAGACGTTCGATATCGATCAGTGAATTTATGGAAATTAAATGGAAAATAGGGAAATTTCGTTGAAGGATAAGTTTGATACGGATTAGTTCTATATTTATATTAGATCTGAATTAGAAATCGGTAATACTGAATGCTTTGAACAAGATGAAAAATAATTGGAAATCAATCCGGTAATATTTTTCCTAATGAGCTAGTAATGCATTGAAATAGATCATATTAAATGAAATGTTGGTTTAATAAAAGATCAGCATCGTCGACAGCCTAATTGCATTAGAGGGCCTGTTGAATATTTCCTATTGACAGTGTATGTAAAATATGCTAGAGCAAAATTGTCTCAACGTTCTTAGAAATGGTTTACAAATAAAAATAGTAAGAGAAGCAGATGGGGCTCTCTCTACTTGGGGAGTCAAAAAGGGCCCGGGTTGTAAAATAAATAATAATAATAAAATAAATAAAATAAAATAAAATAAAAGACGATGCGCCCAATAAGTACCCAATTCTTCTGGGCGCTTTATTCATTTCAAAGGAACATTTCATGGCGATAAGACATTCCTTCTGAGCTGTTTTCAAATGCACGGATTGTGATAAATATAATAATTATTTTACTTAACACACCATTTCCAATAGGGCCAGCAATGTTAGATCTTTTTCGCCAAATTTTATATCTCGTTTGTCGAATTAACATTACCAACTTTCATTTACTCTCTTTAACTTTTAAATAATTTGATTTAAATTTATTTAATCTCGATGCTACCAGTCTTTAAGGAATTATAAGACATTGATATCGGGTCAGGACATACATCCTGGTCACGTGAACTGTGAGACGCCGAAACTTGAAGAGAATTCCGTGGACAGGCTGCACACCACCCCCGAGTACAGTAATCATCTCTACGGGTCGACACCCGACTCAGGTGTGTACTTTTCACACCCTTTCGAACGACGGATTCATTCGAAACTACCAGGAACCACGTTCAATGTGCTAAGGGCGGACGCACGCTCGGTGAACCAGTTGGAATCGCACGGATTCAATTACGATCCCGGTCGAGGACACGTCGAGGATGATTACGTTGGGCCAGCTATGGAACTGGTGAATAATTGCAAGCTTTTTAACCCTTTCGACGTTTCTGACACGCGCTGGACATTTCGAGGAACGGAATTACTTTTGCAACGACGAGCAGTCGTTAATTATCGATCCGATACAATAATTATTTTCGTCCGGAATGATTGATAAATTAGCGAGACAGGTGTTCGTTATTGATAAGAGCGGAGAACTGATGAAACGAGTGAAAGACTTAGAAATATTGTTGACCCTTTTAGTACCACTGGAAGGTACATAGAAAATGAAGTAGATTTTTACTTGACAACGTGTACACGCATATATACATATTGTACAAAATTTCTCAGCCACGACATATACATACATATAACGAAGTACACGCGTACAGGTAATTTCTCTGAAGCGAACGAATTAATTCGACAGGTGTACGCGTGGTCCGCTATCGACTACACCTATGACAGTATCGAGGCAAGGGATTCGGCTATATTCGACGGTTCATTCATCGCCGAGAACAGTTTGCCCCTGGGACTCGAAATCTGGCGAGACAAAGTATTCATCACCCTTCCTAAATGGAAAGATGGCATTCCAGCGACACTGGCCACCGTACCGAAAAAATCCAAGACCAAGAGTCCAAGATTGAAACCGTATCCAGATTGGGGATGGCATCAACCAGGTAACAATTCTATCTTTCCTATTACAGTGTCATTACAGCGACAATAGTCGACACAAAGGTAGGGCAGGTTTCGGGGAATCGAACCCGAGATCGTCGTATTACTAGGCACTGATCAGACCATTTGCGCCACGGCCCCTTCCTCATATTCCTTATATCGTTTGTTCCTTTTAACGTTGTTCTTTGATGGAGGCGCCCAATCCCACACAAATATCCCCCAAGGTATACCCAAATTCGTAACCCAAATAAGTAAATCCTTTATTTAAAATAAGTAAATATCCACCACGCCTCCCTGACGATCATTCCCATCTACAGGAAACTGCGACGGTTTGACCTCCGTCTTCAGGATCCAGGTGGACGAGTGCGACCGTCTCTGGGTCCTGGACTCCGGCAAAGTGGACATCGCCAAGGGCCCGAAAACTGCCTGTCCCCCGGCGATCTTCATCTTCGACCTGACCACCGACGCTCTGATCAAGAAGTACACCATCCCGGAGGACCAGGTGAAAGAGGACACTCTGTACGCGAACATCGTCGTCGATATAAGAAACGAGGTCTGCGGATCAGCGGTGGCGTACGCGTCCGACGTGTTCCGTTACGGTCTGCTCGTGTACGATCTCTTCGCTGACACCTCGTTCAGGATCCAGCACCATCTCTTCTATCCGGACCCGCTCGCCTCCAAGTACGAACTTCACGGGCTGAAGTTCCAATGGACGGACGGGATATTCGGGATCGCGCTGAGCCCGGTGGACATCAACGAGGACAGGACCCTGTTCTTCCATCCGATGTCCAGTTTTCGGGAGTTCGCCGTCTCCACGTCGATACTACGGGACAAGCGACAGGTCGAGGAGAACACGGATTATTTCATGCCGATCGGACGGCCCAGGGCCAAGGATTACGGTCACTCCTCGGGATCGGTCGTGGACAGAAACGGCGTGATGTTTTTCAACATGGTGACGAGAGATTCCGTGTGGTGTTGGGACACCAGGAAGGAGTACATACCGCAGAACCTCGGCGTGATAGGCACCAGCAATTTGTCCCTGGTCTTTCCGAACGACATCAAGGTCGACCACGAGTACGACCAGAGCGTGTGGATACTCTCGAATAGGCTTGCGATGTACCTTTACGGGACCATCGATAGCGGCAAGGTGAATTACAGGGTGTTCAAGGCGAATGTCAGGGAGGCCGTCAAGGACACCGTATGCGATCCTAATTACGTGGTTCCTGGTTCAGAGCACGGCTACGACGAAGCCTGTTGAGCAATTGAACGATCGGTTTGCGACGAAGGGTTTCGAATTGGACATTTGACATTTCGATTGGAACGATACCAGTTTAAAATTGTCTGTTTTTGAGTCGAAAATTGAGCTTTTCTCTCTTGCGAGACGTTGCATGTGTATTTTCCTTTTTTACCGAGAGGAGATTATTAGGTTACCATTTGCGTTTTTAAAATGAATGTTTGGAGCGATGATATTTAACTCGTTTTCTACGGAAAAGTTGGGGAACCCCATCGTCCTTCGAAGCGTTCAAGTGTTATGGGAAATCGGATGTATTCAGAACGGAGAAAGTAACTACCTCGAATTCGTGTTCCCCGGAAGTGACGGGAAAGTTTGATAATTAATTCTGTGGAGTTGCGTTAGCCGAGCACCATGATGAAACCTGATTGACGTTCTCGTTCCATTGTGTTCTGCTTTGGAGGATCGGTACTCGTTGAGAGACAACGACGAATATATTGTTACGCGGTTCGAGGGGGAGTAAAATCGGAGAAAGTGTATCGTCGAACGGCGAGCGTCGAATTGAAAATGTTCGCGTTTCCGTCGTGTAAAAAATCGTCGCGTTTCTTACGGGAAGGAAAATTTTTCTCGTATTTATTTTCGACGGATAACGTTGCGAATATTGTGCGTCGTTTCTCGACGCAAATTTAGGGGGAGGCAGAGAAAAGGGAGAGCAACGGGTGTCACGGGGATTTCTCACGAAGGTGAATTTTTATATCCTGAGAGAGTGTTCTGTTTAACGTATACGGTGCTCAGGTGTTTATAATATACTTACGCAGTAATAAATGCTACTTTACTAATTCATTACGAGTTCATCCCGCTACAAGTACGGATCCTTTGTACAGACATTCTCCGCTGTTAAGAATTTCGTTGAATTTTACCAAGGTAGACGCCGAATATACAGCATTATATTGTTTTTTCAAATTTTAATTATGAATAATAGGACCGTACGAATAAATTAATTCGTGCATCGAAAAACATTTTCCAAACGTAATAACAGCGAAAGTATTTTCCCGTTGCAATTACGACCGCTCGGCGGCCCCTGGCGGTATGCAATCGGTTGTACAACTGTGTTCGACGGTGTCTATACTATCCAGGCGCACGTACGCCTTGCATTATCATCGAATATTATTTATCCGTTCAATTATTCAGCGTAGATCAATTAGAATAACGTTAATGACAATAATTATTGCTATTGCCATTTGCAACAAAAATCGACGAAGATTTTAAACACCAATTCGCTCGTTTCATTCGCGACTCTAAAAACCCAGGTCCTAAAATAATTTTATACAATTCCCTTGAATTCTCTGCTCAATCCCCAGCGAACAGAAATACGCGAATTCCTTAGTTCGCAAAATTAAATTCCATTTCGATTAAAAAGAGAAGAAACGCTTCCCCCGTATAATTGCCCTCGTCTAAAGCGAGATGGAACGTTCTCCAACGAATCGTTCACTCGTCGAAACGGTGGGCCAAGAGATGAACGATCTCCCTGAGAGAAACCGTTCCTCCCACCAACGGGGAAACGTTTCAGAAGGGTTCGCGATGTTACCGTGTGTTACGCACGTACGGTTTCAAGTAGCGCGAAACGGGGACACGATGCACCATGTGCAACTGTATCTCTGTTCTCTCGTCCGAACGATACTCTACCACGAGAGTCTTCGTTTACACTTGTACACTCATATACCGATCCCCGAGGTGCACGAACTAAGTTAATCAGAACGATATCGTCGCAATCGTGCTGCGACCCAAATCGCACTATCGCTCGACTCCAGATTTCCACGTGTTTCGCTAAATTCGACTCCACGCGATTTCCGCGTCGAGGTATAGTGCGTCTAGAGATAAATGAAAAAAGTGGCGTGGGGATTTCTCGCCCCACTGAACGAACTACGAAGCTCGACCGCTCGTCGAACCGAGCAGGGCAGTGCCGTGCCAATTTGAAATGGGTGCACATGTACAGTGTATGATATACTGTTGATCAACGTGTACATGGTTTGAGGCAGTGTCAGTAGAACGTACCACAATTTCTTGAAGCTCGCGGCTCGCTTTTGTCGGTGTCGCTAGGTTGTAAAGGAAAGAACAAGGATGGTACGATGGCCGTGCAGCCGAGAAATTTAGATACCACCGTGTCGGTGTGATTACGCGAATGCACAACGATGCTATAATAAAAACGACAGCTTAACTTTTTCATTTTTAGTTTTTTCGACTGCCAACTTTTTTAAACATACTGTTGAAATTCTTCCGATTAAAATGCGACCAAACATTATATATCTCAGACTACATTGTATCTTTATTTTTACAGTAAGGCATTTATTACATATAATTAAAAAACAAAGTTTATTAATGTTCAATTTATTAGGCTTCATAACCATTAATAAATATTCAGGAGTTGACATATATCCGCACAAATATGTACAAAATATATATAAATTAACAAGATATAATTATATCGGGGAGACCGAAAGTGGTTGTTACACTTTATAATTAAGTATTTACGTTTTAATCGTCAGATATTTAATTAAATTACCTCGCGATCACCCACAAAATAGATATTTCTAATTTTAAAAAAAGATACCGATGTTACAACATGTACAAATACAGATGTCTGTTTCTCTTTTTTATTAATTAGAATAGTGTACCAGGTGACAAGCATCCTTATTTGCCATGAAGTACAAAATGTGAGTCTAAATAGAACAATAGTAACGGAAATAAAATTGTAGTTTGTTTTAAACCGGCTCGTTGGAACATTAGAGTTTGTTAAAACATGAGCTCTATGAGCGTTACATTTTGAAAGTGGTTTCTATCCTACAAAGGATAATACTGCGCGAAGGATTAAAATTCTATCAAATACTTAAAATATTGAATAAAATGTATAGCTACACCAGTAGCAACTGAACTATTAGCGCGATTAAAAATTTATTCCTAAGCTTCGCATCTTATCGCTTAGAACGCCACGGTCGCTCTCGCTCCACTGTTTTTCATTTATCTCTGGACGCACTATACTTCGTCAGAAGCAAAAAACGCACCGCGTATAACGTCATCTGGCGTTCGTTTTCTCGTTTGTTTCCGTCCGTCCACTGTCGATTGTCAATTCGGAGTTGTTGAGCACGAAACACCGACACGCAGGCCCGACGCGTCAAAATTAATGTGACGGTACACGAATGAAACACCTCGAAATTCCCGGGTGATCTTCGCGAAGAAGATTTCGACGATCTACTGATCTTTAATTAGCGAACCAGGTCGACGATGATCGACGCCCGAGTCGTACCCGGCCGCTGGTCATCCGGCTCGTAGGACAGTTTCGTATTCCTGATGCCTAGCTTCCTTGGACGTCTCTTTGGTGTTTCCTTTCGAACCGAACGACTGATAATGACACTTATAGGCTTGGTAAATATATCGCTCGACTGTCCAGCTATTTTTTTTTCTTTCGCATTTTCCTTTCCTGTCCATTCGTTTTTAACCTGTCTAACCTTCGTCAGTGAATTCTGAAGGAATATTTTGTAATGAAATATTATGTTATTATTGTACAGTTGAATATATCTATATATTGCACAGTCTAAACGTTTTGCATTTGAAGTATCAACTGTTATATAGTTTTTTTCAATTTTGTAATCAATTTATTATAGTTATAGAATGTTCAGGCTTGACGCGATAGTCTGGACAGTAAAGAATGTTGTTAGTCGGTGTGAAGAGTAACGCCAACAGTGGTCAAGCTTTTCATATTTCTTTGTAATATGTTGGAAAGCCTGGAATATTCGTGTAAGCGTGAGGAATTAGATAGGAATGTCAGATTGGTAATATATATTTTTCGAAGGTTAATAGCACTCTAGACTGGCATCCTCTTAAATGGACCAACAAGCTCGAACAAATATGGAACCTCACTTTGTCACAGGAAACGCTCATTCTCGATACCATCGGCGAGGAGAGGATCAAAGCTGGTTAGACTGTTACACTGCGAACCGTAACTTTATTAATTTCACGCGCACACGAAATATTATTAATTTGTATTATTCGTGTTCGACGCGTTGACAGTTTTATCGTACATCGTGATCGCGAGGATCCTCATCGCCCACGTGTTCACCCTGTCCTACCTGATAAACTTTTATCCGATAATAACGTGGAGCCGCCCCAACTTACTGCTACCGTGGCTAGTTTTGAGTTTCTTCAAGAATGTCGTACTGGAAGGGATCGTGATGGCCGTTGGCCTTTTAATTTGGTACGACAAAAGGTTCTCGTTGCCGATATTCCTTGAATTCGTCCTGGTAAAAGTCGTGCCTCTACGTAAGTCCCCTCTTACTCAAATTAAATTAACCCTTGCGTTATCTTCCTGTCGACTTCTATTTAAAACTTGAGAAGCTCAAAGATTCGAATTTTGAGGAAAACTAAATGGACACGTTTAGCTGATTATTTAGTTCGATTGAAATTTACAACTTTTATGTAAAGAAAGTTGTAATAAGTTCTGGTAATATGCAATTAGACACTGATCGCGTAAACCTGAACAGAATACAGTAATGTCTTGACAGAAGCGAAAGACTTCTACACCATACAAGCGAAGAGTTTATCCCCGCCACTGAGGGGTATACCCCTTGAGGCGTCCAGAAGTTCACTTGGCGAACAGTGTAACGCGATATGGGCTCGGGTATATCGGTGAGCTAATACTAATTCAACCATGAAACTTTCCTATTTCTCATCCTTTTCTTATGAAACTTTTACATAGCATAGCTGACAATTTTCTGATTAAAATGACACCAAACACGATATCATTTGGACTATATTTACTGCCTTAATTAACGGTAATAAGTTGGTATGTTAAACCGTGTACTGGGCCTTCGATCTTTGCCGATTGCCACGATCACAGCTTCTCTTTTCTTTCCATTAGCTATCCTTTTCTGCCGTCGAAACTTATCACCGTTAATTAAGACACTAAACATAGTCCAAATTATATCGTGTTTGGTGTCATTTTAATCAGATAAATGTCACCTATGCTATGTAAAAGTTTCATAAGAAAAGGATGCGAAATAAAAAAGTTTTATCTTTGCATCAGCGTTATTTCACCGATACGCTGGATATTGTTTTCTGGCTTGGCTGCTCGGTCCTCTTTCTTTACTCCCTGTCCTTTTCTACGTTCGACGCTGTCGGCAAATTTCAAACAATGTAGAAACTACTCCATACAAGCGAACGTTCGGACCCGTGGCTTTCGTTTATATCAAGACATTACTGTATAATCGTTAAATACCACCGTACGAGATAATATTCCTAACAAATATGATAATAACTATAACTATTTATAATAGCAATAGTAAAACACTGAAATCCAAAAAAACATTCCAGTATTCGCCAGCTACAATTGGTACTGTAATTCCTGTCTGTACCTGAAACTCCGTCGCATCGAGGAAACACGAAATTTGACAAGAAACATGAGAAGCGACTCGAACCTGATCGCAACACGTTTGTGCCTGAAGATCGCTGAGTCCAAATACAGAACACGATCCGTCACCACGCTGATATCATGGGAGAGTTACGATACGCACGACACCAGCGACACGATTTCACGTATCATCGAGAATCCCCATTTGTCGCCCGCACAGAAGGCGATGAGGATACTTGGCCTGACCGAGCAGGAGATCGACGAGGCTCGCGTCAGGAACAGGGAGAGAGAAATTCGACGGCGACTTACAGAAGAGGAGGACGAGGAGTTCCTGAACAGCCCGAGAGATTTAAGCCGATACTTGTCCATGGTCAGCCAATACGATTTCGCAAAAAGGTGTTCGACGCCTGTCGGAAATGACTGTGGAGGAAGCGAGTTTGAAAAGAACGATGATAAAAGTCACGAAGGCTCTAGAAATAAAATAGAAAAGAGTGAAACTGGTGTAAGTAATTTTGTCTCGGTAAGTTCAATTGTTGATCGCTTTCATTACTGAATTAAATAAATCAACTAACTAATTTTTATTTGCATGGGTTTCACAAGTTACGTTCGGTAATGTTGTTTTATTTAATTATATTTATTTCGTTCACAAGATAAAGCAACCCGGCGATCTCGCTTATATCAATTCCCCGTAATTGCATTGGGAAAGCAAGTAATCAAATTTCTACGTCGATCCAGGACAATCTTCCAACGAGTAATCCTCCACATGGAAGTCCGCGAGATCCCCCAAAAAATTCTCCAACGTCGAGAACAAAGGACTCCACACTCGAGGTCCCAGAAAATTCAAGACCCAATTTAAGCAGGACAATAATTGACAATTCTCCGAATAAAATACCAACAAATTCCGCGAGCAATCCCTCGTCTGTCATTGATGATTCCGCGACGAAAAAGGGGGAAGGTTCCCCCGTCAACGCGATCGACGCCAAAAGGAACTCTTCTTCGAAGAAACAAGACCCTACAGACCTCTCCTACGTTCGAAGCGTTGTTCGAGACGCGGAAAAGATCTGCAGCCCAGCGAAATCCCCGCTGCCTGTCACCTGCAATTGTTTGCCGGACGATTACCGCTTTCGAGGTGAAACGGAGATCTGCTGTTTGTCCAGAAACGTCGCGATGAGAACATCCACGCCGAACGACAGTCCCGTCAAGGGGAGAAAAGCGGAGAACTACGAGGACGCCGAGTGTCCCAGCGATCAGACTTATCACACCTGCGACATGGACTCGACGAGCGTCCGCGAAATCGTCGATTCCAGGAGGGTTGACGATTTGCCGTCGATGGAGGAATTAATGAGGAGGGATCTGGACGCGTTCAGAAGCGTGGAGGGGATCGAGGGTGATTTCGACGGCGATGTCAACGAGTACAGGTGCGACGAAGGGGTTCTGATGGTCGAGAAGAATGAAACGGTGGCTGTGTCGAAATTGTTCAACGGCCGGGGTGCGATCGGCGTGCGAAATGTGTCGGCGATTCTGAGGAATCGAAGTGCGACGAGGGACGTCGCGGAGAGGTCGGAGGCGATCGATAAGACGAAGGCTGGAGAAAGCGAAACGCAAATGAAGAAGGAAAAGGAAATACGACGGCCCGCAGTGGGATCCATGAATTCCGCGATGAACAATGGTGCGTTTTACAGGATCTTGTCGCAGGTTTTCTTGGTTGAAACGTTCGTCGTCCTGTCCGTCGATTTTTTAATACGAGAAACGTTTCATTTAAATTCTAAAATGAACGGTTCAATTTATTAATGCGGGATTGGAAGTTTTAGGGGAAATTAAGCCGGTGCAAGTGCAGAACGATTAGTAACAGTATATTTATTATATTTATTATATGTATTTATTATTATTATTATTTATATTTTATTAATTTTTATATTTTTATTTTATTTATTATTTATATTTATTTATTATATGTATATCTATTAAACAGTTTCTACACTAGTCCATACTCTGTTACTCTATTCTATTCTACGTTGTTCTACACTACTCTCTGATCTACACTACTCTGCACTCCTTCGCTGCTCAATCTACACTCTGTCTACACTACTCTGCACTCCCCCGCTGCTCAATCTACACTCTGTCTACACTACTCTGCACTCCTTCGCTGCTCAATCTACACTCTGTCTACACTCCTTCGTTGCTAACTCTACACTGCTTATTGCCATTCATCCACTCGTCTTCAGTCTCTCGCGCACCTGTCGTCTTTCCCCTGGACGCGCAGACGATAGCGAAACCCCATTTCTCTTCCAGCTCTCTCTCTCTCTCTCTCTCTCTCTCTCTCTCATTCATGTTTATGCTTAATAAATATGCTTAAAACTTAAAACTTAAAGCTCTCATATGCTTAAAAACATAGAAACAAGGGACACGGGTCTGCAGGCCATCGTTGCACGCCTGCAGACCAGCTGTGTCCCGGTTAGCCCGGTCAAAGACGACCCATGCCCGGTCGTTGGGCGCTTCGCACTCCTACATTAATATATGCTTCGACATATTTGCAGTCTTATGTGTTCTGAAAAGCTACCTTTTATGGGTACAAAGAAATAGCTTTTTTTTATTTTTTCCAGTTCCTTCAACCACGGTTCTCGTTCGTTTCTATTTTCGTTTAATTTATATTTGTTCAATCGAAACATTATCTGAGGTGTATACTCTTCTTTTCCGTTTCCCGTAATTTTCTTTTCCCGATTTTTTAAGGCGCGAGTTCCGTGCAGAAGTGCAGCTTGAATACGTACATAGAGGGTGTCGGCAGAGAACTGTTAAACATCAATTTACCGGAGTACTCTTTCGGCGACACGAACACCCCGATGTTCTACGAAGACTCGATGAAGGTGTTCGACGGCTGCTACGAGAAAGACTTCGCGAACAACTCGGGATCGCAGTGTATGCCGCAACAATTGGAGAAGAAGAAGTGGAGTCTGTTCCCTGGACGGACGAATCGCGACGCACAGCCGCCGAACAATTTGTTAACGCAAAACGATCAGCTGACGGTGCAGAACCTGAGAGCCGCCTTCCATCTGACCAGCGATTTCGAGAATATGAACAGGTATGCGCAGGTAGAACGATACCGATGATTGGCGACAGTAATATCGATGACAATGAATATTAATATCGATAGGAGCGATTAAGAAAATGTTGCTCCGGCTTTAACAATGCAACGATAGAAATATTCAACGGTTGCCAAACATTGCCAGGTGTCTAAATTAGTAACAACGATAACAACAGCAATATAACAGCGAACATTAAACCTTATGTTAGCAACCGTGTACCCGTTTCATGTTTCCTACAAGAAATTTTGATGTTCTGGTAACAATATCGCAAGACCCCTCTGGATCCCCATGGTTTGGATGTTTCTACGTCGATATATCAGTTTTAAATAAAATTGGTTCGCAATTTTTTATGTTATAAACCTTGAAACATATTTATACGCCTGTCTGGTAACCGGGGTACCCGGGTACCCGTATAAGAGACGAGATTGTTAGGTGTTCTATGCGCATAAACACGAACCAATTTTTAACTAAAATGATTTATTTATTTATTAAATTAGAATAATAAACTGTTCTGTGGACAGTTTCTGCATATTGCTATAGTATTTACGTGTTTATTACAAATAGGGCGGTCGCACTTGTGGCAAGCCTTTCGTGTTTTTCGTCGTTTCTTTTCGGGATCAGCCTGACATATATGACAGAATCCCACGACCTTTTTTTTGAAGTAGAAGGAATTTCATTTATTTCTATTTGACTATTTCTCGTGCTTTGTATTGCCAATTTCGTGGAAGGATGTCTCATAGTTTGAGCATTTGCCAGTCGGGTTCGAATTGTTCGAGAAGAAAGATCTTCCCCTAAGTGACGTAGAAACACAGGACGATTATTTAATTTACTAGACGATATATTATTATCGATAATGCTTCCATTTTTGTAATACGAACTTCTGAAACTTACAAATTATATTTCACGAAAGCACTGGCCGTTTCACCAAACTGCAGAGAATCGTGTCTCGAATCGAAAACTGAATACAAACTGATGCATATTGGAGACGATCTCTGATACTACCTTGTATTTGTTTATATAAACAGGATAAGCATCCATTCTCTAGATATCGAACTAGGAACGATTGGAGGAATCCAAAGTCGAAAACTGGACACTTGAGAAACTGGGAGACTTCATGGAAGATCATGTAGTTAAAATATTTTTAAAAAATCTGATACTTCATTTCAGTATAAGAATATACAGATTTGCATAAAATGTGTAAAGCTGCAGCTGTCGAGTTATAGAAATGAAAGCTAACGGCCTCGAAGGAATATAATTTCATATTTCAGCCGCTCATTGGCTGCATCGGTTAAGTCCACGAAACACAAAGAAGCCAATTTATTATAAACATAAGAAGTTAAGTGTCGATAAAGTACTTTAACGAAAAAATTGTAAAAAATTTCATAGGTGCAATCAACCAATTTGGCTAATGTGCCGATGGAAACAGTATACGGGGTACCCGGTTACGAGACAGGCGTTGAAATTTCGGTTGCTAACGTAAGGGTTAAAGATAGCACTGAAAGAAATTGTAATAACTTTCACGATGCCCACGTTCATTTCTCCAAAACGCGAATCACCCCCAATTCAATTTCCACAGATACATTTTCAATTCACCAATCTCCACCTTGAAGACCGATCGCGAACGAGCGATCTCGTCGATCCTTCAAATGAACGCGAACCCCGACGAAAACCCACCTCGCCTAAAAGGCAACGAATACAACCAAAACCCGTCGATTCGCACCAAGGACGCGTTCACCCAAGTGACCGACGATTATCCAACCAGAAGGCCCACCTGCGTCCTCAGGGACGCGAGAAAACGCAGAAAATCACTGCGACGCAAACGCCTGAAGAACGATACCGCGAACACCTCTCCGACCAGCAACAATCGCCAGCCAAACATCGAGTTGCGCAACGCCCTCTGGCGAGACAATTCGAAGCTCTCCGCGCGACAAAAATTGCCCAAAACCCTGGACGCCCAGAAGAGGCCGCCTCACCTGGCGAAATCTCTGTCGGACAAGAGCGTCTGCGAGTGCAGGATGCCACGGATGGACAGCAAGCACTCCGTCTCGTCCGTGACGAAGGCGGACAGGCGGAGCGAGGTGCGAAAGTCCTCGACGAAGTGCAGGGTGGACAATTTCGCTACCGTCGCTTTGCCCCAGGTGGCGACACCGTCTATGCTCGACCCGGTCTATCGAAGAAAACCGCCCGTGTACCCGAAGTCGATTCAAAGCGAGGTGCCCTCGCGAACCGTCGCCTCGACGACGTCCTCCAGGAGATCGACGGACGTCAAGAGACTCCTGGACCTGTCCAAGAGGACGCAGGACAAGCAGACCGCGCCGACCGCGAAGAAATCCAAATGGAAGGGGAAAACGGAGTCACAGACGGAACAGCAGGAGGCCAAAGAGTTGAGAGCCCTGAGGGCGTACAACGAGATGACCCTGTTGGAGGACAAGAAGGAGCTGGAAGCGAGGAAGAAGACGCCGTCCGCAAGAAGCTCCGCGGACGACGTCGCCGAGGGATTGAAGTATCGATCGCAGACCATCAGGGCCAGGTCGAGGCAGGACAGTCCAAGAGGCGTGGAGCAAACGGACGATGCTTACTTCGGGAAGGAGAACTTCCTGGTGGACGCTGCTAAGGAGACGACAGCCCCGCAGTCCAGGGAGGGCAAGGTCTTCGTCGCTGTCGAGAAGTTGGATAACGCGACCAACGATGTTCATCCTTGCTCCAAGCTGAGCAAGGTGAACAAGATTACCGACAAACTGTTGGAGAATTTCGACAGGCTGCACAGGGGACAGACGAGGATCGGGATGGGGAGGGGCAAACAGTCTGTGGAAACGGACACGAGGAAACTGTACGCGAAGTGCGGCAAACCGAAGAAGTTAACGAAAGAGGAAAATGTATCCGTGGCGTCCGCAAAGAAGATCGATATCGCGCAGAGAGGTCGCGAGTCGGAGAGGACGCAGGTCAAGAAGGATGTTGGAAATCGTCTGACGGTTTCCAGCGAGGACGGGCTGCCTGTTGTCGAAGATCGACGCGTTTACGAACGTCCCGAGCGCACCGCGGATGTCCTCGCTGGTGAGATAGATCGCGACGATGAAATTGTCACTGTCGTGGACGGCGAGGAGGACGGAACGATGGACAACGGATCGTGCACGACGATTGCATCGACTGAAATTAAAAATATGGTTTCCGTGTGGTCCCCCGGTACAATGGATCAGGGAGACGAGCCGCCGCTTCACGTGCAAAGTGAGCTGTATAATTTGTTGAACCCCTTGACTGGTATTCTTGAAATTAATATACGTTACGAATTAATGGTTTCTTGGTACAGTAATGTCTTGATACAACCGAAAGCCTCGGATATGAACGTTCGCTTATATGGTGTAATTCCTGCATTGTTTGAAATTTGCCGACAGCGTCGAACGTAGAAAAGGACAGTGAGTAAAGAAAGAGGAGCAGCCAAGCTAGAATACAATATCCAGCGTCTCGGTGAAATAACGCTGATGCAAAGATAAAACTTTTTTATTTCGCATCCTTTTCTTATGAAACTTTAACATAGCATAGCTGACATTTATCTGATTAAAATGACACCAAACACGATATAATTTGGACTATGTTTAGTGTCTTAATTAACGGTGATAAGTTTCGACGGCAGAAAAGGATAGCTAGTGGAAAGAAAAGAGAAGCTGCGATCGTGGCAATCGGCAAAGATCGAAGGCCCAGTACACGGTTTAACATACCAACTTATTACCGTTAATTAAGGCAGTAAATATAGTCCAAATGATATCGTGTTTGGTGTCATTTTAATCAGAAAATTGTCAGTTATGCTATGTAAAAGTTTCATAAGAAAAGGATGAGAAATAGGAAAGTTTCATGGTTGAATTAGTATTAGCTCACCGATATACCCGAGCCCATATCGCGTTACACTGTTCGCCAAGTGAACTTCTGGACGCCTCAAGGGGTATACCCCTCAGTGGTGGAGATAAACTCTTCGCTTGTATAGTGTAGAAGTCTTTCGCTTATATCAAGACATTACTGTACTCATAATAAGCAGCTTATTTTCGTCTGAAAAGAATAAAAAGTATACGAACAAAACATGCGATTTCGTTCGACAATATTAAAATCTGCTTTTCTCTCATCGCAGAAGATATATCCCGCGAACTACTAAATGTCGCGATTCTCTGTTCCTAACTTTCAAAGGCTATTCCGTTTCACTCCAATTCGCCAAACGTTCCTCGCCCCTTTCCTTCCAGGCGATACGAAAATGGCCAGCAGACATCAACCAGCAGCCAAGACCAGCGAAGACGTCGAAGGCGAAGAAGACAATACGTCACGGCTGCAAGAAACACAATCGAAAACGCGAACCCTCGTCGAGCAGCCTGAAGAAGAAAACGCGGAACCGTCGCAAAGCAACGAAGAATTCGTTCCGTCGACACTGGCCACGGACGCGACGGACTTCGCCAGAAACGTCGAAGTGACGCGCACCCACAGTTCCGTCATCCTGAGCAATTCGAGCGTCCCGAAGGGGACGAGGCCACCGGGACGCAACATCCTCGACGAGGACACCATAAGACTGCTGCACCACGCGTTCTCCGATCGTTCTATCTGCTTCATATTAGACTTACCGGGCGAAACGTTGCTGACGAACGACGCGCTGAACAATGGCCAGCCCCGATCGGAACACGAGGAGATCGATTTCCATCCGACCGTCGAGACAATGGGAACCGCGATGGAGGAACTGCCGCCGCTGCCGCACGAGGAACAGAATTTCAAGAGGCAGATCCTGGCAACCATTCGCAGGCTGCGAAACGACCAAGAAATCGATCCCCGCTGCTCCATCGTGGTGCCTCTTAATCCTGAGACAGATGTCGATATCGAGCACGGTGGTATGGAACCGATCGAGATGAACCGCATCGAGATGAACGACGTTTTGTCGATGGTGATTCGATTTGGCGTGCGAATGATGGTGTACGAAGTCGAGCCCGAGGAGATCGAGGACGGAGACGAGGAGGACGAAGAGGTCGTCGAAGAAGGGGACGAAACGATGGAACGGTTGCTCAGATTCGTCGTGGAGGATATCTGCACGGACATTAGGTTTCCCGTTGTGATCAGGTGGTTAGAAATTGTGATCGCCAACTTTGATTCCTCCAGCGACGACATAGAAGAAACGGACGAAGCTTTTCCCCATATAGAACCGAGCAAAGTGAATCTGTTCTCGTTGGAGGACGACGCGCACCAGGTAACTATGGATAGCGACACTTCGACGGAGAAGCGTTACGAGGACGTGGACGAAATCGACGCGACGAGGACCTCGAGGCGAAACGAATGGCCAATATTGAACTTGTCGTTTTCCTCCGGTCGGTTCGCGAACTTGGACGACCGCGTCGTTGTCGGGGGTGTCTTAGATGCTGGCAGACTTGCCGGTTCCACGGAAGACGCGTCCAACGGCAATAATTATTTCGCGAGGACCGTGAACGCGTCGAAGAGACGCGCGACGATCTCTTCGTGGATCGAAGGATCCTCCGGCAACGATGAATATCGAATGGACGAGAACAGAGATTGCAATTACGATGGCAAGCTTGTATATCGAGTTATCGAAGAAAGTCTCGAGACGATGGACCATAGAAATCGTTTTAAATCGAACGCGTTTGAATCCTCTCAAATCGTGGAGGATAAGGGACGGACAGATCTCGAGGACGAAGAGACCAAGGAAATTCGATTTCCATTGAACGAAGGGGCAAATTCGAGCGAGAAGTACGATTCCCTTGACAGACCGGCGACAGCACCGAAAAGTCGCCCGTTCGATTCGAGTGCCGTAGAGAGGGACGAAAGCGTCGAGTTGAATAAAGGCGTGACGTTTAAAGTGATCCTCACGTTCTGGCTGGTCGTCGTCTACTTCTACGTCGTTTACTTCTGCCGGAAGATCTTGTCGTTCGGTCAGATCTCGAGGACCACGTCGACCCTGAAGCCATTCGAGATACACGCCGTGCCGACATCGACGACCACGCTGCTCGAGAACGCGAAGTTAATCGGGAAACTTCGAAACGACAGCGTGCCGGAGATCGAGGAGTACTGGGTCGAATACGGGAACGAAAACGAAAACGGATCGGACGAGGAGGGGGACGACGGGGAATACAGTTATTTGCTCCCGGAAATGATTGACCACGAAATAGGGGAGTCGTCCTGCTCGAACGAGCGTATATCCATATCGAACATCGATTCCACAGCGTTCAAAAATCTGTCAGACTACTCCGTGACCGAGAGCGAACGAAGCGCCACGAAAGTCGCGAATGACGTTGAAGGAACTACGATGTATTTAATCGAACGCGTCACGGAGAACGTGAGGATCCGTCCGTTCTTCGCGTCCGACGAAGATATCGTCGTTAATCAGAAGGAAGAGGAAAGGGAAGGACCGACGAGCTCGAGGAACGCAGAAATAGGAGCGAGTCGTGAATTGGAATTAAATTCGCGTGGAAAAACCAGTGAAATTACGATCGACGATAAATTGAACTTCGTTCGTCGATCGAATTCGTTCCTGGGGGAGGGAGAAAGAGAGTCGAGCGGCACGCGAGTGGTACTGAACGCGGCTTCGAAATTAAATTCTCAAAGTACCAGTCCGATTGCCAGCGACGATCAATTGAATTCTGCTCGTCGCACGAGCGATTCGAACGCGGAAACGGGGAAACGATTGGTGCTGCGTTTGACGCGGCAAGATTCCCAGGGCTTCCGTCGCGAAGAAGACGACGATTGTTCCGGGTTGAAATTTTCAGCCACCTGCGAAGACGAGGCAACGTCGCACGGTAGAGCTCGTTCCAGCTTACTTTACGCCGAGATCGAAATAAAAGAAATAATCGGTGCGCCGGACGCGGAAGGAACTCCGTGTCGCGATGGTAACGAAGAATCGTTCTGGTCAACGACGAATCCGCTTGGAGAATCGTACCGGGTGTCCAATAGACGAGAAGGGATGCGCGAAGATAACGAAACGGATAATAACGAAGACGTTGGGACGTTTGAACGAGACGCAACGGATGTTGCGAAATCTGTGGAGCAAAAGGCGGCTACGATTTCGCCGGAACATATTAACACGAATATGCAATCGGCAGACAGCTTCGATTCCACGTACACCGACGTTACCGACACGTCACAGAAACGAACGTCTGTGGGGGATCTTAACGCGTCGTCGATGGAGGAGTTCCCGATTGCTACGAGCTCATCGAACGAGAGTAATTGAACGGAAATTGAGCCGTTCGCTCGCCAGAGTGATATTGATCCTGTGAGGCGAGAAGTGGAGATTATTGATAGATGTACATACAAATTGTTTTATATAGGTTTTGCGCGAGACTAGAAATTTTCGAATTGAAATTAGCGTACGGTGTCCGTTGCGCTGAATTCTCGGGTAAATTGTTTATTAATCGATTGTAACGGAGAGTTTCGTTCGACTTTGTGGCGGTGAACGTAATTAATCGAGGTGAAAATAGTTAAATAGTTGAAAAGGGAAACAGCAGTAGAGTGCTTTGGGTGGCAGGATTTTTGGCAAAATTCAAATTCAAGTGGAGTTGGTCAATTTGGCCCTCGAATGGTTCAATTGATGAACGCTGGAGGAACGATATTTACGAGGAAACGACCACGTTGTAGGATTTTATTTCACTCGTTTCTACGCTCATATCGATTAACCTTGTATTCTGGCTTTTTTTCTTCTCGTTTTATTATAAGTTGCTGTGTTTCGTTGGATATTGAATATGGAATATTTCGTAATACGTTGATCTTTCTTGCCGTTTGGAACGCACCGTTTATCTGTCACGAATAAAAAACATATTTTAAGGATACCGTCATTTATTATAATACTCGTCCGATTCTTCTTAAGCGTGTGATAAAATGTAATTATGGAAGCAGAAAGTTTATTGGGACTACGTTAAGGTTTGAAAACGGCGAAAGATTTCGTCGATTTCAAGTTTATCAATTCCGAGCGCCGGTTTAATTCAGACGACCTTCTCGCACGAGGTTCATTCAATTCGGTCGACCTCTCGTCCCGCTGTTTTATTGCACGGCGCAACGAGCTTAATATACTTAATTAAATACAGTTCCTGTTTACTCGCAGTAATTTTTTAACGACCGCTTATCCGTTCAATTAAATGTTACCCGATTTTATTCACTTTACTATGTCAACCTTTCTCCAGCCATAAATCAGTAATTTCCTTAAACGTCCGCGCATTACGTACACGCATGCACACACTAGTACTCACAGGTACCCCACAGGCACTCGTTGGCTCACATGAGTACCTGCAAGGTATCCCACAAGTACTTGCAAGCCCACATAAGTACTCACAGGAACACATAAACACTCGCAGGCCCACGTAAGTACTCGCAGGTATCCCACACGCACTTGCAAGCCCACATAGGTACTCGCAGGTATCCCACAAGTACTTGCAAGCCCACATAAGTACTCACAAGAACACATAAATACTCGCAGGCCCACGTAAGTACTCGCAGGTATCCCACGCGCACTTGCAAGCCCACATAGGTACTCGCAGATATCCCACAAGTACTTGCAAGCCCACATAAGTACTCACAGGCACACATAAATACTCGCAGGTATCCCACACGCACTTGCAAGCCCACATAGGTACTCGCAGTTATCCCACGAGTACTTGCAAGCCCACATAAGTACTCACACGTACCGCATAAGACGTCACAGGCACTCACAGACACTAATAAACATTCGCAGCTACCCACATGCACTCGTAGGTACCCGCAGACCCACAGACACGTATTAGATAGTTACAGGCCCACATAAGTACTTGCAGGAGCGCAAAGGCACCCACAGGTACACGTAAGCACTTACTGGTGCTCACGAAGGCTCGCACCTCGCCCGTCGCCTAAACTCAACAACATTTACCACACGACCGTCGCACATCGCATAACTCCTTCGTCATTTCCATTCGAAAGAAAAACACCGCGTGATCGCTCGGCGAACAGAACGGAATGGTTGCGGCGTAGAGAGGAACCGATCGCCACGGTACTGTATTGGTTAGCCACCGGTGTAGGTGCACGCTTCGTAGGTGTACGCTTCGCGGTCCGCCGCGACGACGTACTGTTCTTGGCACAGTTTCTGACCATCTCCTATCGCGAGCGGACCGTTCTGGACCTAAACAGCGATTTCGTCGCGCTCGAAACGACGCGGCAACGTACTCGCTTCCTCCTCTTGTGCCCGCGCTGCCAATCCTCGTACCGACCCGCGACGCCGGGGTGCAACGGGGTGCAAGGACTTCCGGTTTGCTTTTCGACACCCGCGTGACAGACCACCGCGAGGTGGACGACGATTCACTTGACGTGAGTAAATGGATCCGAATGTCTCGTTTCCCTTGGAAAAGTTTCAATGTCGACGGTGTTTCGGTTGAATGAGTTTTTTAAGTTGACGTCGCTCTTGAACGTTCGGCTGATACTTTTAAATAGTTATCGTAATCGTGGAAATTGCAAAGGTTGGCATTTATCATTTTTCTATGCATGTTTTCCATTTTGTTTTTTTTTTTTCAATTTTTATTCGTTCAATCAATTCACTTGGCGAACCCACGTTTTGCTTTCGCCGTTCCTTCTGGTTAAAATATTCTTTTGCTCGACTCGTTCAACTTGTCCCACTTTTTGCTAGGAGACGGGCGGTGTAGAAAAAATAAACATTTGCAGTGCCGCGAAATCTGATTTATCGATGAAGAGGAATCTGAAAATTATGTTTTCGATATCTTGACATTGTTGTTCCGCTTTGTCTTCTTCCGTTGATTAGCGTGACAATTTTATTCTCGCGTTCTCTCATTATCGATTTACTTTTAGTCCACGCAGCGCAATCTAAAACGGAACGATTCGAATTAAGAACCGTTAAAGAATCGTTCGATATACATAATTACCATAATTGTTGCACTCGCGTATAAACCGAACGTCGTCGCGACGATACGCCTTTATTTTTAGAAATTTACCACGCGAGGCGTAATTTCGATAACGGCAATCGTTGCCGTTTAAACGTCGTACAGAAAATGTGTGCATTGCAATTTTTCTACGACGTCGCGTACGCAAGGAGCGTACCGTTGATTTGCGTCGAAATTCCTGAATAAAAAATTGCGCAACGGACGCATATCGAGTCTACGCACGAGAAAAAGTATTCGTCGCCGTCGTAATTGGCCGTAATCGCTGCGAATTGTATAATCGGCTAACCAACGATTTCTTCAAACCGCTTGTATCATGAAAACGCTTCGCGACAACGACGCGTGCGCCCCCGACGAAATTTGCCAGAAGCGTCGTCGCCCGTGTTTATCGTGCACCGTGCAAGATGTGCAAATAATGTTAAAAAATTCCTCGCGGCTTCTTGGGAAACAGACAAAGATAACGCGCTTCTTCGTACGACGATGAACGCAAAACGGTAGCGTGATTAATAGCCCGGCTATTAAATTTTGTTTAGCTTCGTAAACTTCGGTACGGGTGTGCCCCAGGTGTATCAAGTATCCGAATTTTCGTTACCGACCTTCCGTATTCGACAGCTGGTCGACATTCTCACCCGTACGTTCGAATCGAAGCCGTTCCAATTTTTCCAATCACGGTTCGCCAACTTGTTAATCGAATCGATCGCGTCAGAATTTCTACTGGCATTTACACGTTCATCGCCCGTTCGGCGTAATGTTTCACGCGTCTCACTGAATCTTGCATTAATTTTCTTTCTAATTTCCATTGTCAGCAATCGCGTACCGCTCAAGGCAACATGAAAGTCTCGCAAAAGCGACTACTTGTACTCGTATTACTGAAATCGAGACGGGTTCCCTAGATACAAGAATCCTCTCCTTCCAACGTTATCCTCGCACTCTACAATTTCACCATTCCTGCTGTTTTAATCGATGATCGTTAATCGAATTAATTCGCGCCGCTACGCGTTATGTTATATCGATTTGTCGACCCCGTTCGTATTGTTTATTTATCGCACAGAGAAGCGTACACTGTTCGCGTCGTTTATTTCGTAATCTAAACTCGCCATCTTCTCGCTGAAATGTTGTCCTCGCTGTCCGCGAATGAACTGTTTATCAAGTGTCGCGTGATAGAAAAAACGTTGAAAGAACTACGTGAACTTTGATAACTGACGGAACATCGCAAATGGCACGGATATCGCAGCGCTTGTCGATTCGTTTACGTATCCTGCGGTTTTCGAAACAGAATTTCGCAACGTCGGTTGGTATTTCGTATTTTTGCTTTTCTCTAATTTCGTGCTACTGAAACGCGTCACGGCAACACGCCATCATTGATCCCCTAATGGCGCATCGATTTTTATTCACTTCGATCCGCTGAATTTGCTCAGGTCTCATTATAGCATGCGCGTTCGTTTAATTGCAATGTTCAACTTTTTCATTTCGCTTGATCCAAAAAAGTTCCCCCACGTCTTATTGCAACGCTGTGTTTCTTTTTAATTATAAATTGATTCTTCCTTTACCATCGGATATCGAACTATTCTTTTGTTTTATCATACTTTCGTTTTATAAATATTATAAGTCCGCTCGTTTTCTCTCGAAATTGCAACACTTCGTTCGATTCATTTTGCAACGTTCGCGCGAAGAAATACATCTTTCCCCATATTTAATTTCTACTCTCCACTTCGTTCTTTGCCGCGAGTTCTGTCGTCGACCATCGAAAAGACGAATTAAAGTCTGCAACGACTTAAGACAGAGACGCCAGCGAAACGAATGCAATGAGCGTGGCGAAGGGACACGAGGGAAAAATAGAAATACGGGGTCGAGGCTAGAAACGAACGAGTTAACGGGTACCGATTCGCGGCTGGACCACGAAAATCGTAGACGAGAGGCAGAAAGATGTTCACGGTGGCTGGCGAAAAGTAAAAGGAGGCCAAGCTCGCGCTCGCGACTCCGAGCCATGAAAATACGTGCGCGCAAAGTACAAAGTGCTCGGCGCGATCACTATTCAATCGGTATACGTGAAACGTGGAATTAGATGGAATGGCGGTTGAATTTAATAATGCAGCAACTATATCAATTGTAAATCGAATTGGAGCAGAAATTATTTAGTAACGATTATCTCTGATGAAAAGTAATCAACACTTTTTAATTAATGCAGCAACGATGATAATAGTGATAATGGAAATTAAGGAAATGATAATCGTAATAAAATCGGGAACAAAACGAAAAATAATTAGGACGAGTGTTTCGCTTCAAAATTATTTGATCAGTTTATTTCTAAACAGAATTCGATTAATAAGGGACGCCGCGTATTTATTTAAATCGATCAAATAATTTTTAATTAAATAAATAAAATCGTTCGTCAATCGACACCGCGTTAATTTTATTTCAGTAACTGTGATCGTTTCATTCTGGCAATTTCTTTATTATTACTGTACAGTGTACATTTATTATTTATTTGTTGTTGCTGTGCAGTATATGTCGGTTATTTATTTATTATTTTATACGTGTAACGAGCGAAATTAAAATTAATATCGACTGAAATAATTCTGCTCCATACTTCTCGCACTCGTTCAACGAATCGAACCCGGTTTCTTTAACAGTACGTGACCGTTCCTCCAGTTTGCGTTGCGAACGCGGAAATCGATTGCGACACTCGACTACGTATCGATATTCCGCGTTCGCCACTGCACCTGACTCGAAGGTCAAGGAACGGATGCTGCAGAAACGAAGGCTCTGGATAAGAATTCGAATCGGAAATTCTGATGACGACTTTCGATCGTGAATCACCGTGCGTCGTTTTTATCCTAACAGTATCGCGACGCTTCTCTCCAATTGCAAATTCAATTTTTATCGTCGCCGTACAACGGCGATCTTTCGATAAAACTTCTGTCCATATTTTTCATACAGGCTGGTCCTCGAAGTACTGTATCAAAGATTGTTAGCGTCATTTTATTTATGAAAGCAGCACAAGAATATTATTGTACAAACGTGGACCCGCGAACTGTTTATTTCTTAAAAGCAGCGTTTGGATTATTTTCATCGATTTGGGAAATAAAGAAAATTGCTCCGTGACGAACGGTTTCGTTTAATACAAATTGAACAAGTAAAGTACAGATATATTTCGTTCGTTACAAAAGCATCGAGACGGTTCGAACAATTCGTGGCCTCGCACTCTCGTCGTTTTCACCGACTGCGCGTTATTCGAAGCATTTGATTGACCGAATTCCAGGTAAACGAAAGGATCGATGGATAAATTGGAAGTCGGATAAGAATCTTTCAATCAGTTTTGATTAGTCTCCTCGTGGGTTGGACCACGATCAATACTTTCTTTCCGTTAGAATATCGGGGAACAAAGCAATTTCGCGTGAAACGATTGCTCGCTATCGATCCTGCGATATTTGTTTCCTGGAAGCACGTGATTTTATAGGGGGGGAAAGTAAGACAGTAATAGTAATCGACAGATCGTCCGTTTCCCCGTTTCCTTTTAATATTCTACGAGCCCGGTATGTGGGTCAAGAATAATGGCGTTGACGTTACCAAAACACGCACATCGCGAGGTTTTCTATCTTTTTTTCCTTTCTTTCTTGCGCCTCGACTGCCACGCGAGGTCGGTCGAGAAACATCGAGGATGGTTAATGGATCTAAATTAAATTTCCACCGATTGTCGGGGAAATAACGGGGTTCGATGTTGTATATGGAATAGAAGTTGCAAGAAAAATTTCGCGAATTTATATTAGATGAGTGAAAGTATGGAAGGTACGGGGTCCAGGTACAAAGTACACCTGTGAAAAATAATGTTACACGAAACTTCACCCGAGAATGTTAGAATTTGTTTATTTAAAACACGCAATTGTCGAAACAAACCGAAAGCGTAATAATAAGAAACGTTGCCAATCGACGAAGCTCCTGCAACTTTAATGATAAAATTTCGAATAAAGTAGCTAACGATCTTAAATTTCTCCCTACACGATTTCGAAGCGAAAGGGTGAAAGCATCGAGCGTTTATCAACCCCGAGCAAGGGTTATTTATTCTGCCCTTGTTCTGCTGTCCCTGTTTAACTGTGAATTCCACGGATATTGAATTATTACTCTTGGATCTGTATACTCCTCGATTCCGTCGTTGAAAGGAAACATTGTGAGACGCAATTTATATCCACCCGAGCAAAAGCTCTCTCGCGGAAAAACGGCCTCTCGAGGCCGGCCATGATCGCTCGTTGACGCAACGCGTTGCTTTTTTTCCCTCTTTTCATAAGGAATACTAGCGCGAACGAACCAACAAAGTCGCTGGACGGATGCGAACGCATCAGAACCCCCGCACCCGTCGTCTCTTCCGTACTGTTTCATTCATCCAGTTCCCATCTTTTAATAACACCAGATTAATCCATTAATACCCGTGTGTGGGCGAACAAAACGGTCGATTAGCTCGAAGCTTACGAGGGAAGGCTGTCAACCTGTCGACTCGGATTTTAATGTCCTTTTGCAGGTTGATGATACAGAGGATCCTGATGGTCTGCGTGAAATATTAGGTGTAGTTATTCAGAAACTTTATAGATATTAATAATTGAAGTTACGTACCTTCTATGTGAGGCCGTATCTGCTATAAATAGGGAAGAGTCCTCAAGAAGATTGGTAGCCAAGTGAGATGGTGTATGGATTGTGCCGTTAGAGGTCGCGGGTTCGATTTCCGGTTAATTGACTGTTGTTTTTTATTTGTGGATTCATTTTGGCGACACTGTGCACGTTTCTGGATGATAGTTGTACATACATGCAATTGAAACACAGGAAAGTGCGACACCACCAAGTTAGGTGAGCCTGTACGTGAAATTAGAAACGTACTCTAGTTTATCTCCAATCTGATCATAAACAGTGTGGACCGCATGTTCGCTACAACGCATCGTAAAGAAATACTGTTTCAATGTTCTTAACATTTGAAAAGAACTAGTTATCATCCAGAAACGTGCGCACTGTCGTCAAAATGAAACCACAAATAAAAAAGAAATTAATATTAAATATTATTAACATTAAAGGCGCAAACTATATACCATTCTCACTTGGCTACCAATCTTCTTGAGGATTCTTTCTTATTTATAGAAGATATAGCCTCACATAGAAGGTATGTAACTTTAATTGTTAATATCATGAAAGTTTCTGAATAACTACACCTAATATTTCACGCAGACCATCAGGAGCCTCTGCATTATCAACCTGCAAAAGGACATTAAAATCCGAGTCGACAAGTTTTGAGTCTTCTCTCGTTAGCTGCGTCAAATATATCGCATACATGTTTTGTCGCGAAACGCGCGTTGGACGTAAAAGTGTCCGAAGAATGGATATGGTTTTGCGATATCTTTTGTCGAGAAGCTGAGAAAAATGTAGAAACTCGTACCTGGTTACCTGGTCGAGTACACAGAAGGGTTAACGATTATCGATCCTTAAGTTAGCATACGTATGTTAACTTAACATACCTTAATATATATAATATAAACATAACTTAACATACAGTGACCCATTTCCGTGGAGATTGTTTTCGCGATGAAAATAAATTGGAACGAAATACGTACCAAAGAAGTATATCGAATACTTTCCATTAATAACATTGAAATATTCAACTGAATCGCGTTCGCCGCTGTAAACAGTTAATCCCAGAATTTATTAGAGAGATAGTTTTAATTATAATTGTCTTTCGATAATTTCGTAACATTCGCGAAAGAGCGAATGGGTTCCCAGGTGTTCCAGGGTTGAGTGGCTAATAGAATCGCGATTTTTCCACGCATTTTCCGTCGACGCTAGAACAGACGATTCACCTGAGCTGACCTAATTCCATGTGTCATCGCTGCTTATATCCCGCTTAGTTGCGTGCAAACGTTATTATTCCGTAACGCGTTCGATTCCAGCTATAGTGTTCGTTCGAGTCATTTCTTTTTTTACACCCCGGGCGATCATCGTTGACGATGGCATTGTGATGACAGTAGATCGGGATGTTCGTAGCGAGTGTACAGAGACGGACGAATTTTGACAGTAACCGGGAAGAAACTTTCATTAACGCTTCTGACAAAAATAATATTTAGACAAAGATATAGCGAGAAGAATTTGTTTAAAAACAAAAATACAGTGAAAGCGTCATAACTGTCTCTTGCAACGATAGAAAAATATATTTGAAAAATCAAACAGCACGGTCAAATAATAGAAACAACGTTCTAACAATCTTTTGCAATTAAAGAACAGCATCTTGAAAGAAAACTAAATGAATATGATGACCAAAATTCCAAATTAAAGGAACGAAATTCTGTCAATATCTAAGAAGAGAAATTACATAGCATTTAGATAAGGATAAGTGAGAAACAATTTCTTCAAACAAACAAAAAATAGAATAAAATACAGGGAACACTTTATAACTATCTCTAGCAACGACAGAATAACATATTAAAAATAAAACAGCATGGCCATCGAGCGGCCAAATAATAATCTTTCGCAATTAAAGAACAGCGTCTCGAAAGAAAAACAAATTCGTACGTTCACGAAACTTCCAATTAAAAGAAACCTTCGACCATTGCCTTCTCTAAAAACATCCGCGGATATCTTCACCTCGGGATAAACTTTTTTCCTTCCTTCAAAAACTTTTTCTTTAATTTAATTTTTTAAAATAATTTCGTATATATTTTCTTATTTAAATCTTTCGCTAACATGTTCGTTCGATTAAATAACATCGCGAACGTGCATTTGGATATGTAGATTCTACATCTCATTGTTGAATTATTTCCGTATTAACTATATAAAATCAATGAAGCTTTTTACAGATTACGAATCTCAATGATGAAATCAGTATCGCAAGGGTCGTTATATCGGCCGTAACAAATTTTATTTACTGCCACCTGAGATCTAGCTGCACACCACAGAAAATTTCAGAAACATTTTCGACCAAACAACGTTTTACCAAATATTATTGAAAAAATAAAAAAAAAAATAGATAAATAAATAATAATAATAAATTTATTTTATTATTATTTAACTCAAGAAGTACCGAAAATCTTTCTATTCATAATGAATAATGTTTAAATAACAGTGCTATGAATTTAGTTCGCGTTCTCATGGTTTCGGACCACTGTGCGACGTGACATCATTCCCGTAAACCAACTGCGACCGTTTCCAAGATCAAAGGGGATCACGATTGACCGTGAACAGACGCGTAACCCCACCCCACGGCTTCCACTGTACGATACCATTGGTCGTAGGAAGCGTCTCAAGGAAGCATCAAAGCGTAGGAATCGATGGTTATTGTGGGCAATCGGTCGGCCCGTGTCCCGGGGCATTTAATGACGGCATAAATCACGGGGATTCGTGCCTTCTGAGGTGAAGCGGAGTGGAGCAAACGATCGTTGGCCAATGTCAACCGACTGGTTCTCCATAGGCGAAGCGTTTCCTTTTTGCGCGAGGTGAACCAGTGAAATCGCGGGAACAAGGGAACCAGATATGCGTCTCCTTATGGGGCATGACGGACCCTGACAACGTCCCGCGGATCGCCGTGACCCGTCACGGTCGTTTCTGTCCACCGATCTCGCGGCTATCCCGCTTCTCTAATTATCGATCGGTGTCTTCCCCTGCTCGCGATTTATCGTCTCTTCCGTTTTGCTTCTCGTTCGACGGGAAATGTGTAAAATGTGTAACAACAAGGGCCAGCCATGGAAGGGAAAATTTATCATTCGCATCGTGTTTCAAATATTCTTTCGTGTCGTCGAAGATACAAATGGTTCAGGGGTGTACCGATTCTGTTCGGATTTTCGATTATTTTTATTATTGAAGGAAACTCCGAGGGTCCAGTAAAATAGAGCGTTAATTTTTCTGCGTCCGCTGAAAAAGTAAATAAATTAATAATGTATGGTATAGTATTAATATATATAGTAATAATAATATATGGTATAGTATTGATTTATATAGTATTAATATATATAGTAATAATAATATATGTCATAATATTAATATATATAGTAATCATAATATATGGTATAGTATTAATATATATAGTAATCATAATATATGGTATAGTATTACTATATATAGTCACAATAATATATGGTATAGTATTACTTTATATAGTAATAATAATATATGATATAGTATTAATATATATAGTAATAATAATGTATGGTACAGTATTACTATATACAGTAATAATAGTAAAGGAAGGGGTTAAAAATCGAATTTTCCGGCGCAATTGGCTTCCGCGATTGGAGAATTCTTTGCCGGAAAATAAATTCGTGGGTTTTCACGTAGCCCCGATGACCGGATACGACCGACTGGAGAAATAATAAACGCGAGAAGAAAGGTCAGCAACGGGCAGACCGGCAAAGAAGTTAAAATAGACGCTGGCCACCTATGCCAATGACCCATATTCCCTCTATTCTCGGCGCGATGCGAATCAAACCTCGCTCTTTAATACCACATACCCGAGATCGTGACCGACGTCACTCGTTTCCATTGGTTTTTACGTAATTTCGGAATTTCGGAACCGACGGCGCCGCGTTCGCCCCCCCATCTAGCGTTCACCGATTGCAAAACTTCCAAGAAGACTGTGTACAACGTTGGCGATTGCTTTTCGCTTGATGTCTCCTAACACGAACGATTTACTATGACGAGTGCACTTACCATCGAGGAATTGCCATTGAGCAAACAATTAATCGTGATAAATTTACTGTTATACATTTAATAAATTTAATAAATTTACTGTTGCCGTTTGGTATGGAATAATTTTCGGTTTGTTTATCTATTTGCAACGCGTGGGAAGCGATTCGTTTTTCGATGCGAAGCGACTCTGTTTTTATTCCTTTTTAAATAGAATCTCCACCTTCGTTGTCGATTACGCGTTTATACGCGCGAGACAAAATTGGCGAAACGAGAAGGATCCGACTCGGTAGCTTGCCAGGCGGATTGTGGTTGATCTAGTAAATGATTTTTATAAACATTTTGTTCAGATCGTCGACTTTGCCGTGATCCAGTAAGGTATTCTGTATCCTCGTGTTGCGTGCGAGCTGTTTGTCGAAATTTCCACGTCGGGCAGGGTTCGAAATAAAAATAAGAGGGCGTGGGTGTAACGCGGCTTTATTACTACGACGATTACGACATGCTACGCGAATATTATGGTTTGAATGGCGATTCATGGAAAGAAAAACGAAACGTTCCGTGACATTTCATTCGATCAGCCTGAATTCTTACGTCACGATACTCCAAATTGGTTTCGTGACTCAGCCTGCCGCGAATAATAAAGGTTCACAGCTAAAACGGGGAAACAAAATTTTTCTATGCTCTCTGTCCCTCGAAGTTATTCTTCGAAGCGTGAATCCCTGGCGAATATTGTTCATTCTTCCTTTTAAGCTTTCAATTCATTAATTCGAAGATTATTTCATTATATTCCTCTTCTTTTTTCTTTATACTTTATTTATACATAATATAATATGTCTCTGATTACTGAAATTCAATCGTCACGAAAAAGTAACGCACTGGTTACTTTTCGATATTGATTAAAAGTTTCGCAAACTATAATGATAACGAATGATAATAATAGTATATATCGCACTACATGCGTTAGCCTTTAGCCATTAATAATTATTTCCAATTGGATTTCGTTTCTGCCATAAAATTCTTACCCTCGAATCGATGTGAAACGTGCGGCACGAATAAAAGGGCCGCGAGGAATTCGTGAAAAGTTAAAAGCAAATTGTTGATACAACGGGAACGAGGTATCGCTTGTCGATCAGCTTTAAAAATACTCGGGCACAAGCGAGCTTCTAATTCTACCCGTGAACTGAATTCTTTCGGACGGCTCGCCGATCGATTACGCGTGAACAAAGGATCAATCGAACTATCGAGAAACGATCGTTCGCATTTTTTGTTCATTGCGCTCAATATCTATATTAACGTCGTTTTCTTTGTTTCTCAGGATGCAGCTCAACTCGTGTTGCAGGTGTTACTCGCTGAAGGCGGGGACACTGTTCACTGGAATACTCGGCATAGTAAGTTGCTAATACTAACGAAAATAATATCGTCCGCGTCCGACGAGATTTAAGAAACGAGGAGTAAAACGTATTTCAGTTTTACTAGAATAGATGGCAATAGTATCGTGCATGATAATCATTTGCGACCGACAAACCGTGAAACAAATTAGAATTGAAAAAATAGAATTATAATTCTGATCAGTTATTTGCTCTTTTATTAATCAGATCCTCTCGATCATCTCGTTGATCATGATCTTCACGCTGAATGTGGAATGGAAGACAATACTGATCGACGTTTTGGACCAGAGCGTCGTTAAGATCATTTTCGCCATAAATCTCTGCATGACGATACTAATCTCGACGCTGCTTATAGTGGGCGCACTGAAGGTAAAGTTGTTTATAAAAAATCGATTCACAATCGATACGCATCGTCTTACTGTCTATAAGAGTAATAGAACCCCTATTAAACGACATAATCAGCGAACAAAGAGGACCGAATAAATGAAGGCTTCCGAGAATTTGAAAACCGTGATACTTACATTTGTAATTAATTTTAGAATCGATTAATACAGTTCTAAATATACATACAATGATAATGTATTATTGGATGCAGGATTGATTCGGTTAATCGGGGTTCTATTGCGCAAAGAATTCACTGGGGAAATTAAATATTACTTTCTCCATAGAAAAATACGTTCATGATGCTACCATGGGTGGTTCTGGGCCTCATTCTGGCGATTGGCCTACTAGTGAGCGTGATTTATACGTCCATCATGTTCTTCGTGAATCACGAAACGATAAATGGAATTCTCTGGCTCATTATTGGCCTGGTAACAGTCGGTGAGTGCACCTCGTTCCTCTACTAAGTTATTACATCTATCGGGTTGAACGACCAGCCTGCTTACCCATCTTGTTCGATTAAATTAAGATTGCAAGATCGTAAAACGATATTAACATTATTCGCTGCTATTTAATTGTTAAACGATCTCATTTATTAAGACGATTTGATTAATTCCTCGATCGTTACTTTTCAGTGGTGTACACGTATTTATGGCTGGTCGTATACAGCTACTTCCAACAGCTGAGGTACGACAAGATGAACAGTAGAATGGGACCATACGGAAGGCCGTACAATTATCGACGGCCTTGAAATGAATACGTCATTTCGTCGAGAAGAAACGATCCAAAAATGTCCACCCCGATACGGGATGGATAAGTCTATTAGAAAATATCATCACACGCATGTACGACATAGACTGAAAATCTTAATTGCATCAATTAACCTGAAGCGAGCCATCCATAGCGAACGTAACGAACAGCCCTATTATGTATAATGCGTATTTGTAATATGAAATCTAAAAACGGACGTACGTGAATCGTTCGAGGGTGCGACAACGGTTGCGAAACGCGAACGTTTAAGAACGCGCACGACAGCACGTTCACTCGGCGGTTCGTTCCAGAAATCGAGGGGAAAGAAATGGAAACGCTGTATTTTGCGAGGAAACACTGCCGACTAGCCAGGGCGAGATGAAAAAGGCGAGACTGATCCCGAGCGTACGGAAATAGATTCCATTTTCAAGGATAACGAAAATGTTAAGCGTATGCAAAAATATACGCGTTGCCACACCGCGAGAACCAGTCTCACCTACGCAAGGTTAACGACTGACTTATTTATTTTCCTGTCCCCACTTTTACTCTCGATCTGTCCCTCCACCATTCGCCCATGTACCGCGTAAGTACAATGGATGCAGGTACTACGTTGTACTGTTTCCGACTATTGTTACAGATTACTGTCATTGATAAATAAATTATTCGCTGTTTGCAGTTCTACGGTTCTTCTTCCCCGCTTCAGCTCCTTTTATTAGTAATAAGTGTCCTCGTAAAGCGAATGGTCCGGCACTTCACGCGAGTACGTATTCCAAATGATCGTCGAGAGTCGCAACTTCTTTTCAACCTGCGAAAATGCTACGAGTGGAGGAGAAAGGAGACCTGCTATACGACAATCAACGATTTACAATTGCTACATGCGCTGTAGATTTTTTGTAAACAATTTAACAATTCGTTTGAGAGTTGCGTCGAAGGTATGGAGACGAGGGCCGGTCTAATGACGATTCAGATTTCTCCTCGAACCGAGAGCATCAAATTGAGAGGTCGTTGATTAAAATCGGCCCAGCAGAGGCAGAGATAATTGAATTTATTTAAAGAATTGATAAACAAATGCGATTACTGCCACTTCCTGGGTAGGTACGTCATTGACCAAACGACATAAATTAAAGCCAGATGCATCGGCTGCCATCTCCGATAGGTATCAAAATTATTCCATGTACAGTGCATTAGTTACAAACAATTAAACAATTAAAATTGGTATTACGGCGAACTGTATATAGGTACAGGAACGGGGTATTTTTTATCGTATAGCTTATTCGTTTCCCTTTCATTTGACATCCGATTTATTAAAACACAACCTCCAGGAACCAAGATAATAATTTTTTAAAATTTTGTCGGTAACGATACGTCAGGAAACAGACATCTTGCGCCATCTCGCGTTGTCGGCGTTTCTCACGGTTTTCCGCACCGCCAAAACCGAATTCCTGGATTACATCTCCGTTTTTCTCGGCTTCCAGTGGGTATTTCTTAACCGGACTGGTTTTAAATTAAAGCTACGGACCAAAGCTATCTGCTCCAATAGGTGCAACAATATCACATTTGTGGTATAAAAGTTATTAATAATTAAAGAATCGGCCAAACTGCACTCCGAGTCATAGTATCTTATTTTCAGGCTTTCGATCACCGTTTCTTGTTCCATTTCTTTTCAATGAATCCTCCCTTTCTTCATTGATTTTAGTTCGGCCCTCCGTTCTTTCTTTTTACACTATATATGTATTAATAATCTGTCTCTCTCCTGTTACATACTTACTGATATATTGCTTGTGTGTGTAGGTTTCGCAGAAAAAATGGGTAAGGAACCAGCCCTTTTAGCTGGTTTGAGCCAATTGACCGGCACTTCTCATCATGCGTAAATGCAAGAAAGAAGAAACAATCATTCTTGCAACATACTTTAGTTATAGTAAATTGGTTTATAAAAATAGTTTGTAATTATTATCGCGCACGATTAATTTAGAACAATTGTGTAACTAACTGTTATGTATATCTATTATATATTTTATTTTATATTCAGTTTATTCGGTAGATCTTGTATAAACTTTAATATTACTTTTACTACAAGTTCTACTGAATATGCTAAATATAAAATGACAGATATAATAAATAATTTACATATGCACAAGTTGCACAGTCGTTGTAATTTAAAAGAAGCTTTATCATATAAGATACGTAAATTTTAGTATAAGTTTTATCTGTAAGATATGTTATAAATCAACTTCATAGAATAGTTTATAAGTATTAGATTATTTATGTTTCTAGTATTTTTTGTATTACATAAATCTTAGTTTAGAGTTAATACATGATTTCGTTGTTAGATATATTGTAAATAGATATAACGGAATAGTTCATAAGTATTACCTTGTCAATTTGAGTTAGAATATTTTTGTAACCTATATCTTCATGGATTAGTTGAAATAAATGTTGAATGAAAAGAATTTCACGGCTCTCTTTATTTTAACACCTTAACAATCCTTAAAAGAACCTAATTCCAATTCCTTATACAAGAAGTACCGCGGACGAACTTTAAATGCAAATTTCGGAAGCGGGACACTTGTAAAAATGGCCCTAAACATAATTAAACTTGGCGTGCTTCATGGAAGTCCAGAAATATCAGCGCTGGTGAAACCCTGGATCTCTGGCAAAATATCTCCCTGAAAATCGTGGATTTGTATTAGGAGAATATGATATGTGAAGACGTATCCGACACCGGCAGTTCTTGGAAATGAATTCACGTTCTAGGAATTTCCGAGCGCAAAATTTCTGATTCAAAATACAACAAAGTTGCAAACAACGCCTCGCGAAAACGCAACAAAGTTGCAAACAACGCCTCGCGAAAGCGCAACAAAGTTGCAAACAACGCCTCGCGAGAACGCAACAAAGTTGCAAAAATTCTCGAGAATTCTTGCAACTTTGTTGCAGAATTTTTGGGGCAACATTGTTGCAAATTTTTCTCGAGTATTTTTGCAACTTTGTTGCAGAATTTTTGGGGCAACATTGTTGCAAATTTTTCTCGGGAATTTTTGCAACTCTGTTGCCAAATTTTTGGCGCAACATTGTTGCAAATTTTTTCGGGAATTTTTGCAACTTTGTAGCGTTTTCGCGAGGCGTTGTTTGCAACTTTGTTGCGTTTTCGCGAGGCGTTGTTTGTAACTTTGTTGCACTTTTTTAGGCGTGATTTGCAACTATCTTATATTTTTCCGAGGCGTTGTTTACAACTTCGTGGCGTTTTCGCAACTTTGTTGTATTTTCTTAGAGCTTGATTTGCAATATTGTAGCAATTCGTTTAGTAATGTTGAGGTCTATTTTTACAAGTCCTCCGCTTGTGAACTTTGCATTTAAAGTTCCTGGCACGGTAGGACTTGTTTAAGGAATTGGAATTAGGTCTGTTCAAGGATTGGTAAGGTATGAAAATAAAAAGAACAGTAGAATTCCTTTCACTGAAGATTTATTTAAATTGAATATTGAAGATACAATTTTACAAAAATGTTGCAATTTAAACTTGCAAACGAATACTTATGAATTATCTTATTAAATCTATTTAGCATACATCTTAAAACTAAATCTTTAACTTATACTAAAAAGGTATAAAACTTATACTAAAAATTGACGTGGTTTCTATGTAGAAGCTTTATAGAAATAAATTACAGGAATTGTGCAACTTATTTTACATTTACTAGATGCAGTGGAACATTGAATAGTAATATAAAGAATAGTGATACTAGATCTACCGAATAAACTGAATACAAAATAAAATCTGTAATAGATATTCATAACAGTTAGTTACACAATTGTTCTAAATTAATCTTACGCACTAATAGTTACAAGCCACTTTATAAACTAATGTACTATAACTAAAGTATGAGGCAAGTATGATTCTTTCTTCTTTCTTGCATTTACGCATGATGAGAAGTGCCAGTCAATGCTCCTTACTCTTTGCCTGCAAAACCTGCACACACAAAAAGTATATTAGTAAAGGTATATAACCGGAGAGAGAAAGATTGTTAAGGGATATTTGGAGGAAGAAGAAAAAAGAGAAGGGAAGGGCAAATCATAAGGATAAGAAAAAGAGAGGATGGATCATTTAAAAAGGAATGGAACCAGTCCCGTAAGAGTGAATTCGATTAGAGCGGAAGTAAAGAAATTGACGAAGAGCCGTAAAAGAAGAAACTATGAAATTCAATACCAGGAGTGGAACAGAAACATAAAAGGTTCTAGATATAATGATTACGCTACCACATAACGTTACGCCAGATGATCTGGTGCGTAGAATAAGATGTGAAAGCTTAGGAATGCGAAACAGAAAGGTATACATATAATAGATGTGCAATAACGAGATGGCCAGTAAGAATATATAGGGCAATATGTAAGGTGTAAGGTAGAGAAAATCTAACCTAAAGTTAGATTATATTTGCACTAACAATAAGTACAAACTTCTAGGCTACAAGGTCGAAAAAAAGAAGAATACTATCGTTAGTATGTACTTATTACACACACGAAAACTGATTGAAAGCACAACATATTTGAAAATGTAAATACCTTAGCTAAGTAGCTTGGCAGAAATAGTTTACGGATCCTGGGTTTGTTATAAACAATTAAATTAATTATTACGGGCAAGGGGATCAAGTTACAGCAAGGAGACAATTACAGGTGAATATCTTATTTCGTTCTCTTTCTATTGACACCACATAGAGTACAAAATAACGACCGGGAACCGAGATAACAAACTTATAAATAACACCGCGTTTTACAATCTGTCGGTAACGATGTCAGTGATATAGACAGGGAATTGGCGAACCAGTGCCGCATAGACAGTCGATAATCAGACATGTGGCGCCATCTCGCGTTTGCGGCCATTTTCGTGGTTTTCCGCATCGCCAAAATCGAATTCCTGGATTACACCGTTAATTTAAACAATTGCTACTTTTCTCGGCTTCTAGTGCGTATTTCTTAACCAGATTTGTCTTAAATTAAAGCTACGGACCATAGCTATCTGCTCCAACAGGTGCAACAATATGGCACTTGTGGTATAAATGTTATAAACAATTAAAGAATCGGCAAAATTGCCCTCCGGGTCACTGTAATTATCTCGGCTTCTGGAGGCGCTAGATCAATGATCGAGAGCTCAAAATGTAGGTAAAGAATCTCGATACCCGTCATAACAAATTTACAAATGCTATATGAACTGTTAATTTTTTACAAACAATTTAACAATTCATTTGAGAACTGTATCGAGGCTATACACGAGGGCCGATCTTAATGATGAATCAGATCGTTCCTTGAACCGAGAGCTTCAATTTGAGACGTCGTTGATTAAAATCGGCCCAGTAGAACGCGAGATAATTGAATTTGTTTAAAGAAATTATAAACAAATGCGATTTCTGCCACTTCGTGGGTAGGTACATCAACGACCAGAGGAGATAAATTGAAGCCAGAGGCATGGACTACCATCTCCAACAGGTGGAAACATGATTCCATGTGCAGTTCAATTGTTATAAGCAGTTAAACAATTAAAATTGTTATTACGGCCAACGGAATTTAGGTATGGCAGCGGGGTATTTTTTATCGTGTAGATTATCCGCTTCCTTTTATTTTGAGACGTGGTTGATTAAAATAGGAAAAGTGCAATGCGCAGTCATTCGCTCGAATTATTTTCCATATAATTATCAAACGTCTCTTAAACGTTTACTAATTATACAGTAAATAATTGATTGCCCAGATCTCACCCCGTGGAGGTTACTGCGCATGGAGACCCACCCTAGCCACGGCCCTTCCACCCTCCAATTACGCGATAACTAAGTCTACTATCATTTGTAAGGAAGAAAAATCTCCTCTTATTGTCAATTTGTAGAACATTCACTACGTGACCGTAGTACAAGTAAGACAAGAAGAGGAGTAGTTAGAAAATTAACGACCGAAAGCTAAATTGAATATCAGAAGGAAACCTGAAAAAAAATCTGCAAGAGGATTCAATTTCCTGAAATAAAGCTTAAAAAAAAATATATGCCACGATCTTAAGAATTAGGCAACGAAATATTATTGCAGTGGTGAACACTACTGTCTTAAAAACTAAGACACAGCTTAAAAATAAATCCTCCCTTCTTAAATACTAGATTAGATTCAAATGCGCCCTGCCTGGCTAAAGATCTAACTTAAAACTAATATGACCCTACCTAGTATAACATCTAAGACTTCAATTAAAAGAACAATTTCAATAATATCCTACCTACACGGGACTGTAATAGATACTTTCCCATACTCGTATAGCTAAAACCGACTGAATCGATTTTCAGTTTCATAAACCATGCCTAAGTAAAAGTATAATTTATAATATAATAATTTATATTATAATAATTTAATTTCGTGTAAACCCTGCCTGTATAAAGGTCTAAGGTTGTGTGTTTAAACAAATCCTACCTACATAAAGAGCTAAAAGTATTGTTAGATTTATAATTGGACCTGCCTAATTATTTGTCTAACACTCATAATTAATAAAAAGGGCAGCGGCAGGGTCTGGGTCTGGGTCTGGGTCTGTGGCTATGGCTGCGACATTGGCTGGGGCAGGGGCAGGGTCTGGGTCTGGGTCTGGGTCTGGGTCTGGGTCTGGGTCTGGGTCTGGGTCTGTGGCTATGGCTGTGACATTGGCTGGGGCAGGGGCAGGGTCTGGGTCTGGGTCTGGGTCTGGGTCTGGGTCTGTGGCTATGGCTGTGACATTGGCTGGGGCAGGGGCAGGGGGGCAGGGTGAGAATGTGGTCATACATATTTTAAGCAATCCTCTTCTTTAGCTGATTCTTTTCAATGCTTCTGAAACAAAGACAAACCGAAGGTAATTAGTAAAGCATTATATAAATCTTAAACTCACAAATGGGATCGACGAGGCTGGCTCCTTAATTTTTAAGTTTTCAATCGTGTCCTTGATAATATTTCTAGATCTGTATTGTATATATTCCACTTTTAAGTAAGTCTGTACTTCCATTTGTTGAATATATTATATTTTGGGTTCATCTATGAATCTGTAACAGTCTCATGCATTGGGTTAGTGAAATCCCCAAACCCCACCATTGAAGCTGTTTTTAATTCGTAATAACTGAATTTTACCGAAGATAATATATCACAATTCATATGACAAATGCAGCTATTTTTTTATAACAATAGGTAATTGGATTTCGCCCAAGGTGATATATTCTTTTATAATTTCCAAATTAAACTGATTGGTAGTATAAATTTCATTAGAAAGTCAAAATTCAAGTAGTCACATTTGGCTACATTTATTCTATTTTGCTTCTACAAAGAAGCGAGAAACGATTATTCGGAAGCAAAATATAAAACTTCCACTATCACCATGCCGAGGTCCAAGTACAGCCAGGAACATTTTTCGTGCAAGGATTTTTGTTTAAACATTTACGGATATCGCGAGTGAATTTCAATTTCTACAAAGCAAGCTCGAAAAGTTATAAAAATTGGCTCTATTAAAAAAAAGGTGAAAATAAAATTGTAACGATTAAGAGAAAATATTTTGCAATTAAACTCCAATAATGAACGGTCACTAGTATTGACTCTAATTGAAATCTACTATCTCGAATTATTTCTTTTTTTCTATTTCTTCTCTTTTCTTTTCTTTCTTTTCTCTTTTTCTTTTTTTCTTTTTTTCATTTTTTTTCATTTCGTTCACACAGTAAATTACTATTATGTATGCAAATTTTTAGCAGTATTTCCATCAACAGACATTCCAGGTGGTATAATTATTAAGAAAAAAAAATAAAAAGAAAGACAAATATAAAACACTGAAAAGAAAAATTACACCATATACAACAAGAATTGCCAAAGAATTGGTCAGCCACAGGGTGGCTCAGGGACAGGTTCCCAATTGTGAGCAATTAGGGACTGGTATTCGCAACTCTAATTGAAAACGCGATCATTAATCAACGCAACGCTAACTGGAACTCGCGACGTAATCATTTCGCAACACTATTTATTAAGACCGACAGAAAGCAAACATGACATTATTTGTAATGTCAAAAAACAAGCTAATTGAAGATCCCCTGAAAAGTTAGCTGAAGGCTCAAGACGCGAAAATAATTTCCGCAACACTAGAAACTTTATCACACGTAAAATATATTCTAAAATACTATAATTCAACTAACAATAAGAACGGCAAAATGGCAAGAACAATCGCGACATCGTTGCGCAACGCTAAATCAATCGCGGTTTTCAGTTGCTCGCAACTCTAATTAAAAACCGCGTGGCATTTAAAGCAACTCTAATTCGACCCGTTATCAAGTTTCTCGCAACTCTAAAGCAACGCGATATTTTTGGGAGGGCTGTATCGTTGGGCCGGAATGTGCGTCGGCCAAGTACAAATAAAAATTCTACGAATGAAAATGCAAGCACAGTGACAAAGTAGTAACAAAGAATGATTCCCCATTCTTAAAAAGAATGGCGAGCCATTAGTAGTTGCCCTCTTGAGCGACAGTTTGTCGGGCCTCTTCGGCATATAGCCCCTTCTTTTCGTTGGACCCGAGGGCCAGCTGAAACTTAAACTAGGCTCGAGGCTCTAATCGGAAACCAAGGAAAAACTTATAAATGTGAAATAAAGAGTTTAAATCGCGGAGCTAAATGGAACGCACGCGACCGAATCACGACCAAATAAAATCGTAAAAATTGTGATTGCGGAAAATCGCAAAGATTACGATTAAAATTGCAATCGTTCTTCGTTCACGCGTGCAGCCTCGAGCATAATGTAAGGCGTTTCGTTTCGGAACCTAAATCGCGACCACGACCGCGAAGGATTCGAAAAATCGATAGGCAAAGCCAGAGGCGAACGCATTTTCGATCGCGCCACAGCTTCACCGTCGACTTTTCAAATCAGATTTCCTGAAACAGGTTGAACACGCGAAATAGTGCCTACCCGATCAGAGACTGTGTCTACCTGCCCGGCCCTACCTACTTATGTCTATCAGTCACACCAGAAAGTATGCTACCTATCCTACATAGACCTATATTTAAAAAATGGCAAACAGGCACACCAACACACGACACTCCACGGTTCTCAGTCAAACACTTGGGCGCAAAAGCCTACACTAGGGAGGCGTCCCGGGACGCCCCCGACACCCAAGTGTTGTCGCACAACTTGCACACTCTAAGGTACGTACCATTTTTCTGAAATCGACTGACAGTGGCTGGGATCTTTGCGTTCACGTGGAAAAAGCCACGTCGCGGTTGAGATATTTAATAGATATTGATTTAAATAATTAAATAGCACCCATACAAGAGGTACTTGATAGCAATTGATAAGTATATTCGATTCTCTTCGGCATTTGGCCTCTGCAACTACGTTTTAGTACGGAACGACGCAAATCCACAGCCTAACCACGCACACAATGCGGATATTACGTCGTGCATGATACACCAAACGTACTGTCAGTCGCCAACAATAAATCATTCAATAGCTTATCAACTAAAGAAATATCGTCGTGCTCTACCACCGTTTTCCCACCCAAGTAGCACCGGGGCACGTGAGCGGGATCCGGGCAGTGAACACGGAAGGGGTTAAACCTGGAAATCCTCGTCTAAAAAGATGATAAAGTCATACTGATTTTCTAACGGGCTAAATGTATATTTGTCTATTCAATGACTCTACTTTATTAGAAAAATTAATCAATGACTACTTTATTAGAAAAATTAAGCAATGACTACTTTATTAGAAAAATTAAGCAATGACTCTACTTTATTAGAAAAATTATGCAATGACTCTACTTTATTAGAAAAATAATGCAATGACTCTACTTTAATATACTTTGAATTAAATTTAAACATCCTCGGGCGTTCCCGTCATCAAAGCATTGCTTCTAAAACGCAAGGTTGGTTTTAAAGTAGATTGCCTTGATATCGAGATCTACCCGTTCGCGTATAGTCTTCTTGTACATTCAAGTTTAATTAATATCTTGTACGAAAGAAGTGAATTTATTGATATCTTTATACGCTAAAGACTAACATGGATATCGAATAATAAAATTATTCGATAGTTCCAACAAGTTGGCAAGGTATAGAAGTACCTTCACTTTATATGCAATCAAAGTAGAAAAAAGAAGAAATACTATGTTCTGACTAACAGCAATCATTATGCATTTTATTATAACTGTGCACTAATTGCAATTGACAAATAAACGAAGTCGAAGGGTATTCCACTTCTCCACTACAAACTAATGCACGTATGATACTGGCCGTGAGTTTATATTCATTTAATAATTAATAACTATTTAAATATTCGTTTCATACATATTCAATTAAATAGTCCATTTTAAAAAGATGCATAATGATATATTTTATACTAAATTTCTCTCTTAAAATTCTCAAACTAATTTGAAACGCGTTGTACAAGAAGACCTATCCTCATATAATATAAAACAGTAAAGAAGTTACTACTTCATATACCCATGGTCACGGTGCTTGCAAGAAAAATCTACGTAATTACAACCAATCACTCCTGTCGGTTCGGACCTTTCGTCCTGCGACATGACTGAGTGACCAGAGGAACTTTAAAGCATGCCACTCACCGGTTGCAGACTCGCCAGGGGCGCGGTCAAGCTCGTCGCCGTCGAAGCCATGGAAGCTGCTGAAACATTCAAAAGAGCAGACAACATTGAAATCCAATCAGTTTCAGTACTTTTCGAACAGGAAAATTATCAAAGACCATTGGAAAATAAGATTAAAGATATACAGACATACTTACTCTTCGAGTTGATGGGTGAAAGCCCGAACTCGCCGAACTGCATAGGTGCTGACTCTAATCCCGGAATACGTATTGAGAAAAAAGAATAAAAAAAATAAAAGACTACTATCGCGCGCGTTTATAATTGTGGTCGACGAACAAGGTGACTCTAATTTCGCGAGAGCAATATTTCGAAGCAAACACTGACTCTACTTTCGCGTATCTTCGCTACTATTTTTGTTTAATTATTATTAAGAGCGGTTACGCTCTAAATGCAATGAAAGGAACTTTGAAGGAGCAAGCACTGACTCTACCGACCGCATTGCGCGCGGTCATCAAAATTTTCTGAAAGAATATCTGTCAAGTTGGTAAATGGGGTGAGGAGGTAGAAATTTAAACAATATATGTTTGATTTTATTTGTCTCTTTATTATTTCTTCATCCTGTCGAACGTCTGTTGAGGAAATACTGGTATTTATTTCAAATAAAGTACTACTGTATTAATATTCAGATTGAATTGCTATTAATTGTCTATACAAGATATATTATTATATATTAATATCGATTTATCAGAAGCGTACTGTGACTGTTCTTTGTCAGAGTTTTAAAAGTGATCATGATGCTAGTAAGTAACCAATATCGCGAACATTTATACGTTCTCGTAGCTGCTTGCAGAAATCAAGACTCGAAACTATTTATCATGCTTCAAGGGCATGGCAACAAGTACGTAACTACGCGGGCCATCCTGCGGCGAAAATACAATTTGACCGTACTTGTGTCTTGGTCACAGAAATAATAAAAGTGTCTACGAGAAATGCAGCGAAACATGAACGTATTGCAATTTTTCGTTTAGAATTAATGAAATTTACTGTCTCTAGTTTCAATCGCGAATATTGTGAGTTCTACTTGAAATGTTTTCATTATTTAGTGAACGTGGATATACGAATTGAGAGAAGTCAGTATTGAAATCTATTTACAATAATAAAAGTTCAGTAACCTTCAACCGAAGGAAACGCACTTGAGCCGAAAACCAATCGTCAGATAACAAGAGATATACATAAACCGTTGGGATAATAAGTTATATGTTACCAGTCCTTCATCATATCATCGAACTGAATGAACAATACTCAATTCCTGCAGCCTCAATATATTATTCTTTGCTAGCCAAGCATCTATTATACCTGCAAAAAAAAGAATAGACCTGTTCTAAAATCAGAATCGAATTCGAAGTCGCAAAAGCAGTATGTAAGTGACTGAATAAAATATAATAAAGCTTCAGAGAACCATTCAAACTAATTCATTAGTTAACGCGATGTTACAACAAACGACTAGTTAATCCCGTATTTAAAAAATCTCGATAGCGGACAAAGACGAGGTATGTCGCTAACCTTCCCAGATAACTGAACTCACGCTGCAACGCTTCAATTGAGACTGGCTGCGTGATTGCCCTCCCCAATCCGCGAGCCACCCCAATCCGCGAGCCTCCCCACTCCGCGACGCGCCGGCGCGTCGGCTGCGCTTGACGGTATTCGCTATTTGCGTAAAGCTTACTATCCCAGGGTCATACCTACTGGACTTTACCGACAAGTTTTTGAAAGATTTGAGTTCGTGGTGATTCGTTTTTAATCTAAGGGACGTCAAATGAAACATAAATGATTAAGCTACTCGCCTGTAATTACCTCGTTACTGTAACTTTATCCAACAGTGAGACACCAAAGTCCATAAGGCGGTAGATCTATTCTATATCTCATCTGTGGTATTACTCAAAATTTAGCGCCATACTATTAAGCACGAAGTTACATTCTTGCATTCTTTCGAATGCTGTTATACACGAGATATTTTTCTTAGAAATATGTACCATCGATTTATTATCGCATACTTTTAACAACTACTGTCTAACATATCGCTTAAATGAGTATTAATTCAATTGAAGCACTAATGTGACAATGATGAAGGATAAGTTTACATCGGAGAATGGGTTAAGACTATGTTGCAGTTCCTTTAATGTTGCATTCGTTTCAAATAACGGAAGAAAATAACGAATCAGCGTAAGAAATGAGCAAGCTATGGAATTATTTACTATTTCAAGGATGGATATCGTATTTGATGGTAGCTGGCTTGTTGATTTTTACAAGTGGCTTTCTATTGAATCGTGTTGCTAGACCAGAACGTGCTGAATGTAAATATTGTACGGATTCTGACTGCAGCATTGAGCAACTTCTTCAGAATCCTGAAGATGCCGCAGTTACATGCCTTGGAAGTAAAACACGAGTTGTGTTACTAGTTGTTGATGCCTTAAAGTATGATTTTGCACATTGGTACAATGACAATAGTTCTACCTCATCTTACTATCGCAATAAGCTATCCATAATTCATGAATTGTTAGAAAATCAACCTATGAATTCACGTTTATACAAGTTCATAGCAGACCCACCGACAACAACGATGCAACGATTAAAAGGACTCACCACAGGATCGTTACCAACTTTCATCGATATTGGATCCAATTTTGCTTCCGAAAGTATTAACGAAGACAACATCGTCGAACAAAATATTGCCAATGGTATTGTTTTCATGGGCGACGATACATGGACCAATTTGTTTCCTGGAAAATTCAAGCGTCAGTTTCCATCGCCGTCGTTTAATGTTTGGGATCTGGACAGTGTTGACAAGGATGTTAGATACCGTATGTTCTTCGAAATGAAAAGGAAAGACTGGTCGCTGCTTATAGCTCATGTTCTTGGCATTGATCATTGTGGGCACAAGCATGGTGCTAATCATCCAGAAATGACTAGAAAGTTAAACGATACGAATACTCTTATAAAGGAGATTGTGGAATCTTTAGAGGAAGATACTGTACTTTTTGTTGTCGGCGATCATGGAATGACAGAAAGCGGTGACCACGGAGGCGATAGCAGCAATGAAGTTGAGGCAGCAATGTTTGTTCATTCTAAAGTCCCTCTTGTAAAATATGATTTGGCACGGAACACGGTGAATCAAATTGATCTTGTCCCAACATTAGCATCTATTCTTGGAACATCTATACCTTTTTCAAACTTAGGATCTGTCATCATTGATTCACTTCCGAGTTCATCAAGAAGTGGACAATCAGAAGACGACTTGTGGTATTCCTTATATTCAGTATGGAGGAATATTGCGCAAACAAAAACATACATAGATGTATATTCTCAAAATAGTTATTTGTTTTCTAATGAACAGCTTCAAGATTTGAACAGCATGTATAATCATCTGCTCGAGCAAATTAGACGCACAAACACTGTTGATGAATTCGATTCGTTTGTTGCAAGTAGCCAAAATTATTTCAAGCTGCTCAAGGGTACTTGTTCCGAAGTCTGGGTTCAATTTGATTCTAGTCTAATGTCGAAGGGCCTACTCTTAATGTTTTGCACTTTGTTCTTCTTTTATTTATTTGTTACAGGCATTCCGGAAAGTCGTATGACCAAGATATTTCAATCTTCCTTTTTGCAATGCTCTATTTTATTAAACCTAATTATTGCATTAACTGCATTTCTTCTGTTTTTCTATGACATCATAGAGGAGTTTAAAAATACTACATTGTTTACCACTGGTGCAGTGTCTATAGTATTGTTAGTAATACTAATCGCTAAGAATTGGGATGTAATTTCAATGAGGTGGTATGATTATCGAAAGATAAATAGGTTGCCGTATATTACAAGAGTGGTACTTCTTTTAACAATTTGCATCCTTTTTTCTAACAGTTATATTGTCGAAGAAGACATCACATTATCTTTTTTACTCATTACACTTCTTTGGTTGCTCGTTTTTCACTTAAGAAAAGAAAATATTAGTGAAAGCTCTGAAAGAAAAACAAAGCCATTTTTTAAATCGCAAGCAAAAACAAACTTGAATACAGTCATCATAGTTGTTGGTTTGGTAGCATGCATTGCAATTCGTTTATCTTCTTATTTTTGGCGTTGTAGAGAGGAACAGCAGCAACGAGTATGCTCTATATTTACAATTGGAAAAGCAGGTTCTATAACGTCAGACAATTTCGAGCGTATTTTACTTGCTGCCACCTTAATTATACTTGCATTATATATTACAATAGTAAGACTGTGGTTACAAAATTGTGGAAATCTTTCCGGTTTTTCTCCCAGTGTATTGATAGGGCAATACTGTCCGGTAGTAATTGGCGTTTGCATAGGTTGCTATTGGGTTCTTCAAAGATTACCTAAATTCGTCAAAATAAAATTTGCATTATCTTGGCAAGTAAGTACGCTACCTAATATAGTGTACGGGTTGAGCCTCTCAGCGATCTTTGTTCTGTATTATCGTCCACTGACTATATATCTGCTGCCTAAAAGGAAAGAATCAATTAATGTATATCAAGATGAGAATGTAATCCCCCGATTATTTGAGAAGATAAAGGAGTCAATTTATCGTAAAAACGTCGATATCGATGAGACACCGGTCGTTTATGGTTTGGGTACTGCCTACAGTGCTGCATTTATCTCATTAAGTGTGTTCCTTATGTTGTTATATTCTCTATTATTAGGGGACATGTTGTCACCCAGTACTTTCTTGATGTTTATATCTTGTGCCTCTATTCTGGGCTTATCTGCAATAGAAAGATATAAGAATGCTAATAATATATGTAAGTATACTTATTATATAAATAATATATTCCATGCATTAAACACTGTAACTTTAATACTATAATTTTGGGAACAGCTGAACTTGTAGAAGTACCTACCCCTGTCCTACTGTGTTGGTTCCTAATAGCAGAATATTTCTTTTATGGAACTGGGCATCAACCAACTTTTCCTACCATTCATTGGGATGCTGCTTTTGTCGGGACAGGTGGTCATTTCTATGGAAGTTTAGTTCCAGCAATATTAATAGGTACACGCAATTTTATTTATATTAATGTTGAAATACCATCTATTAACAAATGGCTATTTTACAGGAATAAACACATTCGGTTCGCACGTTATATTAGGCGCAACATTACCATTATTAGTGATTGTACCATTTACTTTGTACCTCGTGTTTCCAAAGATTGCTAAAGTAAAATTTTTGGAAGGTGATTTAAAAAGGGGAGAGCTGCTTTTATTTGAGCAAGATTCTGTATTTCACACAGCGGTTTTCACAGTTGCTGGAAAATATATACTACTTCATGGAATTAGAGTAAGCAAAGATTTGAATATTTCGTATAAATAAGTATACTATTAAGTAACGTCAAAAGAATGATGAAAAACTGACAACCAATTTCAGACATTCGGCAGTATGCTCGCTGCTACAATTCATTGTCGACATTTAATGGTTTGGAAAATCTTTGCACCAAAGTTAATATTCGAGGGATTAGGACTGCTGGTAACGTTAGGCAGTGTGTTGGCATCCTTTTATATGGTATTCAGAATTGACCAACAAATGGAACATCTTATATCCAGAGTAACAAAAGGCAGATGATGATAATCCACTTTTAATAGTGTGTGATATTATCGGTGCAGTAGAGTATCAAAGTTTGTAGTATTGTTAAGTGAAGAGTATGCGCAATTGTTACTTCTTACTTCGAACTCGAAAGTTTCCACTGAAGACAAAACAGGCGTCCAACGTCACACTTACTGATACTGCCATTTCCGTAATTTTATATGTCTTTGTATAAGAAATAGCGAAGGGTAATTAACACGGAAATCGAAGTGAAATATTTAGAATGCGAGAGTGAGACGTTATTCCTTCATTTCTTCAAAGACCAGGCCGTGCCATTAATTCTGGTGCTTCCTAACACACTAACGCTACCCTGCGTGCAATGCATTGCTGAATATAAAGAAACAAAGCAACGCACTTGATGCAGGATTGCGTCCATGTGCGCTGATGATTGCTTCACTGATGTACATACTCGTTTTACCGGATTACATTTATTATTATTAATTAAATTAATGTTCCTGTGTACGTTTCCCGTTTCATTTTCCGTGGATAAAATTGTATATAGCGTACATTATAAAAGATGAATGAAAATCTAATAAAAAAAACGTGCGTATATCTTCCAAGTATCTCGTCTTGTACGTTTTGAAATATTTAAAAAATTACAAAAAGTTTATGCCTTGGTCCAGTATATGGTTTTGTATTGACTATATATTTTGCAAAACATACTTTATTGAAAGATATCATCAAGCGTACACTGTGTATATAGTATATGAAAAGCGATCAGTTTAAAGATAAAAATTTCGTAATTACAAGTGATACATATATTCCTGCTAGGTCAGTACTTTAATGACGATTGTGATGCCTGTGTCCTTGATAGTCGTTTTTCAGATATTCCATCCAGTTGGCCCATTTGTCAAAGTCTTGGTAATTCCTGGCATCCTGGGACAAAGAAACATGTTCACAATATTCACAGTATTGAAATCGCACATACCTAGTGTTCGTAATTAGTATTTTGAAAGCCTGGCACTTGCATATTAGGCAATACCGGCATTTGTATCTGAAAACAAATGAAGTAATCACGTTGTATGAGATCTCTTGTGTCCATCATTTGTTTTAGATTAATATGTTTGCCATATTTCTCAATTTTATCTCATTAATTATTCTAGTTGTGTTCCATTATGTACAGAATGCAATAGACATATATAAATTTAAAACTTTTCAAGAATTCTTAATTTACGACTTTTTCTATCCAGATACTTACGAATAACTTAATTCCTCCGCCTTGGTGTCCGGGTGTCGACCCTCCACCAGCCTGAACAGATTCTACGGAGCCAGCTGGCAAACTCTGATATCCTTGGTGCATTTGCATATTAACTGAACGAGCCTGTTGCTTCAAATTGGCATTGCTTTCTTCATTTAGCAAAGACTCAACAGGATTAACAACTTCTCGTTTCGTGGCTTCTGAATCCTCGGGATATGAGGCCCAAAATGATGCCGGAGTTTTGGGTACCATCCTGGCCATACTTGGTCCAAATTTATCAAAAGATGGATTATAGGAGAAGGGTGTTCCATAATTCATTGTGTCCAATTTGCCTTTAATAGCATCTAAGAGGCTCATATTAAAAGGCATGCCGCTAGTCGCAGACAGATAATCGCTACTCGTAGGATAATTAGCATTGAACGGTTCTCCAGAAGCAGCTGCAGCTGCCATTTTAGTATTAATTGCATTCTCAATTGCCATCGTAATATTTTTCTGTAAACCTGTCAGCATATCAAATACCTGACTTAGCACTGTCATTTTTTGCTGGAAGGGTAACGTCCCATCGCTAGCTGGCTTTGCCCATGGTCCTGCGGCAAACGGTTTAAATGGCTTTTTTCCCGACGTAGCTGTTGATTTTTCGTAAGTAATGAGGTCGTTCATCGTCGTCACCATATCACTTTTCAGATCGCCCAATTCGGATAATATGGAATCAACAATCGTGTCCTTAGCTACGTTAATTGACGATAAGTCTTCGATAGATCTAGCAATTTTTGCTTGCGCTTCATCTCCGTCAGGCTTGATAGATCGGACAGCGAAATCATTTTTATCGCCTGCACTGCCGTCATCGCTTGTTGTCATGGTTTTATTCAATTTCAGGGTGTCAAATAATTTATCTAAGAAGTCTGCTACCTTTGCATTGTATTCAGTTGGAGTAGGAATTACTGACGACGGAAACCAAAAGCCAGGTGGTACAATCGTGCTTTTTGTTGTTGGTGATTCGGTAGATGCTGATGGTTCAGTGGATGTTGGCGATGGAGTGGTTGTTGCAAGAGTCTTGAATAGGGTGTCCAAGAAAGCAGATTTCTTTGCCATCATCATAGATGGGTCAACTACAGGTGCAAATGGTGCATATGGTGCAAATGGACTAAAAGGGCCAAACATTCCTGGTAAATACTGCTTCGGTGCTGTTGGAGCTCCCATTGCTTTCAACAATACATTGGCGTCTTCCTCTGGTTCTTCAGAAATTGGAGCGAGACTAGGATAAGGAGGAGGGGGTCCCAAGACCGTTGTATCAGGGCTACCATTGTCCATAATTGCTCTGAGCTTTGTTATTGGAGATTCTTCTATGCTTCTCCTTTTACGAGAGTAATCATCCTTCATACGATAATCAGGCATTGCGTTGAAGCTTGAGTATGGGCTCATGGGTCCAAATTTAGGGCTCATCGGGCCAAAAGGTTTCGGACTGAGGGGACCAAATATTCCACGCTTGTACGGGCTACTGACTTCATCTGGTTTACTTTTGCTCAAACTGTTCACTAATTGTGCATTGTCAGCAGTACTGTATAAACTTGGCGCATTTGCAGAATATGGTGCGTATGGTGAATATGGTGTAAATGGTGCATACGGTGCGTATGGTGGTACGAATGGTTTGAAACCCATGGGATAAGCTGGTCCGAGACCGCCAAATAAGTTACCCAATAAGTCTGTCTTCTTTGAAATCATTGTTTTAGGATCCACAAATTTTGGGAAAGCAGGAGATTTTGGCATATATGGCACCGTTATGGTATCCATGCCCGGTGTTGGTGGCCCCAAAGCCCTTGCATAAGCTACAAAATGTTTGAAAAAATAAGAACTATCTAGGAAACAATATAGTACACACGCATGAGTGTAAAGTTTTTACTGAAACTTTCAACTTAAAAAACATACTTGTCAAAGATTAAATAAGTTATATTACCTGATTTGGAAGCATACGTTGCCCATGGTGCTGGTGCAGGACCTTTGATGGATGCACCACTTATTAATACTATCAAATAAGAAAACAGTAATAAACCTCCCAGGTGAAACATTTTGGACCAACTTGTTCAGCTACGTGTTCTGATGCTGCTTTTATAGCAGTGGTCAGGTAATAATACTTGCAAAGCTCTTAAGATTATCAGCATAAAACTAATTCTCTCATTAAAATAATCCATGGTATATAGAAGGGCCACTTGTGTTTTATAATTAACCAATACAATTTGTCCGTATGGGCTCAAGAAAGTAATTTCCTTATTAATTATGGTATTACACTCCAACTGAATATTATTATTACTGTATTAGAGAATCATCTTTCACAATGGTTCTATTAATGTTTTCAATAGTAAAGAATATTGTAAGCGTGCAAGTTGGGAATAATTAAAATATGATCTTATCAACATTTATTTCTCCTTTTTATTTATATTTCTTTATTTTCTAAACATGATTATTACAATTGATACGTCTTTCCTGCTTGATTCATCTGTGCAATCAACGATACGAGGTGATTGTTGCATTATTTCTCATTTTCTGAAAGTAAAACATCTTTACGATTATACATTTGTGATCCGATTTTAATCGACTTGCAAACGAACTTGCGAGAAACGCGCGTTTCATTTGTTGCCAATAATACATTGAGGCCGATGTTTTAATTATTTGGTAATTACCAATTTATTGCATTCTATCGATGAAAGCTGTCATTTTATAAAAAGGCGTTTATAACGAAATGGAAATAAGAAAATCTTCTAATAGTAAGTAACAGTATTATTTGAAGTGTATTATACAAAGTAGCGACTCATTATTTTATACATCCAAATTCTGTTATAAAATTGTTGTGCATGAAATAAAACAAAAGTCCGCTAAAATTGCCTCATTTATTAAATAACGAAATTTAATCTTCTATTTTAGCTACTGCAGAATGTGCAGACCCCACGACAAATATTGCATCCACGTTTGAAAATTTTTCGCGGACTTCGTTGCAACAATGTTCAAAAGATACGAATATTATTAATGCAATAAATCAATTGCTAACTATGTACCATCCTAACGATGGTGTAGTTGCATATGAGCACGTAATAAAAACTTTACTCCTATTATCTGAGAATTTGGACAGTCAGACACAACAACAGATAATCTCTATAGTACCATTTCCAAAAGGTGTATCAAATGAAAAAATACGAAATTTAATGTACAAAGCTACAGAGTTGGTTACTGCAGATAATAGTACATCTACAATTCAAAAGTATGGCTTCTGTTAAAGTTCTATATCAAATGCAATTAATGCCTTTTAATAATCACAGTATTTTCTTTTTCTAGAGTCGCTGCTGTTCCCAAAGATAAGTATAGCATGGATGTTTTGGATAAGAGTTCAGAGATGCATTTAAAGCAAAATATTGTGATCGATACGTCTGAAAGTTTTGAAATGCACGAGAAGTTCATACCTTCAGTATCGGAAGTATTTAAAGGCTTTCCTCCCAATGAAATCTCAACAATTCACAATCATGTAAGGAATGTGAGCCATATGTACGATACATTAAACTATATTACTCCATGTATAAAACCCAGTACTAGTATTAATTGACACTTTTTATGAAACACTAACGAACAAGAAGAAACATTAAAAGTTCAATCAAATTCAAAATGGTTTCAAACTCCTCATCTTTTGTATAAATCTAATCTTTGTCAAAGTATTGTGTGTAGTTATTCACAAGATCTTCTTAAATCAATGGATGACAACTATTTTCAGTTATCCATTGATAGAGTCCATAATTGGAATCAGTGTAATGTAGCTAATATATCTCGCACAGCGCAACAGGTTTGTCAATTGTATTATTTTGCTAACAGTATTATTAATTTGATTTGATTTGACTGCATGTAATATATATACATATAATATTCCAGGACACTATGTATTTAAATAAGAAATTATACAGAAGCAATATAATGACAAACCAACAGAATAAAAGTGATGTATTAAATTTAGAAATAACTTCAAAGGCAGAAATGAATTACACGATTTTTGACAATACTAGTATAAGTAAAAGCCTTAAGAACCATCATAATAATAACACAATAAAAAATAAAAATTTTTGCTGTAGAAATACAAGAATATTTCGGCCCAGAATTCAAAGGTGAGCAAGAAGCAATTCAACGAGATATATATAAGATGGATGTTGTATACTGTGAAGAAGAAAAAAACTATACAATAACAAGTGCAGAGGTGATGAAAATTTATATGTTTTTAACAATTATATCAATCATTCGTAACATAATGTAAATAATAATATCACAGGTATTAAAGGAAGATGATGTTGTAATGAATAACTTTATCATCCATGAAAAGCTTAAAACATCTCTGCAAAAATGTTTAGAACGTGCAGGACGAAATATTGTAATAGGTAATGAATCTAATTTTATATTCATTACTTGTTATTAACATACATCATTTTAATGAACACATATATATTACAAATATTTGTTCTCTTTATATACATAGAGTTTCCAATATTGCCGCAAACGGAGCGTTCGCATGAGACTTCTTCTACATCCAGCTATTGGAAACTTGTTAATAAAAAAAACCTGGAAAACAATAATCAATTAAATGCTTCAAAAGATAACACGATTAACTACAAAATTACTAATACGCCCGAAAATATGAAAAAGTATTTCGAAAAGAAATCATCAGCACTCTCTGCTCATATCTATCCAAAGTCAGCCCAAGTGCAGGTGCTTCATAAAAATTTAAATACTGCAGTTAGAAAAGCACAAACAGTAGAATGCGAAAAAAAGGACAGCAAAGAAAATTTGCTATACAAGTATTATTAAAGATCCTTCGTAAAAACAGTACTTTTTTTTACGAACAAAACTTGTTTAACGGAACTGTTTATATTTAGATCTGCAGTGAAGCAAGCACAAAAAAACTGTTTAAATAGTTTACAACAGACTACATCTATTACAGAGTTAGCTACATTTAAAAGACATTATTATAACACTCTATTGAACATTCAGAAAGCTAAAAGTTTGTTTCGTTTTCTATAACTTTTTGTTTTAATATGCCTTTTTAAATGAACAATGTATGCATATATGTTCATTAATTTTTAGTGGCAGTGACCAATTCATTGGCGATATCATCCCTGGAGAATTGCTTCAAATATGAACCATATCATTCGAATCATTCAAACCAGGAACAACAATTCTTGCAACAGCATGGATCGTTTATAAACCCACAATATGCAGTTCATACTGTGACACAGGCAGAATTACCAAATATTCATAATAGTCTGTATACCTGGGTGAAATGCAATAACTGGAAGCATCCAAGTATGAAACAATTAAGACTCACACAACAGGTGAAATATAATAAATAATTCAGTTTTATTGGAATGTTTAAAAGTTCTTGATTAATACGATTAATTCTTTCATACATTTTATCTTCTTCTAGTTCCCATTTCACGTTTCAAAGAACAAAGATTAAGTTGTTTAGTCGTATTTTCTAAAACAGTGCAGTTTGTCCTTTATTTCTTCATAATTATTTGTCGCGTTACATATTGTATTTTATTACTCTTTTATTCCGTTGTTAAAAGGAATGTCTGTACTACATTATATAAAAACAGTGGATAGTCACTGCTTTGCACAAGATAAAAGTAGACGAATGAAGCAAAGTACACATTATATGTTAGGAAATTGAAAGAGGTAGAAAATAAGAATATAAATAATTAAAAACATTATGACTGACCTCTGTGATGTGGTTGAGAATGTGTTAATCTGTAAATAATTTATACGTCTGATGAAATGAATACTCGTTTTAAAAATCAAATCATATATAATAGCGCAAATACGAATATTAATTCGTAAAGTTATATCTACCGGGAAGGAGTTCATTAATCAATATAAATATTGTAATAATATATTCGTGGCTGTTAAATTAGAATACATATTAAATAGAATTTCTTACTCCTTCATTTATCTTGAACCAGTCTGAACAATTAACAGAACATTGATACGTTTACTTATGCATACGTATTTATATACATATATGTGAGCATATATGTTTATACATACATATATTCTATCATGTTTTGGCACTGGTAAAAGATAATAATTCAGCGTTAGACTAATCGCGAATATTTTCGATAATTTCGTTTGCATTTCGGATGATAGCGTGACCATTTTTCTTTTCCCAATTGCACATGTACGCACAATATTATATTTTCCTGGCGTCAATCGAACCCTTAAATACTTACAAACATATTAACTAACAAATGTACACGTATTTTTCATGATTAACGAAGAACAAAGTTGCTTCTAATGACTAACATTTCGTGGTATATTTTAGAATTAACATATAACATTAGCACTTACAACTTTGCATAGTCCTTATTATGCAACAGTCGTTCGTTTTATTTATCCCCTAAGTGTACAAAATAACTTTTAAAAGAATAAACAGCAATACTAACTTAGGTGTTACATGGATCATTAATCGTTTTATTGTCCAGAACAATCGCTATGAAGTGGGACAGATTACCAAAACACAACTTTTGATAATTCATCCAACCACATGCATCAACTCACAATAATCTTTCCTGTCTCAGGAAAACATTCAATATGCCTTTCTATGCAATGAGTCTACAATAGAAACCTTATTAAACTCATATTTATTATTTAGTATTGGTAGCATCATTTTAAAATGCATAAATGCATTGTATAAATGACACACCCACTACTCTTTATTAATATCTACTTAAGGATTGAAACACGTCCAAAAGATTTATGACAATTGATTTTTTTGCTGTAAGACCACTTACATTTTATTCATTTATCTTCGTTTTTTTTTTAGATTTTCTTTGCTATTATCCAATCAATTAAAGTTAGGCCAAAGAACTCTTGTGTCATGTACTTTGTATATTCCTTCTGGATTGTCATTATTTGGATTTAAAGTAAAGAGAAATAAGATAAATATGTGCACAGCAGAGCTTATTATCGAACACTATTTCAAACATCCATTCTATGTTTGAAAACAAAAGTAATTAATAAATTGATCAAATTATATATTCCAACATCTAATTAGAATATTATAGGTGTTTAAAATAATATTTGTTTATATATAATAGCAAGTATTGGATCGCAGAACACATCGTGTTATTATATTTACTTGAAGATAACATACGAATAACATTTAAAAGAAACACAAGCATTCAATATTTTAAATAAAAGGAGAGAATTAAAATTACATGTGTAAAATTGAAAAGAATAATAGCAATAATTTTGTTTATGTGTTCAATAAGTGCTTATAAGGTCAATATAAATATACTTTTGCTTATGGATCGATTGACTTTTCTGCTGACAGAAATATTAATATTGAATCATTGCAAATACCTCTTTTATTTTAAGATACAAATAAATATTTAGGAAACACTTGTCAAGCAAAACAATGTGTGATATAAACTGTTATATTAAAATAAAATCGGGAAGAAAAAAAATAATAGAAGAAAGCCTCAAATAATTCGTGCGAATTTTAATAACTAATTCCATGATCAATGGAAAAATTATCTTCCAAATGAACACTATGAGAAGTCAAATAAAACTATGTGTATCAGAAACTCAATAATTTTGTTTTAAAAGTGAGTCAGATTTATACCGCATTCGAGAAGTAAGATTTTGTTACTTTTTCGTTCTGTATAGTTCAAAGTCCAAACTGAATTTCAATCTTCATTCATATTTGTGCTATGAACAGAAGCGTTTACAGTTGAAATTTGTACAGAAATATATTAAATAATGTTGTACACTCACATACTAAATATAAATTTAACAAGTTATTTATTACGAGGTATTGCAGATAGTAGTGAGGTAAAGCCTCCAATACTAATTGTAAGTTATTGAAAAGTAACAAAGTTATTCGACAATACATGACACTCAAGGAGCGTTATATTTCTTCTGGCAGTGTCCGTACGTTTTTTTATTTTGTGTTATTTTGGTTAAACTTGTAAGCTAAATATCTTGCACCATATAACATTTCCACCCAACACTTTTATCATGAAATCTATCCACATTGTTAAACACTTTATCAGTACACCGGACGTACCATATATATAAGAAAAATTACATTTATTTCTTCGTTGCGTTCAAGAAAACCAAATTACAACATCGTCAATATTTGCCACAACGAAGTTATCATAATATATATACTATTCTCCTTATTACATTTTTTTTCTTTTATGATCCTATATGAACACGCACTTTTTTCCTTATTCTAATTAATTGATTAAACAACTGGCGCGTTATACACGCCAATATGTAATTACATGCCTGATTTTTGGGGTGTATACTCTAATATTGTATCAAAAAGACAAAATTAGCTGTTGCTTATGATCGTACTCAATATTAGTTACTTTTGTATGATTATAATAATCGTGATCAACTGAAATAAAACGAGAGGTCCCAATATAATCCACTTTATATACCGTTTGTTACACGATCGAAGAAATTCTGCGGATTAATCGGTCAGGAAACGCAAATTCTTTAATCGTTTTTAAGATGAATTGTACCTCTAACACGATATGTATGTACTAAAAATTAGTTTGCTCTTCAATTTGATCAATCAATAGAGACAAGGTTGTACAAGAGTATTTTGACTAGAAATGGTTTTAAGATTTTCATTAATAAGTAAATAAGTAATGTAACACCACTGCTGCTCGTTTTATTCCCTGCCTCAAAGTTACGTTTAGTGTTTGAAAATAGTGCTTATGTTTTTTTTTGTTTTACAAAAATAGAGATGGACTTTTTCCTAAGCTACCAGACTGCATAATCGCCTAAAACTCAATCGTTCGTCCATAAAAGTCTAATAAAAAATTAGACTTCAGGACGGTATCGTTAGAAAAGATCAAAATTTCCTTTTGCCGCTGTCTAAATTCGTAAAACTCATTTCTATGTCCATCTCTGTGCAACAATAATATTGCTTGAAAGAATGATCGAAGTTTTACAATGTAAAATATTTGTTGTTCCATGCATACAAATTTATCTTATGACATGTAGATTAATATTCATATTTCAATCTTTAATTGAAAAGTATTGTGTACAATTTTGTTATTACTATAACTTAGACAGATTTGTAATGTAAGAAGATAACGTCTTAGACTGATCTAAGTATTTTGCATAAATTGTTAAATATTTATAATAGATAGAACAGAAAAGAACTTTATATCTGTACCGGCAAAATTATTGAGTATGCATGGAGACAGAATATACTGGCATTAGAATACAATGAAAATAATAAATAAATATGTTAAAATTTAATTACTAATATAAACTATACTTAGAAATAATCCCGTTATGACTTAGACTTATCATCTAGTATATAATTGGAATGAAACAACATTATCTGTATGTCAAAGTCGGGCAGTCTGGTTGTATAATCGACAACTAAAGGAAATTATCTTCTTGGCAGCATAATATACAAGGCAACGATAATTTTATGCAGGATTCCTAAATTTCTTGGACACACACTGTCCTGCAACCATAATTATGACAAAGAGCCTTTCCAGTAAAATGTGAAATAGAATTATACTTGCACTTGCATCAAGTAACTGATTAATAGCTTAAATTCAAATTTACATTTCGTTTCTTTATGCACAGAGAAGAATAACATAGACATAAAAGATCATAAAACAGAGACGTTGTGTTCACTGTGTACTACTTTAACATTAAAGTGACCTTTACATATATATAATTTTAAACACGTTCAATGTAGACAAACTGATTCAGAAATAATGTCATAGATATTTTCTTGGATAAAACAATTCAAGAAGTTTCTCGCTTTTCTTCTATTTTCTTTATATAAACAATGAAAGAAAGTTTAATATGCTATTACGAAACTATTGTTTCAAGGGAAACTTCTGCATTATATAAATGTTCCCAAAAGTCATTCACTGTAATGAGTCCAATATTTTCTAAACCGTTTTCATGCATTTCTTAAATTCAATCAGGCAAAGCTGTAAGGATCAATAGTTTTGCTAGAACAAGGTTGAACGTCATCAGGTGGCGGATGCCATTGTTCAGACCACATGGCAGTGCGATCCATAGCTATTTCTGCTGCTTTCTCCATACTGGTACTGGATGTGCATTCCATTTCCCAGTGGAAACCATTTTGTGTCACATGCATTGAACTAGATTCATCTATGCCACAATAGTCCTGTGCGTTATTATTCACTGGCAATTGTAAAGTTTTATTTCTAACATGTATAGGATCACCGCTCCTGTGTTCAGCGCCAGACCAAGGTCGTGGCTGTTCCACCGATTGTAGAGGTAATTTACGCGGCACCCGCCTAGGTTTATTATCTTGTATAATATGACCACTTTCGGTTTTGGTACTTATTAAATTTCCATCGCCCGTTGAGCTGCTATCACCGTCCCTCCTTCGTCTTCTTTTCCTCCTTTCGATATCTACATCATCTCTTTGAATATCTTCATTATTTTCTTGGGAATGTAAGAAATGTTCCCTTGCAGAAGCCCAATGATCTTTTCTGTTAGCGCCTTGCTTATACTTCGCATGATTATCGTTCCCGTGATGGTCATTATTTGTATTCATATCACTGTCTGCGTTCTGTCTCTTTGATTGCTGATTCTTCACAACCCACGAAGCAGGCCTCTTTGGGCTACGCTCTTTGAGGGTAACCTGGATGAATAAATATGTTAAACTAAATATTCATGTTTGCACAAAGATGCGAACGGTAAGATTGCTTACTCCGGAGGAGGAGGAGTTGTCAACAGGCTTATAAAGTTGCGTTGGTGTATGATTACGACTAACTGGACTCCTACAATTTGATCCACTGCGACCATGTATCCATGAAAGTAAAAATGCTAGAATAGCACATGACAGTCCAAAGGCTGCTGCTGCAGATAACTGAGAACGAGTGCGTTTTGGCACCCAGCCACCACTGTGATATTCCCATATTGAGCATGCTAGCAATGCACTACTCAAGGCATAAGACAAGCCTATACCGGTGAATACCCAAGCATTCTATAAGAGGTGGATTCTATCAGATGTACCGATGTCAAGATATTAAATCACCAACAAATATATATGTTGAACAACATATACATTCAATGGTATTACGTTAATAATTGATTAGACTTGTATATTGTTGAATTACTCACCAATTTAGCCCAATTGAAAGGAAAAACATAGATAACATGCGAAATATCAAGGAAGAGGAGTAATGCGGTGACCAAAAAACAGAAAACTGCTACAAAGATCATGAAACGCAGCCGTCCCACTAAAGGCAACATGAATAAGCTGACCTTGGCAGTGCCAGAGCTGCACAATGTTGCCAAACACGCTGCAGATGATATCTACGCAAACAGTTTAACATAATATATTATTCTAGCAAATTCATAAACAAAGAGAACGAAAATAGAATATCGCTTACAAGTAGTAATAGTCTAACAACGCCAACAGCTGTTTTAAGGTGCCCCGGCATGTCACAGTAAAGGACCAAATGACTCGCTCTTGGCCAAGCCAACACATTTGAGGAAGAGCCATGGTGATCACCATAGCCATAATGACCATGATAATTAGCATGCGAGTCCCATGAATGGACTGTTGAATGGACCCCTGGTGAATCCAGCTCCAAAGGTTGGGAGCTTATTTGCCCCCCTGTCCTACTGCCTGCTATTAATACGATATAGAACAATGTACACATTCAATTACCCTAGGGTGGGGTGTATCCTATAACGAACAGGGTTCTAGAACAGATTAGACCGTAATAGGATACCCAATTGTAACATGTTTATCAAAGACAGGACATGATTCTCATGAAGTTTTTGCTACTTTCGTAGTACTTATGTACATGGAAAAGATTATAATCATACCAATATCAAAGTCCTGAATATCTTCGGGTCTAGAATACGCAGAGGCTGGCAATTCCAGGTCACGAATCTCTTCTAAGAGGAGTACTTCTATCTCGTCGGCTGCATACAAGTCCGAAACCGAGTGAAGATGATGCCGAGACTCGCTCATTACTTAGGCACACTCGATTGTATACTCCTTCCTGCCTGCCGACGATCTTTCCTATTTGGTCTGCTATTAACCAACATTCGTTACTCATTGAAGATACGGCTTCCCTCATTTGTTTGCCAGCCATTGCCCACGCATACTATGTGCCATCTCTTTTCGCCAGGCAATATCATTCCTCAGCCTTCAGGCTGCTCCTATAGAAATTAGTTACCATTGTGCAACAACTGTGGGATGTTAAGAATTAATGGCGGTTGTGCGTTATTTGGAGGTACAATAAATATACGAGGTTGGGGATTTAATATTACAAATAAAAAAAATAAACACAATCGCAAATAAAAATAATTTATTCTGTACAAGAACAAAATAGTAAAAAACAAAAAGAGAACAATGCGGTAAACGAAAGTTTATAAAATAAATAATACAATCGATTTAAATTATTTATACATCGAACGAAGTAACAAAACAATATAAACTATAACATATTATTTCAGCAGTATATTAACACTTGAAAATATATAGAACACACAATTGTAGCTATACACTTAAATAATTATATATACGATAACAATCGGATACACATTTCTAAACAATCGTATGTTTCATAACAGGTTGGGACGTCCTACCCTTATCATATTGACATATATTATTTCGTATCTAATTGGAAATACCTAGAATTATTTATATTTATTACCTCAATATATATACGCGAATAAGCTCGAATCAAAATTAATTTACCACCCCTGAACTGCTAATAAACAAAATATTCTCCGACTAAGTGGCATAAATCATTATATTTTTCGATTTAAAGGGAGGTACGGTTATAAATTCGATATAGAAATGAAGGGACTGTTGTACCAAATTATGTTATACCATTTAATATATTTAATGTTTAACCTTTAATGACAAGCAAAAAAATAAACAACTGTATTCAATGGTTAGTTATGTTTTTATAAGAAAGTTCGTTAATTCCAAATCCACATGTGGTTGCATGTGGTATCTGTGAGATTGTACTAAGTACACCAGTGACCCACGAGATCTGCTAATTCGACTAAAAAACAATCAACGCGTACCTGGTTTCTGTTTTTTGTAGAAGCGACACGTAGATCACATTTTTCAAAAATTTTTCGTATTAAATTCGGTGACTGTCTAAAGAATAGCCGCCATTGCCTTTTTGCTGTTTTTCTATCTATGCACGTCGCGGCGACCTAGAAACAGCAGATGGAACAACTTGACCCTCTTTAACATTTAGTAACATGTGAATGTAAAGAATCAAATAAATATATGAACAATTTACATGGCATGTTAAGGCACTAATTACTTTCTATGTATTACAGTTGTTTACTTTTGCAATTTATAACGAAAGCGTTTGTAAAAGTTGTACGACAAATTCTAAAATTGGAAAATCGCACGTATCGCAATTTTCTTAAAATAAAAGTATAAAATATTTTGATGAAACGATATTTAATCGGCATTAAGTTCAAAACAAATTTAATCAAATTACTAGACGATCAAGTTCAAATGTTTCTATCACCTATTACAGTGTATTTTAATTTGTCTTGCATTACAAAATGTTAATAACTTTTGGAAGTTACATTTGTTATTCATTATATCTATAATTACATATTTGAAATAGAAATAAATTGTATGTATGTATACGGGTCTTCTCATTATAAGCTTTGGCCACCACTGAAGTCTGATCCCTCTCTATTATTCCCCCTACGTCACCGAGCCCCTGCCATTTTTTCCCCACTTTTGACAACACTAGGGTTGGACATTTAATAGTAAACTACATGTACAATGTACAAGCTCCGTCTGTCAATTTGACAGGAAAATAATGTGTCAGTCTTTTTGTCAGTATTAAAACCCAAGCACCTATTTTTTGATTCATTTAAAAGCATCAATTATGTGTATCGATAAACTATGATATTTACAAGCAATTTGTTATGTTAAACGGTACTTAAAATAAGTCGTTTGCGTGTCTAACTTCTAAGCATTAATCGCATTCGTATACCTTAAATCAGCGTCTTCCATCATGAACGCGTAGTAAGTGTTTGAATATGTGAAATAAAGTTAGTAATTGTACAAGTTTGCTACAGGCCGATATTCTGCATAATTTACATAATACGATAGAATCGGGAGTTGCTCGCGATAGATAAGATAAACATGTACGCACGCATTCTAAATGTCATTGTATAAGATATAATTTGACTTCTAATGTATTTCTTTTAGTAAAACTTTAATTTATTATAACTTTTAGTACTAGAGACGGACCAGGTATATCGGGAAATTCTTTCGATCGTTGGGTACAGAGGACCAATACACAGGACGATTCAACTATTACAAAAATGCAGCATCAGTTTTGGGTTACCAAACAAACATTGTCCAGGAAGTTAGGAAAAAAGGAAGACGAGTGTATAGTTGCGTCCGATGCCGAACTAGACGCCAAACTGGAATTGTTCCGTAGTGTACAGGAATCTTGCTCCTATTTACAGAGAATCATTGACAAGTATCAAGAGAGATTGTGCAGTAAGTTTGAATTATGAAATGATATAGTAAATAATTATAATCTAAGCTAAAAGGAAATTAAAGAAAACCAGAAAGTAATAGGAATGACAATAATGTAAAACATTATGTAGATCTTGCACAAGAAGAAAATGCAATGGGACGGTTCCTTAAAGATGCTGGTAAACAGGATAAAACTAGGGCTGGTAAAATGATGATAGCAGTTGGAAAATCGTTATCGTATTCTGGCCAACAGAGGCTTGCATTAAGAGCTCCGTTGGGAAGATTGTATCAAGAAGTAGAAACGTTTAGACAGAGAGCTATTGAAGATACGCTGCAAAAGGTTCAAGCAATGGAAAAAGCCAGAACAGAATATAGAGCAGCGTTATCGTGGATGAAAAATGTTTCTCAGGAACTAGATCCTGACACGTCCAAACAATTGGAAAGATTTCGTAAAGTTCAAACATGTGTTAGACAGTACGTATATGTTTATTACTTGTTGTTTGTGAATATGTATTCGATTATCTTTAAACGTGCATTTTCTTTTTATTTGTGTAGAGGCAAAATGAACTTTGACAGCCTGGCCTTAGATTGTCTTCAGAAGGTGGATCTGCTGGCTGCAGCAAGATGTAATATGTTTAGTCATGCTTTAGTTTTATATCAGAGTACGCTTTTGAATTTCACTGAGAAATCTGCGCAAGCGTATACTACCATAGCAAGCAGTTTTAAGGGCTATCAACGATACGACTTTATGGTTGTAAGAGAACTTGCTGAACCTTCAACTAAATTGGCTCAAGAAACTGGTGGCAACGATGATCTAGATGAAAAGGACAAGTATGTTAAATTTTCAAAATTCTGTAATTATGGATAGAGCTGGTAAGAACGTTTTAAAATTATAGATTGGCGTTTTTCGATATGGACTATCACGATAACGTTGAAGAAGCGGAAGAAGTAAAACCGACCACACAGAATGCAGACGAAAATAATAAGCAAGATGAAAAATTGCTGGACATTGATTATGAAACAAAAGACATACTAGGTTTGGAAGGCTTAGATTTGAACTCTGTTTGTTCGAAGAATGGAGTCACAGAATCTAGTTCAAACGCAGAATATAAAGAACTCGATCAACTTTTTGAAAATTTAGGTTTAGATAATGTTTCACATAATAATACCACGCAAGAAGCAAATCGACCTGAACTTCAGCAAAAGCTTGAGGAACAAAGTTTGACAACAGACATATTTGATAAATCTGATACAAATTTTAATCTGGCTGATTTTTCATCTCTAGAAGAACAGAGTTCCAGAGAACAATCTCTGCAATCGCTCGCGTCCGAAAATATTGTGCTCTTAAATGATATTCTCGGCGATAAACAACCTATTGCTAACGACTGGGAAGCACTTTGTAACGACACATTTTTGCCCCCTAATATATTGAGACAAAGTTTAGGTGACGCCGCCCTTGGCGTTGCGCAGAAGAGTATACCTACAACTAATACAGGTGACAAAGTAAGTCAACATTAATAATATTTATTAATTAATACATATGAACTTTTTTTTCTGTGAAATCTAGTTAGACGTATTTGGAGATAGTATGTACTATCTCATAAGAAGTTAATTATTTTACAAATTACTTGGTTACTAATAATACTAATATATTATTTTTATTATATTTCTTTTTAGAAAAAGAACAAAACTGCCAAACAAAAGGGTAATTCCTGGTTGGATCTATTCGCTGAATTGGATCCTTTGGCTAACAATCCAATGGAAAATCTTTCTAATGACAGTAATGCGTCCGCTTAAATTTTTTTTAAAGTGGCTAAATACACAATATCATGACATATTGATCAGCTGCAAAATACAGCATCAATCGGAGAAATATTTTTATTTTTATTCAAATAAGATAATGCTGTAAGCATTATACATTTCTTACATTTGCACCTGTAATTCATATTTATTATTTGAATTTTAACATTCCAATTTTGTTGGATATAACGAAAACGGTAAGATGATAAGAATCAAAAATACTTAAATTTCGTAAATCTCTTCGAAACTCCATACCAAAGATGTAAGATTGATGATAGTTTGTAAGAATACTAGTCATATATTTCTATCAAGTACACTAAAAGCGTTCCTTTTTTTTCTGGTGATCAAAAATAATTACCAGCTTTCCTACTCGCATTTATAAGAAAATATGTTCAAAGTATATTTAATGTTAAAGTATATTATATGAATACTTATAATTTTCATATCATTCCTCAATCTGAGAATTTTTAATCTACATATATTTCTTTAACATTATCATTATCAGACGATCCGTGTTTAAGAGTATATGATACAATTATAACTTTTTTTTTCAATACACTGAAACATAGCATACTGCTCCTTTTAAATAAAATAAATACAACATAAACAAATTACATCGTCAGGGATATTGTTTTTTTGTATCTTTTCTATATAAATATAAAATGCTTATGCATTAACAAAGTACAGAATCACAGTGTTGAACACCAAAATATAATTGTATTTCACGTATAAAAGAAGTCTAAATCAAAAAACCTAAACTTTCATCGGTAACACGTTCCAAATTTAAGCATCATAGAATTGTGCTATGGCAGTCCTGGCCCTGGAACAAAATCGAACACACATATGTATATACATATTAGAAAATCAGGAGTATCGCAGAGTAAATATTTTTGTATTAAGCATACTGCAATCTAAAGTTTTCGTAGCGAATCGATATAATTTATCAGTAATCCTTAGATGTAATTTTCAGACCCCGTTTTAACATAAATAGAAACCGAATGAAACCAATTGTTAACCATACTTCTCAAATAATTGAAGATCCTTGCTATGACGTAATTGTTGGAGAATACGATAAAAGCCCAATTCTTTTAAACGTGCTTGCCGCTGTGCAACACCAGGTTCTTCCCTCCAGACTAGGTTGCACACACAAAAAACTGCTGCTACTTGCAGTTTGACATTGCTATGCATCTAAAATGATATCGTTAGTGTTATCAAATATTGCTGTTGTGTTGGGCAAAATGCTACTGAAATACGGTCAGTACATTCTATTAAAATCGAAAGTATGTGTTGTATTATCATGATAAATAAAAGCAAATATGAAAAGTATACGGAAGATAAAAATTTTCACGAACCATATAATCCATGAGTTTTTTTAGCACATCTTCATTAGCCATAATATGATCTTTCGCTCGATTACCATCGGCTACATTTGCTAGAATACAGAGAGCTTGTTCCTTTACATCGGCTGGATGTCGTGGATCCTCTAAAACTAATATAACAGCCTGCATGACGTGAGCAGCGTGTTCTCCCATTATACGATCTATATGTGCTTTTGTAGAGAGCAAATTTCGTAATAAACCTAATGTCTTCATCAAAACTGGTATGTCTTGATCCGCCAGAAGACAAAAGATTTGATCAGTTCCCAAACACTGTAGAATCTGTAATTTTACTTGCTGTTCAGCTTGAAATGCTACATTCATCAGAGCCCAGATTCCATTTAAACGTAGCGCTGGTGTAGATCGTTTTGTTAGCGAACATAGTAACTCTATACCACCGGATTCGAGTATTGGTTCTTTACTTGGACTAAATTCCAGTAATAGGTTACATAACGTACTTGAAGCAACAGTTAACAAGTCAACTTCACTTTCGCCTCTACCTACGCAATGTAAATACATTAATCGTTAGTGAAAATGACATTATTGAGAATATGTTCCATCAATAATAAACTGCTTTACCTTCTAAACCCTTATCTGCGCCATGTAACAGCTGCATAAGTGGTCTCCAAACATCGTGATCTTGAAAGGTCGTCCGTAATTGTTGAACGCTTCTTGAAAGAGAATGCAAACATCTAACTGCTGCTAATCGTACATTAGAACTCCCTGGATCTTGCAGCCCTTCGACAACTTCTAGCATTAGATGCTCGGTTTCAATAATACGTTTTCTAATATCTTCATCATTAGCACCGAGAGACGCGAATGCTCTGAATGCAGCCTGCCGCATATCGTGCGTTAATGCTGCATCGTGTGACTACAGAAATATTAATAACATTATTCGTATAAAGTAGCAATGCGACCAATACATGATGACGTGATACAATACTCACACGTAAGTGCGGTCGTAAAAATTCAGCGAGCGTCGGAATTAAATGATTGCTAATGGAAGCCAAACGTTGCAATTCAGTATTAACTTCAGTAAGAAAAGCTAAGGTTTCAGCCGCAGCTATTCTCTCGCGTGGCGAATAATCTTGATGGCAAAGCCGCACCAAACAGGGTAAAGCACGATATATAATTCTTGGATCTTTGTACAGTAGAACCCCGGTTCTATGCATGTATGTGACACATTTCGCAGCTTCAAGTTGAATTAAAGAGCTTTTCTCACGACCCATTAACTGTCCTAATGCTACGGGTACAAGTCTACCCTGTGGTGTATTACTAGTAGTTGCCGATGCAACCATAACACATACCCTATAATTTTTGTAACACATATTTGCTAAACATGATAAAGCTGATAATTGCACATCAGGTAACGGAGAATCCAATTGCATCGCCAATGTTTCTACCGCGCCCCCTTTGGACAAAGCATTCTGTTCTTCCGTTGTCTAACAAACATGAGAAAAACAGATTCAACAAATTGTATAATAAAATATATTTAATTTTATTGTACATAATATTTACCTTGCATGCTGTTGTTAAAATTTTCGCAACACAAATTTGACACGTGACAGAATGATTTGCTAGGGATACCAATCTTGGCACTAACGCAGGATCTTGATATATTGAATGAACTGGAGCAGCCGAATGCTGAAATACTGTTCTCAAGCAACGTAAGCATGCTTCATTCAATAAATCTGTTACTTTCGGTTTCCCCCCTAATGGTGTTTCTGCGATAGGTATAGATAATATAACTTGGAATAGTAACGGCACTACTCCGAGATCAATAAGTGCCAATACATGTTGATCTGTTCCTTTGGCTAATGAACCTAAGGTCACGGCAGCCTCTAGCCTTATATTATCGCCAATTCTATCTGACGAATCTCCGAGAAGCTGTAATAAACGCGGCACTACACCCTGAGCTATTACAGATCCTTTTTGTCTATTACTTCCAATCACAGAATTCTTTAAGCATCTAAAAATAATTAAAAAAAAGACATAAGTTATAAACACCGCACAATGCGGCGAAAAAAAGACATCGTAAAGAATTCGAATGAGAATTAACGAGAGTTAAATTAATTTCGATATTAGGTTGAATTGTCAGGGAACTGTTAAACAATATCGTTTCGTAAACAAATTCAGAGGTTATGTATAATTTTTGTACTTACATAATAGCTTCTAAGCATTTTTGAGGATCCAGAGAGTATAGTTCGTCAATATAACTTCTCGAGCTCTCAACATCCTATGACACAGTCAGATAACCATTTCATTTTCGTTTTTCATTTTCGTAACACGAGTAGAACAATGAAATTTTTAAAAGCAGAAGGAAACCGGTAACCCGTTTTGCCTTTTCGATTATTATCCACTCACCATGAATGGTTGCATCACCGAGACCATGCTTCTTTTCCCTCGGTTTTACATAAAGGTACCCACAGTGTATCACTTAAAACTATTCTGCAACAAATAAACGATTATCACGAGGATACGTCAATTCAACAATTGACTTTGTTTGTTATGCGAACGCTCTCACTGTTCTATCTGATAAAATTTGTGTTCTGAAAAGAAATTCCACCAAGCTAGTGTTGCCACCACCGAACCAATTTATTGTACCATAATAATTAATCAAATCTTATATTTAAATTTCATTTGCTGCAGACGGAAACGCATTCATGAAATGTTACAATTTTAACAAATTCTTGTCTTCTTATCCAGAGAATCGAGGTATGCACTAGTCACTAAATTCGCACGTGTACCAATTTATTTTCATCCACTTATAATACGATATTTTAATGCAAATATATGAAATTGTTTTCATTTACTGCATGAAGAATTTGATACTTTGCACCGGTTAATTAAAGGTTCAAAGATTGATCGATTATTCACAGTGTAGTAACCTTTGCATGGAATTGGTAACCTTGCAAAGTATGTAACCGGGGATCGCGGGCATTTCTTAAGAAAGGGGTCTTAGATAATGTGACGTTTTTGTCATTTGTTTAAAAAGTACTTGCGGTCAACTGAATATTTTGTTAAATATAATTATGGAATCGTTGGGCGAGTATTTAGAAACCGTAGCGGGCTACATATTTGACGATGACAAACTGGTAAGTGTTTCGAACATTTTTGAAAATTTTCTAATTTTCTAATTTTCTATTTTTAAATGGTGTTTGACAACATTTCTACATAATACCATATGATAGCTCAAGTTAACAAAATGATTATAGGTAACATATAAATGGCTAAGTAAAGAGTTGGAGATCCACGTTAATATCGCGAAGCAAATTTTGGGGGAATTCTGGCAGAGGTACAAGGAAGAGAAAGATTTCGAATGTACATTTTTATTAATGGGCGTTTTACAAGACAACGGTATGCGTGTCGAAGTTGTGAGAGAAAAAGATTTATTGACGGCAAAAGAGAAGTATAGTAAAGTTCTATCGGAGCATATCTATAGCCTTCAGAAAGTACTTCCTGAATTACAGTTGCTTGCGCTTGCCGACAAAGGCGATATAAGGTTTGCAGCGATTAAATGCCTTGAAAATAATGAACGTACCGACGAAGAAATACACGGACTACGCTGGGGTGCTATGTCGAATAAAATTAAACCTGTCCCTCAAGAAGAAAAAGTGCACCCGTTACCTGAGAACAATAAAGCAAAGAGGGTATCGAGCCCTGAAGAAAAACACATTGACGGAAAGAAAAACAATGCTGATCGAAAGGGTTTTAATAACTTGTTTGGAAAAGCCACTGGAAAGCAAACAAATATGGCAATGTCGTCTAATACAGATAAAATGGAAACAGACTCTTCTAATAAAGCAAAGCAAACGTTTAAAGATACTCCTGCATCTTCCAAAAAACCTGGACAAAAGGGTAGTCTGAATAGTTTTTTCCAACTAAGTAGAAATCAGTCTGCGGATAAAACGATCGAAGACAAAAACTCTATAGACAAGAAATCTGAGGACGTGAAATCTGAAGACAAAAAGTCTGTAGATAAAGAATCTGCAGATTCTCCTGAAAGGAAGAAAAATACAAGCCCGGTGGAGAAAGAAAAAATAGAGAAGAAAGTTATCTCGAAAAATATAAGCAAGCAAAAGAATGCACGTGGTAAAAAACGCAATCGAAGCAAGGAATCTAATGATACTGCAAAAAGGCGAAAACGTATCACGATTCACAGTGATTCTAGCGATGCAGAATCTTGTGGTGAAGAAGAAGAGATACCGCCGTCCCCTGAAAAAGTTTCTCCTGTAAGACTGCCACGTTCTCCTTCTCCGCCGCGTGTACAACTTCAAAATGGAAAGCGTAAGGTTTTAAAGAAAGTGGATAAAACATTTGAAGAAGATGGTTTCCTTGTGACAAAGAAGGTCCATGTATACGAAAGTTGTTCCGAAGAGGAGCCAGAAGTTGCAGAGGTAAAGAAACCTGTGGCACCTGAACCACAACCAGAAGCAAAAGCGAAGAAAAGCACGAAGCAAACAACTTTAATGAACTTTTTTAAAAAGTCATAGCGTATTTCATCGTATGTTATAATTCAGAATTTAGTTTTACGTAATGAGCGATATATTACACTACTATACAACAGTACTATAAATTCATAATGAAATATTTGATGCACCATAAATAATTTATATGAAATTTGTGAATAAAAACAGTTTAGTTTTATTATAAAATTGAAATCATCTGATTTACTTCCAAGTGTAGATGAAATAGATAGCACAGCTTTATCAGATATCTTATCAAAAGTGAATGCTACACCCAGAGCATGAGTAATAGTAATCGTGTGGTGACTGCTGAAGTGTTATAAAGTGTTCTTAAAGTAGGGAAGAATATAAATAGTATAATGGTTATTTATTTATATTTAATTGGACTCTATTTTTTCTGCATAATACAAAGTTCTGTATGTGATATATGTTCAACATGTTCATGCCTGATTCAAAGTAAGTAATATTATTTGAACACCCATATGAATTAATAAATATTTAAAAAGATATATGCAACTATGTTGTAATTGAACACCAAATAGTAATGAAATGTATTTTATATTTTCAGAAAATGAAGGACCAATAATTAACTGCCATGGAAAGCATTTGGGGAACAATGATATGCTTAATTTTGACTTATTAACATTAGACGAATATCAAGCACTGAACAAACTTGTATTATCGAAAAATGATATAGTTAATTTACCTAAGAATTTACTGAAGAAATTGAAACATTTGAAAAGCATAGATCTATCTGAGAACGTTATGGAGAAAATGTATACAACAATGTTCAAAGATCTGAACAATCTTGAAGATTTAAATCTTTCCAAGAATGTATTAAGAAACTTCGATGATTCATTATTGGAAGTACTTCCATCGCTGTTGTCACTAAATCTTAGTTACAATTGCATAGATTCAATAGAACATAGAATGAACACAGCTACAACGAAGATTACTACCCTCGATCTTTCACATAACAATATAACTAATATATCTAAACAGTTTACAGAATCATTACCACTGGTAAATTACTTGGATCTGTCATTCAATAGAATTCACTCTTTAGCTGATTGTGAATTAGTACAACTAAATTCTTTGAAAGTAATTTATATAAACAACAATTTTCTTACTACATTGAATACGCAAATGTTACCACAGTCTTTGCTTCAATTATATTCTGGACATAATCAAATTACAGAAGTGGTTTACAGTTTACCGCACATCGAAGTATTGAGTATAGAGTATAACAAAATTTCTAAAATACACGCAAATTTAACAGCGGATAATTTACAGCGTTTGTATATTAGTGGAAACATGTTATCAAATTTTCCAGATATGCTTCTCGAAAATTTGAAAATATTAGACATATCGTACAATAATTTAACTTCTATCCCTAAAGCAATATCTATTAAAAATTTCCCTCTATTGTCTCAACTTAATATTAGTGGAAATCCAATTCAAAACCTGACACTTCAGTCTGACATAAAATTGAATTTGTTTGTTGGAAATAATATGAGTAAGTTGGAAGCTATTAATAAAGACACACTGGTCAATTTAAGATCCCCATCAAGAGATTGTATTAATCTAACTATATCGCACAACAAAATGTTGTCTTTTATTCACGAAGATGCTGTGAAACATTTAAGTTTATGTTCAGTAAGTTATACAATTTTACTATAGTATTACGATTTACTAAGAAAATAATATTTTATTATCATTAGTTAGATTTGAGCAATAATCAATTTGCATATGTAGCACAAAAGCTAACTGTATGTAATAGTAATTCTACAATGTGCAGTGTTAATCTACAAGGAAATCCATTTAAATGCAACTGTTCATTACAATGGATGCTGAACGACTTAATACCAAAACTCTATTCTGTACAGCCAAGTCTGTTAGATAATCTAAGGTATGTATTCCGACAAACTATCGTTACATTAATTAAATACTTGTCGCAAAAAAACTACAAATCATATTTTAATATATCATAATTTTATTCCTAAAGGTGTGCTTGGCCTTCTCAAGTATCAAATATGAGAATGGTGCACTGGTATGGATGGGAAGGTGACATTTTCTGCACCAATATATCAAATTTCAGCGAGAATCTTACAATGAACTTAGCTGGTGTAGAAACTAACAAAGTGGTGAAAATTGATTCTACTTTTGGCGCACTGGCTATCGTTGGAGCAACTATGACTATGCTAATCATTTTAATAATAATAGGCATTATTTGGAATCAAAGAGTACATATGAAAAGAAGGAGAATTAACAGGAAATTCTAAAATATATTATTCTTTAATATATAAATTCATTTATCTTTTGTATTTTTCAATATTCCTTTTCAATTTAAAGCACATTATTAAATTTGTGCTAATATATTTTCGCTGGTATTTTCGTTCATCTGCTTAAATCGTTTGTATTAAACAAGAATAAAATACTTATACTGACTAACGAACTGTATGTTTACTCAGTGAAGTAATTTATACTTGAAATATTATTAACCATGTAGGTATGTAACATTTTACGAGACTAATACTGTTCTTAAAGATGCAAGTTGTTAATAATAGTATAAAATCTGAACAATGTTCGGTCTTTTGCAGAAAACTCTAAATTTTCTTGAATATAGTTTGAAGCGTAGGTGTTTTGAAAACATTAAATAAAATGTTACTTTCAACAAACAATGTACACAAGCACGCACACGATACAGGTAATATTAATATATGTATAGTAATATATTTACCAAATAGTTAAAATAAATATGTGTATCGCTAAATTCACACATATAAATACAGTAGCATTCGTATAATTATGCATATTATTTTAAATACAAAAACAGCCTATTTTCGTTGAAAATATTTTACATCAAACTATTTAAACGTCCCTTCATTTTTAACTCTATGTTTCCAAAATACTCGGAAGGAGTAGAGACTTTATTTGACCATTCAATTAAGTTAAAATCGAGACAGCTGCTTTGCTAAACTTAAATTATATTAATTCGATGATTTCAAACGCTGCATACTTTAGAATATAGATATCTTATTGTTAGTATACGTTTTGATAATGTATTTTGGTAGAAGATTGATCCCCAGTAATCACGAGCTAAGTTATGTTTGTAATTAACTAAATGATCACAAGAAAAATCGATATCATATTTGGATCTGCTATAAACTAATATTCTTTCTATTCCTTAAGATAGATTAAGTATTGAACAATTTTCAAAATATAGTTATCGTTTTGGACGCAAACTGAGGTTTGTAGTTAGTATTTATATGTCATCTATTTGCCAGTGACTGGGCGTCACTTGGTTAGGAGGGTTTTCCCTTAATTCATTTAAGAAATTGCATATATTTTTATAATATCCTTTCTGACACCATGTCTCATTGTGGGTACCCCCCGAAATAGAAAGAATTTTTTTAAACGAACTTCTACAACTCTTATAAAGGTCTTGCATCATATGGGGTGGCACTAATGTGTCCGTCAGACCAGAAATAAATAATGTGGGTACCGTTACGGATCGTACTTTATGGATGGACAGATACTGCAATGCAACATAAATTCAGTCAGACTTTGGTCACCTTAAAAAATTATTACAAGAAAAAAGCAAATATCGTACCTTATTCTTATATAAAAAGAGTGGTAGATATTGTACAAATTTTATTCCAAAAAGTAATGCAGCCATATCCGGAATACTAGTGAAAGTGTTTTCGAGAATAAGACACCAAATTCTCTGCGAATTTTCCGGCTTTGTAGCCAAACTAATGGCTACAGCTCCACCTGCAAGATACCAAAATTGCAGCATAAAACATAGCAGATTTACAGCATTAAGGGGGGCGGGGGGGACCTTTTATGTATATATATACCTAATGATCTACCAAATACAATTATCTCGTTTGTATTTATATCAGTTCTACCAGATAAATAATCAATTCCAGCTCGAGCATCCATGTATAAACCCTCTTCGGATGGCGAACCTTGCGATAAGCCATAGCCCCTGTATTCCAGCATTAAAATGTTACACTGGATCGTGTGATATAATCCAACTGCATTTTTCAATCTGTAATGTTATCATATTTCCTCATTTTTTGGGACCTAAAATATAGTTACATAATAGAAGGTTCAAATTCGCTGACCTGTGTCCTATGTTACCAGCGTTCCCGTGAAGAAATAACAAGGTAGGTACCTTTTTTGCTCTATCCTCTGGTTGAGAAATAAAGAACATGTGTAACATTGTACCATCTCCTGACTTAGTATAAATACTTTGATAAGGTAAATTAAATAATGAAGGTGCAGGAACATATACCCGAGAATTAGCTGGCCATTCTGGACGATACAAAAGTTGATCTTCTCTGTGATATAGTATGCCTGTAAAAGGAAATAACAATATATATTTCAAACTTATTAAATCGTAGATATTCTACCTCGTACATTGATGAATTTACCTGTAGTGGCGAAGCAAAGTAGAAAAAATGCAGAAATTCCACCGTACAGCCAATACAAGAGGAAACATGCAAGTATATAAATTCCGGAAAAGGTCCAACATTTCATAGCTACACTTCCTAATAAACGGATGGGTTTACTGCGAGCAAGTCTCCTACAGAACGACATGATTGCCAAGCGGTATTTCTGAATAATTGAATAACAACTATTTAAAGCACTTCTGTATTCACGAAGCGCATGGTGCTGTGCATTTTGATTCGATTATAGTATATCACTGAATCAAGTATTCCAGTTATCGTTGGAGACCTCATAACCTAAAATTTATAATAAATCTTACATTATAAACATAATTTGTCACGTCGCTCTGCGGTTGAATTCATAAATGAACTTGTTTTGTTTCCTTAGTAAATGTATTCGAACAAAGTTTCGATGACAATAAAGAAAATTCGGCCCTGATTACTAAGAAATTAACAAGCAACGGCATCGGAACTATGTGCTCGAGTGTTCAGATTGTAACAAGAAAATTTATTGAATATTAAGTAAAAAAAGAAATAAGATTTTGTTTTCTTTTATTAATACACGACGTACATTTATATTTCAATCTCATATTCGCCAAAAAATATATTTATATTCGAAACAAACTGGCAGCGCGATCATAGCAACGTTCGCAAGATTGTATCGCGAGTTTATCACGTGTCATTGTCAATGTCCAATGCTACATTCTGATTACTGTTAACCAATGATATACATATAACTATATACCTTGCATCTTTGTGCTAAGCACGAGTTCCGCTGTTCGTATCGAGATCTTCGTTTATTTGCAAATTACAAACTCGGATACTGTTTGAAAGCTGCTTTTAAATAATGGAGAAAATACTCATCGAGCCTCGGGATGGACCAGTAGTGTCATGTTTGTCTAACCTTCTCCAAACAGGTGCGAATGAGGCACTCGCAAGCGGCGATACGTTCAAAGTTGGATTATCAGGTGAAATGTCTGAAATAAATAAAACATTGCTTTATTCCTTCAGAAATATTAAGAAAAATGATATATTTCAAGGTTTAATGCTTACAAGGTACAGTTTGGGCTGGATATTTCAAGTATTTTCTAAACTTAAAATACTTGAATTTATAGGTTATACATGTATCAAATATTGTGCAACTAATGTCCTACAATTTATTTCCCCCGCAACTTAACTGTAACTTACGAATACTTCTTGGTTTTCTATATTAATATCTATAACATTCATTTTCTTTCACACGTTTATTCCACGCCATAACCTTTTAAAAATTGTAAATCCATATTTCACGTTGAAATACGTACGAGATGATGAAATGTAAAAATCACTTATTTTTTTTATCAGGGGGGTCATTGGTACAATTATTGGCAAAGAGTTTACCTGATATTGCAACTGATTGGAGTAGATGGTATTTCTTTTTCTGCGATGAACGAATCGTTCCGTTCGATAGCAATGATTCCACTTACGGAGAGTATAAATCAAAATTGATTGGAAAGATACCAGTAACTGAAGAACAATTTATAAAAATTGACCCCGATCTATCTGGTAAAATGATATATGTATTTCAATTTGCCTTTTCCTTTATTGGTTTCATAAAATGTCACTTACATAATTATAATGACTATCCTGCATATAGCTGAGGATGCTGCAAAAGATTACATAAAGAAGATGTCTGTGTTTTTCCCCCCTGACCGTGTCCCATGTTTTGATGTGCTTCTTTTGGGATTGGGTCCAGATGGACATACCTGTTCTCTGTTTCCCGGTCATAAGCTATTGAACGAATCAAGCTTGTGGGTCTGTCCCATTAATGATTCTCCTAAGCCACCTCCGTCTCGCATTACCCTGACACTTCCCGTGATAAACAATGCAAAAAAATGCATTTTTGCTATTACCGGATCTAGCAAAGCTGAAATGGTTAAGGTGATTATTTCATTGGAGGATAAAACAAGTAAATTAAGTTATAATTTCACATGAAGGCTATATTTTTTATCAATATTCTTTAACATCTCGCAGAGAATATTGCAAGATAGAGAAAGTTTACCAGCTGCTCGTGTACAACCACAAAATGGAGAATTATATTGGATCCTAGATGAAGATGCTGCAAAATTCTTAGATACAGCCTAAACGACTTGTTCAGTAAACTTAACTATGGCATTCCGCATTAATAATATGTGCATTGGCTCGGTAAATTTGTTGATCTTTTTTTGTGTATACATATATGCATTTTATTTAAGATACCCAACAATAGGGGAATAATTAGTGGAAAGCAACTTAATTTATTGCTCAAAGATTGATATTTGTTTATTGTGATGTTATTGTCATTTAAAATGCATTAGGTCATTCTATTATATAAATTTTAATGTAATAAGATACTGATATTTTATTTCTTTTATTTGAATTTAATAACAGTTGCAATGGGTATAAAATGAAACTGAGGTAATGTACTTCTATGTCATTTTACTAATACTTACAGTTTAAATTGAATTGTAAATTAAGTATGTTTATCGTATCTTAATTCCGGGAATATATATAATAAAAACGATAAAAAAATTTATAAATATTCGCGAGAGTAAATATCTCAAATAATAAAATAAAAGGATATTACAAGAAATGTTTAACAATGTTTATTTTCATTCTAATTAAATAATGAAGATACAAGCTAGAAAAATGTTGCAATTTAAACTTACAAGCTGTATAACTGTAACAGCATCCTGTACCTTCAGTTTAAACACTGGATGATTAATCTAACGTCTTCAGAAGTAGAGATAATTGAAACGATCCGGACTGCATTTACGCGGATTTTTTAATTGTTTATAACGTTTAAAGCGCATATGCCATATCCGTGAAACTGTTGGAGAAGATAGCTGTGGCTCGTAGCTTTAATTTAAGACCAGTCCGGATAAAAAATACTCATTCCAAGCCGAGAAAAACGGAATTGTTTAAATTCACGATGTAATCCAGAAAGTTGGTTTTTGAGGGGCAAAAAGCTGCTCGAAAAGCCGCAAACGCGAGATGGCGCCACATACATTTCCATGTCCTTGAGAACGTTACCGACACGTTACAGAAAGCTATAAAATATCGCGGCCCCCTGGTGGCTATCTTTTAATTCTCCAGGATTCAAATAAAATGGCAAAGATACCAGTGGTAGTCCCGTTGCTGTTAGGTTTGTTCGGTTTTCCGAAATTGTTAGTCACATTGTTTAATTAATTACAAGACATCAACGGTTCACTGTATATGAGTATCATCTGTTGGAAATTATAGCTTACTAGACTTGCAAATTACAAATAGACGATATGTTTCAACTGAAATATAATACAGTTATAAAAGAATCCGACATGAAGAAGAATCCGATATGAAGGAGAATGCAGAGATCGTATTGGATAAGTATCATTATTTTTACGGTACGATACGTATTTATACTTGTTATAATATGAATTTTATATTGGCAGAATTATGCAGGTAATATCTTGAAACGATCACATCCTCCAGGATTGTGTTTCGATTACTGCTCTTGTCTTTTTCATCGCTACCGGTGAACCCAAAATTACATTTACTACGAGGTTTTCCCGCTAACCTGCAAATTCTTTGATCTTCGTAATACAACCGTTGCTTATTAAAACCACGATAAGCCCGCTAAGAAATTAGCTGTTGCTTTACCAAATGGTAACGTCGAAAGGAGCATTTCAAGTAAAGTTAACGTACACAAGCTTTCACCAGAACAGCCTGTAGCCCGGGGCTACCTATCCTTGTTTTCTCTTCTTTCAACTACAATCAGGTTTGCTCTCTTTTTCCAGTACGATCTCTCGATCGCTCCCGTTCGATTCCTCTTCACATGCGTGTATACATACTTTTCGTGAGATAAATTTGTATATCCAGTCGGTCACAATTCGGTCTTCTCAGATATCTAAAACGTGTGTCGTCATGGGAAGTTATGCGATGCTGTAATCGATCGCTTTTGCACACTATTGTTTCGCGGATCGAGTTCCAACTGTTCTCTGATTACCGCCATTTAGATCATTTCCAGTCGGGCCATGATAATCTGAAACTTGACCTTAACTGAACGTGTACAAGAGATCGAAATAAATAAAGAAAAGGAGAACAAGTTCTTTAATTTGATTAAAGTCAACGTTTGTCTATTTCATTTCAGCCAGAAGGACAAGTTCTCCACAAAACCGAATGCCTTCCGGTAACCACGCATTGAACATTTTATGGAATACTTCATCAAGATTCCACCATGCTACACTGCACAAAACAATAGAAGTATCTCAGGCTGCACAGAAAATAAGTCTCGAACCGAGTATGCAACCGCCCATTGTAGGTACATATAACCCTTTCACGAAGTTCAATTTATGGTTAATACATCCAGCGGTGAGCAAAAGTGTGCAGGTATTAGCACAGTGGACGTATGATGAAATAATATATACATATATAATGATCGCTATAAAAAATACAGAGGCGACCAATTACTTCAATACTTACCTACATTTGTTTATCCCCACGAAACACCGATACGTAACCTCGTATCACCACATGTTCCAAATTTCCGTTTAAATTTCCATTTAACGCGAGCTCCAAATTAAAACCATACAAACGTTTCAGATACCCCTCTAAATCCTCTTAAAGCGTCCACAAAGCCGCAGGATATTCGTAAACAAAGTTTGCTGCCTATGAGCGAGTGCAACAAAGCCGTGGCGAGAAAGGGTGGGAGTGGTAGAAGAGAGAGGATAGTGGTCTTCAGTAAGTCGGCGACCAGAGGAAGAGGAGGAAGGCCAGCTAGGATGTTGGTGATCGGTTCTGGATCCGCGACTGGCAGTTTACCGCTGGTAGTCAGCGCGCAGTCAGTCAGTCAGTTAGTTAGTTAGTTATCAGTTCATGATAGTATAGTTGCTCCGTTGGCGGAGCCGCGACATGTTCCATTCGCGTCACGGTTCGCACGAGCATCACCTGCATCATTTAAACACTGTTCGTCACGGTTTTCACGCGTCTCGCCGACTGACACGGTCACCGGGATCGTTCTCCTCGATCGTTCGGTTGTTTCTCTTGAACGAGTTCATTGGTTCTGCGCAGTGAGCACACGATCGACGAAAGTGCAAGTGTCGGTAAGGCCAGTGCGTGCGTAAGGACCTTCTTTTCTTCCGTCGTGTAGGCAGCGATAAAGTGAGAGGATCGTGCGACCTTGAGCAGGATCTCGACGAGGACCTCCGCGAAGAGGTGACAATCTGGAGAGGACGCGTCGAAAACGCAGCCACGGATGGTTAACGTGAGTATCGTCCTATATTATAGAAATAGAACACTGTTTCGTGTTTCGTGTGACAGCGTGGAAGGGGAAACACCTGTAGATTCATGTCACGTGTACGCCATACTCCCACCGATGATTTAAAAGGCCGTTCAGTTAAACTAAAACAGTTTACGCGTCTGTTCGATATAATCTGCCCTTTATTCGTAATAAGTTCCACGGGGAAGCGGAACGTTTAATGTACAGTCTGCTCGTCGCGCAACCGCGGGGTTGTATTTCGGTGCAGTGCATGCAACAAAGGCTATTAGGAGAAGCCGGAGAAAGTGTAGTTGGGGCGTTACTTATGAAACCATTCACCCTGTCCCCTGCAGCCGTGAAAGAAATGAAACACGAGAAGGAACTTAACGAAATGGGTTTTATTTCATTCACGTTCGAGTCTCGACGTTCTTGTCCTCCTCTACATACTGTACACGTATAAACAGCTACGGTCCCGATCCCGAGAAGTAAATCTACTTGCTCGTTTCGTTCGCGGCTCGAAAGAAATTCTTTGTCTCTCGCCACACTCTGGTAAACATATAAGAGAGAAGATGCTCGAACGCGCAAGGATTTCCCTTCTGGTAGTAGGTCATTATGGAATTTCTAGGAAGGTGTGCCCGTGCTATGCGACCAGAATAATTTCTTTGCGTGAAAGTCACCCTAGAGTGGTACACCGAATCTAGTTAGCGAAATGGAAACTATTTGATCCACGTGGAATGCGAACGCGCTGGGCAACGTGGCCGGCTGTATTATACGTATACGTGTATGCAGAGTCTCCGATCTTTCTTGAATTTTTAAATCCTTCAGAGAAACCTTGGATACCTCAATGTGTGCAATATATTTAACGGACGCGCGTATCGATGACTGTTTCAAGTCCTTCGACCCTCGCGTCGTTTCTTCCATCGTTTATCCGTATTCTTGACAAAATAACGCAGAATTTCTCCCGATCCCGCGTTCCTGTTTCAAAAATTTATGCAACGCATTTTAATTCACTCAGCTTCCAACTTATCGAACCCTTTTGAACCCTCGATCAAGCGGGGCTTTAAACGTTTCACCTCGATGCTTAACAAAGCGTCCCGATCGTACCTGCATAATTTTCTCATACGGCCACAATGCTTGTCCCGCAGATATTTACATATGTCGCGTCGGGCCCTCTATCGCGAATACATTTTCCAGTGAAAGGTACGAAACGCGATTATTTTGCGGAGTATCGGCGGGATAATGCATGCAGGCGAACGAGCGAGGAATAGCGATTTCCTTGTAACGCGGTTCATGACTTCGAAAGCCGCCTGTGCATTTTAAATCAACCGAGCCACGGGCTTTCGTTTTACGCGATCGGACGTAATTTATCTCCCTGTTGCCCGGGCGCACTACGTTTCCGCTTTTTAGATCCTGCCTCGAACGATTCTGATAATCGTCGTTTCACGATCCATTAAATCTGCATGCATCGATGCTCGCGCGGATACATTTGCGTATAACGAAAAGAAAACGAGATCCGTTGTAACGTATTCCCGTCTCTACCAATAACTTCTTGTATTTAGAAAAGATGCAAGCATAAAATGCTGTTAAACGGAACAAAGAACAAAACAATTCCTGCAATGTCGGACAAACGTGATTGCAGCGCGACGAGGAATTAAATTCGTTTCCTTTTGTATTTTTTACTCGCTTTTCGGCTAAGACGTATAATAGTTCGCTTTTTGTTTTGCTGTTTACATTAACGTATGGAACTTATCTTTAATGTTTATGAAAAAACGTAGTCACCCTCTCGTTCCACAACTTCTTCCCATTTTTTTTTTGGTAAAGTCATTGTATCGCCACTGTGCAATTTCTGTGGTTTTTCGTTAAAGTACTTTTCAGCGTTTGTTTTGAGGTACTCGACGTTATCAAATTTTTTTCCTGCTGAGAAATGTTGAATTGACCCGAATGAGTGGTAACCCCATGGAGCAATGTCTGCAGAATATGGTGGGCGCAATAAAATTCGCCAACCAAATTCACGCAATTTCTTTTGCACGTTTTATTATTATTATTATTATTAATATACACGGGTTTTAACCCTTTGGAATACAAAAAATTACAAAGAGAGACAGAAATCAAGCAGAAAAATCGTAGGATGTCAGAAAACGCATAGTGTTAGATCTAAAAGAAGTGAGAGAAGAAGAAAAATTGAGAAAGAAGTAAAATCTATTGACATTGTCAAAAATTCTATTAAGACAATTAAAATGGCCGTATATCGTCCAATGAGCTTCGGTACGTAATATTAAATGGTGTCTCAGAGATGACCGAGAAGTTTTGTGCTACTTGTGGTCTTACATTATCGCAACGAAAAACCACATTGTACCGATTCACGAGTTTTGGTCGTTTTACGCCTACTGCTTCTTTCAAATTATCCATCTGAGTGTTGGTTGTGCGCATTAAATAAAACCCAGTTAAACAAAAGTTATCCCTTATAATTCGGAGAATATATTTTAGCATAGAATTCCAATGCTTACACAAAAGTGTTTATATCAAGAGGGACCCCGATAAGGCCCGAATGCTCCACGCTTCTCTTCTAAATTCATTCGACGTTGTTTCTCCTTTGAATGAGAACGCGCCTTCTATTCCTATATAAAATAAAGTTTATTAAACTTTGCTAAACCGAACTCTGCACCACACATTATCGAACTTCCTCGTAATCCAGTTTTCCAATACCGAGCGCAGTATTTGTTTGAACGAATTGTTTGGTTGGCCGTGAGAAACTGATAATACAAAATTCCTTACCATAGTAAAAACGCGTCCGCTGCACGAACCTGCTGGACGACCTATGCATACCCCGTTTCAGCTGTTAATTACGATACGCTTTGTATATCTCGCTTGGAAAGTGTAACGAAGCTTCTTCGGTCGCAATGAATTTATTCTAATACGTGTACGGGTATTGCTGCATCGCCGGATCGTTCGGCCGTTGTGATCGCGTAACGTTTCACGAAAAGGAGATCCAGCCGTCGAAAGTGATCGCGCATTCTTGAAAATCCTTTCCTCGATCCCCGGCGTGGCTGTTTCGTAAGTTGAACGCGCTCACGGTGCCCGCATACGATTACGATAACGCGAACGGTGGGCGGTATGACACGGCATTCAGGAGACAATACACATAGGTGGCCCTGGAGCATTTTTCTGATACTTTCTCGGGCTTCGCCCACATTCGTGACAGCGACGTCTTTGTAACGCTGCTGTCTATTCAGCTGCTGTAAACGTGCACGCGTCTCACCTGACGCATCCCGCATATTTCGCATTACGCTAGGTCAGCCATCGTGCTCCGCTTGGTTAAGGGTATCCTTATTAGTCGGAGGGGTGGTAACGGAAATTATTCACGTTGTTTGGAGTAGAGGAAAGGCAGGGTAGCAATACAGCAGTTTCTATCGTTGACTAACTTTCTTAATATAAAACGTGGACGCACGACAATTCTCTAACGGACAACGTCTTCCACGCGATACAGTAATGTCTTGATACAAGCGAAAGCCTCGGGCCTGAACGTTCGCTTATATGATGTAGTTCCTACGTTGTTTGAAATTTGCCAACAGCGTCGAACGTAGAAAAGGACAGTGAGTAAAGAAAGAGGACCGATTAGTCGAGCCAGAAAACAATATCCAGCGTATCGGTGAAATAACGCTGATGCAAAGATAAAACTTTTTTATTTCTCATCCTTTTCTTATGAAACTTTTACGTAGCGTAGCTGACATTTATCTGATTAAAATGACACCAAACACGATATAATTTGGACTATGTTTAGTGTCTTAATTAACGGTGATAAGTTTCGACCGCAGAAAAGGATAGCTAGTGAAAAGAAAAGAGAAGCTGCGATCGTGGCGATCGGCAAAGATCGAAGGCCCAGTACGCGGTTTAACATACCAACTTATTACCGTTAATTAAGGCAGTAAACATAGTCCAAATTATATCGTGTTTGGTGTCATTTTAATCAGAAAATTGTCAGCTATGCTATGTAAAAGTTTCATAAGAAAAGGATGAGAAATAGCAAAGTTTCATGGTTGAATTAGTATTAGCTCACCGATATACCCGAGCCCATATCGCGTTACACTGATCGCCGAGTGAACTTCTGGACGCCTCAAGGGGTATACCCCTCAGTGGTGGGGATAAACTCTTCGCTTGTATGGTGTAAAAGTCTTTCGTTTATATCAACACATTACTGTACTCACGATACTGTCAATTCAATACTCCCTACTCTCAACGCGACTCTCCAAACGCAGACTCTTCTGTCCACGATTCTCTTTACGCTCTTCGATACTATCTTCAACTATGACCCATCATCCACTCCATATATTCTTTCACTCTACCCTTCATATTCTTAATTAGTCTCTCATTCTACACCTCATTTGTTCTCGCTCGTTTAGGATACACACTGCAGACGTTCCTCGTCGACAGTCGACGGCGCACAGTGGGGCCATTTCTCGAAAAGCTGGCCATAATTCAAAATTTCACACGATTTTCAAAAAAATTGGTATTCTTATGTTTTTCAGGTTGCTGAATTCAAATATCTTATACAAAATGCAAAATTCATAACGGACGATCTAATATCAGTGGTATAAACATTGATTTTACGTTAGCTTTTGTCAAAATTGACTATCTTCCGATTTTTTACTAAAATTATGTAATTAGAATGTCTAATTTAATATAATGAGGCTAATTTCAAAACTTTGTTGAAATTAATTATTTTGAAAATTTTACTTTTGCAAAATTTGTGTTTAGTAGGTCACGTAGTTCAAATGTATTGTCGAGAATAAAGAAGAGATCTATAGGAGTATCTTTGGAATATGTCCCGATTCGTTTTCTGCCTAGTTATTTTTTACTAGCTCTTCTATACAATTTACACAGCTTATGACAAGATTCTACGACTTCTTCCGTAAAACATCCAATTGGTAGAACGCAATTTTTCGTTACAGATAGCCCATGGATTAAAACTTTATTTACCGTGGGTGCCATGTAATACCAACTTCGCAGTATCAATATCATAATTTCCAAAATTTGTATAATTAATAATTCTGCCACAAGAAATAATAATTAAGATATTATGAAATCTTTCAATTATTGCGAGGGAGTGGAAAGAAGATTTGGCATTGGTTCTTAAAAAGGGTACAGCAGAGAAAATTTGTGTTTTGGGAAGGGAATAATTTATGGTCCGGATGTTGAGTTTGTTCATTCCGTTTTCCGGAACAGTTGAATACTGCTAAAAAAGTACAAAGGGTCTCAGTGGGTAATAGCGACCAGATCACTTCATGACTGGAGGTCCGAGGTAACTAACAGGGTTGTAGTTTCCAGATGTGTGACAATAGAGAGTCAAAGGCGTCGAACAGAAAGTAGAAGACAATAGTTCCGGCAACAAATAACCGGAAGTACTGGTTCCTCTGTCGATTACACTTTGTATACTTTCCAAGTCTGAACTCAAAACTTCGTGATGTTATCCAATTGACTCATGTCAAGGAATCATGTTATCAAACTATAATCTCGGACCCATCATTATTATTAATAATTATTATTTATTTATTATTATTGTATTAGTGTCTTCGATAGATTTCTTTATACCATATTAAATTTCTCACAAATATATTAACCTCTGCACGAGATATCAGCCCTACGCTCTAGTGCCACAGACCGAAAATTCATCGTTTCGATACTTTAAATTTAAATATCTTAAAAAGGGGCAAAAAGAGGCAAACTTTCTCAACTGGATATCATAGCTGACATGCCACTTTATATCAGGACACTTGTCCCAGCGTGAAACTCCGTGAATAACATCTTTGTTTTCCTTCTTGTTCATTAATATATGGCTAAGATTTATGATATATTGAAAACGGAATTACAATAATAAATTAAAAGATATGTTACTTTACTTCTGTGGAAAATTTATGTTTATAACACCTACTTTAATGGTAAAATGTTTCACATATGGATTTTATTAAGATAAACTTTCCCTGACGCAATTAACAAGCTCCAATTTTCAAGATACGAAGGAGCATGAAATTTCTTCAACTTTGACGGCCTATATCTCGGTAACCAATCAATATATTTAAAAAATTCAAGCGGCATTAGATGCATTGATATGTATACAACAAATCTGCTATTCTGAAAACAAGCTGCTGAGTACTTCAAAAATTGAGTTTTGGCCAGCTTTTTGGGAAATGGCCCCACTGTGCGGCGTCCACCACAATCCTTCAACCGCTGTGCGTACCCACTGTTCACGCGATCTTCTCAAGTACTCCCCTCCAAACACATATCTTTCACCCCTCGGAATCATTCTAAACAGTCACGCAGTGCGTAGTCTTTTCCAATCCCACGAATGCGTTACGAATATCTGAACGCCAAAGACATTAATATTATTCGAAAGTTGTGCGAATGTCACGCGAATCGAAATTTTCGCCGGTTTAGTGCAAGTTTATGCAAAATACTTTGCGTTACTTTCTGCTGTATCGAATCGGGCGAAACCACGCGTGACGTATTTATTTTATCGCCGCCCAAGGATGACCGTCACGACGGTGTGTGCGTTGAAAAAGAAAACTGTACAATTAACTGTGAAGTCGGTTTACTCTTAGGAGAGGATTCCATTACGAGGTTGAAACGATCTGTGTTAAACTGGACACTCAATGCTCCGTTGTCCCTAGATGTCTAGAAATCCGATCTTCCGCTTTGCGAAGCAAGTCGGGTCGCACGGCTCGCAGTTTTCTCGGTGCAATTCACGCGCGTGTAATACTAGGGTACGATTGTCAAATGGTGGGTCGAAAAAGCGTGCAACGAAACTGAATCGAAACGATACGATCGGTAATACGTGCGTACGTTCAATCGTAGGACCAGTTGGACGAATAGAAAATCGCGTTCTTGCACGCAACGAAACGCTGTTGAAATTAACCGTAGTAGTATCAAGACTGTTTTATACTCGTTTGCGACCGCGAATTCTACATTCCCTTCTAACCCTTTGACTGCGAAAGGCGTATATATACGCCCTCTTAAGTCCATCGATACAAACGAGAGACGTAAATGTTCGCCAACATACAGTGCGATATACGTATACAAAACATTCTCCTCGACCGAAGAAGAGAATCTCATTACACGAAGGACAAAACGAGGAAATAGAGATCAAGATGTTTGATAATCGCAGAAGCATCTCACCAAGAATATTTGAGTTCGACAATGCACAATTTTTATGCAAAAGATTTTCAATTATTTTTGTCAGAATCTTCAGCGATTGTAGATTGTACAAGGATCAAGTGAATATTATTAATTCGCGAATAAATTCATGGCACAATACTAATACAGGAGAAATGTATTGCTTTTTGGGTAAAAAGTTTGATCAGTGTACAACCAGTCGCGTCGACTATCGCGATATCGTCCGTATCGATGATTCTATCCGATAGCGTGTCGCAGTCGAAGGGTCAACCCTTCACCGACGACCTCCATACTTCGTATAGACCACGGTTTCTCCATACGTCACCGACATCGTATGGACCTCGTCGTTGTCACGTCCCGCGGACCTCGATACGTCGCATTGAGCGACGATACATCGACGAGAGAGCGGTCATAGTATAATCCTAACATATTAATAACGCTAGGACTAATTCTAATTCGACGACGAAACTTCTCTATATCTTCTTTCTCTTAATGAAACTTTTATCAACGTATCCGCGAAATTTCTCTGATTTAAACGAGACCAAACACGATGCACTTCGAGTTACATTTACATCCACCTTGCGGCACGTATTTAACCAATATCGACAAGTAAATACAATTCAAACTGTATCCCGTTTGCCCTCGTTTCAATCAGAACAGTCTCGCGAACGCGTCGATGAAGGTTAAACTTAGAAAAATTAACAAACAAAAAAGTCTCCGCCGCCGTCCGCGCAGAAAGAACATTCCGCGGCATCGCCGTCGTCCAAGGGTTAAATCATACCGTCGACGATCTTCTAAAAAAAAAAAAGAATCTGTACGGTTCTCAGCTCGCGAATTGACTGTCGATCAAAAGCACGATGACCGTTGCGCTCTACCGCAAATTAATGCCGTGAGGGCTAGTTATATTTAGATGGTGTAAGGTGATGAAATTTGGTGTCACTTGATAAATAGTCGTATATTTACATGTTACCGTACAAAATGATAATTAACTACGACTACTCAAGGTTGTTGATAAGAGTGCCTCGCAAGGTGGTGTAAAGACCTTGGAGGTGTTGCACAGACTTTGAAGGTGTCGATGATAACTATTGATGGAACTATTGATGATGTGATCTGACTTGACGATCTAGTCGTACTACCGAGTCTTACTTAGTTTCGCTTTAACGAAGACTCGCAAACCCTATGGATGGGCGTGTTGTTGTTGGTAGTATGTTGATTGATTAGTTCAGAGGGTTTGTTCATGTAAAAAGGTGACGGAAGGGATATTCCAAAATCTGGTAGAACTGGAAATTAACGCCCCTAATTACCGGTCACTCTCAGGTAGTCACTGAGGGTGCCGTACGCGGAGTCCACATGTGCAGCTAAAGCTTCGCAGATCGTAAAGCCACAAAATGTTGTGACCTTCAATAAAACCTGCTAATCAAAAAAAAAGGCGATGCACGAATTTATAGATATATAGCTTGCAGCTGTGGAATATAGTAAGTATACCCGAAACGTAAATAATTATATATTAAGGAACTCGACGGCTTTATGAGTCTACTGTTTGGGCCCGAACAGAATCAGCCCGGTCTACAATCGAATTTCCATCCTCGCGTTTCGAGTTATCCCGTAATGCCTCGCGATCCAGGTCGTCCCGTTCTCGTTTCACATATCCCAGCCCATCCCCCGATCGTCAATTACGAACAACGCGATGCTCAACGGGGCTTCTCGGGTCGACACTTTCCTTCGCGTCCCTCTAACGACCGTCCCCGCTCGTTCATCGACTAGAGCACAAAAATGTTAGACAACGTTCACGCTCGTCCCGTGTCCACCTGTCCACAGTTCGCCCCCTCCCCTCCCTTCGACACGGTCGAGGAACCTCGAACTCGACCGACACGTTTCTACCTCCACGAGGTATACGTATCCCCCAGCCTCGAAACCGGGTCTTCTTCTCTCCGCGACCTCGAAACACACAAATTACGAAGGCACGAAGCGCGATGCGCGCGTACAACATCGCCGTCGAGAGAAGACCGGTTGGCGTTCCTCGTAAATCGGTGAACCGTCGCGTCCCCAGAGTCGTCCGCGTGTCACGGCCCTGTTCCCCGCGAAAGAAGTGGAATCGTCCGCGGGCGAGATCGTAGGAAAACCTTTCTCGGTTCCGCGAGCTTCCGACGGCCGACCTTTCCCGGCCCCCGGCTGGAATTTACGACCCCTCGGAACGAGCATGGGTTCCCTTCCGCGAGAGCGAGCGGGATTATAAATTGAGGAGGATCCCGCGGCACTTTGGAAGATTTATTATTATTCGTCGTGTACGGGTATCGATACGCGTGTTTCCCCGTGAAAGGGTGCAAGGTGGGGAGGGAAAAAAACGACGCGAAGAACGGAACAATTCCACGTGGATTTCTAGGATGAGTGTCCGGTGAAAGTGTAGAACGCTGGTTGCGCATACCCGAAGATGTACAACGCCGCTTCTGCTTTTTCTGGGATAATTTTAACTGTACACGCGTGTTAATGGTTGTTCCGCAATGCACGCTCGGCGGCAGAACTTTCACGTTATTCCGCCCGAGCGGAGGAAATTCGAAAATACTGTGGAGTAATCGTGGAAACGAACGAGAGGAACGCCGGTCGCTCTGAGATTAGTCTTGGTCTTCTTATTAGTCTTCTTAGTGTTCTTATCAGTCTGGCCAAATTCTCGCGTCTCTCGTAACAAGTACTTTACACCGCGGCTTCGTACGTTGCAGGACCGCGGGTGAGAAAGCGTCCGTAACGCGGACGGTTTTTGTCGTGTTCGTGGAAGCACGTTCCCCGTGTTGAAAAGCCAGCTGAGCAACGAGCGATAACGATTCCCCGTAGCGTTCGACGAAAGTAAAACCCGGAGTGCGATTTTCCGTTTTGATTCCTCGTCAACTTCGACCGGGATTAACTGAAACGAACGTCGTATTCCTGCCCGAAGTGTCAGAGCTGCGGGACGATACGCGAAACGAGAACGAGGACGCTACTTTTCGCCGCAAGGGAACCAATAAAAAATCATAACGAACCGTTAAAAAAATTCCATCGAATCGCTGTTAAATTTCCTCTCGGACCGCCGCCGCGGATAATGGCTGGCGATATTATGAAAAATCAGAAACGCGGCTTGCGAAACGGAGAAGGAACGTGCAAGCAGAACGCACTTGAACATTCGTTCCTTGCTTAAACGAACAATGCTTGCGGCGAAACGCCACACAGTAGGGATACCGGTCGAAAACGAGACGAAAATAAGGAAAAGAGTACATTTTGTAAATTGAAAATTGTTGCGCAACTTGATTTACCAGTGTCTGATACGCATAATTGATAACTTTATTGTGTTCGATCTTATTCATAACCGAAACAAAATTTTAACGATCACTTTACGAATTGTTTTAAAAACTGGAAATATGACTTGAAAGTATTACGATAATCAATTAATTATTTAAACAGCAGGTGTAATTTGTTGTACGAGTCGTAGCATAAACATTGATAGCGCAGCAAACAGAAAGATAGTAATGTCAAACAGAATACATTCGAATGTACTAAATTTCCAAGCATTTCCGATTCTCGTCAATTAACCGCGGAGTCAAATTTATTCACAGGTGTTACGCGAAACTTTCCAACAGGTATACAGATAGATAGCGCACTCGTCGAACTACCCGATACGACGTGCCCGCGATGAAACGGAGGTGCAACAACCTCGGCAAACGGCATCAGAAAAACGTCCCGATGCTCGACGAGAAGAAACTCGACTCGCTGAACAAGTCCCCGTAAATCAGAATCTCCTCGGGATGAAATTAGCGTCGGTTAAAGGATACCGTGGCGCCGCGTCGTTTTAGAATAGGGAATCAACGATCCTCGCTCGAGAAACACTAGCACGCGTTTTGTTTCAGCCACGACGTATGATCCTGTGGCACGGTGTGCATCGATGTGCCATCTAGATTGCACTGTATTACGTGGTTATAGCTGCTTGAAGTAATTGAAGCGTTCCTGTCGTCAAGAATAAACGTTCAGTCGATTAAGAATATTGGCATACCGATTCTTTCTTTACGAAGAGCGTATTACAGTAGTACTGTCCATAATTATTCGAACGATAGAAATTTCTATACCTCGCTCGTACTATGTTGCTCTCGCTACTAAATGATTCGTCTTTTACGGAACGAAGTACGTAGTATAATTCTTCAGTGTCGTAGCGCTTCAAATTTGTATGGATGAACTGCTCCTTGTTATACAATCACAACATAGCTGCGATTGCGTTCTGGTGAATATTGTATTATCTCCAGTCATTTTACTCGAATACTGGTGAGAATAATGCTGCTGATATTGAACGTCGCGGGGACGTGTTCGCGAGGAAAGGCAGATTGGCAAATTCAGTGCTCCTCAGGGTTAAAGAACGTGCGCCAAAAGGCCGTTTCAGAAGGTCTTCGTCGCTGGTATCGCGTCCACATCGCGTTACGATGAATCACCTTGATGCATCCGCACGCTTCTTTACTTCCTTCTCGCTTGGTTAACAATCGCTGAAAGTTTTTCCCACTGCCGGCACACCGGCGCGAAGGTTGGCCGCAGGAGTGACGCGTTCGGTATTACTGAATCACCTGGAAGAGTAATTCCGACGATTTACGACGAACGGTAAAACGGGATCTCGTTCCGTGCATGTCCAACTGCGTTTCAATATCAATCGTATTCAAATTAGCGTCGACGAAGAAACGCGTCGAGAAATCGAACGATGCGTTCCATCCGAACGCCGTTTTGCAATTCGATCGGGGCGTTAATCTTCGTAAACACGGAGAAATGCTTTGCAGAGGAAAATTCGCCAATTCTCGCAGATATTTCCGCAATCGAAGAGATGTTGGACCGATCGATCGCACGCGCGCGAGTGAATGAATCCAATCGTTCAATAAATCAATAAATCAATAAATCATTCGTCGCGTTAAGCGTGTCCCTCGATCTCGCGGAATCCGTTCATTGTCCATTGATATCGGGCGGATCGTAAGACACAGATATTAAAGGAAATCGCTAAATTCGCCTATAGGAATATCTATTTCTATGCTAATACAACGGTATGGGTACAATCAGTCCGCTCTAGTCGATCGTTTCCCAAAGAGTGCCTCGTCGTTGCATTCTTGCCCGTCAAGAAGGCGAGCCCCCGGTCCCACGACGCGGTACCTTCAAGGGTCTGGTTTACGACCCCCCCCCAATGTTTACGGGCCCCGCTCGCCTATCGACCTCGTAGCGACATTTTCCAGATGAATAGGCGAGGCGCCCCAAAGACTCGGGGTTTTCTTACAGGATCGACACGCGTATCGACGACGCACATGGAAAAACGCATCCCGAGCCAGAAGGGAGATCGCAGACATGCGTGGAAGATCCGGGGCTCGTGGCTCTCCCGATCGTCGAGGCGATATCGTTAAGACGCTTGCACAAATTTCCGGTATTTGCCAAGGAAGCGGGAGCACGAGCTGCTGCTTACGTGTTGTTCCACTATCGGGCGTTGCGATCTCCAGGTAAAACGTCCTGAGAAAAATGGGAGCGCGGATCGAAAGATCGGCGAAATCCGGAGCGGAAAAAATCAACTGCATGAAATTTCGTGACGCGTTTTCAGCTTCAGTTTACCGGGACGAGAATCGGAATTGTTTGGGAGCTTGCTATATTTAAATGTTATATTCGCTGTTACTATTGTAGGAACCGAATAAAAAGGAAGGACAGGCCTCGGGGAATCGAACCCGACATCGTCGTATTACTAGGCACTGATCAGTCCATTTGCGCCATGGCCCCTTCCCGATATTTCTTATATCATTTGTTCCTTTTAACGTTGTTCTTTGATGGAGGCGCCCAATCCCACACTATTGTTGTATTTGCTATAGTATTTTTTGTGAAAATCCCGCGATGCATGTAATTACGTGATGCGACGTTGTACACAGCGGATTGCGGATTGTATATGAGTCTTCTCTGGACGGAGTTTTCGAGATTTTTCGACCTGTATTTTCGCGAAACCCTTTGTAACGCGTTTATTACAATCGATGCATTACGAATTCCGGCCACCTCGGATGCGAGCGAGGCTCATTCACGGTTTGCAACTCGTATAACTCAGCAAACCGTAAAAAGCGCCGGCTACTTTTACATTCTGCAATCGCAGCAACGAGTATCATATTATATGCATCAACAAAGGACACACCAATGTTCGTGTCACGGGCTGTCCAACAAATTGCACCTGTTGTTTAAACAATTAATCGATTATCGTAACACTTTAAAACCATATTTTCAAACAATTTGTAACGTACACATTCTGTCAGTTGTAAATAAGAGCAAACAGAAGAAAACTGATCAATTATATGTATCGCGCACTAATCGATCAAATTACGCATCAATTTTCAATTTACAAAATGCTTTTTTTAAAATTTTTCCCATTTTCGACCACCGCGCCCGGCCATTCTGTTCGTCATTTCCTACGATCGATCGCGTGAATTGAAACGGACCTCCCCGCACGGTCGATCGGTTCCTGATTTCGAAAGGAGGAAAGGAAAAAAAAAGGAAATTACGCGCACCCGCCTCGAGATATCGAACGCCACGGTATTGCGTAAGTTACTCTTGCACCGGAATCCGCACGCTCGCCAGGAAGAGCACAGTTTACGAGCGACGGTGTAGCCTTCCCTAACGAGATCGAGTAATTAAATGCGTTGCACTGCACTGCCGGGCGCGTACGTTTCAACAATGACGATTCACCTGTATTCACCTGAACGCTGCGCGTTCGACGATGCCGTTTACACGCCGAGCCGTTCGAAAGGTTCGAAAGGTCGCTTCCGCGATTTTCTGCCATTCGTGTAATCGTCCCCTTGGCGTCCTTGTCGATCGCGACCCTTGCACGGATTATCGTAGAACGCGAGAAACGACGAAATTCTAAGGACTCCTCATTCGAGTCTGAAAGTACAATTGGCCTGCGACTGATTTACGGGTGTCCGTTTAAAATAAATCTAATCTACGTATTGAGCGCGTGGAACTTGTCTGAAGCTGTTTGTAAAACGAGGAACGCGGCCCTGTTCGCCGTTCGGTGAAAGTGTGCTCGGCTAATGGAACGAGCACAATTCGGCGATTTATTCGTGATGAAAATTGTCCGCGGTTTCCACGACACGCTCAGCCCGCCGACACGAATTACCGATGATTACAGAGACACCGGCAATCGCGTGTCTCGCGTTTTTCCACCAGCGAAATTACCGTGGGGCTAGGGAATTGCGTTTGAAAATGCCACTTCGATCTATGTTATCCTTCGCGTTCTAGGTAAATCGCCCGTTTCCTTTCGCGCGTCGATGGAAACGCGGAGGGGAAACGAACAAACGAATCTTTCTTACTTTTCTATACCGGGCGAACCTTAAATCGAAATTTTACGAACAATGCGGCTTTTAACGTCTCCCGTGTATAACGTTGTGTCTATTTGTCGAGGACAATGCAAGTCGAACGACTCGTCGCCCTCGTTCGAGTGTCTGAAATTTACTCGCCGCGTCGAATGACAGGTGCGTTGTTCATTGTTCCTTCGTTCGTTAAACAGCGACACCGCTTACCTGGCTGAATAAATTTCCCTCTGAAAAAAGGTATACAAACGAAATGGAGACAAAGAGATTTCGTTCGTGGCACGGAAATTTATTACGAAAAGCTTGAAGCAACCGAGCCTCGAACTTGTTCGACATTCCGCATGCCTGTCGCAAGGGTTAATCCTCGCGCGATGTCGCGATGCGATCGATCCGAACGATCCACGTAATCGTCGTCTGCAATTAGCCTCGCGTGACCAACGAGTAATTTCCGGAAACAACGAGTACAGGTAAGCGGCCGTCGCGTCGCGAGGGAGGCTCGTATGCGGTCAAGTAACTTCCATTGTTTTTCGAGCCGTTGTAATGGACGCGGAGAACATTTAACTCGCGAACTTCGGTTTCTCGGGAGGTTTTATTTCACGCCGGACTATGAGTTTGAGAACCGACTTTACTCTGCAGGATGTAAGCTAAAATGCAAGGGAACCTTGGTTGGTTCGACGACGGGGGCTTAAAAATATTTGCGCACATGTATCCTAACGTGACTGATAGATAATAAGATTAATTACAGAAATGTATCGTAAGACTAAATATAAATATAGCGGGGGCGAATACATTACACCGTCTCCGAAATTTCACGGCTGCCACGATAATTGCGAGAAAGCGACACTGGGTTTGGGTACGGGGAAGCTACAATCTTCTCGTTGGAAAGCAAGGGCGGAATAGGCGAACAGGACGCAGCATCTTTATCCTCTTTATCCCCGGGGAGACAATCTTTAAGTTTCTTTCAGTATGGAAGATCGTGCTGGGCGCGTCTTGGGGTAGATAATTTCCGAAAGGCGTTGCAGCCAGCGTGAAATAATCCTCGAGGAATTACGAGGACTCGTTAACTGGTTCCATTAGAACAACACGACAAACGATTTCTGTCTTCGTGCTCCTAATATCCAAGAACCCCGACTCTTCGCCTTCTGTACAGTGCTGTGACACGGTTTCGCTTCAGGAGTTTAGTATACCTCGAGAATAATTCGTTTCTTTCGCCTGGGGCACCCTGGAACGTTCGCCGCGGAGATGCTTTTGCCTCCGATTCAATTCTCTTCCTCTTTAATGATTCACATTATATTACAGTTGGGTAGCAATGTTTTTACAAAAATATTTTGACCACGCAAACTGAATGTTTGCGCAGCCCAACTCGAATACGAATAATGTACGTTCCTCGCATTGTACGTAGCGAAAAGAAAATTAACGCTCCACGTACGGAAGACTCTGTTTGATCGTACCTTTGAGAAGGAAATTGTTCTCGTCGCGAAACGATCCCGAGCCCCCGAGACGATAAATTGCGCGTGCAATTTCGATCCGGGACCGTTTCGAAATCATTGTTCGAGACCAGATGCGCACGAACGGCCGGATGAAAACGGGGCAGCGCGCGACACGAGGGCGGAAATTAAGGTCGAAGTGCACGAGGTTGCATAGAACTTGTAATCCATGGTGTATACCGTTGCGCGGTCAACTTGAGAATAATCTTCCACGTTGATGCACGTTTCTCTCGTTAACTGCGAAGCCGCAATCGCGTCGTCGATTACCCGCCCCGTAATGTTACGCAGGACAATAATCGATTGCGTGCGCCAAACGAAAGGAACAGTTACGATCGCCGACGCGATCATCAACGCAGTGGCTCGTTCATTTCGATCACACTTTTCTCGTGTCGCGGGATGCGCACAGCTGCTGACACGTATTCGTAACGTCGTACGAACGATCGTTTCCAGCGGCGCGACCTCTACAACGAAAGAGAAATTTCGATACACCCGTTTCCTTCGTTTCACGCTATTCTTTGTTCCGTTTCGTTCCACGTTGTTCCGAGGCCCGTAACCCCGCGCGCGTTCAAAGGACCGTGAACATAGAATACTAAAAGAAAAAAAAAAGAAGAAAAAAGAACGGTGGAATAGAAAGTGTACGATTAGTCATCGTTGACGCGATTTCTGAATTACGTTCGCGTTTCCGATCGCGAGCGTTCCCCCGACAACTCTGAGTCGACCACGAATCTACGATGCTACAACTTGCCCCAGGTGAACTTTCAACGTTCGCGCGATGTACCGTCGCACCTCTGCAATTTGTCCCGCGAGTGTGAAGCGAGTCGCTCGATCGACTGTCAATCTCGCTACGAATTATTCCCCCCCCCCCCCCCCCCCCCATCGATGCACCCCCTTACGCTCTTCCGTGTTCGCAGCGAAATTTCACGAGCCACGCCCCCTGCAATACTTTCAATCACTTCCCGTTTCATTAGCGTCATTCGTTGCCGTGGCTGGCCAGAGTTATGAATCGCCGGCGCATCGGGCCGTTTCTATCGCAAGGCATAAAAGCCGCGGCGAAACAGCTGAAATTCCGGAAAGCTGCGCGGAATCCGTAGAGACCCGACGGGATCCAACGTCGAGAGAAGGCAGAACCATAAAGGTTTCCTCGGTGGGTTCGCGGCGATGGTTGGCGCGATTCAAGGCCGATGGAGAGCCAAGCGTGAAACTAGTCCGACCGGTACGAGAGTATGGTGGCTATTATACGGGTAACGTGGATCGGAGAACTGTTCGGTTTAGCGGAAGGCGAAGTCGAATAACCCGGCACGTACAATGTAAAATCTTTGCCTGTGGTACGTGCCACGGGCGTATCTATATCTGACGGAATGGCGAGCGTCGGGTGTACGTGTGCGGCGAGTACGTACGTACGTACGTACTTGCTTCATGGTTCCCTTGGCCGGATGATTGCGCCGCGAACCAGCAAAAATACGAGGCAACCGGTGATTTCTTGCAGAAGTAAATAAAACGTCCGCGAAGTTCCATGTGAAACGAATCCCGGCGTTCCTTCTACCGTTGGGGAATAGGCTTCGTTGAGAATCGAACGGCATTCGATTTCGTCGATTTAGAAATACCGTAACTTAGCTGTAACAGCATGCGTACGCATGGGACCTTCGAACTCGATTCTCCCGATAATTAAGCGTTAAATGAAAAGGTTTTCTTGTCATTCTTCGCAAGGAATTACCCTGAGCCCGATTGTATCTATGTATCCGTCGCACCCTTCATAATACCACGCAATCACTGGATGGGTTAACATCGATCTGTTTACTGTATTCTTGGTTGATACGTATCTTCCGAATATTAGGCTGATCATTCGCTCGAAATGAATTAGCCGAGGACACTTGTCGGATTGTGAACGGTGACGCAAGCGACCTCTTTCCTTTATCGCCTTGTGACATACCTGGCACAGCTGTTCGAGGCGTGTATTCGTAGGAGAAAGATCGTCAGCCTCCAACGTTTTACTTTCTGTCTTTGGAATTGAAACGCAGGCAACCTCGACAAACGCCTGTTGCTCTGCGATATTTCTGTTTGTCGTATTTTTTAATTTGGAACAGCAGAGATCCACTAGGTTTCGGCGAGAAAAGTGGGTACGACCGTCGAAGTTCCTTCTCGTTACTGGCTTACCGAAACAGGAGCCCTCGAACCGGTTTCGCTGAATTGAAATTTATCAGCGACAGTCGGAATCGTTCTCCCGTTACAACGGGCATGTTACCTACGACACGGTTCAACAGAGAGCTCCTCTACTCGTTAATTTGGTAGAGAACAATCCGGCAAACGTTCCCGTGCTCGCTGCGGAATTGCAGAAACCGCTGTGGCGAAAGGGAGCGCGGGGCCAATTGTAGTAAAGATAATATTAAGTATTGTACGCTCTATTACGAAAGGGGTGAATCACGGGGACACCGCGGAACGTGCAACCCTTTGTCAAATGACAACAATGGAAAGGGGCACACCTTAACTCGGCGTGCCAAGGTAGCAACATGGTTCATATTGGGTCGCGCCATAAGTAATACAGCTTTTCTAATGATACAAATTTTGTGTGCTTGCGCAGGCATCGTATCAGTAGTCGTCCCTTTCCAATTAACACGCACCGAGGTGCAAAATTGAAGGATCGCTAGATTTTCTATGAAAAATTGTTTATAACTGAATTATTCTAACTTGGCGAAACTAAATCGTAAAAAAATTATTCAAGGAAGTTTGAATTTGTAAAATTGTCCGTCAAAGAAACCACCCTCGCGCTCGTACCTACTTCACGCCATAAGGAAAACTTAAAAAAAATCGAACTGTGACCCGTCAATGCCAGACTGAATTGCTGTACGATTTTTTTCCTCAGGAAATTACAGCAGTTCAAATATCGCCAATCGCCTCTCCTCCTCTCCTCCTCTCCTCCTCTCCTCCTCTCCTCCTCTCCTCCTCTCCTCCTCTCCTCCTCTCCTCCTCTCCTCCTCTCCTCCTCTCCTCCTCTCCTCCTCTCCTCCTCTCCTCCTCTCCTCCTCTCCTCCTCTCCTCCTCTCCACCTCTCCTCCTCTCCTCCTCTCCTCTCTCCTCTCTCCACTGATCTCCTCACCCCTCTCTCGAAACGTTTCTTTCAAAGTTTAAAGAAAGATGTGCCCATTTTCAACGTACAACGCGTGTTCAGACGTATTAAACAAAACGTATTTCGTCCAACACAAGGCTGCACCGTTATTTACATCCATCTTCCAATAAGACGTTCGAACGGGGCAGGGCCTCCGCGGTATTCCAATTAGTCGTCGCGCGTCTTGCGACTCGTTACGATCGCGACCGGTGCGCAAAATTGTCTCGCAGGCACACGGGGTCAACTGGCTGACTGGAACAATGGCGAAGAACGAGTCGGTCGAACGAATGCAATCACGCGTTTCGCAATCGTGACGCTTTCACGAATGCGCACGCGGGCGTGCACCTTCTCTCGCGTTATCGCCTACCCGCGGTGAAAATGTATTATCAAGCGTCATTCGCGAAACGCAACGACAGCGTCGTTGCCCGTTCAACATCAATATCGAATAACTCGCGGGCATATACGCCGCGACGACGATTACAGAGTATAACGACGGATCGACGATCCGTCGAGGGAGATCGTCGATTCGTTGGGATTCGAAAGCGTTTCCATTACACTTGCACGGACAATTGGGGACGTCACTTTTTGCTGAGGTACGCGTCTCGGTCTGAGCGAAGGAAACGGTGCGGATTGTTAGAACGGGTGATAAGGGTTGTTCAGATATTATGTGGTCGATTTAGGGGGTAGGGTTATGGCGAGAGGCTACGTTAAGCCGCGTGGGGGTAGGTGAGGTTTAAGTCTAAGAACTGCGTAGCTTTTACAAGAGATTTTTGTTGGCTAATTGTGTAAGACGAAAAGATAAACGGTACGTGACATTGTGTGGAAGAGAGATGGTTAAAATGTGGTAAAAACGGAGCTACGTAATTTATGGTGTATGTTGTATCTAGACCAGTGGTGAGCGATCTTTGGCTCGCAGTGGGTCAACAGTTTAAATCTACTACTTTACGCGGCGCAGTATTAACCCCTTCGCATCGGAGGGCGAGATATCTCGTCGCGTGGTTTCGTTCATGATATGTTTTGGACGAGATATCTTGCGACACAAAGTGGGTTCATGGCACATTCTGTCTACGGAATATCTCGCATGCCATTTTATCGCAACGCGATGTATCTCGTCCTTCGATGCGAAGGGGTTGATTGCAGTGCGTGGTAAGCGTGGTTGTACCACGGACGAGATATAAGGACAGGCTGACATTGCAAAATGTATTTTTATCTTTCCCCGAATTCATGGGACACCCCGTTTGACCCCGTGACAAGCTCCGTCTTTTGTCGTTCCTGGGGTCCCATTATCATTTTTTATGAAAATATGGTTGAAGTGTCGACTATTCGCCAATGAATAATTAATCGCAGTACATAAGATATCACGCGGCGAGATATTTCGTCCTCCTATGCGAAGGAGTTAAATACTCAAAATACGTTAATCAATTAATTTAATTTGAGATGTAAATTAGCCACTTCTTATTCGATTTAAAGCAAAATTCTCTTCTGCCTTTTTTTTTTAACATATAAATATTAACAATGCGTTGGTATGTTCAGTGATATCTAGACCTAGACTGTTGCACCCCGCTATTGGTATCTACTTTTATCAAACGCGGCGCTGAAAAGAATGGGACGTTGTTGATTTTATTACAGGATTAATTATTATCGTCTATTCGCTGTACTCCATTAGGAGGGTACCAGAACAAATGTATATATCGCAAATTGTTGCGTTGCACCCTCGATTCACTGGCTCCAAAGTCAGGTAATTCATTTTTTTTTTCATATATAAGTGTTTAAGGTCGCATGCACCTTCTGAGGTTATTAGTGACCACGGTGTTATTGTTTAATGTAATAAACTACCTGTAGCAGGTGGTATAAACCAATATCTTTTAGGAAATTTAACACTTTCTTACAAGACTCCCTTTTTTTTAACATGTTACCGGGTAATTCTTGTTTCTCGTGTCGCATTGTAATCATCCCCTCGTGTTACGTTCAACGTTTGCCCCAAAAGTTCACTCGACCAATCGGTACACGAAAACGTTGCTTGCGTAGCAAAGGCTGCCAAGCCAGGAGAGAAAGTGTTGACCCCGATACAATGGGTCTTCGTTGGGCTCTTGAAACACATTATAATATCCCATCGAGGTCGTAATAAGAGTTTTCAATCTGTCAGCTGGTTACGTTGCCGTTGCCGCGTGACGGGCACAGCGATAGCAATTAATATTCAGTAGCATTGTTTGCATCCTTACAAACACGAATCCGTGAAGGAATTTCGTTGCGGGATAATCATGCAATTGCTATTACGCGGCCTGCGCCATGAAAAATGTAGGGAACAGTAAGATGTACTGTTACATCCTCACCTGTCACAGTGACTCGCTAAAAACACTAATTAAGCAATACAATTATCCTCATGCCGATTCCTGCGTTTGGTCGGAGCGAAACGAAATGCTGCGACTGTGCGACGTTTCCTCGTCGTTCAGGCGAAACGTTCAACACGAGGGACATAGCGAAAGAAAAAATTTTAGAATCCAATTAATTCTGCACGTAACCATTATGATGTTTTTTTTATTTGTATCGTTGCAGGACGTGATGAGCGAGTACGAACGAATCAAGCGTTCGTGCTTGAAACGAGGTGAACTTTGGGAAGATCCAGAATTTCCGGCCACCCAAACATCGGTCTTCTATTATCAAACACCTCCGTTCCAGTTTCAGTGGAAGAGACCACAGGTACATATATCGACTACCTGCCCTAACGTTTCACGATAACCATAGTTTCCTTCATCGACAAACACGAATCGTCCCTTTGGAAACGGAAAACCAGAAACGTGCCTCGCGTAATTTTCCAAATAATGTTCAATGTTTAATAATATTCCGTTCTCGTATTACTGCTGTCGCGCTCCGTGTATATTATCGATCGCTGCAATACCGAGAATATTTGTACGCGCGGAAGAAAAAGTGACACGCAGATTTTACCCGATCTTTCCTCTAACGCGCGCAGTGGAATTAGTCCAAAGATCAGCGATCTCGATCCGTCGGTACAGTTGCGCAATCGACGCGAATGCACAACGATCCGAGAAACGGCGAAAGAGCACGGAACAAGGTTTACCGGCTCGCAGCCAGAGCCTATTTAGCGTTCGAAGGAAGGCATTATACGGTTCTCTACGGTCCGCGTATAATGTTCATGATAAAGGCACGCCGGTGCGTTCCTACGACAAGGTCGACAATTGTGTTCACGCAATCGGTATTACGTGAGAGGCGCATTTATACGTCAGTCTTCGCCGCGACCGGAAAGGATCGAAGGTGAGCGTGACACGAGTGGTGAACAGGGACGATAGGGTAATTGTCCTGCGCTGAAACGGAACGTCGTCGACGACCAATCACGTTCACAGAACGAGACGAAGTTAATATCGTGCGTAATATTTATTCCCGTCGCGTGATTCGCTGATTAATTCGCATAATAGTAACACAGTTTTTTTGGCACGTAATGTACCATGATTTAACTCGTTCGCGACTTACGAGACTGTACGCGACGCAGAAAATGAAACGGCAAGAATGACGTTTGGTTAAATATTCATCGTTTCTCATTTCTTCTTCTTTCAGGAACTATGCAATCGTCCGATATTTGTCAGCGACACGCCCGCCCAGTTCGATGTGATACCTGGGAAAATGGGTAAGTTTGTGAACGATTTACATAGATATACATACGCCCGAGGATTCTCGTTTTCTGCCATAAATCGTTACGAAAGGTGTTGCACGGTTCATTGCAAATTTTAATGGACGACGCAAACTGTGGTGGTTCACTTCAGCGTCGTCGTTTTACCCTTCTTCTTGGATTTGGTACAAGTTTCTCGCGATATAACCCAATTACACGCGTACGCGTATGCATTCGTAGATCACTTCACCTTTGACCGACGCTTTAACGCGAGTCGGGATTAACGGGGTGCGGCGTGTTTTATTAAATTACGCTTGTCGTTCGGCGACCATTAATACACGACTCGAGGTATTCGATAATCGACTCAGCTCCGCTCGCGCTTCTCCCTAATAAACAGTTCAGCTTTACCGGTGAAAACCGTTCGAATGTGGCACACGCTTTTCCTATTAAGGCACGCTCGAAGATTTCGTGACACCCCGGAGGCAACGTCGCGCCATTCGTGCTCGCCTGGATCGTCGAAATTTATTGCTCAACCTTCGACGGAAACGCAGACCGAGACGCACGACGCGAAAACTCTTTCGACGAACGACCTCGAGATGTGTACAAGCACCGGGACACGCCGACTTCGGTAACCTTTGACGAACGTGGGAGATAAAGCGTGGTCGTTTCCAGGGACACCGTCGCTCGAAACTGTCAGAGCTGAACGACTTTCTTTGGATCGCGAGGCGATGTACGCACGCGGGCAACGGCGATCGTTTATCGATAATCCGAGCGATTTAATTAACGAATAACCGACCGAGGGTATTGTGTGACGATAATCGCACGGCTACGTCGCGCGCCTTACTTTTCGCTTCACTTCGAAAGAATGTGGAAGTTCGGTGCCTCTTGGCGTCAAGAAATTGTTACGATGGCTCGTTGCCCGATTGCTTTCTATTACTCGAGGTGGAAATCGCGAACGCGGCCCGAGTGAAAAATAAAAGTGTATCGTTCATTTTCCGTTCCGTCGATTTGCATTGCATTTCTCTTGCGAAATAATCAGCAAGTTGAACCGTCGAATGAAATTCCTAATTGCATCCCTAAGAGAAATCGCTAATACTCGAATCGAAGTCTCGATTAGGTGTTAGAATAAATTGCGTAGGCGTGTGTATATTAACAAGGTATTCCGTTTATTAATACTGTGCTCTCTCGACCGTAGTCTATACGAGAATGCCTTCCTTTGGCAAAAGCGTCGGTCGTGAAGACGCCTACGTTACCATGGCCCTTCTTAACCAATTTAGGGTTCGCCCCGAAAGAAAGCTACGCTAGACAATGACAGCATCGGCAAAATGCACGTGACCCGCCTCGGCCGTTCCTGTACCTCGAATATTCTAACGCATCCTCGTGTGTAATGCAATTTTCATTTTCGGTGCTTCGAATGAAAAAATTCTTCCCTTCATCGAACGTTAAACATCGCATCCTTCGAATAATCGTAAGTTAAAACTTGTAAACCTTGTACACACCCAGGGCAGTGATCCAACATCTTTCATCCAAAACTGATTTCGCGTTCGCGCATACATGCATTCGTAGCGCGACACGCGTCGTTCCCTCGAAGCTGCGAAACGGCACGATTCTAATTGCCGCGATTCTATCGACTTGTAATCGCGTCCGAGGAATTACGGCGACGCCGAGTACAGACCAGAGAGTGGAATGCGCAGTCGTGTACGGCTTAATCTTCGTTCCACGGAGGGGGAGTCCGGTGTAATTCACGAGCATCGTAACAACGTCGTGGACGGAAGTCGGGCGATCCGGGAATTCGTGCGGGCACGTTCTCGAAGACGACGCATTCGCAGCATCGTGTCCCGTTAAACGTGCATAAGTACAGGCGTATACGTGTACGCCGAGGTGCGCGTAAAGAGCATGCACAAGGCAACTGGGATGACGATGACACGCGATTACGTACATCCTTTTTTTTTTTCCTCTCATCGACCTACATCAGGACGATTCGAGTCGCGCCTCTCGCGATACGGTTTGACTTTCGAGCTCAGATAAATCGGAAGCGCATTATTCTAGGCCGGCGTTAACCAAACTTTTCCTGCAAACGAAACATTTCGTGAATCCAGAAAATCTTATAGGTCGTTCGTTTCGTAGGGTAGGTAATAACACGTAATCAATAAAATTCGAAGAAAGGAGTAACGTTCTTGATTTATTTAGTAGTCGTTTAAACTTTGAAACGCGACGCACAAAATAGACGAAAAATACTTAACGCCTTTGACTACGTTGGGTGCTCGAACTGAAAATTTTCTTGATATCAGGACAGAATATTAGAAAGTTGAATTCTTACATCTGACGTGGCGTAGAGCCTGTTCTTGGACTTTGGCTTCGTTGCAGCATAATAAGTGTTTTATCATTTCTCCGTAATATATACGCTTCCGTGTTAACCGTTCCAGGTTTTCACCGATCACCTATCACCTTTTCGCTCAACACGGTTCGAAGGAAACCCTGTTCTAGGCTATAACATATTCCCAGACTTTTCTCTTTTAAATCGTACACACCCGACTTACTTTGCAAGTGTCCGTCGCGCTGGTTTTCCGAATTTTTCCAATTTTTCGTGCCTCTCGCCTCGGTCGTACGAACCGTAACTTCGAGGCACAGTTTTTCCGCTCCAGAAACGCTGGCACACATGTTTACGATCCAATGGGAAGGATTCAGCCGCGACGCGGTCCCGATAGCAATTATTCGAACGTTCAACGAAACGAGCGAGCCCGTGCGTGCCGGGATGCCATTATCGCAGGAGCAACAGCTACGACGATTATGTTGCGCTTCGTAATTAGGATCCGCAGCCTCGGCTGATCGTCGTCCTATCTTCCCCCATTTGCACGGAGAAAGCTGATTGTTCGTTCGTTTCGACTCACTTTCGCGGCCGTCAGCAAGTTAAATCCGCGCGGCTCAATGAAATCGCGAAGCCTCGAGGTTTCTTTCGCACCGAGCGTTGCTCGGGCGAACGTTCAAATATTTGAGGATTTCGGTCGCGCACGACTCCGCGATCCTTCTGGACGCGTCGTTGCGCAACGCGTGTATCGACGGCGCTTGGAATCGACGCAGGCAGAAACGTGTGGGGCACACAATTTCGAGCGCAACTGCAATGGACACGCTTTCTTGGCCACCGTATTCCTCTCCCCGGCCTATCGACCTGGACCGACGGCGTCGTTCCTCGCTGCAAAAATATTCGACTGCCCCTGCTGAAACGCGGACACCGGTTAGCTCGCCTGTAATCGTCGCGGCGGGGACACGGGCCCCTCGTCGTCGGCAACTCGGTGAAAGTGGCACCGCGGTGCCACGCATCGTTTGAATAGAGACGCAATTTTAATCGGGCCGCGATCCCGCGGACGGAAAATGATCGATCGTCGTATTTACGCCAATTTCTGCTGGCGCAACGATTACCCGGCGGAGAGAATCGAGTCGGTTGAACGTGCGGCGATGTTTTGCGTCTCGAGGTGTCGCAAGACAATTGGAATCGTTGCGTCGACCAGGTGTAATTTTTTGCGACGATCTTCAACGTCAAACGTTGCTTTCGGCGAGGTTCAATTTTCTCGCTGTTCATCGAACGTTACGACACGCGGACGAATTGCGCGCATGCGCAATCGTCGAACGATTCTCACTCGAGCTTACTTCTTGTTTGGAAATTTTTCATTCAAATAGAACGCAACGTGTAACGCGCGTGGATTACACCGATCGTTCTGCGGGGTTCTCCTCTCTTCGCCTCGGTTTTCTTTCGTTTTCTTTTCTCGAAGGACGAGTAATCGAATCCTCTAGTCGGCCGTAATGCTCGCGATTCTTTTTTTCACCACTTTAGCACAGGGGAACGTGAGAGTCCATGAATAAAGATCGCTTGGGAGGAGCGTCAAAGGTATTCGATAAATTATGGAACAGGCCCGCCGATGAACCTCGCGGGACGGCGAAACAGATTCGTTCGCGGTGTTCAACGCGTGTCGTAACTTCGTGGGAACATTTTCCATGGATCGAACGGCGGCCGCGATATCACACGCTTGACTTTCGTTTTCGCCGCGTCTAATCACCGTGATCGCGTTGCCGCGCGTTAAACATTTTCCCGTTCAACAACCGGTTCGAGGAGGGCAGAAGGAGATTTCGCGTGAATTTCGTTGCGCACGGTCTCGACGCGTTTCACGCTCGGTAATTATTTACCGTTTTCTGTCGCCCGTTATTAGAATGGACGATTTTACCACGGGGACAATTAACGGCTCGCGTCGCATCTATTACACTTAATCCGGTGGACGTGTAGCCTGGATTGGGCCAGGCTACAGTTTGTTTCCACGTGCAACGATATTTTTATAGAGCGAACAACGCGTGAAAACTAGAAAATACGGGCTGCAACTTCGTCGTACCTGTCCCCGCGCCTCGTACTTTATTACGTCGTATTATACGCTCAAGCATTAATTTATGTGCATACGATTTACGCACGAAACTCGATTCGCATTCAGTAAAAGTTCATTCAAGAAAACGAGAGCAGCTTTGCAATAACGTTATACGAACGTACCTAACTCGTATCCACTTCCTACGATGACAGTATCGAACGTAATTATTACAATATAATTTTAGTTCCACACACGTTTATTACTCTCTACCTTGCATCGTATTCCTTTTATTTTGTCTTCGTTCTCTCTCTCTCTCTATCTCTCTCTCTGTCGCATTCGTTCACACGAATGCTGCGCATTCGTAGGTATAAGTTCGATAAGTTCGATTCGAAAGTATAAGTTCTTCTGGGCGCTTTATTCAGTTCAACGGAACATTTCATGGCGATAAGACATTCCTTCCGAGCTGTTAATAAATACACGGATTGTGATAAATATAATAGTTATTTTATTTAACACACCATTTCCAATAGCATTCTTTCAGTAAACCTGACAATCTTATAGAAATAATTATATTATTTCTGACAGACAAATATAACGCATACATTTCAGGCCGTGGTTCAGGTACGTTCACAGACGCGAAACAGCGTACACATACGTACAAATCGGCGTTACTTCACCTGCACCCAATCTCTGCGCAATATTGTCAACGAATGAAATGATTATACACGTTGTTTCTCTGCGCGCAGGTGACAAATGGCTGGTGTCCTGCTTGGGCGTTCTCCACCTGAGCAAAGGGCTCTTCTACAGAGTGGTACCGGCGGACCAGGGTTTCGGGAACACCGGGGAACCACCTGGATCGCCGACGGCCGAATACGCCGGGGTGTTCAGGTTCCGTTTGTGGTGGTGCGGCGCGTGGGTCGAAGTTCTCGTCGACGACAGGCTACCGGCGATTCTCGGACGGCTGGCTTTCGTGCAGAGCCGTCACAGCGATCAATTCTGGCCGGCCCTCCTCGAGAAAGCGTACGCAAAGTGAGTACAGCACATGCATACGTTAAAACAGCGTGAAACGTTTGAACAGGAGTGTGTACGCCTGTTTGTCTGTCGGGTAACACGTTCTTTCTAGACAGCGATCTTCGTCATCGCCCCGTGGCGAGAATTAAACAGGAAGGGCATAGAAATTGATGCAAATTGCGAGTATCGATGGTACGCGAGCGTGGCAATTTAAAATTGTCTCAGGAAAGGTAAATTCGATATCGCTTGAAACGTTAGGAATGAATAATTTTCTGTGTGTTGCTTGGAAAGGAACGCACAGTTTTTTATTTCTCCTTTACCTTTCGTTAAGCGGTATTTAAAATCTCCATGAAATTATTTAGCAGGACACTTCGTTTTCTCGTTTTATCCAAGCATTCGGGATGTACGTAATTTCCGTACGATTTTGACACTTTGCACGTACATACCCGCTTGTCGATCACTCGAGGAGTTATAAATATGGACCGTTTATTTTGAAAGTGGTGTAAGTCCATTCTCTCTTGTTTCGAGAATATGAAAGGTTGACATATATGTTAATTAAAAAATTTAGGCAAATCATACGAAGTCCGGCAGTGTTTCTACTGTTTTATCAGTATGTAATTTGGTTATATAAATTTGCTTTGGGCGTATTTTACTAAACTGATGTATACTTACGCGCTGCAAATGGACTTACACCACTTTCAAAATTAGACAATTGTAAAAATCGTTTAATTTCGATTTTGAAAAATCAAATGTCACTTAAAATATACTTCATATTAATCCAATTTCATTTTCAAATAGTGACACGACATAAAATAGAAGTGGTATTTTTAATTTTAGACGCTAATTACATTGTTAAATAATCGATGATTATGCAATTTCATTTACCGATCAATTTTAAATTGTACAAAACATGGGAATTTTTTAAGAAATTAAACACCGACTAGTTATACATAAAAAATTTACATTAAATTAAGCATGAATTACGTGATATCTCATTCTTTTTCAAAAATGGACTTACATCTGATACGCTTTCAAAATAAACTGTCCATATATGAATGTTCTTGTCACGTTACCAACGCGCCCTTGCATGTTCTTGCGACTAATTATTAGCGCAAAAAAATCGCATGTGCTGCGTTCTGCAAAGTTTTTTTTGAAGAACCCAAATATATGCGGACCCCGGAAGCGCGTTACACCGAGTAGAACGCCGTACGCGAACTGTTAATATACGAAATATAGTAGTCTTGCTTCGAGTCAGCGTTCGCCGCGTAATTATCAGTCGCGTTTTAAATATACATTAGTCGCGTTCACGATGACACGACGATAAGTAATGATTGGAAGATCAACGAGATCCGCAACTTTCTCGATACTACGACACGAAAGGTTGCCGATTGGCCAGATTCGGTCGCGTGCGTCCTCTTCGCGTGGGCGTATTAAGGCGGCGGCGATCGAGGTTCATCGATCGATCCGAGTAAGGTCGATCTTCGTGTTAACGCACCTGATAGACACCCACGCCGCCCACCGGAATTCGCAAGATCGAAGCCCGGTGGAAGCGAAAACTTTACGCGTCCGTCCAACGTACTCCCACCTCGAACGTAATCAATCGTTTACCTGTTTCGACTTTTCGTCGCTTCTCGTCGACGACGCGTCGCAACAAGTGTAGTGGACCAGCCGGCAAGTTGCGCGAGAGCAATTTAACAGTCGTTCGCTTTAGCTGGGAATTCCGTCGAGAATCGTGTATTTAACAACCTGCGCGAACTATCGAAAAAGTTCACCGATAATGTATCTCCACTATTCTCCAAAAATAAGAGGCGGAACGTGAACGTCTCTGCGGTTCTTTCAAACAGAACACTGACGCAGTAAAAATTGAAATAGCCACGCACGCGAGGATCGACCACGTTCGACAACGAGATATCGCGCAGTTTCGAAGCGTGAGAGGAGAGAAAACGAGGAATAAATGAAACGCATGGTCAATGTAATCGCAGGGGATACGAAGGGAACGAATAGGCTGGGGTTGATCGAGGGTCTGGCGAATACGGGAAACGAAACGAACGTCATATCGCGGGGACAGGGAATTTATTCTCGGCGCATCGGAGGATCTACGAAGCGGATCCTCGGCGCGAGTAATGGTTTCGCGGGATCTCTTCTGCGAGGCGGAGGACGCGTTTACGCGGACGAACGAAGGAACGAAGGAACGAACGAAGGAACGAACGATGACCGGTTTTGCCGGAGGTCCTTGCTCCTCCTCTTAATCTTTTCTCTGATGTCCGTTCCTTCTTCCTTCTTCTCCCCTTCACCTCGTTATCTGTTTCTTACTCGCCTCTCTTCCACACGGGTCTTATTCGTTTCTTGCCGTCAGGAATATAAGCCCCGACTGGGCGTTGCTCTCGAAACGACTGCAACGTGACGGCCTCGGAGAGGAAGACGACCTCGCGGGAGCCGACCGGTGAAAGAGGAGCAGGATCACCGATAAGAATCGCCGTGGTCACTACTCGGTTTTTATTTACGGGAACCACCGCTGTAACTAATTTCACCTGCGATAACGTGACATTTACGTGCTTGTGTGCGGTATATATATATATTTTTTTATATATTTTTATATATTTTTATATATATTTATATATCCTGATATATCTTTATATATTTTCATATATTTTTATATATTTTTATATATTTTTATATATATTTATATATCTTTGTGTAGTTTTATATATCTTGATATATCTTTATATAGTTTTATATATTTTTATATATCATTATATATTTTTATATATTTTTATATATCTTTGTATAGCTTTATATAGTTTTTTATATCTTTATAGAGTTTTATATATCTTGATATATCTTTATATAGTTTTATATATCTTTGTATAGCTTTATATAGTTTTTTATATCTTTATAGAGTTTTATATATCTTGATATATCTTTATATAGTTTTATATATTTTTATATGTCTTTATATATTTTTATATATTTTTATATGTCTTTATATATCTTTGTATAGTTTTTTATATCTTTATAGAGTTTTATATATCTTTATATATCTTTATATAGTTTTATATATTTTTATATATCTTTATATATCTTTATATAGTTTTATATATTTTTATATATCTTTATATATCTTTATATATCTTTATAGAGTTTTCTATACCTTTATAGAGTTTTCTATAACTTTATAATGTCTTCTATAACTTTATATAGTTTTATGTATCTTTATATATTTTTATATATCTTTATATGTACGTACGCACGCACGTGAACGTCCCGGTTTAAATGCCGGGCACCCAGTTCGTCGAGACGCTATTGTGCGCTGTTAAAGCCATAGCGGAATGTATTTTTTGATTGCTTTTCACGGCTACCTTGTTGTTTAAATTGAGAGAACTTCGCGGACTCGATCTTCGAATTCGCGTCCGTTTTAGTCGAACGCGTGCGCGATAGTCTTTTGTTGTCCGCTTCGTACGAAAAATATCGGAGGAATTTAGATGCAGAGACGGATATTTGGTTTCCCAGTTTGGTATGAATTTATATTAGGCGAACTGTACTTTTAATACGGTACACGGAAGCAGCTGGAGATTTTAATGCCCACGCTGTGCTATTCGTTTATGGATTTCGAGTCCCAAATTCCACTTTAAGGTCTTGCTTTTTGGATCGAAGCACTTGTCACGCGCGATGACATACCAATAGGATTATGCAAACTGCGGATTCTCGAAAACGTAACGGGATCGTTTGATTATAAGCCAACCAAATTCCCACCTTATTCAGGTATCGAGCAACCGTTTAAATATCGTCGAATCGAACGAGCACGGCTTCTTGCGCAAAGGAACGCGAGTTCGAATCAATCAAATCTATAGAGTTCGAATTAATCAAATCTATCGAGTTTGAATTAATCAAATCTATCGAGTTTGAATTAATCAAATGTATCGAGTTCGAATTAATCAAATGTATCGAGTTCGAATTAATCAAATCTATCGAGTTTGAATTAATCAAATCTATCGAGTTTGAATTAATCAAATGTATCGAGTTCGAATTAATCAAATCTATTGAGTTTGAATTAATCAAATCTATCGAGTTTGAATCTAGCAAATCTATCGAGTTTGAATCTAGCAAATCTATCGAGTTTGAATCTAGCAAATCTATCGAGTTTGAATCAACCAAATCTATCGAGTTTGAATCAACCAAATCTATCGAGTTTGAATCTAGCAAATCTATCGAGTTTGAATCTAGCAAATCTATCGAGTTTGAATCTAGCAAATCTATCGAGTTTGAATCTAGCAAATCTATCGAGTTTGAATCTAGCAAATCTATCGAGTTTGAATCTAGCAAATCTATCGAGTTCGAATCAAGCAAATCTATTGAGTTTGAATCTAGCAAATCTATCGAGTTTGAATCAACCAAATCTATCGAGTTTGAATCTAGCAAATCTATCGAGTTTGAATCAACCAAATCTATCGAGTTTGAATCAACCAAATCTATCGAGTTTGAATCTAGCAAATCTATCGAGTTTGAATCTAGCAAATCTATCGAGTTTGAATCTAGCAAATCTATCGAGTTTGAATCTAGCAAATCTATCGAGTTTGAATCTAGCAAATCTGTCGAGTTTGAATCTAGCAAATCTATCGAGTTTGAATCAACCAAATCTATCGAGTTTGAATCAACCAAATCTATCGAGTTTGAATCTAGCAAATCTATCGAGTTCGAATCAAGCAAATCTATTGAGTTTGAATTAATCAAATCTATCGAGTTTGAATCTAGCAAATCTATCGAGATCGAATAGTAGCTGGTACTAAATCGTCCCAAATGTTTCTTTCGTCTTCTTCCTAGGTATTAACTGCGACCAATTTCACGAACAGCCCAACGTCTTTAAATGATGCGCGACAACTTCGTTTTCACCATTCTCTTTCCTCCCTCCGGAAGCATCATTTTCTCTGTTTTGCTGCAAATAATAAACCAACATGATTTTTATCTCGTTTCGTCACGAGCTCAATTTCTTTTAATAACGAATAGAACCTTTTAGATTTCAAGAGTAACTTCCCTGCTCTTCCATCTTTCAAGCGACAACTGCGCTATTGAAAAGCTGGAAAACAAGCGAGCGCCCCAACATCAACTTTAAATGTACCGGACACTATCGGGTCAAACCGATATTTTCAAAATCGACAGACGTTCCTCCGATCCGCGCTGAAACGCGTTTCCGCTTCGTGGAACAGGTAACGCAATAGGTAACTCGCGTCCAACGACGAGGAATAAAATGCATCGTGCAATGATATCGTCGCCGAACCCGTGCCCCTTGCGTCGCAAATAACGAATATGCATGCGTGTTACGCGATACAGGTACACGTACGCACAGGTACGCACGCGTAACGAGAAATTGTCGGTGGTTACGGTTCGTTTTGCCGAGGGAAAGCGGCGCAGGGATATCAAATGATGTAATTTATATTACGATAGTGTTGCGGACAACAAATAATCGCTGGACAATCGTCGAGTATCGAAAATCGAAAGCGAGGATAATTTCGTAAGTCCGACGCGTACCGAGCGACGCGTAAAGCTTAATTGCGAAACGTGCAGGCGAGCAATAGATACGCATTTACCATTGAATTCCCGATGCTCGTTCGATTCGCCATCCGATTAAATTAACGCTTCACCCTCGGCCGGATCGTGTAATGGACAGAGAGAAAATTTCACTCCCTACTTCGGTTTTTCAAGATGGTTTTATTATCACTTACGAGTGAAGACTGTCAACTTGTCGACTCGGATTTTAATGTCCTTTTGCAGATTGATAATACCCAGACTCCTGATGCTCTACGTAAAACATTAGGTGTAGTTATTCAGAAACTTTAAAGATATTAACAATTAAAGTTACATATCTTCTATGTGAGGACATATCTTCTAGAAATAGGGAAGAATCCTCAAGAAGATTGGTAGCCAAGTGAGAATGGTGTATAGCTTGTGCCGTAGAGGTCTCGGGTTCGATTTCCGGTAGTTATAGAAGATATGGCCTCAAATAGAAGGTATGTAACTTTAATTGTTAATATCTTTAAAGTTTCTGAATAACTACACCTAATATTTCACGTAGAGCATCAGGAGCCTGTGTATTATCAACCTGCAAAAGGACATTAAAACCCGAGTCGACAAGTTGAGAGTCTTCCCTCGTTAGACGTAGACTATGACGGTCGAATATTTCGTATGACGTGAGCTGGAGAGTCAGGGAACCTTGGGTTTTTAAAGGGTGTTGGAAAGGATTTACTAGGGATGGCGAGGGCGAATTCCAAAGGACTCTGGATGGGTAGGGATTGCAGACAGTGTGATTAGGTGTTTTGGAAACGGTAACGCGGATAAGGTTCCACGACGAGTATTTGTGATGACGGAAACTTAAAAATATTTGTACATATGAATCCTTAGCTGACTAGTACATAATAAGAGTAATACAGAGATATGTCATAACACTAATATAGATATTTGGGGGAAGATACATTACAATCGATAGGAGATGGACGGCGTTCGATAGCGTCGCTATTTATTAAAGAGTTCATCGGTCGACAACTTCACTAAATAGAATCGAGGTCAGGATTCATTAATAATTGATAGCGCGTTGCTGTCTCCCGATAGACTTCCGTTCCTCGTTGAATACGTACAGCGCACCTGTACGCACGGATTAACGCCGAATCGGGCGAGATGATTTCGTTTAACGAACGTGGGCTCGCGTTCGCGTCGTAAACGTAATTGGATGCTTCTTTACTTCTCGTCGAATCGTGCGGGGCGGACCGTCGCCCGTTTCGATGAAAAACCACGGCAGATATTCCTCTTCCACGGGAGTGATCATTAATTCTCACCCGACTCGCCGCGTCGAGCACGCTCGTCTGTGATCTCGAAGACAATTGCGCGATAGAAAGTACAATTGAAACGCTCGGACGGTGCCAGACCGTCGCGCTGCTTTAGAATATCGCGACGCGATATTCGTTGGTCGGGAGAACGGTAAACAGCAGAATACCGTAACAAGTGCGGGAAGATACTTTGCTTTGAAGAAATCAAGCTTCAGTGTAAATGGATCGCCGAAAATTTTTCGCGATCTATCGAATCTATCGAATCTATCGAACGAACCCGGTCTCTCTCTCTCTCTCTCTCCAAAAAAGATCCTTCTCTTTGTATCGTCGAAAATGGTCGAAAATTCCACCATTCGATTCCACCTCGAAGCAACACGGACACGTCGAACAATCGCAAAGAATAGATGATACGATGATACGACACGATGAGCAGCGACAGCTTTCGCGACGGCGACGAATTAGTATTCCACGCGTCCCAATTCCGCTGCTCGTCGTGCTTCAGACGAGAGGATCTTGCCAATGACACACTTCCACGGGGAGACGATCGTTCGTTGCCCGACCTTTCCCCTCTAGCGATAACCCCGTCGCGTAAATCCCTCCGTACAGAAACGCACGGTCGAACCCGCAGACTTATTAGTCCGCGCAGCCGTATCAAAAGCAGTTAGAAAGCCCGTGGATTCGCGTGTCGGAGCGCGCACGGTTAAACGAAAGAATAATGCTGGACGGCGGTTCTCCGCGATTTCCATTAGAAACCACTCGCTGCGCTCGGTGCGCGACGCGCGACCTCGAAGCAGCGAGGAATCGACGGGCAAAACGCATCAGGCGTTCGATGTGTCGTCGCCCCAGCGACAATACCCCCCGACCGCTAATCGTTTCGTAACCGTAACGATCGTCGCGCGATTAACTTTTGCTCGCGAGCAACGAAACCGATTCGGTTCGTCCCGGGTAGACTCCCCTTTCCTGCGAAGATGTTTTCCCCTTTCGAAACCTTCGCGGTTTAACGCGTTTGAAGCAAATTGCGGGGAACAGGCGAACCGAACGGATCGCCAAGTATGTATAGCGTAATAATTATTCAGGCGATTCCAGTGTTTTCCACCGGGACACCGAAAAGATCGCGTCAAACGATGATTCATCTGGCCAGTGTTTGGCAGGGAAGAAAAAGAAACGTTCGCCTATGTGCAGAGATCGCACGCGCGAACAACGAGAAATCAGAATTCGGCACAGCTTCGGGGATACATGCATCGGTATGTCGGGCTATATTCGACGCTGTATATTTTTGTGCACGCACATGCCAGCCACGGGTATACTAAGCAAGCATATCCGCAGATACTTTCACTCGGAGAGTAGTCGGTTCGTTGCTTACCAGCAATGGATCGGAGGTCAGTGCACCGGTGACCACAGTCCATACTCTGCGTCTGTGGCCGCGAAACTTGCCGCAACAGCGTGCCGCGCTAATGAAAAATCGAAAACGAGACTCATCGCACAACTTGGCGATGAACCTATCTATCGTACGGCCGTTTTGTCGCCGACGAAACGTGTGTCGCGGCTCCTAGTTCGAAGGAATTTCACCCTTAACCGCTTTGTTCGAATAGAAACACTGTAACTCTGCGGTGGGTTTTCTTATATCTTTTTATTTAAAGCGTCGAAACGCGTATATACTATTATTTCCAAAGCTAACGCGGCTTAATTGTAAAGCGTAACTTGATCAAAGATTACAGACAGGCCAGATATCTGTTGATTTTGAGCAAAGACTTTTTCAACGTCAGGTGTACTCCTCAAGGATTAAATACAGTCTCAATTTATGAATTATCCTGTGTATGGAATTTACTAATTTTATGTTCGCTTAATATCCCCGCGATTTAGAGTTACTTGTAAATGAAACAAGATGAGACTGCTTTGAATAAAGATTTCCAATGTTTCGGATAAATTCGATATTAAACGCCCCTTGCTTCCTTTCGATGACAAGGCTGATTTCCAACGAGGACCGGTTACGAGACGACCTTGGCATAAAGATTAAATTCCAAAATCTAGAGCACGCGTATGCGCGCATCCCGCAATGCGCATCGTGCACGCATTTTTCACCTCTTCTGCGTCGCTTTTACGCCTGTGCGACACGCGCGAGGAATGCCTCGCGTAAACGACGACGGCGCGAAAGAACTGCTAATGACATTGCACATCCGCGAGTGACTTCATCGCGCCGTTAGATGGTCACGGACGGAAGTACGTCAATGGTAAGACTCGCGTTACCGTTGACTCACAAAGTGACAACGGTAGTGCCGCGCAGTGTAACAGAGAGCGTACACGCATGTTCAGCCAAAGGAACGGTGACCCTTTCAACAACTTCTGCCCACCTTTCTTCCCTCAACTTCCACTTCAACTGCAACAATTGTCCCCGCAGCGATCGACCCCCTTTCGCGCCGAACATTTTTCCTATACGTTTCCAACAGATCGGTTGACGTCTCGTAGAAAAGGATCGGCTCGAAGTGCTTTGATCGCGAACGAAAAGATTCCCAAAAGAGGACCTGGAAAGAAATGATTCTAAACACGCAAATACCACCGGAAACGCCGAGAACTCTCCCCCAAAGCCTGTACCAAACGCCGCGAACAGTAATGTACCCCGAAGCAACCGATTCGACGTTAATTCGATGACCATTACATTCGTCGAACCGTTCATTTTCGTGGAACGCGATCGATCAATGAAACAACCGAAGCAGATGCACTAATCGTTGCATTGCTCCACCATTCTAGCATTTACAAACTCCTATTTCCAAGTGTCCCCGCGCTTCTGGCGGAGGATTTTATCCCAATTACGGAATAAAATCCTGAAACGGTTACCGCGTCCGTGGCACAATTAGGAAAACGGATCTGTCGGTCACGTCGCGGTCTCGTCTTCCCTGAGAAAATACCCATGCGACCGGGTTGGCCGTTGCGTGTGAATGGTTACGGTACGGAGATTTACGTGCTCACGCTTTTGCGCTCGCGTGTGCACGCGAAAGCTCCCCATCTAGACGGGCTGCAAAAGCGTGTGCACCTCGGGGGGGTGGGGGGGCATTCGCGTCACTGGGACGAGGCAGCAGTAAAAGATAAAGGGAAAGAAAGGAGCACCGTTACGCAGAGAACGCCGATTCCCGCAGGAACGGCGCATCCCGTCCGATAGCATCGTTCATTGTCGCGATTCTCTTATCACCGCTCGTAGGAAGGATCCGGCCTCTCTGCGCTTCGGGACGATTGCCACGACGAAACGTTGCACCGCGAGGCTGTCCACTTTTTCATAGAGCTGTCGTCCACCTCGCGGCACAAAAGCGAATCTCGTCAATGGGAGATTAATGGAGGTCTATGAACGTCGCGTAATTGGACTGACTGTGTTTCAGTTGCGAATCGAATGAATTGATCTAGAGGATAAAGGAAGAGTCATTTTTATCGATCACGGTTAATACAACAAGAGTCGGGAAAAATGTCCGCGAATTCGAGCCCGTTCAACTTTCCTCGGAGGATCGACGAGGCACGCGCGTGAAATCGTCATCGAAGAACTCGTCGGTCGACAAATTTTATACATTCCTGCGTCCGCTTTCCCTGACCCTTCCGTTAGATGGGGCAACATCGCGGATGCGACGCTGGTTTTCTCCGTGATTTGAGAGACGCGATTGTAAATACCGCGGGACTGCCGGTTCGAATGAAAGAAAGAAACAGAATTTTCCTCGGACCTTTTCACCTGCCCCTGGAGGACGCGTGCTAGTTCGACGAAGAAAGTGACAGGGAGAAATTCATTTCCTTTTGGTGGTTCGTTTCAGGTTGCACGGTTCGTACGAGGCGTTGAAGTACGGAACCCTCTTGGACGGATTGTCCGATCTTACCGGCGGAATCACCGAGAGCATCGCGATACGCGAGGATCCAACGGCTTGCGGGCGAGTCCTCGCGAAACTCCTGGACATGACGTCCCTTATCACGTGTACAGTAAATAATGATCAACAGCAAGTGAGTGAGACGTAAAGATTTTCGTTCCCTTCGATGCCGTGTCATCGGTGAATGGTTATTATTCGTTTGTCGTTCAGATACCTGCCAGTACGGAGAAGCTCGCCAATGGTATTCAAATGGGTATCAACTACAGGCTATACGCCATTGAAAGGGTAAATACGAGAAACACTTGTTCGATGATCACGGTTAATCTTGACTCGTATTTCACGAAGGATCTTGGGGTAAAATGCAGGTGGAAACGTTCAACGGCGAGGCTGTTCAATTAGTCAAATTAAGAAATCCCCTTGGACCTGGTAGGGAATATGTTGGGGGTTGGACGAGGGGTGGCTTGGAATGGGACGAGGTGCCACCGATGGAGAGGGAACGCTTGGCGGTCAGAAATATGGCTGAGGGGGAATTTTGGTGAGCATAAAGTTCGATGCAAATTTTTCTTTAATATATTACATTGAACTGAAATTAATAATAATAATTAATAAAAATTAATAAAACTGAAATAGTTTAATTTGAATCGAAGTTAATCTAATATTAACGAGGGTACATCGGCAACTCGAAAATTCGGTAAAATTTTGAAGCTTTGCAGAAATGTAGTTCGTATTGTGCTAAAACAGAGCAATTTTTGTTTCCTGCTAAAAAAACGGTCCTAGGGGTGATGACACCCTTCCAAATAAATCACGACGTTTCATATTATCGTGAATGATTGGAAAAATGTTTAATATACAGGACAAAAAGTTCAATTCAAAGTTGCACGACTCTTTATGGTCTGTAATATGGATGTGAGAAAATATCAAATCAAATTTTTTTGACGAATATTCTCGAAATATTTTGTTTTTTCTTTTTAAATGGTTTTTTCACCCCTTCGACCGTTCTTTAGCAGAAAGCAAAAATTGTTCCGTTGTCAGCGTAATATAAACTACGTTTGTGCAAAGTTTCAAATTTTTCTGAATGTTCGAATTGCCGAACATATCTCGTTATTTAATTTAGTAATTACGTGTATGTAAATGTGTAGTATGCGCACTTTCACTAAAGTAATGTAATTTGCAGGATAACGTATTCAGATTTCGTGAAGACGTTCACTCATCTGGAAGTTGTACATCTTGATGCCGAAACGTCCAGAGACGAGCCATCGTTGCATAGCAAACATACGTGGCAAATGAAACTCTATCAAGGTAGCTGGAGGCGAGGCGTTACCGCGGGAGGATGTCGAAACAATGAAGGTTCGTTCGCCGTTTACTCCAATAATGAGCGTTTTGCAACGGATATCCTGTAATATGTAATTTAACCGTTTATTAAAATGACACTAAGCAACGTATACTACCATGAACGTGCGTATGTTACAGAAACATTTCATATTAATCCACAACTGCACCTGATTCTCAGTGAAATGGAGGAAGTAATTGTTTCCCTGTACCAACACTCGATTATGGAGATCAAAGTAAGGGGGAATACTTCTTATCGTCGTTATGCATACCTGTAGACACTAGCTAATAATAAAATTGGCACATTTTTTGTTCAATTTAGGTGATAGGCTTCACAGCTTACACTTTACCGAAGAGCAGTACAGAATCGATAAACAAACAGTTCTTCAAAAAGAACAAGTCCCTGGTGAACTCGCAGTATACGAATAGTCGTCAAGTGAGCCACAGGTGTCAATTGGACCAAGGTGGTTACCTGTTAGTACCTACCACCTTCGAGCCTATGCAAGAAACGAGCTTCACCCTTAGAGTATATAGTAGTAAGCCTTTAAAACTGAAGTAAGCATATACATTCGTCGTGTTCAATACACTTGTGAATGCACTAATTCAAAATCTAATCTATATTTTACATAATTCTGCTAGACTCCTCGATACACCACCATCCTTAGTAAAATCAGCCATTATCAAAGCACCGCCCCACGAAGGTAAAGGTTTTTCTCAATACGAAGCTGTCTTCTTGCAACTCGCAGATGAACACAGAACGCTGAACGCTTTCGAATTGCAAGAACTTTTGGAAGCCTGCTTACCTAATGGTACAATTTTATATTATACAAAGTGACTACGAAACTTTCCGTGTTTCCTTGAAATTATTTCAAAAACGCGTGATTCATTTTTAGATTATATAAAGAGCTGTGCTTGCATGGAAGTATGTCGACAAGTGGTTCTTACGATGGACGTATCCTTGAACTTAAAATTGTTGTATATTTATTCAACTGCGTATACTTGTAATTTATTAGTTTTCCTTAAATCGATACGATACAGAGTTCTGGGAGTGGTCGATTGAAATTCAACGACTTCAAGGATCTCATGTGTAGCTTGAAGTATTGGCAGGTTGCGTTTAAGAATCACACGAAAGAAAAAACAGGTATATTAAAAGCGGAACGATTACGAGACGCGTTATTAGAAGTGGGTAAGTTGTTATTCATTAATAGAAGTACAATTAATCATTGTTTATCATTCATTGAATATTTTTTTGTAATAAAATGTATGTTTATCAGGATTCCAATTAAACACGGATGTACTGTCGATTTTGGTTCTTCGGTATATGAGAAAGGATGGAACACTCAGATTCGGTGATTTTGTTTCAGCGATATTGCATTTGAGTGATGCCTTTGGTATGCTTCGAATGATTTTCGTTGTTGACTTTGTGTATTCTTGTAGTTGCTTACGTATATATATTTTATTTTTATTTTAGGAATATTCGAAAATAAAGATCCTTTGCAAAACGGTACCGTAAAATTAAGCTTAACTGAAGTACGTGATATTTTTTTGTTTCAAACGTCAATTGAAATTCAGAAATCTGAACTGTGATATATTATTATTTATTTGTAGTGGCTAAGATCGTCCCTGATGTGCTGAACTCGCAACTGGACATGATACGTGTACCTTAAAATATCTGTAAATAATATTTTGTACGTCGTATATAGATATAAGTTTTAGCCATATTAACGATTAACGATCGACATAATTTTTTGTCTTGCTGTTTGTAAAATAATGTCATTATTCTCGTCATTAGCAATCATCATTCCCTCATTTGATTATGCATTATAAAAGTCTATGTATAATATGTTGTCTGTAGAAGAAATTCATACTACATAATAAAACTAAATGTATTTTGTACAGACCCTTCATCCAACATACAGTGCGTCCTGATTAAGTGAGAATAGTTCAATATCTTGGAAAAATATTAACAATACGAAAAAATGATTCCGACAAAGCAGAATCACGTCGTCACTATGCAGGGGAACTGTTTTAAGATGCCCTGACATTACTCTTTGAAACACTGTATTTAATTCAAGATGTTATCGATTAAAATGGACCTGCAGAAGCCGAGATAATCGAATTTGTTTAAAGAAAGTATAAACAAATGCAATTACTGCCACTTCCTGGCTAGGTACATCAATGACCAGAGGATATAGATTAAAGACAGCGGCAATTGGCTTAACATTATCCCACGTGTCGTTCATTTGTTATAAACAATTAAACAATTAAAATTGTTATTACGGTCAACTGGATACACTTACAGTAACGGGGTATTTTTTCTCATCTAGCTTATACGTTTCCCTTTCATTTGACACCAAATTTATTAAAAAACAATCTCCAGGGGCCGAGATAATAATTTTTGAAGATTTTGTCGGTAACGATATGTCGATAACCAGACATGTGGCGCCATCTCGTGTTTGCGGCCTTTTTTGCGATTTCGCGCACCGCCAAAACCGAATTCCCGGATTACATCGTTAATTTAAACAATTGCGTTTTTCTCGGCTTCTAGTGCGTATTTATTAACGGCGCTTGTCTTAACTTAAAGCTACGGACCATAGCTAACTGCTCCAACAGGTGCAACTATATGGAATTTGTGGTTTAAAAGTTATTAACAATTAAAAAATCGGGAAAATTGCACTTCGGGGCACTGTTATTATCTCGGCAGATCATCTCTTATCTCTAATGTTCACACTTATTGGAGATGGTAGCCAACGCCTCTGGCTTTAATTTATGTCCTTTTGTCGTTGCTGTAACTAGCCAGGAAGTGGCTGTAATCTCATTTGTTTATAAGTTCTTTAAACAAATTCGATTATCTCCGCTTCTGCTGGGCCGATTTTAATCAACGACCTCTCAAATTGAAGCTCTCAACTCAAGGAACAATCCGATTCACCACTAGATCGGCCCTCGTGTATACCTTTGGTGCAATTCTCAAACGAATTGTTAAATTGTTTATAACAAATGCAGCACTTGTAAATTGCTCGTTGTCGTGTAGCGGCATCCTTTACCTTCATTTTGAGCACTCCATCATTAATCAAACACATCCAGAAGCCGAGATAAATGCAGTGACCCGGAGTGCATTTTTCCCGATTTTTTAATTGTTAATAACTTTTAAACCACATGTGCCATATTGTTGCACCTGTTGGAGCAGATAGCTATGGTCCGTAGCTTTAATTTAAGACAAGCCCGGTTTAGAAATACGCACTAGAAGCCGAGAAAAAGGCAATTGTTTAAATTAACGATGTAATCCGGGAATTCGGTTTTGGCGGTGCGCGAAATCGCAAAAAGGCCGCAAACGCGAGATGGCGCCACATGTCTGGTTATCGACATATCGTTACCGACAAAATCTTCAAAAATTATTATCTCCGCTCCTGGTTGTTGATTCTTAATACATCGGGTGTCAAACGAAAGGGAAGCGAATAAGCTATTCGATCAAAAATACCCCATTGCTGCAACTATATGCAGTTACGCAATTTTATTTGTTTAATTGTTTATAAAAAATGAACTGCACGTGGAATAAATTTCAAACCTATTGGACATGGTAGATTATGCCTCGACTTTCATGTATGTCCTCTACTTATTGATGTACCTCGTCGGCGAGTGACAGTAATCGCATTTGTTTATAATTTCTTTAACCAAATTCGATTATCTCGCTTTCTACTTCGCCGATTTTAATCAATGACGTCTAAAGGCTCAAAGGCTCTCAAAAGCGTTCGACTACTTCGTTTCCTTCCCTTCATGTCAAATTTATTCCTGCTTCGCTTATTCCATTCCTTTTCAATTCTTTTTCCTCTAAGGATATCTTTATCATTTTACTTTCTCCTGTTACATACTTACTAACATATTATTTGTGGGTGCAGTTTTCGCTGGCAAAGAGTAAGGAGCACTGGTCGGCACTTCGCATCGTGCATGAAAGCAAGAAAGAAGAAAGAATAACTCTTTGCACATACTTTAGTTATAGCAAAATTGGTTTATAAAAATAGTTTGCAACTGTTACCCTTTTAAGTTTAATTTAGAACAATTGTTTAATTAGTTGTTATGTATATCTATTACAGTAATTTGTAATTTTCGTAAGAAATTTTAAGAAATGATCTATTTCTTATTATTAACAATTCCCATGACCCTACAGAGGCCGAATATACACCGTGATAAGGTGACCATCGGGTAACGTTCAATGCCGGCGGCATGGCAACTTTATTGTTCCATACCTTGACATTGGCTTTCGTAAAAGACACGTGTGTGTAGTGTTTTAAAAACGTTTCGGGGCCACCTATGCGAAATTGTAGTGAAATATATATACCATCCATTTAAAACTTGAACGTACGGTTCAAAGGAAATTTCAGGGTGATTTGAAAGTCATGTGAATATATGGCCACTGATATGCAGCAACTTTTGTCTAAATCATTTTTTAGCATCTTTTATACTTTTCCAGATATTTAACTGTGCTCGCTTAAACCGGGCACACTGTATATCACACATTATTATTCGTTTTGCAATAAACGCGTAGCCTCGGTAAATATTATAGAATATAATTCATTCCCTGCACACTAAATTATACGTGTGGGGCACATAAAAAATTCTGTGCGGTGCAAGATTCTTTGGAGCAAACTTTTTGCAGGGCATCCATCCAGTAAAAAGTTCTTTAAACATTACAGAAAAAATGTGATTAAATTAGATATACATATGTTTATTCGTTGTCATATTATAAACTGCATGCGGCAAAGCATTTAATCATTCAGTAACGTTCTTCACGAATGAAAAAAAGCTCATTGGCATGTAAGAATACATGTACATAGCGTCGTAAAAAAAGCTCTGAGATTTATGGGGTGTGCGTCTATGTATAATGACGTTCACTTAAGCGACAAACAATTTACATAGTTAAATTTGACAAAAATAATGCTAAAACGAGTATCACATAGTGCATACAATATTCAATGTATCATATTTCCGCGGTGACTAGAATTACTGTTTAATTGGAAAGTGTCACATCAGAATTAATGACGTGGAAATAGGTTAGGTTATGCACTACGTTCCAATTGTTACTTAAATCTTGCCGAAATATTACTGTAAAGGAAGTTCAATAGTTCACAGTTAAACGCAGATTGTAAATAATGTTCGAAGTGACAGATACACAAAGTAAGTGACGCATAATTTTGTAATTTCTTGTAGAATCTTAGCGATGTATAAAAAACAGAACATATAACCCCAGACAGAAGGCGAGCTTCAAGCCAGTGTATAATAATAATTTGTCGATTTTAGAAATTGGAGTTGGATTAGTTGCATTTGGAGTATCTTTCCTTTTCCTTGGTATGTTATTATTGTTCGATAAGGGACTCCTCGCTATCGGAAACGTAAGAATTGCTCTTACATATTTCACATACTATAACAGTTTACATTGCTTCATCATCCTGAATTAATTGTTTCTGTACAGATTTTGTTTATAGCTGGGTTGGCATGTGTTATCGGACCAAAGCGAACACTCAGCTTTTTCTTCCAAAGGCATAAGATAAAAGCAAGCGCTTCATTTTTAGGAGGCATTATTGTAGTTCTTATGGGTTGGCCTATTGTAGGCATGATCATAGAAACTTATGGTTTCGTACTATTATTCAGGTATTTATGCATACATTGATCCTATCTGACACAATGAATAAAAAATTCTAATATTATATTCATTTTGCAGCGGTTTTCTACCAGTGGCCATAAATGTTGTAAGGAAGGTACCTGGTTTGAGAATTATTCTAAATTTACCAGGTATATCTCGTGTTCTTGATTCAATTGCAGGAGATGCGAATAGGACAACTGTATGATACGATATTTAATATGTATTTCGCTCAAACCAATGTATATAAGGTCCATTATTTGATATCGCCTCCCAAGTTTTACCGTGTCATTCTTATCTGGAATTCTACAGACCTTTTTGTATTGTATAAATATCAAGTGTAAGCAAAAAAGTTCAATTACCTGTCCTTCATTGAATTTAGGAAAGTTATATAGAAATAATATATAATATAGAATTCTCATTCTCATGTAAACTACTGTACTACTGCAAATATTGTATGTGTGTTTTTAAGAGCATTCCAAAAAGTTCACCTTAGGCAGGATAGAAATTGAAAATAAAAATAAAGGCATGTTTATTTAAAGACATTAATTTGCTGTATCAGTAGATTGATGATATTGTGAGCAAATCTTTGCTTTCTTTTTGTTATTTCGAGTGTTTGTAATTATGAAATTTTGTAAGAAACATGAAATGTGTAACATGTATTGAATGTCACTATTCCTACAGGAAAATATAGTTTTACTATATAAAATCATGTCGTTCATTTTCGGTGCCTAGGCCCCTACTGAATGAATGTACGATAAGTGATTAAATATCTTATCTAACATGGTATGTACTCAATGGAAGAAACCGGATTGCAGATCGTTCACAGAATACTATAAATGTAAGTAATTCGTAATTAGTAAAAGTGGGCTTAGGGTACGAGAGAAGTACATACAAATTGTATCATTACTTTTATTGATTTTGTTGCCTCTTGTGCATGCATCCTACATGAACACATTGGATACATACACTCACAAGTAACGCTTCTCATTATCTTACACGTAGTTGTCTGGAGTGCGAAATTAAATTACTGTTTACTGAAACTCGATGAACTTCGCTGATATCATTAATATGATCATTTATTAATTATCTACAACGGGCCGAGAGTAAGGGCGGGGTGCTGCCCAAGTCTACGCGCCCCGCCATCGCCGTAATGATATTTCGACGCGCGTCCTTCTCTTCCTCAATTGTATACGTTTATTTTTGTTCTTTTTCTCATTTTTTTTTCTCTTTAGGATAATTATTTTTACTACTTTATGTCCCGACCATCGCCTACAGTCACATGCATTTAACATTTCATATATCCATTGTGTTGTTAATTTCTCATTCTCAATCCCTCAGACATATGTATATAGATACATATGTCTTCCCCTTGGCGAAAATGGAATATGAAAAAAGCACATGTGAGCCACTGCAAGAAAATACTGAATCCGGCAATAAATTAAGCGAATTCTCTTCTACGATCTGCCGAGTTTTCATGCGTTTCACGATTTGCTACCAAATAGACCATAGTCTGAACATTTTTTCAAAATTTTCTCAACCGCCTGATACGCTGTGCCAGTCTGGAAATCACTCGGTCGGATTAACTGCTGTTGCAACGGATGGTGTGGGTAATAAAGATGGTACTTGCAATTGTAGTTGTGAAGGTAATGAGGTGAGGATCGTTATAGTGTCTTAAAGGAGATTCTTAATTTCATCATAAAGTACCAACACGAGCGCACCACCTGTACCACGGAGAACGTTGGAGAATGCTCCCTTGAAGAAGGCGTTGCCACCTTCTGATTTGTAAATGGTGGACCAGCAGTGGAGAGTGCTCTTGTACAAAATATCGGATTTGGCGCGACCAGACTGCATCATCATACGCCTACGTACTGTGTCAAATGGATAAGATACAATACCCGCAACCGTTGTGACAACCTGTGTAAAAAGAAAACGAGGAAGGTATTAGTAAATGAATTTTCGATTTCACAGATAAATCGTCAAACACGGGATACCCACCTGCGCGATACCCCAAGAAACAAGGAATGGTGTCTTTTTCGGATCTGGCAGCATACCACGGGCAGTGTCATAGAAACCGAAGTAGGCGGCACGGTAAATGATAATACCCTGAACGGATACTCCGAAGCCGCGGTATAGTCCGGAGATACCGTCAGCCTTGAAGATCTTGCTCAAGCAGTTGCCAAGACCTGAGAATTCCCGACCACCTCCAGCTTTGCCTACATCAGCAGCCAACCTATGCACAATAATTAAATGTAATAATTTTATATAAACTTATTCGAAAAACCAGTTCAATGTATATAGAAATAAATGCGCATACCCAGAGAAATATAGAGCGCATATAAGATTACCTAGTTCTGGCAAAGTCAAGCGGGTAGACAAAGCACAGGGATGTTGCTCCAGCAGCACCACCAGAAGCCAGATTTCCAAGGAAGTAACGCATAAACTGTGTGTTTTTGTCAACGCCGCCAAGGAAAACTTGCTTGTATTTGTCTTTGAAGGCGAAGTTCAAAGCCTGGGTGGGGAAGTACCTGATGACATTGGCGAAGTTACCACGCCAGTAACTCAAGAATCCCTGTTCCTTTGGAATGCGCACGAAACAATCGACCATACCTGGAATATAGAAATGCATATTTGTATCGTATATTTTATATCAGTAATTATAAACTATAATATTATATACTGCATTGCAAACAATTATGTAACGAAATGATAAACTATTTATTTGTCTTCCCTATATTGCAGTTTGTGATAAATTTACGATTAATATCTCGAGCGCGTGTTAATATTTTTGAAAAATGCACAAACGTGCTCGAGTATTATCGGACAAAGAAATGCCTTCAAGGTCGCGAAGTTAAATTACTTTAATATAGCTTATTATATCGAACAAGCTGACAGTAATGTCTATTTAAGAAATTGAGTACAATTTTTATTGTCTCGATTGTCGTAATGAATCTAAAATTTCGAGCATTTGTAAAGAAAAATGTGGTCTTATCGTAGAGCATGATTCCACCATCTAAATTTTAAATTATTCCAATCTAACATGTAATTCGTTTCTCTGTAACTGAAGCATCGTCTCAAGTTTTCATTGCTACATTAATTTTTGCATTTAATAATGTAAATCATATGTCTTCGTGAAGATATTTTCATTGGAGCGATATTAAAAATTTGAGACTCGTGGATCTAATTTGCAGGGGAAAGGTCGGCCATATTGGGCTGCACAGTCATCGATCGGCAACGGAATACCGTTCAAAGAGCAAAGCCATGCACCGCCATCTGGTAGACGAGTCCGCTTATCGAATATCGACCCACTAGTTTGTCACAAAACCACGACTTCCCATTCAATCGATATTACAAAAGTTATGTAAGACCCGAAAGCTCATCTTTGTTACATAAAGTAGAAAATTAGAGCCACAGAGTACTGGTGTACCACTCTAGCACATAGAATGGGAGGGCATTACATAACGGGAATTTCGCCCTTAACCACCGCAGAGCACCTCGGCCGAAACGCTTGGCACTTTCGGAACGCAGCACAAGTGAAATGCTTCATCTGTCACATGTTTCGAATGCCTTTGATCTTCTACTGTTATGCACAGTATCTTCTGCCTTGTGACTCGAACATTCTTTTCCGTAAGATGCGATCAATTTTTTTCTACTCTTTTCTAAATTTAACGAATAGGTATAATGGTCTTGTCGAAGAACTTACCCTTGTAACGCTGCTCCTCGGAGATTTGCTTGGAGATGTGTTGTACCTGCAGCAGCAGCTTCACACGCTCGATGGGGGCGACCGCTGTTTTTGAGATAGCGGCAGCCACACCACCAGCTATGAAATCTTTGGCGAATGCCACGGGATCCGCAAGACCAGACATGTTGTATCGGGTAGTTGGTTTGTGAAAACGGATTAACAAAAGAAAGAGGAGAAACCAACTCCTACGTTTCGGACGCGCGCCGGACGACGAGTGAGCGAGGCAGAGTTCTTCTCGTTGAACGGACCTCCGCTAAGAATAGCTGCGCAGGTCACGTGCAGAGTTCTGCGCAGGTTCAATCTTCTGGCACGGCCGCACCTTGGGACCCTGACACTTCATGCACTTCTAAAACGTACTCCGTTCCCGAATTCGTGACCTTTCTTTAATGTCGCAAGACATTGTACCTTCCTGCCGCATTTTCACGGTCGACACGCGTGTATCCACTTGATAAACGTTCACGGCCAGGTCTTTCAAAATTAGACATTTAACCGCGCATGTTACGCATTTCCGGTTATAGAGCCTACAGAACTTGTCGCTAGTGTCAAGGTATTCGAAATATGAAATAACTTGGCGGGAATTTATTTCTATGAAACCACGAAAGATGTATCGTGTTCACCCTCGTTACTTTAGAATTGCTTCCGCATTTAATCATGTTAGCTGAACAAAAGTCCGTATTAAAACGGACAAAGAAATCCCGATAGCATTAACATTAACTTGAGATATATTTATAAGCATATTTTTGGAAGCATACATGACCCCAACAATCTCATTCAGCCTAGAAACCCATAGCAATAATAGTATCTTTCTACAAAGCTTACTCTAAACAATTTCACAAATATCAATGGAGAAAGTCGTAAAAAGTCATATGCATGTTTGAAATACCCGCGTCCTCCATCCATCTTTGATGGTCTTTTACAATGGAGAAGAATTTACAGTTATACGGTTTCATAAAAATGTATAAAAATTCTTAATCCCCCTATTTATATGTAGATGCATCCCTTAACTACCATCTTAGTTGTAGATTAATAATTACAGTTTCATTTTAAAGTAACTATTTTTTAGCTACAATAATATTTAGAACAAATGTTAAGAGTTGTAATATTTCAAATGAACAAAAATTGTTCTTGTAAAAAGCAAAAAAGAATCATGCCAAGGATAAAAAGCTTAACCGAGGTTCGTGTAACTTGATGTAGCCCTATCCGATTTTCAGCAGACATTACTGTATATGGTATTCCGCCATACCAATCGATTGCTGTCTGCACAAATACTCCTATGTACTATGCCTTGCATATTCTACATATTTATACAAATCATTCATTAGATTCTCATTGATAACAGCCTTTATTATCAGTACTTATCATGTTTTCAAATATTAGAATAAATAGTTGTCCGTAGTGAGTATATACAATTGTAATACAGTACACGTGTCCTATCATGATCGCCTTTGGGGTGGTTTCGAGTTTGCGCTCTTGAAGCTGCACGAACGAGATACAAGGTCAATCTCTCATGAAGAAGGAGGTCAACGGGGCGCGACTTGCGTAACCCTGGCGTACGGCCAGTATGTTACGGAGCCCAACGCCAGAGTTCAATGGAGTAACTTCAAGTAAAGTATATTTAGATACCTTGAAGATGCGTACATACGTAGTGGACCTTGCAAAGAATAGACTAATGCTAAAAGTGTCGTTTGTCTACATCGTAGCAAGTGCGAAGTATTTGTTACGAGAGTCAAACGTATCAGCTGAACTTGAGCCTATAAGCAATACAGCAAACATAATTACCAACGTTACAAGGAAATTGTTTATATGTGTATAATAAACATTCCATATAAATTTATACTCACTATGCATTTACTGCAAGGTTTGCTATACATTGTAATCGCACATCGATCCGTTTATATGAATAAACGAAGCGTCCGAAGGGTAGATAGAGGAAAAATCATTTTAGATGTATCATAACGTGCTTCCGTATTTAAAGTATTTACCTAATAAATTGTATGCTTTATTCTCCATTGTTATTTGTCATTTTTTTTCATTAATTCACACATTATCTAACTTATAATAACAAATTCCGTGTATGTATGTATACCGAGAATATAGACCTATCTACAGTTTGATAATACTCGTCGGAATATGTATTAGTGGAACTATACTTATTCGGCGAATATTGTGCGTTATCAACCGTAATCCGACTACATACTTTGCACGCTGTTTGGACTCTCCTATCTAAAGATCGAATACATTTCTCGGTAATTCATCAATATATGGGAAATTACAATGTATTTCCTTGGTCCCGAACGATGTTATGTAACCCTTACTAAATGTGTAAGTTCAACAGGGAAAAGGGAATATGCATTGCGACATCTGAAATCTACAAAATAATTGACGGGATTTATAAGTTTCCTGGTTGCAACAGGAAGAATCAACATTGCCATTCGATGTATGCAACATGGAAATGAATGCATAGATACATAGCGGTATACAGTTATTAGCTCATACGCATTATATCGAACTTGCGACGTTGAACATAAGTGCATGGATTGGATTAAATAACGACCTTGATGACGTAGGCGGCTGTCTGCGTAGTGTAATCACTGAAGTCATAATGGTCAATGCACCTGAAAGCAGTTCGAGGCGGATTTGTACTTGATACGAATCCATCGAATCAATGTCTGGGTACATACGAAATGTGTAAACGTAAATATCTTATAAGAATAGCGGGTTGTATAGAAACTATACATTTAATTGTGGATTCATAATCAAGGCAATGGTTTCTATTTGCCTTGCTTCGGCGTTGGCTTCTATTATCGATTATGTAAAAATAAATATGATATTCGACATTTTACATTGCTCAATGCAGCGACTATGCGAAATGAAATTTTCTCGCGTTTGCAACAAACAGAATTATGCACGAGATAAATAAATATTCAGTTAAATATTGTTGGCGAAAGAGAACAAAATTTATATTTTGTTAGTTCGTCACTGTAATACGTTCATATTCCTCATAATTACCTGAGAGATGGATCATTTTCGTACAAATCAAGGCGACCAACTTATAATTATTAGCACCTTCATAGTGCTTCAATGTCAGGGTCGTTTTATGCATAGGAAACTACCATTCTTCCATTCTATGGTTTCTGCGGTATAGCACAGTATCCGCAGTTGGTACAGAAGAATAGATCCAATGTCAATCGCTACCAAAATAGATTAAGCCGGAAATAATGATTAATTATATATATATATTCGATATCTATATTTCGCGAACTGTAAAATGCAATCACGTTACCAATTCCATTTAACGATCAGCCTAAGTTATGTACATGTATTCTAATCGAGACATATTTGGCATATCAAAATGCGTTTTAATCGTACAAAATTTTAAATAATATCCACATTTAAATACACGAAGAAAGACGGAAATGCATAGACATTTTTTCTAACAATAAGTTTAACACCCTCTAGTGGAGCAATGAAAAGTACCATAAGAGGAGGAACGTGTGGAATATGAAACTGCGAAGAATACATACGAAACAAGCCGGACATTTATGAAACGTCAGACTTAGAATTAAATAACAATTTTCTGGCGTTCCACGGTAAATAGCACGTATTTTGTTAAGTAGCGTCAACTGTTTAGTGATTACCTAATATCAATGACAGTGTAACTTTGTAACGAACCTTCGTATTGTTTCTCGTTCGATAATAATGTCATTTTTCGTCTCAGGTTATGGCTTCCCGCAATCTATCATTTTCCGTATACTCTAATTGAATAATTCCCATTCCTTACCTACCGTACGATAATGCCTTTACAAAAATGAAATATTAGTGGCCCAGACGACTACAATATGATTGTGACAATACATGACAGCTAAAGTATAATTGTTATCTTTCGATTATTCTTTGATAGAAGTACCGCCGTTAATAAAAACTAATGTGCATTAATTTGTGACATCCGAGGCCAAATTAATATATGAACGAGTGAAGTAAACAATGATGTATATATATGTGATTAAATAGTATTTTTACCAGTGTTTCGTATTTTTAGAAAAGAATACATAATAAAATCAGCATCTTATATCTTATATAACATTGTTCCTTTGTTGTTTTAGAATGAAAATACTGTGTATCTACAATATGACATGAGTGTGTATATTCATGTTGCCTGAAAGTAAGGCACACATAAACAATATGACTGAAGGTTAGCGAGTACAATTGTTTATAGTCTGTTATTATTTTTATTGTTCGATGAACAATACTTATCGAGTACCTTATATGTACAAGTCTAGTGTACACTTATTATAATGTACGATGGAATAAATTAAATAATCCAATTTTAGGGGGAGAAACACAGCCGACTCCTGGGAATGAGGCACAACCTGGTACGCTTTATCTTTATCGCTGATTCTGTATCGGTATAAAATTTGTCAAATTTCAATGCACGGAAATTGAACTATCAAGCTTAATATAATTAAGTTAGTGCTCATTGTGGGCATCTGTTACGTTACAGAATGGGGCTTCATCTGTTAGTCTTTGCCTTCACGCGGAATTACTAAATGTTAGAACTAAGAATATTCCTGTAGCAGTAGTTTCCAAACGTGGTCTTGCATAGATGTTTCTTGTATAAACAAATTCACCTTCATACTTTTGATCAGAATCGTAGAAGATTGTTTGAAAGTAGAAACTTCCTCAACATGTAAACCTCTCATTTTTATCAGAAGCCTCTGAAGCCAGGGCTATACATGGCGAAGGATTACACGAAGCAACAGCAGAATCATCTTCTCAAAGTGTACCTGAAACCAATCAAGATTTGCTTACTGTTCATGGAGCAACACAAGGTGAAAGTAGCGATGCTGTTAGCATTCACACAGCCAGCACTTCGGTTTCTGGCAATGGTAACCGTATAACATTTGTTTTTGACACAATGTTTGTTAAAAAAGTACGGATAAATAGTAAAGCTGTCGGCGCTTCAGAATCCAGCTCCAGTAGAATGAGTGCAATAACTGTTGTGTTACCATGGGGTGCCCAGAAAGAAACAGTGAAACTACAACAAATAGGAGATATGGATTTACGACCTGGAGAGTTTGTGATGCGTACGCTGTTTGCAGAATTTACATCTCAGGCAGAGAAAAAAATGGAGGCGGTGATGACGGAGCATGTAAGTGGCATATTTGTTCGAGCCATGTTAGTTTCTAATAGAGAGTATATTGTAGGAGAAGCCGCTTTCGAAAGTTTTGCAAAGAGGAGAAGACTCACAGTTCGATCAGTTGTTGTCTGCGTTTGGTTCAGTAGCAGAACATTGTTTGCCTTCTATTCTGCGAGCACTTTTTAATTGGTATGAACGACAATTAATTGATCAAGGTAGCGATCAGAAAAAGCCAGCACCTGGTAAAGAAGATCAAAAGGGGAAAAGGTGAAATATCAGTATTAAATTATTATTATTATTTTTACACTAAAGATTATGAAAATCTTAAAAGAAAAATTTACTTTCAGCATCATGTATACAATAGTATCAGGCAGCGTCGAAACAGTTGAAAGAAGTGAAGCAGATTTACTCCAAGAACGGAGGGATCTTGCAGTAGAATTTATATTTTGTTTAATGCTGATAGAAGTCTTACGTCAATTACCATTTCACCCTGGTCATGAAGATTTAGTGACTTACATAGAAAATATTGCCTTCAAGCATTTCAAATATAGGGAAGGGTAAGAAACGGAAATAGCAATGATTTTATGAGGTAATAGATTAAAACTAATTTACGAAGTTTCAATTATATTACAGTATACAAAATGAGCCAAATGCTGGAAACATTCACATCATTGCTGACCTTTATGCAGAAGTAATAGGAGTTCTTGCACAATCGCGATTTATGTCGGTTAGAAAACGTTTTATGATAGAGCTGAAGGAATTACGTGCTAAAGAACCGGGACCTCAGACTACGCAAAGCATTATTTCATTACTAATGGGAATGAAATTTTTTAGAGTCAAGGTAGCCAATCAATCGAAATAATTGTAATATGTTTATCAAATTGATGCGTGTATGTATGTATAACAATTTTTAGATGGTACCAATAGAAGAATTTGAAGCCTCATTCCAATTTATGCAAGAATGTGCACAGTATTTTTTAGAAGTGAAGGATAAAGACGTTAAACATGCTTTGGCTGGTCTATTCGTCGAGATACTTGTTCCTGTTGCCGCGGTATGTAGACAATACACGACTAGATACTTTATGTCTACATTGTTAATGTAACATATGTTATTGACATTTCTTTTTATATTTTAGGCTGTAAAAAACGAAGTCAATGTACCTTGTCTGAAAAATTTCGTAGAAATGTTGTATTCAACAACGCTAGATATGTGTACAAAATCAAAACATAGATTAGCTTTGTTCCCTCTAGTAACTTGTTTATTATGTGTCAGTCAGAAAACGTTTTTCTTACAAAACTGGCATTACTTTTTAGCAATGTGCCTCTCACACTTGAAGAATCGTGATCCTAAAATGTGTCGTGTTGCTTTAGGTATGATTTACCATCTAAACAATTTGTGTAGTATAGCAAAGTAGTTTGTATAACTGTTTTCCCTATTTTACAGAGGCGTTGTATCGTTTACTTTGGGTGTACATGATACGTATTAAATGTGAGAGCAATTCAGCAACGCAAAGTAGATTACAAAGCATTGTAAATTCGTTATTTCCGAAAGGTTCAAAGGCGGTCGTGCCGCGGGATACACCGCTCAATATATTCGTGAAAATTATACAATTCATTGCACAGGAAAGATTGGATTTTGCAATGCGAGAAATAGTATTCGATTTATTATCCGTGGGCCGACCAGTAAAAATAATTTTAACCCCTGAACGTATGAGCATTGGACTCCGTGCATTTTTGGTTGTGGCGGACAGTTTGCAACAGAAAGAAGGAGAACCTCCTATGCCGCGTACAATGGGTGTATTGCCAAGTGGTAATACCATGCGTGTTAAGAAGACATATCTCAATAAGGTCAATTTAGTAGACAATTTTTATACACAATAACAATAAATAAGTTCTATATATGAGTAATGTTTATATTGAAATTTATAGCTAAAGCTAGAAAACTTATTTCCGTAAAATTTAGATGCTGACAGAGGATACTGCAAGGAGCATAGGAATGTCTTCGTATTTTCCACACGTACGACGAGTATTCGTTGATATACTACGAGCTCTAGACGTCCATTATGGTAGACCACTTATGATGACAAGTACACAAAATATGAATAAAGAACCAGATGAAATGATCACTGGCGAACGAAAACCTAGAATAGACTTGTTTCGAACATGTGTTGCCGCTGTTCCACGCTTAATACCCGATGGAATGACCGGTGCTGAGTTAGTTGATTTGTTATCTCGTTTAACTGTTCACATGGATGAAGAGCTCCGTGGATTAGCATATCAGAGTCTGCAAACCTTGGTGTTAGACTTTCCCGATTGGAGGCAAGATGTTGTCCTTGGATTTACTCAGTTCCTTGCTAGAGATGTTCAAGATACCTTTCCGCAGCTTGTTGACAATGGTCTGAGAATGCTTCTGCAGCTTCTCACGAGTTGGAAGAATGCACTAGTGAGCCCGAGCATAAGATCTAAGGAACAGTCGGTGGACAATGCAAGAACAATTGCCCGCACAGATGGTATTATTAAGAAGAGCGAATCAGGGCAGAAGATTGAACCTGTATCGAGCGTGTTTCATTTAGTGGAAGGATTTGCTCTGGTCATGCTTTGCAACTGTCGACTTTATCCTAGAAGAATAGGCGTTCACATATTACGCGAAGTTAAACATTTATTAAAAACATTAGGTATACTCATTTATGTTAGGATAAGAATGCAGGATTGTTCATTGCTGTTAACACTGAAGAATTATTTTATTTTAGGTGGCTTAGAAGATGACCAACCTGTAATCGATGTAATTGATGCTAGCTGTCCCGTCGTATTGGAGAAATGTTATCACATGTTGCCACCTGCTGAAAAAGCAGCGGCAGCTTCCACTTCGAACGTTGATCTCCAATGGATAGCTGAACGAAGCAGCTGTGTGTGGACTGCAGGTGGACCGAAAATAGTTTTAATAGGGCCGTTTGAATTATTTTCATCGAATTGGAAAAATTCTCTAAAACACGAAATATCTTACAGGTCTTCATGACGACACCAGTACAAAGAGTTCCTCTTCGCTAAATTTGAACGGTGCAGACCCATGGGGCAGTTGTCTGTTTGCATTTCTGGAAAAGGACAGAGTTCTGACGCTATGTCCTACAGCTGTAGCACATTCGTGGCCTATTGTTTTTACACGAATAAATTCGCTATTCTCAGTAATTGACCCCACGTAGGTTTCCATAAAACACGCATATTCGTATGTGTAAAAGGAGAAGAAGCTTGACATGTATCTTCTTTCAGTCCCGTAAACGACAACAGAGCGTCCCTTTTAAGAAGTTCGACGGCAGTTCGAAAACCTGTGAACGAGCGGGATATGTATATGCACGTGTGGAAGAATTACTTAACTTTTGGATACCGAGTTGTTCCACCGGTCCCAAGTCCAGTCGTTCGATGCGCAAGCCCAGATCTCAGTCTCAGGTAAGTTAATGTCCAGCCGAATTTCATTACAGGAACACTAGTATCATGTCATATCATTTAACAGCGTTATATATGCGATATTGAAATCATTACATCAGACGAACGTAATAAATCAATATAACATTCGATAGTATATTAGTCGAATCAACATCATGCATATTAAACGAATATAATCATAGTGCAATTCTATCAGGTGGAATTAATATTTGGTATTAATTGGTGGTGGGGTCCGCTTATGTCTGTTGTATACCACGGAAGCATTTACATAATGGATATCAGTGTCCATTTGCCTCGTGTAATACCAATCCAAATTATAGTACACCGATCCGTGAATCATACCTATCGATTGTGACACGCATTCTCTTATCGTAGCACGCACGTGGCATTTGTATTTCTATCGTCTGTTACATTGCAAGAATGCCTAATTTCATATGAATATTGCACATCGCCATCCGAGAGTCTGCTCTTCTGTTCACAATAAGAACAAGGTGTTTTAATCCATAATGAAAAGGTGCACCGACTTGCATCAAGGCGCGCTTTGCACTAGGGAGCGGGATTCAAGTTCGCCCATTTATTTCCTCAATGGCACATTCCTCCGCTTTACTTTTCTATAACATTCTTTACCTCGCATGCTACTGTCACTGTCTCTCGCACATGTATATACATCTGGACCTTAGAGTAGTAGTTTCTGAGCAGTAAATAATGTCTGATACAAGGAGCATTGGTGGTACACTGTATTGCATACTCTAGTGGTCAGCATACGGTGGAGTTTGGTGTGTTGTGCATGAGTAAGGAGTTGAGTCAGAGCCTGGAGAATCTCGGCGGGGCACAGACCCTGCCGGGTCGCTTCTCCGTTCCGTCCATTTCCGGCATCTACACCAGGCATAAGCGGACCAGGTGAGCCTAATTAACCATTGCGAACGACCATGCTTCGAAGTCACCCGGGATTAAACGGTCGTTGGTAATTTGCACAATTCTACATACGAAACGTTTTCATTTATTTGCAAGTCTCTTAGCTATCTGAGCAAGCCGCTGCCTAACACGAATTAATCTGTGTATTTTTATTTACCGTCTCTGCTTGGCCCTACGACCGTTCCCGATTCGCTTTAATCGGATACTAGATTTGTCGATCGCGCACGATATTATGTGTCTGCAATGTGTTATCTATGTAAGAAAACTTCACCCTACAAGAAAGTTTCAATCTTCTCGCAGCTCATCGCCGGATAGCCTGTCCGCTGAACGAGGCGACAACAAGTCCCCCGGCACAAACGCGAGTCCTGCGGCTTTATACAAATTAACCGTACCGCTGTTGAGATGCGAAGTAGTGGATGTCAGAGACGCTGCTGTTCAGGCGATTGGAAAAGTAAACGCCGATGCGCTGAAGTACGTGAATTATTCCACGATTTAGTGATTCGTTTATTCGGCAATAGATTATATCTGATTATATTTAATGAAAATGTGTATTTCATAGGGATTTAATGGAGGAATTGGTTCCGTATATTCGCGAAGCAGTCGATCGTAAACAAGAGAACATGAGACGCAGAAGACGAAGGGACGCATTGCGATTGCACCTGGTGAGGGTGTTGGAATTGATAGCGGAATACGGAACTTTTGGCATCTGGTTAGTTTTCAATCTGCTCGAAGCAACTTTTTATCATTCTTTTTGTTCCTTTTAACAACGCCAATCATTGTACACTCTTACAGTCCCGCAGTATTAGATAGAGAGACACAGTCGCTCCATCCAACCTTCGTCGAGTACATCGACGGGGCACGTTTATATCTAGAAAACGAAACCGACAAAGAGGCACCTGCGGTTCGCGACATAAAGTTACATTTTTGTAATTTCATTAGAAAGATGATCAAGAGTTTTTCACGTAAGTGTCCCGTACACGAAGGAATGCCTGCTAATGTTTATCATGCCAGTCGTGTCATTTGTATTTCAGTGGAGACATGTCATACATTATTGAAGAGAGATTTACGGCGGAACTTGTTCATGCTGTTCGCCAGCTGGGCCGGCACTTACGGTCGACCGCTGGCGAATACATCTTCGTTGCACGAAGAAGAAAAATGCTGCACAGAATTGCAATTGTCCGCCCTGCAAGCTATGAGCGGTCTGTTATGTTGCGGTCCTTGTTTCAATCCACAATCGCTTTCGGAAGAAGGAGCGATACTGTATCAATGGTTAGATCTGCTATTAGCCAGCAAGGATGAAAAGGTAAATATCGAGGATTGTTCAGTGTAGATTGTCCCTTGGACTATCGTGTAATACAGAAAAGAAAATTTTCAGATTTACGCCCTGGCACGAGAAACAGTAGTTCTGTTGCTAGAATGTAATCCTGATATTGGCACTCTCCTCGATTGGGTAGTGGACCGATGTTACACCGGAGCGCCGCAAGTTGCCGATGGATGTTTCCTTGCCCTGGCAACAATCTTTAGCGCAAGGTTCGTGATGCTCTTGAAAATTCAAGTGCTTGGATGCAATAAATTACGAAAAGTTTATTCTTCGATGCGATGTCAAACTATCAAGATAGTACCAAAAGATTGATGGTACTTTTAGTGCATATGTATTATTATGATATAACGAGTACTTTTAATATTCTTTTACAGAGAATACCCTTGCGATCATTACACGAGTATCATCAACGTTACCCTGATGAGTACGGGTTGCCCGCGTGCACCAGTTCACGACGCGGCTCTTCAGCTACTCCAATTATTGGATCAAAGGTTTTTTGGAAACGTAGGACCATTGCCAGCCGCGGAACCGGAAACCAGTAAGTGCAAATGTACCCGTTCAGTTAATCCCTTCAACGAGAAATCAACGTTACATTTGAATATGTGAATTGTACATAATCGTATGTTCGAAAATTTGTTCTAAAGTACGTTCAACTCTCGTTGCTTAATTATTATTTCACGCCTCTAAGTACTTGCAACTTGCTTCACTCTGACGCTTAGCTGGTGATATTCTTCCCATGGCTCTTTGAACAGAATTGCGTGCCGTCGCGTCGTTCCTGTCGCAGAACAAACGAAATTTAACGACAAATATAATATTCTAACTAATTCCAGTCGATCAACGATATCCAAAATAATATCAACCATTAAACGTCGAGCGTAACTTACCATTCTGTGTACCCGTATTCGACAATCGCGTTACGGTCCCGTTTCTCCCACGAAATCTCTTCAAGAGCATACATCGTATGGCCCGTCGAAAATTCTGCCCAGTCGCGCAATATAAAATAAAATTGATCCCGAAGTTCGTGTTGAACAACAAATTGCAAACTTGTTGCGCCAACTCCACCGACCTGGCTGCATTATTTTCCTCCTGAAACTGTGCATTTGATATCTCACAGTAAACGTAAACGTCGAACGGTTCACGCAACCCGTTCTCCTATTTACTCGCCACGTACGTGTAAGAACGCGTGGATCCTCAAAACGTACGCCGGCAGATTGAAGCCGAGGAAAACACTGGACACAACGAGCAACATCTTGGTGATCTTCGTTTGCGTTAAACCGTTACGAAATTTCTGCCCATCCGATCGGCCCTGGCTCGCTGCGCCCTGCTCGTTGGTCAGAGATTTCCTGATCCGTATATGCCTGTATACAGCTCGAGCAATCAACACGTTCAGGACACCGATGACGGTGAACGGTACCACGAACGTCAGCACCGTGTCGATCACGTTGTAGACGATCGCCCAAGATTCCAGCCCCTCGGCCAAGTGGCACACCGTTACATTTCCCTTCTCGTTGTACTGCAAACGGGGCGCAGAGAACCATAATACCGGGCTGCACAATACGATTCCCAGTGCAGTTAATGTAACGACCGTCGCCTTCGCTCGAGCCACCGTGCACATTGACTGACGGTAGAGAGGATATTGCACGGCTATAAATCGCTCTACGGTGAACGCCACCACGAGCCAAACGCTGAGGAAGCTGCAGAGCGTCGTCAGGTAGATGAAAAATTGACAGAAACCCGGCTTATTGAACAAGCCGACCTCCACCAGGTTCAGCCAGACGACGAACACGGATATCAGAAAACCGGTGTCGCTTATCGCCAACGCGCCCAGGTAAATGCTCGAGGAATATTTGTAGAGCTTCGTCCCGAAGAACGCGACCACCGAAACACAGTTTCCCAGCGAGCCAAGGTAGACGAGCATGGGGGTGTAATATAATTGGACGCCGCGCAACACGTTTTCCGTTAAGCCGTGCTCGACAACATCTCTTTGCCCGTGGACCATTTTCGCGCGATGATTTTAGACAAGGCGAATTGTTGATCTGGATCAGCCGCGGAACGCGTCCGAGACGACGACGGGCCTCGGGGAGTAATTTTAATGGTTTCGTTCTTGATCGACGAACGTCCCTCATAAATTAAAGCGAATATTTTTAATTTAGTGGTTGTATATTGTTCCTTTTCGTATGTTCGCTCAGGTCGGGGCATTCATTTTTATGGTAACTTCTGTCATAGTTCTTCCTCTTTTTAATTTTCTTCAAGCGTACGTAGGTGCAGTCTGTGCGTTCTCTTTGAACAATCTATCGAATTCCATACCGCGAACAGAAGCGTACGATGTTTGTTTAACGTTCTATGAAAAACTCGACTGGAATGCTGCCAAGTTTACTTAACGCCTTAAAAGATGGATGGAAAAATGCATTTTGCTTTTATTAGCGACCTTCGAAATTTGTAATATCAGTCGCAGAATATTCACTGCAATTCTGACTAGACGAATTTAATCAATTAAATCACCGCGTCGAACGTTGAAATTTATGTTTAACAAACGTTTCACACAGTTTACCGTATATTTAGCAAAATATTCATTAAAACATATCACCGATCACTTTTACGACGATTTTATTTTGCGCACTAGAAAAAAATATATTTAGCGATTTTTGGTATAAATATTGCAACACTTTCCTCACTGTTCTTTGATAAAAATTATTCGCGCACTTTACATGTTTGCAATTTTTAAAAATTTAGATACACTTTGTAACAAACCTTGCACGTGGATGTCTTGGAATATTTAAATTTTCTTTAACATTGACTTCTTTTACACCTTGTTTGTATATGAATTTGCGCCGGTCAATGTCACAGACATTATCGATATACAATATCGGACGACTTAAAATAAAAATGTTTTCCGGGTAATGGATGAAGAAGATAAGTAGTATATATCGAGATGCCGGCTCGACTATTTCTGCATGATGCATCGGCAACTGTTCCTGATAAAGTCCGATGCATCTATGTAGCTTCTGCGCATCAAGCTGATACACAAATTTTAACCGGTTACGTGAGGCACTCGACAGAATCATAATAAACTTTGCGGTTGTTACTGATTCAAAGAATAATGAACAAAATATACCCATCCTTAGTTTTTGCTATACGAAATTTACTGTTTTCTTTTCTGAAAATCGTTCTTGTCCCCAAAAAGTTTCAGTGGATTTTGTTTAATTAAATTCCGTCGTCGTTCCGTTTAATTAAGGTATTACGGAAGGGGAGATATATTGAATATTGTTATTTAAATTTATATTTTGTTTCTCCTTTCTTGACTTTCTTTCGATGTTTATGTTGGTGCGAACCACTGCCTGAAATAATTCCATCGGTTCTTGTTTCAGGCCAGGATGACCCCGTTGGCGGTTCATCAACGACAGCCACTTCTGCACCGGGGCAACAAAGTAATCCTATCGGCGGAATGTCCTCGAGTGGTACAATTAGGGGTGGTACTCTTGATGTGCTCCTATCGACCACGTATTGTCGCAATCAAATGTATCTTTCTCGTCAACTTGCACAGTTGCATCCGGAGTTAACAATGCCTATGTTCAGCGGTAAGAGCTCGTTTCATTCGATTTCATTGTTATCACGAAGATAATTTGTATTGCTTTAACTACGAAAATTTTTTAAAATGCAAACCCGAAATAACGTTTACGTGTTTATTAAAAAATTCCGTGTTGAATCTGTTTTATTGGTTGTAAATGAAATTTATGATATAGAGCAATTTGTTTAGAACATATTACGGGCGGAAAAGTTTAAGGGATATAAAAAATGATTGAACAAGTCGTTTGCTGAAAAAGATAAAGCATAAGAAATAATGAAACAGACTCCTGGCGAATTGATACAACTGCTATTATCGCATACTCTTTTCATTACGTCTGTATTACTACGTTTGTAGGAGGTATTCGTATGTCACGTATGAGTGTGTAAAAATGATGAGACATTCGATTTTTATTTTATCATACTTGTCCTGTTCAGTATTGTGGGTGGATGCATGCACATTAAACAGCTCGAACCTTTTACTAGCAGCCAGCTAGAAATAATTCATCCATTTATAACTCAGCCTGATGTCTCTTTCTCCACTTTACTTTATATACTTGCGTAGGAAATATGTTGCATCGCATCATTCTTCGAACTATAGTCAATGGCAGTTCGCACGTGCAGATGCGAAATTGTTTTTTTATTTTTTTAATTAACTTTATTTTACATGTTTTAATATTAACTAAATATACGAAAAAAGTAATTGAAAAGTTGATCCAATTGCAAAAAGTATATTAATCGTACAATTTAAAACCACTTAAAATCGGCAATAAAATTCACCTAACTGCCAGTACTTCGGGCACTTGCCGAATCTCGCAATCTCCCATTGAAGAAACTATTAGAAAATTTAAGTAAATGAATCTTTATTACGTATCGTTTTCAGAAATTACGCACAGATTTCAAACAGCGCGTAGAGAGGTCCGACAATTGTTACTTCAATATTTGCTCCCTTGGCTACACAACATGGAATTAGTGGACCCCAACGTACCACCGCCATCCAATCCACTGAGTTATTACCAGGTAACGTATATATTAAATTAAAACATCCATAACTTCTACTTGCCATCGGTTCTTAGTACATCTGACAATGTAATACTTGTATCAAAGAGGAAGATGTAACACTGGCGTCGCTATTATTATTGCTTTGCACTCCTTGCTATTCAAGACGGAAGGAGAAGAATGTTTTGTTTTATTTAAGGGTTGGAAAAAAATTATTTGGAGGCGCCGGGCATCGATCCCGGTACCTCTCGCATGCTAAGCGAGCGCTCTACCATCTGAGCTACGCCCCCCTTGAACTGGATTAATCGAAATACCAGTCTTGACTAACAATGTGATCCAGTTTTGGTGAAAGGGTCAAAAAGAAAATTTTGGAGGCGCCGGGCATCGATCCCGGTACCTCTCGCATGCTAAGCGAGCGCTCTACCATCTGAGCTACGCCCCCTGTGATTTCTTTCTATCGGAAAATGATTTTTCTTTTCGCAATAAACGAATTCCTAAGTAAGAAGATCAGCATTCAGTAGTATATGGTAGGTAATGTCAGACGTAAGTACTAACGCTGTGGGCGGTTGTTCGTACGATCTAGATACGCTACTTATATTGAATTGAACCACAGTTTGTAGTATCTGAAGAACTTTAGCAACAATTTTGCATTCTGTACCAAATAGTTGATATAAAATTCAACTAATTTAGAGTTGTTTTCAATGAGACCCATGCGCAACTTGGAACGCGCGATTCACATTTACACAAACTAAACCAGGTTCATGTCAAATTTATTTTGCTCTATTTGAGAAGAATTATGCTCTCTGTTACGTTGATACGAACAAAAGTTGTATTATTCATTAGGACACGAAACATTGTTCAACAGTAGATTTGGTTGTTAGTAAAAGTCTTTCGTAGTAGTACGGTCGATGATCAAGTTCTTTGGCTCTGTTGGCAAACGTTTCTTGAACATTAAGGTAGAAAAGGATCATTTCCTGTTTGCAATAAAAAAAAGTATATTTTTGGAGGCGCCGGGCATCGATCCCGGTACCTCTCGCATGCTAAGCGAGCGCTCTACCATCTGAGCTACGCCCCCCTTGATCTGGATTAATCGAAGTACCAGTCTTGATTTACAATGTGATCCAGTTTTGGTGAAAGGGTCAAAAAGAAAATTTTGGAGGCGCCGGGCATCGATCCCGGTACCTCTCGCATGCTAAGCGAGCGCTCTACCATCTGAGCTACGCCCCCTGTGATTTCTTTCTATCGGAAAATGATTTTTCTTTTTCACAATAAACATATGCCTAGGTAGAAGATCATCCTGCAGTAGTATAGCATAGGGAATGTCAGACGAAAGTGCCAACGCTGTTACTTGTTGTTCCTATAGTATAGATATACTATTTACATTCAATTGAAGCATTGTTCGTAGTATCTTGAGAACTGTTGCAACAATTATATGTGCGCTGTACGCAGTAGCTGATATAAAATTCAAGTAATTTAAAGATGTTTTCAGTGAAACTTGTGTCCAACTTGAAACGTGATTCCATACGAATACAACTTGAACAACGTTTATGTAAAATTTGTACTTCTCTATTTGAAACGAATCATCTTCTCTTATACTTTTTATATAAACAAAATTTATATTATTTATTAGGACAACGAACATTGTTGAATAGTAGGCGCAGTTATTAGTGAGTAGTAAAGGTCTTTCATAGTAGTGCATTCGATGATCATGTTCTTTGGCTCTGCTAGAAAATGTTTTTTAAAAATTAAGGGACAAAGGAATCTTTACCTTTTGCAATAAAAAAAAAATATATTCTGGAGGCGCCGGGCATCGATCCCGGTACCTCTCGCATGCTAAGCGAGCGCTCTACCATCTGAGCTACGCCCCCCTCGATCTGGTTTATATCAGGTGTCTTTCTAGCGGTATAATGTGATCCAGTTTTAGTGAAAGGGTCAAAAAGGAAACTTTGGAGGCGCCGGGCATCGATCCCGGTACCTCTCGCATGCTAAGCGAGCGCTCTACCATCTGAGCTACGCCCCCATTGGATCAGTTACTTTGAGAAATGATTTTCGTCGCGAAAATGAAGGATTCCCAGGTACAGGATCAGAATGTAGTAATATAGCCTAGGATATGTCAGACATGGACTTCATAAGAGCGGCCCTGCCCGCCCCTGCGATAGGCAACACTGCTTGCATACATGCGCGCTGCTATTTGCGGTTGCAACGCAATTATGTATATTGCACATGTATGTGCAATTTCTACACACCATGGATACACTTTACATTCCTCCCCGTGCAGTCTTTTTGAAAAAAGTTTCTATTCTTTAAGTGTAACGAATTTTGTGATAAGTAGAAATAGTTCGACTGAGCCGTTCAAGTATTTTCCGCAATACTGAATTTTTCGGCAGAGTGGTTCATATTCACTCTCGGCAACCCCTTCGTTATACCAGAAAGAAAACGTAATATTCAGCCCCCATATGTAAATATCAGTACCCACACATTAGAAGTATTGTTTTTACATTTGATTCGCATCCCTCCTCGTTCTAATTGATTTGAGGTGTTGTCCTGTTGGTGTAATGGGATCAAATTTTTAAAAAAGGATAAAAAATAAATATTGGAGGCGCCGGGCATCGATCCCGGTACCTCTCGCATGCTAAGCGAGCGCTCTACCATCTGAGCTACGCCCCCTTGATCTTGATCAATCGAAATAACAATCTTTGTCAAATTACCAAATTTGTTCGTCTAGTACTATGCGAGCGATATGACGCGGGGTGGAGCACGAAGAGAGGGTTGGGGCAGTGCCGAAGCAACGGAAATGGTGTTGAACAACTTGTTTTACATAACTGCTAAGGTATGGTGTCTGAGATATAGCATGTCTGCCCGTGACTGCGTAACAATACTAATTTTTATCATACAGTTTTCCGATGAACACCCCAAAGAGACTGAAGAACTTTGGTCAACTTTATGCGGCTGTTGGCCTAACAATCTGAAAGTAATCATCCGCTATTTAATTATTGTGTCCGGAATGGCGCCGCAGGAACTACTCCCTTACGTACGTTATTCATTAATCGTAAAAGGCGATATTAAAGATGGGCAAATTTTCGAAGCCGTCGGGATTGAAAAACTTTCCTTGCTTCAATCTTCGTCACCCTTCGAAAGAATTTTTTAATCCCCGCAACTATCGAAGTTCGTACATTTTTAATATTGTCTGTTATCAACGTTACTCGAATTGCCTGACATTGGATATATATTTCAGGCAAAACGTGTCGTCTTGTATTTAGCAAGAGCTCGACCGGATCGTTTGGTGGACGAGATGATGACCGAATTGCAAACAGTCGAAACATTGAACTGTCTGATCGAAAGAACTGAAACGCCACCTTTCTATAGATTGACCAGTATGAGAAAAGCTTCCTCTCACAGCGATGCCCCTGTTGCTGACCCAGGAAATCCACCGCGTGACGTGGGGGTTGAAAAGGGCACCATTCATACCAAAAGGCACTCTGGCGAAGATCCTGTTAAAACCGGGTGAGTCTTGTTTATCATAGTTTGGAATCACTCTCTTTGATAGAATATAATTCTTTAAAAAAAATTACCCTTTTTATTTCTATATACAGCTCCAAATCTGATACCGCGTTACGAGCACTCGCTGGGTTTCAAACCCCAAGGGCAGAAAAAACAAGGACTGCGAGCGGTCCGCCAGTTCTTCCGGATGATTTGTCCACACCTACGACGGAAGCCGAGGTGCAGTGACATGCTCTTATCCAGCATACACACCGGATTGCCGTCCGATTTACCCTTATCTCGCGTTTCATTTCAGTTGACCACCGATGAATCCTGTTACGGCGCCAGGAACGGACCCGCTGGAGTAAACGGAAAAATTTCTTGCGGTGGAGAAAAGTTCGATATTCCGCAGCCGCATCCTTTGCCGATGCCCGAGTACGGTGGATATTTCGCTCCTTTGACGGAATATCTGCCGGACAGTTCTCAACCCATCAGCGGATTCCACAGGTTTGAAATCTTACTGTGCACAAGTCGTCTCATCTATCTGAACGCGTCCGTTGCAATTGGAGATATAAATTTTAGATGCAACATCGCCGTCATGCTCCTCACCGACGTCGTCGTCGACGGCATACAACTGGACTGGGCCATACATGTTCCTTTAATGTTACACATCGTGTTCCTTGGCTTGGATCATTCGAGGCCTCTCGTAAGGGATCACTGCCGCTGTCTCCTGTTGAATCTGTTGGTCGTACTTGGGGACCATCGAGATCACCTGGGCGTAGCGCGGGTACTGTTGGCATCGAAAACCGAACAACTGGGCCTGGGCCTGTCCACGCCGGCTTTGCCAGTGCTCGAACACAATTTCACCGAGGTTGACCCAGAATTCGACAGCTATCTGTACGGTCCACCCCCGGTACCACCACCAACAACGCCGCCACCCTCGTCGTCGCCACCGCCACCGTCTTCTTCGCCACCGCCTCCACCTCCACCGCCACCACCGCCGCCACCTCCACCTCCGTTACCGGAATCCTCCTCGTTAAATTCAGCCCCTCCGCCGCCACCGCCGCCTCCTCCTCCACCACCGTTTCCACCTTCTAATGGGGCAACACCTACCCATTCACCGATTCCCAATTCTACCCCTCCGTTGTCAATGAATCACGTGAATCAATCGATCCTGGACAACAGTAAAGATTATTCGAATGCTCATGCGTACGGTGAGGGGTTAACATTTCTGTGATTGCGTATCGTAAAGTATGTAATACAGTAATACGACAATGTTGATGCTACAGAGGGAACGATGTGCAACAATTGGCCTCCGACATCGGCATCAACGAACACAGTACCACCTGTTATCGTTACTCCGGAAGATGCGACGAACTGGGTCGGTCCACAGCCGGGCCCAAACATGCCTATCCAAGACATAATCAAATCGTTAATCAATTTTCTAGCATCAAGGTACGCTAATTATAGATGCATTTGTATGTATAAAAAAAGAATCTGAAAATTTACACCCGGGACATTTGTTATAGGATAAATCAACCATTATGGAATTATGAAGACATGACTGCCAAAGTATGGTGGGTTCGCAGCGCTGAACAATTAACAGTACTGCTGCGACACGTGTTACGAGTCTTCAGAGATTCCTTGCCCCACGCATTGGTCAGCCAACGATGGGCGCAAACAGCTTTACAATTGGGCCTGTCCTGTTCGTCTAGACATTACGCGGGACGATCCCTTCAAGTGTTCAGAGCGTTACGAGTTCCTATTACGTCGCGAATGTTGTCCGACATATTGTCTAGATTGGTGGAAACGGTGGCTGAGCAAGGGGAGGACATGCAGGTGTGCCCTTCTTTCATTGTTATTTTTTCCAGATCATGAAATATTTCGCTATGATTGCAACTTTTTGATTTGAAATATTTTATAGGGCTACGTAACAGAATTATTATTAACGCTCGAAGCGGCGGTCGACTCTTTAGAGTCGGACTTCCGGCCTTTAGATTTTATGAAAGAAATATTCAAGTCCACCCCGAACTTGAATAATAAAGATCCAGCTTCAGGTTGTTTGATTGGTGGCAAACGTAGCCCAGGTGGTGGCAACGGATATCCAGCTGGCCCGCACATATTTTCTCACCTGAATCAAGGTGGGCACACAAGAAGCACCAGTTACTCCGTCAGTTATTGCATGAAAAAATCAAGCGGCGGTAATTCGGCGGCAAGTGAAATAAAAGGTGCGTAAAAGCTTTCCTTATTCCTTAGAATATATGTATGAATAAATCGTTACATACTTCTAATACGTTTTGCAGAATTAGACAACAGGTGTAACAAATACCCCAACTCCAATTTGTCGCGATCGAGATCGGCTCAATCGTTGAAGTTATTAGGCGATTCGGCGACGCAAGACGATAAAATGACTATTCTGGCCCAATTGTTCTGGTTATCAGTGTCCTTGCTGGAGTCAGATTACGAGCACGAATTTCTTTTGGCTTTGAGATTACTTAGTCGAGTGCTGCATAGATTGCCGTTAGATCGACCGGATGCCAGGGACAAGGTCGAAAAATTACAGCAACAGCTAAGATGGAATTCGTTTCCCGGCGTGCACGCACTGCTGCTGAAAGGATGTACCAGTCCAAATACATATGAACCCGTTGTAACATTATTATCACAGTTCACACCGTTATTGGATTTGCCAGTCGTTGATCCTACGCAAAGCCTCGCATTTCCAATGAACGTCGTGTCGTTGCTTCCCTACATGCTTCTGAATTACGAAGACGCCAATGAATTGTGCATCAGAAGCGCGGAAAACATAGCACAAGTAACTTTTATATATTCGTAATAGAAATTCTATGGTCTCATATGTACGTAGCGAGTGTAACGAAAATATATTTCGATCCGCAGGTGAGTGCTGAAAAGGGCAAGAAATTGGAAAACCTGGGCACTGTTATGACACTGTACAGTCGACGCACTTTCAGCAAAGAAAGTTTCCAATGGACTAAATGCGTTGTGAAGTATTTATACGACACATATGCCCACCTCAGTTTTAATATGCTTGCATTTCTGGTAGAAGTACTGGAAAAGGGACCAGGGAGTGTGGCCTTACCCGTTCTTAGTATTATACATTGCATGCTGCATTACGTTGATTTAGCATCGCAAGCTGCGCAACCAATCAACACAGAACTTCTTAGAGTGATATCAAAATATGTTGAGGTACGATCGGCGGTTCACTTTGAAACGTAGTGGAATACTTTTGTCCATAAGTAGTTCATATTTAATAATGTGATGCCAGGGTCCCCATTGGAGAGAAGCCCTTAAAATATTAAAACTGGTAGTCACAAGATCGTCAACTTTAGTAGCACCGCCCACATCAGTGCACGGATCATCTTGGGAATCTTCAATCGCATCGCCACATCCAAGCTTCACCGATACCGAGATATTTACCAAAAAAGAATTACCTGGTAAAATGATTCTCCTTACACACACCTTGCATGAATGTGAACGTTAAAGATTATTAAGTTCTATTTTTCCTCTTACAATGCGGAACACGCTCACTGCATGGATTGCTTATCTGATGATGCTCAGGTTGCGATAAAAATAATAATAACAATAAGCTGTAAATTGTTCTGGAAATATAGTTGTCATTTTTGTTTTTCAATTCGAAATCAATTTCGACCATGTAGATAGCTTAAACTGAACCTAAATTGTCTAATTTTTGTTCTCATGTTTACCATTGTCATATTCTAAACGCATTTGCATTGCCCAACAAACAAATGAATTTTTTTAGATGAAGGTAAAACGTACGTTAACGTTAAAGTATACTAATTTGTTACGAATTAATCATTGCTAATGTTTGGTTTAAAAAATGTGTACTCTCGAAGTTCAATTGTTACGTTCCGTTTATAAATAGGAAGGACTATGGACTTCACATTCGATTTATCACAAACTCCAGTGATAGGCAGACGATGGTTAATACGACAGGGCGTTGACGAGAAATTGCTTAGCTCGCCCCGATGCTCGTTATCCCTTTCGCCAGCTGATAGCAACGCTGTTTCGGGTTGGAAAAGACCATGGATGTCACAGGTAAGTGAATAACTGGAATAATATAATAAAGTTTAAGTACGATTTATAATAAACTATGTGATCCAGGGTCGTGTTCGAGAATGCTTGGTGAATCTTCTAACAACCTGCGGACAACGTGTTGGATTACCAAAGAGTCCATCTGTAAGTTCTCATTTTCAGGCGATAATATATTTCATAGATTTCTGTGCTCTATATATTTCACTCCAATAGTTCTCCTGCAGAGGCATTATTTTTACATTGATTCTGGATATGTACCCCCTTTTTTTTTTTAGGACGAACACATTAGTTCAATGACATTGTATAGCAAGGTAACAGGTTTCTTTAAACGCAGTCTGCACTCATTACCACAAGAGTAAAAAATATTTGTCTATACTCGTCCATACGATATCACGCTTTCATACACTGTGGATAAATAAATTCATTTGCACAACGTTTGAAAACAGATCAAAATAATTCTATGTTTCGTAGGATTACTAATGCGCAGTAGACTTTCGTGCAGCATGTTAATTGTGTGAAAAACGGCGTATAAAAAAACAATATACGGGACAGTAAGACAGTTCGATAGTGAACACGTAAATGCACAATAAACGCCTGAAGTTCATAGCATTGTCACATAGTAAACGACAAAAAAAAAAAATGATGAGATATGTCAAGTAGGGATTCTGTCTTCACCTTGTTAATATTTCTTGGTCGTTCGTTAAAGAGGCAAATATCTGTAACGCAGGTGATATTCAGTCAAAGTTCAGATTTAATGGAAAGGCAATCGTCCATGGCTTCGTCAACGGAAGAAGTTTCCGGTGCAAATAATGATCTGAGCGGTGGTTCGAGGAGGGATGATGAACAATTCGGCGTGTTCAAAGATTTCGATTTTCTCGAGTACGAAAGTGAAAGTATCGAGGTGAGTGTTGCAAACGAATGTATTTACATATTTAAAGTATTCGTAACATTGAATAATATTTCTTCGTTGCCTGCAGGGCGAGAGTACCGATAACTTCAATTGGGGCGTAAGGCGACGTCCTCTTAGCGAAGGAGAAGAAAGGGAGCCAAGTCTTAGACAATTTGAGGAAAGTTTAAGTGAAAAGACACAATCGTCCAGTAAACACACGAGTCGGGTAAATAAATAATTGGTTTTCAATTGGTTGCATCTTGTTAAAATGAAAGATAACGCCAAATAAATGTACGATATTATAATTGCAGCGTGGTGTCGCTGAGGAATCGTCGGATGACGAGGCTGGCTCAGAATCACCTTTGGACGAAGTCCCTGGTGGATCTGGAACTGGGCAAGAAGCAAATAATATTCCTGGAATGTTCCCACCGTCGTCTCTCTCTTTAATACCTAGTCGTACGCGACACGATTCCTCGACAAGGTCTGACACATCGTAAGTTTCTCAATGCGAAGCAAGCCAATGATATATTTAATTGATATTTCTATGTTATTTTTATGCAGCGGGTCCAGCGCAGGCGATTTAGGGGACGTAACGCCTTGCAACGCATCTCCGAATCTGTCAGCGTTGATGCCCTTTAGACAGGTCGTGAGAGATGACGCAGAAGAGGTTTGGAGGCAACAAATTCAAAATTTGGTCACGCAATCCCTTTACAACACCCTGGACTTTTTCCAACTGTTGAGCAGAATCTTAAGGGTAATCGTGTTATTTTCAATGCGAACTGTATCGTTGTTTTTCTTTACAATTAACCCAAATTTCGTTACCATCACCAGGATGTGAGCAGTAAAGCTGTTACTCTTACACGCGAAGCTAGTGCCTTATTGTGTAACGGGAGTTCCGCTTCAACTCAATTAGGCTATCATTTATCTAGTCATGCCGAACTACTCAGTTCGAAGGCTGAACCACCTTTAATTTGGTTTTCCGTCGCTATTTTCGCCAATCAAAGGCTAAACGAGTCCTTGCGATTTGGAATGTTAGAGATTCAGGAGCATCTCGAAACGTTCCTCGACAAGAAGGATCACGCCACTGAAGTAAGTCGCCCCTTATTTACGACACGTTAACGCAAAATCGTTCCGTGAATGATACTTTTCAGTGTTTGGAAGCTGCCAAAGCAGCAGCAAAACTTCAGGCATTGGGCGGCGCTCACACCACAGAGGCGGGCCTTGAGGAAATGCTTTTAGATTTAGGCAGAGCACTTTACAAGCTTCACCTTCAATTGCTGTTATTAATCGAAGCTTCGAACAAGATGTTGAGCACACTTATGAACGCTGCGCGAAACGTACATATACCGCTTCAGGATATATCTACAGAAATCGCGAGTATGAAGACTGCTTTAAGTAGAGCACTAGAGGAGAGCACAGAGAGCGAAAGAGGTACACCTACACCGACACCTAGCCCTAGTCCTTTACCAGGTACCGGCGCCGTAGAGGATGTTGCTCGTGTCGCGGAGCTGCTTCGAAACGCACGTTGGTGTCCGGCCCTTGAAGCTGTGAGATTGCACAGAGCTCAGTGGCCAGGGGATCCCTTTCACGATGATGACGACGTGACGACTGCTGTTAACATGTATTGCAAATACTTGGGACAAGACAGATCTGGTAACAATATACTGAACCGTGTACTGAACAGTAAGAAGAATTTGGGTAGTTTAATATTAATCGTCGAACTTCGTTTTCCTAGATCTTTTCGTGGTCACGCGCAAGGACGACGAAATGTCAGAGATATTCAGTAGGCTGATGGAAAGTTTGTTCCAAATTTTAGCGGCTGTTACAGGCTTGGAGGCATCAACGAAGGCAGCACGGTCTCAACACGACCATCCGAATAACTCGAAAACCGACTGTTAATTTCATATAAATTTTAATATTGTATCGTATTATAGACAGCGCGTCTGTCGGCATTCAAATCTTCGTATAATTTAATTGTACCGTGCGTTTTATTCGTATATATTGTATACGGCTATAGACGTATGTATGCATGTATGATGTATGTATGTATGTATATCGCGAAGTAATCGTCATAACACTTAGAGAATCACGCACGAGCGGAAGCACGAAGTCGTCAATTTTGTCGTTTCTTTTTTTTTTGTCAACACGGACATAACGACGTATGTAAGTTCGATGAAATAAATTTTGCGAAAAACCCGAATAAACTGTTTCATTCGAGGAGCGTCACATTCTGCAAACATGATTTTACGCAAATCCGATTTAAAATACCTTACTCATCCCGCGAGCGAGGATCACGTATACCAATGTTATCGTACAGAGGCAGATATCATGAAAAGATTTGTTGATCAGGCAATTTACAACGCACTCAAGATAATCGATGATTTGGTTTGCGAAAGAACAATCACTTCCCACGTAATTCTACAAGTTTGAAATTTGCTAATGGAAAGTTTCTTAGGGCGAGCTCTCTTTCGACCGTCGATCTCAAATAACCGTTCGAAAATTGGGCTACTTCGGTAACGAGTGGCCAATCCGTGGGTGCTTTAATGTGCACAACGGTTTGGAAAGCGTGACCAAGGAGATGAAGTCGTGGAACGCGTTATCGGTAAGGGTATCGTACAAATATTTCGTCTTAACGATACTTCAGACGAACATTTTTATACAGCGTTCCTGTATAGGCAATGAAAGACTGGATGTTTCACGTGGACTTTATTGGACTTCGACAAAAAAATACCACTGACATTTATACGTATCACGTTCTATGGAGCGTACCCACTCCGGCATACCCTGAACCACAAGTGACAGTCAGCGTTTATTTTTACATAGGGTCAACCAGAATTTATCCACCCCACTTTCCTGTTGAAGTGAGTTTCATCTTATTTCCCTACCAATGACGAGAAAAATGTAACGGTACATGCACACCTATTTACTCCCTAGGTCACGTACATTTTTGAGGGACATCAATTTTTGCATTCCATAAATATGATTTTCAGACCCAAATGGCTCTACGATATCTTCGACATGAAGACAATGATGTTCAAGAGTTTCAATTTTTAATAAATCCAATTCTTTTCTTTTTATAATTTAAGATCATTGAATTCGTAATCACGATGCGTCGATCTCATCCCGAGCTGTTTCGAAGATCCAGTTGCACCGTTCGAACCTACATATCGTTCAACAGGGATACACGGTTAACAAGTTTAAGGGGTACATGCAAAGCGTCGTAAATGAAAGGGTGTCGTGTTCGTCTGAAACGGGTGCGTGCCTGGTGCACTCTAGTTAAGTGCCGGACGTCGGTTCACTTCAATCGGTCAAGCAATACGAGCAGGTGAAAAACGCGAAAGAAAATACAGCTACGACTATTGTTGATTTTAGGGAAACTTCAACTGCTCGCAACTTTGTTGGTAACATGTTTCGAAGCGTTGATATCAACGCCATTCGTTTACTTCCGACGACCCCGTGCCCCGTTCTTTTCCAGCATTTTTTTTCCTTCTTTCCTTCGTTTCTCGAAAAAAACGTAATTCCACGCGGAGTGCATGCTTCGCACTTGTCGCCCCGAAGTAAATCTATTTAAATTTCCATGGGGCCCATCGAGGAGGTGTAAACTGTGCGTTGGTCTTTCGGACGACCAACTTTCCCTCTCTGTTTTTTTTTTATACATCATTCGGTTTCGATGGTACCACCGTGACAAATAGAGGACAATTTCAAAACCTGAGAGGGACATCGCCGTGCCTCCGTGCACATGGTGTTTGCATGGCACCGGGAGGTCTGTGTTTCTCTGCAGGGGCCTCAAATATCGACAACCACGTGTCGAGCATATCTGCCACGATTTACGCGTTCCCTACCCCTTTGGTTTGACTAAATTGAACGGACAGTGTTCGTCAACATATGCATAGTGGTATACAAATGTTTATACATAATGTTTCATGAATACCTTGTACGTACAACGTACGTACAGTGTATACTTATTTCGAACGTTATTGTACGTGTAAAGGAAGGGTTTAACGATCGATGTATGTGGTCAATAATGTTGCAACCTTGAAACTGACCACCTGAGATCTTCTTAACAGTACATCTCTATATCCGCAACGATATAGATCGATATATGTCCGCAACGATATATATCCCACACTCAATCCTATGCATACAAAAGAAAACGAATGAATATATAATACATTATTTACTTATCACGTTTTATGTGAATCGCTTTATCTATGAAGACCATTGTGGCCCAACATTTTTTTTAATCGGACCCACAGGTTGCAGGCCAGAAAAGATATGGCTTTTGTAACCCAAGTAGAAACAGGTCAACAAGTGGAGGTCTTTGCGGTGATCACGTTACCAACGCATTTACAGCTCCATTAGGAATATTACCCCCAAGATCACTGCCTCCCTAAAACACCAAGATGCCCAATCTAATAAAGCGGCTTCTAACGAGAAATTTATAACTCCAAACTTTCATATCACAAGGGCGACGAAAGTAAATGGCTCAGAAGCCAATCAGTGCAAGCGCAACTTCCCCCGAACGTCAGTCACGTAGTTGAAAAACCTCTTTACTGTTAAAACTTTCGATTGACAGATCAATTAAGTCGCTACGGTCATACGTAAGCAACAGATGACCAAGTAATCTATAGAAACCTTATTTATCTCGATTCGAATGCCGATGGACCTGCACTGATTGCCTTCTGAACCCCCCACCCATCCCAAAAATATGTCCGTATATGGGCGAAATGTCGAACGACGATAGCGGGACCAACCACCGTTGCCTATTTATACGAGGAGGATTTTTTGTTCGGATCACGTCCTAAACATCACATCCGCCGAGGTGCTTCCTCCGTGGGCCGTGTTTCACCGCGATCGTGGCCAACTGATGAAGGAAACGCAGCAGGAAAGACGAAGAAAGAACGCCGGAGGAACCACCGCCTCACTTTCAGCGGCTTCAAACATCCGCTGCACCAGCCGCCGCCAGATCTCGTTCGCCTCTCCTCCGTTTCCCCTTTAGCTCCATCTCAAAGAGACACACGCGTCGCCTTCCTCTTTCCTCTCCGTTTATCGTTCCCCGTCGTCATTCGGGTGTCCAGGGTCGAGGGAACCGCCGTGCAATCATCGATAACGCCGACGAAGAGCGGTGCGAAGGTGCTTTCTGAAAATGTATTCACGGAAAAACATTCGTCCGAACAATTGTATCGAGCAGTTGCGCTTAATGTATCGGATAACGTCGGGTGCAGCACACATCTGGACCGACCCGAGTGGACACGCCGACCTCCTTCGTGACGAGAAACAAGAAGGGGGATGTCCGCCACGCGTGAACGGTGAGACACGTACCCACGTGCAAGGCTACGTCTTGAATCACCAGCTGCCGATTCGCCGACGACTCCAGGAACCCTGGAGACGTACTAAAATTAGCAACGAGCACCCCCGCCTAGCCCTTACATGGCCGCGTCACGGGCACACGCGCGGCTACTTTAAGAGGAAGGGAAAAAAGAGAAGGAAAGAAAAAGGGGGAAACAATAATAATCACGGTCCGAGCGGCACGGGTAGATCGTGCGCGAAATGTCACAGCTGGTGCAGCACCGGTGACCGATAATTCGTGCGGCTGTGATTGACGATAAGCGTGTCGCCCGTTAGCTTGCGGTTAACGCGTATAAAATTCAGCGAGAATAACTTCGATCTTCGCGATAGTTGAGATAGGATAATGATTTGTATTTCAGTTGGAAGCTTTACGTCGTTCAGAATTATTCTTCGCTGACACTGGAACTGCTGAGCGAGTCGAAATGACTGGTGTCAAGATTTCTTGCTCTAAAATTAATAACAGATAGGTATTGTTGCAGCAATTTATGATGAATTTGATTAAAGCAGAATGAAAATTGTGTATCTCTGTTTAACACTGGAACTATCGATAGATGTTGGTACCATTCAGATGGCATACGTTACACATGAAGAACACGAAAGTCGTTGAAGGAACATTTAAGTGAGATACACAATTGTCATTGTATCTTATTAAAAGTTATCACAAATTGCTACAACGATACCTATATATCAATAACGTTCAATCAAAAGATCTTGCTTGGTAGTTCTAGCGTCAATGCCCATTCGACCACTTTCGTGTACATAATGTGTCCAACGTGTACCGTCTAAATAATACGCGAACCTATCGATAGTTCCAGCGTTAACGAACGGTAGGTTTCGTGGAGGACATATTACCTCGTGAATATTTGATTTCCCTTTTCATTTTTTTCCTCAGACACAGGAAGCATCGCAAGGTGGATCTAATCGGGTTCAACACATGGCTGCCGTAGGAACGAACTACGGAATGAAGGAAGTGCCGCTGCCTACGATAAGGTAACCACCCAAGTCGATGTCCCTGACGAGACAGTAACAAGTTGTTACTTAAGAGTACAATCTCGCTTCTATTTTCGCGGATAACCGCCTCCCTTGACGTCTACCGTGTTTAACGATGCGCAGACGACCAGGAAATATTTTTACGTTCCGTTGCAGGAATTCGCTGGCTACAATGTTCCCAGATGTCTGTCTACGATCAAGTCGATTCTCGTTTAGAGAACGACCAGGCTCTTGTCCCGCGATCAATCCACCGTCGCGCAAGAATCCGTGGAATCTGTTTCTATCATGCACACTCGAGGTTCATTGTCCCCCGATATCTGTGGTAGGGCATAGAACCCCGAAACGAGAGATCCTTTTGGTCTCGTGGTGGTGCTGGAACTCCGTTCCGAGTACATCTGCGCCGAGCGGATGCAGCCTGCATTTTACGGCCGACCAATGCAACCGATTCTCATTCGTGCACCCGTGGTCACACCCTTCGCCACTTTCAGCACGCGGTACAACGACTTCTATAATTAGATTTTCTTTAGCTTAGACACCTTCCGCCGAGCATGATCTCCATTCGCGCCGCGAGTCGCGTAAACCCACCTGGTCGTGAACGTCGCCGATGCCGCCGCCCCCCCCCCCCCATCGAAGCGGATCGATTTCTTGCGAACGGGGCGAGAGACGCGTCGGTTAATCGTCGATCGATCTTCGAGCATTTTCGCGAGCCAAACAATGGAGAGGACAACTGGAATGATCACGGTCGCCGCCTAGCGCGACGATCGTCAGGCTCGTGTCGCGTTTGACGACAGAATGCCGATCGCAGCGCCGGCGTTACAATACCGATCAGAACGGAACGTTTCGATGCGTCGACGGGAACGATGCACACGCGGCCACGTTACAGGTTTCGCGGCAGCTATTTCGAACAGGTTGCGCTCGTGTCTATTTTTCGATCATTGGCATCGACCGGATCCACGGATCCACGCTTCTGACGACAGGTAGCCAGAAAAATAATTGAAACGGCGACGATTAAATCCCGCCGCGATCTATAAACGATGTTTCGCGTGCCAAGTGGCGGTATCCTCGTAATTATAAATGGTTAATTCCTGGTGATCGGCCAGTACTTCGTCAACGGGCCGGAGATTTTCAATTTCTGCGACCTCAAGCCGATCCGACCTGTCGCGTAGCTCGCGTTCGATTTGTCCTCCCCGGTTACGTCCGTTTCGTATTTTAACCGATGGTTTCGTTTGCGATTGATTAGCTGCGCCGCTGTGGTACGTCTAGGTTTAATTCGATCGCGCAGATTTCTCGCTACTCGATTGATCCATCGTGCTTCCTAATTTCGTTACAAACGGGACAAAAGTCATCTCTTTTACCGATGCCGCGAATCGTCTTACATAAAGGTGTCATTGAACGCTCTTGGCGCGGGCATCTCGTTCTCCTCGTCGGCACGTCCCGCTTGGTCCTTTGAGATCGTTGTACAGAGACGGCGATTCGCGAGGTGAAAATCATTCTTGAATAAAGATTGAAAAATCGATGTTGAATTATCGCCGCAAGGAGAAACAGTTTCGCGTGAACGAACTGCCAGACCCAGTGTTGATACAACAAAGCGGCTTACCCGACCGAGCAACAGTTTCAAACATTTCATTCAAATCACTGTCAAGTTTTTAATCGTCGTTGACGCGATCGGTTACAAGCGATTGCCGAAACCCGATGAATGAAATATTCTTGTACAAGCACGATAGCGTTAAACGTTGCAAATTGGACGTCGCGCAGAACCGCGAGAGCAGCGAGGTCAGAATACGATGATGCAGATGTTGCATAAATTCTGGCTAATCGAAGGAAATGAATTTAAAAATGCGCACCCCAAGACATTCGGGCTTCGCGCGTTGTAGCACCTTGGCAACTCGATACGATCCGTCCCTGATCTGCATGCAAATAAGAGCTATACTTAGAAATGTCCGATTTCCCTCGTTACGACAACAGGTCGTATTTTCCTCTTCGTCGACCTTAATCAGCCTTCGGTAAAATGCGATTTCGCTTGATAAATAAAAGTTCGCCACCTGAAATTGAACGGAAAACGTGCGAAAAGGGTACCGCGTCACTTTCATTTCCCGATAGCTCGGACGTACGTACGCGTACGATTCAATTCGAACAGAATTTCAATACATACTTCTCACGGTACGCGTTCATTGCCCCTCGGACAGCTCAAAGGATCCGAGATAAGGTGGTCGGTGGTCGGATCGGCTCGCGTCTGGATTCCTCAATGAGCCACTAGAAAGAGGAAATCTGAATGAGCGTTCACGTGAACCGTACAGGCATGCGACGTCACTTGAGTACGTACATTCTTAATCACACCAGAAACAACCCGGCCCGTGAATGAACTTCAAAGTTCAACGCGGTCCTCCGCTTTTCTTTCTCTCCGATAAGACGCGCGTGCGTATACCTTTACACGTGTTCATTTCCTCGGAAATTACCCACGCGTGCACACTTAACAATCGTCCTCGCAAGTGCCGATTAATTAATAATATCGCGGAAACGAGTCCAACTCGAAATTATTAATCGAAGTCGTCCAACGTTCTCGCCGCCGCGGCCCACGTCGAACCACGCTCCTTTATCAATCGGCGAGATTAATGCAAAGAACGTGGAAACTAGTATCAGCCATGCGGCAGCGGTGACAAACATTCCACGGCTAATTTTCTAATTACGATATCTGAAATCGTGCGCCGGCCCCGCCGGCCTTTCATCCCATACGGCGCGCGTAAGCTCAAGATGATCGCGTGTAAGAGATGAATGCGTGCGCCGGTAAAGGGAAGCTGCGGTGGAAAAAGAAGCGCAGAAAAAGGGGGAAGATAGGAAGGAAAGAGACGGAGGAAGGGCGCGTGTCGGTCGCGTGCCCGTTGCCGCTGGTGACTCGATGTCTGCGACCCTCCTGCCCTTTAACTCCTCCTACAGCTTTTCCATGAACGGACGTCTGAATGGGGGGCAACGTCAAGCGCTATACCTTTAAATCCAACAGCGCTTCAATTACTTCGGCGGAGAGCGGATCGTTAATACAGGTGTCAACGCCAACGACGTCCGACCCACCTTTTGGTTTCTACGGCGCACTCGGCACGATACAGTACGCTCGCGCGTACGTAACGCGTCGCGAGAGATCGCGCGAGCGAAACGAATTCGCTAATTAATTTCGATCCGGCGTTGGATAGATCGATTCGCGCAGCACTTCGAGAGGAAGAATTCCGTGAATCCATCGGCAAATTGTTCAGGACTACGACCCCAGACCCCTCATCGTCTAGTCCACTTCCTCTTCTTCTGTCCCCTTCATTTTTTTCATCTCCTCCTTGGAGCTTGTCTGGACGACGGCAATGGTAGAAAGAGAATCGACTAGGGTGGAGCGGGGTGGCACGTGGTCCGTACGCGTTGGCAATAGAAGAACCACCTACTGCAACCGGCGGGGGGAGGAGGGGGAAATTGGGGGGGGGGGAGTGCGCACGTAGGAAAGCGGACACTTTCAGTCGAACAATCGTCGAACGGCGTCCGTGGCACATTAACGGGGCGTCCCGGCTCTTCCGATCGGCACGAGAACGGAAGTCATCAACGATCTCCGCTTTCCGTAAGTGGCGATAATCGACGCGGTCGTTAAGTCGATTTTTCTGTCTCGAACCGATCAATGGACCTTCCTCGCGAGCGTCGGCGTCTTCCAACGCCCGGCTAGTCGCCGAAGAGGTTTTTCCAAACCGTTCGGGGGGGCATCGTTCGCGCACTCGTTGCCATGCCCGTTTAAAGACCTTGCGCCCGCAATCAGCTGATCACACGTTTGACGTCGAAGCTCCTCGTACGTGTGCGAATTTAAATGCGGCGCGCACGTCATTATGAACCATTCGTCGGGTTTTGTTTCGTTTCTTCGTTTTTTTCTTCATTCTGCTTCTTCCCTCCCCCGGGTCGCGAAAAAAAGATTGTACGTGAATGTGAACCCGGCGACAAGAGGTTCGAGGAAAAAGGATATCCCGGTCCCTGTGCGTCTCTCTGTCCCTCTCTCTCTCTCCGTCGTTCGTTCCTTTCGTCTCGATCGAGATCGCAGACGGTCCGGTCGAGTGTAGAATTTCGTCGTGAAATCCGTGAATGAGCCCACGTGACTCGCGCATTTTCAATGGGAACCGACCGGCCGGTTTTTACGAAAGCAGCGAGCACTGTGCCCGGCACAGGATGCGGGTGCGGACGAAGGGGGTGTACGCTCATTTTTGTCCTTTTTAATTCCCTCTTCCTTTTTTCTTCGCCGCTGGAGAAGATAAGGGAGGGCGGGGGGTGGGGGGGGGAGGGTGGACAGGGAGAACACGGACAGCTGATCGGCCAGCGAAATTCAAAAGGTTTTGCGAAATGCGAGCACGTGCTCGTGTGCGTGACCCTTTTTATATCTGCATGCCCCGGGTTGCCACCTGCGAAGCCGGCTCCCCTCTGCGGTCCGATTCAGCGTGCAATTAATCTCCAAATTGCTATCGTGCTTCCTCCCTCCTGGCAAATTTCATTCATCCCTCGGTCGTCTTTTCTCTTCTCGCCGATAAGAGCGACGAACGCTCGTGACGTTCCTCCGCGATCGTCGTTAAATCCTTACGGGAGCACGCCCTCGAATGAGCGCCGCGTGTCCACCCGTTGTTATCCACCGGGTAGCAAGTGGCCAGGAGTGTAGCAATGAATCCGACGAGAAACGATCCGGCATGGTGGGACAAATCGGTGGGGCCAAGGGGGCGTCGAAACAGGCGGCTGCTCCCTGTCTCCGGAAGGAACTGTCTCCCTTTATACCCGAAAGACATTCCTCCAAAACACGAACCGACGCGCTTCGTACGGCGGTGTACACTCCCCTTTTGGAACCACTTCCATGGACTTCCCCACCCGGTGTTAATCTCTTGCACCCGAAACTAAATTAAGGGTCGTTCCGGTAGACAGTTTTTCTGCCTTCCGATACTCTGTTCCGTTTTTTCCTTTTCCTTTTTTCTCCTCTCTCCACAATTTATCGACTAACCATCCCCGCGACGAATCGGATACACGTAGCTCGTGTTTAAGGCCCTTCGCTCGAGTGACGGGTATATTTGACGTGCGATCGCGAAACGAGTTTCGCCCCGATTTCCAAAGAATCATTCGGCACCGTAGTGCCGGGGTTGCCTCTCCGCTGGTATCGAGGGCTCGCGCGTTCTCGACAAATGAATTATTCCCACGAAACAGGTATGCCCGTACAATGACTCACGCACTGTAAATAGAAAATTGTCATCTAAGATCTGGTGTCGTTGCACCCTAGGCTCTAGGGGACGGTAGCTACGGCGGCTAGAGGAGGAGGCCAGATGAAAGTTGGAAGTACACGTAGACGGCTGAAAATCTCGTCTGGCGCGCCGCCAAGAACTTCGAATCTTGTCATCTTCTTCATCCGCGTCCGCCGTTCTCCAGCTCGCGGCGCTCCTCTTCGCGCTTCCGCCACGGGCGATCAATTAAATAGCCCAACCGCCCCCGTCTACCCTTCCAATGGTACGGCGTCGCGAATCGTCTCATCGCCCTTAAAATTACTCTTAACGCAGGATCGATCGGAATCGTGGAAATCGTGAAACAGCTGCAACTCGAATCGACGTTCGCTCCACGTTTCTTTTCACGCGGCCGTCTAATTTCGGAGGTCGCGGACGCGCTTCGTCCCTTGCGGATCATTCGATCGCGATTTCGAAATTCCGATCAGCACGTTCTACCTTGCCCCCCGAGTGACCGTGGAATAGAAGAGAGGTGGTTTACCCGAGGAACACGACAGCTGCATCGAGCCACCGGCCTGAAAATAGCACGGCAACCCCATGCCGAGGCCGAAGAGCGAAGTCGAAGCCCTCTCCCTACGTCGGTATATACCCCGGCTGAAAAGCCACCCACCTACGAGTCTTTTAAATAGCGAGCCCGTGCTTTTTCCCTTTTCTTCCAGCAGAAAGCTTCTCGCTAAATGACACGACCGTGGCGAGTGGGGGAGCGCCCCGGAGGAGCTGATTTATAAGGAGTACCAGGCGCTTCCGGATACTCTTCGAGACGATGCACGCGCGCGCGCACACGCAGTCGAGATGTTTATTCTCCGCTGCACGATCGCGCGGAGCTGGATTACATTTAATGACTTCGCGTTATCCTTACTGGGTGAAAGGAAGATCATTACGATTCCCTTCTGGGAAACCGTGTTTCTTTCTCCTTCTTTTTTATCGCTGGCACGAGCCTCGGTTAAGTATTGCAGATGCTGTACACTCGGCGTGTCCCTCCGAGCACAAGTACAGTTTTAATTCTAATTTTAATCTTTCACGCGACGCATCTGTCGCCCGTGGAGTCGCAAGTTTTGGTCCGCGGTGCAAATCATTCGAGACGTCGCGGGTCGTTTATAACTTATCCCCGTGGAGATGTCGGTCGTTGCACGTGACGTTTCGCGAGGTACGTTCCTCCAGCCCCTACTCCACCTCTCTGCGTCACGTTCCACACGCGTACCGCCACCTCCGCACCTGGAGCTTCTCCAAGCGGGGCCGAAAATACGCGTTTTACGCGACAAGTTCCATCGGGAACGCGGTGTTCGGGCACCTGTAGGATGCGCCCCGCTCGTCGGCTTATTAACGCGGTAACCACGAGGTATAAATCGCAACGCGCGCGTATCTGATGACATATACGCGGGCGTTCGGAAGCTGACAATCCGACGCCGTGGAAAGCCCGGCGAGTTTCGTTGTTGCGTCAGTACGGTTGGACGAAGCTCGTGACTTTATTTTTAGGCAGGACGCCGATAGCGTGCAGCGATTGCGACGAGCTCGCACGAGACACCTGTTACAGTTTGCCAAATCATTTTGCACGTTTGCAACGTCGAGCGAAGGGTCTCTCCCTTCGAAGTACGACGCCAATCGAAGATAGATTTTGCCCCATAGATTTTGTTTAGCCAGTTGTTCCGTACCACAGGCGCAGTTCCACAGCGCCGCGGCCTTCTGTCCATTCCGTAGCCTTAAGTCGTACCGGTGGCAACAACAAATGGAGCTTATTCGCGGCGTCGTATTTTCGCGACGAAAAGAAGAGGAACATGTCCGGGAACATCGACGCGGGACGAAAGAAGGTGGCGAGCAAATAAGAGAACGTCGCCGCTCGCGGTGTTTCATTGGTGGCTACAGGATAGAAGCAGGTTGGTGCGCTGGGTGGTTCTTCTGGAGCGACGCCAGGCGTCCGCCGAATTTAGCACCGCGACGCTGACTAACTTGCGTGGCATTCATTCAATCGTCAACCGAAAAGCCTGTAGCTTGCACGGTCCCTCGGTGCACGGCCTCTGTTTGTCCAAAGGAGTTGCACGGTTGCTCGACCCGCTCGGAAAAGCACGCCCTTTCCGTATATCCTCGGGGCGCCCTTTGAAACCGACGAGACGCGCCCGTGCCCGGGAAATCGACGAGCAACGGCACTTCCGTCGGATACTTGTTGCAATCGGTTACGTCATGTCACCTGGTTTAATAGAGTCCCTTCTGGGGAATGTATGATCGATAAAATGTGAGTGAAACGAGCGTGTCGCTTTATTAATAACGATTAGCTATTAATAAAACGTCGCGGGGAATCGTACGTGCGCGACGCCCGCCTCCCGTGGGAATATGTTTTTGTTTTGAAAAGAAAAATTCCTCAGGAACATCGAGTTCGGGAACTGTGCACACGATGCACGATATTGTTGCCGGTTCTTCGACTGTTTTTTTTTTTTTTTTTTTTTTTTTTTTTTTTTTAGTTTTCGAGTCTCTTAGTCCGCGTTTCTTTTCGTTTTGTTCCTCCTCATTTCTTGGCGACGATAGTCAAAAGATGCCGCGCAACGACGACACGGCTCTTTCTTTTCCCTTTCTCCGTTTCTCCGTTTCACGGTCCAGCGGCAGTTAATGAACTTCAAACGCGTGCCACGAATTCGACAAAATCTGTCTACCAACGGCGGCTTCGCGTAAAAATAGAACGCTTATCCTTTCGTTCGCCCGCTGGTAAATATCGTTTCGATAATACGGTTTCCACCGTTCGCGTTTACATCGCATTGCCGTCTAACGACCGACGAAAATCTCAACGTCCCAAGCAACTTTGCTTCGCGGCCGGCGAACGTCGCTCAATATTTCCGAGCATTCGTAAATAGAACGAGGCAACGTTTCCCTCGAATCGCTAATTGAAGTTGGATTTAAATCGTTGCCCTGACAGGATCCTTTAACGTATAATCGTCCGTGTAACGTTTAACGCATTCCAAATGCGTGCTCGCGTACACCTGTTCGCGTCCATTAAGCAACAGTTTCCCAATCTATCGAACGACTTTCAATGAAAGACGAATTCCTCGAGCAACGCCGTTCCATCGCGCGCTTCTTCGACCAAGAGTGTTCCCGGACCGCGCGCGAGCTACGAGACAGCCTCCCTCCACGTGTTTCGACCCACGTCGAAGAAAAAATAAATCCTCGCCGCACTTTACCGCGAACGCCCGCGACAATCCGTCTGAAAGGGACCAGTACCGTGATTTTTCGTCGTCACACGCGCCCTCGAAACCACCGCCTCGAAACCATCGGTTGTCCGCGACAAAGGCGACAGCCGCATCGTCGGGCGAATCCCGATTGCCGATAAAGTGCGAACGGGCCGCGGCTGGAAACGGAACATCCGCGGCCAGAAATCATAATTAATCTCGACGGTGCGAGGTTTCTACAATCCGTCGCTGGGTCGTGGCCGCCCCCGTCGCGAATGGGAATAGAAAAAACGACGCGACTGTGCATACGGTGGTCGCACACTTCGCCACCGCGCAACAGAGGCAGCAACCGACACACGAGCCAGTAGGGCATCCCTCGTGAGCGCGTGCAACCCGGCGCGCAGCAGCTGAAGAAGAGGAAGACGACGACGAAGCAGCGGCGGAGGGCGAGGGAGGCTGCGCTCCTATATGTAGCCCCGAATCTTAGCCGGAGCAACTATTACGCCCGAAAACCTCGAGGCGAACGCACCCCCTGTGTTCAGCGAGTAATCACCGCGGGGTACATGAGAGATCCTTTTGTAACCGCGCGACATCGAACCGATCGGTGTTCGATATCCATTCCGGTGGTATTAACGATTCAGGGCGAGAGTACGTCAGTGATCGTGCGTGACAGTGGCGTTAAGGACGGACAGTTCCGTGGCATGGTTCGTGTGATCTAAAGGGAACGGGGTAAAGGGACGTGAGAGCGTAACAGTAGGAAAGAGGAAAATGCCGAGAGCGTTTCTGATCACTCACCGCCGATACAACGGGGCCGACGAGGAGTTCGATGGTTCCGGTAGAGGTGCGTAATTTGTTTCTATGTCGCACTCGTTTGCTTGCATTCCGTGCCAGGAATTTTCCTTCCCATCCTGTTTCCCTCCGCGTTGTTGGCGGTCTTTTAAAAATAAGCCCGCTCCGTCTCGTCGCTTCCGTCGGCTGTTCGAGTCGCGCGAACGTTCCTGAAAGAATTTCCGTCAGGATTATTATTGTTCGCCGCTGGTTCCGTTCGACGAGACGCGTGCCCCGGGTAGATCTTGTTGGCCACTGTGCGGAAACCATCGGCCGGAATTGAAGGAACGATCGAATGGTTCCATTAATGGTAACGCCGGTGTCCCGGAAACGGGATTGAATTGCGTACGATCGATTCGACGCGGAGGGAAATCTTCGCGCCGCTTCGCGTTGCCCTCCTCAATCAAAGCTGCTGATCGCAAGCCAAGGGAATTTGCTGGTCGTTGCTTCGTGATTAAGGTGGTACATCGCGGCAGATTTAAGAATAGGAGACGCTAGATGCGTCACGGAGCTCGCGCGACGCATACCGTCGCGATGCCGTCAACCCCTCCAAAGCTTTTCGTGCAAACGTATGCACGCGTACGTGTACACCGAAGTACGCAGAAAATACAAGGGTTAGACAAAGAAAGAACGTGAAGTAAGTGGACGGCAAGGCAAGAGAGAGTAAGGGATAGCTATTCTATTTCTGTTCTCCCCAAAAACGGAACAGGCTGTACACCCGCGAAGGTGCTTCGCGAAGCACACCCGATACACGATTTACAGTCATAAATACGGACGTTCCTGCGGCGATACGTTCCGCAGTCCAAACACACGGGACGTAAGATAAATTTCGCGGTGAAAAGGAACCGGCGGGAAACGGTAATAAATATTCAATTCCTCGAAGGGAATTTTTTTCGGCAGGCCTGCGCTCTGGCGAGACTCGCGAAGCGGAGCCACCTGTTTCATCAAAGCGGACGAGACGCCTCTGCGTGGCTCGCTTCCGAGAAAGTTCAATCGCGAATATAAATCGCCGTGATTCGTCAATTTGTTTTTTTTTTTTTCTTTTTTCATTACGGTACAGCGACGCGAGAGTGTAACCAATCGTCGGGCGGTTGGGTAAAACGAGACGGAGATGTTAATTGGTGTTTCCTACGGCCTGGTCACGAGATTTCTTTTGAACGTACGCCAACAATGCGTTCAAATCGGTAACAATCCACCCATCAACGATGATGTACGATTCCACGTGGCGCGTTTTCGCCCTTTCCGAAATTGTTATCATAAAACGCAATTACACCAGACACGCTGCAAATAATAATTGGCGAGGTCGGCGAAACGTTCGCCAAATTATCCGGCGGAGCGTTAAAACGGAACGATTGTAAGTCTAATTTCATTCATTGTACAGATTTCAGCCCGGAGAGAGGCGTCAGGCTGGCCGATTACAGCGGGCACCATCCGACATCCGATGGCGCGAGCGAATGCGGCAGCGAGACGTCGTCGGAGTGTCCGGAGGAGCTCTACAACCTCACGAAACTGGCAGAAGTGAGTTTAGCGGCGGCAGCTGGTACACTGATTCATCCAAGCAACGTGATTTATCAGCAACCAGCCTCGCCCAGGTGCGCGCAATATTCGGACAAACGAGCCAGAATAACGACGCCGCGCGCGAAACACCAAGAGCTCCAGTTTCAAGATCACCCGGGGGTCCTCGAGGGCGAGCAGACGTTAGGCGAAAGAACGAGACTGTTCTTCGAGAGGATCGAGACCGAGCGCGAGATTCTGCAGACCCGCTCGGAGAGGAGCACGGTCTTGGGTATCCATATATCGTCGCATCCCCGTCGTTTGCAAGAGGAGCATCGTGGTCTCGAGGCCGACGAGAATTCCTACGACAAAGTCGAAACGGAGTCGACCGCGACGATACCGTCGGCAATCTCCCAGAATCGAAGAACGACCTCAACATCGACGGAGACGTCGAAGTCCGAGGACAACGAGGACCACGAGTGCCCCGATTGCGGGAAGAAATACTCGACGTCCTCGAATTTGGCCAGACACAGGCAAACCCACCGATCACTTGGGGACAAGAAAGCGAGGAGGTGTCCGCATTGCGATAAAGTCTATGTCAGCATGCCCGCGTTCAGTATGCACGTCAGGACGCATAATCAGGGGTGCAAGTGTCATTACTGCGGCAAGTGTTTCTCGAGGCCGTGGCTGCTGCAAGGGCATATACGTACCCATACAGGTGAGATTTTCTGGCAAATATCTGTTATGTTGACACGGCTGTAAAATATAATTGCATTAGTATTATGCTTTCGGGATATTTCGGTACGCGTTAGATAATTTATTAGAACGAAAGTGGTTGAATGGAAGTTGAAGGGGGATATTATAACTGTTGGCCTGGCTTATTAAAGGTCATCGTCAATGCCTGCAGCAGACCCTATATAATATTAAAGCGAGACGTCTGAAAATCGTGATTTTAACGGGCTTGATAGTTCTATAATTAATGGCTGAATAAAGTATAATTACATTTCTGTCGCCGTTGTTGCTAACGTTTCTCCCTTTCTGTTCCAGGCGAGAAACCGTTTAAGTGCACGATTTGTAATAAAGCGTTCGCCGACAAATCGAATCTACGCGCGCACATCCAAACGCACTCGAACACCAAACCGCACGTGTGCGGCCGTTGCGGTAAAGCGTTCGCCCTTAAGTCCTACCTGTACAAACACGAGGAATCATCGTGTATGAGGGCTCACAATCGATCGACCAGCGAGAAATCTGATGGAAGCGATCAAAAAATAACGTCGCCGTCGACGAAATCCTGCGCACCGGTTACACCATCGCTGAACAGATTACAAGCGACACCCTGCGTCACGGCATCCCCTACAAGCGTCATCGTGCCTCGTCTAAGCCTCAATCGTGACCAAAGGGGTTCGTCATCGGCATTCTCCGCTATTATCAGGCACACCGGTGTTCCCGATGCACCCACGGCCCCGTCTCCATCGAAACGACCCTGCAGAGAAAGAACATCGACAGAAGAGTGCGCAAGAAAGACACCTGATAACATAACGAAAAGTTCGGAATGCGTATCAAGAATGGTCATTAGAACGTCCGTGATATCGCCCAATCCGGAACATTTGAGCCGTTTCAACAACGAGAATCAAAACTCATTAAGCAACTTCGATTTTTCGGATCCAACGAGATCTTCCGCGTTCACCAGGCCTACAGCAATAACACTGAATTTAGCAATCGCATAGATTTGGTAGAGGTGATGCCGGAGATGAGATTATTCTCATTCGTAACGGTGACACCGCGAAATGATGGCGAGTACGTTAAACGATTATCCATAGAAACGTTATCGAATGCAGGTAAAACAGTTCCGCGGTACGCCAAAGATTACTTTATCCTTACGGAACGATGAAATTTTAAATCACCCGCGAGTTACAGAATTCAAGGTAATGGTACCATATAATTTCAGAGAATGATTAATTCGGTCACCGCTTCTTAGAGATATAAAGATATAATTACTTATCAACAACTAGTGTCATTCCTATCAACATTGGGATAAGCTCGGTTAGATTTAAAAAGAGAAATTTGAGGCGCTGCTATTTTAGTTAATGGCGCCCTTCAATGCAATGAGGACCCTTTTTTTTATAGCTGAATCCGAACTTTAAAGCAAGTTCAATAACATAAGGAACACTGTCGACAGAGCTTACATGAAGTATGTTATTCCATGCACCTTACTAATTAGGGACCACCTAGCACATAGTCATGTTAACGATAAAAATTTTGCGAATTACCTATTCCTAATCTCGTGCCTTAAATATTGTTCGCATGTAGTCACAATTTTTTAAAGACATATCACGCGTTGTGTTAAGAAACAAAAGTAATTTATTGACTTAAAGTGAATTACAGTGCCTAATATGCATATTTACCTTATTGTTAGTATTAATGGTATTATCGGTCGGGTTAAAGTTTTCCAAGCTCTTCCAGGCAGCTACAAATTCCTTGAAGCTTCATTGAGATATATAAATTGCCAACGAATACCAGTCGAATTATAGACATTTATATCTTCGTGAAATAGAATGGGAAAAATATTTCTCTTCGTACAGTCTGTATATTACGATGCACGAGAAAATTTGTGCCGTGCGTTTCCGTGACTAAAGTTGGTGTTCAACTGCATCTAGCGGAAGTTGAGAATCATTTGAAATGGGTATGGTTAATGTTCAGGAAGCAAAGCACTGAATAGCAATTAAGATTTGTCACTAAAATGGCAGATGATATGAATAATTTTCGACCTTGTCAGATTTGCTGCAAACTTATAATTAAGGACTTAGCTTTATATTGTAATATATTAATCGCGTTTTCGAGTGCAAGCGCGTATCGTCTGTGATTGAAACTCTTCCGTGAACGGAAGTGACTGTCGTACAGTCTTGAAGCCCTCTGGTGGACGTATTATATAATAATTAGGAATATTTCTTCGTTTTCGATCGGTTACCGATCGTGGGTGACGATCCGAGTGTAAACTAGTCCAATCCGCTCCGCTATTCTAGTATGCGCAACCTATCGATTTTTTAACATGCGTACCAAATAATTTTTCATATATGTTCTATTATCTCCTTCAAAACTTTTCTTTCATGCTCTATTTCGTGTGTCCACGATTTAGTGCGAATCATTATCTCCGTAATTTAAATTACAACCTCATAAAAACGACGGTTGGTTGCACAAGAAATCGAATAGCGGCGGTTTTATGATAAAGATTTTTCGTAGTTTATTCATACTTTCATTGTAAATTGATACGTTAGAACTATGTGTTTGTATTAATCTGATGCCAAAAGTGTACGTCTGTACACAGTACCTAGTCATCGATCTATTGCAACGATCGAACATAGGGATCCCAAAAATGTAAGTAATTATGTTGTATAGTCGTGTATATATCACACGTTGTAAATAGCATTCCCTACAGTATATACATAATAGCATCTAGAATATCACAACATTAGTCCTAATAATTAGTACAGTTGTAATGTATTGTTGTTTTACTTATGTAATATATCATTTGTACATTGGAGTGCCTAAGAAAACACTTTACCAATTTTTCTACAAATTGTACAAGTCTTGACTAAGAATAAAAAAATATATATACATATATATAGATACTTCACGGCGTACATCATATTTTTATTAAACTTACAATTAGTCGAATAGAACAATTAATTTCGAAAAAGGGGAAAAACATAGAGGGACATTTTGTTTTTTAGGAAGAAAAATAATACTTCTAAAAGTATATATAAAAATAACTTCGACATTCGAGTGACGCGTCAAGCTACCAACGATTTGCAATTGCAGCATGCAAATTCACATAATGCACTCCGTTTAAATCCACTTTCCCTTCACTCATCGATCTCTTTTTCATTACCGATGAACCGCGATAATAGTTAAATAATTCCCGATAGCAGAACAAACAACGACTCGCTGTATTTACCAAATAGATTGGAGTTTATAATTAGGGCAACGAAGGGGAACACATCTATCTTAGTCGCTCGATGATGCTCGCATAAGCTGACTTTAGGTGATATGATGCACGATTAGAAAGATATTTGCGTCTTGGAAAGTGTGCTACGAAATAGCGTGGTGAAACCGATTACCCTTATCCGGGGCAATTTTGCGCAAATAGGAATACGATCATCGAAATGCCATGTACACCGACCAAAACAAAACCGAGATAATATCTTTAGATGACACTGACGAACGAGTCAAGTATCAAGTATCAAGTATCAAGTGTATTAAATACGCTGAATAATCTTCCGTAAATCAGAAGTAAAAGAATTTCCATCGTTCCCCGTTCTTAATGAATTGTTAGTTGCCCCGAAATAATTGTAATTATGATTCGTATACGGCGTACCTAGAAATACGTAAATGCCGGAAGTGCTCGCTAAAGCGATCTGGTAACAATATCCGGGCATCGCGAGAAGATAGCACAAGAGTTGTAAGACAGCAGACACATTTACATCATGATTAACATACCCGCGTTTCTTAGAATTTCCCCTATCAGAGTATGCCCCCCTTCCTCGCTTTAATCCAAATCCTCGTGCTTCTCCATCTAAACCAAAGAAGTGAAGCAAAGAAGAGGAAGAAGAGGAAGAAGAAGAGAAGCGGAGCGTCTGGTGGGAGTCGTCGAATCAACTTAGTAGGATTACTGTCAAATAAAAGTTAACAGTCGCGAGGAAGATCCCGAGGTAGACTGAAACCATGCGGCTGATCCTTATCGTTCTGATTTCATTTTCGGGAACCGTACTCTCGAGGTACTATGTAAGTTGTCATCGATTTTCGCTAACATAGTCGGTTTTGAGTCATTTAATTCCAAACGAATCTACTTGAATGTCTTGAAAAGAAAGTCTTTTATAAAGAACAGGTGCATGCTTAAACGTAACGCAGTTTACTTGTGAACCGATAAGTTTGTTTAAACGATCATCAGAGCATGTTACTTGTTTAAATAACTAATTTATGAATCGCGAACGTTCTCGTGTAATTTCATTGAACTCCCATAAAAATAGTGCATCTCGTGAAGTCAAATGAAAAGTATTAGCCGCTGCCTGTGAGAGAGATTTAGAGATCAAAGTTCGTATGATAAGTCGATAGGAAATAGCCCGACCTATTCCTGATTCCACTTTTTCGTTGCTTTTCCCTTTATTTTACACGTTTTAACGGGGCATTATCAATTAATGTCGGCGCCTAGAAAAATGCGCGTAATTGATGCAATAATAAACATTTTACGTTGCGACATGTTTGCCCCGTGCAACAATGTTTCACAGATCCAACGAGATACAAATTGAAGTCGTAATTGCATATATTATTAAAGCTCATTACATATTTTATTTATTGTAGGAGAAAAGACGTTTCGATCGATCCATTTACGATTACGCCGAGGCACCGGTGCAGTTAAAGAAAGAATGGACATTCACAGATTACGAAACGGTAACAAGCGCCAAGTAATATTTTTCATAATTGAACGGGCAACAATTGTACGTTTTTATTTTATTCGCTTCATTTTTGTTTGCAGAAGTATAGAGCGTACAGGGACAGGGAGGAAAACGATTGTTACATAGAAAAACTGGAGGATGATCTTGCCAAACAGGAACTCGTAGAGCATGAAATGCAACGAAAACAAAAATCAAAAATACTTTACGCGCCGAACGAGCATCTGACAAAGTTTGAGGTAAGAGAACGTATTTTTTTTAACGAATGTTCGTACAAAATTGTTATTACGAGATGAACAATAATTTGTTGTTTCACAGGCATGGAAAATTGCCGGTGGCAGGGTAGTTAATTTTTGTACTGGCCGTAAAATTATTTTATTACAATACACTATGCCAACGCCAGCGCGAACAATAGACCCTTTTTTCAATATACTTCCGTACGACGAAAATGATATTGTAACAAGAAGAGTAGCTGACGTAGTTTTAACACCGCTGATAAGTCGAGCGAAAAGGGAAGCCGCACTCGAAGAAAGGCAGAAATTCAATGAGAACGCGAAGCAAAATCGTTTACGTCGTCAGGTGCAACAATCCGCGGGCAAATTTCGTGGACAAACGCAGTCTCAGTATTTAAGTATCGGTAATAACGATCAGAAAAACGGCAAAGCAGAAGCCGAAGCGACTCGAGAAACTTCACGCGCAGTCGTTAGTAAGTACTGAATAACGCGCGTTCAATTAACTTAAGCATTCAATCGAAAAATATTTTCAGGTGGAAGCTATGGCATGGGTCAGGCACAGAGCATGTCCCTCGGTAGTAGCGGATGCGAGGATTGTCCGAAGTATACCGATGAAGGTGCCCCAGACAGATATGTCCAACGGCCACGTATCTCAGGTATCACGATACACGTATGTAATGAATAAAATAGAAAAAAGCAAAACCTGGCATAGTATTTTTTAGGAACTAGCGAGACTTATGCTTATCCTGGTACTTACCCATCGTATAAACAACCGGGAGATACTGCTATTCATCCCGGTATGATGATCCCTGGAACAGTCGGATATCCTAATAAAATTGCGCCAGGTACCAGTTATAACAAAATAATCGATGTTTCAGTTAAACCATTAGAGCAGTCGAGCAAACCGTATTACATACGAGACATACTATTGTATAGGTACTAGGACAACAGATGGTGTATCTCATCAAGGCAGAGTACCCTCTAGTGTAACTGGTGGACACATGGTTTATCCCGGCAATGTGCCTAGTACAGCCACAAGAGGTGATATAATTTATGTTATTCTTAGTAAGTTAATTTTATAATTAACTATAGTATAGCTGATCATCGAACTGCGCCAACAGGAACGGGAATAAATTATCCTGGAAGTATGCCTGGAAGTGGTGTACCTTATCCTGCAAGTATACCACCCGTCACAACTGGCAGTGGTACAATGTACCCTCCAGGCATAACTGGGCCTACAACTGGGGGGAACTTACCCTATCCTCGGGAAGCGCCTGGTTCTGTAACTAGAGGAAGCATGCCCTCCTATCCCGGAGGAGGACCCGGTTCTACTAGCGAAGGAAATGTACCATCTTATCCCGTAGATGCACCCGGCTCTACTATTGGAGGAGACTTACCTTATCCTGGAAGTGTACCAGGGTTCACCACTGGACGACATGCGCCTTATCCTGGAAGAGTACCTGGTGGAGGAAGTGGAGGAAACATGCAATCCTATCCTGGAGGAGTACCTGGTTCTGTAGGTGGAGGAAGTGGAGGAAACATGCAATCCTATCCTGGAGGAGTACCTGGTTCTGTAGGTGGAGGAAGTGTACATTCATATCCTGGAGGTCTGCCTGGTTCTGCAAATGGGAGAAACATACCTTACCCTGAAGGTGTACTTGGCCCTACTGGTAACGTAGCTTATCCTGGCCCTACGAGCGGAGGATATGCGCCATATCCTGACACCACACAAGGTGCTAAGGTTGAAAGTGGTTCATCCTATATAGGAGGATTACCTGTCGCTACAGCTGATAGTGGTGCAACATATATTGGAGGTGCGCCTGGCTCTAGAGCAGGCGGCGATATCATTTATCCTCCTGGTACTGCTGGTGCAACTGGGGTGACGTATCCCAGTCGTGTACCCGTCGATAGTGGTCCAGATTATTCCAGCGGTGTACCTGGTAGAACGACTGGAGGAAATGCACCTTATCCTGTGATTTTACCAGGCGCGCCAACCGATGGCAGAACCGTTTACCATGGAGGTGTTCCCGGTATTGGCGGTGGTCCAGTTCAACCGGATAATACGCAAGGTTCATTTGCGAATGAAAGACCTGGGGCCTACTATGGCGGTATTAGACCAGGTGGCGAAGAAACCGTGCCTAGTCATCTTGTAACAGATTCGAAAGCAACCGCAGACTCGAAAATGTATCCTAATGGGCAGATTCCTAGGAGTCAATACTATGGTGAAGTTCATTATCCTCCAAATGCTGGTAACACGTATCAGAATGGTGGTCCATTAGGGGTTCGACCAGGCGGAATTACTACAGGAACTACCGCTACCGATACGCGAGGCATTTATCCAAGTGGTCCAGCACCGCCGGGTGGCCAATTAACCCAAGTTGGGCATTATCCGGGAGGAATATCACCAAATATGGCAATTAATAGGGGCGCGATACCAGGCGCACCAGGATTAATCGCGACAGGTGATCATACAAGTTACCCTGGAAATCCTTTCCCAGAAGCTGCTAGAATAAATACTAATCCCAATACTATTCATGCAGGTCCAACTTCTAACACTGGTCGTGCAGGAGTTTATCCTGATGGTACCAGAATTCACACGGGACAGGACAATATGCATCTTCAGAAAGTTGGGGCTGATCAATCAGGAATCCCGTATCCCCCAGGTCACGTGAAATATCCCGATGGTAGTATGGGTCAAATCCCTGACGCAGGACAGTATTCCAACAATCGTGGAGTAATGTATCCCGGCTATTCGCAACAAGAAGGACAATATCCCGGTTCTGTGACATGGCAGGACCGAGGATTGCCAACTCCTGGTTTATTAAGGGAACCCGCATCAAGAGGAATCGATAGGCAAGAAGGTGAAAAGTATCCGAGTGAAAGGCAAGACGCAAGGCAACAATATGCAGGATTTCAGTATCCACAACATGTACCACCAGCGACAAATAATGGCGACGTTTCTCAGTATTATCAACAACCCGGTAGTCTGGTACCTGCGGAGGATGACGACTCAAATTCTCAGGCGTCTAGTTCTGTTAAACAGACCGACTCTGGTACACAAGCAAGTGCGTCGGCTCAAGGGAAATATGGTCAGGGAACATCTCAGTCTCAAGTAACTGGTACATATAGCGGTTCTGGATCATTTTCAGCGCAAGCTGGCAGCACCGATGTTAATAAAAGTGTTCAAACTGAAATTAACGGCGGCAAAGAAGGTGCTTCCAGTAATGCTCAAGGAGTGGGCGGACACGGGAAAAGTCAAGCACAAGTTCAGTTAAATCCAGACTTGGGTGCCACAACCACGGGTGCACAAAGTAGTGGCTGGAATCATGGTACAAATTCTCAGGTACAGGCAAGCTCAAGGGGCGGAATGGCGGATGCTCAAGCAAATGGCGAAGGAAGCACTTCGAGTCAAGCTCAAATTGGATTTCAACCATATCTGAAGACAGATGAAAAGCTTGAAAAACGTACGAAACCGTTCCGTGGTGGTGGAACAGCTTCCGCTCAGAGTGGAACACATGCAGGGCAATCGCAATCCCAACTGGAAGGATCCTTTCAATACGGTATTACTTACACTGGTGCTGCACAAGCGGGTTCGGGATCCGGCGCCACGGCTTCTAGGAAACCATTTAATTTTAGTCTCACGGATACTACGCTTTTCAAGCCATTTAAGCCATCTTACACTCCACAGCTTTCAAATAAAAATGATAGCGAAGCAACAAATTCGTCCTCAGATAATGATTATGAAGAGAAGTCAGACAATCTTCAACAGGGCTTACAGACGAGTTCTAGCTCCCTAAGAAAAATCATTAGAGAACCGATGAATCAAGCCACGCAAAATACAGCTACTAAACTTAACCGATCTGTCGATAGATCGCAAGCAGATGACACGGTGTACGATTACGAGGACGATTACGATGTTGAGGACTATGATAATGCTCCAATTCAACCTTCATTGAACTCGAAGTCTTCAAAGACCTATATTACTGAACAAAATGATAGCCACCATCAAGCGCAAACAATTCATGTTACAGCAGGAAATCAGTATGATGCTCAAGTGAAGCAGACTACAAACGCAGCACAAGTCGACGATATGCTTCAACCTGGTGAATCGCTATCAGGATACACTATACCGCACGGTTTCCGCGGTAGAGTAACATCTGTAGCTGGTGATAAAACTATTGCCCAAGGTGATGGAAAATCTCAGTCTCAAACAGTCGCTCTAGTTCCAAAGGAACCAAATATGATGCACGACAACAAGTCACCTATCTCAGAAATCAGATCATTAAAAACCAATCATGAAAGACTAATGGAAGATCATATTTCGATGAGAGCAAAGCAGAATAGAAATTTTGCACAAAATCAGGATCAACAAATGTCTACAGAATATACGAGACCTATGTCTAATGCATCAATAAAACCAAGTTATTACACAATAACGAACAGTGTTGCTGGTAAAATGGACGATAGAAATTCGCCAAGGAAATATGAACACCGTTATTATACGAAAAGTTCAACTTGCGGATATTTTACATTCTCCTGCAACGTTGTATATGGTTCCAATGGTAGAACAAAAATTTGCAAACCAAAAATGCCAACTTATCCCGACGGCACTCCTATGAAATGTTAAATGGGAATCACTAATTGTAAGTCTGATACTTTTTTTACTTCTTATAAAAACATTTTATTTTATTCACAGACCATTTCATATTTTTAATGATGTTAAGGAGATATCTTCCATTACGATTTAATGTTATTCTTCCTGTTTGTCTTTGCATTAATTACCGACACAACTATTTATGATCATTCATACGCTTTATGAATGTAATCATACTTGTATTCCTTTCACGCATACATACTACATATCATTTTTATTAAGGTACTGAGTGTACATTATAAATTTAATGCTCCATCAATTTTTATTATCTATCCCCTTCTATTAATAAATCGTATATTAAACAAATAAACGGTTCTATTTACTATTTTTCTTCGATTACGGATTACATTACTAATAAATATTGATAATATTTTCCTTAAATCGACTACAGTTGAATACGAATTTAAATAAGTCATTAAAATTAATACATTCACTACTACACAATATAGACATAGATACAGTCATAAATTTTAAACCTTACGTTAGAAACTGTAATCATAAATATCAGGTATCATAAGTGGTACAGATTATCTCTCATGATCTAGCTTCACCAGTCTTTAGGTAAGTGGCAAAATTTCTAATTACATAATTTGTGTTATGTACACTATTTATATACATACAGGAAAAATATTTAAAACAATACATTGGAATGTGAATCTCCGCCAATAAAAACGATATTTTAAATATTCATAAAAAGATCGAAGACATTATAAAACTGTTAATGTATTAATGTATACATATAAATATATATACACATACGTACAATGTTATAAAAAATTAGTGAAAAACAAAAGCAATTAATAATACAAACTTAAATAATATTGTAGTACACGCAATAATACAATACTGAAATAGGCAGTGGTTGTTCACTATGTAAGCTCGCGTTTTAAATAATTGGTCTTACTTATTCTATACATTTAACAGCTTTTTGCATAATTTAAAAGTACCAACTAATCGACTGGTGTACGCACCTTGATAAATGGAAGAAAAAATGTTTTTCACATTCCAAGTTCTACATTCATTATGGCTCAAATTAATTCAAACATTTTTATGGTAATGATTGAATACTAGGCTTCCCGAGATTAATACTCTGAAATAGTATTTAACAAATTGCAATTATACAAATTAAATTCATTCTCACATTAAAATATTAATAGGTACCATTTGTTAATTTGCCATTATTGCCCCCAGATATTTTATCTCCAATATGTTCTCCTGCTCCTGCTTCTACTGTGTAAGAATCGGTACTGGAAACAAATGAGCAATTGTGAATAGATATTTCATAGAATACAGACGCGTGTTCTAGTAAAAGCATTAATAAATGTTGCTGATCTCTACCTATTTCGAAAATGTTCTAACTGTACATTAGCCGATTCTAACTGTTCCAAAAGATCTTCATTTGCCCGGTGCAATTTGCGAACACTATTAGTCGCTGCATCTACCTCATCCTGCGCTGCCGCTAACTCTTTCTTTAATTCTTCTACTCTTGCCCTTACTCTTTTTACTTCTGCCTCGTATTGTTCTGATCTTCTCATTGCATGCAAAAGTTCTGTGGTTTTCTCTTCCAAAGACTTTTTTAGTATTGTCTAGAAATATTTAATTCAATTAGTACGTACAAACACGAAAAATTAATATAGTATGCTTCAACTGTAATGTCTATAAACAGTACAAACCATATTTCGCACCAAAAAGTCTTGTTGCAATTGCCTGGTATCGCCGTCAGACGTAGAAACGGGCCGTGATCGTCGACTTTCAATTCTTTCTTGTAAGTCACGTATTTCATTACGAAGTTGCTTGTTTTCACGTTCTAAGGAAATCTTTTCCGTTTCCAAACGTTCACGTTTTCCCCATTCAGCTGCATTTTCTGCTTGCAGTTTCTCTAACTAAAATCATACAATTAGATGCAACGGGCAAGATATTGGTGGTTTAAGAAATTTACACGCTTGTTAATTGCAGAATTTACTTCAGCCCGTAGTTCAGATAAACGACGGTTCATTCCTTCTCTACTTGAAGCTTCATCGATTATATCAGCTTGCACATCACTAATCTCAATTTGAAAACGATCTTTCAACTCAAGCAATTCCCTGGTATTACTTTCCTCCAATTCTTCGCATTGTTTTTTTAGTTGTATTACTTCCGCTTTTAATTTCTCTATGCCACAATGCAAAGAATTCTTTTCCCTAATAAAACGATTCAAAATTAATTTAATTCATTGACCTTAATTTATTTGTCGAACAAAATTTATTATAGTCTTACTGTCTATCCAACATTTCTTTTGCATAAGATTCATTGGTGCATGCTTGTAACGATGACTGATTCTTCTCGGTACTATCTGCTATGGAACTAGAATCTGTAACCAATCTTGCAATATCTTTATCTATTGTATTAATCGAGCTTTCTTTGTATAATTCCACGGCATGCTTTGGCACTGCAGCTTGTAACACATATTCTTCGATGTCTCTGTCTGGCAAGGTGTTATGATTACCCATGCAAGCTGTTGATTCTTCCTGGGAAATTTTGCAAGTAAGCAAATCTTTTGGAGCATTTAAGTTTTCACTTCGTTCGACAGAATTATAAAATTTCAATAATTCATCAATACCCAATGTACATCTTAATTGTGGATCCGATTCTAAAACTGTAAATATTTGTTGATCAAATTGTCCAGCATGTTTTAACAGTATCATATGTACTTTTTCCATCTCCTTCTTTAATTGCTCATTCTGTAGCTCGAGTTCCTGGCATTCATGTTTATAACTATTTGCATCCTTCACAGCAATTTCTAGCTTTGTTCTAAGCTTCTTTGCTTCTTCTCTGGCCATCTGTCTTTCATTACGTACTTTGCTCCATTTCTCGCGCCAATTAGCTGTACAATCTGCCCACCATTTCAATGTTTTCTCCATTTGAGCAACTCTCGCTCTTGCTTCCTCGAGTTCTCTTTGTCGTGATGCCTGAAAGTAATAATTATGTATACGCATATTTACTCTTATAAATGAATACCATATTAAATATCACAAGTTTATTAGCTGTGTGTATTGACGCAGGGGTCAATATTTATACTCTCGTTTATGCTAAAAGAGAAACAGATAGGAGATATTTTTTCATTTCCATATAGGAAATAGGGAAAACAAAATATAGTAGAAACGATAAAAGTAAAGAGTAGAAACAATTACCTCATTGGTTTCCCATTCACTGTCCACATACCGTGATGAGGATGGCACATTGACATCGTGTTCCCTCATGTATCGACGAGAAGACGTACCACTGGCTGTTGATTGTGCCATGATAAATGAAAATATAACCTATGAAGCTACTTAATAATTCATAAACGAAAATACAGTGGACGCGAAATATGTATTTAGTGTTCCAACAAAAATCGCTTTTCGAATTAATAGGTTATCCCACTATCTTATTTACACCTGTATTCGCATTATATTAAAAATAGCCAGCAATCAAAACAGAATTTCTTTATAAATTTTAATCTTTATACAACACACATATTCATTCAAGCTGACATTTGTATTATCTGTATATAACATACACATACCCACGCGCGCACGCGCATGCGCATGCGGTATAGTATACGAGTAGTATGCATGAAAGCTGTCCATACGCATCTGGATTGTATCCACTTGGTAAACAGAGACAGTGCAAGCACAAATAGATCTATTTTCTTTCATTTACATTCATTTTATATTGGTGCACAAGTTAAATATAAAAATGTATGTCCAAAAAGTTATATGTAGGTAACTGTATGTAAGACAAACAGTTAATAATTCATATAAAACAGTTTGGAGTTCGGTAACCTAAAATAAAGTTCGACGACGTCTGCATGCGTAGTGTATAATTTTCGTGCCACAAATTTCATTGTTGACTTGTTATGTACGACGATATATCCAACATTTCAGGATTCTATAAATACCGACGCGCTGGGTACTATAATATAAAAAGGAAAAAAGGGAAACAATTATACTTCATGAGTGACTTTAATTAAAGATTGTGACATGTTCGACAGTGATTGTTTATGTTACGAAATAAACAGTGTTTTTCACGGAGTTCGGTGAACTGTATTAGAAACTTATATTTCATTCACGGGTAGAGAACTTGTATAAAATAGAACGATGAATACCGTAAAGAATAATTGCGAGATTGGAAACGGACTGGACGATCTTGGTATACCCGGGCAAAGTTTTTTAAGGGACGCTTTAACGAGTTGTACAGATCCGTTGAAAGCAATCGAAGAATTCCAATTAGAAAATGGTGTATTATTACCATCGTTAAGGCCTATGTTACCTTTGCTCGATCTCCATGGCGTAAGAAGATTAGACTTTCACGCGTCTGTGCTTGAGGAATTAAGAGAAAAATTGGTAAAAAGAATTAACGAAATTGGCACAGACAGAGCGGACAAAGGTTCTACGGGAGACAAAAGATTGAAAGAGTTGTTATCAAAAAGTTTTCCAGCTGTTAGAGTCTCGGCATTAAGGCCGGTTGTTATGTGTATTCTAAGAAATACACCGCACATAGAAGATAAATACTTGCGAGTGCTTGTTAGAGAAAAGGAATTATACAATGATGCAGATACCGAAGTTAAGCGACAAATATGGAAAGACAATCAGAGTCTGTTTGGAGACGAAGTATCTCCATTATTTAGCCGATATATAATTGAAAAGGAGCAAATACTTTTCGATCATCGAAATTTAAATAGTCTATTCTTCACACCCTCTCCCAAGGTATATCACGAATAAATCTTTAACGCAAAATGTTTTTATTTTACGTAATTATATAATTTATGTATTTAGGTGAGAAGGCAAGGCGAGGTTGTACAAAAATTGGCTCATATGATTGGACATAGCGTAAAATTGTATGATATGGTATTACAGTTCTTAAGAACATTATTCTTACGTACAAAGAATATACATTATTGTACATTGAGAGCTGAATTATTAATGGCGTTACATGACTTAGAGGTGAGCTCGCATTATATTTAATTAAATTCTTTAGTGTTATATGCAAGATAAATATAATAATAAGATTATTGAATATCTAGGTACAAGACATTATTTCTGTTGATCCGTGTCACAAATTTACTTGGTGCCTTGATGCATGTATCAGGGAAAAAAATGTTGACATTAAACGATCCAGAGAGTTGCAAGGTTTCCTGGATAGTATTAAGGTACACAACACGATAAGTTTGCATTTAATTATACTACATCTTTAGATACTATTGATAGAAAAGTGAAATGATCTACAGTTTTTTTTATATAGAGAGGACAGGAACAAGTACTGGGTGATTTGAGCATGATATTATGCGACCCGTATGCTGTGAATTTTCTGGCTAGTAGCGCGATTAAAATTGCGCTTCATTTGATAAACGGCGAAGCACTGCCCAGAGAAAATGCGGTCCTTGTATTGCTGCTCAGAATGCTTGCATTAGGTTTGTCTGCTTGGCAGATGATCGATTCGCAAGATTTCAAAGAACCGAAATTGGATAGCCAAGTTGTTACAAAATTTTTACCAGCACTTATGTCCTTAATGGTACATATGTTTGTATATATTATAATAAGAAGTACTAACTTTAAAATATACGGAGCAAAGCCTATGTCAAAAATTCGTTCTATTCCCAGGTGGACGATCAAATAAGACAACTCAATTGTAAACTTCCACCCGATGAGAGAGAAAGTGCAATAGCCATAATAGAACATTCTGGTCCTCCACCAGATGCGTGTCAAGCATATGCACAACTTTCAGGTGTTGCTGCTGTTTTATCTATGTATTACGCACTACATGTGGGAGGTGGTGGTGGTGTAGGCAGAGGAAGAGGAGATGCTAGAGGCTTAATGAGAGTATTAGCTACTTTACCAAATTGTCAAGCACAACGTGCATTCGAGGATCCATTTTTGCACACCTTGGTGAGCTAATAGAACTTCAAACTTACGTAAATTCATAAAATTTACTGTAACAATAATTACACCAAGCCAAATTAAACTTCTGCAGGTATCTTTATTGATATTGAACATGGCTGACGAGTTTTCTAATGAATCCTTCTGTACTGTCATATTTGACGAGTTCTTCCTAGCAGGATTAGGCAGAGATAATGTTACAAGGCACTTATTAAAATTACTGTGGTACATCCATCCAAAATTGCCACCGACTCGTTTGCATACATTAATGAAAGCACTTCAACCAACTAGCCAAGTAAGAAATCGTAATTTAAAGATATATTTGTAATTCTTGTATCTCATTTATAATTACATTTATTATTTAAGCATAATGAAGCAGTGCACAATCTTTATGAAGCTGTACGTGATAAAATTGGAAATCGTTCAACAGAGGATCAATCAGCAACAACAGCACAAATGGATACACTTGGGATTGAATGCCCAGCTTCTCCTCTTACCGTTGTACCTACACCACCTTCTTGTTCACTTTAGATACAAAGTAATGCAATGTCTTACATTTGAACATTTCAAGCTATATGATCTATTAATTTGTCTCATAATCAGTTCTATTTTCCAAATTTTATATATTTTCTTCGACCTTGCTAAATGAATTTAAAAATAAACTAACAACATTTCTAATTCTATATATACATACGTAGTCCTAAATACGAAATTGATTTAATTTTTATTTTACTTATATCTAATATCTAATATATCTTAGGCATATATTTTTGATAAAACAAAAGTAGGCATACTTATATGAAGATTATAGTATATATAAATAATTATAGTACATTATTAAACCACGCCAGAATTCGTATCGTTATTTGTGTTTAATATTTCGATATTATGGGTTAACTCTGTCACTAATCTCTCTAAATAATTTGAATCTAGCTTATATGACATCAAAATCATTGAAATGTACATTGTTGCCTGTTTGGTGGATGGTAAAAATTTCAGTTGTGGATCCATCATGCTCAGCCTGCATAAAATTAATTCAGGTATTAATCATTTTTATTCTATTCACATATTCGTTATATACCAAGTTACTTACATTTTAATAATAATAAGACCGACAAGAGTCCATTCAGCCGTTTTAAACATAATATTTGCAGCAGACAGCGAAAACGTATTAACTAATGCTTTAATTAAAGCGCTCTTCTCATTGTTATATACATATTGTGGTAAGTTGTTACTATTCAAAGCTCGTAATAAATCAGGCAGTCTATAACAAAATAATAATGAACATTAAAATTGATAAAAAAAAGTTATACGTTAACAATATTAAACAATTCAAGAAAAATATCGTACATTCTATTCAGTTTATCTAGAAAAATTCTTCGTCGAAGAGTTTTAGACGCATGTGCATCCGTTAAAGGTAATACTGGTATAAAATCGTTATCCTTGGAAGCTTCGGAAATGCTCTCAGGATTTTCTACAACCGTGCTGCCCATGTAAAATGCTCGAACCTAAAAATGATTACATTAATAACGAATTATTTTTTAGTTTTCAATTACACTTACTTTTAGTTCGATTTTTTTTCCTTCTTCTCGAAGAATGGACATGTGGGGTAATGGTTTTAAAATACTTGTACTTAAGTCTGTACGATCATCTTTTTCATCTTCTAGCTGTAATTTATTTAACTTTTTGCATAAATGTAAGTATCTATCGCGCTGAAATATGTTATCTAGCAATCGATTTTTAACATCTTCTTCTCCTGTCAATAAACGAATGGTATCTTCCGTAATCCATTCCTTCACACTCTGCTCAATATGCATTGCAAGATTATAAAATTCGTTTGATTGTTTCTCTGTAACAGAATTCTTTCGTTTTAAGCCTTTAGGTTTACATTTGTGCATTCTTTGTACACGATCATTTGTATCGTTAATAGTATGTGGCTTGTCAGTCTTATCTTTTGTTTCTAATTTATCAACTAAATCCTGTTTTTTATTTTCTACATCTTCATTTACATCTGCATTTAAAGAAATTACATCTTTATTTAAGTCTTTGGTATCTCTGTTTATTGTACAATCTAATAAAGTATTTTCCTTGGGCACAGACAAATTTGGAATAAACTTATCGCTTATACAGTCTCCAATACTATCATTCTCATGTTCCGAATTTGGCAAATCTTGAATACCTCTAGATTTTTCATCAAAATTTCTTCTCAAAGACTTCTCTTTTGAAGCATCTTTTCCCTCAAGAATATCATTTATTTTTGTAGTTTCATTATTTGTTGGAGATACTTCTATAGAACATTCATCATCTGCTTTCACTTCCATGCATGCATTAAAAGATGTATTGTCTGAATTCTTACAAGTGTCACTTTTTAACAATTTGTCTTTATTTTCATGATCCGATACTAAATTGATATCCCTCACATCAATTTCATCTCCAGGAATACTCTTTTCCAATTCATCTTTAGCTGATAGCAATTTGAATGTCGGTATTTCTTCTTTGTCTCTCAACCAAAGTGGGCTAGTGAGCATTTGCTCTAAAAGATAATTAGAGGCTCCGTAGCAACGTGAGCTACAAAAATTTTTACGCCGAGTTACATCATAAACTTTGTTTTTCTTTGTCGATATATGATATCGTTGATTGATCATTGTTGTTAATACTTTGCCGCATAATATGTAGCCGCAGAGTCGAATTATAGCCCTCTCTTCAATTGCATCTTCCATGTGACTTTTATTAATATACCTTAACTGTGAAAACATAAAACAATATAATATACATATTACAAACGTTTGTCAAACCTTTGCACACAAAAGGATAATCTCGCTAACCATTCTGTTTAAGCCTCGGTTACTAATGCGCGGTCTCTGAGACAGATGTAGCCGATACTTTATACTTACATTGCTCAGAAGCCACAAAGAATCTACGTCTGGTTCTAAAAGTTGTGCAACGATTGCGAGAGCTTTAGCATCGCATTGTTTTTTCTTAATTATTGCTAGTTGCATTTGTGCCTTGCTTAAACAAAAACAACAGGAAAGATCAGGAAATATATCCAACACTGTTTTTGTATTATATTTATTGCAAGGAAATGTAATTTTTGCAAATATCTTCATGAGAAAACGAATCTCACCTCATTTTTTTCTTGACCTTCTTTCGCTCAAGAATTTCCTTTTTCGCAGAAGTTGTCTCCATTGTCAAAAAAAATTAGAAAAGAATATTTATTCTGCACCACTGTACAGAACTCGCCAGCTATTATTCGGCCTTGTTGCGCTAATCATAAAACTTAGTAGTTTCATGGAAAAGACATGCCTGGAAAAAGTGACATAAGAAAATTCCTATTTTCTAGGAACAGTTAAAATATATATTTACGAGGCATTTCTTTAATTTTTATAAAAACTACTCCCTTGAATAGATTATATTTGTCATGAAATATTAGATATTCAAAGAGAAAATGCAATGAATGAAAAACCTTTTCTCAACGAAAATAATATTATCTATATGTTACGATGCTTATACTACTAGATGCAGAATTATTGATTCGCTCAATTTTATTTAATCGCGTTTCAAATTATGAATGGGCAAAGAAAGTGCATTCTTCCCATTGATTCGGAAAATGTTTAATGCTTGTCCTGCTTTTGTCCACTAAACGGACGACCACTATTTGAAGGTGGCCAACATGGTGGTAATATTAATTAAGCGAAATCTAAGGAAATATAATTATTTCCGCACCCGTAACGATTTCTTAAGAAAATTCAATTCATATCCATTTTCCTGCCTCAATATATATATATATATGGAAAGTATTTATTACAAACATGTGAAAAAAAAATCCTAATATATATTAGTAAGAAAATTTAATGAATTTTTAGTTAGAGAACGTGAACGCACTCTGGTGGTGACTTAAAGAATCCTTCAACCGGCTGTCGTATAGAGGCAGAAGTCTACCGAAGTAAATGGAAAAAGAGACCAGTAGAGTGTGACTGGTTGTATGGTGTGATCTTGGAGTAGTGTTACGTTTTCAGTATTATCTTGTTGTGCTCGCCATGACGTTGGTTTGAAATTGTATTTGAAAATATTAATCCCAATGTTGGTCGCAGGACTGTGCCAATGTAGTTTTCATGCTTTTATCGAGGAGAGAATCCTTGGAGGCAATTCGTGGATACCGAAGAAAGCTTCAAACACGTTTGAAGCTTTCGAGGTCGTATTCATGGAACTATGAACCTGGACTCGTTGTCTTTTACTTTGTCACAAATCAGTTATTTGGTTGCGAATTTAAATAAGAAAAATTTTCGGGACAGCTGCCAAGAAATATCAGTTGTAAGTAGGGAGAAAAAAAACCTGTTGTACTAACTGCATCTCTTATGCCCACCCCTTCCACATTCTGTTCATTACACGCCGTCCTCGAAACAGCAGCGCAATATGTTTCGCGAATTTTATTACGGGTTCCATTTAATTTTAATTACTAAGATAAACTTTCTCATCAAGAAGATTAAACGCGGTTTTATATGCAAATTAATGCACATATTCCGCAATTATTGGCAATTTGATATTCACGCGGCACAAAATACATCTTGAACTTAGCCTCTTTTCGCAATTTGTATGTGTTCCAACGTATTATTTCGAACGATGAAACTACAGATTTTTTTTAATGCACGTTCCTAATACCTTAATAGTAATACTAGCTTTCACTTACGTAGCGAATATGAAAAAAAAAATACATGACATGATTATTTCGATAATGGTCACTGAATCGTTTTGTAATCTTTGTTTTTCTCCTTTTTTCTTTCTTATTACTGAAACTATAACAATATCTTAGAGGTTGTATTTAGACGCCTTGATATTTACATAATTATTTTCTATGTAACGAACGTTTTTCTCCTGTTCTAAAGTTCACTATTATATTATATTATAGCTGGTGCAGTGGAAGGGTTTGGAGGCAGACAGACATTTGCTGCGCTCTTTACTCTCTTGCATCGACTATTCAACTGGAGAACCTCCGGAATTAAGTGCAAAAGATTACTATCAAGTGCAACTTCTGAAACAAGAGTGCACTAACCTTCTTAGCAAACCTTCTTTTATTTCTAATCTGTGCTTTGCCATAGACCATCCATTTCATCAACAAAAGGTTTATTTTACTTTTTATTTAGGTTAAGGTTATCCAGATTAGTATGTGTATGTATATGCGCGTACATAATAGCTATACACATATTTAACAGACAGATACCAAAAAGTTTCACTATGTTATAAGACCTTGCCGAATGAACAACTCTTATTTATTTTAACTTTACTTTTCCAGACTTTGAATCCTTCGTCAAAGTTTTTTTTACGCCTTAAGAAAGTACTCGGCTTAACAGTGGTACAAGAAGTTGCATTTGCAATTGCTTTGCTTCATTCTGAGAATACAGAAATTCGTACATTAGCTCTAGAGCACGTACAAAAGCAACTGCCCGAGTTAATAAAAAATTATATTAATTCTGAAACAAGCAACAGACATCACGAGGAGGGATTGCACGATTCTTTGCCCGAGGTCCTTCATCTTATATTATCCCAAGCTTTTCATTCAGCCAATCAGTTTGGCCTTCCATCAGAAGCAAAAGAAAAATTTCTCAAGAATTTAAGGCGCGATTTTCCCCGTGAGCTGGTACCAGTGGTGCTAGCACCACTCTTGTACCCAGACAACGGGGAAACTCCGCAACCCAAAATCGAACTAAACATGGCTGTCAACCAAATGGTAAAATGAATATTAATACTTGTGTGAATATTCTTTAATATTGAAAATTTGAACTTGCAAAGTATACAAAAACATTTCTTTTTAGGATGGTAATTCTCTAGTAGAATTGATTATGGAATTAGGATATGGATTCACTAGCAGCGTCGAAGAATGCAGATCAGCCTTAGCTGGCCTAGGAGCTCGAGAGATATCTCCAGCATGTGCCGCCAGAGTTTTAGCTCATATGGCACGTAGCTGTAACAATCTGGACGATGCCGGTGGATTGCAATCGTACTGGGGTAATTCGGGAGCTGCGCAAGATGCAAACAAAGAAAAGTCAGGCGATGGAGTTGCTCCTACAACATGGAATGTTGAAATTTTTGTTCAAGCTTTAAAAGAAATCGTAAGTGTTTGTAATTATTGTTCGGCATTCTCGCATAATGAATCGATGTTAGATCTACGAATTTAATTTAATTGTATGCGTTATTCCAGCAATCAACATTATCATGGAATGAAGTAATTGTTAAATTAGATCACGGTGAATGCGTTATTAAAGACAGACACGGATTGAACTTGTTGATCACAGGATTAAGATTGGGCTTACAACATCAAGGATACCCACCGGATATGTTTCCTGTAGAACTTTTCTATCGTCACTGGGATAATATAGAAGGGCAGTTTTCTTTAGTACAGCAAATTCTAAAGTGCCCCGATATATTTTGCTTTGCCGATTATCCGTATCACTCTGTAACTGTTGATGTATTGAAAGCAGCACCGGAAAGCGATAGTAAGGAAGCACAAACTTGGAGGTCTTTAAATGTAGTGGAATTACTGTTGCATATGGCAGAAAGAGGACTATATGGACCGGTTCAAGAAATATTTAAATGGCCGATTCAACATTGTCCCGATGTTCTTGTACTAGCATTATTACAAATCAATGCTCCCATCACTATACTCAGGCAGGAATTACTTAGTACATTGATGCCTATTTTTCTTGGAAATCATCCAAACTCGGCTGTTATTTTGCACCATGCATGGCATGGAAATACAGTTAAAATAAAATCTATCATTATGCATGCTATGGCCGAATGGTATATACGCGGAGATCATGATCAAACAAGACTATCTCGTATTCTTGACGTTGCTCAAGATCTTAAGGCATTAACTCACTTATTGACTGTACAGTCGTATCCCTTCGTTATTGACCTGGCCTGTTTGGCTTCAAGGAGAGAGTATTTAAAATTAGAAAAATGGTTGACGGATAAAATCAGAGAACAGGGAGAAGTTTTTGTTACCGCTTGCGTAAAATTTTTACAACGACGTTGCCCCCAAGTAATGGGACCTGGAATAAAAGAAGATCTTACGGTACCAAAAGCAAGCCAACTGCCACAAGAAACATTAACAACAATGCTTGCTTGTTTGCAAGTGTGCGCTGGGTATGTATCATTATTTTCATCCAAAACCTTTTGCACATAATACGGATATATACACGTAATAACTTAACATTACTAAGAAAGCAATCCCTTAAAGTAGTGTATCTCAAGAATGTTCTGAGGCAATTATGACAATGGTACAAAACTGCAGTCTGATGTTGAGTAAAAGTACAATGAGCAGACCACCTCCGCCTGGAGTTTTGCGGCATCGTGGACTGGAACCGTTTAATCCAGCTACTTTAGGAGGACAGGTATTAATTTGAAGAAAATTCTAACTATATCAACTATATTAAATTTGCATTAACGTGCATTCTACTTGAATTTTTCAGCTGTTTTCCTCAAAACAAGTAGATCCGCTTGGAAATTTAAGCTCAAGTCTTGCATCTATGGGTTTAGGATCCAGTCTTGGACCACCGAGCAGCTCTGCGTTTAATTTGCCAGGTGCCCTTGGGCCTCTAGTATCGGCACCTGGTTCTCCGTCTCGCCTTATGGGACCTTCTCCGAGTCCATTTCCAATGTTACCGCTATCTTCGCAACTACATTCAGGACCAGTTGGTACTCAAGGACCGTCAGTTTTACCAGGCAGTACAACGATCGGAGGACTAGGACGGCTTGGCCCACCAGCGGGAATTGAGAAAGCAAGAATACCTGAGACGTCGAACTTATTTCCCGATATGGCTCAAAATGTTTCGAAAGAAATTGAAGACGAAGCAAACAGTTACTTTCAACGTATATACAATCATCCGCCACATCCAACCTTGTCAATCGACGAAGTCCTTGACATGTTGAAAAAATTTCAAGATTCTGGTAGCAAACGGGAGAGAGAAGTATTCAACTGCATGTTGCGAAACTTATTCGAGGAGTATCGATTTTTTCCTCAATACCCCGATAAAGAATTACAAATTACGGCACAATTATTTGGAGGGATTATTGAGAAAGGATTGGTTAATAGTTATGTGACACTGGGATTGGCTCTGAGATTTGTATTGGATGCACTTAGGAAAGCAGAAGGCAGCAAGATGTATTACTTTGGCATAACAGCTTTGGATCGTTTCAAGAGTCGTTTAAAAGACTACCAAACATACTGTGAGCACGTCAGGGCAATTCAACATTTCAGTGAGTTCCCACCACATTTAATTGAGTATATAGAATATGGATTACAGGGGCAGGAGCCTCCCACAAGACCACAAGGTCCAGTTCTCCCAAAAACTCTAGCAGCTATGCTGGCACCAGTTACTACACCATATAAAACTATTACAACAACAACAATAACAACAAGTACAACTCAAACGAAATCGTCTACAACCCCAACGACATCTCTCTCGGCTCGTGTAAGTAAAATTACAAATTGTAGAATTGGCTAATATATTTTTATTGTTACTGAGCATATTGGTTTTAATTTTAGCCTTCCATTGCTAATGCAACGAACATTGACACGTTATTAGTTGCAACGGATAAAGAAGAGAAGATTACATCACCACCGGAAGCTTTGCAAGATAAAACAGCATTCATCTTTAACAATCTTAGCCAGCTCAATTTGCAACAAAAATGTGACGAAATTCGAGAAATTGTAACAGAAGAATATTGGCCTTGGATGGCACAATATCTAGTAATGAAACGTGCAAGTATAGAATTGAATTTCCATGCACTGTATTCAAACTTTCTGGACTGCTTAAAGCTGCCGGATGTGTATAAAATGGTTACCAGAGAAACATTTAGAAACATAAAGGTTTTATTACGAAGCGACAAAGGAATAGCAAATTTTTCCGATCGTTCGCTTTTAAAAAATTTGGGTCACTGGCTGGGCATGCTAACTCTCGGCAGAAATAAACCCATTTTACAAATTGATATAGACTTAAAAAGTTTACTTGTCGAAGCATATCACAAAGGTCAACAAGAACTTCTTTATGTAGTACCCTTTGTTGCTAAGGTACTTGAAAGCTGTGCGAAAAGTCGTGTTTTTCGTCCACCGAATCCCTGGACAATGGCAATTATGAACGTACTGGCAGAATTGCATCAGGAACCTGATTTAAAGCTCAATTTAAAATTCGAAATCGAAGTACTATGCAAGAATTTGAGTATTGATGTTGCAGAATTAAAACCTGCGGTCTATCTAAAAGATCCGGAAAAGTTACGGAATTTGGAATATCAGTTGTCTCATCCTAATAAAAAAGCTGAATCAAATAACAATCAGCAACAGCCTCAAGTTCCGATTGAAGAATTGGTTGGTCCTACGTCAACTGGAACTATTGTCCCACAAGCAGCTCCAGTAAATACAACACCATCTTTGCCCACTGGCCCGCCAGAGCCACGTTTTAATTATATGGATATATCTGTAACAGGCATTGCCAATATTTCTCAGCACATCACTATCAACAATAACCTACCGTTGTTCCAAACGCATCCACATTTGAAGCAGTTTGTACGTCCAGCTGTGGAAAGGGCAATTCAAGAATGGATTCACCCAGTAGTTGATCGATCGATCAAAATAGCCCTAACCACTAGCGAACAAATTGTAAGAAAAGACTTCGCGCTAGATCCTGAAGAAGTTCGAATGAGAACAGCGGCCAGGCACATGGTCCGCAACTTAACTGCTGGCATGGCTATGATTACTTGCCGTGATCAAGTTTTAGCATCCATCAGTACAAATTTGAAGCAAGCTTTTCTAACGGCAATGATGGGCACTACACCACAGCAAAAAGAACTTGCAGAGCAAGCAGCTAATGTAGTGGCCGCAGACAATATGGAACTTGCTTGTGCGTTTGTACAAAAGACTGCCATTGAAAAGGCCATTCCAGAAATGGATAAGCGTCTATTAAATGAAATTGAACTACGAAAGATTGCACGACAAGAAGGAAGAAGATACTGTGATCCATTAGCTAAATATCAAGCTGAACGTATGCCCGAACAAATAAGATTAAAAGTAGGCGGAGTGACGCCTCAACAAATGGCGGTTTATGAAGAATTTGCGAGAAATATTCCAGGATTTTTACCACTATCTGAACGAGACACACAATCTCTACTAATGCCGAAACCTGTTACCGTATGTATCCTATGCTATATGCTTTTCATTGTTATGTACCGAAGTAATTGCTTACTATGTACGAAATTATTTTCTTCTTTTCAAGGAACCTGCCGTAACTGCATTCGCTGCAAATCCAGCGGTTGCAGTAGCTACGGCACAACAGGTCGCGGCATACGCAGCTGCAGTGAGTAATGATGAAGTTGGAGCTATGTTAGAGAAGCTCGCAGCTGAAGTCGAAGTGTTACTTGCTGCGATGGGACCAGCTGCACCGCCACCACAACATGCTGCTCTTCATAGCCTCTTAGAATCTATCATTCTGACACGAAGATCAAGAGATGCTGGCGCAGCTATGGCATTACTTAAGAAGGTATGTATATACGCCATTTATTAACTGTGACAATTCGTATTTCATCGGAATATCTGATCTGTACATTATTAATTTTAGGCTGTAGAAGGTTTGCTAGATGGGCCGACCATTTCCAGTGGTGTGATAGATTCAGAAATTATACTACGGTACAGAGAACTTCATTTACGTATTCTGAAATGTCTTCAAGATCCACGTGCCTATGGCATGCAATGGACAAACAAACATGTCACTCGGTGTTTAACAGAGTGCAGAGAAGAGTTTCGATATAATTTTGAAGCAGTCGATTATCTTATCAGGTACTATTGTTTTCACGATACAACATTATTATATTATTAAAGTAGTGGTGAATGATTGAACGAAAGTATAACATTCCCATTATTATTTTCAGGTCTCATTTAATTAGTCTTCCACAGTATGATTTAGCTTTAGCCCAAGCTATGGACTCTGGAAGCGCCATGGCAACAACGCTTGCTATGCAATTGGTACAACTTTATTTAATTGATGAAAGACAGACTACGCATGTTACCGAATCTGATCTATTTCACACAATTGAAATACTTGCCAGAATGGCTCATCATAGAGCAGCGCCTGAAGGGTTATTATCAATAATATAATAATAGTAAGAATTATTAATGCGCTGATCGATTCAAAATAAATTAAAATAAAATTTGTACATTTGTAGGGTATTTCTCTTCACTCTAACATGTCTAATAGAAACGTTACGCGCTAACCATGATCCAGGTGTTTTAGCAGACAGAGCCCCTGCCGGCCCCACAGCACATATTCATTCTGGAATTCTACAGGTGAGAGTAAGTAAATACTGCCAAATTCGAGGCGTAGAGAACATGCTTTTGTATTTACCATTTATGTTATTTATTTATTTCTGTTTTTTTTTCCTGTTTTTAGGCGCGTGACTTTGATGACCCACCGGGATTGATGGAGAAAACAGAATATCTGTTACGCGAATGGGTCTCAATGCATCATAGCCCAACTCATGCTCGTGACCCTACGAAAGCATTTGGAATGTTTGTTCATCAAATGAACATTCACGGAATCCTTAAAACTGACGATCTCATAACAAGATTTTTTAAATTAAGCACTCAAATGTGTGTTGATCTGTGTTACCGTGCTTTAGCTGAAACAAATGCTGCACCGTCTGTTGTTCGTGCGAAATGTTTCCATTCGTTGGACGCTTTCGTCCGTTTGGTCGCGTTGTTGGTCAAACATTCTGGTGATAGTACAAATACCCACACAAAAATCAATTTACTAAACAAGGTTTTGGGAATCGTTGCCGGTGTATTACTGCAGGATCATGAAATACGAGGAACTGATTTTCAACAATTACCCTATCATAGAATCTTCATTATGCTCTTCTTGGAGCTGTGCGCCCCTGAGCCCGTACTGGAAGCAGTCAATTATCAAGTATTGACTGCTTTCTGCCATACGTTACACATACTTAGACCAGCCAAAGCTTCAGGATTTTGTTATGCTTGGCTAGAGTTAGTTTCGCACAGAGTTTTTATTGGTCGTATGCTTGCAATTACACCGCAACAAAAATGTTGGGGCATGTATGCGCAACTTCTAATCGATCTGTTCAAATACCTTGCACCGTATCTTCGGAACGCTGAACTTGCAAAGCCTGTCACTTTGTTGTACAAAGGAACTCTCAGAGTATTGTTGGTATTGCTCCACGATTTTCCTGAATTTCTTTGCGACTATCATTATGGATTTTGTGACGTGATTCCACCTAATTGCATACAAATGAAAAATCTTATTTTAAGCGCATATCCGAGAAATATGCGTCTACCTGATCCATTTACACCGAATCTAAAGGTTGATATGCTACAAGAGATAGCTCACGCACCACGAGTTTTGACTAATTTTGCATCTATGATACAACCATTGAGTTTCAAAAAGGAACTCGATTCATATCTGAAAGCACGCGCACCAGTTACTTTCCTATCTGAATTGCGCAGCAATTTACAAGTGTCCCAAGAAGCCGGTGTTCGCTACAACATTCAGCTGATGAATGCTCTAGTACTTTACGTTGGAACACAAGCAATAGCCTTTATTCGCAGTAAGGGACATACGCCAAATATGTCTACTATCGCACACTCTGCACACATGGATATATTCCAAAATCTGGCAGTGGATCTTGATACAGAAGGTCGCTATTTGTTCGTGAATGCTATTGCGAATCAATTACGATATCCCAATAGCCATACGCATTACTTCAGTTGTACACTTCTGTACTTGTTTGCTGAAGCTAATACAGAAGCTATACAGGAACAAATTACGAGAGTCCTTCTCGAAAGACTTATTGTAAATAGACCTCACCCATGGGGTCTTCTTATTACCTTCGTTGAATTGATAAAAAATCCAACATACAAATTCTGGACGCACGAGTTCGTGCATTGTGCACCGGAAATTGAAAAGTAAGTGTTTATAATATAGTTTGTTCATATTACTATAGTCTTTATTGACATTCCTGCAATTTAGACGTATAATTAATTGTTAAATCTGTCTCGTTCCAGATTATTCGAGTCAATAGCTCGATCGTGCATGGTTCAAAAGCAAGTGCAGCCGACTCCTGAACCGGAGATCCCAGAGTGATAGGACGCTTTATTTTCCATTGTCGATTTGTGTACAGTAAAAAGAAAAAAACATAAGTAATAAGAGTCGCGTGTAAAAAGTTGTTAATGTACGAATAGATGTACTATACTTTGGGCTTAACTTTTGGTGGATAGATATTTGAATAATCGTATATTAAGTGTATCAATTGAGTTAGAATAAGCGAGACTACTATTATGTTAATATTTTAATAAAAATATTGTTGCATCGATCAGAACGCAACGAACATTCAACCTCACAAAACGTGTCTTTCGAACAGTGTACTTGAAACAGTGTGTTACCATGACATTGTAATATTATAGCACAAATGTCGGTATAATGCGTGTCATAATGAAGAAAAAGAAATGTTAGGCGACAAGGGTGTTCAAGAAGTAATAGTAAATTGAATATAAATGTACTATGAATAAGTGGTACATTGAGTCAGTACCAAAATTAATATGTTGTGCTATGTAAGTCATTTAGGGAGTACTTGCAGAATGTATGGTGCATTTGGAAACCTGTAATATAGTACATAACTACTAGTATACATTGATGTAATTTTTTAAGAATTGTAGCTATGAAAAGAAGATAAGATAAAGCTGATTAATTAAAAAGTGGTTTACGTGATCCTTTGTTTTAAATATCAAGCAGTGGTTAGTAGGTATCACTTATTAAATAATTTATTGACTTTTGTCTATATATACATTATTTGTACACGATGTTAGATTTATATTTGCATAGTTAAACGACTTGTTGTTCACGTGTTGCATGATAAGAATCCCTTTCCTTATCAGGGAATTTGGTTGGTAAATTCGGGCTATGTAGGTGACATTTAGCTGGGAACTTAATGCCTGCCACATCCACTTCGTAATCTCCGGATAATATATATTCATTTGTCACTTCCTGTGGACGTCCTTGCGAGTCAATGTTTTGTACAAATCCAAGGCAAACCTAAATTATAATTTACTAATTATTGATCCAAGAATTGCTTTGAAAGCTTCACAAAATCTTCAGAGACAATTGTCATTCGAACGCGATATCATTCTACCAATTATAATGATATCAGACTAATGTGCGAGGTTGAAAGAATTTCATATAACGAAATTATTACTATAAACAAATTTGCAATGTAATTGTAACCATAATTTTTTTTTAAGGATCAGGCTTTATGGTCAGAAATGCTTTACTTTTTTTGTTTACATAAGTAAATCGTGTATTATCCGTTGACCTCAAGATGATCTTAGAAAAAACGGATGTTCTAAAAGAAATTCTGTCATCATAATATTTATCCCTCCTTGACAAATACCTTTACCTTGCACATTTTCTTATACCATTAGAATTCCTAAAGTTAGCAAGCATACAGTTGTACCTGTTTTCTGAATGTAAAGCCATAACCAGTAGTAGTTGTCATTCCACAATATTTTCCATTTCTAAAGATAGGTTCACTGCCCCAACACCATGTATCTAAATCAGGATCATGATCGTTCAATAATAACTGAACATATTTTCGTTTCACACCTTCTTCGCGTTGCTTCAAAAGAGCGTCTCTTCCAATAAAGTTTACTCCTTTCTATTAAAATATACGAACCGTTTACACGTTGTAACAATTTCAACTTTTACTGTTTTCGAATCTGATAGAACATAAGTATATTTACGTCGAGTTTTACTCTCCAAGTTCGTCCACACTCCAAAGGCGTAGTAAAGGTGTCCAAATCTTGACCCCAAAACGCGTAGAATTTTTCAACTCGTAACGCTCGTGTCGCGTAATAACCAGCATGTCTTATCCCGTACTTCACTCCAGCATCCACCAATCTTGTATAAACGTGTAAGGCAAACTATAAACGCATAATGTGTTTTGAAGTATATTAAATAAGACGTGGAAGTAAAAGAGGAAAAGCATGCCAATTCTACGATACTTACTTCGTTTGGGATATACAAAACGTAGCCAAGTTCCCCGGTATGAGTTAGATTCATTGTGCGTACTCCGTTTGCAAGGCCCACGTCTAATTCCTTCTCAGAAAATGAATGTATGGTAAACTTAACAAAATGATATACATATATGTGTGTGCAAGTAACAATACAGACCTTGAATGTAAAAAATGGGAAGTTTCTAGGATTTAGATCAGTATCTGTTAATTCTGATAGTAAATGTCTAGTGGCAGGGCCCATTATACAAATTGCTGTATATGCTGATGTTACATCAGATACAGCTACAGAGCCGTCTCCAGGTAAATGACGATTAATCCAATGCTTGCAACGAGTTTGTTGTATCGTGGGTGCGATCATCATGTAGCTTAAAATATCAATAATGTATTCGTTAGAAATTATCACCCATTGATTATAAATAAAATATGTAGTACATTTTATAAGGGGGTAAACATATTTATACTTGTAACCTACTGATTGGGGGCAATACGTGCTAAACTGCAATCATTTTCGTAGCCTCCGCGATCATTTTGCATACCCGTATGAATAATACTTCCTACAGGAACATCCACGTCGTTTGAGCATAAATACTGTAATAAATCAACTACCTCCATTCCATTTGACTAAAACAAAGAAATGGAAGATCATTTAGTTGCCATAATAAATTGAAATGCTATCTATAATAATGAATCATACCCATAAATCAATCTTGGTAAAAGAGGAATAATCACTGAGACCAATTCTTTCACGGCATGCAGCATACTCTTCCGAAACTGGTTCAAACCATGGCGGTTTACTGAATGTATCTGTGTATGCTATCTTATATTTTTGAAATCCATCAATTATTTCCAAATCTGTATAGCAAAGCAATCTATGTAATAATAATAACCAGCCTTTCCGTTATGAGTGTGCTTGTGGAACAAACTTCATTGTAAAATATATATTCATAGATGAATAATTTTTGTAACCTAATTAAACCATACCATTATCGTCATCTAATTGAAACCAGGTTGGTCGCTCATACCCCATTACCTGGCCAAATATAGCACCAGCTTCTCGTAGTTTCGGATAAATTGGAGACATTCTTAAGTTTCTACCGGTCATAAATTCATGATGTGGATATTGTAATGCATAATGCATTCCAGGAACTTCTCTAACTCGATCACGTAAAAATTTCCGATTGTTATGAAGTCCTAAGAAACGTGATACATCCAATTCATACATATCCAAGGATGTTGAACCGTTAACTATTAATTCTGCTGTGGCTCGACCAACGCCACCAGCTGCTGATATACCCACCTGTAAATAGTATTATTTAGTGTGTTGTACCAATGAATATTGGTTTTAACATCGCTTACCGTTTTCATACCAGCAGCAATGTAATAATTACGTATTTCCGGCGCTTCGCCGACTATCCATTTACAATCTGGGGAAAAAGCTTCAGGACCGTTACATAATTTTTCCAAAATTGCATTTCCTAAGCTTGGAATTCTATGAAGCATCTGTTCCAGTAAAATATGAAAATGGTCCCAATCCTCTGACAAAAATCTTTCTTCTGCACATTTCAACAAGAGTTTGTTTTTTAAATATCATGAAATTAATGATGTACAATGGTACCTATGTACGAACCAGGTATTATTCCATCTTCAAATGCTGGCTTTGCAACAGGTTCAAAACCACCAGCGAGCAAGCTTCCATTATTTTCACGAAAATAAATATATCCATCTAAATCTCTTGTAACAGGTGTCATAGAATCTAAACCGTTGATTGGTTTCGTATGTAAATAATGGTGTTCTACAGGATGAAGGGGCACCTGAATGAAATACATCAAAAGGAAATTCATTAGATATAACTTTTAACTAATTTCCAGTTTTCTTTTTGCTTAGTTTGAACGATTATTACAAAAGTTAGCGAAGCACTGTATACGCTACAAAACAACAAAATATTCAACCTTTACGTATGGCTCACTTAATTTGCCAACATTACGCGCCCAAAATCCAGCACAATTGACAAAATGTTCACAATCAATAGTGCCACGTGTTGTTTCTACAGCTTCAATTCTACCATTTTGTGTAACAATTTTGCTAACTTTACAGTTTTCGAATACTTTTACACCTAAAAGTATACTAAGTTAGATATGCATATATCATGATCCCTTTGCAACATGAAATTAAATATTGTTACCCTATATTACTGTTACAACAAACTCAACGTACCCTTCCTTTGAGCCTCCCCTATTAATGTTAAACAAATTTGATAGGGATCACCTACTCCATCTTCTGGTATCCATAATCCGCCAACCAAATCATCTATTCTTAATAACGGACAAATTTCTTGTATTTGCTTAGGTGTAATCAAATGGCATTCAATGTCTCGTGAGCTAGAAAAGATTTACTTGCCGCTTCAGGTTTCATTAAACTCCCATGCACATTTTAGACACAAAATGGGATAACTTACATAGACTGCGCTTTCATCCGTCTAAACACAGTCATACGATCCCTTGTGCGCGCTATAGAGAGACTACCGCATTGTTTCCATCCTGTTGACAGACCTTTCTCTTCCAATTCCTTATACAACGCTATACTGTCTTGTGCAAGTTTAACTTGGGTCAAGCTTGGTTTAAAAGCGCCCACTAATCCTGAAGTGTGCCACGTTGTTCCACCCCCTAATCTATGTACAAACGGAATGTAAACAAACGTATAATTGCTATCGATATTATTTGGAAGTTTGATGTGAAAGAGATTTTACCTGCCGCTTTCTATCACAACAGTTTGAGGCCCTAATCCCATTAGCGAAAGGTGGTAAGCAACTGCGCCGCCCATAACACCACCGCCGCATATAACAACCTTTGTTTCCTTAGGAAGTGGATCATCGACATCTTCATTTGTTTCTATAGTAGATTTTGAACAACTACTGTGTCGTACTCTTTGGCAATTATAAAAAGCTAAATTACTCCGATGTCTTACATAATTGCTAGAAAATAACTTCGCTGGATGCCACATTGTTATTAGCTGAATCTCTATCTAATAATTGGCCATCAATTCACGTATAAAACCTATAGAAATATATATATACGTATATCAACAATTACATTTCTGTAAAGGTTAGAATTTCACAAACGGCAAAAGTCGAAATCACTGTACATTTTATCATATGCTCGTTATGTTTGATTATGGTTCTCCCCGTTAAATTAATGACAGGCAATTTAATCCCGAGATATCGTGCATTTTCGAAAACGTAAAATCAGTTTTTGTCTGCAAGACCAATTTTAATAATATATGCACATTCGGTATGTTGAGTTTGAACGATTCGTATATTTTCCTTAATTATTAACCTAACTATTATTTATAACAAACGTATGGTTTGAACAATGTGAAGGGGATGACGATACATATATATTTAAAGAGCAAAAATAATAAAGATTATATTGTATATATATTTATTTAATGTCAATTTTGTTTTGTAGGGGTTAGTACAGTGGTATGATTCATTGACATTAAAATAAATAGGTATAGTCATTTTCTAATTTTAATCATGTTTGCCGTGTCTTGCTCATTAAAAAGTAAATCAGTTTATTTGAAAATTTGTACAAAGTTCTATAAGTATTACAGAAAAAAAAATAGTGCACCTTATTTTCAGAAAATAGTTATGTTTATTAGTAAATTCATATTTATATGTGTGTCTTATATATGTGTTTATATGCAAACTTACAGTTCTTAACAATTTTAAAAAATAGACTTTTAATAGTACTAATAATGGCAACTTTTGTCAATAGTTAATGCAAATTAAATAATGACATTTCGATATGCAACATTTATATATCCAGCAAAAAAACTGGATACTCTTAAAAATTCTTTCAAAGCTAATTCATATATATGTATGCATATACATATATGGTAAATATGAAAATTTGAATTATGCAAGAATTATTGTAAATAAGAGCTATGAATAAAATTTGTATTCATTTGTACATTCAGCATCATACTGCTTGACTGAAAAAGTTACAGAACTGCTATAGATAAATTAATATTCCACAAGCTTTTTCATTTAATATGTTGGATTTACTTCGTGATTCATTCTAATTACTTTTACGAATATGAGTATATCAAATACGACTTCAATAATTACGTGTAACCTTGTAATTGTGCATTGTATCCGTCAAACACTTTCACTCGAGAATTGTTTAAAGCCACTTGCTTATATCCAAGCATTGGAAATGCTTTCTCATATATGGAAATGAAAGAAATTATTTGTTATGTGCGTATATCAGTGGAAAATACAACTTTCAAATGGTGTCAAATTGAAATCCAATAGACACTAAATGCGATGTTACTTTATCTCCTATAACGTCCAAGATAGGCTTTACAGTTGGGGCAACTATGATGAACGTCCATACATTCATTGATGCAGCATGGAATCAAACAACATCCCAACCAGCATCTGTCGGAAGTAATAAAAATAGAGAGCATTAATATAGGAGTCTTAGACATTAAATGTGCATGGGCACATGTTGAAATGGAACGTGCACCCATGGAAACTTGACTGTCACCCGGATATGGGCGGCACTGTGATCAATGTGTTAACAGTTATTTATATGTACCCCATTAATGCTATTACAACTCCAGATATATAGGCGATCATGCCAGGTTCCGTTTTTGTTGTAGTGTCAATTTCTGCATGACAATGCGGACAAATGGTATGCGTTGAACCTGGTCCAAGTGGAACAATTGTTGTTACTATAGTTGGCCCAGTTGTATCTGTAGTAGCAAAAGAATTTTACAAAAATTACAATTTCTTTCAATTAGTTTACACCAAAATAATAAATTATTTGTAATGCGTACATGTTTCTGCGGGTGTAAAGGGACTAGCTGGCGGAACACCGCCCATTGTTTGAGAATAACCTGGTGGTGCATATGGAGGTGGCTCATATGGCGGTGGTGGCCCAGTTTTATACATGATGTATTATTTCTAATGTATGCAATCTAAAATTAAACATGATTATGTAACTATGTAAGAATGAACAGGACTGGTAGCATTACTGATACATATTTGCTAATAGAATTAGTTGCATATTCGTTCATAATGTTTATTGGATTGTAACGGAACGTTGACAAAAATTAAGGGAAAAAAATTTCACAAAATTTTCAACAAATTACATCGTTTACATAGGTCGACAAGTGACCTAGAATAATGAATAGCAAGGATTGTTAGAAGGTCAAATATTTAATTACAACTAATAATATAAATCACTTCGTTTTGTAGACGTACATAATTACAATTTCCTAAATTACTTTATAACTGATATTACAATTGCTCCTTGAAAAATACAATAGTAATACTCATTTCCTTAATATATACGTGAGTTAATTGCGAAACTTATGTCACAATTGACATTCCAGTTAATTTGACCAAAAATATGACGTGAGTTGCGATTAAACTTTTATTAATGTGTATCTGGTTGCTGAGTATACCTTGATTTGCCTACCTTAATCAAAGCAACAATAAATCAGTCACACAATTATTTAGAACATGTATGAGTAATTTCTAAATATGCATCCCATGTGTACAATTTTAATATTTGAAGTGTAAACATGGAACAAAATATCCTTATGTATGCACGTATACAGATGGCGTGGTCTGTGTTTCATGAACATTCCATCGAAACTAATATCGATTGTTTAAAATACTTTAATTTTAATTTGTTACTTTCTGCTTGTATACGTAGTACAGCAAGTACCTGACAAATAAAACACATCTGCACTAATGCAAGTTTGACATTTGAACTAAAGAAGTTGATGCTTTTGTGTATAAATATTGCAGGTATACAACTTTCAAGAAACTCGAACCTCTACATACGAAACGCAGTGACTGGCGTGTGATGTGAATGAGGCTTAAGAAATCAATATCGTTTTATAGTGCATATCTATGTATATCTAAACCATAGATCAGAGCATGGTATTTAATTTTACTTGACACAATAAACAAGCATTCGTTCGGTGCGAGGAACAGATGTTTAGTGCTACTGCATATGCGATTAATTTCTATTTACCTGTTTTCGGTCAAATACGGTTTCAGACCTTCAGGAAAGTAATAGAAGTACGGAAACACATCAATTTCATATTTGCTCACTTAATATTTTTTTATTCGCAATGAGTGAGATTTATTTTGTACATCATGTTTTTGAATAGCTGTCCATTTTTTGCAAACATGAAAATACCGATCAGGTAAACGATTGACTTTGTTCAGTTTCTCATGAAATAATAGAATATTTCATAATTTTTCTTTTATTAATTAACAGAGACACTTTTCAATAAAACTGCAAAATGGTGTTAAGTCGTAATGATAAAAGAAAACGAAAAGAAGGGGATTTAGTGGATCTAATGGAACCTCTTTCAGAGTCCCCAAAGAGGTAATTAATTAAATTTGTTTTGTAATTAATTATACCTGAATATGTATTTCCTTATACCATAAGAAAAGTTGCAAAAAAATATTTAACAGGCACTAAAACGATATTCTCTTACTACCATCTTAATCTCATTTTAATTGTGCGTATATGTATTGTGTATTATACATGTGTGTATTGTTTATCATAGGACCAAAGTACATGCACAAAGAAAGTTTGCACAAGGAGCTACAACAGTTTTCAATCCTTCTCATACTCCGATTAAAGATAAAGAAAAAACTAAGCCAGCAGTTATAACAGAATTAATTACGCACAAGAGACCAAATACAGAAGATTTTTTAACATTTCTGTGCTTCAGAGGTTTTTTATCTCTTACTTTTTAAACATTTATTAATCTTATATAGCTGTGATTTACATATGTATTCATAACTAATCAAAATTTGTATTCAGGAACATCGATTTTGCCTCCAAGTTTAAACTTCTTCAATGTTGGAAACAAGAAGGAAAAGCCAGATTCAAAAAGAACCCGTACAGATAATAAAGCTTCTATTTCAACTAGTACATCCGCTGAAAATCAAAAATCAGATACAAATCAGAAAACCGTGGCAAAAGCAAAGTCTACAGTAGCTGATAAAAAGAAAGTTCCAAGCGATGTAGCAAAAAATATTACTACATTCAAAAGCACAACATCCACTGTGCAGGCGCTTAAAAAGAAGTATCAAGAACAGCGTCTCGCTAAACAAAGACTAAAAAATAAATTTAAAACATCATGCGTTATGAGGACAAGGTCTTGCACAGAACGAACAATACTAAAGCCGGCAAATAAATTGGCGAGCAGGAAATTTCTTCCAAGAATTGAAACTAAAAGGCTTGGCTTACGAAGTAGCGTACTCGCGGATAAAACAAAGAAGGCTTCTCTGAATGTTAAATCTGTGCCACCTAAACCAAAGAAAAAAGTTATTGCTAAACAGAAAGACAGTGACTCATCGAATTCAGATTCTACATCAGAAGAGGAAGAAGAAGAAGAAGATGGTCCTTCTGATAAGTCAGTGCCACAGATAAAACGTACAATGCAGAAGAATGCACAAAAAAATATATGTACAAGAAGTAAATCTGAAATGAGAAGGATTACACGTTCCCATAGTGGTACAGTATCTCCAAAAAATGTTTGCAGAAGGCCGACCAGGAAAACTAAAGAAGCAGCCGCAGTATACATGGAAATTCTTGGACGAAAGCTTGTGAGTCCTGATTTAGATCAAGATGACAATGTTTCCATGGACAGTTTTCCAGAATTGCCAAACATGCGTAAAAATAGTCAGGCAGAAATCGAAGTTAAATCTAAAGTGAAACAGACCGTTACGAAAACAATTAGCAAAAATAAAGATAGCAAAATTACTTCAGTTCATAGTATTTCAAATAAACGATTAGATAAAACGAAAACCAATAAGATAGCTTTGAAAGCTAAAAGGCTAGTAAGAGTTCAAAAGTACTGTGAAATTGACAGCGACGAAGAGTCGGTTAGCTCTAATGAAACTAATAACACAAGACCTGTTACAAGGAGGAGTCTCGGAAAATTAAATAAACCAGCAAGCCGACATCTCAGATCGTCTACTAAAAATAATATTACACGAATGGAAATTCAAGCTACTGTAAATACGAAATCAAAATCCCAAGTTCAAAGTAGTGCAAAATTTAATAAAGAAAAATTGGTAGTGAAACGTAAGCGCGAACAAAATTCTAATAAATCGTTGCCAGAGAAAGGTAGTGGACTGAAACAAAAGGAAGCGAAAAATACTGCTGAACAAATTACGGATTCTGATGAGGAAACTTTGGGGATGTTACTCACTAAACTGAAGCGAAAGAAGGGTGATGATAGTGTGAAAGAAGAGATTACCACTAAAAATAATAATACGGATGTTGGAGGCAAGGTCGAACAGCCTGTAACTGAAATATCCGCAAAGGCTGATTTTTCGAAGATATCAGACGATGAAGGATCATTTCGGGGATTTGCAAACAAAGCAATATCCAAAGTATTAAATTCCTGTCAAACACAAGTTAATGTTAATCTTCTTGATACAGAAAAGACTGCTGTTAAATTGGAAACAGTTGAAGTGAAAGTTATAGAACAATCAGATGCATCGAATAAACAGCTAGATAAAGGTTTGACGACCAATAAATCCATATTAAATGAAGTTTCGTCTCCGCCAATAAATGTGCCAGATGAAAAAATTCCGAATGAAAAAGTAGAATTACCTAGTAAAGTGGAGAACCAAATGCTAATAGAAAGTACTGAAAAGGAATGCTATCACAGAACAGAAACTTCCTCCACGAACATTATTGATATGACTTTATCAACATTACACGTAAGGAAAGAAAAGGTAAATATGTCAACTGAACAAATTGAAAAATGGTTGAACGAGAGTTCGTTTGCTAAAGAAGAAAGTAAGTTGGAAATGGAGAATGTATCTACTTTTAAATATGACGTTTGTGAGAAAAAGAGCGATGTATCGCATTTATCAATCTCAACGAAAATTCAACACTTGGTAAGACCAGTTAATGTCACACTTTCCAAATTAACGGAGAAGGCCAATGTAAAAGATCGCATGAATATACACAACAAATATACGCCGATTATAGTTGGGAATTTACACTCTGATATGAAGCAACAGAATGAATTGACTAATGCCAACGGGTACAATGCAGAATTTAAAGATATTATTAAAAGCCGTAATATAAAAGCCATTAAGGACTCGTGCTGTGGGGAAGAAAACGATAATGCACTAAAATCTGATCAAATTTCAGTAGATGGATCCACTGAAAAGAAACTGTCATCTGAAAAGAAACCTATATTTCAACAAAGGAAACCATTTCTGCCAAAGGTCAAGGAACGAAAAACAGTAACTCCTAATGCAAATGCATTCTCCCCAGAAAATGAGAGTAGCGTTTATGCATTTGAAAGCGACACGGAAGTCCCAGTTAGCACACCTTTTAGGCGCAAAGTTCGCGAAAATAGTAGATCACATGTAACAGTTCACTCATGCGAAACTGAGGCAAGCAAAATCGAAAGCAATACAAATAAATCTCAGTGCGATGCAGATAAAAGTATAGAAAGTATAATCCAGGATGATCATGATGGGGCAGAAACTAACAGAAATGACAACAATGTTTCTCCAAAAAATGAAAACGATATAACAGAAACAACAAGTACATCTAATACTATGTTAAATGTAAATAAGTTTGAATTACCAAAAAATTTTGCAACATTAGCTAATATACAAGTTTTACCACTGGACAAATTATCAACAACTTGGAGTAATGTAAACTGTAGCGCGTCAATAGCTGTACAAGTAAATCTCGATGATAGTGCACAAACACATGAAAAGATAGCAGAAGGTGATGCAAACCAGCACAAGAGTACAGAAATATCTACTCAGACTGACAGTAATAATGAGAACGATGATGAGAATGATGGACAACTATTTTATATTCCTTTGCAAGCAGTTACACGTAATGGACCAAATTTAGTTCAAGGACAACAATTGATTCAGGGTGTGGCTGTGAAACTTGGCACAGAAGGGCCGAATGGACCTAATCAAAAGGTTCTTTTAAGAGCGAAATTGGTTACGAAACCCCCATCATCAATCGCACGTTGTCCACCCATAGGAACAGTTCAACCTACAACTCGTGCTCCACCCAACTCTGCCTCTGTTATAACAACCGATAATGTGGTACCGTCAACTTCTTCCATTCCAGCGCCAGTCGTAACTGTATCTAATCATGAACCTCAACAGTCCTCGCCATGTAAGACTGAAAACATAGGACAAACAACAACTAGACAAAGTACAGGAACTACATTAAGCATAGGAACAGAAAAAATAACAAAATCTCCAAAAACCTCTAGAGAAAGGAAAGCTTCCATTGATTCTAATAAAAATGGCAAAAGGTAAAAAAACAATTTACTTTCACTTGAACGATATGCTTAATAAATATATTACTATATATAATGAACATTTCAGATGTCAAGTTAAATCCAAACAAAAATTATCCGAGGTTTACTCTCCAATTAATAACGTATCATTTCCAAGTGCGAAAGATGAAAACAAAGAGGCACGTTTAGTGGAGGCTCCAACATTTCACCCCAGCGAAAAAGATTTTCAGGATCCTCTGGAATACATAGATAAAATAAGACCAATTGCAGAGAAGTTTGGAATATGCAGAGTCGTACCACCACCTAATTTTAAAGTAAATCTCCTTTCTAATATTTTAATTGGGCGGGCTACATTTATACATCGATGACCAGATCGGATAAATACATTTGAATTCTGTTTCGTTCATTTCCAGCCGGAATGTAAAGTGTCGGACGATATGCGCTTTACTGCTTATAATCAATATGTACATCGTATGCTTCATAGATGGGGACCCAATGTGAAAGAAATGATGGCTATAAAGAAATATTTAGCCACACAGAGTATAACATTAACTCATCCACCTTGGGTAAAATCTTACTTTTACGATTGTATTGTATTCTTTACTTCCTTCGCGTCGTTATCAATTTTATATTTTTTATAGATTGGTGGAATGGAAGTTGATTTACCCCATTTATATCAAACAGTTCAAAGTTTAGGTGGACTAAAAGAAGTTATAGAAAAAAAGAAATGGCAAAAAGTGGCTGACGGTATGAAGATACCAAAATCAGCCCAAGATCGAGTCACTAAATTAGATGATATTTATTGCAAATACTTGTTACCGTATGATACTTTATCTCCCGGTATGCGTTAAGAAATATCAGATGCATGTAAATTCTTATAGATCACTCATTAATCAAAATGTTATATTTAGAGGAAAGAGGTAAACTGTTTGACGAAGTTGAGTCTGAATGGATAAGAAAAGAGAGCAGAGTTTTGCAAAGGCAAAGTGCATCCGTAAGTGAAAATGAAGAAGACGAAGATGACGATAGCTCTGACGAAATTGAGGAATGCATTGTAAAAGTGAGAATCTTAAAATTTTAGTTATAATGAAATAGTCTTGGAATATTTTGTTAACTTCGAGAAACATATTATTCTTTAGGGTAGAAATATGCCATTAAATGCATTTTATCGCATTGCGCGAAACACGCAACGTATGTGGTTCGGTGAAAATCAACGGTCTGGGAATGAAGCTGATGGCGCTTCTGCTGACGAGGTTGAAAGTGCATTTTGGAAGCACGTCGCGGAAAGAAAACGACATGTTTGCGTGCATGCTGCGAGCATCGATTCAAGTGGACGAGGTTTTGGATTTTCTGTAGCAAAAAATAGTCCCTTTGCAAGACATCCGTGGAATCTTAAAGTACTCACCAATAATGCTGGTTCAGTGTTAAGAGCTTTAGGTCCTATAATGGGTACGAGCACACTTCCATAAATTTTTTTATTGGAAATTATAACACTGTATTTACGCCCTTTCCTCATAAATATTGTTATCTAATTACAGGTGTGACAGTACCAACGCTTCATGTGGGCATGCTGTTTAGCGCATGTTGTTGGTATCGCGATCCCCATGGTCTTCCTTGGATAGAGTACTTACATACTGGTGCTAAAAAAATTTGGTATGGTATACCAGATGAACATAACAATAACTTCAGGGAGGCTCTGTCAAAAATGGTACCACGATATTGTAAAAATAAAACTATATGGCTACCATCAGACACAGCGATGGTTCCGCCAGAACTGTTGGTTAGCAATGGAGTATCATTATGTCATACTGTTCAAGAACCAGGGCAGTTTATAGTAGTATTTCCTAAAGCATTCACATCAAGCATATGCACTGGATATGTAGTGTCTGAAAGCGTTTACTTTGCACAACCATCCTGGTTAGAAACTGCCGAACAAGTATTTAAAGTGTGTAATTTATTTTCTTGAACTTTCGCCACATATTTGAATGTATAATGAAATAACAGTTGTATATAATTATTTCAGGATATACAGGATAGCTGCGAACCATCGATGTTTTCGTTCGAAAGATTATTGTTTAATATTATCAATGATTCTAGATCTCATATAGAAGTATTGAAACAGGTAAATAATAAAATTAATAATGATCCTGCAAAAGTATATTTCATTTGCAAACAATTGTACTTATAGATTATGCCGAGTGTAATTAAAATTCGTGAAAGCGAAATAAGTTATCGCGAGCAATTGGATGCAGTGGGTCTTACAAACACAGAAAGATTACCTTTGCCGGATAGCGGAAAACGAAAGAAAGGCAAGAAAGTAAAAGAGGATGACGGCGATTTCGAATGTGAAACCTGCAGAGCTAATTTGTTTGTTTCATTGGTCAGCAATTCACAAGATGATAGTGTTTACTGTTTACCACATGCGTTACAATTATTTAATAAAAAAAGGCAAGCTTTAAAGCATTGTACTCTAATGTATACGTACAACGAGGTAAATATATTTCTGTTTAAACACGTATGCTCTTACAAGTAGCGAACTTACTAAAAATTCCGATTTTCCAAACAGGACGAGCTAAATGACTTGCTCCATAAATTAGAAGATAAAATTGAAGCCAAATCTAAGAAAACTAATCAAATCAAACAACCTAAATAATACATTTAAAATAATTTATTAAATTATGTAGGTAATAGGTATTTATTAGTGTACATCCATTTCGAGATTCTGTTACGTATATACAGCTGCAGACAAGTGTTTCCGAACGGCAATGTTTTTCCGCGTTTGATTGACTTTTACGTATTCCCGGATTTTTTATTATGCAAAATATACAGAAATGTGCAACAGTAAATCAAATACGAAAAACTTTATCGTTCGGAAACTTTGGTTCGCAGCTGTATGTCATATTTATTCTTTTTATCATAGGAGTACAATTGTATATAAAAGAAATACGTCATTTTCCACTACTTTAATGTGGGTCAATATAAAGATTTGAAAAATTAAGCAAACTTTCGTGAATCTATACTGTAATCCTTAATTTTTCAATACATAACAAAGCTTTCGTTGATTATTGTTTTTAAGTATGCTATTTATGCTAATACTTTCTTGCATTTCTTGTGATAAATAAATAATGTAGCGGAAAACAAAATATATGAATTTATATATATAGACTTTCAAATACTTCATAGAATTACGGAACTACAATTTTGTGAAATATTTCTAGACAAATTCCATAGCACTTATCATAGTGTACTTGTGTATGGAAAATTTATTACGAGTACTTAAGAGTTATAAAATAAAGAATTATAACATTCTGGATATGAGAACATGCGTATTTAATAAATTTCATTGACAAAATTACATAATTAATATTATTACAATGGTATTACAAAAGGCAACTTATGTATTATGAGATTAAATAAACATCACATAGAAGTACAAAATATAGACCCTAAAAATGTACAGATATTTCATATAATATCCAAATCAATCTATAAGAAAGCGTTTTATAAAAGTTCTTATTATTAATGACATTTTTTACATATAACTTAGACTGTTAGTTTCATCCACTGGTAAGTGGCTCTAGGAACACCAGGAAGAAGTCCCCATAATACTTAGGTTCGCTTAACACCTGCAGGCAGCTTAAAAGCTTCATCCAGATCTGGATATGCCGTTATTTTGTTAAGAAGCATGATTTGACTTCGATTCAAGAAAACAATAGTGTCTCGTGGGTTTAAAGTAACCAGTTCAGTCAAATATCTAAGTTCTGTTTTATTCTGAATTTCTGAATTTGAGTTTGGTCCCCTATCGGGATGCACCTGCATCTGACCCGGGCATCTCAATGGAATGTAGAAATGCGAAATATTTATTTTCTTCCATTTTTTTACATACATAAATACATAGATCAATATACAATACATAGTGGATTTCGATTAATTGGGACGCCGGTTAAACGGGACCACCGAACGCAAACAAAAACTATAATATAACTATAATTCTGTTGAAATTCGCTTTTTTGGGGCATCCGCTTAATTGTGACAAATCAGTCCGGTCCCAACCGTAATCCACTGTGTATCTCTCTCTCTCTCTCTCTCTCTCTCTCTCTCTCTCTCTCTCTCTCTCTCTCTCTCTCTCTGTGTGTGTGTATATATATGTATATTATATTTGTGTATCTTATACAGGAGAAAAAAAGAACAAAAATTCTTTTTTGCAAAAAATACGATCTAAAAAATTATTAACAATTACAGCAAGTAATTAATAATAAATTATAATATACATATTTTTCGTTCACTCCATATTTAATTTGCTATTATGTAGTATATATGGAAGTTACGTGGTTTAGGTATAAAGTTATATAAACTGCTCATTGACTAAATCGGTTAACTCCACAAAACATAAAGAAGGCAATTTATTTTAAATGTCGAAAGTTGATAGTCCATCAAGCGGTTTGACGATAAAACTTAAGGATTCAAAACCTCCCGCTAACCGATATCGCTAATGTCCGGCAGATATGTCATACAAAAATGAATTGAAAAACATATACTATTCGGTAAGATATGATTATGCTAGTTTTAGGCAAGGAACTAGTAACACACACTATATGTAAATTATAAGTAAGTTCTAATTATATGATATAAATTTTCCTTTAAACAGTTTGTACTATATTAAAATATATACATACATATACTTTGCTTTCTATGAAACCTTTATATTTTTTTGATCCTTCAAGTTACTGTTGAAGTACAAATATATTTGTCTTATTGAGTAATATTCTAAAAATCAATTTTGTGGAAATAATTTCACGATCGTCAATCACGTCCTTACAGATAACAGATATGTACATTAAAATCAGTATGGCTTCCATTAAAAACAAAAAAATTGCGAAACCCATAAAAAATCATATGCAAAAAGTAAAAATATATCTGAAGTTCAGTAGACGGTATACATATATATATATAGTAAATATGGAATTACTTTTTGTAATAAATAAATCTTATTAAATTGCACACCAATATTATAAGCTTAAATTTTACTGTTCTCTACGTTGCAATATGTTGGATAATATTTCGCTGGAATTCTGATCATGTTTGGCTGCATCATCTTCATCCGAACTGAATTCAGCGTTCAAAAGATTTGTTAATGATGTTGACTTTTGTGTTAGCAACGGTAAATTTGTATCATTTCCATCGTCAATTTTTACATTGCTGCTTGAAGGTGAATTTACTTGTAATTCCAAATTCTCTGCCTTCTTACTCCTATTTGACACTATCTTCTGTACAGTATGAATAATTATTCCTCCAAGGCACATTAACAATCCTATGAAATTAAGGCCACTCATTTGATCACCCTTCCACTCAACAGCCAAGATTAATATACATATTTCCTACGAAATTATATAATTAATATGCAAGTGAATATTGTAGAAAAACACCTGAAATATACAGTAGCTGCTACCACAATATTTGTTTCAACTTACCTTAATTATGCCAATGATTGAAAGGGTGAGACTAGATGTGTATGTAACAACTAAAAACTCCATAACTTCCATATGGAACGCTATAATAGCACTTCCAAGTACAACACTTGTGGTCATTGCAATAGCGTTAACGTCATTCCAATCGGTGCTTTTAAAATTATTATACAAATGAGATCCTGGAAAAACAATTCAACTCTAATCTTCATCAAGTATTAGTAGTTAATACTAATTCAACGCAACAGCATACATAAAAGTTATACATGTTTATATACAATATATACACATGTCCATACAATTTTACCTTCAAACCACAACATTACTGGTACAATAGGCAATAACATCCATAGTTGCATGTAGTACATCATATCAATTGGACTTTTCATTCCAAGCTTAGATTTTTGCATGATTAATTGTGTCATAGTCCATCGAATACCACTTGAAAACGATGCTAGAAGACAAAGTAGAAATCCAAATATGCCGAATTGTGTTGACTTATAGGTGAACATAAATAAGCCGCTTGATATCATTACCACAATACATATTAATGACCATGACTGCAAGAAAGTTATTTCATTAATATATACGTATTATATTTTTATGTACTTATGTGAAAAAAAAAAGTATTATTACCTTTCGCTCTAACTTCAAAATCAGAGCGAAACCAAGAATGAAAATGATAGTAGTTGATTTTGTCATAGTATACCTGAATAATATAATGGAATTAATGAGACAATATTGAATACATTTTACCAATCAGGAAAGTAAATTAAGAAACGTAAATTACGTACAACGACATTGTAATTAATGAAATCGCCCAGTTCGACAGGCCAACATCCAGGCCACTGGCTATACCGATCGGCATAACCATCCATATTATGCTTTTTAAAGGTAGCTTTAGCTGTTGTTGCTTTTTCCAACACGCCCTAATGCACCTTATTATAGCTGAGAACAAGAACTTAACTAATAAATGGCATATAACTACGGCAAGTGGAAAATGGAAACCCTGAAAAAAATTACTTTGTATAGAAAGAAAATTAATAACGGGTGCATTATCTTTTTAAATTAAATTTCTTCACTTACGTATGTATTGTAAAGCCATTGTACATAAAACGTTAGGCCTACAGATAAGACGAAATAAAGAACAATTAACAATGCCATTTGGCACGCTCTTTTCCACGGTGGTACATCTTTCTTTGATATATTTGTAAAATCTTGAACAGGTTGAAGAAAGTATTCCGATGTATCGTCTACATCTTTCGCTATTTGGTATTTTATGTGTGATCTTGTCATACTTCAAAGGAAAGCAATCTGCAAACAAAAAAATTGTATTAAAGAACAGTCTATTGTATACATGCAATTTTATCTTAAGGCCGAAACTGAAATTATTTAAATTTTACTTACTATATATAAATAAAGTTGAACATATAAATAAATGAACAAATTATTAACTAACTTAAACATTTCTGTCTAATTATATGCTACTTTTACTATACTTACTTTAAATCGCAAAAATTTGTAATTATAATTCATGACTAAATAGAAGACATCACAATACAATGAAATCGTAGTAACAGCTGTAACGAATATATTAAACGTACCGTCGTCTATCTCCTTACATACATAAATGACAGCAGCAATCTATTTTATTCTTGACGTTAGACATCTGTTATCAAATTGTACATTTAACAATAGAAATAGACACGCAACAGTGATAACGTGATTAATACATTCATTCTGTAAATGTACAACATATTGAAATTACAACAGAGAACAATGAAAAAAATTGGACAAAAATTCAAAATTATTATATCGTTATCTCTTACATACGTGTGACAGACAATTTACGCGTGGAGCCATGTATAAACATAACCTTACTATCTCAGGAAGGCGACAGGAATGTGGTATACCGCAAACTGATAAAGTTTGTGTCAAAATGCTTTCTTATCTCTTTTAAATTCTCTGCGTCCGACAAGTTTTTTCATTCAACTGACAGAAACATGATTGATTGTTTTCTTTTCATGAATAAATGTTAATGTCTTGCATATTATATAAAAAATTTAATTTATTTTAGTTTCGTAAAAATTGTACATAATTACAAGAAACTGTATAAACAGAATATTAACTAGATGTTCAGTACAGTTTATTAGTCTACTTACAATAATTATAAATTGTAAAGAACGATTAATACTTTCAATAAAAATATAAAAAGTTAACGACCCTTATATTTTTATATTAAAGTAAATTTACATTTAGTAAAGGTATCACATGTAAAAAGGGAACGGCAAATACTTATATTCAAAATTGTTTCCATGAATAACGATTTAAAAGCTCACTTCGACCCTCCCTTACTAAACATTACTTAACTTTATACGTACAGTTTTTCTTCCCCATATTATAAAATACATACAGTTTTTCTTCCCCATAAAAAAAATATCAACTAAAGTTATTTACTGATTAAATGCAGATTACATTCTTTCTATTATATATTACATTCATTTGTACGAATAAGTGTAATTTCATCTTGCTGTTATAATTTGAAGACAAGCCTCAGGTTCAAGAAGACATATCAATTTAAATACAAAGATTATATCATATAAGTGAAAGACAATTAAATTAAAATAATACATTACAAATCTAATAATTCATTCTGTTCAACCGGATTGGAATGTCTTCAATTTATCCAGTTATGTTCTAAAAAAGATTTTATCGTATACATCAATTCATAAATATACATGTACAGGATTATTAGAAAAGCAGTATATTACAGTCGACCTAACAGACCTAAATGTTATCAGTTGCATACTTTTATTACACATATATAATTAGCCGCTTCTTATTTATATGTTATCTACGGTCACTACGCCCGCCATTTCTATATCCACCCCGACCACGAGAGTTAGTCTTTGCTGGAGCAGTCGTTTTTGTTGTTGAATCACCAGAATATCTTGCTGATCCCCCCGGAAGACCCGAGGTACTGCCACCATTTCCACTAGCACAACCATTATTACCATTTCCACTTTTCGTTGTTGCAGAACTAGTAGATGTACCGCCAGCAGGTGTTGTTGCATTACTTTGGATCGCCTATAAAGGAACAGATTAATGCGGAAACATTAAAAAGAAACAAAGAAACAGTTATATACTACGAGAAGAGCTAAACCAAGATAGGTCATTAAAAAAATATAAATATTTTTCTTAACAACGTACCAACGGTTGCCTTCCAGTTTGACCCGCAATATTATTTGCATTTCCATTGTTTGTAATAGCATTATTTACATTACTACCAGGTGGTCCAGAACCACTTTGATTAATCATTTGTTGCGCTAAAGCTGGATTTGGTTCGCTCATGTTTAGCTGTTCGTTTATCACCATACAAAATTCTCCAATCTTTTGTATATCTCCATTTTTTCCTGAATATAATGTCAGACATTGCCTCCAAACAGATGCGTATCCTTTTGTTAATTTAACGATATCACCTGGAACTAAAAGTTGTCCAGGCTCGTCCCAAATTGAAACGTTCATACATGCTGTGCTGTCTGCCACTTTAAACGTTCGAACTTCGCGGTTTTCTTTAGTGATTGTAGGATGGCCAACTTCCAGAACAATAAACACTACATTAATGTTTTTCTGTCCCGGCCGTATGTCTTTTATCAATACGTATTCCATTGTTTCAACAATCAATGTGCACTTAACACTAGCACTCTTTACGAACGAATCACCTGTACGTGTCTATCTGATGTACGTCAAACGTACGTTCCTACTTTATATATTCTTTACAAATGTATTAGATTAACGTCTCTATTACTCTTAGTTGTTTGTCAGGTATATTATACTACATAAACTTGTTCGGTCAAATACTTGGAATAACACTGATGATGGCCTAAAGTGTTCGATTGCGTAAAATAAGAAAGCAGTTCATTAGAAAGGTAATACAGGTGTTATGCTGTTGGTAGCTGATGAAGTGAATGTCGGCCATATTATTTTAATACGACAGGCTAACACCAGTTTCGCTACTGTACTACAATATGCGCGTCATCGAAATAATTGGCAGCAGCTGGTGTAATGAAAAATGACTGTTGCTCTAGCTACATACGTAGGAGTGAAACTGATGCTAACTGATCTATTCGAATTACATATGTATGTCATACGGATTTATGCACGTATCTACATAATGTATGCATATATACTTAATTACAATATGTATATACAAAATTTATGTGTATCTTAGGTCAGTGCTGTCCAAGGTCGTTTTGGGTTCTCCCAATCGCTGCCACATTGTCATGGAAACGTACGACGCTACACGCAATTGAGATCTCCGTCCGTCAAGAAATCTCACGCCCTGCGCCTGACATATTATTAACAGATTTTCATACAGAAAATTGACTTATTAGAAAACCAAACCTCTGTAAATTACGGTTCAAACATGGAACTAGCGTTACAATATCTTTTTTTAAGGCTCTCCGTTACTTTCTTTAATTCCGCTCTCAGCAAAAACACTCTTGCCGGACTCATTCCACTCCATACTGATAAACTCCATAAATTGGATGTCACATGAAAGGGAAATGAATAAGCTACACGATGAAAAATACCCCGTTGCCGTAACTATATGCAGTTGGCTGTAATAACAATTTTAATTCTTCAATTGTTTATAACAAATGAACTTCAGATGGAATAATGTTCACACCTATTGGAGACAGTAGCTGGTACTCCCAGCTTTAATTGATGTCCTTTGGTCATTGCTGTACTTAGCCAGGAAGTGGTAGTAACCGCATTTGTTTATAATTTCTATAAACAAATTCAATTATCTCGGCTTCTGCTGGGCTGATTTTAATTAACAAGTGCGTTAAAGTACATACTAATGATAGTACTCTTCTTTATTTCGACCTCGTAGCCATGAAATTTGTACTTATTGTTAATGTATCTTTACCTCAGCTCTCATCAAATTCGCAATTGCCAAACTCGTTCCATTCCTTTTGAAATGATCCTATCCTTTTTCTATACTTATAGTTTGGCCATCCCTTCCTTCTTTTTCTGTTAAATATCCCTTAACAATCTTCCTCTCTCCTGTTATATACTTACTAATATATTATTCGTGTATGCAGGTTTCGCAGGCAAAGAGTAAGGAACATTGACCGGCACTTCTCATCATGCGTAAATGCAAGAAAGAAGAAAGAATCATTCTTGCCACATACTTTAGTTATAGTAAATTGGTTTATAAAAATAGTGTGTAACTATTAGGGCGTAAACTTAATTTAGAACAATTGTATAATTAATTGATATGTATATCTGTTACATGTTTTATTTTATATTCAGTTTATTCAATAGAACTTGCATAAACTTTAATATTACTTTAAATACAAGTTCTACTGAATGTGCGAAATATAAAATGAAAGAGATGATAAATAATGTACATATGCACAAGTTACGCAATTGTAACTAGATTTTAAAGATATTAGGCATTTGAATTACAACATTTTTGTAACTTGTATCTTCATTGATTAGTTTAAATAAATGTTCAATGAAAAGAAATGCACTGCTCTCTTTATTTTCACACCTTAACAATCCTTGAAAGAACCTAATTCCAATTCCTTAAACAAGTACTACCGTGCAGGAACTTTAAATGCAAAGTTCACAAGCGGAGAACTTGTAAAATTAGACCTTAACATGACTAAACATATTGTAACAATGTTACAAATCGAGCTCTAAGAGAATGCAATAAAGTTGCAAACAACGCCTCGCGAAAACGCAACAAAGTTGCAAAAATTCTCGAGACAATTTTGCAACAATGTTGCGCCAAACATTTTTGCAACTTTGTTGCAAATCGAACGCTAAGAAAAACGCAACAAAGTTGCAATATTTCTCGAGAAAGAATTTGCAACTTTGTTGCAAAAATGTTTGGCGCAACATTGTTGCAAAATTTTCTCGAGAATTTTTGCAGCTTTGTTGCGTTTTCGCGAGGCGTTGTTTGCAACTTTGTTGCATTTTTAAGATGTTATTTACAACTATCTTATTTTTCCTCGAATTTTTTGCTACCTTGTTGCATTTTCTTAGTGCTCGATTTGCAACTTTGTTGCGTTTTCGGGAGGCGTTATTTGCAACTTTGTTGCATTTATTTAGGCTTTATTTGCAACTTTGTTGCATTTATTTAGGCTTTATTTGCAACTATCTCATATTTCTCCGAGGCGTTGTTTAGAGCTTTGTGACGTTTTCGCGAGGTGTTGTTTGCAACTTTGTTGCATTTTGTTAGCGCTCGATTTGCAATATTGTTGCAATTTGTTTAGGAAGGTTGAGGTCTATTTTTACAAGTTCTCCGCTTGTGAACTCTATATTTAAAGTTCCTTCACGATAGTACTTGTGTAAGGAATTGGAATTAGGTCTTTTCAAGGATTGGTAAGGTATAAAAATTAAAAAAGCGGTAGAATTCCTTTCACTGAAGATTTATTTAAATTAAATAATGAATACAATTTTACAAACATGTTGCAATTTAAACTTGCAAACTAATACTTATGAACTATTCTTTTAAATCCATTTACAATACATTGGACAATTAAATCTTGAATTGATTCTAAACTAACATTCATGTAATACACTAATACTATAAACATGAATAATCTAATACTTAAAAACTATTCTTTGAAGCTAAATTACGATATATCATAATTTACAGATAAAACTTATGCTAAAATTTATGTACTTTACATGCGGAAGCTTATTTTGGATTGCAACAATTGTGTAACTTTTGCATACGCAAATTGTTCATTATAACTATTATTTCATATTTAGTACATTCAGTAGAACTTGTAGTAAAGGTAACATAAAGTTTATATAAGATCTACTGAATAAACTGAATATAAAATAAAATATATACTAGGTATACGTAACAGTTAATTACACAATTGTTCTAAATTAAACTACTGGCCTCATAGTTACAAGCTATTTTTATAAATTAATTTACTGTAACTAAAGTATGTGACAAGAGTTATTCATTCTATCTTCTTTCTTGCTTTTATGCATGGTGAGAAGTGTTGGTCAATGCTTGTTACTCTTTGCCTGAGGAACCTGCACACACAAAAAATATATTAGTAACTATGTAATAGGAGAGAGAATGATTGTTAAGGGATACAGATAGTAAAAAAAAAGAAGGAAAGGCCAAGCCAGAAGCATAAGAGAAACACAGAGGATTATTTAAACCTTTGCACTCGGATGTCCCCTCTGAGGGGACAACGTAAGTCTAGCATATCACTCACATGTCCCCTGTGAAGAGACATCAGAGTTCATTAGTAATTATGGACAATAAACTTATTTCACACAAAATCATCCTACCAAGAAGACAACAAAGCAATTGCATTGATAGTGATAGCAATGACAATGGTGTAGAAGAAACCATAAAGAATAATACTAGTATTATTAGTATGTATTTATTACATGCAAGAAAATTTCTTGAAAGAGAAATAAGTCAGAGACCTTTTTTAAGGCGCTTGATTGTTGTAGAATAAAATGAACAATGAAGCAGACAATGTTTCTGTACATATGAATTTTAACGTAGATTATAATACTGTGTTTGCTAAGACTTTATTGATATGTAAATGAAAGTACTCTCAGAAACGATTTCCGAGCATGATTAACTTAACTTTATAAATGAGGACAAAAATAACCAAATTTTGCAAAATTTATCGTACCGCTATTTATAAACAAGTGCTTGAAATTTCATACCAATAGTATCCCTGTTTTACTTACACCCAAAGTGGTCTTTAGTTTCGCCATCTATAAAGAACTGCTCGATACTACACGTATGTCTTCTTTACCTAGACTCATTGTATCGCCATCTATAAAGAACTCCTTCAGACTTCTCGGCCCTCTGCCATATCTACACTTAAGGTAAGTAAGAGGCGTCAGTAGCTCCAAGGAGTTCTGTATAGATGGCAATACCGTAGCAGGCTCGAGTAGTTTCAAGAATTGTGTATAGATGGCGATACTACAGAGGCGCGAGTAGTTTCAAGGAGTTCTGTATAGATGGCGAGTCCATAGCAGGCACAGTAGATATGGCAGATACCGCATAGTTTCAAACACATGTTTACAGATATTAATTAATTTTGAATTAAAATATACGCATTTTTTGCGCTTATGCAGGATGAGAAGTGCCGGCCAGTGCTTCTTACTCTTTGCATGCGGACCTGCACATACAAAAAATATATTAGTATGTACAAGGAGAGAGAATGATTGTTAACCATTCTGGGGTTAAGAAGCATAATAGGAAGGGATGATTAATTGAACAAGAATGCAACAAGTCAAACAAGAATAAAGGCAAAGTGATGGGCAGCCTTAAAAGAAGAAACTATGAAATGCAAGAGAACGGAAGCGAGACATAGAAGTAGAAGAAACAAAATATAATGATAGAATTAAATTTATTGGAACAACAACACTATAAAAATAACTATAAGAGCAACTCCTTTTAAAAAAAGGTGGTATAACTTGTACAAATAATGGTTACAATGCATACTATGCAACGATGTGGGTTTTAAAAGCTTAATGGGGTGCTCGATTGCCTATCGGCAGGCGCGCGGCCATCATCTGATTCGGCATGGCTCCAGTCGATCTAACAAAGGGAAGTCGATGTAGAATGCAGTCAATATGGTGATATTCTACATGTCGGCTTTTATATCCAAATACAACATTTTCAGCGTAGATCAGGCAGAGCACAAGTAGTTCCGAGTACTCCTTTATAGATGGCAACACTATGGATTAAAATTATTACCAATTTATTTATCAAATTAATTTATTAAGTTATTAAGAATTATACATAGGTATTCATAAGATGTATAGCGACTAGAAACTTACAAAAGCACTAACTAAACATATATATATGTATATATAACTCAGTGCACATACTTGTCCGACGAAAGTTCAGTAGTACTGTATAAATGCAAGGGAGCGCGTGCGGGGCTCCACCGCTGGATAGGACTGCATTAGGTGTATGCATCTAAACTTTTTTTATTAACAATTTTACTATTATCCAAAATACACATTTCTTTAATAAGATGAAATACATATTCAAATACACACTTTCTGTTTTAAGTATTTAGTTTGTGAAAGTAGTATAGTTCTTGGAAAAAAATAATGTTAAGCGACCTAAAGGAGGTATACTTTCGAATATAAACGTTGTGTACAATAGAATTCAGTAGGAGCCATCAAATATTTGATCCGAAAAAACGATTTAAAATTCATCTTGTACAGTTTAGTTATATCAGTTGCGTGAATGCATCCGACTACCATGGAACGTGTTGCTTTCGCTAATGATTTAATAGAAGAACATTAACGAACAACAGTAAATTCTCGAATACCTATTAATGTTAACTAAAGTGGATAATCACATGAAGTGAATGGACAGTTATTCTCTTGTTCTATTTTGTTGCTTTGATGATATTACTTTAGGGGAAAGTTAATATGTCAACATTACGTTTTTAGATAATGGACGTGGACGTGGACGTGGATGATTCTTTAGATCCGAAAGAGTTGAAAGCCACCCTTGGAACGTACAAAAAATTGGCAAATGATTTTGCAAATCACGATACAATCTTAAAGGTACGAAAATATGTCGAGTTCACATATATTGTATCACTATTATCATTATTTACTGATTTCAGGATAAAACAGTTTTGTCGTATGTAGCGTACATTTTAGATGTACCCGATATTGACATCGTTAATTTGGGTTTAGATATTTTGGAATTATTTGTGAAAAATGTAGACAATTATGTACATATAACCTCTACGTTCGGAGTACGCGAAGCCTTGGACACGATTATAAATAAGCATAGCATAGACGAACCAAAGATATCTAAGCGAGCGCAGTGTATAAAAGATGATATAGAACGAATGAAACCACCGATATACAATTTACGCAGTAGATGTAGAAGAGTCATTGAACCGAGAAAGCTTAAAACCCATGTAATTGTGCTACATATACAAGGCCTATTACCGGTAAATATAAATAACCTTTGTGTCTTTTGTATCACACAATTTTTAATATTGTACTAATGGTATATCAAATAGGAAACCCGTGCTGAATTAGAGGCAATACTAATAAGAATCAATGGATTAGTTTCTCTTGTAGTTGATGTAGAACATCAGCGTGTTACAATGCGTACTTTGAGTTATGTCACAGCGAAACAAATTGCAGAAGCTATTCAGAAAAATTCAGAGAATATGGAGGCAAAATTGGTGACAAGAAATAAATTTAATCAAGAATATCTTGTCAAACTGGTAAATATGTGTGTGTGTGTGTGTGTAGCAGGGGCAAGTGTGGAATGCTTCAATTAAACAAATCGTTACGAAATAACTTTTTTTATATAATACACGGTAATTTATAGGTCCATCTAGGGAACAATGTTGATACCGAAGATATGCCGGAGTATTTATCGGAAGAAGATGAGCAAGAAGATGACAAAGAAGGTGTTGTGTCACTGCTTACTGGATTAAGGCAAAGCGCTTCTTCATTGTATAAGTCGACTACTGAATTTCTTCATAATTCGTTTTATTGGTAAATTTGTAAAGTATGCTATATTAAATATCATTTTTTTTATTCTGCTATCAACAAACAGTTGACTAATAATATTTACTAAAACTGTAATAAATCTTTCAACTTTTATTACATTATTTCAACAACAAAGCATTAAAATCGCTCGTATTTCATTATTTATATTTAATCAAATATTAGTTGTACTCATTAAGAAAAATTAAACATACTTTGAAAGGTAGAAAGATCTAGTTCGTATTACATCTCAAAGATATACTGATCTACATACTCTGTGTTTGGTTTTAGTTGAATTGTATATATATAAATATATAATATATTAAAATTTGTAATTAAGCAAAGGATCACAAAATAATTAAGAAATATCAATACTAAGAAAGGTAGAAATAAAACTTTTACATGTTTTACAATAGAGTAAAAAGAAGTTATGATAGTTCATTTGATGGATGTAAATAAGATTTATTCTGATATAAACTTTTGTGCTGAATGTGTGTCCATATTAGTGATATCAGAGTTATATAAAAGCAATATATTCCAAAATACATTAAGCACCAACTTTTTTAATATTTATCATCATTATTACTATTACAATTAATGTCCGAAAATGTAATTGGAGTATTTCACTAGTACATTAATATTAATTTTTCTGTTATGTAACAAGATCATTTTACTATTATAATGCGTATACTTTATTATTAATAGGCTGTGCAATAATTTATTTAATGTATGGTAGTATATTAATATACATCAACTAAAATGATAATATGTTATTAGTTTTCATTATAAATGTCATTTCTAACTTATGTGGAACACTGTACTTTTCGTCGCCGTAATATATTAGCAACCTCGAATGACAAAGACTTTTATCTAAGAAATTTTTGTTTCGTTTTAGTAGAACAGAGGTATCACGGACTACTTGTATAATAATACGAATAAGGCTGTAATTAAAATGAATATAATGGTTATTGTAAATCAACTTTATTTGTTTAGAACACAAACTTTGTGTACCACTTCTATTATTCTAGAACAATAGAACTAGTCAGTTTAGCTGCCACTGCACAAGGAGGAACAATTTATGCAACTACTCGCATAAATTTAATAGATACAATATGATTATTATAAAGTACATTCTTTGTAAATCTTAATAATTACTTCGTCCAAATGAGCACATCAAAATATTATACCGTATCTTACTTGCTATTTTCGCCTTAAGTATATATTGTATTGTCTATATTTACAATGTGTAGTAATTGTCATTAAGGCAATTTGAGTTTCAAAGCAGGTACAATAGATGGATGCAGAACGGTACTTTGGACAATTGAGTTGACAATATCGTCTAGTATTACGCGTGTAATTGGAATACTTATTGTTAATTAATTTGAAAGAATGAGTATGACTTTTACATACAGTCCAATACTATTGTTGAGTTTCAGTTTTGAAACTCAGACAACCTGCACTGTTTTGACTACGTTACAATACAATTTATGCTACCTTTATATTAGACATAATCAATAAATTAGATTTTTCATTTGTTTTTCGAGAAATGAAACGATAAAATTTATGACATACACAGTACTTCAATATGCATCGGTTGCTAGATAATTGGTAAAAGTTTTAGTGCATCAAAAATATTTACTGACTCTGTTGCAGTCCAATAGTCTAAGCAGTACCCCGTATCTTTTATAATTTTATTTTATGAGAATAGTTAAAAACTCATTAGATTGAAAAATTATTGTTCTGGTGTAATTCATATAAGCCTTAATTGGTTCGTATTGCGCATATTACAATTTGATCAATTTCTTAATTCTTTACATTTTATTATTATTTTCATTTAATATTTTAATAGTTATCGTTGGTGTATTTTATGCAAATTGCCGTAGGCACTTAAGTTGTAAAATTTATTTTATAATCGTCATACCGTTACATATATTAGCTCGTTCTTGAAAGTATATTTCTTTAATGCAACATTTCTTCTACTTCACGGCTTAGTATTTTTGCACAATATCTTTTTGCAAATTGCCGTCCAATATAAGTGTTTACTATTTTCTCTAATTGGTCTCTATACTATGCTGGACTTCTTAATTAAACATGCAAATTAATACAATCATATCAATAACTGATTTTGCATTCACCTTACAAATGATTGACTTAGCACGGATCGAATATTTTTTTTCTAATGATATGAAATAAATGCAAACAAACAATAGTAATAGGTTCATACTTAGCTGCAGGTAATATATGTACTAAAAGGAACTATAACAAAAAGTAAAAGATAATGGAATGAATTTTTCACGAAATAATGGTTTTTCTCATATGATACCACGAGGAGCATGTATTTACAAATAATACTATATAATAACATGTTACTGAACATGTTTTCATAAATCTTCATTGCCACTTAAAACTTCAATCTAGACTTCATTTACTTTTGTAATATTAATTACTGTTTGAAATGTCCAATCTCTATTGCATAGACTGATTAATATCATAAACAATGATAAAAATTCATTTTCATTATTATATTTCCTCAACGTTTGATTTCCCGCAATAAACATTGAAAAAAAAAAGGTAATTACGTTTCAATTCAGTTCCAGAAATGCTTTGTGCTTTACTTTTCTCTTCTTTTTTTTGTGAGTAATATTTCACTGATAAATAAGGCATAAAATTAATGTACATTCATATCTAACATGGACCTCAAATGGATAAATATCTACAATATTTAACACAGGATGAGAGCATACACTACAAAAATGCACTGGCTATTAGGTACTTATATTATATCACGCGTAAGTAAGATATAAAAGTCATACTAATCTATACGCTACTTTCTATTTTTAAATTTGCACCTACGGGTTGAGATGCAATTGTAATCTCACTGACTTCGTCTGTTTCTGATTGACTTGACGTATCAGAAACATCATCTATATCTTTCCTCTAAACATAAAATTATAACACATATGTAATACATCATATTATACTTGTACACAATATATTCATAAACACGAATAATTATTACATTTACTCACCTTATGAGAATAGTGTATATTGCGAAATACTCTTTGCATATCTGGATTACTTTCTAACGTGGAGGATTGACTGGACGGAGGATGTGAATATTCAGAAGTATTTTCTTCGTCAGAAGCTAATACACCTTCTACTCGTACTGTTGCATGCTTAAATCTTCTTAATCTGCATCCAGGGCCAATTGGCCTTCTCGCAATACTATGAAAATAAATCAATAAATTATTTCAGATTATTAATAATTACATTAATTTGACATCTGTATATCCTCCTGAAAATAATACCTTCTTCGTCTAAGAGAATAATTATATGTATAACTCGGATCTTCGCCTTCTTCATCTGACCAACTTTCCTCACAAGCATCATCATCTTCATGGTCGCACAGGGTATCTATACTATCGGAACATGGCCGAGTTTTAATCTCCGACTGATCTGGAGGTGCATTAGTACCGTTGATAATAATTCCACAAAAGTGTCCAGTTAATTTGATAGACTCATCTTTGCCTCTGGAATTGCATTTTTGGTTTGGTGCATAACTAATTTCGTTAAATTGTATGTAGGTATATAAGTACAAGTTTTATCTTACCTGTGTTGCAATACATCATCGGAATTTCCATTATCTATAGGAGAGATGAGGCGATTGGCATTAATAATTTCACTAACTTTCCGGCCAAGCGTTTCAAGATTATCATCATCACTGCAGTCCTTTAAACGTTCATTTCCATTTGCACGATTTTCATTTGAAGGTTCAGGACTGGAACAAGGACTAGATTGCATTCTATAATGAGCTTCGGACAAAACTGAATTTCCATTCAAACACTCTGGTACTTGTTTAGTTAATGACTGTTTATTAAAGCTATTTACAGAAAGCTTTTCTGTCGATGAAACTATTGATGTATGCCCAATAGGGCTAAAATCAGTTTCACTAACATCCATTTTATCTGTTTGCGTTTGGCTATCCACAAGACGTGCACACACCTCCGCACTCTGAAAGCAAACACGTACAATTAACAAAAAATTGTCATTTTTCAGAATGAAATATGTGCAATAATATATATATATACCTTTCTTTCGCAATGAGGACTTGACCGTGGGCTAGAGCTTACACCGCATCCGGATCCTACCCTTCGATGCCTATATTTGCGTTGTTTAAAACTATTGCTAGGAGCCAACACTGTTTCCGGTTGATTAGATTCATTTAACTGCGTATACATAGTTGCTTTTGCAGGGCTTTGTGGGCCATCTGTTGGAGACGGCGGAGTTGTTGGTGTTGACGATGTTGAAAACTGAGCAGTGGGATTACGTCGACGATGAAGCCTTTCTTGTGCCTTCAACAATGGATGCACAAGACGTTTCTTGCACTGTTTATATCCATTTTGTTGCTCTCGCCTAATGAATAAAAAGAAGTACATCGATCAATGATTAGCTACTCCAATAGTAAAATTTATCAGGCGTTATAATTTTTTCATTTACTTGATTACATCCCGTTCACGCTGTTCTAACTGTAATAAAACAGCGCTCAATTCTAAGTACAAGTTGTTAGTGCGTTCAAGTTTACGTTCATAGTGTTCTCGAATATCTTGAGCATGTCTTAATTCATCCTCACGTCGTCGAATCAGATCGGCTTCAAATCTTGGACTACTACAACTATTTGTTTGCATCTGTTTCATATGATCCCTAATTTCTTTCTTCCATGATTGCTGTAATTAATAAGAATGATGAAGCATTCAAATACCCGAAGTCAGTCTTTCAGCTCGACAGAAATATTTGGCCACTTTACCTGCGTCTTAAAATACTCATCAGGCTTTGTACATAGCACTTCGACCGCTGCGATGCCTAGGTGGATTTCAATATGTTTGAAAGAAGGACGATTACGTGGTTTTGCAGCCCAACATTGTTTTACAAGTAACCTATATCCTTCTGGGCAACTTGCAGGAATCGGTAAGTGGAGAGAATTATTGCCTACACCCCAAATGATTGCGGATGAATCGACGTCTTTATAGGGTATTTCTCCGCTCAATAGTTCCCATAGTACCACACCGTACGACCATATATCAACTTTTTCAGAACAAGGCTCGTTTCTTATTATTTCTGGTGCCATCCAGGCAACTGTACCAGCAAAACTCATTCTTGTACTAATTTCGTTCCATTCTCTGCTTGTCCCAAAGTCGCTAATTTTTACAACTTCACCTTGTCCTATTAACACGCTGGAAAAACATGTAGCAGTTAAAATTTGTTGGTAAAAAAACGTGTAGAAATTATACATGAACATTACTATACAAAGTTAAGTCACATACTTTGGACTTTTAAGATCCCTGTGTATAATTTTATGAGCGTGAAGATAGGCCATTCCGGCAGCGATTTGTTTCGACCACGATACTAATCTAGGTGGTGGAACTGGCTCTCCAGCTCTAAGAAGGTCATACAATGGCCCGTAAGGGCAAAATTCCATTATTATACAATAGCATGGCGCTTGTGTGCAAACACCTCTGCAATTAAAACCAAATTTCTTATTGTTCCATCGCAAAACAGTGCATATATATAAGATAGCTAAATATCTACCTGAACTGAACAATATTTGGATGATTTAGTTTCCTTAAGTGCCTTATATCAGTCTCGCGTGGTTCCCGCACTTTTTTCACAGCTACAACTTCCTTATTTAATTTCCCACTAAATACTGCGCCCTGTGCTCCAGATCCAAGCCACTGAAGCTCGCTGATTGATTCAAATGGAATTTCCCAATCGTCCGCTGAAATAACTTCGTTTTAATTTCGCTAGTTATATTACAAAGAAAGAGAAACAATCGGACAAAAATTGTAGAAAAAATAAATGGGCTTACTTTGATGTCCCTTAATCTTTTCATTCACTGCTGCCTTCGAAAGCATGGTCCAAACAGGACGCATACACCCTAAGATGCCTTCTACCCAGCTTGATCTTTGTGCATCCAGAGTTCCAGAACCTGGCGTGCATTTTGTTGCAGTTTCACTGGAATTACTATTGCTTCCTGAATTGCTATGATTATTATTGGGCAACTGGGCTTCGCGGGGGTCGGTGATAATGGGCCCACCCGCAATTCCACTCAACTGGCCCAATTCTTCTTGGATACATAACATGCTAAAAATTAAAAAAAAAAGAAAAAAAAATGAATTTTTATATGTTGTTCAATGCACGTACTGTAATACATTGCAAATCTGAGACGCATCGCGTTTTAATCGAAATGTGCAGTACCTATACTAATATTATCGCAATATCTATCTGGTCACAGAATTATTGACAATATGTTTCATTCGTGTTTTGTAGTAAAATTAACTTGATTAAGGGGGGGGGGGACTTCCAAGGTCAAGGATTATGACTTTATCCCGTCTTATACCTTCTGCAATAGCGTGAACGATAACAATAAACATATAATTAAATATGTAAAAAATATCTTCACGAAGGTAAATTAATAATTTCTCTTCCTTGCCATTAGAAACGATAATAGCATAATCGCATTAATAATCGTAATAACAGAAAGATTTGTATAAATTTAAATACATGTCAGTACATACACGCAGGTACCTACTAAGTATGTATGTACATGTATATCGAAATATTATCCGGAATGTAATAAATATTTCTATGAATATGAATCATTTACGTTCTCATTTAGTTCTCTAATGATACCAATAATAATAATAATATTAATAATAATAGCTCTCTTTCATTTCTTTTTCTTCAAGGCTACGAATGAATAAAATTAATACATTAGTGGTATTGACTTTAATCTAATCAAAAATTATTCGCGTCCCTTTGAAATTTGTAAATCTTAGTAATAAAGTTAGTTATCCACAGACGTATATGCAAGAAAACAACAGAATTATAAGAAAATTGTATTTATTTCAACTCCAAGCTTTCCGACGATACAACAAATTAGCTTACGACAACAGTCCTATCATTTCTTTCTATTGCAGCAGTAAATAAGCGTAATCCTTGCATCTCGGACAATGATTCGTTGCTTTAAAAAAATAAATTTTTTTCCATTTGATTTTATCAGTTTTATCGTACGCATCAAAATATAAAAATAAACAGCGTGATAAAATACCAATAAGTTAAAGGTTTTCCTTCCAATAGCCCAACGAGGAATAACCGACTTTCTATTCGCTTAATTGTTCCGAACGTTACTTGCTGTTACATATACGAAAACAATGCAACAAACGATGTACAATAACTAACATTAATAACAATACATAGGACTCATACACCTGTCAAACACATACATATATGTATAACCTATGCTTCGTTGATTTTATGAACGCGAGTCAAGTGGCTGTTGTAATGTGATACGATAACTGTAAGTATCGATATCTGTAAATGTATTTCACTTCCAACCACATCATGCATCGTTTGTCCGAACAATTTTTATAATATTCCCTTTCCCTAAAAAGATCGCCGAACAGTACCACGAATCAATGTACAAGTAAATACATGTACTATATAGAATTGAAAAAAGAAACATGAAAGTTCGACTGTAATTGATACAATCGTTGAACAATGCTGTAGCATTAATATCTGATAAGTTTCCAAGATTTCCAATACAAGTTTATGCGGATATGTGTTAGTGCAGGGACAAGATCGAAGCCGTCAACGATGGTGCCGTTATCGGAAGTGCATTCCGAGGACTTGGCCTTCGTGCTCACCTTTTCGTACCGACATTGTTTGGAACGGCCTCATCGTCGTTCGGCGTCTTCCGCAGGAAAAACCGTGCAAAAACCATTTTACCACGCGTAGCATATGGATATAGCTACTTTGTCCCATGCACCAAAAGAAAGTGACATAAAACTATGCCACCGATTGAACGTTTACGCGGCAAACAAAAATATGTACGGCAAAACTATATACGAGATGTTCACGAGCACGAGATATATCACGAACTGCCAAGATATCCGATAGAGGGCCGTTCCGCGTTTAACGTTTCACTTCGAACGCGATGGTTGGCGATCGAACAGCATTGTTCCGAATTGCAATATTTACGAATTTGAAAATATTAGGTGGTATATTGCGTTTCGATCTTTGATTTCGTCACGATACTGATTCATCTAGGTGGGATATTATTTCAATTGCCATCGCGTACCGAAATCATTTCGTGCTGCAGTGAGTAGTTGAATTTTAAATAATAATTGATGGTATACCTACGGTTGGCAATTCAAGAGTGCCCGCGCATGCGCGATAGTGCGCGCCTAATTACGATAGAACAAAGCGCGTCATTTTGAATACATATTATTGTAAGCAAATCTTGAACACACGATGTTATATTTACTAGTTTAGATTTGCATATTCTCACCTATTAGTAAATATATGGGCTTCTGGATGAGAAGGTGATAAAACTACTTGATTGACGCCTGACGAACTTTCCGTCTCCTGAGATTCAAATTTGTACATCTCAGGTTGGGATAATGTCTCGGTCTCAGCAGGGGTACGCATGTTTGCCTATTTTTCTGTATTCCGATTCTGCAACATTTATAATATAATACAGGAATTAATTTCCTTCTTTCTCATCCTTGGGAATCTTTTCGTATAACACTTTATATAATCTTTGTAATACATACATCGTGTCTGGCCATTGCAGGGACATTATACTCCGAAAGATAATACATACTGCGCAACATCGGACTGCTAAGAACGAAGATCAGACGAAAAAGAGAAAAGACGAATAAGAAATCACCTTTGGCATAACATGGGGAGGCTGGGTTCAATGGAATGCTGATCTAGTAAGAGGCGTGGTATGTGGCCGTCACATACCAAACTTAAACTGTGGTTTTATTTTTCGTGCAGATTTCTTACATCAAAACCGGGCCGTACCTCTTTCTAATTTTAGTTAACAGTTCAACGAATTCCATGAATAGGAAAAATCAAAGGGAAATAGAAAAGTTGTATTATAATCAGGGCGTAGTTCATAATAAGATGAATAATTCAATATTGTTTTCGAAAGAGACATTGAATAATAAACAAATTTTTTTCTTTCACGCTAAATCGTTCGCGTATACATATATTGCGAGCACATGGAACCGGAAATATAGAACAAGTCAATTAATTAAACGTCTGACCGGTTCTACAAAATCTTCTATCGAATACTGGTTTAAACGCGGCACCCTTTCGCACCATGAAAAAACGAGATGTATACGGAGTTTTATATAGTGAGTCATTCGTAGGCGTGTCTTAATCCTAAGCACCTGTGTTGAAGTTAAGGAAGGCTTTAACTATTAGAAACAACCCTCCTAAATCGTCTGAATCTACTGCTAGGATAATTCTCTTCTTATTGCAAAGTATGTGCACAACAAACGTATTACTATTTGCAATCGTTTTCATAAACAAAAAAACCTTCAATAATTGATTCAATAATTTATTTATTATTTATCTTAACAAGAACAAACTATGTTCCTTTGTTTGTTTGTTACTCTCCGTATTACTCGACGCACACAGAGGTTTCAACGTTCGCTTGGCGCAACGAAGGGGTTGGTCAAATTTTTTGCCATAGTTAACAGATCGATGTTCCAAAAGAGTGAACACGTAGCACCCTTCGTTCCTTAAACAGGCTACGTGTTCCTGTGTGCGAAGTTGGGGAAGAATGAATCCTAATGTGGGGGTTGCTCATTGTCTATTCCGATTTGTCGCTTTGCTAACTACGGCCACCGGAGTCTTTACAAAGGGAACAACGTTGTACTAAATACAATATAATATAGCAAGTCTTATAATACAGAAATAAATCGGATCACGGTATTAAAAATATGTGACTAACGTTCAGGCGACAAATTGAATAAAGCTAACAGAATATGTTACGTCAGCATCATCCCTCTAAATGTTCATCACTTCAACATATACGTTTTGACGACTTTTTCTTTACCTTTACAAGAGCTACTGCAAGATTCTACAGAAGAATACTACAAATACTTTGCAATGTAATAAACCGCCCAACTTTATTTGTTTATTCGTTCGATATTTATCAATAAAATAAATACATTCGCCACGTAAAAAAAAGCGATTTTACGTGACACGAGGGATGTAAGGGAGAGTTGAAAGTTGAAAAAATGTTAATTTCATTGTCGTTCTAGAGCCGTGAAATGCAATCTGTACGAAGTAATGAGCGTGGGAAAATGTGAACGTGTTTCCAATCGAAAGTAATTTATTCAAATAACATTCTGTAGAAGCAAATTGCAATTTTTTGCCTTCGATTGCATTAGAGAAATTGCTGTTACGATCTGACAAGAAATAGTATTTTTTATTGTATGTATTGTGCAGTTTATCTTTAGATTGAGGAAGTTGTTTGCGTATATTTGCATTATACTTTTATTAGGAAGTCGTATGCATTTATGTAAGAATGAGGTTTGTTGCATGCGTGAAATAGTTCATTAGAGCAGTATCGTGTTCACAGTTTTCCTGCACATCCTGGCGTTGAAATCACTCGATAAATAGAGTGATCGCGATGCTGCATTAGTGATCGGTATATCGTTTTAATGTCTACACAAATAATTGCATTTATAACAACACCCGAAAAAGAGATATATTCATACACTGCTTCCTCTTCAAAATATACGAAAAAGCAAAGGAGAGATAATCAACCTGTTCAAGGACACACGTTTACAGAAAAAGGAGAACGATAGAGAAGACTTGATCTACATAAATTGCATGCTGAACATTCGATACTACTTTCACTTAAAATTGTTTTTTAATTATACCCTCCAATTGCGATTTACTTGAGATCGTATTGAGATTAAGGCGACGCAATGTTGTTTCCTCTGAAATTAAAATATCTTTCAGGGACAAGTTACAAAACCTTACTGTTCTTTATACCAGTGCTAAATTTTGTTTTACTGGCTTCGTATACGATCGAATAATACGATTAAAATGCATTTAAAATATATACATACATATATATATTCAATAGATTATTAATATCATAGAAAACATAGCCGTTTTAATGTCCAAAACGTACAAACAATCCCGGCAAATCTATTCCAATTTGAAGCATCTCACTCCAGGGACATCTCTTTGTCATTCAACACAAAAGTAAATGGATGCGTTTACCAAAGAGGTAAGCGTAGTAAACTTCAATGTGCCGAAGACAGTTCGGACCGAAAGTGACGCTTGGGATCTCGCAAAGGGACGCACGAAACGTGCACCGCTGCGACGGACGGAATAAGATCCGTACTCGATGCAGAACGATCGGGAACGCGAGCTTTCACTTTCCTCGAGCGGTTTACACAAGCGAGAGACTACTGTGGCTAGAGTGTACAAAGGCACTTTTGAAACGAAAAATGCGTTCAAGCATAAAACCTTCTTATATTCCGCAGAAAAAAGTAGAAAAGGAAAGAAAAATCAGGACGAATGTGCCGTCTTGTGTTCGAAAATGGGGAAGAGGAAGAGTATGGGAGACGCTTTATCGATTAAGCTCTAGGCAACCCCTCTTCTCTTACCTGTGAAGAAAATATCTGCCGAAAACGACAGCGGCGATGACGATCCCCTAGTAAGTATCCATAAAGCTACAACTGGCTCCATGCATTTGCAAAATCTTTGCAACTGCTGTATCTGACAAGTAGAATCATGAGAGTCCTCGACTCTCTCGAAAAAACACGTATCCTCGTGTTGCACCTCACAATAATCATGCAGAATAAGATATATATACATATATATATTGCACTGTATCAATTATAACACTAATATTACACGTTCGGAATTGTCAGCGAGCTCAAAGAGCCGCAAATCTACTCCCGTTGACGGTCATGAAAACAACCCCGCAACACCCCGACGCACAACGCGTCCAGCGGACACTAAACAAAATGGCGCGTACCATCGTCCACGGCTTTGACACCAGAGTGCGCCTACTTTCTATATGTAAGCACGTGTGTGTAAGGACGACAGCTCCGTACCTAGCCCGGGGGGTGGGGGGGCAAAGTACAGAACAGGTCCGTCTATTCAAACCACCACGCCTTTTGGTATTCGAGTCACGCATACAGACAATACTGCGTATTGTATTGTATATATGAGTCCGGCCGCAGGTATACAGGGATGTACCTATACCTTCCAAAAAATTACACAGCAAAGTGTAATGTTCTAATCTTTCACCTATACATTATTTTTGTCATAACAATTTCTACGAACTGGATAATGTACGTTATTTTGCTAACGAGCTAGAAAACGATATAAATATCGCAGTATTGTTTAAAAAAGTGACATACATGCGTCCCTGCGTGTATTAGATGGCGCCACTGCTATACACGCTACTTCCTTCAACCCCACATTATGAAAAATCGCTAACTTAAAGCACTGAAACATTATCTTCTTATTTATGTCGAAGAAGGAAAAAAAATCGTATGAATTCGATGTTCCCTATATATGCCTTGGGAAATACGTAATTAAATCATATTTAAGAGCTTGTTTCCTATTAGAGGTCATCATCATTGATAGATTTGTGGGGTAGCACACAGGGTTACATAATTTAAAAAATATGTGCAGTACTTAGGGCATATGGGGACACTTATTTGAGTTTCTAACAATCGTTGTTATACCTGTAACGCTTGACCGATGCTAGAGAACGGGTAGAGTGCATCTGTCGTTGTTTATACATCGTTGTATAGTATTTCATATGCTATAGGATCTTTCCCTTTTTTCCTACCTTTATGTAACGCGTCTAAAACTAAGGACCTTGAATCGTCTTGTATAGTAACAGCAGTGCATTTCATTTAGAAATTTTAAAACTTTCATTGCGAATATTTTCAATGAAACTATTGTAAAATATGCTAAATTATGTTACCGTTAGTGCGTACGTCTTTCAATATCGGAAAGTTTCTAGTAATTTTGTAGTAATCTGACAATAATTTAATACATAGACCGTCACCAATTTATGGCAATAAACCGATATGTTTATAATGTTCCACGAATTACATTAAACGTATATCAATGGCGAATACGTATTAGCAATACGTAAAGCGTATCAAATATACTCCACAATCTACAATAAGGATGTATAATGTGACGGATTCTCGAGAAATTTATCCCTTTTGATTATCCTCCGGATGAACGCAAGAGGAGGGGAGAGGAGATGACCACCGATTCTTGGAAATGGTCAGAACTTTTTCGTTCCACGCTATGTTCGATAAATTCTACCGCCCCTTCGCACACGCGCAGAATGCACATTTTCACATTATGGCAGGGATGTGCATTAGCAGAGTAGTTTGTTTTCTTTTGTCTCAGTCTCTCAAAGTTAAGCTAAAAATCATTCTCGGTCTTCCACCTCCTATCTTTTTTCTCTTGATATTTTCTTGCACAGGTATACCTATATGTATACGAAGTCGCAAGACGCTGGTCGATTCTACTATGACGTCAGAGTCACCCTATCATTCGTAACTTTGATTGCATCCTATGTATTTGAACTTTCTATCTTAATTAATCATAGCTTTCAGTTCTGTGTAGTAAAAAAGGCTTAAAACTAGACGTTCTATTGAATACTTCAACGTATTAATTGGAATAAACGTTGTTGAAAAATCAATTTGTATTTACACAAACGATAAAAGAAAAAATATAGGAATCATATCTACATGATAGTTACATACAAAAAATTGGAATTCGAATTTCAGCTTGCTAAGTTCGAAATAAAAAATTTAATTGTTGGCAATTTATCACTTCTTCCCATGAGGGACCAATTCCTTATAATCTTTAACAACGTTTTCAAGTACTGCAAAAGCTTGCAAGAAATCGTCCTCTTCCAAACCAAATTTTTTATATTGATGTAAAAATGCAGAATGGATGTACGAGGTCCAAGTTTTAGTTAATAGCAAATCTAAAGGGGAAGCAATTTGAGAATTATTGGTTATCATAGCAAGAAATTTATCATGATTCAGGAATTTTCGGTTCTGATGAACATGCGAAAACCAATCTATTGTATTCCAATCTGCGTACTGATGTCTCTGTTCAAATTCATTTGTCATGATAGGATCTTGATCGGTCACTGTACCGCGTGTTACTAAAACATTTGATACGGAACAAGCATACAAATGATGCATGGTGCTACTCGACGAACTGGCAGGCATCTTTAGCTCAAAGTCAGTTAGGTTTGAATTCAAGTTTGGTATTCGAAGTGTTTGCTTTAAATGACTTATATAAGAATTCCAATTACACACAGGTTCATACTTTGCAGATGTTGTAGAAATATGCGGAGTACTCTTGATCGTTGCTATTTTATAAGATGGATGACACGACATCTGGGACAATAATGAATTTATGTTACGTTTTACATGATTCACAGGTTGCAACACAGCCAACAACTTCTCTGAAATAATATCATTCATATCTTGGAAACTTGTAGAAGACTTCTTCAATAAACTTGTGCATATATTGTATATCTGTTCGTTCTCTATCAAGATATTAATGTCGCTCTCGTTGTATAGCTTTGCCAAAGTTAATAAAGTGTTATAATTTTGTGTGCATACTTCACCAAATGAAAATGGTAGTACTGTCGTCGTTATTATTGGTTTCTTATTGTACACTTCGTGCAATAGTTTTGTAATATAACTACCGATACCAGATCCTGTTCCACCTGCAGAACTTAGAAATAAAAGAAATCCATCAAAGTGGTCTAGGCTTTCCAATTCTTGCCTTACACAATTTAATATCAAATCGCTTAATTCGTATCCTTTTACCAGATAGCCAAACGCCCAATTATTCGCGCAACCTCCTCCAGCTTGACAAATGACATTTTTCGTGGAGTACGTCCATGGAATATTTACATCATTGTAAACTTTATTTATTACTTTCTGTTCTGTGTCTACAAGAATTGCCCTGGCCAGACGTTTATTATCTTTGGACAAAGAACTGAACCAATTATTAAACGTTTCGTCGGAATATTGATAATTCGCATTGTATGATACACCTGTGTTTACACATTCCATATCGGAGGATATTTTTGAAAATAATGTATGTCCTAGTTGATTTCCACATTGACCAAATTGTATTGTAAGCATTTTTCAATTATATATGCGACTGAAGGTACGAACCAGGAAATTGTCGGAACCTGGCAGGTTCCAAACTACCTTGAGTTTTGACTAGCATAGAGTATATGCCATTAATAATACGCGTGTAAAAAGTTTGCATCCTTTGTGGACTGCAAGTATGTTAAAAATATGATTAAAGTTTGGCCTATTTGCTACGCCGCGGAGACCAGATACGTAGCAGCCTCCATGGCGTGGCGCGACTGACGCGACGCGCGCTATTCAAATGTGTAATAATATTTGGATACTATTATTGACCGATAACACCTACTATGTAGGTGACAAATTGTGAAACATATATGTTTCAAATAAATGCAAATTTCTCGGTTTCTAGGCAGAATGTTTTAATAAATTACGTCTCAAATTAGAACTAAATGATTTATCGATAAAAACACTCTACTGTCGCAATAATTTCAGTCCTTGTTTATTTGCCATAAATAATTAATTAACCAGGGTAAAACTGGGACACTAAGGAAAAAGTCTCGTAACATTAACATTAATAAAATAAAAAATAGAGTGAGATAGGTGTTTTTTTTTAGAAAAAAAACAGTTATTTACATTTTATATTATAAAAAGAAAAACAGATGTAAAACGAAATAGTTTATACGATTTTACAGGCTATCACCGAATATAATTCCAATTTCTAGCATTGCCGGTGTTGCTGTCTTATCTAGTACCGATAGAGATGGTAATAGACGGGTGGATGCCCTAATTATTTGATTAAATCATGTATCTTCCTTGTATGTAATAAAAATATTGGTAATTGATTTAGTAGAGTATTGATAATATCTGCGTATAAAGACTTTTATTTACCTCATACTGTAGAGTGTCACAGCTATCAATATTCTGTCCTTTTGCAGGCAGAAAAATTTCGTCGTTTACAAGTAGTATACATTATAAAAGATCGAAAATGTGCAAAATATAGTTAAAACTTTGATTTCTAAGTATGCATGTTACAGATTCTATGGTAGGAATACATTTTAACTAGCACATTAAATTGTCAACATTGATTCTTACATGTTTTAACATTTTAATTTACGTAAAATTACATTTAAACGCTGGCATTTGGTTAATGTTACGAAAATGCCTAAGAAATATATCACAGACAATCGTTATATCTGTTACAATAAGAATACAAAATAAATGATTTTTCAGTGAATCAATTTAACAATCTGGCTAGTCAATTAAAAGCAGAAACTTATTGCCTACCTATACGTCGCAACTGAGGTAACAAAAGACACGTATAAATGCCCAAATATTAAAGTTACATTCAATAACGTATTACGGGCAATTTATGTATATACTTTTGGTACGTATGTTTAGTATACGCGACTGTTTGATCACAAGTGATTTTTTTCTTCTTCTTTAAATTTCGCAAATTGACAAAGTTTCATTTCTGATTGTATCCATAGATACCTCGCAGTCATTGCTGTTCTAAAGATCAGTTGCAAATTTACTCACATTGCAACAACACAATAATTATGCTTAAAAATGAATGCTGATGACTTTTAGTTATAACGCATGAGTACTACTATTAGATCTAACGCTGTAGTAGTTCAAAATGTGATAAAAAAATATGTTTATTCCTTAATTATTATGTGCATACCACTTAATGCACAAACATAATACCTAGGAGTACATCTAATTACAGTATAACGCGGATACTTCAAAAGCTTTCGTGGTTCCTTGCTTACGAAAGTCTTTAACATAGGAAATACCTTCAACAAAAAAAGCATGTAAAATAAGTTAATAGTCTCGTAACACGGTACTCGTGGCATAATGTGTGATAATATGTAAATCTAAAATCGGAGACTTTACCGGCTAGTATTACGATTAAGTTAACAAATTGTTTCCAAAGATTGCCAAACTATTTCTGCATATTTTTCATACTGGTCTCAGCAAAAGTCTTTTCATAATTGGTAAGTACAGTTTGCTAAAGTTTCTTAGTTTAATTTTCTAATGCTTTTCAAATTCGTTCTATCAAAAAAATAACTCGCGTAAAAAGAAGAAAAAAAAGGGAAAAGAGACAAAAATGAATACATTATTGGCAGAAACGTAGCGTTAGGCCATAGTATACGGCGTAAAAATTTCAACATTTCATTGATCCGTTTCTTGATGAGGTCGCGGAGGAACTCTTACAGCGATACTGCTGCCACCTTCGTCATAAACAAATCAGAATCGGCTGACAATACTGGATCATCAACATCGATAATAAATAGTCTTTATCTCCTATTAAGCTTGCACCAGAGAGCACTCGCAGTTAACAAATGCATTAATACACCAATACCAAGGATTAATATAAGATTGTTTGCTACACTCGTATCGGCAATGTCCATTTCCTTTAAAAATTGCGTCGGTTTCTTATAGTGGCAATAGAAGTCGTCACATTTTAAGTCCATTCGGTCGAAACCGTACACAGTGTGCAACAGGCTGTGAAAGCTGGCGCGAAAGTACGATATGTGAAACATCCATCGAAACATGAGTGGTGTGTCCATGTAACGGATACAGAATCCGAATACCGAGAACAACACTGCTAGTATAGGTCCAACGAAAACTGCGATCTGCGAATAGAAATAATGCATCCTTTATTTTTATTCATTAAATATGGCGTTTGATTTGATAAACGTTCCGAATTTTTCACGGGCCTACGGTTGCCTGCTTCTAGGGGCAAATATTATGCGCAACACAGGACGCGCACAAAAGTAACGCCGATTTTATTGTCAGTCTGTACCGACGGCTGCCTACTTCTAGGGGCAATGCAAATTTGTGCTGAACACGGATGCACGTAAAATCGAAGGAGCAGCGTGTATAACAATGCACATTCAATTTTGCCAGAACATTCTCCTTTCGCGATATACACCTATCAACATCTGCAAGATTAATACGTTTTTCACACATGCGCTGACATACCGAATTTACATGTACGCAGCTTCGCGAAATCCATGCCATTTCGATTTGCGCGCATCCGTGTCCGCGCAAACGGCTAATCGTTGCGTTGAACACGAAACGAGGGGAAACTGTTCTCACTGAATATAAACTGTCCATATCGAATGTGCTTTAAATATTATGCTAATAAAATGAATAAAATACAGATTATTATGATCTAACCATGGCTCGTCAAATGAATAACTGTATACCTTTACTGGTGTCGTGGCGCCGATGAAGAAGCCCCAGGCTTGGGCGGTCAAGCTGGCGGCTATACTGACTACCATAAAAGAAATTATACGAGGGGTTTCCACAGGTTGTCCTGTTAACCAGTAGCTCACGGCCAAATAGGTCGCTGCACAAGACGCTTGGAACGGTATTTCGACTAGCAGCATACTAATGTAGTAAGGTGCTAGCCGATACCATCGGTTAAAATGTTCCCTTGAGAGTATCCTCATCTCCTGTGGAACTGAAAGTGAACGAAAAACGTTAGTTTTTAAACGGCAACATTAATGTATAAACAACACCCATACGTTAGAATATTTTCATCGATTAACAGACAATATTGCTTATCGATAAACCTGAGTTCTCGCGAGTTTATTTGAAAAACTACACGGGTGTTGCACGAGTAGAAACGAAATAATAGAAACTGTACTTAACACGTTATCGCGCATAAAAATAAATTCGACAATTTATGAAGAAAGATACCGAGTCATTACGTCAACACCATTCCGAAACGCTGTTCACAGAAACAAACAAAAAGGGAAAAGAAAAAGGAAGATAAGTGTATTTCATACGGGAAACAAATTCCGCTCGCGGCGATAATTTAAACACGTTCAAGACTATGTATAGACCGTGTTCTTGAATCGAGGGAAATTGTCGGCGAATGGAACGTAATGTTTTCATAGAAGAAAAAAAGGTGCATACAGGATACGGGGATTGGATACCGAGCAGACACCGTTCTATCTCCCGCACATTGCGGCTCGATCCAAGATACAACAGCACGCCGGGCTCCTTGACCCACATCTTCCCAGCAATCGTGCCGCGAAATGATAGCAAGAAAGTAGAGGAAGGATCGGGTTGTGAAAAATCGGTCTTCCACTTTCACGTTATTCTATTCCAATACAATTTCTCCGAGCACGAAACGTTGACAGCTGATTTCCATGACTATTAAGTGACCGCACGACGAATATTCTTGTACGGCAGTTTTTATTTGTACATAATTTACACACGTCAGGAAAAGAATCCGGTTCTCCAAAATGAACAAGTGAAATTGAATTTATTAATATCGATTTGCCATTCAACGCTGGCGGGACAGGCAGATGGAGAGTGGAGAGTGGAGAGAGGAGAGAGGAGAGAGGAGAGAGGAGAGAGGAGAGATGAGAGAGAGGAGAGAGAGAGGGGGGGGGGTCACAGGTTCATTGAACCATCACGAATTAACCCGCGTCTAAAAGGCAGGCTATTAAAAAAAAAAAAAAGAGGTGAACACGGAAAGTCGATTGTTCGCTTGATCGGTTGATAGTTAACACGAGATTGAGGTAATCCTTCGAAAACGAACGGGAATATCGGGTTCAATGTATCGGCGACACATCGTAATTAACATAGAAATGATCAGTGGAAGAGTTCGATGGATAACAGAAACAGAAACAGAAACTTTATGGAGGGGGGGCAAAGAAAAGGTGGACAAGCGAGTTATCCAGAAGTGAATTATACCGCGGATGATTTGAAGGAGAAAGTTTCTACTTCCTTGCTGCGACTGATGGCTGCCGATATTCGTATTTCGGTGTATCATCCACGACGATACTGCCGACTTGTGCGTTAAAGTAACAGCAGCGGACGACGATGTCCGACCGGGGGATAAAGTGACACAAATCCATGCGTTCACGCGAGATACACGAACGCAAGTATCGCGTATCGATAGCGTGTGCAAATCGAACGACAGTTTGCCTTAAACGCGCGGTCGTAACATATTGCAATGTTAAACGGTCCGGCTTGCTGAATACTTACAAGCAAGCGTGACAGCCATTTTACCGGTGTACACGATCAGCAGCAGCGATCCGTAAAGATAAACGTAATTAGCGAGGACACCATTCGCTCTGTAGCCGCTGCCCATGTAGAGATATCCGAAAATGATTCCTATTAGTAGGTGGCACAACAGGCGAACCACCAGCAGCGTGTAATCCCTTTTCAAGCAAATTAACTGCCTCTTGTAAAGGAGGTAACACTGGGCGATAAATCCAGCCGGCGGAGGTGGTTCCTTAGCGCTTTCTGTGTTAACAAACGAGCGAAATAACATAATGATTAGAAACGCCTCGTCATTTCCACGAGATGTTGTTGCACGTGCGAGACGATGTATTAATAAAATATTTGATAAAAGGCGTTGCTAAATATTGGACGCGATACTACTGTCACCGGATGGTAGAGGTAACGGAGACGCGAAAGTGGAGAGAAATGTAAATTATCGCGGATTTAATGGTTAATGAGATATTTGTAATTACCACCTAACTGTGGCTTCGCGGTGTACGTAATGGCTTTGTCATCTTTGGACGTGCAATCAGCCGCAGCCGCCAATTTGTCCACGCTAACGCCGTAGTCGCCGATCGCGACTTCTAAAACTGCAATAACAAATACACATAGTTTATTAGCAATATAAAGTTCTAGGTAAATGAGGTTGTAGTTCGCGTAAGGTCATTGCGAAATTCGTTGGACTAAGTCAAGGTCTTTGCTGGATTCTTCGTTCTATTACAGATATATTTAATTCGCTGTACGTATATATAACGGTACGATACATAATTATTGTGTACTACTATTACCATTATTATTGTTATTATCACAAGGGAAATATTTGTAACGACGCTCCCGACGTGATTAACCCTTGTAACGGAAATTTGGGTCAATCCGACTGAAAATATGGGCAGGAGAATTCTTTTCTCGAAGCAAAAATTTAATTATCTTAGAATTGTTTCGAGGGAAATGAATCATATTAGTAGGACACTGAGCAAAGAGTTTCCATGTCAATTATATAAATTATTTCGCATTCGTTTCCACGAATAAACGGGCGATTGGTTCCTTTTGACCAGGAATCGCGTTGGGGAAGAAATTTAAAGGGTTGAAGGGGGTGACACGACCTACCAACCGATCTTCAACAGCTTACAGATTCTGTTGGACCGACAGACTTCAATTCATACAAAGGGGGAATAGTACGAAAGAAATATTACATTACGTACGAAAGTCAGCCGGGTTGTGGTATGGCGGACAATCAACTCCAAGCGAGGACATGTGTGGCAATAACGATTTAACCGGCCCCCTATATATGCAATATCCACCGGCGACCGCATAAATGGCATCAAACATCTCTAGGAGCAATGCACTCGGTTGGTGTATCGTGCATATTACTGTACGCCTTTCTATTTTAGCGAGACGCTTTAGCAGCGCGATGCACTGGCTACACGAGGATGCGTCCAGACCTAAAATAACAAAAAAAAATCAATTCCATTCAATGCCGGTGAATCTACAAACGTACGCGTCCGCACGCTCGTTGGCCATTTAAATCCACGACGAATTATTCAGCTCTTTCTCCACAATCGCTGAAGCAAGTTGCACTGCGCGAACATTTCTGTTTCCTTCTTTTTTTCTATTCCCCTGTTTAACCCTTGTGTGAGCAACCGGATACCCATTTCTATATTTCCATTAAATAACATCGTCGCGTTCTTTGCAAGATATCGCCTAGCCACGTCGAGTCATCATCCTCTGTGCCAATTTTACGTCGATTCACGTTTAGTGGGGAAAAATGTGTGCGTAATATTTTAAGTAACCGAGCTTCAAACTTTATTGACTATTTCGGTTGTCCACGTAAAGTTCAATGGTGCTCCAACGTTAATGAAAATTTAACAGCTTGCTTCAGTCGAGAGTTCACGACCATCACGCTGAATATATTTTCGATAGATCGATAAACGTCGAACACACCATACGATGAAACGAATATTCCAATTGCCGCATTTCTGGGACGGTGGAAACGTTTATATATTACAAAGAAGACGGTCCTTTACCGAGGAACATCGATTCACGTGCGTCGACGAAAGAATTTCGCGGAACGTCTTTCAAGTGCTAATAAGTGATTAGAATTATGGCCCAACCGCGTGCCGTTGAATTACGAGAGGAATTCGAACGTGTTCATGAGTCACTACAACAATCGGAGGAAACGCCATTGCGCTTCATTATATGCATCACCGACAATGATGCAGCTAAACATAAACCCTGTCATGCCGCACGTTCGTTCTCCGGCTGATAAGAACGTCCTCTCTACTCGTGCCTGATGAAAATATTTATTTCTCGGTCCATTCTAATCGGCGATACGTTGATCGTTACCATTCGCGTTTAACTCAACGACGGCGCAACGTTTTTAAATTTGTCCAAAATTTCGAACGACGTTCAACACGAATCACGACCGTTCCTGCTGTTCGAGGTGGAATCGAACAGAAACGATATGGCGATCGTGTATCGCGAACTATAATAAGCTATTACGAAACGCATGTACTCAACGGCTCGAGACCTTGTGCAGTGAAACGAAACTTCCAAGCATTCTTTCATCCAGCGACGTCTAATCGAATTCAAGCATCATCCGCGCTTTGGAGATTTGTGTGTTACGTCGTACGTGCGTCGCGTTTATCAATCCTTTGTTTATTGCGCGTAATAATTCACAATGACGTTCGGCACATGACGTTAGCATACGGGACAGTCACAGTTAGAATATTTAGATAGAAATATGCAGGCCACAGATAGCGCGGAGGACGGCGGTGCCGTTCGAATAGACGTCCGTTGATATTCCGCTTGATATGTTACGCGAGTCGCATGAATTTTCCGAGCAGTTGGATGTATTAACGATTATTCGTTACGAAAATAACTGGTGCACCGTACGTGGACTTCGTCTGTTGAAATGAACGCGACCTACAACATCGTTTTCGTCTCATTAATAGCAATCGCACGAATAGCACGCTTTTACACAAGTGATTCGAAATGATTAATTATGAAATATTCATGAAATATTTTTCGTTGGAAATTCCTGCGCGCTCGATGCACATTCGGTGCTGCGTTGCACTGTTCGACACCCGTGTCCATTCGTTTCTGGCGATGCGCTGCATAATGTTCAATTTATGATTTAAGCATTCCGAATGAACGGCGGAAGCTGTTTGGATTTTTTAATTACCGGTCGTTGGCTCGTCCAGGAATAAAACAGAGGGATTGCTTAGGAGTTCCAGCGCGACGTCCAAACGTTTCTTCTGTCCACCGGACAATTTGCCGCACACGGTGTCGTAGCTATGAGACAAACCTAATATTTCCAGCAGTTCCAGCACCTGATAACAAATAAACGATAGCGTTTTTCATATCGCGTTTTGCGGACGACGCGGCTTCGCTGGGGGACAATTGGGAAATACATACGTATACTCTGTGTCCGCATTTAGTTCTTAATTCTCAACTATGAGAATGGTTTTCGTTTAAACTTTGATCGAATCGAGAGTATTGCTGTTAACATAATTCTTCAATTTCTTTATTCCTTCTCTTTATATCAGAATGATATATTTTAAATAATAATTTGATATTACTTCAATGCGGCTGTCTGGTGATTTCTCGTTATTTCTATTTTGCATTTACTATTTAACTTAATCGTTAATTCGTTGATCGTTATTAACGAATTAAGGACGACGACTATAATTTCGTGCAATTCTTTTTTCATTTGAAAAAGAGTAGAAGAAAAGACAGAGTTGTCCTAGTAAGAGAGGCTTTAAATTCGATTCAGCAAGTACGTAAGTACTAACTTGTGTGTGTTTGTAGGCCGAGCTGATAGTGTAACCGAGTTTTAAATGCGCAGCTAATGTCATGGCTTCCCCTACGGTCAGCCTCGTTCTCATCAAGGATTGCTGTTGAATGTAGCATGAAGTCCTTTTCCACCTCTCACTGTACGGTCCCCTAACTTTACCATTCACTAGGATCTTTCCCTGTACACCTTTCACTCTGAAACATTGAATGAGCTCTAGATAAAGTGATTATGCTATTACGTACTTTGAATTTTTACAACGCTACAGCTAAAGAAGAAGGATCTATCTTTCACCCCCATAAACAATGCAGATATCGCGTGCAATGTAATTATTTTTTGAGTAAACGTTGCGAGACAAGCATGAAGCGAAATATGGTCATAGTTTAAAAAGATTAGATTTGAATGGTACGCGATTGCAAAAGTTTGAAACCCTCCTTCTACTTTTCTGCAATATTGTCGTCACGCAGCTCTATGGTTATGAAAATATCGTATCATCCTAATTACGAAAAGTAGGCTCGTCTGTTACAATTCATTACGAGGCATTTCGTGTATATTTTCTTTTCTGCAATTACAGAAATAATAGTTAATCGATGAAAGAGGAATAAATGGAAGGGAATACACTGAAAGCGTTATTTACCGTGCAGGTTGGCCAATGCAGGACTTAACACAGCACCGACGTTAGCAAAATAGTATTAAGTGTAATTCGGGTAATTATATTAAAGATAGTATAGATTTCATTCGATCTCTCAATAATTTTGGAATTATTTCATTTTGATATGGTTTCTGCTCATTGATATATAGTTTATCATTATCTCCCCCCGACTGGTCATCAGAATTTTCTTCGTTTCAATTAACTTCCACCGCATTTGCACTTTGCTTCGTTAAATCACGTGTCGCGCACGAGCGAAACTTCGCTTGGATACAAAATTTTGCCTGCCGTACGTTTGATCGCGTTTTCTGCTTATCTAATGACGTTAACGTTGCAACACACGAGCCGAAGGATTCTGCTGCATTAATGAAATAAAGTACCGTCGACGTGCAAGACTTATGCGTGAAGCTTGCGTGTCTCACAAGTTCCTATTTCGCATTTGATTAACCGCGTTAAAATTTTCAATAATTCCTTGCATAATGTTCAGGGATTCGTCCGATCAATTTTCCCCGTCTATTTACTCGTCAATTCGTTATTGCACGCGTAACATTTCCAACTGCAATTAATATCCCTATCAGCATTGTTTTTACTGCACAATTTTTCTTCAAAATTGTTTTCCACTTCTCACCGGAGCGAGTTTCACTTCTGAAACGAGCGTCCTTCCGTCTCAATTGTCGACTTGACATTTTTACACGAGTCACATGTCTCTCCTGCTGTCGGATCGACTAGTTATCGCGCATAATCGCGGCAATTGCATTCTCAAAATGACATTCGAAAAGAGCTAATCCTGAATTGTTCAGAGGAATGTCGATGTAAGGCACGTGCTCCTGCTGACAGACTGATCGCTGCTTCATGCGAATGCATTTAATTGAATCAACTATGTTCTGGCGAACGCAGATAGGAAAAGGAACGAGCGAAAGAATTAATAGTAAGTACTGAACAAATTAATAAAGCAAATAGTTTCTTCGATGATTAATTGACATTCCAAGAATCCGATACCATCGTTATTATTTAGATACACGAATATTTCCTTCAATTTCCTTCCTCACTTACTTTAACCGAACTCATCATAAAACATCAAAAACAACATATACAGTAGAACCTCGTTTGTCCGCACCTCGTTCCTACGAACAAGTTAATGCTGAGCGAGCGTTATACGAGCTCGCAGGAGATTAAGGAGAAACGGTTTGCCTAGAAACGACATACCGTAATGCCTTGATACAAGCGAAAGCCTCGGGTGTGAACGTTCGCTTATATGGAGTAGTTACTACATTGTTTGAAATTTGCCGACAGCGTCGAACGTAGAAAAGGACAGGGAGTATAGAAAAAGGGCCGAGCAGCCGAGCCAGAAAACAATATCCAGCGTATCGGTGGAATAACGCTGATGCAAAGATAAAATTTTTTTATTTCGCATCCTTTTCTTATGAAACTTTTACATAGCATAGCTGACATTTATCTGATTAAAATGACACCAAACGCGATATAATTTGGACTATATTTAGCGTCTTAATTAACGGTAATAAGTTTCGACCGCAGAAAAGGATAGCTAGTGAAAAGAAAAGAGAAGCTGCGATCGTGGCAATCGGCAAAGATTAAAGGCCCAGTACGCGGTTTAACATACCAACATATTACCGTTAATTAAGGCAGTAAATATAGTCCAAATTATATCGTGTTTGGTGTCATTTTAATCAGAAAATTGTCAGCTATGTTATGTAAAAGTTTCGTAAGGAAAGGATGCGAAATAGCAAAGTTTCATGGTTGAATTAGTATTAGCTCACCGATATACCCGAGCCCGGATCGCGTTACACTGATTGCCAACTGAACTTCTGGACGCCTCAAGGGGTATACCCCTCGGTGACGGGGATAAACTCTTCGCTTGTACGGTGTAGAAGTTTTTCGCTTATATCAAGACATTACTGTAATCAAATTCAGTTTTTCGAACGCTGACTTATATTATTGTTACTAACAAGAACAGCTGGCGGGGGATATGTAGCGAGCCTCTATCATCGTATCATTGTCCCCCAAAATGTTCGAATAAACGACGTTCTACTGTATTTCGATCAGATTTGCGTCAACCAGCCCCCCATTGACGGATCCAAACAGATACTCGATGCGCTCTTAAGTAGACGCTGACCGATTCGTTGCAGACAGCGCGAACTGACCCTAGTCAACCGCTCCACAATCTTGGTTTGATTCCCCTTTCGAGGTGCGAAACGATCGCCCGACTAAGAAGCGACGAGAATTCGCAGCCGAATCGACGCCCCGTACAAACGATGCGGATCGTCCTTTTGCGCCAATGGGGCTGGCTTTCGAGGATGCCGCTTGCACAAGGCGCGATGCACAACATCCAAGAACAATGGTCAATGCACTGGCCTACTTTTCATACCGCCGTGGAACAGTCATGCTCTCGACATAAATTGGAAGTTAAAGCGTGTTCGAACGCGCGGCGCGAACGTCGCGCGATGCGAACGTTTGAACCGTGGAAACGAGCGCTAGGATTTAAGCGAGAAACTTTGACGCGAAGACCGTCGCAGTGCGATCGACAACGAGATGCAAAATAAAGTAATTATATATATATATATTATATAATATATATTATATATATATAATTACTTTATTATATATTATATATTTATTATATATATCATATAATATATATAAAATATATATATAATAGAGTGTACACCCTACACGATTAACTAGACGAACAGTTTCGTCTCGCGTTTCCTATGTTTGCGTCTGAGAATACTCACGTGTAGCCGGCTAATACGTTTAATAAAGTTGACTTTCCGGCCCCAGAGGGGCCCATGATGGCGATCAGCTCGCCCGCGTTGAATTCGCCGCTTACGCCGTGCAAAATTTCTTTGCTTTCTGCAACAAGCATAACATTCAGATAAATAGCTGCGTAAATAACTGTTCACACGAATGACCGCGGTGAATTGTCGAGTTACAAAATGATTCGGGATTTCGTTCGAATTCAATTTCGCCGATCCTCCTCGTTTTTCCATTTCGTATATTATCAGTTTTTGTTAAGCTGTTCTTTTTAAATGCACGACGAACGTTTCGATAGACAGAGAGGATTTTAAACGAAGACGAAACGAGGCGCACAAAAATATATTAGGCGAACAATTAATTTAACGAACGATTTTTCGAATGTATTGTTTATAACGGATAGATGCGGTACGAATGAAACAACAATGAAACGACCGTCGAGGAGCGACAGAACGGGGCGATGTAACCACGTTAACGCCTTTAAATTTGCAGGAGCTCAAGTGGAACAAGTCCAATTAAGTCCAGCCGTAGACTTCGGCCTGCTGCTCTACTAATCGGGCCAACTCAACAAACGAAGACCGTGGATCTCGATGGATCAAAACGTGTCACGCGTTATTTAGTCGTGGCGTTGCATTGTTCGCTGCGCTAAAATAGAAATAATCGCCGCGTTCACGTAACATGTTGATTCACTTTAAGAACGGAAGGAAAAAGACCTGCGCCACGTAAGAAAATTTCAGTTCCAGGTCCCGATTTGATCGAAAATATTTCATTGCTATGTTCCATTGATGAACGCAACCATTAAACGGCTCAAATATTATTAAACGCTTGAAACAAAGCTCCGGTAATTGTGCATGCGAAATAAAAATCGGCGACGCATTGGAACTGCTCACGCGATAATATAATAAGAATTTCACGTGTTTTAAGTCATTCCGTTAATGGGACAAGGATAATTCTAGGATACGCGTGGATCACGAACGACAATGACGAACTTTCATCAGACGAGATCACACGACAGTTTTAAAATCAATAAGACGCTCGAAGATAATGGCAATTGGTAATTGCAATTGAAACGCATTCATTATATCCGTTAGTCACCGAACGTTCAATCTGGAACATCTATCGTTGAAGTTACAATGAAGGACTGTAACGCCTTTCGTCGTTGCAGTGTACGACGGTTTCGCGGTGCTCGACGGCGAGGAAAAAGTTCTTGAAAAATAGCTTTCCACGAGACACTCGTTAATCGAAAATTAAATGCACCTCGCAATTTGCTAACAGGAGTTCCGTTTACAACGCGTGAACGATAACTTCGCCTTCCATTCGAGGAAAAGCGAATTTTTTTATTAAATACGTCAACAGTTTAATCGTTAATAACAATTAACTGGCCGTCTCGTCTGGTTATACCATTGTGCGAAAAGGAAGGGCAACAATTTAAGCGACGCTTCTGCTTGGGATTCGTTTACACGGTGGTGCAACTTATTCAACTTATTTGATGTGGCAAAAGGAAATTGCAGTGAAGAAGACACCGCTTCCGGTGTCGATTACAGCCGCGCGACGTTACACAATACTGTCCGTTCTTAACATTCGAGTACGGACGTTATCATGCCCGTCTTCCTACCAACTATTCCGAAGGGTCCTATTACTTCAAGTAACGTTTCATTTCCATCGCATTCCCCTCGACTCGCTTCGCACGTTTAAAGGACAAACCGCAACTTCTGCGTAGGTTTCCCCGAGTTCAGATGAAGTGGCGATCTAGGATCCTGCTGTTAATTACAATACGAACAAAAACGAACGCCCATTTACCTTGGACTTTCGCTACAAATTGTCGGAGCAGACACGGCCCGGCCGACTTTTACGGTCGCGTTAATCAAATAAAGTTGTCAGGCAGATGGTTTTTGGCGTCGTACGCGTAAACGAGATGCGTATCGTGTAAACGCGACACACGCGAAATTAAACAATCATACGAGAGTTATCACGTGCTTAACTGCGCCACCAAACGCGTCCCACGATAACATTTTCTCAGAGCGACGAATATATTTCTCTATATATTTCTTTTAAAAAATATATTATTCAACGAATTCGGTGTCTCGTACGGAGCATCGTAATATACCACGATTAGATGAATATATTTCTCTATATATTTCTTTTAAAAAATATATTATTCAACGAGTTCTGTGTCTCATACGAAGCATCGTAATATACCGCGATTAGGGATAGATAAACGTTCAGAGAGTGTACAAAAAATTGTCTTAAATACGTTCGAACGAACATAAATCGTCGAGAAATTTGAGCAGGTTGAACGGGACCGAAGGAAGGATTTGCCGTTTATTTATAAAAATATTTCATCGGTATTTTTTCGTCGAGCTCGACTGAAGTTTCCATGCCTTTTTTTTTTGCTACGACGAAATTAGAGAGGCAAAAAAACTGGGGACCGTTTTTTTTTGGGGGGGGGGGGGGGGCGGGGGGTGTTAAACATCAATTCAGCAGGAACGAATGGCACAATGTATTGTTTAACAAGGAATTAAACAGAAATTTGTTCGTGCCGTTGTGTTGTTAGCCGTCTCGATCGCCGCGGTGAGCTTTGCTCAGCGGCGACTTGTTTATCATCGGGACGCGGCATTCAACAAACTGAGTTATTCTTATGTCAGGTTATTTATTTTTTACCCGATTGCCACGATCACCCATTAATCAATGTTAATTGTTCGAGATGAAAGAATGCGGTGAGATGGATTCGAATAAAAATGTAGGCGAGGGTAAAACCTGAATAAATCATAATTTATCGCATGCCCGAGGTGACTTAATTTTAATTAATACGACAATACCCTGCGCACACATCTGAATACATCTGTTAAGCATCACGCTGAATAGTAAGTTTCAATTCGCTCAATTGTTGCCCGGACGCGTTCTTGGAATCGTCGCATAACGCCTTACTTCCATTACTATTCATCGTTCGTGATTTGTTACGAACTATTACCTATAGCTTCACGAAGTGACTTATCCGGCGCAAACAAAAAAAAAAGAGAAAAAAAAGGGGGAAAAAAAAAATGAAGCAATCACCACTGTGACAATTCCTTCGTTTGCATATCCGTTTAACGAGCAGCAGATAAAAATAGGCGGAAAGAAACGATAGAATAAACGAATGCAACAGGTCTGCATTTCTTTTCTTTTTTTTTTCTTTTTTTGCTGGATAATGATTCAACGAAAATCGTTTCGATGAAAATATATCGAACGGATTAACAACGTTTAACAATCTTTAATATTAAATCTTTACAGAAGTAACAAAAAATGTATATCAAGGCCATAGGCAAAGGAACATTCACATGCAATACGTAATCGCTTGTAACCTGGACACTTCAGAGGAGTCCGTCAGCACGGTGCAATTTGTTCGCAGCCTGAATCGGGTCGCAATCGCGTCTAAGAAAATACGTTTTCGAATCGACTCGAATTCGTACCCGCGGAACAAGTTCGTTCTGTTGACGGGATCAGTTCGCGATCATTAAACGTTTCACAAATTCCTTTCGGTCCACGCGATTGAAGTCGAAACGATTTCGTTTCGATCGAATCGGCGGACGAAACGACGTTGACATTTGCATTGCCTCGTTGCAAATCGATCGACTGCCCTCGTGGAACGTGCGCAGTCATTTTTATACACGCACTCAGAGTGATACGATTTTCGATCGACGCCGCGAGCCTCGGCGGAGGATTGCAAACTTGACACAGATTAATTTCCACGCTACACTTCACGCCCCGTTAAAGAGAGAGTTACAGTTTATTGATCTAATATTTATCGAATCGAACGTGGACGTAAAAAGTGGAGAAGCGATACGCGAAGTTGTAAGTGTTGTGTAAACGAGAACCTGGCAACGATGCTGCATCCAGTTTCGCTCGCGATAATTTTTGGCGTTGCGACAGCGTATCGCCGCGAATTCTCGAACTCATCTTGCCCGTTGTGCATGTTTGTCCACATTTGGAACAATGTTATTCCGTTTCCGTTTGGAGGTCGATAAATACGTGACGACATGACGTCCGCTCGCGACACCAGAGAACGTACATATATTTCGTATGACGAAAACCTCTATGGTTCGATAAAAGAGAGCAGAAAAAAAAGAAGAAAAAAACGAAAATATCTCGTCACTAGCGCTTCAATACCAATCTTTTTTCCCCGTACGTGACATGAACGGAAATGCGCGAACGAACGGCACCCGTTCGCAGAAGTTTCGCTTAATGGTCCGTTACAATTTCTCCTTGCGAATACTCGCAATTTTGTCGACGACAGAAATCGAGTTTCGGTCGGATCGATCTACAGGTGACGAACAGCCGGAGGCTTCAACGTCGAAGTTTGGAAGTATTACGAAATCTGTTGCGGCCAGCGAATTTTAATCTTGCGTCGCTAATCCTCGTTTCACTATTATTAAAATATGATCGACGGCCTATTTGAATTCGACGTGATGTCATTCGTGCGCGGACAATAATGAATGCGCGTTACTCCAAAGCATTAAGACGAATAATAAATAATTCCCAGAAAGAATACGACTGAACCGAAGCGAAATAAGCGTGTCGGTATGATACCCGTAGCTCTCGCATCGGTGCGATATTTCGTAACGCTGATTGCCACGGATAAAAAAGAAAAGGATACTGCTGGAAGTTATTTATCGTGTTTACAACAATATTAAACAATTTTTATCGTATCGATATTTATAGATATCGAGAGAAAAAATTTGCATGCGAAATCAAGCGTCCGAAGGATCTAGTCGGTAATCTCCGTTTTTAATTTCAATAAAAAACTGGGCTTGTAAAAATTTATCGATAAAATACTGCTGGATCACGTCCGTTCGACGGTTCGCGATTATTCTCACCTTTTGTACGTTCGCTGGAGGCTCGTTTCGCCAGCAAATCGAGCACGGTCGAATTCGAGGTTCGCGAACGGTTTCGAATTGTGAGACTGGCGAAAAACGTTGACAATACGACGAAGTGGAGGGCGCACATTGGCCGTACGGCGACGATTATTGCCTGGCTCTATGCTGCGCCACAACCGGTGACGTACCTTTTCCTTTGTTGGCCCATGAATAATACAATGGGAATACGCGTAAACGGATGCGACCAACCCGAACAGTGTGAACGTTTTTCGAACGATTGAAGCGCCTGCCGTCGAAAAGATTTGCGTGAAAAACAAAAAAAAAAAAAATAACGCATCGACATATAGACAAAATTGTTAATAGCGACTAAATAGAACGCGATTGAACGATGCTGTTCTTCTGTACCGTACGCTGCAATCCAACGCAATTTCGACCGTTTCTTGAAGTCCTTCTGAGTTGTCATTTCGTCTTTTTTTTTCACGCGCACGTTAAGCGACTCGCGTCACAAACCGGGACACAATTATGTGGGGTAAAAATAGTAAGTGTCACATAGCACTGTGTGCATTGATATCGATTAAAGATGCCAAAGGCACACGTGACACGTACGATAAGAAACGTATACCGGCGCGTGAATATAGCAGAGTGTAAGTATTTAAATTACATACCTCGGTGATGAGCAATTTGCCCCCCTCGGACGCACACACCTGCGGCCCGTGAGAACATGTGTCACAGGGTCCACGCATTTGCTCATTGAACATGTCAATGCATCGAACAACATTAATATGTATATGTTAAAGAAAAAAACAGAAGAGAATATTGCTTCAAATCGAATAAGAAACGGCTAATTCACGTCTCAAATTAAATTAATCGATTAATCTGTTTGAGCGTTTAACCCCTTCGCATCGAAGGACGAGATATATCCCGTGCACAGTTTCGCACGAACGATTTTGTGTCGCGAGATGTATCTCGTCCGAAGAGTATCGCGAACGAACTCACGCGGACGAGATATCTCGTCCTCCTATGCGAAGGGGTCAATATCGCGACCCGCGTGAAGCAGCAGATTTCAACCGTTGGCCCACTGCCAGTGAAAGGTTGCTCACAACAGCAATTACCGTACGAAATAGTGGATAGTCGATGAAACGACTCGCAACGTTACAGACGTAACCGTCAATCCGTCAGAAACTATTTTCATGAAGTCTTGAACATTTTGGAATGTAATTAACCGTCGTTGCAGGTGAATCCTTGCATTTTCAAGGTGAAGAAGAAAAAAAAGTGTGACTTAATCGGCGATGTTAAAATGCTTGGGTACGGTTGATAAACGAGGATAAAAATGATATTGGAATTATAAATTCATAATTCGTGGACAGCCGTTATGCAAGACCGCCTATTCGCTCGCGCAGTCGAAAGACTGTTTCGATAAGCGGAATTCGATTCAGTGAAACCTCAAACTGAAATGCCGTGCGACCGTTTGAACGAGGGAGTGTGCTGAATTCGTTGTGAAACGTGGTTCTAGGTCGCGTTAAAAAAAAACATAATAGCGAAAAATCGCGGGGAGGAAAAGGTGACGGACTGGACTCATTTAATCCCGATGTAATTGAATCGACGAAACGAGGCAGCCTATCGCAACGTGGTGAGTTATGAGCGCCATGTGAGCGATAATGAGTTATCACCAGAGGAACACATTTTACTCTATTTTCCTTTAATTGCTCTAACCCTGAGAATCGACGCTCATGGTATTTACCAAGACGTGTAATGCACCCGCGAGCCAGTGAGAAAGCAATAAAGATAACGCAATAATGGAATACACGTGATTGTTGAGCGCAGTTGAGTCAATGAAGCTAACGTACACGTACAAATGTGTTACCAGCGGATTGAACGTTTCACATTAACGACAAATCGTTTCGCTCAAAAACAGCCCGACACCTCGAAGCGCGATCCCTGCGATAAATTTCGTCGAATAATAACATTACTCGCGATCTTGTACACAATTTCGGAAGCATAACAACGGCACGTTAAAACAACGGTGTTTAGAATCGAAAACGAGAGCGGTGGTATACGCGACTCGCGGCACGATCCAGGAAATGAATATCCCTCAGAATTCGGGTGAACGTTGTACTTTCGTCGAACGTCGCGCGACGCCTATTGTAAAATTCATGTGATGCCACAAACTTGTTGATTGTCAGGCGATCACGCTCGTAGGCTTTTGTCGTGCGCGACCGCCCTCCCCTGATTACGCATTCGAGTTTCGTAATCGCTCGATACGAGGAACGAACTCGATTGCCATTCAACGATTTCTTGCGTCCAAATGTGCGTAAAGGTGGGCGTTAGACGAGCGAGCCGCGACTGCACGCGTCTGCAACGCGTCTGCAACGCGGCGTTAAGAAGTGTGCGGGGTGTTTCGTTTTGTTGCCATGGACACGCGCCACGCATGGAACGAACCATGAATTTCAACGGCGAGTTCCCCATCAGTTCAGCTTCGGCAGACTCGAAGAAACCCGAGCAAACCACGCCAAGGTATTATCCCTTTGTGTTCGCGCAAAAGACCTACAAAAATTGGTTCGTTGCTGGCGAACGAACGAATACTCGCACAAATACGCGTACAATTCCAATTCCAAGTAGACTATAATTCTGCTGGATGCGACTAGACGAATCGATCGATTTCACCGGCGATCGAGGAACGATTATTCCTCAGAACTGGCGAGCAATGGACGTGTCCGATAATACGCGAACGCTTGAACTTCGAAGGCAGAGACCAGGATAGAAGAGGAGGATCGATTTCAGTGCTTCGAGTTAATTTTACGCGAAGCGTGCTCTTATAATTGTTCCAAAATAATTCTGTTGCCAATATTGTAACGGATAGTGAAGGACGAAAAGAATCAACGTCAAAATAAAATGCAACGTTCTCATCCTGCACGCGAAAATAGCAAAAGAAATATTGCGCAAAAATATGAGCCGCTCATTGGCCGAATCTGTTGACTCCGTAAAACAAAAATATGGAAATTTATTTTAAAGATAGAAAGTTAAGAGTTTCGGCGATCAGATTTAAACAGCTTCTAAAAGCGGAGTTGACCGATTTGGCTAATGTGCGGCGTATATATTATTCGGGGATATTATAAGGGAGGTTTTCAAAGCTATTAAAGTCACCAGCAGATTGCGGATTGTATAAAGCATTTTTCTGTTCGATTCGAAAGGTTTCAGCGTATTACGACCCCTACCTAGGGGCGTTACTAAAAACTTTAGGGGCGTCCGGGAGGTTCTAAAAGAGATAGATATAGGTTTCAGATTTCCTTGAGATCGTGAAAAGTTCTCGGCCCTAGAACCTCGGGGTATCCTGTGTCCTAATCGCGAAGTACCTTGCAAGTATCGAGCAACATGAACTTGGCATAGTCTACATCCAGTTTCGTGTAACCACAGTCAAACAGAATTCCCTTTCACTGCCTCGATACAGCCGGTGACAACACAACTACCCGTATTAATTCTCATTAGTATAGAATCGTTCGTGCCAAATCATACGCAGGCAACTATATACAATGTGTGCCCAATTATCGTCATTGTCGCAAGTTTAATAAATTTTGCGATTGTTCGTACGAAGATTGTGCGACCCCTAACATTTTAACAATATTGTTAATTTCTTCGTATCGCGTTTCACAGAAGCCAATTAGAATGCCACGAACGTTTACAGTTTTGCAAGTATTTTTGTTACGACACTATCGATGCTGAATTATTACTTCGACGACCAGTGACATCTGCCGTCTGGACAAAATGGAAAATAAAAATTCATTGACGTCTACGAGGAAAACTCCATCCCATTTGATTAATCGGCAACATTAATCACATTGTACTATCCATCGCGACCATTGCGTTAAGGTTATAAGCTTCGTTTATTTATCAATTATTCACTTGCTCGCCCGGTAGATTCGTCGCGTCTCGTTGAAAATAATTTGCTGAAAAGGCCTGCCTGCGAGGCAATCGAACCGATCAAAATTCCAAATCAATCCTCCGCGACAGTGCAACGCTGCTCGACGAAATTTTTACCGAACGCGTTTTAAATGAACGACGCACCGACGTTTCTTTTCGCGCACACAAGAGAATTCCCGTTGAGGCAGCGATGTTTATTCCGTTTCGAGAAAGTTCAAGTTTCGCTCGACGATCGATCAAAAACGAGGCATACCGGTTTGCAATGCCTAGAAGAAGCGCAACTTTAGCATCGATCGAAACACGTTTATCATGCGCGCGATCGATCGAAAAATAATTAATGCAGAAAAAATCGTCCGGAGGGACAAAGATGTCGATGCGAAAAATAAATCGAGAACGAAGAGAGTGGCGTTAAAGATAGAACATCGACGAGAAATAACTCTTATTCGTAGAACTGAACATTTTCTGTCCGTCCCTATAATTATGTACATATAATGTAGTATCTCCTTTCACACGTAAACGAACCCGAGACGACTGATCCAAACAGTTCCACTCCCATTCCGTTCAGCTACAAGCGCGATCCTTTTTTGCCAACTTCTAACACGGCCGACTCTTTTCAAAATGCTCCGCTGTACTTTCTCCGTTTAAAACTTTCTTTGCTGCTCGCAGGACCACTTCCACGTCGCTTTCTCTCGACGGCAATGAACGTCATTTAATACGCTAAAAAAAAAACCCGTAGAAACGCGCGCGATCCACTTCGAGAACGACTTCGAGCTTTAATCGATCGCTCACCTATGACCGAAAGTTCCAAACGAATAAAGATCGCAACGATATTTTTCATTCTTATTAAATTGTCAGAAGTTAATTTATAATAATTAATGTATGCAATGCATGCAACGTATCTGTGCAACAGACGATTCTTCGCGTAGATCGTAAACGATTCGAAGCGATCCGAGGCGTACGAATTGGAAACAAACGAGTTTCTTTGTTGAAAGCATTGTCGCGAGTTTTAAAAGGCTATCAATTCTCGAGAGTTTTTTTCGAGGTTCTAGAGACGCGAGAAAAAGAGTTCTTTCCTTTCGCGACGTTTCTTCTTTGGAAGACGGCTGATTATTAATTCACGAGAGAAGAACGGGAAGAGGCTTATGATAAATGTATAGGCATGTACGCCAGGCTGTTTATAAAAATCACGATCTTGTTCGATCTCTAATCTTTGACAAGATACTCTTGTCACGTCGGTTAAGTATCTGATTAATATCGGGCGACACGAAGTGTGCGGTAATCGCTTGCTAATATCAGCGTACCTCGAACAGATGTTTCGGTTTAATAAATGGAATCGATGCAATGTTTCTTTATCAATTACGTTGCTTATTATAACATCACGCTTCTAACGAGAAATATTTATTACGGTAGCTGCGATAGTCGCACAATAACATAGTAATAATTATTGGAATTCAATATTGCTGACGTAATTGAAATTCTGAGAAAGGGTAATCCTCGTTACCCGATTGATCTGGATAAAAATATGTATGAGAAGAGACTGGTATCATCGATATTGCGTAAGGAACGATAACACATTAATTGTTACTGGTGGAATGAATATAGAAAATGAACGAATATTTGTTCAAATCAATTGAAAGTTATGCAATGCCGACAGGCTATGTTGAAAAACAATATGCAGGATGTAAAATGTGCAATGAATTGAATTAAATAAAAGAAAACGTGCATTGTCATAATCATCGGAACGATAAACTCGAATACTGTTTGACCAGCTTCGTCTACTTTTCTATGAAGAGAGGATTCTATAATATTTAGATAAACATTGTACAATTATTATATAAATGTATTACCATTGCAATAGGCGGTGCTCAAAGGCCCAACCTTTGATCCTGAAGTCACGATAACAAATCAAAGATGACTGCCTTTATTCTTATTTCCGAACGATAATTGCAACAATTGCAAATTATTCTACTCGAATTGCGACAGTTGGATTATCGATATTCCGGCAAAGTAGAGATACTATAATTTCAACGGAATTACTTTCACCTTTCGTCTTTCACCTTTCCACTGTTTTTTTTTTGTTTCGTGTAAGAATCGATGCTACTTTATAAAAACCCGGGCGACGATCTTACCCGGCCGGGAGTAATCGTTTCGCAGCGGAGAATCTATTTTTCAATGATTAAATTCAATGACTTAATTAAGCAGAAAGAGAGAGAAAACTGTGCTCAAGTGAAAGTGAAAGGCTGAAAATTGTATTCTCTTGTAATTTATCTGCGGAGCATTTTTATTATTCACTAAGTCGAGGCATTTCTTTAAAATTGTATTTAGCAATGCAGTCTTCGGGCAGAAAAGAGAATATTATTGTAAGAAAGTTTCGAAAACTGTACTTAACTTGTTTAGACAATCTGATAATAATAATAATAATAATAATAATAATTAAACGAAGAACAACAACAAGAACGACAATGATAGTAAAAATCAGTGGCGGTTCGTAGCTGAAATTAGTGGGGCTGCTGCTCCAGAAAATTTCTTAGCCATTCTTTTAAAATCGTGTAAAAGGAAACGAACGTGTGCCCGGCACTGCGGAAGCGACAGTGCCCTCTCTCTGCCTCGCAGCCTGGCCGCTGGAACTGTGAAGCGCACAGTTCCACGCACAGATTCTTGTATCTTTTGTCACTAACTGGGTCGTGGCTACTGACATTACGCTTAAGGGTTATATATCGTACAAATATAAAGAAAGAATCAAAGAAAAAACGATTCGTTATATTAAATGTTATCGATAATATCAAGCGGAAATAGGGAGTGGCTGCAGTTCCACAGTGCCTATACGCGAGCCGCCACTGGCAATAATAATAATAGTAATCCAATGAAACGAATTCGAACATACTTGGTCTTATGTTTCGTAGGTCCCATTCCCTGACCGTGTACCGGAGATCGTTGAAAATGAGATCCACTTCCGGTCGTTTCGGGAAAGAATGTTTCTCTTGAAATATGTTGCCCCTTTTCGCGGCGATCGTCACCCCGTGAACGTCGTCATGGCTGCTGTGATCGATTTGGCAACAGCTCAACGACGATCTGGACGGGGAACAGTTCGGCGAGGTTGTCATTTTTCCCCCGTGGAACGAAAACTGTTGCGATTCGTTATTGGAGTGCCGTCTCTACACGGTGACGATTATCCTTCGTTCTGATCACGATTCACGTTTGTAATCGCATGTCGAGCACTACACCGCCGATTCTTTGTTCCTCGCCAGCCTGTTCGATTGGTCGATTGCCCTCGGCTCCGCAGTACGTACAGCGTATTATAGTTCTCGCATAATTGTGCCACACTTGAGTCTGCAATAAACAAGACAAAAACGGATTGGTATCGATTGAAATTTTTCTTTCTCGTTACTTCTTTTGTTTTTCGTTCGTTAAGTGTTTAACGAACGTGCAACAAATGAAAAGTGTTTCGTTATTATGTGTTAAGAATTATGGATCGGTGAACTTTTGGGGGGTTTAAACGTGGAGTTTAAAAGCCTGTATCTACATTGGACACCTACATCTATAGATGGAATTCGTCGAACGACCAGAAATTGCGGTGTGCAAAAGCACACGTGCGCAACACGTGAACCGAAGACCGTTCATTACTTATTCCATCAACATTTGTTCGATTAGAACGCTCAAAGGGTAAATAATACCTAAATAAATGATGTATTCAGTTACGTTACTAATTCTTGTTACGATAACTTCTTCATTTAGCGCACTTCATTATTCTCCGCCAATCGAATTCTTTCTTACATGAAAAACAAAGTTCAACGCGTGATAATTTTTTTAGCGAGTCTATATTTAATAACGGGCATCCGGGTTGTGCGTGAAGTCGGTTAAACTTTTCGTTTTTGTACCCACGCGATTAAATCGCGAATCTTGCAGACAATTCAATTTCACACGTCCGCGCGTACTTGATCGTTAATAATTCGTTAAATATTTCCGTGCGAGATAATCGTAGCGATTGAATCGATAATCGAATAACTTGAGCCCGTAAAGCATTAAATGATCGATCGTTGATCAATGGGTCGATCATTGATTTAAAGATGGGAACGAAGACCTGTCGATTCGGCATTTCCGAAAGTTGTTCCGACAACGAGACCGCGTTTTAACAATAGCAACGAGAGCACCATACAGTTCGTGTCGCAATAGTAATCGAACCGGCTGAAATAACATAATTACGTTTAGTACCGGGCATTAAATTCTACTGTCATAAATTACTTCTATTTTTATTGCCGCATTGGTAACCGTTCTAAACTGGCTTTTTACGGGGCACACTTAGCGTTTTATAATTTACGAGGTGGGAAGACTGAGAGCAGGTAGTGCGAGGTAAAGCAATTTTACAGTATAACAATGAAAAGTGATAGTATCGATAACGGTAATGGATTGGAATCACAGCAACATTAACAGAGACAGAGGATTCTAATTTTAGTAATGGAAAACAGAAACGGAGATTCATTATTCGTTGTAATTAATTAACCACAGCAATACTTGATGACAGCAATGATGATTCAGTTATAAGAAAGTCATAAATTTATATATATATATATATATATATATATATATAAATAATATTAAAATTATGACTTATTATTTATATATATATATATATATACATATATATAGATTTATGTAATAATTATATATATATAAAATTAGAATCTTATATATATATATATGTGCACTTTTAATACAGAATAACTTCTGAACAACCCGTAATCATGCGTATCCCGATGCACCATCGTATCGCATGCGTCCATACAAAATTGCACATAAATATCACGGGAAGACCGCTTCCGTCATCAGAAAAATCTTATCGAACCATTAAAATGTTAAATGAAACGTCGGACTTTGTCAATGCGCAATCGGCATTTGTCGGATGAAAAAAGCGAAGGGGAAGCGGTTGATAAAATAAAAAGGCTCGCGGCAAAGGCATCTTAAACATTATAAAACGCAAATTCACGGTGGCGATACGCGAACGACTTATTGCAACTAATCGCAATGACTATCTAGCATTGCAACTAATTATTCTCGAGCAACGAAAGAGAGCGAGAGAGAGAGAGAGAGAGAGAGAGAGAGAGAGAGAAAAGCATTGGGAGCCACAAATGACGTTTACCGCAATGATTTAAGCGGCACAGAAATTATACCACTTGCTTTTTCTTCATCAATCAGGTATGCATCGCGACGTGTTTAATTAATTCCCACCACCTTTTCGTCATTTTGTTGGAATTTTACCGTCTATTCGAATTTCGCATAATTCGTATTCTATGCTCGCGGTAACAGGTTTCCGTGACATTTTAATCGAAATGGAAATACAAAATGATGTATCAACGTTTGCTAGAATATTCCGTATCGGTGGAAATTTTTTTTCTTTTTGCACGCTGCAGAGGTGCAACGCGAGTCCAGAGGGTTCTGTGCCCGATCGGATTTATGGACACGGTCGAGCCAGTGCTATTTTCGAGGAACATCACTAACGCCTCAAAGCATCCGGCTGCTAGCCCTCGAACGGCACCCGAATTATGTAAAACTTAAAATACAATTACAGGCGCCACGTTGAACACTCTTTTTCCACCTCAACAGCAGCGACCCAGTCATAAAACTCGACGAGTCCAAGCGGTAATACCCAGGTACGTCCGACGTCCTAGCGTCAACCCTCGGGGACTTTCCGCAACTGTGGACTGTGCCCCTTCCAGGTACAAATCCACGCGAACAACGTAATCGAAGGTAGGACACGAGCTCTTTGAAAGACACTGCCCGGCTCGTCTTTGTTACGTATCAACCAAGAACTCGGGGAGGAAACGATATTACGATATCAATTAGAACTGATTTATACGCAAATTGAACCAGTGAATTATGAATCGTTATAACTGAATCGATCCCGCCACGAAAACGCGAGGAGCTTGCGCGTTCAGTTACGGGACTTGATTGGACGTCACCTTACGCTCGAAACAAGTATTTTAATTACCCACGATACATATTCAAATAAGTTTGTACGCCCAGAAAAAAGAGAACGAGCGGGACAATGTTTGAACGGTGACGCGAACAGCTAGGAGACACACTTCGAATTAATTCCCCCGACTTTCGTCGAAGATATTTTAACGATCGCCGATCCGACGCCACTGCGACAAAGTGAAATTCCCTTCCTGTTCGCCGAATTGAATTTTTTTCGTGAACTATTCGTCTACTTCTTGCAGCACTCGACGCATGCAATATTTACAGGATTTCCTTGTTCCTATTTCTGGCACTGACTATATTCTCGGCTACCTGTCATTCTACCTGCTCCAGAGACGAGAATACTAAAAATATGATCAGGCCCGGATCACATCCGTTATCATCGCATTATGCCAACCGTGCATAAATATTGATCTGCTCGTTAAAATTACATTTCATCAGTTCCTTGCTCGTACATCGATGCAAAAGCTTGTGCTACAGCTGGGGCACGTTTATTTTACGATATTATTCGTCTAATGACGTTGCCCCCGCGAAGACGACGGCGATATGAAAAAAACTAGGTTCGATCACGTCACGTGAGAAAATAATAAACGATAATGGGAGGCTGAAAGAGCGGCTCGTGATTTTCGAACTCGGGGAAGATTATTCCATGTGAACGCAAGAAACCGTCGGACGGAACATCGGATACAAATGATAGGATCGAATTGAATGGACGCACAGACAGCAGCACAATTCGAAATAACAAATGCTCTATGACACTAAGAGACACACAACATGACATAATAGGGTACGTAACTTCGCGTGCAGTGCCGGTATTAATTATTCAAATTTAATGATTCGAAGTTATTCAAATGGTCGAAAGAATTTTAATAATAATACACACCGCGGCGACGAGGATATTATGAGTCATTGTATTAAATTTAAGCAGGCGCCGATATATTCGTAATTTATTATTATTTCTGTAAAACAACAGGCCCGATAAAAATTATTGTTAATATTAATACTAATACCGATAAAAATTATTGTTAATATTAATAGTAATACCGATAAAAATTATTGTTAATATTAATACTAATACCGATAGCAATTACATCGCCCTTTGGTACCTATGCGCAATATAACAGGATTGCTATGAAAGTGTTTATTTCGCAATTATTTTATCGTTACATCGCATACGTACGGTGATTCCCGTGATCTAGCGTATCATTCTGAGTGTAATAAACATTTGCCATCAAACCAGGTCAAAGTACTTGTGCAAACAATAAACTTTGCAGCAACAAAGATGCAAGTGTCCCCTATTGAATCACAGCCGATAGTGATTTTTCAGGCACCGTCCGCATAAATTACCATCTTAATCTAATCGTGAAAATAAACATTATTATCTACATTGTTTCTGATCCGAGAAAGTCAATTAATTAACAGTAAAAAAGGAAAAAAAAACCGTTTTCTTTCACACCAGTTCAAAGTTCAACGATTCAAAATAGCCCACCACATCTGGCAAGGAAGACTAAGACAGTAATAGCAATGAATTTCATACGTTTCACAGTTTGAGATTTACGATCCGATTCCCAAAGATCCGTCGCGTGAATGAAAATAAGCAACGACAGAGGCAATTAATGAAACGGAAAACAAGAGGAAAGCGATAAAGCAGTGTTCACGGACGTTTTATCAGTCGAAGACACTACGTGCCTTTCCACTTTGTGGACCATCGGTCTAGCTCGTAAACAGACAGTTAGATTAACGGTCTACGTATCGTACGTATTGTGATCTTGAACTACAAGTGGTACTGATTCAATGGAGTACAACCACCGCGACTCGAGGCCGTTTATCTGACTTTTTTTCGGGTTTTTATCGAACAATTATCTCGAACGTTCGGTCGAGACGAATTATCTTTCGCGTCGCGTTTTCCGTTCTCGCTCACCTTTACCCGGTCCACCATTGTATTTTGTTTTGTTTTCTTTTCCCCCATCGTCCCGCGTAGCATTATATTCTACTCTACTTACAGTAGATCGCGTTCTGTGTGTACAACTTTGTATGTCACGGCTGTGCGCGTCGTGTTCGATCCATATTCGTGTACACGATTAACTTAAACGACCCAACTTGTTTTCATTTCGCCAGAAGGAAAATATCTGAAAGAGGTGTTTTCCACGAAATGAGAAATATTAGGTAAGAGTTCGTGCACAAGGTCGCGCTACACTACAATTACATATCTTTCTGGCTCGAGCGAAACAAGAATTTCAGCTCGCGCAGGGAGGGCAATACGGTTGGTAATACACTTTTTGTATATTTATACGATTCACATTGATGCTTTTTAATATCGTTGCGACCGTAAACAATTTACACGCGATTCCCCCGCGACGAAACAACGGTCGCGCAATATTAATTTTAATTACGATGCCGAGGACGGTTAACGAACCGATGAAACTTTAGATACGTCGCGGTGGCAAAGGTTAATAAATGAAATGGTAGAAAATCGTGCTATTTAAGGAAGCATAAAACGACGTTCTTAGAACTTCCTCAATATTCTCCGTAGGTGTGTTCGTACCGCAATCAGAAATTCAACACCTCAATTGGACCCATTAATGTACGCGTACTGAGATCGATGCTGGTAGTGATATACATGCATATAATTAACCTCTTACTCACATAATTATACGTCGACAAAATTCTCAAGTATTTCACGCGATTCATTACGCAACACTGCCACCGCGTACTTCGCTCGAACCAGCTGGGGTTCTCGTTGCTTTTCGATTTCTTGCGAGAGTATTATTTTTATACGCGCATAAAATGTACATATATTTTTGCTTATGATACATATGATGTGTATGTTATAAAATACGCATTGATTAAACGGGAACGAAGGGGACAAGAAATCCTGCTGATAATAACTCGATACGGGGGCGTTCGAATGTATATCGATCGACGCAATTGTTTTAGGAAAGCGGACTCGCAAAAATCACGTGGAAGGTCCCGATTTCGATATACCGGCGAGGATGATGGAAAATGCTTGCGCAAAATAACACGCTACCAGAGATTTTGCAACGATCTAGCAATTCCAGTTCAGAAATTACGAAAACACACTCGGCGAACACATCATCGTTGTAATAATCATCGTGTAATATCTCCGCGTTCCGAATTTCGTCGTTGCAAGCATATACACGCGTGTACATAATTCCCTTTTGAGGAGTTGCACGAAGGAGCTGTATAAATTCCGTAACGAACGTTCCCTGTTAGAACGATGTATTATTTATTATTGTTCGTGGTATCGCATACGCGTGCAGTTTGGTTAAATTGTGCCGTTACGGTAACGGCGACAGAAGTGTTCCACAAATACTTCGAACAACTTCGATAGAACTATTTTACACAGTTATCGTGTTCATCGTGTTTAAAGTAAGATTCTTCCGAACACTCGTCCGAATTTTTCGCGAAGAAACGAAGTAATCGTTGGCGATATATAATTTCACACTGGAGACCAATTGGTGCGCTATTTGGAAAATCGATTGCTTCAATCTTCGTTTTAGAAATCGGTGCTAATATTTCGTGCAGTTAAATGGAACGCGAATATCCCGGAAAAAAAAAAAAATGTTTGCCTCGATGCATTTCCCAATGCGAGAGTGTAAGTGTGTTAATAAAATTCCCACGACCGTTAAACGTGCGCATACACTGTTCTCGAATATCGAAACGTCTTTCCAAGAAGCGCGACTGTATTCCTCGGAGGAAAAGAGCACGCAGGTTAAACTCTCGGCGAGATCACGATAATTACTGGATACAGGTACACTTGAACTTCGATTCGGAATGGAACGAAGGAAAGAAGAAAAAAAAAAACAGGAGAAATACTTTCACTCTGTTTCCGGAGAAGAAAGCAAATCCTATTCCACATATATTTTTAGAAAGTTTTACAGCCCAGCGCGCTTCTTGCTACGGGCAAACCGTGAGCGTTCGAGATGTTGCTAGCAATTCTCGCTGTCAACCGCGGCTGTGTTCCCCGTGTTTTCTCTTTAACGAGTACAATTAATATCTTGCCGATTCGTCTTGCCGATGATTGGCGAACGACCGGTGTAGCGGGGAGGTTCGTCGTGTATCGAGTTCTCCGCTTGAAACGCGCTTCGCGACGAACCACTGAAAGAACTGTTTATATTTTAATGCGCGACTATTCCGTGCCCTTTTTTTTTTTTTACATTTTAATATATAATAATTACGCGCTACTTGTCGATTTCAATAATCATCCTCTTTATAACTACATGCCTACATTATGTTTTTATGTTATATAACCGTTTCTGCATTGAACAACAATATTCGAGCGACGAATCAGGCCGACATTCGAATCAGTGTGACGAAGCATGTACGAACCAATAATTAACGCTCCGTGCGCGAATAATTCGATGTTTAAACAATGTTTAGTCGAGTTTCGTAGCTCGGTTTGGCGTTACTAATTAACAATGGCGTATTAGTGACGTGTAGTTTCAGCGAGATAAATTCAAATTAATTTTTTTGCCTCCCCTTACCCTCTATCAAAAGTATTCGAAGGCACTGAACGTTCGAGGAAAAAAATATTCGACAACCGTCGCGGATATTTTTAAGCGAAGCCGATAATGCGTTATCGAGTGTCCTTACGAATCTCCAAGTAAAAATATCGTATCGAAAATGTTCTTACAGACAACGGCATTCCCCCCCGCTCGTCTATCTTTTCTCGTTTCCTCGAAACGAACAAGCGGTACGTAACGAAAAAATTCACCAAAGTCCACTTTATATTCAGCGTCTACGATTCTCGCGTCCGCATTAAAATTTTACGCAAACACAAACCTTCTTCGCGGTGTTTGTTCTGCGACGAATCGAACCTTGGGGAGTTCATTCAATTCCGAACAGTACGGACGCGTTGCTTTCGTGTTTCGTCGCTGAATTCGTGATCAGGAAGCAACGACGGAAACGGGTGGATATCAGTTCGAGATGCTATCAAAATTGCCGTACCTGCACACACGTAAACACGTGCTTGTGCCGCGTGCAATTTAGCACAATGAAACAAATGTTCGACAATTGGACACGGTCTTCGCTGAATTCGTCGTGTGCACGCCAATGTTCAATGCAAAGAGCTGCATCGATGGGATACCATTTACACGCGAGCATAATTGTCGATTTCCTGCAGGCCTGCTGATCAACGTAATATTACGACCGTTGTATTGTAACAGATCTCGTAATCTTCGCTTTGAAAATAAACAAAAAATTGCGAATCAGCATCTATGATTTGCCGCATTGTACACACGGACGGGATAATGTATTGATACGGTGAACGTATTTACAGTTACGGTAACGCATCTGCTTTTTTTGAACAGCTGATTGTACTATGCTGCGAACGAATATGTTCCTTCTTTATTAAACGCGGCAGAATGTCTTGTAACGTTTTACACGTGTAGTTCAATGAATTGTCGGTGCGAACCGGTGTAATTTATTTCTACGAAGAAGAAAAGAAAAAAAAACGTTACCACTGACTGAGAAATATTGCCCCGGGCGATTCTCTTGACATCACCGGCTGTTGCATTAAAAATAGCTGGGCATGCCCGGTCATACACGAAAACTTCGTGCAGATCTGTTGAACTCGTAGCCCAAAAGGAACGCTAAGAATGTGCGAGGCAAGAAGAAATCGCGAAGAGGATCACAATCATTTCTAAGTATCTAATAATCTTTACCTACGTGGTATATGCCAACGAATAACTATGAAACTGCAATGATCTATGTTAATAAAATTATTCTACGAGTAATAACCCGCTTAGATTTCGAAGCAACGAAGTACACGACACTTGTTAATTGTGGAATAGCAATGCATCGAGACAGTATTGTATTTACGTTCGCAGAATGACGAACACGAAGAGAGTTTTATTACACGTAGTTTGTGATCATGTTTCTTGCGCTGTTTCATAATAATAATTAATAGTAAATAATTCACGGTAAATTATTAAGCTTTCAAACGGGTATGACACTTACGTGTGTTAATTCCATGCATGAAATCATCGGGAAGGAAATTGCGAACGCGAACACTTTATAAATCGGGCTCTATATAATTCAATGCAATGCTGCCAAAGAATAGGAAACATTATGTTTCGAATTATCTAAGCGTATAGTTATTTATATGCACGTGTTCTAGACGAATTGAAAAAAAGAAGAAGAAGGTAATTATATACATTAAAAAAATACGAACTTCTGTAACGAAACACTTTTCAATTAAAACTACACCGCCAGGCATGCCTCTAATTACTATTACAATTCATTCCGCTAAGAATAACAATATCACCGGGGTAATAGCACGTTATACAGAGATATTCGTGCTTTAAAACGACTAACACACTTGTCTTTTTTATTACCCAGCTACACACTAAGTTAGCAACGTGTACGAATCGTATGTCGACAATACCTGCACCTGTTAAAAAATACGCACGCGTACTGTACATTTGTATCCATTTAACAAAAAAAAAAAAAAAAAAAAAATAGAATTTATTACGTAAGTACGCCGTGGTGACACGCGGTACCGTATAGAAAAGGCCGTGAAAATAATTCATGTGCTCACACTCGCGTTCGTGACCCCTGTGCATGAGTTCACGTTCGCTATGGTTACTAAACGTCGCATAAAGAACGATAAAAAAAAAACCACGATTCCCCCTTTTCATTTTCTCAAATGGTCTCCAACATCATCGTCGATTATAGAATAGACAGATTACAGAAGAGACGATACATCGTAAACGCAAGTCGTACGAAGTTTTATTAGAATTGTTTAACCCTTTCAATGCTCGACTATGTACTTGATTGTGTAGTATCGGTTATTCTTAAATCTTCTGTGAAAGCTACTGTCACGGTACAATTTCACAGTCAAATGTTTGTAAGCAGTTTATATAGTTGGAGTACGTCTTATTCGATCGCACTAGAATCGGGTGTCCAGAATCAATATTGTGATAGAAAAAGGATAATAATGCAACATGAGTCGGGCATCGCAGAATTTAAATTAGAAGTTCATTCTGGACGCAGAGTAAACGCGTACCTGCGAGATGTTTTCAAGAGACGACTATTTCTGGAGTAGAATTTTTGCGACCAGGGATTTTAATGTAACTATCGAAGTAGATAATACCGTTCGTGACTTAAAATAATCAATCTTGACATTCATCTTGACTTTATCGACGAGGCAGCTACGTTCTGGGGATAAGAATAGACCATTAGTATGGTTGATAGCGGAGTCTCCTTGGCGAAACAAAAATAAAATAATAGAAGGCCGATCAAACGTCTCATTGAGTCACTATTGTAGAGCACTAGTATTCATGCGGCAAGCGAACGTGCTTCTATTGTACCGCGATTGAGGTTATAATTTCAAATGGGGACGATTAGTGCGAATTAATAATAACAAATGATAATACGATATAAAGATAAATAAATAAATAGTGCTCGGGCTCAGAGTAAACGCTTTTCCGTCGATAACGGAAAGATTCTTAAATTTAAATCCAATCATTTTTCAGTTAAGTGTCACGCCACCAAGTTCTAAAGCAGCTGTTATTTTCGCTAATGTAAGATATAATCTGTGCGGTATTATATATACAGTATATTTCGCACAACTTTTCTGCGCAACCTCCTCGTGGATTGCGATTCACGATTATGTTCTTCTATAGGAGACGTCACTTTTATTAGCGAATAACTCTTTGCTCCAGTGAAACTGCGTTGTCTAATTTCGAAATTAACGGAGGTAATAAATTTTATACATATCAGTCTTTCGTTCACATAAGTTGAGCAACAATGCAGTTTCTTGTCGAATAAATTATAATGCTAGGACGTTACGATAGATTGCAACGAATTAAATAATAGCGACAGAATGTAATAAGTAAGAAACCAAGTCTACGAAAATTTAATGGCGCATTGTAAACTAGTTACTATACAAGAAGTTTGTAACTAGTATCTATTAAAATGGAAAGATTAAACGAAAGCTGTATGGTACAGTTACCTGAAGCGTTGCATTTTGTGCAACACTACAGTTATTTCGGTTGATTAGCGGAGCAGAACGAAAACGAGATTTCTAAAAAAAGCCGATTCTATCAAACGTAATTATTTCTTAACATTGAAAGGAAAATGATTCACTTTGCCATTGGTATACGGGAGGGCGTTTAGCAATATCAGGAATTTTGTAAGGCGTTGCCAAGGTCAAATCGAAAAATACAAATAGAGAAGCTATATTATTAAAAGTGAAGAGAACTGCTAGACAATTTCAGATAAGACAGTAGATACTGTAAATTGCAGTGATCCGATACGAATGAAAGTATCCTGTAACATCGCCATTTTCTGAACGAATTTCACTTGAAACAACTATTTAATAATTACTTCAAAAGTATCGATTATTCCACGGCTGAAATATCTTAAGAGATATTTGAACATTTGAACATTTTCAAATATTCGGCGCCAAACATGTTTCACCGATAAAATTAACACGGCGAACGGTACTATTTCCAACGTGTCCTGAACTATCGGGCTGTATTCAAAGTGATGTTTGAAATATTAAATAAACCAAGAAAAACTGGGGCATATAATTGTAATAATATTTTCGATTGACTGGGACAATTTACGATTATACGTTGAAAGTATGAGACACAGTGAAGCGTTGAACGTCAAAATCATTCTCGTGCAGGGTCATGAACGCAACGAAAAAAAAGAGAGAAAAAAAAAACACTCGTTACGTCAAATATGAGGAAACCTTTAACACACACACGATTAATGCGATGACTAACTCCGAGCGCGTTCAAGATCAATATTGAATTTAATATGAAACGAACTTGGACAAAGACGAATTCCTATGACGGCATTGTCGATGATAACAGTAAACGTTACTTGTTCGATATACATACAGTCTGCAATGCCAATAACATTAGATTGACCATAACATACGAGTAATCGACACAAATAAACACCACGCACCCAGAAACGCTCCCAGAAACATTAAATATTGTACTGTGAACCGTATTTCAAAATTCGATTTGCCATATCTATTATACTTGATTGCAAATATAGTGTCATCATGCGCACATTAAATGTGCAATATAACGAATAGCGTTATTTCATGTTCGCGTACTGCATTCAGTGACATCTGTTTGATCGGATAGAATGGATACTAGGAAGTAGTACGCAGTTGAGACCTGAAAACCGTGACTTTGCCGCGGTTAACGACATAATTCGCGAATCGCGGTCATAGAAATCACAGGTATACGGTCCAATAACTTCTCCTTTTCCTTAGATCTTATCCCCCTTAAAGCTCGTTATAATATTACTGCTACGACGGTTACCAATGAAATTTGACATAAAAGTAATGGAAAAAATTACGATGCACGTTGCACGTTTTCTATGAAAAATTCTGATCGGTGGAGGTTAACGATTTTGTGAATTATCCCCTACACAACAAATCAACGGATTGACCGATCAAATCTGTAAATGAAATTGGCTTGCACTATTGCCACCGACTATCGAAACTGTTCTCCATAGCCGGCGAATTTTTCAACGGAAACGCTTCTTGATGCCCGCGAGGGTGAAAACGAGTCAAAATAGGGGTATATGTCAAGGAAGAAGAAGCGTTAGTTCGAAAACAAAACACAAAACATTCCTGCTATCTATGCAAATGAATGTGTTTTCACATTCGAGCCGGACGCAACAGATTCGCGTGAATATATAATACGTGTTTATTTTCGTTGCTCCGTAAATTTCAAGCGAAATATTGTGTGAGCCGACGCCGAGAATCGCGCAAATTGTGTGTTGACATTTCGGACGTATAAATTCCATGACAAATTGTTTAAAGATACTAAATATAATTAAGAGAGGACTCACCTGTATTGACAAGGGGGTTGTCAAAGTGTAGAGCAGTCGTAAATATGAATAAGTTGCGAGCGGGAAAGACGAACGATAAGGAACTCCGCCGATAACTTCCCAACGAAACACCTATCGCCCCCGAAAGTTCGCAGAAGACTGACCATGTCGTTGTTACGGCGTGCCGTCTTTCATTCGCTCACTCTTCCTCTCTCTCTCTCTCTTACCTATTTTTCGTACGCAAGCGTACACGGTGGCGCAGTTTACGGATCGTTCATTAACGTTTGTCGTTTGAAAGTATTACAATTTTGTTATTTGTTAGCCATTACACTGCAGAAATGTAAAATAATTATGCGAATATATTTTTGTATACTATACTCTGTACAATGCTGCATACCAATGATTTGGGACACTTAAATAATAATGAATAAAATGTGTGCAAGTTAAACAAATTTGGATAACTATTTCGAGTTGTACTTTCTTAGAGCGTAATCTAACTTTGTAACTAGTCACGCTATTATTGCTTTCAGTTGTAATAGCGTAAAAATTTTTAATCGATCAAAGGTGTTGGCTATTCAGCGTGCCTATTATCATGTAATGTGCCGCCGACTCTGATATTCAGTGGGTTGCCATAAAATATAGTTCTACAAGTTTAGTTATCAAATCGTTCATCAAGTTGACAATATATGGGCAATCGAAATTAGTTACTACGCAATTTTTGAATGATCTTACTCATTCTTTCTAGCTTTCCTTAATCGATATTGCTAGTCATAACCAAAAAGAACATTTAGGATTTGCTAATAAATGACTATCTGTGTCTAATATTCTTCCACGTATATGTAATTTATTATTACAACAGATATATTGATAATACTTTTATAATGGTGTAGTAATGAATGGAAAAATGCAAGTTATTACTAGAAGATACTTCACCTTATAAAAAGAGTATCTTTCTCGCACCTGTTACCTTTATTGCCTTCCATAATTTGAAGTGTAAGCATATAATTCGTATAGCCCCAAATTTAAATCGTAGAGAGCGTAGGTAGTTACCTACTGGTACATATCCCGGCTACGTCGGTATTTCAGAACATAGGACATACGTTCCAGAATTATTGTAAATACAAAAACGATTAAAGTTTTCTTTTCACTTCCTTTGATAAAGTAGATCCCACTACTAAAACAAATATTTTGGAAAAAATTAATTGCGAAAATTCATGTTTTTATCGAAACGAAAATCACAATCGTTCAAAAACAAATTGAGGCTGTTTATATATATGTATATTTAATTTTTATTGTTCGCTGTATCCAATTTGTTTCTACATTCGGATACATTGTAAATTCCTTTTTATCATTAATATCATATACAGATATAATGCTAATACAATTCATCCGACCAGATTCAATCAATAGATATTATGAATTGGTCGGGATAAGTGATAATTTTCTTCCGCATAAATTACAAATATAGTGATCTCACGCACACGTACACACTTCTTCCTGTTGTTTAAGTCAAATTTCTAGGGAACGAATTTCAAAGGGATCAACACTCTCGAATAACAAATTTCTCTTTCAAATATAAATAGATGTATATTGGTGCTCTATTAAATATTGATCGTTGTGTGACACTAATTATGTTTAATTTTAAACTTAATGCAGTAGAAAGAGCAGAAAACAATGTACAAAATATGTGTGAAATTGATGATAATAAACCGTGACAAATTAATGTACGAGTATTCATTACAACGATTTAAGATATTATTATCTGCAAGTTTATTAAATATATCCGTGATGAACCAAACCATAATTCTAAGTTTCGTTGAATTTCGTTTCATGTATTTGTGGGTTTACAATAAATATGAAGAAAACAACAATCTGTTTGTTACATAGATTAATAAATATGTATACGACATGAAGTTGTATTTCGAGACACTAGAATATACCCAATCACTTGCCAAGTTTTCTGAATAAGATACTCATATACTTTCCTCTCTATCTTATGAAGTAACAAAATTTTATAAAACATACGTTTGTAGTGCATTCACGAACCACTACTGAACCCTTCCGAAAGCGATTTATTATAATGAATATGTTTAAATACAATTCTACACACGCTTTCAACAGCATGTAACAAGCTTTATTTGCACGTATGTAAAGCAAAACTTTTCAAGTGTTCCATTTTAGATACTCATTCGTAGAACAAAGTAAAAAATGCTTTTAAATTACGTACATGTGGTTCATCGCTTAAAAACATCTCTCATCCTATTCACATTCTGCAGATATATACAGAAATACGTCGCATAAATTTCTATTATGTCATCGACCCTTAAGTTTCTGTTAATGCCGTATCTAACAATTCGTCAAACACAGTAAATCGTTATGATCTGTGTGCGGATACGAGGGATAAGAAGTACGTCTTCTTTTATGACATAAAAGCCTTTAATTTTCCTAGCCACTTGAGGAACGGATAAAAATTGGTAGGCTTTTATTCGTAGCCTTACCACAATTATAGGGACTCACCAGAACGACACATAACTCGCTGCACAGCAGTTTCTCTCCTAATCTTTTTCATTTTCATTGTTACATTTGTAATGAATCTTTGTCCATCCGTATAGAATTCCTTAATATTTATTACAACGTGTACAATCAACAAATGTTGCCGTACTTAAAGGTAGAAGTGTCGTACCGATAAAAACATCAATAAAAATAACGGAAAGAAGAAAAAAAAGAAAAAAAAAGTAAAAGAAACAAAATAGAGAAGAAAGTAATAGAAGTGAACGGAAGGAACGACAAAAACGACACAAAGATGAAAATCTATACATTTGATCTGTTCTAAATCGCGTATAAGTTTAGAATAGACCAAAATGTTAGGTACAATTATCCATATATATTATGTACAGCGATTGAATGTCATTTGTCTCTATTAATTATTTACAGTGAACCGTTTATATAATTTTGTTTTAATCACAATGTTTAGACTGTTTCACCTTTCTCTGCGCCTCCGATTCATCCTCCGTGCCGTACAGATGATACCGGTGCTTCATTTCGGTCGCAACAGACTTCAATGAAATCAATTAAAATAATAAAAAAATCAACTTAAGCTCGGGACGAGTAATTATAAATAAAAAATGATACTGCAGAAATGGAAAAAGAAAAGAAGATGAATCCAATGAAAGGAAATCTTAAATGAAAGGTATTCACGCGAATAAATTAGTTTATCACTAAACTCACCAAACGTGAACGTACTCTTTTTGGCATATCTTCCTGTAAACTATAAATCTCGGATCGCTTTAGTACGAGTTGCGAACCGTCCTCAAAAGTAACCTAAATTGTAATTACAATTTTACTATATCAGTAAACACAATGATATTGGCAAAAAGAAAAGAAAAGAATAATGAACGAAATCTAAATATAAGAAAGCTACTTACAGTGTACATAATTCGGTGATTTGGACCTTCAAAGGTACCATTATATAGATTTCCATCCGTCCATTTGACAATGACTTCAGCACCTCGTTGCGGTGGATTCCCGGGAACATAATTCTGTTTCAAAGAAATTTATATTTATACGTGTATACTTGCACCCACTTTTTTTTCTTTTCTTTTTTTAAATAAAAAAGCAAATTCAATATATATACACTCACCGTAACATCCGATGGGTATAAATCTTCACTGAAACTATCGTCACTAAAGGCGACCATGTAAAATAGAGTAACATGTATAGAATCTACTTTAGCCTTATAATATCGTGTGTTACGATGCTTAGCCCAAACAATTTCTCCCTGCCGAATTGTTGGTACCTTTTCCTTCCCATCGTCATGTCCGTCACACGTAACCTACGGAATATTCGGGTAATTTTCATTACGAATTCAATGCAGTGTCTCGATGGATCTGAAGAATACTTTCATCGTTATTATAATTACCTGAAGCTCCGGTGAATTGTACACTGGTATCGTAAACGTAGCTCCGGAAACCAGACCGCATGACGGATGGAACAGATTACTACACTGATTACAATTGAGACAAGCCCCATCCGTTTGTCCACAATAACAACATTGCCTCTTAACATTATCTGGCTTGATAGTCAACACGTTAATAGGATCTTTATTTATAGCATCCTTGAAAGTTACTCCTGGTAATAAAAGAGCGCACAATATGTGCGCCCAATTACTGTCACTGGTACGCTTAAGAGCACCTCCGCGCATCGGACATAAACAGCACATCTGTATAAAGCAAAAGAAACTGATTAGAAGATCTATAGAGATTGAGAGCAAATGTGTATACGATATAACAGATACTCACCACCTGGGTTTTACCGGCTTTACATTTATCGCAGGCCCAATTTCGGATATCTGTTGGTAGCACGGTAATTCCATAGCACGAAGCGTGAACCGTGGCATGACATTCTCGGCAACGTAAAATCTTATCATTGTCCGGTTCAACCATCTGTTCCTTTGAATTTGCAACGAATACATTTGCGGACACCTGAAATCAAGCATGCCGAATAAAATGTCTCCTTACAAAGAAATATATTAGAATATCGATATAGTAAATGATTCGTACCCATATTGGTGAACTCTCTGGTAAAACGGTAGGCTTACAATATTTCCAGTCTGGTGGCATTAATCTCCCGTGTCCGTTGCACCTCGACGTGAATGGAGCACAGATTGCACAGTGAGAGATTTGAGCACTCCAATAATCGTTAAATGCTTTCAGTAAATTGCTATTTGGAACACTGGGGTACAGCATGTCGGATATATGCCCCGGCACCATCGATACACGATGGGACACTGAAGACGGTTGGTCTACGGAACAAGAAATTGTACTAGGTTCTTCTACGCTTAGCGTTGACGAGAGTGTCTTTGTCTCTGGTGATTCTTTTTTCCTGGTGGTTGCTTTCTTTAATTTCTCCTTTGATTTTCGCCTCGAGGATGTTAGTTTGATGGGCTTCAACGGTGGCATATTAGCATATATATTGTCAGACATGTTCTGTACACTGTGCGCTTGCAAGTTATCGTTTGTCTCGATTGACGCGGTAGGAAATTCTACCGGTTGCAAAGGCAGAGCAATCGTTTTCTGAGAGCCTTGTAAATCCGTCGTGGAATGATTTATATTGTACTGTGTACCGGCGTCTAAGCTGGTGACGTTTGAACCCCTGTTGACCTGTCCGATCTCTAATGGATTATCCACTTGGGTCGACACCGTTTTAACGTTGCTCACAATTGTACTTGTACCTTTAAAGGACTTTCTGTTACAAGTCTCTTCTTTCTGACTAGCCATTTTCTTCACAAGCAACTGATCTTGCGGTCTCGGCAATGTGTTCGTGAAGGAAGTTGTCGTAGTTGAAATCGAACCAGGGATCTGTAAGCATTTCTTCGAAGGTTGAGGGTTGACGGACATGTTCGTGCATTTAGACGGCGCGGTTAAGAAAGGCGTACTAACGCCGACTAAATTTAACACGGCAGACGGAACAGAAGTTTCAGGTGTCTCCAAATTTGTAACCGTAGAATGGACTTGTTTCTCGTCGTTCGTTTCCTTCAAGAAGAACAAACTATTGTTGCTGTTCGAAGATTGCCAAAACTCTGTTGCCATCATTTTCGACGTATCTGTGGTCGATCTTTTTCCCAAGCTCTTCATGTCTGTGCTTGCTCCACCTATGCAAGCTACCGATTGCGCCAACGGTTGCGTCAATATCGCGTTCTTCGCGAAGAAATTGTCCAATCGCGGTATCTGAATGGCAGACGTAGTTAAAGGCTTTGTGAGTTCCACGGTCTTCATCTCGTGTCTCAATTCTTTCGCCGTGACTTCTTTTTGTAGAATCGGTGCATTGGTAAAGCTCGTATTTAGAATCATGATACCTGGACTGGCGAGCTTAGATTCCCGTTGTTTGCCAATGGGCCAAGTCTTTGATAAAACTACCACGTTATTTGATGGTGTACGAGTATCATTCTCCTCCAGATTTGATTTCTCAGCATCGATCTTAGGGGAGACTTCGGTCGTGGGTACATTGTAAGCTGATTTTAAAACACTCAACCGCGGAGCTTTTATAATATCCTTTTTCGAATAATTCGGTATGGGTCGTTCAGCTATAATCGTTCCTACGCTTTTGGAGCTGGTGTAGCTGCCTGGCTTCACATCTTGTACGGTGATCTTTGTATCTCCACCAATGTACTCAGATTCCACGGCTCTATCAATCTTAATGGGTTTTATTTGATGCGGGGTTATAATGTTTTTCTGTGGGGATTGCTTGGTGAACATAGCTTTCGCTGTTATAGTCTTCTTCGTACTCTTTGCGTACAAGCTTGCTCGCTCGTCAGCAGTAGCCTCGACTAACTTATCTAATCCTTTTGTATCGCTGTATATATTAGTTCCAATCGGACCGGGGTTTATAATGTTTATAATTGCTTTCTCCTTGATCGGGCTCATACTGACTTCGCTATCAGAGAAGATTATGCCTCCTGACATATTTTTACTGGTATCTTTGACTGTTGCGGTCTTGTGTGGATGAAGACTCGGCATTGCCATCAGTTTCCGTTGCACATCAGCATCAGACACATCCAATGGCTCGTTAGTGTCGAATATAGACATGTTCAAATGCTTGCGTTTACTTTTACTCGTGCCCTTCGATTTCACCTTCTTTGACTCTCCAGACTTCGAGTGCTTCTTCTTCTTTTTCACTGGTTTGTCAGCAGCCTCCGAGAAGTCAGAACCCTCTTCCATTTTTATATTTTCAACGATCCTATCGTTTTGAAGTACGATGCTAGAACCCCCTTGCTCATCATTTACCAACTGACCACTTTCATCCAGATACGTAGAAGAGAGATAATGAAGATTGTCATCCGCCTCCATTTTTATTTCAGTCTTCACTGGAATTTGTTCCGTAATACTTTTGATCGAGTCCTTTTTCGACTTCGACTTGTCAGTGTTCTTTTTCTTCCGCTTTCGGCTCTTTTTACGATTATAACCGTCATCGTAGACAGAAGCCTCGTTCACATCTAAGATTAAGGAAATTCATTGAATTATTGGTAACTGCAACTTAAACGAGTGTTAACATAGTAGGAAAACATTAAATATACATATAATACAACAAATGTATTGTTTACCCATTTCTCCTGCTTTCAACCATATGTCCTCCAGTACTTCTAACTGTTGTTCATCTGGCTGATCATCTACTTCTTCCAATTCCAAATCTTGTAACACCTTCTTCACGTCTGGTGGAATATCAGGACGGTTTACTAGCTCCTCCATGTCCACATCAGGATTTGTAGCCATTATATTTTTCTTTTTATGAATCGTATGCCGTTTGTTCTTTGGCGCAGCGCTCAAGTAGCTTTGCGGTAACTGCCCGTTACTACTATTACTGCACAGCAAATCCATTTGAGAAGGCATAGGCGCAGCCGTTTGTTTAGGATCTTCGGGATGTGGTCCGATATCTTCTCCGCGAAGCCACAGTTCATACCTACAGCATATGATGTTTAATTAATGCCACCATATTACATTCTGAAAAAAACTTTCTGGAGATCGTCCATTATCTAGCATACCTTTCCGGTTGAAAACGTTTTACAAACGTGTCCATAGATATTTTAACCATATCTTTACTACAGGTACATTGCGTAGCCCTTTTACCATACTCCACCCATCGTGGTGCAGCAAAATTGGTGGATTCCGCACAGTTGAACCCATGATTAAAACCGGCATGATAACCATAAGGAAAAGTAATCATTATTTCGCCGGCTTCTTGTGTAATCTGATAAAGAGAAGTATTTAATTAGAAATCACGTTCTATCGCTTTAATAGTATGTTTCACAATAAATCAAACTTACTTTATTGCACGGTATGGAATATTGTCTTAATATTTGCGGCGAAATCAAAGACATTTTGTGCCGCAAAAATGCTTGACAACTTTGATAACTCGAAGGAAAGAAGCCGCTCGCTAATCTTTCTAATCTCCGGCCGTGTTCTGGTGGTATGGCGTACCACGTCTTTGGTGCTCCGAAATGTAAATAATTGATGGAATACAAATCCATATCTTCGGTATGCCACGCAAATGTGGTTTTCCACATTCCGAAATACAAGTAAGCCGTATTGACACCATCGATGGAGATACCATAATCCTTATTCACATAATCAAGTATTGTCCCTAAGTGATTAATGTTCCACTCCTTCACATCTGGATCGGTTAACGAGCCAGAAACATCTGCACCGTATATAGGTGCTACATACGTTATGTTCTTCCAATACTTTCTCTCCAAGTCCTCGTAGTCAAAGTGACGAGGTGTAGTGTATCGTTCGGAGTTGGCCAATTTGCTATATTCTTTAACGGTCATTGATTTCTTTTGTATATTTATTTGCTGATATAGACCTTGTTTACCGGTAACAACCTGACAAATGGGCGCAGGAATTGTAAGATCCAAATTGTCTAAACTATAGCCTCTCTTTCTTGGTATCCATTCCGGTGGTGGAATAACTTTCGCCAAGCCTGCTTTATGAGCTCCTTTGCTCTCCATAAACTCCACATACTTGGTAAAATCCTTGAACTCTTCATATGTAGGTCTGAATACCTGAATACGGGGAGTGCCCCGTGAAATGTTACTAACCATTTTTTTCCCTTTTGTTTATGCACCTTAAAAAGGAATGACATAAATTAGTACTCGTAATCGAATCCTTACAAACTCAAAGTAATTTTCATAGTGGTATACAAGTACATTTACATTTGCTTGCGATTTGCAGTACCAATAACAAACTAACCAACTGCAAATCCTTTTACTCACAAATTGGAGAAAAAAAACAATGACAGTCACAACTAATATGTACTGATTTATAGAATCGAAAAAATGATGCAATACATATAAACATCAAATCAAGATATTCATTTTTGCTTCGTAAAACATAGGTAATACTTACTGTTACCAGTGAATATATCCAATAAATCTATATATGATACATATATACACACACATACACACACATGTATATACATATTTGTTATGTGTATATAAATACATATATACTAAAACCACATTTCAACTATGCCAAACGGAGCAAATGTATTTCACCCAAATTTAATGTTTTCATAAGTAATAACATTAAAAAAAGAGAAGACGAAAGCGGGGGGCAATGTTTTTGGGACGAGCATGCCGGAGGCGCATAAACAAAATGGATGGCATCTATTTGTCAAGAACTTCTTCTTAAAATAAACATCTCTAAGTCGCTACGTTTGCATTCGACAAGCGAATTAACATGTTACAGGGGAACGGAAGAATCGCCTCTACTACGATTCGTATCGCATTCTTAATTCTTCGAGGAGATTTTCATCATTTAAACGATGGCTGGTAACGAAATCTCGTGCTGGCACTAATATCGAGCGACACAAATCGAAGAGTATGGAGTTGCACAATTGTTCACCACAACACAAGCATTGTATGTTACTTACGTCTAAATGAAACGTTTATAATCATCTTTTCTTTATAAACACCATATTCATCCAGATATTGTGGTAGATCTCACGATTTGACACATCTACCGCTGTACCCCGCGCGACTCGTAAAACCAATAAAGATGGCGTTCAACGCTCTATCAGCCCGAGACGCTAATAGAACGACGCATGCGTGACAAGCGGCAAATTTGAACATCTTCATTTTGTCACGTACGTAAATTTTGTCTGGTTTTATCACAGAAATCTTTATTTAATTCCATTCGTACGGTAACAGAGGTCTTTTATATGAATGTTTCTTAGTATGAATGCATGTCGTAGGCTTCAATGTTCTATCGTTTATTCATTTTGCTTATAACCATAAATAACCATAGGGTATGTAATATCATTTAATACAAATATACTGACGTCGACAATATACATAGTCGATTCGCCGAAAAATATTGTACTTAGGAGTTAATATGAATAACAATTGTACCATATATTCGCGGTGAAAATTGTAGAAATCGATTACGTACGTCAACAATCATTCATTATTGAGTCACTTAGGAATGTTATATACTAATATTATTGAATAATTTTTTATTTGGACTACAAATGTTAGTCAAATAGAGATAGTGGTATGATATATTCCACATAATAATATGTTCCATTAAATTCTTACAATGTGTATGAAGCGCCATGCCGCGTAGTTTGTCCGCAACCATTTATCAGTTATTGTCTGATGGTAAAAATATTCATCATGCATGAAAGTGCAGTAACAACCCAGTTGCATATACAATGAACCTATCATCTAATATCCGAGGCATTTTCTTTTCCATTCTTTCGTGGGTCTCTAGAGCATCAGTTATATTTCCATGCCACTGACAACGTTGCCAGTAGATTATACAATACTACGATCATAAAGTTCACTGCGGTAAGAATTCCAATTTAAATAAAGTTAAGAGAAGATTTAGTATGATGGAAATACTTTACTTATTTTATAGTGCCACAAATACTACAAACATTTTATTACGCAGATGTGTTTATTATTACCAATAAATATATTTTTTAATAATCTACTCTTCATATATTCATATTGCAACAGTTCTAATACAAAATATTCAGTTCGTTACGATATTCAAAAAACACCCGCCTTAAAGAAAGAACCCCACCCCCACCACCCACCAACTAACAGCCAATTAGCGCAACTATTACAAAATCCTTCCTCTTTCGCCCAACGGATCTCGTAGTGATTAGACGTGTTCAGAGTGCCCGTTGAATTAAGGTATGTCACATAGTCTAATGTACTCTTGAAGGTAGGAAATGATATACGTTGTTTCCATTTTCCTGCCTTTCAAGTTTTCTGTGATGTCTTTGTTAATATTAATGAATATTTTGCAAGAAATTAAGAAAATGTTGGACAGTGAACGGAATCACACCTCGCGGCGTGCATTTTCAAATCGCCTCGAGTATGCACATACGTATCATCTTTTACGTATGCGTATACGTATCTCAGCCCTGAATTCTAGTATCTTGCAATATATTCTACAGTTCTAGCAATATTATCATAATATTGAAAATTCTTGATACATGTATCTGGAATTTCAGTTGAATTGTCTTGTTCAATGGCGCCACCTTCGCTTATTTGAAAAATTGAGCCAGAATTGGCGGCGATTCGACGCTGGCAGGCGGGAATGCGCAGCACAATGGCGTCCATCCATGCCGAAGTGTCAAACGATCTGGTATGACAGGTAAGCGTTTCTCAAATTTCATGTGAAAATAAGCAGAATTTCAACAATATATCCATACTAAACTATAATCCGTACCACGTATAAAGCTTGTATAATATACGGTCGCGTTGTAGATAAGACATAACCATAATACGAGCAATTATTTGCCGAACATTGTTATTGTTATGCCTATGGGCAGGAAGCTTGCTACTTCTTGGAAATCTCGACTATTTATCGCGGAACACAAAAATGTATGTTTCTCGGAAACGCAAGCGATCGTAAACAAAAGTGGTCTTTGGATTTAGTCGGGCGTCGAGCATAGCAAAACGCCAAAGGACATCGCGGGGGTTGTCATTCTACCGCGTGACGCCGAGCTGACAATACATATAGGAACATCTCAGTGAGTTGCGTATCGTTGCACATGCGTACCGCGGTGTTCATAATACGTATATCATAATTATTACACTCATTTACCGCTTCTGCTTATTTGAATACGGTTCTAATTACCACTTCGCATAGTGCTATCTTTTGCTCCAATACTAAATCTTTTGGTTAACATCGTGTGCTTATACGTTTGTAAATCGAATATTCATATTTGTTATAGTCAATGTATACTTAATTATTGCTTTAGTATATCACGATTATCATTACTTTCGTGCACTTCTTTTATTCCATTGTTACTCTTTGTTACAGGATTATGGAGGCAGTTGATTGGACTAATCAACAATTGGACTAAGCCAATAGCCGCAATGATGGGAAATAATTTATTGCAACTAAGGCGTTTGTACGTAAGCATTTTAATCATCTTTCCATGTTGGTTTTATACGATCTGAGACTGATACTAAGATGAAATAGCAACAGTTGAAATATTTGCAAAAACTATTCCATTCCATTTTTTATGTCAATTACAATTAAGTCATTGGAATTTGAATGTTTCGTTAATAGCGGTAATAAATACTCGATCGGTTGGAACATTTTTTATTTTTCAGAATATTTTGTGACCGCGCGCAATGTGGTCGTAAAGTCAGTGTTTGCACCGCAGTTTTCTAGTATTTCCAGAGCAAGTGGCTCTGCTTAAATTTTCGTTCACGCTTTAGCTACACGCAATTGTAGAGTCAGTGTTTTTCGCGTACTACTTATTAATACTATTATCGGAGCACCGGTGCTTCTTTTCAATTATTTCAATTGCGAAAGTAGAATCTTAATTTGTCCGGCCATATAATTTGCGGTCGTGCACATTGTCTTTTATTTATTTTTTTTTCTTATATTCGTCATCGAAAATAGAGTCAGTGCACCACAGAAGGGAATGTTTTAGGCGACACTGACAAAGTGAGAAATTGAAGTATCTTTTAAACAATTCTCAGTTTTCGATGAAGAATTAAATTATGTAGATTTAACAGTAGATTTTAATGTTTCTTGCTTTCTTGTTTGGTTACAGTTTGCACACTTCCTGACGGTTGGGTTCAATTGAGCTGCCTCGGGGATGTTCCTGATGTCTTCCACGAGTACTTCCTTGGTATCTGTAATCAACGAAGTAGTGAGTCGCATGCGTTTTAGTTCCTCCGGTCCCCAATCATGCCGTAGGACGATTGGTCTAAATCGGCACGGGTGACTGGTTGTATTTTTTAGTAGTTTTGCGAGCATAGTGACCGCGGGTATAGTTTTTATACCCGTCAGTTGCAACGTTATTTTCTTGTGTATTATTTGTTATATCAGGTTAGATCTGCCTTCTTGTTTGAAATAAATTGAAAATTGAAATAAATAACTATAACGATACGTATATTAAAATCAGCATTCAATACGTATAGCCAATTTTCATATGCTTTAGTCGAGTCCTTTTCGTCTGAAATTTATTACGCATTATATACAAGAAGGCACTTTATATACGGGTAGATTTTCAAATCGGAGTAGCTATCTTGAACAATTTACTTCGATTAAGGAATCACCCGAGGCTTATTATACCTCTCTTTTATATCATATCTTGTCTATTTTTCAAGTAAATATTTAATTGCATTACTTATTATAGTAAATTCAGATATTTCGTAAATTTCAAAGTCATTTGTAAAGAAATCGAAAATAAAATATACTATTACCTTTTGCAATTTTACGTATACTAATTATCACTTTCTAGATCAGGATTTTCAGGTTTAACCCCTTCCGTGTTCATTGCCAGGAACTCACTCACGTGCCCAGGTGCTACTTGAGTGAGTGAAAGGCAATGGGCACGATGATCGTATGGTTTTAATATTTATAACAATGTATGGCGGATGACAATCGCTAGTGTATCGTGCACGACGTATTTTCCACATTTTGTGTGTATGTGGTTAGGTCGTGGAATTGCGTCGGCTCGGTATTTTGATAAAAAATGATAAACAATTGCAAATATACGTTGAATACCATAACGAATTATGAAAATACCACAAAGAATAGAGTACTGTACGAACCAAGCGTACTTCGTTGAAACAAAATGTATAATGTATTTTAACAATCAATATTTTAAAGGAAAGTAATGCACAAGCATATACGTTTTCGCCCATTTACGCAATGGTCGCTAGCCTTTGTCAGCCGATTTCAGGAATTGGTACGTACCCTTAGAGTGTGAATGAGTGTATGCCAAGCTCGGGTGTGGGGGGCGTCCCGGGACGTCTCTCTAGTGTAGGCTCTTGCGCCCGAGAGTTTGATTGAGAAACGTGGAATGAGGTGTGTTTGTGTGAATGCTTTGCCATTTTTTAAATATATTTCTAGGTAGGATAGGTAGTATACCTTCTAGTGTGCCTGATAGATGTAAGTAGGTAGGGCCGGGCAGGTTGACACAGTCTCTGGTCGGGTAGGCAATATTTCGCGTGTTCAACCTGTTTCAGGAAATGTGATTTGAAAAGTCGACGGTGAAGCTGTGGCGCGAACGAAAATGCGTTCGCCTCTGGCTTTGCCTATCGATTTTTCGAATTTTTCGCGGTCGCGATCGCGATTCGTCTCCGAAACGAACGTGTCACGTTATGCTCGAGGCTGCGCGTGTAGGCGAAGATCGATTACAATTTTACTCGTAGTCTTTACGATTTTCCATAATCGCAATTTTTACGATTGTATTTGGTCGTGATCCGTCCACGCGTGTTCCATTTAGCTACGCGTTTTAGACTTTTATTTATTTTTTTTATTGTTTGCGAATAGAGTCTCGAGCCTAGACTAAGTTTCAGCGGGCATTGCGCTCGAAGAAAAGAAGAAGCTAAATGCCGAAGAGGCCCGACAAACTGTCTCTCAAGAGGGCAACTACCAATGGCTCTGCATCCTTTGGATGGAGAGCCATTCTTTGTTACTATTTCGTCACTATGCTCGTTTTTGCATGCTGTAGTTGTAGTTTATTGTTTCCAGCACTCATCATCGTATTGGGCGAATCGCGATTTTTATTAGCGTCGCGTACGATTGAATACGGTTTGGATTAGAGTTGCGAATAAAATCGAATCGCGATTGCAACTAGAGTTGCGATTAAGTATATCGTGGTTTGAATTTGAGTTGCGAATTAATACGGATTCCGGATTGAATTAGACTTGCTTTTTTATTAAATTATACTTGCCATGTAGTACTTGCTTTTAGCGTTGCGATAATATTTTTCGTGTTCCTTTTATACACAGGTATTAATCAGCATTCACAGTACTGTGATATAGTCCTATATGATATATGATATATGATATAGTCCGTATACTGTGTAGTCCTGGATGCGACTACCGTGACCTCTCCGTTATTAATGTTGCGAATTAAAAATTATGAGTGCTTCGAATTGCTACTTTTTGTAATATATACTGAAATACTATATTAAAAATAGTGAAGCACCTTACGCGATTGGCTTTGCAAGTAATGCAGTAAATTAGTGTGACCCAGAAAATAGATAATCCACTTACGGTCTTCAATCGGGCTTATAACAAGTGGACGATAATTAATAGTATATTGCCCCTCTGGCTATCGAATTTGATTAATGGTCTAATTTATTATTCTTCTTTGCCTCTCTCCTTTTTATTAACATTAAAAACGAGTTGTTTCATCTTAGTATCGAATTAAATGTGTGAATTTGTGATTCATAATTATTAGTCAGCTTGTTTGCATTTTGGAAGAACATGCTCCCTTGGTACTACTGTACTATTTTTTCACACTGACTAATTTAATTAATTAGTTTGTTACAGAATTATTGAGATAAAGAAGAGGCCAATATAATAGGGTACTACATCAAGTACATTAAATAACATACATTGCAATATGTAAGTATATTTAGAGGCTGAAAAGTGACGTTGTAGGAATCAAACAAATCGATGAAAAATCATGATACCTACGAAACATCGCTAAATTCTTATGAACTTTCCACGATCACAATTTTAGTGAAAGAAGACTCATTATAAAGTATACTTTTCCCCTATCTTTATATCCCTTTAGATTATCAGTTAGGCAGGTAATTCCTCAATTAATTTAGCTTTATAATTAGGCAGGCAATGTTTAAGTTTTTTCTAGTCAGGTAGGGGCTTTCGTGTGCTTCAGGTGCACGATCATAACATCCTTGAAAGAACATCAATCCTTGCCCGCTCCCCTCATATTCTTTAAGATTTTCAATTAGGTAGGATATTTCTAAATTAAATCATTCTTTAACCAGGCAGGCGATTTCCAAATTAAATTAGCTTTTTCGTCAGGTAGGATGTTCTAAGTTAAGATTTTATTTACCATAAGTATAGGTAGAATTTATTTGAACTACGTGCATGCTAATTAATATTATGATGCTTATGCTTTAGTTTAAGTCAGGACTACCAAAATTTTTATTTTCAGCTTTCGCCACAATTCATCGTTTGGTTGTAATCAAATTATTTGATTACAATGTCTACGATAGAGAGCGTTAAAATCGTTTTCTCTAATCTGTTGGTAACGCTGTGAGTGACGCGGAAATGGTATGGGATTCTCGGATCCCCGTGAATTCGGGCCGAAAAAATACATTGGCCGATTTGTCTACTGCTATATCTCACTGATCAGATTAAAAAAAGCAATATTAATTGTAAATTTTGTATCTCGGATCCTGGTGGCTAATTTTTAATGTATCCGGTGTAAAGTGAAAGGGAAATGAATGAGCTCTTCACCTGTAATAGTCCCGTTGCCGTAACTTTATCCAGTCTCTGATTAAACTTGCAACTCAATAAGACAGGAATGACGCTACTCTATTTAATATCTACTATATTTAGTATCTACTATTTGATAGCGACTGTCAACAGATGTGACATGTTAAACGAACGGTATACACGTACAGATGTGAGTAGATGTGAGTTAACTTGCAGCATTGCACCGAAGGACAGCGTCTAGGGAACAGAGAGTAGTTCAGTTATCTTTTAGTGTCGAGTGTCGTAGTATCCCAGCTGTGTTTGCAATTGTATAGTGTGCTGCAAGTATAATTCACGAGGCATTTCCTCTAATTGTTCTTTGGATTTTCACAATTTATCGTTTCTCAAAATTGCGTACTATATTTATTCAACGCGTTATCAATACTATTACGCATCTGAGTGGGATTCGGTGTAATTTTGTACAATTCTGGAAGATAATGTTGAATGTATGAACAGATAAAAATGTAGAAAAAGAGGCACATACAAAATGCGCGATAAAGTGGCGAATTTGTTAATTAATTGTGTTCTCTATTTGGACTGCACACCTGTTATTTATCACGAAACGACTTATTAAACAGGTGTGCATTGTATAAATTGATAGCATTCGATAAACAATCGTATTCGCACAGGAGCATAAATTCTTCGTCTTACGGTTCACCTGCTCTCTATGTACTTTGTGCAACCGGATATATGACAACTTTTCTGTGGTGCATTACAGTTTTTTCTTTGTCGTACCGCGTTGCTGTATGTAGTTTGTGCATTAATTAATGAAAATGTATGCATACGCGCACAGAATTTTAATTTTTTTATTTCGGTAATATTTTTTTACGATGTTGGAAATTATTTGATTTTTTAAACAATTTCCTTTCATCGTACAAATAGCGTATCATTTAATAATAATAGTGACTTGTGTACAAATGTGAAGTTCGTTCTCTAATTTACTATCATCTTTATACATATTAAATTTGCATTCATACTTTTGTTGCCGCATAGAGAAAAGGTGGGCGTAATTGAATTCAAAAAGTAAAGTTAATCGCATATTTGTAAATTATAATCTTGTTGTAATAAGAAGACTGTTTGCTGTGCAAACGTGCTCCACCCTTCGTAACAGTAATGCTTAGTTTAATGTATCAACGTGCAAACTTTACTTGACAAACTTCCTTCTCGCGATATACGATCAAAGAAAAATCGATTGCTCGCCAGTAATATAACATAGTACAAAGGTTGTTTTCATTCAATACGTAAGGAAATTGCCCAAACTGAACCATTACAATAATGGATAACATAAATAAATTCCAATGAAATTACAAATAAGAAACTTTCGTCGCGACGTCTTCATTGACCACAGTTGGGGACCGTTAGTTGCTTGGCACATACATGGACATACGTTTCAGCAAGTTTCCTTACAGTCCCTTCGATTTTCCTAGACTCGCTGTGCACGTGTAGATTTATACTTTTGCAGATCGTGTACTAGTTGGAAAATAGAAGGGTCGGTAAATAAGAGAACTGTATGATCAGTAACAGCATGGGCGGGATGAGGAAATTTCTGTCAGCTGTAAACTTCTTGCGCTAACATTCTAGCGTGCGCGGTTATTAAACCGTGCGGGTGGGAGAGATATGAAGCTCTGTCCCGCCACGGAAAAGAGACAGTACAGCACCACGCTTCTTTGCGTGAACGAGGACTCTGTCGAAGACGATCACCGTTCTTCCATTTATGGTGTCGTCCGCTTGTAAAAATTGTGCATGCTGTTCACGACGCGACACCTTCAACGGTGCAAGTACTGTGCCATAAAGTGTAGGCGTGAACGCTGCGTCTTAGCCTTTGTCGAGCATCTTTCCCGTTGAAACTGATCGTGAGTGCTAGGTGTTCTTGTTTAAACGCTACTCGGCACATTCATCGGTACGTGCCCCCTGACGGATTACGAGTCAAGGAAAATCTGTTGTATATATGTAGTCACTATATTTAAGAAAAATCACGTAACTTCGTTGCATGAAGAAATACTGAATATGAAGTAAGATATCTTCACGCTGTGAAAATTGTTTTAATTCGCTTAGTCTTCCTTATTGTGATGAATGATATATAACAGAAATCGTTTGCAATTTCACCGATTGAACGGTCGTTGTTATAAACGTGTGATATTAAAGAGAAAAATGAATTCTTTCTCGTACGTTGCTCTCTGATCTCGCAAGGCACGCGAAACTCTTGGCGGCAATAGTGCACCGAAGGCCGATAATAGATACAGTGCAACGATGCTTATGCGCGAAGGGAGCTTTGGGTTTGAAAATGTTGGCACGTGGAAATTATAGAATAGTGTTTCTCGCGTCCCGCGATCTATTTAGATACACGTATTGTAATCGTCTCGGTATTTCATTTGAGTACATACGTATATATACTCGTCAACCTTCCTTCTTTTTTTTTCTTTCATTGATTTGTAATATCAGTGTAGTGTTTCTATTTCTACTAGGTGCAAGCGCCGAGTCAGTTGTACCGCACATATTCGCCACAAATCGCGTCATTTACAATTCAAATCACCAAGAATACGAGAATAGCTAATGCGCTGCCATTAATTCTTGATTATTTCTTGATTTTCATTGTTCACTGGCACTTTGGTTTTATATATCGATACTGGTAGACGGTTCAGTTAAAAACATGATGGTCGACACGCGAACTACAAATATCATAAACAACAGAGCAATGCGAGAAGATAAAGATATGTTTTGTATGAAACTCTAATCTATATGTATATATGTATATATGTATATATATGTGTGTGTACATCTATATATGTGTATATATATATATATATATATATATATCCCCTTACAATACGTTGCGACGATTATGGAATGCAACGGCCAGTTCATTCTGTGGCATTATTTCCACACGTTTTCTCTTATACTTCTTCCCTTCGTTGGTGTGCCGTCGATTATCACGCCCTCACATGTGTTTCGTTGTGTTTAGTGCTGATAAACCGCGTCGGCCATTGAGGACGAAATAAAAAAAAAAAGAGAAAGCGTCGTAGTGAAAAGTCGAATGTGAGCATTCGAAAAACGAACGAACGAATAGAATGGGCACAAGAGTTCTCATCGAGATGCAACAGCAGCTCAGGCATGCTGTATCCGGTTCAGGAAATGCGCCAACCAGTACGAAAAAGTTAGACGACCTAATAGATACCGATAACTCGATATTTTTAGTATTCGAGGATATAACATACAGCGCCAAACCATGGATACTCGCCAGAAGTAAGTCTGCATAAGTAATTCGATTATTTGTCAATACAGATGTCAGTGTCAGTCGTACAGAGTATCGGTTATTCGTTAAATACAGATGAATTTAATATTCATGTAGAATTATGAAGAAGTTCGTCAAGCATGTTTTATAATACGAGAATTAAATATAGGCATGTTGATTACGGTTAACGCGCTAGACGTGTTTTATGAGTACATTATGAGTACATTTGCTTACAGAAATCCTTATCCGATTTTCTTATCGTGTAAAGCACAGCACGGTATAACGTTATATCGTTTATTAAATCCGATACGTTCGAAACGAGGCATGCATTTTTGCGCGAAATGCATGAGCGTTTGATTACGCGAGTAATTAACACGGTAGGAAAAATCGATGCATACATAGATACTGTTATTATTTGGAGGACTCTGCAGTAGAATAACCGTTCGTAACGATTGATCAATTTCGTTAAAGACAGGATACAAATTTTGTTTTCAACATCAATCAATGTAAATAAGATAATGGGTTTTAATTAGCATCAATGAACTGTATTATGTTCTGCTGCGATCCTTTGGACCAGCTGGTGATTATGGAAATTTTGATTCTCTACTGCCACTGCGATTATATCATATTTCGTTGCACGTGGCCAATGTATACGAATGAATTTTAAGTACCTATATTTATAAAACTATGGGTACAATTAGTGGATATAATAGTATCACACGGACAATTGTTTCTATTATCAATCGTTTAATTTTAACGAAGAAAGTATCGATATCAATTTAACGTTCATTCATACGAAATTTTGACTAGCCATCTAACTCAACTATCGTATATGAATATTTGACAAACAAATAATTACGATCTAGAAGGTTGATAAACTGTAACATGAATTTTGATTAACTTATCTACAAAACTCTTGCTTGTAATTATGATACGTGACAAGTCGCGATTAAATTGTCACGAAATCGTTAAATCAACCGTTTTATTGTCGCGTCTAATGAGAAATTACAATTTCTTTTCTATACAATAGTGCGAAGTGAAATATTTCTAAAGTCCATAATCTCGTGGAAATCAATTAATTCAAAACCATTATTTAATAACGTCCCACTGTATCCAATTCATTGCTATCTGAATTTGAACATATTTTTCAACGAACACGCTACGTACAGTCAATTAATTGATATTAATACGATACGAGCTCCTTAGTCCCCGACCGCGAGTACTTTAAAGAATTTCCATTAAAGTGTATAAATATAGACTGTGTGCAATCGTATCCCTCCCATGTGTCGCGCGCGCACATCTGTCTCGCCAATATTCACTTCTTCTGAGTTTATTAACCCTGAAACGTTTCGCAAATAAAAGTGGCAGAGCGCGGCGACGAGAGAATGGTCACCGCTAATATCCTCATTGAAAAATATAATGGGCCCAAATCATTTACGACAAACACAATGGGATCGTTCTTTAATGGCGGTCAACGATTCTAGGCTCGTCCCTTATCTCCGTCTTTCTTGGAGCACTTCGTATCCACGGCGGCATTCTTATTTGTTTGCTCGTAAGGTATGCAAATCTGGTAAAACGACACCGCGATATTTTTCCATTCTTTTTTTTTTATAGCTGTTCGCTTTACCTTGTAAAATTGATTATATATATTTAACTGTACGGCGAGAAACGATCGAATTTCGTAAGTCGCAAGTATGTTTGCAAACAGTATAAAATATATTTAATACGATGCATCTCGTGTGAGCATATGAAAACAGAACAAGGTTAACCAGTCGTGCGGTACAGATTGTCGCGTGCTCACATTAGTGGATGCACAATTAATACCGTGCTTCTATAATTAGCGTCATGTACACATTTTCACTTTCGTACCTGTAATTCGCAGTCCGATTTAACGTTATCCAATTCCAATGTCAACAATTTTTCGTTTTTTATACCGGAAGCATTCCGAGTAAACAAATTTTGCGTTTCGCGAAACGACAGACGCGCAATATTAATGTAACATGGATTTAACAAAGTAAAATACAGGACGGAAGCATTTTCGGAAGGTGTAGTTTTTCTTTCCATTGAACTTGCGCAATTCCGTTTGCAATTCTTATTTTGCTCCTCGACCTGTTCTCTTGTCATTTTATTCAATAAGATATTCCTGTGAAATGGAGTAACGTTTATCTGAGACATTTTTTGTCAAGGATAAATAAGTTTCGATACAGTACACACTGTATGTAGGATATTCGTTGTACGATGGGACACGGGAACGTTTTCTTGCCCCTCCTGACTAGAACCCTTCTCTTTTGAAGCCCTTTACAGGAGCAAGTGGTTTTTAGGCATGGGGTTGCGAAGCCGGCAAAATATGTATTACATCGGCCTCACCGAAGCTTCAAAGAAATTCGGTGATGCATTACCGCAGCAACGTTCTCAGGATTATCTAGCTAAGTTATTTGCTAGTTCCACTTTAATACTTGATTGCTATATATTTAAACACTATTAAGAACAAAGCTTGAATACAGATGCAGTGCAAGAGATTACTGCATTTGAAGATTCATTTTCTTGTCGCCTGCTTAATCATTTTGAATAGATACAGAGGGATGTGTATATTTAGATTGAGTAATTCGTTGAGCACTTAATCCATGTACGGTAGAAACACTTCTTATCAAGCATCCACTTTTCAATGGTACTATTAATATTCCCAAGGAGCTCTAGACAAAAATTATTAAAACATGCCATCATATTCATATACTAATAATAATGGATTAAACAAAGAATAGCTACTTAAATTGAACTGGAAAAATTATTTCTATTGACAAGCGAACTGCTTATTTAATCATTTACGAATCAGCTGTTCACTTCTAAATCTATCGATACTTTCTATCTATCGAATCGGTTAAATGACCGATCTTTGAGTAAAATATTGAATAAGTGTTGCTAAAGTCAACGTTAACAAGTCATGCGACGAATACGGTACCAATAATGTATGCAGAATTTGTAATGAAAAATTAAAGAATGTTCATCTGGCCGATCATGCTGGTTTAGTGTTAACACGTTCGTGGACGCGATTGCTATAGCATTCATTGTAATTTCGCATCACAATTACACGAATGCTGTAACATTCAAATTTATAAGCCACATTATCGCGCATTCTATTCTGTATAGCGTTGATTTTTTGAAATTACAAAAAGAAGGTAATAGGTAGCTCAGTAAAATTCTCACAGTCCGCGTACGTGTTCAATAAACGAGCATGTGTGAACCATATGCGCACGCGGACACGATTAAAAGCCAGTGCATTCCTGCCACAAATGGAGACCTCGGAGAACCTAATATCTTTCTGATAGTTCAACTTTCTCCGATAACTCAGCGTTGAACGTATCTTTAATTTTTTTCTCTTCTTTTTTTGTTTGTTTCAAACCAAGATATCATTCAATGCATACCGTTCCTCTAGAAAGTGTCTACACGAACGTCTGTTTCAGAGAAGACCGAACTGTTGACAAACGTGAGTGGCGAATTTAGAGCAGGCGAACTCACAGCAATTATGGGACTGTCCGGCGCTGGAAAGTCCACGCTGATGGATGTTTTAGCGGGTTTCACGTTAGTAACTTCTTTGTTTTATGCGTAACGACGTGAATTCCGTATTGTGAAACATGGCCGACGCCAATACGGGCAACCTGCTGAATCTCAAACCGACAAAAACGTGTATATATATGTATAGATATCGGTTAATACAGTCCCTTGAATGCTTCATCGATAAGTTCAGTTGAAAATGTTCGCGATTGATAATAGCTATCAACTCGGGTGTGCCACGATAATGTACCCATACATATTACGTGCGTTATACGTTTCTATTAGCGCAGCACAATTGGGGGATCACTTATTTGAATGGACCCGATACCGTTTAATAAAAAATAACCGTTTGGTCGAATTTTTTTTCACGCGTCACGCTGGCTGCCTTACTCCGTGCAATTCATACAAACGTAATTAAAGCCGTCGCTCATACAAACGAGGCGTCTCAAACGAATGACATATATGTACCTCCGATCGAGTGTTTCCTGACACGGCGTAGCGTACAGGATAACCCACGCTTTACTTCGAACAATACCTTCGCGATTCACGTCCATCGCGTGTGCCTGCACTTAGAATTAAACGACATGTTTCTGTCCGGAGCGTACACGATGCAATTGATATTATTAAACAAGCTGCTACAACTATTTGTAGCGTAATGTTACATCGGCGTGATCGTGAGATATATTAAGTGTCATTATCTCATCGCGGTAATTCCAGCAATGTCAAGTAATCGCGAATTGCGAAACGTTTTAAGCCAGAAACGCGTCACAGAGTCCACGGATCTACGTTTTTTTTATTTCGTTTTTTTTTTTTAATTTAATTTAAATTCCGAATTTTGCAATATCGCGTGTCTACGTTCGTGGCGCATGTAAGTGGACCGCATGTTTTGCAATCTGAACAAGATTGAAACGGAACGAGATACTCTCGGCACGACTGATAAGAAACGAACACGTGTTTTGGAAACAAGTAGCTAACAGGGTTTGAAATGAAGCGCACGTGTGAACTTGAATTAATCGTACGTATTTGTAATTAGTACATTTGTACGATTCGATTGTAATTTTATTAACTTCTAATAATGTGCCACCTTGACTAAGCTTCGGAAATATCAATCGGTACTAGTTGAGGATTACACGTGTGCGTTAATTAAGGCACTTCGTAATTCTTGTTACGAACGAGGTGTGTACATCCTTCGAAGCACGTATGGAATTGTGTTCGGATGAATCAATGAATACGCAGATCTTCTGTATTGTCTGTATGATTTACAGTAGGCCAAAAAAGTATTCATACAGTGCATCAGTTTCACTTGCAACTTCGTTATTTTCGTGTCACCAAAATGTTGCCTTTTAAGACAATTATTCCTAAAGCAATATAAATTATTTTAATTCGTGCGATAGATGTCCTTCATATCCATGCGTTATATATTGCTTTAGGAATAATTGTCTTAAACACGAACATTTCGGCGACACCAAGCCAATGACGCTGCAAAGTGAAACGAATGCACCTTAAGATTACTTTTTTGGCCCACTGTACCTACGCATATTCCTCCACGTCGACCAATGAGTGCACGATCGTCTGCATTTCCCATCCGACGTGAATCGGTCTGTAATTGCAGCGTTCGTTCGTAGCAACGGAGTTATCGTCGATATACCTACACAACCAAAGAACTGTTAGACTATATAAAATAATGATAAACTCCGTTTCCATCGTCTCTTGTTACTAGTTCGCGACGACGTCCGGCAATTACGAGAAATGTCGCTTTGTCGATCCGATTCTGCGACGAGCAACGTTCTTTTACTTTTACCTTATGCATAAGAAAAAAGTAGTAGCTCTAATTTTTGTTACAAAAAAATAAGACGCGTGGAGAGTTATCGCAAAGAATTATTGTTTAAAAATAATTGTAACGGAGAATAATTGACTACATACAGGTTGATTAATAAATACGTGTCTACTTTACAGATTCATTCACCGAAGTATGTACATGCACTTATGACTCATTTGGTTCAAATGAAAAATGACGTTCAGGTGAAAGAAACGGTTCTTTTTTTTGTATCGTTGGTATTGAATATATGTAATCGGATCTTTTATTTCATTTTACTTAATGTACTTCAAATCACAGAAGTAGACCTGGGTCTAATAAATTATCCTGCACATACAACGCTAACGTGTCTATAAGTGATCCCTCTACGTTAATTCGCGCAATATCATAAGTAGATTGATTAAATGCTCTTTATAAATCGACCATTGTGCCCGGCCACGTTACTCGAATTGTGCCGAGTTATCGCGACCAACGGGCACATTTGCATTTTAATCGATTGACTTTCGAGACATCGGTTAATTTCACGATGCTACGCCGTGAACGAGTTGCACGATAAATTATAACACCGACGGATAAAAATAGAGGAATGGAAAAACCTCACGCATATCGGATGGGAATTAATTGTGATTGCTTTGAACCGGTTTCAGAACGTCTGGCGTAACCGGGAATATAATGGTCAATTCAAAAGTTAGGAATCTCAATGAATTTCGAAGATTGTCCGCGTACATGATGCAAAATGACAATTTGCAGCCATTGTTGACTGTTCAAGAGGCGATGAATGTCGCCGCCGAGCTGAAATTGACAGCCACTGACCGGGAAAAGAACCAAAAGGTAATTCTAATTCCGAACGGCTGTCGGCCGTTACATTTCTGAACGATTCCCTTCGGAATAGGCGTAGAGTTGTTTGCACTTACTCACAACGTTCGATGTGATTGAAAGATGGCCCCTTGAAGTGATTTTATTAGCTGTATGCAGCTTGTTTGTAATCTGCTGGCCAATCAAGAGCCATTCGAAAACATCCCTCGCACTATTCTATAACCAATACATATTTGTGCTCGTCGTAAACAGAAATTAAACGTAAAGCGAATGGTCATATTTTGTATCAAATAAATGGTTTACGCGATTCCACGTTTTTCCTCTTTATCCACGAAAGGGGAAAAAGCTTGGGAGCACAAATATATATGCACGATCGTACTTGAAACGAAAGGAAAAACAATCGAGATCGAGCGATGCATTTATTTATCGGTCTACTGTTCGCGATAGCGACTTCCTTAAGGTGACAATATCGATTTCAGATCAATCAGATTCTCGTCACAATGAGCCTCGATGTTTGCCGTCACACGCGCACGGGAAAGCTCAGCGGCGGAGAAAGGAAAAGACTAGCAATTGCTCTAGAATTAATTAACAGTCCGCCGGTACTCTTTCTCGACGAACCGACCAGGTATTTATCCAATGCCGCCGACGGAATACCACGGACATTGTTCACTATCGAACAAACGAATTATCGACGAGATCCAACGCGCAATTTAACAGTTAATTCGTTTCCAGTGGACTGGACAGCGTCACATCAAAGTACGTTATCACATTATTAAAACAACTAGCAAAGTCCGGACAAACTGTGATCTGTTCTATTCACCAGCCGAGTGCATCGCTGTTGAACATGATCGATCACATGTACGTAGTGGCGGACGGATGTTGCGTGTACAACGGCAGCACGCAAAATTTAGTGCCCTATTTGAGCAGCCTCGGTTTGCAGTGTCCGACGCATTACAATCCAGCTGACTATAGTAAGTAAACGACCGTAAGTAAATGGAAATTACAATTGTGCAACACTTCGCGTTGATCTCGCTCGATGATGTTGCGCGTACCTTTTTTTTCTTACTTCTCCTCGCCTCCTATTTATAACGATGTTCGCCGGAAGATCGTTTGCAAATAAAGAAATTGTCTGTCCCTTTTTTTCAGTGATGGAAATCTGTAACGGAGATTATGGTAAGCACGTGTCGAAGTTGGTCGACGCTATCGACAATGGGAAGAATAACTCCTGGAGGTCGACCAGCAACGTTAGCACGGCCAATAGCCAAGAGGAAGTGATCGCTTTGAGCGTCGCCGCTTCGTTCAAAGCGCTTCGGTTAAGGCCGCCGATGGGTGCACGCCACGTTGGCGGTAGAAACAAAGCATCCGATTATGCCACTAGTTTTTGGAAGCAATTAGTTACACTGCTTAAGAGAAACGCTATCAGGCTCTCCAGGGACAAGGTAATGGAGAGTTCGTTTCAGTAAAGGAGTATTGTTGTTTAACCGTTTGAGGGACGAGTTCTGTTGCCTCGGCTAGTCGATCACAAAAAGTAAGACGCAAATATATACGCGGAAATTTCATCCGGGTTGTATATTCTTGGCAGCAGTTCGACGTAAGCGGAAGTAGAAAGTATCGTCCGGCAATAAACGGTTAATGCAGAGACCAGAGTATCGTTGAACATGTCTGTAGGCCCCCGCGGAGTTATATAAAATATTATTTGAATATTTCTCAGATCGCATTAGCTTTTTTGCGCGTGCAGGAGAATCGAATGAATAAAAATTCATGGCACGGCGGCTACCCGCCGCGTTCGTATATATAATACGGAAATAATAAAGTCAATCCCGTCTAGGAGGTCATGGATCATTCAGACGGCCTTTATTAGATAATGAGACCTTTGAAAGGATATACTGCGATCACCTTTCTTGTAGTATAGAAAAGCCGAATTGTACAATTTACCAACGGAAATTCGTTTTAATAATTGTACAACTTAAGTGAAAACATCGCTAATTTAATAATCACGCTGAACGACTAGAATGATTAAATCGACAGAAAAATTGTATAACTCTTTCACTGAAAGCTGCTCCTTAAGTTTTATCGATCTTCACGAACGTTCACAACCTTGTACAATAAAGTGCAATTTGTTATAACTAACAGATACTGATATTTTAATATAGGTCGAAGCTTGTAAATATTTAATAGATATATATATTTCATTTTTCAATTCTTTTCGTAGGTATTAACGTTCACACGGCTCTCCATGCATTTTATCATCGCTCTGATTGTCGGTTTGATCTACTTCAAAATTGGTCAGGACGCCGTGTACGTGTTGGACAACTTCAATCTTCTATTTTTCAATATAATGTTTCTCATGTTCAGCGCGTTCAGCGCAACGGTGACGACATGTAAGTTCATTACATTCGCCTAGACCTAGGCAATTATTGCTCAAAAGCGTTCAATTGAAAAAAGAATTATTTGCAACGTTACAGTCCCCTCGGAGCTACCGATTACCACGCGGGAACACTTTAATCGTTGGTACAAACTGCAGTCATTTTATCTTGCCAACAAACTGGCCGATATTCCCATTCAATTCACAGCCCTCTCTTTGTACATTCTCATTGTATATTTCATGAGCGATCAGCTGTTAGAACTTCATCGATTTTGTTTATACACATTAATGTGCTTTGCTGTGAGTATGGTTGCTCAAATGTTCGGCCTGCTGGTCGGCACTGGTATGAAAGTGCAGGTTCGTAGAAGAATTGTACATAGAACGCGTATAGTTCTGAACATTCTATTACCGAACGTTCATTGGCATGTGAAGGTTTATAATTTGATCTATCTTCCTTCAGCACGGAATGATCTTCGGGCCATTAACGATTCTTCCATTTTTAATATTCAGTGGATTTTTCGTTCAATTCAGAGACGCTCACCCGTACTTGCGCTGGCTGTTCCATTTATCATTTCTTAAGTACGGTTTCGAGGGCGTGATGGTTGCGATTTACGGGTAAAGAAAAAATAATATTTATTATTTAATCGTTGCGTGATTTTTAGTACGGATGCATGTACGGAGGGCTCAGAAGCCGATCAGTGTAAGTTTTCCTGAACGTGGCTTTCGTAGTTCGAAAACCCCTTTATTGTTGAAACTCTCTGTTGGTAAATCATTTGAGTCACTATTTTCATGCGCAAGCAACAGATGACGGTACTAACATCGTCATTTTTTTTCCAACCAATTTGTAATTAAAAACTACATTTATCTCGGTTCGAAATGATAATGGACTTGCACTGATTGGCCTTTGAACCCTTCGTACGTATGTGTATGGTAACATGATGTTATCTTGGAAATTGTAGGTACGATAGGCCGAAACTTTCTTGCTCGGACGTCTATTGTCACTTCGCCATACCAGAAACGCTATTGAACGCTGTAGACATGAAACAAGCGAATTATTGGTTCTGTCTGATCGTATTATTCGGTCTGTACGTCATGCTGGACATTGGAACGTACACATTGTTGAAACTGAAATTGGAGAAACGTGTCTGAAGGGAAGACTATCGACAATACATGGGAGATTTTTAACGAAACTTTTTACTACGCTCGTGTTGTGTTCAGTGTTACATGATACGATATAAATGTATAATTGTTAAAGACTGATTTGCTTCTAAAACGGTCTGTACGGAGGAAAAAAGAGGAGAGGAACTTTTTTTTTGTAAAGAGTGTTCAACCGCCAAAAAACAAAAAAAAACAAAAAGAAGAAGTAAAAATGATTATGTTTGCATTTATTGAAATTTTATAATAAAACAAGAAATACCCGATGTACATTTGCAATGTCTGACGTTCCGCAATGAATTCTTTCGTGTGCAAAAACCCGTGCAGTACAGGCTTAAGACATTTGTTATCTTGAGATAGCAGTATCGCGAATCAATGATGTGTTCCGCTGATGCTGCATAACGTTTTAAACGATAGCGGCAGACATATGTTCGAACCACGTTCACGTGAAGCGTAATATACATAAAAATAACATCTATCGTAGTACAACTAGATATACTTTTTTGCACATCCGCGTGTATTTTCGTAAATTAACTTTATTCGCGAAATCACGCGTTAATTAAGGTACACACATGTTACGAGAGCCTGTTACACGGATAGATAAATCAACGAATTTTTCGTTTAATGAAAAAATTGATCGCTGCATAAAGAAAGAGAGGAAAAAAAACAGACGAGTCACAAAATCGAATGCATTTATCTATTTTCAAATACATTTCTAACTTCGTCCAATGCTAATTTCAATCGAATGATATTAAATTATTCAGTTATTAAGCTAACGATTCGAAGCGCCAAACAATCGGCTGCCCGAATATCAACAGAGAGGTATCGCCGAGTTACGTACGTCACGTCTCATTTGAACTGATTAAGAAAGAGCTCGGTGAAAATAAAAAAAAATCCAAGCCAATTTCCATAATACATTAAATGCACTGGTATCTAGAATGCAAGGAACCTTTTGAGTTCAAGGCTATACGCAGCCGTCGCGTAGTATTACATACATGAATCGAGAAAGTAGTACGGCGCTTCAATAAAGGCCTAATCAACAGTTCGCGCAGACAACTCGGGTGCACCACACAGTTTCTCCGTTGCGTTCGACGTCGGGATAGAAGCGCAGCTGAAATACCATTGATTCTCGCGGCGTGCAAACATAATAGCTGGGAGGAAAAACGAATAATCGAACCGGACGAAGTAAAATCGTTCTTCCCCCGGGTCTCGGCTTATCTCTCAGCTCTGGACAATTACGAATTCCTGCTGGTTAACGATACAGATGTTTGTTTTATCGGCGGTTTCGTATATTCTTTATCGGTTGGTGAATGCTTCTTTGTCCCGCACGAAATGACACAACAAAACGGTGACAATTGAGACGGTAATTTATTGTGTAAAAGCGTAATCTTCAATAAATCGTGCCAGCATCAGTATGTTTATTTATGATAACGTTAACACGTCAAACAGAAAACACTTGGATCGATAAATTTCGCTGAAAATAATTCCGGCGCGATAATGCGAACGAAAATTATGTGATTGCTGTGATATTTCGATTGTTTAAAAAAAAAAATAAAAAAAAAAAATAAAAAATAGGAGGAGTAAAATATCGTCGGATATTTTTCGAATCTGTTTCTCCGTGAACAAAACACGTCTATGCAGTGAGCAATCGTCAATAAAAGATTAAGCCGGAATATGTTGATGTGCAGTCATCCCTTGTGAAAAATACGCTACAAATGATAGACAGTGCAACGTATAAATTAATGTGAATTATATTCTAGTAATTTACCACAGTACGTTTCAATAAGAATTCGTTGGCTTGGAAAGTTCGTACGACACTACAGCCGAGCGGAGGATAAAAAAAATGATCGACGGGGAAGGATGCGCGATACAGTTAAGAGAGGATCAGAACTTTTTAAGTCCACAGAAACGTCCAATTACCAAGATGCACGTTGAGTTTAATGACCTCTCGTATTCGGTATCCTGTTCTAAAGGCAAGTACGTTCGTACGCACTATATTCTATGCAATTGTGGATATGAAAATAGTGGCACACTGAAAATACGTTTAAACTTTAATCAATGTCGCTGGACTGTGGAATTGTAGAAATCGAATCGGTCGAAGTCGTGGAAAGTTTGAATTGCTCATATAATTTCAAGCGTGTATCAGACGTTTTTTCTCTCCTTTTTTTCTCTATTTTTTTTTTTAAATTGGAACTCTATCAGCATTTTAATGTTTTGCTTACGTTTCTGTAAATGCCTTGCATTTGTTTCGGTTTATCTTGGACTGTTATTTGCGTAATTTATAAGTTTTCAATAAAAAGTTCCTCCGGCTCGTGATTCGTGATAATGCGTAAGTAAGAGGTCAACTTAAGTGATCATTAATGTGACATTGGTATTGTTAGAATAAAAAAAAAAAAAAAATGGAAACATAAACAAATAGCATCAGCTCGACTTACGACAGAGTGAATACGATTTCTACAACACTTGAAATAATAGTAACAGTGGGGCAATATTCAGATCAGGTCGAACGTTGTTTCCATCGACGGATCGGACTTCGGATATTCTGTTCGAACGAAGATTGTGAATACAATTATGCGTATTTTGAAATGCATCAGTCGCGACTCGCCACTGTTGGCACATATAATATTATTTGTGAAATATTTCACGTACACCGGTGGGAGAGAGAGTATTTTTCCGCGGGCATTGAAATTTGTTTATCGAAGCATTTAGTAACAGCGGCAAAAAAATTATTGTGACCAAAAACAGGTTTTCTATTTTTGTAAGCTGGCCGAATCGTTAAGCACAGACGATCGCCTAACTTATCTATGGCATACTTTCAATTTTGGATGCCGATGCCGATCAAATAAAATCGTTGACTATTCGCAATAACGCGAAATTCTTATAAAACAGAACGAAGAAAGAATAGGTTCTTTAACAATGCTATTAATAATAGCAAATGCGAGCTTTAATCTCATTGTTGTTCCAACAGGAAAATCCAAGAAGATATTAGAAAATGTAACAGGATGTTTTCGTCCCGAGAGATTGACCGTGATCATTGGTCCTTCCGGTGCTGGGAAGACCGCACTGCTCCGTATAATATCTACCTTGAAATCTACCAATGTCAAGGGCTCCATCACCGTTAACGACAAAGAATGCAGCGCCGCTGCATTTCGGAAGCAAACCTGCTTTTTACCGCAAAAGTTCGCGCTGTCCCCGTTACTTACAGCCAGGGAAACATTATACATCGCCGCCCGTTTGAAAGTGCACGAAACTCGTGAACCACGTGTATTTTATCTGATTGTACGTTCAGCATGTTTATTCAGAAAATTAAGTCGAGACTCGAAAATCAAATTTCACTGTAATACGATCTGTTGCAATTGCAATGAATCGCGCGTTGCGTTATGAGCATTCAGGGCTGCAGTTTGAAATTGGAACAGAGGATATTCGTAGAAGGAATTAAAAAATTCTTTACTGGAAATATGGCTCACAAACGATTTACGATATTTACATATGTATGTTACAATGTTATTTCAACAACACGTGCACGTATGATTGAACAGGTAGCGGAGATAGCGGAGAGTTTGAGTTTGACAAACTGCTTGGACACCCTGGTAGAAAATTTAAGCGGTGGTGAACGGAAGAGATTATCTATTGGCATAGAGATAATCACGAGGCCCTCCGTTTTGCTGCTCGACGAACCAACCAGCGGGCTTGACAGCGCATCTTCGAACCAGGTCTAATATAGTAATCAACAAAATCCACGTATCAGTCAGTTTATCCTATAACAGTAATATAAAAAGGATTCATTGAGTAATGGTGTATACCGAATAGGTAGTTGGACTTCTACATAAAATCGCAAGAAGAGGTTGCACTGTTGCCTGCGTAATTCATCAGCCTAGCAGCCGCATGATATCACAATTTGATGATTTGCTAATTATACACAATGGAACGTCGTACTACTGCGGCGCTTGGGACGACGTTTTCCACACATTCAGCGATGCGGACTACGCCTGTCCACAATTTTATAATATATCAGAATTCGGTATGGAAGGACGCGCGTCGAAATAATTCAACGAAATACTTCTTCTTATTATTGTTATTCATTTTATTGCAGTACTAGAGGTAGTAACGGGCGAAAGGGGAGGCGATTTGAACAATCTGTATAAAATCAGTCGCGAGAAGTATTCGAAATGGGCAACGCATTTCCGACACGCAATCATGGGTAGTCGAACTTGAAATTTGAATGCGCATGGAAATATCTGAGGGGGAAGATCGTGGATATATTTTATTGATGCTTAGGTATATTTTAGGAACGGACACTGCGGTCACGACGAAATACGACAGGCACACGAAGAAATCGAATATCTCGTCCATGTGGGAGGAACAAAAGGTTCTGCTATTGAAGGCGATGATTAATATTAAACGAGACAATGTAGGTAAAAATCGGACAGGGTTGTTGTGAATTTGTAATCATTTTCTTCACGTGTGATATATTGTATTTATTCTTCCTTGTTTTATTTACGTTTGTGTTTGTTTGTAGACTCTGACAAAGATGAGATTCGCAGCGCATGTGGTAGTAGCTTTTCTGTTAGGCATAGTATTTTACGATTCCGGGCCCGATGCTAGTAAAACTAATAGCAACATAGCTTGTATGTTCTTTGTTTTGCTGTTTTTATATTTTTCAAATTCCATGCCGGCTGTCCAAATGTGTAAGTTAAGGCATGCCCGTTTGTATTATTCCAATGGGGATCGAACAATCGAAACATTAAATGAGCTATTAATGAAGTTTAGATCGTTCAATATTAATATTCATACTATATTTTCAGTTCCAATCGAGGCTGCCGTTTTCATACGAGAATATTTAAACAATTGGTATCGTTTGACATCTTATTACTCTGTAAAGATTCTATCAGATTTGCCGCTGCAAGTATGTTGGATAATAAAATTAACATCGATGCATTAATTAGAAATGTAATTTGAAATGCAATGAATTTTTTTTGTACCAGATACTTGCACCTACGGTATTCATCGGTACAACATATTACATGACTGGTCAACCGATGGAGTGCAATAGGTTTTTACGTACATGGCTGATTTCCGTTTTAACAACAATCCTTGGACAATCATCCGGGATGCTCGTCGGCGTTGCGTTTAATACACACGTAATAAATGGCTCGAAACGCATTCAGAATTATGTATTCTCCTAATGTTCTCTGAGTTGTAAACGTTGCATTAGACGATGCACTCCGTAGGAAAATCGAATGAAGTCACTTCGTATATTATTTATTATGATTTTATGTACATAACTGAGAAACGGGCGAATCGTGGATTCAAACAAAATAGCATACTAATGAATATTATTCATATTTCCAGTTGGGAATATTTTTAATCCCGGCGATCAATATGCCAATGATACTGTTTGCTGGATTTTTTCTGAAATTTAGTGAAGTGGTGCCGTACCTTCGACCCCTGTGCGCTATTAGTTTCTTTAGGTACGCTTATTTCGCCGCGTTTCCACAGAATGAATTTTACGAACGGTGGTAAACAGTGATTTTCATCTGATTGCAGGTACGCATTCGAGGGCATTCTGCAAGCCATTTATGGCGGGGATAGAGAGAAATTGCGATGCGATGAAATTTATTGTCATCTACGCTCGCCGGAAAAAATCTTAGAATCCATGGATATGCCGACAGTTTCGTATTACACGACTGTATTAGCTTTATGTGTTTGGATATTATGTTTACAAATATCCACGTACTTGGTACTTAAATGGAAAGCGTATGTAGCCAAAAGATAATGCACATATATATAGTATATTGGTACGTATTGGTTTTCGAATGATATCATTTATTTGTCGTGCGCACTGTCGCGTTGAATAAATTTGGCGTGGCCCAAAGGAAAAGGAAATGAAGCGGATGCAAATCTCCCTGCACTCTTTGCGCAGAGATATATTTACAAATTATTACAATACCTTTACTAATATTTATTCTGGGATATTCGTAATTCGTTCCTTGATCCTTACTTTTATTATCAGCTTTTTTGGTATATTTAACATCCGTGGCAGCGGGGGACAGATTGTTGAACTAATTAATTCGTACGTCAGAGTCGCAGATTTAATGTTGAAACACGCGTCACATGTTTCGCTCTCTTTTTGCACAGCGAATGAATAACTTTTGTTGCTCAGCATGAAATGGCAAAACTTTACCTTCATTGTAGAAAAACGAAAATAAAATATACACGAATGTATAATTTTTTACCGACAATAATAAATATAATAAAGTAAGATTGTAATTAAATGATTGTAATTAATTGATTGCTGTCATCGGTGAAAAAATATTCAATGTCGAACTGAGCGATCTATTCCAACACGTGCTGCGATACCATACAAATCTTCGCCTTCTACGTCATGCTCAATGCACAACCTCTACTTAATTATACATGTACATATGTCCTCACCGTTCAGACTATAGATACTAATCGTCGCGCACCTGAAGTTACAATTTATCTATCACATAATAACTGTGCCTTAGCCAATAAATAAATGATCCTCTGCATATTAACGTGTTTCCAGACCGTATAAGTCCATACATTATTGTTAAACAGAAACCTAACTAATAACGGCAGCAAGGTGTTACATGTATGTACGATAAACAGAAATTCGCAGAAATGCCATCGGCACGCGCTAGACATGTATGTATAATGAATTATCAGAATCGTGAGACTACAGTGCTTCCTGTAATATTATACGTGTTATAATAGTTTCTCGTGTAACTCGTTATCAATGTCACAGAAGGAGAGAAGGAAGGAAATAATGCCGAAACGCCAGAAATGTTAATTAATGACGTGTCTGGTACCACCAGTATAAATATGTTAGTACAATAATTCTATGAATATACCTTAAGCCTATCGTTGGTCACCGAAAAAGTCTGTAAAGCGTTCGAAATTCTAACGTGAGGAAAACGTGAACGTAAACCTTTACAATAATTGCACGCCGAATCTGCGTAATACGCACGTAAATGCATAACGCGCAAATTAAAAAGAACCGACAATATTCTTCCTTCGTTTCTCAAATTGATCGTGTCAGACTACGTGCGGGTGTTGTTTATGGCCAATGGCCGTATCCTAGACTCTGGACGACGGAAGACTATTGAAAATCGATCACTTACAACGGTAAAAAGAAAGAAACTTATGCGACAAACTTAGGGGTCTATGAAGATTCCCGCACGAAGAATGATGTATAAATTTATTCACTAGATTGTTATAATTGACTTTCGTTGAGCAATTTTCAAATATCACGTTTAACTTCCGAAAATATCGTTTCGGAGTATGTCATCCTATGTACATTATACTTATATTACAAATGCAATGACATATTCCCCTTCTTTTAGTACCACGTGTTAACCTTCTGCGGAGGGAATTATTCATTTCACTTAAAGCATGACCGCTACGTTTTTTTTTCGATCGCGATAGATTAATGCCACCGCGTACATATTTATATGGTGTATGTTAATATAATTAATATATTATATCAACGTCGCAATTAAAAGCCCCAGATGATCAAGATCGGCGCAACTGTTCAAACGGTACGTAACAACGTGTACGTAAGCATTTTATATCGCACGATGTTAAAGTCAATCCCGTTTTTATCACCTCGGATTCGTCTACGTTTACGCGTATTTCACCTGATGCGCAACAATTCGAAATGATACCGTCCATTAATTAATATTTCCGTTAACAATCGCGTCGTCGAACACCGGCATTACGATGCGTTGTACTTGCACGATGAAACAGATTGCCGAAACATTCTGTGCTTCCATTTTGCGTAACGTTTGAACCGTTGTTCAGAAGCAATCGTTTATCAATTACGATAAGGAACGTAACCGAGACGCGAACATCGAGGAACGCCATCAATTTTGATCATCGGAGACTGGTTTGCCGGATTTATCGCGCGGACAGAATCTTCCATTTTAATAGAAGATAAGCACCGCAACGGGTTACGATAAGTATCGTGCTTAGTGCCACGACATCGTTCCAAAACTGATCACCGTCCATCGCGATATCGGACAGGAATTTCGTCGGATATCTGTAATGGCAATACAAATTGTTTTTCTCTTTGCACGCCAATAATGGTCGATCGTATCCGTATATGGCGCCAATGAACCTGTAACATCGTGTTTGCGTACAATTTATGCTGTCGCGCCAGAAATTATTACATTCGCACGACAGGACAAGTATAGTTACCCTTCCAAACCGTAACGCAGGAAACTGATGTATGTGCCCCATTTGAGATAACTTGGTATGTCGCGCAACGAAACGCCGAAACCGGCGAACATCATCAATGGGACGGACAGAGTTGGTCCGATGAATGTTCCGTTCTAGAAATTTGAGCAAACGTGATTTCTTTTCGTCTGCCAAGTCTCGTATATTCCATTGATTACGCCAATCGGACAGCGATGTACTCACGACTACGTTGAATATTGCCCCAATCATAAGACCGGTCCCCTGAGCTATGAAAGAAACCAGCAAGCTAATCCCGAAGAACATCAGAAACCGCGCAACCTCCATTGGCTGGGACGTGGTGAAATATACTATCAGAGTAAAAATGAAGCAGCAGAATATCGATATTGGTAAATCCAACAGCGTTATTGCTGTGTAAAATGCTTTCAGGCTGTACCACCTGTTGAAATGCTCCTTCAATAAGATGTTCATCTGCATGGGGACTGAAAATCAATGGAATACATCGTTTGTTGTTGCAAGACGCATCATTAGCATTTATCGAATCGTTATTGGGCGAACTGTTTAACTTACAAGTTACCACAGTGAGCATCATCGTGGTCATCATGTGATGTATGAGAATGGAGAACAGAAGATTGTAATTCTCTAATACTTTGCCGCCGTCTATCCCTGCCTCAAGGAAAACAGAACCGAGCATGAGTCCAACCGATACATTGACTAGGATGCGCAAGTGTGTTAATGTCTGCAATGAGAAGAAAAGATAATGACGTGACATAATTCAACGGAGAACGTAATGCTCTTACGTAAACAAACTATTTATGGAAGAAAAACAAGCGTTAATTGATATTGTAATTAATATCGACAAAGCGATAAATATTTGAACAAAGTTAGGATAGTGCCGCGACACGGCAGCAAAAATGTTGGTATATGTTTTCATATTCTAACTGATTAGAATTCTACAAAGTTTCGAGCGTTCGATCACACTCGTTAGAATAATATCATCGTCGTGCGAAACTGCTTCAACTGGATGTACACTTTTATTTCGCGCACTTACGGTATCCCTCTTGCACATCAAGAAACCCCGCCACATCAAAATTCGAATCTGATGCACCAAGGATGTTGCCTGTAGGCTACCTTTGCTGTCCAAATGCAAAGGGTTCTTAAGTGGATGTATTGCTGCAGAAATAAAAATAATATTTATGTATTATATTATATTATATTATATTATAATATATATTATATTATATTATATTATATTATATTATATTATATATATTATATTATTAATATTATTTATACATATATATAAGGATGCAAATGGGGGTAGAAACTCAGCGAAGGATACGGAAATGATTGGAATATTATATCTCCCAATAATGTATAACACCATGATATCGTAATACCTCTTAACGCTTTGGCATCTATTATCGTATCTGGATTCTCGAACCATTGCAAATTCGTGCCATTTTGCGATCCGGATATTAGCAACGAGATCTTGTCCTCGCCGTATTCACCGCAAGCTAATTCAATTACTGAAAAAAGATAATGCATATACTACAGATAACACTATCCAACGCGTTACGAAATATTTTCGCCTACTGTAATCTGCTGGATTATGATACATAGGACACGGCAGCTTAAGATTCTCCAAATAGGGAACCATGTGGCCGGTTGAGCCATGGAATAGACATTCTCCTTTGGCCAATACGTATACCTATAATGGAACGTGCCGAAATAAATCTTACTCTCTTGGACGTTCAAGGATTAAATTTTATAGATAAACTATCCAAAAAAAAAAAAATGAATAAAATGAAGAAACTATTACTGTACGATTAAAGTACAAATAACGAACGGGTTATGCAAATCGGTCGAATGGTTAGACGAAGGAAATGAAGTCCCATACCAGATCGAATAGTTGAAAAATCGAAGCGCTCGGCTGATGGATTGTGCAAATGATTGTCCTTCCTTGTCGCGCGAGAAGCTTCAGCAAATTTACTACCTGCATGCAGCTGGAACTGTCTAGACCCCTGGAAATCAACAAACAAAAAGAACACCGTCGTACTTCATTCGAGGGGGCAAACACGTTATATTTTACACGACGCTTATTCTTTTTATACAAACGTTAGATCATTCGTATTGACGGCAATCGTAAATCGACGGCTACGTCCATTTCATCTAGGATATTATTCACTTCGTGTGAATTGCGCTTACGTTGTCGGTTCGTCGAGGAACATAACGGTCGGATTGCTAACCAACTCCAATGCGATGGACAGCCGTTTCCTTTGACCGCCGCTCAATCTCTCCGCTCGTGTGTTCATGTGCTCGTACAGTCCGAGTGTCGTGAGAATTTCTTCGATCTGAAATCCGGAATACTTTACACGTGGCTCGTGCCGACTTTTTTTTTATATCGACGCGGTGTACCGCTCATCTATGCAAAATGAACGGGTTCGTTTGAATACGAGGAAACCGGACAGCGATAAACGAAGCAGTCCGGCAACTTTTTCTTCTCTTGTAGGAAACTAATTTTTATTCCCGTTTCAATTGATATTGAAGGGTTCACGCCCTGACAGATCATTCCTATCTTATCGTGCTCTCCGTTAGGGTGCAATTGAGCTATACAATTTCCAGTAATTTAGATCTTGACCATCGACCCCTACTTACTATCGTTTCCTTCTCGTATCTTGGTGTATTCGTTGGCAACTTGAGGTCAGCGGATACTCTCATGTTCTCGATGACCGTCAATAGACCCTGCAAACGGTCATCCTGCGTGATGTATGCGCTACATCTTCGATAATCATGCGAAAACACATCGAAACGGTTAGATACAGAGGGTACGCACAGCGTGCGTGCAACGTAATTATTACGAGCCGTTACATAAATTGGATCGCCCGTTCTTTTCGTTAATAACAAGAGCACAGGATCGGAATTATTAACTTAAAAGATGCAATCTGAACTTCTTAACGCGACAGAACTTCACGATAGCGGAAGAATGAAAACATAATTAAAGTTGAAACGATATGGGCCGATTGAACGGAAAGTTAAGGACTAATTAACGTGATTTTACAGAACAATAATAGTCATGCAGATTGTTGCAATAGAGTAATATAGATACAGAATAGTGGAAGGTTGAAGAGTTAAGAGTTTATCGAGAACCTTTTGGACATAATAATCAGATGAATAACAATTCAAGTAACAGACATTTACGTCTAATAACTTTAACCCTTCAAGGGCTGAATCGAATTCCCGTTATCTTCTTTTCAACGCGATTCTTATTCCGGATGTATAGAATAGTGATTGAGTAATTCAAATTTCAGTCATAAATATTTTTCCGCGAACATTCCATCACAACTTGCACAAATCGCCGTTCAGGAAACGCGAGGCAAATATATGTCCAACAGGCTTCCAGAATTTGGAAAAACATAAGTGATGTAACAAGCTATCATTACGCGATAAGAAACTCAAACAATGTTTTTGTTAACTCGCTATTAAATACTTGTATGCAGAAGAAAAAGAAAATAATTATACGCTTACACGTATGAATCGTTTCACACGTTTTTACCTTATTATCGCTGTGCTACTAGTTGTAATTATATATATAATTTCACTGAAAGCTCACTTGCGAAAAGAATTCATTTGTCGAGCTCGTCCATTTGTGTATATATTTCCGTTCGTGCCCGTTGTCCTGAATCCCGACAGGATATCTAACAAGGTCGACTTCCCTGCTCCGGATGGGCCCATTAAAGCAATTAAATGTTTCGCGGGAAGCCTTCCATTGATTCCGTGCAATATCTCCTTTTGGCCTGCAACAGGTTCCATTACAATGAAGGTACGTACGCATTAGACGCGTGCGTCTCACGGAACATAGTATCCATCAGAGCTGTCATGTCATGTCCTTGAGGAGCATAGACTTTGATTAAAGATCAAGAGGAGAACGTGGACGAAGGAATATCAAGCAAGATTTCGATTTAACGAGTTCCTTGTTAATTTACAAATTCGACTCGTCAGCTTCCGTCATAAATTCTTCCTCTTCAAAAGACGCGACGTACTATCCGGTGACTGTCCAAAGACGAACGTATAAAAAGTAAACATGGAAAAAATTTCACCGTGTCTTTTGAAACGATTCGAGTGGATTCTTTCAATTGACGCCGTATTAGCCTGACAGAATCGCGCAACGATGAGAAGTCGCGCACGACCTATGGCCGTCCAGTTCGTCTACGTTATACATTTCAGGTAAAAAATCAACGCCGAGTTTACACTCGTCAGTCGCCAGTGAAACTAGCGCACTCCGCGAATACTTTTCTGCCCCACCGTGTACGTCCACCGAACTCTACGCGAGTGCAGTCGCGGAGAAAGAATCAACCGAAACACCATTACATATTTTTTCACGGGCTTCACGGTTCCTTCGCAGACGCGTTCGAATTGAATTCGTTCCGTCGCGTCCGCGGCGAAGACAGGGGTCATTGTTCCAACTAAAACTCGCAACAAGCTCGCCCGGCCCGGCGACCGACGCTGTTCGCTTGTACGCGGAAAGAAAAAAACACACGATACAGTCCACGTGAATCCGCCTTAGGACGAGGAAGGAAAAGGCGAAGAATCGAAGGAGGTTGCTGACCTTTTCTACAACCGAGCGACACCGTGTACGTGATATTTTCGAAGATGATGTCGATTACGTTCGCTGGGTCTGTCTCCATGAAACGTGCACCACCATTCACCGGGGCCGCCTCCGCCTTCTCCTTTCCGGACTGTTTCGCTGCCGCATAAATATGCGAGCCGGTCGTGTTGGTCTCCTGGCCATTGCTCGCTTCGTGCATCAGTACTTCCATCGTCGAGTGCGCCGCGCGAGCTGCTCGTGCGGCCGAAGAGGATCGATGCCCGAACGATCAGGAATTAGTTGAACATAGGCGGGCTAACAACTCCAGACTGTGCAGACAGAAATAAAGCTAATAAGAATAATGAGAAAAGTGTAGTCACTTGCTTAGCGAGTACGTTACATTTCGTACGTTTGCCGATTTTTCAAAAGCGATTCAAGTGGAAATGTAACGTAACGTAATCGCGATGACGTTCGTTGATTTTGTTAGTCCGCGGTCCGGGCAGAATTTGATTCAGCCTCGATGCACCGCGGTGTACTGGAACGAGAGAGTTCCTCTTCCACCTAGGTGGAGGCAACCTCCAACTTTGCGACGACTACTTTGCATAATCTTGCGCTTTTTCCTTACACGCTTGCAACATTGTTGCAATGTTATCGTAGATAATGGTCAAGCAACAAGATATGTCCATTGCTATCTCTTTTTTTGTTAGGGCAAGCGAAACGTTCGTATTCCGAGGCCGTTCTATTCCCTTCGCAGCGTAACGAGAGGGATAATTAAATGTTTGCGTTAAAGCGTAGCTGGAAGTGAACAGCTTCTAACGTCGAGCGGCGGAACCTTGCTGCCCGATCGAGAGGGATTTGTAATTCGGTTTGAATGATTTCGTTTGTGCCCGCGTAGCCCCTTACTTTCTATCAACAGACACGGCTAAGCTTTGAGATTAGAAGAGTTTTAGGTCATGGCCGTGATAAATCCGATAGAACGTCCAAACTCCAAAGTTTCCCATCGTCGAAGGAACACTAAGCAACCCAGAAACGAACGTAATTTGATCCCCTATGTAATCGTTGCAAAACCATTGCCTCGCGATTAATGCACTACACGCATACGTAAAATCGATGATCGCCGATACGAGTCGAATAAAAGTTAGTAAAAATCAAATCGCGAACACAAGGTCGTGCGAATTAGAGAAACGAATTACACAAAAAAAGTGGTGCAATAAAGAGTGAGCTTGATTTACATACCGAGTCGAAGGTGTATAATGTGCCATGGCGGCAAGCGAATAGGCGCAAACCGATGCAATAAAATTTGTACTTTCTACTTCAATTGATCCGAACAGCTTTCACTACCCGACGCTAGAACGAGAGAATCCGTGCGAGATGGAACAAAGTCGTATGCTAGTTCGAACATCTGACTCCGTTGATGCGTGCGAAACGCATCGATCAATCGAACGCAATATCCGATTCTCGATTGCTAAAGATCATATACCTCTAGAAAGTGCGGATCTTATTGTCATTAATCAAGCGTCGCAAGTTCCTTTGGAACGCGACAAACGCCGAGTGGCTAACAGCTTCCGGCGAACATTGGGAGCTGCCCATTCTTTTAATTTCCTTTGTTTTTACTTACACTTGTCCGCACTATACTATGCAACTAAGGACATCGGTCTAAATACTTATCACTCGCGCGCACCAGATAAAGCAACAAATACATTCGAATAATTAACAGCGAGACGAATTTACCCGAAACGTTTATGTTGTCGATTCTTCACGGTTTCTTCACGGATTCAGTCAGATTCTAGATCGCGGTCCATGTATTTTCGCCAAGAGGAATATTACCAACCAATGTTAACGACTCTTCCGACCGAGAATACCCACCGATTTCTCTTTATCGATACGTGCACGCTAAAACCGTACACGAGGCGGACGACGCCGATTTCAACGACGATTTTGACAATACGTGCATACTTCGACAAAAGCTTTGCCGTCGATTCCCGATTAGATTAGATTAACGGATGTACGATCGCCCGAGGCAAAGGTTACCGCGCACGGAACTTTTTTGTTCGCATTTACTCGAAACATGCCCGGGGATGAGCGTTACACCGCGACGAATGTAGAAAAAGAACCGTTGGGCATGAGAGATTCGTACGTACACACCGTGGGTCGAACGATGATTTGCAACTACGATAATTGGATACCTGAGTTTCTCTATGCTGCCTCTTTTTTTTCGCTGTTTTGTATCGACGGCATTGTCGATTACACAGATTTTAACATATGTTCATTTTTCTAGAATTTCATAAAACATTAACACGTCATTAATGGTGCACTAATGATTTTCTAATGGTCGCGGGAAACAGGCCTGAACGAGAAAAAGAGAAATTCAAGGAAACTGGCAAGTATCTTGAAACGGCCGGCGGTGTACAGCTTCGAAGGATAACCGTGCGTTTGGATGTCAAAGGTCGTCGACAAGGAAGAATCTGTGTGAATCACGAGATATCCTACTTTCTACGAAACGCACGATTACAGGGAGGAACAGTAAAAAAAGCTGCGCGGCCTACCGACGAGCGTTTGCTAGAAAACGATACGCCGACATAAAGGAACAATGGAAGTGCGTGAACGCGTACCCGCTAACGACGATGCAAAACCACCGAATAGAGAAAACGCGGAGCCGAAAATAAACGCGAAAATACAACATTTATTTATAGAACTAAAGAGATTAATTTAGTCATGCAGATGTTAGTCAGAAAATTTACGATATTTATGCCCAAATTCGTCGCAAAAATCACAATACGGAAGAATATAAGCCGGTGAATAATTCATAACGTTCCTAACTATACGTGGTCATCTTGATAACCGTCATCCAGCTGATACATCCTCGGAGATTAAAGTAATACAGTAATATATCACAGTAAATGATTTTTAATTACTTTTGCGTACCCGCTGATATAGTGTCAATATAGCAAAAAAACAATCTTTCCGCCATAACACACAACTTCCCCACTCGCTTTCAGATATCTCGTCCAACACAATTTACCTGCAATTATACTTTCATAATATTTGTTTGCTATTCGTGATCGTCCATGAACAGCACACCGGCCGAAGGTTTTGAATGTCCGTGAATTTCGGCGAGTACAAAGGTACACAAGAATAACATGGTAATAAAAAACAAAAAGTATGATCTCGTCGCAAATAAATAATACCTATCAGCGTTCCGGTGAATTATTAATTCTTCGTATTAAACGAACAGGCGAAATAAGCGGGGTCAATGTTTGGAGAACAAAGGGAACGATCTTAAACTTTTGACGGGGAAGAAAAAAAATTATGATTGTATGACACCATTTGAGAGAGCATCAACGACATTGAAACGGTTGATCGTCGCGCAAACTTCCTCAAAGAGAACAAAGTGACATATCTCGGCGGTGATAACGGTAATCTTGTTTATGGAATTAAACGGCGATCATTGTTTCACAAAGTTCAAACGAACTCTAGTAGCGTCCATCTATGCATGCATTTCTCTCCTATTTCTACCTTTTTTTATTTAAAATAGCTGAAACATTGCAAAGGGTCACGCGAACGTTATAATATTCCGAAGTTGTCGACAGTGCACGATTAACGTGTAAGAACACCGAATAAAAGAAAAGGACGAGATTGTAATTTAGAGAAGTTTATCAGCATAAAAGTCTGTTGGATGAAGCAACAATAAGCCTCTAAAATGTTATTGTACACGCGATTACGGTCAAAGTACACACGTACGTTGAAAATCTTATCGCAGGAAAATGAATCAACAATGAAAGTCCAACAGAAAATCATTGCAGATCCAAGCCGGTGAGTGTTTTCACCATTTGTTATTCTTTACACGATAGTCGAGTATTCTTACGCGGATTACCGATCGGATCCAGTTGGCAAATACCATTGCAATCATTCGCGCACATAGATACAGATGCACGGCACAGGTAAGAGAAGCTGCGGTTATAGATACTTTATTTGAATTATTATGCATACAATATAATTTATGTACTTGGAGGTACGTTAATATTACGAAATCAGCTAGTCCATCGCCTGAAGGCATTGTCCATAATGCACAATAATGAATAAGAATCAATTTCGTCGTGTGTTATTGCATAAATGATTCAGCATGCGATATCTATAACAAGAATACCGATATTACATCATTGAGCTATCAAAAGCTGTAATTACTGATTTCTTATTTCTTAAACAATTCTTGGTCCAAAGGTAATTTGAAGCGGATAATAAATTAGTAGAGTTATAAAAGACAAGACAAGTCTAGTCGAAATTGCATACATTTGCGAAGTCTCGAATCGCATCGTTATAAACTGTTTAACGAATGGGTGGGGAAATTGGGCAAATGATACGTGTCATTATCGTCGTCACAAAAAATCATAGACGGTTCGCTGATGATTGAAAATAGTGGAATTAACCACTATTTTTACTGACAAAAGTATTTTAGCCGCATTTCGTTTAATGCATGCGACGCATTTTCGCTGGGGTCAGCGGAACGAACGTCAAGCCGAACTGCAACAGAGACCCTGAGAACGACTCGGGAATATCATCATAACAAATCTTTGTGATTCATGGTCCAAAAACGGCAGAATCCCGAATTCCAAAGCAATGCAACTCCCTTGTATTCCTTTCACCTATGGACTTAATTAACTTCGTTCATTTCTGTAAGGTATTTCTACAATATAAAGCCGTAATTTCCGGCTCCGACTTCGTAGTGTTGTTTTTATTAAAATTTTGCTACAAATTTAGGGCACCAAAATATTTATCATTAACGCATTACCAAAAATATTTACAGTTTGGCTAACGTCTTGCTCGATTAATTTTCATGTAGTTGGAATCGAAGTCGTGACACAAAGGAGACACAACGACGGTATAATTCAAGCGTCAAAGGGTTGAAGTTAAATATAAATATTGATATACTCGATTAAAAGAATACGTTACATATTGTGTAAAGTAGAGATAATAGAAACGCATAGTACCTGTGAGGCATTTCAGTTCGTTGAATATTGATAATGTATACCTATAAATTCGAATTCCTGAGGAGCTCTTTCTACGTTTGTACTTGAATAATTACTTAGTCGATTTTATTGTTTGCCCATAACTCAAGCAATTTTGATTAAAACTTAATCAAGAAGAGCATTAACTATGCCGTTTGCGGGAGTAATTCATATCCGCGTACAAAGTTCGAAGTTTTACTGTCGAGCTTACTCATCGTGTGTTAACATGTGTTGGACGATATTTGTTATATTAGTCAGCATCGTTGAATATTTCTCGTGGTATATAAAACAATTGGTGTTGTTTATGTGCTGTACATAACTCACAAAGTTGGCTTAGATTATTGAAACGATTTCTCCCTTTATTTACTGTAACAATTAATTTGGCCAGAAATAAGCAGATAACAAAACATCGAATACACAATATTATCACTACAACTGCACAACATAGTTGCAACTCTTTGTGTCGAAAACATGGAACAGAAATAAAGTGATGCTTAATTCAGTGGAACATATGCATTGTCGCAAACAATTTGTGACATCAACTATGTTTAATTTAATGACGTTATTGATGCACTTTGATAACTTCAGAAACAAAGTGCGTGGTAAATAACGAGGGATACTAATTTACAAAATATATTGCTGTCAACAATTACAAACGCTCCGTTACTTACCGCAATAATAACCGTATAACACAGTTTTCGTCGAAATTCGTATCACTTCATGAATAATTTAAAAACGGTTCTCTCTTTGTCCTCGCTGCCAGTGGTAAAATCGAATTGCTTTAAACGTTAGTATTGATGAAAGGGTACAAAAGTTATGTCAGTTCTCTACGATGCGTACCGTAATTTGCATCATTGTTATTATATTAGCAACGTCGAATAATTTACAGACGTAATCTTCTACAACTTGATTTAAATTGTCCGATTGACAGCAATGTTGCTAACCGCCGTGTTCTCACGGCATTTAATGTATTCAGATAAGTTTACTTAAACCCCGCGTGGAAATTGGGTCAACCACAATCTTTTCGGCAAGAATACATACTCCTTTCTCATTTATTTGTATATCATGCGAATTATCTACAGGAGAGGCAGAGATCAATTATGTCAGAACATTGTTGAAGGGTATTTCTAATAAAAATCGAACCGTTGAAATTAAAGTGAAAATAAAACGAAGATAACTAAAAACAAGATGACAAACAAAAACAAATTAGAATATTTCTTTTTTCTACAAATAAGTGTATTGATTTGTTTATAGTGAAAACTAATTAATAACGGTACGTTAGACGTTAAAAACGTTTTAGAATAGTGCGAACTTGGAAGGAAACGCATTACATAGTCTTTAGTAACTAGAATTTATTTGCAGAAACGTCTTATTACTTTCGTAGTAGGTCCAATTTTTATAATGATCCAACTTCATCGGATTCATTTCATTTCCACTTACCCTGCCGATACTAATCATTCAAAGTAAGGAAGAAACCAATTAAAGTTCAATATCTCATAAATAATGCATACAATAAATAAATTACTGCATGTGATTACAAATATGACGTATCTGCTCAGTGGAATTCTTAAAACGTGTAATGGAATAAGAATCGCATTATTGATAGGTCATGCTAGGGACTGATTACTCTCACGTGACTATTATCGACTACGAAATGAAAATAATGATACTTTAACGATACATATAACTGAATTACAAAAAGTCACGTCTCTTATGCAATCGTCATAAATACATCTGTAAGTCTCGGATTTGTATTTCTTAGGAACTAAGTATGTACAATATGATATAAAATGATAATTGATCGATTTAATTATTAGATATATTGCAAGTTGGAAACAACCAACTTCAATATGCACACGCGAAACGTTCAGTTGCGATTGAATCAAGAAAATGTCCATTAAACGAAAGAACGATAATGTATGACAAAGACTGCAATGAGTAGCTGGTATAGTCTTCATAATACTTACAACCATAGTGCTTCACACTTCTGTCCTATCTCGCATTCGCATCCTCTCCATTAGTTGAAAATGATTTTGAAAGATAATAAATTCGCGCCGATTGACATTGCACGTAATTCAACACCAATTTCAATATTCAATGCGAAAATAAAGTTTGAAGTACTATACTATGTATATTACAGATACTATCAAGTCATAAATCGATATTTTCGGCCGCCTCAAAGTGTCAGTATGTACATCTTAATATGTATTTCAGAATTACTATTAGAATTTTTACTGAATACACTTATGTATACATTCCGATGTGAAAATGTTCATGAATTGTCGTCACATGCTAACCCAAACTTAACTCGTTCGGGAGAAAATTCGGCTGAATTTTCGATTAAATTAATTCGACTGAGAAATTCGGACTTTACTCTGTGAAAAGAAGACCTCTCACGTGTATGAAAATGTGTAATTTATATTATATCCGTGATTAATATAATATGATTATCTAATGGAAGATTCCTTTTAAAACAACAATTTAAAACAATTTTGATCCATAAAACGTATACCGATGATAGATTGTTCCATTGCTTCTAAAGAAGTACATAATTTCAGTAGGTGCAACCGGGAAATATCTAGCTCTATTTTATCCCCGCGTATTCTTTGAAAGAGGGTCACCGTACGATAATGTTTCATCATTACGAAAAACGGATTGAACAGTGTTGCGTTCTAGTAGATTTTTCGGTATAAATACATTTAGATTGCATCCCCCTTTAAATGCTTCAAAATGATAAGGGGCAAAGTGATTAATAATAACATAGCAGCGTACACACAGTGTATACGACACGCGCAAAGTTCAATCGGTCATTATAAACTTTACCGTGAGATCTCGGTATCGATATTCACGTACCGATTCTGTTCCCGATACGCGACAGACCTCATCGCGATCGTGATGCTTTCAACCCAGAATGTTCAATCGGGTAAAATGAAATCATCGCGTATGCTTTAAAAATATTCAATATGTTGAACGTAAAGAATCTGAACATACATGTTCAAATATTATTATATAATAGTTTTTCAGAAAATAAACATACAAGAATATCGAAAGGATTGTAGAGATTTATTTATGTTTTTTTTATTTTATTTTATGCATACCCTTTTCGCCGCTTAATACGAAACTTTTTAGTATATTAATAAATTAATTATTTGCAATTACAGGTGACGACGATTTTTCAGAACCAATATTCTATTGGTATTATATGATATATATTGGTATCCACTGGTTATTTGGTTACATGATACCTATTGATATTATATAATATAATATTAATATTCTAACTTCACCCTTTTTTTTATTGAGCATATTAAACCTTCATGGAGTTTTTCAACTTACAAGCCTATATGACATATGTGCCGTTTTTTTAAGCTGTAAAAATGCAATTTTGAAAAGAATGGGTTAATGTTAGTTTTAGTTAGAGTTAGATTAGATAGAGATAGATTCCCACATTTATTTTTTCTAATTTATGGATGCATAAATGGACTTGTACCACTTTAACAAAAAACGGCTCGCATGTATGTGCCGAACGAATAATACATATTTTTATAGACTGAGGTTGCATATCTCGCATTTTCCATATTTCTACGTAGTATAACGGCATAAATATTATTACTTTAGATGTAAATCGAGCGAAATCGATAATCCAAGGAAAACAGTTCAACCTGAATAAAAAAGTCACCAGCTCTCCCTATCGAGTTACTTCCATTCGAATTATTATTACCTGACACGAATTGAATGTGACAATTATTCGACAGATGTTAATTAAAATAAATTTTACGACCAATACCTTGCAAATATTTCTAATGACGGTACTTAAGAATAAACGACCCGACCGTTTTTACTATCTAATATAATCGTTTGAAACGAATATGTTTTAAATTCATCGTGAAAAACTTCGTAGAAGAAAATTACGCGAGAATTTGTGCATGAAAAAAGTTTTTATAAAATGGACCACCTGTTTTCATATAAGGCCGTTCACCCCATACGTTTTACAGTGAAAGCAGTCGCGAATTTTAGCCAGGCGTAAAGTCCGACCTTATTTACCCGGCCCCAAACCAACCAACAGTTTTCTATTTTTTAAAAAAAGTATGTAGTTGTCCATGAATCATGCACTAAAAAAAAATTAATAATTCAAAGATATTCCATTTGATTAGATACAAAATTATTCTTAAATGGATGCATTTGCATTATTTATACAAAGCAACCTATATTTATATTCATCCGTTCTATACTTATCTATGATAATTGAAAGAAAAGTTATATTAATCGTTAATTATGTTATAATAATAATTGAAATATATTGATAATTATAAGAAATTCGGTTTGACTAGTTGCAAGAATACTCTTAAATGAATGCATTTGAATTATTTATCACGATTCTAAGCAAATTTTAATGGAACAGAAGTGGCATAGGTAAACATTTTTATTGGTCGTAAGATTAAGCAACATAAGCGTTGGACAGCGCTGTCAAAATGGTTACGTTAATTCATAAGCTCTGCAAGAGACAAACGATGTTGTGAAAGTGAACGGATGCATCTCTAACTTAACAGACACGATTCAAACGAGAATGACAACTGGACGTAGGGCAAAATAAATGAATTCAAGATTCTCTGTAACATAATCGTATGCTACTCCGGGGTTATTTCCATGCTATGGCTCGATGTATTTTATAAATGTTCCAAGTTCCAAGTTTCATCACTCTTATCGTTCGATGTTTTTCCGCACTGTGTCACTCTTGGCACACTCGCAAATAAGCATAATATGCATAATACAGTTAAGTATTAAAACCGAGCCATCCACAGTAATTTTAAATTAAAGTATCATTCATTAATACATAAAGTGTAAAAGAATAGAAAAATATTGAGGGTGCCAATTTATTATTTATGTTCAATCACGTAATCAGAAAATTTTTGTGGCCATTATGGTCATTGTTCGTTGATTTCTCGACGCAGCGCTGACAAAATAATGCAAAGATCACGTCAACTAATTTTTCTCTAATAAAATGGTTGTTTAAAATAAATAAATAAAATAAAAAGTACATTTTATGGCGTAGAATGCTCGAACGGGTTTGCCTAACGTTTTAATCATTTACTCTGTTGACAGCCAGAGATTATATTAAAAATGCAATATTATACTGCGTGTCATTATTGTGCATGAAACGTGCATTAACAAAAGCAGACATATTCGTGAATGTTTGAATCGCTGAATTTGTGGATTTAAAGGATATCTATTCCAAAATTAATTCGAAAATAAATATTTTGATACTTATGAAATTGATGGTTGGATAAAATGCGAGATAATAGATCCTACAACTAATCTTATATAAGATTGTATTTCGAAAAAGTTCACATGGGCATTTTGCACTATTTAGCACTATTAACTTCAATGGACACTTGTTCAAATAAACGCAAGATTATAAATTTGTCGCGTTGTATCGAAACACGTGCCATTAGGCGAAATGAATTTCCAATATTCTTATCAACATGGAAATAAGTGAGAAAAAACAAAAAATATATGGATATACGTACTTACCGCGACGGACCTACTGCAACGCCGTTCTTATTAAATTTCACAGAGTAATTTTGGTGTTGTACTTGATGCGCGACGAGTTCGAAACTTTATCTCGTCCACGTGCATTCAAACTAGCCGGCGATCGTTTCGAACATGAGCTTACGGCTACGAAAGCGCGGGCAAAAGTGTCACGAACATGATCACTTACGAAAATTCACGACAACACCGTAGAGTGCGTGCCACGCGCAAGAACCAAGCGTCTTACTACCGCCCATCAAATACTGCATTCAACACGTATGTTCTCCCTTTAATACCTCCCTCTATTATGTCTTTGTCCCCTCACTACTCGCCAGCTGAACGAAAACATTTCGCCCCCTCTCTTTTTCTATTTCACTGGACGGCTTTCTACATCATCCGTTACTTGGTCCTTTTCCTTATCACTTTTTCCTAAAAATCATCGTAAAATAATATGAAATTTTCATCCTTCGTACTTTGAACTCAATAATTGCTTACGAGATGAAAAAGATTAAGACGAAACAGAAATTCGTATAATTTTGATTGACCTGTTGATAATCTATAATATATCCTTCTTCGTAATAAAAATGAAGTGTTATAGTCAAAAATAATAATTTTGGTATTTATGTATTTTATTTCATCCCTCATCGTTGCTCGGGTAATATGCAATTTTTTAGTTCGCTAGAGTGTACGTATGTAACAAATATGAGACTATAATTATGTTAAAAATGAATTGTGTTGGCGCCTGGCTGTAGGCAACCCGTTTCGTCGCGTTTTCCCCCTTTCTGTTTTATCTACCGTCTGACTAACAATTTAAAATGTTCGAATAAAAAAAAACGTAATTATTTGAAGTTCAAATGACTTCAGATCTTAGTACTATTTATAAATTGACAAATATTTCGAATTAACATTGGCTAGCATTTTCAATCTACAAATTGAGCTAGTCTATAAAAAAATGTTTAATGTTCTGTTCAACTTGATATTCAAAATTTGATCGTACAATGTAAGCGCAGGAAGAAAAACATGAATAAATAAAAAGTGGTTCCTTAAAATTTTAGTACGTCACCAATCGTTGAGAATTCTCGTTCTCCCATTTCATTAACAATTCAAATAGAATGTAGGCTGAAAGCCAGCCACTCATTTTGGGATGTTTCACATTAAATTAATTAGCAATTCAAAACTCTTGGAATTTAGTACACAATTGGTTATTTTCAGAACACAATAAACGACCGGACATTTGTTTCCACTTTTCCAAAATACAAGTCTCATGTATTACTTTTGTATCGTGCCCTTTATCATCCTTATTATTAGTGGCAGATTCGTTGCTATGTTACGTGTACGCAACGGTCTCTGCAATTTCCTCAAACAGGTAATTTGTTCGCGTTTTTCAAGCTGTTAGTTTGCACAATCGATAATTGCACTAGTTGAAATCTTTTTTGTCGTAAGCAAGTTATTTGCGACACGTATAATTATATACAATCGTCATGATTTTTTATTTGTTGCAAAAGTAATATTTCAGTGAACTAACATCTCGAGCCTGTGTGTCTATAATTTCCTAATTTATTAAAAATGGGAACAACTGTACCGCGTGTACGTTACGGGTTACTTAAAGTGGAAGAACGTTTGTGCCCATTATTATTTGAATGCTTATCTAATAAAGTAATGTAGGGAAATTAAGTTCATTTCTCTTTAGAAGCTCGCAGAGATTAATTTTTATCAATACAGGAACGGAAAGAGTTATTTACTTGATTACTAATCGGAATGACATGTCATTCCGTCCAGGAAGAAATTTTTATTATACGTTATGACTCTTAATTATCGTACAACTTGTATAATTGATTACTGAGGAGGAATAAAAAAAAAATAAGAGAACAAACGGTTCAGAGAGAGCTGCGGTGGTCGGTTGGTTAGAGTTTGGACTCGTAATCGAAGGATCCTTCGGTTCGAGTACTGTCACTTACCGACTGCATCTCTGTACATGATATATATGATTTACAGCGTGGTTCTCCTATGGTTAGGACTTCACCTAAAACTGTGGAGATCTGATTCCGTTCGACACTAAGGGGATGAAGTGCTTCCCCCACGACGACCTCCCTCAACTAGCCATCGTTTCACACACCCCATAATAATCGCTGATGACCAATCGTAGTTAAAGCGACTTTAAGTAGAGGGAAAAAAACTGTTCTGATATTTGAGTAAGGATAAATTTATCTAACATACGCAAGGGGAAGGGTACGAAGAGTAATCATTACTACAACATATTTACACATTAGAGGAGTGACTTTTAAACAATCTTATCTGGAGAAAAGTACAAAGGTATCTTCCAGATTAAAATGTCACTGTTATGTTATTTCTTGAGTTCCAGTAATATCAAGGGTATCATGATTGGCAGAGAATTGAGGCTTTGTATGAACGCTGTATCGAACAAGACGTTTAAAAGGTATCATACATTGCTACTGAAGAATCATCGTAGTATCTATCTTTCGTTTAATATATCACTCGTTTTTAATATAATAGTATTACCATTTATGTATCGTATTACTGTTTCATGCATGAAATTTAATAGTGTATGCGATTAAATAAGAATCAACAGCTCGCTCTCAACTAAGCTACTATCAGAAAGAAGCATACAATTCTGGATGACCACTGACCCTATCCTCATGGTTCTTATCAAGCTTGTCCACGTGCTTTCAATACTACTTTTGTGTTCGCGATTTCTGCAGCGTAATCATGGAATTAAACACACGTTAATTACTCAAAATCATTTGTTTTGCCAGGATTTATCTGCATACATATACTAATGAAAAGGATTACACGTTATTTTCTGCAAATAGTTTGAAACTGTTTCGCAATGCCATCAATCTACATATAAATATTCTTCTGTACAAGAGTTCCCACCCATTTATCATTGCAACCTATATTAGAAAACCTATGTATATAAAATTCTTGTTTCATAAAAAATAGTAAATTTATTCGTGATAAAAGGTGGATTAACAAAGTAATCAATTAATAAAAAACGTATTCACATTGTGAATAACATTTATTCATCATCTTGTACAACGGTTGTTTTTTCGGATACGTAAAGGCCATCTAAGAACTTTCTAATATCCTTGTTCTTTACAGTCGTCGATTGTTGTATAAGAGCGGCTGAAATTAAATTATTCACAAATTAGATCTATTTCTTCCAGCATACCGTAGTTTTTCTGATAAACATATTAATGCTAGGCCAATGGACAACTGCGAAGTTTCACTAATCAGCACCTGACTCCATCAAGTGTTTATATTAGAACGATTCGAAACTGAATCTCAAGATTGTTTTTAGTTTTCTTCTTCTGAATGCATGTTCCAACAGAATTCGTTGCTTTTGTTTAGAATTATTGTTATAATTATTTTTGTATATTGAGGCAATAATAAATAAATAGAAGTTTACGAAATAAAAACAGAATTCGTCTGGAAGGTGCATCTGAAGGTAGCAATTACGGATCCAAATGGACCTAGCATAGACTTTCATACGATCGGTCGAACCATCCCTTGACCAATGGTTAATCTAAATACTCATTTACCAGATCGAGAAACGTCCTCCAGAGAATTTCCTTCGATTATTAGTTCGTCCTTTTGATTAGCTGAATTTGCAACAGTAACGCCGGGTGCCATCTTCACGCGGCGGATATATTTCTCACCCAAGAAATTACGAATTTCTATGACTGTATTAGTTTCGGTTATAACACAGTTGATGGGGAAGTGAGCATATACAGCTCGCATTTTGTACTGGTATCCTTTCGTCACTCCTTTCAGCATATTTTCAATGTGGGAGCAAACTGTACGAACAGCTGCCAATTCCTTTTTCGTTCCGAACCATTTCTCTACTTTCAATAAACTTGGATTTACCATCTGAAAAATTTGGTACACAAAATTAAGAACAGTACTAGAATATTATAATGCAACAGATTCTAAACGTTATATAAATCAGAATCAGATTTATCATTTATTTATAAAATGAAGGGGAATCCAAAGTATCATCAAATGATTAAACAAAATATTTATCCTACCAAAGATGGGTTACCCAAAGAAATTTATAGTAAAGCACGGTACTTACACGAATATCAAGTGCAAGGTGTTTAAATGAACGCTTGAGGATACCCCTTGGTCCTTTGACAGTAACCAAACGGGATTTGACTGTAACAGTCAACCCCGCAGGTATTTTCACAGTTTGATTGGTTACTATTTGCTTCATCCTGTAACATATCAATATAATTGTATAGCTCAGCAGTAAAGTACACAATATGGGAACTGCACAGGGTAAACGATCTAGCAGATTTCTTCACAGCAATATATCACAGATTATTATTTGTACAGAGGTATTATTTTTATAGAAAAAGCTTCAAGGTATTATTAATTTCGATATTTTTAGTTCAATATTGCACAACACAAAATTGCCATGATACACAACGACACCCATAAGAAAAGAATAAAACTTGCTGAAATATAAATTAATATAGAACAGCGTTAATGCTTTACTATTTACTTTTATATTTTATACTATAGACTTTTTTCTATCCTTACGAAATTTAAAGGTTATGTAGCACACTATCACGTCAACTTGTCAAATGAAAGTACTCTATTTTATGAAAAGAAAATACTGAACATTCGATATTTTTAACGTTACATTATTCAAACGGTTAATGATATGAACAAATACCAGCATTCATGGTACAAATTTGATCTAAAAACTAATGTTTATAAAAGGTGAAAGGCAAGGCTAGATTTTCGTAATGAATGAAAATGATCACTTTTTCCAAAAATAATACTTAGCCTGGCACAAATATAGTACACAATATTAAATAACACAAATAATATGCAGCAACATTTATTGCATAGCTAGATTGTTTTGGATTTCACAAAGTATCCGACGTAATCAAGATTGCATTACCTCGCACACGCTACGGGATAACCGGAAAAGACCGAGGTGCTGAGAAAGCATGTCTGCTACGTTCTTGAACACACGATCCTTATAGATTAGAATGTCGTGCTTCATTATAAGCAGTTAGTATTATCCACTCGGTAGATGGCGTAACTTCGTAATCTCTTGCTTTCAGATGTTTCGATGCATAAGAAATACCGTGTTTAATGAATAATCATCTTGACAAAATATTCTTGTCATGAGAATTACATTGAACTATGCAACAATAAAAAATTGTTCAGATATTGTAACGTATGTTTCATTCATTTGATATATTTTCACGGAAATCATTTATATTCTATATCAATTTAAATACATAAGTGTGTAATTTTATTATTTCGGATACGTTATTTGTTTACGCATACAAAAAAATTATTAGTTGAGATGCAACCGAAAAAATTGCCATAACAACAGTTATGAAAACTATCTATAAAGTTTGTAGTCCATGATCGAAATTTATTATTGGAAACAAACTTCTGATCCAAAAAATGGCCAATTAAATTCATGACTGAATACATGGCTAGCCACGGTTAGCGTCGTTTGAATGTTATCATTCGTATTTTACTCCCGCGCTTTATATATTTTATTTAAGCGCGTGGAAAACACGAAGTATATGATATATGTTCTCGTTAATAAAACAAAATACACTTCCTTGATCACGTTTTGTAAATAATAAATTTTATAAATCCTCACATTTTCTATAGTATTCAGGGGTAAAAACGCTATTGCAAAAATTTTGGTCCAAACGGAGTCCTATCAACAGAATCACCGCAAAAATTATAAATCCTAGAAGGATTTTTAAATAATTTGATGTATCCATAGGAATATTGGAAAAAATGATCTTCTTTCGAAATACTTAACCAAATTTTTATATGCATTTAGAAGCATGAATATGCTTGCAATATTTACACATTTGAACAAAAATATGAATTAATGTATAATATCTATGTGTAGTCAATAACAAATATATGAATAATATTTACATAAAAATTAAGGTATCAGGTAATATTTAAATATAAACAATGCTTTTCCTTATAAAATTCATATAAACGAAATGTTGAGTAGTTTTCGAATGATTACAAACTGCAGATTTGGCTTATACAGATATTGGATTTATAACAAAATATTAAGATATTGTAATTATCAAAAACTATTTTTGTTCTCAACACTTATAAATCATTAAACAATGTTGTGCACTTGGGAAGTTCGGTATCTGTTAATTTTATCTGTTTTAGGTTCTTGTATTGTCCACATACCTCATCTGTTAAGTTCGCATTTTAACTATTAGCATATGATTTACATACATCATTAAATGTTGATATAATTACATTTCCTCGAATATCATACTTATGGTGTCCGCATTTAAATGCAATGCCGATATAACAAGTAACAAATCAAACGCATCTATTAAACAAATTTTGTTGAGTACCTCTATCAAAATATAAATTTTTATTGATTTTGGTTTTGGACTTCAGTTGTGAAAATGTTTTTATTAAATGCCCTTAGCGTTTGTAATGATTTCAATGTTGTTCATTTAAAAAAAACTATATATATTACGATAAACAATTTAGAAAATTTTTTGGTTGAAGAGTAATTTGTTCAACGTGTGTGGATATCGAAAGTCGTTCGAGTGTACGCAAAATACAAAAATTTACTTTATTCATTATTTTAAGTAGCAATATACGCGATTATACGTCAGCGTAGAAGAAAGTATTAAAATGTTGATACTACAAAATACAAAATAAACTGTATTTCACAATACTCGTGTACTGAAATACAATAAATAAAGTTATTAGTAAGAGTAAAATAAAATCAATACTTTAAGTGTCCAACAATCGTTTTCTTCGCACTGTCCGTTCTATAAAATATATAATATTTAATATAATTTATATCTACACATCAATCGTAATTATCAAATCGAAATACAGGCTATACTACGAATTATCAATACAGCTTTGTTTTTCTTTATATCTTATTCAGATTTGTCAAAGTTATGTTGTACTTTTTTTCTTTTTTATATTTTACATTCGAATTTTGGTACATTTTATGAAAGTCTGATGAAGAAGTCGGCCATTAACGATGTAGAGGAAAACGATTCTATTTATTTGATAGTAACAAACTGCGAGATAGTGTTTTGACAATTTACGAAGAAGCTATTGTCGCGGCAACATTGACGTTAAATCTAACAAGATGGTAAAATAAATATTTTCCTTTAACGCGAAAGAAAAATATACATATTACATACTATAGAAATTTGGATATGCATAATTATTGACTTGTATATTGCTACTCGAAAACGTTCATAAAATGCAGCATTGAAGACGATGTCTCCGCGTTTACTTTACAGCGATTTCATAAATACCCTAATTAATTGTGTCTCGTTTTTTCGACTTTTAATCCCTTTAAAAAAAGAAAAAGGCAATAGAACGTAATTAATATACATGTTACAAAATCAAAACAAAAATGCTTATAAAAAAAGTCTCTGCCTCTTCGATTCTTAGAAAGCTATCACACAATCACGAGTCCCGCGAATTTTATATTTCTGCGCGATAGTACGAAGTTCTATTCTTTCCCAGAGCAAAAAATAGATATATCTTGCGACTTCTGGCCCGCAAACAATTATTCAGCGGCGTTAATTCAAATTCTGCTTGTTATTCGTATATTTACAAGCAAAGAGGTATTTTGTCAGTTTACATTCTCTGCATGGCAACTCTATTAGTAATCCGCCTGCATAGATAACCGTTGATTGTTACTTGGCTTCAACGGTGTTGTACAACGACGAGCATCCGGAAATCTTTCATGATATCTCTCCAATCTCAGGTACTTCACAGTTACTAAATGACCTTAACAAATTTGTCAAATGAAATATAATACATGTATAACTATTGAGACACATTATACTGCAAGTATCAGTAAGAAACTAGTATAAATAATTACCATCGAACCAACATCCATGCAAAGCCCTGTAAGCTTTCCCTGCATCTTCTTGTGACATACATTTCATGTAAACACAACCTTCCCGACTACCACGATCGACACGGATATGAAGGATTTTTACACCCTCTCCGCATTTCTCGAGAATTGCATCCTGTACTTTTGTTTCCCAATCATCTTCAAATTCTCTAAAATACAATTTCAAAAAAATATGCATATGTAGAAATATACACGTGAATCTAATAAATGTATACGTATATTAAATAAATATTTAACACGGTTGAAACACTTACACATCAGCATCAAACATATGCCTTATTTTTAGACATGGTGTTGGAGAACAAGTTAAACTGTTGACCGAGCCTTCCATCGTTTCAAACGCTTGGCCTTGCCATACTTTAGATTTCTTATTTAAAACAAAACTCTGCGCGTTTGACTTGCTAAGACTATTGTTAGGCAACCAACGCCACACGTGAAATTCCTCTCCAGCAACTTGTTGCACTTCTCTTCGAATTCTAAAATGAAACACTTCTATTCGAAATATGGATATATATGTATATACTTAGATATTAACGTATAGAATAATTTATATTTCTCTTCTTACCGAGATTCATTCTCATCCAAAAATTTCACTGCCTTTTCCCAAAGTCCGGTCATTTTTTTCCGATCTTTCGGAGGTATAAGATTATCCCGTACATGATTTATGGCAAGAAAGCTTTCCTGCGTACCGCCTGGTGTTGCAACAGCTGCATTTTGATGATGCATCTCAACCATGTTAATAATCTCGCTAACAAGTTTAAACACTTCCCTTTCGGTACTTTTCTTATACCTTATATACCAAACGAATAATTTCTGCAACCCTATAGCTGCTAGGACGCCTGGGAATATATTGCAATATTATTTATATACAACTAACAATTATTGTGATATAGAATATGATAACATACATACTGTACTTTCAGTCTAACGTTATCACACGACGTGCAATATTAAGTTTCGCGATATTGCATGCATAAGAAAATCGCATAACGAACAATGTTGTTAGAACATTTACTAATGCAACATAATTACAGTATTAAACTATGAAACTAGTAACACAAAACTCAATGCTATCAAACAGTAACGCTATCACGCGACAGAATCTTATATATATAGATATATATATACATATATATATCATAATATACTTTCAACAAATTTCTTCCCATAATAAGTCGGTCAAAAATTTACCAAGTGACACGATTAGGAGGGAGGAGAATATGGTGAAAAGCTTGTTCTTAATAAGACATTGCATCGGCAACTCCGGATTTGTTATCACCATTCCAACTTTTCCATTTAGACGTGTAGAGAATAATTTATCCTGTAACAAAATAGGATGAATTGTTCTTTAATTTACATGTATCCTAATAGACAAGTCAAATAAATCTTGAACCACTGAAAAAGTTTTAATTTTACAATACCAAGGAATCCAGAACGTCGCCGGGATTTCCATTATCATCACTTATATCTATAAGGGAAATGCCCCATTTGGGATTCTTTATGACGAGAAATTGTGCGTTTTGCAAATCCTCTTTTACTTCTAGGCTTGTCTGTAAACATCATGCAATATAAAAGAACGTGTGTAATGATGATTACTATTTCATATTTGTATCGATTGAACATACCACTTTACTATTCGTGAACATTTGCATTATTTCGAAATCGGTTAAGTAAGGAGTTTCACTGGAATTATCACATATCATGGATACTGCCTTCTTCGTTAAAATCGGTTGAAGTCTCTTCAACAGTTGTAATACAGAATCTACATTTCCTTTCATTACACAGTTAACTCCAGGTGCTTCAAGGTCATCTTCGAGAAAACATAATGGTATGTTGCTATCTACAAATTGAAATATAAAATTGGAAATAGTTATACTTTACACGATATGTGATACACATATATATGTATATTTTGATATACATTTTCACCCTTGTAAAAGAAATACTGCATGTATTTGTAACTGCATCATGCAAACAAAAAAGTAGAATTTTTTGAACCACATTAAACAAACAGATGTAATATTAAAAAGAGGATCATATCATCATAATGGGAAAGGAAATAAAGTATCAAAATTAATACATCAGTAATACTTTTTACTTTATTACACACGTTAAAAGAAACAATACATGTCTTAAGTAAAGTGATACGAAACTGCACATACATTATTCATTTAAAAAAAAAGAAAACAAAAAGGAACAAAATTTGTATAAATCATCTAAGGTCCATAATATTATTAAAATATATGTACCAATATTCTTAAATTCTTTCTCGCAAGCTTAACAATTTTGAATACAAGATCGTGAATTATAATGAACGATACTTGTGTAAATGAATTAATGAAATTTGCCGTGATGAAATTCAATCTACGAATCTTGCCTTCAGAAGACACAATTATTATATAATAAAAATACATACGTACTATTACTTAAACGTTAATGATTGCTTTATTCTTGTACATCAAAGATCTCAAATTCATAATAAACATTACGGATATTGCAATGTACTTATTATTAATAAAAAAAAGATTTATTTAAAAAGCTTTCCCACAAACAGTTAGTTAAAATATATATATATTTTTTTTTCTTTTGCATTGTATTCTTTTATAAAGTTTTCTGTATACATTACTTAATTTGTTACAATTGTGAATACCTACCAGTAGAAAGTGATGGAAAGCTGTCTGATTTTCCACCGAGTCCCATATATATAACACCGAGAACGCCAAAAAATAAAGCCAGCACCAAAACCAAAATCACAGACACCATATTGTGATTGGTTCGTGCATCTTCTCTATTTGTCGACGACGGTTTAAACAATCTGTTCATGGCTTCCCGTGGTCTATCGAGAGACGATGTTGTGTGTCTGAAATTAAAAGCAATTCGTTCACAACACTGTATAATAGTAATATCATTTTGTATAATTTGTACTTACCTTGGATTCGACGACGAATACAACGATCTTAAGGAAGGGAAGTGACCATTTGAATCTCTTTCCTTCATTTCTGGTACATTCGATGTAAAGCGTGCAGGCGGACCTAAAAAAGAATACACAAAATAATCGATTATCTTATTAACATATTATTTACACTAATTTAAAAGAACTTACTTTTTAAATTGGACACAGAGGTAGATGGCAAATTGACAGACGATCGCGAGCTAAGTCTTCTGGTAAATTCTGAGAGAAACGGTGTTTCGTAATTCGCCAGAAGGTCTTTCTGACCCGAATTGTCTCTGGTACATACATCATCGCCTGTAGGCTGTATCGGTGAAATATTTGGATCGAAAAGTGGTTCACTGTACTTGTTATCTCTTATCGTATGAATGGACCTTGATTTTGTATCGTACGGCTTTCGAACTTGTTCTTGTTCAGAAACATTATGTTCGTACGTTCTAGATTCATGAGATTTGCCAAGATTTGACAAACATTTGGGCGGAGAGTACGTTCTTGTTGTTTCTTCAACAACATCAGAATCTGAACCAGTTTCCAACCCGTCAATTATGTTCGATGTCTTGTTAGTCTTTGTATATTTCTTATGAGTTTTTGTTATCGTACGAGTTGTGAAGGACGACGGACTGTCATAATCTGGTGCTATAGGATCCTTAAATTCAGAATGTGTTGTTTTGTCTTTAACTGGACTTTTTGATATGCTTACATCGGAAGATGCTAAGATTCTTGCAGGTGGCGGCATTGGATTTGCTAGAGTTTGTCTTCTAGCATTTACCGTCGCTTTTTTCTTTTTATTACTCGTTGAACGTGTGTCATCGTCTGTCTCTTCGCTGCTGTATCTAAATAGTAAACATAATGAAAAATAAGATGTAACATTAAAACGTCGCGAAACAACCAAATTTCTGAGAATATATCCAAGTTGGACCGCTCTACGATTCAATCGATGTAAACAAAAACAATAATATGAAAATTGAAAATCTCTTATATTTAAGGACGTTCAACTCTCGTGGTACGAAAATCGAACGAAATGAATGCCAATGAGAAAATTGAATTATACAACTATCTAAAAGTACCTGGCAGCCAACGAATGCCGTGACCCTGCACCGCCTCGACTTTCAATGAGATTTTTTAACTTTTTCACGAGAATCTTCCTAGTAGTTTGCGTTACTGGACCCACTGGATATCCATATTCCATCAATTTGCTACGCAATTCTGAGTCGCTTAATGTATCCACCGACATTTTGTTTACAGAAAAAAACAGCTCCTCTCAAAAGAACCCGGTAAAAAAGTTGCCTCGTGCGTGAAAAAGCTCTCCGCTGGTAACTCTGTGAAGCGCAAGTTAGAGTTTCGCCCCGACGGCAGTCACTCGAATAGAATTTCTCACCTCACACTTAATTAAACACGTGCCACCGTTCAGTATGTCATAAATGTTTGTCGTAACACTGAAACACTCGGAAAATAATCGTGGTTACAACTAAAAAAATGGCGCAATTTTCTAACGGTCGCGATCGCGCGCATACTCGTTCACACCATTTCACGCTACACAACCCTGTCATCCATAGTCATAGAATAAGTTTCATCGAGATAATCTACCCAGTTCGTAGACCTTGTGTTATTTTATTATTAAACTTTTTTTTATTAGGTCTTCCCGTTTCAAATTATTATAACGTCAAAATTATTCCGACACCGAATTTCTTGTGGTATTTTATTTTCGAATGGTCAAACTTCGCGTCTGTTGTATTAAACGTTGAATTATCTGAATCAACGAGTTTCGTAAAATTTTCAATTATTAGTTACAGACCAATGATTTGTGATTTTTGGAACGGTATTTTAGAATTGGCTCGTACAATGTCAGTAGTCCTCACGTGCTAATTATAGAACTTGCGTGCAATCGTGAATTACGCACAGCCTTTATAATGAGGAAAAAAATAAAAGAAGATATTGCTATAAATAAAAATGATTGTCATACTATTTTTCAGATCGATCGTTTGCTTGAATATAAGATATGATACAGAATATTAATTATAACTTACCGGCAACTTGAACGTCGGGAATAGATTATTTATTCTATACTACGATTTAAAACGATGGGAAAATATTTTTCTTTTCATCGTTATCGCACCCCTTATTCTTTCTTTTATCAAATACGGTTTACACGTTAATGCAGTACTATAGCAAAAAATTTGTGAACCCATCCTATGAATTCTTTTTCTTTTTATCCGTGTATGTTGTCTGGATGTTTATTGCTATTTATAATAAATAAATTAAAATCTGTTTCTAAATTTAATTTAATTTTGTATTCTCTACCTTTCTTTGTATTACATATTAAAATTCATACATTGATTGTTTTTTTCAAAGCATAATGCACAATTGTTGCGCAGGACTTAACTTTTATACAACTACATTCAGTATCGTAACAAATACAAACTGTTCCTTATTACAACATAATCTGGCAGATTCTCAACACGTCCAATAGCTACAACAACTGGATTTTGATCATAGATATATTTTAAAGAAACTTCCCTTATTTTGTTGGCCTTTATCTTCTGTAATGTGAATATTTTTGTCATACTTTATATTGAAGTTTGGATTAGGCAATTAAAATGTTTCACCTTGTATTGAAAAATTCTCTCCTCAAGTGGTTCGTAATGTCCGCATCGAAATACGCATTCAGCAATGTGAAAGAAACGATGCATCGGATCATTTAACATTATCAAGTCATTTGTTAAGCATTGATGAACAGCACGAGATACTTCCTTCTCAGTTATTGTTGTACATAATTTCATCCATGCTACCCGCAATGCATCGACCATACTCTATATAAATATTTCGAAAAGTAAAAAATGCTTAAAGATAAAGAATCTTTCTAATGTGTACGTAAAATGTACCTCGAGGCATAATTTATCGCAAACGAAGTAACACCCCCAAATACTGGTAGACTGTGCCCAACAGTGAAAAAAAGATTTGTACATGTAACACAAATCTGTATTGTATGCGTGGTGCGCAACAAATGGCGCATTATGATTTACTCCACCTAAATATGAAAATATTACAGACATTAATCGTTGTGTAATATTCAATTATTATGGTAGAAGTTTGTAGACTTATTAACTGACTATACGTCCTATCCCAGGAACCAATAATTTCTTTTGCCACAGTTAATACGAAATAATCTTCGCGTTGTTTGTAACTTGGTCCCTCAACTCCTATTGCGACATATCCCAATTCATCATCATCGTCTCTGAATCGTAATTCAGCACCTAAATCGTATATAAAAAAAATATCGATGTAAGGATAAACTGCGGCGTTAGTGAGCGGTAATGCTGAGAAGTAATTTTTACCTGAGTACCGATATTCAAGCGGCTCTGTACCACATTGCTGTTTGCTCAAAGTATCCGATGCATTGCCATCGGGTACAACGTTGCAATCAAAATATTTGCCAACACTATGTTGCAAATCAGCCATACAAATGGATCCAGTGGTGACCAGTGTCATTGAGCATGTTTTGAGCAAACGATTTCGAAATTGCTTTAAATTTTCTGTACAAAAGTGTCTAAGAATTGATTGTAACAATCAGTAAAGAACTTTCTTTCACTTTTCACTTACTTTATACTTACTTTATAATGTTAGTTTCTGGATATATACTATTAGCAAGAGCAGTACCTTCATACGCAATATTTGGCAAATAGTCCATTACAACTTTTTCTCTGTCCGACTCCATGTGAGAAAGTTTTTGTAAAATTATCCATTTTTCTCTGTTAACATCATTATCATCTGAAACATTGAAATCAAGTATGTTACATGCCAAGTAAATATGACAGAGAATCATGGGACGTATTATGGAATTTCTCGCTTTGACTTACATGTTACACCATTCAAAATCACTTCTGCAAACAGCTCAATGAGTTTATCTATTTTACATGAAAGTACTGTTCCATAAAATAGGAACATGTCTCGCATAGCTATAGCTGCAATCTTGCCACCAAATTCTTCCAATGTACTTTCCAATTGCGACTGATCCTTACATTTCGTTCTCTAAATAAAAAGAGAAACACTCAATACCAATAATAAAAAAAAAGATTGATAAATTTTGATAATTATAGTGGTGTCATATGTGTGACATATTTTCTATATAAGTATTATTTATTTGCCTTACCCTGAAAAGTAAATGTTCTAAAAATAAAACGCTGCCGCGCTCTTCAAGAGTTTCACACATTGCACCAGCTGGAAGAAAACATCCTACGGTGGTGGTGAAAGAATCTTTATAATCGCATACGAGACGCATACCGTTGCTCATAACGCAATATTCTGTTGAACTTTCTAGATTCGAGTATGTATTTAAAATATTGGACAGTTTTCGAGAATTGCCTTCAAAGTCCCGAAGTGCTTTGCAATGTTTATTTGAAATGGAAACAAATCCCTTGAAAACGAATTCGACATAGCATTATCTTTAGAGCTTCCTGTAATCGACTTAAAACAACTTAATGTAACACGCACTCTTTTAACATAGTTACATATAGTACTGGCTTGTATCCAGCATAAATATTTCGAAACTGCTATCATGTTTTAAATCAAGTTATCCATGCAAAACATAATTCAAGTTACTCCTATTAGACACATTACAGCAACTATAGTTTTGTATGGATAACAAATGAAGATATAAATATTGCTCTTTTAACTTTATTACATACAATGAATCACTAATTTTAAATACGTCCATAATATATATGTTGTATTCGGAGAAACACTTCAATTCATATCTTTCTTGTTAATAAACACAAGCATTTCATGAGTTTAATGAAACATAAGTTTTATTATATGCGATGGTGTTGTTTTGACAATATGAAATACACGCGGAATGATTCTCTATAGTAAAAAAAAAATTAATAAAATGTAAATGTAAATCATTAAAATGTATTTTTTTTTAGAAAAAAAAAAGACTAATAAAAAAAATGTATGTTTCTTTTGATCTGTATACAAACTTTTATCTATATTTGTGTGTGTGTGTATGTGTATGTATACATATACATGTATACATACAATGTTAACAAAATTAATTTGTATACAACAACATACTGAAACTGCTAAACTAACAAATAAACTTAACTAAATATTACAGTTACTTGTTGGTATCTTATAATTGGAGTTAATTTTTGTTTTTTAAATAAATAATCTGTAAAACACTGCATCAGCTGCTATTAAATATCGTAAATACAAATCTTCTGAGTATACCAGCAGACTTAATGTATGAGATTGAACGCGTAATAATAGAATGCAAACGTATGTGGTTGTTTACTACTTGTTATTTTGCGATTTTTATCAATATTGTATAAGACTCTATCCCTTTTTCATTCTTACATTATTTCCTTTCGCTCTTGTTCTCTCTCTCCCTCTCATTCTTCATTCTCAAATAGTGTTCTTAGAGTATTTCGTACATACTAGTACCTTTGTTTGATAATGAAACTTCATTACCATTAACGCAAAGTAGCATATCCGATTTGTTACACTAAAAATTTCCGACATAAAAACTTAATATTATTAGATTGCACACAAATATTTATGTACACTATAATGGAACTGTAACACATACGAATAAATATATTGAACACACATGGAGGTTGTAAAACTAATATGGAAAATTATGGTTTCTTTCCATATGTAGCGAGTTGAAGGAGGTAATTATGTTGACATTCGGTCTTTGTGAACGAAAAGTTTCAACACCTTGCATGGTAACAGAAGTGCCACTTACATCTAAATATTCAAGACTCGACGCATTTAAAGCCAAGTGTACGAGACTCGAGTCCGTAACACGTGTATAATTTCTGTAATGTGTAAAGAAAAATTTGTACATGTAATTGTTCGATTAGTTTTCAAAACTGATTGATTTCTTTGGATATAGATATTACCTTACAACCAATGTTGTTAAATGCGGATTATTAAATATTCGTTTATCCTCTTCCACGACTATAACACCTTCTGCTGAATTATTGATTATCCTGCGATCACATGTATCGCTTCCAAGAGCACATATTGCTCTATCTGTTATTAAGCTACTTGGTAACATATTACCTTGCCAATGAAATCCTCGATTGCTCGAGTGCTCAACTGAATACTAACAGAAAACGAAGAAAGAATTATAATCACTGACTTGATGTATTGATATATGTAATTTGCCCGCTTACTTGTGCGAGAATGCTATCTTCATATACAGGGGATTGATTGAACACTTCTCGATGTAAATTCCGTGGCTCCGGATCAACCGATTCTGCATTTGGAAAATTAGAAGGACTTTCTAAATACAAATGCGTTAAAGTTTTAGTGCAACTAAAACAACTAACTTCGCTATCGCCGAGTGCTGTATCACGCAAATCAAGTATCTGTAATACGTAATTGTTTAATTAATTTATTTATTTATCCACTAAATTACTACAAAAAACATTATTAATCGCATTAAATAAAGTCACTCACTTCTAATGTTTTGAATCCGAATCTTGTAGCTAAACTAGTGTAAGCAACGCATTCACCTAAGCGGTGACAAGAATTTAGCCTTAACTCTTTCAATTTTGGCATCTTACTAATAACCAATAGAGAATGGGGAGTGAACCATTGGCAATTACTTAGAATTAAGCACTGAAAGTTGAGTAAATATTATAAATCACAATATAATTATGTAATATACGCGTTTAGAAAAAACTGAAGTTAAAGATTGAATCGAAATTATAACGAGGAAAAGAAGAATGTAATAATGTAACTATTATTTCATAAAGCTTAAAGATCGTAGTAGAGGAAGTGAACAATACAGTAATTCGGCTAGAATCTTACAGTTAAATTCGGCATATGGTAATTCATTCTGAAAAAATATGATTTATTAGTACGTAGATATCCCATTTTACAGCCTTCTAATGAAAGTTTCTCGATGGTACGCGGAAAATCTGTTATTTGAACCTGCAAATATATAAAACACATATTATCAGTTTGCAATAAGCCTACCACATTTCCTCCCTTCAACAACAGTAAACTAGTTGTGCTTACCTTATTTCCATTAATGCAATACTTCTCAATAATTAATTCATTAAGCTGTGTGCATGTAGTTTTAATTGCCCTAAAAAAACAAGGGCTTAGTTCTGCATCATCCTCACAACTTAAATCACCGCGCACAGCAAGGATTGTTGTCATAGGTTGCAAAAACCTTATATAGTCTTTTAAACCCTTTAATAAAATAGGTGTCGTACGAAAATCTACTCTTCTCCATAATGTTTTATCCTGCACTACTTGGCCTAATCGTTGACAACATCTATTTCAATACAAAGGAAACAATAAGGATGTATTTGTTGCAAAAGTACAAGAGGGAATTCACAATGAAAATTTGTAGTGTTAATGAAATGAAAAGTTAATACTCTTTTTACACTTACAAGCTTATTGCCATAAGATCCTCAGGATGCAAGTATTTAAAGATGTTCAATAGAACATCGTCGGAAAAGTCTAAAATATGTGGATGAACTATAATGTCGTTTATATTTTCATTCTCAAGTTTTATACGTTTCATATCATCTTCGCTACCAGAGGCCTTTGGGGACAAAGATCTGCTACGTCTCATTTTCATTTTCTTCTTGCACCTGCGCAAAATAAAAACGTATTATTAAAATAATACTATTCACATAGAATATTACAAATAAATAATAATTTTATTATTTGATATTATTTTAATGGAAACAAAAGATTTTGATATTTTTGCTTGGTCATTGTTAAATGTTTGATGAACATGAATCAATTTGAATCTGTATCTATTTACAAGAATAATTCTTAAATATGTACAAATATGAATTACGTATGTACATGTAACAAATCAAGCGATTAGATGTTGAATGTGCATGTCCGTTTAATGAACTTTTCAATTCTTCTTGCATTTCGCTCTAAATAATTTTAACGAGACTGAAAGTGTTTTCTCTATTCAAATTTGGAATGACGTAAAAACACAAAGAAAGTTTTGTTCACAAAGCAGTCTAATTCTGACTGCTGAATAAGCTCTGCACACTTTGGCTAAAACCCAGAAATAGTGAGAAAATTTCTACCAACCATAATGCAGCTATCGTCAATGATCCTACATAACTTTTTTAGATCAGTTATTAACAAAGGTAACTTTTCTAACATATTCAAGACATTATTGTTAGGAAAAAATATTTGTACTTTTTATTAAAATTTACACTACGTCAATACGTTTATAATATTTATAATTGTACTTGTAAAATCATGAACGATTTTTTAACATGTAATTTCTAAGAACGTTGCAGAAATGTTTCCGTGTCAAGAAAGAGCACAGAGGAAAACATTAGATCACAACAATATATGTTTATTCGAATTCAGAAATTCGCGTACACAATGGGTATGATAAAACACTATATATACTATCGCGTTTTGTTTGGAAAATCTTAACAATATAAATTAAATACCTTTTTTATCGAACTAATCACGAAATTTGTTGAATACTGTTACATATAAACAAGTAACAACATAACCTTACTTCGTGACACTGTCACTGTATCGTTGACGCTCACCTTGTTACTTTATTATATTAAATAAATTAATGTTAATATTCAAGGAACAATTGTTTCAAGGAATAGTTGTTTTAACATAATGCAGTCAATATGTTGAAATTCTTTGGAAAGATATACACAAAACGATGTCCGTACACACTTTTCCGACGAAACGACATCACTCACTATAAACTCGACTTTAGTTTACTACTTAGACTTTAGACGATACTTAAAAAGAATTATTATTTCATTAAATCCTGTGCTGCAAGCAATGTTTGAAGAAATATGAAAATAAATATATCATAACGCAATTATCCAAATAATTTATATGCATCTGTAGTTTTTTTACAATACATTTAATCCAACTTCCGAGTTTTCTACAATCAGCATTACAAATAAAATAAAGAAACAGTGGGAATATTTTACGTTAATATTCACGAAACTTATTTTCATTATTTCAATATTTGTTAATAGTTTCTGGGACTTCCTCACATGAATTAAGTATCGCAATATCAACGTATACCGCATGTATATTATTATTTGATATAACGAATAAAATATACATGTATAATTTGTTCTAACGTCATAATGGTCACTTTAATCAACTAGCTTCTTCTTCTTCTTCTTCTATTTTATAGTTCCTGTATAAATAGTGAATAATTTATACGGATTTCGTCTGTTGTACGTAATTCAAAATAGCGCTCTTGCATGAAATCGCATTGTGTACGTATAGCGATCTAGAATAATTGGATCGGTTCTATATAAACTTTTCAATTTCAATATAAGTCAGCAATTATTAATATCATTTATATTATATTATATTACGTAGAAGGATTGAAATAAGTTATACATTGATGTTTTTTAATGTATTATAATATATTTAAATATAGTATTAGTTGGAAAATATATACAATGTAAAATATAAAAATTAACAGTATAAATTTCAAAAATAATCCTGTCTGAATAATTAATGTCACTTTGTTGAAAGTTGGATATAGCAGGGGGCTACCTAAAATAAAACTACAGATTTATAAGTAGACCTTTGAAATGAATGATTCTCGTTATAATTAGGCACAAAGTATGCAATCAATAAAAGCACTGTATCTTTGGATTTAATACATATTACACAACAGTTCAATATCAATAGAGGTATTTCCTGCTTTGCTGAGAATACCATTTCCTTAGGAACAGTGCACTAACAGTTTTTCGTCTTACTCACTGGACCATGTTAATATGTACAATGTTATTATAAATCTATGTATGTACCACCGATGTACACCTAGAACTAGGTGATATAGAAACACAGTCTTAAACTCATTATTTCTGTTTCAATATATGTACACGACTTTATGATAAAATAAAGTCTGGCCAGTAAATAAAATAAATCTTTTTGTACTGTAAAAACTTTCATTTACACCTTAAGACATTTATTATGCAAAAAGAATATTTGTTTAATCTGTATAGCTGATAAGAAATTCTGTATTCTCGATCGAATGACAATTTTGCCTTTATTTCTATAGGAAAATACGTATTAATATGCACTGTAATGTTTAAGACTACACAATTTCAACTTTTCCGCTGTAAATACTTGTTTACGAACGAACGTAACGTAACCAACATGGTTCAAGTAAATCAACTAGCACGATGAACAATGAATTAGAGTAAACTATAAGATTTCTGTAGTCTATTCTTATTGTTTAAACGTACAAAGTTTGATACGTATGTAGACACAATGTTAATTAGAAGCACTGGGACCTTTTGTTGAACGATATACATATAGTTGCCCCCTGTTTTGTGGAAGTGTTACATGAAAATTGAATAAACTTAAAAGGTGTAAATTAATTAGTAACATATGATAATTATATACAGATGCAATAGAACTTAACGTGGCTTGAGAAGTATAAATTTTCTTAAATCCTCCTGTTTGGTCAATATACCGTGGAAATTTAGTATGGAATCTTGATAATTATAATCTCTCATGTACATGTTTCCAATGTTCATTCTATGGCACACTCTCATTTGTCAGAAAACGCCGGATCTAACGTCCTTGTACATATTATAAGTGCTACGCAATATACGTATATATTGTATGCACGTTTCATCGAAATCTTAATTTATAATGGAGCTAACTCTGGCTAAATTATGCCTGACTTTACCTTACAATTACCTCTCTATTATTTACCCAATTTATACATAATAAAAATTTCTTTGGTCTTAGATTTCGTTTTGTATTCTAAGTTTAGATACAAACCATACCATTCTAAAATACTTTGTAAAATGGTCATAGATTGTTGCAATCACTGGTTACAAACAAACAAAAAATTAATTTTCATTCATACTAATTAACTATACAAGTAACATATACATATAGAACTATAGAAGCATTGTACAACGCAAAATAATGACTGAATTTTTTTGTTATAAACGAATATTGTTATCCACGACGCAAAATCTAAATATTGATTACATTGTTAAATACTACTGATGGTAGTATATAACAGAACAGTTTACGTGTATATCTAATTAAAATTTATAAGTGAATGTGGCTATTTTTTTAGCACACTATTCTAACTCTACTCTTGTTAATACTTCAAACAATAGATAATGCTTCATACGTAACATTCTAATTATACACCGACTTTTCCAAGTTAATAGAACTTGAAATATATTTCTAATCAGGTATTGGAACAACCTCATGACTATCTACGAACAGTGAAATTTTGTTGCACACAATTTCTCGTATGTTAAATAACAGTGTGCATTTATACAAAACATAGCATGCATTTAATACATGTAATACTTTACTGGCAAAATATATATACAATGTACTTCAAGTTAAGCTCATAAGCCACCGAAGATTCTACATTTTGACTGATTAACTAGTGACATAATATAAATGATGAATTATTCAACTCTTAATTTTTCGAAAATAATAGTTCTTTTATATCTGTCCTCGTATATTATTAAAGTACAAAAAATTCTTCTCTCGTGTAACAGCAAGTTGAGTTAAGAAAATACTTTAGCGTGCCATACAAATTCTCTTGCTCACATAACAACAATCTTGTGATTATTACCATTTGGCAAGAGAACGTAATAGACACGCTTCCCCTTATCTCATTGAAACTCTTGTATATTATTATGATACTGATTATTAAACAATCCATTAGGTTGTTCGTTTCTCTCAATAACACTTTGTATTTCAACTGTTGACCCATTATTAGACTGTCCACTATTATTGTTAAGATTCCCAGAATTAGCAACATTGCTTGCTACTATGTTTACGTTATTTGTTGCATTTGATTGTTGAGTTTGTTGTTGTTGTTGTTGTTGTTGCTGCTGTTGATGACCATTTACAGAATTTTGAGCAGAACTATTATTTTTTGACCTATGCCTAAGTTTGTGTGTTACAAGATATTGTTTTACAGAGAATGCCTTGTGACAAATATCACACTTGTATGGTAAAGGATCCTGACAATTTACACCATCCCCAATTGTTGAGGCATGTGTTGTTAGATGCATTAAGTAATAATGCTTTACTACAAACGATTTTCCACAAGTCTCACAAATGTATGGCCCTGATACACCATGCGTTTTACGATGTTTGTGAAGATTGTCTTTTCGGGAGAAGCTTTTGCCACACATTTCACATTCATGCATTTTTTCACCTGTGTGGGATACAGAATGCCTTACTAAATGTTCTTTACGACTAAATGCTTTCGAACACGTGGTACACACATAGGGACGTTCACCAGTATGCAATTTTCTATGTTGATAGAGGTGTTCTTTTCGTTTAAACGGTTTACCACAAACGTCACAACTAAAAGTGTTACCATTACTTTGTAATGGATCTTCTTTGTTGCCGCCGTTATCAGAGGTTTCACTCAGTGAATTCTGAACAGAGCAAGTATGACTATTCAATTGATTCATGGAGGAAAACATTTTACCGCATTCTTTACATGTGGCATTCCTGTGATTCTGCGAAATAACTTGGGGATTTACAGTAATCAAAGATGTTGGCTCTGGCCCCGATTTGATTCTTAGAAATTCTGAAATTTGTCCAATCGAGGTGCGGGATATGGCGTCATCTGATTTTGTATAATCTTTAAATTCTTTTACTTCGTCTCGGACAGTTTGTGTAACCAAAGGGGATTCCTTAAATCCCAAATTTAAAAACACTTCTGGCGTTGCTTGTACAGTTGCGTAGGTTTGTACATTTTGTGTTCCACTTTCATCTTTTTGCGTGTCAGATTGTACTTTCTGAATAATTTGTTGATTTGGTTTAGAGTCTGGATCTGCTTTTAAAATAATGTTATTATCCTGATGTATTACCTGTCCTTGAGATTCTTCCTTAATAGGAAATTCTTGTTGCGTAGTAATTTGCACTTGCTTTTCAATTTGTTGAAGCTGCCTGTGTTGCTTCTCAAATTCCCTTTGCTGCCTTTGCAACTGCTGAATCTGTTGCGTTATTTGCAACTGATTTTGCTGTTGCTGTTGCTGTTGCTGTTGCTGTTGCTGCCCGACTTGCGTTTGATTTTGCACTTGTGAAATTTCAGACGGCTGTCCAATTTGTTGCGAAATTTGCCTCTGCGATTGCATTTGCTGATTTATTTGGTTATGATTTTGAATTTGATTCTGCACTTGTTGCATTTGCGAATTTGGACTTTGTTGGTCACCGATTTGATTTTGCGCTTCATTTGATTGTTGAGGAGACACTTGTTGTGATGTCTGTTGCTGATAACTGTAATGCGTTTCGGCAGTTGCTTCAACAACAGCAGCTGCCATACCTCCAGGTTGCATCTAAAATTTGTATGGCGGCGCTAATTACGATATGAAATTTAACAAGAACCTTTCAATTAAATCCAAATTAAAATAGAAATATGAAACAAATAATCAAATGTAATTATACTACGAAGCAACACTATTAATACATTCCAATGAACATTACTAACATGTATATTTTTTACAAACCTGCATGGCACATTTGTATTGTTGAACTCTTGCTTGCACTCCGCTGATAATTTGAATATTAGAGGCATTTATGTTACTAACAACAACAGGTTGTTGATGATGTATCTGTTGATCATTGGTGACTATTTGATTTCCTGTTGCAGGTGATACCTTTTCCATAGTCTTTAATAGGTCATTTTCGGGTGTTACAGGTCTATCCTTTTCTGTGCTCTTCACGTAAACCTTACCCTCTTTGAGAAAGTCCTCGGAGAACCGTAGTGAAGTGAAATACGATTCTAACATACCCTCCGCGCTTACAACCGTCTCTCTGAACTCAATGAAACTCTCTAATTTCTTGATACATTCATGGCAGACGATTTTTGGCAATGAATCCTCTTCCAAAACCTTAAAGTAGTAATTTCATTTTATACATTATTCGCCAGCACAAGAAATAATTGCTGCAGTCAATTTGAGTTACACCGTCAAGCAAATAGTTTCGACACTAAAAATATCCAGAGATGGTAACTGTTTGTTCTACAATACGAATTTTTCAAAAACATTCCATTAACCAGACTAAAATTTTATGGCATTACCTGTATAGGCAAACACGTTTGTATCTTTGTTTGTAGTTGCCGTCTACGACCTTCCTCACGGAAAATGTTCATTTTGTTTCCTTCGCTGCTGGTACACAATCTGCACAGTTCGTAGTAATTCACTCTACGATATCCAGACATTGTTTTCCCGCGGAAAACTCAATTGCGCGACCTTAAAAAAATCGCGATCAACCTTGTCTCCAAAGAAATAAGCGCGTAGCAATGATCACTGTTGCGTTAACATCGTCAACGATGCTGTTTTGCATACAAAATAAGATTCCGCCTGATATCGCATTTCTGAGACTACGTGAATTGCACCCGTGGCCATTTGCAGTTTGTGATTATAGCGACAACGATGGATAAGGGAACGCGCTAAAAATTTAAATCACCCCGTGGATCGTGTACAGACGTCTACGAGTACAAAAACGTAAAAAGAGTTTTAATTACGACCGCAACGTTTCCTAAGTCCGTTCTATGTTACGATAGGAGACCAGTACCATACGCACCGTATGTTTCATGATAATTCAAGTAATATATCTGTACGCTTGCTAATTAATTAAGGGTAACGACGCAAAAGTTAAATATTGCAGCACTTCTTGTTTTATAGAAAACTCTAATTATGCATGGATACATAGCGGTACGAAACGCTAGGAAATGTATCATTTCGTATAAAAGAAATTCTAATTAATAGATTTATTTTCCTGACATCCGAATGATAGTCCATTTGAATGAGACATTAGGCCTCACCAAAAATTATATGTAAAATATTTTGCATTTTGTATTTTATTATAGGTAGATCGCGAAAAAACTGATTATCAACGCGTAAAATATTTCCATGAAACATATCGCGTATATCACGAGACTTCACGATGTGGGGGTCCAATCTGATTTAAGAGCGAGAATATATCGAATGAGGAAACGTGGAACATTGAACCGGATAGATGAAAATGTCATCACCAACTAGTAGAGTTTCCTGTGAGGATAGTATATCAGGAAGAGCTTCGGTGGGTGGTGATTGCACCTTTTTTTTTAATTATACGGATATCACGTCGGTGTGCACATTCGATTTACAAAAATGCGTGAAAACGTAACATGCTGATGGAGAATTATGAAACAGGATCAATTGACGGAGGTAGAACGTGGTAAGAAGTATCACGGTGCGATAGTGCATGAATCCTAACCTTGTTAAAAATGAAGTCAGGCACCATGGACAAACATAGAGGCTCTACACTTTTAAAACCGGAAGAAAATGAACAAGTCTTCCAATTGATAGGAAATCGATGCCAGGTAAGATTCGTTTGAACGAAAATTCTCGTCGACGATTATCGCAATTGTCATTTTCATACACTGATTATGACCTAAATTTTGACGATCGACAGATATAGATAAACACGTACCATCATTTTAATTGTGACATTATTTATACACAATTTTCATATTATTTAAATATACTTGAACAATAATACTTTCTCGTTTTTAAATACACTCGTAAAAGTTGTATTCGGAATTGTTGTGTTGTATTGTATTGTGTTTTAGATTCTATTTAATGTTGACACATTTAGTAGGGAGAAGCGTAGTTCCGTTATTTAAAAGGATGAACTTTAATCATTCTGCGTAGAAATATCTATGGTACTGTATATTATTTCATAAAAAAAACCATATGGGTATACATTGTATGTTTAAAATTGTGCATTAGTCATGAATGAGTCAAATGACATCAACGGAATCAATTATGCAAAGACATTCTATTGCACGAGAGTATATTTTTGTCTATGCGATCGTTTAAGCAATGTTTGCCACTTTGTATGAATCATTAAAGCTTCACTAACGACGATAAATTACTTGGTCCATCTAATAAACAGTTTTAAAGTACACGATACTAATGTTAAGAAATAATTCATCGATTTTCTCTTTTAGTGCTTAGCGGCTGGAGTCATTCAATTATATTTAACTGAACCACCTTTACACAAAGAATGGATAAAGAAAACTGCAGGTATTATAACATTGATCAGGGATAATCCTAGGCGTAGCTTCTTCCTTCGTTTATATTGCTTGCAAAGGAAAGCAATGTTATGGGAGCATGAAGTTTATAATGCAATGGATTATAAAGCACCGATGACCTACTTCCACATGTTTGAAGCAGAAGATTATATGGCTGCTTTTAATTTCGCAAACGAAACAGATGCTGTTACATTGAGGTGAGCTAATTACTTTGCATCAAATCGATTAATATTTTGCAATGCAATGTGATTTCAGACACAGATTTTATAATGATAAGAAATTTGTTCAGCTTTGTTCTACGAAGGGACTATCAAATACCAAAGATATTATTAAAGTAGACTACACAACAAGATAAAGTAATTATTATGTATTGTTTAGAAATATTCTTCTCGGCAAGCTGAACGCTAAACGTCAGAGAAGGCAGCAAAGACGATCTAAAATCGAAGGAGAGACGCCACACGGGGCAACATTGCCATGGAGAAATCAGAGCAATACATCGCCTGTTGCATTTAGTACGGGGTCGACTTCTAATTTATTGAATGGAACTCCAAATACAGTTGGAGTTAATAGGAGTGCCTCTAGTAGTTCCATGTACAAACGTAAAAAGGAGAAACGAGAGAAAACTAAGAAAAAGTTAACTAAACACGATATCGGTCCACCGTCTAATTTTAGGTAAGGTCTTTCATCGTAGTATAATAATTCTAATACAGTCACGTTTAAGAAATGCTCAATTTTCACTATTTTTTTCAGACATGTTTCACACGTTGGATGGAACGACGATATCAAGGGATGGGATATAGAACAAGTTGATCCAGATTTAAAAGTATTTCTTGATAAAGTCGGTGTGTCAGAGCATCAATTCAGGAATCAAGACACGCGCGACTTTATTTACGACTTTATCGAGAAGAATGGTGGCATGAATGCCATTAAGGAAGATATTTTCTCGTCTGTTTCAAAAACTACCGTGCAACAATTGCAATCGCAACAACAGTCACCAGCAGCACCTCAACGACAGGAATATCCTCCTCCAGTTCCTGCAAGAACGATACCTGTTCGTATACACTATTCAGTTTTTAACGTTGCAACTATATTATATAAAAAGAAAGTTGCAGGAATGGTTCTAACGGAATAACTACTTTACAGCATCAGACTAGAAGTGCTCCACCGCTACCTCCAAATCGATTTAGTGCACCTTCTACGCCGCCAAGTGCACCGCCTAATGCACTACCAATTCACAGAACATTGCCATCTCGACCTCCACCACCTTCTTTAACTTCTGCGCCGTCACTGCCGCCACCTCCACCACCGCCGCCTCCACCACCATCACCTGGACCAGCTCCGACTCCACGTTCCAGAAGTAATTCATCGGCGCCTGTTCCACCACCTCCGCCATTGCCTAATCTATTAAGTACCGATGATGGAAGTGTCAATAGAACTGCTACCAATAATAATAATAATAATAATAATAGTAATAACAATAATAACGAAGACGTTGCTGACCTAAGGTCGACGCTCATGGAATCTATACGAAGCGGTACAACACTTAGAGTCAGTATCAAAATCGGTATTTTGAAATTTGCAAACATTCATTCTGACATGATGGTTATACCTTTGTTTTTTTTTCATTTTATTACAGAAGATTGATAAGTCTGAAGTAAAACAAGCGCCCGCCACTGGGGGCCCTAGAAATGCTTTGTTAGAACAGATTCGACAGGGAATTGAGTTGAGGCCGGTTGCAAACGAGGTGAAGAGCAAAACGCCAGCGTCTCAAGGTGGATTAGCCAGTGCTTTATCGAGGGCTTTAGCTGAGCGATCAAGTGCAATCCATAGTGATAGTAATGACTCAACTAGCGAAACCAGTGATGATGACGACGAATGGGATGATTAACTCAGGTTCGTTTGGAATGTATAATGCATAATATAAATATTTGATCATGTGTATGATATCTGTATCAATTTCCAACTAAAGGAAATAAAATACTGTTTCAGATCAAGTATGAAACTCGAAGAATAAAATAATATATCACTGTGATAAATCTGCTATCAATAACCATGTAAACAGATTAGCTACTGTAAATGTATAATGTAACGATTTTGAATTTGATATCCAAAGAAGAATGAAAATCATATGTAAATGTTCCGAAAAAGGAAATCATTTGAATGTGTTATTAAAAATATGGCACAATTAAATGAATAGGGTGGGTAAGGGCAGAATAAGGGTACTGGTATTCCACATTTCGATGAAATTGTTGTATGCAATTAATTAAACAAACAAATGTGTATAACAGAAAGCAAATGCGACAATTAGATGGCACAACAGATATATGAAAGTCGATTTTCCGTTTGATATTATTTATTTGTTTCATTAATATTTGCCAAATAAAGAGAGTAGTGTAAAGACAATTATGCGTATGCATAGCGTTTCAATGACTATTGTATAAATACGGTAATGAATGCAACTACCTAAAGAGGTAACGTAAGTATATTGTACAGTTAATATTATCACAAATTCTATGTAAGTTTATACTGTTAATTTATAACTTTACATGCTCTTTTAATCGTAATTGTGAAACTTTTGCCCCTGTTTTGCACTGCCTAATTCGTGCGACTCATAGTACGTATAATGTTAAGTTAGCAATTGCGTTAGAGAAAAATGCATATTTACGGTGGAACAAAACTTCAACGCATATGTATCTAAATTAATTGGAATAGACCTAATACACCGATTCGAATAGAGGAAAGGAAGAGTATTATTACAAACATTACATTTCATTCCGCATAATACTCTGTGAGATTGCAATAATTTCGATAACAAATCATATACGACAGATACATCGAAACTGTATTCATTCGTAGAAGTTTTATCAAACATCTTGAAGTACATGTAGAAAATGTATTTACACGTACTATTGTACAGGTTGACTTAAGCAGTTTTAGCACTTATCCATCATAAAATTAACCGAATTGAGCCGTTATGGCCTGACTTATACCAGACGTTTCATTCGTCGCGGATTCAACTTTGCGAAAGTACAGTATAAGTTACACTTAATCGTATCGGTATACTGAAGTTTTGTTAAAACAAAAGAGAAACAAGGGAAATACTGCTCTTTCATTTATTGTTTCGTTTGTAGACTTGGAAATACATTTTAGGTGTATCTGAATTATGGCCCTGTATCTAGTCGCTTATGAAGCTAAATCGGGTGCACCTACCTGATGTAAATTATAAAACGTCCTAAAAGCGTTTCTAAAGTCTTTAAACGACTCGGTAAATTACACGTTCATGATATTTAACATTATATTATTAAGTTTTCTTTTTCATTTCTTTTTTTATCGTTTAACTTATTCACCGAGTACTAATATTTGTCGGTCTCAATTTTAAGAGAGGACCATAGGAGCGCTATTTCAACGAGTACACATGAAAATGAAACATGACTCACCAAGATGAAACACGGTATCTTTCACATCGCTGGACAATATTGTTCGTCCATTCAATTAACAACAAACAAAAAAAAAAATAAAGCGGCGCATCAAACGATTCTTATAATATATCCTATTGAACTATAGAAGCGTAAGGTACGATTAACGATTGTAGTAAGAATTGTATATTTTCACGTGTGTGATATAGGTGTCGAGACCGCGGAAATGAGACGAATAAACCCGAGAAAAAATTGTTTACGGGAATGAATACGAGGCACAGGATAGAGTTTTACGCCACTATGGAGAAATCCTAGTCACACCAGAAATGAAAATACGAGATACGGTTAATTTTATTAGTTTATGTATTTTATTATATTCTATGCAATATCATTGTAACGTAAATGCTATTCAACGTCTGAGCATCTTCATGTTCGATCGACTAAGAGTCACATAGTTGCAGGATCTGCCTCTATCATTATCCAGTTTTAATGAATAACCCAGACGAGGGGGAAACGGTGAACAACAACTATGTTTGTTAAGTATGATACAGAGATAGTAGCGAGAAATATTAAAAGGAAAAGACTTGTTACAGATTATGAACTAATAAGATTGTATGAAGAATGATATTCAAGGGGATTGCGAAATTCTACTTTGAACGCACTATATTTAAAAGTATTGTTGCATTTAAGAGATAAAAAAGAAGAGAGAATGAACTATTCACGAACATGTATTTTTTGTCTAATTTCCAGAAGTACATTGTTCTTCTATTGAATATGTATATATATGTGTGTGTGTGTGTTGATATATATACATACATATACAGAACATAGTACATGTTACAAATCGTATTCGATTTGTATTGTGACTACCAAATATCAAAAGCTATAAAAATTGATTAATTATTTGCTTTAACATGCAACTTCCTTTTACCGTATTATTTTTTTGTATTATTATATAAAGAGAAATAAACCCGCGTACAATTTGTTGCGCAAATTTTACGAACTATTTCAAAAGGATTATTGTTTCTTCTTTTTACTATAAAGGAACAGGACACTTCACTTCTACAGAGATGGTAGGATTCATAGTGGTAGAAGAAACCTAAATCTGTTATGTGTATATAGTTTTAAAAGGGAATGTTGAATATATGTTAAAATAATGTTAATACTATTTATTTAACAGCCAGTTTTTATATATACTGGTAATTAGGTTTAAGTAGATCAGATACGTATATTGGTCTAACTGAATATTTTTGCTATGAATACGACAAGACAAATAAACTACTATATGTGCGTGGAATTTGCGACTAAAACAAAAGGAAAGTAATCGTACAGATTTCTGAGTTAAACTTGTAACAATAATTACCTCGTTATCTTGTGGAATTCGATCTTTGTAACTGCATTGAAGCATGGGGGAAAAAGAACATATCAAAATTTTGGGAGCGTTAAAGCCCATTTGAATTCAATTCCATATTGTTTTATAAGAAAGAAAGAATCTTTTTGTCAACTTAAATGTACACTGTAAAAAAGACGTAATGGAAATGGGACTAAAATGATAAAACTATATACGAATTAATTACGTTGAACTAATAACAGAGTAACTTTCTAAACTTCTAGACGAAAATATAGCTTCGCAATAAAATTGTAATTCCTAAAATATAGATCGTACTATTTATGTAATTGACATTGTTGAATCTACCGATGAATGTTTAAAATACAAATATATCGATAGACGCAAAAGAGAGGGGAAGTAGCCGAAGAATGTTGTAACTTATTGTCGTTTACGAAATATGTCGGAGGATACTGTTAGATAAATTAATACGGTGAAAACCTACGTTTCATCACCTGTTAACTAAATACATCTAATACATTAGCGCAAACTAGTAACTTTTAATCGAATAATAGATCATCAGAAGTTACAAATATCTATTGGATTATTTATTTGTAATTTAACCCATAGTACATCATTTATTTACATACAGAATAGAGGTATATTTTAATACGAGATGGTAATCATATTTAAATCGAAAAAAATAGTCTCTAATAATAATCTTATAAATTACAGAGGTATCGAAAATTTGTCACATTTCGATTCGTCACATTTACTTTCTACCATCTATTCGTAGAAAAATATAGAAAAAACGCAGAGAGCTATTTCATTTCGCCAAGATCAATATAAAAATTTGTTTCATTTAATCATCATTACTGACTTCCACCCGTTGCCTGCGGTTGTGTCGTAGGAACAGATATACTAAACGCTGCAATGAACACGTTTATAATTGTGATGAGAAACACACCGACCACCACATAATTATTAATTTTCCGTGCCATTAACGATTTCGATTGCCCTTTTATGTCGAATCGACCTTTGAAAATCAAACTGACACCCACGGCCACCTAAAATAATACGAATTCGTTAAAAAAAGAAAAGAAAAAATAATTACGATTGATCCTTCTAGTCAACGGCAACAACAACAAAAATACTTTCACATACACGAATAATTTGACACTATCAAATATTCATCGACGTCCAAATAAGATAACAGTAGAAGGGAATATTTTATTATTAATTCTCTAAACCTTCACTGTTCATCTTACCTGAAGAAGGAGACTGACAATGATCAGGCTCATAATCAGGTAGAACGTAGGGCTCTGCCGTTGATATTCGATCAAATATCTTAATTGATTCGCGTTCGCGGTAATCAATGCAACGTCCATCATACCCTGGGCCACGGTTTTTTTCGCCGCATAAGAATTAGATTGTTTGAATGCCTGGGTTTTTTTATCCGTCGTGTCGATGGATAACGCAGTATCTTTCACAACCACTTCCTCCGCCGTTTCCATTTTATTTCCGTTCTCGTTGTCATCCATGGCTTTCCCCTTGCATTTGTTCCGGTTTCGCCACTTCTTCGTCCGGGCAAACGAACCCCTTCGTCGACTTAAATATTTCCTTCCCAATAGCTAGTCGATGCACTCAACAATGTTTATCTTGCAAACGTGATGAGCACGGATCTGAAAATCGATTGGAAACTTATCACTGAATCGAGCGATAATATCTCTATTCTTCTCGTTATTTTTATTTACTCCTTGTTGTAGATATTCCGAATATTCGACGAACGATTTACTTAATTCATTTCTAAAGGAATTTCGATTAGATGCAAGCACCGCTGTTCTGTTACGATAATCCTTGGTCGGTGCATTGTTCGAAACTAAAGTGCACGTGACAATGTGTTGACAATCATTCGGTTAATTTCCCCGGCAGCCTTAGAATTCTTTGACACTCGTTCGCACAACACTGTTGTCCGCTGTTTTAAACTTCCGCATTCTAATCGAATTTCGACAAAGCGCGACACGGCAATCGATTCGTTTAATCACCAATGTCGAGTACAGAGAACACGAGTTACGCGTGACTAAACGATCCCTCAGTATTGTTATTTTAGTCGCGAACAAAAATACCCCTTCATTTTCTTTTGTCGAATTTCCACAATTATTTGATCGAATTCACACGCACGACGATGTTCCTCATTCAACGTAGACGATCGAATGGAAAACAATCTAGACTAGACGAATCAAAGATCTCCGTACTTACTTCAGGACAGGAGTGTTAATTGAAATAAAAATCTTCCACGAAATTCGAAGAAGTCGTTGCTGGTATCGAGGGTATCATTAAGAATGAAGCCCGGAGGGAAACAACGGCCACTATTATCGTGTTCCATATTTCAAAAGAGAGTTCCGACGCGGTTCCAACGAAACCGCAAGTGGCGTGCTAGTAAAGGGAAGTGTCTAACGAGGGAAGACTCTCAACTTGTCGACTCGGATTTTAATGTCCTTTTGCAAGTTGATAATACACAGGCTCCTGATGGTCTACGTAAAATATTAGGTGTAGTTATTTAGAAACTTTAAAGATATTAACAATTAAAGTTACATATCTTCTATGTGAGGCCATATCTTCTAGAAATAGGAAAGAATCCTCAAGAAGATTGGTAGCCAAGTGAGAATGATGTATAGCTTGTGCCGTAGAGGTCCCGGGTTCTATTTCCGGTTAATTGTTTTTTTTTTATTTGTGGTTTCATTTTGGCGACACTGCACATTTCTGGATAATAACTAGTTCCTTTCAAATGTTAAGAACTTTGAAACAGTATTTCTTTACAATGCGTTGTAGTGAACATGCGGTCCACACTGTTTATGATCCGATTGGAGATAAACTAGAGTACGTTTCTAATTTCACGTATAGGCTCACCTCACTTGGTGGTGTCGCACTTTCCTGTGTTCAATTGCATGTATGACAACTATCATCCAGAAACGTGCACAGTGTCGCTAAAATGAAATCACAAATAAATAAAAAAAAATCAATTAACCGGAAATCGAACCCGAGACCTCTACGGCACAAGCTGTACACCATTCTCACTTGGCTACCAATCTTCTTGAGGATTCTTCCCTATTTCTAGACGATATGTCCTCACATAGAAGATATGTAACTTTAATTGTTAATATCTTCAAAGTTTCTGAATAACTACACCTAATATTTTACGTAGAGCATCAGGAGTCTGTGTATTATCAATCTGCAAAAGGACATTAAAATCCGAGTCGACAAGTTGGGAGTCTTCCCTCGTAAGGACAATGAATGCACACACTTGGCTTGTATGTCGATCATGGCATGGTAACTATGTTAACTGTTCTATGGTCAGCTTATCGTCGTATGCATACGTGCCTGTTCGAACGACAAAAGAAATGGAAAGTCGATGACATGATTGCCTGGTACGATTTCATCTATTATTCTTCCTCTAACAAGATCGTGCGATCCGGGTTATATCTATATGGTTAGGAAAAGAAGGCAAATGATTACAATTGCGACGAATGTATTAGAATTAAATGGTTAGTAAATCGATTTACGCAGATGCTCGGATACAAAAGACACGGAGCATTCCTTTTTCTACGATTCGCAGTTGTATCGTTTGGCAGATTGCAACTCCGATTGAAGGATTGCATCCGATCATCGATAAACGATGAATCATAACGTGCGATTAGGTTCTTCGTTTCTGTTATATTATGAAATCAAATGAAGAATAGATTCAATGCAGTGTTGGGATTGCAAAATTTGCTGCATTACTTGAAGATAAAAGATAAAAAGAATTCTTTCTACTTTCGTTCGAACTTCCTGCGGTTCACTTAATGCTAACACTTATAATCTCGTGCATTTTTGTGTGTATGTATATACATGCATTTACATCTGTGAAAAATAATGCGATCTTTCTTTCCTTTATTGCCGACGAACTTGCAATCCTTTCGACATACAGATTTCGGAGTCTGAGTTTCTTCTTGAAACGACAATTCGTTCGTGCGGTACACTTGTTGAAATCGCATACAGGCATTTAGCCACATGCAGGTGAGGCACGTGTTCTGTGACGCGTACGCGAATTGCTCAACGTGTAGATTAAGTAAATCTCCATTTCATTAAATACAATAGCACCTTGATTAGCTGGCTTAATCGGGAGACAGGCAGTCTGATGAAATTGATATCTGGAGAGAAATGATTTAAATATGTAGGTTAGTGCATTTCATTATATTTCAATATAACAATGAAAATAAATAGTTTATTAATTAGAGTATTTATAGATTTGTATACGAAAACAGAAGATAATAGAAAAAATATCTATTGCGTCCTAGCAATAACAGTGACGTATCGTTGAATCATTGCTTTAATTTACAAACACCTCGTTTTAGACGATAAAAGAAACGTTTCGTGAAACGCGCGTGGCATCCAATCTCTGATAACGTTATTGATCGAAATAAGTAGGAGTATATTGATCTATAAATATTTGTCATTGATTTTATATCGTTCTTTGTAGGAAAGTAGAGCGTACGCAAAGGCTATAATAGCAGCGCATCTTCTCCCATTGTCAGATGACGAATTAGGCATCACATGATACCATTGGTTTGGAAACGGTATTAAAAAATGAGTGAAATTAATACAGAATTTATTATAACAGTTAAATTCAACGAAAAGATTAATAACAAAATCAATGTGTTTAACATCGGTAAACAAGGAACGAAAAAATCGACACTTTGTCATAAATGCTGAAGACGAGGACATCCACAGTGCCAACGAACTTCGACTATCGATGCACGTGCAATATTGATTCGAGATGTGATCGGTGCGATCGTTTCAAGCGTAGTTTCTCTTTTGGTCCTCATTAACCGCGATCCATAGAGTCGTTTGCCCGAGGATCTAATAATCATTTACATATAAAATAATCATTTACAGTGGCGAGGAATTCGGTTTCCCAAGGCCCGCCGATAAATTCTCATTGGGCAGTAGTAGCTCGATGCCACAGAAACGCAATATGGAGCTTATACGCGGCAAATCTGGCACTCTGCTTGCGACAAGTTTGTTTCTGCTAATCGATTCCTACATGTTACCTGGTGATATTTGTTTTACCGTATACGCGAATGCATCTTTCCAGATTCCATTCGGGGAGGCACATCATTTGATTGGAAAAGTCGTTACCCTGTCAGAATTATACGGGGAGTCCCTCTGTGAATTAACTCTGGAACAATTGAAATCTGTGAGGTGGGTTAACACAGAATCGTTTAAGAAGAAACGTTTGATTCCTTTCATTTACATTTCACAGTGAGAGTTCTCAAGAAACGTGTAACAGTACGATGGTATAGGTGGAAACCAGTAAATTGGATGTGAAAGGGCAAATTAACAATCGCAGACCTTAGTTGCAACAATATAACCCGAGTGTAATGAATTGAAGAAAATGTTTAAACGTATCGTTTGAGCATTAAAGAATAATTTCGAAATGATACGTACGAGATTCTTCGATAGAACAAATTTGAATTCGACTGTTTCATGCATTGGCAATATGTCATCCATCTGTGTGCGTTAAGAATCGTACAAATAATTCTTTTTTCCCAAACTTTTCCTCCGAAGGTGACGAATTACGCCAGACGCTAAATGAAGCCTTCTGACACAACGGTAGTCCGATGATGCGCGTTTAAAAGTGGACCGGAAGTGGTGTCGCTATCGCAAATTATGTTGGTCGAGAAAATAGGTTATGCAGCGATCATATATTGGAGCTACAGGATATCTCGCGATATAATATACAAGATATACAAGAACTTCTTCTCTGCACCCGTTGTCGATTTATGCTCAATGGGTAAATGGGCTGTCGTTACCGGATGTTCCCATGGAATTGGAAGGGCTTATGCAGAGGCATTGGCGAGAATAGGATTGAACGTGATTTTAGTCAGTCCCGACACGGAAAATTTAAAAACGATCGCGAATAATATCGAGGCGATGTATAACGTAAAGACGAAAGTAATCAAGCTGGATCTATCGGAAGGTTTAGAGACATACAATGTAATTGAAAAAGAGATGTTCGGTCTGGAGATCGGCGTATTGATTAACAATCTCGGCATGTCTTACCCACATCCGGAATACTTCCTAGATCTTCCTCACAAAGAAAAGATCTACATGAGCATTGTTCACTGTAACGTGGTTGTTGTTACCAATATGTGTCGTATCCTGTTACCACAGATGGTGGTCAGAGGTAAAGGAGTAATCGTAAACGTGGCATCCATGGTAGCTGTGCTGCCAAGCCCATTGCTGACCGTGTTCGCAGCTACAAAGGCGTACATTGTTAAATTTAGCCGTGATTTGCAAATAGAGTATGGGAAACACGGGGTAATCATACAGTGTTTATTACCGGGAACAGTGACCAATCACACGACCGATTCGCCAAGATCGGGTTGGATGGTCCCGACACCGGAAAATTATGTCCTGAGCGCGATTCGAACTATAGGCAAGGAAAATGTGACAACTGGGTTTTTTTCACACTCGATACTGATTGGTATAATAAAATTCATATATCGAATGTCGCCGAGCCCCATCATCGTTTGGATGATCAATATCATGGAAGGGAATCGGAATAATGCGTTACGCCGATATGTTGGATAATTTTTGTAGAAATATTGCAATAGATCAATCTAAACAGGGACTTTGTACATGGCCTATTTCTTATACAATATGGTAGAAAATTAATTATAGATTTCGAATGTTTTGTAAATAAGATTTAAAATTTATTTTATGCGATTTGAAATACTAATACGTTCGGAGCACTGAGGATCATTGGTACTTCCGGTACCACTTCTATAGAAATTTCGATATCTTTCGAAATTCGACAACCCTTTGAAATTTACATTGTGATAATTTGTATGTAAAAATATCTACAATTATTAAACTCACTTTAGACCTAGGTTTTGCAAACGATGGACTGTTTTTAGTGATTTTATAAACCAAAGATACTATCACAGACGAGATATAGAATAGACCTAATTAACTTTGTTGTTCCTCTGCTTGGGGCACGTAAGTTCCGTTACCGTTTCGATGTCACTTACAACGTTATCAACAGATTAAACAAAACTACATTAGCGCTCCCTATAGTAGAAACTGGAATTTATCCTGCAGAATTCCAGTAGGTATAACCCTGGGACTGTAGATTCAGCTATAAGTTGGACACGACCCTAGAGAGTCATAGGTTCTGTTAAAGTAAACGTTAAAAGAGGAAGCGTTAAATTTCAACAGGTATGATCAAAGGATAGTAAACCGTACAGCCGCGCTATAAGCCTTCAAAGTTTTACGAAAATTCGAATACCACCGAACGAGAGTAAAGTATCATTTACATTCCTACGTAGTAGGATATTACTGAAATTACTCTTTTAATTGAACTCTTGGATGTTATACTAGGTAGGGTCATACTAGTTTTAAGTTAGATCTTTAGTCAGGCAGGGCGCATTTGAATCTAATTGAGTATTTAAGAAGAGAGGATTTATTTTTAGCTGTGTCTTAGTTTTTAAGACAGTACTGTTCACCGCTGCAATAATATTTCGTTGTTTAGTTTTTAAGATCATAGGATATATTTTTTCATAAGTTTTCAGGAAATTTAGATTTGCGTTAATTTTTTTAACGCAATTAATTAATTAAATTCCAGGAAATTTAATCCTCTTGCAGATTTTCTTCCAGGTTTCCTTCTGATATTCAATTTAGCTTTCGGTCGTTAATTTTCTAACTACTCCTCTTCTTGTCTTACTTGTACTACGGTCACGTAGTGAATGTTCTACAAATTGACAATAAGAGGAGATTTTTCTTCCTTACAAATGATAGTAGACTTAGTCTTTGCGTAACTGGAGGGTGGAAGGGCCGTGACTAGGGTGGATCTCCATGCGCAGTAACCTCCTCGTGGTGAGACCTAGGCAATCAATTATTTACTGTATAATTAGTAAACGTTTAAGAGGCGTTTGATAATTTGATAAAGTTTGCAAACTTAAATTGCAACATTTTTGTAAAATTGTATCTTCATTATTTAATTTAAATAAATCTTCAGTGAAAAGAATTCTACCGCTTTTTTTTATTTATATACCTTACCAATCCTTGAAAAGACCTACTTCCAATTCCTTAAACAAGTACTACCGTGCAGGAACTTTAAATGTAAAGTTCACAAGCGGAGAACTTGTAAATATAGACCTCAACCTTACTAAACATATTTCAACCACGTATACATAAAGCGCCTCACCAAAATTGAACCAGGTTGCAAAGAAATGCCTAGCAAAAATGAAATACGATTGCAAATAACACCTGGCAGAAACGCAACGAAGTTGTGACCACCGCCTCGGGAAAATATAAGATAGTTGCAAGTAGCGTCTCAAAAATACAACAAAGTTGGAAATAACGTCCTAAAATTGCAACAAGGTTGCAAGTAACTCCCTATAAAAATGCATTTAAGTTGCAAACAAGACATCGTAAAATCAAAGTTGCTATTTGAGCCGCAAAGGAAACGCAACAAAGTAGCAAACATGTGCGAGAAAATTGTGTAACAATCTCGCAAATCAAGCCCTAAGAAAATGCAACAAAGTTGCAAACAACGTCTCGCGAAAACGCAACAAAGTTGCAAAAATTCTTCAGAAAAATTTGCAACAATGTTGCGCCAAAAAATTTGCAACATAGTTGCAAAAATTCTCGAGAGAAGATTTGCAACAATGTTGCATTTTCGCGAGGCGTTGTTTGCAACTTTGTTGTGTTTTCGCGAAGCGTTCTTTGCAAATTGGTTACATTTTCTTAGAGCTTGATTTGCAACTTTGTTGCATTTTCTTACAGCTTGATTTGCAACGTTGTTGAAAAATTTTTGGCGCAGCATTGAAGCAAAATTTTCTCGAAATCTTTTGCAACTTAATTGCATTTTTATGAGGAGCCGTATGCTACTTTATAGCATTTTTTAGAGTTCGATTTACAACATTATTGCAAGAATGTTTAGTAATGCTGAGGTCTATTTTTACAAGTTCTCCGCTGGTGAACTTTGTATTTAAAGTTCCTGCACGGTAGTACTTGTTTAAGGAATTGGAATTAGGTCTTTTCAGGGACTGTTGTGGTGGGGAAATAAAAGGAGTAGTAAAATTGTTTTCATTGACCATTTATTTAAACTAATCAATGGAGATCTTACAGATAAAACTTATACTAAAATTTACGTATCTTATATGATGAAGGTTATTTTAAATTACAACGATTGTGTAACGTGTGCATATGTAAATTATTTATTATATCTCTCATTTTATATTTAGCATATTCAGTAGAGCTTGCAGTAAAAGTAATATTAAACGTTATACAAGATCTACCGAATAAACTGATTATAAGATCAAATATATAATAGATATACATAACAGTTGGTTACACAATTGTTCTAAATTAATCTTACGCGCTAATAATTACGAACTATTCTTATAAACTAATTGACTACAACTAAAGTATGTGGTAAGAATGATTCTTTCTTCTTTCTTGCATTTGCGTATGATGAGAAGTGTCGGTCAATTTCCTATTCATTTGACATCTCATAGATTAAAAAATAACAACCAAGAGCCGAGATAACAAACTTATCAATAACATCGCGTTTTACAATCTGTCGATAACGATGACAGTGACATGGAATGGGCTCTCTAGTGCAGCATACACAGTCGATAATCAGACATGTGGCGCCATCTCGCGTTTTCAGCTTTTTCTGCATTTTCCGCACGGCTTTAAAGTACATCGGTGATAGTCAAACGATTGTTAAATAAACGCGTATTCATTAATAGAAGCTAATAGTCAAGGGCATGTAGTGGTAAAGTAGACCCTGAGATGTTTTTGTTTTGTAGTGTGATGTATGTCACTAACCTCCGACAGGGCTGACAACTTGCCCTGTCCAAACTTGAACTCCAACTGACGCGCCGCGCCACGCAGTGACCAATCCCCTCCCCGCGACGCGCCTGCGCGTCGGTAGCGCTCTGTGCTATTCGCAATTTTCGAACTCTTCGAAGGGGTCGTGCGCACTACTATACTAAGGTCATACGTATTGAACTTTTGCAGCTTCTGACCAATTTTTACCCCGGGCATACATCCCAGGATTGGAGACCTACTGGAATCCTACATTTTCTGACCATCCTTACTTTTCTACCGAAACATTGCCCGAAGAATAGCATTTACATATATTTACACAGTCGCAAGAATCCTGTACCTACACACTGCAGCAAATAATAGTTCTTTAAGTGATCACTGTTTATGTGCAGAGGACGCTCGAGTCAGCGTGGGATATTTGAATCGGTATGGCAGTCACGTGGGTAACGAAAGTCCATAAGATGTCTATTCTTATATCTCGTCGGTCACGGAGGTTCTAGAACTCTGCAACAACATAAAATGTACGTGGCGCCATCTCACGTTTGCGTCTTTTTTAGCAGTTTACCGGGTCTTCAAAACCAACTTTTTGGATTACATCATTAATTTAACCAATTGGGTTTTTCTCAGCTTAGAACAAGTGTTTTTTATTTTTCTGTATCAGATATAATATATTTTCCCAATCATTGGAACTAGCCATCATGATCATCATGAATATCCCAGATTTGTTAATATGGAAGTGTAAGATGATTCAGAATACGTACAATTTTCTGTCGCAAAATCTCAAAGAATAAATATTATACATGTGCATTTGATGCCATTTTAAGGACACTTTCGGTGTTGTCCAAATATTTGTTTTATATATGTACCATCAGTGTTATTCTCATCAGAATCGTCTGTATCTTCTACAGTTTCGAGAGTTGATAAACGATCAAGTTGATCGACAAGTAAACTGTTCTTGTACAAAAGCTTTGCAATTTGCTCTTGCGTAAAGCAAATACTTCTCCATTTCTTTGTACTCTCTCGGGTGGGTAAACTAGGTTTTCCAATCGTCTTTAATTTTCCCGGAAGTCTATCTATTAAATGTACGAAGTTCTCGTAACGTTCTTTACTTTCTTGAGGCAGGCGATACGAATAAGTCTCCAATATCTGTACATAGTTATGTACATCATTCTCTAAAATTTGAGTTTGGAGAAAGACTGTTTGTGCCATTTTATACCAATCGGCAACGCATTCTGATCGGCTTATCATCGATGGTATACAAAGGGTTTCAAGAAGATTCTTTATTCTTTGACCAGTTTCTGTAACCTAGGAATAAACGAATTAAAGTCAATATTGTTGTATTACTTTATATCGAATTCTTGCTGCATAGTAATATGAGAAAAGTACTTTTATTCGTTCCAGAACATGGAACTGTTCGTCATTATATGTCAGACTGCGGGTAGCTCTGTCTCTTAGCAAATGTTGCCACCCGTCTCTTAGGCGATCAACCAAAGTCGTTGCTTTCTGACTTGCTTTATTGGTCCATGGACACCACAATCCCCGTATAATATTGTCCCATTCACCGCGCAAACTGCCTTCCTTCACGTATCTATAATTGAAATAATAAATAAACATTTTCATGGGAGCAAATAGAAGAAAAAGAAGGGAAATAGGATAAGAGGAAATAGTCACCTCTGATGTAACTGCACCACTGCCGGAGCTAATTCAGACAGAAACTCTTTACTCTTCGAATCCACTTCCTTCTTCCAATTCGTTGCCTCCAGAATGTTTTGGCTTCCAAGTTTACGGGATATCTCACAGGCAAGAGCTTCGCCCCTGTCAACTGCTAGAGATATATCTTCTATAGCTTTGGTAAATTCTTTGGCATGTTGATATTTTTCTAATAATTTGGTAAGTTCGACTGAAACAAGGCCACTGAAAGCTTCTATGGCGTCTTGCGATAATTTACTGCACAATACCAGTTTGTCTATCCGTCTTTTGCAAACGTAGCTAACAGAGCAAGCTACTTTTGCTTGACTGGCATCATTTTCGACTGATACCAAATTTGCAAATATTGGAAATTTTGGTAATTCTGTGTCCATCGATAAATTCACGTTATTGTTGTCCTTAGAAAACAGCATCAATGGTTTACTTTCCGATGTGTTTGGGAAACCTTTTCCTGGAGTAGATTCTCTGACAATATTTGTCAAAAACGTTTCTCCGTATAGAAGTATTTGTGCATACGGCATGATATCAGTTTGATTCTGTATATGCGCTAGAAGTGCTGCTAATTTCTCCTCTGGATGGAAGAAAACTTTTATTAGGGTACCTCTGTGAATGTTAAATATATGTATAGGTTTCCTGCAAAGAGTGTCTGTAACTTCTGAGAAAAATCGTTCGAAGCTCCATATTTTTTGGGGATCGACTTCCAATAAACCGGCCAATAAAGGTGTTACAATTTTTTTCAAACCGGTGCTTAGCTGACAGTTCTGCGGCAATTCCCTATTCCAATCTATTTGTCCATTTTCCGAAGTCTGCACACCCGATATAACACCAGATGCTTTCTTTGTAATAATATAAAACATTGTTTCTTTATTTCTACGACCACCAAAGGGCCTGAACGGCAAATTTCCTGTTGCAACATGGTACAATGTTACACCAATTGACCACAGATCTACAGTCGCTCCAAACGTTTTACCAACAGGTTTACGTAAAACTGCACGCTCATATATATCTGGATGCAAATATTCTTCTGTTCCATACAATGACACAAACTGTTGATCTTCCTGCAGTTCTCTGGCAGCGCCAAAATCAGTTAGTTTATAAATGGTATTACCATCATCGGCGATAAATTTCATTATATTACCTATGAAAAGAAATAACAATTTTTTATTACACAAAAGAAAGCATTTTTGTGTTATACAATATAATACCTGGTTTCAAGTCTCGGTGCACCAAATTGTTGTCTCGTAAATGTTTCATTCCTGCCGTTAAATGCTCCAAGACCAATAAGAACTCGCTCTCTGCCAATCCATAAGTGTTTTCTGGATCGTCCAAGATACTGAAAAGACTGCCTCCAGTGCATAGTTCCATTACGATCACAGTACCACGACCGTCCTGTTCTTCTTCGATAGCTAACAGCTGTACGATATTCTCATGATTCACTTTCTTAAGTACCTCGAATTCTCGCATTTGAACATCATGCGGACGCATATGACTCAGCTGGTTGAACGTCTTTACCGCGACAGGTTCTCCATTTGTTTTATTCACCCCTTGAAATACTGCACCAGTTGCACCCTTACCAAGGACACTAGTGGTACACCATACGAAATTCGCTGAACCACGTAGAAATGACATTGTTATATTTGCAAGATTTCAATTACGAGGTTCGCAATTTCCGACAATTTGACAAGTGGTCTTTTAACCTGCTTAGCAGGTTGTGAATTCTAAAATACTTTATTGAAAGTTTTTACCATTCAGGATTAATCAGATTCATTCTGTAACTTGTTACAATTGGAAATAAATTATTAACATTGTACCCTTTGTACGTACATCACTTGTTCATAAAGTAGATTGTTAGCGTTCGTTCGACTTTCAAATAAGCTACAGTTTATATTGTATGTATATAACGTCCATATATTGGATGCAGGAACGAAACAATGTTCGGAGCGCCCAATCTTCTACGATATTTGCAAATGTCAAATTTGAAATCTGCGTATTTTTGTAATTTCCCTATCGCCATACTTCACAATAATATGGGACGATATGCTCAAATAGATGACAATTATTCTTATTAAATATCGCGGTGAACTTGCCGCACCATTGCATTCCGATTAAATACTAAATGCAATGCGTCATAATTGTAAATACGAATCATGGCATTGTTATCTATCGGTGGCGGTAAAAGGGGTAGTTTTGAAAAATTATAAATTAAGTTCCGATACATCAAATAATAAAAAACACATGGCATATTTCTTTATATGTATATTTATAATATATATTATTTATTAATATATATAATTTGAGTGTGTGTTTTTTTTAAATAAATGCACTTTAGTTATTAGCTACAGTTAAAAATAAACCTAAGTGATGGCGTACGGATTATAATTTCAATATCGTAATGCTCAAACTGGCTTGTAATTTAAATACCACCTTCAGTTTCATGTCTAAAAAATTTAACATATAATACAGAGATACAATTTGTAAAGATATTCCATTAAGGAATGAATGATTATATATATATTCATTTTATTCATGTCTATTTATAAATCTATTTATAAATCATTTAATAATTAAAAATATTAATTACTGCAACTAAGAGTAATCGGTATTAATCTCATTCAAATTAATTGTTGCTTGTGTTCTAATGCTGGTATGGATTTTATGTATATGATAATAATTTTTTTGGAACGATAATCCACATAACAGAGATTGCCGATAATGCAAAATAAAATAAATCGGGCATAGGTCATAGTCTGACCGGTATCAACAAAACGCTTAACCCTTCTCCTTACAGATTCAAGGGCTTAATAAGAGGCACCGTACAAACATCGTACTTTCAGTCTGCGTACAGCATACAGTTACGTGTATCAACACGATCATAAACAATTTTTAATATCTTTTATTATACAGGAAACATTATTCAGCAATCAGTCAGTAGATAGACGAAGTTTCGAATAGTTCTTTAAGAATGTCTACCGATACACTTAACTGAAAATAATTGTTAATAATAGCGCGATTAACCGAGTTATGTACAATGGATAAATTGGTGCGTAGTTTGGTGTGTCTCGTTTGTTCACTGGGATTTTTACACTGCTGCAATGCTAACGGAACAACAACACGGTAGTCTTAATATAATAAAAATCATTAGCAAATTTCATAGACGTCGATAACTTGTTGATAGAAGATAATCTTTTACCAGACTGGTCTACCGCGCACTTATTATAATTGAAGAAAACATAAACCCACGGGGAAATATGCTTTGCAGAACGACGGACGCAGTAACTTTCATGAAAACACTGATACGATGGGAGTCATCTCATTTTTTCTCATAATTTTGAAATAATTCGGTAATCAAATACTTATTTCGTAGAATCGAAACGCATTAAAAAGTGAAGCGCATACATATGTACTCTTGGTATTGACAGTGGATACTGATACATATCAAAATTGAGTATTAAATGACACTGGTATCATAATATCAATTGAGGTATCGATACTATTGCAAATAAACTCAAGCATGCATCTACGTACTTTATACGTATGTATTTCGTATGTACTATAAGAACTGCTAGTACTTAGTATTGTGGAAAAATAGGTAGAAAAGTACTAAGGACCAATTTTGTTTAATTAATTATTTTAGTTTCATTAATTTCTTGATCATTTGAAATTTTAAGTATGCGGGGCTACGTCAACGACATCTGACTTTTTTCAAACGAATTAACACGTAGCATGTACTAACTACATTATCGAGCGCACTAATCTTTACGAAACATGGCGGATAGCAGTAATCGAAATGTATTATTGTGTATTTAAATTAATTCTGTTCCATATTCTTTTTCTTTTTCAGGGGATATGTGTTCACGGCGCCAAGAATATTATTAACCGGCGAAACTGAAAGCGGATGCCTATCTTTTCACAATTTAGAATTGCCAGCTAACGTTATTCTTGAATTAGTGACACCATCGGGGATACCGGAAGAGCAAGTGTTGGCTAGTACGAGTAGCGTCGTGAAAACGGGTAAATATAGTTTTCAGCTCCAATTTTATGTTCTATTTTATATTATTACAGAAGTGCAATATTCAATTATTAATTAATAGTGAAGTATACGTATAGTATAGGCCCAACGAAATATTAATATTTAAAATTTCTCCCTTTAATTATTAATAATTTGATATTTAGTCAACTAACAAAACTGGTTAATGTTCTCGTTTGACTAATTAAGTTCTTGAGACGTTATCTTTGATACGAGAATTAACTAACACCGAACTATTAATATCTAAAATTGTTTTAATATACGTAAGCATAGATAAATCCGTTTATCGGTAAAAACCGACACTACATTTTTCAGTATCGACGATTAAGTCAATCGTTTAACAAATACTTTATATACTTCATCAAAAAAGGAACTGTTCTATTTTTATTTAATTATATATTAATTGATAGTCGATTGAAAATTGTTTATTAATATATATGCAAATACGTCATATTAATATTAAGTTCTACAGTCCCGCTCAAAACTTTAAGAAATGAAATATTTATAGAAATAACTATAAAACATGAGTTTATAATGACATTACATTAACTACTATTTCAATACTACCAAAGAACAATATTACGAATGAAACATTGATTTAACGAAGGAATCGATTCCCCTTAAAATACCAACATGCTCCGAACTTTTAAACAGGGGTGTACGTACAAGGCTCGTCTCCTTTTCGTTCATCTTTGTTCTTCGTCTACGTCACTGTCTCTGTTAATCCTTCCATCTCGCGTCGGGCTCTTTAAACAAATTGCAAATTGAGATTATTGTCGCTTCCTGTGGGGGAACTGAATTGGCCGACTCCCTCACTGGAAAGGAAATAAGCAATCGCTGGTTGTACATGGGAAACCCATTTATATTATCATACATAGGGTGTACGAGCAACCACGAACAGTGTCCGCCTCGCTCGATCGAGAATCCAACTTTATCGACAAAATACACCTGATAGCTAATATGTTTCAGTGCTGTAAAAATTCTATAATACGTAGAATAGCTAAACTGACGTTTGACCAGATATTTACCAGATTCGTTTCATACGAATGCAATTATGTCAATAAACATAGTAGTAATAAGAAGATATGGATGTTCCAGTAATCGATAATGAATCAATTGTACTTTGCGCTACATTTGTTAAGTAAGGACTAATTGATAGACCTCCTGCATACGGATATACCCTTGAGGCTACTTACAATTGTACCCTCGTGTGATTCAGTATCCGTCTAATTAAACACACACCAAGAGGAGTAAAAATTGTCTAATCAACACAAGTAGCAAAATTAATTCCAGCGCTGGAATGTTTTCGATTGGGTTGTTTCAAACGCGACTGCATATATTTTTATCGATATTAACGATTAAGTAACGCTAATTTTGTTTCGAACGGATGTAGAAACGTGTCTGCAGTTACCGGTGCCGTCGACGGAGTACACGACCGGAAGGCTTCGATTGAAAATCAAATTCGATAAATATCCTGAATACGTGGTAGAATCGGAGAAGGAAGTGAAAATCGAGCAGGATTCGTTGCTTACCTTCGTGGAAACCGACAAACCGATTTACAAGCCTGGACAAAATGTCAACATTAGAATTCTTATCCTCCGGCATGATTTGAAGCTTGGGGAAAATGTGGTAAGTAATTACTTCGATATTTATATACTTATAAATATATAATATATAAATTATATACCATATAAATGGAACTTGTGTTACATCCCTTAGCCTCCACCTTACATTACGTTTCTTACACTCCACCTTACGTTACACGTATTACTCTCCGCCTTACATTCTATTTCTTTTATTTTCTATCGTTCAAACTCTTATGCTCCCTATTCTTCCTTTTCTCTCTTTTATTTTATTTTCCACCTCGCTCAAACATCATACCACCTGTTCACTTTTTCTGCCAGTTACTAACTGCTCTACCACCACGTTTTCCTCCTTTCCAGTTCCCTACAATCCCGCGATGTATAAATATATAATTGTTGTATTATAATTGATATGTTATTATAAATAAAATTATTCAGAAATAAATTGCACAGCTTTTAACCATATCGTTATTTATCTAATTTATAGTCAAATATAATTCAACAATTAAACGATCAATATTATTATTATTATATACATATTGTGTTATACTACTTGAAACGTATTTTCAAACGCGTTTCGCTTAGATACCAAAAGTATGGATTAGTAACCCATCGCAAGTCAGGGTGAGGCAGTGGACCAATGTCAGCACGGAGCACGGGATGGCACAGTTGACGTTCCCTTTGTCTCCAGAACCGAATTCGGTAAAATCAAATGCATACAACATACTCAATCACGTGAAATCAATATAAATGCAACGCATAAAGGAGACCTTCCATTTCTTGCGATAATCCTGTGCGTCTAACAGGGCACGTGGACAATAAATGTAGAGGGAAAGGTATCTCACGAACGGTTCGTTCAATCCACCACCTTCGAAGTGGAGAAATACGTTCTACCGAGATTTCAAGTAGTGATCAATTCGCCGGAGTATATACTCGCTGATGCGGAGAACGTGACTTGGACCATCTGCGTCAAGTAATCGATGTTTCTATTTCTTATCCGAAGAGTCCATAATATTCTAAGCAGCAATTGCACGATTTATTATCGCGACGCTGTGCTGTTTTTTTTATGAAAAAATCGAACCCACTCGATTGTCGTTCGCAGGTACAGTTATGGTAAACCTGTGAAAGGTACCTTGCTGCTGAAGCTAACGCCGCGGACGCCAAGTTGGCGAAGGAAGCCCAATCTTCCAGCGATTCGTTCCGAAACGGAAGTACGTTTTATTTTCCTAATATAAATATGTCTGTCGACAATCGCTAGTAAGTCGAATATTTTCTATTCTTTTCCTTTTCGCGTTTAACCCTTCAACGACGGCTACCCCGCCGATTATTCTTTGAAGGGTCGTCGTTGGAGGGTTCATTTGATATTAACTGTATCAATTATATTCGTCGTTGATCGCACGCCAGGATAAGAATATTATATTCGTGCAAATATAGAAATGTAAAGGCACGCTGCACGTCTCGATTACAAACTAATTATTCTATTTTACAGTTCGACAAGCCGGACGGTTGCACCGAGTTCGTGCTTTCCGGGAAGGTCCTCGAACTGGCTAACTGGAAGGTGAATCCGAACAATATCGTCCTCGTAGCGGAATTTACGGAAGCTGGCACCGGTATAGTGGAGACTGCGATAAGTCGGACGGAGGTGATGCACGAGGCATTGAAGCTGGAATTCGCCAATCACATGCCTAAATACTTCAACCTGGGCCTGCCGTATTATGGAAAAGTGAATTTCGCTCTTACAAGCGTGCCTTTCGCAATTTTTCTTCGCATTCCTCTGTGCGACACGTATTAATGCTGGTTTCGTTTCGTCTCGTTCGAGCAACAGTTGCGAGTTTTACGACACGACGACACGCCAGCACCGAACGAAAAGATTCAAGTCTGCCTGAAAGTTCGTGGAAAGATCGATTGGAGCGAGGATTTCGTAGAATGCCGATATTTCACGTCGTCCGTCGACGGTTTTGTTGATTTCGTCGTACCGCCCCAGAATAAGAATGTCGTCTTCTTAAGTTTCATCGCCACTGCCGTGAATTATCCGACGAAGTATTACTCGCCGGACAAACGTTGGAAAGTACGACGATATTTAATGAATTCGCGTGCCTAGCATTCGAAACCGTTCACCGCGAACAATAGCAATTAATGAAAGATCATTTCATCTACGCTGTTTATATTTCAGGTGTTCATGGATCAGCCATCCGGCAGCATCAACGTGAATTCGTGGTACTCTCCATCGAATAGTTATTTAACGGTGGCCAGTGGTAATCAGCCGATTGTGTGCGGCGAAAAGTATTCCTTCAACGTTATGTACACGGCGCCAAGCTACGACACGAACGAAGCGATTTCATTCTACTATTCGATTAACTCGAAGGGCGGTATCTTAATATACGGCCAAATAAAGCACAATCCTAATCGCGACACGATACTGGATTACTCGGAGTTTCGTAATTTATTCAATCCCGTGGAATTTACCACCAATGAAACTCGCAAGGGGCCCGTGGTGCATAGGTAAATTAAAGTTATATCATCGATCTGATTAATTCGTCGAATTTAATCGCATTCGGGGTTTAATCGTAATCAGACTACCGTCACGCGTTTTACAATATCGAGTTTTTTGCGAGAATTCGTCTCGTATATACTCGTAATGACTGTTGCCTAGGCAAATTTGATTTGAAGAACTCGCGGTTATACGAGAGTGTACTGTATTTTATTTTCTTCTTCTTTTTACCAGGTTTCCCTTAAGCGTGAAAATTACGCCAACAATGGCACCGGTCTCAGAACTGTTGCTCTATTACGTGAGATACGACGGTGAGATTGTTGCGACCACCTACACCATCGATGTCGGTCACTGTTTCAAGAACAAGGTAAAAACAGCATGGCACACCGACGTACAAACGCCAGGATCAACGGCGCAGTATCACGTTGAAGCCGCCCCGTGGTCACTCTGTGCAATATCAGCTGTGGACAAGTCGACCCTCTTCTTGAGCAAATCGAAATCCAACATGGTCAGCGCAACAAAAGTGTTCGATCAGCTGCAAAGATTCCATCCAATTGCGGAACCGCTTTCCATGTGGCATTGCAAATGTACGTTTTCTTTCTGACGCCTATAAATAGTGAAACAAAAAGGCTAAAAAAAGCTGATCCACGGCAAGTTCACGCTCGCGTGATTTAATTGCGAAATTGTAATTGTGCAGCGACGATAAAGGACTATGCTTTGAAACGGCAAAGAAAAAGAAGATACGCTAACGAGGGAAGCGTTACCTACGTGGACGTCATGCAAGCGTTTGTCGTGAGCGACCCTTTTCCTTTAAACATTCATTTGTTATCCGTTTCTTTCTCGAAATGTTATTCGGGCAATTGTTATTGGTTTTGCTTCCCGCAGGACTTCGGTGTGGTCGTAATGAGCGACTTGGTGTTGGAAACGAGACCGTGCCCGCCGTTCATATCGAACAAGTACAACGTATTCTCCATTCATAGTCTCTCGAACGTAATGAAGATATCGGAACACTTTGGCAAGTATTTACTCATTTGCTTTCGTTACCAGCAGGTTGTCCTCGATCAATTTCAAAATGTTTTTCTCCAAGCATATTTCATATATTTCCAATTGAATGCCGGCGGTACACTTCTCGTTTAAAGTGCGATAAATTGACCCCAAAATATCGTGCGTCAATTGCCCCATCATCATTGTAAAGGGAAGACCTCGATCTTCAGATCCATGGTGATTTGAATTATGGACAAAAGTTCTCGAGATCCGTACAGTCACTTGAATTTGTAGAATTGTCAAGAGCACAGTACCTCCACTTACCCACCACTTACACGATGTAAAAAAAATCGTAAAAAAAAATGAAGCAAAAGCCGTGAAAGTAGAGACATCACCCTTTAAAACGAGTTCAGGCAGACTGTCGCACGATTTTGTTTCACAAAGTTACAACAGTTCAAAGATCGACAATTTTTCGCCAAGAATTTAACCATCCTTGAATTTTGTGTACAATAACATTAATTGCGAATATTTATATACACGCATCCGTACATTCGTAACACTATGTTTTAAATACTGCAACAGAGTCCGCCGTGGCTGCTGCAGCCAGGTATCCAGAGGTAGATTACGTCGACGAGCTGCTGCACAACACTGAAACCCTTAGGTCGTACTTTCCTGAAACCTGGCTGTGGGAATTAATACCTACCGGGTATATTTCAATTATTGTTTACTTGTAACAACTGCTGAACTATGCTTGTAACGCCGCTTGTACTCACAGTCGACTCGTTCACAGAAACGAGGGGCTATCTCGAAGTATGCTACGAATCGCACCGCAAAATCGCATTTATATAATTGCAAATATAAAGCGCAGTATTGCAATTTCGCAGGAAGGAGGGCAAGGTGACCATAGAACGTAATCTTCCGCACACTATTACCGATTGGGTCGGCTATACGACCTGTATCTCGCCGACCCACGGTCTTGGAATAGCACCACCGACCACCATAACAGCTTTCCAATCGTTCTTCCTCGACTACAGTTTACCGTACAGCGTGAAACGCGGCGAGATCGTACATCTGAAGGTGTCCCTCTTCAATTACATGCAACACAGCTTGCCGGTAAGTACGTCGGGCAGGTAATGCAGTTCGGTGTTGGGCGTCGAAGAATTGAAACTTTTAATACGACAGATAGATCGATCAATTGTTCCGTTCGCTATAATTGAAAAGAATTAATCATCCAAATTGTATTCGATGCTTCTCGCGAAGCGCGACGCGCAATTGTTAATCGTTAATTGATTTCAATTTTGCCCAACACCGACACCGTCGAGTCTACAAATTCTACAAAGCACTCGTCAATTAAATAGTCTTACAGAGGCTCTCGAGTTATCGAGTATGCAACCGCGATAGAAATTGACAATACGACGAGCCGTTTCGTAATTCGATTCGTTCTATTTGACGCACAGGTCCGAATTGAGTTGGAAGATATAGATGGCATCGATCTACACCTGTCGGAGCCGAAAGTTACATTTTGCATAAAACCGAGGGACAGTGTCGTTCACGATTACGTATTGAAACCACGGGTGATCGGCGAAGTGAACATAACAGTCACCGCTTTTATAGACAACGATTATCCTGAATCGTGTGGACCACAGAGCTTCGTCTCTATGCGGTGAATAATAGTTGAAATATAATTCAAGTACACTGGCATACTAAATTAAGGGGCCACTACATTTTCGATGCCAAAAATCGCCGTTCTTTGAACTGCTGCAACTATGCGAAGAAGAGAAAAATCGCGTATAGCACGAATTTCCTAATCGTCCTAAAAAATTGTTCGGCAGTGTACATTGAAATACCGATGCGAAGTACCGATAAGGTATTCAGTGTCGTGCATAAAACAAAAATGAATTTCGAATCGTTTTCATGTTCAAGGGATACAATTGTTAAACCGATCCTGATTCTACCGGAAGGTTTCCCAGTGGAAGAGACAAAGTCGATGTTAGTTTGCCCAGTGGATTTCAATGAAGATTCGAAGTTCGTCTGGGAATTGCTTCTGCCAGAAGATATAGTGCCTGACAGTGAGAGAGCGTACTTAAATCTGATAGGCGATGTTTTAGGTCCGGCGCTCGATAATTTAGACAAACTCGTACAATTGCCCAGAGGATGTGGTGAACAGAATATGATATTGCTTGTGCCGAATATACATGTGATCACGTACCTGGACGCGATCGGTGTCGATAATCCGTCGCTTCGCGCCGAGGCGACTAAAAATATGGAAAAAGGTAGATACATGATTATCGTGACGTTCATATAGTTTCGTTAATTTTGATAATTTAGATAATTGAATATTTCGATTTGTACACATTGATATATTTATTTTAACAGGATATCAGAGAGAACTAAATTATAGACAATTCGATGGATCTTACGCCACGTTTTCGGGTGGAAAAAGCTCCATATGGCTGACGGCATTCGTGTTAAAGTCCTTCGCTCAGGCGCGGAATTTCATTTACATCGACGAACGAGATCTCGAATTGACCGCAAATTGGATCATGGCCAAGCAATTGGACAACGGTTGTTTCCCCGCAATAGGCAGAGTTTTTCGGAAACAGATGATGGTTTGTTAGACGGTTTACAATACGAGACCGAGACTATTGAGTCATCCTGCGAGTAATGACATTTTTTCGGTATATTATATTGGATGAATTGAGCATTCATCTGCTGGTAATTAACAATACGTATTTAATAACTTTTAACGCCACATTGACGGAAGTTTCCCATTTAAAGTAGTATAGGTAGTATGACGAGTTCCGCCGTTTTAAAGCTCATTGCTTATGGGATGAAACGATATTTAAGCTCCAGATGAAGCAACTCGCCGCCACGTGATTTATCTGTGTCCTCTTCGTTATACAGGGTGGTCTTGACGTGTACGGCGGTTCGCCAACAGCATTAACAGCCTACATTTTACTATCTCTGCTTGAGTCTGACGTTCCTTTACCGAGGTCCCTGGTTAACAACGGTCTGAAATGCTTGGAAAAAGGGATTGCCAACGGTGACGCGAGTACATACACTATGGTTCTCACTACATATGTGTTAGCGTTATCAGAACATCCGAAAGCGAATTCCACCATGAAATCGCTGATGAACATCGCCACACGATCTAATGTACGAATTAAACAGAAGCGAACGCAACCAAAATATAGTCCAGTTTAACATTGTTCGCTTCATGTATATAGGGCGAACCAAGAAACGTGAACAGCTCGTAATTATCCCGTTGTTGGTGAGCGGATCGAAAATTCGTTTTCTCGATATAACATTTTTCAACGAGAACAATTCAGATTTCTATATAAAAGACTGAGGAGAACACTGTAATACAAAACACTAACAACGGATGGTAACGTAATTGTAAGCTGATTACGTTTATATTAAAAGAATTTTAGTAAAATCGGAAACTCTCTGTTGCTGTTATAGAATCTCGTCTGGTGGGAAGACAAGACTAAGCCTTCGACTGGTTTGAGCATCGAGTTGACCGCGTACGCGATCCTTAGCTTGTTAAAGCTGAAAGGCGAACAGAATATGATCGACGCATTGAAGGCTGTACGTTGGATATCGAAGCAACGAAATGCCCAGGGTGGTTTCAAAGACACCCAGGACACCGTCATCGGACTGGAGGCCCTGACGATGTACGCCGTGGCTGTAAACCACCGTGCCACCGATTTGTCCGTTGTCGTCACCGCCACAGAAGTGGACTACATCTACAGATTGCACGAGGCAAATCGCATGGTTCTCACGCAAATTCGTTTGCCTGTTCTTCCGACTGTCGTCGAAATTTTCGCGGAGGGCGAGGGCTGCGCTTTAGTGCAGGTAAGAGCAAAGCAGGTATATGCGATATACGGGGTGAGTCGCGTAACTTGCGTACCTCAAATAACTTTTTAGTTGTGCTTGAGGCGAATAATTGTTGAACGCAAAAGTAACCAACTTTTGCGTGTGTGATTTGCGTGAATGCAGTGTATCGGGGGCGGTATCGTGCGGGTTACTTAATTTTTTTTGTGATAAATGAAAGGATATATTTTTCTGGCCGCAAATTGAAAAATTATTAAATTTTGAGTAGAAAAGTAGAAAACTTCATATCCCGGTCGACATATCTTAAAATATCTCCTTAATCGCTGGGTTTAGGATCAACATAGGTTTATACTTTTCTGCGTGAAATTTAATATTCTTTCGATCTCCGGTGAGGAAAATATATACTTCCATTTGAGAAAACATAGTTGACCTTCAAATTTCCTAAACGCCTGCACTAATATAAAAGTCACGTGCACCGCGCGATACGGCCCCTGATACCCTGCAACTTTTGTACTTAACAATTTTTGATTGCAATGATCGTTTAAAAGTTATTTTAAATTAATCACTTCTTCTCTTCTATTACACCAATCTACGAAATATTTCGTATTTTCATGTCACACTTCTAATTCTACTTTTTATGCTGAATTTATATATATATGCGAATTCAGTAATCGTTAAGTAACAACAAAGTACTAATCATATAAAAACGATGGGCGTTGGGAACGATATGATTGTAAATTTTGAAGTGATTTTGACAAAAGTCTTGTTCACCAGCGATTATTAATTATATTCGTCGTTAATCGTCTGCGAGGATGAGACTATATATTCGTTGTGTTCCGATTTCAGAGTAATATTAAATATAACATTCATCGTACCACTGGCTCGGAGGCTTTTGATATCGCTGTGGGTGCTCGATCTGCATCCAGAGAGAACGAATGCTCGTTGCAAGAAATTACAGTCTGCGCCCGTTATCAATTGGCCGACGAGGAGAGTAACATGGCTTTGTTGGAAGTTGGAATGATTAGTGGTTACGTGCCGGATCGAGAGAGCCTGCATTCCTTATTACAACCGTCTTCACGTAAATTCATTGTATCCTCTATTAATCATTTGCAATCGAAGGTCTTTTTTCTCGTATAGGGAAATTCAATTGAATTAAGTTCAAATAAATTTTAAAATTCATTTGTTTTATTATTGTTTGTTTTATTGAAAATTTCTTTATACTATTTTAGGGAAAAGATATCTGTTAATAGAGAAATTATTAGCGGCCTTCAATCGCCATTCGATTCTTTTTTGTTCTTGTTAAATCAAGTGGTGAGTGAAAATCGCCCTTCGACTGCAAATAATTATAACTTGTAACGTTGATACGATATTAGGAAAAACGTTGTTCAATAAATTACAGGGGTGAAACGCTTCGAGGATGGCCAAGATATGGTGACTGTCTACTTCGATAAATTGACCAGCCAAAAAACCTGTGTCTCCTTTAAAATAATAAGGGAGTACGTTGTCGATCGTCTTGAACCGGCGAACGTTAAACTTTACGACTACTATCAGCAAGAACTTACGGTGTCCAGTGTAAGTTCGATCGATTTCTCATTACCGTCCTAAACGTATTATAAAATGGATTAGACCGATACGCAACAGTCAACGCAATAATCAATGTTTCAGAGTTACAAAATCGCGTCGATTTGCAGCAGCGCCGATCCAATCGAGGAACAGGCACCGACAAATATCATGAGCAAAACGAATCTGAAGAGTTCCTTCTCATTAGACTCCTCTTTTCTTGTACTAGATCATCAATTAGAAACACCTGATGGAATGGAGGGACCGATTCCAGTTTACATGAAACCGAACACGTTCGATTACAAAATGGATACAACATTCACTACAAACGGAATGCCCGATTCTACACCGATGATCCCAATAGAGGATCGTACTGTGTTACCTGTGCAAATCGAGGAACAAGAATTCCACCAGGTGTCTATGAAATTGTCGCTTCTGTACCGAAATGCATACCTACAGAGCCGTTCCTGGGTCGTTGGCAGCTCAGGTGCAAGAACAATACCGCCGCCCATATTAATTTAATATTAGTTCAAATTTGGAGTATATTAAACGGTCTACGGGCGTCCAGCTGCCAGGGCACCTTTTGCACCACCGTCAGGAACGGTTCTGCCTACAGTAATAAATCTTTTTTGGCGACGACTGCGCGTCGCACAGGGACACTATTTTTACGCTTAAACAGTGGCGGCTCGCGTATAAGCACTGTGGAACTGCAGCCACTCCCTATTTCCGCTTGATATTATCGATAACATTTAATATAATGAGTCTTTTTTTCTTTAAGTCTTTCTTTATACTTGTACAATATATAATCCTGAAACTTAATGCCAGTAGCCCAGTTTATGGAAAAGAAAATTTACTGGAGCAGCACCCCCGCTAATTTTAGCTACGAGCCACCACTGCGTTTGAATATTAAAAATCGTCGTCTCACTTAGACAACTCTAACGCAAAGATGAAACTGACCTTTTTTATCGCACTTACTTTATTTACGAAAAATTGGTTAAAACATTGGTGAAAGTTTGGAGTGACGAATGGGACCAAACACGAGATAATTTCTGATGAATTACACGAACGTGTTGCAATATAAAGTAAATATTTCTGTCTCAAAACTTTCGACAATGCATTAATCGAACTTCCGGAACACGATGTGTAAAAGGGACAAGTCTTTATCGTTGCATCAGCGTTGTCTGCTACGAGGCTGCGTGGACTAGATTTTATCGCGACTACATGAAAGATTTATTCCAGTAGGAAAAGAAGCAGCCTCGCATATTCGTTGACTATTGTATGAAATAAATAAAAAAAAGGGAGAATATACCTCTAAAATAGACCATTTTTTACAGGAGGAATCGGACATCGAGATCAAGAATACTACAATAAACACGGAGACGAATATTCCGTGTAAGGGAATGTATTTTACAATCTACAACAGTTACACGTACAAGTATTGTTTTTCGCGTTACATGTTACTTTTCCTTTTTCTCTTCAGCGCCAACAGGGGAGAGACAATCTTGTCCGCTATGCATGGACAATTTACCGGCAGACTTCAGCAATATTTATTGTTCAGCAAGTACCGCGGTTAAAGTAGCGATCAGACGATCGCGCAAAGCGAGACTTCTGCTCGACTTGCATCCATCCCACGAAATACAACGTCTTCGTCTGCTGCTGGAGCTCACACTGAATACGAATTGCTCTTGTTCACCCTTGGATACCCGTACGTAAATGTTTCGTCGTGTTTAGAACGGCGCGTTACAATTACAACGTCGACAAGTTGAATCGTCGTGCGCCTGAATAATCGATACAGGATAATAAACGCGCACGGTGTTTCACAATGTTTCTCTGTGTAAAAAAATATTCCTCTTGCAGCTGGAAGTTTCGCGTTAATCGTAAACAAGGATAAAGATTTTCTTGCGTCCGGTGAACATAAGCAAACGTTGAACGACGCGTTTTACATATACGGTTTACCATTGATCAGTGGTGTACCATGCAAATTGGCGGAGGCACGAGCCACCTGTTCGAACGAGGAGAACATACAGTGCAACATACAGGATCCCCTGGTTTATAGTTGAACGATCGACAGACTCGAATTTTCTTTCTTTTTTTGTTGTCGTTGTTGTTGTTTTTAGCGCTTAATGCACGAGAATATTTGAAAAATAAACGAGAACGGTAAGGGCGAACTCCGATTAGAAAGATGTCGATGTTCTCTTTTTGTGAACTTATTTGCGCAGGGTATATACATAATTCATTCTTTCGTGTATTTTTTTTTTCTATTTTATCTACAAGTACGTTTTTATCATTGTAAGTGATCATAGAATTAGTTAACGCGCGTATTTGACTGGGAACATGTAAGTGATCATTCGTCGTTGTAAATTAATTAACCGGGGAATTATAGTTTCTACTTTTTCACCTTTTTTTTTTCATTCTCTTTCATGGAATCGACTCGATTGTAAATAAAGTGTACGACGCAGACAAATTGATTGACTTACTCGTCACAATAATACGCACAGAATATTGGTTGTTTCTTTTTTTTGTTACGTTTTTATTCATCATATCTTTGTATCTGATTTGCTACTGAAATAATTATTATAAATTAACAATCACCTCTTGAACTTTTACTACATTACATATTACTTTTATTACTGAATATCTTTACGGCTATCTATTTCATTAATACGGCTCTGTTTTTTTTTATTTATTTATTTATTATCGCACTAGGTGTGTTTGTCATTTAATGCTGATAGAATTGACACATCTTTCACCTTTTTGTGTATTTTCTTTTGTTCGTTTTATTATCTGCAGAATTATACAGCATACTCATGATAACGTTCGCTATTGTTTTTTAAATTTTTTTTCAATTTTTTTGATTAGTACGCGCTATCCACTACGAACACCAATGTTTCAGCATTAAATATCAAATCGGAATCAGCTCTGCAAGTGTGTGCCAACTATTATCCGTCTTTGTGAAACGGTAAAATACTTTCATGAAATAAATAAACTAGAAAAAGAAGGAAAAACCTATCTGTATTACTCGCTAGAGAAACTGCTCGTTGCGCGGCGCTTTCACTAAAGTAAAATACAAAATCTAACCAGTATCAGGAATGAAAGGAACGTCTGTTGAATGGTTTTTATAGAAATTGGCAGTAGCGTTTTCATTTCAGTCGGCGTCATTTCACGGATTTCATTTCCACCCGGTAAAACGATTACTCTATCTATGCCTACAGATATTCATCTCAAAGGGTACACCCCCTAACTATTGTTCGTTATAAATAAATTATACGGTACATATCTGGACACCAGAGCCGGTGCGTATCAGAGGAGGAACCAATCAAAGGTACAACGAAAGGTTGCAACGTCTTCTGCATAACAAGATACGGACTTAATATCAGTTTTACATTATCGTATTAAAAAGTGAACCATTTGCAACAAAGTAATTTTTAGCGTTGGATAAATTTCAAACTAGAAACGTGTAAAATATCTTTTTGCTTTTTTTTTGTAATGAACTTTATACACTCTCGCTCCCGGGGTCCAGACATGTAATTATGGACATTAACCGTCGGACAACAAACGGTTCGAACGATCGCACTTATTTTTACTCGTGTTTATTATTTTTTCAACAATATTATTATAGAAGCGAAACTTCGCAATGCGACGACCGGGTTCGAGGAGACCCAGGCGCCCTTTGGCCGAGGGTTAATACGGCGCATATTCACCGGGTGATTGAAATGAACGAAACGAGACGAATACGATTGACAATATTTCGTTACACCGGGATCATCGTTTGCATCGGTTCAAATAATTATGCGTTCGAAGGGTGTGCAGATTCGTCGTTATCAAGTCATCGGTGTTTAACGCGACAGTAATTTCGTTTTTCCCCGCCGATCTGAGACACACATACACGTTTACTTTGAATATTTACTGATATTGGAACAGCATTGCCCAGGCAGAACATTAAGTACTGGGACGAAATGTTGGCCCAATATTTGACGGAAATGTCGGTGAGACTTGTAATCGGCAGTAAAATGCTTTAAAACGCTTTTTGGGACGCGTGCGATTTTTGGCTTCTCGTTTTTTTTATTAAATACGCATATCCCAGCGGCCTTCGCACACCGTTGCGAATGTCGATGTTCATGAAACAGTATTTTTTACAATCACTTATTCTAATATGAAACGAACAAAAAAAAGAGAAGAAAACACGACAATACGAAAATTCTGATATGTAGCGTGAATAATAGAGAGGAAATGTTTTAATGGTAACACCGAAGGACAGTCCATTGATACTCGTATCTACGAGTACGCTTCTAAATTGACAAATAAAAGATACGAACAGTTTACGTACGAAGATAAATTGATAAAACTTAAATGAAACTACCACGCTAGATAGATAGATAGAAAAGTTTTCCGCGATGCAAAAGTCGATTTTACAAATATATCTTCTTATCGCGATAAAGGAGTAACAACGTAGTAATACTGTAGTCTTGGGTAATATAATATTGTTAACATCAATATTGGTGAAACGTTCAACGATACAGGAGATCTTTTTATGGATATTAACGGGCCAATATAAAAACTAATTCTACAGATTTGGTTCTACCTGGGCAGTTAATACTTATTATACGTTCACGTTCAAATTTCGTCACACCAAGTAGTATCGTGTGGCTTGACAGATGCTACTATTAGAACCTGTGCCCGGACAGAGCACAATACTGAGTGAGAAATAAAAGCGCTTATGAAAGAAAAAATTACAGCGATATGCTTGTGCGCTTTCTATGTGAAATTGAAAGACAGGTAATGCAGGTAAACTTAATAACTGTATCTAAAGTAATGATATATTAAGACACGAGCTCTATATTAAATTATATACGTAGATTGTGTATCGTTTTTCTTTTCTTCTTCGTTAAGTTAAAAAAAAAAAGTACAGCCAAACAAACGTAAAGCATTAAATTGTTATTAAAGATATTATTAAATCAGTCAGGTTTCCCGTTTAGCACTGGCAAGCATCGGGCAATTAGTATCGAACACCAACTAAACGTAACTAGAGTTGAAATAATTTATAAATATACTACTTCAGTTTATAAATATATTATTTAAAATCTTACTATCCTTACTTATCAAATACACGTACGGTATATTATATAATTCGAGCTGTCCAATTTATATAATTAAGATAAGTTGTTTTTGTTCTTTATCTTCGTACAGATTTAACATATATAATATTACATTATAACACGCATTAAAAGATATTATTTAAGGATGGATTTAATATAGAGCTTGCCTTTTTTTCTACATAGCTTTAACCAAACTAATCATGATACTAGCGGATTCATGTAAAGATTTACTTTGCTCTCTTCAGTTAGACAATCGTGCACCGAAGTGCAAAGAAATTGATTATAAATTATCAAGTATATATTTATATTTATATATATATGTATATATGTACGTTTTTAAAAGTACATTTATATACGATCCATCGTGTTGACAGGCGTCCATTTCAATTGGCGACATAAACACGTTGTTGTTTGATTTCGATTGTTACGAAAATCGTAAATGCAACTCAAATGCATCAGACAGCAGAGGAACTTACACGAACGTCGGTATCATATAATACTCAATAAATTTTAGGTGCGGAACGATCATTAATGGGGCCGCTGGTTTTTCTCAAAGGTGTACCCTTTCGTATTTGATCCATTAATGAATCCCTAACTTGCAACGGATCCATAATAGGCACACGATTGCCCATCATACGTCTCACGCTAGCCGATCTACTCGTTGCATTGTTCCCCTGCGAGTTTTGCTGCTGCTGAGCTAATTTAGCGTTCAACGTTTCCAAAAAACCTGACGAGGTCTTAGCATTTTTGCTCATCTGTTGTTCGATCGTGTGTTTCCTGGTCGATTTTGGGCTATTGCTAGCGTTGCTACCACTCGTAGAATTGTTACCGGCGCTATTAATTAGCTTGGCACTGAGAACTGCCATAAAGCTTTGACCAACCCCTCCTGGGCCTTGTCCATGCATATTTACAGCCGTGTTAACCGTTGTCAATTGTGTCGTTGTCGAGCCACGTTCTTGAGAGCCGGAACGAATCGTTGCACATGAACGTTCGACGCTCGATCGTGTTACTTGTAATACAGTATTATGCGGCAATGTAGCAGATGTATTATTATGCGATTGTGCCTGTCCCGTTGCCTTCCGCAATAGAGAAGGGCTAGCAGGAGTGTGGCGTAATTCTGTAAGGGTCCTTACTGTTTCTGATACTGAGATAGATCTACAATATGAAATATATATATATGTATATATATGGCATTGCGATAACGATCCACGTAGCCCATAAATATTTCACATCAATAGATATAGAGAAGAAGAGAAGAATACAAGGAATTGTCCCCCTACCGCTGAGGTGTAGGACTGGCTGTGGGTGAAGAGCCTTCCAGCAAAAATGCCGGCGGTGGTGGAAGATTTTCTGTTTCGTCACAAGTGTTATTGTCAGTGCGTTCATCGTTAGAACCGGATGAAGGATTATTGAACGTGGCAGTTATTATAGTGGACGTACGCCTCGTTGGCGGTGGCGGTTTGTTTGCCTGCTGCATCGAGCCTCTACGAACGGTTAAAGTAGACGCAGCGCCAGGCACGTTCCAGGCATTCTCATTCTGATTTTGTAGCGAATGAGAATGCGGTATAGTGGTCTGACTTCCGTAACCGCTGCTAGATTCGATACTGGACTCCGATGTTTGACTCCCACCATCTTTTTCCGTTATTTCAGTCTGCAAACACGGCCACGCGTAAATCATACAATTGTACATCTTTTGCATGCTAGTTTAACGAGTACAAAGGGCAACCGAATTATATTGAGGCCAACGTACTTGAATTAATTAACCACTAAAGATACATCGAAAAGAATGAAACTTGGCTATATTATGTGGTTCTAATCATTTTTATCATTCACCGTACGTTACAGTGCATACCTTTTCAGTTCCCGGGGCCGATAGGGATGCAGGTGGTGGCGGTAAAGGTAGTTGCATCTCTTGAGCACGGCTTGCGGCTAGATTTGCCAATTCGTGCATGTTCACGTACATTGGTTGTTGTAGTTGATGACTTGCTAATTCTGTGTTACATCATATTCACACGTTACACGATGCATTTTTAAACATTCATGTAATCAAGGGGGTATTTGTGTCTTTAACGTTTTCTTTTTGAATCGAATTCTGGCATATCCTCTGACACAAATACCCCCTTAACATAGAGTAATTTAGACCTTTTGCTAAATGCGCCGGAAGCGGTAACTTAGGTTTGCCACGTGGACTTCCAGGTGGATCATTTTTCATTGGAACTGTTGGTCGTTCTAAACTGGAACATCTGTTCGGTATAGGGGGGCGATTACTACTACCATTATTTCTACGCAATTGCACTCTCGATGCTTGCTGATTAGAGGAAGAACATGAAGAGGAAGAAGATACTGGAGAAGCAGGTTGACTATGGCAACAACCGCTATTATTATCTGGAGCTTGGAATGTGTAGACGCTGAGTGCTGGTCTTTGATGGCCTTTCTCATATGCTACAATGATAATCGATATTACAATTACACGTAAAATGAACGAATAGCGTTTCTAACGAATCTTAATAACAGTGCTCGCGGCTATCGTTACGATAATTGAATTCAAATGATCTTACCAGAAGAGATAGTGTGCGGCCGTTCGTTGATAGTGTTCTGATTTTGCCTGTCGAATTGAACCGATGTTTCCTGCAAGTCAGGCCAAGTAGCAGTGGTTACGGGTCTTGTTGCAGTACAACCAGTATTTTGATTAGTTTGAGAAGACACATTCGATACCTACGACAACACAATTGAACTTCAACGACGTAACAACGGGGCATTCGGTTTCATCAATGAACGCACAACGTTGCTATGTCAGCGTTGCGTATAATAAGAGAGAACGTGAAATGCTAGGGCAGGCAAAACTAGTTTCTAGCAACCTTACCTGATGTTCAGTAATTGGTTGTGTGTACAGTGTGTCCTGTGAAGTGAAGCCAGAGTCGCGGGAACTACCGTTTGCCAAACGGCGCAGAGTCATCATACCACTGATGCTGGAGGGCCTGACGCCAACAGGCTACAACGAGTACAACATCGACTACCACATACACTAAGCTCATGATGCCAAGTGGCGTTGTTCATGCTATAATCTACAAGCGACTATCTGCTTAGAATGCGGCCAGTGCATAAACGAATGCAACTAATGGTGCCATGCACTATAAAGGCTGAGACATTCTTAACTCTTTTCACTCGAGGGTTGTTTCTGGTCTACAGAAGTGGAAGCTCGAGATAGATTAAATGTAAAACAATGATATTAAGGACCATGCTGTCCCACGAATTGCGCGTACACAGACGGAGCATCCAAAAGATAAAAAGGAAACATATCTATTGACAGAAATATTACTGTCACCTCTCCCCAGTCAGTATACGAGGTTTTTGTGCTTAACGGAATTGGCGGGTAAGAGTCATCCATCGAGTGCAAAAGGTTAATAAAATAATTAAGTGGAACGGAGTGGAAAACATCCTGCTGGAATTGTTACCTGCGACAACGATCTGTGCCAAGGATGTCCAGAGGGGCTTGGATGACTTTTGCAAGAGCCGCTGCTGCTACTTGTTAAAGAACTGATTGAACACATTGAACTTTTCCTTGATCCAAGAGACAGAGACGGGCTCGATGGAGGCGTAGCTAGTGACCACTGGGTAACATCGCAACCCTTTATGTCCGATATCACTTGTTCCGATGCGGGTGGCAAATGATGCGGAGAGGCTGCGTGTCGTTCCAATTGATCAGAAACCTCTTGAAGGTGGGTCAGTTCCATTAGCATTGCAATTTCTTCGTCCTACGTTTTTCGGGATTGGTATTAATAGTATCATTTAAAAATTATAATCGTGAATTATTTTAGGGATTGCAATTGTACTAACGAGGACTGGTTTTAAAAATCTCGCCAGAAAACAATATCTGCCTCTCTCTTCGAGAAGCGCAGCACGAACGGCCTTTCTTTCTGTCTCTTCTAAACTTAAACGTTTCTCTTGTACCACAGCAGCTGAAGATTCCAACATTCTGTTCAATTTAATATCTCCAGACGACGGACCATGTACTTGCGACTGTCCTTGCAAGTGTTGACCTTTACGAGCCTTTTTCTTTTGCAGACGTAACGTGTCTGTAGATCGTTTTCTTAACTCTGTTTTTGCTTTTTTGTACTCTGAAACGGAAATAATTTCATGGACATTATACTACGTTCCAGAAGACTATCAATAATTGCATTTAAACTTTAATTGTTAATATAATAGCGGAGTTGCTAGTAATCGAGTTATATCAACTCACCTTTGGCATGTTCTTTGTCTAAATTTATTAACGATTTTTTCCAATCTTCTAATTTTTCTTGAAGAGGTAAAACCAAGCAATCCATGATTGCGCTAATAGAAAACCGATTGAATGAGTATTATTGATATCGGAGGAAAAGGCAGTAAAAATTATGGAAATACAAGTAACAATAATTACCTGGTGAATGATTTCATGCGTGTCTCCACTGCCTTATGTCTGAGACATATCCGAGTTAAAGCAGTTCCAATTTCTTTTGTTGCGCCTTTGTTTACAAAAACGTTTACAATTTATTAACAATAAAAACAACTTGCAATCGTATTATGTGAGAACAGACTATGTTGCACAGCCAAATACTGAGCCATGTACAATAAATATAGGTAGTGCGTATAGTAATTTACCTCTTGCGCTAGTCGCAGCATCTGCAATCTTTTGAAACGTTTCAAGATATGCAGAAATAGCTAAGATGGCAGCCCTAAAAGATATGAAAAGAATAAAATTAAAACCAGGATATGCTTGTACCATTAACAATTATTTAATACAATAAGTATAGAAACCTTATTAAGAAAGTTATATCCACAATATTATAGTTATTATTATTACCTCAAACATGAATGTAATTTGCTTGCTTTCGAAATCAAATCTTCCCATAGTGGTGCTCCATTCTAAAAAGAAAGTACATTTTTAAGTAGCCTTTTTTCCTTTGCAAAAATATTAAAAAATATCACAAATATTTTACATATTTCATTTCTCTCAAAAATTCTAGTTTAACGATAATACAAGATATACGGCATTGAATGCAATGCGTAATGCAATCACATACGCCTACCTATCTTTCATGATTAGATAATTTTACACACTAGCTACCGTATTTCTTCATTCCTTACTGACTATTAGAAAAAAATATATAAAATATGGAAATTAAAAAAAAATGTATTTATAAACTTCGACCCAGTAAACATTTCGAAGAAATTATTGCCTTTTCATACATATGTATACGTTTATTATGCATCGCCCTTGTTATTATCGTCGAACATAATTTCATCCAAATAAAGCAGGTGCAATTATTTTCACAGAAAAAGCACGTAAAATCATTTCTGATATGTATCGCGAAAACTGGAACAAGTGTAAATTAGCTTTCGTCCTCGTTATCGTATTAAAGTATCTCAATGGTTTCGGAGAATAATTTTCAGAATCAGGACAATGGAACTCTATTTTAACCGTACAATGAAAAGAAAGAAATGAAAAATATCAACGGAAGCAATATATTACGATATACAATGTCAACGATGTGGCAATATTTACGAAACGTGTAAATACACGTAACAAATGACATTGCGATCGACGAACGCGCATTCCACCTGCATCGTTATTTGTGCAAAATTACACGGGCCATGTATACAAAAGAAAAGGAAATGATGCAAAGAGACAAAAAGGAAAAGCAAAACGCGGACGTCGTTCGAATACGGATAAAGTATCAAATGTTGACAGTGGCGACCATTACTTACCTTCATGTCAGTTATAATCTGTTGAAAGAGTCCACCTAAAGCACTGTACTCTCTCTCGATCGTTGCATCCATCTTTGACAGTGTCCGAATTATTATTATTATTATAATTATTATTATTTCCGTTTCTTCGTTTTCCTTATCTTCTCCTCACTTGGCCCCGATAAAGTTCTTCCGCATTAGAAACGTCGAATCGTTCACTTCTTATCATACGTGTAGAAATATACAACATTCCCGTATATGTATCGATAATTCGTACGATTCGCCATTTTCGTAACCAGAGATGACAAGTTTCTTCCTTTTTTTCCTTTTTTCTAGTTAAGAAACACACAGAAAAATAGTAGCAACACCAAGTCTATGTCTGCCTACGTTTTCACTGCAATATATCTATATATATATATATATATATATATATATATATATATATATATATCTATATCTATATCTATATATATAGAGATATATATATATAACACGTATATATGGTATATAGTATGTATGTTGCGATAGATATCAAACGAACCGATTTCAACAATCGAGCAAAGTCACTTGTGATAATGTCACTGATATTCGTGAACGACAGATACGATATATCATAACACCAATTAGTTTGTCAAGGGAGATTTGTAAACATTAGGGACGGGCTCTCGCAACGTAACACAGTCATACAGACGAGCAAGTATGACTCGCGTCTGCGTCGATTCTTGTTTTAGCCGCAGTGTATATACCTTGTGTGTATGTATCCCGTGCCCCCTACGACGACCCCGTTACAGAACTTCAAATTGAGGATTCGGGGTACATCTAATCGTTACTCAGGGTAACGGCTCTCTTTACCCCTTAGACAATCACTTCCGGACTGTCGACTACTGAAAGAGGACATCCTGCATCATTGCTCGCTTATTCTGATTGGTTATCCAGTACGGTTATAGGGAAATAGTTTAGTACATTTAGATATATGTCTACGTATTATCTGTTTATTATTGTTCCTAGATTAGAGAGATTGGAAAAAAGGGGAAGAGATTTTTGCGCTATATACGAGAGATCGTAAAACTAGAGGGAGACAATTCTCGATTGTTGTAACTTATTTTTGAAATACAGTAAAAAGAATAGTAGAATGAGCGTTGTGTTGCGGCGTACTGAATCGTTGTATGACATGCTGTTTGAACAATTTACAGAATGGTTTCAAACGATCGTGAATATTTTTAATCTCGTTATTGCCATTGGATTTGTAGCATTTCTTTCGTATATATTCTATCGAATTTATGGTAGATGTATTTAAAAAATTTGAAATTTTTTATATTTAAATCTGTAATTGAATAATGTTTTAACAGATTAAATTATACGTGTATTGTGTTGGAATTGCAGAGGGTCGTTGTAAAAGATTCAAGAACGAATTAACATATAACTTGTTAGAACTTCAAAGATTTAAGGAATATCAACGTTTATCCATACGTGAACGAAACATAATCAGTCACAAAGATATGTTAAAAACACTGGAGCAAGCTGCTGATGTACATCACCTTTCTCTTTTATTAAACATTATTTTGGAGCCTAAGTCATTGTTAAAAATGATATTAATATATACAAAATTTTCAAACGCAATAGCTATACAATTCCCTCAATTATATATATCTGATTATGTTCCACGAAGTTAAATATTCATACAATGTTTCTTTTAGGAATGCTATAAAATGTCTTATGCTTTAAAATGTATCGACATAGTAGTTAACTGTCCACAGTTATTAAATGTAAAATCTCTGCCCAGTGGTATTACGCCTTTCCATAGAATTTGCCTTCAAGGCAACAAATCATTGATCACTTTTATGTTAGCAAAAGGTATGTACATAAGGAACAGAAACGTATCGGTCAAATTAATTTCTTTGTGACTGATCAAATTATATCCTCGTATGTTGCCACTAAATTTACATAGGCGCGGATCCTACTATCACAACTACAACAGGAGAAAATGCTTTGTCTATGGCAATTAACTATTTTCTTAATAATCCGAAGGACAATGATTTTTCTTGTCTCGATACACTCGTAGGATATGGTTAGTTATTTTCCTTAATTTTTAATTTATAACATTAACTGCACACACTTTTTAAGTATAATAATATTTTATGCCTCTATAGGATGCAGTTTTAATTCTCAAGATAAATGTTATAATCGTCTTTTAGAAATGGCGCATAGTATTAACCATGGGAAACTATTGCAATGGTTAATTGTACATCAGAACGTTTCGACAAACCAAATCTTGCGTTGCTCTTCCATGCCATTGATAATGAAATGAATAGCATATAAATTTGAGTAATGAATCATACTTATACTATAATATTAATTTCATTTTATGTAGTAGGGTAGACAGGAGAGAATCATCTGTTACAGCATAGAGTGCTCTCAGCAAGTAGGGAGAAATTGTTTGTTTGTTAATTCAATGTTGTAACATACAGTGCTCTTGTGTTTATTAGCTTGAAAATTTTAAACTGCATCGAGTCCCCTGTGTTATCCAGCCTCTTCAGTCTCCCATACATATAATATTGCACAAATTAGTAATTTAATAATAACATTCAGTTTTCAGAAGCGTAATGCGAGTTGCAATATAATTATATGCAACACACACACACACACACACACACACACACACACACATATTCGTAATACCGTATAAATTTCCCATTCATGGTTGAAATTACAAACTCAAAATATAGTACAAAATAAAGAGTATATTTACATACATATGTTATATTTAATTATACACATATATAGTTGTTACAATGATGTTATAATATATTATAATATAATAATATATTAATATATATATTATACACACTATTATATCATACACATGCACCTTTCGTCGCGCGCATACCGATTCGAACAAACCTGAGAAACAATGATAGTAAAAAAACCTTAAGTGATAAGAGATAATAAGTATTCGTTCCGCACGATATGTTACATAACAAGACGTACAATAAATGTGCAAAAATGTTAATGAATGCAGTATGACACGTATCATGCGTCACTTCATAGACTCAAAGTATCATCAGAACGAGAAGGTTATAATTTAGAGAGGTCTATCGTTTCACACAATGGCAAACACGGGCTTGTTAGTATTGACAAATCCAGCAAAGGTAATAAAATTGTTGCCGATTATACAGAAACATGTGTTCAAGACTTTGTACATTCAATATTTCCCGGAAAAGTGTACTTTTCTTCCATACAATAACACGATTACGAATGCTCAATGGAAAGCAACTCGCTTCGTTCAAACAATTTCCAAGATTTACATCGATACGTCCACGATATCTGCTCGACTCGATGTTCGAGTGTTACTCACAAACATAAAAAGTCCCGGTTTGTCAGTAATAAATACGAAGAAACCTGTGGAGATTGTTATTTTTGATGAACTTTGCAGTAAAAAGGAAGCGAATACGTTCATACATGATTGTTTAGCCAATTCTTCTATAGGCTGTAGTTTTGTAACTTTTAATGACGATCATAAAGTGGATAAAACGAATGTTGCGACACAGTGCATTAACGAAGAGAAGATGTACAAGAATGTAGTAGTCGGTGGCACTTTCGATAGGATACATAATGGTCACAAAATATTCTTAAGCGAAGCCGTAATGCGATGCACGGAAAGACTTACAGTCGGCGTAACAGATACGAATATGTTGTCCGGTAAGGGTATAGAGTATTTAGATTAGAAGGATAATCATTTTTGTATTATCAAAAGTTGAAGCAGTTGATATTTTTATTAACGTGATAAATTAAATTTTCAGCAAAGTTATTATGGGAGATGATAGAACCTTGTGCCACAAGGATATCAAATATTAAAGACTTCTTAGGAGATATAGATTCGACATTAATGTACAACGTTCTGCCGATCACTGATATGTACGGGCCAACTAAAGACGATCCAACATATGAAATGATAGTAGTCAGCGAAGAAACAAAACGTGGTGGAGATAAAGTAAATGAAATGCGTACGAGGAACAATCTAAATCCATTAGACATTCACGTTGTGAAATTAATAAAAGATGAAAATCATAGAAATCATGAGGAAAATAAAATTAGTTCTAGTAATCACAGAGTACGGCTGCTGGGGACAAGACTTCGGCCACCTGTATGTATTGTATTATACACTGTTCTGCAATGATTTTAACTTTATCATCACCTTCTTTTGTCTTCTAGAGAATAGGAGAGAAACCTTTAAAACCCTACATTATTGGCTTAACTGGTGGTATAGCCAGTGGCAAGTCATCAGTAGCAGACAAATTACAACAGTTGGGCGCAGTTCTTGTAAATTGCGATAAAATAGCGCACGATTTATATCTACCAGGCAAAAGATGTTACGACGCGGTGGTTGAAAGCTTTGGGCCTGGTATTTTAGATGCTGATGGTTTCATTAATAGAAAGGCACTTGGTAATATAGTGTTTAACGATACAGTATGTTCATATTTTTTAGTATTAATGTTGTTAATGCTTATGTGCTTATATATCTGGGAAAATCAATTCTCCTTTTTCAGACAAAATTAGACAAATTAAATAAAATCGTTTGGCCCATAATTTTAGAGGAAGCAAAGAAACAAATAAATAATTTGTATGTAAAGGGATTTGATGTAATTGTTATGGAAGCTGCTGTTTTAATACAAGCAAAATGGCAAAACGAATGTCACGAAATTTGGACCTGTATTATTCCGCAAGAAGAGGTACGTTTTGAGTTCATCAAGTAAAAACTGTGCTATTGTGCATTGATGTATTCAAAATTGAGTTTTTCACACCAAGGCTATAAGACGAGTGATAGAGAGAAACGGTTTAACTGAAACTGAGGCAAAACTAAGAATCCAAGCTCAACCGAGTAATACAGAACAAGTCAATGAAGCTAATGTCGTAATATGTAGTTTATGGAGTCATAATATTACGGAAGAACAAGTGCAAAAAGCGTGGGACGTCTTAAATACCTTCTTGTCTGATCAAGCAAAAAATTAACGATTATGTGTGAGTACAATACTATATATGTATATGTTTAAAACAGATTGTAAATCATTTCATGTTGAAATTATAAATTGTATATTTCATACTTTTTCAAGTGCAAGATTAATATTTAAAGACTGCTATTTTGCAGTATGTTGCAATTTATTCAGTAGGTAGTTCTATGGCAAGTATAGTAGGTAGATTTGTTTCAAATATTGGCCAGCATTTCTGCAAGGAAAGATGGTTAAGAGAATCTGTCTAATATTACATTAGGGAAAGAAAATATCCGACCTGGTGTACCATCAGTAAGTTAAAAATGAATGCGGACACTGGACCTATCATCACATCATTGGTCAGAACCTGAATGAAAATGAGCAATTATATAGAAAAGAGATCTATTCTATATCTCGTCTGTGGTGCAGATATCATAGAATTTATCTTTCGTTGGTATTATGGGCTACAAGAATATGTATAAAATTTAATAATTACTAAGTAGATTGTTTACGTTTATGAAAAAGTTATACGAATTAAATCTTTCTTATTTTGTTCGTGAAATAGTAATAGTAGTGGACGAAGGGTCAGTAGTAAGATATATTATACTGTTTAACAATATCAGTTTTAATTCGCGTGAAAATGAAAAAAAAGATATTTTTTTACGTATCCTCAAGAAGGTACTACTGATGTAGTTTTAATATTCCGACCAAGATATACAGTATGCAGTAATAAAAATTACATAAATATACAAGGGACGTGTACCTGTAATTTCGGATTATATCACATGTATGTATCTAACAATTAGATGAATCAACCATTAAATGCTATTCTATATACAAAATTAGAGACATAGTTTCTTGGTATTCAAACAGTCTGTATAATCACACTGTGGTAAATTCTGCTTGCCGTTGCGAAGGATTATGATATAAACCAGCCATAGATTCTTGCAAGGCCCTTAAGCATGCAACATGTGTTCTGAATCCACCGGCTCTTTCTGCTGTAGATTCAACACGTACATGAGAGATATAACCACGAGCCTGTACCTCACGGCAACCAGGTGGTATCGGACCATCCAATGTTTGCCGTATAGCAGTGTAAGAGAACAAAGGACCTTCGTCGATCTTTGGTAAAGGCAAATAGTTCTGACTGCCCTGGTTGCCAAATTTGATTCCTGTACTAAATTGGGTGACTTTAGGAGGTGCTGTTTTTGCTTCCTTTTTGGATGCTTGTATAGCCGATGCGAATGTTTCTACAATATTCTTTGCATCCCCTTCTGAAAATGTAAGCTCATCTATCAGTGCTTCTTTCTCTCTGATCTTTTTCCGTTTAGCTTCCAGTTCCTGTTTAGCTATTTCGATCCTTTTTTCTTCTTCCTTCTGTTTTTCCAACTCTAGCATCTCCTCCAATTCGTATTCACTCCTACCAATCTTTGATTTGCTTTTTGTTATCTGTTCCTTGTTGTCTTTCTTATATTGGTCTATTTTCTTATTCGTTTCTATAATATCGATATTGTTAGCCAGGTTGTATATTATCGTTTCAATTTCCTCTAAATAATCATTGTAATCTCTTAACGTTGCAAAGTCTTCCTCCTTTTTGTTAAAGTCCCTAAGAATTCTTTTCCTTATGTTTACTTCCTTTTCTACCATAGGATCCTCGAATAATTGTACACGATAATTTGCCCTCCTCAGAGGAATTTTACAGTCTGGACAGGATCCGGAACCTAAAAAAACGCATATCAGATGTTACTGAATTTCTGTAAAGATTTTCGACTGGATTCGATCGTGTATACAGTATACGCGTAATAACCTTTAAGAAACAACAAGTCAACACAACTTTCGCACAACGCATGTCCACAAACGTTTACCATCATTTTCAATGATGGATTTCGGTATTTGGTAGTCTTGCATCTTGGACAAGCTTGATCATCCATTTTTGCGAGATATTAGACAAAACTGTTGCACTCGTAGGAACTACCGTTTTCTTTGTCAAACCGACCGACCGGTTAAGTAAATTAGAAAAATTCACACTACGATATATGACATAATTTTAATGTAAATTCATGTCAACTAAATGAATGCGTGCAATCGAACAACAGAAGTACGATAACATGCTTGCATTTCCAAATTGCTGCGAATTATTTGCAAAACTGAACGTTCCGCGACATAACCTGAAATTATAGTTTCACGCTGTCGTCACGTAAGTAGCTTAAAGACTGAAGACTCAACTCGAACGACAATCGAATCTTACAGAATCGAGAATTTGTAAAACTCGAGGTATCGAAGATGCTTATAACTGCGATATATGCTATATATGAATTTAAATTAATTCCTCCCTATAGCTCTAACTAATTAAATGCAATTTTGCATTTTGCATAGAAATGAATAATCGCCGCGACTATTAAATGGAAATTTTACTATAATTCTAAATTAATTTTTGAATTATAATTTTATCGTTCATATTTTGCGTCGTGTTAAAAATAATTTTACTGTCATGAAATAATTCGTAGCTGCAATCCCAATTTTTCAGCTGGTTCTCAGCTCTGTACGAGGTAAACGAAGTACATATGTACAAGATAAACGTATCAATGGACAATGCATTCCACGCTTTGGTTCCAAGTGAATTCGCGCTTTTTTTTCTGGCTTACGATGTTCGCGCGACGTTACGTGATTACCGAGGCTAAATAAAAAAAAAAGAAAAGGGAAGAGAGGTGGGAAAACTCAAGTCGAATCCCTTGGTACCAAAGCAGCGCGTCTTTTGTACATCTCACTTCTGACGATTTAGGGCATCGATTTCTCTTTCAATTCCATCGTGTAAATTGTACATTAAAAAGCGGCAAAAAAGAAACGCGATGCATGTCCATTATACTCGAAAGAACAAAAGCGGGCCGTCGTATGCTTTGGTACCTTGCAAGGCATCTCCCTGCATCTTACTCTGCGACTACGACGCTACGAATACCCATTATTCAACCCTCTCTCGTATAAGACCGTCTCAACGTTCAGTGAAAAATGTACAACTACGTTTTCTAAGTAAAGGAGGATACATATCCCAGCGTCTCGTCTCGCAGGCACAAAAGCCTCCGGAGATTAGCCAAAATCTTGTTCCGTGGAAATTTTCTAAATTGACCACTTTATTAAATGGAAAATTTCAAGATCTTTCGCAGGGATAAAGCGTCTTTTATACGCACATGTATACCATTAGATAAGCGTGGCTAGAGAATTTTTAAATTTGAATCCGAAATTTCTAATTTCAATCTCCCCATACAGTTACTAATATCAATTAATACAAAATTCCACTGATTAGCAACTAACGTCTAAGCAAAGATAATAAAAGTGGTGTCAAATGGTGGATTGCAAATATTTACCAGTTTTCAAAGCGCGCTTTACGCGACATTCGACGTAGCTTGTACCGAGCAATCCAACCGTCAAAAACATTCGGGGTAACAGTATCGTTCTGTTGACTGTGTTTCGTACGAAACACGATCGAAGCGATAAGCTCGATCCAGCTCACGTTTACGTGAAAACGATGCAAAAGAGTAACTCTCCCTTTTTCTATGTTATACGCTCGCTCGCTCTGCGCTGCGCTCCATGAAATTTGTTACGATGCATAATGTGTGTTGGTACGTGTGACACATGTACGACAATGACGGCGACGACGTCGGCGACGGCGGCGACGATCGAGCCGGCATGGCATGGAATTCGATTCTTGACTAGGGATGCTGCACGCTCAACCCCAGTATCGGTGTGTTAGTGCCTGTAATAGAACTAAAGGGATACGCTTGCGCCGGACGATGTCTACCCCATCTTCCCGTTGACTTCGGGTGAGGGAAAGCGGGGCGTGTGCAAGGACAGATGGCAGGGCGTCTCTCCCGGGCCGTGTCGCATGCACTGTCAGTTTCGCTCGGATACTCGGTGCCTAGGTTATATCGCGCTCTTCCACGATAGTCGCGCACTTCTGTCAAACGTATCAAACGCTGCACGAAAGTGCGGTTACATTATCCACGGGTTGGCATTCGTTTGATTCGCTTGTAAAACGTTCCATTCGAATCGCGGAACACTTGTCGGTCGTTTCGTGAACGTTCGCCCGATAGTTCGGTTCCGTCGGAACGATCGACACGATGCATAGGTCGATCAGAAGCGCGAGATCACTTCTGGTATCTTGACAGTCCGTCGCTGCGTAACGAATGAGTTCGATGGGTATAACAGAACATATCTGCCGTAACAGATACGTCAAAAAGAGACGAGTGTAATTTTCTTTTCATTGGTCGATTTCAAAGGACACGAAAAAGTAGGAAGGATAAAGGAGCAGGAGGAGATTGTCATCGTCGTTTTGCCTGTACCCCCGTTGGACAATTAAGCGGTTCACGGACACAAAGGCATGCACTAGTGTGAAGACGAAGGGGCAACGGTGTAATACAGAAGTGGAGGCGAGATAGAACTACTTGCACTATGGGGAAGAAGTATCGAGGACAATTTCTATGTATGCGACCGCGTAGATCCCGAATAGCGGAGGCATAATGGCCACATCGGATGATAAAGCGACGGAAAATCGGACGCTATCGATTCGTCGCGATACTTTCTCCGCACGATTTTGATTTATCCACGTCAACGGCGTCCGGAATATTGCATTACAGAAGGGCTCGCGGTCCTGGATTATTACGCCATGCCGGGAGAAGATTAAACGCGCCGCGCTTGGGGATCAGCCCCGGGAATAATTGACAAGTGAAAGTCGTGGAAGAGCGATCCGCGAAACTATCCTTTATCTCTGGTTCCTTCATCGTCCCTTCCGCGAAACACAACGGTGAACAGCAGAGGGATTGTGGTGAATTTTTTTTCGAAAACGCGCCGGTTTATATCGAGCGACATCATGGATCGACTATGAGTGAGAGAAACAAAACATGAAGGGTTTATTTTTTACCCTGAGTCTATTGTTTTCGGGTAAGTGGAAATTCATCAAGCACGTGTTTAATGATTCCAAGCGGATTGTTCTTTGAATTTCTCTCGGTCGCGTAATCGTCGAGCCCGCACACACACAACAGAGTTTCCGAATTGTACGCGGTTTAAGGGAGTTTTCACGACTGACAGAAAAATTGTTTTCCGAGAGATTGTTTTTCGCGAAAACAATAGTCTATGGTCCACACAAAGGGGAGTAATTTCTCGCGCGACTTCGATCGTGGGATTTGAAACAGAAATGAATGTAGAGTTTTCACGATTGTTTTTATATGTAACGCAACGAATTCGAAAAAGTATTGGAAACACTCGTTGCGTGTAATAACATAACGCCCAGTCGATGGTGCGATGTTTTTGCACAGAACTTGTATACGAAGATCCAACGGTGACGAGGCGATTTTCTATCGACAGTTCACTGCTATATACGTATTGCGAGATAAACTACTTTCGGAAACTGCAACGTGGAAACTTCGACACCTGGGTACTTTAATACTTTGTAACGATGTGTAGCCTAGTCCACGTTCGAATGAAAGCAGGAGAACCATACGTATATATGTATACATGTATACACCGCGGACTTTTACCACGTATCACTTTAAAATGAATCGGAACACGTTAAAATGATTTCTTGCCACTTCTGAGTGTACACGTATACGTACTCTGTACACCGCCTCCCACCTCTGGCGTGCATCAGAGCCTCGCGGTAAATACGAAGAGTTAACGAAATTCCGATAACGAACGACGAAACGTGGGTGTGCATTTTCTCTTTTGCTTCGTGCACTCTTCGCGGTTTTTCGCCGTTAAAACGGCTCGCGATGCGGCGGTGCACGGGAAATAATCTTTCGGGTCAAAGAACAGCTCGCCGCAATCTGGAGATTAAAACGGGTTCACTGTAAAGGCAGCCCTGTGCATTTATTATTTGAATATGCGTTCAGGTGTTTCGTTTTCGTTTTTCTGTTGAAGTGCAAGGACTCGCCCGGAGTACGTCCAATCACGAGATGAACGAGATGCACGATAATAGGGCGCTGGAACCTCTCGACAGGGGCCCCTACTTCGATGTCTCAGCGTCGCGAAACGTCACCGCGCTGGTTGGCAAAACGGCCACTTTGAACTGCCGTGTACGAAATCTGGGCGATCGTACGGTAAGTAAAACAAATCCATGTTATGTCTACACGCGAGGAAATAAAAATCCACTACAGCCAGCCCCTCCAACGCGACGACGAATGAGATTATCGGTCGTCAGTAACGATGGAAATTCTACGACTCCTATAAATTTCCGCCCGTAATTACTTCACCCCACGGATTAATAAGAGGTGTAACGACACCGCGCTCGCGTTCTGTGCTCCGATATTTAAACAAGGCGGACACGATTAATGCAACAGAAAAAGAACGAACGAATCGAACAGCCGGGTATGTTGCGTCAAGCGGAGGAGAGTGCAATACAATTGAAGTTGGTCCGTCTTGCCGTTGATAACCGTGTAACGAGTCGAGCTTTGCCATTGCTATAGACCCATGAGTGAAGGAGCAAAGTTTCTTCTATTTTTCTCCTGCTTGATATTCGCTTTTCATACTACGTATGTATGCATATCCGCTCCCTATTTGCCGGAGGAATTCAAGTAAAACAGAAGGCTTGCCTTTTTACAATACGCATGGTCGAGCAGTTTTTATTTGTACCACTGCATTCGTTCCCTCTAGCCGTTGTTTCCTTTTGAGCTTTTTTCCCGAAGCATCGATAACGCTGTACGGTGCAATGTCGTTTTACAGAAAAGGTGTTTTCTTCTTCCTCCTTGAAAGCGGCGTTCGCATAAAGCGCGGAAAACACGTGAGCGAATCACGTGACGCGGTATCGCGTACATGGCGATTCCATCGAGCTACTTATACGATCCGATGCATGATTTATCGGGATGTGTGCACGCGTATCAAACATCCGGGTCACTCGCATGTTTCAGCTTAAAGATTCAAGCTATAATTCTCGTTCAATTGGCGTGTCTTGATTCGGCTTTAATTGCAAGTGCAACACTTTGAGCTCTACTTAAACTTTAATACCGGCGGAGAGTGTGGTGTTTATAACCTCTAATGGAGGCTAGATCTAAAAGTCGCCGGGGTGGCTGAAGATTTTCATTCGGCAGTAAAATGTTGAGGTAAATATTGTAGCAGTAAGGTTATGTCGTGCGTCATCAACGGCAAAGCATATAATGTACGCAATGTGTCTGTCCCTATTATTTCCTTCCCGTCGCAAACGAAACGATAATCGTCACGTTCTAAATTGTAGTAATTTACAATCCATTTAGAAGTGTAATCTCTGTCTTCTGCGCATCAAATGGCATTAAACCATCAGCGTGCAATCAATGACGACCACCGAAGGCGTGAAGTACGATCGTTTTACTCGGCTCTATACTCTATGAGGGCAGAGTGTACATCGAATGATGCATATTCAACGGGTTTCATATACATGAGCGTCATACATAAATGTATAGGAGAATTCACCGCGTTTATTGTGTGCATGCGTATGTACACACAAACAAAAAGTTTGTCATCGAGCGGATAACGTTAATAATTATTTGGTCGACAACAATCGGTGTCCAACTGACGCAAATTGATGTTTGCGAACATATCAGGACGCGTTACAGGAACATTAATAACAGTTATCTACGTTATCGTTGTTGTCCCCTCGTAACGGCACATTTCTTGCACCATCGTGCATTTATGCATATACATCGCGATACGTCATCGATGCAGACTCCTGCATCGAGCGCTTTTTTCACGCGTCAGATAATACGGAAAGTAGATACGTTACACAGCGTTTGCATTTGCTTTTGTTTTAATGTATTTGTCGGAGCAATACGGCACAACGAATTTTTATCGTTGCCTCGTTGCATCGTATTCTTTCCTGTTCTATAGACCCTTTCGGATCTACTTTTTCACATTCTGCTGTATCGGATGATATCGTGTCGTAGTTTATTGCATTCGTCTCAGCATACGCTACCATAATATGGATACAAAATGTCTAGTCATATTTAAAAAATGTAACTCCTCAACACTTCACCTACCGAGGAATACCCCATAGGATGCTTTTTACGTATCTCTTTTATGTCGTGTTCGATGAATTCGTCTCGAGACAGGCTTTTTTATGTGACATATGAAAAAATATACAGCATTCCATTGAAAAAGTTAAAGTTTTTTATCTTTCACTTTTTTCTATTACTTCACTATTTGCCGAGAAAAAGCGCAAGCTAGTGATAAAGAATAATAATAATGATCTCTCGTCTGTATATACTTATATGTGTACGTATGCAGGTTTCGTGGGTGAGACACAGGGATATTCATCTCTTGACGGTTGGCGTTGAAACTTACACGTCCGACCAGAGATTCGTAGCATCACACTACCCCAGAACCGAGGACTGGACGCTTCAAGTGAAATATACCCAACGCCGCGACTCCGGGACATACGAGTGTCAAGTGTCAACGACACCACCCATCGGTCATTCGATGCATCTTTCAGTTGTCGGTCAGTTTAAAAACTTTCTTTCCCCTTTTATATTTGATTTTCCATCATGTCGCTCTTGCGCCGTACGCCTCACCTACGTATACATTTTCGCTCACCGTTTTCCAGGATATTCTCTAATCTGATTGTAAACACTCGCACGCTTCCACACATAGTCGTGTTCGCGTGCAGAACGCGTTTCCAATTTCGCATTTGCTTTGAATTTCAATTGAATAGTTTTTTTTTCCTGTTGCTCGCAGGCAATTTATGTTTAACCCAGTATGCGAATCCGGACGTAACGATGAACAACAGACGGTGCAGAATGCGCGAGTGTTTTACGTTTCTTTCTCGGTTATATATCCGTGTTATGTTGTTCGTTTGTTGTTTGTTTGTTTTTTTTTTTTGGAACAAGTATAAATTATTGCCGCGTGTGACTCACTGGAACACTGTGCTTTCTTTTCTATTGCACAGAACCTGTCACGTCGATCGTCGGGGAGCCAGAAATGTTCATAAACAAGGGTAGCACCATGAATCTCACTTGCGTGGTGCGTCACAGCCCCGAGCCGCCAACCGCCATTTATTGGACCCACGATCTCGAGGTATTTCACATGTGATATATGAGTGTGTACGCGTGTACCGGTGAGTGTGTGCAAATTATTATATGTTCTTTCGTATAAATTATCGCAGGCAAAGAAAGAGGCGAAAAGTAGGGCAGCCGTAACATTATTGATCACCATTAGCGTGACACGTATGAATGGTACTTTTAATTTTGATCCCAGAGCGGATCCGCGTCTCCTTCGTGTTATTTTATTTATTTATTTTTTTCTCTGCGTACACGTATCTATGTAATACGCAATAGCAGAAACAGCAAGGGAATTCCGTTAAAACTGAACGGATTAAACATAACGGTGTTTAACGAGTTATTTGAACAAATTTAATTGAACGTTGGTGAAGTTTGGAAACTCGCAATGCAAAGGGGGACAATAATCAGCTGAAAAGACAGAGTATTAAAATTTTCCGCTAGTTAGAAACATTGTGTCGGCCATTTGACGATATAATTCATTTTAACTAGGTTGAAGGAATATTTGAGGAAACTCTGGACAAGGTTAACTCTCTGGATCGTTTCGTTTTATTTTTCTCTCGTATTTCTTTTCCCCCCCTTCTGTTTGCCCATACTGTTCGATTTTTCATTTTCCCCACCGCTAACGAGTGTCCTTTATTCGTGTGTTACAAACTGCGCGAGCAAATTCCGACGAACTGAATCGAAATTATTCAAATTGTAGTTTATGAAATGAATTATTCAATTATTTCCCGAAGAAGCGGGCGCCACGCTTCGCGCATACCGAACGAACCGTGGACCGTCTGAGTCTTTAGAAATTTACGCCCCCCAGTGAATTTTGATTGCGTTCGAATTCTCGAAAACTCTTCCTTTTGCTGTTCATCGTTGCACAAGTCATCCTACACATATATGAAACTTCCAATCTTATCCTAAGTCAGCACTGTATCAGACTGTGTTCAATTACCAAACTATTCTTTTCGTAATACCCGGGCATTTTGTATCATTGATATTCACTTAGCGGCACCGTTTTATTATTCATTTCATTACCAAATCTCCTTCGCCGGACCAGCTTCCAAACCGGTGCTCGTAAGAATTCCCCCCCCAGTGTCTTAGGGTGGATTTTCTGCTCGGGGCAATGAATAAAACTATCCACCTACAGGTCCACGGTAATACCTGCGCAATCTTCCATCCCCAATTCCCCAGCATTTACTATGTTCCTTCCCCCTTTTTCCTCCTTTCCTCTTCAAACACACCCCTTTTGTTTTCCACTCCCTTCACATTTTTTTTTGTCCCTACATTTTCACCAGAATATTTTCTTTTTTGTTATCCACTCCTTCTCTGTCCCTTGTACTTCCTCCAGCAGTCTGTTTTTCTACACTTTCTCTCTATTCTATCTCGCCATTCTCGCCCTTTTTTTCTCCATCTTTCTCTCACACCCTTCCAAGCCGCATTGTCCTTCCGTCCATCCTTCTTAAGAGTGTCAGTTCACTCTGGCAGCCGGGTCTTTGTGTACCACCGCGTCTGTCTTTACAATTCGCAGCCTTCCACTGTCTTTCACTCATTTTTACTATCGTTCTCTCTCTCTATCTCTCTTGCCCATTATCTCTGTCACCTTCCCTTGCAACACGCCCACTTTCGTGTCTCTCTATCCTTCAGCCGGGCACACACAATTTTCCACCGTGTCCCATCTTTACTTCCTCACCCCACTCTCCTCACCACTGTCCTCTCGTTTTCATCTTCTCTGTCCTTCTCACTTCTGTTGCAGTTACACCCTCCGCCGTCCCTTTTTTCCCCTTCTACCCTATCGACTTTACAGTCTCTCTGTCCCTTCTTTGTTGCTCCATCAGCTGGTGCCTCTTTCACCCACCCTTTTCCTAGTTATTTATCTCGCCTATTCCCCTTGAAACAGGCTGCTCCTGGTGTATCAGCTCGTCTCTGTTGCACGCATCCCTCGTTGAACAGCAGACAGTGTGTCAACACCTGCAACACACACCCCCAGGGTCTACTTCTCTTTCCCTCTTTTCTTTTCATTTTTTTTTTATCTCCACCTCGCCGTTTTCTTCTCTCTTTTCTCTTCTTGTTCGTGCTCGTCTCCTTTTAACTCTTTCTTCGACAGGGTTGTTGCGCTTGTCCCTGTTTCACCCTTTCCCGTGACTCGTTCTATACGTTCCGACCCATTATACTCCTGCCATGGTATTTCTTTCTTTTTCTCCATCTTTTTTTTTCACCCGTTTTCTGCCGCTTTCAATTATGCCCTCCTCTGTCACGCTTCTGCACCTAAGAATTAGCGAATACAAGTGGAGGAAAAGGTATTCGGGGGAATGTTATCTCGTATTTCTCAGGCGAACGGACAATGATGCTAAACTCGGCTGGGGAATTTTTACGTTGAAGAGTAGCCATTAGGAATGTTCGTAATTAGTTCACAGAAAAATTCATCAGGAATATCGGTAGGTAACATTCTTTTTCCCCTTTCCCCATCGCTCTGCGAAAATTCATTTTTTTAGCATTTAAAAACATCGTTGAAATATTTTTTTGGCGTACAATAGAATTTTCGGGAAAAAAGTATTTGTTTGAATATTAATTCATTTAGAAAATTTCGTAGGCAGATCTGTTGTGAACGATAGAAGAATTCTAACAACTGTGTATTGGAATGCTTTATGCAACATTCATTGTTAGCTTTTCTATGGAAAAACTTCGTTCTCCAACGCGATGTGCCTCCACTCTCCACAGTATACTGGCGGAGGAAATTTGGCAACTTAACTATGAAAAAAAAAAAAAACATCGTGGAACTTTGGCTAGAATGTAGAGCAGCTGGGTTCAGCGACATAATTATTTTTTGTTTCTGCAATGAAACGAGTTTAAGGATGGGCAACACCCACCCTGAAGAAATTGTGAGCTCCGTTGCCATCGTGAATATCTTTGATATCGTAAAAAGTATCGAAAAAACGATAAATACGAAACTTTATGATTTTCGTAGATCTATAATATAGCGATAATACTCACTCCCCCACCGCAATATAATGAAAACTGCACTCGCCAATAAACCACACGCACGCCACGCAATTGTCCAACGATATTTAAAGCAAGCCCGCTATAAACAAAAAAAAAACCATCAGAAGAACTTACTTTAAATAGAGGTGTAAGTCAATTTTCAGCCAAATTAATTATCAATAGCTACATTTTCCTCGAAAATACGTGCGCATATTTCTGCTCGCTAAGTTGTTCGCTTCCCCGATCGAATCACTCGTGCACGTTTCTCGCGTCGTCGAAAAATTCTGCGCCCCGAAAACGCTCATCGACGTTCGTCAAATTTTCCTCGTAAAAAAAAATGCCGGTCGTCCCACCCCCCGGCCTTAGCTCTCCCGTCTCGATGTCGTTCGTGCTCTATTCAATAAGGCAATGAATCAATTAGTCGATAAAAAAAACTTTTCCACCCTCCTTGCCACCCCCTTGCTTCTTTCGCTTCCACGTTTCATCCAAGTTCCGCCCGTTCTTTTTGCTCCTTCGAACTTCGCTGTCGTCCATTTTTACCTCTTGCCCGGGCTCGTCCTTTTGTTATTTTCTCCCTCGGCCATCCCTGAGGCCCCGATGGTGCGTCTCTCCACCTAGAGTTTCTCTCCTTCGCGATTCATTCGGCGCGCATCGTCCCCGAACGACCGTCGGCACAATGATCGAATCCTCCCCCCTCTAGTTCGTGGAACTTATGAATCGATTTCTTAATCACTCGATTACACAGGCGTGTCTAGCCAAGTCTTCCGTTACGGACGCCTATTTGTTCCCCTTCGAGCCTATTACGCTCGTCTTTTTTTTCTCGCACTTGTCCGTCCACTTCTGGGCCACTTCGTTAAACTTCCACGCGAACTACCCTGTCCGGGCCAATGTTTCCCTTATTTCCGCTCACGGCCTCGCTACTTTCCCTCCGCGACGCCCCCTTTTGTTAGTTAAACATAACTTTCCACGCGGCACCCCGTTTAGACGGGCCACTTGTTTCTCAGTTGTAGACACCTTTTTTTTTTAAACCGTTCTCTCCTCTTGTTTTTCGTCCTTTTATTGTCCACGCGTCTCGTTCGCGGATAGGGAAGATTTAACCCCCTCAACAACCGCTGTTTCCTCGCGTTTGGTTGAGAATTGCGGTTGCCGTCTGTTTTTTTTTTTTTTTTTTTTTTATAGGGATTGTATGTATTGTTTTCGCGCCGCGGGTACGGTTGAGAATTATTATTTTGAATTGTGGCAACTCGTTGTGCGGCGTAATAGAACCGTCGTTTCCTCCTCTGAGGAAATTAAGTGGAGATGTCGGTGGTTTTATTCTGCGCCAAGGACACTGCAGTTACATTATACGATGCAACATTGTTGTGATTGTTAAAAGGGTTGATGCATTCTCTTTGCAGTTCGTCGATTGTTCTGTTCGATTTTTCATTCCCGTAATTATATCTCTCGCGGTGTGATATTTTTGTTAATTCTCTGTAACGCGCACCGCAAGTTTTAAAGCGTATGGAACTGAATTCTTTCAAATTGGAACGATATGAATTTTAACTTTTTTTTCTTTCTTTTTTTTCTATACCTCGATATTAATATTCATCGCGTTAGAATTTGTTAAAGTGGAAAAATGGAGTGAATGAAATAAATTGGATATTGCTAGTGGGAATATCGACACGCGTAGTTATTCGCTGACGCAAACTCCCTTTTGTGGACAAATGGTATACAAAATAATTTATGACGAAACAACGGTGGATATAATAATGGTGATAAATAACGACGGACTAGTATTTCGTAACAATTTTATTACGTTTCAGTGATACTTTTGTACCCTCGTTCCGGTACTTCTAAATTGAGATATTCATGGCTGGTTCGGTTTCATCCGATACGCAGTTTGCTGTTAACCAACTTTTACATGAAAATTGTTCATACATTTTTAACAAACGTTTAGTAATTCAAACTGGGAACACTGTCGGTTAATTGTTTATCTGATACCGTTTCAACAGCGAGGATCGAGTGTAGCCTGTGTATATAGAGATGAAATTTCTGTAAGCATTTGTTTCGCAAACGCTAGACATGAATATTTTATGGTTGCCTTGTGCAATTGTTAAACAAATCGAAAACAAAACTAATTACATTGCAATTAATATATAATACAATATATGCAATTAACACATTTATGTTTAATTGGAGAACAAAGCCCCTATTATATTCTTTTAATTAAGTACAGTTTGATTAAAACTACCTTCCCTTCGAGATAAAGTAACGCCTGGTACCTTTCCGATTGAACAACCGACTCTTTGACAGCGGAGCTGAAAGCGCGAATAATATTTTTCACCTCGCCCCGTTACTTCTGTCGCGCGTAGAAAAAATATTCTGCCAATATTTTTCTTACATTGGTCACAGAATATTGGATAATTTTTTTACGCACAAATTACGAAAATAATTAAGAAAGAATAGAAGGAAGAAGAAAATCGATAACACAAATGCATATTCAAGCCTTTATCGCCCGAACTACGTTGCCATAACTTTTCCATCACAATTTCTGATGCCACGGTAACTCTGCTACCAAGAACGATCAAGTAATACGTGTTCCAACTGCGCGTAAATGTTCCCCGCGTTGAAAACTGTTCAAACCGGATGGCCGATACGCGTACGAAACCGATATTAAATTTCATTAAATTAATAATAATCAGCTGGCGAAAGTTCTTACCGGAGTACACGCATATCCGTAGATTTCGATCTAAAACGATCCACGGTCGAAAACCGATCGGCCCAGGAAACGAATCAGGCTCACCGAAATTGCCGAGGCAGTTCCCATTAAATTCCCCGGTGTTATCGGCGTTTATATACATTCACGGAATTCGTGGATCGCGTTTTGCGAACGCGTGTAGGCTTTCAGAGAATTTGCTCAATGTGCCACGATCAAAAGTGGCCGCTGCATACGTACGCGCCCCCCTCGCGTTCAAAATTTCGCTCCTCACACCCCCCCCCCCCCCCCCCTCTTTCCCACCCTTCCTCCCTCCTGTCCTCGTATCGGCAGAACCACTTTCTGAAGGGATTAACACGTTCGAGCGAACGTCGAAGATCGTCACGATCCCGGGATCCTATAAATTGATACAAGCTGGATAAGATACACACAGTGGGCCGAACAAGTATTCGCACGTCGCATTAGCTTCACTAGCTGCTTCATCATTTGTGCGTCAAGATAATTGTTCGTAAAACAATGTACACGTATGCTAGGCACGTCCGTAAAAGTGTAACCGACGCGCTTCGTATCCGCTTGTATTGGCCTTAGAAATGATTGTCTCAACGACGAAATAATGAAGCTGCGAGTGAAACTAAGTGGCTGTATCAATTCGTGTTTCTGGCCCGCTGTACATGCAACGATGGTTACTCTACCGTAGTCTGTTTACCAGTATTATTTATTTAGTTATATTAGTTATTATTTAGTTATACCGATTAACAGTAATCGATACAAATTTATTTGCGGAGTTATGTTGACGCTGGAAGTCATAAATTTTCTAAACAACTTCTACCCTTCGGTGGAGTAAAAGGAGATTGAGGATCCTCGACCTTAACGTTAACGCGCCTATCGCGGACGATAATATCGTCTCCTCGCCGTACACTTAGACCTGTCTAACACGCTACTCTAAAACCTCGTGGAACTCTCTGAATCGTGATACCGGTTCCCGCAAGATGGAGTGGCGAACCACAAAATGAGCCGACGGTTATCGATGAATTACGCCGCGGCAGTCGATCGGCAAAGGTACGGAAAAGATGTTAACGTTTTGATGACTTTCTCGCGGTGTGGTAGCCCTGGGTTGGAGGGAGGGGTTGATTGAGTTTCTACGCGGAGCGGTTTTAGGGGAGCAGGCGGTCGGAATGTGCGAGCATTAGAAAGGGGTAGAAGATGGGGTGGCTGGAACGGCCGAGTATTTTAAAGTTGGAGATACCGCTGGAGGATCGGAATGATGGTTCATGGAAGTTGATGGGGTGCGAAGTGCACGGGGCGATATCGAGGGGCGCGACATTGACATTTTCTCCCCCGTACGTATGGGGTGAATTGATAAATCGGAACGTTCGTATCGTACGCGTGACGATTATCAAAAAATGATAACGAGATCGAATTAAGGTTTATTAGATACTCCAACCGTATCCGCTTTCCGAAATTACGTCGGCAGCGATGAAAATTATACTGCTCAATAAATGTTAATAAACGTATCGGAAATCCGTTGTTTCCTAAACCGAAATAAATAACACGCAGCGATACATTCATTAACGTTTTACCGAGCAACGTAATTTCCATCGTTGCTAATGTAATTCGAAAGGGTGACGTATTTAGAAAATTATTGATCGAAAGTATTATCGCCGCGATATAATAATGCGTGTTAACTTTCCCGGTAAATAAACGTAACCCAATCGAACGTAAATCGTCCGCGAATCGTAATAAACAATCGTAGAATACGAGATCGGTGGGAATTGCCATATCACTGCTGCTGCAAAATACCGCAGGTCTCTAATGGGCCACAATAGTAAATTGCTGTAGGGAGACATCGGCCATCGTGAGTCTTGATACCGTAGACTACGGTATCGTGTATGTCGCAAATGGGTGTACATACACGGGGTATTGACACAGGACGATATAGATCGTCGCTGTTTAACAATGGTCGACTACCTACCATTGGTCTGAACCATCAGCGGGTCATACTACTTCACAGTGGTACGAGTCACCGGCAGTCCCTGTTCAGTCAACTGTGTACCTGCAGTACCATGCCATTCTTTCACCGGTTCGTATTATTCTCGTGTCGCGTACGATCTTTATCGTTCGTCCGAACGGCAAACACTTTCGATACACAAATCTTTTGAACGCTTAAAACTCGTTCATATAAAATATTATCCATTGCGCGCGTCGGTTCGTGTCGTTCCTCAATTATTTGATTCGCGCTATACAAATTTACTCGCTCGTTCGCATCGCGTTTCGTTTTTCCACGATTTTATTGTCCGCGCAAAAGGTGAACTACACGGTACTACGAATTCGGTATGTTCCGCGAAATTAGACGCCTCGCAACAGCCGCATTAAAATTAATTAATCGTTTGTCGAAATGCCGCTTTCATTCGAATTCATAGCGCTTTGGTGCCGACAGTGTTGTGCTGCTTCTTGCTCGCGGATATCGCGTTTTATTCGCTGCCGTTTATTATTATTTATTGTTTCTGTAAATACGGCTATCGCGGCGCGTTTATCATTAGAATATACGCGGAGTCTGCGTATCGCGTTTTAATTAACCGCGCGGGGTAAGCTGATAAACATTTGTACGGCCAATACCTCTGCGTTAACTGAGGACCCTCTGGTCCGAGGGCACTTTTCGACCTTCCCAATGTAATAATTGAAGGGGGCCATCGGAGTCTGCGAAATATTACAGTCCTCGCGTTTCCTTATTACGAATGTGCGTTATAATTTCGTACTCGCCGGATATATTTACGGTACAATTCGAATTATCATTACCATTCGGCCGTCGCGCTTTTTAAAAATAACTAATCTATAATGACGCGGAGCACGGTAAGAAATAACCGCACATAATTTTTCACGCCGGCGTGAAAGTGAACGTCGCAACGCGGATACGATTAATATTCGAGGAAAAGTCACGACGAACGAAGGAAAATTTCCGTCCGCGTCTTCTCCACTAGTTCCTTCCGTGAACCGCTTTTTTTTAATTTGCTCCTCTGTTTGTCGACGGAGTCGAAAAGGCAGCGACGTAAATTCACCACCTCTCGAATCGTTCCTTCGCACCGTTGATAATTAAAAACCTGTATGCGCGTACGTCGCGCTCGGTATTAATGTACCCGTGCTTGTACACGTGTATATATAGTGTATACAAATATATATTTTTCTTTTTCGACGCCTGTATAGAAAAATTTCACGATATTACAGGAGGGAAAAGTTGTTTTTTGTTGATTGCTTGGGTAGGTAAACGGTGAAAAATCAGACGAGAACTTTCGTCACTCTAACGACGGGAAATGTCGCTTATTTTTAAATGCAAACAGCTTATTAGCAAACGTCAAAGAGCGTTGTTTGCATAAGGGACATAAAACGAAGTTGGACGCCGCAATTATGCACGCCAACTGGTTTAGCAAAGGGGAACGCAATCGTGCGATTTTCGGTTAAACGAAACGGATTGGTGATTTCGTGCTTGGAATTTAAGAAAAGACAATTCGGGTAACAATGTTGCAGCACTGCGGTCGTTCATTTCGTAACTGCTGCTAGATAGTTGAACGTATAATTCGGTCTGCACTGGGGGGTGGAAATCAAGTAATAAGTTAACATTATCGAGCGATTAAACGTTTCATGGTGAAGGAACAGCACTGCTTGCGCCAGAATGAGAATTCACTGATATAAAATAATAAATAAACGTTGCAAATAATACGAAATTTAGGGGAGAAGCAAATTAGGAGGTAAAGGTTAAAAGAATGATTAATCCTAATTAATAGAAGAATGGTAATGAACAGTAACGTGTAACTTGGTATTAAAAATCATTTGTAACAATCGTTACAGAGGGAAAGAACGAATTCTTGTTTGGTGAAACTGGAAAGGAAATATTATTTGACGCGCTTCGCGTTAAATATTTCGTATTTACTTAAACGAGTGTTGCTAATGTACGCCTTTCGAAGTTTCGTATAATTTCTCTTTTTATCGAAAACCGTGCGCACTATAATTTACTAAAACGCGAAGCACCGTATATACGTGCATGGGCTCGCGCGTGCAACGTATAATTATAAGATTTACTGTAAATTATCGTAAACGATGGTGTATAAACAATTTGGATTTAACGAGAACGGAACTGGAATGTTGCGCGTAATTAGCGTTTCCCCGGGGTCAATGATTTTCGTCGGGGCATAGAACACACTATTCGAAATTCCACGCGGAAATAATGATAAAAGTTTTGCATTTCGTGGTGGTCCCTAATTGTTCTAAAAACTCGCGGAACAACTGCTCTGAGCCAATTGTTCCGGATTACGTGTCAGCTTATGGTTTTATAGAAAAACGAAATCGAGTAAATACATTCGGTGGAGGGGAACAGGTATGAAGTAATTGCCGGGGCGGAGTGTAAATAAAATAATAATACGGGCGAGGAACAAAAGTTTCGCGTTTCCATCTATCATGAAGCTTGCAGCTGGTGCACGCGAAAGAGTGCAGAAGCTCGTCCTCTCTGATCTAAATCTGTACTTCGCCGTAGCGAAGTACGGAATAAGTCACTAAACTTGCACAATGGATTCAACGTTGCGATCTATCTTAATCTCGGCCCTCGATTCTTGGTATCTATAACGTGGACTGAGCACAGGAGGATTCGTAAAGGGAGCCGCGAGCAAGTACTTCGATATTACTTTTGTGAAAATTAATATTTATAGTATAAAAGTTTCGAACGATTAATTGCGCGAAAGTTTTCCAGCTTGCCAATTATGTCGGTGTATGAATCGGTGTTTGTTAATGATGAATTGGTACGCGTAGTTTATTGTTGAGCATTTATGAAAACAAGTTCTGAGACGGTTTACATGATAACAATATATCACCGTGCGCCGTCAAATCATTCTAAAATATTCAGGTGTACACTGAGGTGTGGATTGAATTTATGGACGCGTAGCGTTTATCATCGTGTAAACGGTTTATTTGAAGGGAAAACGCAATTAAAATCGTCTTGCATGTTTAATAGAGCCCAATAAATTATTCGCCGTTATCGATGTACGCGTATGTTCGATACGAACCAGCAGCGATGAATCTCGCTTTTATTGGGTCTAAAATAACCGTTCTTGAATATTGAATCCATCGCTGGAAAAAAAAACCGAACACGCGACTCCGTCGTTCATAGACCGCACTGTTCGATGAATGAACACGAATTTGATATTGTTCGCTCTCTCACAAAATTGTAAGTAATAATACGCGTATAAAATCGAAGAGAGAAATTAACAAAGGCGAAGCTTATTAGACACAACTCAATTTTAGTTGAATACGAAACGATACACGTTTACAAATAATGCAGGTATTAATTAATCTGATTGGATTAATGTATTAGAGGTGTTTCTATATTTCCATAACATTTGTCAATATCAATTTGCCAATAATAATGAGTAAACAAAAGTTTAGATATATAAAGTAACCAATCTGCACAAACTGATACAATTAAAGCGGATTATAATTATAATTTCGTACCATTTCGTGTAATTTGTTCATTTGGCGCAGTATCGTTACTAGCTCTCCTTTACAATTAGCGAAATAACGTAATTCTAAAGCGAACGAAAAGTTGCACAGTTTCTCGATTTTCGTTAGTATATTATTTGAAAAGCAGAGTATGAAAAAAATATCTTCAGAGCAAAAATTTCGCTGGTCTTTTAACAAAGGAGAGCCGTATTGCAAGGGAAAATTCGCTTTTAACGAAAAAATCATAAAATTTGATGGAATTGAAAGGGAGAATGATTAGTTGTGTATGCGGGTAACATTGTACATTTCAAAAATGTTTAATCCTTCGTATGAATTTGAATTCTGTATTTCCTATTATTGCACCGTTAATTTATACGCTTCGTTAGTTCCACCTTCATACAAATTTAACGTTCTGAATAACGTAAATTTCAATCAGACTTGTTATTCACAAAAATCCCTTCGAACGTAAATTTTTCGTTCAATGCTTCCCCTTAACAAAATTATGTAAAAACATTTTCTTTCGAATTTGACGGATTCCTCTGATTTTCTATATTTCTGCAATAATGTGCGGAGGAATTTTATTCTGGTCCTACCCTTCTCTTTACCATAATTCCCCGGTAGAATTTACATAATTTCTTAATCTTACACTAGCTCCGCATTCCTCTTCATTCATCACGATGATTCATAATGATTTGACCTACGCGTACATTTTTTTTTTTACGGACACGCGTTACATTTTCAGTTTACCCCATTTCATTTTTCAATATTGCTGCGCGTCGAAGCACGTACTTGCTGTCCATTAAAAGCGTTGGAAAAACTCCACTCTGTTTACGAGCAAAAATCAACTACAATTGCGTGAAAACCATCGGCGAGGAAATAATCACGGCGGCGCGGAAAATTACTTTGACATTCTGGAAAAAGGGGGGCAGGGGGGAAACAGAACCAAAGCAACGGCAAATCGATTCATCTAAATACATAAACATTTGCGCGTAATACGAAATTATTTCGCATTCAGACGAAACATCGATAAATCACGGATCGCGATATTTGAAATTTTCGCAATGTTTTCCGTGATATTAATACAATGTGAACGCATCTGCGGACGGCAATAAAATATAATACGCCGATGATTCGTTATCACAAATAAATTAATGGCAATATTTTCGTGCAATAAACAAAGCGTACATTAATCTCACGGTATAACCGGATAGTACATACTTGACATCGAATTCCGCATATTAAAAATCCATTTTTGCATTCGTTTCACCGATTGAAAATCTCCATTATTGACTTTCCTCTGGCCCCACGCATCCCCCAACGATTCGCTTATCCTCAAGCTGACCCCTTAGCCCGTCGCATAAAGATCTCTCGATTATTAAATTATTAAGAAATGTCCGCCCTCGCAGTATTACTCCAAATTCCGTGTCGCTCTTTCTTCAAGAACCGCGACCCGTGCATATAAAAGTACGTACGCACTATTCGCACCGCTAATACGTGTGCGAAATATCCATACCATCAAACACTGTATGCAGAATAATAATTGATCGAACATTTTCACGTCGTAGTGAAAGGTGAGGTTCAAGGTTTGGTTTCGCGTGTTCAAAAAAAAAAAAAAAAAAAAAGGTTACAGAAATAATAAACATGTACACGCTTTAACCGGATACTCTGTACACGTGTATCTTTTATATTATCCAATCGTGATGTCGGCCCAATTTCCGGGCACGTAGCTTCGAATTGGCCGACCACGAAGCACAAAATCTCTCTCCAACTCTCTCTCTCTCTCTCTCTCTCTCTCTCTCTCTCTCTCTCTCTCTCTCTCTCTCTCTCTCTCTCTCTCTCTCTCTCTCACATCCTCTCGCCGGGCCAAGGGGTTAAGGCTTTTCCTCGAAAACGTAATTATATGCCGTATGCAGCTTACGTCCGTATTTTTCATAGCGGATCCTTCGTCTGTGTTTTATTTCTTTCAACTCCCGCGGCCCCGTTCCGCGCAACCATTTTTATTTGTTCTTTCTCTTTTTTCCAGCATTTTTTTTTTCTCTCCTCCCCACCCTTCTTTCGGCTCGCTTCGTCGCCCCGTTATTTACTACGACTTCCTGTGTGCTCTCCTTTTGATTTATCTACTCACCGTCGCGTTTCACAGGACCGTTTTACGTGAATATTCAAGCCGAAGACACACCTCTGGCAACCGCCCTCTCTCTGCGCGTTCCGTTTCTCGTTGCATTTTGTCCCCGGATCCGCGGTGCGAGCAGAGAAACCGAATTTTCGCGTGGAATTTTCTGGCGAACAATTCGAGAACGACACGTAATTGTTACGGTAACGGGTGAGTTTGCCGGGTGCTGCGATTTTAGAGATTATGGAGGGGGACGTTTTTAGGCGAATTTTTATTTCGCTTCGCCAATATATTTACGTTTAACCCTTTCACTGCTGACTGCTTCAAGTTGAAGCGCTTCGCCTGTGCGGCACGAGGCCCGCAGTAGCGTTCGCTGGGGGACTGAATACTTTTCGCGCAGCGTGGGTTTCGTCGTCGACGTACTAACGCATTGTAATGTAGAACGCAATATTTTTTTGTTTTCAATGCGTACTGTTTAACCGTCTGGCTATAGACGAAACCAGTTACACGGAGAATGACTGACGAAATACGCAAGATTTTTGTTCCTCGTTGCCAAACGACGTGGAACATTTGTTTCTTCGCCTACACTGATACTACACTGTATCTACACTATACACTATATCTACACTGATAGCTCTCGCCTGGCGCATATATGCGTCCATAGGCCACGCCGATAGCCTTTGCCGGACGCATGTATGCGCCCATAGCGGTGAAAGGGTTAAAGTTAGCTTGGTTTGTTTCTGTTCAATTATTCTACGCGTCGACGAATTGCGCCGGAAACGGAGATGTCCGGCAGATCTTCGAAACGGAAGATTATTTCGCGATGCTGGCACGAGTGGTAACGTCGAGGGGAGATATTTCCGGACGATTAATTACCCGTTCATTTCGAGAGTACACGACTGTTCGAGCTGAAGTTTTATCGGTACGTTTTCGTTGGGATATTTCGTTCAGCTACGGTTGGATAGCGCAGCTCGGAGAAAATTGTCACGCTTTTATTAATCCGTTTATCGTAAAATCGCGTAGGGAAATTTGCGTGGAACGCGTCACGTCGAGATAAAGTTATATCGTAGTGTTCATAAAAATAAAATAAAAAAAAAAAAGGGGGGTAAGGTTATTGGACCGCGAGGGCAAAGGATTGACGGTCGTAAAAATTTTCGAACGAATTCTCGAATTACGATTGCCGAAGGAAATGCCGATTCTATACTGTCAAGCTTCGCTGTTTCAACTTTTACTGGCCGCCGTAAATCGAAATACAAAAGTAGCCCAAATTTCGTGCCATGAATGATCGCGATACGATTTCGCAACTGTGAAACTACCGTGCTAGTTCCTTGTAAATGATTCCGTGCCCGGTTACAATATTTCCCCCCGCCAGTTGAACCGTAATTCTATTTCATACGCGTTCGTCGAATTAGACGCGATACACGTCCATCGAACGGAACGTTTATGCGCAATTTACAACTTTCGTATGCATAATCGTGCGATAATATCGCATACGCGTAGCCAAAAAAACTTTACACGATTTTATCGCCACGGTAAAAACAGCAGAACTGCCTTACTTCTTCGTGTATCATCTCCATTTGGTTATTCCAGTTTCGCTCTTCTGTCTCCGTGTTTCTCATTTTATCGAGCTCAATGTGTATGCGTACATGCGTGTAAAGCCTGGCAAAAAATTTGGCACCAATCTTTTGATCGTTAATGCGTTTGAATGGCTCGTTAACGATTCATTCAACCTTAGGCGTTCAATAGTTGTTCGTTTAAGAATCTGTATGCATAAACGTTCCCCGCAGTGATGCATTGCTACTGCAATTATTTTAATGAATAATATGTTAGGTAGTTAAACAGAGTGCTTAAAAAGCTACACGTATAGCTGCACTCTTTGACGTTAATAAGAAAAACTGTACTGTTTTTTGCATCGGGGATATTCTTCGTTTCGAACACACCAAGAGAGAGGGTTAAGTTTTAGTTAGAGACTACTGGTGATAAAATTTGCTTCGATCTATTCTTTCTTTTAGCATGTTTTATTATAAGTTTTCGAATTGGAATGACGAATCAATCATGAAATTTCGGCATTGTTCCGAATTGGAATTTTCGATAGTGTACCTGTTTGCTTGCTTGCTCGCGAAAAACAAAGTTCGCCTATAGATCTGGAAGGTTTAGCAGTTGATTAATTGCCCGGGTAAATCTGTAAAGCCACCGATACTTAGAACAGAAGTGGAGGTTAAACAGGGAACTGTGGCTGTCGGCTAGAAAAATTTCAACCGTTTAGAGTGATTTACCAGCCGATGGTTTTCTTTTTTAATTAACTCCCCTAATGCCCCGTGCCAAGGGATTTCGTTTCTGCGCGATTCTTGTTGCCGTTCGCTTTCCTTTTGCTCGTTTTGCTCCTTTTTTTTTCGCAGCAAGCTTTGGATATCGAGGAAGGGCGTATCAGAGGGATTTACGCGACTTAATGCTTTCAGCGATATAGTTCTCGCGCACAAAGCGAAATTACAAGGCACTTTCGCGTGTAACGTTATTTTCTCTAAACGAATTGTTCAGCGTTGCTCTTTCGTTTAAACGAAGGGGCGTCGCTATGTTTGTTGCAAATTGTTTGCTTACGGGTGGTTTCGCATTCGTGTTCGCGATACGCGATGTTATACTTTCTATATTTCAGTCCGCGTACTGTTCACAAGTATCCTTTTGTACAGTGGGCTCGACGTTGAAAGAAGTGGCGGAATATTATTACTCTGTGTTCGACATTATATGAAACGCCCTTTTAAATAGCGCCTTGCTACGGAGAAACAAAGAGTACACAATCTCCTCTTTCAAGGATACAAATTCCCGTTGCGTTGCCATTGTACGCGGATATCGTGCGATAGAAATTTCGCGTTCCGGAATAGGTGTGCGAATTCGTAAGACACGAGAGCCAAAAGCTTTGACTCTCATAATATTTCAGTGAACGAAGGGAATTTGAATTTACGCTATTAGAATATAAATTTAATAATCAATTTCACCGTGAATACCGAATTCATACTTTCACGGCTGAAACATTTCTCCCCTTTGTCCTTTCAATCTGTCTTTCTCCGCGCACTTGTTATATAAACGCATTTGTTCCTCTCGTTCGCTCTAATTCGCATGGGTTAAAGAAAATTGAAGGGTCCAAATGGAAACAAAAAACATCCGCACTTTTGTCGTCGCGAACGGCGCCGCGCAATTCACGGGTCCTTCGAAGAATCAAAATTCGTTTCGCCAAGAAGAAGTTCAAGCCGGTTGTATGCAACCTTTAAATAAATAATCGTGCTGCTTTTTTCCCTCCTAACGGAGTGTACGCGTGACAGATAAACCACAGCGAAACCGTCGCACGTCGAATCAGCACCGCAGAAAAGTTCCACGAACCCCGTGAAGAACTCACGCCGCCAAGCGTGTGCATTACACGCGTTCGAAGTAAGAAAAACAACCGACAGAGAAACGCTTAAAACGCGTTGCACTCGCTCAAGGAGGAATCCCCGAAAAAGGACGAGAGAAAGGGACATAAAGTAAAAAGGATCGCCCATTTCAATGAGCCAAAAATACACATTGAACCCCCTTCGAGGAGCATCCGTATTCACGGGTAGCACGCGGAACGATTGGAATTTCGATAGGCGTTTCAAGTGGAGCAACGTGGCGACGTGCGAAACTGAAATTTTCATCCACTACTTCCCCGGGTGTCTTCGCGCACCAGCTTTGTGCGTTCCCCGTTCTTTGTGCCGTCCCGTTTCCCTCGTCCCTTCTATTCCCTCCTCGCCGCTCCTTTTCTTTTCTTCCCCGTCTCCTTTTCTCCTTTTTTTTCTTTCTTTCTTTCTTCTAATTACTCCGGTTTACGGTATAGAAAACGGTGACGAGCAGCCGTCGGTCAATTAACTTACAAACGAGGGAAAAAGGGGCGAGCCTCGAGGACGCACAATGCTCACGGAAATCTGAATAGTCATGAACGGCTGCCGCAAACGCGTACCGGAAGTGGTTCGCGGGATGCTGGAAAGAGAAAACGAATGGTACGTGACAGTATCGCGGTCCTTTGTCGAGCCAGGAATTTCTTTTTTTCCCTCTTCCTTTTTCCGTCTTCCTCCGTTTTTATTCGCGCCTTCGGCGCCCCCCACCCCGCGACGCGACCGTCTGTATCGATAAGTTTATCACGATTGATGGGGCCAAACGAAGCTTCGCCCATGAGAGCCGGGCGTGCGGGATTAAACGATGATTCCGGAAGACAGGGGACCGGGTACGGAGCGTGTAAAAAGCTCGTCACGTGCCGGAAGTTGTTTCCGAACGGTTCGATTCGACATGATTTGTTGCCACTTGGCGATGGGTTTCGACGTTTTCGAATTTTCTTCTCGGTTCGTCCTCTTTTTCGGGGGCTCGGTGTATCACGTGGGAAACGAGGAATTACCGGAAAGCTTGGTATCTTGGGTATTTTTCCAGGGTAACGTCTTTGGATGCTTTTTTTATTCTCTTCTTTCTTGCTTGGCAGTTATTTTTAATCTGCCCTGGGTACGCTTTTGAAAGATGATTGCTTTTTTTAGCGGGGTGGGGGGATTTTTGGCACTTCTTTTCGAGAATATTTTACATTTTCGTGTGAAATAATATCTATTCAGCTGAATGTAATGCATACTTTGGGAAAAAGTGCCTTTGTTACGTACACTGTGATATGTCAGAAACATGTATGATATTTAATTGCAGATCTTGGAAGCTTAGATATTTTTATATAGATAAAGGGTAATTTCTTTATGGATTTCTTTCTTTTTTGTAGTTATTTTTAATCTCCTTCGGAAAGCTTTCAAAATTTGGTTGCTCTTTTTCTGGAATATTTGTTATTTTTTCGAGGATATGTTATATTTTCATACGAAACAATATCCGTTGAGCTCAACGTAATGCATATTTTGGAAAAACTGCCTGCGACACGCACACTGCGATGCGCCAGAAAGAAATGCATGATATTTAATTACAATCAGCAGGTACGGGTGTTAATGGACGTTGATAATAAAACCGAAAGCAATAAAACGAAGTAATGATTTTCGCGATTGAAATTTCATGCTCGGCTGAAAGAGATGCTCAAGAACGATCGATGCGCATTGATTAATTAGCTCTTTAAATACACAATCCCGACAGAACTTGGTCCGGAACGAATCGCGTTTAAATTCTACGGAAGGCGAACTTTTCCTAACCGCAAAGTGTTATTAAATCCCATGGAACTCCGACAAGTTTAAGAAACTTCGAATAAAAGTCGAGCAATATGCTGCCCGGTTCTGCAATTTTAAAAATCGACCGAAAACGCGTAATAGCGTCTCCCCTGAAATAGAATTAATCATCGTGCAATATTCGAACGATACCTCGCCATAAAATATTTCCACGATCCCCCCCGTAGAAGATTGTACCGCCGCGTATTTTATTTAATCGTTCTTGAGACGAAAATTTAAGCCTCTCGTTCGTTGTTTACCGGAAGCTGACTGTTGATAGCGAGTCGTACGATTCATAAAAGCGTATCTAGAACTTGGACAGCTTGATATATATATATATCGCTATAGTTCAGAGACTACCTAGTTCGTCTTTTATGGAACTTTCAATAAAGATTGCAGGAGATTCGCGTTCCCCGGTGTGAAAAGCCGGTACCACCCGAGCTCTCGGTATTCAACGAAATGTATAACAAGATGGAACCGACTCTGTTCATATTTCCGTTACCAACTATGTATTTGCCTGTCTTACGTCGCTTTTTACTTCCCTCGAGCACCATGCCACTTTCGCACGACTTAACGCGATAAATAGAATTGCGCGTAGAAAGATCGTTCGGGTTGGAAATTGATTTTTAACCTCGCGAATCGAATTTCAATTTAATTATTTCCCCGCCTCGAACAACAGTAGCGGTTAATTTTAAACGTCCTATCAAATTTCGATACAATCGCCTTTTCGTTATTGTCCCTCGCCTTCGAACAGCAATCGAATATACCACAGACATTGTATCCGCGTCATTTTGTTGCTTTTTAATTAACCTTTCGCTTCCTCGAATGAACGTTCGCTAGGCGCGGCAGCTTGAAGCCGAGTTTCAACGGGTACACAGGTGTTTGCCGTTGGGAATTACTATAGCATGCATAATTCACGTATCCACGAGACTTTTCATGGGAGGATTAAACAGATCCAGAAAGATCGTGTCCTCGTTAGTTGGGGAGAAAGGCGTTTTTCATTTGGGTGAAACGTTTTGTGCGGAACGTCTAACAAAGTAAAGCCAACTAGGTTGCTACTTCCTTTACCAAGTATTCAATTCCCTGCCGCCGGTGAACATTCGCGCGATCTTTTCGCCAGGATACCTTTTATCCTGCCGAACGTGTGTGCTGTTCGGAACAAATTGAGAGCAAGTTGAAATTTCGACTCGACAGCGCATTAACACGTTCCCTGCCAGACCGTTTTTTTTTTTTGAAGACTTCCCGTTCAAGCCGCGTGGGGCGTATGCGCCCCACGCTTTACATTCGTATTATTTTGTTTACTATGTCCATAATTGACTCCATGATGAATTTCTAAGAAATTCTTCATTTTACAATGATAATACCAAATGGCTTGAACGGAAAGTTCAGCGTGGGGCGCATACGCCCCACGCATCAGGGAACGTGTTAATCGCGAACACCGCGTACGCACAGTTCTACCTGCGTGTCTATTTTCGTAATATCGAATCGACGATACTCGTTCGCGTAATTCGTAACGGAAGTCGAAAGTCTTCCGAAGGAAATGTTAGCGCGCTGCTGCGCTCGAGCGTGTCGCGATTGCGCCCGTTTCAATGAACAATGAACGCACGCCGACCACGTCGAAACGGTGGCAATTCGTTTTCAATGAAATTCTACGGGCTGCATGTATTTGAAAATATTCTCGTCCCGACTGTACACGATTTTTCCGATAGTTCGATTTCAATCTAGCTTGCGCATTGTTAAACGCGCAGGTCTTCGCGCGTGAAATACAATATTTCGCGGAGATACAAGCGTTTTACGGTATTCCACCTTTGATCAGAAATGTCCCAACTGTATTGATAAATAATCGTTCGTAACGATATATATAAAACACGCTGCAGCGATTGTCGACAAGAATAAGGTACCAATGAAAACGAGGTCGGTTATTGTAAATGAACCTCAGTCGCCCAACAAATCATTCTAGTTGTTCAATTTTAAATCGTTTGTTATTGTTGTCACGCCGATTGCCGTTAAACAAATGATGCGAACGCAACGATCGTGCAGGTTACGTTTAAACGTAATAAACACGACTATATTTTCTACGCTTAGAAATATTATACTTACGTCATAATATATAAATATTTATACAGATGTATAATAATCAATAACGAGGGTAATTATTGAAAATAGGCAGGCGACTCTGTCGTAAGTTCATAAGCATTCCAACGCATTCGCTCGTTGTTGAAATAACGATTTACCCACAGGGTTGCAGTGTAACGAATACTGATTCGCCCGAATGTCGATAACGAGAGCGTAGTCACGGTCGTGCCGCGCGCTACACGTTAAAAGGAACAGCCCGAAGGAAATGTAGCTGTCAATACGCGAAATTCTCAGGCACTCGCGAAATCTGAGAGCCCTCGAAGTGTTCGAAAGCTGGTCCTCTCAAAGATCAGAGATCCTGTCCTTCCTCTGTAACTGTACATCAATTCTTCAGGAACTTCCTGCTTGGATCCCTCCTCTCCTTTTTCTTCATCCTCCTCCGTTTCGTAGCCCTTCTTACTTCTCCTCTCTTCTTTTCGTCCCATTTTCTTCGACCGTCGTCTCACTCGACGCCGCTGGGACCTCTACTTTCAGTTATTCTTCTTCCACTTTTTTTTCTTCCTCATTCACCGCTCCTCCGCTGCTTCCCTTTCGTATACTTCAATCTGTATATCGCTTCGAGGGTCGTTTCAGTAAATAGGGGAGAAACTTTTAGCCATCCCACACCCTCCTGTGTTCTCCGAACTCACTTCGAGACACTCCGACTGGCGTTTCGCTGTGCGCGTATTGTCACGTAGCAAACCGTGTTCCGGCGAATTCGATGCTTTTTATTTATTTATCGGCACCCGGTGAATTCTACGCGTACGGCCGCGATTGTTATTGGATCGGACCAATAATTAATGCAATCTTTGCTCGGCACGTTCAATCGCATTACTTACAGGATGACCCGATTCGTTCGCGCGTAGTAATGCTGCACACGAATTCCAGAGTGTCCGCGTGTGTCTGAATTCGTTATATTTGAAACAAATTTTACCACCCGGCAGCCGGAGAAATTAAATTCCCATTGACGCTGGATAATTCGATCCCGTTTAATAACAATAGTAACGGAACTGTCGGGTAAAATTATACTTTTATCCCTGCGCCATTTCCGTGTCAGATGATCGAAATTAAGGGCTCGCGGAGTTTTCGATGAAAATTTCGCCGCGCATCGAACTGCTGTGATCTCGCGTAAAAAAACTTTTTTGCCACAATTCAAGCTGGGTTAATTTTGAGTCACAAAGCCACCGCTTCGATGGCCCCGAGCAGATTTTTTCCAAAGATTCTTCTTGTTTTACGCAACGCAGCGGACGGAAAAGCGAAGGTAACATTTTTTTGTCGAAAATTGAACCGATTCGACGACTGTAAGAGTTTCGAAATTTCTTTTTTTTCGCCGCGGAAATCACCCTGGTTTGGAAAATTGTAGTTTCCCCTTTACAATGACCACAGAAAAATGGATGCACGATTTTTTTCCCCCCATTTTATCGCACTCCCGGTGAAAGGTGAGCACGAAAAGTTGCGTCACTCCATTGACGGCGGTTCGCTTTACACTCGAAGTGCGATGAAATCGTGAAAAAAGAAAACGCACCTTTCATCGGCAAATTCGCGATCCTTTAATTTCACCCATTGTATCCCACTCGATCAAAAATATTCGTCGAACGTCCGCCTGACAGCGGGTCACAGTCGCACGTATCTAATTTAAACAGCCATTTCTAAAAAAAGAAAGAAAAAAACGAAAGGAAAAGTCTGCACAGCGCAACGGATCGCAACGTCGTCTTTTTTTTCCCCACCCCCATTTCCATCGAAAAACTGTGACGGTGGTCGTTCTTGTTCCAACGCGACCACGATGGAAAAACGTGCCTGCGTTTTCCTCGTCGCTTTGTCGAGAATGGACGGGCAGCGTCGTTCCTCAATCCAGTGCGGTTATTAAACATTTTTCAGCCCTGGAAAAACTAGACTTCTATAGGGTATCGGGACGTTTTCGGACCTCGAACGAGCACATTCACGGGATAGAGCCTGTTTGCTCTGCTACCGAAACTTACCTGTTCTTTGCTGGATTCCGTTCTTTTGACGTTCGAATTTCCCTTCGATTGTCGCTTTGCGCGTTTCCCAGGGTGAAACGACATTTAACAGGATCCGTTGGTAGAGAGAGAGCCCAGGGGGTAGGAAGAGAAAGGTGGTTTTCCACGTTCGGAAGCGGAATTTTCACGATGAAACCTTCGCGGACAGAACGACCGACTCGTTCGGCTTAGCTCTTTTTTTCGCCCCCACCACCCCTGTCGATTCGATTTGGAAACAATCAGCAAACGAGTCGGGGAATCGAGGAATCGCGGAAAAAGGATCGGGCATGTATAGACGGATTCGAAAGATCAATTTTGTTGAAAGAGAAAATTGTTTTACGCGAAAACGCGAATCTTTCTGGCACGCGTCTGTGCAATTTCGTAACAGCACTTACTGCTCGTTAACGTTCAGCCTGTTCGTTGGAGTGAAATGGAGCCCAGTCATTGTTATGCGCAACGAAATCGTGTCAGACGTCTGACGAAACGTTTTATATGTACAGTATAAGTTGAATTATCTTGCAGCTTTTGAAGGAAGCGAGCATTTCTTATGAATTAATAAAAATAACATGAAAATAACTATTCTTTCATAGAAAACTTTGCGAAATCTATGAAAATGTGTACGGGGTCAGCTTGATTGACCCAATGCACAGACCGTGGAAAATTTGTTACCCACAGAGTGACGGTTAATGTGAAATGATACCGAGAAATTTGCATTGAATCGATCATTGTTGACTTCCCTTTTTATGTTCGCGTTTCACCAGGAGTGATGTATCCCGAAGCGAATTCGATATCGTTAGATTTAATTATATTCTTCCGTATGCGATTTATGTTCCGCGCCGCGTATCCGAATTGTAATTAATTTCCGCTGAAATGACGCGGAACATATTCAGTCGCAATTATAAGTTCCGAGCGCATTTTGATAAATGAGCGTAATCCAACGGGACCGTTTGTTATCGTATAATTGAAGAATAATAACCGTCGCAAAGACGAAACGTTACGAGCCTTTCGCGAATCGCCATTATTCTACGATACCTGATCGACCGGGGCGAATCGAATTCCAGTTACAATCGCGTTCAACGCGACACGCAGAATTGCCTTTCAGGATTTCGCGAACGCCGCCGTGCGAATGACTGGAAATTGTAACAACTCATTTTACTTCGGGCCAACACCTCGAGTCAACACTTTGCTTGAGGCATGTTCGAAGGCTCCGCGAACAAATTTATACAAACGCTTATATGCACCTTTTTAATTCGCGTTTATAAAGCATTCTTAACGCGAAATTTCCCGTTTTCAAACTTTGTTACGACTTTTACGCATTTAAACGTTATCACGCCGCTGTCAGACCCGACGACGTTTCTTCAAATACGTGTTAGCGTCAGCGTATTTTTAAAGAAAGGAATATTGCTGGTGGGTGGAATACTATTCATTCAGGGTATAATTTAATATTAGGGCCTTAGTTTACGGGCGTTCGGTGAGGTTGTTGTGAGGATATTGTCGTCGAATCGGTTGAGACTGGATGTTGTTTATAATTGTTTATTCAGAGTTAGCCTATTGTTACAATAGTTTCACAGATCTTACTATACTTTTAGTTTACGTCGCAGTATTGCGGCCCCTACTAACTACTCGTCTTAATTTTTCTACTGAACTGCTCGGGTGTCGCGGGCCCCCTTTTTATATTTGGAAAAGTGACGGAAAATTGGGAGTGGGAGATTGCCTATGAAGGAATTCTGAGTTCAAGGGGTCATGTACTTACTTCCTAGAATTCTGTGTGGACCAGCATCCGGTTAGAATTTAGATAGTAGCGGTTTGACCTTTGACTCTGATTAGAATTTAGAAGGGTGATAAGGTGGTGCGTGAGAAATATAATGGGCGAATTGTTCGACAATATGCAATCTGGGCGGCAGACGATGGCTGGTGGCTCGTTGCCACTCAGCTATCCGATGTCCTAGGTTTGACTAATTTATGGCAGGTCTGGAGATTGTATGAATGGGTCCAAACGTGCTGTTGGCGGGCGATAGCTGTTGACTACATTGGGTCTTTCAGTTATCGAGTGTCGAAGGGTGTACTGTTTAAAAAGAGGAGAGAGAATGGTCGGAATGGACAAGCGGCCCGACGCCGTATTGTTAATGAATATAAACTCTGTTCCTCTAGGATCTGGCCACGGAGTGGGGAAGGTTTTACCTTCTGGTATGAGGACTGTAATGAACCCCATAGCACTTGCCCCAGAACCTTGGAGCTTTACAGACGCCTTTTTGACCCGGTTGATTGAAGTTATAAAATAGATCTAACATACGCGTGCAATGTATACCTATCCTTCCTAGTATCGTAGTTACGCAGGAACATAAATTTCGTGGCGTGTTTCGACAGCGTCCTGGTGCGTAGTCGGATCTGCTCAATCGCGCGAATTATTAACATCGTCCACGGTTTACAGAAACTTTCCAAAAATCCTAAAAAAAAAAAAAAAAATGTTCAACATCCCCAAACGTTGTTACCCGTTGCTCGAACTGCATCGACATTATTCCTATCGTCGTTCCCCCTTCGCCCGTCTCCCAATTCGCCGTGCGAATGATCGTTTCAGCCGGTTGCCCTCCGCTTCGATCACGATCCAGAAACAATTCGGCGAACGTGCCGCGGAAGGGCTCGAACTCGTTAAAACGTCGCGCCATGACAATTTTCGTTCGTCGAACGAATTTATATCGGATCGCCGGGGGCTGGACGGGAACGAAATTATCGATGATAAGGCAATCGACTGGGGCCGCCGCCGCGAATATTCGTCCGCTGTCCGTCATGTTCCGGAAAAATAAATCGGCCCGGGGAACAGGCTGCCGACGTGTTCGGGCATAAATTACCACGAATGGCAGATGTTAATGACAAATGGTGGCGGACAGTTTTGGGGATCGGAAGGGGGCGGGTGGTATGTATGTTTCGCGTTTTAACGTTCAATTGCCGTGGCGCGTGCAAAAAGCCAACGAACGACCGGACCGGAAACGATTATGGACCGGACGAAGAGGGGCGGGGAATGATGAGGACGAGGAGGGGCGGGCGCGAGGAGAAAACATTTGTTTAAAAGCGTCGGACGACAATGACACGGCCGCGTGGTAAAGTGCGATACGAAATGAACCGAAAATGTTTTTTCGGCGAGGGGTGGGGACGGGGGTGTTCGCGTGGGGGTTGGAAAGGGGTGGTTGAGCGATGGGGAAGAGCGTAACCCGAATGGATTTTGGCAAGGTTGGTCGGGATTTAATTGTTTGTTGCACGTGGTCACGCGTGGAAGTTGGACGCTGTCGAAAATGTTGCGGGCCGGAATTTCCTTTCTGTCCCCGGGAAATATTCGTCCCTACGGTTTCGTCGTAATTGGTTTTTTTTTTTTTTTTCATTTTTATTTGCACCCTTTCGTTACGAATTTTTGTTGTTCCCGTTAATATCGCAGTTATTTTCGATACAATTACGGGCCGAACGTTAGCTTCAGCCGCGGGCGATAGATCTTTTTGGGGCAACGGTGTTTGGCCTGTTCGGGATTATTTGTTTCGCGTGAAACAGTCAGCTGGGATAATAATAACAATGGTACGGGAACGCATTCGACCGCGTTAAAAAGTAGCAACGATAGTGATTCGACGGCCGGGCAGTGTCTGAACGCTGGGTTCGCGGAATTTCCAAATTTAGAATTTCCAGTACAGTAATGTCTTGATATAAGCGAAAGCCTCGGATCTGAACGTTCGCTTATATGGTGTAGTTTCTACGTTGTTTGAAATTTGCCGACGGCGTCGAACGTAGAAAAGGACAGTGAGTAGAGAAAGAGGACCGAGCAGCCAAGCCAGAAAACAATATCCAGCGTATCGGTGAAATAACGCTGATGCAAAGATAAAACTTTTTTATTTCGCATCCTTTTCTTATGAAACTTTTACATAGCATAGCTGACATTTATCTGATTAAAATGACACCAAACGCGATATAATTTGGACTATGTTTAGTGTCTTAATTAAAGGTGATAAGTTTCGACCGCAGAAAAGGATAGCTAGTGAAAAGAAAAGAGAAGCTGCGATCGTGGCAATCGGCAAAGATCGAAGGCCCAGTACACGGTTTAACATACCAACTTATTACCGTTAATTAAGGCAGTAAATATAGTCGAAATTGTATCGTGTTTGGTGTCATTTTAATCAGAAAATTGTCAGCTGTGCTATGTAAAAGTTTCATAAGAAAAGGATGAGAAATAGCAAAGTTTCATGGTTGAATTAGTATGAGCTCACTGATATACCCGAGCCCGGATCGCGTTACACTGATCGCCAAGTGAACTTCTTCACGCCTCAAGGGGTATACCCCTCAGTGGTGAGGATAAACTCTTCGCTTATATGGTGCAGAAGTCTTTCGCTTACATCAAGACACTACTGTACAAAGATCAAGGAAGATCTGTTAACGCTGTGCGATTAATTTAATTATAGTATATTTCGAAATTAAGCGGACTAATTTCTTTAAAGAAAACGCGCATTTTCATTGGCAATTGTTAATCGGAGACAAGTTAGTAAAAATAAGCGTTCAAACTTGTCCGCAAACCTATCGTTAAAAATACGCGCGACAAACAACGACAACGATAAAACAAATATAGTTGACGCAAGAATGAATACAGCTCATTCAAAACAAAAAAAAATAAGTCCACTCGGGTAGCCAGAACCATATTAAAAAAAAAAAAAAATAGAGATGGAAGAAAAGGAAAGCACGTTAAACCACTCGAAAACGGATCGTCTGCCACGAGGACAATCTCGAGGGGAAGAAAAAGCGGTAAGAACACTTTCTAACAAGAGGCGTAAGAAACGGGACAGGGAGGAACGGTGTTCGCGCACATCGTAATTACAGTGTCAGGGATGGGTGGTGGAAGCGTAAGGGCTCTTTTTACGTCAGCGACAAATCTCACGTAGGGGTTTACGGCCTCGTTGTAGATCTCCGATCCGGTTCATTAGAGGTGTACCAATGTAACGGCGTCTAGTACTGACGGCGCGGAGAACTTTCATAACCCTCGACGTGGATTAACACGAGCCCCGCCCCCTTCTCTCATCTTCTTTAATCCAACGTTTCTACCGCGACCAGAAACGCGTATAAAAACCCATGGAAATTTCTCAGCCGCCACACGTCGCCGTTGGCCATCGTTTTCGGTTCTTCCTTTCGAAACGCGTCGTCCCTCTGCGCCTATAGGACACCTTTTCTACGCTTCCCCCGGAGCCCCGTCCCAAAAGATTCCTCGACGATCCAGCGAAACGTCGCCGTGCAAGATTGGCCCGCTTTTGGACGAGTAAGCTCGATTCAAGGGTGGATAGTGAATTATCGCAGGGGTGTGGCGGCGAGGGATATTGCGACGCGAGGCTGTTATCGGGGACGGTTTAGGTGCGCAAGGAGGTGTGAAATTGTATGGGGATACGGTGTGGCGCGGCGGTGTGTTTGTCCTGTGCGCGCGTGTGAAGCGTGCGGTAATTAATTGTGACGAAATAGCTACGGCGGATCTATATAAGTGGAGGGTTAGTTGAAGTTACAGGAAGTTAGGGGACAAAAGTAGTCGTGGCTCGGTCATTATTCGCGGTGGCTATAAGCGTTATGGAACAGCGTTGCGAATAATGGCCCGGCTGTGTCGGTTGGAGCAAAGGGGGAGACCGAGACCGATCGTTAATGATTTCTCGTAATTAATTGTTATGATACAGGGGGAACGGATATTTTTTTTTAGGGGACGCGTAAGAAACGACGGGACATCGCTGATAAAACGTCCCGTCACGACCGTTCGAGATTTACTTTCGGTTAATTGTAACGGCGGCGTCGAACAGAACTCGTGTCGCGTTACGGAAAGTCGACGGGAACAGAGGGAATCGCGTATCGTTCGTTCCCGACGGTTAATTATCAGGGCGGCGAGCGATATCCGCGTGGCCGGCATTCTTTTCGCAAACAGCACGGCGGACGACGCGAATCGACGTGGTTAATGAATTGCGCGTAGTAATTAATTGGCAAAGAGAATGGCGGAAAATATGCAGGTGAATCTATTTAACGGCGACGGATATGCGAACGTTTGTGAATAAACTCGCGCGGATCAACAGGGACGTACGAGCACGATCAATTATCGTAGAACAATGCGGATCAGAAACACGGAGTATTGGCAGGTTTCAATTACCAATTAATTATCGTGCATTAGGCACCGGGGCACGGCCGTTCGCCGGTCAATTTTCAAAATGGCAACCATTTCAACGAACCACCGGGCGACCGTGTCAGAAAATTATCAGACGATCGATAGATGCTGGCCGGTCCCAAAACTTTCCTTCGCTGTTTGCCTGCGCGGTTTTATCGGGCAACGTTTAGTCAAACACACCGACCTCTGAGCCATTTTTCGTTGATGCTCGGGCGGTCGGTTGTTCTCCAGCTTTCCGATAGTGTAATCCCGTTCGAATCGATAGTCTCAGCGTCGTCCTGCGTGTATCGAAAAAGTTCTGTTCGTCATTATTGGAAATGGTGTGTTAAATAAAATAACTATTATATTTATCACAATCCGTGTATTTATTAACAGCTCGGAAGGAATGTCTTATCGCCATGAAATGTTCCGTTGAACTGAATAAAGCGCCCAGAAGAACTGCTGGATACTTGTACCTACGAATGCGCATCATCGTCTCATTTTACAACCAGGGCCCTTTTTTGACTCCCCAAATAGAGCCCCATCTGGTTCTCTCACTATCTTTATTAGCAAGCCATTTCTAAGAACGTCGAGACAATTTTGCTCTAGCATATTTTACATTCACTATCAATAGCAAATATTCAACAGTTATAAAAAAAAAACATTCAGCTCTTGAAATGAGATTGAAATCATGTTAATCAATATTTTGCAACGGTATAAAAGAAATGTTAAAATATGATGTCACCATACTTCCGGACGAATCTAGGAGAATAATGAAAAAGACCGTATCGTGCATCGTTCAAAAATATCGCGCACCTCGTGAAATTGTTCGCAGTTAGCGTTGGAAATCGGTTTATTCAATAACTCTCCTCAGCTTGTGATTTTGTAATATATTTTATTATCCACGCAACAAGAGTGACTTCCTTACTATATCAATGGTTTGAAGGAACTAAACGCATCCAAATTAACTCAGCTTGTGATTTTGTAATATATTTTATTATCCACGCAACAAGAGTGACTTCCTTACTATATCAATGGTTTGAAGGAACTAACCGCGTCCAAATTAACGGACTGACCTGAAGCATAGACGACCAATCTCGCGTGCGTGCGGGGCCCTATCGACTCTCATATAAACAACAGTTCGAACCTTGTAAACAGGATGAAAGGAACGGTATAAGGCATCCCCTTTCGCACGAGAACGAAACGCTAATTTTTCCATCGATTTCTATCGAAAAATCGAACAGTTGGCGCGTGGTAAGAAGGCGAATGAAACTTTTCTCACGGCACAGTACTTTCCAGGCGAACGTTCATTTAGAAACGTTCCACCGCGACAAATAACAACGTCGAACTTCCGCAAAACGCCCCGCATCGTTCAACGATCGACGAACGCTAACGAACATTGGTTTAGAGAGAAAATACAGGACCGTTAAATTGCGCGAAGCATTCGGATGATGTGCCCGGATCCGTAGTGGCTTGCCAAACATTTCCAGCCAAAATGTATTTTCGTTGTATCGCCGCTGTCGAAGGTTTTCAAAAATAACGGACCGTCCCCCACCTGGACCACTGTCTATTGGACACTCCTACAGCCCGTGCGTCGTCAGTTCGTTACATTGAAAAATAAATGTCGCCCATTTTTATTTAAGAGGCGCTTGAAAATTACCCGTCCAGCCAGAAAATTTGTTGGCTCCCCGCTGATCTTTCTCGTTTACGTACCGCCTTGCTCCCTTTTCCATTGGAAAATCTTTTCGTCTGCGAGAATTTACGCGTCGACGATATCGCGCGGCCCCGTCGCTGCCGGGGTCCCCTCCGGTCTAAGCTTCTCGTTTCGCAAAAATTACACGGCTAATCCCGCGAAACGTCGGAGACGGCCTTTGGAATTTAAGCGGGTCCGTTACACGGCAAATGATGTTGAGAGGAGCGACACCGATGGCGTTAGGGGAACGACGTTGGGCCGAGATTGTATCGATAGGAGGCGGAATTTATAGCCGGCTTGATAACATTTGCTTATGGCTTTCGAGTTTCGCGGGGGATCGGTATCGCGAAAGGCTAGAGAAATTATAATTACGCGTGTATTGAATGGGGGGTTGCGATTAGTTTCGCGACACGCGGTACTTATCCGTCGCGACGCTTGAAAATGTTGGGAAAACGCGTTCGTGTTGGCCGAGTCATTGAGTGTAATAATTTATATCGATATTAAATTGTCGAACGCGGCGGCATTATAGAGCGCCGTTTAATCTTTTATGAACGTTATTTTACGGACAGGTGTGAACGCTTCGTTTCGTCGACTTCCCCCCGGTTTAACGATTAAGCCAATAAGAATCCGCGCTTTCTTTGAAATATTAATTCGCTGAATTTATAAACGAGATATCATTAATTTGATCGTTGCAATATTAATAGACGTGAAACTTTGGTTCTCAAAATTTGGAGTTCTCAAAATTAACACCGCAAAACGCGGTGTTAATGCATAATACATCAGGCTGTACCTACCAACGACATTTTCTAAACAAATTTTCAAACGACGAAGTCCTTTTTTTTTTTGAATCTCTGAACGAATCATCGGAAGTGGAAGCCGTGAGGTAACAAACGTTGTACAATTTGGTAATTGATTATTCTATGGAAACAGTTAAAACAATAAAGTACGTACGATACAGTAAATCCAATTTCCGCTCCATCTGACGTTAGTTAAGAGTTTGTTAACGGTCCATTCACGAGTGGGAATAATTGGGGTCGGTTTAAATACCGCAAGACGAAATTCCCACCGATTCGAGGGGACGCATTAATAACAACGTTCCTCAAACGAAATCGTTCCATCGTTTCACAAATGAACAAAAGCAATCCAACGATACGATAAACCCGTAACAGAATCGCACGTTCGATTTACACCAGAAAATTGCCGATCGAACTCTCTATGCCGAATCGAAAATGATATACAAACAGATATTATAAATATACCGAGGCGTCGAAAGCACGCCGTATAAAGCTGAAATATTTCGAACGAAATCTGCGCTTCGAATGTTCTCGCTTCGGTTTCGGCGATTCGCAAACTTTTTCCCCCGAAACCGTTTCCATCCTGAACTTCTCGTCCAGTAGAAATATCATTCCTCTGATTTCGTGGTTTTCCCTTGCCACTCGGATGATAGATGTTCACAACATCTCTATGCATAATTTATATCCGGTAAGAGAAGGTCTCGTTTTTTCTTTTTTCTCCTCTTCGGCTGCCAGGCGTCCCTGCGTTATACGATTTTCTCGAATCCGTGAAAAACTCCATTTCCACCGGAGTCTTCCGAAAATAATACGGTTCCCCCTCTCCCCCCCCCCCCGTATCGTGCGATCGTTCCATTCTTTTTTCCGACGATCATTTGCACGCATATTGAATCATCCGTCGCCCCGGTCGCATTTCATTTAATGGGAAACGGGGATAAACTGACGATCGGTGTTATAAAACAAAAAAAAGAATTGCTGTATTCCCGTGAAACTGATTGAATAAAACGTATCGCGGGATTGAATTACCCCGGTGGAACTTTTCGATACGAAACTTTATCGGCGATTAATAAATTGCGAATTGATATTCGCCAAGAATTACGCAGTCAATTGCCGGATTCTTGACCCTCGTTCCGGGCAACCGGATACCCATTTTTATATTTCCCTCGATATTTTTGCATGCTCTTGACGAGATGTCGCAAGGAGCACTCCGGATCTCCATTCGTTTGCCCACTTTTACGTCAATTCAACGTTTCGCGAGAGAAATGCGTTAATTACCAAAATATTCTACGTAACTAAGCAAGCCTCGACTTACTCAACATTTCGGTTGTCCACGCATGATCGAATGATCAATTACAACATAAAATCGAGTCACGCGGACGATCCTACTGTAACGCCGTTGAACATGGTTTTCCTCGCCTAGTGTATTCGCGACGTAAACCGACGCGGGGCAATCCTCTGTAAGACACAGATATTAAAGGAATACGCTAAATTCGCCTACGGTTATAGGAATATCTATTTCTAAGCCGATACAACGGTATGGATATAATCAGTCCTGTTGGATGACCAGCCCTTGAGTCACCGATAAAATGTAAGGCCCGCGGATCCTGGCCTAGTCAAAGTCAATATTATGCACCAAGGTGGTAGTCAGCGATACGACTACTGCCAAGGGCCAGACTCCGCGTTGGCTAAGGCGACATAACAAGGGCTAAGGTCATCCTTCCCCCTCTAAAACTCATAATATATATAGTAGCGGAATACCACTTGCAGTTAGAATAGTTTTGGACGCGACGCATACCATCGCTCTGTCGCGCAAACTCGTCACGGTATTCTTATATAAAAACCTCTTTGCAAATGTAATTGTTGCACACGATTTCGCTTACACCGGAATCCAACAGTCCGCTCTAGACGATCGTTTCCAAAAGAGTGCCTCGTCGTTGCATTCTTGCCCGTCAAGAAGGTGTGTCCCCCCCCCCCCCCCCGGTCCCACGACGCAGTACCTTCAAGTGTCTGGTTCACGACCCCCCAATATTTACGGGCCCCGCTCGCCTATCGACCTCGTAGCGACATTTTCCACATGAATATGCGAGGCGCTCCAAAGCCTCGGGTTTTCTTACACCTCGTTATAATTTTCTCGAACCTCGTCCGACAACGACCGCGGAAAAACAGGGGAGGGGGGAAATGTTCCAGATCGGCAAAACTTCCAGGCCTTACAATACTTCGAAACGATTCGAGAATCTGCCGTCGATATCGCGCGACGGAACCAATTTCCCACGACCCGGTCGAAGAACAACACACCTGCACTACGGGCAATCGTGCAAAAAAGGTAACGTCGACGATTTCCAAGCGAAAGGGGAAGAACGTTCGGCTCGTCGCAAGAAGCGGCGATAATTCCCCCATAAATTGCGCGCTCGTTTCCACCGGCGAACTCGAGAATGATTTCTCTCGCTCGGGGAAGCAGAAACGGCTCGGGTCGAAGCCGCCGTTCGTTCCGTCGTCCCCTCAAAATAAGACGGGAAAAACGAAGCAGCGAGCGAGAGGGTGCCGCGAGCGGAAAGAAGACGAAGGGAACCCGCGTTACGCGAACGAAAAATATCATCGCGAACCGTCCGGCGCTCTAATCGGCTACAAAAAAGGATGATTAAGAATAATTCGCGGGACGCGGCCGTGGAAACTTTCCGACGCTCCTTCGCTCGAGCTCATTTGCATGAAACGCGGCTAATTGCGGAATAACATCGACCGTGGAACGTTTCTCTATTACCAGGCGGGTGCGGGACTCGCTCGTGCCGCCGTGCGAATTTTAATACGTCCCGAAAAAGGAGCTCGCTGGGGAAAATTACTGGCGCCGCGTAAGCAGAGACGTTTCCCCCCAGCCTCCTACGATTTCCTCGTGAATTAGCCGGGGCATTGGGACGGGCGGAACGGCAGCGGCGAGGGAACGAAAGGGTTGAAGGGGTGAGTCCAACGACGCTGGCGCAGCAGCGTTAATAGGCGAACCGGAATCGCTGGGAGCACTGTCGAATAATAACATTTGCGTAATGTTACCGTGGCGTGTGTACCAAGGAAGTCTGGTACCGGTTGGAAAATCGAAGTGGAACGTGTTTCAAGCGGCTGGAGTCATGTGAGACCGAGACGCCCGAACCGAAGTTCCGAGTTACAGTAACGATAATGGACGCCGTGTCCGCGTTGGCTCCGTTGAACGGGAAATCTGGATCATCCTTCGAACGCTTAAACGGGTAACCATCTTTTGACCTTACGTGAACGCCTGATGACCCTCGCTGTGTATTCGGTAAGAGTATATCGGGAGGGCGCGTGGGGATTTCGAATAACCGCGTGGATGTTTGAAAGACGGAAACGAATGGAATAAAGAGAAGACGGGACTAACTGGGAACGATGGAAGTGTAAAAATTGAACGAGGAGTAACGGAGGGGAATGAATTGCTTTGTATTGCATTTTTAACGGGACGGAGAAAACTGAGGCGTGGAATTATTTATGGGATTAACTCGATGCGAGATATTTTTGGGGGAGTGTGTATTGGATGTGTATCGACATCCAATAGGTGACAGGGTCGTTTTTTCCTCGGTGTATTAGGTGAAGGAAAATCATTATTTTTGATTTGTTAATTAAAAAGGAGTGAAATTACCGACCTCTCGGGTACCGGAGGCACATATTTATTTTTACTTGCGTGACGGTGAAGTAGTATATCAGCGAAGAAGAAATTGGAAGGAAAGATTAATGAGTCCGAGTCTGCATATATCAGAAGATAAATAAATTTATTTTTACCTTTAACGACGACTAAACTAGAAAGCCGTAATTATTCTTCAATTAGAAAGATTTTAACGCCTTTGGAAGATATAGTCTCTCGGGGTCAGATAAACCTGCGAAGATTCGTGAAATATTTGTGGCATTAAAAAGTTCGAATATTTGTATATCGACAGCGAAATGGAAGAAGAAAGGACCGACCCCGCGTTCGCATAATCCACTTCCCTCAAGGATAAGTGGAATACGTGACCAACATTTATTCGGCTAACCTCATCTATTGCACCCTGTGTACGATGATGGTGTCGTAATTGAGCGTGAAAGAGATGAGTAGGCGATTCTGTGGGACGAAGCGTGGATGCGATTAGAATTGGGGTGCGGATTTGTGAATGGAATTCGTTTTGGACCCGATGGGGCGAGGGGAAAAGAATGGAATGAACGGTGGAGTCGTTTGGGGCTACCGAAATTAGAACCACGGGGATGGATTTGATCGGTGTTTTATTGCTTATCGAATATTTCAAATGAATATTTCTATTTCATTTATTGCGATATCAGTCCAAGGCATGCGTTGCATGCGTGTACGTACTGCTTACTTGGTTTCCTCAATCAATTGTACAAATTCGATGTCCGCGATTTATTACTTACTGTTGTTGTTGGATTCCGGTGTAAGCGAAATCGTGTGCAACAATTACATTTGCAAAGAGGTTTTTATATAAGAATACCGTGACGAGTTTGCGCGACAGAGCGATGGTATGCGTCGCGTCCAAAACTATTCTAACTGCAAGTGGTATTCCGCTACTATATATATTATGAGTTTTAGAGGGGGAAGGATGACCTTAGCCCTTGTTATGTCGCCTTAGCCAACGCGGAGCCTGCCCTTGGCAGTAGTCGTATCGCTGACTACTACCTTGGTGCATAATATCGACTCTGACTAGGCCAGGATCCGCGGGCCTTACATATTATCGGTGACTCAAGGGCTGGTCATCCAACGTTGTCATAATATCAAGTATCATATTCGCGCAACGTTCAGTCAAAAGTTAGACGTATCCCATTTTCTTTAAAAAATAAAAACGTCGCGTCTATTGGTTCACGGACAGATGAAAATATTTGGAAAAAGTAGGAAATCCCGAACGACTACGATATTATCGTATTACAATTGGAATGCCGACAAACTGTTCGACGTATAGCGGTGCTTCCAAGAATTTGTTGTTTGTTTCTTTTAGGGAGATAGTAAAAGTGCCTTAATTCAGCTGCTTATCTGGCCTGTTTAAACGATTCAGCTGAATCACCTCTAAAACGAGCAGTTCCCTCGTAAATGGATAGAGGTCGTCAATGGTCTGTTGCTTGACCTGCCCGCTAAACTGGCGGCTGCATTTAAAATCACTTGTTTATACTGGCCACTTCCGGTTTTAATGGGCAAACTTTTGGAAGAGGATAGTTTGGAACAAGAAAAGTGGTTCGAGTTAACGCAACTCCGTTATGAATCATCCGTGCTCGTGTTAACTTCCTTTATCACGAAAAACATTCCCATTAACGTTACGACGCAGGGAATTTATTTGTTAAAAAAAGAAGCGTCTGAAATATCTCAATTCGAAACGGATTCACTGGGGAACGTATTTAAATATCGGGGAATATTTGCAGGCCCGTAATGACAGTTAAATACGAAAAAGGCAAACACGCAGTCGTGTAATTGAACGTAATTGACGATCTTACAAGGAAATCGGACGACAGAGGAATAAGATAAAGGAGCGAAGATATCGAAAACACGGGTAACTGTAAAAAGGGGAAACGATAGCACGTGTTACGGTCAGAAGATACAAAAAATGATTAAGATCAGATATGGTAAAAATAACTAATTGCAAGAAACAGATGTCTGATCGGTTCAAATCGACGCAACAGCGGATCAGTTTATCCGACGCGTCTAAATTTATTTCATTTTTGTTATTCAATTGTAAACGTCGCATCTATTTATTTCCCTTCCACGTAACAATTTATTCGCCCGTCGATGAATTTGTCAGAACGGACACGTGCCACCATTAATCTGCGGACGGGACGAAAACGTTCGCTGAAAAAGAAAAAAAGAAAAAAAACAGAAATCCTCCCGGGAACGTTCCGTGAATTTTCATGAAAGACACATACCGTTCTCGAAACGATTTATACACATTGTACATCGTGGTTTAGGTTTGGTGGGAGGGTCGATCCGTTCCCCGTATTTGCGATGGGAATGTTACGGAGTCAAGCGAGCATCAGAGAGTTTTACGCCGGTTTCCTTGTACTCCATTGGCGGTTGGTCGCGTGTCACTTTGTTCGTTATCGGGGAGGGCAACGCGTTCGCAAAATGTTCGCACGTTGACGTCGAAATATTGCCCGCGGTGTTCGAGGAGAATCTCGAAACGAACGGGAGCCCATCCCCCTTTCGCAACGTTAATTCGTTCTGATAAATTGGTAATACGGCCGCGCTCTCGAGTAATCGTGACAGAAGAGTACGTCCACTCTCCGCGAGTTATAAAAACGCGTGGAACGATTAATTGCACATTTCACAGGGGTCGATTAAATATTCGCTTCCCGTTCCATTGATATGCGACAAACGTGACGCGAAGGGCGTTCCGTTTTTGATCTCCCTCGTTCCCTTAAGTGCTATTTTCTTTGCTATATCAGTTTCTACAGCGCCCTTTCGTTGCCCCATTGCTGTGCACGTGGAATAACCAAATCATAATAATAATAGTAATAATAGAATATTTTGCTTTATAATAACGTGAAACGAATATGAACAGGAACAATATTATTTCTTATCCTCGCTCGAAAAAAAATATATTCCATTTATTATTATTGTCGTCGTATGCATATATGCCCCCCCCCATCCTTCCTAAGTATGCAGTACGCGTGCAATATTAAATAAATGAATATAAATTCTTCCACGTTCGAGTGTAAATCGTGCACGCCTCAATACGAGCGTTCCCATAAACGTACCGGCCTACCCTGCCATAAATCGCGGCCGAAACGTTCGCATGACGATCGCGGATATTTTATGCTAATGAGACGCTTATTAACAATTCAATTTGGAATTCCGGGGACAACCTTGTGTACGCTTGTATGCGCGTGGAGCACGATTTCATTAAAGCGTCTCGAATTCGACGACGCGGCCGGCGTTTAATTTTATTTTCCGGCCACTGTCGTGCCGCGTGCAGGGGGGGGGGGGGGGGACAAACAATACCGTGGGGAAGGGAACGTGGCAGCAAGAAGTAGAACGAAAGGGTACACCGGGGGATGTTAAAGGGTTCCGTAGAACTTAAGGGACAAAACGAACAGGTGGAGAAGTATAACATTTTTCGCGACCATGTTTTTTTTTACGGGAGTGATCGCGCTTTTCAAGAGAATTTCTTCTTAAAACGCGGGCGCGTTTTAAGTTTAATTACCCAGTGGATATAGTTGACAAATATTTCCTAGGAACGATTAGGCACACGTTTCTGTGAAACGACAGTTTCGTGTGGCTAAGTTTTAATTTCGCCCGTGCAGGATCAGTTAATAGATCAATTATTTATATAGAAGCTTATTGGGGATTTTATTATGAAATCTTAATCTGTCCTTTATTTTTTTTTTTGTTTCTTTTTACGTAAACGTACACCTCTGTAGTGTGAACCAGAACGAAATATACGTAGGTGTATTTTAAATTACGTGCCCGTTCTTATCTTCGAAATGATAATTCTTGTATTCCGAATTCACAGTTTGTTTCAAATAAAGCAAACCGTTTCCAAAGAAACGTTTTATTCCAAAATTTGAAACGCTTAATATACAACACCCGTCCGTCTGAAACACTCCATTATTTCCGTAAAATCGTGCCACGACGCGGAAGCGTTTTTATAAAATCAATTTCTTTTTGTTACCGGTACGGATAGTATATGCAACTCGCCGATACACACGTTCCTCTCTCCGTTTTCTTCTCCTATCTTTTTTTCTCACCCCCCCCCCCCCCCACGTATATTCGCCGCAGTTTCCCAGGAACGAATTTCACGTTCCACCCTAGCAATTTTTTTTCCCCCCCCTCCTTTTCCTCCTCGAGAAAAACCGAAGATTCCATTAACCACGGATAAGCGAATTCCGTGGAATTCGGTTTTCTCGGCGAAATAAATTCGTCCGTCCGAGGATATCGTGGGACGACGAGGGAAAAAAAAGAGGAGCAGACGCAACGGGCGAAGGACTGTATCTTTCTCTCCGTCTATACAGAGACGGAAAGGGGACGGGACTAATATATTGTCGGTGTCCCTTTATTTTTTTTTTTTTTTTTCTTCTTCGCGTAACTAGATCCAGCGACGAAAATTCGACCGACAAAACTTACGCCAGTTTCGCCGTCCTTATTTCGCCTATTTACTTTCTTCGTTTTATGCCTGTCCCGATATAGGTGATCAACTACGACAGTCCTAGGGGCGGTGTATCGGTGATCACCGAGAAAGGGGAAGTTACAACGTCGTATCTCCTGGTGCAGCGTGCTCAGCCTGCAGATAGCGGACGGTATACCTGCCATCCGAGTAACGCTAATACAAAGACTGTCCTGGTGCACGTGCTTAATGGTATGTACATACATTTGCGAGAGACTTGAAATTTCTGGACGCCCGGTGTTGCTTCTTTAACGTTCGTATCACTTGATTCTCCCTTACCTCCGGGTTACCGGCGGTAATCCGGACGTTTCATTCTTCGCCGGTTCTGGGCGAAATGTTCGACGATAAATTCAGGGGGGCGGTGGGGGCGAATGATTGAAAATAATGATTTATGTCGAGGTATCAAGGTCGTGTACGCGCGAGAATATGTATTGCGCGCGTTTGTATTTGTGGAGGACTTAAATTTTACGGAGTCTTCCTTTTTTTTTTTTTTTATATTCTTCTTTATCGTTGGAATTACTTGGACAGCTACACTTCCTTCCGGTTTAGAGGCAGTTTGCAGAAATGTTCTTGGCTGTACGTTTGGTTTAATGGGTTCCCTTAAAATGGAACGGGTAGGATCGTTTGCATGGAGAACGGGGATATTAATTCGGATAAACAATTTTATTTGCGCCGGTGATCTCTGAGTTGCGTCTGTCATTAGTCTCGTGTTTATATCGTATTTTCGTTTTTATTAGAGCGACGCTGAATGTAATACGGTGGTTTCAGCGGTTTCGACGGTGGATTGGTTCGGTTAAATAATTCGATTTGGACGATAAACGTGATCGAGCAAGTGGAAGACGCATAATTGTTTATTACGCGCGCGAGTGTATCGTAGTTTTCGCGACGTTAGTATCGTTTTATCTACTACGGTAATATGGAAATTATTTGGTCCCCTCCATTTCCGGTTTCGGAGCAGTTCGATAAAAGCTGCCGGTCTCCTACGGGAAAACCTTTTCAATTATTTAAATGACGAGCAAAGTAATAATTGTTTCGGGGAAAGAGGAGAGAATTTACAAAAACGCACTGTAATATGCACACAGCACTGACATACCTTCGTGAACATATCTGATTTACGTCTACGTGGTTTTCCCCAAAAGGCTTAAATTTTATTCTGTTCGCCGTTAATCTGGAAATAATTTCACCAGATGATCGAGGAAGTGCTTGCGGTAAATTCGTGGTTCGTTAAATTGTTTCAGACCAATAAGTCAGGCACATAATTGTTATAGAGGGTAATAGACTTAAATGCAGGGATATTCAGTGATAATTACTTTACTTACTTATCGCAGTTGTCTGCGTCTTCCCGAACTGGCTTCTAGAGTTTAAGCTGTTCATTGTTTGTTCGCATAAACACGGCTTTCGTGGTCCCGAAAATGAACGACAAGTAAAACGCGTTGCATTCTACTTTGAGAAACAATCGCCATAAATGCATAATTAAAAATGCTGCGTGTACCTGGAACCCGCGGTGCATTATTAATTAGCGCGTATATTACGCGAAGCGCAAGAATTATAAAAATATTTCATCCTTCACGGAATAATGAAACTTTAATAAAGAAATGCCTTCAACGTCAAAATAGACCGAAACGAAAAATTACACGTGAAATTAAAACCGGAGCTGATTATAGAACGCGAAAAATGATTAATTAATAAAGTAGATGAACATATCGAAATTCTCTAAATACTTTTTCGAATTCAATTGTTCGACATTTTTTAACTTCAATACCTAGACTCGAGCGCGCATAGAATCAGTGCTCCGTTCGAATATCGAATATTTCATTTATATTATTACATCTCCGAGGTAGATGAGAAAAATGTTCAACGGCGTTCCTTTTCCTAATTGAGTCGACCAAGAGGGAGATTTTCCAGTTTAAAATAGTCGGAGAATTAAATTAACCCCCTGATGATACTGTCCCGCGAGAATTGAACGGCCGTCTCTAAGTATGAATTTCTCGAAATCAGACGAAATTGATTTACATGCACCGCTCGTGTCGAGCCACTCCGCGCGACGCAACGATTTAAAGAATAATCACGCCTACGCGGAATACGACAGAAAGTGGCTGTACACTTTTTTCAAATTGCCATGAAAACATCGGTGTCACGGTGGTTGTCCCTTGTTACAGCGGCAGGGAGAAGGGAAAGAAGCGAGACAAGTATAAAAATAAAGCCACACTCTCGAACAATGCAATTTCACTCCGAAGAGTTTCCTCCTATGCCCATAAAAACAACCGAGTTATTTAGATGCTTCCACTTTATATAATATAATGTAACGTCGAGGAGATGCGGCTAACTTTATCGTCTAAAGCCTTCTTCTTATTCTTTTCCCCGCTTCCCTTCGTTCTCCTCGCTCGCGTATCATGTTTCGTGGATCCCTGGGAAATAAACGTGCCGCGACGTAGTGCCGTGCTCTGTAGAAAATATTGCTAACGGGTAACTGTCATGACTGTATTTTCGTAAATGACGGCTATAAAAACTAATTCGTCGTTTCAATTGGTCCATCGCTTACCGCGCCGGGTTTGACTTTCGAAGTATTAAGAAAAGGAACGCTCCGGCAATTAAAAACCCCTCGATCTCCGGGGACCGTCGTTTCTTTCGCTCGAACTTAAACGAAATTCTCGCGTATATAACGATTATATAACATCCAGCGGTACGCTCTACCAAAGAAGGGATAAGAAATACAAATCGCGGCTCTGAATCACCCCCTATCCGTTTCAAGATTTTATCGACCACCCGTCCCTCCTTGCACGGCCGTTCTTCCGGTCAGAACGATCGCTCCAATACACCCGACATAGTTTTACATCGTAATTGATAACTCGCAACGTATATACACGTGTACATATATACGCACCACCAACCCGACGTATACTTAATCGTCCCGAAATCGCTGCTCTTCTATTTACCTCAGCGAAGGATCCCCCGATCGCAACAGCCAACCCGTATTTTCGAATCGTTGAGAACAAATCAGCCGAGACCTCTGTCCACAGAGTGGCAACAGATTCGGGCGAGAAAGGAGAAAAAAGGATGCACACAGATTGCGTGGCGAGGAGGGAGAGAAAGGAAAGATCTCCGCAAGTTTCCATTAACTAGCTCGTTAATTAATTCTCGTTGAAAAACCGCTTCCGTTGTCGTAACCGTACTGCAAAACTTGCCCACGCCCCTCTCTCTCTCTCTCTCTCTCACACCCCTCACCTAGTTTCCGTAGTGCTGAATCAGAAAAGGAAGAGGGCGAGAGGCGGGCCGTGCACAGTATTTCATAATATTGTACAGTTGTGCGAGGGTCGGGTTAGGTTTCTCGGCGTGCTTTGACCGCGTTAAGAAAACCGAATGAATCCGCCGATCGTTCTCGCCTGAAGATAACGGTCTTAACAAAAAGCATTTGGTCGAGAGTGAGAAGAGTAATTAAAGTGATTTCCCCGAGTATACGGGGGCCGACCGTGCTGAGCTCAGCTATTGTTACAGCCGCCGTCCCTCCGTTGCAAAACCATACTGCCGTAGAGATAGCCTTCAGGAAGTGGAATTCCGGATTAGGGAAGCGGGAGGATATGTCTGACAGAGAAAGATAAACGTCTATCGGCGACCGGGTCCCGTGCTTTGCTGGTTTATCATAAAATCGATATACACACAAGGCTTGGCCTACAGTACATGGCCCTCTCTCTCTCTCTTTCTCGCTCTCCCCCTGTCCCTCTTTGCTCCCGTGGTTTGAAGATTTTGCTCGGACAAGACTGTTCACGCCATCTAGGAATTGTATTAGAAGTAACAGGCCACTTTTGCAATCTTGTCACGCAAGTTTTGTCACGTAGGCGCCGCGTATATCACGGCACAGGTTTTCCCTGCGGATCGTTTTCCGACCTAATCTCCGGAGTTTCAAGAGTTTCCCTCGGCAAAAGGAATCCATTTGTGGATGGCACTCTATAAATTTTACATTCGCCCGTTTCTTTTTTTTTTTCGATTGTGTTTTTTCGATGTTCGATTGCACATATCACGTATATTTTTGGGGATAGGCCGAAGGAATCTGTGCTCATTGGAAACATTGTCGTTTCAACCTGTTTCTTCATTTGGCAGGGGGGGGGGGAGATGGAATTGACGATGGTGAGACATCTTAAATGGTAGAGGAAAACAGTTTAGCCGCTACGAAACAAGCGAAATCTTTTTCACGGATTACAGCAAAGCATTGTCGCGTTAATGCATCCGCGCTGGAAAGGAATCAGAATAACACTCGAGAAAATCGCAGGACACACAAGAGGCCATCGTGTATAGTGGAGGAACTTTCTTTCTAGACACAAAACTGCTTAAGGGGGATGAAGATCACTTTTCCTTGGCAGGGATGATACGCTTTTTTCTTAAAGGTGTGGTTGGAAGGTTCTTTAAACGAGTATAAAGAACTACGAGGGTGGAAAGAGGCTATTGAAGGCCGTTTTAAATTCCCAGCAACGATACACGTAGTCGACGTACATGCACACCGATAACAGGATGACTGAATCAGCCGTGTGTCTCGCGTGAAAAAGGGGGGAAGTTTTCCCTTCAAAGATTTTCCTTTCTTTTTTGTCTCTTCGCTGCGTCGTACCGTAAATATCGGCGAGTAAATTGGAATCTCTCACGCCTCTGTGGCTATCTCGTAACCGTTGTAAAAAAAAGAAAACAACCATTTCGAAATTACCATTTTCGGCGGCCATTCTCCGGACACGATTCACAATCTTGTTTGTCGGGGCAGGCGGCCCTGGATCGGTTCAATAAAAGGGGACCCGATGTAGGTCGAAACGGAATCGATCGTTCGTACCGAGCATCGAATTCGAGTACTGCCGTTTACAGGAAACGCGCGGTCTGCGTGGTATCGCGGAATCTAATATTCAAGATGGTGGTCTTGTTCAAAGGAAATAAAGGAGTATCGAAATTCACGTTAATCGAAATTACGAATATTGCGCAGACGCTGAAATTTTGCGATGCAAATCGAGTACACAAAGTCCCAAGTACCCCGTTTAATTTCATTTCCAGACATTCGGGATTGCGAGCGTCAGCGAATCAGTAACTCTCCCCTCCCCTCCCTCCATTTATTTCAATCACGATTCAAATTGGACCACGAACTGTTCGTGTAACTGTTTCCTATTTGCAATTTAACAATGGCAATATTAGGGAGTATACTTAATCGTAGAATTGGCTGGTTGTGCGAGGAATTTCTTTTATTTCCGTCTATCGAATGAGAGGATGCAAAGACACGGGTATAGATAAGATGGATAGAACAGTTCGCTGTTAGGGTAAAATAAAGTCATCACCGTGGAATGGTATGTACTTCCTAACTTATGAAACTCCCGTTGACTGACTTTTCCCTCCCTCTTCCACCGTTTTCCACAGGTCGACGAGATTACGTAGCAAATATTTACCAGGCGACCCCTGCATACAGGGATTTCTCTGACGGGTGAGCAAGAACTTAACAGTCGATTCTGGGGCTGATTCTGTACAGAAACTTCCTATCACGTTACTCTCTTATGTCAATAGCCGAGTAAAAGTGGCGAATTTTTATTACCAATCAGGAATCCGTAGTTCTTATTTATTCTGTTAAAATTCGTGGAAGCCCTTTACATAATGTATTCCTCTCGGGGAAAATTTATTTTCACCGCACGTTCGTCGGAAAGAAATTTGTTAAATTGTAAAGTCTGTTCAGTAATCGACGCTAATTTATACGTAATAAAAATTACTTCTTTTTTTTATCAGCGGAAACGCAAATTGTAGAACTCTAAAATCGTGCTCGTTCAACTAATACCCTCAGGGATATAAAAATATTTCTATACAACAAATATCACCGAATATTTCCACACCACAGTCACAAATTGCAGTTGCACTTAATTTTGTCACGTTTATTCAACCGTCGAAAACCTCTATTTTTATCTATTTTTCTGTTTCAATCCAGGCCGAAAAAATGTAATACATTTGGCAATACCGGGTGCAAAATACCGTCGATATTACCAGTTTTCCAATAAACCTCCGCAGATCAAAAAAAAAAAAAAAAAATGGGGCAAACTGTAACAAAAAATACAAAATCGTACATTCTAAAGAGGTTGCAAGGAAACTGAACTCCTAAAATGTCCATTCAAGTAATAACAGAACGCCCTGCGCGTATGCAACCAACGCGCAGCTGAGAAACAATTCCAATAAGACGACGGATGCTACGGCGGAATTCAATTTGAATTTTAATCATTGTTCGACAGGGGAACATCCAGCGGCGATGCAACACGGTGGCCAACTGAGGCTGGCGAATCTGCCTTTCGTAATGATCTCGACGACCCTACTGGCCTTCCTCAATCATCGTTATTGAACCCGGCACCGTCGTGGGATCACGAAATACTCATTTCGGATATTCATCGGTAAATCTCCGCCCCTAACGAGTCAACCGTGGAAACGTTCAGGAGTGACTTCCGTTGTTGCGCGTAAAATTTGATTTTTGACCGAACGTCTACCGAGCGGAAACGCGAAACTGCGAATCGAATCTGCATAGAGTCCGTAATTTAATGGCGAAGTTACGACGAACAGGCGGCACGTGATTGCAAGAATATAACTGTCTCTGCGAAGCACGATTATTTAAACATAGCGTTAAGTTAGCGATAATTCCTTCGTGCCTGTGAATTTATTATTTGTTAAACGTAATCATTTGAATATGAAGTAACACGACATGGATATTTATCGATTCATTATTATAGTTGTTAAAGGTACGAAACCATTATCGTAGTAACTTTTACCAGAAAAAGGACTTATTCGTAGTTTTCTTTGTATTTTGCTGGCTAGACGATTCTGGAATACTTATATTATAATTAAAATTTAATCCGCTATCGACGATCCATTGTACAGTTTTCATCGAATCATTGATGGTAGCATTAATTTTTCAGATATGCATTTCGTAAAAGGCTCGACGTTAATTTATAATAACTTGGACAGGAACAGCTGATGTCCCCAAACGACAGAGGTGAACGGGGACCGGGGGGTTTGCTCTAACGAAATCTCTTTAAAACTTTGTAACGTTAATTTCCCGCTAATGCATCGAGCTTCATAAATCATGCATATTTAAAATGCTATTATGACCGTGCTAGAGTTCATTAAAAAGTGAGATTCGCACCTTTGGGACCTCTTCCCGTAAGGAGCTCTATGCACGCAGTTAACATCAATGGTTCCGTAATGCTCGTCTAATAAAGTGGATTGTAAATCGATTCTGATCTAATCGAACCAATATGGAAAGGTGTAAAAGAAAATGTATTGTTTTGTTTCGTTTTAATATTGGCCATTCACGTTTTTCAGAATGAATTGAATACGTCACTGGTAGCCGACTTAAGGAAAAATCGAACAAGTGATAGGAGAAATGGCTGGTGTGGAGGAGGTGACAACCATCTTGAAAGTATACGAACCATATTAAAACGATACCAGTGAAAAATGGAACGGTAAAGTGATCTTATTGGATTGAGAAATGTGAACGTGAAAAGGGAAGCTGTGAGAATATACCTAAAAGGGCGGAGGCGGAAAAAAAGAATGGTGAAAGGTGGAATTGGACCATATTGCGGCGCAACGGCTGCTGAATGTATTATAAGGAAAAAAGTAATCTGTTGTAACGAAGTAAAGATGTAAGGATCGACGTCAGGGTGTTCCAGAAATAAACGATCGAAAAATTAATTTGTAACAACAGGGCTGAAGGAGGATGAAATTAAGTAGGAGTATTTCATTGGCCGTCGTTGTTTGGATAACAGACAAAAAATTGTAAGTATTTTATTTATTTATGTATGAATTTCTGTTGTTCGGTGAACGAAGATTGATTTCCTTCGATCGGTCCATTAAAAATATGACGGTGTTCAAAATCTAGTCATCTGTGTAATTGTATTAAGGAATACTTGCCAACTATATTGGCAACACGATTACCACGAATGAATCTCTCTATTCTGGAACACCTTGTATTTCAGAACAAGAAGAAATAATAATAATAATAAATAAATAAACAAAATGGCAATGGTAATATAATCTTTTGTTAAATATGAACCATTTAACGCTGAAAAAGAATACGATTTTATTTGCTGTGTTACGGTTGTAAGACAATACATTGTACTTGCCAAAGAAGGTGTATGAATTACTGTTGAGATGTGACTAAGATTTTTAATTATTCTGTTATGAACAATGCATTTACTATATGTATATATATGGTATATACATATGCTGTGTTATAAGTTCTGGAACGCTAAGAATCGCCAAGAGAATTTATTTGCTTCGTAAAACGGCTGATAACAGTAGGGGAAGCGTAAAAAAAATCGTCCTTTACCGCGTAAATTGAGGTACAGATTGGACTCGTGAAATAAATGCCCGTTATATTCGTATTCGATCTAGATATTCGTCGAATCGTAGTATCGAGTTGGAATACGAAAATATTTCGCGCCGGAAGAAACAGTGATAATGGAGAGGCGATAATATTTATTTGTGAAAAAAAATATAGTTACGGAAGCTGCTCTTCTTTTTCTGCTATTTTTTCCTTATTGGGATTTCGTCTAACAGAATAACGAGAATATCTAATAAATGGACGAACGGTTTTTCGATGGGAACGCGAAACGTATATTGGACTATGTTCATATTAGAATGGATTCGACGTTGCTTGTTTGAAACGAACCGCCCTACTTAAAAATTCATGGAGATATGAAACATTGGAATTCGATCGATGCATCGGTCGGTTGTTAAGAATTATTAGGCTAAAATTCGGTAGATCGCTTGTACTTGTATTGATATTTTTTTAAACATAATAAATAGTATCGATTGTAGAGAATTTTCGAGGGAAGCGAAGACAGAATTTCTAATAAGAATATAGTCCCGATTTAGGTGGTTGAAACGCAACAATGTTAGCGTTAAAAGAAACCAATCCGTTATCGCAGTATAGAAAACGTTAAACTCAAAACGTATTAATATGAACAAGAAAACCAAACAACTAAGAGGGGAAGAGATATTATATATAATATATATATTATTAATCTATAATATATAGTACCTACTATGTTTTAAGTTTCACGTTATCTGTTCTGCAATACTCTTGACAATGGCTGACGCACGATCCACATTTTTGGGCATCCTGAGCTCAGGGTATACTTCCACACCACTTCCGGTGACAGAGAATCGCAATTTATAAAGTGTTCATTGTGTATTAAAAAAGCATCTCATCGTCAGTGTACGCACGTACGTATACAGGGCAACGTAATAGAAGGGAAGATGAATGATCGGTTATTAGAATCATGCATAACTTTACCATCATCGAACAATTTACAGAAGTCGAGTTATGCAACTCACTTTTGTCTATAGTTAGGCGAAACACAAGCTTTGAAGATCAAAGAAGAAAAAGAGAAACGGAAATTTTAGGAAAGGAAAAGGTAATTGGACGCATGGACCCAAAATTGAAATTGTTCTTAATCGGACCAGAATAACGACTGTTATATTTTATTTAGTTATAAGTTTCCAATAAGCGCCAGTTATGTAAACGTACATTGTTAAAGTCGCGTTTCTCTTCGTAACCATCGTGCGTGAATTTTTGGGATGAATGTGGATATACGAAACGGACGAATGACGATGCAAGTGGAAAAATGTATTTCAATAATCAAATTATGGGAAATCGATTCTAATAATGGTTACACATGTTCAAAGACTAATTGCAATGTAGTTTAAGCGCGTTATACACAGAGAGCATAAATGCCATTTTCTGTTATAGCTGTAAAAATGATTTATGTTTGAACCGCAATACATGATGATTCTTTTATGTACTCATCCTCCGTTATGTCTCTTTAACTTTACCAAGTTGAAATAAAAATTTCTCAATCCCTAAATCAAACGGATAAATTATAATACATAGTAATAATAAAAAAAATTCGATCACGAGTAACATGTATCTCGTTTCAATGTAATAATTCATGACGAATTAAACGGTTTTCAGGGGATCTGTGTCTTTCTTGGACACGCGCACCATTACAGGTTTGTTCAACATACCGCTCAAGGTAAATGCAAAATTCTGTAAGAAACCACGTTCAGAATCAGAATGATTTGTTAATATCACGCTTGTTCCTTTATGCACAGCGTCAAGAACATCATGGTGTAACATTTCGCCTGTAAGATACAAGTCTGCAGGCACATCCTTTAAAACAGATGCCCCCGAACCAGCGCAAAGGGCAATAGTGTTGACAAAACCGTCTGCAAGTTAAACATGTATACATTACTGCACTTCGAATTAACAGTAAACAATTAATCTTAATAGCGATATTTATATACCTGTTCGACGAGCTCGTGCCAATCTAACGTATTTCAATTCAGTAAGACCTTTGACTCTTTCTACAACTTCCTCGATAGATAGCTGATCCTTTAATGTAACCTTTCGGCCAATTCCATAATCATCATTAGTTGCGTTCGCCCGTATGGGTTGACTGTTGTCGATTACTTGCATAAACAATATCGTTAGTTAGACAGTTAACATAAAAGCCTTAAAAGATATTGCATTTTGAATTTACCATCTTCAAACATCGAGGCCAACCAATCATTTACACCACCTCTTACGCAATCGAAAGTAGTATGTGGACAGTATACAGCTATTTTATTTTCTAAACATTTGGCAACGATTTTCTCCTGAAAAAAAAACATATTTGTAAAACACGTTTCATATCTTGAATTAATAAAATTCTCCAAACCTTCCACGATCGAGTCGTTACGGACTTCATAGGTGCAAATATCAGTGGATGATAAGAAATGATCATGTCCGTGTTTAGGTCTATAGCTTCCTCCATCACGTCTTCTGTTAAGTCGTTTGTAAGAAGAATGTGGGAAACTAATTTCTCTTCTGTAGGTTCGACGAGTAATCCAACGTTGTCCCACGAATCTGCTAGTGATAAGGGTGCAAACTTTTCCAGGGCATTTACAACCTCGCTTAAAGGTATTCCTCCTTCAGTATTGGGCTTTATATCGCTCATTGTGCAAAATGTTTTGCGTACGAATGCGACGTTAAAAGTTATAATTTTATATGTCTGTTTCAATCCAGTGAAATGTCTGAACATCTGTAACAACCTAGAACAGAACAACAATTAGCTTAAACGTGCAGTTACGCGCGTGCAACACAATTCAGACGTGTAGCATTAATTTAGAGAACAGTACAACAAAATGATTGTTCATCTTTTAAGTACGTTTATTATTAAAAGATAAAATTACAGTTGGTAACAATTGTTATTCATTATAAAACCAAATTTTGACTAAACCATCGTCGCTAGCCGATGCTAGTTGCCCGGGAACAGTGGGATTCCACTGCACACAGTTTACATCTTGCGTGTGGGCATTGTCCATGGAGCAAACCATGGTAAATGTAGGTTGATGAGAATCCGAATCGTCGTCCTCCTTAAATATTCTAATAATGTCATCACCGCATGCAGTCACTAATAAACCAGTCGTTTTACACCAATCGATATCATAGATTGTCCTGGTATGATAGCCAGATATCGTACACACACACTTCCAAACCGATTCATTGTTTGTCGCAACAACACCCGGTTCATTACCAGGTTTGTATTCTTGCCATATCTTCACTGTTTGATCATCGCTACAGGTCGCGATACGATTACCCGTTTTATCCCATGTGAGACTCCAAACTGTTGACGAGTGAGACGACAGTGTCGCGATGCACGACCAGTCGTTGTCTATTTTGTCCTCCTTAAAGATTTTTACGGTGTTGTCGTAACTTGCCGATGCCACAATCTCTTCGTCTGGATGCCACCTTACCTAAAATGATTCAAGTGCGTACAGATAATACGAATTTTTTATGCCATTGGAATAATTGAACGACAGTGACAATAATAGATCATAATAACAACATTCTAAACATATTCAATATCCAATATATACACTTACCTTCTTCACATCTTGCGTATGACCAGTAATGACACCAGTGCATTCGTATTCATCGTCATTTACCTCCCATATCCAGACAGACTTGTCCCTACTACAAGTGGCCAATAATTGGCCATTGCAACACCAACTAACGCTCTTCACCTCGTTCTCGTGTCCTTCTAACGTTGCATTACACTCAAACTCCCCTGATTTCTTATCCCATATAGCAGTGGTTGCATCAAAGCTACCAGACGCGATATAATTTCCACAAGGGGACCAAGCAATCTCCCTGATGGTTCTAGTGTGCCCCTCGGTAAGGATAGTTTTTACTACCCATTTGGGATCCTGCGCACCCCATATTATAATTCTTTTGTCTTCGCCGCAAGACGCCAGGCATGTGCCTTTTGGATGCCAACAAACATTCCACACCTTTCCTCTATGTCCGCTCAAAGTTTGTTTTAATTCCAACGTACCCATATCTACCTGCAACAAGTAAATGCTTTCTATTTAAGTCTTCCCCGGAACCAGCACAATAAGCTCGTGAATTATAGACATCACTAGAGGAAATACGGGTGGGAAATGCTTGTACATCAGTACTAGCCGCAATTAAAGGTATCTCGCGAAATATTAAATTTACTGTGCAAAGCGTTTCTGGTAGTATTACAGTTTTACGAAAAATTCTTCAAATTCCTCCAATTCTTGAATGATCTTTTACGAATACAAATATAGGGGCAACAATTACTTGGCGTAGTAACAAAAATGGTGTATTGTTAACAATATAACCCAGTATATTACATTTCAAGTACTTACGATATACGTCTTGAAAGGTTACTGGTTCCACTGAATAGAAGGAAACGTTATCGGCAGGTTGTATCGCCTGCATGTGCCTTGAGAATAATTCCAATATTAAATAGTCACATAAATAATGGAATTCTTGGCAAACTGGAATTCTTTGCAAAATGACACGTGCACCATGCAGCTACGAACCAATGACTGATAAAAGATGATGAATTGCTTGAGAAATAATTAACGTGCATACAATGAAATTGAAAAATGCCTAACCGTGAGGCTGATCAATCGTATTGTAATGATTAATGGAGTATCATGTTTCAAATGTTGACCAACAATTAAAGTTGTTATCGAAGCGCTTTTGTGGCGGGGAAATACAAAATCGGCGAGATTTTTTAGATTATTGGAGAGGCCTAAAAAGTGGAGGACATTCTTTTTAGACTGTACACCCTGTATACTTTTATGTTTATTTTAAGAAGGGTGAATAAGAATAATTATTTCGTTGTAATGAAAATTTGCAATTCAGCTTTATTAATATTATAGAACTTTTACATCTTATTTATAAATACAAAATAATTCAATTACAATTTACTTATAACTATTTATGAGTAGACACAGTAATTATCAATCCGATGCCGTGTTGTATGAAGCAGGCACCGATAATGCATCTTGCTCCGTTAATGGTAGCATCCTAGTACAAGAGTCTGGAGTCCTAAAAATATCAAGCGAAATGTAAATTCTGGCATTATATTAATGAATATGTTCTCTTGCAAGAGTTTCGCTATAATAATTAACTTACACATCTTTCAAAAGGTGTAGCACGTGCTTGTGTTCAATACCTTCCAGCCATAAATTTAGCAACTCTTCCCGCTTACACCTCAACAGCTGTTTGCATGCGTTTAAATTCTCCTTAACTGCGTGAATTTTCTCTCGTGCCGCTGTCACCTTCTCTGACAAAGCGCTGAATATCTATGGCAGAAAATAAGAAGGTATTATTACAACAGACAGACTAAGGAGACATTTAATTAGCTATGCCCGCAAATACTTACTTTCATCACTTGCATGAGATCTTGATCGTGTAACGACACCAATTCGTCAAGCCTCTGATCGCTCTTCTTGTACTCTTTCTCAAGTTTTGCCTTTTCTATCTCACGTTGCTCATTAGTTTCGCTCGCAGATAATGCACGTATCACAGAGATCAGTAAACCACTCTGGGGAAGAGGGGACCAATGACAATCAATGACAAATAAAACGAATTAATTACTAAAGATCTGAAGTAGCAGATATACAGCGTACCGTTTCTTTGGTCGGTTTGATACCCCTTGGGGGTTTAGTGGGAGGTACTGAATTCATTTTGCTTTGCGTTCAATGGTGAAAATAAAAAACGAAATACTAAGTACTTGTATTCACCCTACTCTTTCACAGAATTCAACTTTTGTTTGTAGATGCTTTGCCACCAAATATTATATAGGTTATATTATCCTACACAGTGACAGCGAACCCTTTCTCCACTAACCCATCAAGTCGCCACTACAAATTAAACATTAAACTCTACCCTACTCTTATGCAGAGCCAAAGATGGGCTAGGGCGCACTAAATCGCGATAATTTTCGATATGTATAAAATCATTTCTAGTTATACATACAGGTATATATATATATGTATATGTATATCAAATATTATCGCATAAATGTTACTTATTTATTATTTGAAGGTTAGACGAGCGTCAAGTTGCAAGTTCTGCGAATGACATTAGGTAGCATACCAGCTGACACAAGTGTATACACATTTAAAATGAGGTTTTAAAAGATCCATTTTATTAATCGTAACAATTTTTATTTTTATTGCACTACGTGGCGTACAGATTAAATGATGTAGGCATAGTAATTTCTATACGCGAAATAATACAAACTTTTATTTAGTATTTCATTGTATTGTTTAATTTCTTAGCATTAGAAATAATTAATTTTTCGTTAGCTATTATAGATGAAAAAATACTCTTTATTGTTATTGCTCTTGTAAAAATGTTACATTGCGGTATATCTGTAACTTTAATGATGTTTAATGTTTCATAGATGCCAACATGCTCTTTCCTTTTTTTCTACAATTTTATGGGGAAGTTGCAAACAAAAATACATATACAAAGTTGTGATAATTTAAATACGATGATCTTTTTAGAAATTTTTACCTAATATTTTACACAAGTTTCTCGTGGGAAATAAAATATGTACATGTATGTATTTAGCGTGGGAAAAGTCTATTGTCGTTCGACTTTCAATCGTATTCTCTAATTGCACATTTTTGACTAATTTGTATTTTGTAAAAGTATCACAGAATGTATATTACACAATTATGTTGTGTGGTACTTTCAAATTAATCTGTATTACATTTTAATATATAAACAAAGTTAACAAAGTTATTGTACTGCGGTAATTTTAAACAAATTAAGATTCTCGTAAAAAACAAAAAAATGTCAACTTGATCTTAATTTTTAGATACGTTTATACGAAGTTCAAAAGTCAATATACTTTTTAGTATCAAATATAAATGGTCTAATCTCGCCAATTTTCTAAATTTTAACATGTTGAAACGTGCCAATTATAATCGAACGAAATTTATTTTTACATTCGAACCGTTTTACTACAATAATCCTTATATAGTTCTGTGAATATCTGCATTATAGAAACGAAATAAAACAGAAAATTGAAATACAGTAATTATATAATAAATTAGATAATATCAATGTTTCATAAATTATTTAGGAATGTATACTGTAATTATAGGTCAAATTATTCAGAGATAATTATTCAGCATGGATAGCTATTGTTTCAACATGGTAAAATATACATAGAAACATAAAGGACTCCGTTAACTTTACATTTGTGGTAACTGATCGATAGGTGTTGCAAATTTGAAATCTTCTGGAAATAATTTTCCTGCATGAGGATACATTAGCTTGTAAGACTGCCTGATTGTAACATCTGCTACGCCAGCAATATCGCCAATTTCTTTCTGCGATCTTTTATCTTCTGATGCCTAAATAATAATATAACAATTAATATGCAGCAATCGAGATACAATTATAAAAGCATACAATTCATTTCAATTCCATAAAATACCTGCGATGCCATGTATATCGCAGCTGCTGCCACAGAGATAGGTGATCTTCCAGGTACAATATCAATTTCTACCGCCTTCCTTGCAATATGTGTTGCAGCCCTTTGAACCATATTTGGAAGTCCAAGATTGGAACAAAATCTGGACATAAAGTCTCCTGTAGTGATAAGGTCCACGCTGGTTTCCAGAGCCTTCAAAATCAATTTAAAACATCGTCCTATTTCCTTTTTACTTATCTTACTGACTGCACAAATCTCTTTGAAGGTACGAGGTACACCTTCCTGCCTGCATGCAATATATAGACATGCAGAGGCGATCGCGTCGTTCGCCCGCCCCTTCAAGTTCTTTCCATCGTGTACTTGTTTGAACAAATTATTTGCTCTATCGACAATGGTTTTTGGTAAATTAATACGGTCGGCCATTCCATTAATTTCACGGAATGCATTGATCAATGCCCTGTCAGAACTGCTCATCTGAAACAAAATAAATTTGCTAACCCAAGAGAAAGAGCAGAAAAAAATTGTGCAGAAATGAAAGTACTTACTGTACGTCTATTTTGATATTTCGAAGCACCAAAAGCGTCGAACGATGCCGCACCTGTCCCAGGACCAATCATGGTGGATAGATCCGAGCCGTTGAGAAGTGGATTTTCTGGTCCACCGACACGCGACGGATCAACCCCTGCTTTCTCATTACTAAACGTTCTCCATTCCGAGCCAACATCTATTACTCTGGTACAAAGAGAAAAAGAAATGTGAAAAGTATGGAAAAAGTAAGGTTATTATATGTTGGTAAATACGTTAAATATACGTTTACCTGTCTCCCACTACTAAACCGCATTCAGAACAAATTTGGTCCCCAGCACGATAGTCTTCGATAAGTGGTGCATCTGGATGTGCGTAACAACAAACTTTGTTTGTGTCATGTCTGTAAAAAAGGACTGACAAAATGTGTATCGCATATTAATGCGTACATACATGTACGTACAGATATTGTTATCGTCGTTATCCAAATAATTATATAAAGTGAACGTGCGTCAATGATGGAATCATCATGTACAATAATTTGCTGATAAAAATTGAGACCCTTTGAAAAAAAAAGAAGCCTCATTTCCATCCAATGTATATACGTGTAAACAATGAAAATAACGTGAAATGAATACGTTAATACCGAATGAACATCGTTCAAGTTATAGTATAGCTAAAACGATCCATCATATTATCAAAGATTATTAACGAATAGCCTGTCAAGAATAAACAAACAATGTTACTGTCAAATTTCATAACCGTAGCCCGAAACGTTGCGTCACAAACAAGCTAGCTTGATTTAATATGAAATAACTGTAACACGTGAAACAGTGAAATGCGAGAAATATTAAATACGTTTCAGATGATGAACATTAAACGTAATTCCTACAATATTTACCTCGACGAGCTTGCCATATTTTGGATTTGTGTTTTCCACTGTGCCGCGTAAGTCAATGCAGATACTTAAATGCATCTGCGATAATGCATGCATGTGTACTGCGTTATAGAAAATAAAGTAAGCATAAAGCCCAATACTCAAGTTGTATATAAAAATTTAAAGAAAGCTTTGGATATCAGTAGCTTGAGACATCGATTAAAATAAAAATTACTGTAAATATAACAAGATTATACGCTAAATTGCCGCCCAATTTCAAAAGAGTAAGCGATACAAAAAAAGTTTTTCCTAAGTTCCTTCTTTTTATATACGGCCTGATACAGATTTCAAATTGATCAGTTGCAACATTATTACTTTCGAAGGGTTTAAGAAGACACTGATTTTTCTTTTGGTAATATGTGTTAGATATTAAATGTTTAATGCGTTTGTTTAAAAATTCTATATTCTATGGAGCCCCAAATACATATCTAGAACAATGCTATCCAAGGTTGACTCCGCAAGCCGTTCTAGGTTCTTGCAATCACGATCGCAAATCGCAATAGTCAGCCGTAGCGTCGTGTGTTGCCATGACGACGTGGCTGCCATTGGAAGAACATAACACGGCTCGCAAGCTGCCCTTGAGCCGCATTCACTTATTCTATGACAATTCTGTGACACATAACCCTCAATTTTGCACGTAAAAATGCAAGCAGTGGTTCTGAAATCACTTTGACGTATGAAAAATCATAATTTATTTAGTGTAATTTAGTCAAATGAATGCTATTGTCAATATTGCCAATAGCAATATTGCATTACATATACCTCTCGAAAATATTCCTCAGCGTAAGAAAAGAGACGATAGCTGTGCTATGTATTAAGTAAATGAAGATGTATGTTAGAATATAAAATTATTGTAAGAAAGCTTCACAATCAAATCTTTCGCAGTACGACAATGTATATTTATGTGTGAACGACGGCAAGTAAAAAATTGCTCATAACATTACTAACATAATTCTGCACAATGACACTGGAGGAAGCGCAAAATGCAGCGCGCAAAGCAGTGCAGTTCGATAGCAATAATCAGTACAGACAAGCTTTGTATTATTATAACACAGCTGTGAAATATCTCGTAGAATTACAAGAGTCGATGTACGAGCAGAAGCTTTCGGAATATAAGGAAAGAATAACAACAATACAAAGGCTCGGTGAGTATTTAAAATGGTCTGCGCTATAGTATTTGAGTTAACATGAATGCTATGTATGTCGCATCGGTGGAAAGATTATGTATAAGTACCATTTGAGAGATATAGAGTACATTGCGTAGATCCGGCATTGGCATAAGAAATAATGTAATATAAACGCATTTGAAACAATAAATATATGTGTTACAGTTAACGAGGAGGATCAGAACCGTCATAAAGTACAGTCTAGTCATCAATCGAAATTGCAAAGGTGTAAATTTCTTCTGAATCAAGCGCAAGATGCGGATGAAACTGGATGTAAAGATATCGCAGTAAAATTGTATACAGATGCCGCCGAACTTGGACTTAGCGTGGTAGGTATTTAAATAATTTGTTGCATACTGAATTTCTTGTAGCATTGAACTGTGAATACAATATTATGATGGTAGAAAACTGTTGATGCAGAATTGAAGGCAAAATTAACAGCGCTCATAAGACTTGCACTTGACCGGGCGGAATCTTTGAAAGGTTTAAAGACCATAGAGAGTAGTGATATCTTGAAAAGCCTCTCGAAGCTGCCTCCTGTACCAGAAACTAGTTTAGACGAAGACAATGATGAAATAAAATCTACAACAGGGACAACAACAAATACCACTACCACTACTACTACTACTGTCAATTCTAGTAGCGCAGGTAATCATTTTCTTCAAGAATATGGAAAACAAAAGGAAACTCGTGTCTGATTAATTTATAATTACTATTCAGGAAAGCAAAATCGACCACCGCTTCATCGTGGAAGTAGCATGCATCTGAAAGTAAGCGGTGGCAGTTCGAATTATACAGATGAAGAAAAGAGAGTTTTACTTCATAGCTCACACATTAATGATCATGAATTTGTACCTTTCATGAGCATTGACCTGACAGAAAAATTTCAGTACGCTATTCCATTTACCGATAGGGATGGTTTACTAGAATTGGCACCGAAACAAAAGCCAGATTTTGCAAGATGGTGTCGACCAGAAGAATTGTCCTCCGATCCAAAAATGGTCAAGACTCAGCACGTTGATTACTACAGTATAAAACAGACTGTTAGTAATAGCTGTGAGCACCGATACTTCTTTTATTAATGATTCACGGTATTTTAGAACTTAATAGCGTATCGTATTTCAGGTTGTATCCGATTGTTCCTTTGTCGCCTCCCTTGCAGTTAGCGCACAGTACGAAAAACGATTTGGCCGTAGACTTATTACGTCGATCATCTATCCGAAGAACAGGAACAAAGAACCAGTTTATAATCCATTCGGTAAAGATTTATTTATTTCCATCCGAATTTATAATAAAAATCTTCAGAATCAATAGTTTTGCAACTTCTTTCAAACTTGACTCCAATGAAAATTAAATACTCAGTATTTTATATTAGGAAAGTACATGGTGAAACTACACATTAACGGTGTTCCACGCAAAGTTATAATAGATGACTTATTACCTGTAAGTCGGTACAACCAATTACTTTGTTCCTACTCTAGCAATCAGGGAGAGTTATGGATCTCGTTGCTCGAAAAAGCGTACATGAAAGTAATGGGTGGTTACGATTTTCCTGGCTCGAATAGTGTAAGTTTAGTTTTATATCGTACTCGTAATAACAGGTGAAACATACGATACAAAGTATTTTCTGTAACAATACAGTATTTTTTAGAATATAGATTTACATGCTTTAACTGGGTGGATACCAGAAAGATGGGCAATAAGGCCAGGTGAACCTGATTTCAATAAGGACAATCTGTTCAACGTTTTATTAACGCGTTTACACAAAGGGGATGTATTAGTAACAGTTGCCACTGGAGAATTATCTGATTTGGATGCCGATCGAACTGGTCTTGTACCCACTCATGCTTATGCTGTTCTCGATGTTAGAAAAATAAATGTAATCATTTACCATTTGAAATATTTAAAACGCATTCGTAATACAAGGAAAGAACTATTTCATATTCAGAAATGTATCTTTGTAGGAAGAAAGATTGTTGCAGCTTAAGAACCCTTGGTCACATTTACGCTGGAAGGGAAATTATTCTGAACTTGATACTGTACACTGGACAAATGAGTTAAAGGAAGCACTAAATTACGATCCAGACTCAGCTTCCCAATTTGACAATGGAGTTTTTTGGATTGACTATGATAGTATATGTCGGTTTTTCGATGTGTTCTATTTGAACTGGAATCCAGGTTTATTTAATTATACTTACTGTATTCATCAGTAAGTTAGATTTAATTTTAATATATCGCTCTCGGCAATTAAAAGGTTGTTTTCTAACGATTAATATTTATTTTGTAGAATGTGGAACGCGGGCATAGGACCGGTGAAAGATGCGTATAATATAAGCGATAATCCACAATTTTTATTGGACGTGAAAAGTAATGTCAAAGGTGCAATATGGATTCTTCTTACGAGACACATCACAGACATTGCAGATTTCCGACAAAACCAAGAATATATAACTGTATTAATTTATCGCAATGATGGGAAACGGGTGTATTACCCTCGTAAGCTAATTCATTTATTTAGAATTTTTCTTTTTTCTTGTTCCTAAATTTAATTGTCAAATTTTTATTCCATAGACGATCCACCGCCATATATCGACGGTGTGAGAATAAATAGCCCGCATTATCTTTGTAAAATAAAGCTAGACACACAAAGTGAAACTCGATATACTTTAGTCGTATCGCAGTACGAAAAAACGAACACGATATATTACACTTTACGTGCTTATGGATCTTGTGAATTCTCATTAAGGAAGCTACCAAATTTGTATAAATACGAAAAAGAGGTATGCCGTGCTAATATTTTATATATTTCTAATTCCAAATTCCATGTCATGATGTTATACCATTCGTTTAGATCACCGATGACCAATGGAAAGATATTACGGCTGGTGGGTGTAGTAATCATCCAACATACCAAAATAATCCACGTTACCAATTGATCTTAGAAAGTCCAAATAATAATAATTATTTGTTGATTATATTGAAAGGTCCTAAACAATATCAAATAGGGTTTGATGTTTTATCAGTTGTTGTAAATGATTCTGACGCGTCTAATGCATTTAAAATGAAAAGCTCCGGTCCATTCAGGTAATTTTTTAAAACACATAACACATGATTGTATGGAATATTTATTAACTGTTTAATTTAATATAGATCGGGATTTGTTTATCTCGAATTGGATAATGTACTGGCAGGTACATATCATATTATCCCATCCACGTACATCCCTGGGCAAGAAGGACCTTTCTTTTTAACTTGTAAATCGTCTTGTAAATTACAACTTCAAAGGATGCAATAACAAGAACAGTTTTAATGCAAGTCATTGTTTTTTTTTATAAAGTTTTTAACAATGTTATAATATTATTGTGCGCACAGTGCGTAACGATTAATTTATATGCACTAATGGTAATATAGTAAATCGAAAGACAAGTGTACTATAAAATGTTTTTATTTCATATTCTAAAAGTACAAATTAGTAATCAGACTAGACAACTACTGACTGGATTATGATAATTTGTGGCACTTTATTCATAATTAGCGATTGCTTGATGTGGTACGATTTGGCACATACGTAGCTAAATTTCGATTAACGTAGCTTCCGAATATTTGTTTTTTGTATTTAATTAGCTATTTAATATTCTTTGTACTGTTCTTATTATAATATGGATAATAGAATGCACTCTATTCCAATCAATTATGTCAACTGAATACTAAACAGCATATGTGTAAATATTCACTAAAGATGCAATGTAAATACAGTGATTATTTTTATAGAAAGGTGTGTTATTAGTGTCTCGCATATAAATCGCAAGTAACGCAAAGAAACGTGTCGGTGTTTCTTTTAATTCGTATTAATTTGTATTGCTGCACTTTCTCTTATCTACTCGGTTAAAGCTAATTCTACTCCTGAATATTTTTTTCGAAACAGTTTGCCTAAGATTTTCACTACAACTTTACCTTACACCTTTTCATATTCTTCGTAATGTATCCCCAGTACTTTATAACATAAGTATACTATAACTTTATAGCAAAAATGTTCTACCAATTTACATTTGACGTTTCTATTTCGATTTTTTATGTATGATAGCTCGTATACATATAATTGTAATCCTAAATTAAACTAAACATGATCGCTTAATTTTCATTTTTTTATAGCTGTCTAAGAAGCTTATAAGTAAATCACTATACGTACAATTATCATTAACTGCAATGCTATGTCGTGAACTTAATGATACTTATAAATAAATTGTTAGTAACTCGTATGAAAGCATGATGTACGAAACAGGTAGTTCAATAAAACGTAAATATATTTACATAAGTTTCTGACAGATAAATTATAAAAAAGGAGTTATAGACAATTATACAAAAAATATACACGTTAAAAGAAACATAATATTAATTTAAAATCGAACTTAAAACAAACTAAGAATAGTAATTGTATCGAGTGAAACTGTTAAAATATTAACAGTCGTTAAAAATATCCATTCTTCCTTTGCAACAATGACTTGAATGCATGTGTACAAGGCACTATTATCAATAATTTAGGGATATTATTACTAATAACACAGAAAGTAATCAAATGGCGGTGTGTTTTTACTGCAGCGCTTACTGTTATGATATGCTTAACAGATTCACCCAATCCTCAATTGTTTATTACCAGAAGCATATAACAATAAAGTAACGACGTTTTGCAGTCCAGTCTTGCTTGTAAAACATTTTTACATGTTTTAAGCTAATTTTTCTATGCTTTTAGCCTCATTTAATAATTATACTATTGGATAAATCAGAGAAATAAGAAAAAGGAAATTGCGTATAGAGAATGTACACTTTTAACTATAATTACTATAAATTCTAATCACAGGTGGTTTATCGATGTTTAGTAGAAATTGATCTTAATGAAATGAAAGTAATAACAGTAAATTATCGTAATATACATTATGCGGCATACTGTTTCAAGTAAAATACATTTGCTATTCGAATAAACAGTTTATACCTGGGGTTATCAATCTATTTCGTAATCTGGGCAAATTTAACACTTTATGCCAAGTGCTGCAAATATAGCCTTTTATTTAATTCTTGCAACTTTCTTTCCTATTGTATACATGATGATTAATAATTGTACGCACTCTTATTATCGTACAATGCGAGTAATGGATCCGTATGTGTTATCAGTTTACAGATCGTGTGAATTCCCTTAGATTGCCTAAAAGGGCATGCTTTTGTGGATAAAAAATAATGTCATTAGTGTACGTTATATATTATACAAAACATAAAAATATTTTAACATTGTAGAAATGGGCGGAAAATGGAACACTTAAGACATTTATAAAAAATAGTGCGTTTTGTTAACATTGTTAGAAAAATTCAAAGAATATTGACGTTTTTGAGTCGGATTGTTTTCGGGACGAAATTGTTATATGTATATCACTCCTTTTGATTTACTTTGTTGCTTTACGACGAACTGTTACGTTAAACGCGCTACTAAAACGAGAACATTAAACTCTCTCCAGTTCTCAATTTTAATATTAACTCTTAGTTCATAAAGATACCTTGAACTTTATCTAATATTAGAATACCATTTCATTTTCTTCGTCTCTATACCATGCAAATTTCAACTTGCACCTTTTTATTATAAGACGGACGCATAGAATTTGATACTTCGAGTAGATTTTAATTTAAATAAAAACTAAACTGTACAGTGTACTAGAAGTTATTGGAATCGCTATAATGAGAACATTAAGTTTCTTCGAAGAAGGTGAATTAGATGGGCGACTTGTTGAAAGTAAAAATTTTGTTTTACGTATTACATAAATACGTATTATCTTCAGTGTGGAAAAATAAATAAATATAAACACATGATTGGATATCTTGGCTGAAAAAACGAATGCCTTCTTCGATTATCTTTCAAGTGAGCGGAATTCGCGCGCAGATTTCTCGTCTGACAATAAGTGTTATTCAAAATATTCGAAAATTCTTGTAATTATTTTGTAGCCTTGATTTATACGATCACATTCTGTAGCTTATTTAAATAGAATGACATTTAATAGAATGATTTGATCCTAGTTTGTTTTGTGCTATCTTATATTTCATTAATGTTTCGGTATGGCTTCTCTCAAGGCAATATATTGGCACCTTGTGTGTTATCTTTCATTTTCCTGCTAACATCTCAATTAACACTTATTAATTTTAAGGCGGCCGTGTTAATTTCATACGAAGATCATTATATATTTGTGCTGCTATTATTTTACTACGAGCAATGATTGATAGAATTGAACAGCCTCGAATTAAATACAATGAAATACTAATAGTGCCTAATGGAAACAATAAGTTTTGCAATTTAAGAAGTATGTTAGCAGTATTGCGTGGTATTTGATTTCTGGTATTTCTATCCAAAATATGGAAAACGAAATTAGTAATAGCAATAGTAATAATAATAATAATAATAATAATTATAGTTGTAGAATTCATAACAGACAATTATTTCAAATAATACTTCGAGATTTATACTTTTAAGCTTAAACATAAATTAGTGAATCTTATTTTAATCGAAATTTCATTATTTACAGACATTCAATGTATATAAATTAAATGGAACTAAGCTCAAATGTATATGTTTTATCGTTTTGTTAGTGAAATTTCTGGTCGAAAATATATATTCAGAAATGGACAGAAAATATCTACTTTAAATAGTATATATCTCTTCCATATATATTTATATGTGTGTGTATGTATATTATTGTCAGAGTATAAAATTATTCTCTAGCGATGTGATGTTCTTGTAAAACGTAACAAGAATGATAATTACAGTGCTTTCCAACCTTTCGTGTTATTTTCACCTGCTGAACTCCGGAAGTGGTTTAGCTATTCCTTCGCTGTAAGCTTTATGAACCGCCTCGCACACAAATCTATACTGACTCTGAAAATAATCATTTTCATTGGCATAAGATATAAAAAAGTAATAAACCTCATTAAGTAAAAATTCCAATGAGCGGTTCGTAAAAATTTCAACTTACAGCATTTTGTATCATCATTGCTCTTTGATCTCTCATAGATCTTACGATATCTAAGGGATAGACTGGTTGATTCGCCTCAATAAGACACAGTGCTGTTTCCATTAACACTAAAACACCTGTTCTTCCTATTCCAGCAGAACAATGAACAACAGCAGGTTCGACTATTCCTGTTCGGGCTGCGCGTACTCTTTCAGTGAACGTCGTGAATTGTCGCCAATCACTTGGGACACCGTGATCTGGCCAACTACAGTATTGCATGTGCGTTATATCCCTTTCTTCTCCCGTCTGAAAAGTAAGTAAAAAATAAAATAATCAATATTTATTGATTTGATGTTATAAATAACACATGAAATCGAGTAAACCATGAACCGATGCCTTCACTAACATTGATATCACGAAGTATGAATTCTCGAAATATGAATGTGTCTTCGACATTTTCAGCCGTAGAAGTCAGTGTGAGATTTCGCAGAGTAAGTGTTTCGTTCACTGCCGGCCAATATTGATGACACTTTGCACGGCCACGTTCTACCAACGTTGTGAGCATTACTACAAGAGTACTACCAGCCTCGAGTACCATCTGCCAGAAATCGGCAACAGTCGACGATAATGGCCCTTGGGTAGCAATGTATCTGTTAATAATACCCGAACCTGGTATTTCCATGTTCACGTAATTGGCATTTATATAATCGCCACTCGCAGAACCCATAAGTATTACTCGCGTAACGTCGTCTAGAAATGAATTAACATTGTTATTTTGATATATTATATTTGTCGTGCGAGAAATGTAGAGTTAGAGTTTATTGTGTTTGCTTACACGGTGAAATATCACGATAACGATTTTTACTCTGATTCTCAGGCTTCTTGGATTCAAGAGAAGTGAGCTCAGGATTTTTTCTGTACAGCTGCTCGTACTGTGCAATTAGAGCGCCGCTTGCAAGACCATCAGCAAGAAGCAACATCGACTGTGCCAATGCATCTGATCCGATAGCTGCATGTGGTGCATCCGGAACATACCTTCATTATTAAAAAGAATAATGTGTATTTTGTATAACTTTGAACGGGTTTGATACGGTACCCTTGATGCACAGTGCAGTACAGATTTTTATTAATATCGTAGACCTATATGTATAGATACTTAGATACTCCGTTTGATTACCTCGGGTATAATTTACGCAAATAATTGAAATAATGGTACACTGTTTGTAGAGAACGTTCATATAAATATTCAACAAAATACGATACCTATATGGTGGTTCTTCTTCAGACATTTCATCGGTACCAGCTAGTGCATTGTATAATGCGTTTGGTCTAACAGTTAATGTCAGTTCGCCGGAACCAGAGTCCCGCGATTGGCGTATTAAATTGACAACGTGTTCGTGTAATAAGCCACTGACATCAATTCCATTGATATAAACTACCTGTTTGGGCATTATATATTTACAGTATGCAGATTAACAAATTACATCACTGCAATTTGGAATTAAAATAGATGGAGAATGTATGCTTATATTAATTGGAGTCACGTACATACCTGGTCACCTTCGTTTAATTTCGGATAACAGCGATCGGCAGGTGTGTTAGGTGCTACCCTAGATACTAAAATAGGCATATCAAGATCTAATCCACCTTTCACATTAAATCCGAATCGGCCTTGCTCATCTGGAGTTAAAGATATTGTAACTAATCCATCTTCTACTATCTATAAATTTAACATACATTTTAGGGATACACATATACATTACAGTTTACAGAAATACACATAGAGTATCGGCTACAAGTATTCGGAGCATCGAAATATTTTTATTCTTTCTTTCATGCACTTGCGTTTTACGCTTCCCTGTGAAGGGTGAATGTAAGCACATCTTTCACGCGAATGCTGCAATTTTTTTTAAGTCATACGATTCGAGAAACGATAAAAAATCAGCGTCATAAGTCGTCCGATTACTTATGTCAGTATACTGTATACGTAGCTTGGTAATTAAAACTAATAAATGTAAGTAACCTGAGGAGCAGGTGAACTTGTGGGTTCACTGTAATCGGGAAGATCGTAAATGTTCCTTTCGGCAGTGGTATCGTCGTCGGCATAACTTAAAACTCTAGAACCTAATACAGGAGAAAATGCGTTGCCTTGTGTGTGGGAACTTGTTAATTCATCTCGCAAGGATAAGAAACCACCTTCGCTATAAGGAAGAATGTCAGATTATTGTGGATATTATGTGTACTAGAATATTAAGTTGATTGTAAACTAACTCGTCGCTTGGATTTCCTTCACCCCATGCCTGACGTGGTTCACGAGCACCAAGAGATTGAACTTTATTATCGTATGGTCTGGAAGGCCTACCCGGAGGCATAAATATTTTTCCTTTCTCTTCGGTGACCGACGCGGACGTAACTCCGTGCACTAATCGTTTACTAGGAGATCTAAGTTAGTTTTTAGACTGTATTAAGTTAATTGAACCGATATCGTATCATTAATGTTGAATGCATTAATATTACCTTATGAACGTCCTCTCTACCCTTGCTCTGTGTTTTCCATCCTCAACTGTTTGAAATTCTGTACGTCCCGAGTATGTAAACCTACTGCTTAAAGTAAGAGGAAAACGCCTCGGTCTAGTTTTAGGACTGTGAAGTCTGAAAAATGTATGATGCTCCACACACGCTTTCCATAAATTCTTTGAGCTACGATATGTTTGCATGTTGAAACCTAATAACGTATCGTAGTTTTCTGACTGCAATAAAATTGGTTTACGTGTTATTGTAAAATTTTCAATATTTGCGCTTGCTCGATTGTGAATAAATTGCCTGAGTTACCTGTTCCCTCCTAAGTTGAATGAAGAATTGTTTCCGTTTAAATGATATTTTAACTATCTTTGACCACGAGAACACATTAATTTTTATTCCATTTTGAAAGACTACTAAACCTATAGACGTTACACCTAATTGTATTTCTTTATTCGTTGAATCCTGAAAGAAGGAGAAGCATAGTGAGGATGATTAGTACAAAACGATCGGATTCAGTATTTGTACGACAAATTAAGTAAAATAAATACCCTAGCTTTATGTAATTCTACTCCATACATATCCAATCTCTTCGCGTGATCCAAAAAATTGAACTCTGCGTCTGCTGGCAATTGACCCCTTAAAATGAAGCATGGATTTAGTATAATGATTTAAAAAACGTGAATTAATACTATTAATGTGGTATAAAAGCCATATACTTGTGGAGTTTGTGCAGCTCAGCTATTTTCTTTTCCATTTCTTCATTTTGACCTGGTATCAATTGTAATCTAGAAAGATATCCTGGTCCATGCTCCTCGGGTTGATAATCACCTAGCTCGGCTAATTGCATCAAAATGCAATGTTAGTACTATTATACATTACTAAAAGCCACAATTCACAGTAGCAGGGAAAGCAACTCAAAAGACTTACACTGAACGGTATAACTAGCAATAAGACATGCTGTACTTGGCGGTAACTGAAGTTTTCCTTGAAAAATATCTCTTCTTATTTGCAAATAAAATTGATACCTAGTATATTCTTCTTGTAATTTACTAGGGTCGGATACATAAAATTTCACTCTAAAATAGAACTGCCCACCTGAAATGATACATTACATTCAACTACCTTTTATATTTCTGCATTCAATGATATTAATATGTATTTAAATATGATCTTTACCCTTACTTCTTATCTGCTTCTTCACAGGCTTACTGGGATCTAGCCATCTCTGAAACATTCATACAATTATAGTTACAGCTGCGCACTCGGTCTTCAAATGAATATTATGGAATTAAATACAAAAGTTCACCATTACATCCGGCGAATATGTACATGTTGCTGCTCCATTTTCGGCATACTGCAAGCCAAAATAATCTTTTTCGACAAGTTCTAAATGTTGGAATACCAGATCCAACAATGTTTGACCCTTTGCCCTTTTCTGAAATATTTTGTAATATTTAGATACATGAAAGCTATACAATGGCCACTACTTCCCTTTAAAATAATTGCCATATGCGCTTACATCTAACTGAAACGTATGTTGTGTGTCATCAAGGAAAACAACAGTGGCGGATAAAGATTTCAATCTACGATTTCTTGCTAATTCTGCACCACGAACGTGGTAGCTCCCACTGGAGCCACTCAACGCTCTACGTGATACGCTTTCGATCATTTCAAAGATACGAAGGCGTGTCAACCACCTTCCCGACACCACCTCTCCGCTACGCTGACCACCTAATTAAACAAATGGTAGAAATGTATTAATAAAGGTGAAGAATACAGTAATTTGAGTAGACAAGCAATAACTGAGGAATAAGATTTGCATTCTTAGTTGTTTGATAAATTAATAAGCTTCAAGAAATGTTTGATAACGATAGTATATGTTTCCATAATTTATACGTAAGTCGGTTCGCTTTTTCAAACAACAGCAGAGAAGCTTGGAAAGCACTGATTTGATTATCGTAACTGCAAGGTTATGTCTACGACCATATTGTCAATTCTGATAAATGATCGTGTCAGATAAATCAGTCCTATGCGATCCAGCAGATTGATAAATCGTAAAACACTGTTTAATGTAATTACATTCGTTGGATGTCATTGAAAATAAATTCATCAGGTCAATAATCTAGCGTCAGTTATATAAGCAAGTTCATGTCTACTGCGTGCCAGAATAATGTAGAACAGGGCATTCTGAAAATAGTTTACATAAAAGAAGCAAAAGGGGTTCATTGAATGCCAATACTCCTAAGTACTTCGGAGCATTCAAGCTGATGAAAGATAAGACTAAAAAGGATTGTTACTTATTATAAAATCGATCGAATCAGAAAAATGTTAATCTTATTTATTTGTTATCATTATAAATTTAAAATACACACTATACAGATATTTGTATACAATTCTCGTCGCGATAATCCAATGAAAAAATCTGTTTCGATTGGTAATTTACTGAATTTCTTAATTCTTTTTGCATAGAAAAAAAAACATCGAAAATTTTATAGTCTCGTTACAAGTGAAAGACTTGCACTAAAATAAAAGAAAAAGAAACAAAAAGACAGAAAATAAAAAGTGCCACTTATACGTAAATAATTCTGACATCAATAAATGCATATTCCAATTGATCTACGCTCAACTAATAATTTGCATCCGTCGGACCGATTGTCTCGCAATTTCATTAAACGAGCGCTGCAAAAATTATGCACTTACATTCATGATCCGTTGCACTACCTCCAATACGGCTTTCACAGGTGTTCTTGCACGCTTGACAGACGGGAAAACCGCTATCGTTCTTCAATAATTTCACCAATTTGTTCTATCGAAACATTAAGAAAGAAACCATCTGCCTTCGGTTGAATAGAAATTGTTCGATGAATTTTTTCTTCTTTATTGCCCTTTTCATTATTTCCTACAGCGACATGTAGCACGCCGAGTACGGAAAAAATGTAACTCTAATCGAAGACAGAAGCACATTGAACCAGTTGGCATTATACTTGTTGAACGTTTTGTCGTAGTTTTTATGGAGAAACACAAATTAATAGAGTAAAACTGCACTTTCTTTCGACTCACTCAGCAACATATAAGGTAACACTAATAAATCGGCACGAGCGAGCAACGATGTCAATGAATTATGGTCATATACTTCTTTCGTAGATTTAGAAAAATTGCTACGTGAATGCGTATACATGAATTGCGTATTACACTGTGGTTTCATAATAATTATTTTCTACAAAGTTATACTGTAAAGATCAGACTTTATTTACAACAAAAAATTGTTTGACGCCCAAATAGAAAACTCCACTGTGTAGGTACATAACGTTATGATACATATACGCGCGTGCATGGCGTAAATGTGTATGACCAATATTAACCATAGAAAAAGTAAAATTGTGATTCTACACCGACGTCCCCTTTTTTCGAGCATATTTTCTGCATATTGAAAGTAATTCATCCATTTTTTGATATTCGGTTTTTTGATCTAATGATGTCGATTACTGTATTTTTTTTACATTCATTGTATTCAAATATATCATTAATTATTTTACTTTGTATTAATCTCTTTATTTCTACATATTTAACGGGGAAAAAGAATTGATCGATAAATTTTATGTAGCACTTCAACGGTTTAATAATCTAGAAAATACATTGGACATGTAATTTTTCTTAAGACACTGTTCTGTAACATTTATTTATAATTTATCACAAAATCATAATTAATTACAATAGCCTGCATAATACGATGTTCGTGATTTTAATGAGCAAAGTTACAGTCACCAACAGTGAAAATCGTACAGGTTGTATTGCAAGAAGCATTGAATCTTATAGTATTGTGTCTTCCTGTAATAAAGAATTCTGTATTCTCGTATTTTCAGTACGAATAATGATCAAGTACTAAACCATATCCCTGTAATTTATTTTTTACCAAAATATAAGATTAGTCTTATAATTATACCGAGTCAATACTTCTTATGCTGGGGCCACATTATTCGAAATTGTTCGCGAGCGGAAACAGTTCACAATGGAGCGAACAGTTCGCCAGCAGATAAGAAGTTTCCTTCTTTTCCTTATCAGCTTAATCTCCGCTACACTTCATATTAAGGAATCAGAATATTGAACTGATTTTTGGCAATTGACAGAGTTGTTGGATCTTGTTTCGCCTCGTTTTCTACAGTGTTCACACTGTTGGCGACATAGCTCGCGAACAACAGTGTGGACGAGGCATTACAAGACGACCTGTTACGATTTTCGCCGTGAATGACCGTAGTTCGACACGCGACCGCTTGGAGCGTTGCGAAGTTTCTTTTTCTCGTGAGCAGTTGTGCCGCATGTAAACGTTCCCGCCGCGTGGTCCGTAGTTTGTGGATTACAGTTGCGGTTTGGTTATAAATCCCGCCATCTCCGCAGTGAGCGACGAGATTTTTGATAGTATTGCGTGTTTTATAAAGAGTATCAAGGAAAATGTGATAACACCACGGCACTTTGTATCTTCTGAATGTTTAGTTCGTTATCGTTTACACTGGAGAGTAATCTTATAATTTTATGTCGAGTTGATTTTACGCAACCGCGTGTTGTGCTACGGGTGAACACAAATTGAAAACAAGAAGCTATGGCAAACGTATCCGTTGACAAAGAGACGTTCTTTCGGCGTATGAAGCGTCTCTATACCGCGTGGAAGGTAATGATGTCGCCGGTGATCTCTTTCATGGATTGAAACGGGATGCAGTTGTGGAAGAAAAATACAAATTATAATCATATTTTTCGTTAAACAGGATGGAGAAGTCGGTACAGATGACAGTTTTAGTAAAATGGATTGTCTCGTCTCTGCGGTCGGCACAGACGAGGATATCGTTTATAGCAAATCGACAGCATTGCAAGTACGTATTTACTTGTATGGATTGTTCCTCGTATATCATTTATACGCTCGCATGTATTTGAAAACTACTTGTGGCTCCAGTAGCATGATTTTTCCGAATTTATATTATCTTTTAACGAACACGAGATACGTACATTTTAATTTCCTGGGAAGTACGAATGAACGCACAATAATATAAAGAATTACAATTATACGAATAAAATATTAATGTTTTTCTTTTTGTTTTTATTTTATTTGTCATGTATACAAAATATAAATTTTTAATTCATAGTATTTTATATGTTATGTTGAATAAAACAACTGTTATATTTTTGTAAATCAATGTATTTAAAACAGCTCAGAAGGAATGTCCTTTCCATATGAAATAATGTCTAGAACTGACTAAAACACCCAAGGAGAATTGGGATTCCACTACTGATGTTTCCAAGAGTGTTGAATCAATTTTACTCTTGCGTGATATATTTAATTTACTATCGCCTATAATTATCCAACGCATACATTTCATTTCAGACGTGGCTCTTGAGTTACGAACTTACTGATACTATAATGATCTTGGCGGAAGAGTCTATATGCTTCTTAGCTAGCAAGAAAAAAATTGAATTTTTAAGGAAACTCGAAAATCAGAAAACGGATGAATCCAATGTACCTCCCGTCAAATTGCTCGTGAGAGACAGAGTATGTATTACTCTTTTCCCTTGTCATTCATGATTTAATCAGATTAATGTCAATGTCGATACTGTTTTTCAGACTGATGAAGACAAAGCAAATTTTACAAAACTTATTGACATTATAAAGGAAAGTAAAAAGGGTAAAACATTGGGTGTTTTTTCCAAAGAGAATTATCCAGGTGCCTTTATGGACGCATGGAGAGCTGCTCTGAAATCAGAATCCTTTGATACGGTGTGAAATAACTCTTATTTTCCTATGTGCGATACGATGCACACTATAAAATATTGTAATCATTTTCTCATAATTTATATTAATTCATTTAGGTCGACGTAAGCGCTGCAGCTGCATATGTAATGTGTCCAAAGGAGGATGCAGAGATTCTCACCATTAAGAAAGCATGTTTAGTCTCCGTAGATGTTTTTACAAAGTACCTCAAGGATCAAATAATGGAAATTATAGATTCCGACAAGGTACTTGATTCCCCTTACGCAGAAAAATATCTGGCAATGCTTATATATTTAATAATCGATTTTTTAATTGAACCATATTTACTTCAGAAAGTCAAACATTCAAAACTTGCGGAGGGTGTAGATGCGGCTATCACGAATAAAAAGTATGTGACTGGTGTCGACGTTACCCAAGTAGATATGTGTTATCCTGCGATAATACAGAGCGGCGGAAATTATTCTTTGAAGTTCAGCGTCGTTAGTGATAAAAATACTTTGCACTTTGGTGTCATTGTCTGTTCCCTTGGGGCACGTTACAAGTCGTACTGTTCCAATATTGTTCGAACGTTATTAGTAAATCCTACCAAGACCATTGAGGTGAGTTTGGAAATAAAGCATTCGATAGTAAACGTAATATTATGCGTATAATACTTCATGGTATTGAATTTTAGGACAATTATAATTTCCTTTTACAATTAGAAGAGGAAATTCTGAAAAAGTTAGTATCTGGGACAAAAATAAGCGAAGTATACGAAACGGGCGTAAAATACGTGAAGGATGAAAAGCCAGAGATGTTAGATCATTTGACGAAGAACTTCGGGTTCGCAATGGGTATTGAATTCAGAGAAAGTTCACTACTTATCGGACCAAAAACTCATGCAACAATTAAGAAAGGCATGGTATTCAATATCAACGTTGGATTGGCGAATCTTACAAATACAGATGCAACTGATAAAGAGGGAAAAGTCTATGCTCTTTTCATTGGCGATACAGTTATGGTCAACGAGGTATTGTTGAATTTATATCGTTAAGAATTGTTTGAAATGCAGTAAAGAAATCAAGTTACGCTTACACTGTAATCATTTATTTTAGTCACAAGCGGGTACAAATTTAACACCGTCGAAGAAAAAGGTGAAAAACATTGGAATATTCGTTAAAGATGAAGAAGAAGAGGAGGAAGAGGGAAGCGGAAAAGAAAATGAACGAAAACCAGAGATTCTTGGCCGGGGGAAAAGAACGGCAGTAATAGAATCCAAATTACGAACAGAGCATAGCTCGGAAGAAAAGAGAAAACAGCATCAGAAGGAACTGGCGCAGCAGTTGAATGAAGTAGCAAAGGCTAGATTGGCGCAACAGTCTGGTGGAAAGGAGCAAGAAAAAATTAGGAAATCAACAGTATCGTACAAAAGTTTAAGCCATATGCCTCGGGAACCGGAAGTAAAAGAATTAAAACTATACGTTGGTAATTGGAATTTGCGTCTGTTCATCAAGTTTTACATATACGTTTAGTATTCTATACGTGTTATATATTTTTATTCGCAGACAAGAAGTATGAGACTGTCATTTTACCGATATTTGGAATTCCTGTACCATTCCATATATCCACAATCAAGAACATTTCGCAGTCGGTAGAAGGAGACTACACATATCTCCGAATAAATTTTTTTCATCCCGGTGCCACAATGGGTCGAAACGAGGGTGGTTCTTATCCACAACCCGATGCTACATTTGTTAAGGAAGTGTTAGTATACAATTTTCGAAGTACATATGCTGTTTCTTTATTTTATAAATCTCGCGCAGGCATTGCAAAAGCAAGACTTATTTATTATTTCAGAACATATCGAAGCACAAACACCAAAGAGCCTGGTGAAATTTCAGCACCGTCTTCTAATTTAAATACAGCCTTCAGATTAATTAAGGAGGTCCAAAAGAAATTTAAAAATAGAGAGGCAGAAGAGAGAGAAAAGGAGGATCTTGTAAAACAAGATACTTTAATATTGTCCCAAAATAAGGGTAATCCAAAACTAAAAGATTTATATATTCGGCCAAATATTGTTTCAAAGAGAATGACGGGTGGTTTAGAAGCGCATGTAAATGGATTCCGCTACACTTCGGTTAGAGGAGACAAAGTTGATATTCTTTACAATAACATTAAGAATGCCTTTTTCCAACCATGTGATGGTGAAATGATCATATTACTTCATTTTCATTTAAAAGTACATATCCTTTTTATTTTTTCCACTTAATTTATCGAGGCGTAACTAGCAAGCACTTATACATTTTCTTTTTAGCACGCAATAATGTTTGGTAAAAAGAAACACGTGGATGTACAGTTTTATACAGAAGTGGGTGAAATTACAACCGATTTAGGAAAACATCAACACATGCATGATCGTGACGATCTTGCTGCTGAACAATCAGAACGTGAACTCAGGCATAAATTAAAAACAGCGTTCAGGAGTTTCTGTGAAAAAGTAATATTTGATGTCTTCTATATGCTTCATATTGTGTAAAATTAATCAGCAAGCTCCTGAGAACTAATAATTATCATTTAGGTTGAAAGCATGACGAAACAAGAGATCGAATTTGATACGCCCTTCCGAGAACTAGGATTTCCTGGTGCACCGTTTAGAAGTACTGTTCTTTTGCAACCAACCAGTGGATGTTTGGTTAATCTCACAGAATGGGTAAGCATTTTATTTTACATCTTTTTTCCTTAGATGTTTTTTAGTTTCAATTTTCTTTTTAGCAAGGTACTAATTGTAACATATTCTAACGCATTTTAGCCACCGTTTGTTATCACTTTGGAGGATGTCGAGCTTGTTCACTTTGAAAGAGTACAATTTCATCTTAAGAATTTCGATATGATTTTTGTTTTCAAAGACTATCATAGAAAAGTCGCAATGTTAAACGCTATTCCTATGAACTTGCTGGATCATGTAAAGGAATGGTTAAAGTGAGTTTCTTTGCGTTTTCAGTTCTCTTCGTGACTAATTTTATGAAAGCAAAATATACCTGTGTTGCGTTGTTTTTAGTTCATGCGATATTAGATATACCGAGGGTGTACAATCTTTGAATTGGACAAAGATTATGAAAACAATTACGGATGATCCTGAAGGTTTCTTTGACAATGGCGGTTGGAGTTTCTTGGACCCAGAAAGTGATGCCGAAAACGAGGAAGTAGACGACGAAGAAGAAGAGGAAGATGATGCTTACGAGGTGTGACATTCACTTAATTAATTACGAAAGTGTAATAACAAACATTTGTTTGCGAGGGAAATAAATCTTATATCATTTCTTCTTTTCTTTCTTTAGCCTTCAGATTTTGATACTGAAGAAGAATCTGACGATGATTCTGAATATTCTGAGGCATCAGAGGATTCGGACAGTGAAGGTAATATTAAAAGCATTTAGTTGAACAATTTTAATACGATAATAATATTTATATTTTTATCTATTATTTAATACTCCCTCATGTGTTTAATATTTTATCTCAGAAGAGGAATTGGGTAGTTCCGAAGAGTCTGGTAAAGACTGGTCTGACTTAGAACGTGAAGCGGCCGAGGAAGACAAAGAGAGAAGCGACGATCGCTTTGTTGATGATTATAATTCAAGTAATAAGAAAAAGGGAAGTCGGAAACATTCACCCTCACCATCAAAGGATAGGTGATTAATTTATTTACTTTAAATTTGTTTTTACTTTTCCACTCAAGACTGTTAATAAATCATATATGTGTACTATTCATAGGCGTAATTCGAAGCACAAAAGTTCTTCTAGTTCGAAGAGTAAAAGTTCGTCCAGTAGTAAAGACAAGAAATCATCGTCATCGTCGGACAAGCACAGGTAAAAAAGTTACATATTTTTATAGTACGTATTATAGGCTTCGAAGCGTTGAGTATAGAGAAACATTATTTTTGTTACAAAATTATGTTCAATCTATGCTTCAATAATTAAAGATCGGATCGATCACGGAGTGGAGGATCACACAAGAAAGTGTCTCCTTCCAAATCGTCCAAACACAGGTGAATAATATTAGTATTTCTCAATTTCGAAATGTTGTATTCAAATTTGGTTTTCCTTTCTGTGTGTCTAGTCCAAAGAAGAGCGACAAACACGATAAACATCATCGGTCTAGCCACCACTCTTCGTCTAACAGTAAGAAACGATCTCGTGATGATGACAGTGCGGATAGAAACGACAGGGGGTCAAAGAAATCCAAGTACGTGTGAATATTAGTTATACTCGGATTACAGTGGTTTATAAACCTTTGCTTATAATTCATTCCTGATGTTACAGAAAATAAGAAGGTTCAACTACGCGCTGAAGATGAAGCACATAATATAACAAAATACGAACACCGAATGTTGATTCTGCATTAAGCTTTCATATTTACGGTACGTCGATTAAGTTACAAGGATAGTACATTTTCTTGCATTGATTCATTTAAGCTGTTAGCAAACGATTTGTTAATATTACTTAAAAGTTCGATAGGGCGCGGACAAGGCTTCAATGATTGTCTGCACTGGGTGATAGTGATGTAATATGTATGAACTTGTACGGGTAATTTAACGTAAATTTACATACGAACACATTTTTTTATCACTTGTATATAAAACTGTCTTTTAAGTAAAAAGAAAAAAAAATGAGCTGTCGACCTTAATTATTATAATCTAGTTACTAACACGTATCACTTCATTCCATTGTTCGTTTGCTAGTAGTATTCAAATGTAATTGTCTTAACTTAAGTACGTAAATTAAACAAATGCATTTAAGCATTAAATGGCATTCATTGTACAGATAGTATATATAGATATATGAAAAAAGAAAGGCAACTTGTTTCGTTTGTTATGATATTGTTTTGTCGTTTGAAGGGATATGAAAATTAATTCATGATTATAATTAACAGAACAGGCACACTTACTGGTATAATTGTAATACGCTCTCAATGCAAGACAATGCACTAGTGATAACTATCGTACATAAGATACCCAGGATATAGATATTAATTTACTAAACGGAGAAAGCTGAAATGGATCAAAGTCTTTGATATTTTGTTCGAACAGTTCTGAAATTTGTACCTTGGTAAACAAAATAAATACTTTTTAAGTTATTTATCATTAATGTACAAAACATTGTCGCTTATTAATGCAATACGCTCACAGAGTATACGCTCACTGTCGCATAATATACGTATAATACAGTCATATTTATATTTTTTACTAACGGCTCTATCACTAATATATTTACCATTATTGTTCGTGTCAAAACATTCTCTCTGAAGGTTGTTTGGATGAAAATTCGTGTGTCATCCTTGATATCTTGCGCAATTATTTTCTTGTTAAGTTTAAAAGAAAAGGATAGGAATATTAATAGGTCCGTACGAAAGTGAAAGTAAAATGAAAGCGTAATTTTACGAAATTTATTGTACCCTTGAATCATTTTTTTTCTGTCTTTCCTCTTTCGTCTTCGAAATATGTTTTGGTAATAAAGAGGGAGTATCGGCAATTTGACATTACGTTCAAATTCCTTGGCAATGCCATATAATAAATGCCAAAGAAGAACCGTTTCAATAATAACGTAAATGTAGGTGAAGTGAAAGTGCACCTCTGGCTAGTGGTTCTGCAGCTTTCTCCACGACATCACTAGGTACATACATAATTCAGGCAGGTGACTTTGTTCAATGTTTCACAAATTGCGAATGACAACTATTTTCTTTTTTTTTCTTTTTTTTTTTATAATGAATAATGTTGTTCGAGACGCATGTTGTAATACCCCCCTTTTTACGAATGATATAGGCAAACACGCCAGTTTGTAGTAGTTTAATTATGTAACAGATTTTTATAAAGCGAGACAAAATAAATTGTAGTTCTTTTTCAAACGAACATTTTCACTAATTAAGGATTTGAATGTCTGTATTACCGACTCGTTTCTATAAATCGTGTCGTGAAAGAAGGTTTCCATGTGTCGCTGGAAAAGAATCGTTAATAAATCAATCTTAAATGGAAAATTGTGCTAGTCGTCGTTTTCATACATTTATTTACGAAAAGTGGAAATAATGTAAATACATTGTTTAAAGGGAAGAAACTTATCACAATTTATAAATAATTGTTACTAAGCTTAGGTCTAGAACTCTTTTCTTTTACAGTAGGAAATGATGACGATGATGATGGTGTAGAGAAAGGGGGGGGGGGCCTAATTCCGTCCTATCTGATCGATTTGAGCTTGAAGATTGTTAACAACTTCTGGCGGCACGTGTTCTCCCAAGATTTCGAAAAGGTTGATCTTCTGATCACCAGGGATCGATTCGTAGGCTGCCAATTCGATACCCTCTTGTACCTTTTGTATTGTTGCATCTTTTGGGATAAGATAGGTGCTCTGTGCCTGCTTTATAGCCTCGTTACTAAAAATTTGACCATCTTTTTGTGGATATGCTACGGCTACTCCCACGAGGAATAACGTAGCTAATAGAACAAAACGGATCTCCATCTAAAAATAAAAATAAAATTCTATTCCTCGTCTGTTATTTTGTTATCTGTTCCAAAGTAGTTCACAAGTATTATGTTCTTAAGTGACTACAATTTATCATTTATTTTTAGATTTATGTACTTTGAAAGAAATGGATTTTTGGAGGTAGCGTAAACTTGTTCCTTGCGTAAAAGATTATTCTTCGGTGTTGCAAACTAGTTTCACTGCTGTTTCGATGAAAAATTGGAATTAAATGGAGAATGTTCATGTGTTTCTCGGTAATAAGAAAAGGATTGGTATTTGGAACGTTCTGTCATCGCGTGAGAGGGATGGTTGATCCAATTTCTTGCAACCGTACCTCTGACGCAATGGAGAACGCGCGTGAGCTGTGGAACAGAAATGAGGTGAACTACTGAATTGAAAACGATATGCATTTTGTAGCACCGAAGAAACTGTTGAACGGCTGACGAAAAATTGCATGAATACTTAATACCAAACTTTGTTTTGCGATTTTACTGCGACGACAAATTTTGAATCGAGAAACCCGTTAGATCAGGAGGGGGAAAAATGAACAGCCGAATAGCAACACTTAATGAAAAATGTAATAAAGTAATCCGCGTAAAATTTTGTTTCTCTGCCAAGAAATTACTATTCATTACAACGAATGAACATGTGCTTGTAAAATGATTTAAGACATTTATTAATATCAACGAAATTGTTTGGATAGAATTTATGCACCCTTCGTACAAAATTTTCATTTGTAATATCGTTTTAACGCGCGAAGCAAAGTATTCGAACTAAACAAGATAAGCCAGTGTCAAAAGTAATGTAATATCGCGCAAATCAAAGGAATCACTGTTATTTCCGTGGGCATAAACTTTCATTACAAATTGCGCCTGTCTTGCGAAACAAAGTAACAGACGATCTCCGTTAATTTCATTTGCGCAACGTTTAAACGTTTCCGTAATAAACCCGAAGGATCTAAAGAGATTATGGAAACTGGTACTACGCTTCTATCTATCTACAACCACCTGTAAAACAACACTACATATACTTCCCTTCTATTATCTACCATAATTACCAATAAGATCTTGCAAACGGTACGTCAATTGCCTCCTCTAGTGGAGTCAATCGATCTACACTTTCACTCCCATAAGATAAAAATCGTCGCTAGTTAAGCCTTCCGCCACACGGACGAACTTCCCCATTAATTGTATTCCAAACGAGGGGAAAGAACGATTAAAACAAACTAAAAGAAAGAAACGATTCCAACTTACGTCGATCGATCGTCCAACACCGGAATGTATAATATCACCGACGTTACCAAACGCCAAATAAACGATGAACGGCGATGGAGCAAAATTGCAACTCTCTGATGTGGAAGCAACTCGTTGGAAGTAAAAGGAAGTCGGGCCAGGTGATCGTGGAAACGATCTCGTGAACGGTACTCACGTCGAGAGTGTGCAGTTTCACAATCGATCGTCACGGAGCGAAACTAAGCGCGCGGCCGGCAGACGTTGCTTTTATACTCGTGATGTTCACCTGGATCGCCGTTGGCACGCCACTCCTGTCCATCCAACGTGGATCCATCTTCTTATTAGCTCCAAGTTATGTAGGAAGGAAACGTGGCGTTCATAACTTTGCTTTCGTTCTCCTGGTTGCCTGTCGTTGGCCTTCTTGGGTCAAGGATTCGAGGCGATCGCCAGTGAGATGGACATCGTAATCGATGGGCATTTTTCTTTGGTAGCTTTCTTAGTGTAACTGTAATAACTTGCCCTCATTTTTCTATTTGTTGAGAACCTCTTTCGTCGTTGTAATTCATTTGAAATGATGCGCGGCGAAGGGGGTGGCAATAGTAACATGCTTACGATTATTCTTATATTTATTGGAAATAGGATGTTATTAGGAGGAATTGTTGAAGAATAGTTTTTATCGTGAATATTTTATTACTGTTTATTTTATTTTGCGATGTAGAAGAATGGATTATTAAATATGTATACGTTTTGCGATAATGTCCAGCGTAATATACTTAGGATTCAACATGGCGCATTCGCGCTTTTACAAATACCGTCGTACGACCCGTCGTGAATATTCGTTGTCCGTTAACCAATATGTAACGATGAACACCGAGTTCACTGCTGCATCGTGTTCGACGTTTCACTTTTGCCACCGTCTTTCTTGGGCCTACCGATGAGACGACATCGATATCCCTTTCATTGCAAAATACAGCATAAAACTAGACGCAATTATTTTCTTTGTTTCTAACACGAATGGAAAACTACTTTTACGTAAGAAATTTCTTGGATCCATTAATTTGTACACCCCATTTTCAACAACAAATTACCAACTGGTTTCTCGTATAATCGATTGTTCTAATAAAGTATTACTTGATTTTTATCTAGAATAGGGGGGCAACATTTAAATTCCGTAACACGCCTTCCGGAACTTCCTGCGCAGAGAGTTCTAAATAATGATGGCACGTTTCCGCTTTTAATGGAGCCCAATTATTTTTCGCGACTTTATTAAATCCAAAGGTTTGGTAGTCGACAAATGCAATATCACGATGTGATATTGAAAGCTATGATTGTTCCATTAAAAGCCATAAACAAATATTATCATAGATCAAATGACAAGAATTTTGTGTTGCCTGTATTTTTGCACCATTGAGAAATCATTTAAACGGCCTTTAAAAATGATTCGAAGTACAGAGGACGATCTAAATGAAAATATGTACACAGATCGATGAAATTGCAAAGTAGTTGTAACAATAAATGAACCAGAAATGTGAATCACCTTTTGCGGAAGTAATAGTATCCTCCTCGTTGTATTCAGCGTGAAACTTTAATTATACTACCGCTAATTAATTTCGTTGCCGTGCTGCAGTTAGTTGTTATAAAGTTTATACCATATATTTTTTTAATTATACTTACTGTAGTAAGTATAGTATAGTACTCATATATGAGCACAGAATTCATTATGCAACTGTACGGCGATGCAACGACACCGACCTGATTGTACATAAGATATTGTTTGTTTCAATGATAGTGTTATTTCGAATAGTGTGGGCCTAAGGTAATATATGTATATCTTTGCCTCTAACAACTTTCTTTCACAGATGCTTTCGAATCGTATGTATCGCTCCCTCTATAATAATACACAATTTTTCATTTTATTTTTTTTTTAGTACGGTTTATTATTTACCAGTAAAGTACACAAGGATCTATACATATATCTTGTAAATATAAATTATATGATGCGTAAACAAATGTTACAGTACGGAAAATGACTTTTGTTTTTGGAACAATTTTAACGGGACGCAATTATTATATCGGCCAAAGGAGATCTGTAGAAAATACATAATAAGTAAAGTGCATTAATTTCAAACACTGTATGCCGGGAATTTTGCGTCGAGCGGGTTCTGCATGTCGACCAAAAAATAAATAGTACCGGCAAGACCTAGAATAATACGTCAAATTCATAACAGAATTTAGTACGCTAGAGATATATGGAGGACTATCACAATTTACAATAAGATACCTTCGAATAATGAAAATGGTCTATCGGGTGACCTGATTTGATGAGTTCCATAGTCCATACACCAATCTGCAAACTTACATGCTCTGTACAAATGTTTCACATCCTGCAAAATATGAATTTTTCCATTACCGTCTGCAATACTGTATTTTTATTACATTGAATACAACCTTCGTCTGTTGGAAAAGTGACAAAAATGAGTATGCGTTTCCAGCTACCCCATGACATATTCCATATCCCTTCTTAAGCAATCCCCTTGACCAGATCACTTCGCCACATTGGAGAGCAGTTTGTAGGTAATTCTCATCCTGATATATCTGTGCATACATATATGCAGTTACGAGAAAAACGTATTATTATTATTATTTACTAAATAAGTTATAACGGTAATAACCTTGTATGCTAAACAGAATAGCATCGGCATTCCCGGTGCCCCATGGCACCAGTGTATTAACTTATCGCTGTGACTTCCGATAGAAGACGGGAAGTTCCCAGATGGATATCGTAAATTCTGCAGAAATTCTAATGCCGGTTTTATATCTTTTTCTAATTGAGATTGTGTCAAATATTGGTGCGCCTATAAAATGTATAAGTTTATCTAATCCTTGTCTAGATAATTCCAATCTATCTTTTTGCTAAAATAGAGTAATGTCTATTTACAACATACCTGCAATAGCACATAAATTATTCCAGCTAATCCATGCGCACCACCAATGTACTCTGAGCCATGCCAACTATACATCAAAGGTGTTTTGTACTTTCTTGAAGCAGAATACAGATTTCCAGATTTAATTATGAGTGCAACGACCTGACATGATCATTCATGGCTTTTTAATGATCATATTTAAACAATGGTTATCTAATTTCGTATATAATGTTTTTATTGCCGTATATTACCTGTTTAATAAGTTCATCCTCTATTGGTGGCGGAGATATATTTGTATTTAAAAATAAAGCGGAAAATAAATAACCAGCTCTTCCGTAAAGCAGCTCATCAGGCAAATCACTGCCCTCGTCCAGAACATAAGAGGAGAGTGACTTAATTCTAAGTAATAATGTATCCATGTATAATTAAGTATTATAAATGTAACATATTTAACCCTTTGACTGCTTTAGCTGTAACAGCTGTGACAATGAACGCCTAAAGGCACTGTTCGCAGTCAATGAGTTATATAAAGAAATACCGCAAAATGTTACTACCTACTTAGAAATCATATTCTGCGCATCATCATGATAGCCTTGCGAATAGAAAACAACCGCACCTAGACTTAATGGACCCATAACACCAGTCAAAAATGTGATCTCTCTTTTACCTCTGAATTTATGTACACATTGTTTTAACAATTCCTTTGCTTTCTATGAAAGGAATAATGCATTGACAAAATCGTTTTAAGATATCAGTCTATATAGAACAATACATACATCGATATAAGCAGGTTCATTAAAACATTTTCCATATTGGTAGTACATGTACGCAATCCCAGCTGATCCAGTGTACACAGAATAATCGTCATTATGTGTCCACTGTTTTTTGTTTTCTTCCAATCGGTTCAATAGTAACTTTGTGCATGTATGAACTGTTTCTTTATACTTTTCGTTGACCTAATAAGGACCAATCTCTTTAGTTTTCTTACATATACAATATACAATATTGTAAATGCAAAGATATAATGTACGATAAAAAATATTATAGATGTATTTACCTTGTTAATAGTACCGCTAATAAAAATATTGGAATTAGAATTAGGATAATCTTCAAAAGGATTCTCATAATACCGAGAATTATCCATTTTGGAATAAAATAAATGAATAAATCGTTTAATTGTAATTGCGTGTTTTATAGCATACGATTTTTCTTTTCTTGATTTAAATAGAAAGATTGCCTAGAAAAAAATATTGTATAGTGTGATAGGTTGAAAATGAATATATTCGATAAGACAATTAATCTTACGCCTCGCAAAAATCTGTTTTATTAAATTAATACAACATTACCAGCAGAGCCGGCATAAGATTTGACAAAGACAATTTCTATTAACCTTGGCAGTAATATTTATAAGGTAATGATAACTGAGTTATGTAAAAAACTGCATGCAACTATCAATTGAAACGAAAATAAGATACTTTAATAACATACTGAGCCACTGATCAGTTGGCGTATCATTTTAAAAATATACATCGCATATCAACAAACCTGCTTCACAAGTCAAGTTAAGGATTTTGTTCCCGGATACGGCAATTTGCTATCTGTAACACATAGAGAATTAATAACAAACAGGTATTGTTAATATTTTGGTATCAAAGCTACTGTTATGAGTTATGAAACAATTTCCGTATAACGAATTCATGTTACCGAAAAGTCCAAACGCAAATATGTATCCCATAGATACGTTTACATTGCTGCAAACAGGTTGCAATCCGTAAGGGGCACATAATATCGCAGACGAGAATAAGAACAGACCTATCATTTAAATCTAGTGCATTGTAAAGTTAACATCGATACAGTAGTATGAATAGCTATATACTTTCCACGTTTGGTACCCAGATGTATTGTAAATTAAGAAGGTTGCAAGTAACGCCTCGCGAAAACTAACCAGTCTCAAATAGCGACCTTAAACTCGTAGGTCTGGTTAAAAATTGGTTAAAAAATCTGGTTAAAAACGAGAGTCAGTAAAGTTTATTAATTCTAAACGAAAAATTGAAATACGTTAATGTTTCATTTTTACCATTAGATCGGCCCTCAGATTGCAAAATTGTTTGAAAAACTGTAACAGCGCAATTAGCATTTGTAAATTAGTTATTGTCGTGTAGGAACATCCTTTACCTGCATTCTGAGCACTCGGTCATTGATCTAGCGACTCCAGAAGCCGAGATAATTACAGTGACGAGGAGTGTAATTTTGCTGATTCTTTAATTGTTAGTAACTTTTATACGACAAACGCCATGTTGTTGCACCTATTGGAGCAGATAGCTATGGTTCGTACCTTTAATTTAAGACAAGTCCGGTCTAGAACTACGCAATAGAAGCCGAGAGAAACGCAATTGTTTAAATTAACGGTGTAATCCAGGAATTCGATTTTGGCGTTGCGGAAAACTGCGAAAATGGCCGCAAACGCGAGATGGTGCCACATGTCTGATTACCGACTGTTTATGCGGCCTGTGTAGTTTCCCTCGTTTATGCATCTTTTCCTTTCCTCCCTGTTTTATTTCAAATTCCTAAGTCATTCTGATATCCTATTATCTCTAGCTATAAAACAGCTTGTAACTGTTAGTGCATAAGATTAATTTCGAGCAACTGTGCAATTAATTATTAGATATATCGATATACCTAATAAAATTATATAATAGATCAATTATATATTTTATTTTATATTCAGTTCATTCGGTAGATCTTATATAAATCTTTATATTACTATTCAAAGTTCCACTGAATCTAGTAAATGTAAAATAAGTTTCACAATTCCTGTAATTTATTTCTATAAAGCTTCTACATAGGAACCATGTAAATTTGTAGTATAATTTTTATACCTTTTTAGTATAAGTTAAAGATTTAGTATTAAGATGCTTTCTAAATAGATTTAACAGGATAATTCGTAACTATTAGTTTGCAAGCTTAAATTGCAACATTTTTGTAAAATTGTATCTTTATTATTTAATTTAAATAAATCTTCAGTAAAAGGAATTCTACCGCTCTCTTTATTTTTATACCTTACCAATCCGTGAAAAGACCTACTTCCAATTCCTTAAACAAGTACTACCGTGCAGGAACTTTAAATGTAAAGTTCACAAGCGGAGAACTTGTAAATATAGACCTCAACCTTACTAAACATATTTCAACCACGTATACATAAAGCGCCTCACCAAAATTGAACCAGGTTGCAAAGAAATGCCTAGCAAAAATGAAATACGATTGCAAATAACACCTGGCAGAAACGCAACGAAGTTGTAACCACCGCCTCGGGAAAATATAAGATAGTTGCAAGTAGGGTCTCAAAAATACAACAAAGTTGGAAATAACGTCCTAAAATTGCAACAAGGTTGCAAATAACTCCCTATAAAAATGCATTTAAGTTGCAAACAAGACATCGTAAAATCAAAGTTGCTATTTGAGCAGCAAAGGAAACGCAACAAAGTAGCAAACATGCATGTGCGAGAAAATTTTGTAACAATCTCGCAAATCAAGCCCTAAGAAAATGCAACAAAGTTGCAAACAACGCCTCGCGAAAACGCAACAAAGTTGCAAAAATTCTTCAGAAAAATGTGCAACAATGTTGCGCCAAAACTTTTGCAACAATGTTGCGCCAAAATTTTGCAACAAAGTTGCAAAAATTCTCGAGAAAATTTGCAACAATGTTGCGCCAAAAATTTTGCAACAAAGTTGCAAAATTCTCCGGAAAATTTTGCAACTTTGTTGTGTTTTCGCGAAGCGTTGTTTGCAAATTGGTTACATTTTCTTAGAGCTTGATTTGCAACGTTGTTGACAAATTTTTGGCGCAGCATTGAGGCAAAATTTTCTCGAAATCTTTTGCAACTTAATTGCATTTTTATGAGGAGCTGTATGCTACTTTATAGCATTTTTTAGAGCTCGATTTAAAACATTATTGCAAGAATGTTTAGTAATGCTGAGGTCTATTTTTACAAGTTCTCCGCTGGTGAACTTTGCATTTAAAGTTCCTGCACGGTAGTACTTGTTTAAGGAATTGGAATTAGGTTTTTTCAGGGACTGTTGTGGTGGGGAAATAAAAGCGGTAGTAAAATTGTTTTCATTGACCATTTATTTAAACTAATCAATGGAGATACAAGTTACAAAAATTTTCTAGTTCAAATTGACAAGCTAATACATATGAACTATTCTTTTATATCTATTTACAATATGTCTAAGAACTAAATCTTCTATTAATTCTAAACTAACATTTGTGTAATACCAGAATAGTATAAACATAAATGATCTAATACTTATAAACTATTGTATGAAGTTAATTTACAATATATCTTACAGATAAAACTAAATTTACGTATCTTATATGATAAAGATTATTTTACATTACAACGATTGTGTAACGTGTGCATATGTCAATTATTTATTATACCTCTCATTTTATATTTAGCATATTCAGTAGAACTTGCAGTAAAAGTAATATTAAACGTTATACAAGATCTACCGAATAAACTGATTATAAGATCAAATATATAATAGATATACATAACAGTTGGTTACACAATTGTTCTAAATTAATCTTACACGCAAATAATTACAAACTACTTTTATAAACCAATTTACTGTAACTAAAGTATGTGGTGGCATGAATGATTCTTTCTTCTCTCTTCCATTTGCGTATGGTGAGAAGTGTCGGTCAATGCTCCTGACTCTTTCCCTGCGAAACCTGCACACACAAAAAGTATATTAGGAAAGGTATGTAACTGGAGGGAGAAAGATTGTTAAGGGATATTTGGAGGAAAAACAAAGAAGGGAACACCAAATCATAAGCATAAGGAATGACAGGATTTATTATTCAAAAAGTAATGGAACCAGTCTCCTAAGAATAAATTGGATCAGAGCGATAGGAAAGGAATTGATGGAGAGCCATAAAAGAAGAGCCCATGAAATGCGACAGTAGGAACGAGACAATAAAAGTGAAGCAGCAAGATATAATGAAAGGCTTAAATATATAGAACAGCAACACGAGTAAAGGAAACGATTTTTGAGTCGGTATGTCAGGCAAGTTGGTCCACGAAAGTCCATAACATGCTTGTCTATTCCCGTATCTGGTCTGTGGCCAGGGTACCAATTCGATGTCATTGACAACGTTACCGACACCTGAAAAAGTGCAATGGTACTGCGCACTTACGTACTTTCAGCAGTTTGTAATTTTTACTTTATAGAATAGATTGAATGTTCAATAAAAGAAATTAACTACTTTTTATTATTAACAATACCGATCATTCTATAGTGGCTGGCTATACACAGCGTACATGTTGATACCGGCACCACGACATCTTTCTTATTTTATACCTCGGGACTGGCTTATGGAAAAGCACGTCTATATAGTGTTTTATAAACGTTTGATGCCACAAACACAAATTTGTAACTAAAAATATAGAGGACGTAAAACGTTTAAAACGTAATTATGACCAATTTAAAAACTTGAATTTCTGGTTGAAAATGAATTTCGGGGTAATTTTAAGGTCATGTGAACACCACCATGACATAACTTTCGTTTAAATCATTTTGTCGTTCTTTTATATTTTTTTTATATAATGAAAAAATCATATAATTTGTATATGAACTTTAATAACAACTTTATAATAATTAATCGTGCAGTAATTAGTAATTTTATAGCCAAAGACACTGTAAATGTATAACATCCTTTTTGGAAGTACATACATTTGTACATATATGTATGTATATATATATGTATATGTGTGTATACATATATATGTGTGTGTGTATAAATTTATTTGTACATAAATTACTATTTATAATTATTTGCAGTTCGAAATGATAGGAATAGTATTTACATATCAACTTGATTTGAATTTTTCTCTATTAAATTGGTCAGTCGCTGTTTACGTTTTTGTTCTTTGTGTTGTTCTTGAATATTATAGAAGTGTTTTAATAGTTCAGAAAAATCAAATGTATTTTTGAAAGGTTTAGGATTCGACTCCGTTTTCGATATAGATTTAGTCGTTGGTGGAATTGCTGCTAAACGTCTTTGTAAGGTCGCATACGCTTCACTCTGAGGAAGAATCATAAGCAAGCCATACAGGGCATAAACTAGGGCATCGTTTTCTTCCCTTTCCAGCAGTTGCAATCTCAAATCTACAATAAATAATGTATTTATACATGCAATTTTGACCCAAGTACAATTCGATATACTTACACGTAAATATTGGAGATTCAATTAATTGTACCAATTTGTCTATTTCTGTGAGAAACTCTACCGTAACTTCTATATTTTCACTATATTTGTATTAAGTTAAGTAACGATAAAGCACACAAGCGAACATTAAAGAACTCTCGTCATGTAATAATATACAATACTAAAGGATACAATGATCGGATAATATTGCAGGCATGCCCATAATGCTGAGATAAAAAGCATAATGCGACTGTTGCAACGGGATTGTGACACCAGGATACATATAAACACTTGAATAATTCACAACTTTCCTGTAATAAATCAAAAACATTATTGAAAATGATAATTAATATCGTATAACGAAAACGTAACAAATACTCACTAGAGAGTCCAAGTCTTTAAGTTTATTGCGCAAATCAAATAATTCCGAACTGGTTAAGAGTATGACGTTTAAAGTTTGTATCATTGTACATGCAAAACTTAAATTAGCCTCCTCCAACAATATTTTCGCTAATGTTTTGTAAATATCTTCGGCGCTCAATAAAACGCATAATTCTCTAATAATAAAAGGCCCCCTTTCCTCTAACAAATGCCTATCAGTTGAGAATAATCTTAGTAAATTTACAATAAATTTTGTGAAGTATTTGTTTTGCATTTCTGCGTTTGAATCCGTAACCGCTGCCTCAGGCGATTTCGAACTAATTATTTCGGCCATTACAACTAACGTTTGCTGCACCACTTCGTCTGAATTATCGCTCAAGGATTTCATTAGAATTGGAAACAAATTTTCAATGTGGTTAAACATCTTATGTGGAATGTTTATGAATAAGTGATGAATCCACTTTAGTACAGCAACTTTCGTTTGGACTGACATATACATTAAGTGCTTCGTTAAAACTTCAACGACGCTGGACAAGTCCAAACTTTCAGCTGAGAAAGAATTTTGACTAGAGTCTGGAACAAAAAATAATTTGTTATTTCTTTCGTATGCACTTTGCCGCTTCTTGAAAACTCTCAAAGGCAATATAGCAAAATAAAGTTTCACCTTTTTGCGTGTGAGAATCGTTATCGTTAATATTATTTACAACTTGTATATTTCCCATAGTTACTAATTTCATTAAATTCATATTCACTTGTGTGGCTGTTTCTTTAATACTTTTTCTGGTACCGCCGTCATAAGCTAAACATGGTAACACTGCTACAAGAATACCAGACATGTATGGAAGCATAAGGGGTCCAGATAAATGTACAAATTCCTTAATCCATGTAATCGCAGTTAGTTGCAGCAATTCGTCTGTACTTTGTGCATGCGTGATTAAGATATTTATCATTCCAGGAAAATCTACTCTGGCAGGATTGGCCTTTATGCTTCTTAAAAATTCACCAAGAACTGTATCTGTAACTCTTTTAATTTCTGGTATTGGATCCTCCAATATTCTAAATAAACCGTCAAGAATTTCGGGTAGAAATATGATAAAATCCATGTTAGGAACAGCATCTAACACGGACACCCATGCTATTACAAATTGCTTGCCAAAAGAGTTTTTGGTATAAATACGTTCCCTTAACAAGGGCATAAATCCAACTAGATCGAACAAGCCACTTTCCGTTACAATATCCTGAAACAATACACGGAATAAATATTCTCATAGTATGCTATTCAACCCCTATGATATATAGATAAAACATAAGACAATGCATTCCAAGATAAAACTTTACTCAATATATCTTAAGTTAACAGCTACGAAACTTAATTTTCCAGATGTGTTTTTATGTCAAGATGTTGACTCTATAATAACAGAAACACTTTAATTACCTTCATAAGTCTGTCAAGCAATTCTGTAGCATTTTTCACACTCTGCTCCGGATCACATGCCAATTTACTAAGCGCAGCAAAAATATCTGTAAACTGTGGCAATACAGCGCCTCGTGCCACTTTTACTACATTGTATAAACTTTCACAGGCATAATATCTTACGCGCAAATCGGAATCACAGAAACAAGCTAATATGGGATGTATTAAATCTTCTATATACTGTCCAGTGTCTTTTCCCAATCCTACTGCTATTGCTGCCAAGCCGAGTAAACCACCTTTTCGTGTATGTGGATTTTGTGATGTGGCAAGGTCCTGACCTAATACTTTTAGCAGTCGTTTAATTTGAACAGTGTTATTGTGCGCGGCGAACTCTTTTACCATTCTGGGAACGTGTCACAAACAGCAATTAATAATAATAAGAAACTTTGTGGACAAGTGTAAACAAAATGCATATAACCTTACTTTTCTATTTCCAAAGCAGCTGCCTTTCGTTTTTCATAAAGTTTGTCATTAAGGGAACGTACACAAGCAGCACTAAGAGGCGCATAATCTCTTTCTGACATCATTTTTTTAATGACACGTTTTGAAATTAAAATATATAGTACATCAAATTTGCGAGAGAAGTGACAGCTGATACCGAGTTGCCCTAACCTCGTATAATCACCCGATGTAAAATCATTTCAAACGCATGCGTAGCAAATTTGTCACGTATCGTGCTTGATGACAAATGGATATGTATACTTTTCAAATTCAGTTTTTTGTTTGCTTTTTCTCTTTTTAACAGGTATATGTCTAAAGTTCAAACATTGGTTATTGAAAGTTTTTGTAACCGGAAGTTCAATGTCGTATCTTTTAATAATAACACAAATCAAATTATGATACAACCTTTTTTTATTTTTTTCTTTAAAAAGGTATAACAAGGAATTAAAAATGTTGATAGGTTATATAGAAGTACATCCTGCCATCCTACAAGTTTCGAGGATTTTTGAATATGTTGTAGACATTAATATTTTGAACAATTGTGGATTTCTACAGGTTCGGACCAGCTGCAGTACTTCTACATAATTACCAAAATCATTAATTGACCATGATAATTTGTTCCTTTTTTTTTTCAAAAATGTAGCATTGCAAATTTTCCAAATATATATATATCACTGCAGCTTATTTAAAAATTTGGAATATACATATTATTTAACAAACACTTTTATACTTTAAGAGTAAAATAAAATGGGATTTGTAAGTAGGATGGAGCTATTAATAGTAAAATACAATCATTTAATGACATTCTTAATATCATTCGGTATAAAGTTGTAAAGTATGCGTAAACTGTGGGCCAAAATAGTAGAGTATCCAATTTCATGGGTACTCTTTACAATGGTGATACCAAATGCAGCAATACATCTGCACATTTATTAAAGATCACTGAATATTTTTTATTCATTAATTTAATCTTGTTACAAGAGGAGAATTTGTAATGTGTAATAAATTACACATTATGCTCTGTAATGATTATTTCTCAGAGTTCGAAAATAGTATTTTTATACCATTCCTACAAAGGCAACGTTAATAAGGCTCCGAATAAAACAGTCTCGGATAATAAAGAGTTCATAGAAATTTCGAATCAAATTTCATACATGTTTAGTTAATTCCTATTATTCTCTAACTTGGCCACTGCCTTTATATAAAAAATTATTCATCGAAATATTCCCAATGGCAGTATCAGTATTTAATTTAACAACTGCAAAACATTACTAAATTGTTAAGTTCAAATGGACGGAAATTGCTTTCCCATATAATTCCCATATAATGTTTTTTCCCGTATAATTATACACGACATGAGTCGTAATAAATCTATAAATAAGATTTTCAACATAGAGAAAGAAAGGGTGTAATGTACATTCGCCTCGAACAATTAACATTCAATAACTATTTCTATAAATAGTTCAATGAGTTTGTTTCACTTCTAACAATTGAGGATAATTTTCAACTATGTTCAACAAGATTCCATCGATGTATGCCCTTAATTGTGTGTTGACTTCTTGTTGCTCCTTTAAAGCTTGTTTCATCTGTTACAAACGGACGTTACAATAAATTGACGAACAATATAACATATACATATTTATAATTTAACACATACCTCAGATATGCTACAAAGTTCCCCATTTTCGGCAGGTCCTTGGCCATCCATCTTTAATACATTCAAACGAGGAAGAAACTTGTAAGTATGAAAGAATATTCGTAAAATAATAACTAAATTCAGTATAAATATAAGATATGTAACATACTTGATCTTGATTCATGCCAGCTAATAACTCTACAGCGAGACTAGGTCCTTTTTCCGCAGCATTATTAGAAGGATTTAACATTAAGAGTTCTCGGCCAGCCTGTAGAGCAACTGCAGCCTGCAATTCATCTCGAGATTCTTCCAGACCTTGTAGAAGGAATGTCAAATTTGCGTTATAAATATTCTCGTAAATGATCTCCGTTAATTGTATTTATCATAAACGTACTTTTATTACGGTCTCGAAGTTGCGCCACCTGTTGCATTAATTCTTCTATCTTTTGTTGATCTTCAACCCTCATAGAGAGTTCTTCTCTAGCGATTTCGAGTTGATAATGAGCTTCGTTTGCTCGGCTTGTCGCCTGACGCTCATTTTCTCTTGCAGTCTCTATTTCCTTTTTAGCCTCTTCGAGATCATCTTCCAATCGACCTTTCTCTATCTTAACTTTCTCCAATTGTTCACGTAGCCTTCCTATTTCATCCCTTAAACTAGTTCCTTCTAATTCTATTGCTTGTAATTTGATGGCATAATTTTCTAATTGTAACTGTCGTTCCCGTTCTAAACGGCTCGCCCATTCTCTATGCCTTCGTTGTTCTGCCTAGAATATTAAAATGACGTTTAGAGCTTTTTTAATTTAATATAATTAATTTTAACATTTAAATGGTAAAATGTATTAGTTCAATTACATTAGCGATGGAAAATACAAATACATAGTGTAGAAAGTGTTTCGATAAAATTTACCTGAAGTCTTTCTTCAGATCGAACTTCGGTATCTTTGGCAGCTTCTTCTAACATTAGTATTCTTGCCTGTAACGTTGCATTTTCCTGTTTGGCCCTAGCGTACCGTTCTTCCCCGACCGACTGAGTATCTGCTAAAGCATACATTTGTTCTTGGATCATTTGAACCTGAAAGAATACAACATGATGTCTTAGAAATGTGAACACTAGCTTCTTACTTTTTTTTAAATTTATAAATAGACGAAACAGCGATCCAGTTTGTATTACGGAATTTTTAAATACAATTAACAAGAAACGAAAAATAATTACATATCAGTAAAGACATTAATAGTATCTTTGCATTTTAAAAAAACACTGTGCTCCCTTTCTTCGTACTTTTCGAACAGTGCTTCTCAACCACAAAAATCCTAAGCTTTTCTCCCGGTATTATATTAAATGTTTACATTAAGGAGATCTCTTTAGACATCTATATTTATAGACCTTATTGTTTGTAAAGTACTGTCTTGGGTAACCCCATTTTATTTTTAACGCATTTTCTAACAGTCTATAATTAGTTTGTACCACACGTTCAATGAGCACCACTATTCCCTATGATGGAATACCAAACATAAATGCATATAAACCACGATTTATATCTCCTCACATTTCCGGTACATGCGTCAAATGGTACAATATTTTTTCTTTACAAAATACTAGAATTATTGCTATTACTATATTTAATAACTAGGAAATAAAAATTAATTATTTAAGCAAGTTAATACGTAAATATTATCCCAATAAGGAGTTTAACAAAAATTGTAAACAAAAACTATTACCAGGAAAATACACTTTACTAATAAGTAGGACAAAAAAAAGTTTAATTTAAATGGTAAAAAGATTTATGTGTTTTGTTATAAACCTATTAAATTTTCCGAACTCGTTATAGCTTTGCGTATTTATTATTTTATTCTGCAGTTTAGTGTGCAGCCTTTATCAGCGGGTTCTATAGGTAAAAATAAATATAAAAAGCCCATATATGCTTGATTAAAATGTTATAACAAAAACATGAAACGTAAAACTACATATTTAGTTAGTTGTATATTTCGAAGTGTTTGTCCGCCTTTATCCACGAACAGTTGATATTGAGGTGTTGTTTAATTTATTATTTATTTATTTGCTCTTCATAAAGGATACTCATATTTTTGTTTTAACTTTTTAATCAAGCATTTATGGACTTGCTATACAAAATTTTACAAAAACATATTCGGAAAATTTGGACACTAAACTGCGGAATCCCCTACATCTGTGAAAAAAAACCTTATTCCGTACTATGTATCTACTTCCTTATCTACTTTCCTGATACTAAATAAGTCACTGTATCAATTCACAGTAATTGATTACAGCCTTTAGGGAATTAGATACAGAGGAATTCCATCAACGCGCTACTACTAGCTACCCGATAACTATATACGATCTATACGATAAATAAACTACTAATAATAATTCAATTAAAATTCCTACAATAAAAAATACTAATTCATTTTTCCAGTTCTACGCTCACGTTGTCTCGTTATCACGTAATCGCTATAACAAGGGTAGATATAATTTTCATTTAAATAATGATCCGTCCAAACCCTAATAACAACAATGTTGCCTTACTTGCTCGCTAAGTCGAGGACTACGACGACGAGGTAATCTACTACCCCGCGAAGGTGTTTGTCCAACGAATTGAAACTGGCCTTCCCATAAATCATATTCGAGGCCGGCTCCAGGCCCAGGAGACGGCCCCTCCCCGGAAGTTATACGATTGTCACGATCATAATGTTCGATCACACCTGTGTCGATCTGCTCATTAAAATTATTCGAATCCATTCTCATTCGTGATCTCTCACGTCACGCCTGTGGCAGGTTGTCTCGTCATCCTCTTTTGACTAATCCGATATAGGGGATTATTCCGTTAGAGCGACGTGCAGGCACGCCGGTCGTACGTCCATCCTCTTTCAGCACTGTCACTAACGACCTAACCTCTAAATTTCGTACGTTCGAGTTCGAACGTGAATTCCGTGGATAAACGCGTGAATGATCCAAGTAGCACAGAGAATGACACAACACTACCCGTACATCCGTTTCTTTGGGCGTACTTTGAATATAATCGTTCGTCTCAATCGCCCACTGTAAGCTGGGAGTATCTGTGAGGCTATTTGTGCACTCCATACTACGTATCGACTAACTCCGTTCAATTGTGTATGTATAGATTGTGCGTGACGTGTGGTATTACATATATCGAACAGAGTTTTGACTACCCCTAAACATGTCATTAAGAATTCGACAACATACGGAGTGTCATATATTTTGTCTTTTTTTGTTGTTGTTAAATTGGAATATAATTTTCTATTCAAATAACATTCTTTCTACTTTTTCTTTTTTGCTCTTACGAGGAAAATAAGATTTGGATGCCGTTTGCGTTGGGAGTATTAAACCCTTTTAAGCTTTAATGGAATCTCTGTGTCACGTTTGTATTGCATGTCTGCTAGTCTTGTTACCACAATTAATGGCATGTATTTATGTCTTTATCGACCTATATACCAGCGTTGGGCTTGATAAACACGCGAAGATAAATGCACGCCCCTGATCAATTTACGATGCGTGGTTTATGTTACGCTTCAATAGATTTGATGTTGCAATTATCACAAGCATTGTATAATTGTATCTATATGTATATGTATACATAGTTTCCACAGAAAATTATATAAATTCTTTACATGGATGTTTAAGCTTATTAAAATGGATTCATATAAAATACCGTATATTAGGTACAGCAAATATGACCCCTTCAGCAACAAAATGTTTCATATGATTCTTGCTTTTCAAATTATTCACTCGAAGCTAAGCGGACGTTTGTAATTTCTTGTAAAGGGAGTATCCAAGAAAACCAAGTGCAACAATAACGATGATAAAATTAAGAAATGGCCAACCACTCCAACTGATAAATCCTCCAGACTGTAATTTACCACATGTCATGATTTACAAGTTATAAGTTATAGTCATTAGACGCATATGTGTATGTCTTGGAATTAATTATGTCGTTTCTGTTCTGTATACGCGAAGAATTTTGTTCCTTGACTTTCCTATATGACTAACCAATTGAACTGTCACATATGCAGGACGATCGTATTTTTGTATCGCATTCGCTGGCATTTGTTTTTTTCGATCGAAAATTAATAATTAGTAGCTTTATCTTTGTAGCCTATATATACCTGCTTTTTAATTTACGGCACACTATCATTTTATAGCAACACGTGTAATTTTTAATTAAAGATACAAAGATCAATACGATAGAAAATGAAAGAAATAAAATGCAGCATTTTACGCGTGAAAACATATCGATCAATATGTTTCTTTATCATCACAGTCTATTATTCTAACTACAGATAATTTATTTTTGAGAATAAATTCTTTGTACAATTTCTATCTCGACGTCAAGAAATCACATATACATCGATATTAGGACCTACATTCGTTTCCACTTCATTCATCGTTGCAATAAATAGTTGTTTATATTGATCTCACAGAAACAGTAATACTTCAGATTAAATTTTATTCGACGTGCCACGTGTACGATGATTCGATAATAATTTTTATTTCAATACGAAATTTCTATTCGGCTTTTTAAGCAAGTCACTTCGAACCTGCAATAAACATATGCCACTCGGTGAACAGTATACGATTCTATGAACAACAGAGTACCTTGTTAAATCTACGTAAAATAAATCCTTGCGTCCAATTAAAGTGAATTACCTTACTCTTGCGTAATTCATTCAGTTGCTCGTAATCGTAAAATTTCTTTCCAGAGCTACCGTGACTATTATCACCTTGTCTTTAAATTTGCAACACTGTAATTGTGTAAATGACAGAACAAAAACTAATAAATCGTAGATAACAAAAGTGCCTTCTGTCTGCTTCCTTCTTACTGATCTTTTATTTCCTGATTTTCAGGAATGTTTGATACTTTCACGATGCAACAGATCGTTTTACTTCGTTCATAAATGTGCCAGATATGTTTGTACCAATATTTACTTTATTCGCCGACGAAGCTTCTATAATGCATTGCTTTCTGCTATCATCCCGTTCGCAGATCGAGTAATTTCCACGATTCATCGATTCACTACCCAACATAGAACAACGGTCCATGCATTTCTCGCAGAACACATTGTACTCTCTATCGAGCGCATCAGTTACGTCAGAGTATAGAATAAATTCAGCGGGATAATTCTGTCTCGCATCCTTTTTTCTCTCCGCGGTCTACAGTTTCAGAAAGATCACCTTTTTAGGGGGGCTGTCCGACTCGGGAAATCGCTTGGGTACACGCGACTACGTTTTAATGGACCCTGTCCGCGCGATTATAATCCTAGATGTGAGAAATGTTTGTGCTCTCTATCTATTATTAATCTTCGAAAATATGTGTTTCGCGTGTTACATTGTGCCTCCAAGAAATTTGGTTGGATATGATTACTTTTATTATTCACTGTATTTTTCGAAAAGTTGCAAAATTTGAATGTTGAGAAAAAGCGGTTCAAGATTTTTGGGATTTTTGGCGATAAACTGCCTGAATCTATTATTACTATGGTTTTCTTTTAAGCATCCGCACATTATATAAACAGTTCTAATAATATGCAAGCAAACTGACCATTCGGTGTACTGAAATCTTCACTAATCTATGAACAAAAATATATTGCAGTATAAAAAAATCTGTAACCACATTTTCCCAACACAGTTTACTTAATTTCGTAACGGACTATAATTGACTATTCTTTATGATACCAATGCAATCGCGACAATAAAAGCGAGCGGTTTAGGAAGACAATAGAAATAAATTTACAATTACGCAACAATCGGAAGCCGGATTTACCTGTGTCGGTTGCATCAAGGTAGGCAGTCTGGCATTTAATCTTCGTCGGGTATCGCGAGACAGAGACCGATAAAAAACAATGCTAACAACGCAAAGAAAAAGAAAAAGTAGCAACACGATACTGAGCCAAGAGGATGAACCCTTCGATTCTGTCACTCCGTCGTTGCAATAGGGTGACGAATAAAATCCACCTGGATGATATGGATAATGGCCATACGGATTTACAGGTGGATAAGGAGGTGGATAATAAATATAAGGCGGTGGCTGTGCTGGATGTTGCTGATGATATCTAACATCGTCTGCTTGCCTATTAGTGGGTGATCTGGATCGCGGTGGTGATCGACAAGGAGTATGCGTAGCACACATCTACATATAAGATCCTGACGACTTTATCAAATTTGCGCCTCCTTTCGTTAGACATGAAGAATTAATATATACTCTTCATAGATTTTGCGTAGCTACAGCTTTTTTTTACCCTTCTATTGCTAGAGTAATAATTCGGTTTCGCAAAAGCCTCAAACAGGTTAAACGTCATTTCTCACGGATAAATTTTGATACTGTGAATACGGTGGAGAATTTCGATATCGATATTGAATCCTCAATTGAGAAACTTCACGCTTCCACAGTTGTCCAACGATGTAGAATAGAATCTAGACGAGGTACAGGTATACAGTGGGATCTTGATTAATTGTCTTAATTGAGAGGCAGACTGGTTAAAGAAATTGAGACCTGAGAGGAAACGATTGAGAAGACATTCTGGCCGATCAAGTGAAAGGCTTGAATGCTTAGAATTATGTTACTGGTAAATTCAAGAACCTGACTGATCGAGATCGAGAATAATTACGATCCGGCTAGTAAAATTTTTTACTGCACGTTTGCGTTGAATAGTAAATCGAGTTAAAGTTGTGTTAATAGTTGATGACAATACTACTCACTCTATGATTGAGATCAATGACATCATCCTCAAAAGAGACATCGCTGTACATATCGTCCGCAGGATCACAGTTGGAGCCTCTACCAGAGCTATTGAAACTGCTACTCCGATAAAGTTGACTGCACGAGAGTAATAAAAATACAATTATTATTGAAACAAGTATGACTCACAAGTATCGCGATAAATTAATTTCACCCTAGTATTTGATATACAATGGAGATCAAAAGCAATCTGTTTAAATTAAAATATTCGCGTACGTGGCTACATTTAAATTCCTGAGAAACGTTTAATTTTGTTTATTTCCATAAATTGTAATGTACTTCTTGGTATTATGCTTCGACGTAACTATGCCCATTAGTTTCCTAAAAACGAAATTTCGAATACTGGGGCAACTAAATCTGACACAGTTGCCAATCGATGAGGATTGCGAAACTATATATATTAATTAAGAAAGAAAATTACAGCGAAATGTCGTAAGTGGATAAATATAGACAACGAGGGAAATATATGTATATATCGAAAGTATTTGTCGGATCATAAAAGGAATCGGAATATGGAAGTGCGTGTGCAAGCAACGGTGCCCACGCTTTAGAAAGTCTCTCGTTTTGCATTTTTTAAAAGGATCGGCTTGAAAATTATCGGCTGAATACACCGTCTTTCTGCAAAATGTAAATTCTTTTCGGCTGAGTCACATCGTTGCAATTGTTGCACCATGACGTCAACTCTTAGAGTTGAAACGGAACCTCAAATTATTCCTTATTTTTTCGATTACAATTTCAGTTTCTTATATTCGACTTCTTATTTTCTTATATTCGAATTAGAAATATTTTCGCCGATGCGTGACTACGTTTAATTAAGGTAACAATTTTTTTCGACACTATCGTTAAGCAACAAATTAATTTATATAATCCACGACCCGTTGCTATTGTTGGAGAAACACAAGTAGTTAACGATTCTTCCTTACCTTGCTAACGCATTGGAACTGAGCCTCTTCCTTCCGGAACTGAAAAAAAATAATAAAAATAAGACCGTGAAAAATATGCTAAAATATTCTTACGTAATAAAATATTTCGGTACACACGGTCGATATCTACATCTGATTTTACCTCAGAGCTGAAATTCCAATTCTTTATTTAAACTTTCAAAGAAAATCGTACATCTCGACAACAAGGTATGTAATTATAATTGCTATAAGTGAACCAAATAGCCAGCGAAAATAGACGAAGGCCAGTATTTCTTACGAAATAGTAAACGAAGCCAAGAAGAGGACTATACCTGCCTATTAAAACCAGTAACCATGAAATAATATCAACGAACAGTATACTAATTTATTATAATAACTAAACCATTTCTTATAAGCATACAACGTGCATTATTAACTATAATTTATACGAATATATAAAAGAATATGTAATAATTCGTTGATACATTTCAATTCTATCGTGAAACAATATACATATACCTACGTACAAATCAGACATTTTAATTCACAGAAACGCGTTCTGCTTTTCTTCTCCTCATTTCTAGAAACAATCGAAACCTTAAATCGGTCGTGACCATCTGTACCGGTAGAGATGCGAAGAATGTCTACAGCTTTATTTATAGCGAGCCAGTGGTCACAACTCGAAAGCAATAAACGCTACCGCGGCACAGTTAGTTACAATTACACAGTTAACTAATTACTTTTGCGAAGCGAGTGTTGTCCGGCAAAATTCTTGTGACGTAATCAACTATACCAGGATGGAAAAGAATTGTACGCGCTGCGTAATATTGTTCTTCGCACATACTACAGGTAACGACTTCCTTTAAGCGAGTTTCTTGTACGTAGATAACTCAGGATGCCTTTCGTCGGCTACTAAACGAGTTTCTTATCTACCTTGGTGTATTAACACGACCAGACGGTCTCACAGGAGCAATTTCTTCGCACGCCAACCTCGTCATTGTTCCGACTTTCGGATCGACGGAAATTCTCCTGCGATTAATTCAACCTAACACCCAATGATTAAAATACCGACGATGAGTAAACTCCGCTTTTGCGTGCCGCGTAACTTTCGTGCCGCATTCTATGGTGTTTTCTTTACAGAAAAGTCCGGTATAAATTACTTAATCTTCCAAACTAGAACTTGAATATAATCATTGTCAGTGGGCTAAATTGAAAAGCCTCGGTGATCAATAAGTGGTCAGTGATAAATTAGAATTTAAGAAACTTCCAATTTCTCAAAGTCTGATATTCTAAACTTTATTTGAAAAAGTACTCAGGGAATATGTAATGGTATAAAAAATGATACAATAACAGGGAATATTAGGAGGAATACGACAAGTCGTAAAGTTCTATCGATAATATGAAACAACTCGAATTTATTCCAGATATTTCGAGGAATTCGTCACGTTGAAATGTAATTCTATTTTCAACCACTCGATGTATTATTACACCCGCAATTAAGGGTATAAAAATTCTCCACTATTTTTGTACGAAAAAGGAAAATTGTAACCGCTTACCAGGGAGGTGTTCGCCGAAGTGACGTTCGTAACCAAGAATGCCTTCCTATGGTTGAATTCGGGCTCCTTGGATTCCTATTCAACGTCAAACAAAGAAACTTCTATAATATACATAGTAAAAAATTTGTTTAAAAGTATAAATGCAGGAATTAATTTAATTTAATGGAACAAATGTGAAAAGCAATGGAGCAATCACATCCAACGTTTAATTATTAATACAAAAATATCTTTAATTCATTTAATTGATATTTATACAGTTTTTGCGATAATTATGCTTAGGTATTGTAGTGAATCACGCATGTATTTAAAACACATTATTTGCAAAAAAGTGAATTACCTCATGTTTTCATGTTGAAGCAAAAAAAACAAATATTATAGACTATCATGGGATTTAAAAACAGGTATAAAATCTTCTTCCTTTCAAATGGATCTATGTTTATTTCGAATTGTTTTTTTTTGTAATAATTCTCGAATGCAAGTATGATAATACGACACGAAGACAAGTAAGTATAAAACATACTAAATGCGGTGTAATTATAAAACTAGAGAGCACGCGTTTGAAAAGAATTGCATGTTTCTATCGGGAAGCATAAGAAACAGAGTACTATTTATAAGAAGCCGCACAAGATTATACATACTATTAAGTCCAGAAAGTCTAACAGATAATAAGATGCTCGATTTCCTTTTCTCTTTTCGCGAGAAAGTTTTTTTTTCTACACATCAGATCACCTCGACAAACAATAATTTAATCGTGGGAATAGATTAAATTGAATGATACGCGTAGAAAAATGTGAGAAAAGCGTATTGGAATCACGATGTGTGCAGTACAATATGTACGCGTGATTTCGCAAAACAAACATAATAAGTGGCGTGCAACACTAAAAACGATGGAGCATTCTGATACAACTACACTGAAACGCGTAGCATACTGAAAATTATATAACTGTACTACAACAAATAACGTAGACATTAAGAAACTCTTAAATACTGAATAAAAATTTTTACGCAAAAGAATTAAACGTAGTAATATTCCAGTAATATCAAATAAAAATAATAAAGAAGACAATTGCAATTACTGTGTTCTATTACTTGCAAGCACAAATTTTCAAATTCTAGCGCGCTTCGATAATTAACGTTCAAAGCACCCTCTACAGATCACACCGGAAACTGACCGCAGCCCAACGAAATTGAAAGCGTTAGCGCGCCAAATTACTGGCGGTCTCTGCGAACGAGCTCATTATCGATACTGGCGCGCGTAAAAACGATCAATACAAAGGGAACATGCATATACGTATTCACAGCGACAAAGAGAAAGGAGTCAATGAACTTACTTGAGAGAATTGGTGCCGGTGGGTGAAGGCGCAGAGCTGCTACCACCCGGTGAATCCACCCCGTCATCGACGTCACCCTCTACAGAGCCGAACGCTTCGTACCTCTCCTCTTCGTCGTGACTTTTCGCTGACTTAACGTTACGTGGCGACACGCTGGCATCGGCGTGCTCCGGACTGGCTGAGTAATGTCCAGAGTCTTGGATATTCGGGTTGACCAAATTGTGTAGGTCGACCGACATAGAAAGCGAGGGCGGACCGCTTTGGCTCCATTCGATAGCACCGGGAGCCCCGTTTAGACGACCACCCTCAACTTCACCGCGATACGATTGGCGGAGGCTCGGTAAGATGGCGTCACCATCACGGGCTACGTCACTGTCGGACACGACGACACGTGATGTAGCCACGCTGTTAGCGGGCGAGACATTTACGCCAGGAGAACGGGAGCTTACCATCCTTCGTTATCGGCCAGATTGGAGCCTAAAAGCTCGCGATCACCAAGGAGAACCGAGAGATGCCCGTGTGCTCCTTCGATTACTGATCAGCTTACACCGGTAGAACCGGTCGTCGCTGAAAAACGTTCTAATGAGTCAGATGCTTGGAAACGGTGAGAAAAGGAGCGCGAATAAAAAAAAGATGAAATGAAATGTAACACGATCTTGGTTTGATGTCTTTAACATTTTTTACCGCGGTACTAACAGCAGAATGTCCGTAAGGGAAAGAAACAGGAATTTTTTTTTGCCAGTAATAGTATTCCGTATGTTCGTGTTGCAGAACAAACGCGTTTATATTTTGTCTGCTTGAATGTGGATTTAATGAATATGCAACGTTATAATACTGCTTGAAGTCCGAGAAAAGCGTGAGAACCGAGCGCGCACCAGTCATGGTACACTGACTCACACTTTGCTGATAGAAGAAAAGTCAAAGAAACGAGAAGTATAGAAATATGTACTTTGTTACGGTACATCTGCGCCGTTCATTGTCGAGAAATGTCTTAATATATCGTTCTTTGTTGTAAAATGCGATGCAACAATTTAAACAATACAAATCATTTGAGATTGGACGTATGATTAACGGCATTTTACGTTCGTCCTACTAAATCAGAAAAATAAAATGTATGTCACACGAGTATGCAACAGACGTGTATATACATATAATATACATATACATTTAGTAACGTAAGAGACTGATTGATTGAGCACGCTAAAAAGAGATGTGACCATACGTTGTGCAATGAGTCACCTTTCAGATGGATTTTAAAAAAACGACAATAGTGATGATGATTAATTTTATACTGACAAATTTGGAGTCATTTTAAATAAATGAATTCTAAAGTAAACTAAATATTATATGGATAAAACTACACGTGTATGTGCATACTATGCGAAACATCAGTGATATAAAACTTATATGGTAATTGAAGCTTACAATACACGAAAACTATTAAACGGAATGATCATAGATGATCTATATCTCGGTTAATCTTGCATTCTATCACATGTTATTAATTCGATCGATTTTCATGTCCGCGTTGAACGCGTCTTGCATATAGCAAGAGAAGCGATACTGATTAAGATAGCTAAGCAGATAATTATGAAAAGAAGCATCATTCGGTAAAAGTATACATTAATAATCCCGTTATCATCATCTATCTCCGTTTGAAGAGCGGCCAGAACTTTTTCCTCTAAATAGCATCCTCCCACCAATGTGCACACTAATTTTGGTATACCTGTTGCAACGGGTGTCGTGTCTTCTTTTTTTTGCTTGTTTTAATAAAAACAACTCTTTCAAATACCGACGTCATTTTTAATAACGATACTTTTAAATAAATAATTTATAGACAATTGTACGAAACGGAAATATCATAGAATTTATACTAAATAACATAAGTAGTATAACAGTATAATACTATAATGTTAACAAGACTAAAGTATTTTGCAAATAACTTACTATTTCTACTCCATACCGTTGATAATTATAAATTTGCAAGAATCACGTGTTACGTTAATTTATACATTATGTTATATCAACAAATATTATATAATATTTAAGTAATTATACTGAATATTCCTTAATTTTCATTTGTATATAATAATAAGCTATTGCTACTAGCATATCAAAATTTGTACATATTCGTGAAATAATTCTCGCTACCATTTCACCCTTTTGTTTATTCTCCGCAGAACGTAAATGAATGCACGGTGTATTACATTGAATACAAAGATCTTTATTAGCATTATTACGACTAGTTACGAGAATTATTCACAATAGAATTGACGTCTCGGTTTCCAGGTACTTGTCACTCAGAACGGAATGTGTAGATGCGTTTCGAATCGCTGGGAGATTCCAGTACGCTATTTAGAGCAAGCTCGAAAGTGTAGACGAAGAATATATTTAATGCTCAGCAGCGTATAATACGTTTAACCTTAATTATGATTATACCGGGAATATCCATTAACTTAATCATTAATCAGGCTCTGATGAAAGTAACGCGGGTTTACGGACTCTCAGAATTCGGTAATGCCATGCTCAAATCGGATTAGCAGATGTAACTTCAATATTTATAATTGCGATCGTATTAATTACTCGTATACAATATTCGTTTATATACACAGGATATATTACGACGAATATAATTTATGTTGTTAAAATCAAGCAAAAAAATAATGTATACAGTCATTCCTTATAAATGTACATCTTATTTAGCAATGATTTATTTTACAAAGATTCCGAAGAGAATGAAAATCCTATTTTTGAGGTTGTAGTTACACTCGTCTAAACGGACAGTGTTTTTGTTTTACTCGTTGGTAATTCTTTGCTGAAATTTGTTTCCCTTTTCTTTTTTAAAAACAGTTAGACTCTAAGGTTTAGAGAGAATGAGATATTTAAAAAGAAACAACAAGACGTTCCTTGCATTGCTTCCCGTACGTTGACTCACCTTGAACTGAACGAATAGGTAATCCCAAAGGAAAGCAGAGAAATATGTGCCGATTGATGTGTACGAGATTAAACTCCTCTGTTTCCAATAATCGCTTGCGATCAACGGCGTCGATTAATTACCAAATGCTCGAATTGCGAAACGTATAAAACTGAATAAAAAGGAAGGAAAAGTCCGAGGCAGAAGCACCTCTCTACTGTCACCTAGAGTAAACACCTGTATACACCAAACCACGATCAGGTAGATAGGCGCACATTAAAAACCGTCACAGGAAACACTATCCTCAGTGCAACATAGAACGGCCGTGAAAAGCACGATACTAAAAATTGAGAGCTTTGAGTTCGAGACAACAAGAACAGGTACATACGTCTCGCGGTAATCACGAACGAACTAAACGAAAACACAACTGAATCGTAACGCGAAAACGAACGAAACGATCAGCCGACAGGAGCCATGGCAGGAACGCATGCGCAACGAAACAGGAATGCCGTGATACACGAATACATTTACTACACCTATATACACCACGCTAAACATCACGGTCGTACCCGCAGGTACGAGAAAGCACCAGTGTTCCTCAACCTACGGAGTTTTCATTAGTAATCTAACAGTATGGTGAATTTCTATAAAAGAAACGGAATTTTGTCGCGCGTGTAAAATAAAATTGTTATACTGAAAGTGTAAAATTTTTCGAATTTTCTCAACACCAACGAAACGCGTATGTATCTCTAGCCCTGTTAAATATATTTATTTCCTAACATTTATTTACGATACGGCAACGCCATCCGAATTTTTCTTATAGACCTCTTTGTAAACCAACTCTTGCATTTGCATTCTAAGTAACATTCTTCTGTCAGCTGGCAATGTTCTTATGTGAGGTAAAAGACTCATAAGGAAATAATAATTATCATCGAAGCGATTCCCTTCTAAAGGATCAACTGGAAGGCCTATATTAGTATCGTTATCACCCATCAACACCTGTTCTGGGGAAATGTTTTGCAGCATCATCTCGTTTTCAGTGAGATTGTCCGAAACACTTTGGAATTCAAGATTATCGAAATTTTCCTCCGGTTCCTGTTTCACATCTATATGATTGACACTGTCGATTTTCAATCCATTGTCGTTATTTATCGACAGTAGATGATTCGCAATTGCACTGCGATCCTCGATGTTTCTATTTGTTACCGACGAACCATGCTGCATTAACGCTCCATCACCTTCACCCTCGCTAGGTACCCGATCATCATCCTGACACGAATTATTTCGTTCCCAAATAGGAGGGCGGGGTAGCATTTGTTCTTTTAAAAATTGCAGGCTTTTAAAGTGTATCCATACCGGCCTGTTTCGATGAAATTTACTTTTCCGATAGACTTGATCCTTTTTTAATTCCGCTCGAAAAGTATCTCGTAAACCTTTCCATTTTGCTTTCAATACCGGTTCTGAAACGAAAAGGGAAGTAACGTATTTCGGATCATCATTTTATCGGATCGGATATTTTAATCATTAATAAAAATATATCTTAACTTCTAAAACGTTTCCATTCCTTTCATTAGATTAACTAACTATAACTTGATGCCAAAAACGAAACTTTACTACTCGGCATACGTATTTGTACAAAATTGTGTTATTGTAAATAAATTTTATGATTGCTACGTATAATAATAATTAATTTTCCCTGTATGTTAATATATAATAATGAATTAAATGTTGATAATAAGATTAGTGACGGAAGTCATTCATAAATACAATAGCCGAAATTTATTGACGGTGCTTGCGCGCGTGCGTGTTCACCTACAAGTTTGTACTTGCAATTTAAATTTCTCTGTGCCGTAATATCGTAAATAACACGTAATTGTAAGTTAGCCACAGTTTTTTAAATACGTTTCTAGGTTACAGAACGGTTTGTATGTTGAGTTGAATACTTAAGGCAATATATAATACGATTCGTTCCATAATACAGAAACGCAAAAAAGTGAGGTTACCTAATCGCTATTCGTACGAGCGAGTGCACTACAAAATACGATAGAAATGAAAACATCATAATATTCACAACTTTCCAACGTATATACATGAATTTTTTACGTATAACAATCAAACCAAATATAATAATTCAAATCTTTTCTACAAATAACAAAAAGAAACATTATCTGCTTTATGATACTTTAAAATTCAAATTACTAAATACATTTATAATAACGCACAAGGTCTAAAGATTTTTCTTGCATATAAAAGAAATATAAAAAAAAGTAATCATTTTATTACGTCAATACTTTTGAACATTGATATCTGGGGAGACTACCTTCTGCTACAAGAAGGGGTCAAAATTTTTTAACGAGTTATAACAAATTCGGAAAATTAGCCCGCAATTGACATAGAAACGATTTCTTCAATGCACCTACTGGGCAACTTGAATATCGATGCAATCTCCATCCAAACGCGATTTGTCACCTCGCGATTGTGATAAGAGATATGCCTTTGGTTCCAAAGTGCTGGCCGCTTATAAACTTCGGCGATTAGCCGGTTCGCGTCCATCTTCACTTCGTCCCTCATTTTTTACTGGATTTAATGGAAAAAAAAATTATGTCCTGTAATTTTAACAGGACCAGAAGCACAGTATTAGCTTGTCAAACCGATAGGAACCAAGTACGAGCGAATACTAGCGCTGGGATAGCGATTAGCGCGCAGGACGCTCTCGGGTAACGATCGATTCGCGTTTCGCCCTCATCTTGCCCTTGCTAGCGCGAATAACTTCATCTTTCCTTTCTCACAGACAGTAGTTATCATTTGCGTTCAATATGCATAGAACAAAAATTGTTGTTTTACTTGTGCTGCCCCTTTTTTACTTAAACTCGCCACATATTAATTCCATAAGAAATGTAATAGAATATTTAATGCAATGTATAACATCAACTATACTACAAAGATAGAGGATAATACTCTTATTTTATTTTATTTTGCACAAATATACTAATTTTAATGCTATAATGTTAAAAAGTTCTTTCAATCATTTTTCGGGTGATATAAAAATTTTATGAACTATAAAGATCTTCTGAAAACGTTATAAAAGCGCATGTATATTTTGGGGTAATTAAGATATGATGTGAAGGATGGTCAGTTATGAAGAAAGGACGCATATGCAAAATCTACACTTTACATATGGATATGTTTCAGATGTTGAATAACATGAAAGACTTTGAACTAATAGCGCAAGGCGCCGAAGCACGCGTATACAAGGGAGTTTATTTAGGAAAAGCAACTTTAATTAAAGAAAGATTCGAAAAGAAATACAGACATGCGGATTTAGATACACGCCTTACGAAAGATCGTATAAAAGCCGAATGCCGTGCTATAATTCGTGCCAAAGCTGCAGGTACAAAAATACGATGGTGCCGCTATATAACTTTACGGAAAAGGTTTCTATTTCTTTTTTTATTCAAGGGGTCGCAACGCCAGCTATATATTTAACAAATTTGGAACGACGGAGTATTTATATGGAATATATAGAAAACGCGACAATATTAAAAGACTTTATCGATAAAAATATTGAGAAGGAAATCATTGTTGATAGTTTGCAAAATTGTATAGCTCAAGGGCTTGGCACGCTCATTGCTAAATTACATTCAAAAAATATAATACACGGGGATTTGACCACGTCGAATGTACTTTTGCGAAATATTGACGAAAATGTGGCCTTTGAAAAATATAATGGTACGCAATTTGGAATAATATAATTCGGATTATCTTACTAAATCTAACATCTACTTATGTCCAAAAACTTTGTTATAGATATAAATAACTTTGTTATGATTGATTTTGGGTTGGCCCGTACAGAATCCAATGCGGAGGATAAAGCAGTTGACTTATATGTTCTTGAACGATCATTATTAAGCGCACATTCTGAAATACCACTCTTGTTTTCAAAAATATTCAACATTTATCAGAGATGTTACACGAACAAAAATCAATGTAAAGATATAATTTCGAAGTACAAGGATGTACAATCTCGCGGACGGAAACGATTAATGATTGGTTGAATAGCAATATTTTTTATTAAATATTTTAAAGGCATTTGTTTAATATCTTTTTAATAATTAATACACTTAAATAAATGCTTTTGCACAAGAGTTTAGCTGTAATATTTTATTTGCTTGCTATGAGTTTCCAAATGTTACATTTTCTTGTTTCTTTTTTCAATTATATTTTGCAGAAATAGTGATAATTTTATGTTGAGAGTAATTTGATTTAATCATCATTATTATTTATAAAAGTCTGAATAAACAATTGCATTGAAATATAATGTATATAGAGTTACATTAATATCTAACATTAATCTTTTGTATAGTATTTTATATAATAAATGTATGTATAATATAACAGCCTTATGTCTATCAAGACAAAAACCAATACTATTAACTGTTAAGCATTAAAATAGTAATAATATATTGGATATAAAAATCGTTAGAATAATACATGAAGTATTAAATATTTTTCAAATCTTGAGCAATACAGGTATTTCAAATCTTTATTTATGTTAACGATCTATGCAATCGTAAATTATCCTTCTGCCCAATGTATACTAAAGTATGCAATGTGACGGGACATTTATGTGACTGATATAAGTTACAAGACTAAACCAGTTTGAAAATTAATGTAGATTCGTAGAGTGTAAACTGTAAGATATACATGCTGTAATAACATTCAATGGTTTAAACAGAAATTTCATAACACAACAATACAGGGATGTATGTACATGAGGCTTCATACAATATTTGGGTCTCAAAGATTAATTTCTCATTCAAAATTGAAGATCTCAGTCTTTGACGAATACTGTTCCAGTCTTGTTTCCTTCGTCAAAGATGGTGACAATTCTCTTGCCGGCACAGATATTACTTTGCTGGAATAATTAACTGTGCGTAGAGATATAACAGGGATGTCATCCGTTCATGATTCTGTCATTTCATTCAAATTGTCCATCATCTTTATCATTGCTAAATTAATCAAAATGCAATCCTGAATATATAATTATCCATGTAACCTACGGAAAGGAATTCCATTACGAATCTTCAACTAGACAATTTTTCACATCGAATAATGATCAATTACCAGAAAACCAGCGAACGATGTCATGAAACCTTCCTTAGTTAACTCCCATACACCGCCAAATTCCTCCTCGTCAATTTGTTGAAAATTACTAAAATATAGGTACGTGATGCCTGCGTTAACTAATACGAATCTGAAATATGAAAATTGCTAATGTAAAACAGACTACTTAATGTGTCACTTGTAATATAATTTTTCACTTACAATAGTATAGCTATAAAACCTTTCAAAGGTATGAGACCCCAACCTATGCCAACTATAATACCGATTGCTTGTCTAGCCCAATATATGACGTCTAGAAATTCTTCCTATGATGGAGAAAATATTCCAACATGTAGCTATGAGTGGAAATAAAGAATTTCAATAATTAAGGTAAGGTTATGTTTACCTTGTCCGGCCATTCGGAGTTCGCTGTTATTGCACGTGTCCATACATTTAATTCGCATTTACCACCGTTTCCAATCTTTTCAGATTTTGTTCGCGACATTTCGGCACCTTATCAAGTTAATAATGTGGAACATATAATAAAATTTATCAGCATTGCCTAGACGAAACGATTCACATGCACTTTATTTCCATAAATCCCCTGCTGCTATACTGCCATCACTTGAAATATGGAAATGTAGGTATGTACCAGAGTCATACAATTTTCACGCATGCGCACTAACGTCATTTAACTTACGCGTCATTTAACACTTAGCATTTAAACTATGATGTAGGACGCATCAATCGAGCAAGAATTATTATGTTGTTCAACATGAGTTAGAAAATTATTTAAATGTTAAAGATTGTTTATATGCTTATAATGAGAAAAAATGATCAATACTGTATATGTAATAGGAGATTTTATTTACTAGCGAATTATATTTGCATGGTGATTAAGCCACGTATCAAAATCTGAGAATATCAGGATGCTTTCATTTCCATTTAATACACTATTAGATGACCCTACGTACATAGCAAAATGAACTGCAGATTTTGAAACGCGCTTGCATAACATATGTATATATTAGTGTAAATACAGGAATGTAATGAAGAAAGAGAACATTATATTATATCTTGTATATTATATCACTCACTCCTTTAAAGCATACATACTGTGCTTGCATTCAATATATACATACTAAAATATTGTCTATTCCAGGTGATTTTTTTTTAGTACGCAGAATAACAGGGCTGTTGAAAGTTGTAACGTGCATGCAGATTATAAGGTAAATTATACTTGTAAGTTTCAAATGTCACTTTATATAATTGTTCTATACTCAATACTCTTAGAGATCGACCAAGTTTGTACGAATGTATAAAAATGATGCTACTTTTTTTGGCACAATAGTTGAAATTTTAATGATAAAATGACACGCGTACAAATCGATATATCAATTTTTGTTCGAGCATACAACGAATGTACATGTGTATATATATGAATATATTATAAAAAAAAACCACCTGCAATATAATATGCATCATACATGTATTTTATCATTGACGTAACTAAGTTACAAATTTGTTTGTAATCGTACAATTATTAAGTAACATCATGATTAGCTACCTTTTACGATACTGATTCGTTTACATTATTTGGAAGTCTTTTAAATCGATTTATCATAGCGTATTTACGAATACTTTATAGGCGAGTAAACGTATAATAGAAATGTTTTCAATTTGGTAATTCATGCCTTTCGACATCGAGATTACAGTTGCACATTATCCAGAACTGACAGAGTACACAAGAATCACATTTTTCTTCACAATTCTTTAGTTATGTTAAAAAATCAATATTTTCATGTTAACATGCAGTATTGTTATGATTCATGATTCTAAATATTTATAATGCTAAATAACTTATATATTTTACCAATTACGGTGATTAATACAAATCCGATATCAAATGGAATTTCGAATATTTACTTGCCTATCAGAACTGCAACTGCAATTGCGGCTAGTTTACCTATCTGTAATTTTTTATACAGTATATGTACATAGGTCTCTCGCTATTTAAAAAGTTGCTTTCAATATAGACTTCGGTAAATTGAATTGTGTTACACTTGTATCTGGAAATACGTTTTTATATCGTACAAAAAAATTGTCTGTAAAAAAATCTGCTCCCTTGTAAAAGGACGCAAATACGAGAAAGCCATCAAGTAAATTATTCTTGATTGTTATACATCTTTAACAAGATGTAAAATAGCGAATATAACTCACAGATCTTGTATAAAACAAATTTCATGAACTATAATAATAGGTTGCAACAGTTTTCAATTGATTATTTTAGTTGAAGATCTATATAGTCTCTTTCGCGCATATCATTTCCCTTGATATATATGCGTTATATAATGTTTATATATTTACTATTAAATTTGTATTATTCAATGATAGGCATTGTCATTATTATATTTTTATATAAAACTTTCTCAACTTTATCCTTATTGGTGTGGAAAACAAAGCATTCATTATTTTGTTATATTATATGGCACATTTCGTACATTTCATGATTCTTGGAATTTATCTTTATGCATTTATCAATTCCGGCTGTATATACGAGACATTGAATAAAGAGTAATATAATTTAATAGACGATGCATCAAAATGATACAGAAGAATTATAAACAATAAGTAATTTGGTGTAAGTAAAACATTGCATTTGTCAATGATCACAGGTCTGTTACAACTGATTGCATTAAAAGCAAATCAGGATGGATATTACAAAACTGCGAGAATTGATTTCGGAAGACATCCCGTGCTTGGTTAAATAGTACGAATAAACATTGTTTTAATTGTTAATGAGAATGCATTATGTTCATCTTTTTTGTAACAGAGCACTGATCGCACATTTAAAATAATTAAAATCGTATAAAATCATGAATCCATGTTAGAGTCTATTATTATAAATGTACAGGCAAACAATATATAAATATTTAAACGTTAAAACAAACATAACATGCTTCGCTTCTCAAATAATATCGGTAAAAATATCAAACAGATCTCTCTCGGAGAATCTGAAGGGGAATGTAGAACCATTTAACGCGTTTCGTACGGAAGTAAATGTTTCAACTTATCGCAATGAAAATATTAAATGGTTTTAATACATAAGATACAAATACTTACTTCTAAATTAAGATAAACCGCATTAAAATTTGCAGTTTCATAAAAAACTATAAGATCTTTAATGCCATCTTAATACAATAAATTGGTACTTCCTTATGGAGACTCCAAGTAGCCTGCTGTCTCTCATACTGTATTAGCACTTGCTTTCGTGTTTCACTTTTATATGGCACAAGTACAAACGTGTCATATGCTTTTTTTTCTGTTTCCTTTTGTGCTCAATGTCAAAACATTTGGATGAAAGATATCATAATAAGTAACCAGTCAGTGTTATTGACTTTCCAATTATTACTGTGTTAAGTCACAATCAGACGTCAACCACGTCATTGTTGTAGTTGAAATTTGAATCACGTAAAAATGATGTACGTCGAAGTTTAAAACTTATACGACTCTCTTCAACCGTTTTCGGCACTTCCGTTACCTGAAAATATAAGTTACGCGTACTATTAAATCTTACGAAAAATCACACGTCAATGTATTCCAGTACAATATTCACACTATTATTGGCTATTATATCGGAAACAAACTGCATTAGCCGAAATCACAATTATCAATCAATATCAATAAATAAAGCGTAGAAAGGGAAACAAAAATATCATCCAAGCATTTATAAAGGGTTTTTAGATTCGACATTTTATACGTCGTATTCTATTGGAAAATTTTATTAATTAAAACAGAAAGAAAAAAATGCGAAGAAAAAAAAACATTACATAAAGTACCTTGGCATCTGGTTGGTTGATAGAACGTTGAAGCACCGACCTCCATGCTGCAGGTGCGGTATGCTCTAAAATAATATGTACAGCAAGGCATCTTAAGTCAAGGGCACAACATGCATATTTACAATTTACTTGAAATTAATAAAGGGTACTCATAGAATGAAAAATTATGCGTATATCGAGCGGCATTTATAGAGTTATTATACACAATAAACATGCAACGAACATACAGTTAACTTACCATTCTCCTTCCTTTCTGTTTTACTTTTGCTTAAACTAGCTGCCAATTCCCTGACTGATCTTTTCTCTACACTTGTATTACTTAAAGAACTAGCTGTGCTACTCGCAGACAATGTTGGCGGCAACGAAGCTGGACCACTTACACCACTATCTGTTGATTCATCGAGAGCATCGCCAGAATCAGGTGTATTTCCTGCTGAAGTATTTGGACTAGATCCATCACTTAATAAATTAAATTCGCCTACAAAAAGAATTCAATATATAATATACATCTCTCTTATATATTACGAACAATTTTAATAGCGAAATAATTTCCCACTTCGCATACCAGATTTTCGGTCCGTTGCCATACTCCATGGTCTTGGTTTAGGAGCTGTTACAGGTGGAGCAGGTTTTGTTTTCGATAAAGCACCGTTGTTCTTTCCATCTGTAATAGAACTACTTCCTTTGGTTAAAGATTTTAATACTGGCGACTTAGATGCTTCTGTATTATTTTTGGTATTGCTACCATTCGTTGGACTTCGAAGATCAAAACCCGTCGATCTCAATTTAAGAGAAGGCAATGTTTGATTGGCTGCCTTATCTATGTCTACTGTTGTCTTTTTCGTTAAACTCTTTCTATTTTCGATATCTTTAGAAACGGCCATCGGATCTTTGTCTGCAGAATTCGCAGCAGTTGTTTGTTGCAGCAATTTATTGTTCTCATCTGAGTCACGTATGTTGCGTGAACTTGAACCGGAACCAATAATCGGTAAAGTGCTACGTTTAGATGTATCGGTAGAACTAGTAGCGCTGTTATTGCACGCATTAGTAGATGTATCGTTATTACTGTCACTTTTTGCCACAATTCTTTCATGATTCTGTGCATTATCAGTCGTGTTTCGTCGTGCCAATGGGGACGCAGTTAACGGCGAATCGCCTTGTGATCTTCTTCCGACAAGGGGAGAAAACTTTTCCAAATTATCGCTAGAACGTGATCGCGGGGCAGGCTCGAGAAGTGTCTTTAACATTGGAGAATTACATCCAGGTTTCTTATCCATCTCAGGTGGAATACTTTTATGACTTGTGAGCGATAAATTTGGACTACCATCCGTTGGAAAGGTATGCAAGGAACTAGAATTATTGCGTACGAAAATTAATTGTCATATATAATTTAGGTAAGAACAGTTATGTTTCAATTTTAAATATAGTACCTGTCATCACTCGTTGGAGATATCAAAGGTGTGGTAGGTGTAGTTGGTCGAAAGAATACGTCAAGCCCTTCTCCAAGTGCAAGACCGTCTACCGGTTGATCAGGTCTTAACATTGGTCTTGTAGGCGCCCTGGTCTTTGTTCTACGAGGTCTAGATTTTACCAAATGTTGCAGCTGTTGCCCTACAGTGTTAGGCAGTTCAGACACAGAATCTAACGATTCTGTCAATGAATGTTCCGTCTCTGAAATAGCTGAAAGATATTGGCGTTATAGACGAGTGTGAATTTAGGAAATGTAAGATTAAAAAATATTAACCTTCTGTTTGATTTTTTGGTAACGATGGTAATAGATCTGGAATATCATCGGCAGAGAGCCCTTCCACGGAATCGACTACCGATTTCGGCCTTAATTTCCTTCCATGTAAACTTTTTCGTTTATTTGATAGATGTGGCGTAGCCTAAATATAAAAGAATGTCGAATATTATTAATATACATAGTATTTTATTTTCACGTAACTTCGAAACACTCATTCGCAAATATAAAAATAAAGGTGGAGGGACGTGGCTAAGTGAACGAAACAGTATTGTAAAATATATACGCACTCTACTTACAAGGTTTAAATAATCCAATTTCTAGACAGACATGGAAATTTTATATTTAGTTATTATAGAAACGTGGTTATATGATCTGTGAAGAGAATTAGGTTTCCTTACCATCGGAGACTGGTCACTGGAACATTGGCTAATAGAATTCACAAGTGAATAAGTTTCGGGTGGACAGTCCTCCTCTGAAGCGATACTGGTCCTACCAACAGGTAATATCGAAGATACACCCACACTACTTGTAACTCCTATAACACTTCCACTGCTCATTGACCCAGCACTAGGCCGTAACACATCAGGTGTACTGCTCCTGGTTCTACTATCATAGTCACCAATCTAAAAATATCATAATTAGAAATATTCAAGTGCGTTTTAAAATGCAGTTAATATAAGGCAAAATATAATATACATACCAAGTTTTTATAACTTCTCGATAACGATTCAATCACTTCATCCGTTATTCTGTCCGACACATGAGAAGCAACAGCCAAGTTTAATTCGCTGCAAGATAAAGTTAAGAATGATTAATTTAATTGACTATTAACATTAAGAATTTGTTTATATCTTTTTCGTTAAATAAGTAACTTTAATGCATACTTGACTCTATTAACTATATCTGCCCCAGCTTGTTCTGTGATAGTGTTATGTATAAATTCGCTATTAATTTGATTCTTTTCCTTGCAACTATTTCGCAAATCATCTTCTACAGCAACTGTTTCGCTTTCGTCGCCTCTAATTACAGTTTGTGAAAGTATTGTGGGGCATTGATCATTCGCACATTTTATCATAGCATCCAACGAATCCTGTATTAAAATTTGAACAGGTAAGTCCAATATGTTTTAAGTAATAGCAGTAAATATTTAATAATCATATGTACCTGTAAATATATTGTTACAACTTTATGAAGTTCGTTTGCCATTTCGTGTAATTTTAATTCGATTGGATTATTCTCGTCTCGTCGTTGGAGAACTTCATGTAATCTTGGCAATAGCTGAAAAACATTACCTCCGTGAAAAAAATCTTATCCATAATTTATATAATATTCAATTTTTTGTACCTGCTTCGAATTATCCGCGTCTTGTATAAGACCCGTAGCATAATTGATATCGTTATTCGCATCACAGCTTTCCGCGGCAATAGCTTTAATAGTGTCTTGAGTTTGTACAACTAGTCTATCGACCATTTGTTGCGTCGAGCTTAATAAAAATCCTTGCTGCAATCTAAATGCTTGTCCATGGCTATATTTACACGGCGTAACATTTCTTTGGAGCAAATCTTGTATCCTTTTAGCTAGTTGTTCAGTTTTTTCAGCAGATGTTTTCATACAAGGTTGCAAATCAAAAATTGGAAATGGCATATGTCTTACGCTACAGTTTCTGCAAAAGAACATTATAAGTAAAAAAAGAAAAGAGAAGAAAAACCAAACAGCTGTATTAAATTATTTAGCATCGGTAAAAGAAATTGCGTACTTCTCTAAAGCATGAACAATATCAGCATAACCCTGAAGTGTAATATTGTTTTTATCGTAAATAATGGTCCTCAAATGATTATTAATCTGTAACGCTTTCGCCAATAATCTGGCGCCAGGGTCTCCAATTTGATTACCGCTAATATCTAAAGTGTGCAGGCATGTATTACTACCAAGAGCATTGATAAGATTGTAGAGATCAGATTTTAACCGCGAATCGGGTAAATGTAATGCTTGTAAAACACAATCGTCTTCTTGAAGCATCTGCACCAGAGCATCCATTACGACCGCAATATGTTTGCTTTTCATACTAACGGTATTGCGACCCATGTATAATTGTTTTATAGATTTGTTTTTCCCTATGGCAGTTATCACTTGCGCTAAATCAACATCCATGTCTGTGAAACATATAACCAGAGTATAGTCTCGAGATGTTGCAGTAATAAATAAATTTACGATAATAAATGCACACTTACTGCTGTCTGAAATATCTAATGACGCTATACAACGTACACCGTGGATACACGATTCTAATACATGAGCACCCATAGAGCCTAAATTGTTTCCGCTCATATCAAGTTCTAAGCCAACTGTACTTTCGTTACATGCCAAACCCAGTAACAAATGTTTCAATGCTTCTAACGGCAATTTGCAGCACGATATATTTAAGTACTTCAATGAAAGTGTAGCCGTAAAGAACTGCTTAAAGCTTGGAGGTATTTCTTTGGTCTTCTTGCTTGAAAATGAATTGCGAGCAACATTCAAATGGACTAGATTAGTTGCACAACCCCGTAATAAAGCACCAAACAACTGTACAACAGAAATGCATGAAATGTGAATTTTAACACGCTGTGGTATGAGAACTTTAGACAATTACAAATTACAATACGTACACATTCCAACGTTGTATCTGTACCACTTAGATCTAAATGCGTTAGGCTATTAGGTTGAGCCAAAAAATTACACAAATTCTGCAAATGAATGATCGTTATTCAAAGTTCTATTAGATTGAGTCACCAACAGCTACTGCACTAAATTTTCCTTTTTACAAATTGAATAAATAGAACTCACATTAATGTCATCTTTTAACGTGTTCTCTGAAAGATTCAGACATTGCAAGCTAGTCGGCATACTTCTATTTAAGCTTAACGCATGTGCAATTTGACTGATGCCTTTTCCAGTTAGTCCACAATGTGCTAAGTTTAATTTTTGTAAACCTTTAGGTAACTTTCCAATAGGTCCGCTTAAATGTGCACCTCCTTAAAAATAATATTATAAATGTTGTGCATTTATCTAGTAATTAATACTAAAACGTATTCGATGTAGTTAAATAAATAATACATTGACATTGGTGTGTCGAATTTGAAAATTTATGGATAGAAATATTGGAATTCAGGTTGAGGCAACAATATCTAAATACAAAGAAAGAAAATCTAAATAATAGGTAGTGGCTATAAAACTAGTAAAGACATTAAAAATTATTGCTGGCACACCTTGCATTAACTTGGCAATTATCCCACACAAGCTAGAGACTCCTACAAAAAATGTAAAAAAAAAACGTTGTACAGGAAAACTATTTTACGAAACGATCGGGGAATGTTACAAAGGAGAAACACGTTGTACAAACAATCTTTTACAGTCAATACTTGCCTTTATCTTCGATAGTATTGTGTGACAGATCAATAGTTTGTAACATCGTGTTAGCATTAGAAATTAGAGCCAACGATAATTTATGCGCAAAATCCCTGAAACAGAAAATACTTTCTCAATGTATTCGTTAAATTCATTTTCACGCCGCTCACGCAAGTCGTCGGTTACCATTTGATTCCAAGATTGTCTAAATAAAGCTCCTGAATAGAAAGAGATCTACGCATAACGTGTAACAATCTTTCCAAAGGTTCGTGATTTAGCTTAAGATGGGACGCTCTTAATTTTGTAAACCATGTGTTATATTCCAAGGCAGAAATGATTGGCACCAAATCCTTCTGATCTAAATGATCAAAATCTCTTAAATTTAATTCTCTTGTATCGTGGGAGAGGTATATTGTATCGACATCCTATAAACCAAAACAGCTTCTTTTAGAGGAATGTTCCCATGATATCGAGAATATATTATCGTATATTTTAACAAGTTACCCAGGCTACTTCTTCTCTATATGGTACACCATGTAAATCGCACATACATGCATATTGGGTTGAAAACCCGCCACATGGTCCTGTATGCCTTGTCGCTTCTGTACTCCTAGCTAATTCGCTTCCTCTTATGCTCTGTAGTCTACTAGCTGGTATCACTTCTATTTTTCTTATAATATAACTGTGACAAGAATCGCAATGATTAATATTGAATATTTGAAATTTAGACCATTCAGAAATGTATGCTAAATAGAATAAAGTATACAGACTTTAATGGTACAGTTGGAAAGATATTTCGAATTGCAGTATGTAAGGCCTCAATCATTGCATCTACTTCTGTTGTATCTGCACCAGCGCCAGTAGTAGTAAAATTGTAATATCTTTCTCCGACACTCAAAGATAATTGGTTTGCTCTTTTGGATTCTATAGACGTTATTTCTAAGTAGTGAAAATGGCAGTCGATCTGAAAATCATTAAATAAATAATCGCATCACGTGTACAATTTGTGTTAATGTTTATAATGATAAAATAATTCTACAATCTTACCCTTGTGGGCACTTTGGCCGTTAAAAGGAACAGACGGCATGGCGAAAAGACCTTAACAAGGAAATAATTTATCATTCAATAAATATTACGAATTTCAAAAAAACTTCAGAACGAAATTTTTTTTTATTACAATATTTTTACGTATTAATGATTAATTTACCAAAACACGATTCTCTTGCTTGTCCTGTTTCGTCTCCAATTTTACAACGTTTTTTAATAATATCTTGACATGCTTGCCGAGTAACGCTTTCACCGATTCTGTAAGAAATAAATAATTTATCAAAAGAAATCCACTAAAACTTAACGTAGAGTAAAACGAATATAAAACTGTACAGAAACGATTCATCGTAAATTAGTTTCTATGCTTGTAAGATAAAGAAAATACTATTGACGATTTTTTAGTGAATTTTATTAAATAAACTCTTGTTGAAACGAATAATTGAATTCCTTTCGACGTATGACAGTTCGATTATACGAACGTAAACATTCAGTAGAAGAGACAAACCATTTAAATCTTTCGTAAGTTGCGATCTGGTGGACATTTTGATTGTTCACTTATTTCTCAAATACCAGCCGGGCCCATTTAAGACATTGTGCTTTCTTTTCGCACTACGGTCGAACTCTAATAAGTTACTTGAAAAAATGTTACGATAAAGGGCGATGTCACGAAACTATAAAGCAGAATAGTCGCCATATTAGCACCTGTCCGCAATCCACTCCATTCCATTCCGGTCCGTTCCATTCTTACATCGAATGTATATTTGAATAATTAGTGGGCAACATAACTTCTTTCCCCCGTTAATGTGCAGATAAAAATAAAATAAACACAAAAACATCTTATAATCAGTTTATCTGTTCATTTTATATTTAGCTATAGCGATTACGCGTAATACGGAATAGGTTATTGAAATATGTTCTTCCAGTTAGCAGCGGGCATAAGTACACTGTACTTCCCAGTGCATTAATTATGTTCTATTGATAGCAGAAAAAAACAAAAATAAAAGAAAAAAGGACAAGGAAAAAAACGTTGACCAACAATTATAACAGGAAAGGTAACAGAAAAGGATTTCACACGTTAATTGTAATCGATAGAAGTAATTAGACGCTAAGACGAAACAAATCGGACTTACATAATTTTGTTTTGATAGCAGTTCAGAATTTATATTCAGTTCAAGATGTTTGCTGTGAAAAGAATATTCGGCAGAGTACAGATTCCTTTGCGAAAAAGTTATGCGACAAATTCTAAACTTGTCGAAGTGACGCATCAGGAAGATACAGGTATTGTTAAAGGCTCTGTATTTTCACGAAATTGTTTTACTTAATAAACTCGATTTAATAGGTATCGCCACTATATCGATGGCATCGCCACCGGTGAACAGTTTGAACACAGAAATGCTGACTGCCTTGAATGAATCTCTAGTGAACGCACAAAATCAGAGATATAAGGGTGTTATATTGACATCTTCGTTGCAGAGTATATTCACAGGAGGTCTCGATATAAGGGAAATGTATAATCGAGATGAAAATCAATTGACAAAATTTTGGACTACATTGCAAGACACATGGCTAACTTTGTATGGCTTGGAAATACCTGTGGCTGCTGCCGTTAATGTACCATTTGAAATATTATTACAAAAGTAACACATTGACCACAGGATTGATATCTATAACGATAAGAACTTTGAGGTTCTTGTTTTTCCTGTCGCCGATGTGTTAAATCACGAAAGAAATACATAAATGTTTATGATAGAATTTTACTTACAAAGGGTGCTTCTCCTGGCGCAGGGTGTTTATTAGCACTTTCTTGCGAGTATAGAGTTCTAGTTGATGGAAAGCATACTATTGGACTTAATGAAACACAATTGGGAATTGCTGCTCCGGAGTGGTTTAAGAGTCTTTATGTCGAAGCAATGGGTTATAGAAAAGCTGAAATTGGCCTTCTACGGTAATTTAGAATTGATTATTATAATCAAACACCTATCTTATTAATGATATTTCTTAATTGCCTGTGGGTATTGATTTAGGGGGACTTTGTTCCGTCCACAAGAAGCATTAAAAATTGGGCTTGTAGATGAATTAGCTACAGACAAAGAAGATGCAATTAAAAAGTGCCAAGGATATATACAAAGTTTTAAACATATTCCTTGTAAGTATGGTACTGGTTGAAGGAGTTAATAACGAATTAAAGATAAGAATAAAATGCTTATCAACTAAAATATCTGTACAGATACGGGACGAGTAAAGACAAAAATGGAATTAAGAAAACGTAACTTACTTTGGCTAAAAGTAAACAAAAATATGGACCTCAATGAGTTCTTAACATTTGTGCAATCGCCAGAAGTACAAGCTAATTTAAAATCATATATTGAATTATTAAAAAAGAAGTGAGAATTCGATTTCTATGCTAAAATCTGTCCAAGCTGCACGTTATTAAATGCTATATATTTATCCGCGTTTAAAATTTATTATTTTTATACAAATGAAATATTTTATATCAAAACCTCTTACTATATCGAGATAATATTGTAATAAATAAAGAGATGTTACTTCTTAAAAATTACTTACTGTTATACCAATTACCAGATACAATACTTTTACAAATATTGCTATTCAATTTTATGTATCAAGCGCTAGCATAGCTTCTGAATCGTTAGCATTTATATTCAGCTGCTGTAATAGTTGGAAAAGTTCGTCTTGTTGTGAATCAGCGAAGTGCGATATTTCCAATAATTCTTGACTATTTCGCTCACTCTCAGATCTGTCATACAAAGATTACATGAAAACTTTTAAAATATGTTATAATGTACAATGAAAGAAACAGCGTACTTTACTGCTTCTTCAGCAAATTCATCGAGCCAAATTTTTATTCGACTTAACACAGTATCCTCTCGTGCATCTAGTACCTATAAATGAAAGGCTTATCATTTTAACATACATATAATACGTCAAATTCAAAAGTGCATGTAATCACATGTTCAAAAGTATTACTTGTAAATGTTTATCATGAGAATTGTTAAGATTATGATTTAGCATGTCTTTATCTTCACATAAATTTCGCAAATGTGGGGGCATTTTTGCGTCATCTCCGAAACCACTAAGATAGTATAAAATCGCAGCATTAATGGTGTCATTGTATTCCGCCTCGCAATTACGTAATTGTGAGAAATATCCCCGTGTAATTGTTATAAAGGAATCCACCATATCGGATATATTCATCCTGAACACTTCATTTATATCCTTTGTCAAATGAATTGTAATTTAATTATGTTTGGAAATACTTTCCGAGTCTTACAAAATTTGTAAAGAAGGATTACATGTTTAACTTGTACCTCTAATTGTTCGTGCAAATCTACTTCAATAGACATTAAATTTGTCCATGCCCCAGTTATCATGTCATTAAAGTCTTCTGAATATTCTTGAGCATTTTGAGTAACATCCTCCAATGTAGCGGTATCAACTTCACCAACTAATTTCTTTAATAATTGCTTAACACTTGCTATAACGTCGGTTTTCTTTTGCAATACGTCGTTAACTATCCTGCAATTTGAAACACAATAAAATACCGTTACAACTATAGCAATGTGTCGTATTTGATTTATATGTTATATTACATACATTCTGCCCTGATTCTGTGAAGCGATTTTACCTTCGTTCACTGCGGTATTAAAAAGATTTATTTCATCCATTCGGTTGTAATGCTCTTTTACACCCATGTCACAAAATTCTTGACATGTTGTAATAAAATTTAATTTATATTGTTCAAAAGCATTTTCAGTTTCTTGATTCACCCGGGACAAATCTCTACCTTCTATAAATAAAATTACATTCGTATTGGTATACAAAGTAAATATAGAAAAAAATTACTGTGCAGATATTGCAAAATATTGTTAATAAATGAATTTGGGAACCTTGATCGTCTTCGAACATCTGATAAAATAGATAATCTCCGTCCAATTGTTCGACAAAAGCTATTGTAAGAAAAGCTTGCTTCTTTTCATATTCTTCTTTTGCATCTAATTCCTCTTGTTCCTTTTTCTCTGTTTCTTGCAAGGTATTCAAGGTTCGACTAAGATTCAAAATATATAAGGAATATATGTTTTTACATTAGTTCTATAGAAGTTTAATAGTATACTTACCTATGTTTTTCCATAGCTAAATTTCTTTGTTCATCCGTTATCATTTTGTACTCATAGTACACTAATTGGGGTAGAAATGCGTATGCATAATCCAGATACCCGTCTGCTTTAGTGCAGGGATTTCCGTTCATGTTTAAGCTACGCAACTTCTTGAATTTCCTTAAATACATTACCTACATAATAACATTCTACATATAAATATATAGAATATACGCAAGGCACTCTAATAATGCATTTCTAACATACATGTTTCCAATCAGTTATGTAGTTATTACCGATACTAAAAATAGTCAGATTGTGTAAATCCTCTATGCCTTCTATTTCACTAATTTCATTGTTAAATAGGAGCAGTATTTCTAACTTTTCCAAAGCATATAACTTTTCTATCACTCTGATACGATTGAACGAAAGATCTAATTCCGTTAAATTTACGAGGGAGTCTAGATTTTCTATTTTTTCAATTATATTATTGGATAACTTCAACTTTACAAGATTCGGAAGCACCCAAAGATGGTCAATATTTAAAATATCTAGAAAATTAGAAATACATATATGTACATATATATATTTGCAATTATGTGTAACAAATGTAAATGTTTAGTACATAATTACTCACAACATACGTACTAAGGAATTCAATTCGAATTTCTTTTGTTTCGTCCAAATTAATACCGTCTTCGTAAAACAGTTTACCAGCCGTTCCTTTCGGTCCCTGTTCAATTACTAAATTTATAAGCAACTCTTGATTTATTACACGAGGTTGTACAAATTCTTGTAATATAGTAGGAACATCCTCTTGGCCTATCATTTTCAAACACGCTGTCCCAAGTAATTAATGTTTCTCTGTAATAAAAACTGTAACTTCACTTTTACATTTAGTTTTGATTCGGTTGCCGCGCAACACAGATTCGTCAATTCTTACTTAATCGCGTCCCCTGGATCGATTAATCGAACCAATGGGCTGAAAATTTCAATCTAAATCTCGTGCAAAGTATCTAGAAACTGTGTACTTCATGACGAACCGTCGAGGACAATTATCAACAGTGGTATTAATTGGAAAATTGAATTATCAGCTCTGTACAGCGTTGCGAACACCGAAAACTTCAAGTACAATTGTAGCACAGCGTCGTTTAATTGCGTTCAATTATCTTTATTAAACGAGAATATCGAGGCTCGGACAAGGCTAGTGCAAAATTTTTTCAAAGGATCAAACACCAATCGAAGTTTTGTTTTACGGGAATAGAAACAAATATTACAATATATATCGCAATTCTGTTTGATATAAGGAAATATATTAGCAGAAATTCATCTAAGGATAACGAAGAAAAGAACAAATCTCTATTATAAAAGATTTGTTTTAAAATCAAGATAGAACCAATCAGAATAGTATTCAGTATGTGCTGTGCCTGATTGGTTAGAGTTTTAGTGACACTTTGTATATTTGACGTCTCCGTTATCGTCGTACGGGGTCATATGATTATTGTCATTCGGAATAAGGAGTTTATAATTTATTAAGAAATCTGGTTCCTGAACAGAATTTTTTACGTGCCTTACATATGCACAAGTGAGTTGGGGTAATATTTGTTCGTGCATAGCAAACCATTTCGTACGTCGTGCAGCAATGTCATTTTTTGGTGTAAATGTCAATCCATTTTCGACACCAGTAGGACAAAAGATAGGTGAGATTATCTTTCACCTTTGCCAATAACATCGCGTCGACGCTTCTATTCAAGAACTCACTATCAGCTTATGAACGGAATTATTATACATAGTTGTATGCCTGTCAATAGAATATTAATATGAAAATAATTTCAGACATTCCTCCATGTAGATACATTACGTATATGTACATGTACATGTATATGTGTGCATATGCATTATTGTTTTCGTATATATGTTATGCTATATGAATCATAACTTGTCTAATAATTTTGGTTATAAGGTAGTCATAGCTAACGAGTTGTAACATTTTTTTTATCCTTTTTTATGTATATTATAGAGCAAGCTACAGATGGTAGTTTGCCGAGCGAAAACTGGACACTTAATATGGAAATATGTGATATTATAAATGAAACGGAAGATGGGCCTAGAGATGCAATTAAAGCGATTAAGCGCAGGCTCAATCAGGCGGCTGGAAAGAATTATACTATAGTCATATATACGCTTACTGTTAGTATTTCAAGATTGGGTAATATTTATATTTTAGACCGGATACATGCAATATTTTAACTTTCTTTTCTAGTCATCTTTTTAAACATTACACGTATTTAATCTAACCAATTGTACAGCACAGGTTTGATTCAGTTGTAGCAGCAATTTTCTCAAACTTGTATATATATACTCAGAATAAATGAATGGATAAAAATGTGCATACAATGGTTCCTTAGGTATTGGAGACGTGCGTTAAGAATTGCGGAAAACGTTTCCACACGCTCGCTTGTTCCCGAGAATTTGTGCAAGAGTTGGTGAAGTTGATTGGGCCAAAAAATGAACCACCAATGGCTGTTCAAGAAAAAGTCTTAAGCTTAATTCAAACATGGGCTGATACATTCCGCCATCAGCCACATACGCAAGGAGTCATTCAAGTATACCAAGAATTAAAAGTAAAAGGTATACAATTTCCAATGACCGACTTAGATGCTATGGCACCCATCATTACCCCAGAAAGAGTAAGATTTTGTTTTCGTTGTGATATTTAAAACAATAACCCTCCATATATATTTTACGTTGATCCATTAAATTTCAGAGTGTACCTGAAATGGAACAAAATGTTGTGAGTGTACCTACAGCTGACCAGCAATCAGTGGCTCCTATACCATCGCAAGCTCAGCAACCTCAAATTCAATCTGTTGGACAAGTAGCACAGTTAAATGAGCAACAAATGGCGAAGTTACAAAGTGAACTCGATGTTGTACAAGGGAACATGCGTGTTTTATCGGAAATGTTGGCATATTTTACAAGTTCGGATCAAAATACTAGCCAACAGCAACCTGACCCAGCAGACCTTGACCTTCTAACTGTACAATTATATAATTATTTCTTTCATACATGCGTAACAGTGATAATTTAACTTGTTGCACAATGTTCAATGTAACAGCGAAATAATTTTTATAGTATTATAATGTGCTTCATGAAAATTAAGCTTGTGTTAATTGTTTGAACATTTGCAGGAACTTCATACTACATGCAAAGCGATGCAAGAGCGTGTTGTCGATTTAATCGGGAAGCTGGCACACGATGAGATGACAGCAGAATTACTCCGTATTAATGATGAACTAAATAATTTGTTTTTACGTTATTCACGCTATACAAAAAACAAGGCAGTTGCTGCGAGTACTATTTTGGCGCAGACAATTGGTCATCCGCAAAACATTGAGACTGCTTCATCGCTTACTAAAAAAGAAGCGGACTCCCTGATTGATTTATCTGACAAAACTGACACTTTGGAAAAAAAGATCACAGGAATGGGTAAGTCTTCTATTGAAATACACTTTACAGTGTAATAGAGTTCTCTTTTTCTCTGCGTTGAATTACAGGTATATCTGACACCAGTGACAAAAGTAGGATAGATCGAAAGGAAAAGAAAGAAGGTGAGAGCGATGAATTCGACATGTTTGCACAGTCGCGTAATACATCTTATGAAACTACGAAGAACAGGTACTTGAATATTATATTGATTTATATTTTTGTTGTCATTATATATTGTGGATCGTTCTATTATTTTTGTTACAGTGGTAGCAAATATGAAGATAATTTGGAGCAGGTGAGCGGAGGAAGTCTCAGTACTGCGATTCTGAATCGCAATAATCCTAAATATCCCCAGCAGACTGCTTCTACAGTTGCTTCTGCAGTTGCTTCTACAGTTGCTTCTACAGTTGCTTCTACTACTGCTACTTCTGTGCGTAACCCCTATCCTTACTATACTAATTATCGCACATCATTTAGTTGATTCCATCAATGAAAAATATTGATTACGTATTTATTGGACAAACGTAAGACTGGTTATAAGTATGAAGGCAATTCTTTTATCAAATTCGATTGCACTTCTAATGTCGCCATATTATATTGTTATAAACCATTTAGTTACGATTTTGTGCAATGACCTTATAATTATCTACGTAAAGGTAAGGAAATTCTATTTATTAACTTTTGTTATATCGAAGCATATATAGACTTTGTCAATTTAATAGTTCTAATTAGAAGTTGCTTTCCTTTGCTACATATAGTTTCGTAGGGCATGAAGTATTTCATTTTCTCTTGTGTTTCCTTATGCTTTTATTTTTGCCCTAGCATATACATAGATAATTATTGTTTGGTTGAATAGGTTTATTTTTATTTTTTGCCCTTTCTTTTAACATTCAGCTGAACCGGGAATCTGAATTTAATGAAATGGCAGCCTGGTTAGATCATACGGTGAGTTTTATGAGAAATGGCATAAAAACTAAAGCAATCATTATCATTTTTGTAATCTCCTCAAAGAAAGAAAAATTTAATTATTTTTAATTCAACGATTATTAAAAAAAAGGTCTTCCTTCTTTTTCAGCCAGGAGCACACGGTGATCAAGAATCTTTAACATCATCGGAATTTGAGCGCTTCCTCGCAGAACGAGCAGCTGCTGCAGAAGCTTTACCAACTGTACCCACAACTACCACTAGTACCAGTAGCACTACAAATACTGAAAACTCTAACATACAACGTCAAATTAACAAAGAACAAGATAAATCTTTATTTGCTCTTTAAATGCAACTCGAACGATGTGACGTTTTAGAAAACTGATGTTAAGTCTGATCTGTATCGATCATTCTATTCAAATCAGTGCTCCTAATAACGATTCCAATATTAGAAGCATTGATAAAATAAAATTAGGAGCAAAAAAAAGAAAAAAACAGGAAAGAAGAAGAAGGGAAGCAAAATGCTTTGCGCTTATATGTACTTAAGAGTATATAATTGATGCTAAATGATCGTAAATTAGCATTTCATTATGTTGTAAAAAATTGAATAACAATGGATATAACTTATTTTAAAGTAATCGTTACGCGTTAATATTATGTAATACAGAAAGAGAAATATTAACTTACATTCTTTGTATATATAAAAAAACATTATACCTAAAATGATGTTCGCATTATAATGTGCGATATCATGCCTTGGAGCTGTATAAGAATTATTAATGATTCACGCGATTGCATTTTTTGTCCGTTTATTTCTTTCCAATTTGCAGATTTAAATGCAAAAACAAAGAATTTTTCATTATGTAATTTACATTGTTTGTACGTTATAGATGGAAGTATTTTTATATGTTAAATTTGTAACCCCGTGAATTGATATTCTGTATAAACGTGGTGTAATTCACTACTGTAGTATTTTGTGTTTTTTTTTATCAAATACTATTATCGCGGAGTAATACAAATTCATCGCTAGTAAAGTTACAATTATGTACTGACATTACAGATATTTAATATATTCTTAAATCGTAATATCGACAGCATTGGTAATGAGGAACATTATATGCATTTTATGTTCATGATTTTGAAAGCATTTTCTTATTTGAAGGAGGGCTAACATGTTAAGTATAATGAAACGAATCAAGACTTTACACAGTTTTAAAGATTCCTAAAAATTACGGAATAATAGTTATTTAAAAACGTATTTAGATGTTTGATTTTATACAATTATTATGTATCGCATCCTTCTACCAATGAATATTTTATTTTAATATCAGATAGGAAAATATTTTTACTAAATATACATATGTTACTTTCGATAAACAATGTGAATCAATATAGGCCCTGAGCATATTAATTCCGTTATCTTAAAAGTAGGTAGAACGATATGCGTGTATTGATAACACATAACGATGTTTATTGTACTTGAAATAGATATATAAACCAGGATACAAAGTGTGTTCCTTTTTTTGTATAAATTGCGTTTAACTATATACATATGTGAATCTTGTAATCGACTTCTTTGTAGCTAATACATATAAGAAATTATTATTTTATTTTATGCAATTATTTCTATTGTCATTTGAATATCTTATAAATAATTAAAATTACTTTGTAGGTTCAACGGTTTGTTTATGCTTTTAAAATCATTAATTTATTATATATCTAATATTCTCATGTTCAACTGTATTCACAATCGTTTTGAATGCCTCGAGTTCTTGTAATCGTTAATATAACACAAAAGTGCGGCATACATATAACAGTTTAAAGATAATAAAATATTTATTAAGCAATGAAGTAGTACGTTCTAATTTCCGCGATACAATTATACTGCTCTTTTATATATGCGTTAGGACTTGAACCAAGTTAAAATGCAAAACATATTAGCAGCAAATAGTGCGTTCAGTGGTCTTTAATGATATTTCTGTAACTTCAAATTATGATATCGTTACAAGCAACGAAACTTCATAAAGACGAAGGACCTATTTTTCTTCAAACAAGTGTTTATTTTTGTGGAAAAATAATTATGTAATCCTATTGCCTGCTTGATAATAATAATAATATTGCTATTAAAAAACTATTAATACAGTAAATATAAATGACTTAATATAAATTATACTGTACTGATTGATTGTAGCTGTAGATAACAAATTACGACACAAATATTACGCATATAAATATACATATGTAAGTGTAATATAATATAATCTGCACATACATATATGAACGGTTTCGTAACTATAGAAAAGAGGAATATTATATAAATTTCCCATTATGAAAATATCTACATTAGAATTATTCAAATCGTTTCATTGGTGTGTGTGCTGGTTTGCATATGCATATGTATACATACATATACTCGTTAGTACATATGTGCGATACCACGAGTTAAGGTCACGTGGTCCTCTGATCGTGTATTTCACGTTGATCATTCCAACCCGTGCGGTTGATCTATGCGGTATATTTGTTTATAAGTTACAAACATAATTTGCTTGACTCAAAGCTGAGATTTCAAGATTAATCTCGGATGATCTGGTATCATAAGTATAGTACGAAGTTCTTGTTGTGCTTTTCTTATAAAGAACATGTACACTGTATCAAAAGGGCCTAGCAAGATTGTCGCTAAGACACGAAGAGGTAACCATATCTAAAAATTATTTGAACTGTATTTTATAAACAGTCACGGTATCGGGTACACTTAGAAACGATCATCTTTTTTTAGGAATTAGTCAGAATCTGGAAAGGCTAGAAACGTTACGCGATTTAACGAGAAAAGTGGATCTTAACGATGACCACGAGACCACCCGGTAAGTAAATACTTTAAACTCGTCTTAGCCCCCTACTTCGTTGCCTTTGTCTCGCTCTCTCTCCTCCTCCTCTATTTCTCTTCATTTCGTAGTTGAAGCGTTTGGATATTACGCAATTCATAATTCTCCATTAAGAAATAAACACATGCCATTCAGCACTATATCTTCTATTGTATTTCCTGTAAACTGTAGATTGTAATTCATAAAATGACATAATGCACAAACTGTTAGATGTGCGAATTTATTGAGAAAAGTTAACGCGATGCAATCTAATAGGAATAGTTACGTACATACATTAATGCACATTTACTAAAATGAATATATCTTTTATAGCCATGTGCCGAAGCCGGTGTTTCACCTGAATGGAAAATCTAAACTCAGTTCGCAAAGGCATCAAATACAAGAAGTAATCACTCCCCAACACGAGGAGCTTATTAAATTCGTTTATGAATGTAGGTTGAAAGTATTTACATACTTCTAAGTTCCTGTTTAATCGTGATTGTAATGTCAAAGAATGGGTAGGGTGCAGATTTTCTCTTTCGTAAAACGATAAACGAATGTATTTCTACTGTGTATGTATTGCATAACACGCTGAATAACACTGTAATCGTGACATTCATTTATTAGCATGGAACCAAGTCAGTATGCGACAGCGATGCGAGTCCTTTGAGGGTACGGATTGCTCAGAACTTTCTGGTAAGTGTTTGCTGCAATTTTGTGAAACAAATTGTGAACAATAAGGTTTCCTTTTACGTAGCACATAGTCGAAAATTGGCACAGTAATAATTAGAACTTTATTCCATATTTATTGGTGAATAAACTTACTTTACATATATTTCAGGCCCTAACTCTATAGTATATTACAATGATGGCGAACCAAATATTACTCTTCAAGGTGAGTTAACTTTTGTGTGCGTGTGCGCGCGTGCGTGTGTGTGTGTGTGTGTGTGTGTGTAATTTATAGAAATGCCCAGCAATGGAGCCATTTCGAAAATTCATATATTTACAACACAATTTTGTTATTTATAATTTATTTTTAGTTTAAGTGATTAAGATAAGTTTTTCTAGAGAAATATTTTGTATACCATGTGTACCTTTATATATTTTGTTTCTATCATTTCAGACTTCAAACCATTCGATTTAGAATCGTGGTGGGGCAAACGATTATTTAATAACATCACAAAGTCGCTTTAAAGAAGGGAGAAATTGGAGAAGATTGTGAAGATATATCCTGAAGTAGTATAGAGTGGCAAAACAGTGCTAAACAAATTTAGTCCGTTTTGTGTTTTAAATATAATCCAAGAATCGGTGAATAATTGTATAGAGATAAACCTGAGGTTTAGTAAACCCGCTTTATCGGGTGCCGCAAAATTACAATTTGGTGGATACAAACTATTATATAAATCGAGTATCATGTACACAGTCACAATTAATTGCATACACATAATTTTTTTGTGAAAAGACATGCAAGAGAAGTTTTCCATACATATGCAGCTTTAAAATTATCTGCCACATATTTGATACAAATTCATATGTATATGGAACATCGTTTCCCTGAACAATTTTAAGGAATTCATGTTGACAATGATTTGCATCAATTAAGTATGCATTTTTTATACTATACAAAAGTGCATACAAATCACACATTTTTTAAACTATTGCTTCGTATTTACACATTATTGTTCCAATTTTAAACGGCGTAAAGGTTGCACCATACTTGTGTTTAAATATACCAATTTGTTGCAGTTCAATTCAACTAATAAAAAAAACAATAATGTGATACAAAATACAATTGTTATTTCCGTTTATAGGTTTTTATTGTTACACAAGTGAAGATGTAACTCGTAAATACATGCCAGATAGGGTTAAGCGTTACTCAGAAATCCCTGCGTGGTATGAGTGTGGCGTGAAAATAATGGATTTTTAATCATAGAATGATGTACATATTACATGCATCGTTTGTGTGAATGCATGATACATTGCCTGATATTGTTCTGACAACTGTATCTAAATACCCTTTATGTAAGCGAACTTTAGTATAACTTTGTAGACTGATAATGTTTAAGATTGTTATATGATTTCTGGACAAGATAAAGCTTGTTACTAATGTATTTGCAAGCTTTGCTTTCGAAATTTCTAATTTCACATTGATCCAAGTTAATCTCGATCCACTTCTTTGGATCGGTTTAGCTTTATTTAGAAAATAAAATTGGTTAGCATAGATTCAATGTGAAATTTTAATATTTTCGAAGACTGGAGATTGTAAACGTAGTCAAAGTGTAGTGCAATATTTGGCCGTTTAAGGCTGGATTATGCAGTTATAAATAAATACTTGTTTATATACAATATGGTTTATATTCTTTTTCTTTCTTTTTATTATATAGTTTTTACATTTTATATACGTGTAACACAATTACATCTAAAATATTTTTGTAGACTTTCATTGCTTGTATAAACATTAATTGCGCAAGAAACATGTACAAATTTAAACAACAGGAATGTAAATATTTGACGCGATATTTGATCAAACAACAAGAGTACGTAATCGTTCCAAGAAAAAAACAGAAATTGCTAAATATGAATGCCATTGATGCATTTGATGTAGCTGTAAAGTTCGCTAAAAAAATTTGCTACATATCTTTGGTATACACAACCGCGCATGTAAAAGTTGCAGTTTTCCATATTATATTATTATACATACTATAATAATATAATATATTACTGTTACTGTATATAACTTAAAAACAAATGATACTTTGTGAATGAATTGATTTCGTATCCGGATCATTAAATGCATGCAGTGGGCATATGAATGAGAGCTGATCAAAAAAAAAGGATAGAAATTATCCTATATTAAGTCGTTTGTTATACCGAAATTTACTGTAACTATTTAATCATTATTACAGTAAATTAATACAACATTTGCAACAACAATTGTGTTGTAATCAAACGAGATAAGAGTAACTAACCGACATTTGAACAACGTTACGTATTGCACTCTATAATGGGCAACCCGCTACGCCACATACATGAATATATTTCTGTTTTTTTTCTTGCACGAGGTCGTCAAAATTGCATACATGCATGTGTGCATGCGTGCATGTGTATATGCCAATGAGTGCCAAATGAACACGCTTGATTTGAACGAACGATATAAATGCGTGTACAGTATGTATAAAAAAAGTCTATCATAATGTCACGTGTTCTTGGCTTGTCTTCGTTTCTCTCTTATCACGTGAAAAAGCTGAAAAAAATTCAATTCATTGTTTCTGAAACGTGAATACAAAAGAAATTGTACGTTGACGTTCGGTTTTTACACCCAACAATTATTCTCTTTTGTGATTGACATTTACGAACAGAGGTTATGTTAATATAATAATTCCAACTTTTACGATCGATAGTTATATATAATTTTAGACAATATCATAACATTATAATTATATGTATTTATATTTCCCCTGGAGATAGTACGTTTTTCATATACATGTATTTAGACACGTTACATTTAAAATGATAAGGATATTGTTAATCTGAAAATACGTACGGAAGATATTAAATTTGTAACTTTTAGAGAAGAAACAAACAAATATTAACAATGAATGCTGTAATTGCTTTATGTATTTTTTGTGAATCGCACGGACCGAAAGTAATATTTACAACTCAAACTTATCGTAACTATGATAGCCAAAATACTGAGAAATTAAAATTCTACGGTCCGAAAGATATATTAAGAAGAAATCAAAATGTTATGGAAGGCGGGCAATTAGAATGCGAGGGGTGTCAAAGTATTGGTAACGTGAAGTATTTGAGTAACGAACATGAAACTAGGACATCATTTCTCTCTGCCCAACAATCACTAACTCAAGATATTTGGTGCTTGCTAAAACATGCGTGTTTTAGGTATTAATGAAACATGAAATGCTTTCTATTAAAACCTTTAAACAGAATACTTTCAAAAAGTCTAAATATATTTCAATTCCTAATTGTTCAAAGGAGCTTGAGCTGTGAGGTACATCCCGGTAAAGAAGGTGTTTGCTACTTTGGAGATGAATACAGGGGGCATGTTTTAAGTCATACATTTACATTAAAAGATGCCCAGGTGAATTATGCAACGAAAAAGCATGTTTGGTAGCTATTACAACAAATTATTCAAATCATGTCATTATTAAATTGCCTTATGTACCTAGAAACAAATTAAAAGGAACTTTCGTTGGTATGAAGAAAATTGTATATCTTTGCAGGCGAGAGGTTTTCGCAAATGGTGCAGTTTTATTGTTTTCATGAGGGACAAGCAATTTTTATTAAACATGTGGCCTTTTCTTGTTGACAATTTGAAAGAAGTCATTCGAGAACTGCAAGATTTTGCGGAGAAAAAGTACAATGCAGAGGAAGCAGAATGCCCGCAAAGAGTTGTTCGTCTATCAGCTTCTAGTAGCGGTCCAGGATCGTACAGCAATTCAAGCAAACAGCCTAGAACGTTTAGCAGTGTAACTAATGAAAAGCATGTTTTTATAAGGTCTGTTTTAACAGTTACAACAAAAGTATTTATATATATATGACCAAACATTAACAAGTTGTTATTAAATTAGAATTCACATGTGGCTGGTATGGATTCTTAGCGCTGGGGCAAGACATTTCATAGAAATTTTTCCTATGAGTTTATTAGATGACGAATTGAATTATAACTTGGACCATGAAATTGGTTAGCATTGTGAAACATATTATAGTTAAAAGAAACAAAACGAAGAATCGTCTTATTTTATTCAACTGCATTGTCTGTTTTCCAGAAACAGAAGATGGATTCACATTAGTAAATGCCAAATTGCCCGTAAATGTAACATTAAACACGAATGAACCGGAGATATTACCCGAATTCTCAGATGTGTCAGGGAAATCGACTACAGTGATACTTAAAGATTTAAGAACTATACTAGGAAAGGACCAATTTAGGCAACTGTTATATTCTAGTTTAACTGGTGTTCAAATTTTAGTAAGAGGTCCAAATATTCAGAGATTGGAATCATTATATGGTCTAAGCTCTCTTATTCCACGTGCGTGTCGAAGAGTTAAGACTCAAGCAACAGAGTATATGGACCATAATAAGTGTAACTTTATTGGTATATACATACAATTATATATATCTATATTATACATATGTACGATTAGAAAATCTTAATCCTTGCATGACTGACCGTAAAAGCCGATTGTTGGATCAATCGTGACCCGTACTGCAGACACTATTTAGCGATATACTTACTGACCTGCCTTACCGTTTCTGCCAGACAGTCAGCCATCGTTATGCGAGGGTTAATGTATCAATATTGTATCCAATGTTACATAAGTTATAATGTTGATTTTAGGTGTTGATGCATCGGTAGCTGTCCCACTACCTTGTGCAAACGTGTGTAGATTGGATATTGTAGCCGATGAGCACAAAGTTGATGCTTCAAGTTCGCATGTTATTAGATGGACGGGTATAATGCCAATAAAGTTACCGTCATTGTTAACAAAGATCGAGAAATCACTTGACAATGAAAAGCTTGGTAATTCTACGCTGAAGGCACATTTTGCCGCGCTGCAAGAAGAATGGGCAAAGTATAATTGCGCATTATATTTTATAAATATATTTACATTCAATTTTCTTTTTCCTCATTTGCATATCTGTATTGAGCATATTTTTTATTGTAATTTTAGCATAGCTAAGGTAGTCCACGCTATGCGCGGACGTGGCCATAGCGGTGATCTTTCTGGACTTATGCTTAGCTTAGGTGCCGGTCCACATGATGAAAAATTGTTAGATGCTTGGTCAATGGGTTTACCACCAAATCCGGCCTAGCTTTTTAATTACCTGAACATGTTTTAAACATTGTAGAGTATTATTGGGTAACTTTTAACTTAATATACGATGTGAATAATTATCCTATTTTATGTGTTTCAAGGTTGTGCATCATTTTTATTTATATTTCTATTGATACATACATATATATATATATATAAAATGATTGATATTAACGTAAATTAAGTTGTTTTACATGCATCATTAGCAATTAGAATTTGACATCGATTTTTATAAAAGAAATAAAATCCAATAAAAAAAAATATGACGTATTTGAAATAATTTAATTAATGATAATTGTTGATTTTGTACGAATTGATCGAAAAATTCAATGGGTATCGATTAAAGTGAATTTAACCAATAGGTTATGGCATTTAAATTATACTAATTTCGTATGTTTTGTGCTTACGCACAACGAGTGTCTGAAATTTGCTGGCCGCCGTTATTTTTCAAATGTTATGTATGTATTTTATAATGATGTTATATATCTTGTCATACTTTTTTTTGTTATATTAAGCATTGATAATTTTCTGGAGACGCTCGGAATGTTGCTATTAATATTTGCATTTCTCCGGTAAACCATTTCACGTTTACAGTTATTTGACTTTGAATACAGTGAACGAATTAAAACTTCAGTGTGCTGTTAAACTTAAAGAAAGTTTTTTTTTTGGAATGGAAGTTCATTCGCCATTATTGTATAGGCGTAAATCGTTTAAGTTCGAAGATTTTAGCAAATTTAAAATTTCTTCGAAACATTTCGGCCAGCAATATTTTCATATATACAATAAAAGATTGAAAGCCCTGAATGATCATCTACTTCAGAAAGCAAAAGCTAAATGGGGTAAATATTGGTTAAAGGTTAAATTCGTTGCTCGTATGAATTACATTATCTAAGACTTAAAGTTTCATATTTCGTTCTAGCACATCATGACGTAGTCAAGATATCAGAACTTTGTGAAAGGGATCAATCGGATGCTTGTATAATAATAGGAACATTGTACAAACATCAAGAATTGAAGCCATCGATATTACACACACTTAGCGAACAGCTTCAATTAGCAGCTCAGCCATGTAGAGCAAATTATGCATCCTTCAAAGATATATTATATTTGGAAGATGAAGTATTACGTGTTGAATTGGTCAGCAGTCACATGAATATTCAGGATGTAGTTACTGGTATTATTTGCGCCGTGCTTGGTCATAAACTAGAAAATGGTTCATTCTCAGTAAATATTATCAATTTAGATCTGGCAACCACGGACACGGAGTCAGATAGTCTCCAGACTCTGCTACATTATTTACAAATTAGACTACTGTTCGAACAATGCCACTTATAAAACATAAATCAACTTTGACTATTTTTTAAATGGTATCGGAATCCACATGGTCGATAGTTCACATGTTTAAGCTTTACACAAAATAATAATTTTCTAGTAATCACCCAGGCTCCATGTCGTTGGTTACATGTTAAAAGAAATAAAATTGTTATTGAGTATTACTTCATTTTATTCTAAAATAATACATGTATCGATTGTAGGTAATAGACTGGTGTTTTGCTGGATGTTACCCAAAATTATCAGCTATTAATCGAGCACCAGGGGAGAATGGAAAAATTTTAATAATTTCGGGATTGGATGTAGCTAACAGTCCGAAATCATTAAGCCTAGATCTATTATCTGAATGGATAACTGGAATGATTGGTTGCAATGAAATTCAAAAAGATGCGGCATCTATTGTGTGTATCATTATAGCAGGTACATAAAGTACTCACGGGAACAATAATTTTACATATAAAATAAAAATGTTTGCACAGGTAACAGTATAAGAGGTTCCATAGAGAGACACAACTATAAAAACTACTTTGAAGCTAAAAACAGTCAAGCATGTACATTTCAAGAAGCAGCAATGGTAACGCATAAATTTGACAATTTTCTTTGTCAGATAGTGCAATGTTGTCCAGTGTTATTAATGCCTGGAGAGTATGACCCAACTTGTCATTCGTTACCTCAACAACCCATTCATTCTTGCATCTTGCCTAATTGTTCCAGGTACAGGGTAATTCGCTCATTTTGCTCTCGCCACAAAAGACCGCGGCGAAAAATTCGTGATTTCCTTACAGTCGATGAAGAGGTCGTATCACTGTGTGTTCGAATAACGATTAAAATTTGCTCATCTTTGGCTCATCATCGACTGATCGTCGTAGGCAAACACGAAGGTCTTCGCAGCAGTGCTAGACCGCAGCATTACCTCTGAGTCTACTTGCAAGAGAATCGCTCTATATAATAGTAAAGTAATATTATTATTTTTCGCGACACAGGTATAAAAGCTTTCATGGAATTACTAATCCATGGGTTGGCGGTATCAATTCTCGAATTATAGCTGGATCAAGTGGTCAGCCTATTATGGATATTATGAAAGTTAACGGCCTCGCTGATGTTTCACCTTTAATATGGTTGGAGCACACGTTACTTTGGCAACATTATGCACCCACTGCTCCGGATACTGTACCAGCTTATCCATGTTCCCGGTTTGATCCATTTATTATGACAGAATGCCCTGATATTTATTTTGCTGGCAATATGGACAAGTATGACACAAAAATATTCACATGTAAGAAGGTTCTTTATTATTTCTGAATATCGTGCACGATAAAGGAACGGTATTGATAATGTGAAATGTACATTTGCAGCAGATAATGGGCAGGAAATAAGATTGATTTGTATACCAAAATTCTCGGAGACGTCAACAGGTGTTCTGGTTGATTTAAACGACTTAAACACATCCCCTATCTCGTTTACAATCAATTAATGTATCATATTGCTTCGTTAACTACATTTTAGAATACTGTTGTAATGTAGTACATAATATGTTTCCTGAATTTCGTTTCGATTTGTATATAGCTAATCATTATATATACAATAAATTGTATATAGCTAAAAAATGTTATTTATTTTGTTAAATAAAGTACGTTTATTTATTTATCACTCTTTTATATTTATATGTCTTTCTTAGAAAGTACGTTATTCGGTAGCATTGGAAAATGGTTTTGTAACATTTGTTTCGCACGTATATTCATTCGTCTAATAAGTAGAAAACTGTAAATACATAAATAAAATATATTTTTATTTGCTTATTAGTAATACATAAATATATGGAAAGACAAATGTCATTTAACGACTTATAATATAATATAATACTATATAGTGTTCCATGATTTATTCACGTTTCTTAACATCAATTGTATTTGTGTTTTAGATATTCATGCACGTGGTTCGTGGTATAAGCATCTTTAAATACTGTATTTAACAGTTATTGATTGATTCATTATGTGGAACAGTACACCATGCACTTTATAATTATAAAGCAACTTGAATGAAGTGTTTTTACAAATAAAATTAATTTATCTATATACTATAATAACATTTACTATAATATATATGTATATATTACGTACTATAATACTGTTTGGCTTTACGAAAATATTGATATTCTTTGGTACAATAGTTGCTATAATACTGAATGAGTAAAAAGTACATAAAAAGAAAGTCTTTGGAACGAAAAATTAAATAGAGCAGCCTTGAACCAGTCTCAATGTTGAAATTAATATTAACGTTAAAAACTAATTTTTCTTACAGCTGAGGCCTGCAGTGGTTTTAGAATTGTCTCTTCATGAGCGATTATATTAATAAACATGACTATCCCTAACTACAAGATTTTGATGAAATTGGGATATTTACGTTGAGGCAAATATTCCTATTTTTAGATGGTTCCTGTGATTCAGAAACATCCGATTTCTGATCTGTTGCCCTCTCTTCGCCTCTCATCGCACATATCACATCTGTGAGAGCAACTATATAATTTTTTGCCAAAGTTAAAGTTTCAATTTTTGACAAACGCCTTTCCTTGGACACATGTGGAATGACTTCACGTAAAGACTACATGAAAGAACAGTTTTGTTAATTTCGTTAAAAGCGCGATAATCATTTTTGGTAAGGATTTATTTACAAATGTTTTTACCTGAAAAGCATCGTTCAAACTGTGCATTCTCATTCTTTCTCTCTCATTACTTTCTAATCTTCTAAGAGTTCTTTCCCTAGGCGTTGGTCCTCTAGACAATTTCGACAACTTTAATCCAGACTTTTCAGTTCGCTTACTGCTTCGTCGTATTGTCTCATTAGGCTGGGATGGTTGCTTGGGCCACCTTCTCTCCCAATTATCCCCGTTCATTACTTTGGACGTCATTCAAGAATATCCTCTTTGACATTGATAATATTATTAATAATATTATGCGAGAATTCGTATGGATACTTAATGAAAATGTATATAAAATATGAGAAAAACTGTTGCGTTTCATAGATATTTGATAATATCTAAAGGTATTGTCAAAATAATATTCATATCCTTACAATTCAGCAAGATATTGCTCTTCTGTTAATTGAGTCGCTGGAGAAATATAAGTAAATATTGCTAAAATGATAATATTTAAATATATTACTATTCCTTAGGTGCAAATGTTTTTGTTGCACACCCTTTTTCGATGTTTTCATAAATGAAATAAAGTATTAATTAATTTATATTCTGTAATACATTTTCAAATATTTGAACTTACTGTCACGCTACCGCGTGTACTTGTTGAGCCACGTTGGAATGACGACTGACGTCGCGATGCCGGGGTGCGGCCAAATCAGCCTTCCACCCCCGAGAACTATGTGATCTACCCTGTGACCTTTTCTTCATAACTTTTACACAAGACGTCCCTTACCTTTGGAATTTTCATTGATTTGCATAAAGCTATTAGCAAATATAATAAATTACTTAAAAAAAAGGAAACCGGAGAACGCTTTTAATTTTATTGCCAAAGTATAATGTTAATAGATGTATGACAGGCTGGAAATTCGAAATTTATTAATACGTGTAATTTAACATAAATCTAACGAATACGTGTAATTAAATATATCGTTTGTGAAATTTAAATTTGTAGGTGCTTTATAACTATTTGTACGAAAAAATTCATGTAACTATTTATACTATTTTGAGACACACCTATTGTACAGTATAGTAAAGCTTTGGTATGGGTGTGTGGCTACAGGTGGGCGTATGACGTATTCGCCCACGCGGCTCTTTCCATCGTCGCACTACCACCGACTAAGATAGCACACTTGAATGAACCACACATCATTGTTACATACGATTAAGCTGAAATTCTGTTTCGCGTACAGTAGAGAATATTACAAAATAAGCGGGTGATCGATCGATCCCTATCTTAGTTACAAAGCTTTTAAAACATTCGTATCTAACAAAAGAAATGTAAGTCATGAATTGAATAACAATTTTCTGAACAATAAAAAATTTAGTTCCGAGTCGGTTTAATGAAATTAATGCTGCATCTCATATAAAATGTTTAAAAACATTAAAAGAAACAGAAAAATGGTCAGGATGTTCAATACAAATGGAAATGTTTGTAACATATAAATATAAATTAATCTTTATTACTTATGTTTTATTTTTACATTTACCGCAACAAGCGTTAGCTTCTTTTTCTAATTCAGACTCTTTGTAATTTGGAGTCCATGGTCCGAGACTAGCTGAAGCATAGAAATCCATGGGATATGGTTTATCGTTGTTAAAGTTAATCATTTTTAAAGCAACTGCTCCTTCATATGGAGTTAGTAGTGGTTTTTCGAAAGCTGCACCCCAATCTATACTTAAACGTGGACACGCAATCTATAATATAATAATAATTACATATCCATTGTGCATATATACAATGCAATAATAATTTCATTATAGTAGAAAGATGAAATAAGAGATATAAAGGTACCTGTATAAAAGCACCAACGCCTTTAAATAGTTTCATTTTATCAGGAAATATTTCTGAGAGTAATATAATAACATTTTCTTTCCCTAAAAAGTTGAGTTTTGTTTCTAAATTTTTCAACACTTTAACATTTCCTTGTCTTCCTAATGTACCAAGTACCAATCCAAATCTTTCTGTCTCCTTAGCCATTTGAATTGCCGTTAATCTAGTTTTCAACATTTCTTCATGATTATAAAATTCCTCTGTTAATTTTTTTTCATAAGGTTCATATCTAAATGCTCGCAATGTCGGATTGGCTATCATAGCTGCTTCCAAGTGAAATCTGCCGTCACCCACATAAATGACTGCGTCGGCGCAACGAATTTGTGGCGCTGTGCAACCTAAAATCTTCAAATAGCAATGTTACTTTTCAATGGCAGAAGGTTTAAAATATAAATAACTTGCGCACAATTTGAATTAAACTTATAATAATAGGATGGGTAAGTTTCATTACCTCGCCAGGACTTAACGGTTTACTTTGCGGTGTAGATATTTCGTAACCCTTTTTCCTTAATTCCACTGCAACAGCTTGCAAAGTTCCAGCGAATTGTATAGTACTAACAAGACCAATTTTTGTTGTGATTGGTAATGTAGCTTGCAAACATTCGATACAATGTATAGTATCAATTTTGATATTAACAAATACATAAAGTACTTTAATACCAACTGTTTGATCGATTGGTATTAGGCAGGAATGTCCATAGTGAATTAAAAAATCTGCACCTAATGCTATGGCGGTGTAGTCGTCTATACAACATGCTCCTATATTATGCGTGTTGAATAATGTTCAATTTACAAGTATAAATAGAAAAATTTAATTATTTGCAAAAGTAGTGTCCATTGCTGTGTCTCACCATAAGTAACGTCTCCCATAATTACAGTATCAGTGCCCGTAAAATCTTCTATAATATCGGCAATAGTTGTTGCATACATTAAAAGTCCTTCGGGCATTTGCAAAGCAACTCTCTTTGCTTTTGCTTCTCTAATTTTCCATATCGATTTGTGTATTTCAAAAGTATAATTAGCAGGTAATACAGCAATAGCTGCATTTAACAGTGGATCATTCAAGATCTCATCGGGTATCTTATTTACTCTAACTGGAGCTTTGAACACTTTACGAACTGGCTTTGCTTTAACTATTACAACAGAATTACATCCTTCGTCCATAGTGAAATGTCTTTTAATAACTTGATTATCATTAAAATTTACATTTACGTTCGTGCTTTCGAATTTTAAATGCGTTTGTTGTATTCTTCTAATGTTTACCTTATTCGCATTTTGTGCATTTAACGCACATTTTTTTTACAAACAATTCTATTTTAATTATTATCAATTCTTATACAAATTTCTGTCGCCTATTTTGATATGTAATTCGTGGTTATAAACTGTCCTGGCTTTCCAAATTTGACAGTAGTACCACCTATTCTTATTAGGAACTACAGACAGTACAAATTTTACGTAGTTTTTTTTTATAATAAAATGCAAAATATAACAACAGCAACGAATAAATGCAGAAGGAACACATATTGTTTAATGTGAACAATGAATATTATGCAATTACGTCTCTGCAATTATTTGTAACCGAAATAATTATTATTCGATATTTTTAGATGCAACTACTAAATAAATTTCTCGTTTAGAAATATATTCAAAAGTTCATTTTATATTATTTAATGTCGCTAATTGTAAGCTACAATATTAGTCTTTTGTTTTGTTTATAAAAAAAAAAACAATTTACTAAGGTCCCACCGAGATTTGAACTCGGATCGCTGGATTCAAAGTCCAGAGTGCTAACCATTACACCATGGGACCTCTTGTACGATGTAATTTTATTACTTCTTGTATTCTGATACCATACTAACGAAATTTATATTTTATATCTTATATATCAATTTATAGAAAAAATTGTAATGACCCATATATCGTTATAAGGAATCATGTAATTCCATGCTAGACTTATTAAGCTTACTGATGATTGAAAATTGAAAATAATAATATACTACTATTTTGATCAAATAATATGCAATTTTTAAAAGGAAACGTTGATTTTTCAATCAATTGGTTAAACGAACAGTATTTCATATAATATCCGAGGCATTTTCAAATAAGGTGCTTAACATATGAGCAAAAGTAATGTGACCAAAGAAATATTTGAAAGTAACGAGCTACAATTTCCCTAGCGTTATGCTTATTTTATTCCATATCGTTAATCACATACTTATCGTTTTTCAATTATTACATGAATTTTGTTATAATCATTAGATGTAATGTTAGAAACGGTACATTCTAAAATCTTTGCCAAATAAATGTTATCAATTCGTGATAAAAAATTCATATAATTCGTTCACAAATTTACAATAGTTAAAAAAAATAGAAGTAGCTAATTATTTTTCTCCGTAACTGATACACATTAAATTGATATGTCGTACGATGGTTTCCGATTGTAGATATAGTCACAGAATGATAGTATATAAACGAAATCAATGATTATTTACACAATTCTGTAGAAAATTTGTTAAATATTAAATAGCTAACGTACACGCATATAATATCATATAGCGCTAATCATAATGTCACAGCTTGGAGCAATCGTCTAGGCCTAGTCAGAGAATACTTATACACAATCATGTCAGTTATATTGTAGGTAGAAAGAGAGCAAATAACAGAGAATAGAGGGGCAAGAATAGAACTGGGTTTGGCAAGCGTGGTGATTTTACACCTACCTTTTAACCGGACCGTGGCCGATTGTATTGTATTCGTTTGACGATACGTATCATGCTTGGACCAGGTGGTTTCCCTAAGAAAAGTGTATTTCTATTTTACATATTGTTGCAACACTTTGTTCACTGCTGTTACAAAGTCATTTAACAGCATTCCGTACGATCGTAGCTAGATCATTCGAATATATCGTATATATCAGAAATATGAGATTACGAAAAGTTGTGATATGTGTGTCGTAAAATTGGAACATGTTATAATACAATAGACAGGACCCTTCACTTTTTACAATCATGCACCACTTCAAAAGTTAATCAGTTTTTAGAATGACTTAAATAGATTACGATCAAACATTGAAGAGCCCCGATGCGCGATGCTGCATATTATATTATGCTGGATATGTTGGCTGTTTTGGGCGGGTCTTCCGATACTTACAGCCTATCCCGTATCGTCTTCGATACGGCCAGGTATAATAATTGTATAATTCATTCCACCTTTGGGTAAACATGTTGCTGGAGAAAGGTTATCTTATTTCTAACAGATTTGTCTTACACTGACACATCATCGAAATGGGAACGATACTGGATACAATACACATTAGGCCTTTTAAGTGTTACTGTTACGGCGTTCACATTAGTTGGATGCCTTTGCTGTCGAAGACCTAGAAGGCCTAAAGGATTTCAGGTAATTCATTTGTCGGTCTTGGCGTCTCGTGTAACAGATGCAAAAACTGTTATTTGGTTTCTTTATTATCCAAACAATGATTTATATACATTTCTAATTGTAGGAAAAAGCAGAAAAGTGCGATCAGGTAACTTTGATGCTACATGTTCTTTGAATGAATCATTTTTCAAATAATTTTATTAGAAGTAAACATTGAGGAATCTGATAAAGATTGGAAATGATTCTTTTTATTTCTGACGCTTTGACAAATTCAATGTTTGTATATGAAGTAATAAATTGGATCGATATATTACTTAGCAGCATTAAACATTCATGTATCTATTCCACTTAATTAGACAATAATAATCTAAAACCATTTTATTATGCCTTAATTGTAGAAAGAGTTATTAGAAGACATGTATCATATCTGAAATTTTCTTCTAAACCAATCACACAAGTTATTTCATATCTGGAGAAAATGTCAACTAGACTGTAAAGTAGTTTTCTATGGAATCAAAGAGTAGTTGCATGCGTATCGTTTGCAGTTAGCCAGTTAATCAATTTAAATTACATATTTCGTATTATATAACACGATATATTGCACTTGTGTTGTACAATTTCCTATACAATATTATTTAGTACATTTCATGTTAGAATATCTTTTCGTTTCATTTTTTTTTTATTTTTATAAAAGTTCAGAAAAATTAATTGTGTTTTTATGTTTTTAGGAATTCAAAGATGGAAACAACATTGCTCAGGAATCAGTATTTGAACATTCTATTGATGGTTTAGAGCTGAACGTTCCCAATATGTTAGCTGTAGCGGACAGAGTACAGTTTGAACCTTTGCCAGTAGAGCATATTATGTCAGGACCTAGGAGTGCTACAAAGCCAAAACCGTTACCATTATCGACATCATTTTTGGAAAAACACGATTCTGATTCTAATACACTCCCGGAGCATTGCCGCGAATGGTTCGATACACAAGATATGTGCGTGCCTAGAGAGAAATTAAAGTATTTAAGGGAGATTGGTCATGGTTGGTTCGGCAAAGTTGTGGAAGGTCGTGCAGACTTGGAAGGCCACAGCAGAACTTCTAAAAATGGTGGTGTTGTCGTACGAATACTTACAGAGGAAGCTACTGCAAAGGAGAAAGCCTGGTTTCTTGGCGAAGCTACACCATATTTAAAATTACATCATCGAAATATCTTAACGTTACTGGGTTTTTGTTTAGAAACTGACCCGTATCTATTATTATTCGAATCGTGTTCAGTAGGTGATCTCAAAGGTTTCTTGTTGTCGAATCGTGATAGGAATTTTCAAGAAGCACTAAATAAGGAAAATATTCCTATAAGAATGGCGCTCGATATCGCTTCAGGTTTGAAACATATGCATAGCCATGGATTTGTACATACAGACTTATCTGCGAGAAATTGTTTGGTGGCGTCCGACTTGTCTGCAAAACTGGGAGATTATGGGACTGGTGTAGAAAAATATCCTAATGATTATTATGTAGTTGGGGATCGTGCATTACCAATTAGATGGTCGGCACCGGAAAGCCTAGAGTGTACCGATACTACGATTGAAACTAGAGAAATTACGTCCCAGGCAAATATGTGGAGCTATGCCATTTTCCTTTGGGAAATTATTACTTGGGGAAACAGACCGTACCATGATAAGAATGACGAACAAGTAATTCAAATGCTCTTATCTCTAAGAACCGATCTTTTATCAAATGGTATACAAGAATTGCAAACATACCTAGAAAATTGCCCGTCAAATATATATCAAGCAATTCATTCATGTTTGAATTTGAATCCACAGAAAAGGCCAAATTTGGATGAGATGAGGCAGCATCTTTTAAATGAACGTACAGAATACCTAGACTTTGAACAAAGATGGGAGAGTTTACGAGGTAATACTAAACACGTTCGAAGCGCCAGCTTGCAAGATCTACGAGGTAGTATCGATTCAGATTATTGGACGACTATCGTCGACGACACACCACGGCAATCGTCGTTTCGTCTCGGGCCAGGTGAACCGGTAAAAAATGTGCCACCTGTTAAAAATATTGTGCAACAGGAATCTGGCTCTGAAACCGAAGAAGAAAGTTGGAAGGGACGTATAGAGAAAGGTGTTTACACCGAAAAAGTTAAGCAAAAGTCGAAATCTGTTACCGATTTAATGGTACTTGTACATATCGATTTCGATTCTGACGCCGAGTTATCAATGGGAGCGCAAATATCGGATAAATGCGGAAAGAAAAAGTTACCTGCGACTGGTAGCGACAGCGATATTAGACATAGCACCGATATGGATGAATTTGATGAAGCTCTAAGAAAATTGCGGGATTCTCTGTCGAATAATACGTCTAGTAAGATTAAGATGTTAGATAATTCGGAAAGGCCGAAATTGCTAACGTTAACAATGGATCAGACGCAAACACCAATTTTGAGATTATCTTTAAACGATAAGGAAATTACAACTACGATCAACGATACCGCATCTATTGCAAATGTAACCGCAGAAACACGGAACGACAAACATGTGTTCAGACTTCTGGCTGAAGGAGATCCCGATTTGCCTCTCCTGCGTTATGTACCTGATGAAACTGCTCCTTGCGAATCATTAAAGCAGATTACTGAGTCTCAATGTAACAATACGTCTAAAGATGAAAACAGCGACAATAGTTGTTTTTCTAATAATTTTTCAGTTAATTATGAGACGGACGAAAGCAACATAATAGATGTTGCTCTATGGAACCATGCATTGGATTCTGCTTTAGAAAAGAAGGTACCTGGATTTCTGGATGAAAGTGAATTTAACAATTATACAGAATCATCTTCGTCTACGCAACAAAATAATGCTGTGCCAAAATTAGCTCTGAGTTCTGAGTCTACAGCAGACACGCCGCAATCCAGGAAATACTCCGCGTATAATGCTGAAGATGAATTTTCCAATGGAGAAGACACGGACATCGACAGAAAATGTTTATCGAATGAGGAAGAAGAGGACAGGAAACAATTATCTACTCCTGACGACGAGCAAAGCTCTGATTCAGGCTTTAGAGATAAAGAATCCTGTGAAGAAGAAGAGAACGTCTGTCCTTCAGCCCCCTCAACTTCTACCAACGATTCTATAGTAAATATGCCAATATGCACAGAGGAAGAACAATTGCAGATTTTATTCGAACTGGACACTATTCTTGATGCGGAATATTATGCAACGCTTCCGGGATCTGAAAGAACGGCGGAAAACTTACCTTCGATTAATCATACGGAAAGTAATCTTCTTTGTAGAGATAAGGATGAATCTGAATCTGTTTTCCCTATAAATACTATAGCTGAAACAGAATGTAATGAAATTTGTATGCCCAATATCGATTCGGTAGAAAGTAATATAATAAAGTCAGCATCGGAGAATGGATCCGAGGTGTCAGCGAAAACTTCAATTGCAATCGATGAAAAGACTGAATTAACAGATTCAAACGATTGTAACAATATTCGCCGAGGAAACGATTCATTGCAAAATTTCCGTGAACTTAATCGAGAAGTTAAACACTGTATAGAAAATGAAAGCGAAAGAGAAAATGTAATGGAAACTGTATTTGAGGATACAAATAAATTTGTAAATAACGATGAAAGTGAGAATATAATGGAGCAGAGTGAAATTGAAAGTGAAAATGATAATGAGAACGAAGCTGTAAGTAAAAACGAAGATACTATTAAAAACAAGAATGAGAATAAATACGAAAGGGAAGAAATGAATGAAAATGATGTCGAAGATGAGGATAGTTCCACAGTCAGTTTACATAGTGATAATTCTTATGTATCGTTCGACATAGAGGAAGAATTTGTAACAGCGATTCGAAATGAACTTAGAGAAAAGTTACCCCGTGCTCAGATGTCTGTTATAGAACCTTTAGAGACTCACGATGATAATAGTCCGTCTATATCTAATGACATAGACAGCAAACAATGGGACGATGATGATAGCGAAGAATCTTCTAATCAAGGTAGTGGAGGAGTGGGTATTTCAATAAGGTACCTTTTTGATTTCAAACTATTATGTACTATAATAGAGTACTAATTTGTAGCAATCATTATTCATTTATTTATTCATTGACAAAGCAACCCTCAAAGTGTATTATTATGTTTAGGTATAATATATATGGGACACCGCTGAGTCCAATACAAGAAGAACGAGAAAGTAATCTCACCTCGGAGTCTTTAATGTCAAACTCCAGAGACACCTCGATTGCATCAAAAGAATCTGTTACCTCGGATGATGTATTATTAGTCGATACTCGAACAAATCAAATGTTCTTGCTGGAAGGATTGGGGGAGAAATTGCAAGAGGAAGATGGTGACACTACTAACGAAGACCTTTCAGAGGAAGAAAATTTAGATTACAATTGTTCTGTAGTACATTCTCGCAACGATAAATCGCATATTATGATATCGAGTGGTGGAGCACCATTGCCAAGTCCAGAGGAAGAATCCAAATGGCAACAGTTGCCTTCCTCTTTTCCATTACCTTTGCCTTCACCATTGGATGATGATTTAATGTCAACTAGTTTTGGTACAGAACATGGTTGGGGTAGTCAGGATGAAGATGAAGAGGAAGAGGAGGAGGACGAAGAGGAGGAAGAAGAGGACGAAGATAATAGCTCTAGTTCTGGAGAATTTGTTTGGAAGGTATACATATTGTCAATATACTTATTGAATGTGTTAAATATGAATTTAACGTTCTCAGTATATTGTGATCTTAAATAATTTCATAGAGATACAACGAGCCACGCGTTGAACAAGTTCAAATTCGTAGTAGTTTAAGCAATAATGAAGGAACAGTAGTGGATGCTGATGTTGAAGATGAGATAGATCCAGAAGAGGGGGGAGACGAGGAGGAGGAGGAGGAGGAGTTCACACCGTCAGCTTGGAATGCAATGTTAGCACCTCATCGATCTGCATTGAGATCTCCGGATAAAACTCTAAAATCTAGTGTAAGCTTCTAATACCATTTTTATATATACATTGAATAATGAAAGAATTCGAGCATCGGAGGCAACTGCGGTAGTCTCTAACATCGCCTGCATACAAATTGTATGAAGTATTGTGATTAGTTTAAATAAATTACAATATTTTATACAATGATTTACACAGTTCATATCAGACTAAGGCGCTGCCCCTACCGTTCGAATACTTTCGTTGCTAACTGTATGTTTTAAGACAATATAAATATTTATAACTTGTTGCTTTTATGTTTGCTGCTAGGATGAATTGGTGGGTATATCATTTCTTTCAATGTAGAAGATATTTTATATTGTTTTGACATTTTCCATTTTCTTTGCTATTCTATTTGGATAATAAATACGTAATTTCGAAACATATATTTCACAGGATCAAAAGAAGAGTGTTTGGTTTAAGAAGCAACGTTATCATTGTGTCTATGAATATCCGAAGGAAACATTAACCGCCGAAACTCAAGTAGAAGCAACAACTACTTGGGAGCCAACTTCGTATAGTGGTAAAGTTATAAATACGTTAATAAATTATTTTAATAGAAATATTTATCTGTGTCCTATAAAATTTGTGTTTTATTTTAGATTGGGAGGAGATGATAGACGAACCGCGATTAGATTTATATCCTCTTGACTATGACGATGCCAATCATACTGGTATGATTTATCGTGTATTATTTTTCACGATATAGTTATATTTTTACTACGACAATTAAATGTCGCTTATGTTATAAAATGTCTCTCACAAATGTAATTCCGTTTACGATATAATCAAATTTATTCCCACTATAGGGAATGAAGAGTTTTTTGTGAGCAGTTCGAGTCGTCCGTTTCAATTTCAAACCAGTGACAGTAAGTACGTAAGTCAATTCTTCCCCGGTGCATCTACATCAGTCAACGAAGAACGAGACGAAGTGGATGGTGATAGCCAAGGAACACCACAAAATGAAATAGAATTATTAAATGATTGCTGCCAGAACCAACAATATCAATTAGGGGAATTGAGACACACTAGAGATCGTTTGAAATTAAATCTATCTACTAGTGGTGCACCTTTTGCTTGTAATAAACAAACGAAAGAGGATGATATAGAACAATCGCAGGATAAAAAAGAGATGGATGAGTTATCGCATAGTGTAGATGTTACGCACGACCAACACATGCTGTCAAACTCCTTGAATTACAATACGTTACCAACGGTGCCTCCCGAAAACAATCACGAAGGAAAGAGTCTCGATTCGACTTCTTCAACAAATGCCCGATGTGATAGCCAAGAAAGGGACAAACCTATTGAAAAGTGTAGTGTTTCGTCTCATGACTAATGTGTTTTTCAGAGAAGTTAGTAAAAAATTTTACAAGAGATAATTTAGCTGAAGTCCGTCCGAATTAATTTCGTTGCAAAAGTATAGTGATTACTCAGCGAGATTTACCATTAATAATATTGAATCTCGAATTATTGTATATAAGATGTAGCAAATGTTTATTGTGGCTAAGACTTAATCGATTGTCTATAAAGTATTGTATTAAAGCATATTAATTTTGGGTTCGTATGTATAAAGAAATTGATATAAATAGAGCTTTATTAATATTATTTTTTATATGACTAACGTCGTGGCGATTAAAAGCCTTAATTGTTAATTAAATCGTATATAATAGGCAATCGATTTCTAAGAGCTACATCAAAGCTGTTGGGTAATTTTGTTTCACATTTGTAAATATTTATTAGACATCATTCGGTACATAATTATTATCAGAGAAGTAAAGCTTACATAAGTTAATGTTACTATTTTCGTTGATAACATGTTTTCAATTACCTTTAAACGGGACATCTTTTTTGATATTCTATTACAAATTACATTAGTAGAAGAAAAAGCTCTCTACTTTAGAAATATAGCGTCAGTCAAGGGACGGTACTATAATTCAGTCTCAATTTTTAGTAAAAACTGGATAATAATTATTGCACGAATAATTTTTTTTATAAATATGTATTGTATCGTTACCTTTACTAGAACTGTGATGGGCACAAATTTGTGCACTTTTATTTCAATTAATTTGGCAAATTGAATTAGTCAAGTTACACACAGATGTCGTAGAACAGAAAACATGCTGCCGTACTTTACCACATACTATTTTTCAATATTATGGAATAATGTTTTTAAGCACATTATCATAGTCCTTTTAACAGTTTTTAATACTTAGATAATTTTCTACGGGGGAATAATATTCAGTGAATAATTACGTGAAATGCTAGTGCACAAGAAAAAAAAGAATTGTTTATTAAGAATTGTAGTATTAAATATTGAATTCACAATATACGAGTATTTATTTAAACGTGCGAATGCCAAATGCCAATGATATGTTAATTACTGTTAATCATTAATATTGTACACTTTTCACAGGATTATCTTTAAAAGTTTTCAATATTGCTACATCAAACATAAATCGTAACATAATAAATTAGATTAGAGTAAGAAAAGACAAAAAGAAAACAATATCAACATATTTCGTATTTGCACTTATATATTATTTCAACAACAGATTTGAAGTCTAAAAACATACATTCTATGATTACTATTAATACCACTGCGATTATTATGCGGTTTTGCTACCACTATGATGATGATGATTATTATTATTATTATTATTATTATGATTATTGATAATGCTAACTCTGTGCTCATTATAACACATAGGATATTAATAGAGAACAATTAATATATTGTTATACAAACCAGACATTGACCTGAGCAGAGTATTTTATTACTTCCCGAACCATTACAATATATCTACATTTAATTTAACAATTAATTTTATACATTTACATGACGATTATTTTAGTTTTACATATTTTAACACACTTCGTTAATATAATCGTGATTATGGAATACAATCGCGAATCTTTTTGTTAACATTGGCGAAAAAATAACTAAATTACTCATACTTCGGAACAGATAAATAACATTGAAAATTTTATTATAAATATTTTTGCTAACAATAATTATGTTACAGAAACGTTTGTATAATATATTACTTTATATTTATATATGACGTTGACGATTGCGCCATAAAATAATAAGTCCTTGATGATCTGCAGACGCCAGAAGAGATTCGTCGTAATTAAAAGATAAAGCGAGTATTGGTGTTGCATGACCCTGAAGTCGATTAATCTTTGCTGCTTTGCTTTTCCTAGCCGAATCTAAAAGGTGTATTGTACCATCCTCTGAACCAGTGGCTATTAAACACGTTTCCATTTGCGGGCAAAAAGTAGACCTGACAAAGTATTGCCTAAAAAGAAACAAGTTAAACTTTATCCCTCATAATTACTATTCGGACAATGAATAACTTACTTGTGCTTTATTGGGTATTTTGTCCAAAGGGATAAAGAGCCATGACTATCAACGATGTGATACAACAGTACAACATGACAAGCACTGCTCACTAAGAGCGCTGGCCATGGAGCGTCTTTCGAAAGCCAGGATCGCCAAGAAAGACTAGTGATCATTCCACCAGTTTCTTGTACTCTTCGAAGCTTCGTTAATCGGCCTGATCCCGGCTCTAATTGAAACGACATGACAATACCTCTATCGTTTCCAACCCATATCACTGAACCGCCGCTACCCTCGCAAGTTAGTGATAAAACCTAAAATAAAAAGTGTTGTTTCAAATATTCGTTGTCCAAAATTTTGCGATATCAATAACTTTGAGCTATGTTGACTATACTATTACAATTTAATATCTTTCTCTTTAAACTTGTATAATATATGCTGTCATTGAGACATAAATAATAACTAACTTTTCCACCAATTTTACAACAACCGCCTCGGGTATATATACCAGTAGATATATTTAAAATCTGTACAAATCCTTGCGAATTTCCAGCAACAACTAAATTATTATTTACAGGTATAAATCCGCAACATAAAACTTCTGCGCATTGTTGATCATTAACCACCCGTAAACACATTGCATTGTTCTCTATGTCCAAGACGTTCCAAAGTCTTATCGTGCAATCCAAAGAGGACGAAACAATAAGGTCGTTACTGATGCTCCAATCTAATGCAGTGACACCTTTCTTATGACCTTGTAATAAAGCTATTACTTTTGGCGGTGTGCAGATAGTATCGCATATAGATAATAATCCATCCAATGATGCGCAACACAGTTTCGATCTGTCATCATTAGCAAACTTAAGCATCGTTACAGGTGCGTGATGCTGATCAAAAACATGATGCACTCCGTCGAAAGCAAAGCTTTCTGCTATTGACTTTCGTTGTATGCACTGATGCCTCATTTTCTGTTCCAACTTTTCTTCATCAGTCGAATGACTGACAAAACTACTTTGATCCAAATTCTCGCCATATCGTAGGAGCAACAGCTTGGCTCTTAATTTTAAGTAATTCTCACAAATTTTTGGATCTTTACTGAACTTTTCTTTCAACAATTGATTTCTACGACGAATATAAAGCATTCCTGAAATTACGATATTTTTAATCAGCTCTAGTTACAAGGAAGAGAGAATGTAATGTTTTATAAAACATATACAAACCTAATGTGGGAAGTTTGTGCACACGCTGTGCATTATATTTAGCATCAAGAGCAAATACTTGCTGGTGCCACATAGTAACCATTTTAAATATTTCTTTAAACAAATATTATCTTGCTAAAAAAACAAATGTGAACGGTACACTGATGTTGACGTCTAACCTATTAAAGAAAATTTCTTTTACAAATGTATGAGTTAAATTTGATTAGGTTTTCAAGATATTTTTTTAATCCTTATCCTTTCCGATATTTTTCTTTCTTTCTTGTTTTGTTCATATCTCGAGGCATAAAACACATTATGACAATGTTCCTCAGTCTTAATTAATAATTGATATTCTTTATGAAAGGGAAATTTGTCAATCAATGTTTCCTCATTTATTGTATATTGAAATTCCACATGAATACAATTCAGAAAGGTATTCATATAAAAATTGATGATGACTAACTACTGCACTTCGTTTTTTGGAATTCATTAGCTTTCATTTCTGGATTCGACTAATTAAATCTGTATTTACAAATATATCGTACAACCATCTATAGCGAAGTGTGTGAAACTACTCATATTCCTGCTTTTCCTACATTCAATACGTGGCTCAACGAGATTACCATACCGACTCAGAAATTCGACACTGATTTCAGTACTCTTTGTCCATGAACACTGATCAGTTGAAGAAACATTATTTACTATAGCAGCGTTGGGCACAGGGCACAGGGCTAGGTACATCAATGACCAGAGGACATCAATTAAAGCTGGGAGTACCAGCTACCGTCTCCGATAGGTGTGAACATTATTCCATGTGCAGTTCATTTGTTATAAACAATTAAACAATTAAAATTGTTATTACGGCCGACTGCATATAGTTACAGCAACCGGGTATTTTTTCTCGCATACCTTATTCGTTTCCTTTTCCTTTGATACACCATTTATTAAAAAGGAACCGCCAGGAGCCGTGATAACAATTTTTAAAAATTTTATCGGTAATGTTGTGTGTGACATGGAAATGGTACTAGTGGCCGACAGACAGTCGATAATCATACTTGTGGCGCCATCTCGCGTTTGCGGCTATTCGAGCAGTTTCCTGCACCTCAAAAACCAACATTCTGGATTACATCGTTAATTTAAACAATTGTGTTTTTCTCAGCTCTCGCTGTGTATTTATTAACCGGACTGGTCCCAAATTAAAGCTACGGACCACAGCTATCTTCTCCAACAGTTTCAACATTATGGAATTTGTGATTTAGTAGTTGTAAACAATTAAAGAATCGGACCGAAGTTCAATTTCACCGATTTTTTCCGATCCCGTTGCTGTAATTCTAACCAGTTTACTGAAATAATTATTTTAATTGTTTATAATAAATGAACCTCACATGGAATAATGTTCGCAGCTATTGGAGATGATGGCTGATACCGCTAGCTTTAATTTATATCTGATCATTGATGTAGATCGCCGGCAAGTCGAAGTAAGTCTAGGATTCAGGTGCAACTCACTCTCCTGTCGCATTAATTGCAGTTGTAGCTTATTTGTTATAAACAATTAATTCTTTGAAGGCAATATCAACGATTATTCGATAAACAACAATTGAAAGTCATTTAACTGGTTTACACTCTTGCTGAGAGTCTAATCTTCAAATTCATAAAAAAATACGGTCTAATTACTGAAAAAATTACATTTATTCACAATGCTAATACTAACCAACAGTTCCATCTCTTCACGATTCTAGTGTTTCGTGGTCCATAAATCGACCAACTTGTCGAAAGCAAAGAAAAATGTACTTAGAAAAATGATATATGAAATTTTCTTATTTCAGCTCCAACCTTTTCCCCATAACAATTTTCATGTGGCTTCATTGTTTAAGACGCAGAATTTTTCAATTACACGTGCCTGAGACTTTAAAAGGTTTGAACCTTTTGAATCTTTTAAATAACACAATATGTATGTATATATGTCACAGGGTTCTTTTAATACATTTATTCTTAGATAGTTTATATTTATACACAGTAGTAGCTATTCTTTTAATAATTATATAATAGCAGTAATGGCGCAATGCACTTTTGCATTTTCGTTCAATAGATTAATACTTGATAAAAATACAAAAATCATTAATGTGTAATAATTGTTACAAGAACGAACCTGCTCGATTTGAATTTCACATTTCGTTTACATTTTTCCTCACGTCGGTGAATATTTTGCATCTTTCTCTCTATTTTTTAATATACATTACATTTAATATATTTGCCCCTAAGTCATTTTGAGCATACATATAAAGTGCGAAGTAGTTTAAAAAAAAATATGTATGTATATGTATAATACATATACACAGATATATATCGAAGAAAAAAAAGGTATTTGATTTTCTCGATTATTACCAATCTGATGAATGTTTATATGAGTGTATTTATATAAGTATACATATTTTGTAATGGATAAGAATATTCCAAAGATCTTTTATACAAATTTACTAACTTATTAAGATGTTTATGTAACGAACGTAAATGCTCTAAATATACTTTCGATTTTAGATGATTGGCATAAGTACTACAATATAAAGCTGGAAACGAATCGCAAACAATTATTCCTCTCCTCTTTTTATACTTGAAAAAAAAAATTAAATGAAATATTTACTTACATTCACCAATTAATCAGATAATACGCGAATTATACGTTTTTCCATAAATAAGAATGATATACAAAAAAGGAAGTCTCTTTAAAAAAAAATTAATTTCAAGCAGAAAATAAATTAATGTTAAAAACTCATTTTACAATAGTTAAATCGTAACATATTTGGCAACCATTTAAAATCATACGTATATTTGTAAAGCTTTCAATGTATAGCACAATATTCCGAAGTCCTTATTGTTACGCACTAATGTTTGGAGTTCATCCTGTAACAGCCAGGATGAACGAATAATCCGTGTCCGGGAATTATTTTGTCGTCAAAATCGATCATTCACCTCGATACCTTATGGTTACAGATTTACATTTTCTTTGTTCTTGTTAAAAGAACTATTCTACATTTTGGTCTCCCACGATTTTCAAACATATCCTCTTTCCATTATCGATGTCATTCAATTTCTTGTGTGTATATATATATATGTGTATGTATGAATGCGTGTATATGTATACGTATATATACGCACAGTTGCTAACGAGAATTTTAATTACAATTATTTACTTCTCCTTCATATCTGCGATACTCGGTATAGTTTTTCTTTTATTACGGTAAATCAATTTATTCTCAGAGTATGATACATATGCTAGGTCGTAAGGATTTCAACAGCACCTCATGAAAGCGCTTTTATTCTTTGTTTTACTTAATGGTAGGAAATATTACTTGTAGTGATCGCTATCCACAATGCAAAAATGTAAAGTATGCTTTCTAAAAAATGACTTGCATTAATTGATGTATTTACTTTTACTCCCTCTTTGTCCGATTATGTTTATGTCTGTACAATACGTGTCTAATTAGCGCAAGTAATGTAGCAGTACGAATATCGTTTTACCAGACGGAATCGACAATAACATTTTCCCCTTTTATTTATTTATAATCTAATTTAAACTGACACAAGTCACTGTAAATTCTTATCAGCAGCACTCACATCGACATGGGCTTTCTATTTTTATTGTTCTTCGAAAATTATATTAGCATCGATATTACGTAAAAAACGGAAAAGAGCGAACGGTGCATGGGCTAACTGTTATAACATGTTTTCAGCAGAAATATACTTATCCAACACTCAATACTCCGATCAACTAAAAATTTCATTTTATTTATGAATTAACAAATGTTACAATTTCAAGCAGATTTTAGAAATGAGTATGAATCAGAAGCGAGAAGTGAAATAAAAAAAATACGAAAAGAAATTGAAGAACTTACGACGTAGCCACATAAGATTATTATTTGAACTATACATCATGTGAACATGAAATAGAATGTCATAGTACGTGTATTAATTTTCTTCTATATCTGAAGAACTTCCTTACATAATTAATTCCAGGAGTGTCACTTTAAAGCTGGTTTATCATGTTTAACGATACAATCGTTTATCCAAAATTCATTTTGAAACTATAAATTTGCCACCCTTCCCCCAAAAAAGGGCAAACATTACTCTGCAAACGAAAACTTTAAAAACTCTGTCATTAAACTAAAGTATTAACTATTATCATCTAAAAGATAAATTACATGGATGATATAGAGTAATTAGTAGAATTAATACATGAATAAGGGATAAGGTAACGTACGTTTTAGATAATACATCTCTTACTCTATGAAAGGATAGTAAAAAGTTATATGTGACGTCCTGCAAAAAGCAGATGTTTGAACTCTGGTCATCTGAATTTTATTCAAGGCACCACAAGAAAATTACTGAATTCCTGCTTGTTTTGTTTTCTTTTTCTTAGCACTTTGTGGCACTGTTCAATCTGCAACGCCGCTTTCGTAAACATAAGATATATTAAATAAGTACCGTTCCCACTTTGAAACCAACATTCCTTGAAGAAATGGTACTATACGATATCTTTCTTATTTTTTTGTCTCGCTTTTTTTTGGTCTGATAGCGTTTTGTTAATAAAATATAATGTTGATAAATTCTGGTAACTAAAAGAAATGCAAGGCGACCAAATCAAATATGTATATTGTATATACATATCAGTGCGCTAAAAAAAATGCGGGACTATTAGTGCTATTAAACTTCTTTTTAAATACCAAAAGTGACAACATTATGATGATTATAACTTCATGTACCTGATGTTCCGTGGTTAAATACATATAGTAGTTGTAATTTACAGCAGTGTAGTTTTTTTTTTACGTTTCATCACGAAAGGGGTGCTTTGTTTTCATGTAAAGAAGCACTTTAGATGTTAATGGGTCAATATGCCTACCATTATACAAAAAAAAGTATCACCCTTTACAGTCGATGCAGTATATTCGCAATTGCACAGTAGTATACAGATAGGAGATCGGGAGTAAATTTAACAGTCAATTACTCTTCTAGATCATCTTTCCAAGTATTTCACACGAGAGTTAACTCACAAGTCTTGATTTTCCCCCCCTCTTCTTTTGTTTTATGCGCATTTTAATGTACTTTCAAAAGAAAGAAAAAAAAAAAAAAATATCTTGCCCCCTTTATCTTGATAAATATGTACGATCATGCATTCCATAATTTTACGTTACAAACGCTACACAGGTTCATTTTGGCACGAATCGCGCCACACGTTTGGAAGAACTATGCAATTTTTCACGCTGTATTTGACTGTTCTGTTTTTCTTTTTGCATACCACATTTCGCTCTAAGAAAAATATATTTATACATAAACATATATATTGCATTATACACACCAAAAACGTTCTAATACAATTAAAGAGTTCTATATTATTATAAGTAGAATAACATGTTTAAGGATTACTTTTTTTTATAATCCAACGTAATATCTCATGATATTATAAGAGTAAAGAAAGTTCATACGACTAATTAAAAAGGAGTCTAACGTTTCGTCTAACTAATTACTGTATCAGATTTGTATGAAAAAATATCACCGCTCCTTTGAACGCAAATCCTTTAAAAATTGCTTAATCCTTCCACATTATAAGATTCAGTTTACATTTTACATGAACTCGTGCCATTCCAAGAATCATTTAGTTTCACAAAACAAACAAAAAGAAAGAAGTCTTGTCTCGTGTCCATTGTGTCATTTCTGTCAATGTCCATATCTCAAACACCACCGTGTATCACAATGGGGAAGTTGTGTAGTTTGTCTAAAATTGTGTTTTTTTTCTCCTTTTTTTCATGCGCAGTCTAGAAGCTTTTAATTACTGCCAGTCCAGTAACTAGGACTATAACCAGGCTTTGCTTGCGCCTTGTTTTGGGAACTTGTATTGGACCTTTGGCCTGTACTACTGCCACCATCTTGATGCAGTGGTTGATGCAATTGATGAGGCATAGTCGGGATAAACAAATGCGGCGCTCCATATGCACCAGGCAAACCAGCATTTTGACTGCCAGTTAGATTAAATGGCGGAGGTGTTGCCGAGTGAAAAGTTTGTTTGTCGTAGGACTGAAATAATATAATAGTAGGATTAATTTTCGCTGACCGATTTTGTGAGATTTACAACAATTTTTATACGATTGACACTAAAACTATATTTACATTCACTTTGCTAAGCGCTGCGTGACTCTTTGCGTACATAGTGGCGCTTATATCTGTACCAGACGATCCACCAGTATTCGTATTTCCAGTAGATGTTCCGGTTTTACCAGCTTGCGTGCTGGTATAGCTGCTTCCGGCACCTTTGTATTCGGTAGAGGGACCAGCGGATGCCAAGGTATCGTAACTTGCACCACCACCGTATCCAGACCCGTAACTTCCCGGTTTAGCACTGTACGCACCACTGTTTGTGCCCGCGTTACCAGCAGTAGCTATCTGCTATAGTAAATTTTGATAAACGGAATGCGAATTCGTTTTTTAGATCGTGGTTGAAAATAAATCTTGTAAAATAATTGTAATTCAATTGACTTACAGGATAAATGGCAGGCGTTCCGTATTGAAAACCACCTGGCATTATACCACCACTGTACGCGAAGTACGCATATGTTGGAGGAAGCGCAGGATTCATCATTGGTTGTTGATGTTGCGTAGCAGTCTGCAAGCAACGTAAATATCAATTTTATGCACCTGGTGGATATCTATAAATTATCGAGTGTTTAATTAAGCGCTTATATTCTCACCTGTTGTGACATAGTAGATGGTACCGGAGAAGCATTGCTGTCGTTTCTTGCGAACCTTGCATCGCTAATACTGGTATACGCTCCTTGAACACCCTGTACTCCTTGAACACCTTGTACACCGGAGAGTGCATCTCCTCGACCCCCACCAAGACTGGTAGCAGGGCCAGTTGCCTGATAGCCCAAGGCCGCGTCATAGTAACCAGTAGTTGGCTGCAGGTTAGTCAGGAAGGCCAAACACAAAACTACATGCATACACTGTGTACTCCAAATACAAGAAGGCTAACTAATAATTAAAACTATGCGTACTAAGTTTTTTGGGACAAGGTAACATGCGGTTTGGTTGTACCTATTTCATTATTTTATGCATCACCATTAAAATTATAATCCATCAATTTTTAATGCTTTAAAAAATGTGACTACTTCAACATAAATTTTCATTTTACTTTTTTTTCATACATACGCATATCAGGAAAAATTTCTTGCTTTCAATAAAGCATCTAAAATAAGGTACAACTTAACCACTTGGAAATTATATCGTGTATCATTATACAATTTAAAGTACTTAAACAGATATGGAGCAAAAGAAATCATTAATAAGGGAAGAAAAATATATATGTATATGTGTATAAATATATATAGATATATATTTATTTATATATATGTATATATGTCAAAATAACGAGCAGCTACCAAGCATTAAGAAAATGTTTACTTCAGCATTCTTCTTACTATAGAACCATAACAGAAAATAGATTAACATGCTCCAGAGTAGGTACACCAAAAATATCACATATCCCTCTCATATGTAAATACCAATACTACTGTTCCAAAACGTGCACAGTTAATTCAATTAAACTATAAATGTTTCTTAAACGTACAATACTCTAGAAGCATCTTAATCGTACCAAGTACAAATTACTGTTATAATTAACGTAGCTTGTATTTCGATCTGTTGCATAAATGTAATGGTCGAATTAAATATTAACTGACCATGTGCGGTATTCTTTGTTGCATAAGTTGCAATTCTTCGTAACTGTACACTGGTTGCTGGAACGCGTAAGGTACTCCTTGGCCCATAATGTATTGATGACTTAACATAGGAGTCATACTACCAGCTGCACCACCACCAGTCATATTTCCAGTTCCACTGCTACCCGTTACCACACCACTCGACGTACTCTTCGGTACCGCTTCAAAAATCACATTGCAATTGATCATCCGTAGCTCGACCACGAAAAAATAAATCCGAGTTCTACATGGACGTTGTACTCCTACTTACCATTAGAATTTGTAACTTTAGTTTGCGAACTGTTTACGGATGCAGAGCTAAGACCTAACGCTGGCGCCGTGGTAGTCGCGAGGGAACTGTTGGATGTCGTCGTGTTACTATCGTACTGAGAGTCTTTTGTAGCATTACTGTTCAATTTATGATTGTGAGACGCTGTTTGGGGTTGACTTGCATAGGGGCCGTATGCACTCGCGTATACCTGTAAATGCCGTTCAATAATTATTTGATGTGATTAATTAATATGTTAAAATTTTAGACCCGGGCGTGCGATACAATACTGAGCGATTGTGTGAGCCTGGTCTATGCGATGGATATCCGAATGTTCCTTTAAAAGAGACCTTTGAAGCAATGTTCCAAAGAAACAGCACGATTCTATTATTTTTAATCACATAAAATTTCTGTTCTGTATTATAACAAAGTGCAGACAAAAGAGTAAAAGTAGCGAACATCTGTGTCACAGGAAAAAACGTTCACGATGTTCATAATACGCGTCAGGAAGGATAATAGGTACAAGATCTAATGTAACTCCACGTTAGAAAATTCTTTGTACAAACAGTAAAGTTTCACAACAACAAATATTGCTGCTTATAACTGTACCTCTGCTATAAGCAGATATAAAACAGTAGCAAATAGTAATCAGAATTTTGTGAAATTAATTTGCGGTAACAAAAAGAACCTTGTTACAAAATGCTAATCATAAGATAGTAATTACGGGACCGAACGAACACAGTTACCGGTAATCCGTACAGTCGGCCGTACCATCTGCGTTTCCAGGGTTAAATGACATACTTACAGATTGTGCTGCATTTTGGTAAGTTCCTGAAGTTTGTGTAATGGGCGAAGTAAACGTAGTGGCGGATGGTTGATAAGCTTGTGGAGTCGTTTGAAATGAAGATGATCCCTGATATCCACTTGTTTGATAGCCTGTACTGCTATTCGATACTGTGTTCGTAGCTACAGATTGTGCTTGATACTGAGATGTCGTAGCAGGTACATATCCACTCGCAGATTGATACACCTGTTTAATAACAATACACCGTGAAATAACTATTCGAAGGGATTTCAATTTTAACCCGTTTGCACTGGAAAGGATTGATACTATTATAAAGCATTATTTGATCACCTGGTTCGTGGTCGTTGGTTGATTGTAACCAGAAGCTGCAGACGCAGATGCAGATGGGGAAGCTTGACTAAATGTTGATGTATTTGATTGTGGGAAGGATGACGACGAGTTGTAACTTGCTTGCGTAACTGCTGGTGTTGCAGAATAACTATTAGCACTCGTGCCTGACGCAGTTTGGAAAGACGATTGAGCAGATTGAGCGTTTGTAGAATACGCGTTATAAGTGCTTGGGGTCGGCGTGGGTGCTTGAAATGACGATTTCTGTGTTTGGTAAGTTGTTGCTGTACCGTACGCTGGTGCATTTCCTGGCGACACTTGCGTAGTGAAGTCTTGTTTAGTTATATCTAAAGTTTGTCCCGTACTGCTACCACGAGCAGTGAATGTTTGAGCGTTTATCGGATGTTCACTAGATACAGGTAAATTGTCACTATTTGATAACTGTAAGTAATAAGATTGCTCAATAATTCTGAAGAAATATAAAGAAACAAATGTTTAATCAATTATAGCAGATGAACAGTATTATTTACCATTTGTGAAGTAGAATTAAAAGGTGTTGTTGATGACGATTGCGTCGTTTCGATATCCAAAGTGCTATTCGTATTGGCAGTGTTTACGCTATTCGCAGTAGAGGACACGTCTACACCAGGTATTGTGGCGCTGGTCGAGTTATATTTTTCATTCGCTGCTCCATCGAGTGAGCTTGAATCGCTACCAAATTCAAGTGCACCAAATTGGACATCAAGAAATCCAATGCCGCTGTTAACAGCGTCTCCAGGCATTTCTACAGCGCTTGATGGTATTTTGGATGGAGGAGGCACCCTTGGACGTTGTTTCGTTTGCCTCTGGGGCTAATATGTTGAAAACAGACAAATTTATTTAATGGTAAATGTTATTTTTATACTGCAAAAGACATTATTTCATTTGATACCAAAATAGTACGTACGAATATTACTTAATTACCTGACTGGATATGGATGCGGAGAACGTAGCTTGACCAGCGGCTTTTAAATTTTCACTTGTCTGTTGGGTAAGTTGTGTTAAATACTGTGTCTGCGCAGCTGTTAAAACGCCGCCACTAATAGCATTCGGTTGTTGCGACAATTGCATCGTTGGTAAACTCAATACAGGTGGTTGTTGTTGAGTTTGTTGAATCAAAGCTTGCTGTTGCATGGGTGGTATTTCTGACAACTTCGGCAATTCCTATAAGACGTACAAAATACAAAAATTTGCATTACGCGTAGTTACACATAAAAAGGCAAAATATTACATACCTCCTGTTGTAATAACGATAAATTTACATTCTGATTTGGTTGGACTGTTTGTAGATCCTGGGCCTTTGGTTCTTCCATAGGTGGTTGAGTCTCCACAACAGACGTGCTCGGTGTAAAAACCTTCGTGTCCGCCAATGAACCTGTGTATTCTTCGTTATCCCAGTCTTCTGCAGAATCCAAATTATTCCATGCATCTATTCACACAATTTTTATGTGCCGTATAAAAATTCGGTGTGCTTTACAACGACGATAACTAACATACGCGAAAAAACTCACCCATCTTTGGTTCTTGAGTAGTATGTTGTTGCTCTTCATTGCCGGTCCATGTATCAATTGATCGGTTGAAACTATGAGCTGATGGAGTAGTCGATGGATCATTTCGATTGGCAAACGTTCGTGGACCAAGTCCTCTTCCTCCTCCTCTACCTCCTCGGCCAGGTCTTCCTGGACCACCTCTCCCTCTTCTGTTACCAGAATAGCTGCCATCACGAACACCATCCTCCATGTTTCTTTCATTCTCCTTGTTTTCCCGACCGCGCCCTAAATATAAATTTATTTACACGTTTAATTTTAATACCAATATTAAGAATAATATCCATAGCATTGAATATACAAAATATTGCATACATCCACGATTATCGTGATTAGCACGACCTCGCATACGTGGAGGGCCACCACCTCGTTGATTACGCCTTTCATCCCAATCACCACCTTCGTCTTGACCACCAGAAGTATCCATATTTTGTTTCGACCCACTAGGCTGACGTGGCTTCTTTTTTTTCACTTCCCATTCTGTTTTAACCCCCTCCAAAAGATCATTTACGGCGCGATCCAAATCTCCGTCACTATCATGCAATGCCATAACAACTTCGTCTTCCGATCGTCTTGTCATATCCATGACCTGCTTTATGCGTTCTTTCAAGTCCGGATCTTCTCCGCTACCCATTCTAGTGTCGATGATTTGTGCATGCCGCATTTGAACAGTATTTGGCTAGAATTCCATAGTTTTTTAAATAAAGAATTCCTCGTGAAATAATGTGAAATATATAAAAGAAAATCTCTCTATTTTTATAACTAAAATATTATTTAATGAAATAGTCTGTCAAACAATAAAGTAATAAGCTATATCTATTGACCTGCGTTTTTTCATGTTTCGTGGAATCCGATGATTTAGTTTGGTGATGATCCGATTTTCCATGTTGTTGTGATGACTTATTTTTGTTGGTGCCCCTCCCTCCGGAGGACACCGATTTGTTGCTTGAACTCATTGCCAAGTACAATCCCACACACCTATATCACTCACCTATCACACTATGTACACTTTCTATTTACAGTCTGGAACAAAATAAAGAATTAAATGGGTACATCGAATATAATTCATTATTTTATGATGGATAAATACAACCATTATTTAGAATTTATTCTTTTTTGTTCATTACTTAAATTCTGAAAATTCTGAAATACTATTACTTTATTTATTGCATTTGTTATCATATTTAAATGTATTTAACAAAAATTGTAAATTAGCTTTTACATTAATATTATACCCAGAGCTTTATGTAACAACGAGAATAATACATATTTATGTATCATAGTTAATTGTGTTTCATTAATGTTAAGTAATACATAACACAGAAAAACAAAAGCACTTGTACTAAAGGAATTAGCCTAATTCAATAAATATACACATTTATCCATTAAAATAATGGTAAGACAAAATTTAAAATGGAAATATTACTTGGTTTATACAAAAATTAAGTACTGAAGAGTTTTTAATAATATAATTAAATATTAGACCAAAATTATAAAACCATAATGAAAACTATAAAACAAATCATGGTAAATAAATCAGTACCAGCAAAACTGAAAATGCTTAAATATCAATGCAATTCATGAAGACACCATGATCGCTAAAGATTAATATCAATGCAATATACATAGATAACACAATAAGTATAATAAATACATAAAAATATTTGAAGAAAAATAAACCCAGTAGTTATTAATATGTGTATCATCAACAACTCATTGAAACTGTATATCTGTGATTGTTATTATACACAATAACGCCTAATGAAATTGTGGAAGTTGAAGAATTAGTACGAGAATATAATATATATCTTGCACAATTGTCTTTCTTTTTGATACCCTTAAGATTATCAACTCTGATACTTTCAACACACAATTATGTATTGAGAATAACCTAAATCAGAAAACCAATTGTTATTTAAACGTATTTTTAATAATTAAATAATATGTCAAACGGACTACCTAAACACAATTGCAAGAGCATATTAGAAGAGGTACGAAACAATAAATCGGTATTGCATTTGATAGGAAGACTTCGTTGAAATATACCATTTTATTTATTTGAACTTCGAGCAGAGATGAAAAGGTTAGAATCGGCAAATGAACAATCAAACAATTTATCGAGTATTTCTTAAAATAGTCACGATCTTCCTAAAACGGTTGTCTAGAAGAAGAACAACGAATAACCAAGCGTCAGAGTGATATATAGAATGATCTATAAAAACCTTATCCAGAAATTTTTACTGAATTCCAAATAGAACATGCCGCATCTCGATGCAGAAAAGGATCATATCCATGGAAAACACCGAACAGTTTCGTAAGTTTCTCGAACGATACTGAATCCACCGTAAGGGACACGGTGTAATTGAGAGAAAGAAAAAAAAAAGATAAATTTTGACGTGCGCGATGAGGATATGACGAACGAGGATTAATCGGTCGCATCACAAAAAACACCTTGTCCGTTGCGTTGTTCGTAAGCGAGTTGCGATAATTCTTCAAACGGATGATAAAGAAATTGGCCGTGTAGAATTTGTTATACTCCTGAACCGGTACTACGACAAGTCGACGTAGAATATTTTCTGTAGACCATGTGCACGGTAGACGCCATTTCTGGTTTTGCGAGGAAGGCTTGTCAACCATCGCCGCGGTGGAGCATCGATAGATCTCAGTAAGACGATCGAGTCAAAGTATTTGCAAGTAACTCACAGTTATTATAAGCGTTGTTTGCGTACTCAAAGGACACGTCCGGAGTCAGAAACAAGCGAAATTCACGACACCTCGGCTTTTTCGGCCGTGGCGCGCGAAAAACCACGAAAAAAACAACGAATTTGCTCGTACCTGGTTAGTGCGCTCAAAACGCAGCTCGGTCACGTGACCGCGGGCCCCCCTCCCTAACTCGCCAGCACCGCCTCTATGCTTTATCAGACTCCATACGGATGACCAATGTTATACTAGAATGTGCAGGTTCGGTAACTGAACGAATCAACAATTATCTAGATGCATAAACGTCACGCGAATATGCGGCTCGTTTTCAATTCATCTAGGACCTATCCTCATATTAATTTGTTAATTGCTATTTGTTACAAATTGTTTGTAATAGTTTGTTCGCTTTGTTGTTAACTGAAAATAAATTACGTGGACTATTAAATGGCTATTAAATCCGAAAAGTATGACTCAATTTTATTTTATACAGGAGCTTATCTGTATAAATTATTTTAGCTGTGCAATTGTTAAATGCATTGCATTAATTTTGTTGCTTATGCTTGATTAAGCGTTTTACACAATGTATTTCTATGTATCGTATATCGAAACCTTGGCACATAGAATTGTATTGCTAGTGAATCATTCCTTAGCACAAAAATTCAGCAACGTTTAAACAGAATTATAGCAAATAATTTGTTATACATATATGCATATAAGTAGAAAGCAATTGTGCCAAAAACAAAGACCTATCTAAATATGAAATTATATCTAGACTGTCGATTTATTTTTCACAAAGAGTTACCATCGACTTGATTACGACTTGAGTATGGCAAACTGATTTGTATATTCAGAAATTTGATATTTGTGTTGTCCGAATATACTTGATATATGTGAATATATGTAATTCGACGATTAATAAAGCGACAATTTGTTTATTACTGGATTAGCAATATAGTTGAAAGGATAACAGGTATCAGAGACATCTGCTAAGCATTATAGCAACACGAGCGAACCATATATAAGAATGGAGAGATGTGATTAGCTTTGAAAATATCAAAAATTTTTTAAATCGTTCATTAGTATAACAAATTACAGATATAATAATGGATTCTTATATCATGCAGGTAATATTCTAGAAAATTTAGTACCATAATTATTGAACAATTTTTTATTTTGAGGTTATATTTACAATAGGTCCGGCGTTTGTGGTTGAAACAGGATGGCGATACTTTGGCGGTAAATAATACATATTTATATTGAAACTTCAAATTCTGAAACTCAAATCTTATGCAATTTCTTACATTTCAGGATTTATTGTCTCTACGACATAATCATATTTCAATACCACAAATGGGGTCTGAAGGTGCAATGACGAAAGCAATGGAACATTTATCTGCCCCTCTCGATGACTTGGTACTTTACCACTTAAAGTAACTGATTCAAATATTGACAGACTTCTATTATTACAACTATCAGAAATATTGATTGAAAATTGCATATTTATATTTGCAGAACTATTGTTGCAATGAACAAAGATGATCCATTGTCCATGTACAATTATCAAAGTTCTGCGGTTCAATCTTTAACAAAAATTCTTCAAATGCAAAAAGAAGAAAATTGGATGTTGCCTGTTATGAATATAATGTGTTTAGAATTAAGACTACTAGCGGTGTGTGCAGAAAACACTAAGAGCAATAAAAACTCGAAACCAGGAGAGATTTTGGAAAAATGTGCAGATTGTCTTATGGGATGTTTTCGAGTATGTGCTTGCGACAATCGCAGTTCGGAAGACGATACAAAAAGATGGGGAATGTTGGCACTGGTTAATCAATTACTGAAAATTTATTTTAGAATCAATAAACTGCATCTATGCAGGCCTTTAATAAGGGCGATAGAATCGTCCCCGTACAAAGCACATTTTGCATTAGCACAGCAAATAACTTATAAGTTTTTTGTGGGTCGCAAAGCAATGTTTGATAGTGATTACAAAGCTGGTGAGCAATAATCATTAGAATTTATTACAAAAAATTAATTCGCCATTTTAATTATCCGTTATTTATTTTACAGCTGATGAATACCTGACTTATGCATTTGAACATTGTCACAAACAGTCTTCGAAAAACAAAAGATTGATTTTAACATATCTTGTCCCAGTAAAAATGTTACTGGGCTATATGCCTAAACATAGTTTATTACAAAAGTATAACTTAATGGAATTCGGTGAATTAATGGAAGCTGTTAAAAAGGGAGATTTGTGTAATCTCGAAAAAGTTATGGACAAACATGAAACGTTTTTTATAGGAGCTGGAATATATTTAATTGTAGAAAAATTGAAAATAATCGCTTATAGAAATTTATTCAAGAAAGTCTATTTAGTATTGAATATACATCAGATTCCAATTCCGGATTTACTTTCGGCCCTAGAAATGCATGGAATCGATGATGTAGATATGGATGAGGTGGAATGCATTGTGGCAAACTTAATATACGAAGGAAAAATTAAGGGTTACATATCGCATCAACACAAAAAATTAGTCATCTCCAAACAGAACCCCTTTCCTCGGCTTTCCACGATACCATAAATATAACTAACCATGTATGCTGATTTCTTAAATAAATAATTTATAATTTAATAAGATCACTACTTTTTATTCAAAGCATGAATGAATCCAACAGTTATCAATACATCTATTTATTATTTGTATATACATAGAATTAGAAACGTTATATCATATTACGTATTAATATTATATAATGTGATATTACGTATTACTTTTACAGTAAAAATATGTAGAAAAAATTCATTTAAACTCGAATGTCAAGTTTGCGCCGTGCGCATCAAGCCTTGTTTGCATGATTATCGGTTGATGAAAAGGAGGTCGAACGTAAGAGAGTATGAGACGACAATCGAATGGAAGAAGTGGCAGTAGTCTTTCATATTGCTGATCAAATTATATTGTTATATTATTTAGTTATCCAAATAGTTTAGCAATAGTAATATAAACAAACCGTTTCGTTAACGCATTTGCCGATAAAAAAAATTGTTTACAAAATGTTAAGTAAAATAGTTAATATGACATACTATCGATTCATAGCCTGATTGGTTAAGCCAGTGTTCAATGCAAGTATGGCCGCCCTGCCATCACCCACGCAGGTATACTATAATTTTTATCATTTTACCGTGGTATAATATTCAATACGTAGGATTTATTGCCCCTTGGGTTACATTGAGAATTTCGTTTCTTTTAATATAACAGGAAACATCAATTGCAGCCACTCACATGTTTAGTACTTCTATACTTTCGTACTGTCGATTACTTACATACATTTCTTTGACAGCACGAAGTAATCTTTATATTAATTTCTAATAAACCGATTAGTTCTTTCCACAATCTTTATTCATTCATTTTTGTACGGAATAACTGATGATAGTTTACTGCGAAATGAATGAATTCATAGTCGAAACATTCATCCGCACATTTGTAAACGTCAGTTATAATGTGCCGCACATTTCCGACATTTAAAATTCGTACGATTTATCTGTACGTAACGCTGTTAACGCGTTAATGTATAATACGATTTACAGCATAATGCGAGTGAATATAATAAATTTATTTTTACAGGTGGCTGGAAGCCATACTGCTATATATGAAGCCTATTATAACCAGGTATACTTTTATGTTCTTTAACATAGCATTTGTATGCTTTTTCATGGATCCAAGTGATTTGCAATTAACATACTTAGACGATACGCTATAAGAATGATAAATCAAATGATATTTAAAGGTGGATCCAAACGGATATGGACAGATCGGCGCAATGGAAGCTGCGAGATTTCTTAAGAAATCCCAGCTGAGCGACGACATCCTAAGTAAAATATGGGATATGGCAGATCCACAATCGCGTGGATCCTTAGATAAATCTGGTCTTTTTGTTGCTCTTAAACTTTGTGCACTAGCACAAGCTGGGAGGGATACTAGTATGTTGAATTTAAATATGGAGTTGCCACCTCCAAGAATGGTAAGTTATTATAATATTTAATGTGCAAAGTATATTATTGTTAATTAATTTTGCATGATATTATTAAAAATTTTCAGGGCGAGATTCCTGTAATACCGCAGAAAAATATAGTAAATGTTTTGCCAGGGGTAACGCATGCTATGCCTGGAGATTGGTCTATCAAACCATCAGAAAGAGTAAAGTACGATCAACTCTTTGATAGTTTGCAACCTTCCAATGGATATATACCTGGTAACAAAGTGAAAGGTGTCCTAATGGATAGTAAACTACCTGTGGATATACTCGTGAACATTTGGGACCTTGCGGATATGGATAAAGATGGAATGTTGGATAGACATGAATTTGTTGTTGTAAGTTGCTTCCAACTATATGCAACATTTCACTTTATAATTATGGTACAGGGTTCACTTTATATAATACACTTGCATTGTTTGTTTTATGATGACAGGCTATGCACCTAGTGTACAAAGCTTTAGAAAAATATGCAATACCAAGTGTACTTCCACCAGAATTGATGCCACCTGGAAAAAGGAAAGATTCCACGGCGACTGTATCAAATTCTCCTGTACCAATGGGTGTAATGCCAACAGTTTCGCCGCCTATTCCACCGTCACATAACGTATCTACTGTAAAAAGCATGGCTGGTTTAGATACAGCAAAGGTACTTCATATTCGGTAAAATAGTAACATGAAAATTTTCAAATTATAACATAAAAATATGGAAACTATAGACGAACGTGCAGTGGGTAGTTTCATCTGAAGATCAGATAGCAGCGGAGAAACTGTTTTTGCAAGCTGATTTAGACATGGACGGATATGTCTCAGGTATTGAAATCAAAGATGTCTTCCTCCAAAGTGGACTTCCGCAGGCTGTATTAGCTGATATATGGTACATATTATTTAATTAAATGATCACAAGTAGAAGGTGAATGTAAATTCTTCTTTGTTTACGTGCATTTTTTTTTTTAGGACTCTTTGTGACATATGTCAAAATGGGAAATTAAATAAGGAACAATTCGCACTGGCTATGTGGTTAATTAAACAAAAGCTAAGGCGTATTGATCCACCTCCAACTTTAACTCCTGATATGATACCACCATCGATGCGAAAACCGTCTGATACTGTTCTGGTGAGTTTCTTGTTCCTACATTTGAAAATACCTATATTTGTTTGCGAATAATTCGCGAATCTTTCGGGCACTGTTTTATTCGAACATGCAATATAAAGTACATTCAATGTATCGTAAAACGTTTTCGCCCTTGAAATGCCTTCCAAAATACTATCATAAATACGAGAATTATTAAAATACCACCGACTATAATTGCGCTATGACTTGTTTGAAGTTCTATTTCTCCAGTTACGTTTAAGTTTATTACGCCGATAATATCATTCTTTTGCCAACAACTGTAAATGAGATTAACAGTCAAATGGAATATTATTTAATTCGTTTCGTGGTGAATATATATGTACCTATATATGTTTGTGTCCTCAAATTTTAACCATTCGAATATTATGTGCATCTGTGAATTGATATAAATCCTTCCCAGTGATTGTTCTTTAATAACAGACGGATTCACGACTTTATTACCAATTTTCCAGTTAATTGGTACATCTGTGCTTAGACTTCTGAAAATTTCCCAAAATGCATATACAATTCTCATACTTTTAGTACGTTGCTTTACCCAGGACATATAACGATTCCTTTTTTATCATATTTTTGATAAATCGTTGCGCGTATAACTGGTGGCGATGGATCGGGCACTCCTTGTACCATAGAATATATGCCAGCACTGTTATTTGCACTTTCTAACACGTTTCCTTTGTTATCACGTACTTGAAATATTATATTTTGCGGGCACATTATCTACGAAAGATTGAATCAAACTTGCATCACATAATATATTAATCTCGCGCATGGCGGACCGTAAAAGCCTATGGCTGTGTCACTCGTGATGAATGTTTTATCCAAAACATTCCAATTATAGAATTTACTAATACCTTGCAATATCGTTCCATCATTTCTGTTTTTCTATTTCTAACATCTGGAATGTTTCGAATTTCCTTCGGTAAATATTTACTTCTGCAAGGTAACTTGTTTCTAAATGTTCGCAAAACCATTTTCAGTTTATCCTTAACATTTGTAGTTTCCAATGTACTCTGTTCAACTTCTGTAACTAAATGTCTTTTTTATCCGCATTACCTTATTATTTTAAATAAAAGTAATATTTGATATAGAAGGAAGAGTATACTTTGCCGTTTATAATCTTGTAAGTGTCTTTTCCTTATTGATATGCTTCTCTTCGTAATACGTTTATCTAACGAAACGGTGCAATAACCATATCGAATTTTTTTACCAACAACATTGCACTTGGAACAGGGGGACCATTTTGTCCATGTTGTATAAATATTTATATTATAATCTGCTAAATATTTGTCGGGCACTGCATGGGGCATGTTGGGTGCTGTTGCAGGATATACAATTGTGACTCCTTCGGTGTCATTATCAATGAATACATGATAAGATACTGATAATGTATCTCCCAATTTACACCAATATTGGCCAGCTTGGTCAGTCTGCAGTAATGCTTGCATTAACTCGACATAAAGCAGAATAACATTTACTCATTTCTTTACCTTAATATTATACATAATTAATGTTCTATCCTCTGGCGAAATGAGGGTATTATCTGATTCTTCTACAAGTTTGCTTGTTTGATTATTAACGGTGCTATTGAAATACCATTCTATATTATCACTTTCGTATATCTCTATCGGAGAAATGCACATTTCGCATTTCAGTCTGAAATATGTAGTTTAATAATTTCAGTACAATAGACTCTAATATTAAAAATATTTTATCGTACATGGCCGATGACCCTTCCAATGCTTCAAGTGCTATTGGATGCATTATCTTTTCTGATTCAATCTCGTTGTACGCTTTATCTAAGCAATCATAATATTCTTTCCATACTTCTTTATGCATTTTTCTAAGCGTTTCATTTGCTCTTGGATATTCGTAATCGTTGGCTCGAAGAAGGAGCTCGCTTCCTTCGCATCAATAGCATTCCGTTAGTGCTTTAATCATAATGAAAAATACTATGAAATTTACCTTGTTGTTTGTTCAATAATTTGTTTATCTTCTTCCGAAATTCACTGTACTTTCTCCATAGATTTATTCCTACCGTAAAATTGATAGCTATGTTCAGTAAGCAGTAAAAATATAAAATCAATTTTAACTGCATTGACAATTTGTTTATCAGTGTTATATTCGCGTGAAGTTTGAAACACGACGCTGTTCGGCTGTTTTCCTTTCAATTTTTGTTTTATTTATTATTTGCATAAAACTTTATTTCTCGATTGTTGAAGTCAGGAGACCATGTCAAAAGATTGCATGCATAATTCAAATATAACGTTAGATATGTATTTGTTATCGAAAAAAGAAAAAAATTTGGATGTTGGAAATTGTGTAAAAGTTGTACAACTGCCGATAAATTATAAATCACCCGTGGATGCGTTACAAAGAGAGAGGGCAAAGAATGCTGCGCTTGTGAAACAGATACAGATAGAAGCAAAGAAAGCAAAATTAAAATCTCTCTATGGAACTGATGATCTTGGGAATATCAGACCGAAAACTCGTCGTCAATATATTAAGGAATTCATATTGAATACATTGAATGACAGTAGCTTTATTGCGATAGACTGACTTCGTAATATATAATAATATGTATATGGCAAAGTTATGGGAAACTTTTAGAAGATTATTAAACTTTCTCCATTCGGATACTAGTGGAGGAATAAATTGTTTACCTATAACATAATACTAACGATATATAAGAAGTTATATGATTATAAAAAGAGTAAATTATCTGGTAATTTGAATCGATCCTATGCATCATTTATTATTATAAGGAAGTCTATTAATAAAGGATACTTTCAAAAATATAACTCACAGCTTCATTCTATTGTATTACACGGAACATAATCATGTAACTGTAGTTATGACATTTTTTAAGTATAATATATCTTTTTTTATTTTACTTAACATATGTCTTTAAGATTTCTATATTTTATTAACTGCTTGCACTATCCTTATTTCGCATAATCTGATAACATTTTTAATGTAAAATTTATTGTTATGTTCAGGAAAATAACAATGTATGTGGTTATTCAAATCCAGAATTGGACATGATAAGTAAAGACATAGCGGAGCTTGTAAGGGAGAGACAATGTATGGAGCAAGATATAGCGCAAAAAGAAGCCGATATTAAGATAAAAAATGGCGAAATTAAAAGTCTGCAAAGTGAACTAGATACACTTGCTACCACACTAAAGCAATTAGAAAATCAGAAGGGTGAAGCACAAAAACGATTAAACGATTTAAAGGCTCAGGTAAACAATATGTTAATTTGTGCAATTAGACGACCTGCTTGTTGAATGTGCAGCTTGGCTTCTATATAAAATTAGAAACGTGTTCTTTTGCTTTTGTTAAGATGTGTAAATAACTAACTGTACTAAAAATTTGTATAATTCAGCAGTTACTGTTTGATACAATTTAAGGTTCATTCGTGTAATTTAACACTGCACCGATTTATTTTTTACTATTTTATATAATATAAAATCGTTGGCATTTGGAAAGGCATACCAAACAAATGTAAGAATTTGTTGTACGTTTAATATTTTATAATGGATTTTTCAGACAATAGCTTAACGAAATATCTTTCCTCTTATTCGGTATATTATAGAATGTTTGAAATTATTTAGATAGCTATATAATATACATTTTATTTTTATTTATCATTTTTGTTTTGCTAAATATGACCGAATTATATACATAATGTATATACATATTACATATACATATAAATATATTAATTTATTTATTTGCATATCATATGTTTATATACAATTTTTTCCAATTTCCTTTTTCGTTATATTATTGTAATTTGAAGTTATATTTTATATCAGTGGAATATTTATCAATTTCTTTATTATTTTATTTTGTAATGTGTTTAGGACTTTCGTTATGATTTTGTTTTACTATGTTTGGCTTGTAGAAGACAGAAGTAGATAAAGATTTGAGTGATGTCGAGCAGAAGATACATGAGGAACAAAAAAAGGTACATCAAAAATTTATACTTTCAATAAAAGGGCAGGTATGGGTGCTATTTATAAATTCTAATTTTTCATTTGATGAATTTTCTATTATAATTATTTAATGTCTATGATTAATGAACAAGACATAATAAACTCGATACAGCTGTATGTAATAGTAACGATAATTTTATGCTCTCATTTCTTTAAAGAAACAATTGTTGTAACGATCATTTGGTACTGAGTTATAAGTCCAAATTCTCTTATCACTGAAATATACATTTTTTAATTTATAAATCGATATATACATATATATGCGTATGTATTTTTGAAAATGCTCCACTTTTATATACACGCATAAGTAATGCTAGTGCTTTGTTGCTTGCATGGTAAAATGGATGTAGTATATAGATTGCTCTAAAAACAATGTATTTGCTTGCAACTTTTTTTTTGCGACTTCGATCTAGTATACATATTGAAATTGTATCTCGATGTTGTAAATGTGTTTTATCGCTAACATTTAATCTATTAAAGACAACGCTATACTATCACCAATTATATTTAAAGCAATTAGACCATTAAGTGTCTTCTTAAACATTCACAATTATGGTATATCTTTAATATCTTATATAAATTCACGTGTAACATCATTCGTTCGTTCCAGTGACAGTAAATGTTATAGCTAAAATTTATTACTAATTAATAACAGGTTGATAAGTTACGGCAACAAGCCGAAGAGCAAGAGTCAGTGTTGCGTGCTCAAGAAGAAGAATTGAATAGCAAGCGTCAAGAATTGGAAGGTTTACGGCAAGAAGAACAGCAATTGGAACAGCAACAAAATAAGAGCAGGGACCAATTGAACGAGCTAACGAAAAATTTACAAGACACTCAGTTGCAAATTTGTCAAGCAAAAGCAAAGATCACTCACTTGCAGGAACAGCAAAGACAAATGAGCGATGCAATTGCACTATACGACTCGGCGCTTGCAGCGGGGGATCCCACTCTTGTACCTGATACTAGTCTGCAATTTCGTCCCGAAATCGGAGATCCAGAGTATGTCCTCGATCTAACACGCACCTTCGAATGTCTATTATAATAACATTATTTACTTATTTGTATGTAAACATTTTTACAGATATGAAAAGACGCATAACGAAGGCGAGGCGAAAGAAAAGAAAGATACATTCTCTAATGGAAATGGAAGAGCAGTAGATGGATTTGAACAAGATCCGTTTGCGTCAAGCCAAGCTCAAGAAGCATTTAACTCGTCGACACCAGATCCATTTGGGAGCGCATTTCCACCACAAAATGCTACTGTAAGCATTATTCGTTTATACAGTGATCTATGATATTCGCATAAATATCTCATTAACTAATATATTTGTAATTGCAGGGAGGATTCACTTCCGATCCATTTAGCAGTGCATTTGACGATAACAATGTCGTGAAGCAAGATCCGTTTGATCCATTCGGAGATGGCAAAAGAAATGATATTAAAAACAATACTACAACAGCAGTAAGTTTACAAGTAACCAGAATTCAGGCTTATAAGGGGTGCAATTATTATTCAATAATTGTATTATTTTTTTTAGGCCACGAAGGATCCATTTGGTGATGATCCATTTGCAAATCTTCACGCACCACCACGTCCTGAGAGTCCTAGTCCTGCTCTTCCCCCGAAAAAAGCAAAACAACCACCCCCACGACCAGCACCTCCACGACCATCTCAAGGTCCTGCAGGCCCATTACGAGCAGCACCAGCACCACCAACACCTTCGCCTACGCCTGATCCCTTTGGGAATGCATTTGCAAACGCTAATTCTGATCCCTTCTCTGCTCAACAAGGAATTATGGATAACAATAATAGCAGTAGTTTTAATACATCTACTGGATTTGCAGATTTTGCAAATTTTGATTCTAAGGTATGTATTTATTTGTTTACCATTGTCTCGTAAAATGCTTTTTCTTTTATTAGCTAGTAGTACTATTGTTTTTATTTTATCTCAGCACCGTCAATAGTAAAAAAGAATTTCCTTCCTTTCTGTTTAAGTGTTCCCATAAATCGTCCTTGCCATATCCTCTCCTGCCTTCGATTTATCAATTCTTAGTACGTTATACGTTGTATTTGAAATACCTTATATTTTATATACTTCTAATCTAAAAATAATAATATATTGGCATGGCTGAAATTATAATTTTATATGGTACATAGTTTATTTGAGTCGCGCTTAAGAAAAAATAATATGAATGACCAGCAAGATAATATGTCGTTCCAATATATTCCCATGTTACTTTGTACATTTATTTGATATAAGAAAAGATTAATTATAATTTATGTTTTACGTTTAGGTAGAAGCTGCACAATTTTCTGTTTAATCATTGATCTGGCTCCTGGAGCATGCTGTCTACAAATTAATTTGTTCTCTTTTTTCCAGTATTGTATTTTCATTTTGTGATATTGCATGGCAATTTTTTCATTATTTAATTATTTATATCCAAAAGAAATATTCGAGTTGGTTCAATTGTTCTTCAACAGCATGTTTGTCTAATTGTCAGTTATATTTAGTACAGTATTGGAACATAGATACCTTAATCAGGAATATTTGAGGTGCCATAAAAGGTCAACATTTCTTTATTTATCATAAAAGAATTAAATTAGAGACTTTTCGAACAATTAAATAGTTTAAGCTAACTACTCCTGATTAACGTAAGAACATTTGAAAAGGATAAACTCGAACATTCTCTCGCTTGCGACTTGATATTTTCTAGTATTCGACAGCAGTCACGTATGGTCCAGCAGCCTGACGATAACCAGCAATTTTTGCGCTATTGTTTCTACATTTTCAGTAAACGAAAATTGACCACTGAAAAAAACCTGCTTCAGCCGGAACCAACACTGAATCGAACGGCACCACCCAGACCAACAAGCAGAACACATACAGCACCAACGGTAACTCCAAAGCTGCCGGATTTCACGGAAGATCCCTTCAGAGATTATCGATATGAAGATCCATTTAACATAGTGGATCCTTTCGCCGACGATACAGAAGATCTTAACGCGAACAAGAATGAGACAACAACAATAACAACACCAACAGGCAAACCGGATCCATTCAGTTATGGAACAGCATCGACGATCCCTCGTAAAAATTCATTCTCAAAAGGCTTCGAAACCGATTTCTCGAATACATTTTCACTGACTAACAAGAACAAAGTTGACAAGGACAATGCGAAATTTGATACTGACTTCGTGAAAGCGTTTTCAGATGACAACAGAAATATAAAGACCATGGAGTCGGATGCGTTTTCAAATACGAAAACGAAAACGATCAACATAGATGAAGCATTTTCCACTAAGAATGAAAGGTCTGGTAGAAGGCACGGACAAGATTTAGCACACAATAGATCTAAAGTAAGCTTTAACGAGAAAAAGACGAAAGGCGATGTCGGCAAAAGTTGGAACGGTAACAGTACACCTTTGACGTTAAGCGAGGAGGAGCAATTTGTATGGGCATCGCAGCAAAGCTTAAAGACAGAAGAGGAAAGGCGTAGACGTAAACAGCAAGAAGATGCGGAATTAGCTTTGGCCCTTGAACTGAGTAAGCAAGAGAAATCTGGAAAGCTGTAAAAGCTTGATCGCTAATGAAATTTATCACTCTCATTCATTTCGTTGGATTATATATATACGCGTGAATATTTTTCGGGCACAACGACTGTAACGAATATCATTATTATGAAAATCGGAACTGGAATGTTATATACGATATGTTAACTTCGTATGATTCCTAATGACTATGAGATCCGGGCTAATGAAGTTATGAAAAGAAGATTTCCCCGTGCAAACTGCAGTTACATGTAATGCTTATTTTTAATACTATTTAGCATATCATAATTGTTGTGAAACAAGAGCAGAGAATATTTAGACAAAATGGAGAAAAAGAGAAACAGACATTAGTCAACCATACAGGTATCCAAGAACTTCACATGAAGCATACTAATTATAATCAAGATGCATTTTCATATATTCAGTTTATGCATGTCTTCATCTTGGTTTTCATTCAGCACAAGATGTATTCACTTATATAAATGCATTCTTACAAACAAACTATCGACATATTAACATATTATTTAAACATAAGGTAAATTATAACAAATCGCGCGTTCCTTTCGGCACTCTGTTTTATCTACAGAGAGATCGGTCGCTTTTGTAAGAAAGGAAAAGGTAAGAATACCAAAAAAAAAGAATTAATCATTGCCTTGCAATATCGAATTCTAAAATAAGGACACTTATTATACTTGTAGCTGGTTGTACACTATCGCTAATGGTAAAATTAGCATGTATAAAAGCAAAATAGAATGGCAGATTATTGGATTGACAATAAAAAAAAAAAGTTGTGTACACGTATTCCGGGAATTCAATGTGAAAGGAATAGTAATATAAATGGTTATTCGTATTTCAGCAGATAATAGGTTCTCAGCTTTGTTGTACGAAATGCACATTAATATATATATTATGATATATATCTTGATCATAATATATATATATCATATACATCTGTACATTTGCGAATATCAGCGGATTGTAACGAATTTTTCGTTTATCTCATTTGGATTATTAAAAAAAAAAAAAAAAAACGATATTCTGTGCATGATACACGGGACTATTTATCCGCTAAAATTTACCAGAGGACATTACATGAACAATCGTCGACGTAGAGGTACTTCTGGCTACATAAACGCATATAAATTCGCTTTATGTTTAATTGAATTGTGTTGGAACAAATGAGCGAAAGTTGCGAATAGCATATGGTGGTTACTCGTTGTGTTATAATATAGTAGCATAAATGAACCGTTCCAGTAACGTTTGTGAGAATGCCGTCTTATTCAGCCTTCGGCCCTAGTACGTCCCAAAGAAATAAGGTGTTCACGTAAAGCGTAGCTCCGTGTTTGTACCCGAAGATCTTGCGTATGGAGGAATCATTGGAATCAAACACAAAGGGCCGCGTCTATCTTTACTTTTACTATTGTAATCGTGTAACTACAACGACAACGTATTACCCATGTTGTGTATATATTACTATACGTATTATTTCATCGTAAATATTACAACGATTGTGTTGCTATTGTTATATCACTATTATTATTATTCTTATTCTTATTATTACTATTATAATTATTATTATTAATACTATTGATAGTGTAGTATCTACATATATCATTAAACACCAAGCGTTGTCAATACATCATTTACCAGTGAACAGATGAAGAAAAAGAAAATAATAATTGTATGACAGTAAAAGCGTATTATATATGTTGGTCGCAAAATATGGTATTATTGTGTATCGGTATTGTTAATGTTTTGAATGTGTTTGAGGGATGATGCGTGTATACGTCACGGTGGAAAGTTAGTACCTATAGAAAGAAATGATTGATGATGTGTGTGCTAAGAACGGACTTTTCCATCTAGGATGAACCGAATGACCTAAACCCGCGCCACGTTTAGTTCGAATAAATTCAGGGCGGCCTCACCCAAAGAATCGAATTAATCTTTCGTTGTACCAACTGTATTCTGCCGATACATGCAATGATCGATATGCGCATAACATTGTTCCACGAAATTTCATTGTACTGATTTTCTCGTTTGAATACGTTCTCGCAGGAGAAATTTGCTTCCTACTATCCGCGTTGCTATGATAATAATAATAATAATAATGTTTCGCTTACGATTAATGTTCATTAATCTCATAAATTGAAATTTAGCAGTTTCCCCGTGAACTATTGGGTGGTGAATTACGTTCTTGTGTATATTATAAAGATGCTTGAGTTTCTTTTATTGTGGAAAAATATGATTAATAAATATTGTTAAGCGTGGGACGAAATTCTTTGAAATGTTTCACATTTTCAAATGAGAAGAATATTCGCGCTTTTGAAGAATGACTTTGAATTCCATTGTAAATTCTTTAACTGTAAAGTATAAGTTATATAACTCCCGTACAAGTATTTATTTAACAGTTGTATTACAAGAAAGTTGGAACAATGGAGGAGAATAAAATTCGATGAATTTATATGTTTCCCGCTCAGATGACTTCACGTTCGGTCGATTTCGTTGTACATGTCAAAACACTAATGCACTGGTACAAGTATTCTATGTATTAATATATATGTATGTATATAACAACTATAGATGCATATATATAGATATGTATAATAAATTGAAAAAAACGCATGCTCATACACAAGAAGAAAGGCAGAGTATATACTTTAAGGAAAAAAAGAGCACTACTGGATAGCGTCTTTAGAAATTGTTAGGAAAATGCGATTGCTATATGTTTAGTCCATATATAAATAGAAAATGCTATATATATATATATATATATATATATATATATATATATATATATTCTTTCTTTGTTTTTTATTATACTTGGCGGACGATGTGCGTGTACATTCATATAATTTTCAACGAACAACAATTATAACTTCTTTTTCCGAAACTCATGGAAATAAACTTCTGTTTGTTCAAATTTTAACAAAGAAATGATTAAAATTTCGTTATTCTCATGACTCAACGGGTGCCTTTATTATTATCTGAACGTACATGTTGCAATGGTCAAATTGAACTAAAATCTGATTGTATTTAAATTCGACTTGCACAAAGATCAGTGAAATGAAAAGAAGCCTCGTCCATTGAGTTCTGACAAACGAAGTTGCGCTAGAATAACGCTAGTATGTTTGAAACAATTAACGTCGTTATCGATAAGAACGTTGACAGTGCCGTCGTTACCAATGTACAGGTGTGTAAAGTTAACGCGGAAGAATTTTCAATCTTTTTCTTTTTTTTTCCACTCTTGCTACACATGGTACGCTGCTTTTACTCGATGTACACCGTACGCGACAGAGCATATTTCTTTATTTGAAACGCTGAAAACGATGGGCGTCGAATACGAAATTTATTTATATCGAACATCTATTGCACTCGCTCGCGTTGTTTCAATGTTCCCGACGAAACTTTTGTTTCTCTGTCAATCAACTCGTCTGGCATTTCATGGGATCTATGTACCTTATCAATATTCCTTGTTGTAATCGTGTTCACACAATCAATTCATTATTTGTACTATATTGTTACTTTTCTTTTCTACTGTATAAGCTTTGTGCTTTTTATATTCCCCCCGTTACTTGTACACGGTTATACATTGTTTTGCACGAGACATTGTGTTTTATCCGTATCTTCGCGATGTATAGATAACGTGTATAGTTTTATTGAAGCGATGTACAAAAGGAAAGTTATTGGGGGGGCAAGTGTGTAAAGCAACGCTGCCGAGAAGTAGTATAACATCGTTAACACTAGAACTGCCGAACCTGTCGAAATGACGATTGTCCGATTCTTTTGCTTTGAAATGTTCAAAGTCGCGTATTAAGTACCCTTTTCTTCTTTTACTCTTTTGTTACGATTGCGAACGAGATTATATTTTGCCAGCGTAGAAATACCACAACCACTTTCATAATTTGTCCAATGTATGCATGCATACAACCGAGATACGTACCAAAACCATTTAGTAATTCTAGTGTTAATGAAATGTTACACCGACATACGTGCAATGCGTACACGAATAACGAACATTAATAATAACTTAATCCATATCGAAATTGTTATGATTGACAACGCAGGACAAAACGAGTTTTCGAATAATATGTGATAAATCTGTATATGTAATGCACTTGGAACTATATGTACAATTGACCGTTCAAATTATTAATCCCCCAAATGATGCGCGGTAACGGATATCGTTTTGTATACTGTGCACTGTGCACAAAGGACGATAGTTTCTTTTTTTTTTTTTTTTTTTATTGAGAAACATGAAACGAAAGGAGAGACGCGAACTGTAGGAGTGCTCTGTTAATTTTAAGTCGACAGCTACTCGGTAGTACATATAGAGAAGAAAAGAAAAAGATATCGCGCAATCGCTTTGCTCTATGTGTAATAAGCGAAAGCACTTTTCATGCAGCGTACGTTATTAATTATACGTTATATACGAAAATGTATGTATTCTCGGTAAGGGAGAAAAAAAGAAATGAAGAAAACTTCTCAGAGAGACTGAACGTCGTTAGAAGGAGCGTCCTCCGAGAGACGGGGTTTCGATTATGGTCGAAGGTTTCCTTATATACGATCTTTGTAATTATCCAGAATGCCTCGAAAGAGATATTTATGATGTTCCCTCTATGAGTGTTTCATTAGATTTCGACTAATTTCGTTGATCAAATCTCTCGTCGAATCGCTAGTTTATTAAACGACACGGCAGAAATGTAAAAAGCTTGAACAAGATGTTGCATCACTTATTAATTAAGAGTAGCGATTTAAAAGGAAGGGAGAAAATCACCTTTCGTGGCGAACTCAACTCTCGAAGTAACATTTTCCGTTGAAAACGTTCGTTCGAGTGTTCCTTGAAGAAAATCGTCCCAATCAAGGATACGAGTAAAAAGAGAAAAGTTCGTGAAATCTCGCGGTTGCCTATTGCGGATGAACGAAATCTAATTGATGGGATTTTTCGTGCTTATTCTTTAACATCGAAAAGAGGAAATTCTGTTGCACGTGTGTACACGTAGGCGATCCGCGCACGCCAATTTTTTTCTGTTTCTTATTCGTCATGTACCGCGACAGCAGATGCTGAAATTATGCTATTATCATACCCGTGTGTATACTGGAGTTTCCGGATGTTGAAGCTCAATTGAAATTGTGTCGCACGAAGCGATACTGTTTAACGAGAATTGAAAGGGAAAAAAGAACTATTAAACAGAAAAATGACGAAGCAATTGTTTGCACAGTGATGCGAAAAATTTTGTTCGCTATTCTCGTTGGATTGATTCGATAGTAAATTACAGTTTCTACGAAAGGTATTATGTTCCTTTTTTTTTTTGTTAGTTATACTGTAGCCGAATTTTAATAATTTATAATTAATACGTTCTATGCCAATGTACATCACCGATAGCCCATGGAATTTATCGAAAACGTAACGTAACTTTTCTGATAATATTAAACGTGAAAAAAGGATCTAGAACGGGACAGGATTATACAAAATGGAATAGATCGATAATTTTTCTCGTTTCTCCAGACATTTTGTATATGATTGAAAGGTGATATTCGAAATTAAAAAAATGTCTCATGGCACCGAATGTGTTAAAGTATATCTTTGCTCAACGTTTATGTATCCTCTAAGTAAGCCGTATCCTTTAGCATTTCGTGAAATGTATCAAGCGAATATTGTTAGTTTTCTTTTTAGTTTCTGTGCTGCAATTTGACGAATCGATTGAAATTGAAATTATTCGAGTCGTATTGATGTAGGATTGAAATTTTTTTATCAGGTGTCTGCCAAGATACTAACCCTTTGACTGCGGCGGGTTCTATAATAATAACGAAGTAAATATAACGTATATACGTTTTTCACAGTGAAAGGGTTAATTAATAATTATCATTCGTTGATGCTAATGTCAATGATATATCGACGCAATTCACATGCGAATACAATTAACGATAGTATACCAAATGTCATTTGTAACTCGAATATTTCGTGAATATATTTACGGGAACTGCGTTTCGTTTGAATAAGAGAAAAGCTTCCCTCGAAAGCGGCATAGATTCATCCGTCATTATTTCTCGAACTTGCTTCGTGTCACCGATTTTTATTCATTTGTGATACGTTCCACTTATACTTTTGCAAATGTCCAACCACCGAATTGATACTTTGTAATTAAACATATGTATTTGGAACTGGATAAGAAATAATACTCAAAGTTCGAATTAACTTTTTCGAATATCGGATATAGACGCTTGTATCCTCTGCGGTTGTCTTTTTTTAATGTTGACGAAATAGCGAGTTTATACGCTGTACGTTCTTTTGTTAAACGTGACCCGGTCACGTAATTCAACAAATAGATATATTGTGTACCGATGTTACAAGTCCTTATAGGCAAATACGTATATGTATAGCAAATCGTTGTTTTATTGTAATACAACCCCTTGTACATAATAAGTTTAAATATACAAATATCTGGTTCACCACTGTGTCCCTTCATTTTTGTATTACCTTGCCCCTCTCATTTTATATTCAGTACACGTAGTAGAATTTGTAACAAAAGTAATATTAAAATTTGTATAAAATTTACCGAATAAGCTGAATATAAAATGAAGTATGTAGAATAGGTATACATAATAATTAATTACACAATTGTTCTAAATTAAAGTTACGCGCTAATAGTTACAAAGTATTTTTATACACCAATTTATAAAATTGTATTTTTATAAACCAATTTATAAAAATTGTATTTTTATAAAGCAATTTATAAAAATTTATTCTTTCTTCTCTTCTGACTTTATCCAAAGAACCTGCGCAAACAAAAAATATATTAGTAAGTGTGTAACAGGAGAGCACGAGATATGAACGTTTTAATTTAATTTGATTTGATGAGGTTATAGCAACGGGATATATTTTCCCCTTTCCTTTCATCTGAGACCTACTACATCAAGAATAAACCATCAGGAACCGAGAAATAAAATTTATAATTAACATCGCTTATTATAAGATGCCGGTAACGTTGTCAGTGACATGGATATGATACTGGGGCTCTGGAGACAGTCGATCATCAGACATGTGGCGCCATCTCGCGTTTGCGGCTTTTTGAGCACTTTACCGCGCCTACAAAACCGATTTTCTGGATTACATCGTTAATTTAAATAATTGCGGTTTGGGCCACTGCAATTATCTCGACTTCTGGAAACGCTAGATCAATTATTGGATGCTTATAATGCATCGTAAAGAATACTACACGATTATGAACGATTTATGAATGCTACTTGGTCAGTACTGTCACTTAAACCGGACACATTGTATAGTAACGGAGGAACATAAAAATTCGGTTGAGAACGAAAAGCAGCACTTCAGAAAACATTTTACAGTTGAACCATTTAATTTCCCACGTTTGAAGCATTTTGGCTCCGAAAGGAGCCGATAACACGCAGAACGTGGAGAATACTATGTATTTATCTTCTTATCTATCACTAAATTAATAAATAATATTTATATATTAATCTTTGTTCGTTATCCTGTAGCATTATATTCTTACTCTCTCCTCTGCTGTGCATAATTTACAAGAAACAAATTATATTAGTAATATTTTTTATCTTGAACTATTATAAATCTGGACAGCTTTGGCGCCCTCACTCATAGCATATTTCGCCAATTCGCCAGGTAATGTTAATGTTACTGCCGTCTGCACATCTCGCGAAGTTAATGTACGTTGCTTGCTCTGCAAGACCAATTTGGCTGCCTCGCTTGCCAGGCGTTCGAATATATCATTTAAGAAACTATTCATGATGTCCATAGCTCTACTCGATATTGCATTGGTGGGATGAATTACTTTCATAATTTTATAAATATATATGGAAAATGTCTCCCGTCGTTTCTTCCTCTTTTTAAGATCCGTAAACACCGTCTTGGCGTGAGGCCCTAATTTTGTTCTCTTTTCCTTTTCCATTTTCCTTTCCTTTTCCTTTGTAGAAATTCGACGCAAGACTGAAAGATCGGAACACTTGATGCTATCACTGCCTGATGTGGTCTTAATCTGTTTAAGGACGGCGAATTATGCATTTATATACTAAGAATGGTAAACGGTTTACTGTCTAACATGAAGTTCAAATCTTGTTTATCATTTTCAATGTCCCAGGGCACGGCCGACTAACATGTACAAGCGGGCCCCAGGTGATTCCTTATTATAAAATAAGAACAAAATATGGAATCAAATTTTTGCATTTAAGACTTAGCTTTTGAGAAAATCGAGTTGCCACATCTATGGAAAGGGAGACAATCAGTTTCAGCAATTTTGTAATTAATAAAATAAAATGTTGTTCCTTAAAAGTCCTCTGTGTATTTTTTCTTGAACTCTGTAACTTTTGAATGCTGTGTACACATTGTTTACAAACGACACGCGTTATACGTTGCTCGATGAATCGTAACTTAGCTGTAACAGCATACGTACGCAGCGGATAATCAAATTCGAATTTGTCAATATTTTATTCTTATTTTTTCGCCCCGTACCCGCTTGTACATGACAGTTTCATATATGTCCTATACAACAGCAGTTAAATTGTATTATTTTTCAGTTGAGAACAGTAAGATTTATTCTTGATTCCAGAAGGCTTTTCAAAGGCGAGCATCTCTTTCTTTATTTCATTCTGTCTGTTATTAAGTTATTGATACACAATTACAATACTAAGCCTAGGTTGATAAGTCTAAAAAGAAAAGGCACATGAAATTGTAAGGTGGAGTGTACTTACATTTGCAAATATTCGATGCTGAATGCATGAAACGTTTTTATTCTAACACGTAAACTGCACAATGAAGTATAACGATATTAGTACACGTGGCATTTATTATGGAATCAAACATGATATAATGTTATAGAAAATATTTGAGCACTTGCAGTTTCTTTGTATTTACATCTTATATTAGCTCTTGACAAGATTGCTTTCACGGTATAAGTTGATTCGTCGTATCTTAATTTGCAATGATTTATACAATTTTTATAAAAATGTTGTTGTGTTATAAAAACAATAGAAATTTCTTCTCCTTTTTACATACGATTTAGAACACTTTGAATTGATCTAAGTTTTGTTATTAATTCTTGTCCATCAGACTTGCTGTACAAAGTAGTCAAACACTTGGAAATCACGTCATGACATTTCGTTATTATCTTTCGTCTGTAATTCAAAGGAATACTTAGCAATTATCTAATATAACTTTCGATGGTTTTATTAAAGATTCTTACCTGATGAAATTATTAGTGACGTTCGAATGCGATATAAAGTAATTAACCAAATTTGCCGTCGATTCGATAAGATGAAATTCGTTTCCTTCATTCAACCAAGTTCGCGTGTCTCTGCCAATCATTCTGAAAGAAAAACATCATATAAATAATATATTATATAATATATTATAAATAATAATATATAATATGTTATTAGAAAATAATTTCTAATAACGTAGAATAATTTTAATGTGCCGTGTACAGACATCGTACTAACTTGTAAATATCTAAAAGATCTTCCATCGATACTCCTAACTGCAAAAACCCAGATATGATTCCAGTATTCGATACGTTTAATTTACATGCTTTTATCTCTAATTGCTTTATTAAGAAGTCTGAAAAATATAAAAAAAATACTGTGTTATAATACCATTGCGCATTGCAAAATTTATATCGGGTTGTAGTAGTAAGTAAATATTGATATTACCAACTGGGAAACAGTGCGGTGATCCTGAATACTCCTGACCCAGAGATATAATTTTGCTCATTAAAATAGCCATTTTATCTTCTGCGGTTGATGCATCTTTTAATTCTGTAAAAATATATTGCCCAATTGTGAATGAAAATTTGGTTCTTTGTCTCGCATAAAGTAGATCGTATAATACGAATACCGTTGTTTATAATATTAGTCCAAATTTCTTGGATCAGCATTGCATCTTGGTGACCAGAACAATGAATTATAGCTAACTTGCATTCCCATAATTGTAACGGATCCGCATATTTCTCGTATAACTACAATTAATATTAGAAATCAGCTGTGTAACTTATCAATTAATGTCTCCAATTGATAATGGAAAGATTGAAACCTGCCTTCGTAATATCAAGCAGCGAAGAATTTAATGCTCTGAACGCTTCTTCGGTAAGTTGATCGGTTAAATGTCGCTTGCAGATCGTATCTAATATCTGTAAAACATAAATGTATATCTTTTGTGCTTTAAGTAAAATTTTGGCTCTAGCTGTATTATTATAACTGTTTACCTGTTGCTGTATTCTCGCAACTTCTACGTTATCTTCTAACTCGCGCAAAAAAATACCAAGATACGGAGCGTAACCAGCTTGATCGCTTCGCATACAGACTACCGCCCGAGCTAAATATTCAACTCTCTGCGATAATGGTATACTTGATCTGTATTTAAAAAAATAGAAACATTTCGATTCAGCGAACAAATCAGTCTAAATTCGATAAATAATATACAGTGTTGTACCATTTATACGTACTCTTTGGTTGCCATAGAGTCCAAAATCTTAGCCGCTGCTGCATGATTTTTATTCTTTTCGTAAAACTGCCAAAGTAAGTCTGGTTCATGGATACGTGTAAGATAAGCTTCTAAAGAAGGTGCTGCAAGAGCAACGAGTTCTCCGTGAAGCCTTCTTTCTATCATCCAAGCATATACCAAACCATGGAGAATTTCGCACGTAGAATGTAACGCATTATGTACAATGTCATGCAACTAAACATGTGAACATTAATAAGAGTGTCGAAAAAATATTTCAAAAGTATTCCATTAAAACAAATAAAAAAAAAAGGGAAGAGAATTAAATGTGTCTTACTATCTTTTTTGCTGGAGTTACAGGCGCAGTTGAAGTATTTTGTGTCGGAGGTCCAGGTTTGCTAGGTATAGTGGGTGTCAATGGATTTGACATGCTTTGATTATACAGATGATCCAGTAGCGTAATGAATTCTTTATAAATTTCTAATCTAAATTTTACAGATAGAATAATGTGTAAACATGTCCCCGATTCGATGTTGAACGTTGTGTATCATATAATATTATAATCAGTACCTTTTCATGAGAGCAAATCGTCCTTCCTGATCTTCGATGGGTTCATTGTTTTTGTAATAATGTAAGGCAGCGTTGTTTGGATCTACCCTCTCCGCACAGCAGAGACATAATTCTAATACACCCGAATAAAATTGGCAAGCAACGAATTGCTGACAAACTGCACTTAAATTTAATCTGGGAGCAACCTCCTTGCAAAGCTGTGAATATGAATATAAAGTGATGCCACTAAAATTACGAAAATTAAATTGCACACCATTCAAATGCTATCGGATATTTACCTTCAATGCGGATTGCACGTAACATTCTTTCTCTTCTGGATTCGTACAGTTTTTTGCTTTCAGAATTATTTCGTTCGCCTAAAAATTGCAGAAATATCAACATTATAAGGACTATCTTGATTTCGAACAAGAATCTTGAAGTTTAAGGCTGTTTATAGTGTGCGTACCTTAGAACAGACAGCATCTTCACTTCTGTATAAATTTGGACAAACTTCTCGTAGTCTCTGACTAACAGCATCAACAGAGGCATTGTCTCCAAGATAACTGCAAGATTTATCAAAATTATTTAGAAATAATTGCAAACTTTCTTTAATCGACTTACCTATCTATAAGGTATATGATAAGTAATGAAGAAATTTCATGTCCAATTAAGATTAAGTCACGAAACGTTGCCGTCGAAAATTGATTGATTTGATCCTGCAAATTAGTACAGGGATCAGTACAGAGATATTAATTATTATGTAAGAATAAAAAATATCACATAATACGGTGCAATAAATTGATAAAAAATTTCACCTTTGACAAACAGTTCACAATATTATTTAAATGATTTTCACACAGAATCTTCCAGAGTTCTAAGACTTCGCATGCATGAGTAATAAAAATTTTCAATGCAGCTAAGGAATTTCTTTCTTCGACTATCGGTTCTTGGTAATGACTAGATATAGTTGTTTCAAATCCGTCAGCCATAGTCTTGGTAGCATTAGGTCTGAAAATCAACAAACAGTAATTTAAACGAAATTTCATGATTTATATACTATGATTAAAACAGTTTTCAGAATACATACTGTTTCGTAATGTGGGTATTTTTATTGAGGAATGATTTTAGTGCTTGAAGCAAGCTCAAAATCCAACTAACTTGCCTTGTTGAAATAGTACTAGAAATCTAAAAAAGATTTTAAAAATAAAACAATTGCATACAAAACCAATTAATATCGAGAAACAATTATAGTAATTTCACTTACCTGCGTTTTGTTGTTTATAACTTCTTGCTTAATACATCGCATACTCCATATTGGTCGAAGTATTCTTCCTACGTATAAATATAAGCCATTGTGCTTTGCTGAAAATTGTTGCGGCGATATGTCTGTCATCAATGGCTCCGTATTGGCCCCGTCCATGTACGGCGCATGAGGCCTGAATCCTCGAAATCTTAAATCATAATTTGGAACTCTCGGTGTTGATGTACGAATATCCACTGTTGACAATAATAAGTTCCATTGAAATATTTATTAAGAAAGAATTATATAAAAACGACCGAACTAATGTAATACCTGTAAAGTTGCCATGTACGTCAATACCAGGCCCAACGTTTGTCATTCGTTGACTACCGTACAAAAAGAAGGCTCTCGTTGCCCATTCTGCTAACTGCACATTACAATCACCTATCACTTACAGCTCTTTATTTAACAATCTATAAAATTTATCTGATATGTTCATTGATAAATATCGTACTAAATGAATTTTAGTCTGGATTTAGTATCCGCTCCATTACATTCATAGTTAGATATGTACTAGAAACAGAATAAATTTTTGTAAAAACGTTCGTACTGTACCTCAGCGTTTTGAGAACTTTCAAGTGTGGCTAAAATAAGGCAAGTTGCACACGCTTGTTCTAAAGATTGTGACTGGAAATATGCGCGAACCGCTTCAGTATCGGGACCACGTTGCTCCAGAAGAAGTTGTTTTAAGATATCCATCGGGCGAACTTGCACGAAAATTATAGCACCCTGTAATTATAAAAATGAATCACTTATAAATTGATGCATTTGATAGATTTACAAGCATCGCGATTAATTACATACCTGAGATGTCAAAAATATAAATTTTCGTGGCGCTTCCATATGTTGCCTTACAAGAAGGGGTGGTTCTTCTTGAGAGATACTTAGTTTCTCAATACGTATGGCCGGTTCAACAAGAATTTCTGCCATCGCCCATACCGGACTGTCGAGCGATAAAGTGCCTTGCGTTTCGGCTAAATAATTCGTGAATGGGTAAGCATCGTTACTCAAACATAAAGCAGTTTCCGTATCTCCACCACAAACGAGAATTAATGTTCCTGCAAAAAAAAGTACATCGTAATAAGGAAGAAATTTTTATATTTAATATGTAGTGAATGAATAAGCAGTCGTTGTATATATTGTGTGTCCAATACGATCGGAGTCAAACTTACACCCGGTGTTAATGAAGCCAAGTGTATGAACAAATTTTATTACTGGGCCAAGCAAAACAGTTCGTTTATGAAAATAATACCCTTATATACCTTTTCTATAATGTGCCATCTGTACTTTTCTTGGTCTCATTACTGTAGCATTAGCTGCGTAACCTGGTGGCAATCTAACATGTATTAACTGTAGACCTTGAGGTCTGGTTGTTGGATTAGCAATTGAAGTACAACTGAAGTAGAAACGTGTTCCAGTAGCTGCAACTACAACTAAGTTTAAGTCTATTGATTCCGATTCTGTTATAGCAGATATGCTCACCAATGGTCGAAAATTGTTACTATCCAGAGTTCTAAAAGACATAATATTTATTACAATTACATGTTTCTTAATATTATCCAATAATTATAACATATTGTATATATATGTACATACTTAACAACATGAACAGCATTTTGAACTAACGAAGCTTGAGACATGGACGCGATTTTGGTAGCACCATCGTTATCTATGTCCCATACAGCGATTGTTCCCTTGTCTCCAAGTGTGTATAAAATGTTCCGAGAATCATCCACAGATATTTGTATTATCGCTTCTTCCTCTGACAAAGCTATAGTGACGAACGATGGAACTAAAAATGATAATGGTCCCTCGGAATGATTTATTTTTTTACAACGTTTTCCAAACCAGCTACTTTCTGCCTACAAACATAATATATCGTAATTGAGTATGAAGTCCGGTACTAATAAATATTGTTTCCATATTTATATCTCGTATAATCAAATTTTACCTGATAATAGATTTCATAAAGGGAACCATTCCTGCCACCAAGAAAAATTCTTCCGCTGTTAGTGTTCGCTATTGTTGTGATACCAATACCATCTGTGGCAACTGTGAAAATGGGTTCCGGTACCAGTTGCATCTCAGATGCTGCGTCTATATGAGAAAACAAGCAAATAATTGCAACAGCCATGAATAATAACATGATTTTATAGTGTTATCTAAAATAGTATTACTTTCGCTAGCCTCCGTTAATGTAACTCCAAGGATAGTTATTTCTACTGTGGTTGTCAAAATTAATAAATATTTTACATAAGACTGAAATACCCCAGCTTTGGGTTTTACCAAACCGACGCTTATGATTGTTTCATTTAATCCATCAAAATATGCAACATCAGATCTGAAAGGGTACATAATTGTTACGAATGAATGTATTATCTAAGAACATTTGATAAATACTTACTCATTTTCATACGACCAAACATATATATCACTGTCGATTGTAAGCCAAGCTTTTGAAATTTCTGTGAAGAGACCCATCATACAATGACATTGCATATCTAATCCAATATTAAGGATTTATATGGATACATAAGAAAGGAGGAAATAAAAAAAGAAGTATCTAGCCATCAAAAACATCGATGCACAATCTATCACTCAGTGTTAAAAAGGATACGATGAAAATGTTCCATTATCTCAGACGGTAGAGAAATTTTACTGTGCGCTTTCATTTGATTTATATTGGAAAAGCACATCGACATTCCATTTATATTTGGATAATCGTGGTCGTCCAGACCGCTAACCGTTGGTCCACCTACAAAATATATATTAACACTAGAGAGCTTCAATTATAATAAAATGTGAAAAGTAAATTAACAAATAATTATTTACCTTGTACATTGTATCGCATTAGTTTACTTAAAGAAGGAAAATTACTGTCTATTGTAATATGCGTGTCGACCACTTTCCCTGCCATTTCTAAGGCGTCTAAGTGTATTTTAAGCGGTTCCATTTCAGTGAGAGTCATGTTTGTATGGCACGGGGAAAAATTAAATATTAAAGACACTCAGAACTAAATCGAGAAAAACACAGAAATAAGTAAACGATAAAAATATCGAAAACGTTTAATGTTAATTGCCAGCTAAGATTTTCTATTCTATGTATAAGAATTAAACTTCTGACACTTTGATACGGCAATTTGCTCGGTGAAACACCGTACTTAGAGGTTAGGTTTGTTTACATGCTTAAAGCCCGAAACGAAATTGAAAGTGATACGATAATGAAATCATTCATAAAAGCACAAATCGACGTGGAAAATAAAAATACATTTATCTTGGTTAAGAAACACTTACTACTATTTCTTCAAATGGTTTATATATCTCCGATGACACTATACGTTTCACGAGGTTTGTGCCGCTCGCGCCATACAGGCAAATTTTAAGTTACATCGCCGTATAAATCGTAGCGCATGCGCTAAACCGTGGAATCTGATTGGTGCCAATTTATCTGAACAATAAGATCGATAAATATACATATATATATACGTATATTTAAATTCAAATTGAATCGCATTTTGGGCCAAACAAAATTCACACTTATAACGTGAATAAATGCGACATGTAATAAAAATTAATACCATACAAAAATATCCGTTTCGTAGATATTAATATTTTTCAAATCACTAAATACAATGAAAATTGTTTCATCATTAATACTCCTTCCCTTATTTGTTATTCAGTTAATGTTTCTTACTTCGACCGGTAAAAAAATACTTTTTACAACCGACAATGTAACATTATTTATTTAAGCGCATTCATTACAGGCGACGTGTCGAATGCAATGCAAAATCTTTATTGCGACCTTGGGTTAAAAAATGATTATTCCTGTCCTATTGACGGCAGCTGGATATCTTGGAGCCCTTGGGGACCTTGTACTGGGAAGTGTGGATTCAAAGGAAAAAGAATGAGACGACGTACTTGTAACAATCCTCCACCTTCGAATTATGGTGCACCGTGCATTGGTCCCAATCATCAAATTGAAAGTTGCCAAATCATAGGTATGATTTAGAAAAAGAAACCAAGCTGAAGCAATTTAACAGTTTTACGAATAAGTTACATTTCACGCAATCTTGGTTAACATTTATAGGGTGCACAATGAAAGATTACGAAAAAGTTGTAAATACTCACCCTGTGCGTAGAGGGGAGCTGAAAATTGTAAAAGATATTCACAAGAACATTCCTGCGTTGATTGAATTGTGTTTCCTTGTAGACTGTACATTTTCCATTGTAGAAAAGATCCTTGGAAACAATGCGGTAATGAACTGCAATTTGTAATTGCTTAATTCAATTTTCTGAATTATATACACTTTGCATATAACTTCTACAAAGATGGTCTATTGGAACGCTATGAACTGCGTTAAATACGATGTTGGATGTCCAAGTAAAGATACAAATCATATTCAAATGAATAGCTTTAGGAATTTGTGTATATAACATAACATTCTTCTAGGTCAAGGTGGTTGGAGCCCTTGGGGAGCTTGGTCGACGTGTACTGCGATTTGTGGCAGGGCTAAAAAGTATCGTACACGAGTTTGTAACAGTCCAGTACCTTCAAATTCCAAATTGAAGTGCGACAATTCAGCACTCGAAATGAAAAGCTGTATAGGTGTTAATTGCAAAAAACATTTAAGTACGTTTACTATCTTGTTCATCCTAGCGTACAATACTAATTGTATATCTTCGTTATGGTTTTAATAGATGGTACTTGGAGTAACTGGAGTAGCTGGGGTGCATGCAGCGTAGACTGCGGTAGTGGAATTCAGAGAAGAAAACGTTCATGCTCAGAAATGCAAAGCCCCCAAGGAACATCTTGTAAAGGCTCATCTAAGGAGATAAGGAGTTGTGCAATCAATAGCTGTTCCAGTAAGAAATATTACCTTACATGGAATAGAACTTATTTATTAATATAACTTATTTATAATATTGTATTAGTAAATGGAATGTGGTCAGTGTGGACAATATGGACACCTTGCACTTCGAGTTGCGGAATTGGTACTCAATTGCGAAATCGAATGTGCAGCAATCCTTCTCCAAGTGGAAATGGTTCGTCTTGCTTTGGGTCAGCATCCGAAGTTCGTCAATGTTTTACCAAGCCGTGTATAGGTGCATTTGGAAGCTATTATTATTATTATTATTATTATTATTATTATTATTATTATTATTATTATTATTATTATTATTATTATTATTGTTATTATTGCGAGCCAGAATAGATTATTATTATAATTTCGTTCTTTTGTATAAGTTAAATCGCACGAAGTAGCACACTTTACTGAAAGAAGCACTCTTCTTTATAATGCGATTGGAGAGCCTTCGCGTTTGCTCCATATGTACATCAGATTTTTACCATTATCTCCATTTGGTGTGATTATCCACCGGTTTGAACATCATTGTAAAGGATCTGTTTGTGATTTTGTCAAATTATTCCTTCAGAATGGAAAAATAGTACTCTTATCTCAGATTACTGGTTGCTCCTTGGGTTTGATTTATGAATCCAAATTAGAAGTAAGAATCAATTTTCTGATATACATACATGTTTTTTTTCGAGTCTGAAGTAAATTTTTTTTCAGATTGGACAGTGGCACGTTGCTTTAACTGCTATATATGGAACACATGCTCTATTACGTATCGACGACGGGCCTCATAAAGTTAATACTTTTTCGTGTAGCCCAATATCATATAATTTAGATTACCCGATGAAAATAGGAGATGGATTTCAGGGTGAAATTCAAGAAGTGGCGATTAATTTTGTATCTATTCAACTCCACGTATCAAAAGTTATACACGTTAATTACGTCTCATGATTATAGTTAATTTTATATGACTAAGTAATTAAAAAAGCAACTAAAGTTCAAAGCATACCATTTAGGATAAATATGATCAGAATGCACCATACGCGGACAATAATGTGGAGTATTTAATGGGAGAAGACAACGAAGGTTTCATTTATATTGGTTTAACAAATTCAGTCCTAGTACCATGTCCAAGAAACATGGAATATTGGCATGTAATAAACAATTTTCGTTTAAGTAGATTTAAATAACCAATTATCACTTTACCAACGAGTATCTGTGTAAATGTGTTTATTTAGATTACCATAGCTTTAAAGCCAGAAGATATAAATGGTATTGTGGCAGTTCTACCCGATGATTCCTTAAACAAATATATTTTGTTGCTATTAGAAGAAGGAAGAATAAAGCTTAAATTTCATCAAGGGGCAACGTACGTCGCAATTGAAAGCACGGAGCATATTTTAGTGGGCAAATGGTTCGAAGTAGTAATCGTACAAGGGGGTAAGAATATGTACATGCAAGTTAATGGAAATGAAAAGAAATATGTGCCCTTAAATTTGGAAACAGTAACGATTACATCTGCCACTAATATATATTTAGGAGCTATATACGATGAAATGAAAGTAAGGTACTTTATTCGGTAAAACAGATGCATTGATTCTTATGTAAAATTAATATTTACTGTTTTGTAATAGGAAAAGATATATTCTACAATTGGACAGACACCACAAATGAGTTTCACTCTTGGATACCTCAATATAGATGGAAATGAAATAGACCTTCTATCGCTATCAATCTTTGAAACAACCAGTAAACGATTTTCTAGTCGAACGATTAGTATATCTGGTAGTAGAAATTAGCATAATTATCGAACCCTACAATTATATCGAAGAATATAATTTTAAATAAACTTTTTAGATTACTACGAAGAAGTACCATTATTTTTAGGTCAAGAGATTAAATTATCATGCTTCTATGATACAATCCCTTACGAAAAGGGGCATAGATATTCTAAAAAAAATGTGGTATGGTTACTTATGGATCAATTATTGGAACCTTATGGAGAAAGGTGAACATTTAAGATTTACATATTTCATATTAAGAACATCGTTTTTATAATTACTATTTCTCTGCGAAGCAGTGATTTTCATAACATAAAGGATGATGGACGCGTTAGCACTATTAATATTGCGAGCTACACAACCCGCGATTCAGTCGAAAACTTCTATTCGTGCCACATTTATCTTTATAGAAATAAGTCAGTCAAAACTTCTGGTCAAGCTCTTTTTACATTTGGTATTACCATCATCGATAAAAGTGAAGGTAAACGATAGTTGCATTGTTATTTTCTGCTTCAATTTGTCGCGTGAAATATTTGATCTATCCATTCGTTTTTGTTAGAATTTGGAAGTGCAATCTGGAAACAGTGGAGCTTTATTTGTGGATCTATAATTGCGTGTTTCGTTATTCTGATAATTTGGTGTTTATTAGAAATATTGCAGGATGTTAAAAATGGGTGAATTATAACAAAAATAATAAATTACTTCAGCAAGCTACAAATTATAAATTAAGAATAATACAAATATTTCATTATTTGTTAGATACGGTTTCTATAGACTTTCACAAATGTCTAACGAAGATCCCACATCTACCATAAACTTCGTTTTATCTAAGAGCGGAATAACTTTACTCGGTAGCGAACAAGCCGCAAACGATATTGTAACAAGAATTTTGAAAGACAACTAATTCTAATTATTATACGAGCTGTATGAGCAAGTATAACTTACATAAAAAACACATTGTGCGATTTGTAAAAAATACAAACATTAATTATCGAATTATTAAAATATCTATGTACTTTTTAGTTTTATTAGAAAATAGATTTACACAAATTTCATAAGTTTCAAATAATAACAGTAAATACAATTTTACATTCTAACAATGTATTTAAAAAGATAACATCAACGTTCTTTTCCTTTTTTTATGCCACATTAATATGAAATGATATAACTTTGGTAGAAAAATATTTAAGATGGTACGAATAAAAATCTAAAAAAAAATATATTTATACAAAGTGTCATCTTGATAACAGTGGCTGCTTATATTTATATTTCGGGAACAATGCAAAAGAAAATTCTTTTCACTTGAATTGTTTAATATAAAATGAAACAGATGACGCACGCGTCCATGCTGAAAGACAATTTATTTATTTCATACGCTCCTCATTGTTTGGATAAATTAATATCTCCATTCTGGTGTTCATTAGAAAATTATGTTCATTCAATCAATTTCCAGTTAATGCTGTTCCATTTATCAAATAAATTAAACAAACACTCTCACTAACATAGAGTTCATAACAATTTCGTGTAGTGTAAAGTGACACATGAGCACAACGAACAGAATGTATACGTACATACATTCCTATGTGGTTTAATTGAATCATCGAAACGAATATAAGTATTCAATTTACATTTTCCCAAGATTCGCCACTACTGCTGCTGGTCACGGAAGAATGTCGTGTCAGCTGAGGTAATTCAAAATGCCATTTTGCATCTTCATTTACAGTGAGTCCATTGGCTCTTTCGTAATTTAGCAACGGCGCTCTTGCTTTAATGCCTAACGTTGTAGGTCTGCTGTTGGGATTTTCGTCCAACATCATTTTTAATAAGTCAAACTAAACAAACAAATATTTCAATAAATGTATTTCGAACGAGATATAAATAGAATATTCCTTAGAAGGATAATAAATACCCATTTTCTTACCTCAGCTGGATAATCGTTACTGAAATCTTTTGGAAATATTGATTTCCTTAAATTAACGAGGGCAACTATTCTTTCCATTTCAGTAACAAATGGAATAAGTAATTCGAACAAAATTATTCCTAAGGAGTATATGTCGACTTTATAATTATAACCCTGGCCATTTATTTGTTCCGGTGACATATAAAGATGTGTACCGACATACGCGGTGTGTAAACTGCTGTTAAGAGTAACACCTTCTTTTTCGGTAGGAGGTGTATGAGCTTCGTTGTAACCCTCCGTCATTGCAGTTACGAGACCGAAATCTCCAACTTTTATTTTGTCGTCAAACGAGAAAAATATATTTGACGGCTGAAAATTATTCGTTAAATATGTCAAAATGAAAAAGTTTGTGCGAAAAGAAATGAAGAGACAATAATTATTACCAGGTATTACCTTTAAATCACGATGAATAAGCCCTTGCAAATGAACATATTCCACGGCTTCAACGATTTGTTGAAATACATTTAATACACGACGATAATCTCGCATTGTTTGATTTTTTAACCACTCTCTGAGACTTAGCCTTTGGCACAGTTGCATTTGTATATAAAGGAACATTTTTGGAGACTTGCGCATACTTGGTTTGTTATTCAAATCTAACGAGAACGATCTTTGCCGTTTTCTTTGCTCTTCTTTTTCAGAATGCTTACTATCAGTGTCTTGGAACACAATACTTTCGGAATGTGTACAATCATCTGTTTTAATTAATACCTTCTTCCCCTCGGCGTTATTCGCGTGTGATGAATTAGAACGCTCGCTACTATTGGTACTATTGGTGATATTGATAATATTGTCGTTTCGACCCGCCGATTTCGGTTTTTCAAATACGATAAATGAATCTTCGTCCCCCGACTCGTGATTCAATTCAAAAGCCTCACGGGCACTATCTATCGACAAATTATCGGTTTCAGTAACATTGATGCAAACGGAATCATTAACTTTCGTTTCTGCATGAATTACTTCGGACGTAAAATCTGAACTTGGAGATATCAATTTATTGTTCCATTGGGGATCATGTTTCGCTTGCCATCCTGCTGGTGGGCATTCTAGCCATGCGTTAAAATATCTTACAATATTTTGATGGTCCAGTTTAGCCAATGCCTTCACTTCTCGCATTACACGTTCTCTCGAAGAAGTACTATTAAACAATGAAAATCAGTTCCTTCTCATAAATTTGTATTAATATATGTATAGAGAGGGGGAGAGATAGAGAGAAATTTATTCAAATATTCAACAAACCTGTTTGGTAAACCGATTCTTTTAATAGCATAATTACAATCGTCTATTTTATTTTTTGCTTCGAATACAACCCCGTATCCACCCCTCCCTAAACAATCAACCGGTTCAAAATCAGTGAGATAACGTGATTTAAAATTGTCGATCTCGTTTTCACTGTTAGTTAACTGATTACTTTTAGTTGTTTCTATGTGCCTCTCGACGATTAATGGCTGCAATCGCATAAAAATATTACTATCTTATATTAGAAAAGAAGCTCAATTTTGCAATTCTAAAGCATATAACATTCCTTACCGGAAGCACTGCCTCTTTTGCTACTGTCGTAGCATTTAGCAGACGTTGTGTTAACATAAAATTAAGTAAAATAGCGGTTGTAATTGAGATAATTAAAACTTCCTTCCTGTTGAAAAACAAATTTTCTATTCAAAATAAATGAGCATGAAATTGTTTAGTTTTACGTACCACCAATACCACAACGAAACAATTATAATTTGAACGGGTGTGCCGTCGTCATCATCGTCGTCGCCGTCGTCGTCCTCTTCGTGAGTATTATTCGCCAGGAACTCATTTCCCTCTTTAATAACAATTGGATTTGGATCACCACGGTTACACTGTTTAGACTTATCTAATTCTAATTGATCGTTCGAGTACAGGTAAAACCCGTTTCCTAAAAAAGATTGGTATTGTGGAAAATTAATACCATTTTTTTTGCAGATGTTAATTAAAAACCTGAAATGTTGAAATTTTATTAATAGTAAAAAAAAAACTACGGTTTCTATACCATTTACATATTCCGAATTATACAAAACTGATAACGCATTGGTACTTTGTGCTTCGCTTATTTCAAGTAAAGCAGTCTCATCATTATTTTCAGTTGATGGATTTGAAAGAGATTTGGCAATGGCATTACCTGCAATATGTACGTCACACAATAATACATTACGATAAAGAATAGTAATAACATATACATATTCCAAAATACCAAACTTTCATACCTATAGCAGGATAAGGTTGCCATGGATATTTTGAATGTTGTATATATCTTGGAGAGGCTTCCAATAATTTTTGTACTTCTGCATTTTCTTGCACATATAATTGCTTGTCGTGCATACCCAAATAAATACCTGGACTAAATGAAAACTCTGTCCCCCAAGACCACTGTGTACTGTCAAATAAATTAATTTCCATCAAATTTCCATGTCCGCCGATCTTTTTGTTTCCCCCCTCGCGCCATATAGTAACAATTGGCGAATCGAACTAATAGAACAAAAATAGATTGTAATTAATCGTGTACTTAAAACATATCTCTTATCTCCGTTCGTTTATGAAAACTGACCTTATATTGCCATAACTTCGCTGCAGGATTGTTTTTATTAACAGCCCAAATCAAACCATCAGGTACAACAACTTTAATTTCAGTATCTATAGTATGAACATTATCTTTATCCTCACAGTACACATCGGCGTGGGGAGATAATACCAAGTCATGCTGTCCAACACTGAAGTTCCACCTATTCCAGTAAAAATTTGGACAATGCAATATTTATCAATGAATAGTCATCGTAAAAATTTTGTAGATTATTAAATTACTTTTCGACACCAGTGCGCGGTTCAACTGCTCTTACAGTTTGTTGGAATCGTTGGACTATAAGTACATCTTGCTCAATATGAGACTCCCCATTCGTATTATTAATACAACCATTAATTCCACATTCATATAATATTTTTCCCGTTGCACTTGAAACACCTATTACAGGGGAAATCAACATCTGTATTTCTAAAGCAAATATACAGGGTGATCCTCTGGTCAGTGGATACAAAGGCAATGCTGCCGCCTAAACACCACAATGATCGTCTTCGCTGACAAGAGAATTGCCCAGCACAATCTTTATTTTCCTAAACGCATTGCTCAAAATATTTACCATATGATTTCACTTCTCTGCCACCGGAAAATACTAAACCATCTGAATATTGAAAGGATGAATGTAATAATTGACTTGCTGATATAGGCACTGCCTCTAAATTTTCTCCATCGAATTTGTATAATCCACCATTTAAGGATGGAATTAAACGAACCCACTGTCCATTGTTATTCAACTGAAAACATAATTACGCATGAAATGCAAAAGGTCAATGGAGCAATATTGAACTGTATTTGAATATTACTTAGAAACATTTCAGTATTAATTATGATTCATCGAAATATTAAAACATTAAGTGTAAAAAATTATATCTATACTTCTCTACGATGAATACTTGACGATAACATAGGTCCTTCGTTAAAATCTAAGGTCCATTCTATCTTGCCAAAATTATTAGCGTCTAAGGCAGATATCTTTCCGTCCAATGTACTCACAAATAATAGCCTGACAAACAAAACAAATATGTAAAGTAACAAAAATAAAAACACTTTACGCACAGTAAATATTACAGTTATCAACATATAAGTTGCATAAAGTAAACAATGACTGTCGTACGAAATTTCTATCAATAAAATTAAAATCCTTTATTCATTATAATGTATCATAAACTATTACAAGACACCATAAATATCAATTCACCACTTCTATGGTTACTTCTATGGAATGTGGTTACGCAAAATAATTCGTGTTTTTTCCTTTTTCACGAATATTCATCATCACTATTTTAAATAGACAAGTGTACAATAATTATATGCTTTTATTTATTCGCTTAGTTTCGTACAAAATTTGTAAAATTATAAATATATCGAAAAGAAATGAATCGATTATTCCTTGGATCATTAATTTCGGTCTAGGAAATTGCGCCAAATGATTTTCTATCGATTACCTGCGGGATGATTTTTGCTCGCAAAACGTCAACTGTTTTATATCGCCACTATCAATCAGCGGGAATGCGAAGAAAATTATAAACAATAAATGAAAGCATAATCGCCACCATAAATGTGTAACGGACATTTTTTACGAGCTAAGCGATTGATTAGTTAAATACAGCATTTTGTAATGCCCGTTACGTGAGTAGCACGTACAAGCGTTTTATCGCAATATTGGATTAAAATAAATCAAACATTTCTCGTCCAACTCGCAACGACGAACCATGATAGACTGAGAAATAGTAACAAAACATAAGTTTGAGCGCCATCTAGTCTATGCTTTCTAGTCGTAGCACGGCAATTGCACATTTTGATAACGTTAAAATACTTTTCTTTTTTTATCTTCGAATTGAATTGTTTACAAGTAATAATAGAATTACAAATATTCCATCAATACGAAGGAATATTAATCTAATCTGTAACAATTCCGGAAGAAAGATTTTTTGCAATGTCACTTACATGCTCGTATTGAAAAAAATGTAAAAAAGAATGTAAATAATACAAAAATTATTATACTAATTAGTATAAATATAGAAATCGAGATAAGGTCCGAACCGTTTTTCTCTTTCGTTATTGAAGAAATTCATACATCGCATACATTATACATATGCGATGTAATGTTTAATACATTATGTAGATGATTTCTACGATTTAAAACAAAAAACATATATCGTTTGCGGCACTCGATTAATAGTAATTTTGAGAAATATTATCGATAAATAGAGATGAAACATCAGCAAGTAATAGTAAGGGATTCGAAATTGGAAGCAAAATATTATTATCATTTAAAAAGCATAATGTATCATAATTTCTTCCGGTTGCTTTCGTGCAATTATTTTAAATACTTCTGTGAGATGTCGACAGGTGACAGTGCGTGTCGACGTCGAGCAGAGACCCCTATAGTTTTCCTACGTTACTGATGATTATGGCGAAGTTTGCCAGATGAATGTGAAGTGTCTCCGTAAAGAATATCATTGACGATTTTTGTCAAATAATTTTTCTCGAGGTAAGGGCACGTGACGCATAGAAACTCTAATTACACGCTGTGACGTTGGACGAATTTTTCGACAAGGATCACTGAGAGGGAAAAAAAATAAAATAAAGCGTAACCGTTTATTTCTTCGAAATCGTGAGCCAATATCCGTTCTTTCCTCCAGCCATACCTGAAGTTACAATAATAGACTTGGCTGGAACCTGCAGCCTGATTAAATAAATAGTATTGTCTATCTCTTGAACTGCTCAACCAGCAGTAACCCAACTACCCTTCTGTCCGGCACAAATAGATCAAATCAGACGCAACGAAATTTTTTCCTGTTTTTATTAAAAGTGTTAGACACATAACCTTCTTGAGATTTTCTAGTGTGTGTGTGTGTTTTGTGAGTTTCTTTCCTTTCGTTGTGCATTGAACGAGATATCTCTTTGGAAAAGTACTTTATTTCTGTATTTAGAAATACGTCGTGCAAGAAAAAATAGTATTTTTGGTATGCATTTTTACATAACTTGTGTCCATGCTTGTGGAGACGTATTATCCCTTTTTCTTTTTTTATTGTTATTATTATTACACGAACAGAGATAATTGTATTCACGGTATAACGCGAACGAAGAGTATGATTATTTCTAAGTATGAAATTTTATTCGAAAATGTATGGTTTTGAATTTTTTGCAGTATATAAAAGCATGGAGGGTCAACAGTTTTGTTTACGATGGCACAATTTTCAAAACACGTTATTAAGTTCTCTTCCCAAATTATTGGACGGCGGTTATTTAACAGATGTCACGTTAAGTGCCGGTGGTAGACACATACACGCGCATAAAATTATACTGTCTGCTTGTAGTTACTACTTTAAAGAGTTATTTAAGGTATTCAATGTAGATTCCATGAACTGTTAAGCAATATGTTTAATTTTTTTTCTGTTGAATGGAACATAGAAGAATGATGCGCATTAATTTTTAGGATTTAAGTTCATTGCAACATCCTGTAATTGTATTGCCAGGAATGGAGTATGCAAATTTGTGTGCGCTAGTCACATTTATGTACAACGGCGAAGTGAACATTTATCAAGAACAATTACCAGCACTATTAGCTATGGCAGACACATTGCATATTCGTGGATTGGCAGATATTGCTGGGGTAAGGATGTTAATCTATGTTTCTTTCTTTCATTATTAATATTGTATAAACATATAGAGCAAAGGTCCTGTTAAACATTTTGGATTGGTAAGTTGTTTATTCTAGTTGATCGCGTTGCGAAGAATATTTTATATTATTTCCTTGGAATGTATATTCTGAACTTTGGAATCTCGCACTTCTGTCTGTTTCTTTGCCAAACTGTTCTACCAAACCTCTTCTATTAATGCTTTGTACAATAAAATGCATGGTCGCATTTTATGCATAAATCCTGTGCAATTAACTTTTCTTCAAATTCAGTACAGTGCCATAATATATGAACAGTATAGTAGTAAGTAATGCTTCAAGAATTATAATATCAAAATTGAGAAAAAGATTTTGGTTCAAAATATAAAGCCCACACAATTTTAATTTAGTTCCAAACTATAAATTTCATTATATATTTATCATATAAGGATATTCGATTATACAAGTGTTATTTATTAACATTATACATTGTTGCTTATTGCATAATATAACAAGGCAGATAATTAGGATAATTTAATGAATTTTTATTCCTAATCCGGTGAACCTTGTTTCAGTGTGAATTATAAAACAACATACATAACAAAGCATGTATTTTTTCTTCAATCGCCTTAAACATTAGCAATTCCTTGCTGGTAATTGTTATTTCCATGTAACCTACTCTCCAAGCACATGTAGAGATGTATATATATATACACATATATATGTACATACATATATATATTTACAAAATTACACTTTCACTTACGTTGATTTTACCAGTATTAATATATTTTGTTAATTAAAGTTAACAGAATATGTAGTAAGATTAGCTGGCATAATAATTCTTCATTTAATTTCATACTTATGATCTTTACTTCCTTTAATATTTTCACATATCACAAGTCTATCTATTTTTTTTTTTAAGTCAAAATTTCGTTGCCGAGAATTCTAGTAAAAAAAAAATATTAAATTTGTTTCATTGAATTTATTCATTAACTAATTGCAGTAAAAAAAACAGAACACTTTGAAAGTGATTTTTATAATACAAAATGACAAGAAAATAATTTCTCGAGCAAATCGCGTATTCGCTTTTCCCTTTAATCTTTATATTATCCTCTGATCGTGTTGTTTTGTTCAGGTCACTTAAATACATTCACTGTCGTTCCTCCAAGAAGTATCACACGAAGGAATTACCTACTACACATATTATGTTCATGCGTGCATCGAAGGAACGATAATGAATATAAACGATATCCACGAGATCAAGATCGTTGTGTGTGTTGCAACTAAATGCAAGTGGATGCATCCCATGGAACCTTTCCCCATAGAATGAGTTTACAGGTATATCTAAAATAGCTTTTTCCAAGAATCTCTACACGACTAAACTTTCAGTAGAAACATTAGAACAGTTCGGTCTTTTATATAATGTGTATTTTTGCATTAAAATAATGCTTTATATTTTAGTCAAGAGTGGCTATAACAAATGTTTAGAGTTAATGTATACATACTAAACAGTCTTATCTTTAATAAAAACGGACAAGAAGGTCAATGCATGTCTTCCACGAAGTAACAAACTATTGTAAATATGCGAACAACAAAAAGAAAAGGATTATAGAAATACATTTGTAAAGTTCGAAGATTCAGCTTCATCTTCGTAACAATTATACATACAAGAATATGTATATTAAAACATTAAGTAAAGAATGTTACGTTAAAAATCATCACAGTTACTAAATAATAATCACAGAGGCTAGGTAGAACAGAAAATTCGATATTCTCGAATATTCAATATTAGAACACGAAAAATGAATCGTAGAAAGAAGGAGACAAAATATTATAGTAACTACCTTCATTTTCAACTTTTCATTTTTGTCACTTGGTTTTTCCCTTCTCTTTTTTTTACAGAAAAATTCAAGACACGACAATGGATTGTATGTTCAACCGTCACCCATACAACTCCAAGAGAAGACGTTAGGTGAGACACCGATAAAGAAAGAAAATAAAGACAATGTCTCAGGTGGTGGAGAGTCCTTGGAAACTGTTTTAGAAACAGAGCCAGCCGACAATATAGAAGAACCCTTTAACGATAAAGAAAGTATACCGTATTGCGTGAAAACCAAACCTTATTACTCCATTAATGCAAAGTTAAATCAAAGAGAAAAAATCAGTATTCCTTCGATTACCACTTCTACTAATAAATATACTGAGAAGGCATATTCAGAAAATAGTATGGACGAGGGTACGCATATAGTAGAGGATCAAATTACTCCAATGGAAGACACGAAACCACCTCCAGTTTGGGACGCAAATTTCAAGTTTCTTACAAGCTCAGTGAGCGGTAGAACTTCGCAGAATTACAATAAATCTAGTGTCACTTGCCTTATCTGTGGAAAACAATTAAGTAACCAATACAATTTGCGAGTACACATGGAGACTCATAGTAATAGTTCGTACAGTTGTACGGCTTGTTCACACGTGTCGAGATCACGAGATGCACTTAGAAAACATGTTTCTTATAGACATCCGGTGGCCTCGCCACAAAAACGTTCACGATACAGTACACCGAAACCATAGAAATGATTTTTCTTATAGATACCTGGATTTATATCATGCCCTTGTTTTTCGGATACCTTCTGTCCAAAAGATATGCTGTGTTATTAAATTTGGCCTAAGTGCTTTATTAACTTATATAAAACAAAAAAAAACTTACAAATGAAAAATTGCAAAGTTATTGTTACGGATTTCCTGACTTTGTTCATTATTTATTGGTAGATTGTAAGTAATAGATTTTTAATCAGAGAAGGAATTTCATCGGTTTATGAAAGTATTGTTTTTTCTTTTTTTTTTTTTTATTGCGAAGTTATTAAAATGCGTTCTTATTTAAGCCATACACTCTGCGCAATTACAAGTTTACTCGCATCATCACAATTTAGTTTTGAAAAGGTCCATATAAAATTTGGTAATAAAAAAAAGGGGAAAGAATGAATTGAAAACGAAACTTCTTCCCGATTCGTATGATCCCGATGTTTTTAATTTAAAACTGAGCATTGCAGGTGAATATAAAAGTGAAATATTTTATTACACGAATGAAGTAGAAGACAATTTAATATGGAAACTTATGTACCTCATCTTTTTAAGAAATATTCAGTACTAGACTGATTAAGAGTAAGGCAAGTTGAAATAACGCCTCGATTATGTTGTTTTTAAATGTACAAATAACTTAATGAGTGATCACGTTCCTCGAAACCCTTAGTGTTCGAATTGTTACTGTTTTCTTGTTATCGTTACGCTGTTTTAATAAAGACAAAGTAGACATTTACCCCCCTTTGATTTTTTTTTTCTTTTTTTCATAATTCTTTTATAATCGCCCAGTGAAAATCGAAGAATCAAAAGACAGCCTGTATTATTCATTACGTTGTAAATATCTAAAAAATAACTGTAATATGTAAAAATGTTATTTATAATTGACGCTGCGCAAAAATGTAAAAACAATATTGTAGCAATTTTGTTTGTATATACTGTTGTGTGTTCGTTTTAAATATTTGAATATATCAAATATAAAAGATTGTAATATATATATATATATATATATAGTCTGATTCATCTTATTCGGGAATCGTATTAAAAAATAATATACAATATTTGTTGACTACAAAATAAATAAAATGCATCGAAAATTAAGCTCTTTTAAAAAGAAGGAAAAGACACATCTTTCAAAATATTAATTATATCTTTTCTATACGCCATATTTTAGTATTGCAGTCCTGTCCGACTGAGATCAATGTTTCTTCATCCAACCAAACTAGACGAGTTATTTGGCTTTGAGGATGAGCATCTGAAACGAAAATATTTTTTATGTTTAAGAACACATCCTTCTCTTTTATTCTTTCAATAACCACAGTGCAACAAAACTTTCGCCAATTATATTTACAACGAATAAGGAGATATAAGATATTTAACAGTCGGATACCGGTGCATCAGACAAGAACGCGGTGACTTTTGGGTCACTCTAAACCGCACTAAACCATGAGTGAATTGAAACTGTTCGCGTATCAGATTACACTTTAACGACGGAACGCAGTGTTTTGTTCAGGTACGCCTACGAGTACGAGCCAGAATCGACCTAGCGTCGTCATAGTACTGTTAAATGCACTTACTTTTAATGATGGTATGTTTCGCTGGATTTGTTACGCTCCAAATAATAATGGTTGTATCGAGGCTACCGCTCGCTACCATTGCTGAATTAGGACACCACGCTACGGAATTTACTCTTGCGTTATGGAAGCCCCATTCCCTATTGTGTGCAAGCTGTAAAAATATATTGCAATAATAAATTCTCAACTTACACGTCTTCGTTTATTTATAAACAATCACCTTTAAGCGAAAAAGCTCTACTCACCCTCTAAAAGTCCAACAAGCGTTTAAGAGGAGCAATTGTTACAAAAAAATTTATATCAAATGTATATACATATATAGACACGTACGCTAGCAATTATTGCTAATAGCAGATAATTATAATATCACTCGTTAAAAGCGTCAGACATAATTCATAAATTTAACTACATAGCAGCATAGGTAAAATTGAAAAGCACCTAATATTTTGTCTGCAACTTTGTACAAGCAGTATGTATAGACCAAATATGTATTTAATGATGTTTTTTTTGTATACTATGCAAAATGAATGATTTTACCTTGTACTCGGGAACTGTGTACAGAACGACTTTGCGGTTCGTATCGCACGCTACCAAATATTTGTTGTCAGGACTGTATGCGGCGTCTGTGACTGGGCCTAGATGTTCTAACTCCATTTTTGGAGATAAACTTGTACCTGACAGTGTATATATACGAACCTGAAATTATGTTATGAATTGTTGCATTATTATTTTCGTGATAACTTTCCTAAATGAAAATCGATATACAATAAACGTACCGTATTATCTGATGTAGATCCTATAGCAACATTACCATTTTCCTGATTGATTGATACACAAGATGGTTCATAATCGATGGGTACAGTTGATACAGTCCGTCCATCTTGTGTAACAGTTATCTGCAACGTGAGAGTGTTGTCAATTAAATGTGTCTATTAAATTGTAATGCAGTTACTTCATAGTGTTACCTGTCGAACGGTAGCAATCACAACTACGTCCTTGTAAATATCCAAACCACGTGGCTGAGAGTCTAACTTAACCACGGCCGTATCTGTGTACGCATTTGTATCGATTTCAACCGATCTTAAAGTATCATCGATGCCAGCTGTGTAAAGTAAATTTTTCGCGGCTTTCATCCCGTTAATTTGATTACCATGGCCATGCCCCTGGACACGATCATTCTCGCCCGTTTTTGCATTCCAATTGGTAATATATCCGTCATGAGATCCAGTATAAATTGTACTTCTATCAGGACTCAGTGTTAATACTGTTATTGGTTTATTGTGACCCTAGAAAAATATAGAAACATGTATGAAAATAAATCATGCTACGAAAGAGTATTTTTATTAATCATCAATATCCTTACCTTTATTATTCTAATGGGTTTCGTTGGATTATCAACATCAAGGTAATTAATAAATCCACTTACAGATACGGATAACAAATGATTTCCTTGCCACAAGCAACTGACCTGAAACAAAAATTTATATTGTTATATCAATTTTACTTTTGTCCTGGGTGTATTTGTGTTTTGTCTTGAAAAAAATGATGTTATTCTTTTGCGTTTTCTTAAAATACGCATCATAAAAAATATCTATGATAAAGGATATGCCGGAATGTACAAAATTGTATAACGGAACTACCGATAATAAATTCCACACATAAGTTTCATATAAGCGACACAGAAACATTGACGTGTTAAAAACACAAATACCCCTTTAATCTTTTATTATTTTAATTATTCTCCAATATCTATACTGTTAAAATGAGGAAAAATTGTATACTTGTTGATCATCCACCGTTGTTCCCATATTGAATTCACTAATTAACGAACGGGTTTCTACATCCCACAGTTTACATGTTTTATCGCCAGAAGCAGTTAATAGTTGTGTCCCATCTGGCTTCCAAGCAACCTATAGATTTAAGTAACATTAATTAATTTCGTTTTCAATTAAACATATTCACGGATTGTGTATTCAGCATAAAATGTACTTACTCCGTATACTCCACCTTGGTGGGCAGGCGATCCTACTTCCCCGACTAAATCAGAGCTTGTGCCATCATAAATAAATACTTTTCCATCGAATCCAGCAGATGCAAATAAATTACCATTGGGTGAGTAACGCACAGCTTGAACGAATCGTGTATGCTCTTGCTTTGTCATTCTACACAAATACAACATATGTATTATTTAAAACACACTGTAATTTAAATGCACCGTACATTCGTATTACGTACTTAAATTTAAACGGCGGCCCTTCGAAAACTGCAATAGTATTGTCTTCGCTTCCAGTGATTAATCTGAACGGTCTGGAAGGTCGGAAGTCGCACGAATTAATGGGCTTGCTCTGGCCAGAAATTTCACCTACAGATGTTCCGGTCTCCGCCATAAAGACATGGCCAAATCTAAAAGTACAAATGAAAATAAGCATATACCACAGCTGAAATTATACTGAAAACAAATGGTACTATTTACCTCTCCCTGCCCTCTCCAACTACAACCATACGCTGATTATCGGGTGACCATGCTATATCCTTAATGGGTCCTCCGATGGGATGAAATTCATTTTTCAAAATGTGTTCTTTATTCACTGTGTCCCAAATGCGTACTTTTCCTGATTGATCTGTATCAAGAAGTTATGTACACCCTTTATGTTTATATATATATCTACATGCATATAATTTCACATACCACCCGATGCTATATAAAATCCGCTTGGAGAATACTTGGCAACATTGACTGGACATGAATGTTCAGTATAAATATCCGCAATAGCAGGATTCTGAAAATGAAGTTGCTCTTTAATGAGGCATTTCTATAATCTCTATATTTTCCAAAACTTGAGGCAGCTTTAGGCAAAGGACATACTAAGTAAGAAAAATGTTACTAGGAAACTCACATCGATGTTTCTAATGATTACGCTGTTACCATTGGTATATAAAAAATTCTTCCCTTTAGGATCACCTCCTAAGACAAGCGGTTGACCTCTTTGTGTTCTGGGTAACGTAGCAAATATGTATTCTAGAATAATGGATATTAAATAATATTGTTTTAGATAATATCTTCTAAAAGAAGAATGCTGTATAAAATATTAGGTGTAATAATATCTGAAGAATGGCATTGTGCAATAGTCGGTCTCCCAACTGGAACCAAAATATACTTCCTTGATACATTGGCAGAAGTCCAGTGTGCAATATATCAAATTATTTCGAGCATGGTAACTGTACATTGGCCTCGGATTGCAAATACTTATTTACAACATTTGCCCGGAAATTGGCTTGCAATTAAAATTTAATTAGCACCTTCAGATATAGTTATAAATTGTATATAAAATACCGTACAACGAATATATATTATCTGGGTGACCAAAATAGTTTGTTAAACTTGAAAAATCTATTCTCATCCTTGAAGCAAACAATAATAGCTATGGTGGGTACACATCTAATCGCGCATAAAATTTGTAATCGAGCTGGATTAACAAAATTGTTTTCCTTCGTATTATAAATACTTTTGTTCGATTTCACATGGAACCTAATTGTACGTTATATTCGACCTGATAAGAAATTTAATCGCAATAATGTAGATAAGAGAAGTGTATTTTAAGATGGTGCAAAATTAGAAGCTATGTTAATAAAAAGAATCCGTTCGGCAAAATTGACAAATAAAGAAATTATAAGTATCATTTATAAATTGGATAATATTACGCATATTGTTGGGCATAATGTAAATTGAATTAATTGCTGCAGGTGTAACGTGTCATCACATCACGTATGTGAATCACCGATGCATTTGAAGTGTTATGATTCGGCTAAAGATAAGCGACCGGAAAATCGGAAAGTATGATATTCACGTAAAATAAATGGCAATAAAACGCCGGAAGAGCAAAAAATGGATTGAGAATTGCTACGTGACACTTACTTGTTTCATAGGACATTTTTATTCTCTTTATTTCTTTTAAATAATACTTGAAAAAAAACTCAACAACAGGAATCGGTTCAATGCCTTCTTCGTATCTTGCACTGCCACCCCCCCCGCGAACACTGTCCACCAAAATACTTGTTCCGCCCTTGCCTTATTTAGCCGAACCATCGATCATGAATAAATAAGATGCGTGAATGACTATCTAGCTGCCGAAACCTAAAGTCTCGTTTCCACTTGGAAAAATAGAATTGCTAACAGTAGGTAAAAATGTACCATTCGCGATGAATTACACCATAGACGAGATATAAGAATAGACCACCCAGTATCATTTCCATGTCACTGACAACGTTACCGACACATTAGAAAAATCGATGTTAATTATAAATTTTAAATCTCAATTTTTGGCAGTGCCGCTGAAATTCAATTTCTCGGAAATTACTTCAAATTTCACGAATTTTTTAGGTTCTGATCATCCTCGTACATCATGTTCTCCTGCTAGAAATCAACGATATGTATGTGTCACGTAGGAGTAGAAAATTAAACGCCACGAATTTCAATTTAATGAAAGTTACAGATATGCTTTTCTTTTATCCGAAACCTATGCTTAAAGTATCCGAGCCTCGGCAATTCCTCGAATTCGGGTCATTAGGATAAGGTAATTAATCCTCCTGTAAATTTTCATTTCTCTTTTTCAAATATCACATTTTATTTGAATTCGTTCGTATATATTTTGAAAAGTATTTACAACCAATTGCTCATTTTGTTGCTTTAGTGCGAAACTGATGACGAATTTTACAAATGTTTATGAATAGCTTTATGCAAAAGGTATACTATTATATTATAGTTACATGTATGTATATACAAAATAATGGATGCCTTATATTTACGAAAAACAATTCTGATTAGCATCCAAAACTATCACGTGCATTATGCACATACAAATTTCGTAACTGTACACCACTGCTTAATAAATTTTACAATCTATCAAGTACCAGAGAAACTCAGATTATATACGTATCATATAATACGATATTTTTTCATTGTTCTAAATTCGATTTCATAATTGCAATAAATGCAGCATGATCCCAGTCAGCCAATGCTGCCTAACAAAATCTGCCGCATTCGTGTTAGAATGTTTTTCTAAACAGAATGGCTACAGATTAAATGCAAGATCCGTTGAATTCAGGTATTCTAGCAGATTGGCAGCAATAATACGAGAAAACCTGCTGGAGCAGATTCGGCGACAAAAACCGTACAGATACCATACTTGATCTACTCGGTTTTTGCCCCCAATATACTATGTATTTAATTCTGTTTGCGGAACCAAAGACAAATTGCGACACAGATGGCTATGGATTTGTAGACCGGTACTGTCGCTCTCTGCAACCAATTTTCTGCCAATCTGCACGCAGATGGTTGTCTGGGATACTTAGACAAAAAATAGAAAACGAACAATAATACAGACGCGAACGCTACTATATACATGAAAATGTACTGTGCTAACGTTACATTACACGAGTTTTGTACGTACATTCGTGCAGCATGAAAAATAACAAATTTTCAGCGAGGTAAGTTCCTTTGTGTCACAAAGACACACGCCTTAAGAAACAAGAAAATAAAAACCATAACTGAGACATTGGCAGAACCTCATATAACAAAAAGACTAATCCATTTTTATGCTCTTTTTGTCTCTAAATTACAATGTATCTGTGAATGAAATTATAAATATAATTGGCAAATGTTAATTTTACGAATGAAGAAATAAATAATAAATTAAATGGGTAGCATCATATGATTCAAGATATTCATGGTCGGCAATTTTTTTTTATACATGAAAAGGTAATGCGAAATTGCAACAAAATATGTGCGATTAGAATTAATGGAGTTCTCGAAATATTCGTACGAATGTGTATAGTATTACTGTAAAATAATGGAAGAAAAGTAAATGAATATACTACCGACCAATCGTCAATGTACGTCGCAACGAAGTAAAGAACCCAAGTGCTGGTCTTTTTTTTTATGGAGCTTTTAATAATAGATTTGGTAACCCGAGTTCACAAACTATAAATAATATCAAAGCCCTTAAAATAAAACCAAAACTTAGATCGCCCTCCTGCTACGGTGTCCTACTCTAAATTCTATAGTATATTCTCGAATAAAATGGACATGGTTATTCACGTTCATGAAATGTACAAATATGATATGCAAAGCAGTCTTTGAAACTCGCCACCACAAAACTCTACGAAATTATTATTATCGAACATTTTGTTCGCGACTAATTAGAAATATTAAAAAATATCACTCGTTGTTCTTTCTACACACATATAATATCTATTCGTTCTAATGAATTTCCTCCGAGCGAACAAACGGTTCAACAACTGAATCTTGTACCAAAAGTTAATCTCCAACTATCACCTACAGCGAATAACAATTCTTATTGCTATCTATATTATGAAAGACCAGTTTTTCACCACAATCTACTACTGTACATACATACCTAATGCAACAGATACGATGAAATCATTTACAAATTGGCTGGGTATAAATTGATCTCTTTCAACATGATCTGATCTGATCAACATGAATTACGATCCCATAACAAATAGATCTGCAATGAATTGCACCTAGCGGCGTATATCGGACAAGAACAACTTTCTATACGACTTTAACAGATTTCCAGTAACCTCAGAATACATTCGAACGTTTACTATACATCTAATATCTATCTGTTCACAGTTTCAGATTCTCCCCAAAGAAACGTCGACTTTCATTAACCGATTCATTTTCTCGTTGCTTCTACCAATTTCAACGGTGTCCAGCAAATTTTACAGTTGCTCACGATTGGACTATTTTTTAGTCCTCCATCGTTGGCTAAAAACGTTCCAACGTTTCCCTTTAATATTCTCCTCAATAGTAACGCATTTTATGCTTCGCAACAACTTCCTGGAGCAATCGTCTTTTAAACGTTGGATAAACGTTTCTACGATGAACTGGTTCTTCGTAATATCGACGATGATTCTTGGTCTCTGTGAATATGTTCCCCTTGGAAAGTTTCTCGTAGAAGCCGTTTCTTTCCGCTTTGATCTCCTCGACCGAAGGTACTCGGGAGTATTTGAATTCTTCGATGTCCTCGTCTTGCGGCATTGGACGCGAGGCGTCTTCCGGCACCGGTCGGCCATCCGGATATACTCGAATTACCATTGGTCCCACGAGATAGGGACCGGTGTGTTCTGAGGATGGTCGAATATAATCAGGCGCTGCCACTGTCTCTTCACCTATGCCGTTTGAGTCTTTATCACTGGCGGCTGAAAGATAAAGAAGAAATAAATGACTAAGTCCATATGAATAATCCATCATTTACTCTGCTATTTACTATTACTTTAGTTTCAATTATATTTTTGTATATGTATATTAGTATTTTGTAGTCTCAACTACCTTTCATTTATTTATTACTCTTTCGGTTTTAGTTATGATTTGTTTATTTATTAGTTTTTTTTCTACTGATTAATGGCGAAAATGTTTTTCGAGTGAAATTGAAGTAACGTCGAATATAATGAGTGGAAGATTTTGGCCATTGCAAATGATATGTTTTCCTATCCCGTGACGTCCAATACATATCTGCAGACGGTTAAAAAGACCGGTAACAAGTTTCCCGTGATTATACTTTCAAATTTCTCTCAGCTATCCTCTCGCGTGCTACGGCAACGGAGGAGGAAACTCGAAATGGCCTTCCACGACCTTCCAATCTTAGGGTCCTTGTACTCGTTATCGAGCCAAACTGCGAAGAACTTTTTACGACCTTTACAATCACACACTTACAGGTATTTCTCGGAACTTAAGCTCAAGAAAAAGGAAGATATTTTATTCACCAGTAGGTCAACACACAATTGGTCGAATCATTTATCATTTCTGAAGGTAAAATTCGTCTCCACATTAATTCACATTTTCTGTCGATTGTTAATGTCGACGAAAAAGATAAATAGAAAAAAAAGAAAGAAAACACGAAGCTATTGAGGATTTAAGTAGCTGAACTTATAATAACGCAAAACAGTCGTTACATTGAGATGTAAATGATCTATGTCGTCTGGATGGTGTTAATAAATGAATGTGTAAATTATCCAATTAAGCAAATATAGGAGAAAAAGAAGATCTGAAATTTTGTTCAGAGGATCAACAAACACCTTCATTAATAAAGAGACGTTTACATCAATACCGCATAACAAAGTTAATGATAATGGACGTGTGTACGTTTCTCATGACAGTACTATCATTGCTTGCAAACACAATTAACGCTACGTAACATATTCGTGTAAATCTATACTATGCCATGGAAATGATTTCTACGTTGACAGGTCTTTTACGCGACCTCCGTGTTATGATAATTTCGCGTCTAATATTTTCGCGTTGGGCCTGTCTTGATATTGCTTCCTACTTCCGTCAGGTTATTGTCCGTCAACGTTCCGTCAACGACGTGCAGGAATGCGAACGACCGAACAAACCATTTCTCTTTAACATATTCTATTTGCAGAAACAATTAACATTTACCGCCACTTTCTGATTGCTTACTACGATAGAAGAGTCTAATAGAAGTAAAAATAGTACATTTAGAATAAAACTGTTTCGTTTAAACATTCGATGATAAACTGTAAAAAATTAGAACGCTTGAAAAAGGTAATACAAGTTGTAGTTAATACGAGCACATAATACTCGTAAAAAATTTAAATTCAGGCGGAAAGAAGATCTTAAGTTACATCGTTTCTGTAAATTTTTGGCGAAAGCATTACTTTGAACAATTCTAATTGTCAATATCTAACAAACTGACCGCCTCTACTCATCTAGCAATTTGATCACCAATGTCCCCTTAGAAAACTTTATTTTGAGAAATATTAATGTACTATAATTTTGTTCTTCTGCTGATTTCTTTTTTGTGTGCAATGATCCTGCCCTAGTCAACAAAGGTTCAGGAACTCAATCGGTTGAAATCGAATATTAACAGTGGAACAAAATTTTTGCGGCGATTCAGAGGTTTACGAAGAGTCCCGCGTGGAGAACGTTAAAAAAAAGTTGTCGAACATCGGTTCACTCGTTCAGATGATCGAGTGAAAGTGCAGTAAAGGAGCCTGGTCGAATTGAAAAGAAGCGTTCTGCTATCAAACGCGATCTCGTTCGGTCGAAGAAAAAAAAAAGAAAGAAGAAAAAAAAGAAGACTTTCTAGTGGAACGTGCGAGATTGAGACGGCGCTCGAGAACTTTCTCGCAACGCCATTTGTTTTCCTTCGTTTCGGGTCAGCCGGGTGAAACGTGGGCATCCAATACAGAACATTCCCTCCTAGTGACGTTCCTTTTCCTTCCATTTCTTTCTATCCATTGTATTTCGTACAACTTCGATTTTCACGGTTAATGTAAAGGTCAATTGAAATTCCTCGGATGCTACACCTTTCCCGGCTAATATGCCGCCCGGCAGGCTTAACTGGTTTGTCTACGAGTTTCGTTCGATCGTTTTTTTTTCTTTCCTGTCTTTTTGTCGATTAGAACTTTCACTTGCATTAATGAACATCATACGCCAAACGAAGGCGGTATTCGAATGAGTCAACATGACGTTGACGCTTTGTTAAATGACATATCACGAGTGAAGATAACGATGCTAAAAATGTAATTGAAATCTTTAAATTGGTTTGATGATTTTGTATGGTAGTTTGAATGGCGTGGATGCATACCTAATGAATCAGTTCCGGTGGTGAAGTAAGATTCGTTCGTTTCGTATCCGAATCTGGTATTATATCCGTTCTTCACCATGGCGCGCCAAACTACGAATAGAAAAGTAAAATTAAATTTGAATATTTTTAATTGAATACAATCTTTTTTTTGTGCAGTAGAACTTTTTATCTTACTCATTTCTTTTGCGCCACGCTGATACGGATCCAATTTATCCAAAACGATTTCGTCCATGCTAGCCAAACTCCGGACGCCGGAAACTAATAAATTTTTATTGCAGTCCGGCATCGAGGAATCCACACAGAATTTGGCCACCTGCTGGCTGAACACTTTGAATAAGTGGCTCATCTGGAACAATAAATACAATCGTTGTAAGCTCCTTTCATCAAGATATATCCCTTTCAGTGAACATAAAAATCAGAAGTATTTAGTGCTGCAAAAATATTTACAATAAATTTCAATACGATAGTCGCGAATTTTGTAAATTTATTTTCTAGTTCTAGTATTCATACATAGCTTTCTATGCTAATTCTCGATATATTGCATTCTATATTGTCGACAGAAGAATTAAAGTCGATAATGTGCATTCATTTAATTTTTCGTTTCTTTGTCACGCGTTGATCATCGCGAAAGTTATTTTCCATTTGGTGTACGGATAAATGCATTCCGCGCGCGTCCGGTGAAACTCGACAATGTGTAACACACGGGATATCGGACAGGGCAGTTATAACGGACAAATATATATGCGCGTCGCAGCCTGTCGTACATCACGTATCGGGCTTTGATTGCGATACAGGCCTTTTTTCTTTTTTTTTTGTCACGAGAAATTCTGTCTGCAGCGCGGAACATGCCCCCGTTCGTGTACGTCTCTGCGTAAAACGTAATGATCGATGTCCACACACTTTTGGCTCCATCTATGGCGGTTGGATTACGCGTATTTTCGACCTTAGAATTTCTAATGATATTTCTGTAACACGCGTTTCGACCCCCTTGAAATATCATACATCGATACTAGATACATGACTTCGATCAATAGAGGGGTGTTAGCTAATCTATTTGCGTAACGGTTACAATTTTGTAACGAATCGATCTTCCTTGAATTTTAATTCTCCATGTTCATCGTCACTTCTAAGACGGCAGTTTCATTTGAAAATTAATCGCTTATCAACGCTATGCCTTTTTCTACGAATTTCAACATGTACAAGAAGTTTGTGTATGCAATAAGAAATTATATTATTTGATTTAGAAAATATATATTTTGATGCAAATATGTATTCCGTTGGTGGCCTACATAGAAACGCTGCGTGATCGATGGCGGATCACTGTGCTATCTCCTGAAAGATTCCGGAAATAAGAGAAAGTCTAATTAGATGGCGGACTGCTCGATGAATAATTATCGCTGTACAAATTATGATCTTGCATCTGCCTTGCATAAATACAAGTTTTATACGAATTTCGATTTTGAAAATCTACCATAATTTGAAAGATATTTTGAATAGATTCGTTAATAGGACAGGCAACTTGTGCTTAACCAGAGGGAAAAAGTATTTGCGTTCTTGAACTTCAACTTACGTCAAATCGCTTTTTCCAAGAAGTCGTGATCATATCATTTTCGGCGCACGTAATTCGATGAAATGTTTTCCATGCTTTCTTCGTTTAACAAAGTTACCGCACGTATGGTTGATTAGAGAATCAAAAGCCACTTAACCACATCAATTAAAAATTTCACAGCAACCGAAAACAATTTTAATATTAATATCCTCGAATATCGAAACGAATGAATTATTTATATTTTGCTCGAACATGTTATAAAACGCATATTAAAGTAGTCGAATATTAAATATTTTGACTAAATATTTAATTTCACTATCTTCCGCCATTGAATTGGTCGCGTTCCAATTACATTTTTTTCTTTTACGTTTTATTTTTACCTTCGAGAGGAGAAAACTGTGGTTCAAGCATACTAGGATCATTGAACGCAAACTGTTGCGTCTGAGACCGTTTCTATAAAAAAAGAAAAGTAACGCAAGAAGGAGGGCCCAATGTCGCGAGAAAAGTCAACGTCCGAGACGCGCCCGCGCAATTACACCCGACCGAACTGCACAAGTGCAAAGGGAGAGCATCTTCAGCGAAGGTACACGATTGTGTTCAGTGAAAATCAGCTTTTAGTGATATCATACGCATATTTATCGGTATTACGCAGAACGCATAACATCAGATTCTTCGTTGATTTAGACCGTGATCATTGCTCATACCTGTATACAAGGTCCACGCGGAATGCTTTCACTATTCTTCTCGCAGAATAGATACAAACTATGAAAACGATTAGTAACATCATATTCAATGCTTTTTTGTTATTGGAATAATAATTAAAAGTTGAATTGGCTCGGAATTGTAATATGTATCGAATAAATTGCGAAGAAATAGGGAAAGAGAATTTTGTGTAAAAAATGCCCCATTAATCTAGAGTATTATCACAGCCTGTGTTTACGTATAATAAGTTAGAGAAACAATAACTTACTTTCTCATCCCGCGAGAGGAATTCCCACATGGGTATCGCAGAAGCAGTGACACTCAGGGCATGGCATCCCAGTATCAGGAAAACGGCGAACAGCACAAATGTTCTCAGATTCTTCATTTTTGCTGTGTCACTTTACTTAGATAGTCTACAACAACAACAGGCACACTTCGTACACGTATCTATAATCTAGCGTGTACAATGTATCACACGAATTATTATTTGAATATTAAGGAGAAACTAATATTCGTGCAATATAAACATTCAGCGATATCACTGTTCTCTTTGCTGTTAGCAACGCCGATTACTCGTGAAATGAATCTTGAAATAGAAATTATTTCTTAACCAACCAAGTACGAACAATATGCATAGGTAATGGATGAAATTCACGTGGAATCGAATAAATGTAAATCATTAGACAATCTATACTCCTCGAATTGTCTGTTCAAACTGGCTGGATTTCCTTCGTTGCCTGGTTATATGTTCGTATGCCAGTGACGTCTACGCAGAACCGGGACCCCCACTCCGCCTTTCAAGAACAGAGTCCACTAGTTGTCCCATAGTGTTTACGTCTTTCCAGGATGTCCCCCAATAAATAGAAACTACCACGGGACAAAACTATGTTTGTCTTCTTTTTATTTCTTACTAATCGCGTAGTAAACCACGTCCATGTCCATGATACCCACTCAATTATTTAGTATAATAATGCTGAATATACGCAAATAAGTACGTCAATCCCTTCATCGTTATCATTTAACGAATTGAACTGCGTGTGGCACGCAATTTTAAAGGAGTACGTGATCGCAATAAATGTATACCGACAGAATCAACTGAAGACACGTTTGCAACGGTACACGTTCAACACTGCGCAGTAGATATGTATAAACATTTTGACTTGTATTGAATAATTGTACTGTATTAAATGTATAGATTCGCGGATTATCAGATTTTAATTGAAAACGAAAAATGAAGAACAATCGCTTTAAGATTACCAAGCGGTTTTATTCTGTATCCGCTTAATAGTATGTTTACTAAAATGTTTATAACGATATACGTATATATTTATATGATTTATTTTAGCATACAAAATATGCGGCTAGTCAAGGATCTACGTGGCGTAGGTCAATGATCGAACTATAAATCAATATTCGTCGAGAAATGTCTCCCGCCAGTTAACGGCGTAATTTCTTGGAATTTTGACGCAGAAGAAAGTGTGATTCTACGGAAACGATTCTTCTCCTTTTGCGTCATAGAATGAAAATCCATATTTTTTATGAAATTCAAGGACCTACAATTAAACTTGCGTAAATCTAAAAGTACAAATTGATTGACTACTTGTCAAAACGTGATGTACATATACACATGCATATGATGTACCAAAGTATCAAGCAATTGTAAAACTTGTATACACAACCACGAATACAATTGAAAAGATACGCGAAATGAATATTAATTAAGATCCGCATCAATTGTATACCTCAACGCGTGGCGAAAAATAGCGATTATTCTTTAACTATGTGATCATAACTATGGGACAAGATACATGGAGTGTAATTATAACGCCATTGCTGAAAAATAATTTCTATTCAACGCTTGCAAACTGGCGGGCAATTTGAAGAGCGCAAATGAAAACCGCAAGAAAAAAAATTGTGTATAGTATAGCAAACAGTGGCGATGACACTTTTCTATGACGACGATCAACGTGAGAAAACAAACACCGCAAACTCACTTTCACGCATGAATTGACATCGGTGCAGGTGTTACCGTGAAATACGGAACCTTGACATACGTGTTGTTATTCGTGCATCTAACACTGCACCAACAATGCGACTAAGTGTCTGTTACCGCAAGTAATATCGTTTCAGGTAATCTCGACTATCTCGTAGACTCGTTGCACATTTAACAGTCAGCATACAGTCACCCGACTATTATGTCATTTGGATCCTACAAGAATAGATCTATGCCAGAGGTTCTCAAATTATACGTCACCATTCACTGGGACAATAAGTATGCGGTTTAAACAACTTTTCCATGTGTAAAGATAAAGTGATTCTATCCTGTGGTAATTTTAAGTCCTGCAAAAACGAGTAAGACCAAATCAATCTATCGAAATCTATTTTGTTACTTGTTTTAATTTATGAATGTGAACCACAGATGCAGTGTTCCGTGACACACGCAATGATATATCATTTATCGTCGATCGACGAATCAATTCTAAAGCTATAAATGTAACGAAGTTGCGATGAATTTGTTTTAAATCGAACGTCCTTAGAAAAGTCGTGTATGGTGATTGACCGACATACATACATACATAGCGTTCTTGTTCCACTTTCCAAATCGATCGATCGTGTCGTACGATCTAGAATAGCTGCATGTTCACGAAACCTCTGCGACTTTGATCCATGAAAGTCTCGTGAACCTAAGTAATTTCCACCAAGCTACGTTTTACGGAACAGCAGCGGATAATTACGTAAACTGGGTCAAGGGTGGCCATGATAAAACGTGATTGATTTTTAATCAGTCGGTTGCATTCTACCAATGGTATCCTTTAGTTGAGTTTATGCTGAATAAGAAAAGCTACAGAAAAAAATAAGATACAATACAAATTGAGCATCTAAGAATTATAGAATAACTTGCAAGCTATTTCACTCTACGTAACCTCTATATTTTCCGCATTCTCGGCTAAATATATAAGGCAACTATTCCACTCTGGGAAACAATATATGTAATATTCGTCATCAGCACAAATATTATGCTACTACGTTGTTAAGCGCAGGGGTTTGAGAGTCACTGTATTATATAAAAATATCTTGTTTTTTCTTATCTTTCCTTTACTTAATCTCAATCGGCGATGTTCGCACTTTTAAATGATGATAAGAAATCATAAACAGCTAGTAAAGTTTGTTATAATAAATTATTGATATAAACTCTCACGCATTTCAACATATAAATATATGATAAAAATCGATTAATGTGTTTTATCATTATCTGCAAGAAAAAATAAGGAGAATCATATTTTTATAACAATTCACGTTTCTTTGATAATAAGCTCGTACAGTGATGCTTGGCAAACGCTTTTCTTCTTCCGTGAACCGTGAAGTTACTTACAATTGTTAAAAATGCATCCAATGTGTTGGTTCCGTTTAGATATAAAACTATTCGAATAGAAATATACATTTGACTGGATTAAGCAGTAAACTTCAGTTCGTTATCTTTAAATCTTCTAAACAAGACTTTCAAAAATCCACTATATATTTTGGTTATCATAAAAAAAAGTAATATATTATAGTTTGAAATAAAGAATGAGCGGCGTAGTATACCTGAAAAGTTCTGGAAATTCCTTCCCTTTTTCATGGCAAGCATTCGGGTAATCAGCCGAGATCGACCACTATAGAATACATTCCGGTTGACGTAATAGCCGCCGGATGCTTAGCGCTCCCTTCATCAATGACTTGCGGTTATATCCGTTTAAATATTTGAAGAATTTAGTATCATGCTTACGCGATGCTTCTGTATGTAACACAGATCGTAATTTGAATATTAATATGAGTTTTGAATTGGTGCGATCATTGCAATAAAACGGACATGCATTTTTATTTCATTAACCTCCGTGTCATGATTTTCCGTATTCAATGAATTCCCCGTGAATAAAAGTAGGCCGGTAGTCGATCGAAGTGAACCTACATTCAACACGTTTCGAGTGCCTTATTCAGCGCCAAATTCAAGGCAATTTCACTTACCTTCCGTGTGACGCACACGACAACGGAATTCGGAGACTCTTGAAAAATGTCCACCATAGACTTTTTCGATAGATATCAAAAATTTCCACGAAGCCCATCTACGTAATTGCAAACTGAAAAAAATCCGCAATTTACGAAACGCTGCTCGAAAGGGGAACAGCAAAACATCCGGCTACAACTGATATAACTGATGTGTTATTCGGAAAGGTAAGAAGAATGATGTATGATGCGTTATTATTTTTTGTACCCTTCGTTAAGTTTCTCATAAATCCAATTATGTTATTCGACTTTTTTTTCTTGATTGAAAAGCTCGCTCCTAAACGAACCAGGACTTTATCCAATAAAGAAATCATTATTTTTTGTCGATACCACTAATAGCTGGAGGTACGTAAATGGATAAGACAGAGTTTAATGAATAGAAAGATATACTAAAGACTACTGCTCCGGGTAACGTTACATCTTAGTCGAGAAAATGATGCTCCGAAAATATAAATTTATGTCGTTTTTCTGCTGCTTAAATATCGTGTTAAGTTACGGAATGAAAAAAAGAAATTGGTGTGCAAACGCTTAGCGGTGCAGTATTGCGAAACGACACCACGCAATATTAAATGAGTTACGATTTGTTGTCGGTAACGGTGTCAGTGGGCAGGATGATTATACATATTTCTGAAATTTTTCGGCGAATAGAGTGACGCGCGAAAACATGGCGCCAGTGTGGAATGCAGAACTACCGCCTACGGAACACTGTTACGATTGATTAATGAGTGCCGGGGTACAGCTGAAAATTCCTGAGGATCGGCACGACGCGTCGTCTCTATATGGGATGTTGTTAGAGGATGAGTTGAATTTATCAAGCAGGAGTCTACATGCTCATCATCGGGATGCAATTACATGTTTTTATAGGAATTCCTTGTTCAGCCTCTGAAGGTTGTCGCGAGACTATCGTGTATCATAAATTATTGTGAAATGAATTCGCTGCATACAAAGAAACAATTTATTGCTTTGTATATGAGAAAAAAAATCTAGTTCCCCATCGATATGAATTTTAATAATGTATATTCTTCATTTACGCACGGTCTAACCTTCCCTATGATACACCGAATAGATACTTTATGCTAAACAAGCGTATAATAACCCATTAAATCAATTTAATGAAATCATTTTGAAATTAGTTATTTGTATGTGATATCTGTTCTTCGTTTCGTAAATAACCATTTATCATAGGTTGATTGAAGCTAATGATCGTCTGTTAGAATCAATTGGCGGTATTAATTTTACAATATCAATTAGATACTTCGTTAATTATATACGGTACGGTAATTAGCAAAAAAAATAAATGAGATTGAAATTTTTGTGTAAAATGATTTTACGTCCATATTTTTTTCTTTCATTGCATTTACTCTATTATTGTTTTAATTAATTAATTAATTAAAGGGGGAAATAATTGAAGATAAAGTTGTACTCAAATATTAAATCGATATTTACATACGAGTGCAATAAATTTGATCTTAAACTTTGAACTCCCCAGTTATGTGCCACCCGCAGATATACCTACGTCAATCTCATTTACAGTTTTATTCCGAATTCAGGAAATTCCAAGTATGTATCCGTTTCGTCGTGAGAAAATATTCAATACTAAGAGATGTCGAACGGCAACAACGTAGCAATCTTATTTTTATCATTTTAATTATGAAAAATGAAATGGTTCACGCGTGGAATAGTTTCCATACATTGTTGTATTAATTTTCAGGCAAAAAATGTATGTTACGATAAATAACAAGATATATTAAAATAATCTTACGATATATTCGTCGTCATGAAGGTATTTTAAACATTATTTTAAAAATTATTAAAAAAATTTTGTTCGCTCACTATACATACATTTCTACTAACATTTGGTTTTATACCGCGTAAAAATTTGCATAAAAGACTCAATTGCACAATTCAAAAAAAATTGCGAGGTAGACATTTTTGACAGAACATATGGGGGCGTATAATCAATTCGCATATTTTTTGAAGAACAGGAAATAGTTAATGTAAACGGTGAAACATCTACGCGCGAAATATAATTAAATGCAATTTAAAACTAGTTTAATAGTTTTGGATACGAGTAAACTTTTTCATTTTCGATGTATTCATTCTTTGACGTCAATATGAGGAATATTGAAAAGCCGTAAAATGTTAAGTCGGCGCCGTTTAGTCGGGCAACGAATTGGTTTTAGTGTGGATGTACGATTAGGGATTCAAATGTCTGCTTTCGAAAGTCTGAGACAGAAGTTCGGCGTTTACATCCTTTTTTTTATTGTACCGTACTGAAGTCGCATATCCTATTAATTGGAATGCCACTCTCGCGGTTTTTTTTTATTTCAATCATATGATATATGCACACTGAAAGTAGACTATTATAATTACAAAAAAAAACACGTTTTTTTATACAATATAGAGAAATAGGTGAAACACGAGGAGTGTTAGAATTATTATTATCCTTGCATTACGAACGTCGCATCCGATTATTTATAAAATATCTCAAAATGCTACGGTTCACGTGTCACTGGTGATTCTTTTAAGCTTAATCAAATACATACATAAGTTGCGAACGACCGACGAACGATAACAAGCAGGCGCCAGTCGTCTCCACTCTATGTCGCACTTCGGAAGCAATATATTACAGACCATAATGTAAAACTACTTTAAAATTCTATGGACATTCCAATACGTTGTTCAGTAATATAAAGGATACAGAAAAAATCGAATTGTAAAAAAATGACTTCAGTGGAAAGTTACTCGAGGGAAAGAAATTCATTTGTATGTCTATTATTATAAAAATGTGAAGTAATTGCCAACACGTTTGAAAATAGAAAAATATATTTGACGTTGTTTCAGTGGTAGAAAATTAACAAGTTCGATACATATAAAAAGTACTTATACGTCGTGCTGACTTTAAAACGAATACAATGTTTAACAATAGGCTCGTATAATTTTGTTAGCCTTTTATAAATTTTTATTAACGTCCAAAGGCATGATGTGTTTGATGTGCTGTGAAACAAACATACAATGCATTTAGGGTAAATAAAAACAAGGGTATTTAAAACAGGTTCAACAGACTCACGTTTGTAAAACTTATTGAAGTTTAAACTCGGCAAAATAGATTTAACTTTATCCATAACAGTAGCATTTGATGCCACAGCAGCATTCGTATTCCATATCTGAAAGAAATGGGCGAACAAATGTTCTAGTACAATTCAAACCTTCATGGCAACCGATTAACATTATACTTTCTTAAATTATTACTTGAATAACATCTTCCCTTTCTTTAACGGTAACAGTTACTCCGCAAATATCATCATTCTCAGCCATGCACTCAGCGAATTGTTCCCCAATAGCTGCCAGCACTATTTCCTTCCAAACTTTATCCTACAAATCTTAAGATTGTGATTGATGTATTTAAAACTTGGGAGTTCAGTTAAAATTTTCCACACTCACGGTATCAGATTTATGACATTTTAATCTCCATGTACCGCCATTTCGATTCGCATGTTCTTCCCACAGAGGATATCTTTCGTCTCTCATCAAATGATAGCTATGCTTAAGCTGCAACAGAAACAATATACTCATGTACAATATGTTTCTATTAATGTAAAAGTGTATTGCAACATATATGCTTACGTTCAACGCGCTGGCATTTGGTATGTTATTGAAGACAGCCCAAAAGCTTTGTATAGTGTTCACAGTGTATATCTTCATTAAATTTTCTTTATACCCTTCAAGTGTTGTGCACGTAACAGCGCTGTCAATGTTACCAATTCTTTAGAATTGTATATATACACTATGAGCAAACAATGGTTCATTTTCTTATTGGTATAATTCCTCGTTAATGATTTTACATATAGAAAATGAATGAAAATATAGATATTGAGGTGCAAGGACATTTAACATTAAATATTCCATATGTTGTATATTACCATAGTTTACAAATTTTTAAACAAATCGTTCACAACGTCGAACCGTAATTTAAATCGATACATAAAATATGTAAAATATTTTTTAAATCATAAATAATACATATAATAAATATTTTGCACCGATGCACGATAATAATAGAAATATTATCGAGTCGCGGGAACGCAGCAAGGATGCTTGACTTATTTAGAAAAGTTCCAGACGATTCACGTATATAGATATAGATACTTATAAATAAAAATTGCACCATACAGACACTGTGCAATAACATTACTCAGTATTGTTGAATTCGCACAGGTTTTTTTCGCCATGCAGAATAATCGAATTACATTAAGGAATACAATGTTATGAATGGAATAAAAAGGAGATGAAAAAAGGAACAGCTGATATTTCATGCAATGATACATTGCTTTGCTATTGAATGTTCTATTGAATTCAGAATTTTACGAAGTGTTACGAATAAAGGGTTGTTCATACTTGCCCAACCAAAATGTCCATGCCGTTTGTAAGTGTATTCCCGATCCTTCATGTTCCTCGATCGTTTTGGTTGCTTCGTTTGATAATAACGCCGTTTTTGACAAGTCAGCCGGGCTGTTGTTTTTTGATTCGCAATGGACCGCGGCCATGTTCGAAATGACGATATGCATATATGTATATTTGCCAGTGCATAGATATCATGGGATCCTGGTAAGGCAGTAAAAAAAGCAAATGGTTCTTTTGCATGAAACGTTTATTAGAGATCAGTTTTACGTTGTAATTGTAATTTAAATAAAGTTAAGGCAAGATAAATATTGGTTTGGCGGAAATAATTTACTTATCCCATAGGGCATCAAAAATTGCAAACATCAGATTACACAGATGTGTCTAATATTACTAATAAGTATATTTGCATCCCACTATTCGACTAATATCCTTACTATAATACAAAATATTCAATTCAACCGGATGTTCAAAAAATATCGGCCTTAAGGAAAAAACCGCCACCCCCCACCAACCGCCCTGTTACCCACCAATCAGCGCAGTCTATTTCGAAAATCTCCCTCTGTCGCCCAACGGATCTCGTAGTGATTAGACGTGTTCAGAGTGTTCGTCGAATTATGGTATGTCACATAGTCTAATATATTCTTGAAGCCACGGAATTATATATTGTCTTCATTTCCCTGTCTTCCAAGTATTCTGTGGCTTCTTTGTTGATATTAATGAATGTTTGGCAAAAAATTATGCAAAATTTGTGCAGTGAACGAAATCGCACCACGCGGCGTCCATTTTCAAATCGACTCGAGTATACATATACGTTTCAACTTTTACGGATGCGTACAGGTACTTAAGCCCAGAATTCCTTTATCTTGCAATATATTCTGCTGTCTCTAGCTATAATATTGGCGATTCTTAATACATGTATCTCTAATTTCAGTTGGATTCTGTTCCATGGCGTCTCTTTCGTTTGCTTCGGGAATTGAATCAGAATTGGCGGGCTCGCGAAACCGACAGGCGGGAATGCGCAGTCGAATAATGGCGGCAAACCATGCCGAAGTGTCAAACGAAATGGTTGATAGGTACGCATTTCTCAAATTTCTACTAGAAATAAGTAGAATTGCATGGATAATAACTCTCTATTAAATTATTATTCCTATCATGTCTAAAAATTGCAATGTATGGCGTACGATTGTGTATGGATACTAATAACATGAAAAGACAAGTGATTAAATGAAATATTTTGTACTGTAGTTCGAAACGGTAGTAGTTGTAATGTAGTTGGAGCTCTAGAACTCCATTATCATTTCCAAGTTTTAACATTTCAAACAGATTATAGAAAACGGTTTTTCGCACGGTGTCCCTCCTTACCGACAATACTGCTTCAGTAAATAATAGTTCATCAACTGACCGCTATTCCTGAACGGAGGTCCCTCAAATCATTCTTAATTTTTTAATCGATCTGGTAGTCGATCGTGAGATGTAAAAGTACATAAGGTGATACGTCCATTCTATATTTAATCTGTGTTCGTAATAACCATTGGCGTATGGCAAAAGAAAACGAATGCTTGAATGCATGCCAAAAGCAGAATTTTGTTCGTACACTAATTAGAAACAGAATTATTTATTAACAATTATTAACAAACAGATAACTGTCCTCAATTTTAGAGAATCGTTTCTTTTATATACAAAAAAACATTAAACATCAAAAACTTGTACATCAAGCTTTTGCAGTTGTGCATACAACAGTATTTCGTAAGCTAGGAACGTGGACTTATTTGTATCTTACATACTCTAGCGGAATGTTTTTCATGGAACAGTATTCTTTCTTATAAGAGTATTCACCTTTTTTTCTTATTTAGAAATATCGAACACATGTGTTCGTGATAAATATATTTTTCTTCGACAAACATTTCTATTGAAAATTTCTATCACATTCGATTCACAAGTGAAAATAATTCATTCACAAGGCGATTGATATTAAATATCACAAACGATGAGATTCTTGTAAATGCCCTTGTCGACTGTAAAATTTAGTTTGATTTCAGTAACAACAAAAACATTTTCGTCCATAGACACAACCACTAATGTGTCCTAATTAATTGTTTTAGACGGCCACCCTTAATGTTCATTCGTTCTTATACAACATATATTTATTATATTAATTACTATTAATTATTGGGTCTTACGATAGTCCTCGTTATGTTGAACTATTCAATAAATTTTCATTTCTTATTTTCTCGCCGTATTTGTAATTCTGATTGTCGCTTCTTTGACGAAAATCACAATTTCTTTTTCAACCTTTTAACACTAAATATTCTCTTTTTAATACAGTTACCACGCTTAACGGCTACTAAAAATAGAAAAAGAAAATCAATCGATTTCTAGCGTATTATTCAATATTAATATATACTGATGCACACCGTACTATTCTAATGAATAGATACATAGTTTACAAATACTGTTTCCGCCATACATGATGAGATACTTTGAAGTTTCGCAGTACAGGCACTATATTGTCGGGGTTTCATGTTCCTCAACATAGTTTTAAGACCATTAATTACACCAGAGGGTGACATAATGGTTTAGAAACCGTTTATTGCCGATTATGGATTACTTTGATTACCATTCGAAACATGTGATTATGAAACACGTTTTACCCTCGTACAACGGACGTTCTACCAATCATATAGAACACTACGCTAGGTCTGCTCGGACCCGTGTCATATTCTAGATATTTTTTTTTTAATCGTAGACTCAGTTTTCTTCACGTTTATTTTTTTCTCAGCAATATAGAAGTGTAATTGGGTAGTACGACGGTCGAGTACGAATAGACACAGCATCGTTGGCCGAGGGTTAATATCCTTTACTAATTGAGCCAACGCAATTATGAGCCTTTTTATCCACCTATTACTATTTTGATATTTCATCAACTTCCAAGCCTCAAATTTTTTCCAACTTCGTGTATATATATATATATACATATATGTACATATGCATATATGAAACTATAATAGATTTCAGCCATATCTTTAATTTTTACTGTAAAATCGATTCTTTATGCAATTTGTAACCAACATTGTTCCTCTCCTTCTATTAATAAAAGATTTAATGCGATATTCAAATCGCAATCACTTATAGGTACATTGCATTTTGTCGTTGAATTTATCTTCTTCTTTCATATTGTCGTATTCATTTGTCCCTCATCGCGATTACGCATCCATTGTGCCGGAATACGAACGAGCCAAGTAAAAATTATGTAATATACATGTAATTTACATAAATCAATCCATCGAACAAAATATAGTCGTGTACGAAAGGATAAAGTTGGTTTTTGTAACGAAATGATATGCGTCTTTAGCACCGAAATTCTTACCTAGACTCTAGACGATCAAGCAAGCTATATCTCCTGCTTGTGAACGCTGCATTATTCCTATACAATCTTACGTTTCGTCGTTTCAATTGTAGTTGTTTAAAATATCTTTCTACAACTGTTGAATATCTTTGGACAATGTTTTCTCGCGATAACCGCGTATGGAGCGTCGCTGTTCACGCGCACCTCTTCCGCCTTGCTAAGTTTGTTCCACACGTGAATGGCCATTGCCTTTTCCACCAGCTTCATCGTCGCATTGTTGTCCTCCGTTTCGAAGTAGATCTTCCATTTTTTGTAATGGACCGGATAGAACGTCGATGGAGAGAAAACTTTGAAGCCGCGACACCGAGTCGTGGTCATGTCTCGAACCTGAGGAAAAGATTTCTGTAATAATAACGTATACAAAAGAATATTAACAATATTAAAAGTAATAATAGCTTCAGGTTCTCGTCCATAATGGGACGCGCTATTAAAAACAATTTCAACGACGATTTAGCGAAACGTATACGTATTTTCTGCATCTACTCTGCCATTAACGTTTTCATCTTTTCCACGCGCCGTATAATCTTCCATATTCCCCTGATTACAATTCCCGTGGTAACGGTGCGTGACGTCTATCCGCTGCACAATTTTGATAACCGTTTCTGTAACTCGCGCGATGTAGGGATTCGACCAACATTCGTTAACGCTATACTTGAATTTACATGCCAATGAATTATCATCGCTGATTCTCATTTTCTTACGTTTTACGTACCAATGAATGCAATATTTTTGACGCAAAAATTTCCTTGACTTTCACATTACTGTATATGTTTCAATAATTTTATTCTATATTCTTGACAGACTTCCTGCCGTCGCAATCATATCTTTCTTATTATTGCGACTGAAACGTATTTGTAAATGCTTTCAATTTACATCCAATCGTTCTCTTCATTACGGTATAATACTGTTTTAGAACACTTAGCCACAGACTACTTACGTGACTTAGAACTTCCAGTGGTAGCATTAGTAGATGTATAAGTATGACGTATTAACAGAACAAAAGGTGTTACTCACGTATTTCGTGGAACAAATATTTTGCAAAGTCCTGGTGATCACACCAGGTCCATTGTTTCCCCAGATATTACCGCGAAAATTCGTTTTCATATCGCGAATGCAAGCATCGGCCACGCGGCGTCCCAATTTAGTAACGTCGAATCCCAAAGCCCCAGCAGCCACATGGTTCCAGTCCTCGGCGCCGGCGAAATTTGTTAAACGTTCCAGAGATCTGGCGAGCATAATGTGATTAAAATAAATCTCGCGTGATAAACTTTGCACGTCAGTCGATTGACAAATAATTGACTAAAAAATCCAATTCAATTAAACCCGTGCGCTGAATCAAATTCGAAACATTCTGGCGGTAACGTAAAAGCTAACAGGGAATTTTGCAAAACAAAATCTGCACAAATTTATTTTCCCCCTTTGTATATACACATACTCGTCCAGATGAAAAATTTCATTCCAGCATTAACCCCTAAGTACTATACGTTATAGAACGTCCCTGACACCGCTCAAAATTTTCGTTCATCCCCGTTTCCCTTCAATTAGAGTAGTCAGCCAGGTTTACATCGCTTTACTATTAGTGTACAAAGCAATGTACCCAATAACTTAATCAACATTAACGCTCTATGAGACTTCTCATAGCGGTTGCATCAGTTCCAACGTCTACCGTAATTAGAGATGAAGTGAAGAGAATTTCTGTAAGACGCGCTTACCTAGTGACAACGACGTCCAGATCTAAATATATTCCTCCGTATTTCCAAAGGGTTAAGTATCTAAGGATGTCCGACATGTGACTTCTTGGCCATCGACTTCTCTTCAGCACACCGCTTTTGTACCAAACATCCAGTGGTGTATCCTTCATGTATTTCTCTGGATAGATACGCTTGATCCGTACGTTCGGATATGTTTGCAATAAATTGAGCAATTCCCTCGAATGATTCGAGATCTTCGAGGCGGAGACGAACAGCAGGTACACGTTCATGTTTGGATTCATTTTAGCAGCAGACTCGACTGCACACGCCTGACGAGCGTTTAACACCAGACCGCCTTCGTCGAAGCAGGATGTCTCGTGGAAAAAGATGTTCCTGTCTGTTGCTGATCGGGGCATAAAAACGAAAATATAGAACAATGCTTTTCATTTGCGAGAATTGCAATTTACGCGGAAGTGTAGAAATTTGATTAATTATCACTTTTCGTTCGAGTGCGCTTTGAATTGTACTCGGTGCACGATACAGTAGAATCTTCATTAATAATGGGGGCTAATTATATGTACTAGGTGTTACGAATAATTCACCGACCATTTCTTACGAGTTAATTTCTTATTCAATTTTATGTCTTATCATTAAGACAATGGAAGGTGAATGGAAGCATTGATTATTCTTGTTTTTTCATCCTGTTCATACTTGCACGATACTCTGATTATCTCTGTTTATTATCTGTCTGATTAGCTAAGGTATAATCTATACATATAAACAATTTCGATAGCTATGCAGTATTATGCAAAACTATTTAAGGCCTCTGTAACGAAACGGTTGATACAGCTTGCGGTTCGTAAAATCGTGGTCCGGCGAATAAACAATACATCACTTCAGGGGGCGGAGCGTTCTTTATGCAAAGACAGCTGCCCGACCTTTGCCACAGGCAAGAGATACGGGAAGTGTATACTTCGAGACCACGAATAAACTACTTCTCCAAGTAAACACGCATAAAAAATACTTTCTTATATACGTTAGCCGAACGGGAAGTAATTCGCGACAGATTTAAATAGGGCAATGCAAAAGCTACAAAACGGTGGGCAATAAACATTGCGATTGGCAAACGTTCGTTGAGACATATGACAGTGAGGAATAGAAACGGCTCCAATTTATTGGACAAGTTAATAATTGCCATAAATGAGCCGGAGTAAACTGGATCATAAATGAATCACTTGCTTTCGAAACGGATATTCGTTTGCTGAACATTAGCCGACCAGACATCTCGACTGTACACAATGATACATAGATGCATATATGTGACGTTGCGTAGGGTCCAACATTAACGAATAAGATATGGCATTATCTTAGCCATAAGATACGATATTAACATTATTAACCCTTTATACTGCATGGTTTCGTCACAACTTCATTTTATTAACATTCTATTATTTCCTTTCTAAAAATATCGATCGAACGACAAGATCGAAGACGTATGCATTCACGTGTTTCACGTCAGTAGCAGTTGATACACTACATTTCCTTTCAACAAAACGTTTGGCTCACCCATTATAGCAACCCACATAGACGGTATCTTATGCAAAGACGTGTATGTCTTGGATCCTTTATATTTGCTCAATGAATATATTAATATATAAACAATGATATCTCACACAGGTTTTGTGCGTAGATTGCATTGCCTAATCGACTAAGAGAGTGACGAAGGGAAGTGAAAAGAACAGAAAGAAACAAGATAACATTGACTAAATTATAATGTCGAATTATGTGTTGTACCTAGTTTCTGGCACTCTTATTATTAATCCATTATTATATCTTCTATATTTATAAAAACGTTTATTGAAGTATTGCGAATTAGTGGAAAATTAATTTTTCCTGGTCTCAAACTATTATTAATTTTCGTGTATCGGTCAAGTAAAGCAACCATGTGCACGTCAAAGTGTTAATACTAAAATACTCATTTTCTTTTCTCATTTAATTTACAGTGGGCTGGGCACTAAGGTTCCATTTCATTTGCATTCTACACCTTTACTTTGGTCGTCCACTATAGTAAAATGTGCATGTATACATATACTTAACCGTTTATATCGTATATTTCTCATGATTATTCCTATTAATCTCCGAATTCGTGTGTACAAGCCCTTTTATGCATTGCGATGGATTTATATATATTGGCGGAGTGGCGAGGATGTTTAGGAGTGGAACTGTTTCTGATTGCCTACTGATACTGCGAATCTGAACAGCGAAAGGGTTAATGTATGTACATATATGAGAGCATACCTAATTCTGGATCGAAATCGGGAAGACCATCCGGTCTACTCGGTTCCTCGTAGCACGTGATATCATTTGAGTCACCGATATCCACGAAGGGTGATACATGTTGAATGAAATCGCTGTCGGTGGAGATCATCAGGATGAATAGTACGATGGCGCAAAGAAAACAGAAGATCAGTCTCTTCTTCATCTTCCTTGAGTTAGGCGCTAATCCAATGGCGCTAACAAGGGGATGGTGCGTGTGTGAAAAACGCTTTTGAGACAGCTGTGTACTAGGGTGGCTCTTACTTTCTGTTGCTGAATATTTTTTTCAACATTTTTTTTACACTTAATTATTTAATTTAATTACTTCTTATTATACGTAATATGAAAACTTTCAATACAGTAATTTACAGAACAAAAAATTGTTCATTGGAGTCGTAAATGAAAAATGCAAATTTTTTAATTTTTTTCAACCAGCCTTTTCATCTCTTCCGAAAACCAGTCGTCGTACGGAAAAGAAATAATAGAAGGAAAAAGATGCATCCTATGTAAAAAAAATCTACTCGTCGTCCGATCGAACTCAAATTTTGCATAGATTGCTTTTTTACTGATTGACACTATTATGAAGGGTGACACAAAAAAAATTAAAAAGTCGAAAACAAAAGCCACCCTGGTATGTATGACTATATTATTCTAGGCGCTCGGCCTGAGTTTGCCTCGAATAATGTGGAGGGGTTCGGCTAGTGTTCATGAATCGTAGAATCAGATCGGAAAATCATTTTAATAAGGTAATTTGATTGATTGAAAGATGGGATTAAAGACTTCAACAATAAATTACAATTTACATTTTTGAACAGTGTATAGGGGATGAAAATAGAAAGTTAAACGTCTGTACTGTATGGACCTTGAGAAATCAAAACAAATGAAAGAAAAGTGATTTTAAGCACAATTTCTATTCACGAAGCTACAGCGGTTTAAATATCGACAATTTTTCATCGAAAATTTAGTGGTCACAAGTATGAATAATTGCTCTTTTTTGCAACGAAAAAGAATACTTCTGTATAAATCTCCACATAACGATCGGGGTTTTAATCAAACTCAGTTCGATCATATAGAAACATACATGTATATGTACGTAGAGTCCAAAAACCCAAACAAACATCTCGTAGTCACTAGATAACCCATTATCTTCTTACAATTAACATTTAGCAATCTCCGGTGGCGCGATGACTTAAACGCTTGTCCAAAACTACCAAATTAAAAAAATCGCTACTTTTCGACAATGCACAACACTTTTTTTATACATATACAATAGAACATTTTATTGATATCGAAAATTTAGGTGGCGCCGGTATTCACAACTGTCTTCAATATACGAGCATCTGTTCTTTTACGATATAAAAAGCGCATTACCCAGAAAAATTGCAAGAAGAAACAATCGAGTGCACCTTGTTTATTGCAAAAATAAAGAAAATCGAATGAAAGAACACGAAACAAAAGGTGCACGTATATACATTTAACTTACATATTATTCAAAACAGCAGGGCCACGCTCTGGATGATATTGGTCTGCACTGCACGCCCATAAATTCGGGCCATTAGTGTACACTTACTATGAATCTGAATCATACAGCTTGAACGTAATGTATCATCGTACACATATATCCCGGCAGATGGTCTCTTTTACGCTTTTTCCCACAATCATTACCTGGTCAACACAACTGTATTTGTTATTTATACGTTTCATCCTCGATCGGTAAGCCCAACAACACTGCGTCAATTGTCCCATACTTATTTTCTGTAATTTCACGTCTATCCAAGTAGAACCGTTCGTGCGTGAAAGAGGTTACAACGGCATGCTCCTAAATTCGATTGACGTTATTACGGTTTCTACAGTGTCCGTAGGCGAATATCGATCGATTTCTGTACGAACATTCGGCCGAACGTTTCCCTTTGTTGTTCGCTGGTGATTTCGTGAAAAAGTAATGACCGCTGTCCATCCATTCTTCGCGGACGAGAATAATATGGTTTGGCTAGTTTAAAACACAGCTATCCTCCTATCGACGGTGTGATTAGTTCTGTTCGATGTGTAACGCGGTGCGACAGCAGACTGTCCTGTCATTCGGAAAAGCCGTTTTCCCGAAAAACGAAGAACCGTGTACACTTCATTGTTGCGCATATGCGTCTGCCCGCCACCGCCTGTACGCGGTCGAACTCGGTTGACACACGCATGCGTAGTTAAAGCTTGGCGTGTATCCTACGGCAAACAGTCTATTTATATATGTTAACTGTGTGATTCGTCGCTTGCAGGTATAACAGAATGACAGGAATGTTCCAAAATCTTATCGCCCCGCCGAATATCCTTGCATCTCTTTTTAATTGTAGCATTTTTCGGGATATTAAGAACTGCCATGGCCGCCGCATAGGGACAAAAACATTTATCGTTTAGTATAATTAATATTTCGGTTCACGTATGCATATATGCAATAGTAGAGGGTAGCGACAATTATAGTATCGTCCCAAGGCTGACAGACAAGGAAAGATAAAATTGTAACATAAAATTAATAGGACATAACTTTCAAAAGTAATATACAAGTCGAATCGATATTTCGAGGACAGTTTCGTTTCTTTTAATCGATGCCCCGGCGCCACGGCATGTAAAATATTGCACGCTCGATATCAAGCATTTTTACTTCTATTTGTGTCTGTTACATCACGAAAAGTTTGTCCGTTCTGTAGACGCAATTAAATCTATTGTAATGGTTTGGAGGACACTCAGGATGTCGTTCGTGCAAATAGTTTTTTTTTATCTGGACAATTTTTGCTCGCTTAGGACATGCAATGTTTACAAGCAACACTCGTGCTCTACGTTGACTCAAATAATAGTATAATTGCATTCCTTCATGAAGGGAACATCGATGACCAGCGTTTGTAATGTAGGAAAACGTAATACTACGTGTTCACGTACACTGTACGTGTTTGACTGAAATTAAACAGGATGTTTATCACAATCAATACGTGACGCAATGCGATGTATGTATGTATTATATAATGCCTTATATGAATGTCAGAACTTATTACATATAAATGGTACTCATTATTTAAATGGATATGTACACATGATATAACAACATATTCTTCTATTGCCATATAAACTTATTAATTTTATTCTAAAATAATCATACATTACAACAATTACGAAGATTTTATAATGCTAACGATTTTTATTATGCTCCATATAAAATTGTATTAATATCTAAAGAATTTTCGAATCATGCACCATTGAATTTTAGTCAATATGTCGCCAGATTTCACATGTGTAATTAAGGTTGCATAGTGTTCGGAGGCTTTGTGACGTGCTGGTAAACTATGATCGTAACAATCATAAGTCGATAAGGAAGTGTACAAAAAAGTAACTTTTATTAATTAGGGTTATAACATTACAATTTAATCTGTTTTCTTACATTAAAGAATATTCAGTGTAATCCATTTTCTTGAAATTGCAGGTAACTTTATGTCGATAAAAGAAATAAGAACAACAGGGTCGCGATGTGAATAGCGCTATTAGTTCACGATTGATCTACGGTATTGGGGAGGGCGCTTACATCGTTTACGCAGAGTGTAGTTAGTTAGTACACAGTGAAAATGGCGCCGCTCGAGTGAAGGTGGGTGATTCTGTGCTGCGTGTGTCCGGAAAGTGCGAGTTTTCGGAAATGTGGCAGGATTTGGACGGTCTTGGGGGTGCGGGAGTGAATTCTGGTGCTCACCAGGTCGATCAGTTCAACACAACGGGTAAGAAGATTTACAATAATTGCAATATATCTAGCCCCCGTAACGCAGCAACCTGGCAAAAGTCTAGGTTTTCCCTGTCAGAGCGCACGCGCTCTTTCTCCTTTTCCATTGTATACATCACGTAAACAAAAAGAAATTTCCTTTGGATGAATTATATACGATTCATTGATCGTCAATCCATTGGCCTATCCAAGAAAGCTTCACAGTGTCTTACGACGCGTGGAATGTAATACTAAATCGTTCACCCCCATCTGTCAACAAAAATGCAGCCTCCCATAGTATCAGAAAGATATAGAATGAAAGAGAGAGAGATTGGTACGGCCAACCGAGAGATTTACGGGAATTGATGGAACTCGTAGAAACAGTTTTACGCCGCTGACCGATCAATAATCGTATAGGATAGTCGAGGGAAATTCAATTCTCGCTACGCTCCTGTACTACCGATTATCTTTTCTGTTTACATTCGCGTAGTAATCTCTTCGAACAAAATATCTAAGTGAATCATTCGGTTACGCAAAACGCCGTATCGTTTATTAAGCCACGAACGATATCGAATACGCCGGAAACACGATACGTAGTACTGTTACTCTTACGGCTTTATGAATACGTGCTAAACAATCACCGATCCTATCGAAATTAGCAACAAGCATCGTTCTAACGCCGAACAGTGTCGATACCTTTTCGTTCGCTAACGGTAAATGCAATTCGAATATTTATGGTACCCTTGCTGATTTGGTGGGGCACGGCTGTCGACCCCGTTATTATACTTGTTCCTCGTGCCATTTGACGAAGCAACAGTTTCTAATTGTTCCGCTCGGGCATGTAACCTAGCCTAATCCGAGCGGCGACTTTCCGCTCGACGCGACGCGACGCGCGAATGGAAGAGGTTAGCGTACCCGTTCGAATTACATAACCTTACGCGGGGAGGTCGGACGACGGATCATACGGTACCCTTGCGACGTAGTACAGGTGGCAGAACGCATTATGAATGGCGTGTGAAACGCCGTGCACGATTTCCTCTTTCATTTCTCTCCCTGCTGTTCCCGCATTTTCATGTTTACGCTTCCACGGGGAACGGTTAAATTATACAGCACGGGCGTCCCATTATTCGCCTCTTATCGTTACAGGGAATCGGGAGTCATTACGTTACATAAACTTCATTACCCTTGCTTGTACTATTTCATTCAGCTTTTCTTTTGAAATCAATCGTTTAACGGTACATGCAATATTTAATCCTCTACGCGCAGTGCGTTGCCTACGGGATATGTTTTCAGAACTCGACTTCACCAGGTTACTATTTCATTGGGGAAAACCTTCTGTGATTTGGGGTTTCGTACGGAGAGAGGTTTTCGGGTTTATTGTTGTTATTGGTTAGTTTTTTTGTTGCAATTATATTAAATATAGATATTTCGCGTAGATAGTTTATAAATGATCGTAGGATTGCTTGCATACTATTCCATGCATGAAACAGGACGCAAAGTACATGGTACATAACTTAAAGGTTAAGCTTTGATGCTCACGGTAGTATTCTTGTAGGAGCATTTAAATTGCTCGAGCCTCGCCGCTGGTGTGTACTACTATTTAAGCAGTCATACAGCGTGTTCCAAAATTCGTACTGCATAGACTCAAAAAAGGACAGATTCCTTCCTAAGAAACAAATTGAAAATTTAATTATAGCTAGTTACATTTCATTTTAACTACACCCTTAACGCACACGTATCAATGAATTTTATTTAAATTTAGCTCTAATCGATTCAGTAACACAGGTTCATTCTTTTGTTTTGCGTTGCATTCAAGGTACACTTGATATACTCATAAACCTTGACGGCTGCTACCCTTCTCATTAAGTTTTCTTTTTTTAAAGACGATCGATACGATGGAAAATCTGTGTCTATTACCTCATGTCTATGTGTATGAATGTACGTAGGTAGAGCCATGATTAACTAGGGTCTCGAACATACCCAGTAATGAGTTAACCCTTCGTACTTGAATGGCGACTGAGAAGCGAAAATAATTTCTATATTAACAGATACCTTTCCCTTTTATATTTTAGATGCATAACCTTGCTACAATTCATAATACAACGTGGCCTTTAATATTATTATTTTAAATTGTACCCTACTACCTTTAATCGGATCTCTATAAATCTCAATTTATTTAGTCTTCATACATGCTCGTATAGTATCAGAACGCTGACACACGAATTATTAAAAAAAAAGAGGTAACTTATGATCATTTTCTTCGAGTCTTGCTTTACATAACAGACTACACAAGAATGTATAATAAACATGACAATGACTTAATAACAATCAGTTGGACGATTCTTCAAAATGAAAGAGGACAAAGTATTGTAGTAGTGGCCAGGTTAGCAGAAAACGGTTCAAGGTGTTTATAATAAAAGCTGCTTGTTTGCCACTTGTTCCCCTTCGAAGTCTAATCCCACTAGCGTTTATTCAGAACGTGTACCCCAGCCCTAATTCGCAAGATCTATTTTTAGATCTATCGTTTAAATTGCTCTTAATGAGACCTCTTCCTCGGCGTGGCTAGCATCGAGGATGCACCATTGTTTTCGAACGTCGTTTCAATGGACACCGGTTACCGTTCAATCAAGTTCACGATCAATTATTAATCGTTCGTATATGCTCGTTTAATTGCCCCACCATTGAGCTCCTCTTTCTGTTTCGTTGATACGCTGCGAAAGTGCACAGCACTGGCACAAAAGTATTTAATCTACGCACACAGTTGAAGTGACTATGACGAAATCATCCTGGTAATTAATAATTTATTGACAACAACAATGCAATAGTATGAAGTATCTAAACATAGAGATATTCCTTGCATTATTTCTAACGATGTAATACGTAGACTACAATAGTCTTATCAACCAACATTTTTGTTTTTGTCCTTATCCGACGCTTTTAATTTCTGATAAATTTGGGCAATTTTTTTATACAAGTACTGCAGTCGACGCCTTTTATGTTGAGCAATTAATCACGCAGCGACGATCGTAACTAATAAGACCGTTCTTTTTGTTGCGCAGAATTAACGCCAGAACACCAGAAGATTCTAATAGACATCAGGCGAAAGAAAACGGAGCTGCTGCTTGAAATACAAGTGAGTTGAATTGCCCTATCATTTCTCTTTCTAACGTCTCCGCGTTCTTGTTTGCCGCGGAACGACCGCAGAAAATATTTTTCTGCACATCCGTTCTTATAATTGAACGATGCACAAATTTCCAACGTTCGACTGGCTATCTGTTCACGTTTATCGATGAACCAGAAACACGGCTTATCACGGATTCGTTTGGAATATCTTTGCCCGTGTTGGCAACAGCAAATAAGTTCGCTTAAAATGCTTGGTAGTTTTAGGTCGACCATAGGAGAATATAATTTAAAGTGATTCAGTTTTTGTAGACCAAGTTACGAATTTTCGTTGTATTGCCGATAGATCGATCCATTTTTCTCGGCAGGCAGATTTTCCATATTATTTAGCCTCGATTAAAAAAGAAATAAAAATAAGATCAACAGGGGGTATGCGATAGGGATAGACCACGAAACTGAATAATGTGGAATAAGAAAAGAAATAAAAATAAGAACAACAAGGGAATAAGGAATGCGGTAGCAATAGGCAGTAAAACTAAATGACGTGGGATAGGAGACAGAAACAAAAGCGGGATCGGCAAGGGAATAAAAAGTACAGTAACAGTACCGAGATTGAATTTAGAACGATTCTTATCGAAAAGGCTTTTATCGCGAACAGTAAACGTGGCTAAGCTAGAACAACGATCCAGTTTCTTGGTCAATTCTCTTATCGCAGTAAGCAAGGAATGATCTCACTCATCAGTTTCGTCTACCGAGAGTGAGTCATCTAACGTGCTCCGTTTCAACAGATTATTTCTTAGAGTAATCGCGACGAGGCGACGAAATTAATAACAGCGCTCATGGTCATCGTGGCCTACGCTTCCGGCGAGAATGGTAATGGAAATCTATATACCTGAGCAGGTGTATCGGGAGGCCTTTTCCCTTCGTTCTCCCTAGTTTGTACCGTCAGCTGTTTTCTAGGACCTGGGAATTTTCCAAAGGTGGAAAGAAAGTCACGTAGGTAGCTCGCCTTCTGTGTCTATAAAGAAACGCTAAATAGAAGTTCAGTAAAAGTTAACGTAGCGGTAACAACAATTTCACTGATAGTTTCGCGACTTGCATAATATTTCATAGCAATATTTAATGGAACTGTGCTTGGCTCAGTTTTTTTTTTTAATTACTTAATGACACCAAATATTTGTTAAAAGAAATTATTATGATTATATATGAAGAGTTAAAAGGTTAACGCGTAGGAAGAAAATTGGAGGGCTGTGAAAGCTTATCGAACGTGGCAACCACGGTAGCTCGTTGCGTTTCTATATGCCTATTTTAACGTTCCTTTTGTCCCCCAACGTGTATTGTGCGTTTCTTCTTTTTACAACCACGGACAACCTGCCGTTGTAGCTGGCGCATCGAGTTCTCATTGTGATTCTCCGTGGAAGATAGAAACTCCAAGAGAGCGGGGGTTTTGTCCACAGACGAGTCTCGGATAAAGACTGGTCAGGTGGTTTTTTTATCCCCCGGTGGAACCATCTATGGAAAGAGGATCTCGAGATCGAGCTTTAGAACTCTTCGATGGTTCCACTTTGAACAGCCCTTAACATTGTCGAGGAAAACCCTCGTTGTTGCTTGACTCCCACCTGGAAAACATACATTTTCCTTTATTTTCTGGAATTTTACTTTTTCCCCATAGTTTTTACTTGCATTTTCTATTTATTTACCGCGACTGCTATTTGTCTTTTATTTATAGCAGAATGCGTGGAAAATATCTGTAAATATTTAATAAGACTCCCACGGCCAAGCACAACTTTTGCTGGATTTGTAGACGTTAAAACGGACGGGATGAAAATGTGGGTTAAAAAGCCATACAATCGGTAATAATAATTTCAATCCTTTACTTCTACCTCACGTGAAGATTTCGTTGTAAAAACTCCGTTGGAGGCTTTAGAATGTGCGTGAGATACGAGTCGCCAGATCTATTTCCGGTTCCAGTTAAAAAAGTCACAGAGCTCGTGCTGGTTTCTTGCTGCATCACATATGCATCTAATGAAGATAAACAGAAATGTTGTATCAATTTTGTTTCATTCGTTAATGGCGCAGGTAGATGAAAATGTCAATAACGTGCAGCCATTATGGAACAAGTATTATTATTATTATTATTATTGTGTGCTCGTTAACACTCTCCGTGCGGAATTCACCGTAGACTCGCAAAAGTTTAGTCCAATTAGGAGGGGTCAGTTTCAATAGCGACAGGTCACGAATAAGCCAATAGTTTTTCATTCAATTCTGCTATGGATACAGAGCAGTTTGACATCACGAAGGTTGAGGAACTATGAAATAGGCGGTGGATATTTATTTCATCTTTGCAGTGGAAGTTTTCGTCGGGCGAAAAATGAATCTCTGGGTGGAGATTGCGTAAGGACAATAGGCCGGGTACCGACAATGGAGTTTTCAGAAAGGGGGATACTGAATAAAAGTACAACGTACTAACGGTGAACACGAATTAAAACCGCTACGGCGAGGTAAATCATATTTATGTAATACAATACCACGAAACGGTGAACAAAGGGCGGGTTACTTTTTTCTATATAATGAGAGAAAAATGCGGAACTTTGGTGGTTTCGTTGTAGAAGCGTGCTTCCGTGCAAGATAATGCAACCATTAAAGAATTATTGTTAAAAATTTTCAGGAATTTGATTTATTTTACATTCTAGTTTCGTTCGAGGATTCGAGGTATTAAAAGAGTGTACGAAAATTAGGTACCGTTAAAGGCCCCCAAAAGACGGTGAATCATAATGTTGCCCACATTAATGGCCGGAAGCTTCTACAGAATAAAAAGGTTGAGAAGTACCCGGTTATTCGGAGTCCTATAGTTACTTAATGTTAGACGTTTGAGAAACAAAGTTGATAGTGCAGATTACTCTTGTTTTCCCGGTTCTGTCTTCCTTTCTTCCCGTTCTATCGGTAACAATAGACTTTTTGCACGTTTCCTTGTATTCACCGAGATGTGAAGCGTTATTTCTCGAGGGAGGAAGGCGGTGTAACAGCAAGGAAATTGAATAGGCGATGAAGTGCTTTGTTACAGAAACGTATTCCGATACGACAATACAATGAGGCAGTTTTTGAAATATTGCTCGCACGGCCATGCTAGGCAATTAGCAAAATTCAATTAGTAATTATGGTTCCCGACGAAGCAACTGTTAGAGTTTCAACAGATGGCGCTAGTACTCAGTTCCGTCAATTTAGAACATCGACTAAAAAACAAAACGCGTATATGCGTACTTTATTACGCGTTCTGACACCATTCTAAATTGGTAATTGATTAATTAGTTCATAAAACAATTGGTAATGTGTTCTAGAGAACTCTACTTTACCGAATAACGTAAGTTAGTTAAGGTGATGTCCGAGGGCGCTATGTGTCTTTCATTAATAAATGGGATCATTATTTCCTCTTTTTTTTTCTATCTTTTCTTTTTCTCATTACAAGATAAATAATAAATCTCCATTCGTGATTTTAGACCTGACCTTGTGTAGAGTTCATCAAGTTCGTTCGGTCATTCAGCACCCCAGTATGCGTTATCGTTCAGCACCAATAATTACTTGTCATTTATGTTCTGTGACTACTATGAATTACCAACGGAATATTCCTAATACATAAATAGGAAGCTGATAACTCGTAACTTGTGGCAAATTATCTAGATACCGTTCAGAATATAACAAATATTTTAGTTAGACTCCTCTATCATTTACTTCCAATATTTATTATGTCGAATATAATAATGTCTCCCTACTGTCCATTCGCCCGTTGGAAGTACTAATCACAACCGAAGCTCGTAAACTCTAATACCACGCCCCAAATATTTCACAATGAATTCACGACACTTTACCGCGTCCGATTGTCATTCGTTGCTATGTTAAAGGCGCGGCCCGTCTAATTATATTCAAATCGTGTAACAAAATGTACATACTACATTAGTAGTTGCGCAAAAGATTTTCGGGAGGGCAGCTTAAACGGTCTTCTTTTTTTATCCGAAGCATCGTTGCGTCAGTATGCATTGGGTGCGTTTTATGGTTACACAGTTAGTTACCACCGAATTTCCACGATTCCTGGTCTATCTTTGGCGGGCAGAGTACGCACGCATATCTGCCCTCACAAAAATTCCAGGATGTCGTTTTTACGATAAGACGTTTCCGTGACAGCTGATAGGATTTTGCTTACTCGTCCGATTTGTACGTTACTATTTTAGTGAAACGATAAATGCTGAACGTTTTAATGCTTTGTGTACACTGTACACACGCGCGATTCAACAGCGCGAAATTTTTGCTCCATTTGGTACAAAGTTGTACTATGGAACTTTGTAGAAGTCAGCTATCACTTGATTGGTAATTCTTACTCGGTACGAATACGAAGTATAAAAGGAAAAAGAAAAATTTGAACCAATATACATATTAACATAGTCGTCGCAAACAAGTAATTGATTCTAATTGATCAAAACGAAAATATTCACAAGCTCAAGGTTAAAAAAATATTTACGCGCAACGCCAATATTAATTCTCAAATTTATGGCGATACATTAGGGTCTACTGATTGGACTAATTTGAATAAGCATGCACGAAATATAACACGCCGGTCCTGTTTTCTACTCGAAACGGAAATTAGTATTTTAAAAGTCGACGAAAACGTAGAAGAACGAATTCTCGTCCACGATAATTCCAATACACGAGTCGTAGCTTATCTAAATTCAAGTGAAGCTAATATGCTACGTTCATTTAAATTACGTAAGGAAAATTAATTGCGTCGAAATGAAGAAACTTGTACATTCTAAACGCTCTCGTACACGAGTGTTTCAAAACCATCCGCCAGACTTTCTTAACGCTATCAATTATTAATTATCTCGGTGTATCCTGCACGTTAACCCTTAAGACAACCTTCCGTTTGGTTGTGCAGATCGAGGGTAAAAGTACGCCCATGAGAAAACATTACAGAATCCACGCCAATTAGCCTACCATTGACAGTTCGCAGGCTTCATCTCTCGTTTAATGCAATTAAACGTAAATCGTTGTAACGTTGACTTCCGATAACACTCGTAGGGCCTCTTCCGTAACCGCAACAAGGTTGCAGCTATCAACAAACAGTTGGTAGCTAACGTGTCCGTCGGTCGTGTCACATTCTCCCGCGGTCTCTATCCCAGAAATCGGTGTTAAACGTGAACATCGACATCTCAACGTCGTCAGTCGTTAAATACGATTGCTTATTTTTGCACCGATTGTTTATTTAATTAACTTTTCGTTACCTCGGCAAGGCGGTCGTCTGTAACTTCCCTTTTCGTTTATTTCGTCGAATCTATTAATGAGTAAGAAAGGTACAAGAATAAATACGATTGAGGGAAGTGAATTAAAGGAAAAATGGGGGAGAAAAGGAAAGGGAGTTGGGTGATCGGTGAAAAGAACGTACAACGAATTTCTCCGGAGGTTCTCGCGACCGTTGGTCTTCTTAAATGGATTTAATCGGTTTAGCGTTTGATCCACGTGGGTCCTGACCTTTGACATCCATGACGTCAACCTTTCGTCGTCGCGGTGGACGAGGATGGATCGACTGGTGGTGTTCGTGCCCAGTTATCTCGTTCTGCCGTGGTAAACGAGACCGAAAGGTGAATTTCGCTCCGATAAACTTGTTTATGCTATTTCACGTTGCTCGTTATGTTGTGTGCGATTGCGATACGTACTGGGTTACTCCCATTCAAACGTTGGCCCACCGTTCCTTGTTTTTTTTTATCTTTGCGTTTTTTTCTTCAGTTCGATACTAATTTCGAGAGGATTTAACTTTTTCTTGCTGTCTCTAATATTTTTGGTTACTAACTCGGCCTTTTGTTGACATGGACTTTCAGTGTGTTGAATTTCAACTAAAAATTATAATCCTGGTGGGGTTCGTCGGTTATTTCCATTTGAATTGAAAAATCAACTTTTTTTACTACAGTTAGATGACAATGAGAAATCGGTGAGAGGCTTCATTCGAAGGTGATGTCGTGGCAAACACGGCGTAAGAGTCAATCAAGGATGATTACATTGGCAATCGAAATCATGCGAAGGCAATTCAGCTAGCAAATACCGTAAACCGTAAACATTTGTCTAACTTTGAAATCGTTCTCGGAACGATTATTGCTCTAGCGATCGAAAATAGAACCGTTTCCCTTGATTTCTATACGACGGAGAATGGTGAAAGTCGCGCGGAATTGCGTTCGTAATTATGTCTAGACAATGTGTCCACTCAGCCGTATTTGAAAATATTAGAACCCCTTCGATGCAGTATCGTTAGAAACGAAAGTGTTCATAGCGCGCAGGTTGGCGAGGCGTTTGTTAACGCGAAACTTAGAAAGTTTAATTCGCAGGCAGTTTGGTCACGGAAAATATGAAAATTGAGCAACGATGAGAATCGGGTTAGTGGGATTCGATGTGGTTCCCGCGAGTTTATTACTCGCGACAAATAGAGCCGTGAAATGGTAAAAGAACTCTTTTCACTTCTGATATCTCTTAATCATCTACGTGTTCAATCCTTTTCGTTTTCTCCGCACGCACTGTGGAAGAGTTCCGAAAACTTTCCCCAAACTTTTTCCCGGAAAGTCCTGGAGAGTCGTTACTTTCAATTTTCTTCCACGCAATCGCAACGAAAAATCAGCTGCTGCAAGTATTATTATTTCTTATAACTAAACGAGTGTTGTATCTGTTTTTCAACAACAAATATCGGTGTTTATTTATATTTGATTACTTCTATTGTTTCAAGTAGTTTGAAATCGTGTCACAATTATTATCGAAATGAGTAAACGTTGATTTTATTAAACAATATCCAGCTGTATTAAGGAATAATTGAATCGTTCTATCTGGTGATTTTCATCATTTTTATGCATCGATTACAATGAAGTCTACGCATTCTGTTTGTGCGTTATTACAGCTGTGGCATTCAAGAGAGATTATTAATGAACGATGAGGGCATTCGAAAACTTGTTTTCCTTCCACGCAACAAATCAAAATATGTTGATACGTTCGTTGTACTCGTAATATCGCACGTAAATTTGCCTCACTGCCACCTTATCGTTCTAGTTGCGTTACTTAGAAAGACAGTAATTACTGATGATGACCAGTAATTGCATCGCCTCTATTAGAAGGTAATTTAAGAGCTGCACCGAGATCGGCCACATCGTTGCATAACAAGATTCCATAATTTTCTACTTAAATGCATGAGAAATATTGAAGCTGTACAGAAGTTTGATAAATAATTGATCATCTTTAATTGAAAATTTAAGCGCATTTCCAACATAGAACGTATAAAAATAAAGTGCATTATTATCGGTCAATCAATTAATCGTTAGCAATCCATATTCCTACAACTAATAAAATCGTTTTGGCCAAGAGTGTAAATTGGAATATTTAAAAATGTGCAATCAGCCAAACGGCTTGATGAAACATTTTAGCCGTATTTTCAATTTGATGAAATCACAGGAATGAAACAGAAATGTTGGAATATCGAGAGCTATTGTTTCTTCTTTACCTAGATAAAAGCTTGTCGACGTGAATGGAACTTCGAAATCAGGAAATTAATTTGTGCCAACCCAGTAATATTCCCGCTGCCCCGATACGGTTTCGTAGTTGTGGAACATTTGTGTGGAAAGTAATAATATAACGAAGTGCTCGCTGCTCTAGGTGAGCCCGTTACGTATTTGATGAAGCACATCCTTAGATTAGGCAACCCTAAATACGGAAAAGTAACGGGAGCTATAAATAGCCAGTTGAACATACAATTACATAATTGAAGGTTTTAATAAATAAATAGCCTGCGCAGGTTAATAGCAAATTCGTAATCAATTCCGCCAATATATCAATTCAATTTTTGGAAGGGTAACAAGAATTTCAGGCTGCAAGCAAACATCCTATTCGACAATTACACGAGCATTCTTTCTTTGCTTTCAAGAATGCATTGTACTACATATTTTCCGTCTATTCTTGGGGTGTCTGAATGCTGACGCCCCCTTTTAAGGTCATTTCACGTAGCGACTCGAAAAAAAGAAATAAATTGGTGAGTGACAGTGATGAGCACCCACGGAGGATGCTGACGTATCAATGCAATAACGAGCGTGTCTGCTTCGTGGTAATGTTAATGGACACTGTGAGTCATCCAACACTGTGTTCCTTTAGTGCAACTAATAGCTTTCGGTTTAGTAAAGGCTGAGATTTACGTGAATAATTTTCCATTGGAAAGTCCGACGGGATTGTATCTGAAATAGTTGTCGAAACTGTGCTGAGATCGGGGTCGAACGCGTGCAGCAACGAACATAAATCGTTCGTTGCCATATGGTGTCCCCTGGGGCTGAAACGGCGAAATTCATTGCGCTTGCGTGCATTTTCGTCGAGCAACAACACTGACGTAGACGCGTGTGTATCCTGTTTTCTGGGATTATTTAAACTCTCCAAGCCGCTTGTTAATGGTTCATTAGGGTTGGAACGAGAGCAGGCGGTCGAACAATTTTATCGGGAAAGTCGATCCGTTTGTCTTGTTTTCTGGTAACTAGACACGTTTACACGATTTTCGCGTAGCTGGGAAGTGTGCCAACGAAATGGTAATCGCCTCTGCCATTCGATTCATCCCTCCGTCGGGCGTTCTTTTATTTACCTCGAAAAGGTTCGCTTGGGTTCTTTGCTTGGAGTATTCTGCTATTGTCGCCTCGTTGTTGAGGGCCGAGGGTATTGATTGAAAAACGTTTGCTCGTGATCGACGATTGGTAGAAATATAAATTCCTACATTTATTGGTGATTCATGTAGGCTAATAGAATACCTTTTCATTTCCTTACTATTTTGCTGTATCCAGTTTATGGAAATTTCTTCATCCGTCCTATCGATATCTCGTTACTTGTTTCGAGACGCCCCGTGTATTCATAATGTTCTGTCGTTCATTACCCAGGCTATGCGTGTAATTTAAAAGGCAAACTAAAATATTCCAGGAAGAATCTACACCGCGCGAAAAAGGTTAACAAAATCCGGCCAATTTTCGTGCAGGTACATGCTTGCGCATCTGCGTAACCGTCACGCGATAAACTCGTGCACGTTTACGATGCAGCTGTAGCAGGTGCAACGACGACGCGTATTTGATCCAAACACTTAACTCCGTAGACGAATCACTGGTCGATCATTTCGTAGTGATGTCAGTCGTAGCGCTTACTCGCTGCGCTATGTCGCCGAGAACGCACGCATAACTTACTCCTTGCAATTTTTTAACGGCAGCCACTGTCCGGCGGCGGGGCTAGTTAGCCGATAAAGAAGAGGGCAAACAAAGACGAATGATTTCTTCCGTTCGATTCGGTCCGTGAATCACATGCAAGGAATTCGATTCTTTTCTGTGTCGAACAGACATGTTTGTGCTCGTAAAATAGGCCGACTATCGCACTTCTCCCCTCATGCGCGTGCAACGATATTTATCGATCGTACAAAAGCGTAGATCGAATTGGAGTATCGCGACGGTCGTTTTTTTTTTTACGGCAGAAATAAGCGTTCACGGAACGATGACATACGCGTTGGCCTGGCGTTTGTTATTTTAATTCCGCTGGCACCACCGTCGCTGATTTTAATCGACCCGCGCGCTGGTTTTCCCACGTAAGTTCGTCGTATACGCCATGATTAATCGATGCGCTATTTGCCACCTAAACTCCCGGGAAAAATACAGAATACGACGATACCCACCAGTATATATTTTTCTCGTTGCAACATTGAAATTGTTAATAGCGAAGCGAGACACATGCGAGCCAAATCTGATGTTTCACGCAGCAGTTGCGAATTACTGTCGACCCTTGAACCAGCCGCGTCTAAGAAATGATAATCCGCGTTTCAGCACTTTCAGCCCGTTCTTTAATTCGACATTTTTTAATCAACATTTCAACGCTTCGCGCGGTTCATCGTACGCGTGACGTCATGTTCGATAATGCGCAGCAAAAAGAGTACATTATTGGGTATCTTATTCTTTGCGCGGAATAATTGCGTTATGCACAGATCAACGCTATTGAATTACGATGCTTTGTTCTTTGCGCTAAATCGTGCTATTCATTTTGCATTCTTTCGTTGCTTCTCTAACGGCACAGATGAGACGTTCATTTTTATCCGAGAGCTTTCATTTAAATATTGTAATCGTACAGTTAACCCGCTATTCCAGTTAACGGTCCGTTTAAGTGGAGTCGTCTATTCAAATCGGCGCTGCATGCTAATTAACGCCAAAGTCGAGAGGAATAACTTCTCGAACGCTCCTACGAGCAGATAAAACGTCAGTTGCGCTGAACCTGCGGCCTGTCAACGGCCTTAGCGACACTCTGGCAGAGGGCCGGCAATTGATAAGCAGTCGGCGAAATTTCAGCGTGCCTCGTTCTCGGAAGCATTCTTTTCACGAACCTCTGCAAGTATTCGCGCTCAAGTAGCCACTTGTTATTGCCGTTGTATTCGAGTTGAATCCGCGGTACACACCACTGCCTCTAATTTTAGCCGCTTGCAGTGTATTTGGAGGATACCTGAAAAATTGCAGTTCCCCGAAAATACCTCGATAGAATTTGTTATTATTTTGGTCGAACAATGCCCACGTTCTTTTGTGACTTAATCGAACAGCCAGTAATTAACGTTGAAATATTTTGCGGGGAGAATTTCGCGTTGCAATTGGCTTCTGAAATGAAATTAACGAAGTCGAACCAAGGACCGAGGGAAATTGCACGATGCAATTTAGAGCTTTCCGCGGTATTCGGTACTTTTCGACTTGTACTTCAGCCGTCAAGAGCTGCGAGTAGAATCGGTTTGACCTCGCACGAGAGCCAACGCAAACGTGCCACTGTGTACAGGTTGATCCTTGCAATGGGAACGGTACCTCGTTTTTGCAGTAGGGCAAAAAAAAAACTCGGAGGTAAAAGGGGCGGAAAAATAGTGTTGGTTAATTCAGAACAATTGGACTCGAATCGGTTTATCTCATCCGCAGGTGCACCGTGCAAGATGCAACCGAGCTGGTCTTTTTTTGTTCCCGGTCTGTTGCAATATACGCTCGTCCGTATGATTTATACACTAGTCGGAAGCAATATAATTTTTAATTAGACCATCATTGACGAGAAAGTTTCAGGGTAATTAAAAAATGCATACATTTCGAAGGTTTATGTGTAGAACACCTGACCTGGTTATTTCCAATGCACACGTACTGTATCAAATTACATTTTTTACGAATGCAGACCAATTTTTTGTTTCCCTTTCAAAGTGTAAAATAAGGTACCGTGGCATTCACCGGTTCGCATAATCCCTAGAATAAAATCTAATGTTATCCGCATTGAAATGTTTATTCGACCATATTTTCAGGCCTAAATTAAAGTTTACATACCCGATCCACTGTTTTCTATACCATTTTTCTTGAGCATCTTTATTTAGAAGAAAGCTATATGTTGTCCCAGTTGCGAGAATGAGCCTGTATTCGCATACGCGTGGTTGAGTTCACGTCACGTCCACCGCGAGGCGCCAGTGCTTTCTCAGCGCAACCGTTCATTCGTGTTCATGAGTCGCACGTCGGCCGCTGCGCTGGGCGGATCGTAGTATATATCTCACTCGGGGACCCGGCGGAATCACAATATCGCATTCCCTGGAGAAATTCGCGCTACTTTTATTGCATTATGCATACGTATTACTCGAGAACTAATTATACAAAATAAACGATCGTGTGTAAATAGTTTTGACGCGCGGGAAGGTTTGAATTTCACAAATCGTCCTCTTTCGTACAAGTGTGTCGTTATTCGGGGGTTACCAGTGTTGTATAGAGTATACAATTCTTCGAAACATTCCAGTCGGATGTTTGTGTGTATATATTGAAAAAATCAACGATGCTCGATCATGAAAATACTAAATGGTGCTTAACTACTTATCACGTGGGGTGTTCTGTACAAGTACAGCGGTGAAATATTGATCGAGAATCGATCGGCGAATACTCGTATCGAAGGGAATCGTAGCCACTCTTCGGGGTCGTTGAACCGCCAGGATCTTTTATCTCGAGCGTTGACAGTTTCTCGTGACAAAGAGTTGCGGTTGCTCGAAAGTCGATCGAACGTTTTCGATCTTCCCTTTCGGGCCGTTCGCGACAGAATCGAAGCGTCAATGTCACCCTCGAGATTAAACAGTTACAGTGTCGCGTGTAACGCGTGGTGTCAGAAAGTGTGGTTAGGTTGTTCTTGAAAGTATACACGGTTCGAACATAGTGAAGAAGGTAGCGGAGGTGCAACGAAATCCACTTGGCTTTGGAGTGTACCGAGAGATTCCGGTACCGAGAATGATTTTCACCGGCAGGTCGGTGGACGCTTTGGACGAGGTTCACGGTCGTAACGTGCAGACGGATAACCGTCGGGACGTTAGCGCTGTAGCCATAGCCGCAGGATGGTTCTCCAGTCTGCGCAGACCCGGCAAAAGGAACAAGAAGGGCTACCAAAAACAGGCCAAGAGCGCATGGGACCTTAGCACATTATCTACGGTTAGTTGAACGTTCTATCTGGCTGCACCTGTTTTACCAATTGTTCATCCGAGTTGAACGTCTTGCGTGTTAAATACCGGTCTTCGTACTTTGTAATATACATGTACGATTGGTCTGCTCCATTTTGAATTACTCTTTTTCAAATTTTCGTCCACCCTTTTGGGGATGATAGCTCTGTATTATGTAATATTCTATATTTGTTTATTTAAACGATTGTTGTCTCGTATGGGAAGAAAAACATTTTGCATCGCAGAAGACTGATATTTCAAGTAAGGCGTCGATAAAAATCGATGTTCGATTATTCTCGCGCTTTGCGTCAATTGACCATTGAAAATACGGATACGATATTACGAAACGCGATACGTATATATGTATTCGAACGCAGTCGAATGGTTGTCAGCCAGGGACGTTAACATCCCATCCTCGTTCACCTTCTTTCTTGTTTATTTATCTTATTCGAATCGTGAATAGCTTCTGTCAGGCATGCATTCTCTCAGTCGGGGAATATCTATGTCTCCGACGGGGTATATACGCGCGAATTCTTGCAGGCACTGCGAATGGCCGCGAGATGTCGAATCTATTTAAATAAACGACCACGACTGCATTTAGCAACGAAAACTGCGATTTAAACGCGAGGTTATTACGGTTCGTGGTATCTTGCGGTGAGCGTGGCGCCATTGAGAAACCGCGATCGGTCGAAATCGATCTCGACAAACGATAATTGAATTCTGTACTCGGACGATACACGCATATAGATACTTCATACGCTACATATACATATTAAGAGCGGGGAAACGGTGTAAAATAAGAGTACGATGGCGCTCTGATGTTGGCCAACCGGCCAAACTTATTTCTAGGGTGTTAACTCGAACGGACTCGATTCGGAGTCCATCGACGCTCCCTTCGTGGTTGTTTTCGTTTCCCTGAAGATGCATTAAATCAACCTCATTCGGCTAATGACCGACATCATTTTTAGAGTATGACCAGAAATAGGGGGTGCGTTAACGGCGGGTTCACTGACCTTTATATTTATATTAGACCTATGAAATGCGTTTTCAGCGAAGTTTAAAACGTTTTGAATAGTTAAAAACCTGTACTTTTCATTGTTTCTTTTTCGCGTGTTATTTGTGTCGCGGTCGAGGTCGGTAGATAATTTCATGCAAAGTTGAACTTATCACGTCGTGAATCAGTGTGAACGCTTTAAAAAGCGTAAAAAGCTTTCCACGTGCAAACACGCGAGGATAAATGAGGGAATCGTAATTTTTCACTGTGTATTTTTCAACGATGCACAGGGGCCGGGGGAAATAATAATACTCATTATAAAGAAACGTGATTACGCAAACGGTTCATCGCTGGACATGAGAACGATTTAAATCTCCTGCGCTGGTTTTTACTTCTCTGCGCTACGTGTACATTACTCCTGTTTGACCGTTTCAACGTATCCGACCAATTAACAGGCGTCCCTCGTAATCTAAGAACTGCGTTGAACAGCTGACGCAACTAACTATGAACATACTCACTTTTACTCGTAGTACAGTTTTTCTTCCAGGAATGATACATGATCGAATTTCACGTGCGATGCATTGTACCGGGACTGAATTAAAGTGTCAACATATATTACAATTCGTAATAAGATATGTGAAATCAGAAATAACTCCTAAGGTCCTGGTGCCACATGTTTGTGTCGTATAACTACGAGATTACGTTTACATTGATACCAGGTATCGTTTTGTACTGTCGCGTTAACATATCATTCTATGACGCCCTAACGTCAGAAATCGAAGATCGTAGCAAGGAACGGAGTCGGGGTGACTTATTTATAGAGGAGATCAGGATACAATATGGGGCCCATACAAATAGACGTACTTTTGATGCATTTCATTTTGGCTTAGTCCTAATCGCCCATTCCCCATCCTATAATCCCGCAATAATAGGATTTACCAGTTGTATTACGTTCTATATTTTCACCTTAATCCCTAACATTTTCATTGTACAAAATGTGCATCGTTTTCACGCAACTATAAGTCCCCAGATCCATGGGCTAACTGAGTAAGTTCTTAACGAAGCGAAACAACAATGCCCAATAATTACCGGTAATTGAATCAACCCGTGTGCAACGGCGATAATAGGATTATATTGCCTAATACGTTTGTCAATGCAATTTCCAAAATAATTTGTCTAGCATTTCGTTTCAAAGAACTGCGTAGCAGAGAATAATTGCAGCGCGGAGTATTAATTTTAATCGTTACACCGTGGTATTGAACACTGTTTATTTTCGTTACAATTATCAAATAATTTATCAATTAGTTCGACCGCCATTGCTGACACTAATTTTATCTCGGTTCAATATAATTTTCTGAAAAGATTCGACACGAATCTTTTTGCCCTTTGCCTCCCTTTTACGTAATTGAACCGAGAACTGGTTTAAGATTCGACGATTCAAGCTGATGGATACTACCGAGCCAGAAAATTTCTTTCCCAAATTTCGATAAAAACATTCCACTTCGTGGGTACATTTTATCGTCGATACTCGATATCCTCCATTGATAAAACCAAATCACGGGCCACCGTCGTGCCGCTATATCGTCGCCATAATGGTCACACATATGTACTTGGTGGATATCAATTTTTTTACGATCGCGTCGCGTCGCATGTTCATGGATCGGGCGTCCAAGAAATCTACCATTCCTCCGGCCTTGTTAGAATTGCTGCAGCGAATTCCACGCGTAACGCGCGGTAGCTTCCCAGAAAGCTTCTTCCACGATCGCAGAGGAGCTCACGATATCTAGGTACACATAAATAGTTGGCGATACGAGAGTCAAGAGTCGCGACCAGATTTCTATCCGAAGATCATTAGTCATCGGGCATTTATATCAGCCACGAAACGATCGATCGTATGGCGTCATTGAGTTATATCAATGAACGTAGCGATACTTTTCCGTGTTCGCTGCGGGCGGAATGAAATTTAATATAACTCGTCCCTAAATTAAAACTCGTTTGCATTGTCCAAAGTTGCACGATGCATGAATAATTAAATGAAAGTCGTAATACATTGGTTGGTTCATCGATTACAAATCGTTACGCGGTGGTTTAATTATTCGATTCTTTGTGATATCTCGTAGTTTATTACTCGCAGAGTTCTATTTTATAGTTCAAGTGTTTGCGGACCGATTTCCCATTGCCCGTCAATAAGTTATAGATTTATCGGCAGTATCGCGGCGCGCGTGGAAATTGCATAATAGCGTGTCGTTACGTGCAACACAGCGATACACTTTATAATATTAGTTATCCGGTTTACTGGACTCGGGCAATATTTTTAGGTTAATGGGGTAGCCGGGCAGCTCGGGTGTCGAGGGTGGAGAGTGCGATCCACAGAGAATAGGAACGCGATCATAGTTTCAAAGGAAATAGAACAATTTTTTCCCCTCTTTCTGCTTTTCCATTTCTTTTTCCTCTTTTCGTTCATTTTATTTCATCTTTCTCCGCTCTCTTTTCTTTTTGTCGTCGACGATGGTGTCGTCGTTCGTCGAACGATAAAACAGCCTCTACCTTAACCGCGTTGTGCAGCGCGCTATGCTAAAGCATCGTCGAACGGGGAAAAGTGTGTCGATCGGTTGGCACGCGTATCGCACGACCGATACGCTTTTTCATAAATTACATACGGCCGCGAGCAAAATGGTAAGCAACGTTGCTGTTGTCGTCCCGTGCGGCACAGGAATATCTCGACGAAGAGTGCACCGGTGCATCTCGCGATGCAGATCTGCGCGGTGGAAAAAGTAATTGGAGAACCGTTTGCTCGGATAATCTTTATCGCGTATGTGTATACCGTGGTATTAAGCTATTCAGCATTTTAACGGTCTAGTGTAGAGGACTGTACGAGGCGATTGTGGGCAGCAAGGAAGACGTTGAGTCTTTTGTGAGCGAGTGACGACGCTAATGGCGGTGAATAGATAGGGAGGGGGCGTTGTGTCAGGTAGATCAGAATTTATTAAACAATCAAATATACGCACATCGCGAACAGAATGCACCGTTGCACATTTAATTCCTTCGATATACTTAACGACGTATCGTTCTCCGAGTGAATCGGTTCGCTGCGACGTCACACCGTTCCGTCGTAAAGTTTACGGACGTAAACCATCGCGACACGAAATTCCAAGCTCGTCGTAGCGCGTCGAAGTCTTATCGGAGGATTCGTCCAAATATTTATCGGCGACCGACGTACGTACCTGACGATTACGCTTGTACCATCGCTTATCAACGATGTGGTCTTAATCACACGTTTGACGTAACAACAGTTTCGCGGTATCGGTCAGCGGACAGAATGGCCCTCGTCATCGACAATTACACAAGCCGATAAAACGGGGTCATTGTCGCTCAGAGTGTCCAGTCAAACGTCCGAGATAATTGGTGTCGTGGGACGTGCACGCGTCTTTATTCCGTTCCATTCGCCGAGGTATCCAGAACGTTGGACGAGCGACGAAAGAACGAGGAAAAGGAGGAAAGAATGAGGCACGCGGGGCAAAGGGAGAGGGTTCTCTGTTTCAGGCACGATACCTCTTTCCGCATCCGGTCCGTTTGCTCGCGTCTTTTCCTACCGGTGCCCCGGGTATCTGGGTTATACGTTTCCCTTTGGGACAGCGGGGAATGAAAAAAGAAAGAACGTTGTCGGGTGCACGCTTAGCCTCGCGTGAGTCGCCACGACGTTACTGGCGAACGAGACGTGTAATTGGGTAAATACGGAAACGGAGTAACCGAGTTGGCGACGTTGTACGGGGATGCTGGAGTCTCAGGAATTGGAGCTTCTATGCTGAGGAATCTCTAATAACGAAGAGACAGCAGGACCCCGATTAACCGAGGTTTATCCGGGGGACAAACAGCCTGGATAAATCGGAGTGGAGGTGGAATAAAAATTGAAGATGTGCATATGATAAATTGCGGTTGCTTTTGCGTTTATAATTATTTTAACGAGAAATGATGTACATCTAACTGTGGATAAATACTAGGGGGAAAGGGGGGAGGGTTGGCTGTCTATGTTTAAAGGTTAGGTGGACAGAGGAGAAAAAATAAATGAGCGTAGAAAAAGACGGGCAAACAAATAGACTTTGGAACGGACGAATTTGGTTAGTCATCTTGGACCGAGACCCCCAAGGCTAGAAACAACATACATACATTACGCACGGCTGGCGTGGATACGATATACGATATATGTACATAGTTTAAGATATTGGCAAACGATTGCAACAATACAGCACGGTTCGTGCAACGATGTCGCGGGATGTAACAATGTTCGCGGAACGCGACGGTGTACCAAGTGTAATGTGCATTGTCGCAAATCATCTGCCGCGACGCGTAGGAAGGTAGGAAGGGGCTTAACACCAATCCTGATTACGTTAATGATTCGCTCCGCGCGTTTAGCTGCGGCGAATTACTCCGCCCCAGCGATGTCATTTCTCAAACTCGCGTTCCGATCAGCCCTCGTAAACTATTCCAGTGTCGAAAAAAAAAGCCAAACAGCTATACGTTCCCCAAGATGAATCTGCCTTCTCCGTTAATGGATTCGTCGAGCGTAAAACGTCAATGAACGAAGTTTGATTTATTACCAGCTTTCCGTGGTCAATCGACCGGCCATTAATCGCCGCGTTTACCGTGCTCCCAGAATTTGCATGGCTCGTGAACCCCCCACGGTCGTGTTTGGATGATTCCGTCTGGACGGTGTGCTCGCAAGGAACATATGGGCCGTGGGGGGGGAAATTATATTTGCCGGGCTGGACGCACGTAGCCACGTTTACTCTGCTGGAACACGTGTCACTGGCCGGCCCTAAACTCTCGCCATTGTGTTTACACCGGAGACGCATCCATCTGATCTCGCTTTGCATGCATACCGTGTTGGTCAACGGCCATTCGATCAGGAATAGTCGGGAGCGATCGGTGAGATCGTCGAGTTCGCTGGTGTTTCAACGCCGCTCAACTTCGTTACACGCGTGCACCTTATATTATAACGGGGGAAGTTCGTAAACTAGAAAATTCGATAGAAAGAAACATTGCAACAAACGTAGTTCGTATCACGCTGGCAGCGGAACGATTTTTGTTTCCTGCTGCAAAAACGGTCCTGGAGGTGAAAACACACCCCTCCAAAGAAATCTCGACTTTTCGTATTATCGTGAATTTTTGAGTACCCTTATAAGATACGGGAGAAGAGTTACGTTAAATGTTGTGCTCTATAATATGTTCTATAATCGCAATAAAATTTCAAAAATTAAACTGGTGAAAGAATAGATTTTTTGGTAAATTTCTCGCTTTCGCTTTGTGTAGGCCGCGAAGGACGCCACAACTTTTAATTCAACCTCTTTATTGTATCTTGTATGGTTTCTTAAGCGTTCGCGTTAATACGAAATGCTCGAGATTTCCTTGGAGAGGCGTTTCCGCCCCCTCGTAACGTGAACCACATTTCCGCGAAGTTTCAACTTTCCTTGTAAGACGTTTTTCAGCCAAAATATACGTCGATTTATTAATTGTTATCAGGCGACAATCTAATTGCACACTCTTCCCTTGAATATTTTGAAACAACATCGACGCAAAGAACCTCGATACCATTGTGGAAATATATAAGAAGCACAATTATGCATTCCTTATGTTAATTCACGCGGCTTCGAGTAGTCCTTGAGGCTGAGAACTCAAATATCACTACATAGTTGGTATTGTGACAGCGTATATAAATTATAGTCATTCAAAGAGCACATATATGCACGAAGTATTATAATTGTTCATTTGCGAGCGACCATTTTCATCTGACGGTGCTCCAACGATTCCTACGTCGATTCTAAAGTATACAAATCCCAAGGGGCTGAACGTCTATATATATCTATGTACAATTTACAAAGGGCGGATATGTGCATTCTAAGAAAACAAAAGTTCGCCCACGAAGGGACGCACAAGGGGTAGGAAAGCTTAAACAATCCTTGCCACGAAATACCGAGACGACTCGTGCGTATATGTACGCATGTCCGAGCCCTTCGCGTTTCGCGTAGCAACGAAAGGGTTAACAGTCGCTGACTGACAGACAGGACACGACGAGAAGTTTCAGTTGCACAACGTCCCTCAATTAAAATTAAAACGTTCGTGTAAATATCCGATTTTATACGCGGCCGCTGAGACTTCAATAGATGAAACATTTAAATTGGAGATGTTGATGTCGGTTTTCAATTTTGTTTTTGGACAAACCGGGTGCATCGATATTTTCTTGAACAGTCTCCAATTTTTGGACACTTTTACGCCCATTCATGTTCTGTGAAAACGAAATTTACGGGAGAAATATTCGAAGTAACTGAGTTTCGAACTTATCACCAAGGTCGTGTTAGCAGCAGTGACTTTCGTCGACTAGGATCGAAACACCTAAATGCCTCGGCTTCAGTCGACGTATCATACTTCAAAGCAGCTGTGTGTATCCCCTTGGTAAATGTATGTCGTTTCAAGGAAGTTACGATCCAGAGATCCGCGATTGCGTCCATGATACGAAAACCACGGCCAGACTTTTCAACAGTCGTTCGCTACATCGGAGGACTTCACAGAATGCTCCATTTACGATTAAGAATTCTCAAACGACAGCTGCTAGCACGTTTGATCGCCAGTTTGCCAGATTCGGTAGCCTTGGATAGCAGACAAAACGCCGTTGTGCTCGTTAAACACCTGCGCACGCAGATTTCGAGTTGCCTCTAGTAACGCTCGATGAAATTATTACCAATCTTCTTTTATCGATAGCTTGTTCAAGCTTCGCCTTTTTTTTGTGTTTCGTTTACTCCATACGTAGTTACCTTGTTATTGCACTTTTGTGTAGTACAGATATTTATTTATGTACGAGATGGACACAAATGGAGAAAAATTCGTTTAACTTGGTAGAGACGTTCGATCTTCACAAATTTTCGTGGAAAAACGCACTTTCAGTTTAACGCTCGGTTATCTAATGTAAAAGGTTCTTCGAAATGATTAAATTCCGGGGTGTGAGAATAGAGGCTGCCTCCCATTAAAGTGCGATTCTTTTTCGCGAGATTACGCCAATTCAAAAATCGACGATCTCCCGATTGAAACTTAGCGGTCGTTCGTTGCGAACTAATTAAACTTCAAAATCGGCCCATAGTTTCCCCGTCTACGTGGATCATTAACCCGGTGGAATTCGAAGAATCGTATATATTCCGCTAATATTCTAATTAGCAAAGGACACACTGAATCGACGGAATCAATCGGCTAGTGGGCGTGAGAGATGGTAATGTTCTCGCGCGTCCAGCAAGGCCGAGGACGCGAGGCGTAATTGGAAGACGGCCAAGTGCCTTAATGCCAGTAGAACTTCTTTTATTAAAAGAAGAAACCGAGCGCCGTGTCTGGCACTGGTCCAGGAATTATGAATCGGCGAAAGAAAGGAAAGGGAGCCCCATAAATGATGCATAAAAATGTCCTGGATGTATATATCCACCTCAGATATCATAGGACAGTTGGCAGTTTTATCGAATTTTGGTCGCACAATGTAAATTGTAAATCATTGTGATTAGATGCCAGCAGTTTTATTGCGGTGTATGTTTACGAGTATATATATATATGTATGTATATATCGTTTGGAATCTTACAAACACATGTTACCAACACAATTATACATCTTAAGTATTTTGGAAAAATGTTAATAGTCAAATTATTAGGAAAACTAGTTTCTAGTTTTCGTATAATTTTGCACAAATGACTGTGCGTATTTTTCTTTTATTGTACATATATGCAGTACAAATCGTAGCACAAATGTGAAGACAGACTGTTCTCTGTGAAATAAATTTTCCGCATATTTCATACAATTTCATTAGGTCTCATATACATACATACCTTGCGGCTCGCGGGCATTGACATCGACTTTTAAGGTTTCGTTTCAGTAGGGCAAAAACCTTTGCGTCGATTGTTGTACAGACCACATCGAGCCACAAACGCTGTCTGATTTCTTATCGAAGAAAAGTGTGGACCGTGTTCGCGAATAACCCAGAAAGAATCGACACGTCGCCGAAGTGATTTGACCTTTTTCTTTTCTGCCACACCTGTGAAACAATGTTCCATTTTACATCCAAGGCGACGGCAATAAGGTCGCTCGTAATAATTAATCAAGATGATTCTTATTGACCTTTCAGCGCGTTGCACTTTAATCACGTTCAAACGGTGGAGGACTGTCTAAGCGAGCAGTGTTCTTCGTTGTCGCGAAGAAACACTGTTAAGAAGTACAGTATTTAACGCAACAAAAAATGATGCGTTTCAGCTACCCAATTGATCAGCAGAGACCTAATTTTGTTCGCATCGTGTAATTCCATCGTGAAGCGACTCCTCGTTTCACCAAAAACCTAGTCAAAGACCAGACAGGTATTACCGTCCGACAGACGGCCGAGTTAAGAGACTAGAAAACTATTCAATCGTGAATCGTTGTTCCCTGTGCATAGCAGCCTGCATACCCGAGTTACCCATTAGTCATTAATTCAACAATCGTCGTCGCGGTTTGTTAACTTTTCGATTACTGGCCGACGATCGAGTTACGACATCGTGTCACGCGCCAATAAATCTGTCCACTGCAATGTTCTTAACCCTAGAACTCGTGTACTCCAAGTTCACGTGATCACCGGTATAATGGAAAGGTATTTCGTTCTATATTTTTCCTTACGCGTGCAATTTCTTATATACAGTTATAATAATTTTTGTATATTGCGTTCAATTCCATATCACAGGACGATAAATAATTTTTTCGAAATGTCTTTCACCGTATAAAAAGTCTCGACTACCAGACATTTTATTTTCTTCCGCTTAATTAATAGTAACACGCACATGTATGCTTTTGACAATACTTCCGAGCTCAGGTGTGAATACCGTGGACAGTAGAAGGGTTAAACGTCCACGATGGAAATCGAAGCTATCGTTACCATTATTGAATCATTCGTTTAAATATCACGCGCAAATTCCATCGTTACAACCCGTACGCCAATCGCGCGTGACGCACGTTTCACGTACGAGCAATGCTTATTTTTATCGTTGAAATTCGATTACTCATATGCCGTGTCTACTCGCCGAGATTTCGAATCCATCGATCGTGTGCCAATTTTTAAAAACGATTCGCGCATCCACACTGTTCGCCGTGCAATATTTCTTTCTTTATTCTTCGCCGGAAGTTCTGCGGTAGCGTCAAGAACCACTCGTATTTCCGTTCGCGAAGATATTCGTGTCGGCCCGATTTGCGTATCCTGAATTCGTGTATATCGGGGGTCACGGTGGTTCCTGGTGAATGTTACGACAAACTGGAAAACGGAAACGGCAATTAGTGATTAATTCTATCGATCACGGCCAGGTTAATGAGACTGTTCGAGAGTACTGGGAAACAAATGTTTCCGTGAACGATGATTAATCGCGGTTCTTTTTTATTGAAAAGTATTTCCTGCATTCGTTTTTGTTGCTGCAAGCAGGATATAATTTAATTTTCCCATGTACGCCACGGGTGTAGAAAATTGAATGTCTATTCGTGTTGGTATATTGAAGGGTTAACGTGTAGTTTTTTTGTTTTTTTTATTTGGGTTCGTCATGTTAGGATGCGATTGGAAATTTTTTGAATTTGTAATAAAGTGGAGCTTTGTCTTTGTTATTTGAAAGACATTTTTCAAGCGTTTAATGTTTGCGATTATATTTACTATTTTATTGTTCATTCTTTTGGATTTCTTTTTGAAACTCCCAGGTAATATCTGTTTATGTAGTTCGTGATACACAAGTATTTTATAATATTGTAAGTAATATATTTCAATGTTATACTTATATTTTCGCCATACATATGCTAATGAATGAACAAAGATTTCAAGATTACCAATAACTGGCAAACAAGGCCAATTGTAGTCGCGATAATAAAACCGTAATAACACAGTATCACAATTTCCACGGCACAGGTGTCGAGTTAATTACACCCAGGTACCATGAACGATAGTTATAATCGGGCGTTGCTGCTCGCTGCAGCGTGTAATTTCAATCAACGCATTCGAGCAGCCCCTAGAAAGGGAAACAACTAAATCCTGTGGCAAAATCGTCTGCACTTCAGTTACCTAAATTAAGGGAAGACGCGTTAAACGGTTCGTAATTGCATTAGCACAATTTTTAATTAACGCGACGGTCTGATAATATTTTCATTGCCTTTTCTTCCCTTCCTTTTTGCTATTCACGTTAATTCGAGACACTTCGCACTCGAACAGTAAAATAACAAAGAAACGAATGAATTAATTTGCTCCAAAAGATATACGAAATGATAAATATGACTAAATAACAAAAAAAAGTCGAAACGAACGCAGTTCATACAATTTACAATTCACGTAGAAAACAGAAAAAAGATAGTAACTAACATAAGCTGCGCCAAGGGAGAAAAAAGAAAACATATTAAGGAACGTCTGCGAATCCTGGTTCGTCAGAGAAGAATCAGTTTCTGTCGCATCTAGGTGCCAGCTCCTGCTTCGAATCTAACCCTTTCTATGCCTTTCGCGAGTATGATTTCGCTGTACGGATAATCGAGTCGCGAATAACTATCCACTGCGCTTGGGCAGTCACAATGGGAACGGATATCTGTGGAGTGGGCATAACGTTCGACGCACGGCCAGATAATGCGAATTGCCCTTAAATTTTATGCAGAATAGGATATTAGAATTCCAACGAACGGTCGCCGGTAGCGTCGAAAGGGGTCAACCAAAGCCACGCATTTTCCATTCCGTTTCTCGCGATAGCGGGTCTCCACGTCCGGCTAGATGAAACACTCCGGCTGGTGACCAAGCGAAAGGGGGAATTCCCTCCTTCGTTCGCTCCTCTCTCTCCTCTCTTCTCTCGTTGTTCAGTCGACGGCCTTGAGAGGTCACTTTACCGGGACCGTTCGCTGAATACCTGGCGCAGAAAGGAACTGGAACGTGCAGGGGGGAACTGGTACAGCGTGCACAAGATTATCGTTCCTTACTGCCACTAATACGGGTCCAGCGAGGTATACAGGTGCTACCACTACAAATAAGCCCACAAATAAGATTGGCGTTGTCGGGCAATGGCCAAGAAAAATACTCGGGAAATTATTCGACGATTATTTATTCAAGTGTAAATTATTTGTACACTTCATTTTCTTCAGATACTTCAACAGAACTAATTTTTTTTTGTAAATATTGGTCTGTTTGCTGTATGTACATATATGTAGAGACGCATGCACGAGCAGACGAAGAAGTTAGAAATCGAAAGAACCGAGCCATTTTTTTTTTTTCTTGTTCTTCGTCCACCTTCGTAGTTCATTATCGTTTCTATTACGGGGATTAAAATTTAACACGGTCAAAGCTGGCTCTCTCGATCGGCCGTTCCCTTCTAGGAGGAAACGAAAAATGACCGAAACTGAATTGTTAACTTGTTAAAACTTTCGATTGCTCAAGAACATCGGCCGTTCCAATTTCACAAGATTTTATTCGCCAGTCGTGTAATACAAGTTGTCATTAACTTCGTGCTTGAAGATAAATTGCACGATCTTTCAAAAAACAAAAAAGAAAGAATATCTTAATGGAAGCTCCGTTTACTGGGCACAACGATAGCCCAGATCAAATTCGAAGTAATTACTCCAAAAATTACCTGAATGAAACTTCTGCAAACGCACTCGAATATCTTGAACGAAATAGAAAACGACGTTCAATTTTAATGTTTGTCGAGGCACGTCGAGCTTCTTAGCTAGTTCCAGAGGTAAATGGACGGTTACGAAATGAAAGAAATAGGTACGAGGTGAGAGGAGGGTTCGCAAAGGTGAATTAATTGGAAAACTGACCCTTGAAGACCGCGTAGCGATTCACTTCTGTCCGATACTAGTACGCGATACACGTTCAAAGGGTAGATACTAGATACTAATGGGATTCTGCATCCACTTAATTGTGAACTGGCTTTCGATCGTATTTTTCATCGGTCGCGTACGAGCGTCAGCGTGTACACCTTTGCGTGTAACGCCATTCGGGACACGGGTATTGCGATACAGGTAGCGCAGTATAAAAGTGTCTATTGAAGAGGAAGGTTGGATAGTGTCGGAACGAGAGGAAGTTGCTTTTACTAGCATGTGTTACGAGCTTCTGGCCGTGACGTCGTCGTCTTGCATAGTGCATTAACTTTCCAAGGACGCAGCAAGGCCGTTGGTTTGTCATAAAAAGAAAAAAGGAAAAAGAAAAAAATAGTCGGACCTGCTTTTCCTTTTTTCTTTGAAGTTGCGTCTCGTAGACGCGGGAGATGTAGGTCGTCGAAAAGAAATAAAGACTAAAACCACCAGGCTGACGCAAACACGCTTGCGGCGAGACAGACTGCTTTGAACGTGTCCTTTTATTTATTTATTTTTTCTTTTGTTTTATTTCTTCCCTTTCGTTTTGCCGCTCGCGAATTACGCAAACGTTCCGTGGGTTAGGCCTGCTGAAATTTTCGATACTTCGGAAGCGGTGAATAGACAGCTTGGACTATTTCTAGTTCTCGTGCATTCAGTCTTATATTTCATGCCCTAGTTAACAACGGACGAGGGTGTAATTTATAAAACTCTGTTCGATTTTTTTTCTCAGACTCGCGCGTTAAGGGGTTAATATGTACACGTGTGCCGGTGTCCTTTACCGTCGCACTTTCGCTTCCCAGGCACGATAAAAGAGACAAAGTATTCCTGCTACGCTAAGAATGCCACCCACGCACAAAGAAAGAGGCAATATCACGTCAATGGATTCTATTCTCGACGCATAGTACGACGTCTCACTTCGTCATCGATCGCAGAAGTATTACCCAGTTTACAGGGACCCGTAATCTTCTACAGGATAAAATACACGTCAGGTTAGATGCTCGCCAGTGATTACGCGAGTGGTCTGAAAGTCATTCATTCGATTGCATCAATGAATAAATTCTCCCTTAACTCCTGATTTGACAATCGCCTGAACAGAACTATTTTGTTATACACGTGTTAAATACAGCGATGCGACGAATATTTATTTTCCGAATTATTATTAAATATGATACTGTCGAACCTCGATAACTCGAATCTCGATGGAAGGGAAAAGAGACTTCGAGTCGTAGAGGTTTCGTGTTATCGAGTGTTCGAGTGAGACTGGTTTAACACACGAAAATTCGACTTATAAGAGGCTTTGTACGACGGCCAACTTTCCGACCTGCGAGGACGGAAAGGCAGGCGAATGAAATTTTTTCGCGTGAATCACACTTTTATTGTATGCGATCCCTCGAAGTTGAAAGGAAGGAAACAATTGAATGATTTCTGGCGCAAAGTTATGAACTTCGAGTTGCAGAGGCAGCAGCGACTTATACAGCTAAACTTGGAGAGTAGCAGAGGTTTGACCGTTCCAAATTCGAGTTACACAGGTGAAACGATGCCGTCCGGACACGTGGCGAATAATTCGAGTTAAATGTTACATTTAATACGACAAGCATAGCATTATATTTGCCCTTTCACTCGACGCGAACAAAAGCTGCACTGTTACGCGCATGGAGGAAATTTGTTCGTTTGTTTCGAGGCTACCAGAGCGAAATGGTAATTATCCCCCTGTTACACGGACACACATGCTCCCGGTATATTCTCGCGCGTACAACGGCTGGCGGACGGTCGCACGCGAGTTCTGCCAGGGATTACGCGTATTTCGAGCGCACGAGAATCGGCGGGGAGCCGCAGAAATGTCGAGGTGTCGCATTCCAATGACTTTTAACGACTGTAACCCTCTTTACCTCGATGGCCGAGCCCGTTAGCCGCGCTTGCGAACGCCGAACAAGAGACACTCGGCTGCTTTACAGCCTCCTCGTTGCCTTTCTTGTTCGCTCGAGAACGCTCGGGCTGATTTCAGGCGCGCAGAACCTTCCGCTCGAAGAACGCTCGTATTTGGGAATCGAACGTGTGCACATGTATCTGTACACGTAATTCCTTCGACGTTGTGTTCCGTCAAGGAGAGCGCATTCTTCGGTGAATTATTCGTTAATAATCGTTAATGATTATTAACGAATAATTATTAACGGATTAATTATTATTAACGAATTATTCACGGCTAAAATCAGAACCGATTCTTTCTCGCGATGTTTTGTTCAAACGTGGAGCTCTGTTCCACAGTCGCCCGGTTAATGAATTGTTTACGGAATTCAGAATTTCTGAAGACCAACAGAGTGCAGTCGCTCGACGTGGAATTCTGCGTTGCGTCTAATCGTCCAGGTATTACACGCGCTGTATTGAACCGTCTGCGCGCTCAGACGTTTAAACATCCTGGCGTTTTTCCCGTGGAAGGGCGCTCCTCTGAATCGTGCTTAAGTTTCCATTTAATTATCGCGATATCCTGGTTCCCTTGGTCGATTTCGTGGCTCGATGACGATTGCGGGGAGTGCGCGCGGATGAGACTGTCGTCGTCGTCGATGGTTGAACCGATCGATATCGCACAATGAGTCGAACGACGACCGCGTCTCCTCGTGGTTTGGGTTATAATTGCGAGAAAGGGGAAAAGGAAATTGCGGAAATGTTTCGTGTGCATGGTTTCGCGGCACCTGGAGGGTGCTTGATACCGGCGAGGAAGGAAGTGTTAGGCAAATGTCAAAGGGAAAGTAAATACGACCCTCTGTTTGACGTGCGACTCCGTCCTGGGGACTTGTGATTATTTTTTTATCTTTTTTTAATGGAGTTCTTTAATAACGGATTTTATCGCAGCCTTGCGATCCATTAACGGATCGAGAAAGACGTTTCTGTGAAAACGAAGCTCATATTTCGTATGTTTTCCTCGCTTATATAGCGATTATTGCTTTGACCAAGAGGAATATTAATTTTTATTGAATTTCGTCTGTGGTAGGGCTCGTATCATATTTTCGTTCCCATTATGGATTATAGTTTCAACGTGAGTTACCTATGAAAGTATTTGTATCGCTCTTCAATCGTGTAATTAATTTTTGCCGGTCTCGGTACAGGTCTGAAGTAATTTTTATGGAGTTTTATGGAAAGTTTATATATAGGTATTTATAGATTTTTTGTTCCTGAAGTGGTGTAATAAACGTAATGGCATAGTGTATCGGAGAAACGGATATAGGGGACATCGACTTGGTCCAATAAATCGGTAATCCGGACTTCCCTTGGCAGAGAATCAATGTCTGTGTAATCAAAGGGTTAAGCTCTGCAATGTTCATAAATTTAACCAGCACAATACATCAACGTTTATCGCAACAAAAGTATGAAGATTAATTCAGCAAATGCATAACGATTGAAAGAACAATTTTTATCCTTCGAACGTGGAAGATAAAAATGAATTAACCAGTCATTATTGATTCGGAATATTCTTTTAATAAAATGCATCCCCAACTTCGTAAAATATGATAAAAATTAGATTTTTCTCCAATTACCTGTACGTCTAAGAGCGACAAACAATAGAGATTGAATTTTGCGAGCCAGCAGGTGGAAAAAAAAGAAATAGATCTCGAAAGAAAAAAAGAAATAGAGCTGGACCACCAGCTTTTCGCGGATGATCTACGTTTTTCCTCCAAGCCTCTCAAAAGAAAGCACATGTAGGTCAGGTCAGGCGTAGCCCGATGCGTGTTACGAGCACTTGCGAGCCAGTTAAGGAAAACGTTATTAAATTTTCATACTCCTCCCCCGATTTTGTCGAGCCAGTAGAATTGACGCTGGTACTTCGGCAGTGTTTCATCCATTTTCCATCGCGCGATACTTACGCAAATTTCACTCTGTCAATTTACCGAGAAGTTAGTTGAAATACTGGCAGAATTCACGATAGAATGTGGTGTACACTCTGTTCAAGCAGCCGACGAATTTAGTCGAACAGGAAATCTAATAACCCGAATTTAATTAAAAAGAAACGGTCTTTACTGGTGGATAAATAAGGAATTTTATTTAAACCCTTTAAGATGTGAATCAGATACTTGAACCGCGATGAAATAGAAGGTATTGCAATTATAAATATGTTTTACAATTATTTCGCCGTATAATCGTAGAATATACAAAAATTGACAAGAAGTAATATTATTTTAATGTATTTATTTCAACTATTTAATATACTATAAAGCAGTGTCACACGATAAAGGGTGAAGAAATATAAAAACTGAAGGAAGATATTCGTTCACAAGTTTCCTTGCAATTTATTTCTCAATTTACTGTACTAGATGAAGTATCGAAACTACCACTTTTCACGCATCTGTTCCCATTTAAATTCACGACTGATTCGTTCCGCTGTCGTTTACCAGTTGTGTTTCCTATCTCCTGAAAGCTTTCTTTCCCCCCGTCGATACGCATACATATTTCAATTTCACGCGCAAGAAAATCGCCAGGTCAAAACACGAGGAAATGTTCTATCATCGACTTTCACGCTCGTTTTAGTCGAAAAGAAATGTACGTGTATACATCGCAATCTCGATATCCCGCAGTATTTATCTTTCTCTCTGTTCGTTTACGCGAGATTTCGATTTCACGCAGCTATACATTGTCTTTGGCGTTGCGCAACCGGAATAAACAAGAACAAGAAAGAAGAATCGTGCAAACAGCGTGGAAATGGTTTCTTTTCGTACCCGTTCGTGTAAAAAGTGATGTCTAAGAGGAAAATGTTCGCGATGGAAGAATCCGAGAACGCGGAAGCTCGCGTGTCGTTTCTGTTTAACGCGGTTTTCACTTTCGGCTGAAGTTAAGCCATTGATTTCGATGAGTAGATAATCGCGCAGAATTATGCAGGTTCGGTATAAAGTTTCCAACCGCTTCCTTAGTCGTGGAGATACGAAATGGCTTGTTAAAGATCGGTGCGTTCGAAACTAATATTACAGAGAACTTATATTATACTGCACTTTTGGTCAACTTGCAGATAGCACTTATTCGAATCGAATCAACAATTAATTTATCGGGTGACAACGTGATTTCGTGTAATAATATTTCGCATATTTACAGAAGGGAAAAAAAGGAATTAAGCAAAAGGAAAAAGACAGTAGTTCTAACCATAATAATAAACCACACCGTATCAGGTGTACGTATGTACGTATGCATAAATAAGTTTGGATCTACTTAAAGCAATCCTCGAGTGTTATCCACGCAGACGCGCTGTGGATAATGAATGGAGACATTTCGTCTATATTTGAGATTTTCTTCTCCAATGCATGTCTGCTTTCTGTCAAACTGCAATCGAGAAACACGTGCACTGCCTTTTGAAAGGACCCTACGCACGTGCAGGCACTCCACGGTAGCCAGCAGTCAGCTACTTAGCCATAGGCATTTGTCAAACTGTTCGTGTTACGAAAGGGAAACCAATAGAACGTGTCCTGAAAAGATATACATGTATACATGCATAAGATGTCTGTAAAAGTTAGCCCCGTCGCAGCATGTTTCTTCATAATTCAAGAAATAATACTCATTTGATACACATTAATTCGGTAATTATATACCGACTTAGATAATATATTCTATTACTCATTATTGTTATTCTTCATTCTTACGCATATTCATTTATATACCCAAATGTATCGTTGCAATACAGACATAATGCGTACACCCGCGAAGGCGCAAATAATATAAATATCTATTTCACGCGAAAAAAAAAAAAGGAAGGAAAAATATGGACAAAAGAAAGGAGAACGATCTCGTTCACTGTCCCAGTTAAATGCGACCAGTATTGTCTCCTTCAAGAAGATAAGAAGGGAAAAAAGAAAAGATAGTCCCAATGCGGATTTCCCAAGGCCTCTGGTATATGGCGCATTGCAAAGGAACCTGGCATTGTTTCCTTCACTGGAACTATAGAGGGAAAGATGGAAAACGAGTAGAGTCAGGCCTCTTTTCTCTTCGCTTTGGTCGCGTGGAATCCGCTTCGACGGCCGCCAGGAAACATCTTCCGGGAGACTTTTTAACTGGCATGCTTTCTCGTGTTCGCAATAATCCCAATGCAACCACTGTGCACGGTATCTGTACGTGCACCGTAGCCAGACACAGAAGTAAAAGGGATATTGCGTGGATAGTTTCGCTTTTGTTTTGTCGCATCTGTAATCGTAGTCCGTGGCCATTTTCTTGGAACGACCATTTGGACCGGGCAAAGTTTATCCGGGAGTGGCGTGCAGTCACCAGGAAACCGGGAAACTGTGATTTGTACATGAATGAAAAATCGGTGTTTGGATTATTATTCGATCTTTTATGCATGGATTATGAATCGCGTGCAATTATCGATTATTACTAATATTCTTCTTATTTCTACTTTTTTTTTCTTTTTTTTTTTTTTTTTTTAACGAGTGCTACTTATCGGTCCAAGGAGTTATCTGAGCAACCAGACCTGGAAATTAACGCGATTCCACAATCTAAGCGAAAAGGAAGCGTCGTTCCTTGTCGCATCCTGTATGCATCACGGTACAGATACATCACAGGATGTATCTGTTTCGCGTCATTCCGCGCGTTATTTACATTTTCCCCGTTTTTCTTTCATTTCTTCCTGTTTTTTCTTTTATCGTTCCATTCGCGACTCATCGTGACGGGCCTTATCTCTCATTTTCGTCGGAAGGGAAACACGGTCCAGCCGAGTTCAAGTAAAAAGAAGCTGGCTGCAGCTAAATGCGCCTCGCTAATTGCGTTCCTGTCTACTGTTGCACTGGTACTCGGGCAGAGGACAAATATTTTCAGCCTGGTTTACATTCGCCCCCTTTCTTTTTTCATCTGTTTTTTCCCCCTTTTCCTTCTTTTTTTAAACAGATGTTTCGCGGATGTGTAACATTTTTTTTTTTTTTTTAATGCGCACCGTTGAAAGGGGCTGTCGTTGTGCCGGCAGGAGAAAGAAAAAGCGAAATCGCAATTAGGAAGCCGGAGAATTTTCCGCGAACGCGAATTCGATCTGTGTACCCGATCACTTGACCCATATGAGAGTAGCAGAGGGCTTTTAATCACGAGCTCCGTTTAATCGTTCAGAAATGAAGAGCTCCGCTCGACCGTCTTTTGTTGCCTCCAATGAATCCAGAAAACGTGTACAGCCACCTGATCGAACCTGTCGAAACGTCCAACTCGTTCGAGGGATGGAAATTCTCGTCGCAGAATTCGCGAAGCCTTGACACGGTTGAACAGTCGCGAGTGAAAAAAGGGAATGGAATCATTATTCTTTTCAATTGTGCCATTTTACATCTGCAAGTCTGAACGAATGACTTGGTTAATTTTCTTTAAATTATTTCTGACCGCAAGAAATGCAACCATTCTAGCTTTACGTGTCGAATGGAGGAACACGAACGTACGTATACCATTTAAAAAGAAAAAGAGGAATCACATAAGTTTGTGCAAATTATTATTACTATCTAACGCATTCGTATTCGAGAATCGCGTAGAGAATGCAACGATATCGTTGGTCTAGCATTTTCCGTTTGATATTACGTGAGTGCTTATCGCAGAAAAAAACGACGATAAACGCACTCATACAGCGGCAAGACTCTGGCGATCGCGAAATGATTCATCGTTTCGCGATGCTTCTCTATCTGGAAGAGACTTTAGATGCAAATTGCTGTGGCAATCACCAGCGCGATCTCTCATTGTTCAAGCACGAAGGCTCGAATCCGTACGAGAAATAAATTCGCACGCGCCAAGCGATTGACTCTGCTTTATGAAATTTTTCGTCCAATTTTATTACCACCTTTGCGACCACTTCTAACCGCATTCCTCCTCTCGCGAAGTTGAACGGAACGATGAACGAACGCCGCGATCCAATTATACCGTCGAAAAAATTATATCACAAGGCTCGTCGCACCTTCGCCTCGACACTTTCATAAACAATACTCGGCGCGGAACTTGAGGAGAAGACGACGACCGAATTTCATGAATATTGAAACAGGAAAATAAAAAAAAAAAAAGAAACATGCAAATCGTACGGTTGGGTTCCAAAGAAGTCGCCTCAGGGTTCACCAAGATGGCGTCCGGATGACTTCCTGTGCCCCCAAGGCGGCGGATTCACTGATCGCCCGACGCATTGTCACGAACTGAATTAATCGCCGAGGTCGCGTAAGGACAGTCGCTATTTTCTGTCGACGATGACGAACGCGTTTATTAGCAATGCTAAGCGAGGCGCGACACCTTCCCGACGATTGCACACCTCGGGCATCTTTCGCACGCGACGATACCCGTATCGCGATGCACGAATCGTTGTATAGCAGAGGTCGCAGAAATCACCGAAGCATTTATTTCGAATTGACGGGCACGCCGCGTTGCGCGTAATTTCGTTCGACGTTGATTTAGTCACGACCGCGGCTCGATTCTCCCGTGCAAATATTATTTACACGTGGACGTGCCGTTCGACGCGTTGAACGTAACTTCGTTGAACATTATTACAAAGCGGGCAAGGTCCGCGCAATATTTTATTCATGGGTGAAATGAAGGCCGGATGTGACCGGTCGAGAGGAAAGAGTCCATTTTTTACGGCGTTGTTGGGTTATCGTGCCGAAATGTGTGGAGATATTTGCTCGATCTCGGGAAGCAATTAATTTCGGAGGGTCTGCGGTAATTAAGTTATCTGGGATCGTACATTTCGGAGACGGTTGAAACTTGTCGAGTTTCACTGATAGCGAAGTTACGGATTCGTAGCTGTTTCGAATCGCAGTAACTTCCGGCATCCGAGCGGCGAAATTTTTCTTCATTTCGAATCCAAGTGAAACGAAATTGTTACAGCGACGGGGTCTCAAGTAATTTCGCTAATTGTTCTATTGGAATAATTGGATTGAATTAACGGGGCTTTCGAGACAGGTATTTTTGGCAACGCAAAGTGTCCCGTTTGAAACTGGTCTTATTATTAACCCTTCCGCTCTAATTGTATATATATAACGTGATAAATAACGTTACTTATTTAAAATTTCGAATATTGATATGGTTATTATTATTGGTTAGAGTTTCGTGTCGGGTGCAGTCGAGGGTAAAATAAAAAATTCATAAGGCCGTAATTAATATGAAATGCAAGTAAAAATATGGAAGAAAAAGTATAATATTTCAGTTTCAATTGCTGAATAGTGGGAGGCATGAAAGGATTAATTCCCAAACTTGCGAAGCAACGAGGAAAATGGGGCTGGGTGTACCTTTATATACACCATCTGAAAATATGCATAAAAGCGTTGCTCCCGATTTGCTCGGTGGCAGTAATTTCTTTGGACAAAGAAGAGGTCAGTGTATGGGCAGTTAATAAAAGTCTCCACGGGGTCGGTGTGTAAAAATAAATATCACCCTTACGCGTCGGGGAATAAATAGCGCGTGCTTGTCGTTTGGATGAATTAAATAGACTAGACTGCGTGCAGTTTATAGCCTGTCCGTTTGCCATTCGATTGCTCGCAGTAACATTTCAACGTAATCACTTGCTCGAACTAATCACAGGTTTATGCATACAGTTGGTCCCGGGGAAGAAAGTGGATATCCAGTGAATTACATGGGAACGTTATACTATACGTATAAAACTTTGCAATAGAATAAAAAAAAAATGCATGCGAAAACTATAAAATATGAGAGTGATTATGGCGAGAAGTGAGATGCAACGAAACACAATGGACCAGAGTGAAATAAATTCAACTAAATTAAAATAAAATACAATAATTTCGAATATAGGAAATTAAAATATCCTCAACTCACTGGCAGCCTAAACGGGATAATAATTAGGCATTGTTCTGCGAATTGCGTTAGCTGCTTCGTTATTTTTCTGCCCGATCGTGCAACTGTCGTTCCCCCAAGCTGAACGCTTGAAATAATCGGTGACTATAAAAAGAAACCGGAAGGAGAATTGGAACAGCGAGAAATCGGTACGCCAAAGTGCACCGGATTTAAGGAGCATACCACTAGTTGATCTAACGACGAATATAGCTCGGTGCCGTGTTATTTTAGCAACAGAGAGTCGCTCGTTAAAGTATCAACGCGGTGCGTAACGGGGTTAACAATTACGTTCGAAGCGTTGCGCTCGGGCGAGATTCATTAGAGTTAAGGTTAAGGTTCATTAAACTCGAACGATGATGATGGAGGAGAAGTCCACGGGGCTGGTTTATTAGAGGCAGACCGGTAATTTTTGCGATAGCATCGTTAAACGTTCCCATGGAAATCACAATAGCCGATATAAACTTGGTGCGTGTTGCGCGCGATTTCTCGCGTTCCTCTGGTTTAACCAGGCGGTCATTTTCTTGGTTTAAAGTGCTGCCTTCTTTCTGTCTTGGATAGCGATTTCCAAGAGTCTCGGTGGAAACACAAAAACGAGATTTTACTCATCTGGTTACCTGCTATAATTCGCGTTATCGACATTTGTAAAACTTGCATAAAGCGCCGTATTTTTTCCTACTCGTACCTAAGGTGCGAAATAAAATAAAATGGGAAATTCGCGTTTAAAAAGTATTAATCCTTGTCAAATAATAACGAGCGATCCCAGTATCGCGAATCGCATAACAATAAAATTTCGCATAACAAATGCAATAACTACGAATAACAAATGTTACAACACTTTGCAACTATTCGATGGGGAATTGAACTAATCATCTGTAAGGCTGGCAATAATATATAAAATCGTTAACCAGGTGACTGATAAATCTACCATCAAATCAACGTCCGCCAAGGTACTAGTATTTGATCGTCTTCATTGACGGGTCCGCTCTGACCTTGGGCCAGCGTTACTCAAGGTCGAATCGCGTGTACCACCGATCGATTTTACCGACCCACACGCCGGCACGTACACGCGCACACGCAAAGACAGCGGCGTTCTCGCATTTTCGCGTCTGGTTTCCTTCAGACGTGGCGTATTCACGACGTTCTCTCACGCATCGACGTTGCTGAACCAAGAAGCAACGGGATGGCGAGGTCGAGGCCGGATGCGAAGCCGTGAAACGGACAAAAGAAACGCTGCTGCGTAACAGACAATGTACCACTGTGCCGCCGCAGACGACTAACTTATTGTCCATGGGTCATATTCAGTATAATATCGTCGTGGTCGTTCGTTAACGAGGTCCATCGAAGACAACGAGGGCCCACTTCCGGTCTCTGTGTCTTCTTTTTAATTTTTTCTTCTCCCCATTTTGCCAACCGACCGAGGGAGATAGTTTGGGTTCGGCGAAGCGAACGAGTCTCTTCTTATATGCCTGTGTCTGATTTTTTTCTTTTCTTTTTTTTTTTTTTTTTTTTTTTTTGGTGGACAACCCTTTCACGTATACGACGAGCTAAGGTAGTCGCCCGGTTCTCGAGGCTCGCGTCATTGTCGAAGAAGGTATAACGAGGCGCCTTTGGCGATGTTCGACGTTCTGGTTGGTTTGGGTTAGGTTTGCGTTCGATCGAACCGCTTGCCGCTGGTGCTGGGCGGAAGTTAGTACTCGGAGGAAGTTCTTGATTGATGAAGCGGAGGAGATTGATGGTGGACGAGGTTTCCGTGGAATCGTGGGCGAAAAATGAAATCGGTTTGGTCGTTCTATCATTTTAATTAAACGGTGATACTCGTGGGCAGATTGTTCGAGTGAAATGATACGGTGTATTCGTGTAATTAGGATGAAGAATAATTAGTGTTATGCGTTTGTGCCCAGTTACCAGATTTTATTGTAGAAGAAATTCGTACCCCAATCGAACCGCGGAAAAGAAATCTTTTTCCCCTGTCCTCGCGCACGAATTTCACGTTCGTTCGATTCACGTGGATATATTATTCGACATCCAAAGAGGGGAGGGCTTGTAGCGACAACAAAAAATGAACGGTATTAAAAGTGAACGCAGACGCCTGAAAACGCGATTAGCTCTGCGCAGCGTTGCAGAAATTTCATTCCGAGTAAAAAGGACCGGTGTCCCTGTACGTAGGGGAGGAAGTTTTCTTTTTTTTTTACCTACCCTCTGGGACATTATCATCCCTCCGATCGACCTATAGGAAAATGGCCACACCTTCTGCAGACGCAGTCGTGGCTTAACGACCGAGGCACGCTGTCGCGTTTCCACGTGAACATTTTCGCTCTTCGGCCCATTCGTGCACGGCGAAATTGAAATATTTAAGACGATTTAACAGCAATTTGTTCAAAATGCGCTCAAACATTTTCCACGCCTCGCTCCCATTGTTTGCTTACCACAATTCACACAATTTGCTTCCTCGGAAACAAGGAAAGGAGCAAAAAAATGAAACTATCGCTTCATGCTGATGCACAAACTAAATAAATTGATTTCACGTCCATTCGGGCGTGAAGAATTTGCTATTGTCACCTGAAGATCATGCCCAGGTGAAACATAGATCCCCCGAAATTTCATGAAATTAGTACGGTCCCCCGAACACCCCACGTAAACGTGTCCGTTTATCAACCCCATCAGAACGTTTGAGCACAGCTGAAGGGTTCCGTTTCCAACAGCAAACATCGCAGGGGTGGCTCAGCTGTGCAACGCCTTCCAAATAAACCTAGTTAGTGTCCTTTATATAGAAATCGAACGTTCCCCCTAAATAGGGTGAGTTATTAATACAGCGCAAGGAAACGACGATATTCAAACGATCTTACATAATCTGAAAATTCCATCGTTTAAAACGGTCCACGTTTTAATACCCTTTAATCCTCGACCCACCGACTAATTCATCATAGGTATGTCACGAACAGAAACCGTTTTCCGGGGGGTGATGTGCAGCGTCGTATTTTTAGTCCTCCACCCAGCCGATGGCAGTGGAAAAGGGAAGGGAGACAAAATGAAAGCTCCTTCCTTTTCCACGTGCGAACGAACGAAGCGTGCATTGGTGAACCCCGATAGGAAATAGAGCGGCGTAAAATGTGCTTAATACGGACGATGTACTCAGAACAACGTCTCTGTGTGTACACCACCCCCCTTCTCGTTATTATCAAGGGATGCTTGCTTCCAGGAGGGTGTACCGTGGACCGCAGCCTTTCTGTCGTTCACCTTTGCACTCTTGCTCCCCTTTTCCGAGAATACACCTTGGTTTTTCGTCGTGACTCGTTTATCAACGATTAAAAAAGAAAATCATTTATTTTACACATTAGTATAATATACGGGAAACGGTTTTATTCGTTTCAATGCTATTAATTGATCGGATATACATACTCCGGAGTAGTCATTGCAATTGCGGCAAATTGTTGTACATGGTAAGGTCCCGATGAATATAATATAATGCACGAAACGCGAATTACCATTGAATCGCTGGAGAAAAAATATCAGCGAACATTCCGCTAGGATTCGTCCCGATCGAAACGTTCGTCTGCGCCGCGGGCGAACGAGAAGGAGAAACAATGCGTCCGGTTCCGGCGAATAAGAGAAAAAAAAAAATGTTTTCCCAACGCGGAAACAGCCAGATAAATATTTCACAGTCGCGTGTCCGTTTCATTTTCCATCGCTGAAATGCCAGCGTAGATCGTCGGCGGATATCGCGTCGTTTGCACGCGTTCATCGATTTTTATTTCGCCGTTTCCGTCGTTCGTTGAAGAAAGGCCTTCGGTGGAAACCACCCCACCCCCACCCCCCCTTTCCACCGCGGCCGTTTCACGACCGAACGAACGAAAAGTTTAATTTTCCCGTAACGCAAGAAGGGATATCGAAACGGTCTGGCGGAGCTGCAATCGTCGCTTCTTCGATTTTAGACGAGGTTTCCCGCGGTTCCTTTCCACTTCTCGTGCGATCCTCCGTTTCATCCGGCTCGTCTCTTTGATCGCGGGCCCCCGCGTTCCCGCGATGAACTCTGTGAGAACGGCGCGGATCATTGTCCCGATGGAAACGCGTCTGAGAATTCTGTGAATTCTGCGAATCCGTCTACTTACTTGGAATTGACGGGGACGGGGGGGGGGGGGGGGGGCTATTGGCGTTGTTCGATTGTGATGCGGAAATGATTGTACCGTCCGCAACAGTGTTTCACAATCGTTTCTCGAATTGAAGCCTGCTTTTGTCATCTTTTATAATAATTCACTGTCGCAAAAAAAAAAAAAAAAACAGAACGATACATCCTAACGACAATTAAACAGCTCTAATCGTGTTCCATTATTCGTTTCAGCAACTGAAAGATGAACTCGGCGAGGTGGTGGCGGAAATGGAGGCGATGGAGGGCGGCGGCCTCGCGGCCGACGAGACGAAATCGTCGAACAAAACGAAACAGATGTCGATCGGTCGTAAGAAGTTCAACATGGACCCGAAGAAGGGTATCGAGTACCTGATCGAGCACAACCTGCTGGCACCGACCCCCGAGGACGTCGCCCAATTTCTCTACAAGGGCGAGGGTTTAAACAAAACCGCGATCGGCGACTACCTTGGCGAACGGCACGACTTCAACGAGAGTGTGCTCCGCGCGTTCGTCGAGTTGCACGATTTCACGGACCTGATACTGGTGCAGGCGCTCAGACAGTTCCTCTGGTCGTTCAGATTGCCCGGGGAGGCGCAGAAAATCGACAGAATGATGGAATGTTTCGCGCAGAGGTACTGTCAGCTGAACCCGAATATATTTACGAACACGGACACCTGTTACGTGCTCAGCTTCGCGATTATCATGTTGAACACGTCCCTGCACAATCCGAGCGTCAAGGATAAGCCAAGCGTGGAACAGTTTATATCTATGAACCGTGGTATCAACAACGGAGGCGATTTGCCCCGCGAGCTCCTCGTGGTGAGTGTACTTCCATTTGCTTCTCTATCGGATGGTTTAATTGTCGGGCCGTGTCGCGTGAATCATTTCCGCCCGTTACGTTACAATTCGTTCCCAGAAACGGAAATTATTTATGACTCGGGCAAATAGTTATGTACATGAAACGTTGCCTGCTTTGAGAAGGGACGACACTCCGATTTTCTGATTTCCGTTCGAAGAACCTGTTGCATCGCGACTGCAAAATTGTTCGCTGAACGTGCATATTTAATTCATTGTTCTGGGTGACATTGTAATATTATTTAGCAATGGAAGAATTGAAATAATTGTTACATAGCACTCCGTTTTATAATGACAATATCTTACCTTCATTTCTTTCGTTCAATCTGTTCGATCCTTTAGTATAGCGTTATACTTTATTACTTAACTGTGATACACATAAAATGATTATAGTATTCCCTTCGAATTATATCGTTTTAATTAAGCCTTGTTTCTTTATTTCGTTCAATATAGATAGCTCTGTGCGCGTTAATCTCGCACACCTGCGAGATCGTGTCTCACGCGTGTTTCTAGCTTCTATTCGCCCGATTCGTGGCCAGGATATAAAGCAATTGACGCGCTTTACAAGTCGCCTCGCGACCGGCGATCGTTGTTATTAGAATGAGCCCATGTGCTAACGGGGAAGTCCATTGCGATGATTCCTTAATGATAGATTTATGCAAAGTGCCACGGTGCGCCGACGATCGCCACGTCTAGATGAACTTCTCTCGCGAACGGTGAACACGTTTCTTCTGGACCGTCTAGATCGAGTACTCTGTTCAACTTGACTTATAGCAACCAACAACGCATATCTGTACCAACGATTTCCTTGATCTCACTTTTCATTTTTCGGAGAAATGATTGTTTCTATTGAATCTCGTAAATTGTCCAAACTTTTATCCAGAAATTTGTCGTTTGTCGTTAGGTTTAGCGTGAAATAAATTAGAAATAAATTTTCAGAGTCTGTACGAAAGTATAAAGACAGAACCATTCAAGATACCAGAGGACGACGGGAACGATCTGATGCACACGTTCTTCAACCCGGACAAGGAAGGCTGGCTCTGGAAGCAAGGTAATCTTTCGTAGACCGTCTAACGTAGAAAATTCGGCGGTGTACCCTCAGACGTTTCTCTTCTCCTCTTGACCCGGTATGATCTGAAATGAGGAAACTTCTTTGTGTGGCTGAAAGCAAAAGAACGCTGGATAGGGTGATCGGACAATGTGCTGCGAATGTTTCCACGGTCTGCATGTTATGTGTGCCGTTCATTCGCCAAAGCAATTAACTCCACAAAATGGAAGTAGACAAAATTGATCAATTTATTGTATATTGTTTGCTCGAAAATTTCTTACAAAAATATATATTTGCGTATATATAAATATCGAAGCATAGATTTGTAGAATGTATTGTTACTGATAGGTGCTTTTATGCTACGAATAGAATTTTTTAATTCAATTAGGTGTGTGTAAATTATAAATTAGTTACCAATTCATTGGTATAGATGGATAGTTTAAATACAAAAAGTGGAGTTCAGACGTTTTGATCTTCGAACGGTTGTAATGATAATGGAATGACACATATATCCTTTCTTCGGAGGGATATCACGTGTGCATGGGGATGTTAACCCTTTACAGCGTCGTGTATCGTAATTGAACTAGAAGATTTTGCATGAACGATTCTTTGTAAAAATATGATAATAGGAAATGACTTTTGTACTGTAGCGTTGTATTTAAAGATTTTTTTTTTTTATCGTATCTAAAGAATTTTGTAGAGCGTGCAAAGTGGAAGGGAAATGGATTGCTTTTCGATGAATTTTAGTTTCCAGTAAAATATTTGCATTAGAGTATCGAATGTGAACAATTTGTATTTTGCCAAATTTCGAACACCATTATCTTAGTTCATTCGTAAATTATTGAAGGAGCTTGTTGGTAAAATGAACATTATTTTATTCCAAATTTATTTTCATATCCCACGTAGTACAAAATGCACTGATAAAAATCATTTATACTTCTATATTTATTTAATCACCCATACGCGGTGCCCATTAAATTAAAAAATTTATCACCGAAAAATTAGCAAGGTTCGTTTCTCCCAAGAACGGTGTTTTAATTAGAATTTTACTAAAATAATGAACCAGTTCCGTTTAATACAACTTTTCCACTCGTATAAAGGAAGTTCCGATTCGAAGCTTTTCAGCACACTGCGAGAAGGAGGGTGTATATTCCCATGGTCCATTAACTTAATATACAACGTAACGTTGCAACCCGTTTTCAATCTCGACAACTGCGAATCCCATTTCTCTTATCACTCCACGCACGAACCGTTTTCCACCTTAGACTTTCAATACCCTTCGCAGAAAACTTGTTATCGATAGACTGGTGCGCCACGTCGAGCCACCCAGGATGCGTAAAACGATCCGGATCGTTTCCACGATATGCGGGTAATCGAAGCACATACATACATAGTTTGTTGAACCGTTAAAAAATTCGTTCATTAACACCACGATCCACCGTGATACTAGAAACTCATCCTCCATAGAATATGCAACGGCAGATGAAACGATAAGTTCCACGCTGTAATGGGTTTACACGAACGAGTGAGAAATACCTGGAGCAACGTTTCCCAAATTGGTTGCTACAACTAATGAATAGCTCGAGTGTCTTAATAATCGTATAAATAAATGGCCACACTGTTGATCCTGTATAACAATTAGTGTGAACTAAATTTTAATTCAGATGCCATATCCGGATTAATAATAAAAATGATAGGTGAAAAATGAAATTTGGGAATCGTTGATAGAGAAAAGTCCCTCGACTACCGCATGATGAAAATCGTCTAGTTTGAACCTATTTTCTTATATCGTTTCGCTTTGTCCCTCTGCTGCCCTGACGGAGACAGCAGGTAAATAACGCAATTAGGAGTCGTGGATCGTTTGTTAACTTTTAAAACGGTGATCAATGATTTGTTTCAGGCGGACGTTACAAGAGCTGGAAGAGACGATGGTTCATATTGAACGACAACTGTCTTTATTACTTCGAGTACACGACCGACAAGGAGCCACGAGGTATTATTCCGCTGGAAAACATTCAGGTCAGAGAGGTGCAGGATCGACACAAACCGCATTGCTTCGAGCTGTACGCCGCCGGCTCTGAGTTCATCAAGGCATGCAAGACGGACAGCGAGGGAAAAGTTGTTGAAGGTACACCTGGCGTCTGGATGGAAGCTTTCAATTGATCACCGCTGTTAACCTGTGACCTGGTCTCGCCTTTAATTGACACGGAGGAGTTACGCTTGAAATGCGGGAATTTCTTATTATTGGGTTGAAGTAGGAATTTCAGTTGACGTATGGAAATAATACATGCCCCTATTGGATCAGTTTAGAAGTTGCAGTTGGAATGGGGAAATAAGATTAGTTACCTCGGATTAAAAGTAGAGAGTTGCAGTTGGACGAGTGTGGAAAATAAGACTTGTTATGGTAGGTCGATGCAGAAGTTGCTTTCCAAATGTGGAAATAAGGCTTCTTACGGTGTATCGGAACAGGTGTTGTAGTTGGAACGAGGAACTAAGACTTGCTGTATGCTGGATTGACGTAATTAAAAGCTATAGCATGAGTTCCTGAAAACCTTGTAATTCGTTATATTCTGCATTGCCACTTGTTAATATACTATAATTAAGGAAACAAAGTATAATCCTTTTTTTAAATCGTAGTTTCTTTTGTATTAAATATTCTGACGGGAAGTTACTAAATATCAATTACTTTAAATATTATACACGAGGACGTAGCTCGCAGAAATTGTAATTTCGTGTTCACAAGGGCTAGATAAAATTGCACAATAATTGCACAATAGGACAATAGGGTAATATAGAATTAAGATGCAACTTACGCTGAGCGTTTTTCTCACGTGAGTAATGGAATCCTCTGTGTCTCGTGTACCAGTTTACGTTGCCTTTATAATTATTATCCTTTTTTCTACTGTGCGTCGCTGTGCCCACGGTAATTACGGCAGCATTATAACTGTTCTTGCTTGTTTGTTGTAGGTAAGCACACCGTGTACAGAATGTCTGCGGCCACGGACGAAGAGAAGGAAGAATGGATCAAATGCGTGCGGTAAGTTGTTGCTCATTGCGGGAATAATTCAAAGGGAACCTTCATCAACAGTCCACAACTATTTCTGCCTCTCAATTAACGCTGCGTAGGAGGCTTTTGCCGGTGATGAGGAATTTTGTGTAGTGTTGAATTTGATGAGCAATTTCTGCCTTTTAAAGCTTTGCGTTCCCTAGTAAAAGGTTCTAAGAACAGCAGTATCGTAACCAGATGTGTGAAGAGTAATTACATGGAAATAATAGGGAATCAGTATTATTGTATATTGTTATTTTTAAATGTCGATTTATCTAATTGAAGATCATTTTATGAATATCCGATTGCAGGCAGAGCATATCGCACAATCCCTTCTACGACATGCTGGCAGCCAGGAAGAAGAAGGCGCAAAAAACCAATGTGCATTCGAAGAGTTAAACTTTGCCAAGGACAAAGCTTCGTGAGAAGCATGGCGAGACACAAGACTGTCTATTCACGAGCCTGCGTTCGTATCAGGATTCGTGGAGTACAATCAAACAAATCTGGACGAAGGTCTACATGCAAGTGGATGGTAATTTAGTCGGTAAAGGAGGCGTTCGATTTTGCATACTGTTGGATAGTCCTCGATGTGGCATACGTTGGTCGTACGAGGAAAGAAAACGAGAAATGAATGGAAGAAGGGTAGAAGAGAAAAACGTTGTCACTGGCTGAGAATTGTTCGGAATTATATTGTTTAGAAGGATTGCGTTGCGCTTTAGAGACCTAGAGAAATGTATTGTTTAAACAAATTTCGATGGTACAGGCTTGTAGCGTTTCACAGAGTGAGCGAAAACGAGAGAGAGAGACAAAAATGAGCGGGAGAGACGATTATAAAGTTGTTGCGCGTTTTAACATGTTAATTCATGCGCACTTTCCGTTTCTCGCGATGGCGATACTGAACCTCTGTATACGTGTTATTACGTGAAACGTTTCTCATTTCGTATAGCTCTGAAAGAGATGAACGAGGCAGATGTATGTGAAAATCGGTAGCTTCAGCTAGATACTCGAAACAAAAATAAAAAAAATATAGGAAATAAGTGACATGTGTAGAGTACCGATGAACGGAAAGGATAATTCGTCCAGAACGAAAAAGAAAGAAAACAAAATTCAATTGGAAAGAGTGAAATCTTCCTTATTTTCTGGCAGCTTTAGAGAAATTCCCCTGACTCGAAATTTTTTTCGAGCGAACCGAAGATGCGTGAAATATATTTATTTTATACGGATTCTTCGTGCGTTGTCGCGTCGTTTCGCGTGCTCCTTTTTCTTCGAATGAAAAAGAAGCGAGGGAAACGCAAATGTTAACGAGTGTAATAACGGGACAGAGACTCTACTAGCAATTTTAAGCTGATATTAAACGCGAGAGCGAAATCGATAAAACGGCGTGTATTAATGTGATAGTTGTGTATTTATTTGAGAAAACAATGAAACGTGTATAGATAAGGCTAGCTAAAAGAAAACGTTTCCTCGATATGCCAGAATGATCCTAATTTGTACATTCTCGTACAGTTTGTAAGTATGGCATAGTTAGCCAATTATGTGACAGTAGGCTAGAACAATTATTGTTTTCCTTTCGTTTGAATATATATATAAATATACATATTACGTGCGAAGCATGTAGCTTCGTCTATTATATATATATATCGCAATATAAGTAGTTACGATAGTGCACGAGTTAAACAGTAACTTGATAAGATCCGATTAAGAGCCTGCATCCTGACATTATTCAGTTTTAAGCTGAAACTTGATTTCTTTTGTTCTCTGTGCAAGTAAAAATAGTTTCATCCACGACGTCATGGCTGATTGAGAACAGGTGAAAAGCTTCGTTTTCCTGTTCCCCAATGTTTCATGAACATTAGACGAAAGTAAATTACAGAGATACCGAAACAAATTTTTCAATTCTATTTGATAAGGAACATTTTTGGATAAACTTAGCCCTTTTTATATTTCAAAGTATACCGTTCACTCCTAGTCAAACTTCTATTGATCGTAACGTTTCCACAGAAGGTAATTGTATGAACAGTGTGTACCCATTGTTTCTCCGTTTCGATTTTAAGAAACCACACCGATCCGTCTTTGTGTCACAATTTCTAAACGTAGATCCTTCCAGTTTAGAGATTACGTAGCGGGTTTAAGTCGTAATCGTGTTTCGTATCGATACATAGACAAAGAAATATAAAAATGAAAGGAAATGAAAATAAAAGAAATAGTAAAATGAAGGCAAAGATGCGGGTGCCTTTGAGATCTTGTTCAAGTTAATCGTAACAGTTGGCCCGTTATATGTAAAGGGTATTTAACGGGACTTGAATAATTATGTTCTTTGTTGCTACATACGAGCGAGTCAGACATCGAAAAAGCCTTATTACCATACATTGAATAACGAAGCGCTGAAATAATTATATAGAGCCAAGACTAATAGGGCATAAGTTTTTTAACGTCACGCTACACGTCATAGAATGTATAACTGTTCCATAAAACAGTGATTTGTATCCAATCGTAGACCCGAGGAAATCACAACTATTTCTATTCAATTATTGATAAATATTGATTCGTGGCTATCGACCCGTCCTCTTAAATCAGCTTTGTACAAACTAATTTCTTTCTTTCTTTTCTACTGCCTGCAACTACGTTATACGGATGAAAATACGAGGAATATCGTGTTGGTCTATTATTTCCTTGCAACATTTATCCAAGAATACTACATACACACGTTTCTTTTCTTCTGCAATACCGCAGTAACGTTCGATGTAAAAAGAAAAGAAGAAAAAAACTGGTCATGCATTGTTAGAGTTGTGTAAAGTTAGTTTAGGAGAATTGCTTCGTTAATGCGTTCACGTCCTCCGTGTCATGTTTCCTTGGACAATTGTTTGCCAATTAATGTAATATAATTTATATGCTCCATTTAAGGAAAGATTGATTTTGTATTTTTACTGGCACGTCAAGCCAGTTATTACTGAACAAAGACAGTTTAGTTCAAAATATTTTAGGACAGTTGCGATGTATAAGAGTAGATCATTTACTTTTCTTTTTTTTTGGAGAATTAAAAACAATAGTGTGAAGAGAAGAAGAAATCAGTAAAATAAAAGATGCATAACATTTTAAAATGAAGTGAAACGCAGTTATGATTCGAGTCTTGTTTTATGGTTTTTTAATCTATGTTCAGTAGTACGACGAGAAGTAATGAAAATAATGCACACGTGGAATAATGAAACTTGTGTGTCAGTAAAAACACTAAATCAATCTAAAAATTGTATAAAGGACTGTACTTTACACGAGAAGATTTGTACATTTTGTTGTATATTATTTCCATTCGATAACTGTTATGTATTCATAATGATCTGTGTACTGTATTTACAACCTTATATGTAATAATTTAAACGTAGTTAATAAATATTTCCATTTCGTAAAAAAATGAATAGTTCTAAAAAAAACTATTCTCCTGTTTCAGTACAAAAAGAAACTGAAATTTATTTTATTACTATATTAATTTTTTTTGTATATATGAACTGAATCTCGAAAAGGGATTAGGAGGGGATAGATGTAAATGAAGAGAAAAAGACAAATAATTAACATTTTACATAATTGGTTTATTCAATGAAAGTTTTAAACTACAAAATTTTTGAATATGTAATATTCTCTCTATGTACGCGGTACAATTATGCCAATGTGCTAAGAACTAGAACTTTTAATTACGTGAAAAACGCAATTGTTTAAATTTTACGATGTAATCCGTAAAGTAGAAAGTTTGATATCAAACAGTACTGGCAGATGTCGCGACAGGACCATTAGTTCATTTATCGCTCGTTTGTAGCTCTTCACGAGTTCACATTACCGGATATTTTTGTGGATAAAGTTGTTGAATTATACGGTAATATACCGTAAATAAATAAATACAATGAATACGCTACGATTTGTCTGTCATCGTAATATCCATCAAATTCGCCAAATTCACAAATGGTACGGATTAACATTTTGTAAATGCATAATGAAATAAAACGTGATTATATAACCTCACTTTACACATCGAATAATATCTGAAACACTAAAATAAAACATTTATGTCGCGTGAAGTATGATTGTAGCACGATGAAATGAATACAGTTTCAAAACGTTACAAAAATATCGCCCTTTTACTTCGTGATATTAGTTTTAATACAGGCTTTCGATGAAAAACTATACGCGGTATAATGCACTTTTAACTTTATTTCATTTTCTATTAATGTTTCAGCCTTGTACAACAGACAGAGGTAGGTACAACTACCGCTGTCAAAGCGTCGCCTGTATCTGACTCTGTCTCAATAGAAAACCAGCAACAAGTTAATCCCAAAGTAGAACTAATAGCTGATCAGATAGTCACGTTGAATCTTATAGAGGTAGCGCAGTTAAGTGATTTACTTAAGAAACGATTAAACCTACCAGATGCTCCGACAATGCCTATGGGCTTTATGCCCGCTGCCGCAAATGCAGAGGTATAAATCTTTTAATTTTATTTAATACATACGAGTTCATTGTGCTTTCACAAAACTTTTAGTGGTAATCAACGTTTTCTGTTGACTGGGCTTGGTTTATAATATGTAAATCTAACAGAATTATCTGTTTGTTATAATACGAGAACAAACGAATGATACCAGTTATTATTATGACTGAATTGTTGCTATGTTTTCTTTCAATGTTTGCATTTTTATTGGCTCTCAGTATATAAGTAACAACTGTTGATACAGATTTTTCATATCGTGTATTTTCCACACTCGGCTAAACATTCTTCATTTCTCTTGAAATATTCACTATTTCCACAATGTGTACATAAAATTGTTTCATTTTAGGAAGAGGAGGCTGAACCACAGGTAGTACAATCCGCATTTACTGTTAAATTAACAGCCTTCGATAGTAAACAAAAAGTGGCTTTGATAAAAGAGATTAAGGGTATATTGGAGGATTGTAATCTTGTGCAGGTAATAATTTCTTTGATATATATTACATTGTATGTTGATTGTTATATACTTATATTGTTATATCTTATTTCACACAGGCAAAGAAATTTGTGGAAAGTGCACCAGCCATAGTCAAATCTGATATTCCGAAAGATGAAGCTGAAAAATTAAAGGAAGCTATCACAAAAGCTGGTGGTACTGTCGAAATTGTTTAATTTTTATTTGTAAACATATTTATGTATATATATATATATACAGAAAAACACCTTAGGTATGATAAATTTTTCTAACAGGAATAAGTTAAGATAAAAATAAAAACAACTCTGTTCTACAATTCAATATAAGGTTATTTTCTACGTATGTATATGCATTTTATCGAATAGAATTAATTTATTGCGGGACATTTTAGCGTTAAGCTATTTTGTATTGAATTATTGTGTGTAAGCCATACTTGACGTGCATATGTATACCTTGATAATAATTATTACATCATTTCCTGTATATCTTTTCTATTTTATTAGAAATGACAAAGAGAAACGATAAGCGGCCCTATGAAATATAGATTCTATAATTTGTATATAAAACTTCGCATATAGTATTATACATAAATAATAGTGAAATAAAGATATCGATGATTATAAAGATATTTTATATCGTTACATATTATCTTTAATTCATATAAAAATATTCAAAGACGGTAAATAGTACTTTATTTTTATCTTCAAAATTATTTTCTAAATTGTTGCAGCTCGATGGGATAAAATATATCAGTATCTATCTTCCATAATAAATCTATTTCTATTAAAAGAAACAACAATTGCAATTCAATAGAATTAATAGGAATCATCCGAAAATTCAATTACGTTTTCCATAACAAATTACTATATTCTGTTCCAATGAACTGAAGTTTTTAATTATCCAATAGTACTTCGGTAAATTAGCCAAAGACCTACATATATTTGAATGAAAAACAGGTGCGCCGATAAACCCTATTCTAATGCAAAGCATTTCTGTTAATCAACGAATTGAACAACTGGCGCTGCGATATCGTTCATATCGATAAAATAAGGGCCGTACCGATTGATTCTATAAAATGCTCTTCTAAACTATTCGCTGGAAATATCAATGAAAATATGCAAAGATCGCCAAGAAATTTCAAGAATAACAGGTGTCTGTTACATTCGTCCGCGGAAAACCGATTTGCGGCCTGAAAAGGGAAACAGTGGGGACAAATTTTTTTTCCTTTTACCGTTCGACAAAACTTCAATTGCACCTAGTGCGACAGCACTGCGCCACGACTACTATTGCCACGATGGCCGAGGAGAGTGACACGAACGATAAAGCGACGATGGAAAGTATAGCGCAAAATATACTCGAGGTTCGTGTCAACTGTGATCAGTACAGTGCGTGATAACGTAATTGTGCATTTAGAAGTGTGAAATGAAATTTAGGCGTCTCTGATGCATTATTATCCCGGGCTTTTTCGATCATTTTGACAGGTCAGTGCCGGAGGTGGGTCTGCGTCGAACGAAGTTACCGCATTGGAGTTTCAAGCCTCCCAAGTGATATCTAGGCTCGAGGAAGCGGTGGAGAGAGCTGCAGACGGGGGCGGTACCACTTGGAACAATCCATCCGGGTTTCTATCGCATTCGAAAACTTCGGACGAAATATTAACATTAATTCAGGTAAATACAACGCTAGCAGAAGCCATTGATTTACTGCCATTGGCTGCTTCGATTCGCTCTGCGTTCTGATTGGTTGGTACGTTTGCGCTCACGTCGATCATTCGTCACGTGGTTGTACACTTTTCACGAATCGCCTAATGCTTTTTACGAGGTTTGACTGTGGCGGTCTTTTTTGAAATATTTGAATTCTGCGTGATAACATAGAAATGTTAATGGGGATATCTATTTTAATGGAAGAAAGAGTATTGCAATGATACATATGTACATATATTTTTCATATGTGTGTATACATCTAGACACCAGAGCTTTTTCAAAACATTACACAGTGAATGTTTTCCATATCAGACATTTCGCTGTTCTCAATGGTAAAAATGATTTTACTTAATGTAACAGCGCTTGTTGCAAGGTTGTTGACCTTTTGATTGTCTCTTGTCTAAAAGAAACCTCCGACGGTCAGTACAGATTGTGAATATTTCTATATTGTCAACAATGTTGAGAACCCTGAAATCTTGACAATATATGTTGACCATCTGGGGTGTCCTTAAAGTTTGACATGTCTAAAAAACTAATCTGTTCATGAATGGTCTTGTAGGACTTGGTGATCCACGAGGATGCACCACAGCCAGTTGAAGACGGTTCAACGGAAGGAGCAACAAGCCAAGTGACTACTATACCCACGTTAACGGAACCAGCAAAATTGGCTCTGGTTGCACACACAGTTTCCGCTTACGCTCTAGCCCTTCCAAAATCACATGCTCAAAGGCTAGCCGGTCGTTTGGCTGCTGATACAACCAGATGGCTAAGTCATATTTTCCGTTTCGTCGATTGTGCCTCCTCGTTTCACGAGGATCACTTGGAAGGCTTGGTCAGGGTAACCAGATTGGCCTTGCACCGAAAGTATCCTCGATATATGGAAGATGGTTTCACCGCGCTCTCTGCCTCTCCACCTTTGATTTACAGTTCCATGGCCGCGCCTTTAGGCGTGGTGCAACATCTATGCAGACAGGTAGAAATGTTTCTGACCTACACTTGGTAATCGGTTCTACATTCACGAACTAATATGTATGTATTAATATTCTTTTCGTCTTCTTTTGTCCAGCTTTCTCTGCCGTTGCACTGTGTAAGACCTATCCCGCATAATACAATGTTTGGATCACGATACAGTATGGACGTGTCGGCGTTGGAACGAAGATTGGCGGAAGACACGCAATCGAACAGTGTAACGCCTCTTCTCGTATTAGCAGAAGCTGGTTCAGTATTAACAGGACACTGTGACAATATCGCCAGACTGCGTGCGATTTGCGACAAGTACAATGTCTGGCTTCATCTCAGAGGCCATTCTTTGGCTGCGTTAGCGTTGAATAATACGGCAAAAGATTTGGTGCGTTGCGGCATCCGTTATATCTATTTTACTCGTTTTACGTTGCAAACAAGGGTATTTTTTATTTCTAGCCTTCGAAGATTGCAGACAGTGTCACGTTGCCGCTTGGCGTCTGGCTCGGTATACCGTCCCTGCCGGTTGTTGTATCCTTTTTAAAAAGAGTTGTATTGACCTACGCAAATGTTCTATCATTGATCCACTGAATTTCTCCTTAACACGATCGATAGACGTTGTACAGATTGACAGACACGAAAGGCGGTCGTCCTACTGCGAGAGACACAACTTTATCTTTGGTGTCCGGTTTAATGATAGACTCATTATCGAGACGTTTACCAACTTTGCCGCTGTGGGCCACGCTGCAAGTGTTAGGCAGAGACGGTGTACAAAACAGGTTGAAAAGATGCTTCCTCGCTGTGGAAGAATTGTACAATAAGATCAAGAAATTTTCTTGTATAAGGATACTGGTAATTCATCGATAAAACTGTATATAATATTAAATTGTATCTTCGTCTCGATTTATTCGAATTATTTCTCTCAGAGCCAAACGCCTGGAGGTGAAAATGGATCCTACACTATAAACGAGCTGCTGACCAATCCAGTAAACAATCCACAATTGTTCGAAGCAGTGGTCAGTGCTTTAGTGTTCCAATTTGTGCCCGTGGACAGGGATCCACAAGCAACAGAACGTGTTCCACCTTATTACGATAAATTGAACTCTTGGCTTGGGCAAATCCTCCAGAGGGACATCGAAAACGTTCAAATAGAGTTATGCGAAATAGAACACCATGGTATAGCCATTCGCATCTGTCCCCTAGAAAATCCAGAACAGCCTCCTTCGACCGAAGACATTGATAACGTAGTGGCTTGCCTCGAGCAACAGATAGTGAGTTTATGCGTAAACAAGGCAGTCGTGAATAGGTAATACAACTATTGCTACTAACTAATCGCTGTAATTTGCTTAATAGGAAATATTACAAGCGACGGTCGAACACAAGATTACGTTCGTACGATTGGTCACAGAGAATGACTCGTTGCATCTTGTGGAAATGCCAGGTTGGGCTGGTTTAGGCGGAGTACGATATGCTCCTCCCACGTGGATTCACGTTATGACGGATCAGGCGAAGGAGGAATTGAACAGATTGAACACACAGTTGGTCGAAGCTCTAAGAAACACAGATGCAGCGTTTTCTCTAGGAGAAGGTGCCGATGGATTGGCGTGCATACGATTTGGAATGGTCACGCAAGATACAGGTAGTAGCACCAATTTCTTTAAATGATCGATTGATCATTTCCATATACACTGACGTGAGCAATTTAGGATTACTGAATGCCCTATGAAATGTGGTCGATCTTTGAACTGTTGTAACTTCGTTAAAAAAAAAGAAAGCAGTTCAGTAATCCACCTGAACTCATTTTAAATCCGATTTCCTTCACAGATGTGGCCGAGCTGTTATCTTTAGTTCTACAAGTCGGCCAAGAGGTTGAAGCTAGCTCGAAATTATTGGACACTATATCCGAGGTAGTGAAAAGAGGTATAGAGGCTGCACAAACGGATTTGGAAAGGGAGAATGCGGAAAAGTTGTGGCAAGAAGGTATTCTGAGACACGTCCCTGTAGTTGGGACATTCGTCAATTGGTGGAGTCCCCCTTCGAAAGAAACTGGTGTTCGCGGGCGCAGTTTAAACTTACAAGCCGGTATGTACACCAGCTAACAATTCATAATTACTATAATATGCGCCCTATTAATTACATTCATATCTGATTAGAATGAATTAAGATATATTTCTTTTCATATAGGAGTCGTTGAGAGTACAGAGAATATTTATAAGTATCATATGCAATTACAACCGAACGCCACGGTGATTAACGGATCAGGTGCTAGAACTCCACCGCAGCCGCTCGTACAAACACAAGTGGGCGCGGGTAGTCAGAGTCATAGCCGATCGTCAAGTCATTCCAGCTTACAGAGTGGAAAAAGTATTTCTGTGATTACAAACGCGGTCTCCCATCCGCAAGTGAAAGAAGAAGCCACCGAGGTGAAATCGTAGTGAATATTAAATGACATGACTGATCGACGGAACGGTCAGTTCGTTAAGGTCCAGTTTGTGGATTTGGCAGAGGAACGATGCTCTAGGTAGACACGATACAGCGTTTCCGGTAAAAGCTACCCTATACATTCGCAGAGCAGAAGCAACAGAATTTAGCATACCTAAAGAGCGTAGAATCGATACGCTTGATAACTCGACGAAGGTAAAGAAGAAAAATACACCGGCCCATATGTCGTTTTCTTTTTCCCTCCTCAATAAACTATTTTATTCCATTTTTTTTCTGTCATACTGCTTTGGGTTTTATTATCTTTCTTCTGTCTCTCCCTCTTTCTATTTCACCTCTTTCTACATTCTTTCGTCGACGATCTAGATTCGAGGACGCTTGCAAAGTCTGTCTGAATTAGGCTTGTGTACTTATTAGACTGATTACAGGGCAAAGATGTTGCTATTATGCGTAAAAGTTTTACTCGGTAAGAAACCCTAAATGATTATGCCCATTTGTTCAAAGTATTTACATAGCACAATTATCAGAGAATGCATCTTGTTACTTTCTTGATGCAAATTGAATTTTTCCTTTTTTGGATCTGTTAGGTTTAGTTAGTCGAATGAGAGTATCGATACTATAATATATATATATATATAAAATTGAGGTAAAAGAAATAGGCTAATTAAGTTTCTAACGACAGTGTTTTACATCGATTTTATGTGCACATACGTTCTGAATAAATTCTTCAACCAGATTCCCCTTATACTTTCAGTTTTTAATTTCCAGTAATATTTCCTTTTTTTTACATTTGATTTTTTATAACGACATTCTCGAACGTAGTTTTGATTCTTGAGGCACAACGTATACCAATTGTAAGAACGAAAATGGAGCGACATAAATGCGCGATCGCTTCGAGCATTTAAAAAAGATAAACCGTTAAACGCGCGTCGGACAATTTATCCACCAGTAAAGCTAAGCTTTTTTATTGATTAAAACGCGTAAAGTTAAAAGAAGGGAAATACTAATCAGAACAGTGTCCTAATGTTTAATGATAACCAAAGACGTATAGAATTACGTTTGAATGATTCGAATTGTTATTATGTAATTTGCGACAGTGTTCGAATTCCGTCGTATTTAAGACAAAAAAAGGAAAAGTAAAAAGACATCAGAAATGGTACGCATTATTATAATACCCTGAAAATTGTTGATAGGTTCACTAATAAATAAAAAGAAATTAAACTGTATGTATATTTATGTACCAAATTGTTGTAATAAAGTATTGCAATCTAATAAATTACATTCAAGAAAATATTGAAATATTTAGTTGCAGGATGTATTGGAAAAATAGATTTCAAAGAATAGTTTGTAAGTATTAGCTTGTAGATTTAAATTGCGACATTTTTGTACCTGGTATCTTTATTAATTAATTTAATACTAGGTATGCAAAAGTTGCACAAACAAATAGGTCTATTGCTGTATCTTGTGTGTAGAAATAGTCTTGGAGGTCTGGAGCCCCAAAAACACAAGTCAATCGTAATGTATATTTCGTTTGCTTAGAGCTGATACCAGCTTATGTGTCATGTAAAAGTTTAACACTAACTTCGTTACCCATAGATTATAAAAAGCCATGTTAATTATGAATTTTATATCTTGGCTCATGGGGGTTATTTTTTAATCTATGAGGTATCAGATGAACTCAGTATTAAACTCTACACTAAAATTAATACGTACAATAACATTGTAAGGTCCATTGTTTACTTTATTGTACTCTACAATCCAGTATTTAAACCAGGGCTCGGAATAAATGCTCTTAAGGTCCGATTTTCAGAATCAACGGCGCTTGGGGATCGCGTGGGTCCAGGTGCACGACGATAGAAGATAGAAGGGGCGCGTTGCCCCTGACAATCGGTCCGAAAGAGCCCTTAATTTCTTCTCTTCCTGTCCTCCTTTCAAACGTTCTCTGCTTTACGTATTACCTTATTTTTTGCTAATCATTTCTCATCTACTTATTTTGTTTCTATTATACATCTTGGCCCAACGTGACTGACATACCGACTCAGAAGTCCCACGCTGATTCGAGCATGCTCTGCACATTAACAGTGGCCATTTGAAGAACTATTATTTTATTATTATTTATGAGATGCGTGTCACGTCAAGCGTCCCGCCTGTGCTGTCCCGCTTTCATTGCGCGACAAAGGATAAGAGAATTCCTTAACGAGGAATCCAGAAATCCAGCCAAAAGATGGTCAGAAATAGTAGAAGTCCAGTAGGTAAAACCCTGGGATGATAGTTTCAGCTAAAACTAAGGCAGCACCCGCAGAAGTCCAGTCGGCACGACCCTAGGAGTCGTACGTCCGGCTAAAAGTTGTACAGAACCCGCAGAAATGCAGTAGGTAGCAACCTATAGTTGTACAACCCGCTAAAAGTTGGTCAGAAAACGTAGGAGTCCAATAGGTCTGACCCAAGGATTCACGCGTCACGGAGTGGGGATGAACAATGCGCGGTGCGCGTGGTGTCAGTATGAGTTCAAGCGTCGTAACGTGTGGTTTCTCAATGCTGTCAAAGGTTAGGGACATACATAACCCTACAATGCATTAACATCATCATAAGAAAGAAGAAAGAATCTTGCCACATACTTTAGTTATAGTAAATTGATTTATAACAGTAGTTTGTAATTGTTAGCGCGTAAGATTATTATAGAACAATTTTGTAACTATCTGTTATGTATATCTATTATATATTTTATGTAATTTTCACTTGAGAACTAGTTTAAATAAATCTTCGATTAAAGGATTTCCATTGCACTTTTTATTTTCACACCGTCCCAATCCTTGAAAAGACCTAATTCCAATTCCTTAAACAAGTACTACCGTGCGGGAACTTTAAATGCAAAGTTCACAAGCGGGAAACTTGTAAAAATAGTCCTCAACCTTACTAAATATATTGCAACCAGGTATACATAAAGCGCCTCACCAAAATTCAAACAAGTTGCAAACAAATATCTAGCGAAAATGAAATACGGTTGCAAACAACACCCCGTGAAAACGCAACACCGTTGTAACAAACGCCTCGGGAAAATATAAGATAGTTGGCAATAACGCCTAAAAAATTGCAACAGAGTTGCAAACACCTCCTCATAAAAATGCACTTAAGATGGAAACATCTCTTTATAAACATACAATTAAGCTGCAAACAACTCCGCATAAAAATGCAATTAAGTTGCAAACAAGACATCGTGACAGCAAAGTTACAACCTGAGCTGTAAGGAAACGGAACAAAGCAGCAAAAATTTTTGAGAAAAATTTGCAAATAGCTTGCAAATCAAGTTCTAAGAAAATGCAACAAAGTTGCAAACAGCGCCTCGCGAACACGCAACAAAGTTGCAAACAACGCCTCGCGAACACGCAACAAAGTTGCAAACAACGCCTCGCGAAAACGCAACAATGTTGCAAAAATTCTCGAGAAAAATTTGCAACAATGTTGCAAAAATTTGGCGCAACATTGTTGCAAATATTCTCGAGAAAAATTTGCAACATTGTTGCAAAAATTTGGCGCAACATTGTTGCAAAATTCTCGAGAAAAATTTGCAACATTGTTGCAAAAATTTGGCGCAACATTGTTGCAAAATTCTCGAGAAAAATTTGCAACATTGTTGCAAAATTTTGGCGCAACATTGTTGCAAATTTTTCTCGAGAATTTTTGCAACATTGTTACACATTTTTGGCCCAACATTGTTGCCAATTTTCTCGAGAATTGTTGCAACTTTGTTGCGTTTTCGGGAGGCGTTGTTTGCAACTTTGTTGCATCTTTTAGACGTTATTTGCAACTATGTTATATTTTCCCGAAGGGTTGTTTACAACTTTGTGGCGTTTTCTTACAGCTCGATTTGTAATATTGTTGCAATTTGTTTAGTAATGTTCAGGTCTATTTTTACAAGTTCTCCGCTTGTGAACTTTGCATTTAAAGTTCCTGCACGGTAGTACTTGTTTAAGGAATTGGAATTAGGCCTTTTCAAGGATTGGTAAGGTATACAAATAAAAAGAGCGGTAGAATTCCTTTCATTGAAGATTTATTTAAATTAAATAATGAAGATACAATTTTACAAAAATGTTGCAATTTAAACTTACAAACTAATACTTATGAATTATCCTGTTAAGTCTATTTAGAATACGTCTTAAAACTAAATCTTTAACTTATACTAAAAAGGTGTAAGACTTATTTTTAAATTAAATAATAATTACTTATTTCCAAACATTTACATGTTTTCTATGTAGAAGCTTTATAGAAATAAATTACTGGAATTGTGCAACTTATATAATTCTTTATATTACTATTTAAAGTTCCACTGCATGTAGTACATGTAAAATAAGATCTACCGAATGACCTGAATATAAAATAAAATATATAATAGATCTATTATATAATTTTATTAGGTATATCGATATACCTAATAATTAATTGCACAATTGCTCTAAACTAATCTTATGCACTAATAGTCGCCAGCTATTTTTATAAACTGATTTACAGTAACTATAGTATGTGACAAGAGTTATACTTTATTCTTCCTTGCTTCTATACCCGATGAGAAGTGCTAGTCAATGCCCCTTACTCTTTGCATGCGCAACCTGCACACAAAAAGTATATTAGTAAAGGTTCAATTTGAGAGGTCGTTGATTAAAATCGGCCCAGCAGAAGCCGAGATATTTGAATTTTTTTAAGCAATTGATAAACAAATGCGATTATTGCCAATTCCTGGCGATCTACATTAATGACCAAAGGACATAAATTAAAGGTAATAGTACCAGCTACCATCTCCAATAGGTGTGAACATTATTCCATGTTCAGTTCATTTTTATTTTAATCATTAAAGTTTAATGTACTATCGCGATAGTAGAACGATTGTTAGTTAAATGCGTATTAATTAATAAAAGCTGATAATCAAGCGTACACGATGGTAAAGTAAAGCCCGAGGTGCTATTGTGTTGTAGAGTGAGGTATGTCGCTAGACTTCGACTACATAAATAACCTTACACCGCGACGCTTCAATCGCGACTGACAGCGCGCGGCGCGCGACGGCCGTCCCCACTCCGCGACGCGCCGGCGCATCAGCCGCACTCGGTGATATTCGCTGTTTCCATGAATCTACTATCCCTGGATCACACCTACTGGACTTCTACTGTTTCTGACCAACTTATAGCTGGGCCCATTATCTTTGTTAAAGAATTCTTTTGTTCTTTGCTGCGCAATGAAAGCGTGACCGCACAGGCGGGACGCTTGACGTGACACGCATCTCATTGTCAATTTCATCGGTCCGATGCATCGCGATGTGATTTCGACTCAACTCGAATCGAACCGAAGTGCATCGCGCAACCTGGCACCGTAGCTCAGTTTTTGTACCGAAACGTTGCCCGAGAAATAGCTTTCCTGATCCCCCCGAAAGCATTTACTTACACAATCGCATGATTCCTGTCCCCAACACTATTTCAGTAAATAATAGTTCTTCAAGTGATCACTGTTTATGTGCAGACGACGCTCGAATCACCGGGGTTTATCTGAGTCGGTATGTCAGTCCGTTGGGCCACGAAAGTCCATAAGATGGCTTGTCTATTCCTACATCTTGTCTGTGACAAAACTTCATAAGGTAATTCTATGTATTGTCTGCGCCGCGGCTCGTACACAAGCGCCAAGTGGTGACTTCGAAAGCGATGTCCCCCTCCAAATCATTATAAGAATTCGAATAAGTAAAGAATCGATCCGTTTCTTCGTTCTCACTCTTTCGGTGCTGTAGCCGGTGTTGCATGGTTTTGTGCTCTGTATTAGTATTACTTCGTTTATTTTGCAAATTAATAATGGCAGAGAATAAAGAACGTACATTTATTATGATTAAGCCCGACGGCGTCCAACGTGGACTCGTTGGTAAGATAATTCAACGTTTCGAAGAGAAAGGTTTTAAGCTTGTTGCGATGAAAATGCTGTGGGTAAGTTTAGCTACGTATGCTGCTAGCGTGCACCATCTATATTCGCAAAGATTGCCATACTTTGATTTCTTACAATCACGTGGATACCAGAACCATATTGTGCATATTCTTTGGATTGAAGTTACCACTTTCAAAGCACCTGTCGTATTTTATCGATCCTAGACTAAATGATATAATTGCTGTGACCTTCGTTACTAAGCTGTATGACATGAACGTATTAATTTACGACTATCGCGTTTTATATATAATTAAGATGAAGGAGGAGGATACATGAACTTCTGGTACCACATGTAATGAGTTAATAGATAAGCTATATTTTTATACATTATTGATAATGGAAATCGAATTTAATTGGCGCTTCAAACATCAGTTTTGCCATATATATATAAGATAAGATTGTTTATTATAAAATCATTACTCTGACTGTCTATGATTGCCCAACGAAACGGAGCACGCGCATTTTTATTTAGCAGCATGGTATTATAATCCCCTCATTTTCCTTACAGCCAAGCGAGGATTTGTTGAAGAAACATTATTCAGATCTGGCAGCAAGACCGTTTTTCCCAGGCTTAATTAAATACATGAGTACAGGACCAGTTGTACCTATGGTAACTAATTTCATACATAATAAAAGTAAGAAGTGTCAAGCTATTTACCAATGATGTTTTGTAACTAATGTGCAGGTATGGGAAGGTTTGAATGCAGTAAAAACTGGTCGTGTCATGTTGGGCGAAACGAATCCAAAGGACTCTGCCCCAGGAACCATTCGTGGTGACTTTTGTATTCAAGTGGGACGCAACATTATTCACGGATCTGACTCTGTAGAATCTGCCAACAAGGAAATAAAACTGTGGTTCGATGTAGAAAAGAAGGAAGTGGTTGATTGGGCATCTTGGGCCGAAAAATGGATATACGAATAAATTTTGTAAAGCTAATGCAAAAAACTTTGATATCATATGTATTCTTTTCTATTTAATTTGCTCATGCATACTGCCATTCAAGTAGCATTGAAAGTCATTGTATATTAATTTGTTTAGCAGGTAATAAAATCGTTTACCTAAATAACATTTTGTAATTATCTATATAATAAGTTTATTATTAAATAACGTTATATATGTATAAAAATACTTCTTACATATGGTGATAATATTAGAACGATTCACTTACGTATATTCTCATATTATGATTTATGTAAATTTTTATATAATGGAATATGCTCCTACGCTACGACTTGTCATAAAATCGTTTTATAAAAAGTCGTAGATACGCGTATTTTGCCGCGTATGTATCATTTAAATGGGAAATGCTTGGCGATTCGCATTATTCTCAGTTGTATCAATTGGTTGCCTCCCCTAAAAATGCCTTACAAGAGGGGCAGTAGTGTTTCTTTGCCATACAGCTGTCCATACAATAAGGGCAAGGAGCACAACACGAAAGCCTAAAAACAAGCATTGATTAAAAATATTGTAGCGAAATAATTAACTGTGAAAATTTATGTAGATTCATTCTTTCTATAAGTACCCAAAAACACAAAGGAGTAGTGCGAACAAATGTGTCTTCATATTTGCTTCTGTTTCTACAGTAGTGGAAATACTGGCATGGCAGTAAGGGCATGTTAACCTTTGCGATTCAGAACCGAGTTGTGCATTTCCTATAATAATAACATCTGCAAAATAATATTTTAAATTAATCATATACGAATGTTGATATTAGTTTGTTAAATTTCGTCACAAATATTACAAGCATAGCAATACGATACAATAATTTTGTATTGCGCACAATAATATTTAAAATCAATTGCTTTAGCAAAAGAACGTGTATTATTATTTATTCAATGCTGTCAGAAGATTCGATGTACGTATGTATTATCACGCAATGGGCGATCAAACGGTTCCAAATCTTTATCATTCCTTCTTAGGTTTCATTAATGACTTTATGCGCTTTTACGTTTGGTTGGCTTCAAGATTACCCGCAAGAGCTAGTCCGCGTTTAAACAGGTGACACTTTTACTATTTTAATATACAGGGTGAGGTGAAAGTCACGGCAGAACTCCATATAAGATAATTCTTTGCATGAAAAAAGGTCAAAAATATAACTGTTTGAATATTCGAGGTACAGGAACGGCCGAGGCGGGCCATGTGCATTTCGCCGATGCAACCTGTCTTTGTCTAGCGTAGCTTTCTTTCGGGGCGAACCTTAAAATGGTTAAAAAGGGCCCTGTTGACGTAGGCGTCGTCACGACCGACGCTTTTGCCAAACGAAGGCATTCTTGTATAGACTACGGTCGAGAGAGCAAAGTATTAATAAACGGAATACCTTGTAAATATATATACGCCTATGCAATTATTCTAATACCTAATCCAGACTTCGATTCGAGTATTAGTGTCTTCTCTTACTTAACGAACATTTTTGTTCAAAAAATTAAATGTTTGCGATACCGTAAACAATGCGTGTACCATACCATTCACACATAACTTATCCTTAGAGAAATAATTGTTTTCTGATAATATCTATGCTTAAAACTGAACAAATTTTCTCAAAATACCCTATATACATACATATGAATATACATGAATCTGTACTTTTTTTTCTACGTACTTGATTGCGGTTCATGGTACGGCGGCGGTGGAGGCGCATGAACGAAACCAGGCGGTGGTGGTGGGGCCGACATACCTTTGTCCATTTTGATACTAAAATCTTTTTCTGAAAAAGGCGATAAGTTCAATTTTTCTATACAATTATGCCATACCGCTATGCACACCTAGCTTTTCAGTAATAAAACGAGGAGATCAGAGATACGAGAAATAATTCTATCGCCTTGTTACAACATAACAGAACCCATTCTTTAGTAGAGCGGTGTACTGTAATCGGTAAGTAGAATATACCTGTGCGTTGTCAGTCGCATTCGTAAATGCACTGTGCCATTAGACACTGACATCCGACTCTGCGATATGTATACTGTTTCATATCTCTGTGCTCGCATCGACGGCGCAGAAATTAAAATTCAAACGCTGCTTACTTTATATTAATCTTATCGAACCACTATAATTACCGAGTGCTGATTAATATTTTTTATGCTTAACGACGCTTACGCTAAAGAGACAATCAGGTATAAGTAGGAAGGGTTTGCAATTGCAATAAAACGTAACTGAAATAGGAAAGATATCCCTGAGAGATTATCGAGTTTCTCGGAACAGTTTCGCAATATTGATTACAGCTGGAAAAAAATCGACTTGTCTCCCGATTTCCCGTACTTTATCGTAACAACTTTTATGTATCGGAAATGAACGATAAGATAACGCGATGACTGATTAGGATCGGAAAGAGTTTCTATGTGCTGTAATTAGATACCGCGAAGAGGTGTACGTATGTAATAAAATTGTACGAACATATCTCGAATGATTCAGGCAGCAGGAAGACTTTTATAAAACAGAATGTTGGACTGATACCGAGCATGGGATCATTTTTTAATGCTTATATGCGTACGTATGGGCCGTACATACGTACTGTACGTATCTATAACATTTAGAACGACGTAACTTTGCTACAGGTGACAGCACTTGAAAACCGATCCTTGAAAGGTGCAACAAGATTCGATTTCGAACAGATATTTGTATTGCATCGCGCAAAGCCAATATTGAATATTATGCGTCAACTGTACCTGTAAAATTCCAGGTATAAAATTATACAAATACCAGCATTCAAACGTGAATAAAAAGGGCAGACCTAGGTATGCGCCACCTTCGGCACCCAAACAACTTTTGAACGAAGACTTCTTTCATTCTCACCATTAATGAAACAATACGTGTCACGTTGCATGCCGCGGCTACACATGTTGCATCATATATTTCAATCGTAAGTAATTAATTTCATGCGAGATTCCACAGATCTTTTTACAAGTAATCGCGACATAAGAGGATAAGAATTTTGTATACAAACTTAAAACTGCTAGTATGTCTATGCAAAGTACACATCAAGAATAATTACGTGGGTAATGTCAGTTTAGCAACCAATTGTGTAATGCAACGTATCTTAGTTTGCAATTTAATAAGGGGAAATGGATTTATTACAACACGAGCGAAGCATGAAGGTTCCGGGGACAAAGATTTCTCCGAATTCTGAAGCGTAAGCACGACGTGACGTCATGCAGTGAAACTTTATACGTCACATAGGTATTTGCATTTAAGGCATGACTCACGATAGTAATTAAATACGTAACAATAATTCGCGTGACAGACAGTACCGCGTACAGCATACTGAAGCTGTGCATAACACGTGAAACGAGAAGAAAGCCATTTTCGAACAAACTTGAATGAATAATATTTTTCGCACAATTCAATGATCAATTTTGAAGTGCATTTTTGTTATCCGTCTTACATGTTCCATTTCGTACACACTCCGTAAATATTTTTGAACCTCGTTTAATGAATTTGATTAGCACAACTGTTAATACGGGTAGTTCGCCTAACATTTATTCCGCTACGCGATTAATTTCTACCGCTGAGATGCGAATCGTTCGTATTTGTTCAATGAGCGCGTATAGTGTTCCACATTTTCCTTATTTACCTGTTCACGTACCTGTTGCAGTTACAGCGGTTACGTTCGCCAACGCACGATACGAAGATAACCGACCTACACGGAGCGTTGAAATCCAACTACCGACTTCGGTTCACGGCGGCTCTCTCTTTAAATTTAGATGCGTTTGTCCCGTGGAACGAAGGTGGGAGACTACGAAAAACACGTCGGCCTCTGAGTATGTAATCAGAAATCGGTTTATCAGTTCCTCTATAGTTCGTGTCGTATATGTATACGATCTTGCGTAGAAACAAAAAAGTTAATTTTCTAACGAGACTATTGCTATTTTAATATGTTAGCGATGTAGGCATACTGTTGTCGTTATGCTAATGAGTAATTAAAAATGAATAAATACCGGAAAGATAATGTCCGAAAAGAACACTGATCCTTTCTATTTCTGATTGAATTTTCTATTTCTGTTTTTCATTTATTTCACAGGTTATGGTTTGTCTTTAACAAACGATTTTATTTGTCGTCAGTAGAAATTTTTTAAGCTACAAATACCGTTCATAGTTTTGCGGAAAGCATTGATTTACCTCGTGTTTCGATATTCATTGTTTTATTTGGTAAGAACTTTCGTGATTTTTTTATTTATTAACTAAGCACATAATAATCAGGTAATTGTTTCGCTTACAATTGTTGAAAATTCATAAAAATTATTAATCGAAAATCATAAATAGAATATAAAAATATATACAAACTATGCGATTATCTCTTACGAGCATAATTTATAAAGGAACGCAGCAGGAGTTGTGATTGAATTATGTGTCTAATAACTAAATTGATAATAACAAAAAAGCTGATGTCAAGGAGACAAATAATTTGTTGCTACTCCAGATATGAAATTGTCGCGTGTTTTATAATCGATTATCGACGATATATTAACAGCTACATAAACGGAGTGTTTCTAAGCTTGTACTACAGTAAAATGCATTTACGTATTTCAATTCCCACCTAATTCAATCAATTTTGTCTATCATGTATACGTTACATTACGCGATAATTGTTCAACTCATTATTTAACATCATATCATCTATTTGGTTTTTACGTATACGTATATCATCGTATACAAAACATGTTAACCTTGTGAATAGTATTTTCGGTAAATGTATTACAAGTGAGACAACCTCGCCGATTTCGATGATTTTTGAGTATATGGTAGAAATCAACATTTTCAACAACTTTTCCACCCGCGTACAATCGCCGCTCGGCCTTAGTTTTCGAGATATTGGCAAAAAACTGCAGCTATCACACATTTAATTCTGTCTATACGTGAGACTTGTGCGTGAGCATGGGACCACCGCCTATCTCCAGTTTCTATGTTTATATATGCGTTTACATTGCGGCGGCCAGCGAAGAACCTGTGTACCGGGTGAACTCGTCAAAATTGTACCTCGCAAGGTTGCGTTCGAACGGTGGATTATTTATCATATCTCTAATGTTTGGGACAAACTTTCTATCGGTTAGGCCGAGCGGCGGTTAGACGCACAGGAAAAAGTTGTTCAGAATACTGATTTCTAAAACAACATTCAAAGATCAACGAAATCGGCAAGGTTGGCCCACCGTTCAATACATTTACCGTACTTTCCTACAAATATTTCGAGAATGTCATCCGACATTAAAATAGATTGCAAATTTCAACACTTTGTAATTCTAATATCTAACAAATCAAACTGCGACCGATCGATTTGGGTGTGTCGCATATGCACATACGTGTACGCACACGTTATAAGGACAACAACAATTCGACCAATAACGAAACACATTACAAATAACATCATTTCATTGTCCAACGAGAATCAAGATTTTTTTTTTCTTTCAAATTTCGCATCAAACTCCAATATTCTTTAACGCACACCTTCCAACTAACATCAACTTACTTACTGCGAATTCGATCGATCGGATTCGCAATGATAAATTTCAATTCCTACATGTGTCACGAGTCTTAATAGCTGACCGATCGGCCAAGGTGTTTTAAATACGGGAGGTAAACTACATACTAGTAAAATGATCGCGACGATCAGTTGCGAGGATAAGTTTCTATCAATATATGTATGTAATTCGAAATCCGTGGTCGTTAACGGAGGGTGGGGCCTTTAAATTCGATGTTACTGGTTATCAGGGAATCCGCGATTGGCATTAATGTTAATATTCTGGCAGTATCGAATCGATTTCTATCCGTGAACGTATACGTCTGGAATGTTTGTTTCTTTACCGATCAAGCGAATAATTTCGGTAGATCAACGATGCAGCTGAAAAAGGACGAGAGCGCTACATTTCATTCTAATTCCGTGCCACGCGTTTCGTGGACGGTGCCTCGGCGTGCTCCTCCCCGTGTTCGTTTCTTTACGAGGAACGATCAGGTGCGGGCTTGGCCTTCGGTTTTCGGCCGAGCAACTTGCGAAACGACGAGGTCCATCTCGAACGATTGAACCCCAACGCGTTCTGCTCGTCCGGCTCGCTGCAGCTAAGCGACTCGCTGATCTTCCTGCTTTTGCCGCTGCTGCTGCTGGTGCTGCTACCCCCATTTTCGTAGCATCGTGATCTTCGATCTCCGATCTCCGAAGAAAACCTGAGGAACGAAAGCCAATTAAGCGGAAACGAACATCGATAGATAATTGCAAGGATCGTTTCCCGAAATGTATACGCTCGCACGAACCCTGAATCGGATGAAAAAGCTCTCGCCGTGGGCGGAGCGCTCGAGTTGGCCGACGAGAGTGAAATTTCGGCGACAGGCGTGCTCGGATATGCTTCGTCGTCGGAGGCAGTATTGCTGCTGGTTGTACTACTGTTGCTACCGTTGCTACCACCCGGGCTACTGTCCACGCTCGAATCGTCGATGAAGCTTATTTCACGATCGGCCAACGGTGAGCTGATCCTCGGTCCGCGCGACGTCTGCGTCGCGGACGTTGTGCTGGGTCGCAACCACGTGCGCAAGTCCTGGAGTGGCGCTTGAAGGCACTTGAAAAGATTTCCGCTGAAAAGTTTGGGAACAACGAATGAGCCGTTTTATTTCCTCGCCGTTCGTGCTGCGATTTGTCTCAATTCTATTCTGGAGTAGAATTATCTTACTCGTCACGGTAGTCGTCGATCTCGGCGAAAGTGCGTCTCGCGTACAAACATACGGAACACCTTCGTCGACGCCGGCAGGACGTTGCATGAAGAGTCGCCGCACGAAGGTGTCTCGCTGCGTGCCTCAACGTAATAGTCTCTCGAGTCAGCGCGGCGACACCCTCCTCGCGTCTTCGTCGTTCCTCGCCCAATTCACCCTGCTCGATGCGCAGCTTCTCCTTCAAAACCTCGTTCTGCAAACGCCAAGCACGATATATTTAATACACCGTTAAACTAATTTAAGACAGCCGCGCGCAAATTATTCTGAAATACTTTCACACGACGATCGAAACGGCGTACCATTTACAGTAATGTCTCGATTAGTGTTCAAAATTGTGTCTACGATTAGTGTTCATTTCTATCCCCGCTACTTGGGGTGGCCCCCCCTGAAACCAGCGAAGCGTGAAGCGCCGAGCATGTAATCTGAACCCAGATCGAATGTCGGTAAGAGCCAACACGGATGCAAGCGAGATTAAAAATTCAAACTTGTTCATTTTTGGTCCGTTTTAAATGAAACTTTACCAAAGTGTTCGTTGCAATATTCTGATTAAAATGACACCAAACACGTTATGATTTCGATAATTCTTACTTATCGTGGTATTAATAATTTTATTCTCCTTTATTATTGTTTTCAATAACTGCAGTTGTCAACGGGAACAATAATAACGGGGAATAAAATTATTAATACCATGATAAGTAAAAATTGTCCAAATCATATCGTGCTTGGTATCATTCTAATCAGGATCTTGCAACGAACACTTTGGTAAAATTTCATTAAAAACTGCCACGACATCAAAGGGGATCCGAACTCGCTCGAGAAACGTGTCCTGCACACGATTAGTGTTCACGTTCCGTCCCGAGCGAGTTACACTAATCGAGACATTACTGTAATTCTATTGCGTTACCACGATGGAAATACGTCGCAGACTTTGCAAATTAACGGGCTATTTCTCCCGTTCGTACAAACGAATAAATAAATGAATAAATAAATATTGAGATACAACATCCGCGCGCTTTAGCGTGCTTGTATTACAAATTTATCGTAAAGCGAGGTTTCACCTCTCTTTCAAGAGCGTCTCGTTCGGCACGAATGACAGTGGCCTGTCTGACGATGTCCTGTCGAGCCCGTTCGAGTGTTTGTCTCGTGATTTCGTTTTGCGTCAGCTGCATCTGCAAACGGCGCAACGCAACCTCCCGTTGCCTGTCCAGCCGATCTCTGGCGGCTATGCAGCTGACGCGGTCGTTTTTGGCCTTTTCCACCTCCTCCTCTAGACGAAGACTTCGCTCCAATTGTAGAAACAGTTCGTCCTCCTTGCCGCGGAGCTCCGCCTCGCAGCCCTCCAATCTTCTCTCCAACGTTCGTCTGGTCTCCTCCAATTTGTCCCTTTCAGCCTGAAACAGAGAGATTCGTGACGTTTCAGCCTCCGTGCAATTATCGAACAACGAATGAGTCGCTTCCCCCTCGCGGATATTTATCTTTTATCGCCAGCCGCGTTATCGGGCTGAACACACGCGAGCTTCATACATACACCTGTGACAAGTTCATTCGGGTGCGTGCTGTCTAGGAAGCGGATTCCACCCTCAGCGACGGTCAACTTGCAACGCAGTCCCGCGGGGAAGCGTTAAACGCGGATAATAGATCTAATTAAAAAGGAGAATGGAACAAAATGCCTCTACGGCGGTGCATCTAATTTCACGGTCATCGCATTCGGATACTCCTTGGTGCGCCTGCTAAGTCCGCATGCAGAACGCACGTTGCTTTTATAACCGTCTTGAATGTTGCCATTCGAATGGAGCGTTCAACTGCCGTTCATGGCCTACGAAGTTCCCTCTGGACAACGGTGTGCTCCTGTTCCACGACTAGACAGAATGCGTTGCGCTCGTTGTCGGCACTAAAATAGTTGGTACCGTTCTCGCGTATTAAGGGTACGGGCCAGGAGGGAGAAATATTACTGGAACGAACGCCACTTGCAGCGGCCACTGGCAAATCGTCGCCGCGTGCCTCAGCAATCCGTTCCATTCGCCGGCAATTTGCCCGGCCGATTATATAAGCACGATTAATCATAAATCCTCGATCGGCAACATCTGTCCGCGGTGCGGACGAGCGGTTTGCCATTGAACGATTCAATTTTCCTCATCGAACGGCGTCTGGAAGAACGACGCGACGGGCGACCCCTTCTTCGTACGGTTTGGGTCGCGTCTAAATCCACTCTAGATGCCGGATTGTAGGTCAGCCCAGGTAGGCAAGCTAGACTGGAGAGGTTGATGAACGTACGGCGTTACGACGGGCCGCGGTAGCTCGAAGCTGTATCGCGACCGTAACTTAAAGCAAGGCTGGAAAAAACGGGGCGGCAGAAAAGCCAGCTCGAAGGAAACCGAAGAAAGTCGTTAAGGGAACAGAAGCAAACTAACAGGCCTATGGGGTCGAAAGACAAGACGCTAAACCGCAGAAGGAAAAGCAGAGTAACGAGACGCAAGCGTTTCTTCGTCCCCCGACTTTTTCTGCTTACCCTGCTCGCGGTTTACTTTTTTTTACTGCGGTCCGCTGCCGCGCCAATGATCCGCGCGAAATGTCCAATCGGGCAGACGTACAAGTGGTCTTGCTGTTCGCCTGGAAGGCCAAGGGAAAACTACTGGCCGCGGGCGAAATCGAGCAGCACGGTATTCCAGTCGTGCCTCCGCCACCGCTAATACCTAGACTTCTCGCCAAAGGTTTCGTCAGGTCTCTCCCTTTCTAGTCTCCTTTTACTTTCGTTCGTATTTCCAGAGGATTTCCACGCGAACGAACCATCGGTTCACCACTCGCATCTCTTCCAGTTTATTGCGCCCGGAACTCCACTCGTTCCTTGGCAACGTTCCTTAGCGCAGCGTCGCTGCAATACAGCTGCGCGTTTCGTTCAACGAAGTTTACGTTACGGACAAGGACAAATCGGGTGTCGATGTGTCGGTAGACGAAGCTGGAGCACGAGGCAAGAGAAAACGGTTCGCAAATATGAAACCTCCTGTATCCTCCCTTCTTCCACCTAGCTGTTCCTCGACGAGAGAGCATCGACGAGTTTCGTCGGAGTGCCGATATATCGAATTTCTTTGCGAAGACCGCGCGAAAGCTCCTCGCAGACATCGCGACCGCTCGACATGGGAAAACTTGTCAGTCGAAGATCCGCGGTTACGGCGGCTTCAATGCTATTTGGCCATACCGGGCGAATTGGGAACGTGTAAAGCGTGAAACGCGTATGCTCGCCTGTAACGGTGTTAGAATCGTGACAATCGTGGAAACGGTTCTTTGTTGGAGGCGCCTGAACATTTTCAGGACAATGGAGACCGACGTGGCACCGGGCGACGTGGATCGCGTCGAAAGACTTCTCGCAGCCAGAATTCATAACGGCTGTTTCCATTTGGAAAACATCATTATAACGCCGGACGGTTCGAGGTGTTTCTTTTCTTCGAATAATCGGCCGTACGGCAAGGCGATCGGACGTTTTCTCTTGCGCATTTTTCCGGATAATATTGCAAGCGGCGAGAGCAAGTGGATTTCACTTCCGACGCAAGCTCCGCCATACAGATACCATCGTGCGGGCTAACGAGATCGCGGAAGGACACGTATCTCTGCCGCAATCGTCCCGAGAATGAATTGCGCCGTTACGTAGCGTCTACACGAGCCCGTATAAATTATTTACGTCAGAGGCACCGAAAATTCGATTCGCGCGGCCGCGAGAATTCCATTATTTTATTCGCAAGAAACAGATCGTAAGGATTAAACGGTCGGATCGAATTCGCCTGCCGTACAGCGAGTCTCGTGAAACGGCGAGGCGAGTCACGTGGGGCTCGTTTTTTTACTCGACGGGGAGAAGAAAAAAATCGACGACTCTTTATTGGCTTCGTCGCGTTTCGACGTTCAGAAGCTTCGCGTATCCTATGTGTAATCTCCGCGCGCACCGTTTTATCTCGTGTCGATAGTAGTTTCGTATAATAATCGACGGAAATACACAAGCTTGAACTTGTTCTGGAAATTACACCTTAATATTCGCGTCTACCACATCGTCGTTTCACTCATTCTCGTTGTTTTTCAAAGAGATCTTATCGAGTATCGCCAATTAAGCTAATCTATTTCCACGTACCTTCACTTCGTGATAACGTTCTTCCAGGTAGTAGGCGATACCTTTGGCCTCCTCGTACTTGGCTGCCAGGGCAACGTACTTGTCGTAGTGTCGCTTGAACAACACGAACCTGTAAACAGGCATTCTGTTAATAATTATTTCAACTATACACACTATTGCACCCTCGTTATTCTCCGAGAGCTACTGTTGCAAAGCTGAAAGGTTCACGAAAGAAATCACATTCGATTCACACACAATTGCGCCAAATAGGCTCCTATGTCTTATTCGATCTTTTATCCCGTTTCTTTCTCACTGGACGCGAAGCAATCCCGTTTCCTTATCCACCCGATACTTTCATTAACACATTCCCGCCGTCTTTTTTTCCACATCGGCCTCAGAAACACGCTTCCTTTTCTCCCAACGTTTCGTTGCTGCAACGTGAAATTAGACAAGGAGACAGTGCTTGCGAGTATCGGTCAGTACCACTTCTATTAGTTAAAAAAAAAATTATGATGATTATGGCCGTCATTTGTGACCGGAGCTGTAATTGGTCTCTTAGCCGACTCCTAAAAGAAAGCGATAATACAAAAATGTTCCACGGTTTTATTCTCTTTCGAGCGATGACCACGTCGTTTGCGAGAAACGCGTCAAAAGACCTGCCGTTTGGAAACCGGAAGCCGGTCCGTGTCCCACGCGAGCCGCGGTAATAACAAGCAATACGACATCTAAGTAAGGTGGCAGCAGGAGGACGACCTTTCGGTCATGGTGCGCCGCTTGGTCGCCGTGTTCCCATGGGGCTCGTCGAGGTGGCGCAGGCTCCTCCGATCGATTTCTCTCGTAATCCGTGGATCCGTTACCGCCGAAACTTCCTCTCTCCGACTCTTTTTCTCTTCGACTGGCTCAGTCACCGACACTCACCCGGGCTGCCATGCAGCTTGTCCATTCTCCTCGGGACTTTCGCTTTCACGATTCCTCGAGACGCGGCGTACGCCCGATTCGAGATCCAACTGAGATCCACGAGTCGCTTCCGGGTCGTTCGGCTGCTCGCGATCAGCTCCGCTCCCGTCCGCGCGACCGTCACAGCTTTCTGGGCCAGGTCTCCTCCGTCGTTCGTAACCCGTCCCCGGATGTAACCCTAGATCCGATTCGAAGGTGACGATCGCACGTTGCAATCGATCGCGACGCTTCGAAACGTACACCGGGCGAAGAGGACCGTTCGAGGCGCAGCTAGGTCATCGGGTCGAATTGTGCATCAGTTTCCCCGACCGTAATCAATATTTCGGGGATAGCCGCTATGCACTGTGTAACATGGAAACGTGTGCGGAGGCATCGGGCAAATATTGTTCGTTGTCGCGTTCCCTCGAGCGATCGTAACGGCGACGCTGCTTTGTCGCGTACCCGCGTCACCGAAATCGCGTCGAAAGAGTAAGAGCCGATACGCCGCGAGAAATGGAAAACTGCAACGGCCGTTAAGATTTCTAAATCTCCCACAGTACGGCCGCGGTACGTGAATTTAGAAACTGTTTTCGTTCAAAAGTAAAACGTGCGATTGATACACGGGGTACGTGACCGTCGAGGCGGCCTTCTCGCGAATTTGTGGTCCACGACGCGAATCGTTCTTTATCGACATTCGGTCCGTGAGAAATCGCGCGACCGGCCCGACGAGAGCCAGCTTTGTCGCGACGAGTTTTGCGAGAGGAAAAAAAGAGAAATTGAGCGCATCGTCGACGAGTGTGCACGCGTTGCGTAACGCGCACGCGAGAGAATCGACGGGACCGCGGTAATAAATATTACGGACGTGATTCGCTTGCTATAATAGCGAGAAGGATCGCGTACAGTTCGGAGTTTATTACGTGCGACGATTTGCACGGCGCGCAGATGAATTTCAAGCGACTTTCTAAGCCGCGCATCCCGGCGAGAGGGTTAACAACTTCGTGTGCCTCGCGCGGCGTGAAAAAGGGCCCCCCCGTGTTATTTTCCTCTGTTTCTTCTCCTTGGTGGGTCAAGATGCGTGCTTATTTTCTCGGTAGATCTAGCGAGCCGCTCTGGATGCACGCTCAGAAGAAAGTGAAGACACGCTTCTGTTCCCCCGCGTTTTTAGAGCAGATGTGAAACTTTTGTACCGTCTTGTGTAACGAAATTCATTATTCATTCGCCCAGTAGTCTGAATTATTTAACGCTATAAACGACTGTAACAATTTCGCCCCGGCGACACGTGAGATCGAGCGATCCGAATTTCGTCGATCCTCCTACGATCGTCGACATTGCTGGACAGAAATTGAAGCAACCTTATATTCCTCCGGTTGCAGTGCCTTTACAATTGTTCGCGCCGATTAAACCTGCGGAATGTATGGAGAACGCTGTGCGGGGAACAAACGCGAATACTTTATTATTTAACCGTACGAATCTATGGGTCGTCACACGAATACTTCCCTTTTATCTAGGATCAAGATCTAGAAACTAAGTCGGCGCTAATATTTCCCAGATAGCCGGGAGAAATATAACAGCGTAACTGAATTATTTTCCGATCGTTACGCGCCGAGATTTCGAACTTAGCCTCGTTCCTTCACCTTGCAACGAGCTAAATAATAACCGAGTACCACGATATCGGAGAACGCCATAGTAGATATCGCCAGTACCACAATTTTCCTTTTCGCGTGGCTCAAAGCTGGCGCACTAAGATGATTCGCGCGTACGAGACGAGTGTCCCCGGATATTTCTATGATCTATATAAAGACGGCCACGCGGAGCTTTGTTTTTCTCCGCGAGTGGAAAGGTTAAAGGGTCACCGCGCGGCACGTTCTTTCTTAATCGATTTCGAGCGTGTTGTTAGCGAGTCACGTTTTCGGACCGCCGATGTCGGAACGAAACGAACTATATTTCTATCGTTAACGGCATTTCGTTCCCCTCGACCGTTAAACGCGTCGCAGCCTCCCTCGGTCGTACCGATTGGAAAATTCGGACCAATTCCGTCCGTCGGTAAGCGTATTTCGGTTGAGGTCACCCGAATGCAACGACATGGAAGCTGCGCTCGGATATCGCTATCTTTAGCCACGTTCTTTTCTGCACAATAGGCCTGGTCGGCTGTGCCCGACGTCGAGCACGAGTCAATGGACACGCATCGTGGAACGGGTTGATCGTCGATTCCGATTCGATGGACGGGTCGACGATGCACCGCCCGGGATCATACCTATTAGCTCGTCGTGCCCGTCGTCGGCGTCGTTCTCGCCGGGAAAACGATGCCGGGGCAATTGGAACGCGTATTACTTTCAACGGATGCCCGATCGTATCCGACAAAGAGTACGGGAACGTCGACGCGCGTAGATTTTTCGGCGTTCCGTCTTGGTTCGGTGAAAGTTCGACGATGCAGCACATTGTTTGGGCACAGTTTCATTTGAAAGTCGACCGGTCGGGGGGGGGGGGGGGGAAGGGAATGAGAACGGCGTCCGTCGACTGTACGCGTTCGCTCGAGTTAAATTGCCGGAATTATCGAGATATCGATGCTCTTGAGGACGCGGTACCTGTTTCACGGTTCCTCGAACGACGGAAAGTGCGCGATAAACGGCGTCTAACGATCCGACCACCGTGTTGCCAAAAATGAAACGTATTTTTAGCCTATCCGCGACCCGGGCGTTTTTTATTTCTCATCGTGGAACCAGTGCACCAGATACGTTCGGTTTCCCCGTTTTCAACCGTGTCCCGCGGCGAGCGAATCGCCCTCGAGCGAAATAAAAGGGGCAACGCGAACCGTCGATGATCGCAAAAGGATATTCCCACCGGGCTGCCGCAACTCCGATCGTATTCGGTTCGCCTTATAAATAATGCCAACGGGAGCACCGTTATCTCTAATTACCGACGAAATTACCGAGTCGTTGAAACCGAGACGCGCCGATTAATTGCATTGATTAAATCGCGTTTCAAGTGGACGCCCAGTCGACTTCGGGGTCGCCCGTAATTTCCGCGGTAGCCGTTTTCATTGAGAACGTCTCGCGCATCCTACGGAAGCCGCTCCTTCGTCATTAAAAATGAAACGCTCCTCGCTTTCCGTTTTTAAACGCACTCGCGTATGCGCGTGTGCGTGCACGCGCGTACACGAGCCAGCCAGCCAGCTCGAATACTTTGTCAATGATGCAAACGTCGCCGAGGCTAAATCGAACTGCGTGCGGAGGTACGAACCGGAAGCGATTTTTGCAACCGGCCAGCGCGTCTTGCTGCGCGCGATTCGAACGCCTCGGGGTGAATCGAACGAGCGATATCGCGTCACGGTCGGGAAGTGCGTTAGAGGAATTTGTTTTTCCTTCGACGCTCGTCGAATTATAATCGAGGAGTACCACGTTGCCGGCATTCAATCCCCATTTCGGATCAATCTCTTTCGCGTAGTTTTATTGCCAGTCCGCTTTTGCATTCAACCTTCTAACATGCTCCACTTCCAATAGCTTCTTCGTGAACGACCGTTCTACGTAAGACCTCTCTCGACGATTCTACGCGCTTAAAGGTGCGTATCATTTCAGTTCGCCGCGTTGGATTCAAGAGCTGATCGTTACGAGCGCGATCAACGCGTCGCGAGATCCGCCGGCAAACTCTGCCGACTGTGTGGCCAAGGGGACTGTGCATTTTTGTTACCGAATTTCGCGTGAGTGCAACAGACGCGACACGATTACCCCGGTCTGCAGAATATTGCTCGAAGCTACTCGTCGGCATCCTGAAATGTCTCGCTCGGGTCTGGCACGCTCAAGTTCGACATTCGTCACGATCAATTTCTCCGCCACCGGCAATTTACTTTTCCGAGTACGCCAAGCGCGAATTAAATTCGCCGTATCTTACGTGTACTCGTTATTGACAACCTGCCCGTGAATTCGGTTATTTTTCGGCGACGAAGAAGTATTGATTATCGAGCGATCGCGCAGGAATTGCGAATGGCAAGAAAAATCTGATCGCGGACGGGAATTCGGCGTCGTTGATTGCATAAGGATAGGAGTAAATATTCTCTTGCTACGGAAAAACGTTGTTTACCGAGTGCTGTCTACGCAAATGCGTTTTTCTGCGCGAAACCTCGTAAAAGGAAGTTCGTACACGTTTACGTTTAACACGGGTATGTACATGCATATCTCGAGTCCCGGATCTCCGCCATTCATACCATTGAGTCGTGGCACGATTTGCAAATCTGTAATATCGCGTTCGAAAGGAGTCTACCTGCGTCGTAAATTACGAACGAATGGTACCACCGTATTTTATACGCTTCCCGCATCTTCGTCGTCGATTTCGTCCGCTTTTATTGCCATGTTCACGGTTCGATAGCTCGTCGCTGATAGATCCTCCCGTCTTTCCTATGGTAAGTTGACGTACACGCACGCACACACGCAATGTATATACAGAGAACTTTGAGTGCTGCGCGTTTCGAGATACGCTCGTTTCGAATTGGAGCGACTTGACCCAGAGGCAGATAACGTGTCGAAACTTTGCGACCGATATCGACGGCTATTTCTGAATGTTTAACTGGTAGCGCCTAATCGTTGTGGAGCCCGTCGACGCGACAACAAAAACAAAAAATCGATAGAAATCAATTATCTCGCGAGCGGCGTAAATAAAAAAAGCTGGCCGCGTCAGTGAGTAAAGTTGAGAGATCGATGTTCACTTGTTCGCGAAACGGTGCGCGTTACTGACGAAGCGGACGAGAAAAATGAGTTTCCAGAGTGATCGAATTATTATTAGCGGCCGTTCGCGTGGATCCATGGTTTCGTGTTTGATAGACGATTATTTTTTTCGATAATTACGCGAGATACAAACGCAATTGCTTGCGTGCGCTTTTCAATGTTGACAACCGTTCATCGAGCATCGTCCAACGTAAGAGATTTCATATCGCCACTTCGCTCCTACGCAAACGCGGAGAACATATTTTTCGGTGCCGCGGCTCTATCGTAATTTGCTCGTCAAATTAACAGCGATAACAGAGATTACCGAAAGATATCAAGAGGTTGGCAAAAGAGCCGTAAAACACGAACGAGCCGAACGCGAATCGTCGATCGTTCGTCGAACGATCGCTCTCGCAAGTATACGTAAATGGAGCGAATCCAGCCGCAGGTAGCGGCTCGAACATTAATAAAAATTGTCACGCGCTACGCCGATCGACCTTACACAATGCACAAATTACATAAACGACACAAGGATGAGAGTACGACAGCGTACGAACCTATAAAGATCGTTCTCCGTGACGATGTCTCGAATGGAATCCTCGGGATCGATACGATCCGCCAGAAAGCCAGCCGGTCCTGGGACCCTCGACGACAACAAGGGACACGCTGCTTTCGCGTTGCCGGAGTCAGCGGCCTCGTGAAGGGCGCTGGCCGCGATAAGGTCGTCCTCGGAGGCCGTGCTCGTCAACGGCACGCTAGGGCTGGGTGATCGCGAGCTGGATATCACGCCGAGCAGATCCTCGCTCCTCGAATGTCTCATTTCCATAGCACCGTATCTTCCGGTCGCAGTCGCCATCGTTCCAACGACAACTGCGCGTTCGATTTTTCCACGTACCGATTAGACAGCTGCCCCGTTTTCCTTCGCACTCGTTTGCCACGACCTCGACAGCCCAAAGGAACCGATCACGAACCAACGTTCGCTACTCCCATTCGGATCAACCTCCTCTTACTACCTCGCGTTCGACTCCCTAGAGCACCGTGACGAACCACCGATTTTCATCTCGCGGCGTATCCTCTCCTTTGCTCCTTCCTCTTCGCCGTTCGCTCCTTGCTCGTCCCTCTTCTACGAATACGAACGCGTTCCCTCCCGACTCCTTGTTCGTCCACGGAGAACCAGAATTCCGAACGTCCACTTCGTTCTAGTTCATCGCTTGAAACGTCTTTGCGCGCCCGATTTCTCTTCTCTCCTCCTTACGATCTTTCCAATAAGATAGCGTAATCGCCGCGGCAACGTTTAAGTAACGCTCGAGATTATCGAGATCTCCATTAAACCGTTGTTGCACACTTTCTCGATCTCCCGCTGCAACACGAGCACGTTGATGGCAACGAAACGTTCGTCCGCTGTTTCGCGTGCATCACCGAACGTGTTTCTGGTATTGCCAGTTTATTAAGGGTCTGCCGAATTTCCACGGAGAACTTTGACCGGCCGATACCCATTTATTCTGTCGCGATCGAAATTACGAGGTATTATTGTTCCGTCCCCTTGCTACAGAGTAAACTAGCTAAATTTGAAGCAGTCGCAGGACCAAAAGGACGTGGGTCGCGTCACGGATGAATCCATGTTGCATCGATTGCGAAAAAAATCCATTGAATCTTTCGCCACCGAGCGATTCACGATTCCGCGAGTCCAATCACCGATCAGATTCAGGCCGCCATTTTCGTTCGATTCAATGAATGTGTACATGTACGCGATACTTTTCACTCCGCCTCTCGAGGAACACCGGACACGGAGCACGCACGCCGAATAGGCTCGTCTTCGTAATTAAAAGTAATTAGAAAAAGCAGGGTGGTTCTCCTGAACGGAACATGCGCGTTGAACACTGTGTGCCACACTAGTACACCCGGAATCGTCCACTTTGCGCACCCAAGAGCGCCCGAGACACTGATCGCACGATTTTATTTCTTTCGCCCGTTCCCGTGCGTTCTTCGCGAAGATTTTTCTGCCGTTCCGCCTTTCTTTCGCGGGCCACGACCGATGTCTGCCGTAACGGGAACCGACGAAGCCGCTTTGTCCTTTCGCAAGGAAGGGGCATACGAGAAAGGATGCACGTATACCAGCTGTGCTCTTGCGCGTTACCACAGGTATACGCTGCTGACATTGACCAATGAACGATACTCGGCTGGAAACTGGTCGTCACAGGTAGATCCTCAGCCATCTCCCTTCGATTTCCTTCCGGGGAAATACTTTACCTTCCTTGAGTCACTACTTTCGAGGATGATGCGCGGCTTTTCCAACGCCATTGAAACAAACACGGCATGACGTTCGCTACAATGAATCGATTCATAACTGCAATTGCCACCTTGCCATTAATTTTATTGTTAGGTGCGACGTTAGTGAGAGAGAGGTTAGTCACTGCTTAAGTAGGGCGAATGTTTTGCATCGTTCAATACAATGTAGAATATGGCCCGTCCGTGCACAATAGCGATGTAAATGCGAATGTAATAAATCGATTGCTCGCTGGTGTCTTACGAACAGTAATGTTTACATCGCGACGCAGCATATGTACAACCGTAAAACGAGATTACTAAGGCGTTTAAAAGTGTACACAAAACAGTTCTCTACCTGACGGCCAATAATTTCGATGCCTCGCTGCCAATATCCATGATGGACAATGTTTTATATGGAATTCCCCTATATTTCCTAGAACACTGATTCACTGTTGCTCGCCTGCTCATTGTATCCTGCAGATGTCTCGACCGTCGTGTTTTTTTTTAGCATTATTTACACAACCCTTTTGGTTGACATTGTTGTTCCCGCTATTATCTCGATGAAATAGAAACTAATTTGTTTGCCGTGTTGTTATATTTATTTTCGATTATCTTGCATCTCAGTAACGTATTCGCCATGACAAGTTCTGTCAGCACTAATCCGTCAACGCTATTGCCCTTAGGTAAGGCACGTTTTGCTTACAACGTACACTTAACCTTAACCTTAACCTCGCTTCCTATATTTTACGCGGTACGTTATTTTGCAGAGTTAGTGGACAAATGTATCGGTTCTCGGATACATATCATTATGAAAAACGACAAAGAAATTGTCGGCACACTCTTGGGGTTTGACGATTTTGTGAACATGCTTCTCGACGATGTGACAGAGAGCGAGGCAACCCCCGAAGGGCGAAGGGTCACCAAACTGGATCTAATTTTACTTAATGGAAGTAATATAACGATGGTCAGTAATTTTTAAATATGGCCCCCCGTGCTTAGGTTTACGATCGAAGATATTATCGAAGTAGTTTATTGCGTTTACCAATTTCATAAAACTTCACGCTTCTCATTATACGTATTATCGTCGGCATTCTTTTTTTTGCAGCTTGTGCCTGGTGGAGAAATGCCTGATACATAAAATAAAACATATTTTTTTTTTGTATGTTTTGTACATTCAAAATATAAGTATTAATTTAAGTGTACCTATTACAAAGTACTGAAAGTATCCTTAACGTAAAAGATATCGCTTAAAATAAACATTTAGAAACAATTAGCGTATCGAGCTTGCTTATTACTCCATTGGTCGTTGGCCTATCCGCAGCATCTTGCGACCACATTTGTTCGTACAACATTTTGTAGGACCCCTTAAATTCATCGTCGACGCTATTGTCTTCCGGGCGTTGGCCTTTTGCAGATAGATATAAAATTGCATGACTGTGCAGTCCATTAAATGGCAACCGTCTGGACAACATCTGCCAAGCTACGATACCTAAGGAATAAATATCAGCCGCAGGCGTCGGCTTCGTTCCTTTTATCACTTCTGGAGCGGTGTATCCTGGTGTTCCCTAAGAGGAGATTGCCTTTTATATAGAATAAACGTCGCTGAACTATTAATAACATACATGAAATTCATTAACTTCGTACGGTTCTCCTATTAGAACAGAACTGCCAAAATCGGTGAGCTTCGGTTGGCCATCTACGGATATAAGAATATTTTTAGGCTTTACATCTGCGTGAACGATACCAGCATTGTGACAGAATTGTAGAGCACAAGTTACGTCCTTCAGTATAGCGACTCTTTGGTCCTTGGTTATTGCTGCTTTGTCTAAACGATCTTGCAAAGTAGTACCGCATAATTCCATTGTTATCAAAGACAAAGATGCACCCTCTTCTATCATTAAAACTTTCACTATGTTAGAGTGCCTCAAGAAGGATGCATTTTTCTCACAGTTTAACACACTGGAACATTTTTCTGTTCGCATCACTTTCGCCGCCACGTGATCGCCTATTAAATATTAAATATTAAAATGTTGTGGCCGGTCCTAGTGGTACATTAAGTTTACCTTTGTAAGAAGCTCTATACACCGTACCAAATCCGCCGCTTCCGAGAAATGCACCGTGCTTACTGGGAAGACCGTCTGACAATATTTTTCGCCTATTGGGGGTATCGATATTATAAGAAGATAATTGATTTCTTTTATACGCGTCTCCAGTTGGAGATCTTGGGCTCAAACGTCCTCTGCAATAACGCAACGTTAACCATAATTTCAATTGCCCAATTTTCATCTTTATATTATTTTTATGTTACATTACCCTTTATCTACATTCAATAACAATCGAGGCGAAATAGAACACAATTTGGTTGCTAATTTTCGTGGCGAAGCCATTCCACAATGACATGTATGACCGAAGAAGCATATACTGGAGTCCGCTTCTTAACTCTGTTATATCTAAAACTATTAACATCGTAATGACTTTAGAAGCATTGTTGCCTTTAAGTAACAGTCAAGGAGACATAAACAATCGTCGTTGTCATTATGAATAGCATACTTATACGGACAGGGAACTGGGGGGGTCGTAATAATAACGTAATGATTAAGTATGTACGTTGTAAGGATGTCACTTTAACAGGCGACAAAATAGAGGGGAAGTAAAATATTTTATTTATTTATCTTCTAATATAAGGCATAAACCATTTACGAGGAACCTAATACTAATTATTACTTCTTAATACTGTACGATAACTAGATTATTTACAATTTTTTTTTTTTAGAACTCATAACAATTGATACTTATCTTGATAATCTCTCAATATAGGTAATATCAGTGGTATGTGTACATATAATGACATGTTAATGTACTAGATATAACATATGCAATGAAATCCCGTGTTAAAAACTTTATAGTATTAAGAATGATCGTAATCGTAAGTACTACGAACGCTTGCTCTTACAAGAATTCTGGACCCCTATCACAATTATGCAGCACATTGTTATCGGTTCGTAGCTTTTGTACTTTTGCATAAATTAGTAAAAAGAAGTAATGCGAATATATGTCGCCGTTTAATTTCGGAAACGGCAAGATTACTATTGATTATTCAATAAGGGTATTTCGGCGGATTAATAAAATATTTCAACCAATTAAAGGGAATTTGTTTTTTCTTTATGACAGCACCTAAAATATTCCTTGCATTTTTTTATTGCACGTATAGAACATGCGATAACGGTATTCTCGTTACTGTTATTATTATTATAGCTTGGTCTCGTTGAAGATGTAGGAATACTATTATATTTGGAACACTATTGTTGTTAAATTAAAATTAAATTAAGAGATAACTGTAAAATACTTATCAATACTGATCAGTTCTTATACCGAAAATAGAGTACAAGGTGAATATTTAAAGGAGTTTATCACTTGCATATTTTAAGTTCACCAGCTTTAATTTTGCTTATATACTATTTTTAAATAAGTACATGACAATCGATTTAAAGAAACATTATTGAAGTAAACGTGGATTAAAGACGAGCCAAGCTTTTTTACGGGCCATTCTATAAATTCTTAAACCAAAAGTATTTTTCCCTGGATTTAATCATATTATCAGGTACACTTCTTTTACTTTGCGTTTCAGGAGTACCTTTTTTTTTTACTGTTTAAATTTATATTATCCGTGCAACTAAATATATGTGTAAATATATATATATTTTTTTTTTTAAATCGATATCAAGGGAGGAAGATGTCAGTCTCCCAGAGTCGCATGGAACATACGATCTTTAAGAATATCATAGAAAAATACTATAGGTATTCATGCAGAATAAACAAATAAATAACAATATTTTATTGCATGAATATGTACTATCTCTTTCTGACCGTATTTATAACAATTAGATCGATTTAAAACGTTGCTAGTAACTTTATGCTTGCGAGTATGACATTTTTATTGAACAGAGTATTCGTGAAAAGATTCTCATATATGAAGAGGAACGTAATTTTCGACACGAAAGGAAACGATTCGTAACTGGCCGGAGAATAAATTGAATTTTTAATTAAGTACACAGAGTCAAAAGGTAAATAGTACTGCCGTTTTCTGTTTGAATTCGCAGCATTCAAGTTCATTTTTAAGTTATTAGTAAAATACGATTTTTATCTAGGGATAGTGATGATCAATTCTTAGGTCATAATTTCAAGAGAATATTGCTAGATGATTGTAATTCGTCGCACGCAGTGCTAATCAGTTACGGTCCCCAAAAAATTATATTTGTAATATTGATCGATGAGAATAATCAATGGCAACTACTTGTACATGTCGTTATAAAAGTTTTTGTTTCAACTTGTCTACGTTACTACTGCATAGACGAATCAGCACCATTTTGTAGTTTACGACCTTTTGATTTGGCACACTCATATCTCGTGCTTTTACGTTTAAATTTTCCTGAGCAACGTGTCCTTCATCACCTTTCTTTAGAAGCACTCAGAGGCACCTTTTTCCCAGCGTAGCCACAAAAAGATGAAACGAATCTCGAGTCTCGTTTGTGTTTATATTGGATAGCATGCAGGTACTGGTTATTACTTGAGCCATTAAGAAGGTTTCCAAGCAAATTGTATGCATCTTCTTGTAATTAATTTGTGCTGAATACGTAATAAAGGAAATATCGATTTTCCCGAAGAGCAATAGGTACTTTGTTGCTAATTAACATGTAACTATACGGTAAAAGTAATTGTACAAGTACCCACACATGTCCAACGTATGCATAAGAATATATTTTTCGTTCCACCTTGTTACCGTTAACGATTATTTACAAATTTTGTAGTACAAAATAATTTTTACGAATATAACGAGTTAACACCACCATCGGGAATCAGAAAACCTTATCTATCCCCTATCTACGTTCTCTTTTAAGTTCATTGGTATACATGTTTGCTCTATCATGAAAATATATTCCTCTTTCGATAATCCGCGCTAAGTGTTCAGTGTCGCCCTGATACGTGATAGGAATTGTAAGTTACAGAAAGCACGAACAAATTTTGCCTCGAACTAGGGAGAAGAAAGTCTTGGAAGAGAAACCAAGGGGTTGGGAACGAGTAGGAGAGGGAAGTAAGGGAGAGGTATCTCAGACAAGTCGAATAAGGCACTATATCTAACCAGGTAACGGAGCTTCCTCATAGAAGTCTGGCTCGTCCTCGGTACTCTCGTGTTCCGATCCTTTGCTGTCGAGTGCTCGCAACTCTGAGGCGGTGAAAAAGTACCTCATCTGAGCCCGTAACGGTATCATGAGGATCAGGAAGAACGGAAGCGCCAGGGCCGCCCTGGTGCTCTTCACGATCCACAGTACAGCCAGACATAGAATTTGTATGAGGGTGAAGATGTGCATTTTGTACGTCTGCACGCGTCGAACATAATTAGCCGCGCCATGGTGTTTCACCGGCATGAAGAACAGCTTCACACGGTCGAACAGTTGGACACCGTTCGTCGACGATATACCCATGTAGAGAAACACCCCAAGAAGGACGGACATCGGTACGCGTCGCAATAGCGGCGCCATTAACACGCTAACGCCGATTAACACAGCGACCAATAGTGCGCTCACTCTTTGCTCCTTCACTTCGACGATGTGCGGCTTGTCACCGGGGGCATGAGTGCGGGACATTACCGTCACCGCCGATACGTGGGTCAACGAGCGAACCGAGGCGGCGCAACACCACGGGGCGCCCATTAAACCACAGCCGACGTTCATCAAGCACACCACCACTATATCCATGTGGTAGCCGTTACCTTTGCGCAATTTTCGCTCCTTCTTGTCGATGATTAGCCTGGAATAGAAACGACAGCGTTCAGAAAACGGGCGAACAATTATACGTTTGTAAGCGAAGAAGAAGAAGAAGAAGAAGAAGAAGACGAAGAAACGTATTTCTTACTCAGAGATTTGGGTTTCCATGAAAACAAGGATGTAAACCAACAACGCCGGTACAATGCAAGCCATTGTCATCCACAGAGGAATGGGCTTGTACACACCGGCGGGTGACACGAACCAATTTCTGCCAGGTAGAGTGGGCGTCAGACCTTCCGGTACCAATAATTTCTCCGTCTTCACTCTCGCCAAGTAGTCGATCAAAGCGAAAACGATGATACTGATCGGCACACCGAAATCACCGAACGCTCTTCTGGCGCTCCTGCCGAGATAGTGGCTGTTGCGGAAGATGCGCAGGTAATAAGCGCCAAGGAAAGTGCCCAGGCACAATATGGTGCACATCAGGGCGGTGTTTGGTTGGTTGATCAACAAACCGGCGGCATTGTAGCCCGGTATAAAGATCTGCGGTGTTTCCAACGGTATGGAGACGGCCTCACCGCTCTCGGGCAAAAGTGCCTTGATCTCTGTCACGTTCAACGGCTCTTGATAAAACGTTTCGTTCGTCTCTGGAATAAAACTGTACTCGTCCAGCAGCGGATTTTTCGCGAAGTAGTTGTACAGCTTGATAAACGTCTCGACGATGTAGAGAAGCGAAATTAAACCGGTGAATATCTCTTCGGTGAAACGAGTGAAGAGTCTAACCAGTACGGATCCCTCGACGCAGGCGATAGCCAGAGCTATGATTCCCATCCATGCACCAACGTAGACCCGGACGGTTAGAAACTCCAGCTCGTTCGCTAGACAGAAATTGTACAAGCTTTCATCGAAGAGCAACAGCGGACCGGTTGTACCGATAATGACCAGAGGTTGAGTGGAGAACAGCGCCATTATCACCCCGGTCCAGGAGCCGGAGATTAACGTTTCCGAGATGCCGATGATGTTGTGCGTCTTGTCGCTCATCAGACCGCCGAAAGTGATCGCCGTGCAGAGAGCAGCGAAGTACATGAAGATGGCCGCGGCCAGGCAAGACGAGTTCAAGCCGTCGGTGAAGTCCGACAGGTAGAAAGGGTAACGCCTTTTGATGTCGTTGATGAGACAGCCGAACGGCCGTCTAGTTCTTCGCAGAGGATCGATATCGTCCGGCGGTTTCTTCTCCTCCTCGCCGGCAAGAAGAGCTAGAAAAGAACGAGCCACCAGCTGGATAAACGTAATTCGTATCTTTATCGCAACAAATGTCTGACCAATACGCCTGTTCGCCCCTTACCTTTCTTAACGGCCGCCTCGCTTTGACTCGGCTTGCTCTTCTCCTCGAGCGCCTTGGCCTTCCTCTTTCTGATCGCCTCGCTTTTCGCCTTCAGCTCGCTGAACGGCAGCAACGCCTGCCTCTCCCAGTCACCCGGAGGCAGGACGATCGAGTCGTCCAGGAACTCGTTGATCGCGGACAGAAGCTCGCGCCTCTCGTTCGCTTTGTACGCGACCTTATGGAACGACGTGTTCGCCATCAGCGTGGCGATCGATCGACCGATCTCGTGGTAATCCAGATCGGCGTTCCTCGGCCCCAGCAGGGTGAACAAGAATCTGACGGGCATCGTCACCTCCGTCATCGACGGCATGAACACACCCTCGGCGAGCCTGACGAACGCGATCGTCGGTTGCTCGAGAAAATCGACGGCGCCGACCAGGACGACCGTCGCCTCGGCCCCAGCCGGGATTCTCTTCAGGATGTAATCGTTGTGACCCTTCTTCAGGTCCTCGCTGCTGCTCGTGTACGTCAGTTCCTCTTTAATATCGATCGCCGTGTGATTGGTGTCCAACGCCAAGCTCGACGACACGATCTTTGGTTTCGTGTCGTTCAGGTTCTACAGGGGGGGGGGACAGACGCACGTGATTAGAAACGTTCGAAGAACATCTCGCCAGGGTTGAACGTATGCATACGATGCGTTTTACCAGGCAGAGCTATTTAACAGGATTTCTTTTGGTCCCTAATTGGACAAGCGAGAGAGAGATTCCGTTGCGTCAGAGGCGGATGTCGCAATTCTTCGCAGATGATTACACATTATCGTGCTGCGTGATTCAATAGACAAGTGACATGTTCGATTCGTCTCGCGCGGACTACACGATCCGCCTCTGTTTCAAACTCGAGGAAACGTCACAGATACCTGTCCGAAATACGTACTGTAGAATCAAATGCTACTTAAAGGTCACAGTGGTGTGTATTATCAAGCGGTGATCGGAATGGAAACAAAGGGGGGGTCAGAATGGACCGTTAACAAACACGTCTACGTGATACAGCCACGACACAAGGGGAAGGGGTGTACATTCGGGCTGGATTGTTCGAGGCACCGAGAGCAATGCGGGCAGAGCACGTTGAGGTAATCCAAATGTACGAAAGAAAGTGCCAATGTGGTGGAAATGCGGTCAGGTGATAACGAATGAACGTACTGCAATTGCACCGTTGCGATTGAGCAGCGCCGCTACGATCGTATCATAGATACCAGAAGAAGAAGAAGAAGAAGAAGAAGAAGAAAAAAAAACAAAGAAAACGAATACATTAAGAAGCTTGCGGCGAATGTTAAACATAAACGCGAAGAAAATCGCAAGCCAGATGCGGGGGTCGACATGTGTCCATGGACTTACAGGTGTTGCGCTAAAGTACAATTCACACAGAATAAGAGGTGTACACAGTTCAACGAGTTATTCGACGGGACGCGACTCCCCTACGATACGACATTATAACCGACACTGGCTTCCACCGTCTATCGTGGAATAAGCGTCCCGTGTCTAAGCAGACCGACAACGAACTCGCCGCGCGACAAAGAGTTTCGCGTGCTTTCGTGGCGGCCGTGTGCGACACGTACGACAGAATTGCTTTAGCTTACAGCGAAAGAGGGCCGCGCGTGGGGAAACAACGCTTATTCCGCCCTGTAAGTTCATGCCGGAAGATGTTAATGCGCAAATATCGGTACGTATGTATATGGTCGTGGCGGTGGCTAAGCCTTTGTCTAGCGATAAGATTGAAAGTTCTGCGTTTTTTTTTTTTTTTTTTTTTTTTTTTTTTTTTTTGGTTTTTTAGTCGGGAAACGAGAGATTTTTACATGTTGGGTTACATGGTTCTCAGAGGCTTCCCGCGCAGCGTCTTCTTCCTCCAGACAGACGGACTGTGGAAACAACATTAGGACACAGCGTCAGTCAGGCCTCCCGTCTCTACGGATTTCTATTGATTATTTCTCACGGCGAGCTTCCCTTTAACGACGTCGTGTCCCGCGGTTACGGCGCAGGGACGCGAAACGATCGAGCGCACAAGTAAACTCGCCGATCGGAAGCGTCAATTATCGCGGCTCCGTCGTTGCGACGCGATTCGCGACTCGACGAACGTTGCAAGGCGAGCGGAAAAATGCATTTTCGCTTTCTGTGCGCGGCGCGGCGTTCGCAATGGAACGCGCGATTACGAATGCTCGAACACCGAATGGAACGACGGCACGCAGCCGTGTTAATCGTCGTCGCGTATCGTTAAGAGCGCGACCGCTGCGCTCGAGCGGCTCGCAGGAATCGCAACGCTAAGTGCGGCCAATTTCGCCGATAGGAACAATTACCTGCAAGCTGGTGTAGCTAGAGTAGTTCCGTTTGCCACCGAAACGGAAACCACGGTCGTGATCGTGGACGTGCCGGTGCCTGAGGAGCAGAGCCCTCATCACCACCGGCCTGTCCTCCGGAAGTATCAGCTCCTCGACGACCATCTGCTCCACCACCCTGTACGCCAACCCGGGCAGATCCTTCTCCTCGAGATCGAGCAGAACCACCCCGGTCTCCAGGCATCTCCGTAGATTCAGCAGGGAGTGGAAGCTCAAAGAGGCCACGTGCGGCCTGCCCCATCTGTCGGCCCCTTCCTCGACGTCCTCCTCGTACTTGATCCACCTAGCCGTCTCCCTCCACTCCTGTTCCTCGCCCATACCGTGCATCTCGTCCAGCTGGACGAACACCTCGTGCGGCGAGTGGTCGTACATCTTCTTGAAGGTGTCGTGAGGTATGCCGCCCTCTTTTCGACGGCCGATCTGCACCGTCGAATGGGCGGCCTTGTGACGTCTCATGCCACGGGGATCGTCGCTCCTGTGCGACTCCAGGTCGTCGATGTCCAGCTCCTGCAGCGTGCTCGCTTCCTCCGGCTGCACGCTCACCCGCCTGGTCAGCATCCCCGTTCCGTCCGGAAGCCCGGCCCCCGAGCGTTTCCTCCATTGCGGGTCCTCCTGGAGCGAGTACTTCCGGGACTTGTGATGATGCCTTCTGCAAACGGACAATCATTTATCTCGCAACAATTGGCAACCGCCGGCGGTCCGCGTTGCCAGGGGCATATTTTTGTACCGTTTCGCGGTTTATATACGTATATCGTTGAATTCACGGTTTGTCAAGGGTTCAACAAAGAGCTACTCGAAGTATGCGACTCGGTTGCCAGAACTGTTTTCGATGCTCGAGCCGAGAGTCGGTTCTATTATAAGTTCATCATCGATGGAGATTGCACTGTACGCTGCGATGTTATCCGACGAAAATCTGGTGTCGCGTCGCTGGCCCCCCAGGCGTCACGATATCGCGCGGTGCGCGGCGTTCGAGGGACGCCGCGACGTTCAATCGTTCGACGGCGATGATCGTTAAACGGTCTGGGTAAGCGCGACGTCGAATACGATCGGGGGGGGACGCGATCCCGTTCGTGGATATCCTGTGGTAAAGTAAGAAGAGCGGAAGAAAAAAAAAGTACTTATTGCCCTGTCCGATGCGACCGATGTTTATAGCGTAGCGGTCCGGACGATGATCGAAGCGTAGAGACATAATTGTCGACGGGCGGCAGGCGTCGCGTCCGATCTGCGATCACCAGTTGAACACCAGGGCACGCTCGAACTAATTAGAGGAGCGCGATGACAGCAGCATCGAGCGGCAGACTGTTTGGTTCGTTCGCGATGGCAGAGTGCACCGCTGGCCGAAGGCCATGACATTAGAGACGGCGATTGCGAGCTGGGTTCGCGGATCGCTTCCGCTCGGCGTCGCGCGATTCTTTAACGCCGAACGGTGGCTAAGACGGTGGCTAAGACGGTGGCTAAGAGGGTGGCGATCGACGAGGTTTTAAAAACCCGCTGGTCGCAGAGGGTTCGCGGTGTTCGCGGGGCTCGCGTTAATTTCGCCGTTCGATTCGATGGCGGACTGATCGAGATATCGTCGCGAGGAAAGGTGCCAAGCGATGAATGTCATTACCACGGCGGGCAAGGCGGCTTCGTCGACGTTCCACGATTATCGTCGATGGCGAACGACCGCGCTGGTTGCGTTTGACGGCGCGGATACGAGTTTCGCGTTGACGGTGATATTGACGGGGGAAATATCGAATCGTTCGACGGGGTGATTTGTTCGCGGGTCCTTCGAGGGAGAGACACCTGTGGCGACGTGAAGATAAACGCTCGCGATATGGGCGCCGCATCGACGCGAACCCGTTCACGGGACGTCGCGCAGTGGGGTAGTTGGCACGAAAAACCGGACGAAAGTCAATTCTCGAGGTTTCGGGAGAGGCAACAATTCTTGTTTCTCGAGATAGTTAAATATGCGAGGAACGACGCATCGATTTTTTGTTTTCGTATTTGCGAACTCGGGGGTGCGGCATTTTTCGTCGAACGTTCGCAGATTCGATGGCACGCGTTTCTTTCTGAAGCATTCTACGAAACATCGTTGCTTATTGGCGATTTATGAATCTTTTAAGGAACTTGTGTAAATTCTGCCGTTACGGGAGCTTTTAAGATAGATATGTACTGCACTTTCCAACAGATTTTACACTGTAGCGTATATATTTATGTGGTTATTAATGTTTGAAAATAATCAATATTTCAGTAGTTTTCTTTGCGGTTGCAAGATTTCATTAACGATTTTGTTATTGTTGGTTTTATGCTTTGTATAAAACCCGGTTAAACAAAAATTATCCTTATAGTTCTGAGAATATACTGGGGTATGGAATTCCAATGCTTATGCAAAAGTGTTTATATTAAGAAGGGCCGATAGGGTCCGAATGCTCCACGCTTCTCTTCTATATTCATTCGTTAGAGTTTCTCCTTTGAATAAGGACGTGCCTTCTTTTACTATATAAAATAAAGTACTTTTCTTAAACTGAACTGTATATTATATATTATCACACTTTCTAATAATCTAGTTTTCCAATAGTTATAGTATCTAACGTCATTAAAAGCTCGTTCTGGTGTCGTTGCATTCGATAAAGGTTCGTGATAACGATGCAACAAAAATTGCTTCCGGTTTCGTCCGGTTTCACGGTTTATAGTTAATTCATGTTACATGTGTAGGGTAACTGTTTGGTCGGAAGAACCGATCGCATCGACGGCCTTCGTTACCAGACAAACTTTTTTACGATCGTGGTTTCCTGAACTTGTCATAACACAGCTCTCAAAAAGTAAAAATTACTGTACTGGCATTTAAGACGGTTAATGCTGCGCTGCATTTAGCCTAAATAGGGTCGCCTGAGAGTACGCACCAAATTGACCAAATCTACTATTGACCCTATTTTTCAAGGGGTTCGAACAGTCTTAAAAACAGTCTTAAAATATTAAATAAAAGGTAAATGGTATTCAGACATCTACAAACTTCAATATATACAATTTCGAAAACAATTTTTCCTTACAAAAAATTACGTTATAACGTTATGAAATAATGTTAAAATTGATATTTAATTTCAGAACATTGCAGCTGACGTTAAGACGATTTCAATGACCTACTGCATTACAACATTCAGGCTGCAAACAACGCTACAATATTTTTGTCCGGTTTTTCGTTCCAAATACCCCGACGCGTCGTCGAAGCGTTTCATCGATCCCCGGCGATATCGGGACCGCGATTACCTGCGCGACGCACCTGCCGACGCGCTCCGCGGATCCGTCGACTTAGCGCCGTTAAAATAGTCGCGTTCGTTGTATACATTATTACGCGGGTACTCGGCTAGATTGCTTCGCGATCGATGCTGTCGCGCAGGTACCCGATTCTCGCGATACGATGTACACTAACGTTCGAGCGGCGTGCTAGCTGGACGCGTGTCGCGCGGAAATTAGCCGAGAACGACTCGATTCGTCGTTGGAGGCAAGGTCGACACCTCGTTAACGTGAATCCTCTCGACAGAGGTATTCGTAAAGCGTTCGTAAAATCGGCGAAGCTGATTTCACTTTCCATTGTCGGGACGATGTCGCACGAATTCATCGGACACCGCCCCTCCAAGGGAGACACCTGTAATTACAAATAGTTCTACCACTTTACGAAAAGCTCCGTCGAAATGAATTGGCCAGGCCAATTTATCTTCTCTCTCGGGAAGAAAGGAAGAAGTGGAGCCCGTTAATGAACCACTCTCCTCGTCTGAAGAGGATCTCATTCACGCAAAAAACGTAACGCGTACTCGCGACCTATTGAGTTCCGACCCGGAATCGGAAAATGAGGATCGAACATGTCACCGAGAAAATTTCACTCCGAAAGTACAGAATTTTTATGAGAAAAAATTCTGAATGCAGAGCAGAAAACCTTTAAACTATTTCCGATTGTCTCCTCCAGAATCTGTATTGAATTTCATTGTAGCGGAACGAAATAAATGGCACGATTTTTTAGAAAGAAAGCGTCGCTGGAAAATGAATTCCCGAATCAATTGCACGGTGCAATACTGTCGCAGAAGAAAACTACAGTAGAACCCTCGTTTATACGAACAAGTTAATGCCGGGCGTCAGTTGTACGAACTCGTAAGGAGATTAAGACGTTCCGCGCCAGACCGATCTTCCGGCAGGCGCAGTCTTTCACTTAAATTGTGCAGCCATTATGACGATAATCTGTTCGAACAAAAACGTGTACCCCGTCGGTGCTGCGCGTTGAACGTACCTTCTTCTTTATAATAATGATTTCTGCGAACTAATGAATGTTACACCTCGTATACGTCACAAACAGAAATGTTGGTTTCAAACGCGTGGCACGGAGCGCGTTAAGGAGAAGCGGTTATCTGGAAATTAGTTAAACATCTTCCGTTTTTCCAACGCTGGCTTATTATATTATACGGTTATTAAGAGCAGCTGACGGGGATAGGTTAGTGAACCTCTGTTATCAGAACTGCCTTGTCCCCCCCAACATATTCGAAAAAACGAGGTTCTACTGTATTGTTTATCTCTGGTACCGCGTTGTTAACCCTTCTGCTTGCAAACCAACGCGTCGAAGAAGTTCGAAGGTCAGTTGTTTAAAATATTTTCCATCAATTCGTTCTCGCAAGACCAATATCTGAGCCAGATTGTCGCATACTTTATAAAGAACGTACAGAAATTATCGAAGCAAATATAGAAATGATTGAGGTAACACACGGGTTGTTAACGCAAGCGTTGACCTCTACAAAGCGTTAATCGCGTCGTCTGTATCGACGATTCTCACCACGCGAGTTGTCCGTCGTCGAAGGGCTAAGAACGACTTACTTGTGGTCGTGTTTCTGGTGCCTCCGACATTTCCTATCCTCGTCGTGATTCCCGTTCGCGGCCGCACTCGTCGCCTCCTCCGTCGTCAGGCTGGCCGCTTCCTCCTCCTTGATTTTCTCGAACTGAACCCGGGGGCTGCCGACGGACGGGCTGTCGCTGAAACAGGAAGCGGCCCTCTCCGATATCGGCGCCTCGCTCTCGCTGCTGAGCACGTTCTCCATTTCCTCGGCGGTCTCCTCGTCGTCGTTCTCCACAGACGTCGGCGACAATACGTTGTCCATCGCGTCCGCATCTTGCCCGCCGCCGTTTCCACTTTGCACCTGTCCGTTCTCCTCTTCCTGGCCGACCTCCGTCCCGGAACCTTCGCTGCAAACGCGAGACGATTGCCTTTCAGTTTAACACGCGACCCGTATACGCGCTGCGAATCGAAGTTTCGGCCATTGCCGTTGACGGCGACTTACGGCGAGAGGTGTCGTCTCATGGATCTGCAGTGAAGACTTTTCAGGGGCATGTGCGGATGCGGGTAACTTCTTTTCCGGTGCTCTGCGAACAGTGGCGCAAACGACGGGTGTTTAAAGGGCGTCGGAATGGAAGGCTGCTAATTCGATTGAGAGTTTTAGTCGCGTCGTGGGTGATAAAGGTTTGTACAGCGATGTGGACCAAGACGAACGAGAGTACGAATAACAACGTAATTACGTATTAGAAAGTAAACCAAATGTATTACCATTGCATATAAAGGGTTTCTACCCGTTAAACAGAATGGATAAATAAATAAATAAATAAAACATGAAACACAGGAAATGTAATCTCTCGACATTACAATTACCACTTGGGTTTAGAATAAGATTAATAAATATATTGATAATGAATAAATAAATATAATAATAATAAATATATATTATATAATAAAATAAATAAATAAGAAAGGACAAATAGAACTGCGCGATGTGTGATGGTTGAATTGCAAGAAAGGAATTATGTATAATTGTTGTATAAAAAAGTAATGGAATTTGTACGACGGAGGGCGTATGGAAAAGTGTGTGGAAACACGCGTACGATTGAAGTCTCGATCCCCATATCGCGATGGTGGTCCTCGGTCCCGGTCTCGATCGGATCCAACCGATTCGGAAGGCGAGCCGAGCCGGGCTACGTCGAACTTTTCCCCGGAGTCCATCGCGAAGACCTTCTCCATCTCCTCGTCGAGTTCCCGTCCCGTTTCCGCGACATGGCCGTCGACCTGGCGGAAGAAATGCAGATTTAAAACAAACTTTCTAAACACCTTCCAAGGGGACGAGCCTCCCTACGTTGACGCGCACCGTGCACGGCTATTCGCAAGCTACACGACGATGTCGCGCGAACGTTCAGCAAAAAGACCCGTTAAAACCATTAAACAGAATAAATAAATAAATAAATAAAAAAGGAACTCAGCAGGAGTTTCGCGTCTTTCGAACCAAATCGGCGAAACGTTTGTTTGCTGCTTCAAAGGTCGACCTCGTAGCAACGCGAGCGTCGGTCAGCCTTCGTCTAATTTCAATTAACTCGTCGCGAACATTTTATTTTAACAGCTCCGTTGCGCTCGACGCGCGACCGTCTCGTCCTTAGCATTATTACAGACCGTTGCATAATACCGATCTGTTTCGTAGGCAGGTGGATAGTTTGTCCGCGATTAATTAATGCCGTCGAGCAACGGGGAGGCGCAGGTGCACTTACGGGACGAGAGTCGTTCCATGAACGCGACGGAACGCGAAGCGTCCGCCCCGGGGGCAGCGAACAAACGTCGGGGATTTCGAGGAATCGTTTGCCGTCGACGGGGCGCCAGGAAGGCCGGCGATAACTCCACGAGCGACACCGAAAACGCTCGACCGCCCTCGAAATCCAGTTTTAATCCCGGCCGCGAAAGCTTTGCTTCGAGCTCTTCGAGCGAGCGCGCCGATAAACGATGCACTCGAGTTCATCCCTCGCCACGAGGGTCGCGAAATTGTTTTGTGTCAAAGACCCCCTCCGTCCAGAGAGGAGCTTCGCCCGGCTCTCTATCAAAGCTGTCCCGAGCGGACGCCGTTCCAAGAAAAGAATCCCACTGGAAGATCGATGAATCGAACCGCGAATTGGACGCGAACTTACAACCAACAGGGACTATCGTCGTAAATTTACGCAGCTCTCGCGCTGACGGGCGATTACGAATCGTCGGCTCGCTCGAAACCGGAAGTGGGCGAGCGCTCGAGTAAATCGAGTAAATCGAGTAAATCGAGTAAATCAAGTAAATCGAGTAAATCGAACACTCGAACAGTTCGTAGATTTCGAGTGGCTCGGCGAATTCGAGCGATCTTCAGCCGCGCTCAGCTCGGCGCGTGAACCACGGCCCGCGCCGCTCCGCTCGAGACATAGATCTCAAATCGACGTAGAAACTATCGAACACCCCGTTGGACAGACGCGAACCGGTTGTCTCGTGACTCGCGTTACGGGCGATTCGCGTTCGTTACGGGAATCGCGATGCTCGAACGACGGACAGCTCGATTCCCTTTCACTGGTGCGCTCCGTTTCGCGGCTCTCGTCGTCTTCGTTTCCTCCGCCTCGCCGCTCGAGCCCCTTCGCGATAATCGAAGGCGAAATGCCCGCGGGGAAACGACCATCACCGCAGCAGCGAGGAATTAATCCCGTCGACGGAGCTGCCCAGCGTCGTCCGTTCGACGTTCTCGTCGACGTCGTTCAATTACGTTGGTGCGTTTCGCGCACTGAGCAAATCGCGACACCGACACCAGGTCCGTGCACCGGAGGATGTCCTCTAGGATGTTCCTGGACGCGCTCGAAATTACGTCGCGGCTTTAAGTCTTGAAACGCGACTGAAAACGCCGAAGCGATGAAATAGAGACGCGTGGAAACGGTCGCGCCGAAAAAGCGTCGCCAGGTAGAGAAATCGCGCACGCTAATTGTCGCACCGGTCTAATCGCAACGTCGGACAGCCTCGTCGGTGCGCCAGTTACGATCGCCGGATTCGAGCTGTCCCGATCGAAACAGGCCCGCGATGCATTACACGTACAGCAGTGACGAACGCGAAGAAACGAGGCGCGTTGCGAGACGATCGCCGCGATTACCCGACGATAATCGACGGAGCTCGCGCGAGCGTCGCGAAACGGACGAGTGCACTGTCGCGTCGAGACGCGACGGGACGAACGAACTCGACGAACCGTCGTCGAACAATTTGCAACCGGATTCGAAAAACGCACGAGGGGTCGACGTAGTCCAGGTACACCGGTCAGACGAGGGGGAACACGCTTGTTATACAAGCGTGCGAGAGACACTGCGAGGAATTGCGAGGAACTGCTAGTAACCGCGAGATGGATCACCTGGTGACTCGTCCGCAACGAACGACGTAACCAGCGGAGAACCTTGTCCGACGCCCGTTGGAGGAACGACTTCCCGGAGGAATTAGCAGCGGCCCCGGGCATGGTATCCGGGGCCGAAATGACAGCCGCTCCGCTCGGCTCGTGCTTCCAGCTCGAAAACCCAAACTGACGGAGAGGGTGCCGCTACCGCCTGCCGATAGACAGAGAGCCGCGGACTGGACGTGGTGGGGATGCCTGGCTGTGCCGTAGGGGTGAGCCGCGGGAAGCAGCTCGACCGGTCGATATCAACCCCATACGTCGTGACCAAACGGATCCTTCGAAAGGCTTTACCCTTTCTCTCGCGGCGATCACTCGTCTCCCGGGACCGGGCTGCGCGTTAACGCCGTTTTTCCTCGTCGCTGTTTTCACTTTCCGCCCCGGCGAGGAATTGTTAACCCTTGCCCCGACGATTATCGCCGATGCTACGGTTGGTAACACCGTGCGCGTCTCGAGGTGCAATTCCGAGAGAGATTCCAAGGAACGAAAGCTGAGGGTAGTGTGAAACGGTTGCAGCGTTGGTTCAACGAAGTGGAAGTCCGAGAGCGACACGGTGCGACGTCGCGGACGGCCAACGCTTGTGTTGTAGCAAGCGAAATGGTTAAAGAGATGGAAGCTCGGTCGTCGAAAATATTTCGCGCGACGTCAGGTTTCGACGAAACCTGAGTCTCGACGCGACATCGTTCGAACAGACGAGATCCGAAGCGGTCTCGCGATATTTTATTTATTTATTTATTTATTCATTGTGTTTAACGGATAGCAACCCTTCATGTACAATGTAATACCTTTGTTTATGTTGTATTAATCAGTCTTAATGTCTAAACTGAACGTAATGTTCGTCTATTCTAAGTTCAAATCTAGATCTAAGTCTGAATCTATTAGCTTGTATAGTTCGCTTTTGAAGACAGAGGCACTGATATCAAAAAAGTTGAGTTTACGGAAGTAGAGATTTGCTGTTTTCTGCTGATTCTGTTCAATCTGTTAATCAATAACGTGCAAGAATTATTAAAGGAAACATAGAAACGGTTGTTTGAGAAAGAAGCTGCGAACTGGGAATGCGATTGTACGCAGCTTACTTTCCCGTGTGCACAGCCACCGGGAAGGGGGACGAGAATTCTCGTGGCTCGACTTTGCTCGTTGCAACGAAACACCTCTCTCTCTCTCTGGACGGTCTAGCTTTCGAGGAACCGACACCCAGAACAGATGTCGGAATTCTCCTCGATCCTGTTCCGACAGCAGCTACGGCCGGACAGAACCTTCCGTCCGACCGGAAGATTCCGGAAACGGGTCTATAGAAAAAAATAGCCAGCCATTGGTCGATGCTGGGGACGCAACAAGTGTCGGTCGGCCGTGAAATTTACCCCCTTGGAAGGGTTCCGCCGCGATGGAAGTACAGTAGAAGAAGCAGAGTGGAGCAGAGAGGAGCGGAGAGTGGCGGAGAGTGGCGGAGATGAGCAGAGCGGAGAGAAAGGAAGGGAGAGACAGGGGGAAAAGGGGTGGCGAACGTCACGGAAGCTTCGCCAACCAGGAACGGAGAAAGCTGCTCTCAGCTGGTGCAGCTGGCGGATGCGAACCGGACCAGCGCAACTTCGTCGAGGCCTAGGTCGCGGGGGTGGTATATCGATCTGCATCGACTGTGTCAGTCGAGTCTTTTCTCCGTCCCGAGTTCCCCGAATCATTCGTTGGATGACCAACCCCTTGAGGTGATACAGCCCTAGGCAGAATCGATGTTGTTCGTCGAGGCGGTAGGCATCGATAACGAGTCGGTCGCCGCGTTGTTTCAGGTGACTCAACGAGGACTATTGTGGGATGCGAGAATTCGTGGAAATGGTATGAGAGGGCTTTGTATGAATCGTGTGAAGGAAAGTGTCGAGTATTACGTTAAGTGTGAATGAAGAGTGTTAGTCGAAACGTCGAATGCGGACCGAGTGAATGTTTATCTCGAGGATAGAGTGGATGGTTTCGGGGAATGCACGTGGAGTCTAGGATGCATGGTGACCCGTGGTCGAACTGTGACACGTGGTAAGAGTGTGTGTGTCGGTGTGGGTCTTAATGAGTGAGGGCGAATGATGAATAGAACGAGAGGGAAAATGCATGAAAGAATATATACGGTGGATGATGCGTGCGAGAGTCAGAATTGAAACAGAATTGGAATAGAGTTGAGACAGAATTGAGATAGAATTGAGTTTGAGTTGAGTCGAGAATATTGTTGAGATAAAATATATTGTGTTGCGAGAGAGAGTGACTAGAAGACATTTAATAATAAAGTGATTTTACGAGGAAAAAAGGCAGTCACGATTTCCCCTCAAAAATAATCCTACACTATGGTCAGCTTTTTCCCTCTGTACAAAATGATACGCGTAGCAGCGGAATGTCGATTGTATTCGATACAGTTTTCAACGCGACGCGTACCATCGCTGTGTCGCGCGAACTCGCAGCGAGGTGTTCTTATGGGAAACCTCTTCGCGAAGGCAATTGTCGCCGAATTCGACGTACGATTCCGATCGTCCTTCGATTCCTCGCGACTCGAAACGGATTCGACGTCGACGCGGGCGATCGACGAGGATCGTGTCGCGAATATCCGGCGAAGGTTAATCGAAATCGCCGGGGCTGCATTATTAATCGATCGCGTCTGGCACACGGAACGAAATAAATTACGAAGCGGACAGATATCGCGATATGAATTATGCCGGATCGAACGATCCGTCCCGACGTCCCCTCGCCGCAAAAAGGTTAGCTCTATTTTCGGAACGACTTGGTACACCGCGTTCTTTTTTCTTCCTCTTCCTCTTCCTCCACGGGAACCGAATGCATCGAATGACAACTCTGAGTGACGCCGACTCGATTGAATAATAAAAAAGGGACCGACCACGTCGGCGAACATTATGTACCGGCCATGAAGCTTAAATACCTTCCTGCATAATTCCGTCCCCCTCTGAATAATAAATCAACGACGTGCATATTTCTATTACGGAGTCCAGCAACTCCTGCCGTACGGTTCGCGAATCGACTGGGCAGCGTTGTCGCCGTGAGTGATTCTCCTCCCGACGATCCGCGCGACGACAATCGGTACGCGTCGTTATCCCCTTAAGAGATTCGCCCGACGATGAGACAGGAAGCCCCAGCGAGGTCCAAGGCGCTCGCCGTCAAGCGCTTGTCCGCGTGGCATTAAAGCTGCAATTATTAACCTCGGCTCGCGGTTGCTCCGTCGTCAGCGACGGCACCGGCGGCATTAGTGCGGCGTTAACGAGGCGCCGCGAAAGGGGTGGTCGGCTGGTGGACGAGGTGGCGCTGCGCCATCGGCATTGGTGAACCGGAAGACGAGAAGACGGAGGCTGACCGAGAGGGAAGAGGAAGGAAGAGGGAGATGCCTCTCTCTACCATCGACCGGGTTCTCCTCCTCGCGCTCCTCTGCCGCCGACCTGTACACGCTCGAACGCACACGTATCTCGCTTCCTGCTGCTGCGACCTTGAACTTGAACCACAGACCCGCTCCCTCCTCCTCCTCCTCCTCCTCCTCCTCCTCCCCTCTGACCTAGCCGCGTGCCGGCAAGCGCCGCGAAAAATCGATACAGCGTCCGATGATACTTGCGACACCAGGGGTGCGGAACGCTTTTTCCTAGGCGTCGATGTATAAACGGTGTCGCGAGGGTTACGCGACTACTATTTATTATCGAGCTGGTCCCTCGAGGTCGCGGGTCGAATCGATGCCTCGATTCGATGGCTCGTTGACCCGCGCGTCGCACCCCGCGAACGAAATAAATCCATTCTCGCCCCAGGTCGGTCATCCCCGTGGAGCTTCCTGTTCGTCGGCGCCTCGTTGAAGGGCTCGAGTATTTGTTCGTTCGATGTCTCGGTTGCGAGACGTTGCTAATCTCGAGCCGTGGCTAATTTCGTTGCGCAGCTTGCTCTCGTTCGATTCGCCTCGCAACCCTTTACCTTCGTCCTTTCGCCTCCGATTTCCTGTCGTCCGCCGAGCGTGACGTCTGTCCGACGACCCGTGCCTCGCGACGTTCACCTGACCTCTCTTTCGTTGTTTTTTGAATAGCTGCGATTATTGACGCGACGTCGCATCGTTTTAGGTGGTTTTTGTTTCGCGTCGCGGTTACATTCGCGACGTTTTGTTCGAAACGTGTCGCGAAGTACGGATACAGGACGGATAAGAGCTCTCGCGTTCTTAGCGAAGGTCTCGAGATGAACGGCGAAACTGCGAACGGAGGAAACACGTGCGTTAAAGCGATAGTTTCGGGGGAGAAGGCGTCGAGAGGCAACCCTTTAAGGGTTTTCTAAGGGGTGGAAATAATAAGCTCGTGGCGTCGCGATGGAACCACTTGGGTCTGTCTTGCTGGCAGAATTCACGCGAGGAAAATATGGAACAATTTTATTCTTCAGTGCAGTGGTAAATTGCACTATTTCCTGTTCAGAATTAATATCGAGGATCGACTTCAATTCGCCATCCTTGAACACGAGTGCGCCACTTCTGTTTTTAAAACTTCATTACTGAAACACGCTACGTCCGATTATTCGAACGGAATGTACAAAACAGCAAGTCTCTACTCCCGTAAACTCAACTTCTTTGATGTCAGTGCCTTTAATTTCAAAAGGGAACTGTATAAGCTACTACGAGAGGATCCATGACAACATTATAATTACAACACGAAACACAGCAAATGTAATCTCTCGATATTACAATTACCACTTGGGTTTAGAATAAGATTTAGACTTAGTTTAGACGGACATTATACTTCGTTCAGACATTAGGACTGATTATTACAACGTAAACCAAATGTATTACCATTGTACGTAAAGTGTTGCTACCCATTAAACAGAATGAATAAATAAATGAATAAATAAAATATCGCGAGACCGCTTCGGATATCGTCTGTTCGAACGATGTCGCGTCGAGACTCAGGTTTCGTCGAAACGACGTCGCGCGAAATATTTTCAACGACCGAGCTTCGATCTCTTTAACCATTTCGCTTGCTACAACACAAGCGTTGACCGTCCGCGCCGTGTCGGTCTCAGACTTCCACATCGTTGAACCAACGGTGCAACCGTTTCATACTATCCTCAGCTTTCGTCCCTTCCAATCTCCCCGTGCGTGTTTCCATTACACATATCCTTTTAAAAGTCGACTAAAGCGAAACTCGATTCTCTCGAATGAAACTGTTACGATGATCTTCAAGGTTTTATCAAGACAACGAATTACGCCTCGAATTACGCGCACCCATAATACCAGAACCCAGGCCGACGATAAAAATCAAATTTCCCCCGGCTCTGATAAAAAACGAGAATGAAACCGAATTCGCTCGACTGCGTACCGACCGATTAACTCGCTCGCGAAGAACGACGGTCGCTTAGCGACCCAGCTTTTCCTGCTCTCCTATCTATTTCTAATCACGCGTGCGCTTTTTGTTATCGACAAAGAGGTTGACCCTTCTATTTTCGCCCGCGGAGGCAGGTAAATACGCGAACGGTGCGCTCGCGAAATAACACGCGGAAGCTTCCTCCATCCTGTAAGGGATTTCGGCTGCGAGCGCCGTGGCTGGGCATATGGGTTACGTCAGCGCGGGGCCCGTTAGCGCACGTACCCATAGGACACCGTAGGCTGAAGGGAAATGCGTGAGCGGGGCCCTTGAAGCCATGGCGCCTGGAAAAACCCCGACGACGCGTCGTCGAAACCGTAAAAACACGAACTAAATTCAATGTTTCAACCTTCTTGGAAATGAATGAAATTTTAGGCATAGCTTCTGATATGTATAGACTAAATCTTGGCGTAAAAATAAATTGCCGCAGAGCACCGGTAATTGCCTGAGACACCTTCAAAGGGGGGGGAAAATGTTCACTTTAAAACGATCCCATTTCTTTCTGAATTTGCTATACTTTTCGGTGCTATATTTTTTTACCGAGTGGAGCTAACTCAAATCTGATTATATATTTTTAAAGAGTGTTCTTTCAGCTACAAGTACATGTAACATGAAAGGTATCTACGTATTTAAACCCTATGAAAAATACCTTTTCGCGTATCCCTATTTTTCCCCCGTTTTTCCACTTTAATGTAGTTTATGAAAGGGATCGGTCGCGATCGGTGCGCTAAAATTTACATGGAAGCATTTGTTAATCCCTACTTAAGATACCTGCATCAAAATTTTTTGCAACTATTTGCAACTTTGAAAGTTATTACAATATATGTGCAGTCAGCGCGCCGTTTTTCCACTTTAATGTAGTTTATGAAAGGAATCGGCAGCGATCGGTGCGCTAAAATTTACATGGAAGTATTTGTTAATACCTACTTAAGATACCTGCATAAAAATTTTTTGCAACTATTTGCAACTTTGAAAGTTATTACAATATATGTGCAGCCAGCGCGCCGAACTGCGGGGAAAACGTCAATTAGACGTTTTTCCTAAAAACGCCAAAGTGCCCTACATAGAAGTAAATCCATTAATGGATTTGTTGCATTGTATTGACTAAATTCTTTTTGTTTGATTAATTAAAAATTGTTCATTTAATTTAAATTTTTTAAATAATTTTTTATATATTTTTCATTTTAAATCTTTTGCTAACATGTTCGTTCAATTAAATAACATCATAAACGCGCATTTGGATGGACAGATTCGACATCCCATTGTCGAACTATTTCCATGTTAACTATATAATTTCAGTTAAGTTTTTTACAGATTATGAATCTCAATGATGAAATCAGTATTGTAAGAGTCGTGATACCGGCTGTAACAAATTTTACTTACTGCTATCTGATATATATCTACGGACCACAAAAAATATCAGAACCATTTTCGACCAAACAATATTTTATCCAATATTATTGTTAAAATAATTATAAAAAGAGAATTTTTAGTTGCAGTTATATTCTATAACGCAAAAACTACCTAAAATCTTTCTATTCATAATGAATAATGTGTAAATAACAGTGCTATGAATTTAGTTCGTGTTTTTACGGTTTGGGACCACTGTGCGACGGGTCCTTTTTGGCGATCGCGATGCAGCGTGGCATTCTTGCATCGATCGTCGAACGTAGGAGTCGCATCGACAAATAACAGAGTGCAAACGGAGTAATTCCTGTCGGTACCGTGTAAATAAATCCGACGCATCTTTTTACACGCTTCTACATCTCTCTACGCTCCAGCATTGATTTCTATAGTTTTTGGAAGTAATAAAAAGGAGTAATAATAGCAGCTTTACGCGTTCGTTTTTTTTCTTGCATTGTCTTACAATCCGACGCGTCGAGCCCGTTTCGACCGCAGGGTGGCAGCGAGACGAAAGCCGATGGGGGGGTGGATCGTAAAAAAAGAATAGTCACCCCGACGGGAACGGGAGCCGTTGTCATGGAATGGATCCTCCTCCGACAGAACGACGCACAGCAGCATACTCCCATAAACGCTGTCCACCGTTCGAGGGAATGTTGTCGCGTAATCGACTCCCGCGATACTGCAGCAACGATTGACACCGGGGTCTTGTAATCGAATTTACGGCTTCCGGCCTTGCGTAAGTGTCCCATCCCCCCCGCGTCGAATCATCCACGCGCAACGGACGAGCCGAGCTTTAAACGGGGGATGATTCGAGAAAGTTAGACCACAAGATATGACGCTCGTCCACGCGCGGCGATCGAAAATATCTTTTTTTACTGGTTTCGTTCGTTTCACGCTCTTTTGCGGTTACTTCATACGAGGGATAATATTATTAACAGCCACCTGTACAGGTTGCATCGGGGCGATTGGAATTCGACGCGGCTGAATTCTTCTGGCGTTCTTTTTTTCATTGACGGATTCGACGGAATTGTAAGAAAACCCGAGGCGTTGGAGCGCCTCGCGTATTCATCTGGAAAGTGTCGCTACGAGGTCGATGGACGAGCGGGGCCCGTAAACATTGGGGGGTCCTAAACCAGACCGTCGAAGGTACCGCGTCGTGGGACCGGGTGCTCGACTTCTTGACGGGCAAGAATGCAACGACGAGGCACTCTTTTGGAAAGGATCGACCAGAGCGGACTGATTGTACCCGTACCGTTTTATTAGCACAAAAAAATGGATATTCCTATAATTGTAGGCGAATTTAGCGACTTCCTGTAATATCTGTGTCTTACAGAATTGAAAATCGTTTCGAAGGCAAAGCAATTTCAGCGTCGATCGAAAGCTTCGGTGGATTAGCGGGATGCGCTGGAAAAACAGCGACTGTTCGTTTTTCGACGCGCCACCACAGTTTTTATTTACCTGAAACGGATTTCAATTACAGAGGAAAGACGGAGGGGGGAGGGGGGGGGGGGGGGAAGGTGGCGTGGGAAATCGCGAACGCGTTCAGAAAAGTTGTCGCGATAAGTTAACGTCGTTGATCGCCCGCGACGCGCGATTGAACGACTCGAGTCGCTGTTATCGCGTATTAATGCTATCCGACACTAGCCGCGCATGAATATCGATTTCCGTTCATGGAATTCTGCCAGAAATTCCAATGTCAACGGGTCTCGTGTCGACACGCTAACAAACGCGACAACGGGCAACCTTCCCCCCCCCCCCCCCCCCACTTTCGTTTCATTCTTTTCGCTGTATCAAATTATCAACTCGTACGAAGATCGATCGATTAAAGGGCGAATTATGCAGAATTATGCAGATGAAGCGCCGTGGAATTTACCTGCGACGTGTTCAGACGCGAAACGTATTCGTGAATGTAGTATGCAGTTAGTAGTATGTGTTAAAAAGTTGTTTCGTTTATTAACGCGTTGTTGAACGAAAATTACGGACGCCACGAGCGAAGCTTTTGCAACATTCTACATTGCCCCGAAGTTCGAAGAATTGAAATGGCTAATGCGATTGCGAACGCGAGTCGACTCGCGACCGTTTGTAAGACAATGAAAACGACGAAACGTGAAAAGCTACTATTATTATTCCTTTTTATTATTTCCAAACACTATACAAATCGATACTAGAGCGTAGAAGGATGTAGAAGCGTGTAAGAAGATGCGACAGATCTATTTACACGGTCTCGACAAGAATTACTCCGTTTGCACTCTGTTATTTGTCGATGCGACTCCTTCGTTGGACGATCGATGCAAAAATGCCATGCTGCATCGCGATCGCCAAAAAGGACCCGTTGTTGGAGTTTTTTTCCATTCGCCATGGCTTCAAGGGCCTTGGTCACGTATTTTACTTCGGCCTACGGTGTCCTATGGGTAGGTGCGCTATCGGGCCCCGCGCTGACGTAACCCGGATGCCCAGCTACGGCGCTCGCAGCCGAAATCTCTTACACCATGAACAAAGCTTTTGCAATATTTGCAATATTCTACACAAAAATTGAAATGGCTAATGCAATCGCGAACGCGAGTCAACTCGCGACCGTTCGACAATGCGTTAAAACTGTGCTCAAACAAGAGTAGTGTACGCAGCAATGCATTTCCTTGGCAAAAGCTCGTCGGTACGCGAGGACGCCTACGTCACCATGACGCCCTTTTTAACAATCCTCGAACATTTACCAGCGACGGTAAATATAATATGTGTAAGAGATTTCGGCTGCGAGCGCCGTAGCTGGGCATGTGGGTTACGTCAGCGCGGGGCCCGATAGCGCACCTACCCATAGGACACCGTAGGCCGAAGTAAAATACGTGACCAAGGCCCTTGAAGCCATGGCGAATGGAAAAAATCCCAACAACCGGTCCTTTTTGGCGATCGCGATGCAGCATGGCATTCTGGCATCGATCCGTAAGACTTTTATTAAAGAATATTTTATTTATTTATTTATTTATTCTATTTAACGGGTAGCAACCCTTTATGTACAATGTAATATCTTTGTTTATGTTGTATTAATCAGTCTTAGTGTCTAAACTAAATGTAATGTTCGTCTATTCTAAGTTTATATCTAAATCTGAGTGTAAATCTATTAGTTTGCATAGTTCGCTTTTGAAGACAGAGGCACTGATATCGAAAAAGTTGATTTTATGGAAGTATAGGTTTGCTGTTTTGCACATCCTGTTCAAGGGGTCGGATGTAGTGTGTTTCAGTGATGTTGTTCTGAATAGGAGAGGCGCTCTCCTGTTCACGGATGGTGAATTGAAGTTGATCCTCGATAGTAACTGTGGACAGGATATATTGCCATTGACGATTGCTTGAAGGAAACTCAGATCTGCCACCGTTCTTCTCGTTTTAAGAGTTTTGAGATTGAATTGCTTCATTATGTTTCTATATTCGTGACTATGGCGAGGCATCGGGTGTCCTGCTTTGAAAGCCAGTCGTCGAGTTTCTCCGAGTTATACTGGTCTTTCTTCGTTTGCGGCGCCCAAATTGTCGATGCGTACTCTATTATGGGTCTTACTAAAGTGATGTATAAGAACCGAGTGGTGTTTGTATTTTTGAATTCGTTACTAATTTCTTAATATGAATCCCAGTGTGTTTAGGGCTTTTCTCGTGATGATTTGCATATGTTTATCGAATGAAAGTGTATTGGTTAATGTTATCCCTAAGTCCCTAAGAATATGTAAGACTTTTATTAAAGGAAATCGCTAAATTCGCCTACGGTCATAGGAATATCTATTTCTATGCTAATACAACGGTACGGGTACAATCAGTCCGCTCTAGTCGATCGTTTCCCAAAGAGTCCTCGTCGTTGCATTCTTGCCTTCAAGGGTCTGGTTTACGACCCCCCAATGTTTACGGGCCCCACTCGCCTATCGGCCTCGTGGCGACATTTTCCAGATGAATACGCAGTCGTAATTAGAATATGTTGGATGACCAGCCCTTGAGTCACCGATAATATGTAAGGCCCGCGGATCCTGGCCTAGTCAGGCTCAATATTATGCGCCAAGGCAGTAGTCAGCGATACGACTACTGCCAAGGGCCAGACTCCGCGTTTGCTAAGGCGACAGAACGAGGGCTAGGGTCATCCTTCCCCCCTAAAACTCATAATATATATAGTAGCGGAATATCAATTGTAGTTAGAATAGTTTTGGACACGACGCATACCATTACTCTGTCGCGTAAACTCGTCACGGTATTCTTATATAAAAACCTCTTTGCAAAAGTAATTGTTGCGCACGATTTCGCTTACCCCGGAATCCAACAAATATAACAGAGTGTAAACGAAGAAATACTTGTTGACACCGCGTAAATAGAACTGTCTTATCTATTTACGCGCAACTGCATCCTCCTACGTTTTAGTATTACATCGTATAATTTTTGGGAATAAAAAGGAATAGTACTCTTACATCTATCACGCCACAACAAATGTCTGACTAACAGTCTTGTAAGTGGAACCAGATGGGTCCGCGCTTGGCGAGTCAAAATGGGCCTGGGTTGTAAAATGAGGCGATCCGCGTTCGTTGGCATTACTGGGGCCCAGTTCATTTCGGTGTTTTCGTTCAGTACCAGACAGCATCTCAGAGTGAAAGGACATTCCTTCATATCTATTTTAAATGCATCGATTGACGCGAATATAATAGTCACTTCATTCGACGTGACTTCATCCATTCCCAATAACAATTTCAGGGTTCGCCGTGAGTTAAAGCTGTCGAAAAGCTGACGGAGAGTTCCCGTGTTTCGAACATCGTAACGTACGCGACGTTGAAGCTGCACGGCGACGATAATCGTACGGAAAGCCGTAACGGAATGAATCAGATCGAAGGAGAATATGTCCCGCGGGGGCCGGACCGCTTTACATTCTGCGGACGCGAGGCAACGTATGCAATCGTCGAGGAATACCGTGCAATGGACGCGCATCTGGATTCAATTCCGTGAACTTATGCAACGTGGCGAGCGGGTATCGCCGCCTCTGTCGTCTTGAACGCGTTCGAATGGAAACGTGGAACGTCGAAAGCGAGTAAAAAAAAAAAAACTTCCACGGCAACAGAACGGACGGAAAATTATGCGACGCCGAAAACTATACGCGGTCCGTTGACTGCATGTGTAAAAAATAGTCTCGAGAACGGCGTTACGCGTATCGATTCCAGGTAGAGTTTGTAGAATATTAAAGTTTTGCGAGGGGTGCGATTCGTTACGATTTCGCCAGACGAATCTCTGTGCCCGAGAACACGACGCAGCGTTTATCCCGCGATGTACTGGCTTTTAATAAATCTGTACTAATTTTGTGATATGTACGTCGGTATTAGTCCTATTGGAATTCACCTCAGTCATTCCTACCACGTCATTCCCGACATCCTTTAAAAACCCACGGTTCCTTCGTCCAAGAAGAGTCCACTGTCACGGTCCAAGTCGGAAGTTCAATTTTCTGTTTGTCCATTGCAATCCGTGCAGAAGTGAAGCGAGCAGAAGCGAGCCGACAAAACGGTCGTTTCGAAAACAGGGTAATCGAAAAGGGGGCGAGACGCAATCGCCGATCGACATTTTACCGTGCGCTCGCCGCTGAACATCGTCGAGGATTCGAAAAACGGGGCAACCTCGTGCCGGTTGATTGGTCTGATTGCCGACGGTCGCAGGTCAATAACCATTTGACACGAGACGCAGGCCAGTCCGTCGTATCGGACGACACCTCGTCACGAGCGTACCGCAATCTCCTCGCGAACAGAAATCGTTCGGATGACTTCGAACCAGCGTTATCGAAACCCAGCGAGCAGCTCCTTACGAATTGTTGCGGGCGTTATTTTCCTCTATTTTCTGTCGAACCTCGAGCAACGTTCGAACAATCGTCGGCTGGGAAACGACAGTTTACTGGAACCAGTGTTGGCGATTTCTCGATAATTCCGTGGGAGGACGTCTGGCGACGGAACGCCAATTGGAACACCGTGATTCGCGGCAGGTGAACGTTCGATCGATCGATTCCAGTTTCCCCTTAGCCGACGAACATTCCTCCCCGGTGGTCGCTCGCGTTTATTTCGGTGCTTGCGGTTCCCGTGCTAATTTCACGGCGACACCGGCGACTGATGTATCGAGGGGCAAGGGTGCAACGTTTCAAGGGCGTCACCTGGCGTTGCTTTCACTACACGTGTCACGGAAGTCGCGGCTATTTTTGCGCAGAAGGGTCGGAATGAAAGCTATGCACCCCCTGTTCAACTCCTCGAAGCGTGGAATTCGAGAGAATAAGGAGGGCCGTGTCGCGCAGAGATTTAACGACGCGTGTTTACTTGAACGATACAATGGATAATTAAAAGTAATTTAAAGTTCTCGCGGTGGTGCACAGGATATTTCATCGCGCATATTTAGGTGCTAAAAAGTTCGGACGCTCTTAACCCAAACCTAACCCTGCCGTGAATCAAACAGTTGCAAAGAGTTAACCGAGTTGCCTCGAGTCGTGACCCGACGAATTCGTTTGGATTATAGTGACTCGAATATTATCTTGTTGCGCTGCGTGAAACTGCGAAATGATTTCTTCGATCCTCCCCTCTAAAATTTAACAGAAACGTGCTTTAACGTGCTTTAACTTTAACGTTCGCGTGCTGGGAACACTGCCCCACGCATTGCGAAAGAAGAAGAGCGTAAGTTTAACGTCCGAGCGAAATTAGTCTCCAATTTTCCGGCAAAACGAGGGTTCGCGTAAAAGGACCACGAAAGGACGTTTCGCAGTTACGGTACTCGACGGGTCCGCTTCGATCATCGTCGCCGCGATTTCCGTCTTTCCCGTTCGACGCTTCGGGTCGTCGCAGCATTTTCTTGCAAAATCTCCTGGTTTTATGGCACAGTCGCTTCGATCCAAGAATAGCGCTTCGGCGTTACCCTTGACGAATGAAATCGTGCCACTGTTCCGTCGCGTTGAACTCGGAACAGTTTCGTTCGAACACGCGTGTACACGTGGCACGCGCGTTGCCAGAATTCGAGCTGCACCATATCCTGCCTTCGCTCGATAACGAAAAGGGGAACGACGACCCGCCTATGACTGACAATTTTCCATTGAAAAATAGAGATCGACGCTTGGCCACTGCAGGCGCAGCGCCAATCGCAGCATTTAAAGGGCGAGCTTGACGGGAGGATTAATTCGAATTTTCGCGAAGACAAAAATCGGACGCGTTCGAAGAAACGGAAGCGATTAAACGAGCGGTTTGCCCCGCGGTTTCGACGGTACGATAACGAGCCTTTTAATGGCGCTGCCTGGTCGAGTAAATCACGGATCCACGGAAAACGGACGCATTATTGTCAACGCGAATCTGATTAGCAACGTTTGCTTCGATTCGCTCCCCGGTTGGTTCGCGAAATAAAATTGTAATTCGAATGACCAGAACCCTTCGCGTTCAACTGAATTCTTCCCTCGATTCAGCTTGAAATCGCATTAAATTACATGCCATATTATATTTATATATATATATATATATATATATAAAATAATAAAATAATTCAATAAAATAATATATATAAAATAATAAAATAATTTATATATATATATAATAATATATTATGAAAATATAATATATATGTATATCTTGAAGCATTTCAGCTGCGCTCCCGTTAAGTCTTCAGAAGTTGATCGAAAGTGTGTGCAGCTTATCGTGTCGCCCGCCGCGGGCGGAGTGACGCGTGTTGAAGTTTTTAATAAGACAGACGGCAGCAGTTTGCGGGAAATGAAATCACGGTTAACTTCGCAATTATCCGGGGAAGGAAATCGGTCGTAAAGAAGTTCCATTGCGGCCGCGAACAACTCAAGCCGTTCCGGTATTAAATCATTCGAGGCAATCTCGAAGCTGAATGTCGAAAACTTTGCACGCCGTCACGGAACTCTATCCAATTTCTGTGCAATTTCAAGCAGCGAGCAAAAGTCGTCCCGTAGCTTCGTAGTCGCCGTGAAAATGGAAAATACGTTATCTCGAAAGGTAATTTTCGGATCATTACGTATTAGATCATTCGGGAACGATCATTGCGCAAGAAACGATCTGGAGGCGTACGAAGCATTTGACGTCATCGAGTTCGTAACCGGTTAACACTTTCGCGAGTACAGAACAACGCTTTGAAGGAAGATACGTTTTCGTCACATGAAATCGTTCCTTTTCCTTAATCGGATCACGTCTCATTAGAGGACCACGTTTCATTAAACGATGTCAACGATCGCCGCGACCCACCGCGATCAATTTAAATTCCAACAAACGCTCCTTCCACGCGTCCCGCTTCGAGGGACAAGGGAAGAGCATTTTTCTTTTTTAATTTTCTACACCGCGAACAGAACAAGTTCAACGAAGGATCGATCGATTATTGGAAGGGTTTTAACGGGGTGAACGAGACAGAGTAAGCGCACGCGATAAGCGCGTTTCGTTAAACAATACACTGTCAAGGGCAGAACATGGTCAGTCGTTAAAGTGTCGACGGATCAAGAGAAATCTTTAGCACTTTTATTGAACGTCCTCGCCGCGTTCCTCCCATCGGACGATATCGAGAATGTTATTCCTCCGCGTTATCGTTCATCGATAGAACATCGACGGAATAAAAGTCTCGCAATCGTCGATATTCCGCGCGGACGAGCCGCGTCGATCGGTACGATAACCCAACCGGTTTAACGCGAAACAGCGACGCGATATCGGTAACTCAATATGGGCGATCGCGTCGACGCACGCGTCCAGTGCTGCAAGTAAAGATTTATCGTCGTTACTAAGGACGTTCGCGCAACATCGTTCGTCCGCTTGCTGTTTCCGTTTCGATCAAATATGCAGTGGAACGCGAAACGGGCCACTCGTCTCGGGCAAATAACGTGACGGAAGTACTCACCGATACCCTTTTGCCGAAACCAAGGAAGGATAGCTTTCTCCTGGTGTTCTCCATCGTTCACCAGTCGCGGTAGCCGCTGCGGCAGCTATCAGCTTAAGGTGTCGTCTTTTTCCTGGGTGCTCGGCCGATCCTGAGTCGGGACGGCGATGTCCACATGTGGAGGAGTCGCTGGGATGGCAGCTCCGTTCTGCTAACTGTTCGAAACGAACGATATTTACGATAAATTCGTGCTCGATTGATCGGTGTCGGGGCGTGACGTTTCGTTCGAGGCAACGGGACGGAAAACGAAAACCGAGAGAGGAGACGAATCTCGGTACGATTGTCGTGAATCGGTCGGTTTCGAGGGCGAAGAATCATCGCGGATTCCTTACCAAGAGATCGTGATGAAAATGTAAACGACGAACGCGAGGCGTTCGTACGGGATACGGGAAGCGCGGACCTTTAAATTCAACGATGCAGTAGAACGCGGCGAAGCCAACGATCATTCGGATCGCCGTCGAACTCGGGAACACTTGTCCACGAACTAAGGATCGCCGAGATCTCTTGAACGATCGAGCTCCGATCGAGAAGGAGAGATGACTCGACGACAGTGACCGACCGACTGACTTCGTTCGAGGCTACCGGAGAGTTGCTAACAACGCGACACAACCGTCCCTCCGGACCGATTCCAATACAACTCGGCGAACAACTCGTTAAATTAAACGGCGTTACGTTCGAAACATTGGCAACGAGGTAACCCTCGCGGGCATTAAATACGTCTTGCAGATCGTTCGTACCTCACGAGACAGTCGCTCGTTGAACGAGAGACTAGTCGTTGAAACGTCCCCCGGATAGGGAGAGGAACATCTCTCGAAGGAGCACCGATCGCGACGCTCCCTTTCATTTTCGTTTCAACAGGCAGGATCTTGTTTGGCAAGACGCTCGGTTGAAAGGAGTGCGGCGAAATTCGTAATCGTTCCCGACGACGTCCAGAATTGTTCTCGCGATATAATCGAAACACGCACGAGGATTAGCCGCGCCGATCTCCGCCGCTCGTCTCTAATTACAGAATCGAATCCAATAGTGACGCAACGAAAAATGCCTGGCGTGTCTCTGTCGCGTAGTCGATCGGCCCCGCGACACCTCTCGCCCATAATTCCCGGTCTATTCTTTCATCGAGGATTATTTCCCACATCTGCCGCGGACAATAGAGACCCGGCGACAACGGTAATTTTATCGATCGCGCGAGCCATTAGTTCGTTTTCTTCTCCCCCCTCCTGCCCCGGATAATTATTCGACGATTAACAACCGTCCCCGATCCTTCGGTTCCGCGTAATTGCTTCCAGAACGCTGCTCGCGAATTACCGCCGGCGTCGATACGCGTCACGCGCAACACATCGTACGACAGCGAAAAGAGTTACCCCGGAAACGAGACGAGCGCCGAAATTTTGTCGCCGAGGAAAACGCGTCCGATGCGAGACGCGTCGAAGAAGCACGCTCGAAGACGTACTTTTGTCGGCGCGGTACACGATTTACGACGCGATTGAGCGATTTACGACCGCTCTCGGACGAAACGTCGGCTTCATTGTTCTTTACGGCACCCGAGTCCGCCCCGTTCATTATTCGGGAACGGATAAATCTCCGGCGAGCAATAAACGCTTCGGGTAGCAGGGAATAGAAAAGCTGCCTTACCGTTACTCCGAGAGGACGGAGCATTTTTTTTATTTTCACCCGTCGCGCCGCTCGTGCGATCTCGCGCTGTAGCGATCCCAGTCGCTAGGAGAACGTCTTTCCGCGAAAGGGGAGGGGCGACCGATGTCCTTCGAGGGGAAACGCGCGCACGATTTTCGGTGCGTCGTAATCGTCCGACGGCTCGCGTTCGAATGAAGCTCGGCGAACCTGTTGCCCGGTCTCGTTCGCGACGCGTACGCGATCGTATCCGACGGGGAACAACGGTGATTTACAATGTTATCGCGTGTCGGCGGTATGCACGCGCTCGAGGAGCCAGTCGGCATCGGTCGACGGCACGGTAACGTATCGTCATTCGCGGCGACAGGTCCCGTTGGAACGCGTTCGCCGATCTCGAAAGCGAAACGATCCATTTCCACGGCCGCGTTCAGTACCTGCTGTCGCGGTCACGGCTCCCCCCTTCGATCGTGATTTCAGCGCGCCGATAACACTTCCGGCTCGGCCGAACCGCGAATAGATAATCGCCCTTTTATCGGATCCACCGACTGGTCGTGCGGCCGTATATATAGCCGCTGATCGCGTAACCGTAAATGTATCGGCGAATGAAAAGACAATGCCGTCGCTGGGAAGGACGCGGCCCTCCCCCTGTTAAATTAATCCAAGTGGCAGGCGCGTCGGAGGCGTATCGTTGTGTTCGAACGAGGGAGCCGCTCGTTCGCGGGCCGGCAGAAGCCTAGTTAGTCAGGTATCCTCGAAGGTGTTGCGATGAAAAGAACCCGGGAGAGACAATCGGCTTCGTTCGCGGCTGCTTCAACGCCTTTTGTCGTCGCACCATCTGTCGCGACGCTCGCAACCAATTACACGCCGCGTGTCCTTCTTACATTGTCTCGCTTCTCTCGCCATTGTGCCGGCGGTTCCTCTGCGCGTTGCAGGTTTCGCTTGGGCGGCGAGTAAATTTTGTCCGCGCGCCTGCCTCCATCGGCTTCCGCGTTACGATTAGCGTTGTCGTTCGCTCGGCGACCAACGGACGACGACGTACGTACAGTATGCTTCGAGCCGCCGAATTCGCTGGTTTTCGAAACTCGAATCGTAGTTGTAGAATAATTGCGTGTTCCAAATCGACGCGAGCACATTTCGTCGATCGATCACGCGTCTATGAATCGCCCACGGGGCGCCTAGCGGGTTCGTTAATGAAAGCATTTGTAATACACGCGTACAGCCCGGCAGCTGAAATTCGCGTGTGTCGCTTGTGACATAATTTGTCCGTGCCCGCGTGGCGTGGCCCCTCGCGAATCGTCGAATTCTCGTTTCACTTGAGATACCTGCTCGTGCGTAAAATGCCGGGTATACACCTCTCGGCTCGAGTAACTCGCTTCGTAGGCTCGATGCCCGGATTCGATCCGATAAACCTCGCGGCGACTCGCGGAGGAAACGTTAAAGAAACGAAGTTCGTCGGCGCTCGTCGAAATTCCCGAACGGCTGTCCAATTGACGACGCTCGCGCATGAGATATTCCTTGTTTATCTTTCGCCCGGCTCCGAGAGACGGCACGGGGCATAATAATGAGGACTTTCGCTGTCATTTTTGCGGGCGTTACGCAAGTCGCGCGAAATTTATTCCTCGCGCAACCGACGCGGCTACACCTTTCTGCTTGATCATCCCGAACCGATTCGACGAATTCACGGGACTCGACGATTTCGAAAAACAACAAAAAAATGATGAAACTTCGAATCTTCTAATACAAGGGCCGCGGATTCCGCCCTAGACGGAAACAATATTATTCGCTAGCCCCGTAGTCGTCGAGGGCTAAGGTCAGCCTTTCCCCCTGAATAGTACGATACGTATTAGTGGCGGAACGTGAACGCCATTCAGAATCAGTTTCCTGGAGTTTTAGAGACGGTACCTCGGTCAAAATACCGATCGGGCAAAACGGAGTAAAACTCTTCGCGAAAGTACTTAGAATATATACATATATGTATACGCGTTACACTCGATTCCCTTCATACGAAGTCCAACACATACGTGGCGCGTTCGTGTTCGTGAATGATTTACGGCGGGTGTGATACGTGTAGCACGCGTGCGAATATGTCCCGGTAAGTACCGATGAATAAGTAAAAAGCCGCATTACGTAGCGACAGGCATGGGTATGTTTCGTGTCGGGCCGTCGCGTTTTACGGTCTGTCTCCGTTTGAAATATACGAATGCCGTCAAATGAACACCGACGGCGCGTAAAGTCCACCTGTTTCATTAGCGGAGGCACGAGTATCGAAAATTACCTTTACCATATTTTCCCTATTAGTAATGTAATGTATTCGCCTTCATTATATATATATATATGTATCAGCTTTAAAATATACAATATATCTGTATTAGCCGTATTATCTACTAGTTACCGAAGGATTCGTGTACACAAACATTTTTAAGCCCCCGTCGCAGAGTGTTCGAAATGGCATATTTAGGTGGACAAATATCGAGAGATTCATTTTCGAATTTCAAAAAGAAAATTGTTTCAATGTAATCTAGAATAATCGTACATTAAAACTCTAGAATGTTAAAACATTAAACCCACTGGTTCAATGTTTACGGAGAGGTCAAAGTACGACTTATGGCAAACAATTTTTGGAGAATCGATCGAGTCCATTTCTTTGGTCAACAGAAACGCTCTGCAATGTTATTAGGATGCATTTAAGTTCTAAAGTTTTGATGGATTTAGCATCTGAAAGCATTCAGTTTACCGTAAATAACATTGAATTATTAAAAACTTCTTTGTATTGTTGTAAATCGAAGTTCTAGTGAAGCAATTCATTTTTAGTAAAAACTGAAATTATGTTATGATTCATCAGGTATGGAAAATATGCTCCACGCGGCCCACGCGCTAAAATCAAGTGTACGAAAAGTAGAGACCATAAGCTTTCGTTTAAAAAAAAGTTCTACCTGCAAAAATTTGCAAAAGCATGCCTAAACAACAAACCTAATTTTAGCGTTCACGCCCGTCCATGAGCACTGACAAGACTGTGCCTTACCCTTAGCTAATGAAATGAAATGAAATATGTTTTTATTCTCTCCTATATTTAAGTGCAATACGAATTTTTGTTGTTATGTAATTTTATGTAATTGGTAATTAGTTTTTATGTTATTAATATTTTCAGTAAGAAATAATAACATTAACGCAAAAATCATATGTTTTTTATTAATAAAATACTCATATAAGCCCAAAAACGTAAAAAAATAATTGTGCCCACCTAAATATCTCATTTCGAACACTGTGCGTCGTCGCAAACGCTGCATCACGTAGCCTTATCGCATCTCCGTTTCCTAAATACCTCGTCGTGCTGCCCCATGACCCTTACTCACCCGCAGTCCTTCGGGACTCGCCCTCGCCGTCCCTGTTACATCATTTCCAGCACCCTTTAAAACCCCAAGGTTCCCTAACTCACGAGCTCAGATCTACCAAGAGAACTACCGCTGTCGAGACTGTCGAGATCGCAGTCCGAGCGTCGATAAAACCTCTCGAAAAACCGAAGTCGGTACTTCGATCAACCCTGCGTCCATTGCAGTGGTAATTCACGTTCGATCCCCGCACGCGCGAACGATTTCTCGAACGCGGGCTCGATTCTCGTCCGCTGTTCGAGGTTCGTTCGTCGAGCATCGCGCGTGCAACGTACCTCGTCGTCGAACGGGCAAACATTTCGGCGAACGTGGCCGATTCGACGCGTTATCTCGAACGCCGGCCAGCATAGTCCGGCTCGACACGCCCACGATCCTTCGACGCGTTATTGACTCAACCGAATCGCCAACGTCGTTCCGCGAATGGAACGCGAGCGAGATACGTTTTTCGCCGCGAATCGTTGCGTACTCGGGGGACGCGAGTCAATCGATGCTTGCAGAACGCGTGAAACGTTCCTGGAACGTCGACGAAAACGTCCGGGCAATTTCGAAAAAGGCATGCCTCGCCGCTCGTCCGGTTCCAGAATCCACAGGGGAGGCGGCCGTGGAAAATTTTTGAATGACTCACATCGACGAGCCCGGCCTGGGTACTCGCAGAGAGAAACCCGTTTCTCTCGTGACGAGAGGGACGGAGAAAAGTGAAGGAAGACGGAATGAAAATGTGGTCCGGAGGAGCAACCGCAGCAGCACGTGTAGCAAGAAGAAAGGACGTGTAACGCGCGTGTGGAAAAGCCAGTAGCGGACGACGCGAGTTACGGATATCGAAGATTTATAAAACCAGGTCGAAAACCTCGTGCCTCCCCGCTTGCATAACCTTGTGCCACAAAAGACACGCTAAAGGAGAAACCGGCGGCTCCTTTCTCTCTGACCGGCCGGGATCAGTTTGTTTCGACGATTTACACGCGAAGAGATATCCGCGAGCTATAGCTCACGAGCGTCGAACGAAATCGTACCGCAGCGTTCAAGGTTGTCAGGATGACGGTGATCCATCGACTACTAACGTCCGTACAGTTTCGTCTATTTAAATAACAGGCTACAAATGGAGCGGGATTAGGCTGGAGGTAGGCGTCGATGCGGGCACGGAGTTAAGAACGAATAACTGGAAATAAGTGTTAATTGTTGATCAACGTAAAACATGTACGCTAATACCAACGAAAAAAGTGTGCAAGCCTTGAAATGGCATTTTTTAGACGGCGCGGCGAAAATTGCGAATAAACAATAATAATTCCTGCCCTATGGTGATCGTCAAGCCTGGAGGAAGGAAGCAGCGATCTATTGCGCGTCAGGGGACGCGTGTTTCGCAAAAATCGAGCGGCGTATCCTCGCGCGAGCCCGTCCCCGACAGAATGAGTCGATCGGGTTGAAATTTTCGTCGCGGTACGCAATCGTTTCTCGAGCGAGCCAACAACGGCCAGGCTTAATTGGGCCAATTAGAGGGCCGACATGGGCGCGATCAACATCGCTATTAAAGCGAATGAACGCGTGTATTAGCCGGAGCGAGAAACGCCCGTCACGTGGCGGCGCGTATTTCGCGCTTTTCACCCTCAATTGTCGCGTGGCTCTTTAAACTCGCCGTCACCGTTGCCGTTTAATTGTGTCGCGTGACATCGCGTCGCCGCGAGACGATCGAGGACAAACGCGGTACAGTGATTGCCTGGATACGTGTGAGAAAAGATCGGCTGGATATATGCACGGTGGCTGTCTCCACCGCCTGGGAGGGGGGCACCCTTAGCGAACCGATACGCTCGACGAGGAAGCGGTGTGAGATGACTCGAGTCGGAACGTCGCACAGTGGTCCAAACACCCGTAAAAACACGAACTAAATTCAATTTTTCAACCTTCTTGGAAACGTATGAAATTTTAGGCATAGCTTCTGATATGTATAGACTAAATTTTGGCGTAGAAATGGATTGCCGCAGAGCACCGGTAATTGCCTGAGACACCTTCAAAGGGGGGGAAAAATGTTTAAACACTTTAAAACGATCCCATTTCTTTCCGAATTTGCTATACTTTTCGGTGCTATATTTTTTTACAGAGTGGAGCTAACTCAAATCGGTTTATATATTTTTGAAGAGTGTTCTTTCAGCTACAAGTACATGTGACATGAAAGGTGACTACGTATTTAAACCTTGTGGAAATACCGACGCGTCGGTGTGAGTAATAGCGATGGAACGATGACTTAATGAAACTTTCAGTAATAGCTGGATATATGCGAGAGAGATTCGAACGCAAGTATTGTACGTATGCGCTTTATTGTTTTAATAAGAGCAACGGGTATTTGTACTTTGTGTTACGCAGTTAATCAGTACCAGCAACTATATCGCGTTTGGTCTGATTTTAACCAGAAAAATCTCACAAATACGTTATTAAACGCCTCATTAAGAAGAAGTGAAAAACGAGAAAGTTTCAGCGCTGAATTACTTTAGACGCACAGACATATCTAGCCAATCTTTTCTTGCATAAATCCGTATAGCATTTTACCGCAGGGCACACAGTTCGAAAACAGTACCGACGTTTAAACGTCAACGCGTGCTAGGAGCGTAAACGAACCCGGCTCGTCTAAATATGTCTGGCCAGCGTGCGACGGTAATACGTTTTACCATTGAACGTTTATAGAAACTGGAACAGTGTGTAGCCGCTTTTTACGCGAATGCCGAGAAAAGGTCGAATGCTTTAACGAGCGGTCGCGGCATTTTTCTCGATGCCCAAGTACCCCGCCTTCTATTCGTTTCCTTGTTCAAACGGGACGATCGAATCTTTCATCGATAAATCGCATCCCCAACCCGTTCGACCCCTTGCGCCTTTCCGCGATCATTTCTCATTGCGCTCGTTGCGCGGCGAATTATTCTGGATGCACAAAGTTGCGTCGCGGCAAATCCTGCGACGATTGCACAGGATTGAGACTTTGTTTACTTGCGTCCAACAGTGGCTGAAAAATTTCATAACGCTCCGGTTGTACAGGGAATAAATCAGACGCGTCAGTAAAAGTGAAATGTATCCCGAGAAGAATAAATACCGTTTCTTTTTTTTTAAATCGCACTGTCGTAAACAACGTAGTATCTCTGAGGACTAGATCGCTCACGTCGGTCATGCGTTTCGCGAGCATGATAGCTCTTTTCTGTCTTCGATAACGGCCTTGCGACGAGCGGTATCGCTCAGGTACAGGTGCGCCAGCGTATCGAGTGGACCTATCCAGAGCGTATTGCTCCGACGGTCGAAGCCCGAAAGGTCATCCCCAATTTCCGATACTCGACGTCGCATGATATGCATGCGCCCTTTTTTATCTCGTAGCGCACCAGTCGCGATTTTCACAAAACCAAACAGTCGTTCGACGTGAACGACGGGACAGCTGTGACTAATTTGCGTCGGGTGACGCGTTCCATTTCCCCCTCGAGATATTTGAAAAACTCGTAGAAGCGCCTCGCGGCAGGGATGTGGAGCGAAATGGAGCGGCGCAAGGGGGTTGCAGCGGTGACACGAGTACGCGGCACCGAGACGCCTAGGTCACGGCTAATCGCTTGATCGTGCAAGTCAGTCGCCACGATAACCAAGCAATGCTAAGGTTATCATCGATGCGGCAGTTTGAAACCACCTTTCCTCTCCCGATTGTCGCTGGGCAACCCTTTTCGCGCAACGACTCTTTTCGAAAACTGCGCTACTCCTCGCAGACCCGACGAACGTCATCCGGGTGCAGGTAAATTATATTTCGTGGTAACGTTTCACCTATTTTATCTGTTTTATCCGTTTTACCTATTTTACCTATTTCACCTATTTTAATCAGAAAACGCTCGTAAAACATCGAAACGTTCCTTCGCGAAAATACGCGATTCCACCTCGAGTCTCCGCGTGCTAAATAATCATTCAAATCTCATTCTTCGTCCCGCGAATATAATATAATATATATATAATAAGATATAATAAGTTATACTCTAACGTTTAAACGTTTTTACATGTACACGTGTACTGAACGTTCTCGCGTAACGATCAACGCGTCATTAAGACATTTCCCCTGCCTGACAGCACAGTATGTACATTCGAATTCAATAATCGTGCCACCTGACGTAACCGATTTAAACCCACCAGCCGAACGACTGCGAGCTTTATCAACCGTTATCGCTGCGTCGCGAAGGAAGCGACGACCTTATCGTCAGCCATTCAATTCTCTCCTATTTCAGCTTCTATTTTCCTTCGATCGATCGATACTTGCGCGAGCCACGCACCGATCCCCCCCATTCTCTCTCCGTCTCCCCTTCGAGATTGTTCGCCGGACGATGGACGAACAGTAACACAAGTCGAGCAATAAATCTCCATTGTTAACAGAGTTTCATTGGAATTCAGTTGCGCCGGGTAGACCGTGGCGATTGCATAAGCGAGATATAATTACATTTTTCCACGTGTCCGCTATACGCGAAACTGTGACCGACAGGACCGCGCGACACGAGGTCAAATCGTACGTTCGAGGGAGTCCCGGTCGATTTGAACGAGCACGACACCGGAATGCAATCGCAAGACGTTCCTCCCGTGCATTTCAGGCGAGCCGTCGCCTGAAATCGGAATCTGCACGACGGAGGGACGTTGATATCGATCGTAGTACGCGTTATCGCGGCGCAGGTAAATTTGCGGTGAGCCTTCGGTCCGATACTTTTCGATTGCACGAGTATCCCGTCTGTTCACCTCGAGACTGCTCTCTCTTTCCTCCCCGACGAAATGTAACACGATTGGGTTTCTATTGTGGGTTTATCTAGGAGCATAAGCTCGATTCAGCGTGCACTGCTTATTCCTTAACGCCGTCGTCGCGTTACGTTTCATCTGTTCGCTCGTGCTCGCCAGTGCGCTCGAAATTTTTATTCCGACGAAGCATAATTGGTAACGGGTAATTCGTTACGGGACTATTCTATTCCAGTGAACGAATTACGATCGAACGAGTGGGTTTGCTGTTTTGTAAGAACGAAAAATGTTTCGACGGTGCACGATTGCACTGTGCGTGCACTTTATTGTTGCACTTCGTTGTCACCGTCGTTCCGTAGAAATGCATGCAGAGTAAAATCGGTCGATCAACATCGAATTGTAATTGGGAAAAGAACGATGCGAACCGTCCTTCCCAGGCGTGTAATAATGCTCCTTATCGATCGGAAGATTCGAATTGCAAATACGCTGCATCGGTAACGCTCGAATATCTGTCCACGTAAATCTCACCTAACGCTCGCTTCGATTTTCCATTTCTATTTTTCTCTGGCTAGTCCCTGCCGCTGCTTGGAATCTTGAAACGTTCGATCGATGTCCCAGGCACGTGCATTTCAAAGACGACTGGTTTGGACAAAGACGTCTCGTTTGTTCGTACAGTCGCGGTCTCGTTTTTGTTCGAATCCCAAGTGAAACTTTTGCTCGAACTCAAAGTCGTCGGATCGCTAATTATCCGCGACAGAGAAGCGTGAATCGTGAAATTGTAGGCGGTGGAAAGTACGACAATTTCAAATCGCGAAAATCTACTTCGCAACGATTCAGCAAACCATATTCGACCCAGTCGATCCCTCCGCTATTCGCCGCTTTCTTTAATCACCGCCCGTGAAAGCTTACCTTAACCGTCGCGAAAATACCGTGCAACGTTCACTCGAACCTAATACAATCTGACTCTTAAATCATAGTAGTCCGCGGAATAGTCGCGTTTAATAAACTCCGCGATTCCCGGACGAATCGAGCCCTTTGAAATCAATTTCAAAATCCGAATCGGTAATTCCTAGTCAACGCACCTCCCTCGAAATACGTGCACTGAAATAAGTCGCAAGTAGGAAGAAACTCGAGCGTTTAACGCTAGACCCACCACGTATTCCGTTCGACTACTTTCGTTTTCATGATCCGTCCGATACTAAAACCTATAATCGTCGGCTCCAACGTTAACCCTTTCGTTCACGGCGCCCTCGCACGAGGACGTACTACATAAATGGTTTGGTAAATTACTAAATTACTAAGCTTTTACTAAAATTTACTAAATTTGATAAATAACTCGAGACCCAAAGGGTTGAGGCTGTTAATCCTAGAACTACCAAGCCAGTTCCGCACTTCTCGCTTTAAAATTACATAAACATCGTCGTAGCAATTTCTGACGACTTTCAATAATACAGAACGACGATTCTACATCTCTACGTCCAACGCGTACCGTCCACATAATACACAAACCAATCGGTAATTATCGGGTGGTGCAAGCGTCGAACTACCGAACCGAGAAGTCCCATCGCGAAACGGTGTGAAACGCATCGAAGGCGAGCGAACGCGTCCCAGCGTAGTTCAAAGACGAACCTCTGACTACGTACCTGCGAAGAAGCGCACCTCCTTTCGTCCCGGTGATCCCGGTTTCTGGCCTAGGACGGACGTATGGCCGTTGTGCGAGCGCGGCGATCGAAAGGGGGTTGGATATAAGCGTCCTGCTGCTCGCGGCGGGCCACCACGCAAGACCACACCGACCGACTGACACGAGTGACACAACGCAACGAAACGTGCCGCTGAATCGCGGCCAGGGAGGCACACCGTTCCCCCGGATTAGTGCCCCGGCCGTTCGGCTCATTCTATGCATTTTCTCCGGTGGAATCGACTACCTGCGACCAGTCTGCCCGATTACCGGCCCGTGCAACGATCGGGTATCTTTGCGCTCATGCACCGACCCCGCAGTGACGCTCACCTCTCGCCAGTGGTTCTTAACGATGCATTCGTTGACCGGTCGTTCGAGCCAACAATTCTACGGCAACTGTTAAAATTATCGGCGCAATCGGTATTAACGAAGTCCCCGGGGAAGGGGTGAACGGTTAGCCTTCGTTCGCTCGACCTTCGTCGTTTCACTTGGTATTCGATATTTTTGAACATTTTCGTCGTTGCTGTTGTCGGTTAACGCAATCGAGGAACGGTAAACGAACGTTCCGCGTCGTCCGTGTACGAAATTGCGGCGGGCCAGGTTGCGGGTCGACCGAAGATTAGTACGGAAGCGAAGCAACGGTTGCGCAACGCAATCGGCAAACACTGTGGCGACAATTTGCATAATGTCGCATTTTAATAATTGCGCAAATTGCCGCACACGGAAACGCGATTGCGCTGTTCCCCTTTATGCTCGCGACGTTTGGTTCGTTGCACGACGCAAGGCAAACCGGAGAGCAATGAAGATTACGAGATAGGACGAGATAGGTACACGCGGGGAGCCAGCCGTGGCTCGAGTTCGATGGCAAAAAGTTGCGACTCGTTGGGCGTCCGGGGGACGTTGTCTTCCGAACGGGCGCAGGGAATTTTTTTTTTTGGTCGCCCAACTATGCGCGTAGATGAAGTGAAAGTTCTCGATCTTCGTACGTCTCATCGCGCCACGCTCGCGTTAATTCTTTCGATCGTTTCATTTCCCCTCGGTGTGCGTCGGTGAACGTCGGCGGAATTATCTCTGCTGCACGCCGAGGAAACACGCACGAACGAAACATCCGGCGACGCGGTGGGTTTACATTTTTTTTCGCGAGTCCAATTCCCCCTAATGCCAGACGCGAAGTAACGTTCGGCCCCGATTGTGTTTGGCGTGCGATCGATGGGAGATCGTCGAAAGAGATACGGACGCGTACGTATGAATGCGAGAGACTGTAGCGTTTTTTAACATAGGCACGGGTTATTCGTTCTTTCCATTCTCGTCAGTTTCGCCCGTAACACGTTTCGCAACGTCGCCTGGCTTGAAAAAATTCGCCGCGCGCACCCAGAGCAAGCAATTCATCGCCGAAAACTCGTCGATATCTGTTCGTCGACGAAAGTAGAGCCACGAAGATGGCAAAGACGTCGAGGTACGCGTGTGCCTGGCGGTCGCGGCGATTGCTATGCAACGCGCGTGCCTTTCGTAAACTTCGAAAGGAACGACGGTAGCAACGATGCTGCTATTTTCCTCGCCGAAGGAAATCTTCGTAGAATTCCCTTCAAATGGTCACTGACCCGGCCTTTTACTTTTCGACAGGCGTATCTACCTGCCCTCGAGACACGGTACCTCGTTGCGCGTACTTCTACGATCCCGAATGGGTGCAACGCGGTACAGTAGAATGGAAACGAGCGAGATGTTGCATGGCAAGGGAGCCGGGAACGTCTCGAGGAAATTCCGATAAATCACTTTGATGTATGCTGCTAACAGTTCTCCGAACTAAACACCAGCGAGCGAAATTAGTTTTACGAGGAAGGTTCGTGGCTGCACTTTCGAAGTTCGTCGCGGTGCGAATTCGTACTTGGAAGCTTGCGCTAATTAACTGTGGCAGCGACGAAATGAATTCGAATTTTTAAATATGCGCGTTTACGACAACGAACGATGAAGGAACGAACACCTTTCGACATGTGACGCGCAACGTCGAAGTAACAGGAGGATAAGCGTCGTTTCGATTTGCAAATGAAAGTTTCTACAGCACAGATGCGGGAAGACGAGCCCTTGCGTTTTATCGAGACATCTACATGCGCGACAAGCATCCGCGCTTGATCAGACCTCACGTGCCCGTGTAGAAGTCAACGGTTCAACGAATTCAACGCGCCGGGCAACTTGTTCTAGTGCGACCTATCGGATAAGCGAATATTTTTTCGTGGTTATGTAAGCTTCGTACGCAAACGAGACCAATGAACGACAACGAACAAGTCTACCGGAAAGATGATAATTAGCGGAATATAAATACGCAGTCGGTGTCAATGTCGGTCGGTTAGTCCTCCCTACGCGACAATATCGCGATCACGCAATCGTGAAAAACGTTTTCCCGATTGCCGACAAACGCCTACCGTTTCTGATATGCTTCCGGGAAAACTACCGAGTAAACGAGGGGGGGGGGGGCGCTTGTTAAATACGTCGAAACTGTTACAATATACCGGAAATCAAGTTCTCGCGGCCGCTGAAATTTGTATTCTTCGAGGAATCGATTAACGCGGCGATTTGATCACTCGTGCATCCTTACGAATTATATTTCGTTCGCGTTTCAACGGTAATCGCTCATGGTAACCGCTGGAGAGATCGGGGGAAGCTTCTTCGTGCGATGCACAGATATAAATTGATCGTTTCGGTGATTCATCGTTACGCGATGTCGCGTGCTGACTGACTCGATTAAGCTCGTTGAAAACGGAGCGGTAACTCATGACTGCGGCCATATACGCAAACACATGATCCTCGAATCAAACAAATTACCACGGGCGATCGTTTCCCTTCGCGCAACTCCGCGCCTGACGAAGTGGCTTCGGTTTTCGTCGACCGTTCTGGGTAATTTTAAGTAACAGTACATTGCGGTACGTGGCTCGCGGGTACACGCCTCGAGAATCGGGCTCGTCGACAAACGTCGACGCGCTGAAATTTCCTTTGCCTCGAATCCACCTTGAGTCGCTTAACGTCCGAATCGAATATCTCGACGTTCGTTGCTCGCGCGTCGACGCGCCCCCCTTCGACATAATCGCGGCGTAGATTAATCGGCGGACGAAGACGGTTCTCGAAGAGTCGAAACGCTTCAATCGACCGCCTAATTGCGCGCGGTAGAATATTACGTCAGGTTCGAATGTCGCAATAGAATGTACGCGTCGCGGCAGCTGTTAATTATTAACGAAATGAGTCGTCGACGGACCACAGCTTCGAACCAGTTCGTCGATCGACGGTGATTACGCCACCGGCGATTTTAAAAGGGACAAACACGAAACGTTCATCTCCACCGTTTCTATCAGCAGGAAAGGGCAGAGTTGCCAACCGACCGTCCCAATCGAGACGGATGATTAATCGAGCGAATTAGCGACGCGACCAGCCGAATTTTTCTACGCTTCCAGGGTTTTACAGGGTTTTACAGGCATCGCCGTTGGAAAACTTTCGACTCATAAACGACTGCCACTGTGAATCGCTCAACAGTTTCGCGGCTGCGCCGACGTTCGTCGTGTCATGCCCACGAATTCGCCACCCGGTTTACCCGCTAGCTCGATAAATAAATACGGCGGATGTTTGTCGGGGAGACGGGAACACGGGCCAACAAAATCATAATAGAATGTCACGGTTGCAAGGTGCACTATTCGAGGAGCTTTCGAGTACGAGCGTTGCGTTCCGAAAACGCATTACGTACGGATGTACATAGGTATTTCTCGAGAGGAAAAGATATTATAGCTTCTAGAAGTCACCGGTGTTACAGTTAAGCGTGAAAAGAAACCCCTTTTGACCGCTTCATCCTGGAACCCTTTTTTTTGCGCACATCCTTTTACAATTACTAATACAGGAATAAAAGCGGCGCAATAAAAGACGACGTACATAATTTATAACGATTGCGTATAAATGAAAGCCTCGCGGGGCCACGTTACCCCCCAATGCATTTCTATTATTTGTTTACAGTCCTGCGACGGACCGTTCACAGGTGACATCTCGATTTTCGTGCGAACAAGCGACGAAGCGTTCACTGGTCGATCGCCAGGCGAACGATTCGCTCCCCCTTCATTTTTCAGAACATTTTTCCCCGAACAAGAACACACCTCCTTCGAGAACGTTCCTCGGCCGAGTCGCGTTTACGTTGGCGAATTTTTTCACCCGGCGGCCTTCGTCCACGTGGCAAATTTCACCGGCGATGTATCGATCTAAATCTGCCTCGACGCGCGTTCCGGGAATGCCGAATGATTTGTCGCAACCGTTTCGTTACGCGTATCGAATACGCGACGCAAATAAATGCCATTTATCGTTTGCCATCGGTCGTCACGCGGCATCGAACGAGCGACGTCTCCGCGGCGAACGCGAAATTCTCGTGGACAATTTGCGTTTCTGCGGTCAACGGGGCACCGATTCCCGTGACTTCTTCAATAATTCGTTCGCGCTGTCGAGAAAACGACGGAACGAATTTCTTTCGCGCCACGCGGAAGAAAAATTGCTGCCAAATACGATGAACGACTAAAGGCCCCGACTTGTTTAACACTTCGCTCGTCCGCGCAACGATTGCAGCGCATCGACGATCAACGCTTTCGACAAGAGAGACCTCTTAAAGCTTGACAATTTTCCCGACACCATACTATGTAGCGTGCAAGTTAATATTTCAAGATAGGCTATTCATTTATAGGCGTCGTATGCACGATCGTTCGTAGTGCATAGCGCGAGGCGTGTTGAAAGAACAATTCTGAAAGACACTCCAGAAGGCTATTTCGGGGGCCAAGTGTATCGACTGGTCAAGGACGAGCTTCCATCGACACTTTCGTCTACCGAAAAACCCTATCCGGCGGGTGTTGTATTTCTGTGCACACACGTATACACACTCGCGCGTCCTACGTATACGGATACTGTACGCGAAGTCATATTTACCAGTCATATAGAACGCGAGCTGTACCTTTCTGTCTTTAAGCGAGATACACTCGCGCCGGTTTTCCCTTTCAACACAACATTCCTGCGACTATCGTCTTACGGAATAAGGGGGTTCACACCACGATGACCCTAACCAACTACATAAAACGTTTTGTCCCGGGAATAGCGAACAAATCCCTCGAGCTTCCATATTTGGAACCGACGGTGACCATATGTGATCATAATTTACCAGGACCGAACGACCCGTAGGGTTAACACCTTAAATAGATACAGTTTCGGGTAGGAACGGTTATATAGGTTATACACGAAAAGTATACTGCGCGTCGAACGCGTATCGCGTGCTGTATATAATAATCGTATTTAACACCGAGCCCCTACAGAGGCGCGTATTTTCGATCGGTATTATCGTCGTTGTACAGGAAGTTGTTTCGAGCTATCACGGCGGACGGTCCGATTCTTTGTTCGCTACTGTGCAGATGAGTGAAACGATAATGAGGCGGAATTTGTAAAACTCGAAAAGCGGAAAACGCCAGTCCTCTCGACGTACAGGCGGCACGAAAATAGATTCGAGACAGGCACTGGAGGGCTTCGATTCGTTTTTCTTCGCCCGTCTCTAGTGCACGTTTGTGAGTTAAGTTTTTTGTTGCGACGGGAACGAGCGTTGCTTTATGTTTCGTGGAAGCTGATTTTATGCGCGTATTCGCATTCGCCTCGAGTTTCGTTTTACTCACAATCAGAGCACGTGTAATACCGATCCTATCTATAGTTACATACGTGTACAATGCATGCACATGAACATGCGCGCATACATAAATACCTCGGCGTCGCGTCCGTTGGCCGTCAGCGCATGTCACTCTTCAAAGTTTGAAAAATAAGCAGAACGCCGGTCGAGACGTTTCACGACGCAACCTATCGCGGATCGTCCATTTCGTAACGGGAATCACAATGAAAACCGACAATGAGCGTCGGCTTTTATTCGGAAAAAGAGTAGAAAAAAAATGATGGCAGACCGCGTGAAACTTTTTTCAAACGTGCTCGACAGAGAACGAATCGACACGCACGACATATGAACGTCGATAGAGAGGACGCCAGTGTGCGTGACTACGGCCGTTCCAGGATTTTATCCCAATAGTTTTGAACAATTGTCGTGGAACTTTTAGACGCCGGGTATTGATTAACAGCATGCAAGCACAAGCGGTAAACGTTTCGTGGCCACCGGTGTCATTACACGATCGCAACGTACTTACACCGTTACCAACGCAAGGCCTCTATCGTAAAAATTAAAATGGCCACAGCATTAGTCACCGGTACACATAATCTTGTTAAATAAAGCAACGAGTCCCAATGAACCGTAACAATTAGCACGAAAATTCTACGGACACGGACGTGCCGTCGGTATAACGACGAGAACATCACCATTTCGGAAGCTTTCTATTCGTGAACCGTGCACGCAATGAAATTGATCGACGTGAATGAAAAATCGAAATAATGTTTACGTACCCTTGTTGGAGATCGATACGTGTCGAGCCGTTCCTAAAGGTAGCGTGGCCGTCGTGCCTTAAATCAACAATATATAGGCGGTTTGCCGGTAATTTGTTTGCTGCTTTTAACTACAGGAACGTGTAGTCATTGTTTTCAGGTGACGACACCGCGTTGCTCGAGAAGCGAGTGGAACCTCTGTGTAACGATTCTTCTTTTTTTTTTGTCACCGGCTCGCACACGCTCGCGTACACAAACGTACACAACAATCGTGCTCCCGAAAGCACTGTCACCGGCAGACTGTTCGGAACTGCTCGGTCGAGCCTCTCTCTGGACGTCGTGCACGACTTCCCTGGGGAAACGTTACTCGGTCTTTCTTCAACGCGACAACCGGTAGACGCGACGGATCAAGAATAAGCGGGACAGAGAGAAAGAAAAGGAAAGAACTAAACTGAATCAAATTTCTGCGCCGACCAATCGTGGCGCGTCCCTGCCTGTAGCGCGAAAACGTTTAAACCGGCATCCCCTTTAAACCTGTGCCTCCATTTTACGAAGCAACGACTGCGATCGTTCGACAATATCTGTTATTTAAATTACAGTTTCTGTCTGCTGATAGATTTTGCACGCGTTTTACTCGTATAATTGTATTTTACTGCTGTCTACACGAACGGTCTGTTCTACGAAATTGAAGGAATTATGCACATTGAAACTTTCGAACGACAGAATACATAAATAAAACCAGTAAACCGGCCTGTCCGTAAAATCTGCCCCGCTTGTTCAATTATTATGTAAGATACAGTCGTTGAACGCGGTCGAAGTTGTGCATACAGCCGGCATAATGAGCATTGATTTAATTTATGAGGTATTTGCAAGTCTCTTACAAACGCGTTCGTGAATGAAAAGTTCTGCCCGTGGCAGAGAGCCTTCCTCGATCGGACGAGACATCGTAAACGCTTTAATTCGAAATGAAATATTCGCGATTGCCTCGAACGAGCTACGCACGGCGATCGTTTCTCAAGGAGTAGAGAAGGGGGAGCGTGAAATAGTCAAGCTCGTTGCAAAAAATGTACATTACGTTTATTGATGGTAGCTCGCGAAGCTCCTCGTGAATATCGAGTGGATTACAAAGAGGCGCTTGGTTTAAAGGGTCGAGTAACTTACGTCACAACAAGTGATATACGCGCTATGCACGACCTTTCGCAAGGACTCGAATCGTGCGGCTCTCGTTTGTTGCTGAACTTACGGTTGCTTATTTTTTTTTTTGCTTTTTTGTTTACTTCAAATAAGGAGAAGTCCGCTAAGGACCATAAAAATTGCTACGACGTGCCCTAACGTTTTTCGCGTGGCTTCGATTCCTCGCGTTTATCCTTTCTCCTATCATCCCCCGCTCGTCTCGATCGAAGAGACAAAGGGGGATAAAAATAGGCTAGTACCGGGAATAGGGGGTGGATACACGAAATATTAATATTTTCGTCCGACTGATATAGGCAAAATGCTACGGGTTGGTAAGGACAGTGACCTTTATATTATTACTCTGTGGTAATATTTATATATATATATATATATTATATGTATAATATATATATATATATATATTTCAACGTACAAACTATATCGTACCTTAGTAACTTCTAACGCAATGGGTAGAGGGGTAATATTTACACAGCCTACGACCATTTGACACGGTCCAGGATTACGCGAATATATCGTTTGAAAGAGGCCCTGGGTCTGACAATCGGCTGGCCTCTTTGTTCTGGGTCGAACGTGATTATACGCGATCGTTAACGGCGTGACAAGTATTTTCACATTCCTATCAACTAGTTATCAACATTTATACATAATACAACCAAGTTCCTCGCACGCATGCACTCTCAGCCCCACACTCGTAGGATTGCGTAACGTGTTCGCCCATTCCGTTTGATCCTGCGACTATTCTGATCTAGGTGATCCGTGGATTGTACGTACATGTGTTCCGCTGCTCATACGTATATATATATATAAGACAAATCACCACGCGAGTCTACTACAGTATAGCTGTCAATGAAAATATCTCGCACGCGCATTCGCTCGGTCAGTTATTGGCTCGATTAAAAACGTTATCGTGCGGGGGAGAAAAAAAATATTGTTAAATAAACGATGCATAATGAACGAACGAACCAGCCGAGTATAAAGAGCACGACTTCGATTTGTCGGCGAAAAGAACAAAAAATCGCAGAGCGAGGAGGCTGCGGGAAACAATTCGATCTCGACACTTCTGCGCCACCTGTTCGAGCACGCGACAAACGAGACAATCGAGCTGCCCCGTTCCCCTCTTCGACAGTACCGAATAAAATGATTCCTGACGCTGCACATTCCTACCGTGTTCGAGGTGCACCGCTGTGATTTCGATTTTTTTTCCGCTCGAAGAAACGATTCGCGTCGTTCACGCGCGTCCGAGGATCCCGCTGGTCGGGGTACAATCTGAATGAAACACCGGGTGCAAGCCGGATCAATGATTTACGTGGGAACAATCATTCTCATCTGCGAACGTTTCTTCGGGCGCAAAAGCGCGTAGGGACGCAAGGTGACATGGCACGATACCTTAAATCATTTAAAACAGAAAGAACAGAAAGTAAAAGGAGTAGCGACGGATCGCGAATGCCACGCTTAAAAACCCTTCGTGGTTCGGACGTTTTACAATTTTTCCACCGCCGTGCGACACGCCTGTCAATTATCGATTCGTTCCTTGTACGAACGAGGCTTCGAAAACGTTGCGTCAACATTAACGCGGAAACCGAGCGAAACCAAAAACGTTCCTCGGCGATATTTTTCCTCTCGCACGCGATTTCGCACCGCAACGAAACTCGAAGGTTCTGTCCGCGGACATGGACACGATAAGCTTCCGAAATGTAACACGCGCCGAAGAAAGGGATTCTAATTGGCCTGTCTCTATACGTATTTACAAGACGCCTTTAAATGGACGCCCGGGGTCTGGGGAGGGAGGGGGGGGGAGGTGGTTAATTATTATAATTCGCGAATTACGCGTATCGCGCTAACGAGAGGCGGTCGTCGACGATCGCAATCGTCCGCCAATTAAACGACCTCCAACTCTGAGGCTCGTACTTAAACCGACCGTCATTAACGTCGTATTTACGATAGACATGCGTTGTGCGATTAGCTCTTTCCCCTGTCCGTTACCACAAATTGTTTGTGCCCGCCGGCTTGAATCGCCGTCGCGTATCAAGCTTTCGATTAATTCGAAGCGCAAACGCGGCACCGTTCCGAACGGAGACGTTCCTCGTGCAACTGACCGATCGAAAAGTATCGCTCCTCCAAAGAAATTACAGAACACTCCATCAGCAGCGCCGCACGATTCACGTGTAACGCTATTCACGAGCAACGAGTACACGCAACGGCGGCATAGGGGGAGACACATACAATCGGATTACGTACAAGAGTCGACGATTGATATCGGCGTGAAATTTACGTTGAATCGTGTGCGTCCATTTTTATGCAAGGTTTAGTACGAGCCCCTTCGACGATTCGGGAGAGAAACGGAGAAACGGGTAGAAATTACAATTGACAAGCTTGCGTCGTCTAAATCGCGACGCGTCTCGCAACAACAGCCCGGCGGACACAATTATCCAGCGACTGGCGCACGCCACGCGATCGTACGTCGTTACGTTAAAACAAGAATACAAAACTATAAAACTATCAACAAATGTACACATTAATAGAAAAAAAAGTCACGAGGATAATAAAACTCTAAGCAAAGGCGCAAGAACGCGATCGACTTTCGGCATCGGATTGGAATTTTCGCGATTGGCGAGCGCAGTGTTTCACGCGCCGCCGTTGAACGGCGAACATTTGTTCGGTTCACGAACGTTCCCGTTCGAAAGTAAGGGGAACAAAACGCGGGGATGGTTCAACGCGAAGGAATCTCGTGACGACGGAAAAACCGTTTCGACGTCTTCCTCCAATGCGAAACGCACGAAAGAGAAACTATAAGAACGAGCACGAAAGGGGAACAAACGACGCCGATAATTGTTTGCTCGAGCAATTCCAAAACACCGAAAGTCGATCGCCCCGATTGCGTTGCCGATCTACACAGTTTGAGCTCCGGTCGCGCGGACCGATTCGTCATCGAGAACGCGATTGTGCACGAGGAAGTAGAAAAAGAAGTTGAAGTGTGCTCACCGATGTTCATAGTTCGAGGGTAACATTTTCTGTATTGACTAAAGCCAGAAACCGCAGAGTAAGGCGCATCGACTAGCTACGTACGACTTTGTGCTATTGAATTTCCTTCTTGAATTGTTTTGTTCGTTTCGTGTTCGTTAAACGTCAACCAAAAGAATCGTTCTAAGTTAACTTTTTCCACGAATGCATCGCCGTTCGTCGTACGCGACCTAAAACCCTGAGATACGGATTCGACTTAACCTGATTAGTCTTTTTTTGCGGAAATGATTGGCCGAGTAATCGGGTTTCCGGTACGGTTACGAAAGTGTAGCCCCCCCCCCCCCCTCCAGCACGCAATAAATTGTATTGTAACGTTACAAAATTAAAGCGTACATATATGTGTCGTTTCGCATACGGTTGTCTCTGTGTATTGAAAAAAAAAAGAAAACAAAAAACAAGGCGAATATTTCGCGCACACCGGTATAAAAAAAGAAACGTACCGCCTTCAGAATAAATAGACGAGCTGATTGCGTGCTGCAGAATATAAATGTAAGTAGTCTAACGTATAAAAGTAGGGTGTTGTGCGCGTTGCAGCCCAAATACGATCAAACCCTTGGACGATCTGGAATCGGTTCCGGTTGCGTTCCCAATTCGACTCGCACGAAAAATCGTTGTGCCACACCAGCAACGCAGAAATTTGTCCCGAACGAAATTTCCATCGAATTGAACGGCCAGAGCGATAGCCAACTGCGATATGCTTGTACAGCAACGATATAGATTAGAAAAAATGTCGACAGTTAAAACTCTTTACGTTGCAATAGTATAATTACGTTAGCTAATCGTTACTTTATGTAGTAAAAAATCGTCAGGCTATACGAGGTCTACGATGAAGTGTATCAAATTCTTTCTTCCTCTTTTTCCTTTTTTCACCCATTCTAATAGACATCAGATAGCTGTATATAATAGTTGTACGAAGTTTTTGCGGAATAATCGATTACGACACCCGTCAACGTTTAGTCTCCGTTAAAATAATCTTCTTCCATTTTTCACGTGTAAAAAAGCTCACTACCGTTCCGATGTCGTTGATAAATAATGAATCGTGCTGTCCCTTACGTTAACGTTCAGGTAATACGATGTATAGAAGCACGATTTTTTTTTTCTTTTTTTGCAGAAACAGCTATGTCGAGCCTGAGCTGTATATATATATATGTATGTATATATTTGTCGCGGCAGTCTAAAATACGAAGGTATTCGAGATTATTTTGGCGCAGTTTTTTGCTCCTTCGTCGTGGTTAGTTCGTTGGTAGAATACGTGAAGTTACGTAATATCATTAATCTATAGAGATCAATAATGCGCTGGGCGCATATCGTGTACAATGTTGTCAACGGTTACGTGGATTTGTCCGTCCTCGATATATTTCGCGAATCGGTTATCTTCTTCGGTCGAAGAAGATACGAATGAATAAAACAACAAAAATCTGTCACATCGTCTACGAATTGTCGAGTACACGGGTCAGTGATTGTTCTACGTGATTTCTCTCCAATGAAATGAACTAATCGAAATTTAAAAAACACGGCAAGCCTTCCTCCCTCTCTCAATACGTTAACGCGATAAACGATTCGAGTAAGCGCGTTCCCTTCCGAATCGAACAGTACAAATTCTTTAGGGACGACGTTGGCGTTAAAGACGCGCATAGTCCTCGAAACATATTGCAGCTTCTTCTCCACGGAGAGATCGTTCCCCCCGAGGAGGGGCAAAAGTTCGAGATGCGGCAGGCGAATTCGCGTCGGGTGTAACCGCGGCCCGACGCCGGAATAGAGGCAACGTAACTGGGAACTATGATACCAACCGCGCGTCGTTCAATATATAACGCATCCATCGCGTCCTGTGATATCGCTCACATATTGTATGCCACATAAATAGGGTCGAGTTGGTCCGCCAGGAAACCGTCGCGCAAGTGCATTCGTTGCTTCTCGCCACGCGAATTAATCGGTACCACGCCGGGGTCCACTACGACCACCACGCCGACGACCAGGTGATGCTCCTCGAGAACGGCGCTGGTTACCAGTGCCACGAGATCCAGAGCTTCGCTTTCGCTTCCATCGAGCTCCACCACCACTACTAAGAGGTTGGTCCACGTAAATACGGCACTGCGAATAGTGAAGATATTTTTGGTTTATAGTATAGTATTTATGGTACGTTGTAGACAAGCGTTCGTTGCGTTTTCATTCTGTATTTCGATTCACTCACCATTCTGCTATTTTCTTGTGACACCTCATTACGCTGTTCTCGATGTCGATCGGATGGTATCGCATACCCCTGAGTAAAATAGCTTCGTCGAGGGCGCCAACTACGAACACAGCGTCGTGCAGTTCTGCGTCACCGGGAACTAGGTCTGCCTCGGTCGAGGTGTCACCGGGAATGTCGCTGATGACCGACTGCTGAACGCTCTCGGTACGTCTCAAGAAACCGAGGTAGCCGGTTCTGGCGTAAACCTCATTCGTGTTCCCTGTCACGAGACGGGCGTTGAAGTGATCCGCGTAGTCGCTCTCGTCGCCGTATATCGTGAAGTAGCCGCTGGCATTGTGCGCCGATTGCACCCAAATCTCGCCCAAATGAGAGTCCCCGCATTGCCCCTTTGTCTCCGGATTTGCAATGATGACTTTCACCCCGGGGAGCAGCTTCCCCGACTCCATCAGGCACAAAGAGTGCGGGCTACCCCTTTCGACCAGAGACACTCGATCGTTGCGCAACGCGCGAAGGTCGACGTACACCGTAGAAGGTTCTGGACTGGATGCTCCCTGTTTTTCGTACGGAACGTTGTTTAGCACGAGGCGAGAGAAAACGCGAGAACAACTTGCGAAGGTAATACTCGTGATGCAAACCTGCAGGCAAATAGCCGTGTTTACTCGGCATCCGAAGGAGGTGGAAACGGCACGCGGACTCAGTCCCAGCGCGGAGAAGAGTTTGCTGAAGCTAGTTGTAAGGGCGATTCGCGGCCTCTCTTCGGCAACGACCACGCACGTTCTGACGCAAGCTAAACTGACGCCCCTCGCTTTCAGCGCGTGAACGGATGAACCGAGACCCTTCGTGCATAACTCCATCACGCCGTAAGAGCAAAACGTGTCCCGCACCCTGGACTGACTGACCGCCGACAGCCACAACGCTGGATTGGCCTCCACCTACAAAGAGCAACGATTACAAACTGTTCCATCGATTTTCGCCGCCCTCGGTCGAGTCGGCTAATGGAAACGAACCTCCGACGGCGGTATAAGTATGGAATGGTGACCGCTGTATATACTGCTCAGACACCACAGGGCGAATCCCAATCCGGAATAAGGGTCCAAGCACAAAGCGATGTGCCTGGATGGATACAGCTCGCAGGCGAGCTTCATGGCGCGACACAGAGACGTGACGGCCGCGTGTGACATTTTAATTCCCGCGAGCATGCCCGTCGTCGAGACACTGAAGTCCAAGTAAGCCAACATCTCTGCCGTGGGCGCCCGATACATAACGGGTAGCTTCTTCTTTGGCATGTCGTCCATATCGAGAATCGTTGGCCAACTTTTAAAGTCGACAACGTTGTTCGCCTCCTGCACGTTGAACATCAGACGCGACAGTTAATTACACTGGAGTGAAACCGATTTAACGCTTTAACCGCTCTCACAAATTCTCTGGGACTTTCATGGCGTTAATTTCGTTAAACAGCACGGGACGGGTTAAACAGCGTGACTCGATCGACGAGACACGCGAGAGTTCGGCAGTTAAAGAGTTCAGGGTGTCAGTTCGATTTGTTTAAGGGCATTGGAATTGTGACCTGTCGATGTACCTTTGTTTTCAGCAGTTTCAGGATATTTTGATTCGTGAGCACGAGCACAGACTTACTGACGTCCACGATCATGCGAACGGTTGGTAATGTGGTCTGGAGGTTTTGCGGATGGGGTGGCCTAATCGTGACCGGCACGGCCCCAACGTACAGGCAACCGTAAAACGCGCATATCAAGTCTGTACCGGGTGGAAATATTAATGCCACGTGGTCGCCGGTATTGATCCTTCCACGGTCCAACAACAGATTCCCGATTCGCTCGGCCTTCTTGTGCAACTGCGAGCAGGACAGGGACGTCGCCACTGCCCCCTTTGCGTTCAACGACGTGAAAATTACGTGGTCGGACGTGCTGACGGCTCGCCATCGTAGGATCTCCGAGATGAACTGATACTGGAAATTCAGTGCACGATAGGTAAACCACAAAGTGAGATTGGAGGGGAACATTGTCTTTCCCTCGAAAAGAAACAGAAAAGAAAATGTGAAAGAAATGTGTACCAGATGCAAACCTTTTTAGCATTGTCGCTGTCCTCGTCCAGGACTCCCATGTCCCGTCCTTGAGCCGAGGCCAGTCTATTACCCTGAACAATGTTGCCCACCATCACGCTGGCCGGTCCAACGTCTGCAACAGAATCCCCCGCTACACGCCCCCGCACCATTCCGTTAGTAAACCAACACAAACACTCAACTCAATAATGAGTAGCTCACACACTCTCCCCTGACTGAGGCCGCAAAATCAAAGGTATTCGGTTCGTGAACTGGCTCGTTTATTGTAGAAACGTGATTAAAGCGCGCGTCCTTTATAGGCGTGCACCAAGCATTCCCATGGACCGTGCATACTTGACGAACGAGATAATTCGGTGCACGTTCGGACAAAAACAAGAAAAGAAAAAAAAATGTACGACGGCGCAGCGTTGAAGAATCGAATAGGAAAGCGTTCGTGTAACACGGATCGATGCGATTGCTGTAAGGCACGCTGTTTTTCTACTTCACGCGACTGCTAAATTGGTCGTGTGTGTGCGTGCGTGGTGTGCGGAAGGACGACAAAAAGTATGTCACATCGCCAGAAACGATTTGCCTATGGGATCAGACGATCTACGGGGCGGTGTTCGGAGCTCAGCCAAAAGAAAGAAGGGCAAAATTACTAGAATAACGTGCTAAGCATTAAACGTGTCGGGTGGGTTATACAGTACATGATATGTAGCAAGAGACAGTTATATACTTTGTACATTTGTGCCAAGTTACCAAAGCCTACCGATGTACTTTGCAAGAAAGCGAACGTGTTACGCCCCATCCCCGTCAACGAGAATCTCCGAACGGAGCAAAGTCCGTGATCGCGAATGAATCGTGAACTGCTCATTCATTCTCCCATTAATCATACTCAAGTACATCCAAGCGAAATGATCCAACAAATTGGTAGACTCCTCGATGATATCGCTTCGTACATTTCGTATTTTGTGATCCGACGTTCAAGCTGCGAATGTTTCCCTTACCAATTTCGTGGGCCTTCGCTTAAATAATGATACAGGGAAAGTAAAAAAACGAGGTAATCTTACATTAACGTAAAAACAACAAAAGAATTGTGCGTGTGTATATACGTCTTTGTACTTGCTCACATTCATGTAATTCATTAGATAGTCCGTATTTCTAATCGACACCTGGTTCGGGGACAGTACTCACAGGTGAATGTGCAATCGCTTACCTGAATGGACCTCGCGTGGTTTCGGTAGATTGGTAACGCAAGTGTGCGGACAAAGGAGAACATTAGCCGGGTGCAGGGTACCCTCTAGGAAACGTCGCTTCGTTTCCGACAGATGAATTCCGCCCAGCGGTGTTTTCGGGAGGTAGTTTGGCGGAACTAGAGCAAGACAGTATATCCCTACGGCGTGAATGGAGTCCACCGCCTGGAGCACACGCGACATCCACTGGAAACTCTGGGGAAATGAAAATCGCGCATTAATCGTGCATTAATCTCGGGCCGTACATATAAATATCGATGAGGGGCTGTCTATTCAAATGTATCCGATTGTAGCAAAAGTTTCTTTCGCCTTCTCGCTAGATATACCACTGGAAACAATTTCGATAAGAGGTGCAATATTTCTGAACGATCCACGATACGTTCTTCTTCATCGTTCTCACGGATCCGTCCGGAAGCATCGTGATATCGCGTTTATAAATTTTTCTCATGGTGCTGCAAAGTACTGATGACTGACTCTTGTCTCCTATCGAGAGTTGAATTTTCGTACAACAAATAGAACTTTTTCGAGAAACAAATAAGCGATAATCAGAGGAGGCAAAGAATCGAGGCTGGTATATTCCAAATCTGATTCACAAGTCTTCCCCGCTTTTCCGTCTTTCGATGCACGCGGAACGACGCTGGGACCATCGATTCGAACGACACTGTACTATTGGAAAGCTAGGAAACTTGGAAAATTGGATCAGGTCAGCGTGTTTGACCAAACGTTGCCCGACAAAAGCGAGCGGTCGATCAGCGAAAGAAACTTTCAGGGACAACCCGATACATCACTGAAAACGTACCTCCTCCTCGCTGCAGTCGGGTCGCTGTTCGGCGACGACGCATATTCGTTCGTCTCTCAGAACGCGCACGCTGAACACCGCTATTCTACCGCGGTAAATGAACTTCATGGGCTCGACGGCCAGAACTGTGGCGATGATGTCGTCCGCGTTGTGCTTCCTTCCGGTGACCGTCATGAGGCCGTCGCGAGAACCGCAAACGAACACCAGACCACCGGGACCAAGGAATCCGAGCAAACCGGAACGAGTGTACTCCACGTCGCCGAGCGGGCTTCCGTCTGCTTGGAGCGGTGCAACTTTGAACGTGTTGTTCGTCAGTCCCTGCAGACCCCAGTACTGGTTCCTGGTGGACGAACTGTGCACACAGATCTCGCCCACTTCGTCCGTCTTGCATATGAACGGCTGCCCCTCCATTTTTATCACAACTACGATACCTGGCAGGTGGAAACGTTCGTGATATAAGCAGGGAAAGCTTTGACGGAAATACTCACGCGGCGTTGGACGGACACTTACTTCCAGGCATTACTTGACCGCAGTCCTGCAGCGTCAGAGAGGTGAGCGAATTTTCCTGATCGACCCTGACGACCCCGTAGCTCAGTCCGGACATGGACAGCACCCCTCGCCCGGTGGCGTTCACACCTGCACGCCCTGGTCTCCTGACCGACACGGTGAGAGCTTCGCTGGACGACGCGCAGGGGCAGACAGCGTCCGGTCTCAAGCCTTTGGATTGAAACACGGAGAGAAACTGGTCGCAGGAGGAAAGGGACCAGGGATTGGCACCGTCGGCTACCAGCAACAGCCTCAGCGAGGACAGAGAGATGTCTTTGTGGTCTTTCGTGGCCAGGAGGCCCCAGTGAAGGTCCCGCGACTTCACCACGGCCACGCTGGCACGGTGTTTCGTGATCATCTGCATCCAACTGGCCGGATTCACTTTCATCAGGGCGTACGGAATGAAAATGACGTGCATCCCGTTCAGAACGCTCGTGAGGGTGCTGTGCCACAGGCCAACCTCGCGTTTGAAGTCCAATACGCACACGGCATTTTCGCCTTCCGTGTAGCCGCACGCTTGCGTCAGAGCCCTGCAATGGGTCAGCATGGCCGATCTGGTCACGGTCACACCCATCACCGAACCGTCCTTGTCCGTCGTGTACTCTATGTAAGCCGGCGTGTCGTCGGTCAATCGCGGCGGCGGCAGCCAATCCTTCGGCGTTTTACCCAGATGCTCCGTGACGAACCAATGGAGCTTCGGCCAACCTTTGAAGGCGACCACCTCGCCGGCCGCGGTCTTCGGGAGGCCTTTCAGACAAGCTTCGCTGGTCAGTGCGACCTAGAAATCGTTATCGATAAATTCGCATCCTTCGTTCAAGATTACCAGCTGGCACGCGACTCGTTGGGTCAACGTTCGTTCGCGCCGTGATTTACCTGAATCCCGCAGCTACCCAAGAGGAAACCTATTTGCTGCGATCCGGCGTCCCTGCGGGTCAGAGGTACCTCGATCGGTACAGGCACGATGCCGGCTTGAAGGCAGCCGTAGAAAGCGCACATGAAGCTTATCGGGTCGTTGTTGGGATAAACCAGGGCGATTCGATCGCCCGGTTTCAGGCAGCAATCACCGCCCCGACTGAGCGCCTTGTTCAACAGCGTGTAGGCTATCTTATGGGAGCGGCTCAGAAGTTTTCCATACGTCAGCGTCACGCAGAGCTTGCCGTTCGGATCGAGAACGGTTGCCACAGGCGCTTTGTACGACGCCGAGCCGTACCTGACAGAAACATTATCGCGTGAAGCTTTTACCGTTTACCATGTTTTCATCCGGGGCACATCGTCGATCCAGCTGAAAACGTCCGTAATTCTCACCTCTGTATAGCTGCCTCGAGGGACCTGGGCAGACCTGCGGCCACCGACGATTGCTCGCCGACCGCGGAGGTCATGGAGCCGCCCTCCGGTTTCGGTGCGTTCGGGTCCTTCGGGTTCGCCGCGATCTCCAGCTCGATGTCGTCGTCCTCGTAGAACTCGGGCAACGGCCGCCGTTTCGGCCGTTTCAACGTGTTGAGCAGCTGCTGAATCTTCGCGGACACCTTCCAGCGGCCGGTCGTCCCGGTGTTGTTCTGATCCTCGACGACGTGGTAACGATTCACCCGATCGGCGCCCGGTCGTCTGGTCGACTGCTGGGCTGCCGGTGTGTTGCTGGTGTGCGTCACGTCCGGTGGCTGGATGTTGCAGTAGGCATGGGGCGTGTATTCCGCGATGTCGGTGATGTCAGCACCAGGTGGCCTCCTGGCCGGCGGTCTAGGAGGCGGTGGCGTGTCCCGGGCGGAACCTGTGCTGCTGGTGTCCGACAGTCCCGTGCCTAAAAGTCCCGCGTGGATCACTGCGAGGAGTTCGATCGGCTCTCTCTCCGTCTCTCACGCGGGGCACACACACACACACACACACACACACACATATATACACACACAGATTCTCTCTCGATGGCGCTACGCAAGCCACGCTACGAAGCAACTGTGCCGTCTCGAGGTGAACGACGGGAATCTCGACAAGAGATTCGCATTAACCGTACGGAATCCGTAAACGGCTGACGCTGAATGGAGAAGCCGCGTAACCAGTTCCATCATTTGCCGAGCGCAAATAGATAACCGATCGAACCGGCCAGGCGAACGAACTCGGATGATTTATCGCGGGTGCCGCGCGGTGTACGCAGGGAGGAACAATGTGATTGTTGGTATATACCCGTTGGACCACCGGCGCCGGGGCTCTCCTCGGTGACCACGCTGTCCTCGTCGCTGCTCGACTCGCCGCTGTCGCGGCGCTCACGGTCGGGACTCCTGGCCATCACGGAGGTTCTCTTCGATGGCATCGGCAACGACGGCTTCGGGCGGCCCTGCATCGCCGCCAGGGCTTGTTGCACCGCCTCCTGGCGCACCTCTGTGCATTCAGAGTCGAACGATCATCAACTAAACAACCCTTCGAATCTTTTGGATATATCGAGACTGTTAACGGCGCTACAGAAAGGGACACGCGAAAAGTTTGCCGCTGTTGCTCGGCCGTTGGTATCGGGCATTGGAGCGCGTCGCGTTTCTCGAGTCACGCGTACCCCGGCATAGACACTTCATTTATCCCGCGGCCCACGGAAATTCTGCGGATCGTTCGAAGGAATTAGGCGGATCTTCGGTTCGCGTTTCGAGGCTCGCGCGCCTCTCCACCCCCGGGGGGTGGTTTATAACGAATTTTTTTCGTGACGCCGGCGTGTCGAATTGTTTTACCGACGAATTACCGTCGCACAGTGGGGCATTCGGACCGAAGAACCGGAGAGAAGTGAATTTCGCGAAAGTTTCGCGAAGGACAACAATTTTCGTTGTCCGAGATGGTTAAATATGCGAGGAACGACGCATCGATTTTTGTTTATCTCATTTGCGAGCTCGGGGAGCAGCATTTTTCGTCGAACGTCGGCAGATTCGATGGCACGCGTTTCTTTCTTAGGCATTCTACGAAACGTCGTTGCTTATTCGCGATTTATGAATCTTTTAAGGAACTTGTGTAAATTCTGCCGTTATGGACGCTTTTAAGGTAGATGTGTACTGCACTTTCCGACAGATTTTACACTGTAGCGCATATATTTATGTGGTTATTAATGTTTGAAAATAATCAATATTTCAGTACTTTTCTTTACGGTTACAAGATTTCATTAACGATTTTGTTATAGTATCTAACGTCATTAGAAGCTCGTTCTGGTGTCATTGCATTCGATAAAGGTCTGTGATAACGATGCAACAAAAATTGCTTCCGGTTTCGTCCGGTTTCACGTTTTATAGTCAATTTATGTTATATGTATAGGGTAACTGTTTGGTCGCAAGAACCGATTACATTGACGGCCCAAACTTTTTATTATCGTGGTTTCCTGAACTTGTCATAAAACAGCTCCCAAAAAGTAAAAATTACTGTACTGGCATTTAAGACGTTAATGTTGCGCTGCATTTAGCCTAAATAGGGTCGCCTGAGAGTACGCACCAAATTGACCAAATCTACTATTGACCCTATTTTTCAAGGGGTTCGAACAGTCTTAAAAAAAAAATGTTTTAAATAAAAAGTAAATAGTATTCAGACATCTACGAACTTCAATTACTTTTTTTATAAAAAATTAAGTTATAACGTTATAAAATAATGTTAAAAATTTATATTCAATTTAATAACATTGCAGCTGACGTTAAGACGATTTCAATGACCTACGAAATTATAACATCGAGCCTACAAACAACGCTACAATATTTCTGTCCGGTTTTTCGTTCCAAATACCCCACTGTGCGTCGCCCCGAGTGCGCGAACTCTGACGTGCAACTCGCGCGAGTGCAACGCTTCGCGTACACGAACCGCCGTCCCGATTTCGCGCGATGTCGCGATAACGATACAAATGTCTCTATCACTCTTTGCCCGTTGGTCCGCATTCCGATCGACCTTGCGTCGCCTACGTACCGGGGCGACCATCGTATTAGAACCCGCGCGAAGTATCGTATCCCCGACGATGAATGTCGAAGCAACGAGTGAACGCGAGTCGACGCAGGTCGTTTGGACAAGCACGAGCAACTCATTTGAAAGATATGCAACACCCGCGTCGTTGGTCCAGATCGTTAGAACGCGTTTGAAATGGTTTACTCGCGCGACGTCCGTTCGCTGAATTTTCGAGCGCCACTGTACCTTCGCGTAAACCTCGCCGCGAATGGTTTGAAACGTTTCGCATCTTAATCGACCCCGAGAGGACCGGTTGTCGAGGGCTCTTAACCCTTTCGCCGCGAAAGACGCATAGATTGCGTCGCGAAACGCTCGAAAAATGTTATGCAAACGTTCCGTGCCACGGTGCATCGTCGTTTCAACTGGCCATCCGAGTTAAACCTTAACGCTAAACCTACCGACACTTCTCGCGTATCTGTTCTCTGTCGCGTTCGAGCAAAACCACCGGTATTTGGAAAAAAAAAGTCACTGTTTTCGTGATTGAACGTGGACAACGGTCGATTTGTTCGCAGAACGAATTAACGAGCGAACAGCTTTCGTAAAACAACTATTTCTCATTTGTTGCCACTCATTTGTTATACACGCTATGCGCCAGGTATTCGAATCCCCAGGTGCCCCAGCTCCTAAACGCGTACCTTTCACACCGGGCAATCGTTCTAAACGATCGCGCGGCGTTTTCAATCCTTCGATACAAAATTGTCTACGTAAAATGTCCCGACCGTACACGTATAAAAGCGCAAACGCCGTACTTCCTCGTATTCAAAATAGACCGGCCGCGGTACGTAGGACAGGCTGCACAAATTTCTCAGAAGCAACGAACTTTCGACTCAGATTCAGATATAAGCTTAGAATAGACGAACATTACATTTAGTTTAGACGTTAAGACTGATTAATACAACATAAACAAAGGTATTACATTGTACATAAAGGGTTGCTACCCGTTAAACAGAACAAATAAATAAACTAAAACGAGAAGCAAACGCTGATAGACACGTTGCGCGCATACTCTAACAAAATCCGCGAAGTTCCACAGCGACGCGATAACGCTCGAATACGCGAAAGTCGCGTCGAGGTTTCGAGAACGGTCAACCCGACCGATGGCGGTAGGTTCAGTGTCAAGGCGATCGATCGGGCCATCCAAAAGCTTGATACCAATGAAATCTCTGCACCGCGTTCCGCACACCGTGGACACTCTCCGGCGAAACGGTCGATTCGCCCGTCCGCTCGACGCCCATTCGCGTTCCTTCGTACGAGCAGCGACCTATGTTCCGCGAGCTGTGCCCCGTCGTCCTCTTCGAGCTGTAACGGTGCAGCGGCGGCTGGCGAGATCGCTCGCCGCGCCGACCGAGCTTCGCTCTGCCCCTGGATAAATGAAGTTTCTACGCGGAGGTGTCCGGCCGCCGAAGAACCGTTCGTTTTTCGTTCCGTTCCGACGAGCACCGTCGAGAGAGACCAGCTTCGACCCCGCGAGCATATTCGAAAAGCTCGTTCGACCTCGACGGACGCGCGTTAACGGCATCCGCGCGAAATTTCCGCCCCGCGGGTTCGCGGTGCTCGCGCGATAATACTCTGGTGTCTGGCGACTACTCGTCCCGCGACTCGCTCGAGATTGACCGTACCTACGCGCTCGCGCACGCTCGCGTACGGACGCAGGAAACGCTTTATCAGCGGCGAGAACGCTCGCGCCGAAAGCGCATTCCTTGCGGCCGCGAGCCGTGCTTCCGTGTGCCGAGCTAATCGAGCTTGATGCGGCGCAATTATACGCTCGCGAGCGACGATTTTCGAGCGTGTCCACTTGTAGCGCGTTCGAAGGATTCGGAGGTTCGCCGGGTTTAAACAGTTTCGCGTCGCGACGCGCCTTCGATCAACTGGGCAGATCAAGGGAGGTGTGTAATGTCTCGATTAGTGTAACTCGCTCGGGACGGAATGTGAACACTAATCGTGCGCAGGACGCGTCTCTCTAGCGATGAGTTTGATGTGGCAGCCGATATACGGGGCAGCGTTTCAGGAATAAAGCAAGTTTAAATACCCGTGCACGCGAGGCAATATTAACGCGATCAGAATTTAAGATTAAACTTGTTCAATTTTGGTTAGTTTTAAATGAAATTTTACCAAAGCGTTCGTTGCAAGATCCTGATTGAAATGATACCAAGCACGATACGATTTGGACAATTTTTACTTATCACGGTATTAATAATTTTATTCTCCGTTATTATTGTTTTCAACAACTGCAGTTGTCATCGGAAAAAAATGATAAAGTGGAATAAAATTATAAATACCACGATAAGTAAAAATGATCGAAATCATATCGTGTTTGGTGTCATTTTAATCAGGATATTGCAACGAACACTTTGGTAAAATTTCATTTAAAACGGACCAAAAACGAACAAGTTTTAATTTTTAATCTCGCCTGCATCAGTGTTGGCTCTCACCGACATTCGATCTGGGTTCACATTAAATCCTCGGCGCTTCACGCTTCGCTGGTTTCGGCAGGGGCCGCCCCAAGTAGCGGGGATAGAAATGAACACTAATCGTAGACACAATTTTGAACACTAATCGAGGCATTACTGTATTATCGGGAACGCGTGAGCGGTGTTTCGCCGGGCGATAGATTAGGACGCGGCGCCGCGCGTTTCCGGGAAACGGCAGCGCAGGGTTTTATTGATCGAAAGCCTGTCGCGTCCAGTTTCTACGGTTCCCTGGATTAACCCTTGCGACGACGGCCCCGTTGCTAATTCTTCCGTGAAATTTGAACATCTTCGGGCGAGGCGAGAGGCGAGACGCGTGATGCGATGCCGCGCGCAACCTGACAAGCAGCCTGCCGCCCTGGCTAAACAGAACCGGGGAACTTTATTCCTCTGCGAGCACGTTGTTCCGTTTCTTCGCTCGATCGTTCGCAAAACGCAGCCCGCGACGAGACGTAGATCGAAACGCGAGCGATCCGGCGTTACTCCGCGGCAGAGAAAAAGGGGGACATCGGTGCGACGGTATTTACGAACACGCGAAAAGCGGATGGACGTCGAGCAGAGGTGGAAGTGACGCGCGTTCGAATCGAATGACAAAAAATGGGGATAGGTTCATTGATCGTACGCGGCCTGCGCTTTGAATAAATAAACGTTCGTGGGCCTATGCACCTACGCGCCTTAGAACCGCCGTCGCGCGAGGGTTAAGGGCCCGTTAACGATTCTTCGGTCGCCCTGGACCGTTTCATCGTCCAGCTCTGATGTACTCACCGGAATGATAGCGGCTCTCATTGCGCGTGAGTCTGCGATTGCCGCGTCTCGCGGCCGCCGAGTTCGAATTCCCGGTGTTTCCGGTGGAGCCGCCAGATCCCGGGGGACTGGCGATCCCGCCAGGTACTAGCCGACCTCCTGCATGCAACACAACAACAACAACACCACATAGACAAAGAAAGGAGATCTATCGGGACACGACAGGGGAGCTAGCACGTGTCGTCTCTTCCGTGGAGCGGGCGAGCCCGAGAGGTGCATTCTTTTGCATTACCAGGCTGGATGCACCGGCGCGAGACGAATTGACGCTTCGACTACGTTCGAGTTACCTCGAGATGCATCCCTTTCCGCGATAAGAACGATCAGATTGAAGATGCATCGCGTAACGAGTCTGCGATCAACACTTGCAGAACGCAGCTAATCGACTATCGGCTAATTCGTTGCGTCCGTTTCGGCGCTCGTATAGTTTCAACCCTTTGCACGCCGTATTATTTTACCACTAATTGTCCAGTATTTTAAGATTTTAACCGAGTTCGAGGGTGACTCGTAATGGGAGCGCAAAGGGTTAATGTTAGTACCTATACGTTTCTTATTAATCCACGCTCGATTCGTCTCGGGCTTCGCTCGATCGCAGCACTCGGTCTAAGGGCTACACATGGTTTCGTACATGGTTTGAACATGGTTTGAACATGGTTCGTACAGGAGGACTGGAACGGGGTTGAAGAGAATCGCTATTCGGGCAGGGTCTAAACTGCGCCGTCGACGATCGGTCGTTCCACCTTCGGAAGCTGCGACGACGATTTCACTTTTATCGATTGTTCGCAGCTCTGCAGTGGCGCAGAGAGGTCGGAAGAGGAGGTGGGCCGTGACGCGACTCGATCTCGACGACGGGGACGAGCTTCCATTGCGACCTGAACTCCGTGCGCAGAGCTTTTAAAGGGGCACCAAACGCAACGCGAGACTCGTCGCCGCCACGCGTGTTTCACGATTCTATTATCAACGGATTACTGCCCTTTTCATTTCTCACCTGTATTAACCCTTATTAAATGTACACGTCGTTCGCGCGGCCGCGCAGCGTCGCAAATATTTAGCTATTCGCGGACGCCGTGTGGAAACGATAAATTCCATGACGGATCGGATTAGCGAAGCGACAAACGCGCCACGGTAAAGAAAAATTCAGACCGCGTGTACGTACGTCTCTCGCAGTCGAAGGGTTAATTGCTCTAACTCGTCTGTATAATCGTCGACGGACCGACGAAACGACTAGCCTGTCGATCGAATTACTTGTCAACCGTTGTCAATGACTTCGTTCCTCTTTCTTCCCGGTTTGTTCGTCGAACGAATTGATTCAATGCCGCGTCGACGTAGCCGCTGCTCCTCGACACGAAAAAACGTCTGCGTCGCGAAGAAATTTCAGGCGATCCCGTGGATTCGTCTCGCGCGACTTGTCGAGCACGTCCAAAGGGAACGCGACGAACGGTTCCGTTTCTCGCGATCGGTTCGCCGTCGTTCGAATAAATAATTACGCCCTTAGACACCCCGTTCTGTTTCAAGGGGGAACGTGTTCATCCGCCGCAGGAGCGGTCGCTCGTCGCGGCGGCTCGTAGTCGGGAGAGGCTTAACGAGCCGCAACTTTTTCTCCGTAATTGACACCGGCGTCTAGACGCTCTCGGATACGAGTCGAAGCGCGTCGTCGTTCCTCGACGCGTGCCGGCTTGGCGAGAATCGTTAACACATTGGGGTGAAAACGGAAGGGAGTAGAAAGAAGAGCGAGGAAAAAACAGGCAAATGTAAGACAAGCGTCGCAAGACGTCTTTGGGCATACGTTATCGGGGATCGTCGACGTTATCGTACGTTTCGATTGGCACGCGAGAAAAACGATGAACCGACGTGGAAGAGTCGCGGTGGTCGAGTGCGTCGAGCCGCAAGAATGCCGAACGGTGGGCTGCGATCTCGAGCCACCCGAAGGTGGAACAACCGGTCCCGGCCATGTCGAATTACAAAGGTATCTAAGGCGTAAGAGCGTCTCTGCTCGAATTGGTACGCGCGTGGGGTTACAAGCAAGCGGGCTACGTCGAGGAAAGAAAGAGAACAACGATGACCCCTTCGAGCACTGCGCGTCGTCGAATTGTTTCGGTGCGCTCTCTCTTTAAACTACGAAATCGAGCCGCTCGACGGCGAAACGAGTTTCAAAGCAATCGTTGATTTCAACGAGGAAACAATTGACAATTGGAATCTCGCGCGGTTCGCCGTCGAACCTAGTCCGTTAACCGAATTATTTCCTTCTATTCGACGCGTTTGCACGCGTGCTTTACAAGCCTGGCGTAAAGAATATCGAGCTAGTAAAGGTTTAACGCGTCGAACTAGAATTTCCGTACCGTGCATGGAACGCGAATGGGTTGAGTCGAAGTTGAGTCGAGCGCACGTCTGTCGCCGCTACCGATAACAACGATTTGCTTCAAAGATACGCCGCGATTGAATACGGCGGAATCGCGATACGCGAAACGACGACGGCTCCATCTAGGATCCGACGCGACGACCCCCTGCGACGCGCCGTCGCGGAGTCGCGAGGGGCCCGTGGATCGCAAGGAATCACCGACGGAACAGGAGCGAACGCGTGCAATCGACAACGAGTAGACACGGCGGCAACGTAACGGAGGAGATCGAACGAGTTCCGTTCCGATCGACGAAGCCGCAATCAACTGGTCACTGTACATGATATCTACGTGCGTGGATAAGAATCTAAACCGTGCAAACTTGCAAACAAGGACGGTCAGTGAACGAGGTGCGAAACGACACCCGATTCGCCGGAGGAAAAACAGTTCTACGCTATTTACACGCGTCGGACGCACGATGCCCGTTACGCTAATTCGATTGCAGTGCGTGGTATCGTGCGCGCGATTCACTCGATGGAGATCTGACTTCCGGGCGGCGAGAAACGCTTTCTTCCGTTCGCCTCCCCAAACTGCACGAAGGAAGCAGCTAATTCAATCGCGCCTTCGACGAGGCGGTGAGTTCTCCCCGTTGATTCCGGTGATTCGACACGGCAAGGTGGAAACAAAATTTCGTCGACGAGTCGTCGAAGCGCGAAGCCCAGGGGCCCCGTCGCTTAATTAAGACGAGGACCAACGGCGTAGCAATTATACGACGAGTGCGCGACAGGCTGTCGGCTATTCACGGGTACCCGTCTGACGCTTGCGTTCCTCATAAATTTTTTTTTTCCCCCCCGCGTACAAAGACAACCCTTTGGGGAATGTCGCGATTCTCGTGCGTCGACGAACCCTTCTTTCCTCCCTTCTTCGCGGAACCCGACAATGCCCCGCTTTACCCTGCCTCCTCCGCGGATATTTATTATCAAAAGGGTTCGGCGTCGCGTCGACCAGCGACGCAAGAACGGGTAACGCGACCGACGAGCAACGTTGAATTGACCCCGGAAGTCAGATTTCTACAATGTCAGTGCTACAATGTTTCTACCTCTTTCGTTAAATGCGGTTTGATTAAACGACGCGAACGATGCAACAAACGGGAAGGAAAGCGACGAACGGTGGCTTCGTTGCTCACGCTGGTGAGATACGAAAGGAAAGACGGAACGAGACAAAACGAAACGTGGGAAAAACAGAAACCACAATGGACAGTCAAAAATGCACACTGGTATCGGTGAAATTAGCAACAACGTCTAACGTGGCGTCTAACGTGAAACGATGTTTCCTACCGAAACGACAATCCACACAGGTCTAAACAAACGGACGTACTTCTAAAACGGCCAATGCTGATTCGACGTGGCGCAACGCGCGTGCGCCCGTCACGAATTCAGGAGCTAAACGTCTAATTCTCTAGGCGTGATACGAGGATGGTACAAGAAAGAGAAAGAAAGAAAGGTGTAACGTTGAGTCGTGCAATGCGTCGCGCTACCTGAATGATAGCGCTTCTCGTTGTGCGTGACACGGCGCTGCGTGCGGCGTGCACGTGGTTGCGGTCGGCCACCGACACCGACGCCGACGACGACACCGCCACCACCGCTTCCATAACCCGTTCTCTCGACCCCTGCGATACCGAGGACGCCGACACCTCCATCCTTTCCAGCCCCTGTGTGCCATACACGTGCATATGCAAAAGCCACCCTCCAGACGCTCTTCCCGTTCCGATTCTCAAACAGGGGGAGCAAACACGCCGGCTCGTTTCTTTTTTCCAACCGTTGCGACCGCCCCAGTCCGTCCAGACTTTTCGCAACCCCTTGGTACAACGCCGGTTGTGCGCGTATACACGCGCGAACGTGGCGCGACTTGTTCGAGCGGATTTAATCGTTAAAAATAACTCGCCGCCACCGTCTATCAGAAAATCACGATTTTTTCTTCTTCTTGTGTTTTTTTTTTTTACAACGCCGTCGAACGCGTTTCGAAGTTTACGCTTACGGTCACGATTTCCTCGATTATTACCCGTCTCTATTGGAACACCGCTGGCCGGACCCAGTGGGCGAGTCACGCGCCGCGGAATTTAACAACGTCGAGGGGAACGCTGCAAAATCGTCAACGAATCTTTCCTCGCCGCGTACGCGCGATTTTATTTCATTTTCGTATCGACGAAGTCCAGCCCGTCGACGAGCTGTCGCCCGCGAGGAATGGAAACCGTCTCATTCGAGCTTTCGTTGCTCGCTGCCGGCGATCGTCGAGTAACCTGGATACCGAACAGCCCGATTGTTCGAGAGGAATTTGTCCGGCCACGCGTTTCGTTCGCGAGGTTTCCCATTTCGCGGGGAGGTATACAGGGAGAGATCCGTGAACCCTCGACCCCGGTCGCCATTGTCGGAAGGCATACGAGAATGGCAACGACACGTTGTCGCAACCGACGCAGCGACGGGGACAATGGCACGGCGGGATAATCGCTGGTAACACGTGACGCGTCCCGTGACAGAAGCTGTCTTTTGTTCGGAGTCGCGGGTCCCCTGGACGGTCCAGAATCGAAACCGATGACAAATAGCCGGGCGGAGTGGCCACGGAGGCAAAGGATACGAGGATACCTGTTTCCAGATACCTGAATTTCGGAACGAGTTCTGTCCACCGCATACCAGGTGATACGTTAACGCGGTCCCGTTCACGGCTGTTTCGGACCGCGAGTCGAGCAACGTCACGGAATGCGATCGTTTTCAAACGAACGAACGAATCTCCGTTGGCCTGGATCTTTTCAATTTTCGAAAAGCCGATATCGAAATTGAGAGCAGTCGATTGTCTGCACGGCATACGCCGTATATTTCGTCGAGAGATAAATGAAGGAGGACGAACGTCGAACGCCAGTTCACGGCGGTGTATTTTCCGCAGGAATTTCAAGAAGAGAAAACGGACGCGGCGAAACAACGGAAGCCCGCATCCGCATCGACGATAAAAAAAGAAATTAACCGTTCTCCATCGAAAGCTAATCGAACTCGACGCCGTTGGCGAGGTCTCGACTTTCGACTCTTCGTCAGCGACGCGTCGATGCTACACCGTCGACCGATAAGAACGTGCGCCCGGGCACAAAACGTCCGCTCGATAATCGATCTGCTTTCGCTCGTTAAGAACGATACGCGGCGCTCGAATGAGACGTTAACGAGGAGCTGCAACGCGAGAGGAACGCACCAGTCCTCGTCCGGGGTTCACCGTCGGCACAATGAAACGGCCACGGTTCGAAGATTCGCGATAAAATAGAATACGGTGCCTGCCTACGGGCAGCGGTGTGCATCGTCGAGATCTTGATCGAGTTGAAAAGGAAGAAGAAAAAGGGAAAAGAGAAACGCCCAGGTGGCTTACGCCCGACGAGTTTCCGCGCGACGGTGAACCTTTTTGAAAAAACGCGTTGGAAAATCGTGAATCGAACGCGACCGCGGGGGGGGGGGGGGCAGCGAGAAAAATCGTCTTTCCTTCTGGTCGTGCTGGCGACAATGGCAGATGCGCATCGCGTATAACGAGCGGGATAACGCGGAAGTCGCTCTTCCGCATGCAGGTACAGTTAAACGGTATTTACTGTGTGCGCGCCGTACGTACAGTTGCGACCGATCGCAGCGGTTCGACCGATCGCAGCTGCGGCAAAAGGCGGCCGCGTGTTCGTGCACGTGAGTCGAGCTTCGACGACGCGCACCTTCCACGCTCGACGGAGAGAAACGTCGAAGTTCCAACTCGGCGTCGAGCTCTCCGTCTCGATAGTTTACTCGACTGCCCGGCGAACGAAGGTGGATTCGTGGATCCGCGCGGAGCCGCGCCGGAACACGTCTGCGATCGACGGAACGCCTCCGACGCCTTCGCGTTTCGTAAAAACCGAGGCGACAGATTTTTATAGTGGGGGGGGATCTCGCGTGTCCGGACACTTTTGCGTCGAGACGGGCGCAAGAACGTGCCACCAGGCCAAGGTGATTTCGTTATTCAAAAAAAAAACACAAAAAAAAAGGAAGAAAGAAAGAAAGAAGAAAATGTAGGAGGCCTCGAACGACCCGATGCTAAATTCGTTCCTCGGTTGCGAAACGCGACTATGGCGAGAGAGACAGACAGACAGAGAGAGAGAGAGAGAGAGAGAGAGAGAGGGGTAGAGAGAGAGAGAGAGGGGGGTAGATAGATAGATAGATAGATAGATAGATAGAGAGAGAGAGAGAGAGGGGGGGGGGTAGATAGATAGAGAGATAGATAGATAGATAGAGAGAGAGAGAGAGGTAGATAGATAGATAGATAGATAGATAGATAGAGAGAGAGAGAGAGAGAGAGAGAGAGAGAGAGAGAGAGAGAGAGAGAGAGAGAGAGAGAGAGAGAGAGAGAGAGAGAGAGAGAGAGAGAGAGAGAGAGAGAGAGAGAGAGAGAGAGAGAGAGAGAGAGAGAGAGCGGCGCGGTCGTTAAATCGACGGAAAAATCATTGACACGGCCGTTCGTTCGGCGGGTACCGGGAGCCCCGATTGCGCGATATACCGCGTTGCGCAAGTGTGGAAAACCGGCGGAAGGTGACGGATGGAAAACGGTGGCCCGAACGAGGAATACGTGACCGTGTCCGCACCGTTCCTCCTTGTATTCCCATTACGATTGCATCTGCCGGCATTGTGCGTGCGGAAGGCAGCGCCCGTATGTCTTGAGAATCGGAACGCGATTAATATTACAAACGGTCAGACAGAGAGATAGAGAGAGAGAGAGAGAGAGAGAGAGACCGGTTGCGTCTGGATGTGGCGCAATGGACGCGCGGGAGATTATCGGATGACGACGGGCCACGAGGACGAGAAGCTTTCGACGAACGGGAGGAACGGGGCACGCGATAGGAACTACCGATAGCTTTCGCTGTTAACAATTTATATTATCGCCAGTTTTGCCCGGGGCGCGTGCGTCTCGCGGTGTTCCTTCGCAGCGATCCCCGGAACAACGCGGGGGGTTAGGGACAGCGACCGACGGGGTAGTTCTGGAGTCCAACCCCTGGATGAATAACAGAAACCGAAGCACGCGCGGACGTTCGTAGTTTGCCGACGCGTGCGTGGGTAGAAATCGCGGTACGGCCTGGCAAGAGGCGATAAGTATGCAAAATACGATCAGTTGGAGATGTAGAATAGAATCTTTTTTCATTTGAGACTCCGTTTTGGAAAGAGTTCGTTCTATGAATCCCGATCGAGCTTCTACTCAATGGATTTCGATGTGCTAGGTCTGTATCCATGTGAATATCCTCGTATCAGTCTTTTCGTTACTCTTGCTTTAGCTTTAGGTTCCATCGAACAATTAGTCGAGCTGAGACTTGGCCGAGTGTTCGCGTACCGAGTAGATTTTTAGAGTCACCTGTCTCGAAAACGGAGCCACTTATGGGACAGTGTTATGCGAAAATGTTTTCTTCATTTTCTACGTGGAATCTCTCCGTGGCCTTCTTCCGTAACCGAACGTTAAACGGAGGAGAGGAATGCTGAGAGATCGCTCGTGACGGTTCGACGAATGATCAAGGTGTCTTCTCATTTCCGCCATGATCTTTCTATGGCGCCTTGCACCTTTTGCCGGCGACGTCAAACGATTGTCTCTAACGCGAACGGAAAATTAGACCAAGCTACGCGGCAAGAAACATTTACTAAGGGGGGAAGAGAATCGAACGGCGTCTGGAGACGAGCCGATAAATCGCTGCGTTACTCCCCCAGGTTGGGAAATATAGGGCGTACATTCGCGGGTGAAACTGACGCGAGAAACAATCGACCCCGTTGCGATTCGGTCGCGAGCTTCTCGTCCGGGCGCGGATCGTTCGCGGTAAGGACGAAACGTTAACGAGCATGAACCCGCACGCTAAGTCTGCTTGCGAGCAAAAGAAACGTTTCGACTCACCCAGCTGCTTCGAGGCATACTGCTGAAGTAGACGTGTCCGTTTCTTCTCGTATCCTTTTTGCGTAATGTCCCCTGTAAAAACAGACAGCAACGATGAATATTGGTTAACGGGCGGGGCAAAAAAGAGAAAAAAACAAATCAGACAGAGAAAAACAGTGGACAGTTGCGTACGAGCGAAACCGATCGACGATCGGGCATGGGACAAGAGCGCAATCGACGGGACAACGATGCGCCGATTCCGATTTCAGTGCTCGCCGATCGAACGATGCAGAAACGGCACGCGATCGATCTCGCGTTCTCGTGTAATAGGCAAATAAGAGGATCGAGGTCTATCCCTCGAACGAGTGGCTAAATAAGAGAGACGAATTTCTCAACGCTCGCCGCGTCGCGGATCGATTTCCATCGACACCGAAAAAGGACGTCTCCGTCGAGCCGGTGCGGGGCAATTTCTGCGTGTCACGAGAGACCCGTGGAATTTCGAGGACGGTCGGTGAACGTGCCCAGCTGCCCGTTGAAACGGCAGAAATTGCCTCGACGATTCGCGGGGACAAGCCGCAGGTGGACACACCTGGCCGAAAGTGACCTCGCCGAACGGGACCAATGAAATTTACCGAGAAAATAGGAATTCGAATACGCAAATATCCCAGGCCTGTCTCGAAAATAACGCGTGCGGATTCTCGGTACGCGGTTCAATCGTGCAGGCTTGAACGACGCTGCAGTTAATTGAAATCGAATCGAATCGGATCGAGAAGAACAGCAGCGAGTACTGTGCGTATCAGTACTGCGTTTTTTTTAGCGCAACTTTACGTGTACTTCTGTATTTTGTCGACGCGATGCGTTTATAGAAACTTCTCTCTACGCCTTTCGAGAAGTATCCTGTCGTCAGTTTGAAGTGAGTTTCAACGAAATCCATTTTCGGCATTGCATGCTGCATGAGTTTAAAAATTGCCATACGGTTGAAGATACCGTAGAAACGATTTGAGGCGTGCATGGAGAAAATGGTTTAAGCGTGAGAAAGTGTCGAAGGCAAATTTCGAACTTTCCGACAAACAAAAAACTGGTCGACCACTGAAGTCTCGCGAAAATGAAATCGACGGATAGATCGAGAAACGGAACGAGGTCACTGAAAATTCTGACCGACACACGTCGACGACCAAACATGAACGCGAGTATTCGCATTTCATTGTTAAAGCTGGCATCAGAAATGCCTAATCCTTTCTATTCGCAAATACAAATCGTTGATCACAGTGTTTGTTCGATATTTGCGACGGAACGCTGTTCCCAGCCGCGACGACCAATCGCGCACGAAAGGGATCGTTCGACCGGTTCGCATCGTCCGCGAAATTCCAGGCGAGAGAGGGTACCCGCGCGTCGAACTTCTGCGTCGAAACGAGCTTGCCCACGTGTTCAGCGCGACGCGAAATGTGTCGTCACGCCGCGTAACTCGAGAAAATGCCTCCGAATCGATCGACTAACGGCCGAGACGCGATCTTTCCAGGCGCGAGCACCGGCATAAAGCGAAACTAGGCCGCCGCGGCATTATCGTTGAATTGATTTCGCCTATACCGAGTGTCCCCCATCGAACAGGGCTCGACGAAATTTCCACGCGTGTTGCCCGCAGCGCGTTCGCGACCGTTCGATTCGAGCGAGCCGATCCGTTTCTCCGAGGCAGTCGCATTGTCAATTCCGCTTCAATCGCGGAACTCTCCCCCTTTTACGAGCTCGCAGAAATAGTCGGCGGGGTAACAGCGTGGCATTCGACGCGACACGTTCCCCGTCACTGGGAGAAGGGAAATCCGCGAACAATAACCCAGACCGATATCGCGACGCGAATCAATCGTACGGAGGTTTTATTCAACTTCAACGGCAGCAACGATACAGGCACCGACCTTTCGATACCAGCGCAATCTCTCTCGTCGGAACGACGGTTCACCTGGCGGACGATACACCCGGTTGGAAAAGAACGAGGAAGTCGCATCCCTAATGGAAGCGGCGTCTTCATACAGAGTGACCAGCAACGGACCACGGACGCGTATCACCGCGGACTATCCGACCGCCGGTTAAAATCATTATCGGTACGCGGATCGACCGGTCCTTCGGGCGAAGCGAGTACTGCTCGTGGTACCTATGCACGCGTGCACCCCGAGGGGAATTACTGCACGCTCGAGTTACGGTCGGCGCGTGGCTGAAGAATTTCTCCGCCGGTGATGCGCCCGTTAAACACGCGCGACAGCTCAACCCGCGGGCTGGGAACGTCGACATCGACGTGGCACGATGAATCGCGATCGACGTCGGTCGCGATAACGTTGACTTTCACGTGCACTCGCGACGATCCCAACCAATTTAGCCTGTCGGTCGACCGTTGCTCGGTTTTCGCCTTGGCGATGGTCGAATTCGCGACGGCTGCTTCTCGGTGCGCTTAGAAGCGCTTGGCAAAAGGGCGCAGAAATCGACGGGCACCGAGATGCGGGATAACAATGGCGCGACGGCGAGAAGAATTCGGGTGGCGGGGCAAAAAATGGATCGGGCGTCGACAAAGGCCATTGCGTCCGAGACGCGAAGAAAGAGAACGAATACGGGAGGTGATCGATCGAGACGCGCGTGCACAGCTTCGAATCGAGTTCGGTCGAGGCAAAAAAACCGCTGCGAAACCAGACCGGGCGAGCGTGTTACGTAATTAACGTCGATCGCGTGGAATCGCAGACGAAACGGCGACACGCGTGGATTCGTGATCGATCGGCGGGTAACGTCCGATGTCGAAGTTTTATCGGAAGTCGACGAAACGGCTGTCTCGTTTGCTCCAACCTCGCCGGTCTCGATTCTGTCTGGCTGGGGGGAACGCGATTCGGTTTATTATGATATTCGATACGCGCGCTGAGAAGGTGCAACACATTTCGAATAACGAGTTTATGGAAAAACTGGCGACGTTGACGAACTCGTAGCGCCGCAAAGAATAGGGGCTGGTGTACGTCATTATATATATTCGGCATGCAATGTTTATTACTTTCCTTCCGTTGAAAGGACCGATATCGAGAACGATACCGCACCTCCTCTGCGCGTCGCACAGTCGCGGAAACCATTCCGCGATGCGGCAAATTAACCCTTTAAGTGCTTACTCAAACGACGAAAAATGGCGATAGAAGCGTCTATTTTTGTTCAGACGCGAATTGTCTCCGTTCGACGTAACTAACGCGAAAGTATGCGTTTTCTCGGATAATTTGCGTACTTGTTTTGTACGCAAATTGTTTCGTTTTGCGACTGAACACTCCGGCGATACGTTCGCTTTGTCCCCGCGAGATACGGGACTAAATACTTGAAGGGTTAAAGGGCAAAAAGAACGATCGTCGCTAGGTCGCGAATCTTACTAGGTCTTTTCCTCAAGGACGAGCACTTTCGCACAAGAAAGACCGGCTGGCCGGAAGCCCTTCGAAGCTGAGATTTTCGCCTGAGAGGCCTTCTCCTCAGTCCCGACCTTTGCCTCTTCAAGTGCTGCTGCTGTCTGTGTATCGCGTGAGCGCTCCTCCTGCGCTCGAGACCGGGATGATTGGTCTCGTCCTCGGTTTCGCTGTCGGTGGAGGAGAGGCACCTGTAGTACAACGACGGGTCGGCCCTCGTCTTCTCTTTGCCGATAAGGCTGGCCGAGCCCTTGGACAGAAAGCTGAGAAACTGGTTGCTGGCGAAGTAGTTCGAAGTCATGGGCCGCCATGTGGTGCGGCGGGCGAGGACGCCGCTGCTACGCAGCTCCTCCGAGAAGAGCTTGTCCTCGTTGAAGTCGCTGATCTTCGGGGCCCGGCATGCCGACGACGACGAGGACGTGGCGGAGAACGAGCCCAGCGAGGACGAGACCAGCGAGTTCGCGCAACCGTCCCGTCGGTCGTTGAAGTCGCCGGAGAGCAACAGCTTCAGGTCGTCGAACTGATCGTCCGACAGATTCGACGACCAGTCGTCGAGCCTCTCGACGGCGGGCGCCTCGTTTTCGGGGAAGTACCTTATCTCCCGCCAGACCCGCCTCTGACGTCTCGAACGGCGTCGTTCCGGCGGAACGAACCACACGGGACTGTTCGACCGAACCGGCTGCGGCTTTTTCGCCCTCTGCGACGTCCGTCGTCCGCGGCGTCGCGAGCTCGACCTCCTCGAGCCGTTCGTCCGCTTGAAATAGCCCTCGGTGCTCACGCTCGGCGACGGTTTGCTCGTTTTCCGGCGAAAGAAGCCGTTCCTCGTACCCCTGAAGTCACGCCATTAACCGGTTCACGTTACGCGCCGAACTCCTCGACCGATGAAATTGACGAAAATTGACGAGAATCGCCGCGGTTGCGGAAATTGGAGAGGCGCATCCAGCGCGGCATGGCGTCCACAATTTCCTCGACGAACGCGAACCGTACAGAGGACCTGGAAAGCCGCGCGGCCACGGCATTCGAAAGCTACGCGTGCGCATCGGTTACGCGAAACTCTCTGTACGGTAAATTAAACTTCGTAAACGCCGCGAGCGACACGATTCGCCCGTGTATACCGCGCGCGAACCAGCTGCTGTTTTTACAACTTTCTAAGAAACGACCGGCACCCGCCGCGATTCGCAATTTCATCGTCGACGGAGATCGAATTAACAAAGGAGTGATAGTAACCCTGCGCGAAAATCGGCCAGCTTCGCGATCCTCAGAGAAAAGCCGAACGCGGAGGAGACGTCCTTCCCGATGGCGCTCTTCTCCGGGGCGGACACCGTCCTCGCGACCGTAGGCTGCGCTCTTTTCTCCTTCAGAGCGCTGTTCAGAGAATGATGAGCCGGCGGTCCCGTGGACGTAGAGAACGGCACCGGCACTGCCTCCCTCCAGATCCTCCCGAGACTGATACTGACACTGGGAGGTCCTTCGTACGTTTCCTGAACTTGATCCGGTATCGGCTGGCTGTTCTTTTCCTGGATCGTCTCCGTCGACGCTTTGAAACCCTTCGACGGCAACACCGGCGACCCGTCCAGCTCGAGAACCTTCAAATCGTCGGCCACCCTGTCGGTCTCGTTCTGCTTCTGAGCCGCCTTCGCGATCCTCACCTTCGACGACGCTTGCTGCTTGTTCTGCCTGTTTCGCTGCTGCTCCCGGTGCACCTCGTCGAGCTTCTCCCGCGAGGACGAGCTGACACCTTGCAGCCACTCGTCGTAGCTGATCGACTCCCGGCTCAACGTGTCGTCCTGAAGTTTACGCGACTTTTCCTCCTTCGCGACCGGCTTCTCCTTCAGGCTCGACTCGATCGCCGGCGGCACCGTCGGCTCCAAACTCTTCTGAAGCTTCGTCCGACGCTTGCCACGGTCGAGGTAACTTTTTCTTATCGATATCCTTTTGAAGGACTCGCTGCGCTTGAAGGACGGCTCGTTACGGTCCTTCTTGCGGCCTACGAGCCTCCTCAGGTTCTCGAAGGACAACGGCCTCATGAGTTCGGCCCTTCACGGACACTCCGCTCAGGCGATCGCCGCGCGTTTCATTCTCCGCATCTAGCTTCGCCGCTTCTTCGCCGCCTCGTCGACGCGATCTCGCGTCATCGAGAGTTCCCGGTCGTCCGCGTCGCGACGGGCGAATCGGATTCGTCCGTTCTTATTTCCATGGCAATTCACGGTTTCCCCGTTTTCCACGCCCGTCCGTCGTCCGTTCTCCATTAAACGTCGAACCCCGACGACTCATCCGACTTTCCGTTTCCCCGTCCCACCGGCTGTCTCGCCGTCCGGCGAACCGAGCATCTCCTCTAACGGAGGGCCCGCTCCGGGTCCTTCGAGCGACCGCGCAACCAACGGCCACGGGGTCCTATCGGCCGGTCAACGGAGGAGGCACGCGAGGCGAAGAGGGGAGGAGGACTCGCGATCCCGCACTGGTTCTCCCAGTGTCCCTCTCCCTCATCAGCAAACCGTTGCTCCTCTCCCGTTCTCCGCGCACACTCGCGCGCGCGTTTCGCCGATCTTAAGGTGCAACTCCGAGGTCTTCCAGTCGCGAATCTGCGTGCTTTTCCTTTTTCGACATGCCGTTGCCTCTGCGCCGTCCCCCCTTCCACTTCATCCTCCTGCACGGCCGCCCTTTTTGCTTCTCCTTTTCCTTTTCGTTGGCTGCCCTCCGCTCGCACCGCGCGCACCGCCGCCGGAAAGCGTTTCGACGATCGCGGCAACACGTCTCGGCGTAGAATTTTGGCTCGCCGCTGTTCTGCCAGCAGATTATGTCCAGTTCGAAGGCGTTTCGCAGTCGAACGCACGCGGAAACATCCGACCGCCGCGGTTCTGCCCCGACGGAGACCACGCTTGCGATAGCGGTAACCGCGATTAATATCGCCGGGCGAACAGGAACTCGCTCGAAACGATTCCCTCGATCGCGGCCGAACGTTCGCCTCGCGTCGGCCGACGTTTCGAAACGCTCGAAACGGTCGAGGTTCGCGCTCGTCCGCGCGCCGTCTTCACGAGGCTCGCGCGGATCGCTGGATCCTGTTGTCCATGCGCGCGCGCCTCGTCCGCGAGCATCTGGAGCCGCTGGAACGACAACGGAGGTTACTTTCTCCGCCCTCGAACGATTACGACACCGATTTCACCCTTTCCATCCGCGCCAAGCCGCAGCGTACTTGCGATTTCGCGGCCGGCCAGCACCGAATCGCGTGCGATCGAGCGGAACACGCGCCTGCGTTATCGAATCTCCTCGTGTCGATGTCGAGGGGACGCGTCCAGGCACGAGGGCGTTTGTTGCACGTTTGTAGCACGTTCACTGGACCAGCGACGGTCGCGTATCGGTTACAATTCGCACCCACTAATCCCGCTGGTTACGCGTGTTTCACTGGAACAGGTAAATCACGGTCACCCGTTGGCCATCGGGAACGCGCTCTCGACCGACCGCTATCGCCTTCGCGAGCGAGAAATGCACGCTCCGCGGTGCTCACCGCCGAGCCTTCGACGAGAACTCCTGCCATCGATCCCCGCTCGAGCGTCGCGGGGAAAACTCGCGCGTTACCCCGGATCCTGTGCGTTGCGAAACGCGATTCACGTTCGCGATTCGACCCGTTCAACGTGACGGCCGCGTAATCGTGCTCCGGTAGATATAAATTACGCGCAGGCCGCGCCGAGCTGCCCGAGGTAAATAATAACGCGAGGGAAGGAAATGTTTCGAGAAAATTTTCAAGCCTCCCGACGCGCCTTCGTGTTTGCAATAGACGTTCGAATGCGTGAGAATGGAGACGCTCGATCGCGGGGGGGACTTATACCTCGAATGGTTCCGTGGATAAATTTCGTTTCGTCGGGTAGCCTCGATCGCGATCCTACGCGACTGTTTCGAGCATTCGGATAGTATTCGGTCATCGGTTAGCGAGGGACGAGTTAACGCGCAACACGCGCTCCAGCGTCGCAGGTACGCACGTAATCCTGCTGCGGCTCGCGCGAATCTGTGGCAGCAAACGAGGCGTCCTCAAATTCTGCCACCTTATACGTACGTAAGCGCGCGCCGAAGTCCGGTATCCTACACACGCGCTTAAGTCCGACGTAAACACTGTACGCGCGCCGTCGATCGAGACGAAACGCGACGAAACGTGACGAAACGTAACAGAACGTAAGAAAACGAAATAAACGAGAGGAGCAAACGGCGGGGAACGATCGAAAGCGGCAAAAAGAGTGGAGGCAGCGGTAACGAGGATGGTAACGCGAAACTGTCGTCGAGTGAACGGCAAGTAACAGCGGCGGAAGCAAAAGGGACTCGAGGATGTAAGAGGTAACGGCGGAAAAAAAAAAGTGGAGTAGCAATAGTAGCGGCACTAGTAGTATGAGCAGGAGTATCGGCGTGGCGTGGCGAGCGAGTTGCGACGAGATAGCGGCCGGTCGTGTGCGTGAGGGTGTACGGTACGCGTGTGTGTACCCGAGGCGCAGAGCGTCGCGACGCGGGTCCACCCTTATCACGGGCAGCGGGAGCACGGTCCCTTCGTCTTGCGAGGAGAAAAACTCTCGTGGTGCGCGTAGTCGAAGTCGCGTCGAATCACTGGCATTTCGCGAGCTCTCGACGCTGCACCTCTCCCTGACTCACGGAGGGAACTACACCACGGGCCCAGGGAAAGAGAAAGAGAGACGGCTCGCGGCCTGGGAGGGAGACGAACAGAGAGGGAGAAACAGAGAGCGAGAGAGTGAGAAACGGGGGAGAGGGGAGACGGGTCGTTGGGACGCGGGGCCCCGTGAATAAAAGTCGGGCCGCTAGACGGAGACGGACGGAAGAGGGACCAAGGGGGAGCAAGGAGAGGTAACGATGGTATGCCGTCAGTCCACTCTCGCCTGCACACAACCGCGCTCTCCTGCTTCTCTCGCAGCATCCCGCTCTCCGTACCTTTTCCGTCTTCTGCCTCCTTTTCTCGCTTTTCTCCTCGCCTATCTCTTCATTCCTCCCACCCTTCTCGCCCTCCGCCCTTCCATCGCCAACGCAGCACGATCTTTCTCCTTTTCCCCGTGTAACCCTTTCTGGTCCTGTCTTTGTCTCTGTCTCTGCCTCTCCCACTCCCCCCCCCCTGACCCTTTCCCTTCTTCCGATCGTGTACGATCGCCTCGCGTGCTCCCCGGAGCACCCTGTTTTTCCTTCTCATTTTCATACCAGCGGCGATCCGCCCGTCTCGCTCGCAGGTTCCCGTGCACGCGGACGATTTTCTGCCCACCGCCGGCGCGGCGTTTTCTCGAGGCGGACTCGCGAAGATCGTGAATCGGATAGAGAATCCTCCGGCGATGCGAATGATGCCCCTCGCGAGGCACCATCGGAGGACTTTTACCCGGGCCGTACGTGTGTATAATACGCTCCGCGGCGAGCCGACCCCGCTACGTGCACGAACGTGCCGGGGATCGAACGCGTTCGATTCGTGACCGATACATCGGATACGTTGCGCGGATACGTGCGCCGGCAAAAACTCTCGCCGCAATTACTCGCTCTTGCGAAACGCCCGGGTATTATTAATAGCAACGAAGGGCAATTCCGTGATCGCTCGCATTGACAACGTTTGCTACCTCGCGGCGCGCACCTTTCCATCGCCATATCCCTAGGCCGAGTTTCAACTGCGATTGCCAAGTCGAACGGCGTTCGCCGTTCGATCGCCGTCGCCGTATCGGTTGCACCGTTTCTCGCGACGCTTCGTCGCGGTTCCGCGATCGAAATTTCGCCTAGCTTTGGCCCCAGCGCGATATCCGGACTCGTCGTTACCGTGGACGGCGAGAAAGTATGCGAAGAGAGGATCGATATCGGACAGCGATCTTTGCGTTCTTGCGCGAAGAGTACGGAGTCGTCGTTCGACGTATCTCCAGTACACACCGCGCTGCATACCCGGCACTTTAAGAACCAGCTATGCGAGCACCTCGACCTTCGCAAGAAAACTGTGTGGAGAAAAGGAAATGCGAAAAATCATTTCTTCCTTTCCTTGCGGAAGCGAAAATTTCTGGCGGAAACTTCGATGCCGTGTACACCTCGCGCTAGCTTTCGATTCCAGAAAAATCGAAGGAATTGGAGTCGAGGCGCTGTCTTTTTACGGCGATAGAAGGGTTAAATTAACGGGTCGATCGCTCCGTGCTCTCCGACCGCACGCTCCCAAGAGCTGGGCAACGGCCCTTGAACTATCAGAGGTTCGAGACGATCGCAATGCGTTCGTGTGCACGCTCGTATACGCTTTCCACCAATACCATTCGAAACACCCACGCGGGATCGTTCCGTGCAAGTAGCGGAGGCACCGCGAAATCGACGCTTCGCGTGGAAAGCAAGGAAATCCTGAAATAAAACTTCGTCGCGACTCAGCCGGCTGGCGACTTTCGAACTTGGGCGGAACGGACGGAGACGCGGTGGTGAAAAATAAAAGGGGAATCGAATTTTTGGAATTCACGGGTGTCTGGAGGGCCAAACGGAAATATCGGCAAAGAGGGAGGCTTCGACAAGAATAATCGGTTCTAAAGTGGTCGTCGAAAGTTGCTCGACAATAATAAATCTACATCTGTTGCATAAGCAAACACTCGACGAAATTATCTAACGACTATCATCGGCCCGGCTACCGCGCCCTTATCGCCGCGATAAGGTGCCCGGCAATGTCGCTGCTAGGGAGCAATTTTTCGGTCGCCCAAGAGTGTATATCTGTCCACACGTGAACGATAAACCACGTGGCGACCGGAACGTGAAATTATCGCCGAACCTTTGACACAAAGCGTGGAAGAAATCATTAGCTGCGCGGGGGCTCGAGAGTTTCTCTGCTCGCCGTGCCAGAATCATAACATTGATAAGTACGGCCCATTGGAAGGGCAGCGGTCCCACGATTGTTCGCTGCAACGTTACACGTGGCACAGCCCTCGCGAAATAGCAACGCGGACAACCAAACTACGACAAGCATCGATTATTCGGCGACCGGATTTATCAGCCGATCGATGAAGGCGACACGTGGAACGCGAAGCTTTCCATCGTCGCGTCGCACAGTGATCTGAATCGAGAAATTTTGTGAAATTTGGCGAAAAAGTCAACTTTCTCGTAACGATACGTGTAATCAATGAACTTTGCTCCTTTAACGCCCGTGGACCTCGGAAGCGAGAAAACGTATAAGTTTAATAACAATCGTGACTGTAACAGACAGTCAAAGTTGAAAGTTTCGAAGATAGCATTTTTCATGGAAAATATTGCTCGTCTCTTCAGATGCCCCTACTTTTGCCCCTATTTTTTTTTTTAACGAAAACTATGTCTTTAAGTAACAAATTGCCGCTGCCAATTACAAATTACCATTCGTAACGTATCACAAATGTTACAGCGAACGCCGTAAAGAAAATTCACCACATTCTTAACAATTCACACGGAATAAAATTTAAGTCCCAAACGGTCCCACCCTCTAACAAGCTGCAATATTTTCAACAAACTTTCCCCCATTCCTGCTTCGTCCTACTTCACGAATTGCTATCGTCCAAAGCCGCGACGCTTTCCTAAAAAAAAAGAAAGCCGCTAAATAAACGCGATGCACATTACACCGTGCGCCATTCAAAATCGTAAAGCGACAATTCGTTAAAGAAAAGAGAATTATGCGCCGTTCGAACTGGTTACGCGTTAACGTTCCACTTTTACGTTTCGCTTCCATACCTTCAATGACTCCGAAATTGTACCGAAATGTCGCGGAATTTCTCGATTTAGACCACTGTGCGTCGGTATCGTCGAACGATGCGGAGGAGGGACATAATAGCAGATAAGCGTGGCCTGGTGGAGGCGCGTATACAACCCGGCTCGGTGCAACGTGCAACTCAAGGCGACTCGAGGACATTTACCCACGAAACCGACGACCTTGATCTTACAAACGGTCCACGAGCGACACCGCCAGCTGCACCGACATCGATGGATGCATTCCACCGCAGGTACGACTGCACCTGCGCCATTTAACCAGAACAACCACCACCACCACCCCCTCCTGGCTCAACGATTTCGCCTACAGTTCCATCATTTTCTTGAAAGATTTTCGGGGGGTCGCTCGTTACCCTTCGATACCCGTTTCGGCTGATCACGGCTCGATTAGTCACGAAATTGAGACACGACCGCTGCCACCTCGTCTCGCCTTTCCAATTATGCGCAGCTCTCCGCCGTAATTTCTTTCCTCGATTCAAGGTGAGAGGAATCGCGGTGACATATATGTAGATCTGCGGCTTTTTCGATAGATACGTAGAAGGTGAATCACAGCAACTTGTTCGTGTTAGATTACTTCATTGCTATTTGGTCGATTGAACATTCATGTAAAGCTTCGAACGATTACTGCAAATTGTCGACTCTTCTTTTGCAGCTACTTCAAGCTTTTCTTACGAAAAATGTTTTTTTTTCCCCCGTAAAGTTCATCTTCGAGGTCCAATTGATATACGAATGATCTGACATAATCGCGATCGAAGACGAATGAAGAATGTTCTCTGTCCTTCGCGCGACAGTTATCCGTCGAAACGGCTTGAAATTTCTTCGTTCACCTTCGACGACGACTTTCGCCAACAATTCGCTCGTGCTCGTGGAAATATGTAATTCGCCGCCTCGGTTGCATTATTTCCTTTTACGAAACAGCCACGACCGTAGCCGATTACCTGTGCCTCGGTCGCGTTCATCTCGTACCTTCGTACGCCCGCGACAATTGCAACGCTCGATCCACGTTTACTGCCGCTTCGATACAACGTTGCCCGGCGGTTCCTATTTGCAGCGTACGCGGCGAACAAATAAGCGGCGTGCGTCGAAACCGTCTCTCGGGTAAAAACCGCATTCCTCGCGAGACAATCCATCCCGTGCGATCCGAGTCGCGCGCTCGTGTTTGCATTATCGCCGTTACGCGACGTAACGCACGAATTGCATACCCGATTGACTTAGCGCGACCGATCGCGACTTCTTTTCATTACGTGTTAGATACCTGGACCCCCGAACCTACAGGTGCACGAAACATGTGCCAAAATGTGAACCTCGCAATAATCTGGCTAGAATTAACCTCCGCCCTAATCGCAGTCCTTTTATTTTATGATAACCAACTTTCTGCGAAAACGCACGCACCTCTTCAAGGCCTCTAAAACCATAAAGTACCCCCTTCCCCAAAAATCCGAAAACACCTTTCAGTTCCGCTTCCACCCTCTCAACCACCGCTACGTATCTCCTACTCCCACTACTTCAATGGTAATAGTTTACATTTTTCCCTATTCGACTCCGAAAGATCAGAATAAACTGAACAGTCCAACCATCCGCTTCGATACTATTAAATAAAGACTGCACGTAAATACTTTGTAACTCTGAGTAACTTCATTTCACGGGTTCACGACATACGCAACAAACCGAACTTCAATCTCGACGCTCGACACGAAGATATCGCACATTTCGAACGCACGCACGCCGTCACTCGCGTGACCGTACGTTTTCGAATCGCGCACCTGCGGCACAATATCTGCGTGACCTTCCTAACTCCGAGCGAAACTGTTCACGTAACATTCGCGTTCGAATTTCTCGCTGCACCGCGCGTCCCGCGATACCAATCAACGAGCGATCGCTCTCGTGCAACGCGCGATTCATTACGGAATAATAAGGCGGCGTTCGAACGAACGATTGACGTCGGAAGGCCGTCGAAAGGACACGCGGGCTCCAGGTGTCCACCACGGGACCTCGCGGGCAGAGGTCGATGGGAATCGCGGCGAACTGGGGTTGAACGGGGACGCGAATCGTCGTGGTAACGGCGCAATGGTAAACTGACGTCAGCGGAAGGGTCGCGACGGGGTGATCGGCTGGTTCGTCGCGCACCTCGTCGCCCCGGTGAACACCCGCGGACGACGTGCCGGATCGTAAATCGAGAGAAGACCCGGGGGATCAATCGATCAGGTTCGATCGATCTCGACGGAGCGTCCGCGCCTTTGCGGGCAATTAGCCTCGCGACATCGATATCTCGTACCCCGACGAATCGACGATCGAGGCGTTCACTCGAACGTCTCGAAGCGCTCCCATCGCATTCGCGATCGTTTCCTCCGATCATTTTCGGCTGTCCTTCGCTCTCCCGAGCGGAGGCTCGCGTTTTCGAGCATCCACGGCTGCGGGTCGCGCGGGTTCAGCGCCCTCCGGCTCAAGGGCGTTCAAGGTCAAAGTTCAAAGCGATACACTTAGCCACGTCCCGGAGGAATCGCGCGTGACTAATTAATCGGGGTACCTGCGTTACGGAAACCCGACGAATTACGAGGAGCCAGTCTCGTTTTTGCGTAACCTAGTTTCATTTTCGGACACACCGAACCGTGGTTAATAACGCGAGAACGCGTTTATTGGCTTGTTCGTGTCAATTGAGAGGCATTGGAAAGATTGCCTTGAATCGGACGCGTGTGTCGCGCGTTTGTTCGTGAAACCGGTGGCGCGACATTTAAACCGCGTTACACCGTGGAAGCGAGAAGAACTTGTGATTTTTGGGTCGGTGAACTCGTTGAGGAACGGTGGTTCAAATATATCGATAACTGGGTCGCACGTATATCCGGCAGCTTGCGCTTCTCCAGAACTTCGACGACGAGCTTACCCCGTGCGATCGATCGACCCTCAGGACGCGCTGTTAGAGCGATATCGGAGCCGAAGCGAAACGAACTGTACAAACACGAAAGAATCTCGTTCAGTCAGTCCCGAGGCTCGGGAGGTACGGAGTCGTTGAACTATGAATAATCAATGGAAAAGGTAGCCCGGATGGTTTCCTTCATACCGACGGTTCTTCGTAGTAAATCAGCGTGCCAGACACCGTGCACCTGTCGGGTCGAGCTTCAAGTAACAGGCGACAGAAAGCTCGAGCAATTAAGCGGACACGAGGCGAAGGATCGCTCGTGAGACGCGTTAACGTAACGACGATATAATTGTTTGCTGCATTCGACACTGCTGGACGAGCAGCGCGATAAAAAACGAAGACCCGGGGGGCGCATCGAGCGATCGAGAGTGCAACGATCCGTCCAACCGTGGAAAACGCACGGCTAAAGGTTCGCTTTGCCATCGCCGGTAACGGCGGACCGATTATGAAACTGCGGATTAAAATCGCTCTCCACTCGTTCGTTCAAGGTCGTGTGTGTCGACCGACCGCCTCGAAGACAAATTTTTCACGGGGCCTTTTTCGTTCCTGCTTAGCGGTCGAGCGATCCTCGCAGATCCGATTAGCTTTGGGCCGCGAGATTGCTTGCGCAATTGACCGACGTTTCATTTCGTTCGCGTGAATCCGTCGTACGATAGCGAAATATTAAGGTCCGCGGACAATCGATGGCCAGCGGGCAAGAATAACGAGAATAACGAGAACAACAAGTCCGCGCTACCGAAATTAGAAATCCGGCGGGGCCTCCTTTGGTTATTTTCCGACGAATCTACGGCTTCGATGCCCGGTGATCGATTTCCCCTATTCGTAGAACGATTTCGCATTGGCAACGTGGCGCGGGATGTATATGGTTTTGTGAGCTTTATCGTATTTTTATCGCGGATCGTAGCGAGCACGTGGAGAAGTGACATTTATCGCGTGAAATCTCCGCGGATCGAAAGGCTTTCTTAATAGCGCGGCCTGCGATAATTAATTCTCCAATTCCGTGGGAGAAACGTATCGGTTCGAACGCAGTTGACCCGAATCGTGCGTCGTCGTGCGCGCAGGTACTGCCGGATAACAGGTGTCGTTGATCGGCCGCGAGCTTCGATACTTCAACTCGGGCGCAAGACGCCTCTTTCTATTCTATCAACGCTATCGATTACGGGCTCGATTAATTTCGCCGACTTCGTCGAACGAACCCGACGGATCCGTCAGTCGACGTCGATCCGACGACCGCGTTCGAACCGTTTCTGTGTACACGATTTTATGGTCAATGAAGTTTACATTCCAATTACGTCAACCTACGCCGGTAATTGTCGGCTAAAGAAGTGACCATTGTACTGAAAGTGGAGCGTACGTTCCCTAACGATCGGTACGGCACGGAATATTTACACGGTGCGACAACATCTGCGAGGCGTTAACGTCGGATGCGCACGTCCGAGAGATAAACCCATTGACTCGAGTTTTATTTTCGAACGGGGATAGAGTATAGTAGACGGATGAAAGGAACGCGAAGAATTGATACAATTACGATCGGAATTGACGGCATGCATGACCAGTATTTTCTACTCGGATGAAGTTACTTTCTTGTCGCATTGCGTACGTGCCCGTTGGCCAGCGCAGCGAAACGTTACGCCTAGTTCGGGTTAGTTCTTCCAGAGGCTGAATCGTCGCGATAAACGATGAAATTCAACGACACGCGCGCACGGTTCGAGAAACAAAATACTTTCTATTTAAACGACACCGAGGCACAGGGTTACGGGTTAACGGGGACGCGGCGTGCAAGCTCGGACGACGAACAGAGCTTTGCGTTCGATTCGTCAAATGGCGACTGTTCTCAATACATAATCTTTGTACTTCTTTGTTACGCACTTCGATTCGTCTTGTAATTATAAGATCGATTGGCAGGACAGTACGAAGCTCGAATGCTCGACGAGTTTCTTCCGCAATTGCTCATTGAACCTGTTCTCAATCATTTCCGAACGGGTTCCGAACTGTCCACGGTGTAAAGATCGCGCAAGTGTAGGCAGGTGTTTCGTACCGTAAGAAAAGTTCGCCCAACTTTGCACCTTTTATCGCCGGCGTAAAAGGCAACATGTCGGGCGTAATCGTGCCCAGGATTCCTCTCAAGGCGGTCGTGTAGTCAGTTTCAATTGAAATACGCACGAACGGGTAATCTGCGCAATTACCTCACATGCAAATAAAGCTCCGTGAAGATGAACGGTGACCCGTCCAGCTGACGTCACGGTACTGCACGAAGATGCCGTGCTAGAAATCGCGTTGCACGTCCGCGGCCTCGGCGTCTCGAGCTTCGTCGAAACGAGAAACGAATTTACGCCGTGGGTTCTCTATCTCGCATTGAAAGCCTATCGATTAATCGCCCCTCATATTTGGCTATCGTGACTTGATCCGTCGCGGCTTCCAAAACATTTTTGTATCGACAATACTCTGCCTTTATCCGGTGCACATTGCGCTGTTACTATCGGGACTGATTAACTGTCCAACTCGACCGTATCCTGCACGTACACAAAATTTGTCGGATAATAAGCACCTTCCAGGTGTACCGCGTCGAGTCGCGCTACGAAAGTTATACCTTGCATTTTTCTAACGCCGAACGGCCAAGCTCCGAGGAAGAGGCGAACAGGCCGGGGAGAGATTAGGATCCCTTTAAATCGGATAAGAAGCGTACGGCACAGGAGCTGCAGGAAAAACCGGTCGGCCCTTGCCGCATAACTATTCTAACTGCGAATGCAAATAAGCGGATCAGCAGCCGTCGTCCGATGGCGAACAGCGGAGCAGTCGAAACTTCACACCTGTAACGCCGAGCCGAAGACGCGCTGCCACGAGACACCCATGCGAACTCCGACGAAACGTCAGATACGCTCGCTCAACCTACACGAGATATTTTGAGGAGTCGTTCCGTTTCGAAACATTCGTCCAGCTCGACCTGGATTTCTATAGATATCTATTATTCGTCGGTAGAATCGCTACTAATTTGTATACACGTCCCCGGGAGATTGATTGTCCGCGTTCACTCGAGTAAAGCCGTCTACGTGTGCATGCACCCAATTTATTGTAGAGTTTCGAGCGGGCAGGAGGATGATAATGGTGTGCACGTATATAGTTGGAACTTGGAGCAGAAATCCCGAATGGAAGGAACGAAGGGCGGTTCGATTTTATATGCCTCGTCCGAACCGCGGTGAAGGAAGCAATGGTTTATTAAGTGGCGAATCCCTGGCCGATAGGGGAATGTGAAATATTCGGGGGCTGTCATGTGAAACTGACGGTAGCTTGTTAGGAAAGACGGAACTGCGAATACAAATAAACCGGTGAATCGCCCGTATGGCTGCCAGACGAAATAGCAGAAGAAATTCTGCACACTGTGCATCCTCTCCTATATTATTGCGTCTGTATGCCGTTGCGCGAAGTTATTAACTGGTAACGTTCAATTGAACGAATCGGGATTGCAAAAATCCTTCGTTTCAGGCGACGATTAATTCCCTCGAATTGTTTAACAGCTCGACAGCTGTTCCTTCTCTTTTTTTTTGGTTTAAAAACCGCGTCAACGACGTTGAAACTCGTTCTATCGGAAAAGTAAATCCGGCAAACTTATGTGGGTACATTTTGAACGGTGTACAAACAGGTTTCGCGAGATTTGCCCCGTAGTCGAACCGGAGGGAATAGTAGGTAATAATTTGCACATTGGAAGTGTATTGAAAAAAAGGATAGTGTCGGTCATCGGATGTCGAAAAGAAAAAGCAAAGAATGATGTGTATAGTGTGAGGCGCGGTCGATAGGGACTCGAGTGTCCGTCGTGATCGGGACAGGCTCGTTTGGAGGAATTCCAAATCTCTCGGATATTAACGTTTGACAGGGTCCGAGGAAAGGTCTTGCTCGAACGCGTGAAATTATGTCGAGAGCTAATGCACGTAGTTACAAGGGAGTAATATGGCAACAGCGAAGGTATTATCGATTTTATCAACGGGGGCTAGGGGATTCTTTCTCTCATACGTACGGGGTGAATCAGAAAAGGGTTTGCGTAGCGGATCATAGAGAAAAGCTGTCCACTGACCTTCAGATAACTCGAGATCCAGCTCAGCAAGTTTCTCCCGCACGTCCTCCGGGAGCTTGCCGATGTCGATGTTGAACTCGGCCATCACTAGGCCATCCGCGCTGCGCCGAGATCACCAATTCTCCAGCCGTACATTCCACGACCCGTCACCACTGCTCGGCCATCTTGCCTTTCACTGATACTAACTACTGCCGCCAGTTGGCGACACCGCTCGGATGGACACCTATCGGATGAACATTTGATCCGCAATTGGCGATTGCCAGTGTTACACGAAAATAACATGCCGTCGCCGCGGTTTCTACCGCGAAATACTGTTAATATATATTATTTAACGATTAAAAATCTTCTGATGGAATGCTTTTACAAGCTTCAGAAAAGTGTCTGCTTGTTATTTATCTGAAATATTGCACACGAAATTTTAGCAATGCGCTTTGTTTCTTAAATTGCCTCGTAAAACGTTGGATTATTTCAGTTCTAAGTGAAAAGGGATGTAGATTAATTTTCGTGCGAGTCTTGTAAGCGCATTATGACAGATCTGTTAAACTTTATAACATATCTGTCAAAGTGACAGTTCTTATGTAAATACCCCGCTAACCCTTGGTACCCTTTCTTTTTTATCAATCGTGTATTACCGTTTTTATAATGGGTCAAATTTATTGTGTTAAATGTCGCAACATACTTATCTTCGTAAAAGAAAGACTTTGTTAGCGTGGTCAGCGATCCAAGTTTTACATGAAAGACACGCTTCATGCGATATTATCTTTCGAGCAGCAGTGTTATTTGCGCGGGATGGTTTCGTTGGTCCAGGGACCATTTAGAATTTAGACTAACCTTCTGCGTTTGGTAGGTTTGTTAGAAACATATATTTATAAGTATTTGCAATTCGCCAAACGTTTCTGCAAACATGGAAATACTAGACGATCCTGAGTTTAAAACAATGTACCAGAAATATAAAGTTCGTGTTAAATTGTGGGAAAGTCATTTTACGAAAAAACATGGACGGAAACCAAACAAGGTATTTTACATCATTTACAACATTTATAACATAAAATTGTTTCTGTTACAGTTGTTGTACGGTTTTATACTTTGTACAGTAATTTTTACAGGTACCTTTTATCATTATACGAGATCAGAGGGTTAGGTTTGGTCAGATTTTGTACAAACTACGGAGGCTATTTTCCCGTATAGTTTCGGTTTTATTTATGTTCAGACGAGTTTATGCGCTCGTTGCGATATGATAAGATTGAAATATCTTTGTTACTTTGTAATTTCTGTATAAATGTGTACATACTTTTCATTAAAAAGTATATGTAACTAATATAAATATCAAGGAATTTGTGGAAGTGTATAGATAGTAGGATGTATCATAATGTAATATTTTTATTTTGTAGAATGACATTAAGGAGGCTGATATGAAAATTAAAGAATCCTATAAAATGTATTGGAAACTAAAAACGCGTGCTTTGGAAGAAACACTTATGGATATCACATTCAATGACGAAACGCACGATAGTGTCTCTAATCAAGATCTTATAGATACGCCTGTTAAAGAAAACGAGCAGGAAGCCAAACCTTTAACGGATGAAACGAAGCAAGTTGCACAAATTCCGCACGAAAGAGACAAAACGGATGCAGAAAGTACAAAACAGAAGGACATAGAAAGCACTGATAAAAAAGCTGTTGACAATATAAGCAAAGAGAATATAGAAAGAATAGATAAGAAAGATAGCGAAAATATAGATCCAGAAGGATGTAAAAAACAATCTCCGATTAATAGTACATCGGTAGATGAGAATGAGTACAAAAATGTGAAAGGCGTATGGGGCGATCATTTGAGTAAAGCCAATGAACAGATTCCCAAAAAGAAACAATCGCTGTTCATAGGTAGGTCGACCTCCTTTCAGCTGTCTCAAAATAAATTTGCGAATTCAAGTTTCACAAAAAGAAACCCTCGGAAATCTTTATCTATGTCAAAAATAAAATCCAAGTCTGATAACAATGATAATGCTAGGACAGACAAATTAGACCAAACTGCCAATTCAGAAGCAAATAGCAAGAACGGTTTTGACGATGGTACTGCAGAAACCAAACCAATATTTGGCGAGGCAGTAAAAGTTACTTATGTGGAATCAAAATCTAACAGTCAGTCGCTCGCTACAGTACAACAAATCATTGAAGGGCATACTATTAATAGAAATTTAAACTCAGGATGGTTGAACAGATGTGCAAAACAAAATAACTTGGAATATCCAAAGATTGATCCGCAGAGGCTTTCTGGAACCAGTGATTCTGGAATTGAATCGACTCTGGAATCTAGTATCCATTCGCCTAAAGAAAACGTACCAGCACCTGAAGTTTCTGTTGCTCCACAAATATCTGATGATGAAGATTTTGTGTGCAACAGTGACTCAGAAGAGGAACACAAGAACAAACGTATTCGAAATTTCAAGAAAAGATTTAGCGACCAAGACAATCATCCTGCTAAAAGATTGTGCACCGTTACTGACACAAATCCGGCAATCGCGAATAGAAAAGAGGGACAATCTGAAAATATTAATAGAATTTCCAATGAAGAAAAATGTAAGAACATTAACAGTACCGGTATAACTGCTGTTCAAAGCAATAGCGTAAATATCGATAGACACATTGAGACAAATTCGTCAAGGGGCACTGACAAATGCGACAACAAAGCAGAAGATATGCCACAAATTGTGGATAAGAAGATACACAATGAAAAGGATTCAGAAAAATCGCCCGAACAGAGAACAGCGACCAGTCGCAAAGCCCGTCGAAGAATTAAAAAGGTTCCCTCCAATGATTCTGATCCAGATTTTGATGAAGGTGAAGAAGAAAAGAATAATTCAAAGAAGGCGCCAACAACGAAGCGTACAGTAAGGAAGAATAAAACTTCAAGTAAAACGGCATCGAAAGGTGAGAAAAAGAATGAAAGTAAAGTAAGAAAGTCATCCAGAAAGAAAAAAGACTCCCAACACAATGAAGATAATACAGAAGCTGGCAATACAGATACCGAAACTGCAGAGGATAAGGAGCCTGTGATATATGGAATAGAATCTTTAGAAGCTGTTCCACGGTTTGCAGTGAGTAAATGTGCTGAAGGAGGTCTTATTGAACAATTTACCAGGTCCGTTTCTTCAAAGACTGATAGTCTAAAAACATCTGTTGTTACTGCAAGTACAAAGGGAAAATTGTCTGATAAAGAAAAATTGGAGAAGAAAGTAGCGGATGGAAAAGTAAATGAGAACTTTGTTAGGATAAACTTGAAAAAGAAAGTATTCGTGCGCGGGAAGAAAAATTTCAACTTTTCAAAGTATAAGAAAAATCAATGGAAACAAAGAAAAAAGGAACTAGGCTCCGGCGAAGGTAGCTTGGCTGTGGCTGATTTTGTTGAAAAAATTGGCTCGTCATCAAAGTGCTTTAAATGCGGCGAGCTGGGCCATTTTTCAAGAAGGTGTCCAAACTCAAAGGACGACGATCTGATACCGTTAAACGAAGTAGATAATAGTTCACCATTTCCGACATTGGAAGAAGCACAGCAGATGGCCAGCCAAAACGCAGTTATGGCACACGGTAATCGAATTGCACGTTTGCCGGAGAAACCGTCGTACTGTCCCGAAACAGGTGTAGAACTGCCAGAGAATGAAATGGATGATAACAACACGGACGATAACGATTTATGGGAAGCCATTGATGACGAAGTAATCTAAAATATTTACAATTATCTAATCTTCTGAATAACTCTTTAACCGTTACTTGATTTTTTTGTTATTTCTTACATTTTACAGGAAATTCTGTGTGGACATAAAATACCTGAGGACTTGGTCAAAAAATTATTACCGCCGACAATTGGCACAGTACAACCATTGTATCAAATGAATGAAAAGCAGCCAAGTATAGGTAATTAATTTTGTATTTAACAAGGTTTCGTATTAATTGTATCACAAATTTATGAAATTTGTTAATTATAGAAACACCATCGGAAGTTTTTGAAACGCTGCGCAAATTTGGTCATGAAACATTTAGACCCGGCCAAGAAAAAGCTGTAATGAGAATACTGTCCGGTCAATCTACTTTAGTAACATTATCCACCGGGTCTGGAAAGTCTTTATGCTATCAGCTACCTGCATATCTCTATTCGAAATATTCGAATTGTATTACCTTAGTCATATCACCATTGGTATCCTTAATGGACGACCAAGTAACGGGTGTACCGTCATTCTTATCCGCAGCTTGTCTGCACACTAATCAGACGAAAAAAGTAAGAGATAATGTCATGCAAATGGTGAAGCAAGGGAAACTAAATATTTTACTAATTTCTCCAGAAGCCGTAGTTGCTGGAGAAAAATCAACTGGCTTCGGAGCTCTCTTGAGACAGCTACCACCAATCGGTTTTGCATGTATAGATGAAGCTCATTGTATTTCCCAATGGTCCCATAACTTCCGTCCATCTTACCTGATGGTTTGTCGAGTTCTTAGAGAAAAGTTAGGCGTGAAAACAATTTTAGCCCTTACCGCAACTGCGACCAAAGCCACCGCGGAAAGCATAGTACATCATTTAGGTATAGAGGACGGAATGGCTGGCGTTATTTCTGATATACCAATGCCAAGTAATCTGCTGTTGTCAGTTTCTAAAGATGAAGTCAGGGATCAGGCTTTAATCAAATTACTAGAAAGCGAGAGATTCCAAGAGTGTAATTCGATTGTCGTTTACTGCACTCGACGAGAAGAATGCTTAAGAATCGCAGGTCTTATAAGGGCTTCGTTGCAGGTAATCATTTTTCTTTCTGATATTCAACATAATATATACAAAATTTACGTTCACATTTTCAACAGGATCCAAATAAAGTCGAAGCGTCGAACAATAAGTTATCGTCTATCGCGGAAGCGTATCATGCTGGTTTATCGGCCTACCGACGAAAAATCGTGCAGAAAGCGTTCATGGGCGGGCAAACCAAAATTGTGGTCGCCACTGTCGCTTTCGGTATGGGTCTGAACAAACCAGATATTCGTGCTGTTATTCATTATAATATGCCTGGGACCTTCGAGGGATATGTTCAAGAAGTCGGCAGGGCTGGTCGAGATGGACTTTTGGCGCATTGTCATCTGTTTTTAAATCCAACGGTATTTAAATTTGTTTTAAATAATTCTTACTGTTTCTTCGATTTACTTGGTATTCGCATTAAATGTTTTTATTACAGGAAGATAATGATAAATTGGAGTTGCGCCGGCATATTTATGCAAATGGGGTAGACAGACATACAATTAGGCGTTTGCTTCAAAAAGTTTTCGTACCATGCTCGTGTGCAAAATTGCGTGAAAAAAATGCCAATCACAGATGTCCCGGCCATGAAGTTGCTATACCGATTGATGAAACCGTCGCCGCTCTAGATATTTCAGAGGAAACGATTTCAACACTTTTATGCTATCTCGAATTACACCCGAAGAGATTTATTACTGTTCTTTCATCTGTATATGTCAGGGCCAGAGTTTCAAGCTATAATGGACCTCAAGGTTTAAAACAAGCTGCCCAATCGGTAATTAAATGTCACAAATTGTTTTAAATAGGTATATTTTATTTGTTTGATATTACTAAATATGTAAAATATTTTATGAATTTATTAGTCACCACCTCTAGCGATGGCGATAGCATTGGATTTGCAAAATGGCATTTCTCACGAAAACGACAGCGTTATTGAATTTCCTGTCGTGGATGTTGCGTCTGCTATTGGTTGGGATAGTGGTATAGTGAAAAATCATCTTAAAACCTTGGAATGGAAAACAGGTATTTTTAAATTAACAGCTCATCAAGTACTTATGAAAAGTAATATTAAAGTACTTAATTTATATACTTCTCATAGTCAATGGAGCTTCGAAGCGTTCAGCTATCTCGGTTCGATACGATAGATTGGGTTTAAGAATAAAATCCCCCGGCGATTTGACGGATACAGAGCTAGATGAGGCACTTGACGCTTTAGTAAGTCGTGCTCAGAATCAAGAAACATCCGCGTTACAGCAGCTCGAGACAATTGGTGTAACGGTTCATAACTTTAGTGTACCGTCTGTAAGACAGTGTCAAAACATAAATGACGAACTCACTGGCAAATCCGATGAGTTGAAAGCTGTTATTCGAAAATACTTCAAAGGAGAAGTTTTATTGGACATCGATCCTAAACGACAGGTACAAACTTATATAAGACTTTTATCTAATGAAATACTCATATTCATAAGTTATGAATAATACATATGTACTCTGCGTTTTTTTCAGGCTGATGTAGAAACTGAAGCACATGTAGCCAGCGATGTACGTAATTTAATTGTTAGTTATCGAGATAATAATTTTACGGGACGAGCGATCGCTCGAATCTTTCACGGAATACAGAGCCCAAATTATCCGGCGTACGTTTGGAATAAATGTCGTTTCTGGAGGGTTCATCTTTCATTTAACTTCAACGCTTTATGTCAAATTGCGACGAGAGAAATTTTGGCGTTACGCTGAGGCGACTGTTTCCCCTTGCCTTGAAAGAAAATTTATAGATATCTCGCTGTCGGCAAGCTATAACAGTAGTTCTCAAGTATTAGACTGAACGAATATATGAACGAAACATAATTATTTTCTTATTTGCGAACGATTGCGCTGGGTGATATTTAAAAGACGCATTATAGAGTAGTACCATATGTTATGTATTTGTAATTGCTAAAAATGTTCAACATTTATTGACTGAGTAATTTTATTGAATAAAACGTAAGTTATATAACATTTATTTGTTCCAACAAGTGACAAAATTCTTATAAGTCATCGTATACAAAATATTTACTTGAATGTATGTTAAAAGAGTAACTTATTTTTTTACGCTTGTAAAATAAGCTTCGATATAAATAGTTTTCCTTAAAAAACAAAAAATAGGAGAATGTGTGATGCATTATATCGTTCCTTCCATTGTTCCTGCGATTTTCACGTACAACAATGACAATTACAAATCTATGCTGGTGTAGTTTTTATTGTTAGTAATACATATATTCCCAATATAAAATGTTCTTCCTGCACCGATGTCGCAGCTAGCCTATTGCATTTTCGTTAATAAATTCTATGAATTTAATTGCAAAAATCGAAATTAATAGAACTCACGGATAACTGTATTACTTAGAGACTTGTTATCTTAGTACTAAAATACAATTAATGCGATATGTTTGTAATCAAGACGGTATGGAACACTTGTTTTGTTTCGTGAAACGTTGCGCCCCATATTTCACGCAGAAAGAAACATCACTCGCAGCGGTGTACTGATACAAATGATATTCACGTTACCACTCTTTTCATGTAATTGCATTGTCGCAAGAATTTGTGCATACGTCTTTCTTGCATTTTCCCAACACGGTTCATGCACGTTTCGTTTTGACACAGGGCGCAAAATTCGGATGATATCCCGTGAAACGGTGAACGGAAATAAACATTAGCATTTTTCAACGCTTTATTCTTGTGATGAGCCCAGCCGTGCAGGGACACCTCCAAAATCATTAGTATCGGCAAGAACCAGCGAAAGCATACGACCGCGAGAAAAAACAGGCATACTGGGTTTATTTGTCCGAAAGAAGTACCGACCGGTACAGGCTCCAGGTCCATCAGGTTCTCGTCCTTTTTCACCGAGGTTGCTTTAACTTCCTTTGGAATCTGAACAATTGTCATTCGTTAATTCTTATTTGAATTGTATCCCCTTAGTACAGATTAGATATACACATTTCGTGGTATTACAAAATTCAATTTCCCTTCCATTCGGTAAAATACGTATTGAATTTTATAATACACATAAACACCACTTATTTTATGACAATTATTTGAACACATTACCTGGAACCGTATTCTTCGGCATTTAGAAGATTCGACACCGACCAAATCGGTTTCCGGTTCTCCCGTTTCAACATTGTTCGTCGAGGTAGGAAAATGGCGAATTTCGTAATTAGATACTGGAAGACAAATGCTCTCTCCGGTCTCCTCGTCGACGAATATTCGGTCCATTTCCCAGACAATGATAAGATATATATATATATATATGTACAAAAAAATGCGCAAAACAATGTTCTGAACGCAGCTCTGTAATTCGTCTGGAAAACGCAGTTTAATTTATTCGGACGTATGGTAGGGTCGTCCTCGGGGTCACTTCCCGGATACTGAACACCGTACAGTTTTTATTCTAATGGTCAGATACCTTGGGTGAACGTAATTTTCTGAAACAAAATAAATCACCCCCAGTTATTAAATCGTTCCGTTCATTCGTATCAACTGTTCAAACGCTATTTATTGTTGCGTATTAATTTATAGTAATTACAAATAGCGTTTAAATAAAGAAAAACTCGAGCAACACTTTGCAAGTCGGGACGCGCATACGAGCGGAGTACGAATGCATTCTTTCGGAAGCGTATAAAGTAAAACGTATTCGTGGAACATTAAACATAAAAATATCGAACGGCGTAAAGTGCGTGCAGAATACGGCGGTGAGTGAATCGTCCAGTTCTGTACAAGTGAATCATAAACTGAACGAATTTTGTCCTATTAAGCCATATTGATATGGTTCGCGCTGCGTCTCATTTAGAAATAATGGACGATGGTTAAATTGACTATCGTCGAGTGGCTAATCAACAGCTTCAGTTTCGAAAAAGGTGACGTAATACATTCGCTCCTTGAAATCGTGTAATTTCTGCTAATTTTCGGAACATTACGAACCGTTTTCGTATCATTCAACAAATGGTATCGAAAAAAATATTATGATGTATTGTATCGAATGCACACGTATTGCGACACTGAAACAGGAATCGTTTCCGAATTTAATAGATATCTCAGGAAATGGAAGACATCTCCAAAAACTTCCCCATTACGAGTAATGACTTGATACGATTAACAGCGAAAACAAATACCGCACATCCGAAGTTCCCAATATTCCACATAGTATTCTCGATTAACGCAATAGAAGTTTTGAAACTGCAGTAATGCCGCAACGATGAGCACTAATGATCAGTTGCGATTTAAACGCTAATATCAAGTCTACGAAACGGAGTGTTCATCGTCGCGAAATTTTCTATATGTAATACCAATTATTTACTCGTTATTACTAACAGTACTGTCGTCATCGACGTCTGTGAAACGAATCCGCCAAGCGGAAAAGTATTTTTTAAAAAAATTTGAAAAAACTCGACAGCAGTACCTGAACGTTAATCATTGTATTATACACGAAAGAATAACAGAGTTTCGAATTAGGCAATTTTACAAAAGCTAATATAAATAGGAACGAATAATTTGATTGTGGATGTTACTTGTACGCATTCCCAGAAGATTAACAATCGCGTGCTAAGAACTATACATGAACATTCTTTGAAACAGAGTATGATTACTGTGATTGATTATGTAAGATGCAAGTTATGATTGCCTTAATTGATGAAATAGGATATCTAAGTGTATGTCGGTATATAAATCTATTTCGTGTTAATACAAAAATTGTTTCAATTTGCGCACCGGAAGGATGTTTAATTTTAAGGGCGCCGCAGCGGGTGCGTTAATCTTTTCGTGTTCGAATTATTTTTTTTTACAATTTCTTATTAATCTACTACGTATCGTGATCTGTAATAGATACTAAATAGAGATGAAATTTTGTTCGGCGAGGGTCTTGCTTTTTGTAAAGGACCGATCGTCAAGAGGCCAACCGTTCTTACGAAGACGTGTTTATAAAGGTAATCAGTATTTTGACGGAATATCATGTAAGCTAGGTTCTTCGTAATCCTCCCATTAAGACGTGCATTTCGCTTAATGGTTAAACCGCGAATTTCGTAATTAACTCGTAACTACGGGTATAATTGTTTGCGTGTTCATGAAAGAAGAGTGATGGAATGGATGGAAGTTCCCGATGTTATTGGGATTATCGTTTCATGGAAACCATTCGCATTTTGAAATGGAAAAAAACTGAGTCCGTGGATAAAAATGTAGGCAATATTGCAAAATGGCATGTATGTGTTTGGTAACATCGAAGTAACTTCGAAATTCTAAAATCTTTTGGAGAATAAAAATATTACAGTACTAGAGATTACAGCAGGTGTACGACTAACGTAAACAGACTATAATTACAACAAGATTGGCATACTACTTAATAAAAAGTAGCAAGCGAATAGGTTTTGTGGCAATCATCACAATAGTGTTTAAAAGGATACACATGTATGTGACATACTGATATGTAATGAAAGAGAGAACATGATTTTATCTTCTACTCATTCGAGAAAAATAGATTATGATTTAAATTTGCATCGATTCAGTCAACATTATAGCTACCGATCGATGATTATTGTTCAACTTTGTATTAACATTTCTATTAAGCATTGTATTATAGATGGATTGCAAAAATATATGGCTGTAAGTTACAAACATTGTAACGTTACGGGAAACAAAACTAATTAGACGAACGCAAATTTAGTTATTTCGATTGTTTTAAAGATCTTAGACGATGTTGTATTTACGATTAGTTTAAGGTTAGATAGTAAGAGTAAGAGCATCGCAACAGCTGACAGAAGTATTGCAAAACACGATCATGTCAATAAGTATTCTTTTTGAATTAGTAAGGATATATGTATGTTTTCCTTGCACCAGCTTTTAATAAAATCGCTAATCGATGTTTGTGGACGTAAAATTTCGTTCACTAATTGCTTTCGTAGAACCAAACATAACATGAATTGAATTCCTTGCTTTACATCAATGATCATTAAGCTTATAACTGTGAATGATGAGTTAACTCGTCGTTGGAAAAATGAGAAAGTCTTTGAAGTTTTGTGACAAGTCAAATTATCTTACGCACTAGAGAAGCATTTGGCAATGGCAAGTTAACTCGTCGGTCCCAGTTAGAAGGTTAAATAAGAGTATATTCTACAGAGGACGAGGAAGATAGGAAAACAAGAAAACAACGTGTAAAAAACGATTACTTACAAAACAAGCAGCACTAGTACGTGCAAATGCCAGATCGACCATAAATATTTTGGAAATGGTTGGTAATGCAATTGATGATTAATTTCTCGTCTTAGAAAAACTTGAGTTTCAAGTAAAAAAATCTATCGCGTTTCGGCATAACAGGAATTTGCAGTTCAATAATGGCCTAGTTCAAAATATAAAGTAGAAAACACTGCATCAACAAGGAAACATAACATATTGTCACGATCGGACCACGAACGTAAGTACACCTTTCCTTGCATCTAAAGTTCAACTGAATGTATTCGCCACAATAACCTGTAACTATGTGGTTTCTAGATGCGCGTTGTGTCCAGTTACTAAAGTTCGTCGGACAATTGATGATCCCAGTGAGTATGGATACATATTTTAGTAATACTTCCCCGAGATCTATGGTAAAATGATAAACACACATCTTTTCATCTTTTATTTTATTAATTAGCGATACTTCGTTTAATATGTACGAAAGTTTAATGAAGGTTCACGGAATGGTAATAGGAAGGAAGCAGAGCCTCTAGTGAGACTTTTGAACTTGCAAGTTTAGTACATGGAATCCCTTGTGTCGCGTCACTGAGTATTTAATGGCTAAATAATCAGACAAACAGATTGTGATTTCTCTGCATCCGCTAAATTAACTTATTAATGTATTTTAAAGAATATTAAGTATGTATAAATAACAATTTAAATAACTTTGCGTGAAACATCTTTAAAAATGTATTTTAGAGGCATAACTTACAGTTTCAACTTGTTAACCATACGACTCAAGTTTAATTTAATCGAAACGAAAATAAATTCGTAATGATAACTTGAAAATAATATCGGTACTGATTTTATCTTTCAGACGAGATATAAGAATAGACAAATCACCTTATGGACTTTCGTGGCCCATCGTGACTGCCATACCGACTCAGAAATCCGGCTATTAATTACTTTATCACACCGCACGGCGTGCATTTTTTAATCGACTCGAGTACATACGTACGTATCATCTGTTACGTACGCGCATACGTACTTCAGCTCTGAATTACATTATCTTGCAATACATTCTGTCCGTTATAAAAATGTTATTATAATATTGATGATTCTTAATACATTTATCTCTAATTTCAGTTCGATTCTGTTCATGGTGTCTGTTTCGCTTGTTTGAAGAACGAGTCAGAATTCGCGGGAACGCGACGCTGACATGCGGGAATGCGCATCATAATGGCGCCGGTCCAAACGAATTGTCAAGTGATCTGGTTGACAGGTAAGCGTTTCTCAAATTTCTTGTGGGAATAAGTAGAATTTTAGCAAGGTGTCCCTACTAAATTATAAATGCATACCTCGTATAAAACTTGTATAATATAGAGTCGTGTTGTAGATGTGTAATAACATAATACAAGCAATTATTTGCGACTATTTCTTCATTGCCACTGCCTGTGGTTAGGAAGCTTGTATTTTCTGTAGTATAAAAATATACTTATCAAGTAACGCATACGTTGAAATATTTCTAGGGAACGCAAGCGATTACAGACAGATATGGTAATTGTCTTTAGACGGGTGTCGAACATAACCGAGCGGCATAGGACGACGACGAGAGGTGTCATTCTGCTACTTGACGACGTGCTGACAACACGTATGGAAGACATCTCAATGAGGTGCGGCGTATCATTACCTACCTGTACCACGGTGCTCATAATGGCTATACTATAATTAGTTGCGCTCTATTACCGCTGCTGCTTATTTAATACGATTCTAAATACCCTTTCTCGTAGTATTAGTGGATTATATTAAAAAATATTCGAGATTTTTTGCTTCAATACTAAATCTAGTTGTAATGCGTTTTTTTTTTTATTAACAGGATCACTGCGGGATAGATTTATGTATGTGTCGAGCGGACCTTTCGATGCCCTTTATGTCTATAACAAAAGTAGATCTTTAAAATTATTTAATTTTAATGTCGACAATAGGGACCGGTAACATAGTTTACTATAATCTGTTGGTAACGTTGGGAGTGACACGGAAATGGTATTAGGTAACTCATTACCCCGGAAATCTGGATCGAAAGGATACATTGCACGATTGGTCTATTCCTATACCTGGTCGGTGGTGAGACACGAAGGTCCATAAGGTCTATAGAAATATTTCGTCTGTGGTATTGCTCTTTATCGAGCGAGCAAGTGATCATCGAAAAAGAATCGCTCAAATTCGTCGATCTTTAATCAATAATTGATAAATCAAGGTAGACAAAGCCTGCCTAGTAGGAACATAAACGGTGCCAATAGAAATGGCTATTCGATGAATCTGTTCGAATTCGAAAGGAATATTTATCACGAACGGAATGCTTCTTTTTTAATATCGATAATTTGAGGATAAACATTTTGTCTTCGGGTCTGTGCAGTGTAAGTCGCGCAGCGTTTGCTCCAACTTTGTCTAGTCTCGCATCGCGACGAACAGTTTATTATTTTAGAGCGAATCCCTTCCACCCGTGTTTCTTTTTCTTCCTCTATTCCACGTTTACCCGTGTTTCAAATCGTACCTCCTCTGTCACTCACTCCGTCTCCCTTTCTCTTTTTCCGAACCTCACAACACGGTGGCGCCTTGAAATACTGCAGTCTTCCGAATTCTTCGTATCTCCGTTTCAAAAATCCACATACGCTCCAATTCGTCGAAAATGTTGCTCCGCCGTTAAACTGGTATTACGATACATCATCCTTTGTCTCCCTTGCTGTTCCTCTCTATGCCTTACAATTTACTCCAATTCGGGCAATCCTGTAAAATAAGAATGCACATCTCCGTGATAAAGTAATGCCAAGATATATGTACGTCTTTTGTAACTCGGGAACCGAAGCTCGTGCTACAAGTGGATCCTTGTAGTTATCAGAAGTGGACTGCCATTAATTCAAGTACAGTCCATTCACGTCACCTAATTCTCCACATTAGCATAGATATGTGATTATCGCAGGGAAATCGTAACGTTAAAACATGTTTGAAATATTATCGAACAATGATCAGCCGGTTTTCTTTGCAAGCATGTATCATCCGGGCAGAAAATAGAAAGAGAGTTACATTTTCTTTTTTTACAGTATCGCAGAAACGGGAACACCGTGAACCAAGGGCCAGAGATGCTCTGTCAACGGCGTCATTGAGTGACTCCTCTTGCAGCTCGTGCATATTCGTCGTCTGGCTTACGTGCATTCTGGACGACGTGAACCAGAAGTGGTTCTTTTCGTACCGAGTTGGTATCTGGACCGCGTGCTCTCGAAACGAAAAAAAAATCCGTCCGAAAACCAATGATCCAAAGTATTATTTAACGCAAAGATAAAATTATGCCAAGCTGCAGAACTAGGTGAAAATTGATCAAAAAATTTCTCCTCTTTCAGAGTAAAGGACATAAATTCTTGCCGTTAATTCCATTGCTCGAGTATATCGAAAAAAATAGAAGTCGTCCTTATCCAAGTAAGGAGGCGGCGATCGAGCCTGGCCGGCACGGAGAATAATTCTAATGAGAAATTAACGTCTGCCATGAATCTGTTCCCTGTAAGCCGACACCACATGCGATCATCCGCCATCTCGCATAACGCCCTCTAATTTATTACATAAGCAATCTCGCGCCACTCTTGATTCCCTAAGCCGGTTCAAGGAAATCGCCGATAGATTGTGCAGCCTGTATCAACGAAACAAAGGACCATCTATTTACGCGACTGTTGCTGCGAGCCCCGTAACTGCAATTATATTCCAGTATATTGGCTCGATGGGATCGTGCAACGTGCACGCTGCGAACAAATGATTTACAGTGCACTTTCGTGCAAGTGGAAAATATCGCGAGGGCCTCGGTTACGATCGGAAGTTTCTCAGGCGTATTCGTTTGTTTGACCTTCCCGGCCGCGATAATGATATCTGGATCGGAGTCGCTGCACTATTTTCGGCCGTGACAGCCCGATCGATAATCCTGACCAGGTTTCCGCGAAAAGGTGCGACACGTGATTTATAAGAACGCCGACAGAGAGAACCGGCGTTATTTGAACACGTGACGAGAAGGAACGTCCAGAGCGGCTCCATATTGCTCAAATAAGTGCATCCTGGCTGTCCAAACGAAGGATCCGAACGTGTTCTCGTGGTTTTATGGCAGGGACCGGCAACAAGCTGTTCCAATAGAAGTCTGTCGCGGTGCATCGCAACCGGTAGCACACTGCGCTATCGTTCACGACCGTATTATCTTTTTTTTTTCTCGTTTTACAACCGTCCTGCGTAGGATCCGAGGCTACTGGCTGCTCTCGGAGTATCGGTAACTTTGGTGTTCCCTTATACCCCTTTTTTATTTCTCTTAGAAGAAAAGGCAGAAAATGAGGGAAGAAAAAAATGTGACGGGTCTCTTGGATCGTAAAGTTTGCTCCTCTTTCGTTTGCTTGGGGTAACGAGTGAACGAAATTATAAAGGAACGAGGAATAACGAGGGACAAGTTGTGACGTGCGATCTAGTTGCTCCAGATGACGCCAAACTCCAAGAACGTTCGATGAACGAGAATATTTCGCGGAATCGGTTCGTTTGAGAACGATTGAGACTAGGAAAGCATGCTCGTTATCAGCAAATCCTTTAACGGATTAGTTTTAACGCCAGAACCACCCATGCCCCTCGCGAAGGACGGTTCTTGGTTATTGTTACTTTAAAATTACCACCGTCGTATTCGGCATTGCCCCATTGTTAATTATAAATTGTAATATATGTATCCCCATTTAATCTCGATTTCAATAATCAGTCCAGCGTGTTACCCACGCGTGTCAAAGCTCGCTGGTAATTCCAGCGCGAAGAGTAGGGTGAAAATTTTAAACGTGATTGAAGGGAAAGAGATACGCATTCTAGTCCTTTTCTTTTTTTATCAAAGAATATCTTTAATTCTACATTCATCGTCGTCACGCGGCTGAACGGCTTAAATTAGTAACATTTATACGTAGCTATAAATATAAATAGGAGCACGATGTGCACTGTTTGTCGAAGCGACGAGCCTAACGATATCTCCTCCTCTCTTTTACAAACTTATACATACATACATTACGCGCGCGGATAAGTTCGTCCGTGATTACAAGGAAGGCTAGGCAACCAGATGATTCAGAAACGTGTGAAACTTTGCATAAAATCGAAGCATGTCCTTCGCATATGCAACCCTATCTTCCGTTCGTGCCATGATTCGGTTTTAAGGGGTGAAAGCAGCCCTTGAGAAAAATTCAGATTGTGTTCTTCTTCGCGAAATATCTCAACAACCCTGAGAGATATTTAAGAAACAAGTATAAACAAAACATTGGATCGCTTCGTTGCGTTCGCAAAACTGCGCAAACAAATTTCTGGACAAATCCATGATTGTCTTTTCCCTTTTACCCATGGACTCTTCAAACAGAAATTTTATATATCACTCTGCGTTCTTGACATATATCTCGCGAAACAGAACACTCTGAATTTTTCTGAATGGCCGATTTCGTCGCTTAAAACCGAATTATTCTGCATCTTCAGGCTGCCCGATCTTTCTTCTCACTTCCAATCGTTTATCGATATCCTTCGTACATTGTCCCACTTGTTTCAATGTTCCATCGACACTAGACATTAGAGTAGTACGTTGATCCCCATTCCTATACAGATTGTTACACGTCTCACATGCTATATTTAATCTGGTCGTAGTACATCGCCGTGGGTGTTGTCGTCGTTCCGTGATGAACATTCGACGATACTGGGCCAGGTATGTTCGATATGCTCAAACCGCCGATGTTGCTCAAGTTCAGCGAGCTCAGGGAGCTCAACGAGCTCAGGGTGACCGATCCGGTTGGATGGCCGAAGTAGGATGGTTTGCGGTCGATGAGTCCACCTCCGGAGCTGTTCGAACTTGAATTCGAACACTGCATTTTTATCCCTGAAACAGAGGTGAGAAAATAAAATTAATGAAATGTGTTTCGTTCGTAGGCGAATATATTCTGTCACGTTTCGGAGAGCGAGCCGGATCGTTTAAGCCGCAGTTGTTGAGTTACAGAAATGAAAAGGAACAGTTTGGCACAAAGTATGAAAGTGGAAAAATAGAATTTCATATTTCAGCCAGTCATTTGGCTGAATCGTTCAGCTCCACGAAACAAGAGTAAGTCAATTTATATTAAATATAACGAGTTAAGTGCCAATCGAGCGCTTCGACGACGAAATTTTCAAAAAATCAATACGCGAATCTAACAAGTTTGGCTGATATGCCAATGGAAACTACTGTTTCCATGGCATGTGGTACCATAGCATACCATAGCAGTATGTGGTACCCGAATTGGAGTACCTGTGAAAATTTCAGTTACTTAACATATTTGAAAAAAAGCGCCGTGTGTTTCACAGTTGCACCTTTTGCAAAATAATCGAGAATTCGAGAGTGTAACTTTCGCAGCTTCTAATCAGTTTAAATGCGTTCCTTTTATAGAATTAATTATGGACGTCGTCATGGTTTCGCCGACGAGGACCACACGCGAGGCGAACGGGGACGAAAGAAATGGAAAAGAGGAGCCCGTGATACGGAAATCGTTTCGTGTATAGGTACGATAAATCCACGGCTCGCCGGTAGTTCTCAAGTACAGTTCTTCTTCAAGTGCGCACTTCACTCGTGTCCCGACCTCTATCTCTCGCTATTCTATTTCCCTCTCTTGCTAATTCATTTTTCTTTCTTTCTTACAGGATCAACCGTAGGAAGTTTGCGGCCGCAGAAAAATACGAGGACGCGCAATCGAGAGAACGACGGAAATTGTGTCGACCGTGGTAAAATGGCAATTGAAATTGCATTTAAACCCTCGCGCCCTATAACTGTTCACCGGGTGCTCGTTTCTATATCTCCTCGAACAATTCTTCTTTACACAGTCGAGAAAATGTCGGGACAACGATGTCGAAACGAAACGTACGATGAATATTTATAATAACCGAGCTTCGAACTAATTGTACACTTCGGTTGCGTGTCGAAAGGGTCGCGTTCTACGCGAACGGAGCCATTGAGACAGAAATTTCCGAACACAGACGAGATCCAAGGAAAACAGCTGGATAATATATTATAAACGCGCAACGGGCTCGACGGCGATCGGTATTCGATTTAATTCTAGCGTAACGAGGGTCTTAAAACGGCGTCGTGTGTGGTCCTGAATGGCAGTGCCGTCAGTCAAAATCTCTCTCTCTCTCACTCTCTCTCGCTCTCCATCGCCGACGGATCCAAAGTTTCCCGGCCCGTCGAAGCAATCTGCCCTCTCCGACGCGCAAAAATTTTGTCCCCCTTCCTCTCTTTTTCTAGAGACCTCGCGACGTTCGAAAACGATGGCAGTAAAAGACGAACAGACGAACGAGCGAATACGAGTGAATATCGGCTGGCCGGCTCGCCAACCGGCAACGATGCCCGTAGTCGCGGAGTAGAGAGATCGCTCCAGAAATATATCCGAAGAAGACTCGGGTGGAAGGAAAAAAAGGAAAGAGAAAGAGGAAAACTGGAGGCCTGCGGTGGCGTTTGCAGATCGATCTCGTTTACGCTTCACCGTCCGAACGGGGAAAGAAGAGGCGGCGGGAGGAGGTTTTTTTGGGGGAGGAAGGGCGCGTGGGTGGCACGTTTATCCCTTGTCGATTCCGCGGCGTAACGAGATGGAGAAGGAATAGATTGTACTTGTAACGAGAGCGCGCGAACGAGAATGATCTGTTGATCGAGATAGCAAATACTGTTCATTTTGGAGCACGCGTTTAACATCGATCGTACATATTCGGATAATTCCGTGCCTTTTAATTGCACGTTACGAGATCGCGAGGGAGGACGTGACGCGTGAGACGAGACATCCTCTTTGGAGGAGGAAATGTTTCGGTGTAGAGAATTTGCGATTGTCTTCGAGTTTGTACATCTGGAATACGTTATTATGGTACTGTTGGTTTCTGAAAGTACGAATGGACTTTTTTATTATGGCGCTCTTGGTTTCTGAAAGTACGAACGGACTTTGGAGTACCATAATAACGTGTTCCAGAGTAGATATGATTCTTCGACGGATATGATAGAAGAGGTGGTGTACGATAAGGTAGCAACATGAACGAATCGTTCGAGCGAAAGCGAGTATCGCTTCACCGTCGCGAGGCCGTGTTCCCCGATTTCGATTAATTCGTTCTAACAGTTAACGGGTTTCCCTCGAACCATCCTCGCCGGAGAGGTTTAATAAACGAGCGGCCAGTGTTTGAGGTGTCTACGTTCGATGTATATACGTACTTAGATTAAAGAACATTATGTTTGCTCCACTTGTAAATGTTTACGCGACAAGCGATTCGAGACCTCGTTTACCAGCACGCGACTGCCGCTTACTAATATGTATATAAAAAAGAAGAAAAAAAAAGAAGAAGAAGAAATCACGCGCTTTCGTTCGCCGCGATCATTTGTTTATCGCCCGATCGGCCATAGTAAACTGTTGCATTCACGAAATCGTTTCGCTCCTAAGTGGAGCGTGTAAATCCCGGCGACTCGCAATAAATCCCGCCGTGGGCCCCGCGTTTTACTGCTCGCGGCCGTTATCAAGTGTCTATTACAACGCCATGGAAGTTGTAACGCGGCCCGCGGGCTCAATAAAATTCTTCGTTACAGCGGATAATATTTATATGACGGCGTGGCGTGGCCCGGGGTGTCGGCTTAGCCGCGCGACGATTTCGCCGTCGGACAAAAGTGAACGTTTAACAGGCGCGCGTGTAATTGCCCGTCGCCCTATTAAAAAAAAAAACCTGTCCCCGGTCCCGGTTCGCAAGGTGGATTAATGCGAAACGCGGGACCCGTCGAGTATCTCGTGTCGCGCCGCGTTACACGTGTTCCGTTGCCGTAATACGAATTACGACGTCCCGCGTGGGCGTGACAGGGTTGTCACCCCGGCTAATAGGTGCTGTCAACCCCGGTGATTTCGTGTCTGTCGGCTCCGGGCGTAAGAGTACTTTCGACGGTGTTGTTAAACGGAAGCCGACTTTTATATTTACCCGTGGAGGAAGTTGTTCCGTTCGTTACGAACCCGTTGGCCGACGTTCGCGGCCGTCGCAACAATTCGACGTATTTTCCGATGGATCGCGATGGATAGGTCGGTCGAGCAGGGCAGATATTGACCCGTGGGGTTCGTAACGGAGCGGGGGCGGACGAAAGTTCGATTTGTAATACATTTGTAATAAGTGCAGCGCTGGGGATGTTACTGTAGGAACGGGGACACTCTGTGGAACGCATGGCGTACAGTTGAACGGTGACCGGCGCCTCAGCGGTCGTAAAACTGTCTGCGATTTGCCACATGGCCCACGGACTGCGACGAATTGTCATTGTTGTCTTCGACTGCGACGTCCAGTGTTACCCTCGCGACTGGACCGCAGGGATCGATGTCTGTGTCGTCTGCGAGGGCGTCGCGCACCTTGCAACCCCCCCACCCTGCTCCTGTTTCAGGTATTCTAATTTTCTAGCCGCTTGGAGCAAGCATTCTTTTCTCGCGATGAACGTCGCGCCGCAGCGTGAACACGTACGATAAAACTCGCAGGGCGATAAATTGTTGTATCGATAAGTTATGAGAGTGGCCTAAGTCGAGTTGAACTTTGTTTGAACTTTGTTTACCGATACAATTACCCGATCAAGTTATCGTTTCGGTGTACAATTAATTCGTAGGAATGGCCCTACGTAATACGTAACGTTGCACATGATACAGTAAAGCCTCGATGTAAGCGAAACGGATCGTAGCGAAAGGGTTCCTACGTTTCCAACGGACGCGAACGTAAAAAAAGACAGCGAGTGAAAGGAAAAGGAGCGTGCGACCGAGGCGAGACAGAATCTGGCGTATCTGTGCGAGGATTTTAATGCATTTTTCCATTTTTTTCTCACGAAACTTTGAGCCACAAATTTGTGTCCCTTTGCCGATTAAAATAACACCGAACGCTGTATCATTTGAACCATATTTGCTGCCCGCAATGCATTACACACCACTGATTGAATAATGCAAATCTGATCCAAATGTTGCCCCGTTCGGACTCATTTCAGTCAGTAAAATGTGACCAACGTCCAGGCGAAAGTTTCGCAAGAAAAAAACGAGAAACATCAAAGTTTTATCGTTGAATTAGTATTATCCAGGTGCACGTGGCACTAATCGACAATCGAACCTCCGGACGTCTCGACGGTTGTAACCGCCCAGTAGCGAAGATAAACTCGTCCCTTATATCGGACACCACTTTTTCCTTTACGTCGAGAACATTACTGTCGTCAACGGCGCAATTAAATCATGTACTCACCGTTATCGGTTACAGGTGTCTGGCAGCCGCTGTGCGGCGAGCTGACGTTCCCTGCAGGACTGCTGTTTCCAGCCTGCTCCGGGATTCCCTGCATCGAAACGTTCACGTTGCTCCCGGCGTTGTTGACCCCGGCGAGCCCGTAACCGGCGTAATAATCCTGGCCTGGCGCTTGAGCGGTCGGCGCCGGATTCGACGGGCATTTGTAAGCCATCATACCGTCGTTCTCCTTGTAAATCGTCTCCGGATGATGCTGTTGATGGTCCTTCGTGGGGAATCCGTCCGTGGCTCTGTAAGGCAACTGTTCCTGGCCCCTGGCCGCGTATCCAGGTTCACTCTTGAACGCCACGATCTCGCCGTTCCTGTACACGGACGGTTCCCCGGTTTTGTACGTGACCTCCGTCGTCTTGTACGTAACTTCCGCTATAGGCGGCGTCTTGTAAGGTGCCTCCGGGTACGCCCAGTCGGCCGAAACCGCGGCACCAGGCGCGTACATCGCGTAGTCCTGATAATTCTGATACTGATTCTGGTATCCGTTGGCGTACTCCATGCCACCGGGGGTCAGGTTCTCGTAGCCGGGTGTCTGCACGCCGACCGGGCCGCTCCCGGAGAAGTACTGCGGGTACTGGGGTTTCAGAGCTTGACACTTGCGACGGAAACCCCGCGGTCGTCGACGGAAGCTGCCTTCCTCGAACATGTACTCCGTCGACGGATCGATCGTCCAGTAGTGTCCCTTACCAGGTCTGCCCAGTCCTTTGGGCAGCTTGATGAAGCACTCGTTCAGGCTCAGGTTGTGACGGACGGAATTCTTCCAGCCCTGGTAAGCGCCACGGAAGAAGGGGAAGTGTTGCTGGAGGAACGAGTATATCTCCGAGAGGGTCAACCGTTTCCCGGGGCTCGACTGAATCGCCATTACTATCAGCGCGATGTACGAGTACGGCGGCTTCTCCTGGCGACGAGCGCCAGGTTTCCTGGGCAGCTCGGTGCTGGATGGATTGCACATCAGCGGATCGACGCTCTGCTCCTGGCTCAGATTGTTGCCCAACGGCAGACTCGTTCGTGGAACCGCGGCGGACGAGTTCGCGTGAGCGACGGTGGTCTGGCCCTGGTGATGCAGGCCCGAGTCCGACTCGTTCTTCATCGCGATCCTCGCGCCGTCCGTGATGCTAACGCGGTGCGTCGACGGGACGATCACTGTCTGATCCATGGGGTCCGTGACAGATCGTCACGCGGCGAGCGACATTCTAGGAGTCGAGAAATGACAGGTGTGCGCGCGACTTCACTGCGATCGACAGGTCCTTGGAGAGCCAGGCGTTTTCGCTACTCCCAAGAACCACCGTGGCGCGATGGCCCGGCGACCCGTGGAAACGGCTGCACCGAGGACTATCGACGGACGAGAGTCCAGTTTCTATTCACTCGGATCACTGTACCGCGTTGTCCTTCGGCGACGACCACGATTAACAACCCCACGTATCCGTCGAATGGCGTTATTTACTGTTTACGCTCGACCCGGTGGTGGTCGTACACGCGTCGCGGACGAATTCGCGTGGCAGCCGCGCGTAACACGGGCGCGATCACAGCACGAAGAAAGAGGGAAGAGGTCGTTATTTACGCGTGCAACGATGTAAATTGTTTAAACGCCGGCGGAACGGTGGGGTGAATTATTTAGACTCGCCACTCGGCGGACGTTGCGCTGATGCGTGGCTAAGTGTTTTCGGGTGACTGGATCTCGCGATGAACTCGGGACTCGGTGGAGGCTTGCTACGTCGCGATGACGTGTGCTGGACCGCCAACGGGCCGGCCTCGTCGCGGTGGGAGGAGCCACGCGACGGACCGTGGACCCCGGCCCCTATTGGCTAGCGTGCAGTAGCGTGTAGCGTCGAGCCGACGCTAGCGGCCAATGGGGGAGGCTCGCGACTCGCGAGGCCACGCCCGACGGAGATCACGGTTTGTCGACTTGGAGCCCGGAGGGCGATAATCGGGGAACGTCCTGTCCTGTCTCGTCTGGACGGCCGATTGTAATGAAAAACATTGCATAACTTTTCAGGTTTTTATTGTTGCAGCCAGGGCGGCGGTTGTGATTATTTGATTGGCGTTGATGAGATTATATTCGAGGGTGTTCGAAGAGGAATGGAAGTGCGGGGACGAGCGGAGTCCGGATGACGTTGGGAGTACCGGATCTTTGTTTTATCGAAACGACGAACCGATTGCTCCGTTGGATCGCCTCGTGTTGGCTGATTCGTTTCTTGAACCGTTCGACGAATTTCTTCGCGAAATAATGCTGTTCATTGCTGCACTGCCTAATTCCTTCGACGAAGGTTCGATTCTCTGGCAATTATTTATTTCTCGAAATAAGTAAATGTAAAGATCTTTTGTTAATACTTGAAGAATCTGTAAAAAGATCGATATACAGAAATTTAACTAAGAAATTTTACTATTTAAACTCTGTTGATAGAATTGCTCGCTTTATTCAAACTGCTTTATTCGTCTTTTTCTTTATTCGAAGCACCCCGTTTAAGTATAAATAAATGGAACGGTATCAGCTTGTCATCCGTCAAATTTTTTTTATCAATGTCTGGAACAGTGGAGATCCGTGAGCCACGGTTTTTCTAATTCCAGAATATGTACATAAAGGGAATACGAAAAATGTGGGGAAAACGATTGGTCCACCTGTTGGCCAACGGGACGTCGGAAATATGCTCCGCCCGGATGTAGAACCGCCCCCTATTCTCTTTTCCGAACTTCTCGAGAAATCGATGCACGTATCCATCGATTACGTTGAAATTGGTGCTCGTTGTCTTGAAATTTGCTAGCGATGTCAATTACCGACGAAACTGAACGGAAGATGAACAACAAGAACAGAGATGTTCTTTACACTTGGAACGCAAACTGTTATGCCCCAACCTATTAATTCGTTTCATTTCTGTCGGATTATTTCGGCAAAGAAAGAAAAATATCGAGGCAGATAATATAATCGTTCAAGTATGAACGATTAATTCTATAAATCCTACGTGGTTTAGTATGAGTTTCGTCGAATTCGCGAATCAAAAAATTTATCATCCCGATTATAATTATTCTTTGATCAGAAACAAATCTTTGGTGACGTATATCTGCAACCCTTAAGTTCGTGCAACACGGACCACCTTTTATTCGTCAGATTTATTTACATAATTTCTCAAGTACAAATTAACGTTGACATTCAATTTTTAAACAACATTCAATCATTGTCCACTACACTTTGCCTGCGCACTTCAAACTACGGTGACCATAAATTCAACTGAGTTCAGCTGAACAAAAATTTCAAACGCTTCTAAAGGTAAAATACTTCACCGCAATTTTCTTTCATTCATTCATTCATTCATTCGTTTCAAATGATCCCACGCCTGTCGACGTTTGCGTTGCTCGCGCTGCAACGATTTTCCCATGGAAATAGTAACGATAAGTCAACGTAGGTGCATGCAGTGAAACGTAATGACAATTAAACGATGTCCGTGCGAACGATAAAGATCGGTAAGTGTGCCGTAACGAATTTTATCGGGGCATAACTTACACCGTTATTCTTCTATTTACGAACACTCGAGAGCCCTCTTATCGGAGGGTTCTCGATCCTGCGACGAATGCACAACGATCCCTCTTGTCGATTGACCCGTCGATCGCGGTCGATCGGAGCAAAGTGTTTATTCGGCGAGGCACGTGACGAGGTGTCGAGTAACTTGGTCCTGGGAGAATATGACGAAGATCATTTGCTTATCAAGAGTTACGATTCTACGGGCTCGACGTTATTATTTTTATTCTGGCCCTGGGACGAATCGAACGGGCCGCCTCGCTCGAACCCCGTAAAGAATCTCTTCATGGCGAGCACTTTTATCAATCTCCATGGTCGGTCTCGAATATACTCCAAAAAAAAAAAACAAAACGATGTAATACCGTCGAGACGTTGCGTTCGACGAGACACGCCCGATCACATTTGCGACGATTCACAAGGACAAAAATTTCAAGAAAAATAATTTCTTTTGCAGAGACGATAGATAATGCTCGTATGACTGCGAGGAAAGTGCGAGCAACGAGACTTAAAATTAAGTCTCGCCCCTAATGCATGGAAAAAGAATAATATTAAGAATATCGAGAAAGAAATTCGAATGGAATCTGCGAAACGCGATATCTTATGTCTCTTATCGGTGACCGATCTCTGGTACGTATCCAGGCGTACGCAGGCCACGTATACGAACCATGGATAGAGGAACGGAGCGTCGCGATGGGAATTATTTAATGTCATCCAACGTCTGTCCGGCGATATCGCGCGCCCCGCGCCTTCTAGACCACGAATTCTCAAGGAGTTTGTTTGCGTTACGGCAAACGATCCGACGAAAGAGGAGCGTCACGGCCATCTTGTCTTTGCCCGCGGACCGAGACCCTGCAACGGATGTTCGTCGCTCTGTTAACTCTTTGCCGTGCTATACTTAAAATGCTCCTGGACCCCCCCCCCCCCTGACCCTTTATATAAACCCGGCGAGACATTTATTTAAACGCTGACGAAGAGCGAAGGAGCAGAAAACGTCCTCGAGAAAAATAACGTTTCTCTCGTATAAATGTGGAATAAATATGGAACATCGTTGTCTGTCGTACGCGAGTCCACCGTGCGAACCAAGCGTTCACGTTCCATCGCCGGTTATCTCCTGAATTGCGTCGCGAGGAATATTACCCGAAGCTTCACTCGAGAAGGATTTAGATACGGTAACGTGAACGTTCACCGTGGAGGTATTAAAACGGCCAGGAACATTGTAGTGCTTTTTAAAACGTACGGGACACTTGGGCGAGGAACCACGTGCTTTAAGGGTTGAAACTGAGGTTTCCTGGAAACTGCCCTCGAAAAGATACTGGCACTTAGTAGTGTTTACCGTTTTACTGCTTCCAAGCCTCCCCAGTGACATTTTCCGCGACAGCTTCGAGTGGGCCCTTCAGACGGAAAAAGGGGAAAAAACTAATTCGACCCTTCGGGACGTCTACGAAAAAGAAAAACAGGGTGGGGGGCACGACGGAGGAGGACGTCTATCAATTGAAAACTCGCTGCGCGTCGTAAAGAGGAGATCGTTATCAGCGGAAGAAATTCACGATTCCTTTTCGTGTCTAGGAAGAAGGAATGGGCGAAGAGGAGCTGGGGGGGAAAGGAAAATAAGCCGTGGCCACTGCGAAGAACCCGAATACGAGCCACCCCAGAAAGACCCTTTCCCCGTTTCCTCCTCGACAAACAACGCGACACCGCCGAATCGCTACCGAGTCGGATCGGTTTTTTTCGAGATAAAACGCGTCACAAAGCGACCGGGACCACCCGAAGAAGAAAAAAAAAGGGGAAACGCGTCCCGGTCGCACGTGTTCCCCCTAGGAGAACCGCAGACCGGAACCAGACATCGCGGCGGTGCCCGTCTCACGTGCGCGCTACGAACCTTTCCTTCCCGTTTGTTTACATCCGGCGGTGTGGCCATTTTCATTCCCCGAGCGATTCGCCTTTTCGGGAGCAAACGAAACGTCGACTGCACCCTTCGTCTCGGGCTACTTTATAATTAGTTGCACGGGCTCGACGACGCGCACCGAGGGAAGGAATCGAGCCGACCTGCTCCGGTTGTTGAATGGGGAAATTCGTGTCCGATCGAACGTAGGAATCGATTACGGTTTCAGCAATGGCACCCGCAGCAGCGCGAGAAGAACACGGTACACCTGTACCTCGATATAGCGTCGCATCTTTAGACGCCTTTTTTAATTACAGCACTTTCTCGATTCACGTGACGCAGTGTTTCGTTATACGGTTAAAAGAAATGCCTTTTATGCGAGCATTTTTACAGGAAGTGAGAAGAACGAAACGCTTTACGAACTGAGAACCGTGGTATTTTATAAAAGTTTGGAACAAATGCAATTGAATTTGTACGTATGTCATCGATTCGTTCTACGTTATTTCTTTTCGCTTTGCGGATAACTTTTCTGGAGCGCATGTAGGTCGTAAAGCCAGGTGCAAGTGTATTACTTTGTCGGATGACTAGCCTCCGCGACATCGATAAGGGCAGAGTATGCGAGTCCCCCCCTTAGTCATCGACTAGCATTGGTCAGAATGACGGAGTTTTCCGTCCTAAGGGTCAGGACTCAAGCTCGGCTGCGATGTCACAACAAGGGCTAAGGTCATCCTCACCCCTACAAATTTAGGATATAAGTATCATTGCAAAACGGTACAAGGAGATCATTCTTAACTCTTACAGCAGCCGACGACCACGTTACTCTTGTCAGTTGACTAGTAACTTGTACATCTTACTGTTATTCTTTAAACTGCTGTGTCTCCGCAATAGTTGTATTCTGAAGTGAGAACGGGACTTTAAGAACCTTCGATAAATTATTATATTACTGAGTACAATCGATCATATCCTTCACCATCGGAATCCAACAACTTATTACTCGTTCGTAGCACGTCTTTCTTTCTAATTCAAACAAAGCCTGCCATTCGTTGTTCACTTTACTCCTTCCCTCTCGTGCACGTGTAATCGCGAATTCTCGTTGCCGCTGGTAGCACAATGTCGGCAGCGACGGAGAACAGAGGCTCGCTTCGAATATATTTCAACAACCTCACGAAGCTGGCAAATTATTGCAGCTCGAAATTCGCGCGACACTGGCCTCCCCGTCAGCTATCCTCCCCCTTTCGTCCCGAACGAAATGCTTGGAAAAGGGGTGGTCGTTTCCCATCCGCGATACTCGCGAGTCCGCTCGCGGCCACTTCCGTTTCGACGATCCTTCGACGATTCGCGCGATCCGGCCGCTCGACGAGGCCGAAGTTAGAGTCTCACTGCTCGTGGAGAACACGTGAGGCCCTGACGGCCACCCAAGCGGCCATCAGACGCGCCGACGATACTCTCTGTTTACACGATACAGTAATTTTATACCGCTGATCGTGGGCGCACGCTGCGAGCCCTACGTTCCTGTCGCCTCCTCCAACCCTTTCCTCGAGCTCGAATTGGCTCGCGTACCTGTGCCGGATTCCGGGGGCGAACGAAATCGTGCGCAACGATCAATCTTTCGCCAAGAGGTTTTGTGCATGAGAATACAGCGGTTGGCTCGCGCGACAGAGTGACGATACAGGTGCTGTTTAAAACTATTTATATAGACAATTGATATTTCGCTACTAACGAGGGAAGACTGTCAACTTGTCGACTCGGATTTTAATGTCCTTTCGCAGGTTGATAATATACAGGCTCCTGATGGTCCGCGTAAAATATTGGGCGTAGTTATTCGGAAACTTTAAAGATATTAACGATTAAAGTTACATACCTCCTATGCGAGGCCGTACCTTCTATAAATAGGGAAGAATCCTCAAGAAGATTGGTAGGCAAGTGAGAATGGTGTATAGCTAACTGTCGTTTAATTCATTTTTTTGTATTTATTCGTGGTTTCATTTTGGCGACACTGCGCACATTTCTGGATACGTTTGGAAATTTCACGTATAGGCTCACCTGACTTGGTGGTGTCGCAACTTTCCCGTGTTTCAATTGCGTGTATGACAACTATCATCCAGAAACGTGCACAGTGTCGCCAAAATCGCACAAATAAAAAAAAAAGTCAATTAACCGGAAATCGAACCCTGGACCTCTACGGCACAAGCTATACACCATTCATAGAAGATATGGCCTCGCGTAGAAGGTATGTAACTTTAATCGTTAATATCTTTAAAGTTTCTGAATAACTACACCTAATATTTCACGTAAAGCATCAGGAGCCTGTGTATTATCAACCTGCAAAAGGACATTAAAATCCGAGTCGACAAGTCGAGAGTCTTCCCTCGTAAGTGTATTATAATGTTTAGGGGGAAAGGCTGACCCCCGTTGAGTCACCTTAGTCAACGCGGAGTCTGACCCTCGGTACGGTTGACTACTTTACCTTAGCGAATAATATTGATTATGGTTAGGGCAGGTGTCCGCGGGCCTTGCCACTTCGGTCATCCAACACCTGTACGAATCCCAGGGTTCTTCTTCCACGGGATTTGAATTGATTAAATCAGGTGTTTGCAACTCGAACGCGAATATTATGGAAACATTGTTCCACTCGTCACATGGAATTACTGATTGTTCGCCGAGCAGTGAACGCGTGCTTCGATCAAGAATCGTTCGAAATGATTTCTCGAGGAAGAGGGGATGTTCCAGAGGAGGCGAATGTTTCTGCGATAACGAATAGAAAGCGGCGATTGTTTGGAATGTGAAACGAGAGGAAGGGAGGAACACGTTGTTTGAACAATGGGCAGTGGCGGCTCGTAGATAAAATTAGTGGGGAAGCTGCTCCAGAAAATTCGTGTCTTTTTAATAAACTGGGGGATGGCTACTGACATTGGGATTAAGGAAGTTATATATTGCGCCAGTGTAAAGAAAGAATTAAAGAAAATGTTACCGATAATATCGAGTGGAAGAATAGGGGGTGCCGCAGTTCCGCAGTGTTTATACGCGAGCCACCACTGATAATAAGGGCAGAATTTCTGGGAGACAAAATTCTATTCCTTTGATATTACCAGGACGAATCTTGACGCGATAATTCCGCGAACTAATGCAAAAGCGGAGCCGTCTGTCTCGAAAGCAATTGCAAATTAAATGTATCCATTCGTTCGCAAATTGAAGTGACAAACGGAGTGGTCAGAAGCCAGTTGATGTAAATCCACTTTCCCCGAAATTTTCACGATTCGCAAACCCTCTTTACTGGTAAAACGTTCGATTAATAAATCAATTAAGTTTCAGTTATTGTCCTTTTTTTTCTCAGTAATTTGTAAAAACCTTGTTTGTCTCGGTTTCAATGCTAATGGAGTTACACCGATTGGCTCCTTTATTATACCCTCCAAATATTCTTTCGTGTATAATAAATGCTTTATTATCTCGCCGAGTGGGCGAGTTCGGCATGCGCAGATCGAAATGCGTGCCATTCGGCTTCCTTTGAGAAAACGGATATCTCGCTACTGGTAACGGGTCACTGTTTTCGTCGGATCCTGAACTGTATTCTGTGCAAACAGTTTTGTCTCCTCTGTCTTTTGTTGTGCCCCGCCAAGCCTGAAAAAGAACGCCGCGACCAGGGGCCGGAAGGGGTAAAAATGGGGCAGCACGTGGTTGCCATACCTCGGGGTCCCGTGTGTTTCGGGGGTCCGATTTTTCGAAACTTGTTGCAAATACGATACGACTGAGCTTTCATTCGTTTACAATACTGTCGTTTACAATACAATATGAAACGAGTACATCGTTGGTATTTATTGAATTAGGTACTCCAATTACTTTTGCAAAATTCTAAAATAATTTAATCATACGAGTAGAAACAGTTTGCCTTTCTTTGATTAAAAAATGAAGAGAATATCGTATACTTCAGTTGCACAGCGATTTAAAAAAAACATATCCTATCTATCATTCGTCTCAGATGGAAAAGCAAAATTAGATTTGCAAATTTAATGCTGCTATTATTACTCCTCGTACGATTGTACATTGCATAGGTGTCTAATTGAATCGCCTGAAATTATTCGTGCACCGTTTATTATCGGCGAAATTAATCGTTTTCTGGTTGAAGGATAAGACATCGCGCATTTCATTTAAAACGTACAGAGTAACGTTATATTTTGTGTCCCACTTGACGCCATGCGACTTTGTTTAAAGAAATTTTGCAGACGATTTACGAGTAATTTCGCGTGATCCACTTGGAGCGACACGCCGTGCGTACAGTCGAGCAACCTGGTAGAATTTATTAACAAACAGGACAATTAAAGATCTCTCGATCGCACATTTACGACCTTCCCAAGAATGCGACATCCACCACCCAGGTCGCTTCTACTCGATGGCGCCACGCCTTTCCCACGAGGATACTTGAAACGGTCGTAGACAGTGGGTGGGATGTTTTCACCACTTCAGAATATTGAAATCAACTTGAAGAGGCAGAACCGGGGCGAAAATTAGGATAACTACGCAGTGGGTCACGAGCAAATCATCCACGGATCGATCTATCCAGAAGCTCGTAAATTTTCGTGAATACGTGCCGCCGCTTTCGTCCTGGTTTCCTCGAGCGCCGTACAACTCCCTTCGATTTCTGCAGTCCATCCACCGGCGTACAGTGTCTGGATAGTGTTTCTTTTGCGTAAGATCGGGCAGATCGCTGGTAGAACAGGCCAAAGAGGAACGAAGAGGGAAAAGGCCAGCTCTCAAAATAAGACATGTTTATCCGTTGATGCTGCTATTTCGGAAAGCGCGCAAGTCCCTCTCCTGTACGTGTAAGTTTCTATCGAAAGCTCCCCTTGATTCCCTGCTATATACTCATGCAAGCTCGGATTTCACGGTGTTCATCGTTCGATACCAATTCGACGTATTGTTGACGAATTTTTATACTTCTCTTAATCCCCGTACGGCAGTCGAGTCTATCTCTCTCGATCTCTGCTTCAGATTAGTATAACTTCTTTGTGGAAAAGTGTTAAATTTAATTCAAACGCTGATGGGCTCCCCAAGATTCCATAGTTTCGAATTTTTCAATTTTCTGAATGGAATAGTTGTATATACTAATGTATGCATGTATACATACATGTAGATAGCCAGGATCCGATCATGGAGAGCACAGAGAAAGAGTTAAAGTGAACCTGCTATTCCTTTGTCTTTAATCGTCCGCAGGAACGTTCAGTCTAATTAAAACGATTCTCAAATATTGATAGGATTGCGGTAATATTTTGTCTCGTCGATGGTCGATTATTTCTTATGCCGAAACTCATTGGAGGCGTACAGTGATATGTACGTAGGTAGCGTATAGTAAAAACGTAACGTAATAGAGATTATCTACGAATGAACGCCTTCCTGCTGCGTAGAAATTTTTAACTAACCGAGGTGCACCCCCGTGGAGACTGGTTGTTTACGCAACGTGTGTACCCCACTTAATCCAGTGTTTTACTGTTTAGATCTCGACTACCGTAGGGGGTTGTTCTGACACGACCTCTCCGGGATTCCGTCGTCTCGGGTCTTTGGACTCTTTTTTTCTTCTCGCCCGTCTTTCCTTTTCCTGTGGAAAAGAAACTGGTACACTTGTGTACACGGTTTAATTGCGTAAGTGCTGCCACCAGTGGCGTCTCGATATCGCAACAGCTTCGGCAGTACGAGGAATGATGGGCCCAAGAGGATGTAAACAAGCGACACGAAACTTGTGCAGCATCATTTACGTGTATACACAAGGTACACTTTTTTCTTTTATTATATATTATACTTCGTAAAGGTTTTACACAGAATGCTTCGAATCGGCTCTACGTTGCATCTCGTATCGATGCTTTTATTGTCGCAATGCAAGCTTCGATCGCGACGGTACGATGGCGCGGCGCCTTTACTGCAGCGCCAATACTTTCTTTTGCGATACTATTCGAACGATTTGTTGTTCACATCGCCGCAATGTTTAGACGATTACAATCGGCTCTTGAAAGGGGGCGCTTTATTTCAGGCTATTCATCGGAGCCGCGACTAATATTCGTTCATAACATTGGAGTAACAGCTTGACGGGATGAATACAAAACGAGCAACAGATATCGCGATATCTACGATATAAATTGCGCAGGCGTGATATGCCCCCGTTGTTCCCGTTCGAGCTAGAACGAAGAGCGTTACAGCTGCAGCCATCTTGCCGGGCCGACATTTAACGGCATCGTTAAAAATTAACGACCGTTTGTTAAAAGACTCTGCCTACCGGAATAGAAACTGAGCACCGTGAACATACTGCGGCCTGTGTTACGAGTCGATGGTAACTGCGCGCGATTTTTCGATTAATGAGTTCTTGAATCCCTGGTGGAATACTGTAAAAGAGCTTGTTGGTTGATGATATCATTTGTTCTATAGTATTATTCGGGTGGAACGAAGTAAAAAATAAATAAACAATTATTTGTTATCGACTCTGTATAATTTTCATTGCCCTGACAATAATTATTAGAAACGAATTGGCATTATGAATTGGTGCGAATTAATCGATTGCAAATTGATAGCTATTGGCGACCGCGATCCATGCTTATCGAACGCCATCTTCCACGAAGCTCCACCGATGAACCGGAAATTATAAATCTTAACTCTTTCTTCCACCTCCCGCCCTTCTTTTCGACGGAAATCTTTAAGGCAGATTTTCTGGTATGACGCTGGTATAATGTGACGAAGGGGCTGGACAATTCTTTTGCGGTCCTCGGTCTGTTTACAAGACAGAGTATCGTTACGAGCTTTCGGACGTGAACCATCTGTTTGGACTGTCCAGCGGGAAGATGATACCAAAAAAGTATCTTTCTCCCCTACGTCACCCTTTGCGTCATCGGTGTACAGCTGTTAACATAAATTTGCGCTAGAAAAAGGTAATTTAACAATGCACTCCTATACTTGCATCATTTTTGTAAGGGGAAATTTCGTACTCTAACAGAAAATGTTTAACGTGCATATTTGCGCCGTTTAGAATCTAAACTTTCGAGTATTGTAACATGTTTAATCATACCGCAGGTTTCTATTAAAGTACTATTGTCACAGACGAGACATATGAATCGTGTAGACATATGCATATCATTGCCATCAATGAAGAAGTGCTTGAAACTACTTATTAACTACATTTTTTTATTCCTCAAGAAGCCTTCTGTTTTGTGAATGATCATCATAAATAAATCATAATGATAATCATCTGTAAAGATGAGCTTCAAACTACGCGGGTCTACCATGTCTACAACAGCCTGCTATGGTTTTGCCATCTATACAGAACTCATTGAAACTACTCGCCCCCGTTATGCTATCGCCATCTATACAGAACTCATTGAAACTACTCGCTCCCGTTATGCTATCGCCATCTATACAGAACTCCTTGAAACTACTCGCGACACCGACGTGATATAGAAATAGACAAGCCATCTTATCGACTTTCGTGGCCCAACGTGACTCAGTAAATGCTTTTGGGGGGGATCAAGAAAGCTATTTCTCGGACAACGTTTCGGTAGAAACATTGTGGTACGGTGCCTGGTCGCGCGATGCTCTTCGATTTGGCTCGAGTTGAGTCAGAATCACATCGCGATGCATCGGGGTGATGAAATTGACAATCGGATGCGTGTCACGTCAAGCGTTCCGCCAGTGCTGTCCGCTTTCATTGCGCACCAAAGAACCAAAGAATTCTTTGACGAGGATATAGCGAAAAGTTGGTCAGAATACGCAGAACTCTAGTAAGCAAAAGTCGTACGTCCAGCTAAAAGTTGGTCAGAACACGTAGAAGTCCAGTAGGTCTGACCCAAGTAGGTTCAGTTAAAAGTTGGTCAGAACCTGCAAAAGTCCAGTAGGTATGATCCTGGGATAGGAGAGCGTACGGCAGCGGTCGGTAACCTACGGAGATTTCAACGACCTCTCAAATTGAACCTTTACTAATATACTTTTTGTGTGTGCAGGTTGCGCAGGTAAAGAGTAAGGGGCATTGACTAGCACGTCTCATCGGGCATAGAAGCAAGAAAGAATAAAGTATAACTCTTGTCGCATACTACAGTTACTGTAAATCAGTTTATAAAAATAGCTTGCGACTATTAGTGCATAAGATTAATTTAGAGTAATTGTGCAATTAATTATTAGGTATATAAAATTATATAATAGATCTATTATATATTTTATTTTATGTTCAGGTCATTTGGTAGTTCTTATATAATTCTTTATACTACTATTCAAAGTTCAACTACATGTAGTACATGTAAAGTAAGTTGCACAATTCCTGTAATTTATTTCTATAAAGCTTCTACATAGAAAACATGTAAATTTTTAGTAATAAGTAATTATTATTTAATTTAAAAATAAGTTTTATACCTTTTTAGTATAAGTTAAAGATTTAGTTTTAAGACGTATTCTAAATATACTTAACAGGATAATTTATAAGTATTAGTTTGTAAGTTTAAATTGCAACATTTTTGTAAAATTGTATCTTCATTATTTAATTTAAATAAATCTTCAATGAAAGGAATTCTACCGCTCTTTTTATTTGTATACCTTACCAATCCTTGAAAAGGCCTAATTCCAATTCCTTAAACAAGTACTACCGTGCAGGAACTTTAAATGCAAAGTTCACAAGCGGAGAACTTGTAAAAATAGACCTGAACATTACTAAACAAATTGCAACAATATTGCAAATCGAGCTGTAAGAAAACGCCACAAAGTTGTAAACAGCGCCTCGGGAAAATATAACATAGTTGCAAACAACGTCTAAAAGATGCAACAAAGTTGCAAACAACGCCTCGCGAAAACGCAACAAAGTTGCAACAATTCTCGAGAAAATTTGCAACAATGTTGGGCCAAAAATTTGCAACAATGTTGCAAAAATCTCGAGCAAAATTTGCAACAATGTTGCGAAAATTCTCGAGAAGAATTTGCAACAATGTTGCGCCAAAATTTTGCAACAATGTTGCAAATTTTCTCCAGAATTTTTGCAACTTTGTTGCGCTTTCGCGAGGCGTTTTTTGCAACTTTGTTGCGCTTTCGCGAGACGTTGTTTGCAACTTTGTTGCATTTTCTTAGAACTTGATTTGCAAGCTAGTTGCAAATTTTTCTCGAAAATTTTTGCTACTTTGTTCCGTTTCCTTACAGCTCAGGTGGTAACTTTGGTTTCGCGATGTCTTGTTTGCAACTTAATTGCATTTTTATGAGGAGTTGTTTGCAGCTTAATTGTATGTTTATGAGGAGGTGTTTGCAACTCTGTTGCAATTTTTTAGGCGTTATTGTCAACTATGTTATATTTTCCCGAGACGTTGGTTACAACGGTGTTGCGTTTTCACGGAGTGTTGTTTGCAACCGTATTTCATTTTCGCTAGATATTTGTTTGCAACTTGTTTGAATTTTGGTGAGGCGCTTTATGTATACCTGGTTGCAATATATTTAGTAAGGTTGAGGACTATTTTTACAAGTTTCCCGTTTGTGAACTTTGCAAGTTCCCGCACGGTAGTACTTGTTTAAGGAATTGGAATTAGGTCTTTTCAAGGATTGGGAAGGTGTGAAAATAAAAAGTGCAATGGAAATCCTTTAATCGAAGATTTATTTAAACTAGTTCTCAAGTGCAAATTACATAAAATATATAATAGATATACATAACAGATAGTTACACAATTGTTCGATAATAATCTTACGCGCTAACAATTACAAACTACTTTTATAAATCAATTCACTATAACTAAAGTATGTGGCCAGATTCTTTTTTCGTTCTTGCTTCTATATCCGATGAGAAGTGCTAGTCAATGTCCCTTACTCTTTGCCTGCGCAACCTGCACACACAAAAAGTATATTAGTAAAGGTATGTAACTGGAAGGAGAAAGATTGTTAAGGGATATTTGGAGGAGAAAGAAAGAAGGGAAGACCAAATCATAAGCATGCGAGAAAGAGAGGATGGATTACTTAAAAAGGAATGGGATCAGTCTCGTAAGAGTGAATTTGATCCGAGCGGAAGTAAAGTAATTGACAGAGAGCTATGAAAGAAGAGACTATGAAATGCGACAGCAGGAACGAGACAATAAAAGTGAAGAACGAAGATATAATGAAAGGTTTAAATATATTAGAACAGCAACACTACTAAAGTAACTAAGTAAGAACGAAAGAGGGTGTAATCAGCAATCAGTAGTGAGGTAAGCTGCAAAAGAATTAAAGGATGAAGAAATATTCGGAGAAGGAAAAGAATGAAAGATATGACTTACACAGACAAAAATTTAGAACGTTAGAAAACCTATTAACAGAATGTACAGAGCTACAGATAATAGGATACCAGAACGACTTGGGAATTTGAAATGAAACAGCGAGAAAAGGAAAAGATGCATAAATGAGGGAAATTACACGGTGTAGTTGGAGGTGCAGAAGAGGGTAGATTGAGCAGCAGGGTAGCGTGGATGTGGGAGTGAAGCAGCATGGTTCTGAGAGCAAACAGCGAAGCTTAGAACAGCGTGGAGCATTGTGGAATGGCGTAGGCTTCTACAGAATAAATTAGGATGTGTTTACATTTATTTTTGCGTAGTACCTTTTGTTGTATCAAATATAAATATTTTATGTTACACTTACATCTGTCTTAATTTTATAAATCTTCCGATTCCGCAAAACCAATTTACTATAACTGAAGCATGTGGCAATAGCTATTCTTTCTCCTTTCTTGTTTTTATGCACGATGAGAAGTGCAGGTCAATGCTCCTTATTCTCTGCCTTCGAAACCTGTACACACGAAAAATATATAAATATAGTAAATATGTAACAGGAGAGAGAAAGATTGAGAAGCGACATTTAGCGGAAACAAAAAAAGGGGATGGCCAAACTAGAAGCATAACAGAAGCATAGGATTATTTAAAGGAGTTGATGGAGAGCCTTAAAGACAGATACTATGAAATAATACTATGAACTATGAACAGATAAACAGTAAAATAAAAAGATCTAGATATAACGATTACGGTACAACATTACGTTAAGCCAGATGATCTGATGCGTGGAATAAGATGGGAAAACTTGTTAATCGAAACGGAAAGATATACATATAATAGAACATCTTCTTTCTTTCCCTCTCATTTGACACCTCATAGATTAACAAATAACCACCAGAAGCCAAGATAACAAATTTATAAACAACATCACCTTTTACAATCAGCCGGTAACGATGTCAGTGACATGAACATGGAACTACCGCTCTAGTGCCGCATAGACAGTCGATAACAGGACAAGTGGCGCCATCTCGCGTTCTTCGCCTTTTCGCAGTTTACCGCACCGCCGAACCCGAATTCCTGGATTACAGGGTTAATTTAAACAATTGCGTTTCTCTCGGCTTCTAGTGCGTATTTCTTAACCGGACTTGTCTTAAATTAAAGCTGCGGACCATAGCTATCTGCTCCAACAGGTGCAACAATATAACATTTTTGGTATAAAAGTTATTAACAATTAAAAAATGGGCAAAATTGCACGCCGGGTCACTGTAATTATCTCGGTTTCCGGTAGCGCTAGATCAATGACCGAGTGTTCACAATGCAGGCAAAGGATGTCGCTAAACGACATACAAAATTTACAAATGCTACATGCGCTGTTAATTTTTTACAAGCAATTTAACAATTCGTTTGAGAACTGCACCGAAGCTATCGATGGCCGATCTAATGGTCAATCAGATCGTCCCTTGAACCCAGAGCTTCACTTTGAGAGGTCGTTGATTAAAATCGGCCCAGTAAAACGCGAGATAACGGAATTTGCTTAAAGAAATTATAAACAAATGCCATTACTGGCACTTCCTGGCGAGAGACGTCAATGACCAGAGGACATCAATTAAAGTCGGAGGCATAGGCTACCATCTCCAACAGGTGTCAACATCATCCCATGTGCAGTTCATTTGTTATAAGCAATTAAAGAATTAAAATGGTTATTACGGCCAAGTGAATACAGGTACAGCAGCGGGGTATTTTTTTCTCGTGTAGCTGATTCGTTTCCCCTTCTTTTGAGACGTGGTTGATTAAAATTGGCCCCGTAGAACGCGGGATAATTGAATTTGTTTATAGAAATTATAAACAAATGCCATTACTGGCACTTCCTGGCGAGCTGCATCAATGACCAGCGGACATCAATTAAAGCCAGAGGCACACAGAATAAACCAAAAAAGGGAATGAAGGAAAAAAGGGAATGGGAGGGGAAAGTTCGCAGCCAATTCGCTCGAATTATTTTCCACATAATTATCAAACGTCTCTTAAACGATTAATAATTATACAGTAAATAATTGATTGCCCAGGTCTCACCACGTGGAGGTTACTGCGAATGGAGACCCACCCTAGCCACGGCCCTTCCACCCTCCAATTACGCAAAAACTAATTCTACTATCATTTGTAAGGAAGAAAAATCTTCTATCATTGTCAATTTGTAGAACGTTCATTAATTGACCGTAGTACAAATACGACAACAACAGGAGTACTTAGAAGAATCGCGACCGCGAGCTAAATTGAATATCAGAAGGAAACCTGAAAGAAAATCTGAAACAGGATTTAATTTCCTGAAACAAAAGTTTAAAAAAATGCATCCTATGATCTTAAAAACTAGACAACGAATTATTATTGCAGTGGTGAACACTGCTGTCTTAAAAACTAAGACACAGATTAAAAATAAATCCTCCCTACTTAAATACTAGATTAGATTCAAATTTCGCCCTACCTAACTAAAGATCTATCTTAAAACTAGTATGACCCTGCCTAGTATAACAGCTAAGAGTTCAATTAAAAGGACAATTTCAATAATATCCTACCTAAACAGGACTATAATAGATCCTTTACCATACTCATGTGGGTATAAGTATGTATATACTTAATTCCTCTTCAATTAGTTCATATTAATATCGTGGTCCATAGTTTCCTAGAAACAGACTGAAACACCTGTCAACCATTTTTGGTTGCATAAACCCTGCCTAATTAAAAGTCTAATAATTTCAATTCGTGTAAAACCTGCCTATTTAAAGATCTAGGATTATGTGTTTAACTGAACCCTACCTACATAAGGAGCTAAAGGTATTGTTCGATTTATAATTGGGCCTGCCTAATTAATTATCTAACACATGTAATTAGTTAAAAGGGCAGGGGCAGGGGCTGGGGCTGGGGCTGGGGCAGGGGCAGGGGCAGGGGCAGGGGCAGGGGCTGGGGCAGGGGCAGGGGCAGGGGCGAGGGCGAGGCGGGTTGGGGAGGATGTGGTTACATTATACGTATATTCATGAATCCTCTTCCTTAGTTGATTCTCTTCAATGCTTCTGAAACAAACGAAAAACTAGAAATAATTAGTAAAGCATTATATAAATCGTAAACTCACAAATGGGATCGACGAGGCTGGCTCCTTAATTTGATAGTTTCCAGTCGTGCCTCTGATGCCGTGAATTTGTAACAATCTCGTACATTGGATTAGTAACGTCCAGAGGCTGGGCACTCAAGTCACGGAATGAATCAAGGGGGGATGAAATTGATGAGGATGCAAGTAACGAAACGGACAATGGCAGGGTGAGGATGTGGTCATATCACACATATTTTAAGCACTCCTCTTCTTTAGCTGATTCTATTCAATGGTTCTGAAACAGACAAACTGGAACAAACTGGCACAAGAATTGCCAAAGAATTGACCAGCCATGAAGTGCCACCTGGGTGGCTCAGTAACAGGCTTCCAATTGGAAGCAGTTGGGGACTGGTATTCGCAACTCAAACGTCTCTTAAACGTTTAATAATTATACAGTAAATAATTGATTGCCCAGGTCTCACCCCGTGGAGGTTACTTCGCGTCTCTTTACTGTCATTTACGTATAATTATTATTAGGAGCGGTTGCGCTCTAAAAACAATAAAAAGAACTTTGACGGAGCAAGCACTGACTCTACCGACCGCATTGCGCGCGGCCAACAATATCGTTATGATGATCGAGCCCAAGGCAGCTTCTGAAACATTCAAAGGAGCCGACAACATTGAAATCCTTGCATTTTCACTACTTTTCGAACAGGAAAATTATCAAAGACCATTGCAAAATAAGATTAAAGAAATACAGAGATACTTACTCTTCGAGTTGGTGGATGAAAGCACGAACTCGCCGAACTGCATAGGTGCTGACTCTAATACCGGAATACGCATTGAGAAAAAATAATAAAAAAATAAAAGACTACTATCGCGCGCGTTTATTAATTGTGATCGACGAACAAAGTGACTCTAATTACGCGAGAGAAATATTTCGAAGCAAACACTGTCTCTACTATCGCGTATCTTTACTAGTATGTATATTGAATTATAATTAGTAAGAGCGGTTGCGCTCAAAAAATAATAAAAAGAACTTTGACGGGGCAAGCCCTGACTCTATCGACCGAATTGCGCGCGGTCATATAAATTTTGAAACAAGTCACGGAATGAATCAAGGAGGCAAGTAACGAAAGTGACTGCTACCGAACAGCCCGCGAACTCTCAACCCAGAGCCTGGACACAGTTAATAGTGAACGTAGTTCACCCTGTGCTCACCACAGCGACTAACAGTAGCCTCGATATTTAGTCAAGCCTCGATACCAAGTCGCAACCTCATTGACCTGCAGATGTGCAAGACCGCGACCATGATTCCAGACTTATGACCCATAGCCCTAACCGTTAGTGGCGTAGACGTAACAGCGAACGTATCCTTCGTCCGGTCTCACAATCGCGGCCCCACACATCGTAACCCGCTGACACTGAGACCCGTACCATGCTAAATGCGCCCATCCAGCACTACTCTGAGCGGAGAGCAGAAAAGGGAGTGTGAAGCAAAAAGCGGAATGAAGGGAAAAGGGAAGGGGAGGGGAAAGTGCGCAGCCAATTCGCTCGAATTATTTTCCACATAATTATCAAACGTCTCTTAAACGTTTAACAATTATACAGTAAATAATTGATTGCCCAGGTCTCACCCCGTGGAGGTTACTGCGCCTGGAGACCCACCCTAGCCACGGCCCTTCCACCCTCCAATTACGCAAAAACTGATTCTACTATCATTTGTAAGGAAGACAAATCTTCTATTATCGTCAATTTGTAGAACGCTCATTAATTGATCGTAATACAAATACGACAACAACAGGAGTACTCGGACGAATCGCGACCGCGAGCTAAATTGAATATCAGACGGAAACCTGAAAGAAAATCTGCAAAAAGATCTAAAATATATATCCTAAGATCTTAAAAACTAGACAACGAAATATTATTGCAGTGGTGAGCACTGTTGTCTTAAAGACTATGACACAGCTTAAAAATAAATCCTCCCTGATTAAATACTACATTAGATTCAAATGCGCCCTACCTGACTAAAGATCTAGCTTAAAACTAGTACGATCCTGCCTAGTATAACATCTAAGAGTTCAATGAAAAGAACAATTTCAATAATTCCCTACCTACATAGGACTGTAATAGATACTTTCCCATACTCATATAGGTTTAAGTATGCGCATATAGGTATAAGTATAAGTAATGGAGGAATTAATTTCGTGATCCATGGTGTTCTAGTACAGACTGAATCAATTTTTTGTTTCATAAACCCTGCCTAAGTAAAAGTCTAATAAATTCAATTCGTGTACAACCTGCCTGTATAAAGATCTAAGATTGCGTGTACAAACAAATCCTACCTACATAAAGAGCTAAAAGTATTGTTCAATTTATAATTGGGCCTGCCTAATTATTTGTATAACACCCGTAATTAGTTAAAAGGGCAGGGGCAGGGGCTGGGGCATGGGTTGGGGCAGGGTGAGGGTGGGGTCATATGATACAAATTTTAAGCAATCCTCTTCTTTAGCTGATTCCTTTCTCCTGCTTCTGAAACAAAACCTACCTACATAAAGAGCTAAAAGTGTTGTTCGATTTATAATTGGGCCTGCCTAATTATTTGTATAACACCCGTAATTAGTTAAAAGGGCAGGGGCAGGGGCAGGGGCAGGGGCATGGGCAGGGGCAGGGGCAGGGGCAGCGACAGGGGCAGGGGCTGGGGCATGGGTTGGGGCAGGGTGAGGGTGGGGTCATATGATACAAATTTTAAGCAATCCTCTTCTTTAACTGATTCCTTTCTCCTGCTTCTGAAACAAAGCCAAACTGGAAGTAATTAGTAAAGCATTATATAAATCTTAAACTCACAAATGGGATCGACAAGGCTGGCTCTCTAATTTTTAAGTTTTCAATCGTGTCCTTGATTATTATATTTTTGGAACTGTTTTGTATGTATTCCACTTTTGAGCCTCTGATGTCTGTACTTCCATTTGTTTAATATATCATATTTGGGTTCATTTGTGAATCTGTAACAATCTCATATATTGGATTAGTGACATCCCCAAGTCCCACCATTTTACATTGAATTGAAGATGCTTTTAATTCGTAATAACCGAATTTTACCGAAGAAAATATATCACAATTGATATGAAAAATGCAGTTATTTTTGTAGCAAAATTTTTTAATAACAATAGGTAATTGGATTTCGGTTAAGGTGATATTATTCTTTTCTACTTTCCAGATCAAACTGAATGGTAGTATCTAGAAGTAGTCACATTTCACTACAATCGATTCTATTTTGCTTCTACAAAGAAGCAACAAACGATTATTCGGAAGCAAAATATCAAACTTCCACTATCACCATGCCGAGGTCCAAGTACAGCCAAGAACATTTTTCGTGCAAGGATTTTTGTTTAAACATTTACGGATATCGCGAGTGAATTTCAATTTTTACAAAGCAAGCTCGAAGAGTTATAAAACACGGCTCTACTTAAAAAAAGCGGTGAGCATTAAATTAAAACGATTAAGAGAAAATATTTAGAAGTTAAACTCCAATAATGAACAGTCACTAGTACTGACTCTAATTGAAATCTACTATCTAGAATTATTTCTTTTTTTCTTTTCTTTTTTTCCCTTTCTTTTCTATCTTTTCTGTTCTGTTCTTTTTTTCTTTTCTTTTGTTTTTTTTTCTTTTTTTCTTTTATTTTTTTTCTATTTTTTTCATTTCGTTCACGCAGTAATGTAATATTATGTATGCAAATTTTAAGCAGTATTTCCATCAACAGACATTCCCTTAAGAAGAAAGCGCTGTAAAGCAAAAATACACCATATAGAACAAGAATTGCCAAAGAATTGATCAGCCACGATCTTTGGCTGACGATGATGTGCCACCCTCCAGGGTGGCTCAGGAACAGACTTCCAATTGGAAGCAATTAGGGACTGGTATTCGCAACTCTAATTAAAAACGCGATCATTAATCAACGCAACGCTAACTGGAACTCGCGATGCAATCATTTCGCAACACTATTTATTAAGACCGATAGAAAGCCAACATTAAATTATTTTTAATATCAAAAAACAAGCTAACTGAAGATCCCCTGAAAAGTTAGCTGAAGGCTCAAGGCGCGAAAATAAGTTCCGCAACACTAGAAACTTTGACATACGTAAAATATGTTATAAAATACTACAATTGAAGTAACAATAAGAACGGCAAAATTGCACGAAAAATCGCGATATCGTTGCGCAACGCTAAATCAATCGCGATTTTCATTTGCTCGCAACTCTAATTAAAAACCGGAACTCTAATTCGACCCGTTCTCAAGTTTTTCGCAACTTTAAAGCAACGCGATATTTTGGGGAGGGCTGTATCGTTGGGCCGGAATGTGCGTCGGCCAAGTACAAATAAAAATTCTACGAATGAAAATGCAAGCACAGTGACAAAGTAGTAACAAAGAATGATTCCCCATTCTTAAAAAGAATGGCGAGCCATTAGTAGTTGCCCTCTTGAGCGACAGTTTGTCGGGCCTCTTCGGCATATAGCCCCCTTTTTTCGTTGGACCCGAGGGCCAGCTGAAACTTAGTCTAGGCTCGAGACTCTAATCGGAAATCAAGGAAAAACGTATAAATGTGAAATAAAGAGTTTAAATCGCGGAGCTAAATGGAACGCACGCGACCGAATCACGACCAAATAAAATCGTAAAATTTGTGATTGCAGAAAATCGCAAAGATTACAATTAAAATTGTAATCGTTCTTCGTTCACGCGTGCAGCCTCGAGCATAATGTAAGGCGTTTCGTTTCGGAACCTAAATCGCGACCACGACCGCGAAGGATTCGAAAAATCGATAGGCAAAGCCAGAGGCGAACGCATTTTCGTTCGCGCCACAGCTTCGCCGTCGACTTTTCAAATCAGATTTCCTGAAACAGGTTGAACACGCGAAATTGTGCCTACCCGATCAGAGACTGTGTCAACCTGCCCGGCCCTACCTACTTATGTCTATCAATCACACCAGAAAGTATGCTACCTATCCTACCTAGTCCTATATTTAAAAAATGGCAAACAGGCACACCAACACACGACACTCCACGGTTCTCAGTCAAACACTTGGGCGCAAAAGCCTACACTAGGGAGGCGTCCCGGGACACCCCCGACACCCAAGTGCTGTCGCACAACTTGCACACTCTAAGGTACGTACCATTTGCCTGAAATCGACTGACAGTGGCTGGGATCTTTGCGTCCGCATGGGTAAAAACCATGCCGCGGTTGATATTTAATAGAATAATTAAATAGCATCGATAGAATAGGTACTTGGTAGCAGTTGATAAATATATTCGATTATTAGTGCAATTAATAGTGAAAATGATGTCTCTTTTTTAAATTAGTGGGCATCTTAGTTTGGTCATAGTAGCTAAATTTTAGTACGGAACGACGCAAATCCACAGCCTAACCACACACACAATGCGGATATTACGTCGGGCACGATACACCAAACGCACTGTCAGTCGCCAACAATAAATCATTCAATAGCTTATGAACTAAAGAAATATCGCCGTGCTCTAACACCGTTTTCCCACCCAAGTAGCACCGGGGCACGTGAGTGGGATCCGGGCAGTGAACACGGAAGGGGTTAAACCTGGAAATCCTCGTCTAAAAAGATGATAAAGACATACTGATTTTCTAACGGGCTAAATATATATTTGTATATGTATCAGATCAATGTATGATTCTACTTTATTGAAGAGAAAATTCAATGACTCTACTTTAATACAAAAATTCAGAAATGACTCTACTTTATTAGAAAAATTATGCAATGAGTCTACTTCATTAGAAAAACTGATCAATGACTCTACTTTAATATACTTTGAATTAAATTGAAACATCCTCGGGTGTTCCCGTCATCAAAGCATTGGGTCTAAAACGCAAGGTTGCTTTTAAAATAGATTGCCTGGATATCGAGATCTACCCGTTCGCGTATTGTCTTCTTGTACATTCAAGTTTAATTAATATTTGGTACGAAAGAAGTGAATTTATTGATATCTTTATACGCTAAAGACTAATATGGATATCGAATAATTTTATTATTCGATAGTTCCAACAAATCGACAAGGTCTATAAGTACCTTTACTTTATGTTCAATCAAAGTAGAAAAAAGAAGAAATATTACTTTCTTGCTAACAGCAATCGTTATGCATTTTATTATAACTGTCCACTAATTGCAATTGGCAAATAAACGAAGTCGAATGGTATTCGACTTCTCCACTAGAAACTAATGCACGTATGATACTGGACGTGACTTTATATTCATTTAATAATTAATAACTATTTAAATATTCGGTTTATACGTATTTAATTAAATACTCTATTATAAAAAGATGCATAACGATATATTTTATACTAAATTTCTCTCTTAAAATTCTCAAACTAATTTGAAACGCGTTGTACAAGAAGACCTATCCTCATATAATATAAAACAGTATACAAGTTACTACTCATGAGTATATTTCCATATACCCATGGTCACAGTGCTTGCCAGAAAAATCTACGTAATTACAACCAATCACTCGTGTCGGTTCGGACCTTTCGTCCTGCGACATGATTGAGTGACCAGAGGAACTTTAAAGCATGCCACTCACCGGTTGCAGACTCACCAGGGGTGCGGTCAAGCTCGTCGCCGTCGTGGCCATGGAAGTAGCTGAAACATTCAAGAAGGACAGACAACATTAAAATCTTTGTATTTTCGGTACTATTCGAATGTGTTAATTATCAAAGATTATTGGAATACAAGATTAAAGACATAAAGAGATACTTACTCGTCAGGTTGATGGATGAAAGCCCGAACTCGCCGAACAGGACACTGACTCTAATGGAACACTTATGATTCGCAAACAAAGTGATTCTAATCTCGCGGGAGTATTATTTCGGAGCAAACACTGACTCTACTTTCGCGTCTCTTTACTGTCATTTACGTTTAATTATTATTAAGAGCGGTTGCGCTCAAAAAACAATAAAAAGAACTTTGACGGAGCAAGCACTGACTCTACCGACCGCATTGCGCGCGGTCATCAAAATTTTCTGAAAGAAAATCTGTAAAAGTTAATAAATGAGGAGAGGAGGTAGAAATAAAAGCAATACACATGTGATTTTATTTGTTTCTTTCTTATTTCTGTATGTCTGTTGAGGAATTACTGCTTTTGTTTTAATAAAGTGCTACTGAATTATTAATTGTGTATTCGAGATATATTATTATAGATTAATATAAATGACTTATCAAAAACGTACTCTGACTGTCCTTTGTTAGAGTTTTAAAAGTGATCACGATCCTAGTAAGTAAGCAATATCGCGCATTTATAAATTCTCGTAGCTGCTTGCAGAAATCAAGACTCGAAACTATTTATCATGCTTCAAGGGCATGGCAACAAATACATAGGTACGCGGGCAATCCTGCGCCGAAAATACAATTTGACCGTACTTGCGCCTAGGTCACAGAGATAATAAAAGTGTTTTATAAATACTAGTGAAGCTATAATAGAGATCACGACGGAAATGCAAGAAAACAAGAGGTGTACATAAACCGTTGAAATTATACGTTAAATGTTACCAATCCTTCATCGAAAGTCGTCGGACTAATTGTTAAGCATCGTGGTAATTGTATCTGAATACTGTATTCTTGCAGCCTCAATATATTATTCCCTATTAACAAATCATCCATTGGACCTGCAACAAAAAGAAAAGCAACGTGATAAACCTGTGCCAAAATCAGCATCAATATCGGTATGTAAGTGTCATTGCAAACAAAATACACGTAACTTTAACACAGCATCGGATACGCATAATTGTGTAATAAAATATGATAAAGATTCGAAGAACCGTTCAAACTAATAAATTAATTAACCCGATATTTCAATAAACGACTAGTTATCGCCTATCAAAGAATCGGTGGTACCAGATGACCGGTCAAGGGTCCAGCAAAAGGGGCTCGATAAAGAGTTAAATGTAAATCCGCGATAGCCAAACGATTGTTAAATAAATGCGTATTAATTAATAGAAGCTAATAGTCGAGCGTATACGGTGGCAAAGTAGACCCCGAGATGTTATTGTATTGTAGGGTTATGTATGTCCCTAACCTTCGATAGTACAGACGACCCGCACGCAACGACGCTTGAACTCATACTGACACCTCGCGCACCGCGCACTGTTTATCCCCACTCCGCGACGCGCCGGCCCGTCGCTAGCGCTCGGTCGCGCTCGGTCGCGCTCGGTGGTACTCGTTATATCGGAAATCTCCGTAGGTTACCGACCGCTGCCGTACGCTGTTCTATCCCAGGGTCATACCTACTGGACTTTTGCAGGTTCTGACCAACTTTTAACTGAACCTACGATCCTTGGGTCAGACCTATTGGACTTCTACGTGTTCTATCCACGTTTTAGCTGGACGTACGACTTTTGCTTACTAGATTTCTGCGTGTACTGACCAACTTTTGGGTGCATCCTCGTTAAAGAATTCTTTGGTTCTTTGATGCGCAATGAAAGCGGCAGCACTGGCGGGACGCTTGAAATGACACGCATCTCATTGTCAATTTCATCACCCCCATGAATTGCGATGTGATTTCGACTCAACTCGAGCCGAACTAGAGAGCATCGCGCGACCAGGCACCGTACCTCAATTTTTCTACCGAAACGTTGTCCGAGAAATAGCTTTCTTGATCCCCCCCGAAAGCATTTACTGAATCACGTTGGGCCACGAAAGTCGATAAGATGGCTGGTCTATTTCTATATCACGTCGGTGTCGCGAGTAGTTTCAAGGAGTTCTGTATAGATGGGGATAGCATAACGGGGGCGAGTTGTTTCAATGAGTTCTGTATAGATGGCGATAGCATAACGGGGGCGAGTAGTTTTAACGAGTTCTGTATAGATGGCAATACCATAGCAGGAATATGTAGACATGGCAGACCCGCGTAGTTTGAAGCATCTTTACAAATGATTATCATTATTATTTATTTATGATGATCAGTCACAAAACAGAAGGCTTCTTGAGGAATAAAAAAATGTAGTGAATAAGTAGTTTCAAGCACTTCTTCATTGATGGCAATGATATGCATACGTCTACACGATTCATATGTCTCATCTCTCACAACAGTATTAGAATAGAAACCTGCGAATCAGCGTGGTTTTTCTGAATCGGAATGGCAGTCACGTTGGTCTACTGATGTTCATAAGATGTATTACCTATTCCTATATCTCGTCTGTGGTTTCGCGCACGTTTTTATGGATGACGATACTATATACAGTATTTTCGAGTGTGGTTAAGGCAGATCACAAGTAGTTTGAGGCACATCTGTCTAGATGGCCGTACGATATATGCCACACACACACATAGTGATCTCACGCGCGTGTGGCATGAAATAGATATGGCCAACCCCGGGTTGGAGGGCAGTACGAATACATTGTATGATTGGTGGATTCATACAACGCGTCCGTGAGAAAGGGATGTTGTTTGGCCTATATTAATACCTTTTCTCTAATAAATACTTAATCAAATGGCTGTCAGTGCGAATTTCTAAGTCGGTATGACATTCACGTTGGACGTCAAAGGTCCATAAGGTGACTTGGCTATTCATATAATTGGTCTTTAGTAGGGTGAATGTACATGTATGTGATTCTTAAGGGTGGGATTCAACAAGACAATTCTTTAGCCGTTGTCGCAAGATGTTTATTTTGCTGTTTGATAATTTGTTTTTTTCCAAATTCTTCATAGCAGAATTCTATTCTATGGATTTCTGTGCAGTCGTATTTTAAATTGGTAATGTTATCTATTTTTTAATGTAATATTATATGTGATTGCAATAATTATACAGTGCACAAAACTAGGATCAGTGCCCATTATATTACTTTTCAATTATTCCTTTCAAGTAAAAAATGTTGAATTTGACTTTTGTATCATATATCGATAACATCGTGTTTCCGACATTAATGCTTATCAATAACTAAACATCTAATTCTCTAGCCAAAAGTTGCAAACTGATTGTAATAGTAATATTATATTACATTAATTCCTGCACTATATATATTGCACAATACCAGGGTTCGAGAAATTCAGCAGCCGTACTTATACAACTTAATTATCGACTACATCAGCATGACGTATTTCCCGCGCATAGAACCGCACGGAACTCCTACCCGGAATACGTTCATCGATTGGTCTTTGGCGTCGACCCGTGTTACGTATACGTGGTCCACGTTGTGATCAAGTTTTCATATCCTTGACAAGCGGTCATTCGTGAAGGACCGTGTTACCGTGACACAATCTTCCATAAGAAAATTTGGAGTAACCCAATACGTTATAATCATACAACTTAGATTTCTTGCTATTTGTATAGTATATACGAATGGATTGAAGTGCTTGAAAATCCATGATGGCGCATGCTAAAAGATTGCGCTAGTGCATGCCGGAGTAAGTGCCGCGGGTACCTGTTTTTGTTTCGATACTTCAGAAAGCATAAGGGAACCTTCGAATTAAATTAGTTACAGCTTTCGGGTTCTACGCCGCGGTTCTGCCAAAGTTTTCTACGTGATTTCAAATTTCTTCTTCCGATCTTCTTCGCGTATCATTTTTTATGGTGGCCGTCATCATGCAAGCACAACAGCAGCCACAGCAGCAACAGCAGCAGAATCATCAACAAATCGCAGGCACAAGTGTCATTCTAAAGATGAACGAGATACAACAGCTTTCGACAGTTGGTATGTAGTAAAACAATTATTCAGTTCGGGCTATTTCATTTTGACAATCAAGCTTTTCGTAACAAATGATCGTGCAGATAGTGACTTTGCACATATTTTTGAGGTATACTGATTCACGTTGCAAAAAGATACAATTTACTGAAGTTCCATTACAGGTTAATTTAGGAGTGGAAATTGTACGAAAAATTTGATTCAATGCACAAAAATGATAAGCGGTATGTGTATCAAGGGTCCCAGGGCATGAGGTATTGGAATACAACGTGAACAAAAACATTTTTAGTGTACTTTTCCGTGCTTTATGACATTGAGCTTCATTTTCTTTCCGATGCTAGTAGAATCTTTGTTATATTGCTGAACATAGTTTTCCCCCCTTTTCATGCTTATTGTCCCTTAAGCTTAAGCTATCTACTCTTCCCCTTCTCGCCGTTTCTGCTTCATCAAAGTGGCGATGGAATATTCCACTCGGTACCTACTCCATCTGCTGTTCGGCAAAAGAGTGGGGGCAACCGCCGACCCTTCATACGTTTCAGTGGTTCTTTCCTTCGTTTTACCAACCATTGCTATCGTTTAAATGAAATGTGGCAAATAAATTTTTTAAACTTTTATTGATTTAAACAAGTACTATTGCTATTTCTTCACTTTTAAACTATGTGAATAAACATGTTTTAATGCTTTCCGAGAAATTTCATACAAATAATATCCAAAATTGAAATAATAAACTTATCTTACGATGCACGCAATACTTTTTATGTGCGGAGATCAATCTTCCATTTACGCGGTATTAGTTTTACGGATTCATTTTAGCAGGCCAAATAATGTATTTTTCCATTGCACATCTTACATCATACGCGATCTTTTCTCTGACGTATGTACTTGTTTTTCTGGTTTTTGTACTAACCGGCTCCATTTGTGTACACAATTCTTAACGGGTAAAAAACATCGCGTGTAACGTTTGTGCATATCGGGGGACGAATATAGTGTGAATGTGTCATTTCTACTTTTGAGGTATAAATTTGAACTCGAAGTTATAAATAAATTTCAATCGAAAAATAAAATCGGCAGCGATTGAGAACTACTGCGCGGTCTTCTTTGTTATGCTCAGTCACGTACTACAGGTTACAAGCGCCTCGAGAATTGCCCAAATATATGGGCCTCGAATACGAAGATCTTTATATATTTACTAAATTTTATAGAATTTATTTACTTCTTTAAATTTTGATACTAACTTTTAGGACAGTGCAATTTGTCCGGAGGTTATTTAATTTGTTACGATACTCCTTTTCTTCTCCGTATTATTATTATATTTATTACATATTGATCATGTAATATATTACAAATTAAAGTACATTAGTTCGTAATTTTATAGTCCTTGCATACTTTTATTTACCGCACATACAACATGCTCATGTATTATTATTGGGTTACTTCATACGTCCAACATTCAGGAATTGCTTATTGAGAATATCTTGTGATTGTTAAACCTCGCAAATAGATTGAATAAATGAATAGTTAATTTTATTCTAAATTGATAAATAAATAACAGCAAAATTTGGAGACAACGTGAAAGAGTAAGGCCCCGTATTCGGTAACAACATTCCTGAGCCGGGTGTCTTCCTTACCCCTCTTCTTCTCCTCTTTTACCCGTCGACCCAGGAGTCCGCCATAGTAGTTGAACCGACCAATCAACTTGCTCTTTGGTCCGGTGGGGGTAACCTGGCCAAAGCATAACTTGTATAGGAATACGGAGGATACAGTGTGTTCAGAAACGAGGAAGTAAAAGGTGTTTTGTTGTACACTGTGCAGTAGTTAAGAAGCGTAACTGTAATAGCGCGTACAACAAAAATATATTCAAGGCATAAAAAGTCTTTGAAGATCGGTCTGCGAACATTTATGAAAGAACAAAAATCGGACAACTGATTCCCGTGCATCGAAACATCTTGAAATTGGTCGAAGTTGATTGTGTGGCGGTGACGGCATACGCGTGTGGTGCCGGGGAGTAACGCGCTTGGGGAGATCCGTCGTCAAAATGAGTTTAAGACTGTCCGAAAAGAAAGAGACTGTTCTGAAAAGTTCGAACGGCGTAATTGCAAACGTGGTCAATAGTTCGGAAGACGTTTGCAATGGATCCGTTGAGTGGCAAAATGGACAGAATCTTTTAGTTGTTACACAGGATACCCAGGGCAAGGAGCTAATTGCGATCGCAGACAATCAGACTATTAACGTCGCCGTCGATTCCTACTGTTCGTATTTTCACAACCTAAACATTTTTCCGCCCATTGCCATTTTATATTTCTGATGAACCGCATTAATGCAAGATCGATACGCTTCAGTCAACATATGCGAGTAATTCTTTTAACTAAACTTTTGCCACGCAAATTGTTTCTTTTCGCTTTGGATCGCGTACCCAATGTTATTTTTATCAAGCGCTTCTTTCTTTATTCCCCTCTCGTATGATGGTCCCAGTTGAAGGTATTTGCTCTGGACGCGAAAGGGTATATATAAAAGTATGTGTATATGTAAACTGTGTATATATTTAAATTTTGTTATGCTAGCTTTCGAAACGAAAGTATTTAAAATCATTTACGTATGGCACTGTTGCGTATATACGTATTTTTATTTTTATCGGTGTAAAACGAGATTAACCGTATAGAAATGATTAAAAAAAAACGCACGTGCATCTGTTAACGTCCTAGGTCGACAAATCTGGCTCATAATTCTAGCATCTTCTGTTTGGATATAATTTCTTTTTTAATTTTTTGCCGGGTTTTTTTAACTGAAAAAAAGCTGGAATGTGTGTGGCAAAAATATGTTGGACATAAAAAGCACATGTTGGTATATTGTATGTCGATAAATATTTTGTATTTCAGCGATGTTTTTGAAATTCGCGAGTATGCAATGTTAACTTCTTTTCCGTTTTTTCCCCAGGGTTGCTCGAACTTGCCCATAGAGAATATCAGGCAGGAGATTATGAGAATGCAGAACGACATTGTATGCAGCTCTGGAGACAGGAAACGAATAATACAGGAGTTCTTCTCTTGTTATCTTCTATTCATTTTCAATGCAGAAGGCTGGAAAAGTAAATATTTCTATTCGCTAACACTTGCAATCAGGCCTAATGTAACGATTAACACATATCTGTTTTGTGCATTTTAGATCCGCTCATTACAGTAGCTTAGCAATAAAGCAGAACCCCTTGTTGGCAGAGGCCTATAGCAATCTTGGAAATGTTTTCAAGGAGCGTGGTCAGCTACAGGAGGCATTGGAGAACTATCGGCACGCTGTCAGGCTGAAACCAGATTTCATTGATGGTTACATCAATCTGGCAGCTGCGCTAGTAGCTGCGGGTGACATGGAGCAAGCAGTTCAGGCATACGTAACCGCTCTGCAATACAACCCCGTGAGAACTTTTATCTTCGCATTGTTGCTTTTCGGGCTGTAATTTTATTTGCATCATCTTATCCGTATACGATTAACTTATCGAAAGATTTATTACGTCTCTCTTGTCAAATTTGTTTTTGGGGTAACTCCAAAGGTCGCTTACTTTCATGATAGTAAAAAACATATACGTTACACGTTTTTACGTGTTACAGGATCTCTACTGTGTGAGAAGCGATCTTGGTAATCTTTTGAAAGCATTAGCAAGACTTGACGAAGCCAAGGTAGGTCTTACTGACAGTTGTGCACGTTGTTATAAATTAATCTAACGTGTTACGCACATATTCGAATGCATTGGTACCGCAGTAAAATTTCAGGATATGTCCGCCGTTTGCTGCGACGTTTCGTTCCCCTTATATCTGGTAATGGTACAAATGCATTCTGCAAAATGTGCGCGAGCGCTAGTTAGCGGCTCTATTGAATAGCCAGGAATAAGCGGTATCCGTGTACTTGAGGCGGGAAGTTTGCTTTTCTCTTCGCAGTAATATATATGCGCGACGCGCGATGGATCGTTGTATACGCGCGATGGATTGTTTCATTTTGCAGGAAGACACGCATAAGATTGAAATTCTTATACCGGATTAATCCATCGCGCGTGTTTTCCTATCTAATTAATTAATTAATTACTGCGTTTGGTGTTCTTCTTTTATCTGTCCCCTTGATATTGAAAAGTACTTTTGAGACATCAAACGCGGCATGAGGTAATTAATCGCAAATTAGCTGGAAACTATACGAATGTCCTCTTGGTTTGCGCGTTTTGCAATAACACTTGTAAAAGCTGTAATAGTTTGTCTGTGTTTGGTGTTGTTGCAAACTTTAAACACAATTTGCTTGGTCCTATTAAAGCGGCAAACTACTTTTTTTTTTTGTTATCGACTAAGTGTACAATAATTTTTTTTTTCACATTAGAGTAAGCTACAATAGGATCAGCAATGCGCGACTGTAGCACCTAAGATCATCTCATTTGATTCAGCTCCACTCTGAATGTGTATTTACTTTAGGTATACTGATTCGTTGCATATACGTGGAGAAATGCGTCCTTTTCTTTCCAACTTCAAAAGTAAACGAATTTGTGTGTACGGAGATATTTGCGCGAGATCACTTGACGAATTTAACATGTTGCCGTTCCATGAAAGGTATTGTGCCAATTAAATATCGAACAAAATCGGAAACTCGCAGGACTTTCTGTATTCCTAAGAGGTTTGTTCATCCGAATAATATAAACTAGAGAAAATAAGTCAAGTGGTCTGCTTCACAGTAGCGGCGCGGCGCGGCGATGGTCGACGAGTAAAAATGATTGCAGACAGTGCGAGGCTCTTAAAATTTTGCTCAATCAATGTTGGTGTCGCATCGAGTTCTTATTATTTGATACATTGTGCTCTCTCCAAACAGACTCGTCGACCGAATTAAATGCAGCGAAGAGAAAGGCTTCCCGTTGAATTTCCGGCCGTTCTTGAGCGCTTCCTAGATCGCTCGTTCGTTTTTCGCCGAGCACGTTCTGCCACCAGCAAAGCACGCTGTATTCACAGAAAGATATCAGTCGGAACTGCTCGTCCATGGGACCATGAAAGAAAGAATTCATATATTTCGACGGGGAAACCATTTGTTTGGTCGCGAAGAGAACACGTACTTACCAAATGATACATGTTAAAGCATGGTTAACTGGGGGGGGGAGCGGCTAAAATAATCGATTGACTCGGTATCCACTGGAACACAGCTGTAATTGGGAAGTTTATTTCGTATGGAATCGGTGTCGTGCCAACGCAGAGGCACCGGGGTAAAGTTCACGCGATTATGGCATGGTGGCCGACTAGCTCGGCGAAGCGTGTCTTTCAGCGGCACGCATGACTAGGTACACCTATACATGTATTTGAAAAAAAAAGTAAATATAAAAAAAAGACAAAGTTGAGGCGAAGAGTATCAGTGAAGAGACATTAACGCAGCTGTCTTGTTGTTGTGGATGGGATGATCAACTCTAGGAGGGGAAGTCGGAGCAATGTGATTGATCTGTTACCATGGGTTCCTACGTCAAAGGGTGACTCTGAATCTGGTTATTCAGTAACACACTGTCTCTCGGTCTATGTTTATTATGAGAGCTTGCGAGCCGTACCTACCGTCAACCTACCGAAGGGTACACTGCAGGTAAAGTAATTCCCAAGGCCGATCTCTGAACATTCCATCAGATCCGCCGTTTCCACGAGAGACTGTAAGTTGGATCATGTTAACTCAGGACTGTAAGAGACACAACGGTACCTGTGCTCACCGAGCCGACACGACAGTGCCAGAATTAAGAGCGAAGACCGTACGAACGGACCGTTTCCGTTTCACCATATCCGTATGGTGAACCATACGTATCCTCTGTTGAAAATTAAAAAGTTCATCCAACTTCGTTTCTGTCCGTTTCCAGTTTCTCCCCGGCGCTGCCTCGTTCTTACCGTCCAGAGCCTCTCTTTTCACCGTTTCCCAGAGAGATCGGCCGACTGTAAATGCCCTTTTACTTATTGTTTAGGTACGGATTACACATGTCTTTATAACAAATGTAGCCCGCCTCTCGGCACGCGCGATGCACATTTCCTGCTTGACCCTTAGGAGCGTCGTCACGTAGACCGGATTTTTTAAAAACAAATTCGTTGCGACACCACGAGGACAAATGGCAATAATTTTGTGTGACCAATGATGAGCAATAGCTGAATATACATTTTGTGGGTAATGATAGATGATGAAATACTTTTGTTTAAGCGTGCCAACCGGGAACGAGAATGTTCGAGATGATGATGAATTGGCCAAGTGATTTGAGCAGAGTTGACTGCACGTCGAAACGGGTGTCCTTCGCGCCGTCGATTCCACCAGACGCATTCCGGAGAATCGATGGACACGAGATTAGGACATCCGGTTCTTTTCCACGATGACGTTTCTAGCGCGCACCTGAACCTTTTGTTTCCCCCGATCTTGTGTACCAGATCCCAGAACCAATAACACATTGTACGATTTGCAGAATGGCCTTCGTTCTCTCTGTCTCTGCTTCGTTCCTGTTTCTCCTCGAAGGCAACGTCGAAGTGTTTCGGCCGATATACGTAGGCGTCAACCTCCGTGGAAGTTATGCAAAGGCCGTATATAAACAATGCCCTTGCAGGCGACGCGAATAAAATTCGTCGATAACCGTCAGCCGGTGTCGTTTCCGGCACAAATTAATAATAAAATATCTCCACGACCTTTGCGAAAGAGATTCCTTCGATCGGTCGAGATACCAAGAGGTGGACGTTTCATTCTCCAATTAAAATTTCGAATCTCATTTATGTGCCCGCGCGGTACAAACTGCTTAAACGAATCAATTGAACGAGCAGGAGAAAAAAAAGTTGAACCGGAGAGAAAAGTGTCGCGAAACGAGGGAAACGGCGACAGAGGAAGACACGGAGAACGAAGATGTGACGAAATAAATGTTGTTCTCCGAGGTTTTCGAGGATTGTGATGTGTGTGAAAGCTCTGCGGCGCGGCGAGGAGAGGCCGGGCAATGCGCGCGGCGCGACTCTGATTGCGCGAGTATCTTCCCTAACTCTTTGTTTGTCTGTAGGCTTGCTATCTAAAGGCGATCGAAACGCGTCCAGATTTCGCTGTCGCATGGAGCAACCTCGGCTGCGTGTTCAACGCCCAGGGGGAAATATGGCTGGCGATCCATCACTTTGAGAAGGCCGTCGCGTTGGACCCGAACTTCTTGGACGCCTACATCAATCTTGGCAACGTGCTCAAAGAGGCCAGGATCTTTGACAGGTAAGGGTGCTACAGATGGAAATGGTTTTTAGCTCCAGTTCGCATATGGTTCGCATCGTAGAACGACGCACTGTTGCGCAAGATGACACGTGGACCTTGAGATAATTATTTTTATCATACGGAGTACCGCGACGATTTCGTTTAACCCTTTGTTACCTGACGACGCATTTTTTAGTATCGCTTGTGTTAAAGCGCGGCCACGAATTTAGAACCCGGATGGAATTTACACTTATCGCTGTTGTTAAATCTTTGAACCTGGTACAATTTATGATCGAATGTTCGGAAGAGATATTTGTATTTGGGATTTCTTCCCTTTCGGTTACTCTCGAAGTATGTGGAATTAAAATGGCTCAGACCTTGTCGGTAAAATGTGCAGTCGAAATGTTCCTTTATTTATGAATGCGCACGAGCAATGATCTTTTTCGTAATTAGGCGTCCTTTTAAAGTGCTTGACCATGTCCTCTGAATCCGGTCCGGGGCATTTCATTCGCGAACAATTTCTATTTACGCCGCTGCAAAGAAAAGCGATAAAGAGGAAACAAAATACACATATATTGAGGGTATCGATAGCCGGCTATGAAATAAATAACATCGGCAAAGGTAGGGGACAGCTGAATCTCCTTGTCAGCACTGACATGCCAACGCTTTATTGCCACAATATAAATGCGACAGCGTATGCCGATGCACGGAAAAGTCAGTGAAATGCACAGTTTGATCGACCCTCGTCTCTACTTTCTATAGACGTTGGTTTTAAAGTCTGTGCCAGAGAAACTTGGCTTTATATGTATTCCTTTAATGTGGCGCTATTTGCGTTAATGGTAATACAAAGTCGTACAATTTATTTCGCCAGTAACCATTGTGTGAGCAACGGAAGTGTGAAATATGTTTCAAGCGTAGTTATTGAAAATATTTTCCACACATTTTCCAGAGCATAACAAATTATTGAAGGAAGTATATATATATATATATATATATATATATATATATATATATATATATATATATATATATATATATGGGTACTCGGTTGTCCGCGCAAGGGTTGCAGATTATTTTTTCAGAAGTTCTTTGTTGCGCTTGCAACCGTGAAATTTCTTTCGCTAAAAGGAAGCCAGTTCTATTTTCGTTTGGACGTTGAAAAAAGTCGCAGTTTCCCCCTTTTTGAAATACGTTTCGCGAGCAGAGCGCATGCGCAAACGCGTAAACAGGGAATCGATATTCATACCCTTCCCTCCAAGTTCATCGCCCTTTGTCTCTCCGGAGCGATGTCCGCGAGAGGACCGTTCTTCCGCGTATTTTTGCAAATTTCTCAGCTGCGCTTATGGTCTGAAATATGCAGTAGCATTAAGTTTGCACTTGTCAAAGTGATTGACTCCACGGAAGAAAGAGGTGGAATGAAACATGTATATTAAAAACATGCACTGTAGAATGCGTTATTACAGATATGCTTTTTACTCGTCGTACGGAGTTAATGATACCGGCAGTCGAAGTAAATTTTTTATCAATCAACTGCCATAAAAAGTTAAGCACCGGTCGCATATACAGATCGGCCTATGCACGCGTTGATTTTGGTCGAGAAAGCGACAATGGGAACAGAGAATGAGAGCACGTAAACGGCTGGCAGGGAGCAGAATATTGCCTCCAGAACGCAGGCGTGATGTTTTTTTTTATAGACGTCGTTGTCGGAATCATCGGTATCTTCGGCGTTACGCACAATAGCGAGAGAAACTCGAGGACAGATATCGATTTCAAGGATCGCTCCGCCCCTTCGTGAGGGAACCCCTTTGCTCCTTGTGGGAGGGTGTAAGTCCTTAACGGGTATTACCAAAAACGCGTAGCTCGTGGCCGGTTTCGCGGGACAGAGCTCTGCTTGGGGGTGAAAATTCACACGTCCCCTCGTAATATCTCGTAGATATTTATTTATCGAGAGATCGAAATGGAGAAGGAATGGACTACCAGTGCGTTGTCGTGTACACGGTGATCTCGCCCTCGACTACGATCGCGCCATCGTTACGCGTGCAATTAGAGCGAGCACTCGCGCGATCCTCGACACCTGGATGTATCTCGTGGATTAAATATAACGTGAAAAGGTTAATTTCCAATTGCATTTCGTATAGACATGCCGGCGTCTGTTCTGTCCTCGTGACACGTCAGCAGTATAGCGAATGTGTGACACGTGTTCCATTCGCGGAGACGTCGCGACGCGTCGTCGGGTGTGGTGACGCCAGCCGGTTCGAAAGCAACAAAGAACTTCTCACGCAAATAATATTATTTGCATTTAATGGTGCAATGAGCCGTTTGCTCGATTCGTTTAATCGAATTGCCGTTCGTTCTATCGAAAAACAGCTATAAATGTTTTTGTGTCTTCTGTTGCCCGATGAATTGTGGAATAACGCAATAATTTTTTCTTTGCAACAGAGCGGTAGCTGCGTACTTGCGTGCTCTAAATCTCAGCCCTAACAATGCGGTTGTCCACGGGAATCTGGCCTGCGTCTACTATGAGCAAGGGTGAGTAACGACGAGGATTTATATGAGTTACTGTTCGATTACCGCCTTCTAATTATTCACGATTTGTAGGCTTATCGATTTGGCAATCGATACATACCGGCGGGCCATTGAACTGCAACCAAACTTCCCAGATGCTTACTGCAACTTGGCGAACGCCCTCAAAGAGAAAGGACAAGTGGTCGAAGCTGAGGATTGCTATAATACGGCTCTTCGGCTCTGCCCCTCTCATGCCGATTCCCTTAATAATCTGGTATTGATATTTATTCGAGTGCGAATGACAACGCACGTTACACCCAACAATATTCACTTCTTCGGTTGGAAATAAACGCATTTCGTTGCAGGCCAACATAAAACGGGAACAAGGATATATCGAAGAAGCAACTCGATTGTATTTGAAAGCGCTTGAAGTGTTCCCTGAATTTGCCGCGGCTCACAGCAATCTTGCCTCCGTATTGCAACAGCAAGGAAAATTAAACGAGGCACTAATGCATTACAAGGAGGCCATTCGCATTCAGCCGACTTTCGCGGATGCTTACTCGAACATGGGCAATACGCTGAAGGAGATGCAAGATATACAAGGAGCCCTCCAATGCTACACGCGAGCTATTCAAATTAATCCCGCTTTCGCTGATGCTCATTCCAATTTAGCTTCGATTCACAAGGACTCCGGGAACATTCCTGAGGCTATTCAATCGTACAGAACAGCGCTAAAATTGAAGCCCGATTTTCCCGACGCATATTGCAATTTGGCCCACTGCCTTCAGATTGTTTGCGACTGGACAGACTACGAAGCTCGAATGAAGAAATTGGTTTCGATTGTTGCCGAACAGCTGGACAAGAATAGGTTGCCTAGCGTGCATCCGCATCACTCCATGCTGTACCCCTTGTCCCACGATTTCAGAAAGGCCATAGCTGCCAGACACGCGAATCTTTGCATCGAGAAGGTAAGCGATGCTCCACCTCTAGTATATTGCAGTTTCAGCATCGTATTTTCATGCCGACATTGAAATTATTTCAGATACACGTTTTGCATAAACAACCGTACAAATATCCACGTGAAATCGGTGCTCGCTTGAAGATTGGATACGTCTCGTCCGATTTCGGGAACCATCCCACCAGTCATCTCATGCAATCTATCCCAGGACTCCACGACAAACAGACCGTTGAAATCTTCTGTTATGCACTGAGCGCCGATGATGGAACCACGTTTCGGGCAAAGATCGCCAGGGAAACTGAGCATTTCATCGACCTATCGCAAATCCCGTGCAACGGCAAAGCAGCTGATCGCATCAACGCCGATGGAATACATATTCTAGTAAACATGAACGGATACACAAAGGGGGCGAGGAACGAAATATTTGCTTTGCGACCAGCGCCGGTTCAGGTGATGTGGCTCGGATATCCGGGAACATCGGGGGCCAGTTTCATGGATTACTTAATTACGGATGAAGTCACATCGCCTGTGGAGCTTGCTACACAGTACAGCGAGAAGCTTGCCTATATGCCGCATACGTACTTCATTGGAGATCATAAGTATGTTTTTGCATAATGAGAAAACGTGTGTAGATTGTGCTATTATTAACGCGGTTTACCTTCTCTTTGCAGGCAAATGTTCCCTCATCTAAAGGAACGACTCATTTTAACGGACAAGCTGAACATGAAGGGCAAAGTAGCGGACAATGTTGCTGTGATAAATGCTACCGATCTTTCTCCAATGATTGAGAACACATGCGTGAAGGAAATCCGCGAGGTAGTGATGCCAGATGCCAAGAACAAACCAGTAGAGATCTCGTTGAAAGTGGCAGAACTGCCGACTACTACTCCTATCGAAACAATGATTGCTTCTGGACAATGTCAAATGTCCGTGAACGGTGTCCTAGTACAAAATGGCATGGCCACCACACAAGTGAACAATAAAACAGCTACGGGTGAAGAAGTGCCTCAAAATATTATGATCACAACGAGACAGCAGTACGGTTTGCCAGAAGACGCAGTTGTTTATTGCAATTTCAATCAGCTGTACAAGATCGATCCGCTTACGCTTCATATGTGGGCGCATGTAAGTTTTTTCCCGGTGGTTCTCCTATTTTATGAAACTGTTCTATTTAGAGGATGAAATATTGTTCTACATACGTGCTGGTAAAATATTTTGCAGATTCTAAAACACGTGCCAAACTCTGTGCTGTGGTTGTTACGCTTCCCGGCTGTCGGCGAGCCAAACCTGCAAGCAACAGCTCAACAATTAGGATTAGCTCCTGGTCGAATTTTGTTTAGCAACGTTGCTGCCAAAGAAGAGCATGTCAGGCGAGGACAACTGGCGGACGTATGCTTGGATACACCACTTTGCAATGGTCACACAACCAGCATGGATGTTTTGTGGACTGGAACACCAGTGGTCACGCTGCCAGGTGAAACGTTAGCATCACGCGTTGCTGCTAGTCAGTTGAATACTTTGGGCTGTCCTGACTTGATAGCGCGAACTAGACAGGAATATCAAGACATTGCTGTTCGTCTGGGCACTGACAGGGAATAGTAAGTTCTCACCGTTCTGTATTCACAGTCGTCGTTGTGGAACATTCGGCAAAGTTCGTTTTCTTTCGTTGCATTCAAATTCGTTTAGGTGTAACCAGATTGTCTTATCTATTTTCAGTTTGAAAGCAATACGAGCCAAGGTATGGAAAGCACGGTCCGAAAGTCCTTTGTTCAACTGCAAGTTTTACGCGATGGGCATGGAAATGTTGTACAAGAAAATGTGGGAGCGTTACGCGCGGGGCGAGAAACCCGACCACGTGTTGGCAATAGAAAAAGCCGAGAGGGAGAAATTATTAACAGCTACATCTTAAGACTGATTCTCCGGGAATCTGTTTTTATTTACGCAGCTTTGATTCCGCGTCTGTTTTTCTGGAAAAAAAGCTTTAGCATTTGAAACAGATAATCGATTTCGATTTTTACAAAAATATGATTCTGACATGCATAAATTCAGTACTCTGAAATTTACTGTTTTGTACGATAAATCATCGAGCTTAGACGACACAGGATAACATTGCACGCGTATGTTAAACTAAACCACGTAACGTTTCAGCATAGAAATTATGAATTGTTACACCAAACACGAGTCATAAGAAATAATTACGATCGTCTCCTTGCGTTATATTATCATATTTTTCGTCTTATTATTTGTACGTATAGTATGTTACAATTTTCTTAGAACGTTCTCGAACTATATACTTCGTGAAATCGATAAATTTAAATTTAAAGTTTGCGCTAAAATTATAAAATTGCCTATTAATGGGATAGAAGTGTGTAAGTGATTAATATTATTTTGTTGATTTTGCTTTCTTTTTGATCCAATACACAAACCATATGTACAGTGACGAAGGTTCGTATCACTAATGCGTAACGATTACTGTTTTCATTCGAAAGTCTTCGACGCGTGACTCGTTAACGATCTTGATGAACTACAAAGATGCTTGTCTGGTCAATCAGAAAGTTTGAATGTTTGTCGTTCACTTCGAATACGATTAACTCGTAAAGGATGATTTAAAGTTAGGAAAAGAAGTTTGAGGGGGGTAGATTATTTGCATCCAGGTGTTATTACTAGAAGCCGCTGACCGCAGAGAATGCAAGTTGTATTATATACGCTCGACTAATGATAGACGTGTAAATATTAAAAGGGTAATCATTAGTTATTATTGCTTTAGTTTGATAGCGCGTAAATTAAGATTGAAAAAAAAAATGTGTGAGGTAGCGAAAGACATTGACTGTAGTAAACCTTAATGTACATGTATAGAATAAAATCAATTAAGAATATAATTTGAAAGAATGTGAACATTGTGATTGTAAGAATGCTTCGATGAATATATGGTTTGTAAGATTGATTTCTCTTTGCGAAATTCTTACTTAATCTTATAATATAGTTATTTCGCATAGGGCAGATCAGGTAGAAATGCTTGCTTGAATTCTTTGCAAAATGCGTTAAAAAAGAACAAACATTTTTGTTTTAAAGGAAGTCTTGCTTAAATCATGACAACTTTTAAACAAGCAAGAAAAATAGCTTACAAAGTCTCGTTACATATGCATATTGTATGTATGACCTCATCCGCCCACCATGTGTATTATCAACATTGCACATTCTTGATAATGAATAGTTGTTCCCGTTGCGCACAATTTATATCGGAGACGTCGGTGTAAGAATACTCTTCAGAAACTTCTCATTTGGGATGTAACGCGAGAAATACATTGGGAAAAGAAATATTTGAGATAGGCAGAAAGAAATGTAATATTTAAATATCGGAATTTGTTTGTTATAAATGATAGAACCATCATTTGTAGATTTATATTAATTTAACATCCACGCAAATTTTAAATAAACTTACCAAACTCGACATTCACCGTGATTCTTAATTTACTCGGCGGTATCTTTTATGTTTTTTCAATAAATTCTTCAGTTTTCACAAATCGTATCATTTTGATCACTACACCTTAATTTATATTAGCATGACTATTTTGCATTCAAATGAACATTAGCGATCATCGACTATAAATACTGCATGACGAGTACCCAAAACGTTCACTTTAGAGTGGCGCTGTATCAAGCCCTTCAAGTCGAATACTAAAGATAACCATTTGAATGTAAAAATACCATGCATTTATAAATCGTATATCAATTCTATTAGGTTAGTGCACAATTTAGCATTTGTGAAACAACGACTTGGTGCTCAACATATGGGTATACGTATGTCACGTATCTCTAGAGGAAATATATAAAAAGGGCAAAAAGAAATAAATGCTGAGGTCTACGTCATGGTGCAAAAATTTTAAATATTCGAACGAATTAAGACGCTGCGGAGACGACCTAATAATTTACAAAGTGGGACGCGTTCAGAACGAGTAAAAAAAGAAATTGGAAAGGAAAGGTGACGTCATTTTGGTTGACTCTAATTGTCGTTTCCGCACAAGCTAGAGGTAAGTATGTACAGCTTTCGCACTTATAGAGCACGGCTCTGTGGTCCTCAGGCGCAGTATCGATTGCTCATGAAGGTACTACCACCATGGGAGGGTGAAACTGGGTCGAAAGCATCCTTCCCAACGGGAACACTTCCCTCTATACATGTTCTCCTCCATCCTGCTCGCTCTGAAAAGAGCACCGAAGCTCCATCTTCAGTAGTCGTTTGATACTAGCAGCAGCCATTATTTATTCAAGTGACAATTTCTAATTCTTCCTCTAAATCTAAATCGTAGAGCTTTCAACGTCATTTCTGGACATTTTTCTGTTGCTGTATGACCCCCTAACGTGGTAGCCTGATTATCCCGGGGTTTTTTTTTTTTTGTATAGGTAGTTCTCTCTATGCATGGCAGTTTCTACACGTTGTAGCACCAACGTTCATTTGGGTCACGACCGAATGGGTATAACCTATTTTGTAGGTTGCAACGTATTTTTGTATTTCAACTTTCGCGTCTTCGCATTGAATCTTTAAGGAAAGTTATTGGAAATTTATAGAACTAAAGTTTACTCGATAAGTAAAAAGCATTGACTTGGAGAACCCGTGGAACGTGTCCGTTCCAGGCACGTTCAGTTACTCCGCTTAAGAAGGTTCCGTGAAACCACTTAAATCGTGCGATTAACTTTTATTGGTTTCCCGCGGCTGTTCCCTCGCTTAAAGGAACTACGTTCTGCTTCGCGAGCTGAATTTGTCGAATTGCTGCTCTGCCCACTGGAATCTAACCGGCATTTATAATTTTAATACCCCGGACAAGACATTAAGATCCGCGTTTGATTTAGGCATCGTGTGTCTATCATACGCTAGTGGGCCCCCGCGATAAGATTTGCGATAACACAATTCTTTGTGCAATCGCCACCCCTCCCACACCGATTCCAGTATCATTAAAAGTTACTTGGATGTCTTCATTAATGTTACCTTTAACGGAGCAAACGTAATCGTTGGTGGAGTTTCGTCTTCTATAAAATTGGGTCGCCAACTGAGGACGCTTGCGACACGAGACTTGAAATAGGGTTAAGTTAATGACGTAAATTGTGTTTCTGGGACAAAAATTACGGCAACATTTGCGGCACGAACGCTTGATGCAACGAGATTGTTCGAAATCTTTCTAGAGTGAGATACGAACGGCCATCGTTGTTGGGGTGGTTCGCGTCTAAGTTCGCGTTCCAAGCTTCGTTTCAGGGGGTGATCCTTGACATAAATAATCAGTAGTAGAGCACCGCGGTACTGCCCCCTGTAGTCATGGTAACAGCATCGATCGAGGCCTACTACGAAGTCGAATCCAGCTACCCTCCTCGTGGCACACGTTTCTTTCCATTTCCCTGCCTTGCCCTTTCTCTACGCCCGCGTCTCTGCTCTTCGCCTCTTTTCCACCCAGAGCCTGTCGATGCTGTTACCACCCTCAGACACCATCTCACGCTCACTCGGTTTTGCTCTACTTTGTCGCTGTTCCACCTTCGCTTCCCTTTATTTTTTTTTTCCTTTTTGCGTTTTCTCCCTCTGGGCGCATTTCCTCCAATTTCCCTGTGCTCTACTTTTCTGGACTTATTCAACCTGACCCCCTTTACACGCCCGTCCACCCTATCCGACGATTCGGTCTTCTGCTGCCTTTCAGTTAAAAGTTTCATCGCCCCGATCGAGAACAGAAACTCGCCGATTAACCGACTCCCTTCCTAAATGAAGTAATAAGACTGTCCAGTTCCGCGGCGTCCCCATTAGCGAATATTGCAACGTTCATGAAAAATTCAACTCGCGTTCTTAGCAACAAAATGCACGGCCTTGATTGCAAGTCGTTCTTAAAGAGGACATATTAAGAAATAAATGGTTAATCGAGCTAGAATGTTGAAAGAAGCACAGTTTCGCTTTGGCTTATGCACGCGCCGCGGAGGTTGCGCGGTTTTGCAACTTTTGTGAAAACAATATCGCACGGCTGCCATCGATTGCACTTTGCATGCTGGCTTCTCTTTTACGCCTGTGCTTCGTTATCTTCCGACCAGCGTAATGCGAATAGCACCTCCTCTTCTTTTCTCCTTGTCGGTATGCGAGATAGTGTTCCTCGTTCGATCGCCACGGTAAGTGAGGATGTTCCAATAGGGGAACGAATTTTCGCGAACGTCCAACGAACTCTATTGTCGCATTCGTATGACAATTGCGTGGCAAGAGTCCTCCGAACGCAGCCGCATTTTTACAAAGCGCGACAAGCGGTGGAAAACATGTACATAGGTAAATCCGTGCAGCCGGTCATAAATCTATATATGTACAGATTAGTACGATTCTACTAAAACAGTGGCATCTGTGTACGCAGAGTTAAAGCTAGCACGATAGTATCCGTTAACTCGTTCAACGAGCTCCGTTTCCTCGGAATGACACGAAACTGCTTTTAGACATAACGAGGCGCACCGGTGCACTCATGACCCTGATTGACGAAAGCGTTCCCAGAAAGCCAGTAGGTCGGCGATGCTGGTCGCTTCTATCTATATTTATCTATCGTCGTTCTTCTTGGAATTTTGCATCCGATGCTCTGCGGAGAATATTTTTCGCCGTCGCTACGCAATCGTGGTATATGGGCATCGTGCTATGGGTTCAGGAAATTCGAAGGGAACGATTGGGGAGGAGGGTCCAGAGCAACACGTTTCCCATCGCGTTGATGATATACGCTTCGAGCTGATACGAGCTTTCCTCGATAAATTAACCGGGCGGCTATTAATCGTCGATACCGCGGAGAGATAAAACTGCCCGGAACAATAAATCACGTTATTTCAGGTACGTTAATGGTCTATGGTGATCGTTGCCAGGATGCTCTTTTTACTCTGGCCGCCGCGACGGCTCGATCGGGTATTATAGAACCGATTGTGTGGTGCATTTCGGTTGCGTTTAAGTTATTCTGAATTCGAGTACGCGTTCGCCTGGCCGGTGCTTGTGCAGCTATCGAGGCGCTAGAATTCATGATACGAATTAAAAATCGATTCACGTTCCCGCGAACGTGTCGGGCACCGTGCGAGAGAGGATAGAACGCGTGTACAACGTGCAGTAGAAGGCAACGCGTCGATCGATAGGATACTAAAATCGCGATAGGACGGACAATGGCAATGGTAATGGCATCGAGATGACGCGAACAGCACGCTCAAGGGACCTGCGGAAAACATTGAAAAGAAAAAAACTATTCGACGCGTTCCGCGAGCCGGCGTTCGTGCACGGGACTCGCGACTATGCTTTTCGCGGCGATTCCAAGGCTGAATAGCCCCTTCTCTTATACTCTTTCGCTCGCACAAGACGAACTATCTTCTTCGTTTCCTTAACTTCTCTGTCGACAATCACCGTCTCGCTCGTTCCGTCCGCGCCGATGGGTCCGCGTTCGTTTCGTTTCCTCTGCGAGTCCCTCGGCTCGACCCATCGCATCGCGTTCCTGCTCGTTGATGTTCGATATTCAACAGTCGTGACTTCGTGACGCACCGCGCCATGGCAATATGTACTACCCTATCGCATGACTCTGCAACGTTACGCAACTAACAGAAGGCTAAGTGGGCGACACAGGCCGCACAGGCAAGCTGCTGGAGCTGGAAAAGCGCGCACGGTCGCTCTATCAACGGTATTCGCCGAACCACACGATTGGCTAATGTTGCTATCAAAACTGCCAGAATTTCGCGTCCCGCAATCGAAAAGAGATTCGAAATCTTTGTCTGCTCGATCTTACTCCGCACGCTGCCACGTGTTTAGCGCTCTCGATGCGAATTCGATCCATGGAATGCGCGCACAATGTGCGACAGCGACGGTTGGTAACAGTTGTTCTTTGTGCTAGGAAATCGGTGTCGTTTCGGCGACGAGGAAGCGCGCGCGCTACTTTGCCACTGAATTCTGGTTGCATACATGTGTTTCCACGAATCTTGCGTACCACACCTCGTTACGATAGCCAACCTTTTCCCTATCAGCTACTGCGACTAGAGCGACAAGCTTTCGCGTTTTATCACATATCGATAACGTGGAACGCACATTTAACGTTCGTAAGGGGCGAGGTGTAGTAGGTCAAACGAATCTTTAAAATACATCGTTATCCTCGTTAAATCAGACATCGCTAGCTCGCGTTTAAATTCCGTACGCTTGCGGGAACGGCCTTTTCATTCAGTTCTAATAGAAATGATAATTGTGCAATAGGGAAGTCAAGTTTATGCGCAAGGAATGTTTCGTATTCATATAATTTCGCAAAGCGCTTTAAGAATTCTTTACGCGAACGTAAATTCTGCATACAGGTAGATGCATAAGGGTACGATGCTTGTGGTCGTGCTGTAACTACTCGGAATCGTGGTTTAATTTATGACCACAAATCGGTAAACGTAATCGCGTGCACTCGCGGTTCCAAGGCGCGCTCACACTGACGGTAACTGCATTACTGGTGTACCGCTACGGACGGACGCTTTCATGCGAACGATGCTTAACGAGCATACGACTTTTCTCCGTTTCGAGGCTAGATATTTTTAACGTTTCATTATTTCTGCCACTAATTTTATCATCGTATTCCCCGTCTGTTCGTTAAATAATTGGTACACGTGGAGCGGGCAGCAATTGCTGGGAATTAAAAAACCATTACCGGGGCCGCGGGCGGAGGCGATGGAAAATTTTTCTGCAAGTATCGATAAGCATCTCTTTTTCTTATCGGGTTCGATCCAAGGAAGTACAGTTGCAATCGAACGAACATGCGACTAGAAAAGAAACCGACGATCATTCGTTGGATATAAACTCAATTTCTAGAACGCCACACCTTTGTGGGCTCACCAGAGGCAGCGCATATACATAAAGTTTGTGTTCAAAAACGGGGAAGCGACCCGTTCGTTTCGTTTAATCGTATACACATTTAGATACGTGCGTGCACCAGACATTTCGTGAACCATTAACGCGGTGACTATGCTGCTGTAGCCGGATCGTTCAGTGGCGTTAGAAAAAAATGAAACATCGTCGAGCCTATCTGACGGTTACGTAAGAATCGGCCGGCGAATATTGCCCGTGTACGCCTATGGAAGTTATATACATATGTGGTATATGTATAGACGGGCCTGTGCAGTCACGTCCAAGCAAAAAATTGGTCTGAAAAGGTTCAGTTCCGCGACGAAGAACGAAACTCATGCGAAAGTCTCGTCGCGTTTCGGGCTAAATTTTTGCCCGTTCGTCATCTTTTCAACGCAGAGACCTTCATTCACGCTGGAAACGCAAGTCACAATATTGTTTCGTTTCTTACAACGTTCCAACGGTCGTTTTCGAGTTTCTATGCTCGAAGCTTGAAATTTACGAAGAATATCGATACCTTCGCCGAGCATCGATACCCTAGTGCACGCTAATACTGCTCGAGAGCAACGATATTCCTAGCTGTGCAAAGGGCGATAAAACTAACAACAAGGGGCATAAACTTGTCACGCCTCCTTCGCGATATTCAACTTTTAGGACCCCGCCGGGGCGACGATTTTTTAACAAATAAACATTTTCAGAGGGATTGCGCCGGTAATGGGAATGCAATGCTAACGAAGTCGACGCGCATTTATTATCCGCCAGGAAGATCGGCGACGAACGGAAGACGGAAAACCGAAAGTGGAATAATTACGGGGAGTAGACAGCGAAAATAATTCGTTCTCATCGGTGCTCGTTAAACGAGAGACCGAGCCGCTGCTCGTAGGCCGTTGCTGCTCTCTAAAATTAACGATGATTTGCTGCGCGGACCCACTAGGGCGAAAGTCCGCTTCCTCCCAAAGGGTTCGCGCGTTATACGTACACTCACTTCCGTATAGCGGTCGAACAGCTATCGGGCCGATCCAAGTGTCTCGGCACCTGCGATCCGGTCGAAAGATCGGGTCCCCGGTTCCGAGAAAAATAGTAGAGGCGCATATGCATTTAGAATTACGGTCACTGCTATCGCGACGGGCGATACGACGCATCGTTACTTCATTATTTACCTTGCGACAACTCGCGCTTATGCAATTGGAGTCCGAGTGTTTCGAACGAACGGTGCGACTTTTTTTGTTCTCTCGCTGGCGTAGTACGCGCGGACACAGCTGTGGAAGGTTCGCCGTGAATCACGAGGAACGATCGGGGACAAGGAAAAATAAACGTTTCCCGCATTTGTGCGGGCAGGTACGGCCGGTGGCCGGAACGTGCTGAAATTAAGCCGCACGTTACTAATGATCGTTAAGACGTTTTACGTCACGATTCGAAGCCGCGTCGAGAGGGACAGTATTAAAATCCCCTCGCGGCGGCGTACTTCACGCAGCCCGTCGAATGTGTGCTCCGTGGCAGTTTATTATTTTCTAGAACGAGTTCCAACAGCGCGACGCTCCCGCTAAATTGCGTAGGTATACGCGTAGGTGATTATACTCGAGGTGTTGCTTAAGTTCGCCCGGGACTAGAATTTTTATCCAAACCTATGTCTGCCTGCCGATTCAATACCGCGCGCAACGTCGTACCGATCAAGCTCGAATGGTTCGAGACGAATTGTGCGTCGAAGGGTTTCAAGCCGCGCGACCAAAAGCAAAACGGAATACGGAGGAAACTTTGGACGCAGAGCCGCGGAGCACATTCGAGCAACTGCAGTCGGAAGATTCTCCCATGGAGATCGGTATCCTGTTTACGATTGACCAGGCACGTCCGTGGCTGTGCGCGTTTCCCCGCGACGATAAGGGTGCGATAAAATAGCACGGCTGGCCGACGCGACGGTCGATCGGCGAAAAGAGCGAGGCAGCGAGCCGCCAGACGCTGCGATTAGGCTCGCGCCGTATGACGACCGAGCTGTTCGACCTACTTCGTGAAATAACGCGACGGTAGGCGTACTTACCGAAATGTGGGACAACCGTATTCATGCGCAGGAAGCGGCGCAATTATGGATACGCGAACGAGTACGCGCCCGCGGCGCACGCGTGATTCTGGCCGCCGCAACTGCGCCTCCCGACACGGCCCTTACGCTACGATGCGGCAAAACTACGGCTGCACGGACCGTGGTCGCGCAGCTATCGCGGACCGACGTTTAAATGAAAAACGCACGGGTCTAGCGGCAGCGAGTTTCATTGGCGAACGAAACGCTGCGCGCCCTTTGAAGCGAATATTCGCTGTGAAGCGATTGGAAGAGTTGCACGGCGACTCGAGCGAGATACGCGCCCGCACCCGAAGCGGTAACAAAAATATATTCTGCTGGCGTAAGATTAGAAAAGCCCAGGAAAGTACGGTCCGTGGAACGTCTCTGGGGCGAAAGGAGCGGAGAAAAGGAACCGAGGTGGAGAAAAGCCCGAGGCGAGCGAGCGGCGAGAAACGCGACCCTAATATTCAGCCCCGCGAAGTTAAACGTTCGTGTTGATCCGGTAAATTTGCGCGTCCGTTCCATAGATGCGATGGCCCAGTTTGCCGTGCCGATGAAAGCACCGGCCAGCGAAGGGGGTCGAAGGGAGGGCGTGATATATGTGTCACTGCACAGGCGCCGTACATCTAGCTAGCACGATTCGCAGCGGTGTTCTTGGCCCGTTTGCGACCCCGCGCGATCAGCCACGAAACGCTCGGCCATCGGGATGCATAGCGATCGTTCATTCCGTTTGTTCTCCGTTTTCCTTCGCGCCGCCGGTCGCGTTTCAGCGGGCTGGACGCGGCGACGCCGTGGAACGGGCAGAAGGAAGTTCGCGGCCTTGGCAATATACAATGAATTACGCGAGCCTCGGTCTCATCGGCGTCGGCCCTGATCAATAAATAACCCGGCGCCGCGGCGTTCGGATTTTACTATGAACGGCGCTGCTCGACAAGCCGCCAGGCGGTAGCCGCTTCGACGACAGATATTGTATATGAAATTGGTTGGGACCCTCGGCGGTTCCGTTCCACAGAAATGTCCTTAAAGGCCATGGGAACGATTTCGCGAGGGCATGCCCGCTGAACCAGCGCCCTGGAATATCTGTTCGGCGCGTCGGTTCATCCGCGCGACCCTGCCACGATAACTCGCTCTCTAGTGGAGCGCTTACGTAAGAAAGACGTACCTACCTACCTACCTACCAACCCACCTCCTGGCTATTCAAGGGATCAAGGCAAACCGGTAGGCAGCCAGTCAGGCAAGGAGAAGCGAGCAAGAAGAGAACAGCTAGAGAGAAGGCTGGCTGGCTAGCAGGCAGGCAAACTAGGATGCAGGTATAGGTAAATAGGTAGGTGGGCACATCTAGCGCGCGCGCATGCCCTCGGTTAAACCTGCCAAAGGGATAGAGTCTGCAACAACGGAAATACCTTCGCTCCACCTCCGCGGAGTGCCTGCGCCCACTTCTCTGCCATCTTTTTTCCTTTTCCACTCCACCTGTTTTTTTGCCGAATTCGTGTAACGCGCTGGTCAGTTGAGAAATTGGTCGTTCGCGGTGCGTCTCTTAAAGTTGATTCATTAACATTTTCGTTAGATCGTTGCCGTGATACGGATATCGTTGAACTATGAATTGGAGCAGAATGCGACAGCGATGCTCCGAAATGAATTTTCCGACGCCTTTCCCATCCGTCTTTCATAATACGTTTATAATTTCGGAAAAATCCACGCTGTACGTACGATAACAGCTTGCCTTGCGCAACTCCCCTCGGTTTCGAGAATAACGGGCGGCGAGGGGACGGAGGTGTAACTGAGACACAGGTGAACACGCACAAATCGCGGAGGTGCTAACGAGGATGCCCGAATGGAATGGGTCGCGAAAATGTGCTCGCACCACGGGGAATACGGCGCCATCCCATTCGAAAAATATTAGCGAGCGTGTACAATCGTACCTATCCGCGTGGAAAATGAACGAGCTGCATAGGTGCGGAGAAGTCGTCGCCGCGTCAGAATCGGTGCAGGTGTGCAAATGCGTTCGCAACTAAGTGCACAGTCGGAACAAGTTGCCTGCCCGGACAGGGAACAGTGGAGCAACTTTTTTTAGAAAAACTTATTAGAAAAACGCCCCGGCTCAGACCAGTCGGTCCTACGGAAATTATTCGCTGCCCCGGTCGAGATATGCCAAATGGACGGCGATATACGCGACGCGGCTTGCTGGCGAGTATTGTCGCGCAATGGAAAAGTTTCTGGCGGTCGTAGCGCGCTGAACTGCCCCGTTGCACCGCAAAATCTTCTCGCCTTCGCGAAACGAACAGCTCGACGACGGCAATAATGTTACCAACCGCGCGCGTGCGTCCGTCTATGTAATTTTCTCGCCCAGCGTTGCCCGAGATCGCGGTCAAATTTTACGCGAACGCCTTCTGCCGACACCGCGTAAAGCGTCGCGAAGCTGCGACGCATGAGAATTCCCAGTGGCACCCAACGTCCGAGCTATCTGTCGGTCGTGGGCCGGAGAAGAAAAATTCCGTTCCGTTTACGAGGCGTGTAAACGTTGTACACGCGGCGCAGCTACAATGGGCCGCGAATGCATTGAAACGTTGAAAGGCGAGTTTACGCGAACGAGAGCCTCAGCGGTTGGTACGTTGGCCCGTAATTAGGCCAGTGAAACGGGACGATCGATTTTCTACCGAAAAAGCTTCTGCCCCAAAAACCTATTTCGATTGGCGAGACAAAGAGAGCACGGCTCGTGATACGCTACAGCGGCTCAGCCAGCCCCTTTGTATTCCTCTTGACGGCCTGCCGTGTGCCTTTGAATTCCATAATTGTTCATCACGCGCAACTTACTCATCTGCTGGTTGTTGTACTTCCGTCAATGGCTGTCCCCGTACTCGTAGAGCGATCGTACAGAAAGAAGCGTAGGTGAACGCTTGGCAACGGTGATACCGCCTCGCCCTTACCTAGGCGACAACCAGAAAATGTTTAACGAAGTAGCGTACGTATGTGCCTCGTGCGATTCATAATTACCCCGGTTTTCGTGTTCCAATGGTGAGAGGCACGGTGCGAGCAAAAATGTTGCCCCGCGTTCCGCCAAATGGAGTACGCACAGACGAGAGAAAAAAAAACGAATGGATATCGAAAGAAAGAAAAAGGCGAGTAGCATGGCGTGGTTGCGCAATTTCCGGGAAGCAGCGATCGCATCGAGGGGACCGCTGATTCTTCTCGAAGGAGTAGCAGAGCTCGTCCTTGAGGCGCCCTTGGTACTGGCTGTGGAAGCTAAATCGGCCTGCGGAAAGCTCTCTCGGGTTTAGCAAGTGTAGGGCGTGGTCTAGCGAGCACCCGGTGACCTCCTATCCAGCTAGTCGGCCATCTTTGAGCATCCAGACGTCCGGGCGTGCTGCGAGGGTGAAAGTTGGGGTGGGTTTTCAACGAGGATGGAAGTACGAGCAGGTCGCCTAAAATCTTCTCTGGGTTGCTGGAACTCGCTCCGTCAAAGGAGACGCCCCCTCCCGTGCCTCGCAACACTTTCTTTTCTTTGCTCTCTTCTTCTCTTTCGCCTCCGGAAGTCTTCACTTTCGTTTTCCTTCTCCGTTCCTTCGCTTCGCGCTACATACTTCGCCCAAGACTTCTCTCCTCGGTCTCTTTTGCGTGGCAATTTTACAAGGTGACTCGTTTCGCCGCCCGGAGGAACGTTTGATCGATTCAACCAATTAGGCGACGCTGGGAGTTTCAACCTTCGACGGTACGAACGCGTTGCACCGTTGTATTTACCGTACTTCATACCTCGAGCGGGTTGGGAAATATCTGGACATTTGCGCTAGCTGTTTATTTTGCGCCGTACTGGAATAGTAATTTGCCGGCAGTGAAAACTATTGCCACTGCCAGCATTATCTGGCATCGGACGGCGGTCTAGCGACGAAACGAGGGTCGAATCCCTTGGAGAACGTGGCGCTGACGATTTTACTTTGGCGCAGTTCGAAAAGGAGGAAATACTCGAAGAAAAAGATTTGCAAACTTCGAGGGCTCTCGACGCGGACAGCAGATCGTTCGTTCCGTAGATCCGCCGATGCGAGACGGGGTACCTCGGTATTTAACTTGCGAATATATTCTTGACTTTACTTCCTTTTCGCTGCGCGAAGCAAAGAACGGTTTTGAGATATTACCGGCGAATGTAAGGTAAATATTCGTAAACGAAAAACGGAAACATGTGTTTGCACGGTGTACAAATTCCGAAGGCGTTAACAGTTAATATTGTTTCGGTTGCACGATGCGTTACCGAGTTTCCTACGATAACTCCGCCACGTTCCTGATTCTTTCTGCGCACCCCTGCGTCTTCGCTTCCGGCTTTTCCACTTTACACTCTACCCCCGTTGACACGTTCCTGGAAAATTTCCCTTCAGAATTGATTCCAGCTCCAGCTATTGCAACAGTGCGATACCGAGAAACGTTGCGGAAACAGAAGAACCGAGATTTTACGTTTGACAAATACAAATTCCCTCTGGACAGGTAATAGTGCAAATTTGATGTATCGCGGGCAATCGCTTTTTTTCCGATGTAAAGAGCTGCTTGCATTGCTTTTGAATTCATATGCTCAGATGGAAATATTATCGAGGTGAAAAATAAAGGAGAGAAAGATCAGGCTCGACGAAAGGCATGTAACATATAACGTTTGCTTTACAATTCCTAGTGTCTTGCGCACGGATTTTTTTCTCTCGAAGCTTGATCAGCTACGGGAAACATTTCTTCCATTTCTGGACGACTAGCTTTTCAATTACGACACTTTAGAAAGGACAGCTCTTCAGGCGGGACTTGTTAGGTCAGCCGTTGCGTAACGTCGATCTTACGAATGCGTGCGCGATCATTAAAATTCAAGTTCGCTCTGGGGAGCGCTGTTTCCGGAAATCAAAATAGAAATTTCACGTTGGTTCAATCGCTTCGCGAGAACACACGCTGGGTAGATGACCAACTACGCTCACCGTCAATTATTCCATTCCATATTTTTAAGTCCTGTGTGTCCTCCGAACAGTATCTACCAAGCTTCAAGGTACCAATCGTTGCAAATCAAGTACGTACTCCAAACTGCGCCATCGAGAAACTGTCCAAATGACACGTGCCACGAAAGTATGGACTTTCGAAGTTTCTATATTTCTCGCGGCGCATAGTTCCTTGAACGGAATCGCCTCCGACGTGAAACACCAAACGAACCAAGAAATTGCTCGAAATCGTGAAGGCAATTTTTCGAAAATTCGATAGGAGAGGAAGTGGCCTGTCGGTTTTTCGTGAAACTTTATGAAGTGGAAGTATACATGTATAGCGTAGTCGAGGACCCGACGCTTTTTGTTCTCTTTCGTTTCCTCAAGGCCTGGTTGCCTGGTCCGCCCCACCGCTGGATTCTCATGCTTATATCACATCACGGTTTCATTCTCCTCTCCCTTCAGCGCGACTTTTCTGCGCCGAGACATCGGTCGTTCTCTGTTCGCCGTCCTTCCGTTCTTTGTCCCACCTTAACGTTCCTCGGCCGCTACGGACCTTCAGCGATGGACATTCGATACCGCCTTCTAAATTTTCGAGCAACTTGCTAAGGTGAAAGATTCAATCTTTTCTAATGTTAATCGCGAAATGGCTTTTCGCATGCTGTTCCCCACTCGTGCACGTCTACACAGATGAATACGTGCGGGCGAAACGAATCACAGTAGCTTGTGTCCGTTATCGGTCGGCGTGCCTTCCGAGAAACATTGACCACGCTCGAAATTCGTAACATTACATGAACGTTTCGAGGAGTGCCGTTGAACGTAAATTGAACGTAGTGGATTTTTTATGTGGATAACGAAGATATTCGCGGCGACTCGAAGCCATCGCTAGTCTCATGTCTCTTCCTCTTCAGCCTCGACCCTTCTGCGCCCCGCGCATCGCGTTAACCGTCCCTCGCCTCTCTGCACGGTGATCCACGATCTTTACGGATACCCCTTCCTCCGCTGTTCAACCGTTTCGCAATGATGTCATCCACAACATTGGCGCAGACGCTGTGGATTTTCAAATGATAGAAAGTAGAAAATGTGTGCTGGTACCACGAAGGTGTGGTTATCCGACTGCTTTTTTTAACCGATAGACAAAGGTTTTCTTTCGAATCGAACTATGCCCCGATCTACAACAGCGATGGAAAACACAAATGAAGCAGGGTGAACGAAACTTGCATTCAACGGATTACATTGAAACCTGTAAAAGAATGGGTTAAGCCGTGAGTATCGTCGTTTTAGATTATTTGGTAACTCCGTAAAGGGTTTAACCCCTTTTCGAAGCGGCTAATAAGATTACCGAGCGGACGCGACGGTGCAAACGCTTGTTTCAACGAGAACGACAAATCTTCCAAACCTCTGTCATGATAAAGCGTCTGTATGTCCAGTTTGAATGAAGGGATGGATAATTCTTGATTATTGGTCAACTGGACAGAATCGTTAATTGAAAATGAGACTGTGTAGGCTGTTACGGTACTGTGGAATAAGTAAATAAGTCGCTAAGGATTTTGTAATATTGGGCGTTTATTCTTAATTCTTTCGCAACAGTGTTCAAAGGTTACGAACGGTAATATTCATTTTTGGAGTTTCTTCCCCTGTTACGTGCACATGCATACATTGTCTTATTCTACCTATGTACTAGCGTTACACTACCAACTTACATCAATATTACTGTGGCTAATGTTTATATACGCCTCCAGGCACAAATATAAGCAAGCCCATTCATACGTGTGTACCTGGATACAGTCATGTTTAATAACCTACGCCCACAACAAACAGGCATCGGTAACATGTATCGGGGTCATTCAAGAAAGTAGCCATTTCTCGAGCCAAAATTAATACGGCGGATAGGGATAGCAACGGCCTGGGAAGTTTGACTATTGCAGCAACACCGATCAGAAACGTGTTTCCTCGAGCCCAGGTAGTACAACACGCGATGGAGCCATGGCGAGGCGGATTCGAGGCCAACGAGTAAAATTAGACGACGCGTGAATGGAATCCGAGCCAATCGAGCAACCCCAAATGGAAATGGAAACGCTTCGGTTACTATACGAAAGATGGCCGCAATGCGGTGCCTTTTATAAAATGGCGGTTGTTGACCACCCGCCACTGGCTTTTTTCGGGGATTACAACCGACACATTACGGCCATCCTTTCCTCCCGAAGTCGTTTCCTAATTTTCTTTATGGTCCTTCGTGCTCGACCAGTAGTAGTATTATCTCGTTGGGTTGGCCAATAGTAGAATCGCCTCGCTCGCTTGGCTATTATATTCGGAATGGTTTGGGTAGTGTTCGAAATATCCTACAGAGTAAATACTATTACTCGCTATTTTACATTACAGCTACAAGCGCGGAAGCTCGATTCTGTATCTGTTCTAAGGAAAATTAGGAAAGTGTCATAAGCGGCTGACGATGGTAGCAAGTGGAAGCGATTTCGGTGGAACCGAAAGGAGGAACAAATCTGGTAATATTACAACACCGCTACAAAGTATGGAGACTGCAATCTCGATAGCGGTTCGTACGTACAAAGTGGCACAAGGCAAGCCAGTCCCACTTCCCTTTCCTCCTTGCATGTACGCGCGCACACAGAGTATATCTTATTCCATCATCGTCTCCTGCCTCTCCATTCCTCCCAAGGAGTGGTAACTTTCCAAACTTCTTGTTTCTATGTCTTTTACCGTTCGATTGTCCTCTGATCTGATGTGATAAGGTTGATTCATACATCCTTAACGTGTTTCAGAAAAAAGACTCGTTCGTGTACCATCCTGTTGTAAAAAGAACAAATATACTAGTAGAACTGAACATCTTTCCATCGTGTACTGTTCTTGTGGTAGACAATATCAATAAACCTTTGACTGCGTATCGTAAATGAAAGACGATCACGCTCTGACATCAAAACAAACGTTTCTTTGTTCAAATCATAGGCCTTTCATAACCTCGGATACTCGGCACCCGTCGATTCACTGTAGGCACATACATATTTATATAACTTTACCTTTGAATTGGCTACGAGCTAGTGAATCTGTATTTATACGTGCAACGAAAAATATGTGCACGTTAAGTTCATCACTGATGACAAATACAAAAATGTCCATCTATTCTCAAGTTGGGTCAAGGTGAAGCACAGAGGATTGTTAAAACACCTAAAACCGTGAACCCTATATTACCCCGCCTAGTGAAGCAACTTCTATTAAACATAAAAGAAGAAACGTTTGCAAGCACTTGTTACATAGAAAGCGATAGCGAACCGCTCTATTAGGAAAGAAAAATGTAGGCTAGTAATCACCGGCAGCGATCCGGTACCCGGTACGAGGCCGACGGTATTTGCCACGTTACGAAAGTAAGCGGTTTTAGAAAGTATAGAAGGCCCGAGGTGAACGGCGCTCTAACGGCGGGGATCTTGCACGGCAATTACGAAGTTGTTTTACAACGACGGTAGAGACCGTGTTGCTCAGCTGCTTCGTAAGAGAAGCCACTGTTATGCGACGTAGCAGGTGCACCGTTCGATTTACACATTTGTCCATTGAACCGCCAAAAGGGAATTGACAAAAATGTTTAACACTTGAGTTAATCGAGTACCAGAATCGAATCGAAAGGGTGAAAGTAAAAAAACGCAGTGTATAAAGAATGAAGTCGAAAAACATGTAATCGCTAAAGCATCCATCCTGTTTCGGGATGAGCGGCGATTTATTTAGGGAATTAAATTTTCCGGTCGAGGGACGTGCACAATAATTTACGCTTCAAACGGTTGGAAAAGTAATTTACGTACGCTCGCGGCAGCGTCCGGATGTGTGTGCGCGATTGGGAATAGAGAGAACGATGGAGGATGATGTGCTCGAAGAATGGACAGTACTCGCGCAGTGTTTTCCGTGATCCCAGAGCCTTTTTAACATGGTACATTACAGCTGGGGGAACACGGTTTTCACTGCTGAGACCACGAATGCCAGGAGCAATTCCATGTACGTACATACGTAATAGATTCATGGTTTTTCTTTTCGTTATATATACTGCTGCCGCTTTTAGAATGGCAAAGAAAAGAGAGAAGATGAAAAGAACGAAATGTGTATCTTCTTGAAGAATGGGCCGCGTTCAATCGACGTCGACGATGTGTCGCGGGGTCGATAGGAGAGAGAAAAAGACTGACTATCGTTGCACAGAGCCAAGCCAGTTTCTCACCCCCACTGACCCAGCGACCGAGAAAAAGATCAAGGTGCTGTTGCGCCGGTCAACGGACGAGTTGCCAAGAGCAACGGTGGAAAAAATATTCTTCTTGTCTTTTCTGCACCCTGAAGCAGTTGCGTATCTTCCACCAACTGCCGTAACAAACGTTAGATCACACACTGGCCCAGCGAGAGCGGAGCCACGGTTTGATCACGTGACGTTAGGTTGCGTCACAGTTGCCCCTCTCACCACTCAACCAACGAACCAACCGAACAACGAGACCGCCATCTTTACCCACTGAGAGACCAGAGGAACACGGACACGAGCACCGACGACGTATGAGCAACGTTTTTCCTTTTTCCCTTTCTTTACGTGCACAAAGGGAAGGCCTTTGGTCGACAGCACGGTACATATTCACCAAATTAGTAGGATATTCCCTTGTTATTTCATACTTTCCTTTCTCGAGTCTTTCACGATTAATTACCCCAAGAGATTGCATGTATCCCGATGTGCCGCGCTGGCAACTGCAGCTCACTAGTACACGTCGTAAGTCTGAGACTGATCTGACCGCGAACCAACATAGTCTAGAGAGCGTTGAGGTAATAAGTTTTCCACGTAAATACGTGCACAATGCTTTTGGTTTTTCCCCGTAAAAAGCAAAAACATTGAAAAATAGTTTAGAAAATTGCGTTCCATAAATTGGAAATACAATTAAACGACTGATAATTTTTCGAAATGTATGTTGCAAAATCATTTCTTGAAGCGAGCTGCACGTTACCGCGACTGCAAACCCTCGAAGAGCGCAACCCCACTCATATAAAAAAAAAACCCGCAAAGAGATGAAAAACGTTGCACAGTGAATGGTTCGAGGCGATCGCATGGCTCCATAGTTGGCTGTTTGAAATTCAGTGCTTGTGTCCAGTTTCGCTCGAGCTCGGTACCACGCCACGCACGCAATTGCGGACCACGCCACGACACAGTAAAAATCGGACGGGTGCCCGACACGATTTGTACCACGATGTATGACGATCGTGTGTTTCTCAGGTCCAAGTATGATAAGGCAGCACAGACCGCGGCTTATTCGGAACTGAACAACGATGAGAAGCGAAGACGGAGGAACGTGGTAACACCACGATGGCGTTCAAGCCTTTGCTTAACGACGAGCTCTTTTCTCGACGGTTTCGGAAAACTGCCGGAGAGGAAGACTTTAGTATGAAACACGACCGACTCCGTCGGCGATCAGCGACGAACGAGGATGCGCTCGAGCGCGTAGCCTGTGCCGCACTCTCAGTCTATCCCCACTACCAACTACGATCGGCATCCGGTGGTGACTGTGCCGCGCATTTGCGGGCATTTCTGGCCGTTCATTGGCGCACAGCCGTTGCTACTTGCCCTACGATTGGCCGATTGCACACCACGAATTCCCGCGGCGTTCACTATCCATGGAATACACATCTACATACACGTAGAAACACACGAGGCCACTCTCAATTCTTACACAATGATATTCGGAGATGAGGACACCGCGTACATACACTCATGCCACATCCATGCGCGCACATATATGTATATGCATGGTGATACTCGCGAGCTTTTGTACGCAAGCATACACGCCGCAGCGTATCTTTGTGTGTCATATGTGGAAGATTCCACACGCTCGCGCTTCGCTACGGTCTCATGACGGTCGAACAGGAACTGGCTACAACCCGCGCGGAAACGCGCTACTTATGCTGCCGGTGGGAAGAAAACCGACGAATCAAGACAGCCTTTATACCCGCCGCCTTTGGACTCGATGCTACAGGTCCGAAGGGCCATCGTGGTGGTGTTCGCTTCTCAAATGCGAACACGGGGATGGATGTCAGCCAACCCCTCTTGCTGCTATGCGCAAACCATGATAAATATTAGGTATATAACCTCGATGCCACCTTGTATCTCACTACGGCACCAGTCTCCGCTCGACGATTCTGACGAAAATAATCAGGCTACCGTTTTATTGTTACTTAGTCCGTAAACGTTGCCGAACCTCTGACCCATTTTTCAATTGATCTTCCACACGTTTCGTATATAGGGCGCTGCGGTGGTTTCCCACCATCAAGATTCGTTTCTTCTGGTACTTCAATTTCCGCGGTGACCGCGGTTAGAACTGAATACATTTCTTCGACTGCTCACACCTTTCTTCTTTCATTGCCTTTTCAAACCCGTTAGAATTTCGTTGTCTACGTAGCTCTTAGCCCAATTTCGGAGATACACGTAACAATTGGAGGCGCAAACGATCATACGTGTTACGTAACGTGCGATGTTTCCCAAAATTGCTAGAATCGTTACGCCCTTCAACTATTGTTCTTGCATTTCGTTCGAAACGCGAGGGATCGAAAATCGAAGAAAATTTTATTGTACTCTCGATACGCCCTCATGCCGCTATAAAAGCCTACGCTCGCGTATGTATAACACCGGTGGAACTCGAAGAATTCCGTAGACTAAAACTTGATCCATGAACGTTACGGATTAAAAAGAACGAAAAAAAAGAAATATTGATATCGAAATGATTGGACCCATGCAAGCATTAAACACGAAAGAACGGTGCCGCGCGTATAGCGGTTAGTCGATTAACGAAGCTCGTGCATGGCGAAGAGAAGGGGGTGCTGGCTCAGTGGAACATTGGAACTCGACTTGGTCGTCCTATTTCTACGCTCGGGAAGGTTCGTGTCGCGAGCCGATCGCACACGAAGCAACGGGGATAGAAGTAGGTCGTTTCAAGCGCACGTGTCGTCCTTGACTCACATAGCGTGGCGCGCAGGCGCTCACCGTTGCCGCATTGCTGGTCGCTAGGGCTTTTTCTTTGTTCATGACGCGCGCGTGTATGCACGGTACACCACGCACACGCTCTACTGTGAGCATGTGTGAGTGCCTATTGCCTACACGCACCTCTCTATGCACTCTGCAAATTGAGCTAGCGCCGTATGTAATCTATATCTATTGCGGCTAATGTTTTTTACGCGGTCGACTATACTTCTGCATATATATTCCTACGGTTTAACCGCTTCCGGTTCACACTAGTCTTCTAATACGTTAGAATGTTTCGAAAAGGCGTTAGCGACAATGTACAGTGACCATAATAAATGCTGTGAAAGAAAAATTAATGTTCAGATTTGGTACAGTGTCTCCAACTAGGCTGTTACACGTGTATGAGAATAATGAACTTTCTATTCCCCTTACGTAACAAAACGACGGGCCTCTCGGAGTTGGTGTAGAACCAATAAAAAAATTTGGAAAGTAGGAACCTGACGAGAGAGTTGTCCTCGGTAAGGAAATTATAAATGTACGCCAACGATTTCGAGAGAAGGATTACGGTTCCAATAATCTTGCATTTCCATCGGGCACGTTGAAGATATTCAACGCGAATAGCCGCGCGATACCAAGGAGATTGTAGCGACGCTCGAGGAGAATGAGCAATATGCGTATCGTGCGTTCCTGCGTGCTCGTCGAGACATTATGCGCACGCTCGATGATAATCGACAGAAAGAGAAAGGTCATCGTCGAACGGAGTTTCGCTTCCTCTTCCTTGTTGCGATTGCGAGTAGGTAAACGGCAATCCGAAATTGCGAAAGTGACGCAACGTGCAGCTGTACATAAGAACTCACGCGTATGCATGTGCCGCGGTACAAGAGTGTGCGTACGCTTGTATTTAGGTAAACGCATTGGATATGCGGCGGAAACATGGTGGTGTACGATGACGAGTCAAGTTTTTTCTGCGCCAGAGAATTCATGCGTTTATTCGAAATGTTGAAGAGTTTGTAACACTTAATGGGCTTGAGGATAAATTACTCTTACGTATCGATACCTTTGTTTCCTGATCATTTGATCAATAGTCATCGCGTTCGAATCGAATATGCAGCGTGTGATATTTAACGTATGTCGTTTTTGTTCGTTTTTCTCTGAAATTTCATAACACTAAGGCGGGCCCCAGGAAATGCTGCAGTACTCTGTGGCATAGCGAGAGGTTGCCGCGAGATGAGACTTTGCTACGATTCGTTCTACATACAGACAGACAAGGACACTGACGCTTCCTGAAGACCTGTACGAAGTCGCTAGTCCGCGTTGGCTTTGGCATCGTGAGTATTGATCGCAACGGGAACTCAAAGGGGAGGCTACCGCGTTAGGCTATTCGAACCCCAATTGGATCGTGGTAGGGGACGAAAGGGGCGCCGCACGGCCTATTTCTTGCCGTATCGGCCTTTGTCAATGAAATGTTCAGTCTTTAATCTGTTACCTATATTTTGGAAAATATCGAGTTCTTGTTCAGTCCTGCTCGATAAAACCGCAACATCTTTTCCGGGAGTATTTTCGGCTTGTACGATTCGTACGAGACAGGCTGTTCGGGGAGTTAAATCGAGGACCTCGGCGCCACGATTGTCCTCACTCGTATACGAGAATCTTGGGTGTTAATTCCCTTGAACGGGGAAACAAACGATAGGAGAAACCCAAATTTTTCGTCAAATGCCTGGGTAATTTCTGGCGCTGCTCTGCTCGCGTTTTTATGGATCAATTGGTGCGCGAAATTGCGATTTATGTTGCGAAAATTTTTCGTTCGCGATTGCTCCATGCACGCTGAGCATGTATAGTATCGTGCACAGCGGTTACATAACGCATTTCTTTAATAGCAGTATGTGCATGGCACATACATTGTTTCAATGATGAAGCAGACGCGAGAAGGTGAATGCGAGGATAGAGAACAGAGATTATCTTCGTTCGAGAGACACAAAAGCTGTACTTATAATCTGCACGAATAGATTCTATACTCCACTATAGAAAATACCAGCCTCAATTACTCGTACAAATAAAGTGTTGGTCACTCTATTTATTAGCGTTTCCGCGAACAACGTACATCTAAAGCCGTGCAATAAATGTTAAAGGCCATTCGAAAGCACCTGGTTGCAGTTTCGTGACAGAAATTGGAGAATGATATTCATGTGGATAAGTTTGGCTTCGTAACAGATCAGTTCGTTCGTGGCATGTGAACAGGCGTTGGTGGCGAACGTGAGATATGCGTAAACTTCGATTTACCGTTGGCAGCGACCAATAAAGTTCGGGGAAGTCGCATCACGTATGTATACCGTTCCTATTTAACGGGCATACTTTCTGTCGTTGGAGGTGGCTCGCATGGTAGCGTTCTTCAGATAAGCAAGTTCTTATCTGCGTATATACGTACTTACGTAAGCAGCAGCTCGTGTAAGCCTTTGCTCGGCTTCGCACCCCTTTTCCTCTTCCGTCCACGACGACGTTGCACGCTGCTTCTTCTTCCTTTCCCTTGCGCTTTGTTTTTCCTGCTTTCTCTCTTTCGCGTTCGCCTTTGGCCTCGACGTTCCCCTCCTATCTCGCGTGTGCTCCACTCCAGAATCGTATTTCACTTTAAAATGCGGATCCTCTCTCGCGATTCCTTTGCCCCCGCGCTTTTTCGTTGCTTTTCACCTCTTTGAGCCTCGCTTTCGACGCACTGGGCCGTTTTGCATTCGCTTTTTCACTTTTCCGAGTGATTAACAAACCCCAGGTGGGAATTTGTTTCACGATTTTCTCGTGTTTTGAATTAGCCGGCGAGTAAGTTTTGGTAAAACCCGGAAGACGTGCTGTTAGCTAAGTAATTATGGCCACAAGTAACTTTATATAGGTAAGTTTAATGAAAGATACGAGAGATATCTGTTTACGGACAGCGTCGAATGTAGCGTATATAAAATGTGTTTTCCACTTTTTTAAGCACTCGAATTGTTTGCGATGGTTATCTTACGTTGAAGGAGATCATACTCATTTGTGACAGACCTCCACGATATTCTATTCGAATTCCAAGTGTTTCCTTTGAACGCGGAAGTCCGTTCCCCAAGCGATCTATCCAAACGACTCCAACATTAACCGAAATCTTCCCAGATACAAATAACTGCCGAGTGGATGCATCCAGCGAAACGATATCGTTATCTAGCGTGACATCGATTGACCTGTTCTAATTACAATCCCCTTGCGCGTAAAAACGTGCGTTGCGAAACACACGAGATGGCAGGCAGATGATGGTCGTGATCGGTCGGAGGCGTCGTGTGACCTCGGCGTTATCGCCGGATTGGAAACGAATCGCGTTCAACTACAAGTTGCAACTCCGGGAGTAGCTGATTTATCAGTGGAACGCCGTACGTTCGAGGAAGCTGGAGTAAATCGTCGAATGCACCTTGGGATTCTTGTTACTTCCTTCGTTCCTTTGTTACACAACCGGCTCTCTCGCCAACTCGGCCAACTATCGACCCCACCAACATTGTTCTCGCTCTGTCCCCCTTTTCTTTCGTCTTCTCGCGTTCCCTCACCGTCTCATTTTATCTTCCCTCGCTCTATGCTTCTATTTCGCTCTTGCGCTCCCTCCAGTCTCTTTTATCCCAACCCCATCTCTCTATATACTCCATCCTTTCTCTTTTGACAACCTTCGTCCTCCGCTCAGTCTGTTGCCTGTCCTTTCTTTCGTAGCCTATTCCTCTGTGTCACCTACTCACTGCCAGAGTCCCCTTATTGGTATTTTTTTGTGTGTTATTTCATAAGAATCTCTCGCATGAACAATCATTCGTATAATGCTCACGCTTTACGATGCGGTGTAACGAATTTCATGGCGTTCGATCCTTTATTGGTCGAGATTGAACGGTAGATTGGGAAAGATCTTTACCGTTATTCACTTTGGGACGCTTGAATGAAGTTTTCACTTGCAACTGATGGAACGGGGTGACCGGCAAGGTCAACTTGTTTCTTTAAAACAGCCAGGGTATTTCAAGTAAGCAGCTATAATTATCAATAATGAAGGTCGCTTGAGCTTATTAAGATATTGAACGTGACCTTGAACGACCTTGGTTCCCGACGGTGAAAGAACTTGCTTGGACTTGAGACACATTTAAAAGCAGCGTTTATCACGAAACATTTCGGTCTCGGGTTCGGCCGGAAAAGTGGGCCCTTTAAAATACGCTGCACCCTCCACGATGTATGAGTACACAGATATGTGTATAACTTACCTATTTTAGGCTTCGGTTACGATGAATGCGTATTCGTACGAACTGGCGTTCCGACGAATACATCCGAACTGTTCATCGAGGAAACGTGAAAGGTAGCGGTTATAGTGGATCCGTTTTCTGACGAACATTTATCGAACTGTTACAAAAAGGCAGTAAACGCCTGACCAAACGTCCGTCTGTCATAGCTGTAGTATATGCGTATGCATGTGTGAGCGACGCCAAAGTAGCAGCCACCGACGTTCCTGCTGAGCGATGAGCTTTTGTTTTTGGGGAGTGCACATGTCGCCCTACGTCTTCAACAACTGTGGCTTCCACAACTGTGGTTCCACGATTGTGTCTTCCACAGTTGTATCGTTTTTACTTCTCTCCTCTGTGTCTCAAAGAATATTTCCGTGCATTTTCTTTGCCAGGAATTGTTCCTTTAGAAACAAGTAAAGTTTGGCCTTAACGTAGGGCCATGATGATTCAAGCAGGGCTCCTACCGCATTTCCGGAACCTTTCTACGAGATTTTGCTGATTTCCTTCCGGAATGTGCCCCGTAGGCCCGTCCACTTAGTTTTGACTATTACAACTGAGAATAATGGCAATGTACAGTAAATTACATTTTTTAAATAAACCATGACACGTAGGCATATACAAATAATAATTCATTCTACAACACATATAAGGGATGCACGTTTCTTGCAGATTTCTTTCAACCGGCCTGTCGTTTAGATCATTTAGCTTTTCACGTAGAATTTCACACTGTGCGATAGGACAAATAGTTTACGGGACGTGTCTTTCCATATGGAATTGTTTCTAGAAAGGGCACATGCCGGTACGCAAAACCAGTGTTTTGAAAAAGATCTTGAAATTTCCCTGCGACGTACCACGAATCAAACTCGTTTGATTATTGTAATATGTTCTGACGCCTTGGTGCAGTGGAAAAAAAGAAAATAATGCGGGCCTAGACATAATTATTATTCTCAAGAATTTATGGATTTCAATAGGTACTATGGCAATGTTTGCTTCGTATGTGGTAACTGATCGAATCGTTACACACCACCACACGGAGAGATAGAGTTCGTACGATCGATCGGAATATCAAACTGTTGTCACGAATTCGTTCGACATCGGAAAAGAAATTGCATGCAGCGTAACCACACGCATAAGAACTAATGCAATTGATTGTTCGGACGAATCCGTCGGAACGCAAGTTCGTACGAATACGCATCCAGGCAGACGAGCCAGAATGTGTTTTACGATACACGCACAATTGTACTATCTCGGTTAGCGCGTATGTATTTGTTATATGTAGTTTGACAGTGACGTGAAATACGACATTTATGTGTCTTGTTGCGCCATTCAGATGATAAGTGGAAGATTCCAAACCTAAGGACGGGGATCCATTTATCTTCGTATTCTAGCAACCAAAGCGTAATTTGTAATGACGCGTAGTCGCAAGAAGATGTCCAATGTTGCAGAGTAATGTAATAATTTGTCTTAACGGCGGAATCTGAACTTGCGATACGTGAGACAAAAGATTCCGAATACATACCGTCCCCTATTCGCCTTACCAAGTTCCATCTTTGTCGCGAGTGTAGAGCATCAACTTCCTCTTCGCGAACCCCCCCAAAACGTCTTCCGCTTTTCTACCCTCGCCGACTGTGTAGTACATATCTCTCTCCCTTCGCCAACTTGCCACCCATTCTTGCTGAATTTTCTCTTCAGCCCCGAACGTGTATCCACCCCTAGGTCTGCTATTCTGCCTCTCACTCGTTCGATCTAGGTGCGTCTTTTTCTTTTTTTTTTTGTAAGCGTCCGTCGGGCCAAAGAGATGCGTGGTGGGGGGCCACGTGCTCCCAGTAGTACTTACTTACATACCTCTACCTAGTCACGCGAGGATAGGACACGTGGTGTGTAAGTACGTCCGTTCGGATACATAGGCGTCGAAACGTGTTTTACGTTGAATATGTGCAGCTGTATACCAGTATATGGATAGTTTACATGGTACTGTACGTATATTGGCGGAAGTTAATGCAGTCGGAGCGCGGATGGTCGTGAACATCCCAAAGGTCACATGTCGCATTGCGAAATTGTGGAATGGAGGAAACTTGAGGAAGGATTGTAGAGTTGAAAAATGTTGGCAACGATATTTTTCGTTTCTACATCGTTTGCGCGACACTTTCAATCCGAACACGATGTATAATAGATATTCCAGAAGATAGACGCCGTATAAAATAGATCGTTTCATGCTCTCGAAAAAATGTGTCACCTTTTATCTTATCACCCGGAACACGTGTATGAGTATAACAGCGAATGCTGTATTTTTCTTTGTGCGTCTGCTAGGTTTGCGCGTGTCTCGGCAATGAAGCGAACGCTTTGCGGTTCTTATCACTTTCACTGTTTCCTGCTTCACGATCGTAGACTCGGAGTTCTAACGCTGCGTACAATTGTGCATGCGTCTGCGCGTGTGTAGCTTCATTTCCCATTTGAAAAGGTGGCAAGGGCTGATTGGAGAGGAGCTGAAATGTATAAAGTTCTGGCTGAAACCAGAATCGCAATATTAAATTGCGAAGGGGAAGGAACATCGTCGGTCGTGCATAGCGGCTGGTTGACCAGCTGCACTTGACTCTCCTATGCAAGATAAATAGGTGCGGCTGGTTCCTATTAATAGAGGTCGGTTTACGTGGGGATTGCAGTGTTTTAGCCCAGCGTAACTTGCCAGTGGTTCACATCCGTCGAGGATTGTCCGCGTAGTAGATTATATATATATACGTCCAATTACGTAACGATGCTGGTCGAGAATCGAAAGGGAACAGAAAATTTCACTAGCCTATCGTCTTTCGATCGGCTGGGCGGTTATCATCGTCGATACGGAACACGCGAAGCGTTCGCGTTCTCGTGACTTGTCACAGCTAGTGTTCCCGACTTCTCGATATTTTTCGTTTCTCGAGAAATGAGGAAATCGGATTGTATTTCTCGAGGATTCTCGAGAAACTACAAAAAAATATTGCAGCACATATTATTTTGGAACAACGCGGAGTCAGCTAAACGTTGGTCTGAACCCTTAGAAGCCTGGTCGGAAACTTTGGAAGTTCGATTCTGGGGCCATAATACCTATTGGACTTTCTCAGTCTCTGACCAACTTTTGATTGAATCTACGATCCCTGGGTCGTGTCTATTGGACTTCCACAGTTTCCGTACATATGTAACACGTAACATGTTACTATGTACACGTAACTGGGGGATCTATAAAATCTCTTCTTACACGCCTTTCCCCGCTGCAAATCGACGGTTCCTGTATCTTTATAAATACTTTTCCGTTGCGACGAAACCAGATCGATGAGTAACTATTCTGCTTCTGTACACGTTTCGGAGCATTGATGGGGAGTGGGTGGGAATTCGAGCGGAACAGAAAAGGGAAAGAAAGGGAGTGAAAGAAAATAGGAAGCATCGAACAAATGGTAGCACGTAAAATGCGGTTCCCCGATAAATCTTTAATCGATATATTTCGTCTATGTATTCTCCTAGTTCCTAGTTAAGCTATAGCTAGACAAAGAACAGGAGCGGATGATGGTTTTCGGGGGGGGAAGAGGGTGTCGGTATAGGAGGGTGGGGATCAAACAAAATCCGGTATAGGCGGGCAACGACCTTTAGGCACGTGTCTCGTGCCACGTGCTGCATTCGACAAACTGTCGAACGGCCTTTTGCCTCCTTTATCGCTGCTCGCCTCTGTTTTTACCTCGTTCCGCTTAAAATTTTCGTCTCGATCCGCGCTATTTAACCGCAACGTGATTTCTTTTTGGCGACTGTACCATAATACAAAACAGGAGTGGCCAGATGCATACATACACATATACATACTTGAGTCCGCTATTTATGGCTGTGTCGGTATCTAAGGAAGAGATTGGATTCTGTAAATAGCCAAGTCAGACAGTCCTTCTCCTTTACTCTTTCGTAGACAGTCAATTTCTGCACCGCTTTTGCCCCAATTTAGATGAATTAAATTATGGAAATGGCGAAGCTTGCCAGGCAACGGAGCGCAAAGAATCTGTTTAATCAACTGTGCAGTCGCGGGACTGCTCCGTGCTGAAAAGTCGAACGAACCCGGAAATCGTTTGTGGCAGCTTGTCAGAAGAGATCCTCCGTCTTTGATTCGTTGTATACATATTTAGGAAATTAAGTATGTGTACATGTAGTTTACTAGCAACCGCAGGCAAGAGTGGTTAATGACGGTAAGCTATTCGTGACGAGGGCAATTAAGCTTAGGTTTTGCAGTGTTTACACAGCTTGTTTACGCTTCGTCTCATCTACTATTCTACAACCATTTGAGTCCTTAGAACGTGTACGTGAATTGGAGTAGTTAATTCCAAGTATCCATTCCGAGATTCGGTTTAACTGTGAATTGTAAAATTAGTTACGAATATTATCGTTTAACGATCAATAAAACGTACGCTGTAAATAGGGAACGGTGCAACTAGTCTTCACGGTTCATACCGTTATCAGTATTCAATCGTTGCTTGCATCGGCGTCGCATCGAAAATATTTAACTCTACGTGTTCTCCTATCGATAAATAATTTGAACAATCGTAAGTGTTGCGCAATAATTACGTACAAAAGAGATTAATCTAGTATTCTTCAGTTTTCACGCGCTATTTCCTCTTGTTATTTTCCCTGCAGTACCAAAGAGCACATCGCAGTCGAATTTCTTCTTGATGCTTGAACGAAACGAAAAATGGCCATGATATGGCCATGATTAACAAGTGAATAAAAATGTTCGTTCCAATTCGAGTAATTATATTTGCGCAACATAGAATGTATGTACATGTTTTCCACGATCGATATTTGCGATATAACAACAATAGACGAGCAAGTACATCGCTATACGAATAACAATGACATAATGCGTAATTGTGTAATTGCATGATGCATTATTGGTATCGCGAGAAACAACATGTTTGCTCCATTAACCATACAATTCTTGGATCTTACAATTAGGCAACATATCTGAAACATACCAGTATTTCAGCTTCTGAATCCAATGCTATAGCATTAAAGCGTCCACAGCTTCTAAAGGGAAACGAAGATTCTCGCACGCAGTAATTCACTAAATGCCAAACAAATTCAGATCGATCTGCGTTTGCATATATGTATAAAGAGTAAATAAATGTATAAACGGCGCGCAGACGCTGGCCAATTAACGAAGCTCCTTACCAACTGATCGTCTATTATAAATTATAAAAGACGATCGCTTAATGAACGCTTCGTTTCGTGAATCTCCCTCGATACTGATTGGAAAAGGTACACGCCCATCCGCTGCCGGAGTCGCGTTCTCGCGGCAACTGCAATTAATTTTCCTTCAATTACTTTCAGACGGCACGCTCTGCAGGACAGGGAATCCATCGCGAAACAATAGGAGAGGAACGGGTGGGATAAGATGAGCAGCTCGGCAAAATAGTTCGTCTCCGTTGGTGGCCTCGCTCTAGAATCGCTCTAGATCGCCATCTGGGGTGGCGAGGACGCGGCAGTGGAAGGGTAAGGAGGACTGAGGTCAGCAGTACAACGCTGTAGCTTCTGTACCAGCTCGATACGAGCTCTGACCCATTTGGCAGTGTTCCCGAGCTCGGGCCACGGGATTTCCCTCTATGAGATCACCAACTTAATTTTTCCATTTTTTTCGATCTCCGCCCCACGTCGCCGCTACCTTTCCCATCATTCACGCACGATGAAGCCCCGTGGGAAAATGTCAGGCGGCATTGTGCCGTGGAAGTCCCACTTCTGGCTGGGCATTCACACAAGATGCACCAAATTAACATGCAGGAACTTTCCAAATCTGGATAAGGCCGTCTAAATAGCCGCAGGCTTTTGAAAACTTCGAAACGCGTGTGCAGCGGAACTTAGCATTCTTTGGCGTTTCGATTAGGTTGGTACGATCGCGATCGCCGTGATTTTTATTATTGGCCACCTGTCCGCGGGACATCTCGAACCACTGTTCTAGTGGCACGGTTGCGGTCTCAATTGCACAGTCTGATCCGATGAAGAAGTTATGGAAATACATCGTACACTTTTTTAATTTGTTGACAGTCGTTGATTGGCTAGTACGCGGTTCATGTGCACTCCAAGCGTCAGAAGATGTTCCATCGCTAATGGTAGTTTCGTTCCTTAGAAACAAATGGAACCGTACGAGTACGAGTACTAATTCGAAGAGTACGAGGAACTGTAAGGGAGCGTCCATGGTTTCCTCGTAGAAAACACCAAGCGGAAATTGGGATCTAATTAAAATTCTCCCTAACATATGAACTGCGTTCATCCGGTTGATCGGCGCGTTTGTGTACGGGGGCTCTTACCGCGGCCTCTTTAGCAGAACATTACGAATGAATCTGGAGCACGGCAACGATACTTCAGTGTTGCAGAAATCAATTCCGATAGAGACTTTAATTAATCGAAATATGGGTCAGCTGTGCCTGTGGAAATTTCAACGGTAAAAAGGGGTTCGGTTATTTTCTTTGCCGCTCCTCTCGTGACCTCAAACCCGAACTAGACCACGCGAAGTTTTTGGTAAATGTGTCAACCACCCGGTGTGGGATCAATACTTGCGCCCTGGTTTCTCCTCTCCTTGCTTCCTCCACTCCACTCCGCTCACCCTTACCCCCGAACCGCCGCTCGTCCCTTCTCGCCGTGCTCTCTTATACCACCCCTCCAGTTGCTCCAGCCCTCCGCTCCGGCGCAACCCCTATTGTCAAGCTTGTTACAGAACATTTCGTCTCACTTTTCTGCGGGACGTAACTTTCCGCGACGACGCGTCTCTTTAATTGCTGACACTGTTGTCAGGGCGAAAATATCAGCGGCAGCACGTACAAATTAGTATCGATTTTTGTTAATTCCAAATGGACTCTCTCCAACTTTCCTGGCATACTGCTGACCGGCATCATTTTTTTTTTTTTTTCACCAACGGAGATCCGTCGCTCGAATTACGCCAGCTAATTTCCCATTGCGCCATTAGCGTCGTTCCATGTCAGGCGCTTAGTGATTTTATTCACCGATCAGGCAAGGCGGGTTCGTCTGTTTGCGAGAATAACAATTTACTGTTACTCGTCCCCCGTTTCAGATGTTTCCGCTGTTTTCAGCGTATCCCTCGATACGCTCCATCCTCTCCCCTGATGCCACCTGCCACCTGGAAGGGGACAAATAGCGCAGGGTGGAGGCTCAATAGAGAGATGAGGAGGCAAAGGGAACAACATTTCAATGGGGCAAAGGAAATCGAGCCCCGGATTCACCCCAACAGAGAGCGCATGCTTCCGAGCGAATTTTTGTTCGCACACTGCTCCTTCAGCTACCATTCGAATGTGTCTGTGTTTTGGGCTCCTTATAGAGCGCTTGAAAAACTCTGTGTCAACGCACGTTGATTAGCCCAGCACAACAAATGGTGATTTGTTGCGGCGATGTTTCTTTGATTCACGGTTGTCGCCTTGCTCTTTGCGCCTCCAGTCGATTAAATAATCCATTCCAGCGAGGGGCAAATAACGATTCTCTGGTTAAGTATTTGTTTAAATCGGACATTGTTTGGGACGCGTTTGCTGTTTTCTTTCGTATTTTTCGTTTCTGCATGCTGTTGTAGTTGTTCGTCAAAAGAAAATGCTTGTTAGCGGACTTAGGCCAGCAAGAATAACTTTCTCGTTCCATGGAGCCTCGGTCTTGACATTTCGCTGCAATCGTTTCACAATCGATACATTTATCTTCTTCGTATTTTTGTCTTTAGGTGACATTTAAGGCATTATCGCGATGCCCGAAGTTCCGGTTCGTTGTAAAATGTTTTGGAATCGCGTAGCCAACAACCTTTATTGCTGGAATCGATAAGGAGACTCGATACTTGCAGGCTTTACTGCGGAATTCGAACGCCAATGTAGCGGCAACGAAAGCTAAACGACTCGAGAATATTTCTTTCAAACGTCGAGCCATTAGAGCCCTTCACGAATCACGGTATTAAGTGTTTACAAACAAATTCACTCGAGGAACAAGGGTAACAGAATTTTTTAATAAATACTTCCCCCCAACTGAAAAGCTTTTTCCCTTTCAATTTTGTTCAAATCAGTCTGCAGACAAGCCAGCGTAAAGTACAATATGTTCATTTCAATGAAATCTCCATTCAAATTGATCCGACATGAAGTATTGCCTTCCAAAACGAATTGCGGGACACTTGCCTTCCTCGTTTTAAACAGGCCACTCCCTCGAAACGTTCGAAACCGCACAGAGGGGTAATGGTGTTGGTTTCACCAGCAGTTTCTAATTAGAAATAGGGCGCAACAAATGACTCGAAAATGCTGGCCCATTGGCCGGGGGTGTTTGGCGGTAGTATAATTACGATTGGATTGGATATCCAACGCATCCAGATCGATCGAGGTTGCAGTTCGTAAACTAACCGGCGCACGAGGTTCCAGGTCACTGGGTCAACCCTTCCATCGATCCAACCCCACCATTGAAAATTCAGTTGCCTCGAGTGTGATCGTCTTCACCGTTGAGACCTGCACTCATCATCCTATATTCGGTTGGATACCTTCGCGTCATCACACCCACCATCCATCTCCTGTCGCCTCCTCTAATCTTTTTACTAATTATTTACGAGCCGACTACCGCGGTAAATTCATCCCCCGGAGACCGCCGATATTTCCGTACGAGACCGTCGTTCTTTGGCCGGCTATTTGCGCTCCTCTCCCACGAATATTTATCGAAGGTTACCTCGTCTACGGCCAAACGCGCGACACACTTTTCATTTTAAATAACTCCGCGCGGTACGAGCGTCCGTCGTCCCGTAGCAGCGGCGCGTTCCTTTTACCTGTAGTATAAGAAAATTGTCTGTGTTCGAAATGCCAACAGTCTGGCTTGCCGTGAAAAATGATATCTCCGAGATCTTTGTGCCTTTTAAGTAATTCCAATTTGCATTGCCAATAATAACGTCGGGGTATATGCACATTTTGTTTACCGTTCCTATCTTATTTGTCGTAATTGATTAAATCTTGATGCTCCAGATATAAATATTTATAAGCTCGATAAGATAGAGCAACGGTCAATTTTTTCTCCGAGACGCTAGACGGTCGGGATGCGTGCTGCATTGCGCGATGCCAGACGTTTGATAATTTTGATAAATTAGTTCTTGCCGCATCTACAATCCTGATTCATCGCGAATTATTTTTAGCTAGTCTATGTGCGAGTGCACGGCGGCTGGCTATACCTCTGTACCTACGTGTCCGCTATAAAAGAATTTCTACAGTCACGTGAAGAGCATCCTTGACATCATGAAGAACGATTTCCGTAGCAACTTTTGCGCCCCTTTCATTTCCTAACAAGTATCACGGCGATCTTAGATCTCTATCGTTAGGTGCACAGGTCGTTTCACAAGACAATTCATTCGAACGTTGCACGATCATCGGGGAAAGTCATCAGAAATTACTTGAACGAACTGGAATTTCGTCAAGTCCTATTTCCGTAATCGGCCTCCACTGTTTCCCAATGATCCGAGAAACACGTGTAACATTCGGCTTGGATAAAAAAAAACTTCGGAGTGCGTAATACGAGTGGATTACAAACGTCGACGCAAGAAGAACCTGAACAGGCAAGGTGATTAAGAAACGCTGCTCGGCGAAGAAGGGCAACGGAAAAGAGACACGTCGAGTAAGATTGAAAGTAGCGTTGTAAATCGAGCGTTGACCCTTTTTGGGATTCTTCCGCGCATCGGGAAAAGTGGATGGACGGGCTACGTACAACTGCTAGCGGTTCACATCGACGATCGGTGTTGTACAGGCGTGGTACACGCTCGAGGAATACGTGTGCTCGGCACACGCGTAATGGCCAAGGTACGATACACCGCGTTACATTCGGAGTTTCCCAACTCCGTTGACCCGGCCACGTTTGTGGCACACCGGCAAGATACCGTCTTCATGAATCTTACGCCGTTTCACCTTTTTCTCTTTAAGCTATAGCCGCATTAAAACGACGCGGGTATGTATCTCTACACAATAAAAGCATTCCGATGTGCAGGTAATTTTTAGCTGACTAAATTTAGTTTAGTCGCTGGGGTATTTCAATCCTAGACGTTCTGTCTATAAATGGGGCCATAGTTATTTATACGCATTAGAGTGATTTCCTAAAGATAGTCAAACCTTTCGTTATTGCCAAGCTGTCTATTAACGGGAGGCTTGCGTAACTTTAATTAAAGGAGTGGACGCCAAAATTTGAAAGGTCTGGCGGGATCATTTTCCGAGTTGGAAGGGACGAGGAACGGTGAATCGAGGAATTGACAATGGAAACGTTTGGATCGCTGTGTACTGTCTTGGTCGATGGTTTTGTTATGCGGGGAGCTCTAGTAGACACTAAGACTGGCAGGTGCGTACGGACAATGGTCTTGCGACCCCTGTCCGCCCACATGTAAGCGGTCGAGGTGCTCACGCGCGAGGAAAATTTCAGAAAAATCACGCGACTCCTTTTTAGTGTCCTTAATTCGATTCTTCGTCATCGACGCTCCCCAAAATTCCTCTACAAGCGATTGCTTATATCCTTATAAGATTCTAAAACGTGCAGCTCTGTTCCATTCAAACAACGCCCGACTACAGATGCTAATAATTTTTCCCAGAAGATACACACACAGAGAGAGAGAGAAGGACAACCTTGAATCGGTGAAGAAAAGCGGTAATACAATCATGAGAAGATGATCTCGTAATGATTTGTCTAGAGAACGAAAGTTGGAAGGAGGGTAGCGAGGCAACTATTGTAAAAAGAGGAAGAGGAAGAGGAACGGTGGATGAAGGCGAATAGAGAGTTGGGCACGAAGGAATCCGGACTGCTGGTTGGCTCGGTAAAGAAGGTGCTAGAGCATTTCGTAGCAGTGGTTCGTGGCTGTGGCTAGGCAAAAGGGGGCTAGAGGAGAACAGGGTCGACGACCCTTGCACGTGGAGTGCTCGGAAGTAGGCCACACCGTGACATCACGCAAAAGCAAGATGGCAGCCGGGAAACGGGCACATTCTCACAAGTATGCTCGGCATACAACTCGTCGGAGACGTGCCGACGCCCCTGCAATCGAATCTTTTCCTTGAGCGGGGGTGCGTTCCGGTATTCAACGCTGTCTCTCGCCACGACCTCGTCCTTCTCCTCTGCCCTGCCGTCACCTTCTTGCCCACTCACGCTCCCTATCCTCCTGTCCCCCTCGTCGTTTCGCGTGTCGCGATTCCGACTCGGCAAAGGCGACGCGATGCGTGCCAATATTCGCTGCGAATATCGCGACGAAGACTTTCGATGCAGCTGCCAACTTTAGTTGCATCAGCGATTCCCAACTTGTGCGCATTCAATGCTACGCTATAATACACAGTTGCGAATTTCGGGCCGCTTTTCGGTAATGTTGTACGCGGTTCGATGGCGATTCCGATTGTCGTATAACAATCGTGTGGATTTACAACGGGCAGTGTTTACATAGACGGGTCGACGAACCGCGACAAAACTACGAAACTTTACACCGTGCCCGTAGAACCAATAAAGATCTATAGCATCTAGGTTTTCGCGGCGATTCGTCGAGAACGATATACCTATATACCTATTTCGTTTAACGAGTGGAACGCGGGGATATATAGACGGAATAGTCGAGACGGTAAAGAACGAACGGCGTCGCATAGTTCGAATTGCCGCGAGTCGAGTAATCAGCATTTGCGCTAGTGTTCTTGCCGCCTAATTGCCGCGCGATAGCGTGTTATACAATCGCGGGTAAACAAAAGCGTTATTACTCGCGAATAATCGTAAGCACGATTGTCTGGCAAATTATTGCGAATCTTCCGACGTTGAAGCGTGTCGTTTCTTCGATTGTGAAACGTTGCGCTATTCGAACGATTTCGCGTAGCGCACAGTGTCGCGACATGCGCGCGCTGCTCTTTCTCGCGTGCATACGTGTGTGCGTGCATGCTTGCAGAGACCCGCGCATCGCGTTCTTTATTCGGAACACGTTAGTGCGTGAACGTGAGTACGCATACGACACCGTTGAATATTGGACGAAAGTCAAATCCATCTTATATTATTTTAGCGTACACGCCAAGTCGATATATTACTGAAATACGCGCTCGCCTGCTGCATTGAGTGCCCGCTTGATCTCCGCCTGCATTTTAATTACGATGATGTAAACTCATTTGGATGCACCGAGGAAATTTTTTTTTTTCCCCCGAGCGGACGTTCGATTTCGTTTTGTTATCTGATACCTGCATTTCCTCGCGAATATTGCGCAAACAAATGCGCGCGTCGTTATCGCGTACGCGACGCGCCGTTGTAGTAGAAAATTATGGAATTTTACGCACGTTTAGGTGAAATCGAAAATGGGTGTACGTTTTCCGTACAATTTACTACACTTCAGCGGCGATGTCGGGACGAATTATTGTAGATGTAGAAGCGGTAGAACATTCTCTGTGCAATCGCACCTGGCAATTGTTGCATAGAAAATACAAAGTCTAATGCGAAGTTTGTAAATTGTGGATATAGCATAGGAGTGTAGGCGCTGTGCAATTACGATGATGTAACGCGAGTATCTTATCGGGAAAATTCTGTTTGTCATAAAACAAACATGTATTTTCACGTTCCAGCTTCGTTTCGCGCTTCGATACGATAACAGAGCCAGCAGGATTTGCACAACGGAAGGATGGTGTTATTAGAATTTTTATGTTTCAGTCGCAAAGAGGTTGAATATGTTTATAACAAAATTGAATACTTTGTGCTCAGAGGAATATTTTCTGCGTTTGGATTAACTCGTATAATAAGCACAGTTAAAACAATATTCTAAAATAGAGATGTTAATATTTCGAAGCACAATACCTTGCATAATGGAAATAAAGCAACGTGTTTTTCATCAGGCAACTCGAATTAATGGCAACGTGATGTGCACTAATACTAAAAAAACGGATATGACGTCATGGCGGCCATAGGATCGAATTTATTGGGCACCTTTAGTCCGTTGTGTAAGATATAACGCGACCAATAAAATTTCGTAACGATACTCACAACTTTCGTAGGCTGATGCATATCACTCAATTGCACCAACATTATAGAACTTCGCGTTTGCAGAAAAACTAATTTTTTAACAAGAAGTTAAGATATTAATAATTCACCCGCGGAAACATAAACGTAACGACAATAGTCTACCAGTTCATCGCCTGGTGGCGCGTTGAAAGTCATTTTAGATGTAACTGCCGCCATCTCTCGGTGATTACGAAAATTACAAGTTTTATCATAGGGGATTCAAATATACAACATACCGTAGCAACAGTTCTTGTGTGACTGTTAATAATTTATGAATCGAATATATAGTTTTCCAAATACAAGTGGGAATCAAATATTGAGTTTGGTGTGATCCACACACATTTGGTGTGATCCGACAAAGAGTTACCCAATAATGATAATTTTTTCTTGCATACTCATAAATCTGAACTAATCTCGACAACTTTTTCAATTAATTACATAACTATTAATACATTTTAGTATTGATACAATGAAGATGATTGTAAATACCTTTTTCACCTGATTTACATAAATTGCAGTTTACATAAAATCGATAACCTCACCGGGCACTTACCAAAATTCCGCTACTTTATTTTACACTATGTCACACATGAACAATACTGCAGCATAGAATTCGTTGTAGACTGTGGATTTATCATTGATTTATCACCATAGAATTTCAAATTTTATGCTGGACACATGGGCTGTCAAAAAGTGATGCACGTGTTTTCCTAGATGGGGTTAGTTCGTGCACGCGCATGCGCAGGCCGTCTTTCTGCTCGGTAAAATTTTACCGACTCGATAAGGGCCACCGAAATTACAAGTTGGTAGCAACGTCGTCGCCATTTTGTAGTTGTGTGTGGGACGAACGATGCTGTTTGTTCGATGTTTTTCAAAAACTAACAATTAGTGTCACGTTCCACTTGTACCTGAAAAAATGACGCAGTTTCTGCCGCCAAACTTGTTGGCCCTTTTTGCTCCGCGGGATCCCGTACCATATTTACCACCGGTTAACAAGCTTCCGCACGAGAAGAAGAATGGAGGCTATATCGGCGTTGGAAGTTTCCTTAAATATTTCGAGGTAATCAAATTTCAAAATATAATCGTATTTTGTGCGGCGCTCGTTAAGTACGCACTCTGGGCAACGCAAGCCCAGTGATCTCAAGTGCTACGTATTGTTCCACACGCATTAATCGCTGTGTCCAATATATGAAGAGAATAAATTGTATTTTTTTTTGTAGGATCCCAAAGACACACCGCCACCGGTACGCGTGGAAACGAGGGAAGAACGGCTCGAACGCAGAAGAAGAGAACGCGCTGAGCAGGTGGCATACAAATTAGAGCAGGAAATTGCCGTATGGGATCCTGCCGGTATACCGAACGTAACAGCGGATCCTTTCAAAACCCTTTTTGTAGCTCGAATAGTGAGTACATTCGCCAGCGACGACATCAACCTGTATCATTATATTTTGTCCGAGCGTTTTATTTCATGTCTACAATGTCGATGCACTTAATGCTTTTAGAACTACGATACGTCGGAGTCCAAACTCAGGAGGGAATTCGAAGTATATGGGCCAGTAAAAAAGGTATATTGGTTGGAAAAATTGTTATTCCCTTAACCATTTAACCGCAGAATGCACTGAAACGAAACATGCCAACCACGATCGATCGTGAAAGGCAGATTCGATAATGTGCACTGTGCATAATGTGCATGTCTGGCGTGCTAAAGTACTTTACTCACTTTTTCAGATAGTGGTAATACACAATACAATAAACGGCAAGCCTAGGGGATATGCTTTCATTGAATATGAGCACGAAAGAGATATGCACTGTAAGTAAAATCCAAGAAATGTATTCCCTTCTTGAGAACCTCAGTGAGTCCATAGTCTGGAATTTCACCTTACTTAGCGTCACCTCCAGCTAGATATAGTGGGGCAGGGCTATAGTTAGGCTACCCATTTTCATTGGTACTAAACCAGACGGTATGGGGGGTCCCGCCATACATCCATGCAGGATTACCATTCTGTAAATGCATATATGGTAAACGATCAACTGAAAAGAGAAATATTGGCTGTCTTGATTAATGCAGTTTTTATCTTGTTCTTGGTACAGCGTGGTGGCCGCTGCCGGCAAATAGTGCCGTTCACTATTCCATGCAAAATCCCTGAACCTGCCTGATATGATAGGTTTGTATGTGTGGTAAGATCCAACATACAACAACGTTTGTTAGCGTCTATGCTTACCCTATTTATCTTGTCTGATTTTGTTCGAAACATGCGGTTCGTGTGTCACCCCTTCCGGGGGGTAGCCGATAGTCATGGCCAGACTCTTAAAGTGCTGGGTGTCAGGACATTTTTCCGATATTATGGGATGAAATTTCTTCTTTTTTTTTTTTTTTTTCTTTTTGATAAAGCATCACGGTTTACAAAAGTTAGCATTCTACATTGAAATTGATTGGTGGGCTTTTAGGGAAAAGGTTCAGGGACACGCTCTACAAGCAGTTCGATTTTTGCACCTGTACATAAAGGTAGACTATAAGTATCATAAACATTTGTGTTTCTTCGAGCAAAATTTAACCGCATTTTCTCTCGAGATTACATTAATAATTACGCATCATTGGGCAATATTCATGCCTTGGTTGTAGCACCTACGTACTTTTTTTTTCCTTACAATGTGTGTGTATGTACTGAGAGGACAAACTCCACTCACGTAAAGTTACGCAAAAAGCGCGTACCAAGCGAACATCGGACGCCGTATATGGATTCCATGACCAGATATTTTCTCGTTAGGTCTAGTACCAAAATGCATGTTCCAAACTAATTGATTATTGTTTTTTAAACGTCTTATTTCGTCGCTGTTTCCGTTTTACTAAAAAAAAAAAATTTTGCACTAGCTAGCTATCATCTTTATCCAGGCCATCTAATCATTCTTTTTCAATCGATTATTTACATTTAAGTCCTTGAACATATCAATTTCGATATAGAATACTAATTTATCCTAAGAATGTCAGCTCGGAATTTCATTTCGAATCAGTCAGTTCCTTGGACAGTGTCTATAGAAAAGAAAGTACGTGTACGTTCAAAAGGTAAATGTCTTCCCTCGTAATTTCCCCTTGTTGGATAAGTAAAGAAACATAACAGTTAAAAGAAAAGAAAGGAGTAAATCATCAGAGAAAGAAAGATTCGTCTTAACGTTACGGTAAATTTAATTTATTAACTAGAACACAATATAATGTAAAGTACACTTGCGCACGGTTTGGTCGTAAGTAAAATGAAAAAAAAAACAAAGCGCACCAGGTAAATGCAAAGTAAACTTCTTCGGAGATTGAACGAACATATGAAGACTGGGCACCTTCCCAATGAATAGCATACGCGCTGGCCTACTCTATGCTCGCGAGTCTCTTACAAGTTCATTTCACGATTAAACGTACTTCTAAGATTTGTGTTAACTTCCGTACGTAAGTAGCCGCGGTAGGTATTTTTGTATCTGCTATACTTTTTGAACTTTACAAATGTAGATTTAAGGTACCGAAAAATCCGTACATTTTATTACTGATTCATGCGTCGCGAGTATAACGTGGATTCGTGATTTTATACGGCAAAATGATCATCACGGTACGGCATCGGACCTTCCTCGAATAGAAGCCTAGCGAAACGTAATCGTATAGTTTGTTCGACACTCTCTGTCCTCTTTGTTCCGCACAAAAAACATAGCTTCATCGATCGCGGTTATCGTGTATAGAAAAATTGATCGGTCTGATCCTGAGGTCTCTGTTTTGTGATGGTACGTACTATCATATTTTACTTTATAAAGTGACGCACGTTATAATCGGCACGTGCATAATCAGGAATAATATGTGCCGATACCTTACGACCTCAATCACCTCTAAAAAAAAAAAAAAAAGAAAAAAAAAAGAAAAGAAACAAATAGTAACCATCACATGGTTTCAATAATTCCACCGAGATGTATTGACAAATCGAACGGAAGTAGAGAAGTAATGTCGGGAGATGATCGCACGTATAGGTAACATTAGCAAGTTCGAACCCTCGATTTGTTATCTGCTTTATGTTCTCGGTTTTGAACTCTCGGATTGTTGTTGTATTCGTGTCTGTATATTTTTCATTTTTACGTGCTTTCCGAAATTTCACAGTTCGTGGAAATGATGTGCAATCGATCGTCTGTTCTCTTTCTAAAAAGGTGTTTTCTTAGTCGCGGAGTTCACTCTCGTCTTGAAAGTTTTTAAAGATTGAAGTCTCTTCAGAAAAAAAAATATATATATATATCTCTTCTGCCACCTCAGATTTATTTCCTTGGGATCTAGATGTCCCATAGTGTATTAAATAGTGAGCACAGGAATGCGGGCAAATGATAATTTTCAATCCGTACTTTTAGCTGCGTATAAGCATGCGGATGGTAAGAAAATAGATGGTCGCAGAGTGTTGGTCGACGTGGAGCGAGCTAGAACCGTGAAAGGATGGCTTCCGCGGAGGCTTGGCGGCGGACTCGGAGGAACGCGAAGAGGTGGACCAGATGTGAACATTAAACACTCAGGTCGAGAAGATAACGAAAGGGAACGCGAACGGTATCGCTTGGAACGGGAGAGGGAGAACACGGGTCGCCTTGATAGAGACAGGTAACGAATTGGCTCTCTTTCCATTATTGTACATTATTATGTGTCGCTCATCATCTATTAAGCGTCGCCGTTAAAACTTGTCTTCCTCTTTTTGCAGAGATCGCGATCGCTTAGATAGAGAACGCAGAAGGTCGCGCGAGCGTAAACGAAGGTCGAGGAGCAGATCGCGCGATCGAAAGCGTAGACGAAGTCGCGATCGTTTACCTGATCCGGACATCGAGGAGATTCAAAGGGACGAACGGCCACGTGACCGGAGGGACCGTGATCGTGATCGCGATCGTGAACGAGATCGTAAGAGGAGGCGTTCCAGGAGTAACGAGCGCGAACGCGACAGGGATCGCAAGAGGGACAAACGCGATCGCGATCGCGAGCGTAGAGACAGAAAAGATCGGGGTGATCGTCAAGATGAAGACACAAAAGAGATTCGAATTAAGGAAGAGCCATTGGACGGTAGGTTTTCTTAACGCGATTCGTCGAATATTTGCAAAGTTCCAGCACCTTTCTATCATTGAAGGGAGAATAATGATAACGTCTAACCTTTATGTCACATTTTCCAGATTATCCTGACTATAGCAACACCTTCTCAACGTCTGGATCATACTTTACAGCTGTAAAATACGAGGACGACAATGACCAAGAAGTAGAAGAGAAGTATAGAATTCCAGAAGGTCGTCCAGATCCCCCTACCTACAATAATTATGACTCCGTACAAGATTATTGATCTCAATAATATTTCTCATACTGTTCTTTTTTCTTTGTCACGCACGATGAATTAATGCAATTGTCAATAATGTATTGTATTTCCTACTGTTATTAGCGTAAAGCCGAACTGACCGTATCGGGTATCTTGTTTCTGTATAATTTACAGCGACCAGATACTCAGTAAGGATATTGCAAGGTAAGCAGATCTGGACTACTGATTTATATGCAGTTATTTCTACCGATTGATTCGAGATTTTATATATTTATGGTTGGTACGAAGGTAACTTCCGGACATGAATTTAGACGCATTGAATATTGTCAGAAGTATATTTGTGAATTACAGCTAATTATAGCAGTCTCTGTGTGAAACCTCGCAATATGGAACCGAAAGGTCCATTCGTATTCGATCTTAATTGCGGCCACTACAATTTCAATATTCTCTATATGTGTACATAAGTATATACAAAACATGCTACACGAATTTAGTTCTTTCATGACTGCTGCATGTATATTTATATATACAAATAAAATAAACTACATACTTAATTTGTTAGTTATCCTGGTATCTTGTTTCTAGTCCCGTGCTTGGATGGCTCCCAGTATTCGCCGAGTGTATGTAATTTAGTTGATGAACATTCGGAGCGAGAAATTGAAGCTGGCGAAAGTTTGACGAGAGGTGAAATGTTTATGGTGCTCGTGTTAATGCACCTACGTGCGTCTACCGATGCGGCTTTGCGGTATCGAGCGAAAGTTATTTTTTGTCATATTTACCATAAACGGCTGGCTCATCGCGTATTAACTGGACCAAGTCATTCCGGTCTCTTACCTGTGTATACGATGCCGATAACGGGATTAAAAATAGTGGAAATTTCCAAGAAAATCAATGGTAACGATAAAATTACGATACATTAAATAAATTCGTTTAGAATAATTTCATGGTCCGACATTGTCTTAATACTTTTTCTGTGCATTTGAAAGTGTCTAAAAAGTGTTACGAAGAATTGTTCCATTTCACTTATTCCTTCGATTCGAAATGCTGTTTCGATCGGATGTAATTTATTTTTTAAATTACTGCCTTGCCTGCGAAAGTCGGGTGAATCGCAGAAATAAGGCAGCGCGAATGTCGGCGTGATTTATTATTTACCATTCTAATTATTGTATATGTTTATAATTTGTCTTGTACATTAATTTCTTCAATCTGGTTCAAATGAACACGATGCACTTTTGCTTATTGCGTAAAAAGATTTAAATAATCCGGTGCAAGGATTACATTCGGATTGAATACTAAAGATATTTGAAGATTTGAATGTTAGATTAAAAAATTATACCGGCTATTAGGCCTGGGTCTATGTCTGACTTACGTAGTACATATCTAGCGTTTAAACTTTGGCGCCAAAGCTGCGCAAACGTATTCTACCGTAGAACGGTGCAGTGGAGACGCGACAGTGTCGACACATTTAACTCTTCGGTAAGTACCCATTCCTATATTTCCTTTAATAATGTTTGCATGTTCTTGACAAGATATCGCAGTAATTCACGTTTCGTGAACAAAATTTCGGCAAAACATTTTAAGCAACTAAGCTTCAAACTTATCGACCATTTTGGTTACCCCACGCGAGGGTTAAATCGAGCTTATACCTTTTTTTCCTTCCCGAAAAGGACGTATAGTTAAATACGCTATTCTTTATACCATTTCCGTACATTTTATGGACACATTTTGCTTCATATACTTCGAAAAAATCGCCAACGAATTGCAACGAAGTCCGTCATCACAAAAGATTTACAAATTATGTTAGTACCACAAGTACTGATCGACCGATTCCCTTATTGCAACACCTAGATAACATAAAAAACCATTTATCCTACAGCAATCGGATCACTGTCATATCAACGGCGTATAAGCTCACACACGCCCCCGTTCAGTAGGTGCCATAAGAATTGAAGATGTCGTGAAAAGGGCCCGAGGCGTGTTTCGACGAGATAAACGGCGATTAATAGCGGTTGATATGTGCTCAGAAGCGGCAGGCCCTGGTGAGTGGAAGCTCCTTATCCTATTTGCGCCTTGTCACAGCCCGACTCTAGCCCCGCCACATTAAGACCTCGTTCCCCGGAAATTACAATCCCTCCGCAATAACTCCGAATTGCCCCCGATTCTACTATCCTCGCCCAGTCTGCCGTTCGCCAGTTTAAAATCCGATCCGGCGAATCGAGCCGTACCATTCTGTTCGAACAGTCGCCCGACTTATCGCGGTGCGTATGCATGCGTTTCCTCGGTTGTGTCGATAATCGAGCACCTGTGGAAGCTCGAACGGGAGCCCCTGCTGACGCATCACCGGCGTTGCTAGACGCTCGACGCGGTTGCATACCGCAAGGGAGTTTTGACAATTTTCGTCTTTCTATCGGAAACGCGCAAAAGTCTACGTCGAAATTTTGATCGTTTAAATCGCTTTGAAATATTTTTACGGATAGACCGCGATGCGTTTTTTCCTTCGAAAAAAGTAAACAGCCGAGGGGAATGCATAAATAGATTGATACTTCACGAAAGCCCGGCAACGAAGGATGATTACGACAGCGCGGAGAGCGACGGAATATTTGAACGTGTCTAATTAAGCGAATATTTTCTCGGGTTCCGTGGATTGAAAAACCGCAGGCGTAAGTAAGCTAACAAGCGGCTCGCCTTGTTTCCCAACTCGGTGCCTCTTACCCTCTGCCGTAGAGTGCTTAATTATTAGTGGTTCCGAGTTCGGATCAGTTTCTCGTCGTTGGCAATAACTTTGCCAGTTGCTGCCGCGTTTCCTACCGTGCCGCTGTGTTCCGTCAATAATTCCAGCGAAAAATTCTGCCCCTTGCGACGATTCCATTTCGAAATTTCCCACAGACTCGTGTACACGCATAGAGGAAAAAAGGAATCAAACGTTTCATATTTTTACGTGCGGACTGGCCGACGGGTCGCCGATTCTCGTTGGAATTATTAAACGGGGGATCCGCGAGATTCCTATTATCGGAACGTTAAATCATGTTTCACTGTTACACCCTACCGTACGATAATATCGCGTCGAGTAAAAAGGCTCTTCGGTATCCATTACATTTCATTAATATTTTCCCGTCCCCTTTGGGAGAAGGAGGCGAAGCATCGCCTTAAAGCCGATTAATGCAGTCCGTTCAGTATCCGGCTCGAATTAAGTGGCGAATCGGGCGAAACATTCTCGCCTGAAAGCAATGTTCGAACGGATTTTTTCTAGGCATCCACGAACGCTTCTCCATTTACAATTGGTCGCGTTTCTCCGAGCGAATACGGTTCATCTCGAGATGAACGGGACGAATCGATCTTTCTCGAATAGGAGAATGTATCGCAAGATAGGCGGAAATTCTGCTTGGTGCAATTTTAACGACGACCCGATCTCTACCGCACTGCGAACTTTCTCGTGCGGAGTTCTTTTTTTCTTTTTGGTCGAAAGTCGCTCATCGATTAATCTCTCTAAACGGGATTTCTTAACGGAGATAAAGAAGTCTCTCTCGCGAGGACACTTGCTTTGTGCCCTCTCTCTCTCCGCAGTTTCGTTTCAACGCTGCATAAAGTTATGACGTCCGCTTCGCTATCGCGTATTCGACCGATGGGACCACTTTCTTCTGGGAACGATGCTTCTGGAAATTCAAGGCTTCTGAAACGAGAGAGAGAGAGAGAGAGAGGGGGTTCCATCGTCCACTCTGCTTGAAATACCGCGAGAAAAGGTAAACGCTGATTCATTTTATGACGGAACCAATCCGGAGTCTGCGGATTTCGAAATCGACCCCTCTTACGAATCTGATAAGCGCGAAGATTAATTATTCGCGTTTACGATCGATATCGCCACCCTCGGCAGCAGCTGGACGATAGCCTTGCACATCTCCGCCAGCACGAGAAGAAGCGTAAAACGATCGAAATCGAAGGAGGGGGAATCGTTAATAACGTTACGAGATAGGGACGACGCAGGGGCGCTTGTTCTTTGAACGATCTAGAGGTAATTAAAAGCATTATGTTAATTGCTCGAATTCGTATTCCTCGCGACGGTTACAATGGGCGAGCGCGAGAGAGATAGAGAGAGGGAGGGGGACCGAGAGAGAGAGAGAGAGAGAGAGAGAGTACTCCGGCGAGAATAATCATTCCGAAAGAAGCACGATGGAGGTAGCTCGGCGGTGATAGCAACGGCGAAACGAACGAAGACGGAGTCGACGATGAAATTAACGAACGAACAAGAAACGTCAAGGAGAATTGTACGGGCGAAGCGTTGACCGGCGGCAGGAGCGAAGCCGAAGATGTCGGGAACCCCCCGGCGAGGGACGGGAGAAGAAAATGGGGCAGCCGACGAAGCAGGGGAGAACAGGTGACCGCCGAGGGAAATTTGAGAAAAAAAGCTGGCCAGGGGGGTGGCTCGGATGGAGCGGGAGCGCGTATGGTGGTCAGGAAGGTTTTCGGTGGGCGTAGAGGGGAGAGTGCACGGCGCAGGTGTGCGCCGGTTAGCCCGGTCGCTGGCATGGTATTCCGTTGCGCCTTAGGTGCGCGTGTGCGCCGAAAGAACGACGGTGTGCATAACGGAGCGTGTGTGCCGCCGCACAGGCGCGTCCGCACACACGCTCGGGAACCGTTGCCAGTTTGATCGCGAGAGAGCGACGAGAGAGCGACGAGAGAGCGACGAGAGAGCGACGAGAGATCGCGACTAGCACGGTCGCAATAGACGTTGAGAGTTGGTCGGTAGCGAGTAGAACCATGGCCGACACCATGCATCGTCGCAGTTTGGGCCGTGCGGGCCGCGTGGGCCGGTGACGCCGCGTATAGAGGCATGGTGGGGTGCGAATCGCGGGCAGACGCACTGCGAGCAAGCAGACAGGTAGACCGGCAGACAGGCAAGACAGGTAGGCGTGCAGGCAGCGATGCAGGCAGCGAGAGGCAGATGGTGAGGGTAGGAAGCAAGGTGGGCGGTCGAAGGGGTAGCGCAGGGGATAGTAAGGGTGGTCGGGGGTGTACGGAGGGGGATCGCCGGAGGTGGCGGCGTACAGGGGGCGAACAGGCTGGTGCGTCAGAGCCTGCAGTGAGCCCGGCAGTGAGGCGAAACGTTGGGCTCCGCGCGGGAGTCTCGTGGCCGCCCGCCTTTTCTTTTAAGTCGGGGTGCCTTTTTCCTTACACCCACCCCCCTGCCCCTCTTTTCGTCGCCCTCGCGGTCTCATCGGGCCCATCGTCGCTCTCTTTTCAAGGGGCGCGAGTCACCCTCGCGATCTCGCCACGGTTCGTTCCTCTGATTCTCTTTCTTTTCTTTCGTCTTCCGTTGGTTTGTCGCGGTCGCACGGCGACGCTGGCCGCGATACGGTCTCGGGTATGCGATTCGCAAGGGTGATCGGAATCGCGCACGAGCATGCATAGTACGGAACTAGAGGGAAAACGAGGAGAGAGAAACGAAGAAAGGGATAGATACTCTAGACGGGACGGTGCTCGCCGCGGTGGCGGAAAGTCCTAGCAGGAACACCGGTGCGTGACCTCTCCGCCTCTAGTCACATGACGCCGCGTCCGAATGCGTGGACCGTCGCGTCGCCGTTCTTCCATCAAGAGGAGATGATGTATCGTCGTGCTTCTCGTTCCATCGGTCGTGCGTCCCTTTGGTGATCGGCTAGTGGTTTTAATCGGTTCCGGTCGGTGGCGTTCCTTCCCCTTATTCGCCGCGGCGACGGTTCACGCGAGTCGACAGTGTCGGCTCGCTCGACGCTCCAAGTGGACACAGAGAAAGGGAGAGGTGCAACGTGATTCGGCATCGCGGGACTGCGTCGCCAATGTCAATGTTGCATAGAGCGGCGCTCGGGATACGGTCACGGCGATATCGCTCGTACATTTCACGTCCAGCTGTTTTCCTCGGCTCGGCAGCGGGTCGCGAGTGGCAACAGAGAGCGAGAGAGGTAAAAAGCGTGGAAACTAAGCGGCAACGCTGGGGGGGGGGGGTCCTTTCGTTCGTGGTAGTTCACGTGGTGCGTTACGCGGATCGCGAACGTGGGTCCGCGGACGTGGTCGAGGGGGATCGAGAGTTCGAAGCGATTCGATACCCAGCGAAACGAGAGACGTCGAGGGAAGGAGCCGCGTGTGCTTCTCTTGTCCGCGACCTCTCTCACGCACCGCCAATGCGGCTGAGATCGCGCGATCTCATTGGCTGCAATCGTGCCGTGGTGTCGGCGATGGATACGTCCAAGTTCGACGCTCGTATTTGACCGAGGGGTACGCGTGCATCTCCTCCGTCACGCTTCTTTCGCCGCCCCTCTTATTCTCGTTCTTATTTTCGCTTCCTCTCTCGTCTCCTTTGCGACGTTCCTCCGCGGGCATACCTCGCCCCTTCCCGTCTCTGCCTGTCGGCAGAACCGTTCGTCGACAATTTCGGTGCACCGTAACGCGTGGAGCTCTGTTCCTCGTTCCGTGTACGTCGCGCGCGTTACGCGACGAGCGATATCGCGCAACAGAATCGCTGCGACTCGCCTAGCCCGGCACAGTGATCGAGTTTGCGGTGACAACGTCGCGGCTGCACACTTTGCGAGAATATCGGGCGTCGTTGCTCGAGTTCGCCCGTGAACGTCCTTACCCAAGAAACGACCGTGGCTGACTATTGCCGCTCACGCGACCGTCGTATCAGCGTTTCGTTAATAGCGAAGCACCGGCCTCGACTAGGAAAGACGGGACGGCGGAAAACGTTGGAAGGTTCATCGCTCCTGTCCGTCGCTGTGCTTCCCTTTTGAACAGGATTTCTCGGGAACGAGATAGGCGCGGTTGGTAATCGTGCGGGGCGATCAGGACCGCGGAAACAGCGGCGCAAGGCAAAGCGTAATCAAGATCGTCGATGCCAGCTTCGACTTTACGCGAGTGCTTCGTTTCGGTGCGCCAACGGTTTTTCGTGCCACGCGAGTCGATGATTCTCGTCCGACAATTTCCACGCGACCAGCGATTCCGGGCATGTACACGTGTATATCCGTCTCCCGCAATCGATACACAGCAATGGCTATTTACTAAGCGTCGTTAGTGCGCGTCGCGTCTCATCTTATGCATCGTCTTTCGTTTCCTTTCCTTCTCGATCGTCGACGCCGTGGAAACGAACAGTGATCCGCGGCTTCCAGACGGAATTTCGTTGGGGAGAATGAAATTTTTAATAGAATTCTCGACGGCCGGCCAATAAGCGTGACTGGAGTCGCGCGTATACGCGTACGGTGTACGTGCAGGGTGTCGTTGCGACCGGTGGTACAACCGGGAAACGTGCAATAAAATTTGTTCATTCGAGATTTCGTTTTCGAAGAGATCGAACTTGACGCTGCAACTACCGAGCAAGTGAAACTGACTAGTCTAAGGGTGTTTGCTTCGAATTGATTAATATAGGGGTGTCGTAGAAATTTACGATGAGTCTTATCTCTGTTAAGTGTTACGTTGAACGAGTTTCGCGTTCTTAATCTGTCCAACGTGTGCTGTAGTTCTCGGTGCAGGTACACTCGACCGAGTCTCGACTCAACTTACCACAGTGCCTAATAAACAGCAACGCCTTCGTCTTACACTCTCCTTACTCGATCGATCTAAAATCGTATAAAACTATTAAGAAGCGATATCCGTTGAGTTTCCACTCGGTCAGGTGTGCGCGCACCGAGCCGATTCTTTAAAATCGATCCTTTCGAAAACGAAAGCCCGAAACGAGGAAACTTCCCTCCGTATTTTCCACTTATTTTCGTGCACGCAGAATCAACCACGCAAAACCGTTTCTACCACCGGTTACGCGACGCCCCGTACACATTTCGCTCCTCTCTGTTGTATAGCTTTCGTCGCCTCGTTGCGCTCATTCGCCCACTCTTTGACCACTTTTCACATTTTCTTTGCCCACCCCCCTTTTATGCGGCGAACGCGATTACCTGCCCTGCAATCGCTCGGCGCACGACATTTTTATATTTGCCCGCTATAAACGACGACTCTCGATCCTTTTAGGTTGATTTCGCGAGGTATGCACGTTGCCCGTGCAGGCGAAGCCCGAGCGGCGTTTAAAAAAAATACCTTCGAGCAGACCTTCGATTCCCTCTCGAACGAAACACTGTTCACGCTCCTTCGACGAGGAAACGCGAAGCTCGAAGCTCGATTTCCGTCCAACGCTGTCGAACGCGTTCCAAAGAACGCTGTCTTTGGAAATTAATCGAGCCTGTTCAGCAGCTCGCCACCATCGAATCACCGTGTCAACGCGTTAATGGGTCAGCTTTCGTCTAACGGTCTCACCTTTTTCGCCCGGTAAACCTAATCCGTTACGCTTGTCCCTCGTCGAGGGCGAGCGCAGCGAAGGTCTCATCCCTCGAACTTCGTCGACGCGACGGAACGGGAGAGTCGCGACTCGTATTTTCGTTTCTACGGCCCACCGCTCGCCCCCCTTTCTCTATTGTTAACGCGTCTAGCGGTTTCGCGACGATCGATTAGAGCAGGAAAAGGAGCAACGATTGATCTTCATTCCGGCACGCGATAACCGGCGGCTTTTTCATTTGGCAGCCTGCTCGTCCTCGCCCTTCTCTCGCGCTCGATCTCTTTACATTTCTCTCTCTCTGTCACTCCTCTCTGTCACCACCCCGCCTCCCCTCGCCGCACAACCACCACCACCTCCCCCCTCTCCGGGGGCGTCGTTAGAAGACGACCTGTAGCGTTTCTATCGTCGATGCCAAACACGCCGCCGCGATCTCGCGAAAAACGATACAATTGCACGCGGAGCGGGCCCTTCGCACCCTCGACGAACCGGCTCCTCTCCGCGCGCGCGTCGCCCTCGCAACTTTATCGTTGCCCCGAGCACGACGTTTTCTCTCTCCTTCAATTTCCTACGGAGACCTGTGATGTTCACGCGGGACGCTCGTTATCGTGCTCGCGCAGACGGGACACGGGAGACCCGGGGCGGCGGTGTACCTAACGCGTTTCGACGATCCCGCAGATGGCAGTCGATCGAGCGAAGTCAACGGGGCGGATCGTCGCGGCTAGCCGGCACTAAGCTCGCGACGGAAATGTCGATCGGGTTCGGGAAACGAAGGAAGGTAGAAATCGAGCTTGTGCGCGGCTACGTGCAGTCATCGTGGAGGACAACGACCGTGCGGCTGGTCAGAGGCCGGTGCGAGTCCGGTTGAAAGGGTGCGCGAGAAGACCAGTGGGGGTTGTGAATCGAGAAAAGGGTGGAGAAGGGGGGAAGTGAAGGGGGAGGCGAGCAAGCAGGCAGACAGGAAGGAAGGAAGGAAGGTAGACTCGACGGTGACGAAGACGTTTTGCCAGTGAAGTACGCCGGCTCGATTGTTATTCGCGTGTGCGGTGCAAGATGCGCTCGCGTCGACGTCACGGCGGCTGAAGGACGAAGAAGTGGCTCGTGCAGCCCTCGATTCCAGCCAGCCGGCTCTCCTTTTTCCTTCCGTCTACGCGACCGTCGAGGAGAAACCGCTAAGCGGCGCGCTTCTATCACGCTTCGTCGCTTGTCTCGTCCGCTGCGCCGATCCGCCGCGCGAAACAGGTGAGAAACGTCACCGCGAGGGCAGCCGCTCCGTCGCGACGATGCGCGACGCTCGCCGCTTTCTTTTCCTCGTATTACCTGCTTCGCGAGTTGCCTTACCTTCGAGCCGTTTGATGCGCGGCACAATTGTCGCGACCTAGAACGATTTTATCGTCCAGTCGAACCGAGAAGCCTTCCGCTCGAGCAACGGTACCGCGTCGCGAGTAATCGCCGCAGCTTGCGCGCTCGAGTCGGGCGAAGCGGATCCACCGCGATTCATCGAAACTTCGCCCCGTCTCGGTCTCGCTCGATCGATATAACCGCGCGAACGGAACTCGAATTCATGAGGAACTCGAATCCAATCGCGTCGAGAGATTCTCGAGAGATCGTTTCTTTGTCACGCGGCGGTCTCGCGCGATTATGTTCTACCCGGCTCGTAAATTCGAATCGCCCCGTTCCTCTCCGCGGACCCGGCGAATCGCGTGAATTACGATCGCGCGAACGGCGCTCGTCTCGAGGGGAAACCGATCGGTCCAGGTGGAATTTCGTCGATGCTGTTGCGTCTAATCGATCCGATTGCACGGGCGATTAATCGCGCGGAGCGCGTCGAAAGACGCGCGGCCGTAAAAAATATCGGACGTTTCTTGGCGATCGGACGCGACGGGATCATTGGAGTTGGCTCGGCCGAAACAGCGGGTATAATCGTCGGATGTCGAATGCTCGGGTATTTTTAAAAGAGGATCAATAAATGCTCCCTCGCGATGCTCGCGGATCTTTCGAAATTATTCGAGTCCGCGCGACGCTCCCGAATAGCACCGCGATTACTAATTCCATCGAGGGCGACGAGAATTTCGTCGGCGTCGTTGCGAAATTTTCTTTCCCCTTCTTCGTCCACTTTAGCGTAAGTCTGGCGGACGTCGCGCGATCGGCAAACTGATTCGGCCGGGGCTCGCGATCCCGTCGCGGTCGGAGACGGTGGGCATTTAATCGTCAGGTGTCGCGAAGTTCGACGGGACCCGTGGAACGTTCGAACCAACTTCGAGAGTCCTGTTTCTCGTTGCGTTTACGGTTCGACTGTTACCGCGATCGAAGCGATACCCGATCCCGTTCGTTCCGTTACCTTCCGTCAGAGGTAGATCGGCCGCTGAACGCCGCGGAACAAAAGCAGGAACCGGAGGAACTGATGCGCTCATTGTCGTGTCCGCAGGGCAACACCAAACGGGGGACGACGTAAAACGTGAGGCGACACGGAGCCGCGTAAACTCGTCGAACGGTCGGCGGCGGTGGGGCGGAAGGGCAGAGGGACAGAGGCGAAGCCGCGCGCGAGCAGGCGGAAGAAACGAAGAAAAGGGGTGAAGAATCATCGCCGGGACGAGGAGCCGCAAGGAAACGGAAGCGGTCCCGAAAGTACGTGAGGCGTCGAGCGAAGGAGGCGCGGGGCCGAAAAAGCCTTGCGAAGAAATTAGGGATTAGATGGTGGAGGTGTTCGAGGGACGGGCTACGGAGCCTACGGGGCCGATCGAGGCACCAAGCACCCTCCCGGGGTCAGCCAGCCCTGGGTACCGCGTCTCTGCTAGGCTGCGTTTCTCACGCGCCACCCTCGACGACGACTTCCTTGCTTCCGGACGGCGACCTCTTCTCGCCGATCGACGCCCGTCGCGATCCTCCACCGGCGAATCGGATTCGAACCGACGTTACCTCGGCTCCAGGAGACCGGCGAGCGAGGCGGTGGTGCGCGGGCACGCGAGTGACGGCAGTGGCGACGACGCGGATCGCTTGAACATTGCCAGCGGCGGCGGAACGCGCGAGGAATCGGGCGCGCGTCCTCGCGAAACGGATCGTCCGCGCGACGCGGACAAGGGGGCGATCGGTGAACGGAAGTGGTGCCGTGGTGAAGTGGTGACGCCGAGGGGAGGATCGGTTTCGGCCGGATTAGAGGATCGGTCGGAGCCCAGGAAGGGCTCCTTGGCAAGGAGCGAGACTGGCGAGCGCAATGTGGCAAAGCGGCGGCATGGGCGCCCATGCGGCCAACAATCCATGGATGAAACTGATGGGCATCGTCCACAAGGAGAGAAGACATCACGACTCGGGGTCCGCCGCTGCCGCCGCTTCCGGTGTTCAGGGATCCGGGGCTACTGGCAGCAACGACCGGGCGCTCAATCAGTGAGTCACGCATCAACGTACTATTTCTGTTTCTAGTTTTCTTTCCACTTTAGCCACCGTTTCGTAGAGATAGCTTTTCGTCGCAGATGTACGCGTGCACGGTTGACACCGTTCACGAGCGAGCGAAACGGGCCACAGGCCCTGCGCTGGCTTTTTCCATTCAGGAAGAATCGAGGTTTCTTTTCGCGTCGTGGACGTTGTTCCGATATACGCCTTAGGTTTCGTCCACGGCGGCGACGATGTACAAAGACAATAGGAGGCGCGGCCTCGCGCGAAATTAATCGCCGCAGCTTCCGCGGGTCTCGTGAAAAATGAAAAACGGCCGTTAGCCTCGCAATTCGACGGTCGTTCCGCTTTTTTCCGATTTGCATTCGCGATTTGCGCGGAGGCGTAGCAGCGACAGCCTTCGCGGCCACGAGACGAGCGGAACGGTAGGGTCGATAGGGGGGATGAAACGAGAATCGCCAGAGGTCGACCGATGCTCCGTTTACTTGCAGCGCGGATACGTTTGTCATAGGTTGCGCTAAATTGAATCGTATTTTTCCGCTACCTCGTCCCGGCGTTTTCCATCCTTCACCGCGGGACTTCCGCGGTCCGACGCGATAAATTGCGGTGCAATTACGGCATCGGGATCCGCAACGAGAGCAAGCACTTCCGCTTACCTATATGCGCAACACGGAATACGCCACGGCCCGTTCGTCGAAACGCCCGTGCATTGAGCAATCGCTCGTTTTTGCTGGGGTTGTTTTAAGGTCGCCGCGACATCGGTTGCTCGTAATCTGGCCCGGGTGATTCGGCCAGGTAATAAAGAACAGGCTAGAATAAAGCATTGTGCCCGCGTCGACGTAGAGTCCTCTCCGTGGGCCTTATCGGGAATGGCTCGTCGCGACGGCTGCCCCGAAATGTTACTCGCGGCAGCGGGTCGTGGATCGTTTCAGAGCAGATTAACGACGAATCGCGCGGAGGCCGGATGTCGTCGTCGATATCGGAAGCGTCCCGAGCGCTCTTTGGCCGGAGCGTTCGTTTGCCCGGACGGGGAAAACTTCTCCGGGTTCGTTCGACGATTCCGCTTGCGCGAAATTCTTTTCTTTTCATTTTTACACATTCCTAATGTTTCTTGATACAGTTCCTGCAAACAGAAATACCATTAAGGTCCTGAGCATTAAAACACAGGTGAAAATAGTATTCCTCAGTTTTAAGCTGTCTTCAATTGTTAACGTTTGTATCCCTCGCCACGCTTAACAACAATGGGTTTAAGAAATAAAAATGTCATTTCGAGGTGCCACGGACTGTCTAGCTTGACATCGCATATAAAATTATAGGTCTACTCCGTGTTTTGTTTTTGGACTTTTGTTTGGACGCCTAAATTGCCGTTTTTCCCCACTGTGCGTCGCTCTGCCCGTCAGGCCGCGTCGTCGACCCGGAAAACTCTGCGGGCAAGCATCCGTCGCGATCTTTGTCTTCCCTTCGCTTCGATTTCCGACGGTTCAAACCGTCGCTTCGACCAGTAACCGTGCGTTTTCCTCGTCGCCGCTTCGTCGACGCTTCCTCGCTCGCCGACTCGCCACGAAAGTAATTCGCGAGCTTCACTCGCGATTAAGAGCCGTCTGAAAGAAGGGTCGGAGCGTTCGCATCTTCGTCATTGACAACGCACTTCGTCTCGTCCATTCAGCCGCCTCCGCGAGACCTACTTGTTTTCCGACGAACGCTTTCCCTTTGAACTTCGAGCCCCTCGTTCCCGAACGAATCGCACGTTTAAGATGGAAACTGTTACCCGGCTCGTTCGTCCGAGCGGATTTTATTCTCCGGCTGGCCGTCCGCGAACAATTTCGTCGCGTTTCGTTGCGGATCGATCTTCGAGTTTGCAACTCGTTTGGAAAACGCGGCCGGTTGTACGCCTCGTTCGCGAAGAAATATCAACACGGATCGGCGGGCGTTCGAAGGCCTGCGGCACTTTCAACGGGGTCTAGAGCCTCGAATAGGGCAAACTTTCGAGCCGCGATACGTTATAGCTCCGTTTATCGACGACGTCGCCCGGCGTTCTTTCCCTTAAAGCGGTCGTCGTTGCGTCTAACCTCGCCGACGTGCAAGCCCGGGCTATTTTTATTTAACACCCTCGCCGCAAGCGGCTGCGGCGTAAATTAATTAGAAACGCCGCGCCGCGGTACAACTTTTCCACCTTGTGTTTGTTCGAAGTCGCTGCCGGCCAGCTAATTACGAGACATTTCGCGTGGTAATCGCAAAGAGCAACGGAACACTCGCAATTTCTTTAAAACGCTCGCCGGGATGGTTAGCTTATCATTGCGGGACGATTCCCAGCGTTCCGTTAAAATTCCGCTCGCCGCGAGGTATGGTCGGACGCGCGAGCGAGGCTTTCTTTTTCTTTCCAGCGATCCGCGTGTAATTAGAAAGCGCGAACCCGCTCGTTGCCGCGGTCTCGCTAAAAGCTAGAATAGAACGGGGCAATATCGTTTGAAAGGAGCCAGCGTCATTTCGGATGTTCCTTGGTCGAATGGCCGGGACGTAATCGCATTCGCGGCGGCGCACGGCGGGGAAAAACGGCTATTTAGGCGTGCAAAAGTCTTTCTCTGTGAAATACTTTTCAAATCCACTGAACTTCGCGGTAATTTTTGTATACACGTTGAGAATGGGATGTATACTGTATGCTCTGTAAAATTTGGCTGCAGCCAACTGCAGCTGCGAAAGTTATTGCATTTTTGATAGAATAGTTCAAAGCCGAGAACGTTCGCACTGATGCGGCCTACGGTAGACGGTACATGATCGGGTTCCACTTTTTCATTTATGAACATGTATAATTCGTACAAAATAGCAAATCTCTGCTTCCGTAACCTCAACTTCTTTGATGTCGGTGCCTCTATCTGCAAAAGTGAACTATACAAGCTACCAGATTTAGACTTAGATTTAGATTTAAACTTAGATTAGACCATTACATTCAGTTTAGACGTTAGGACTGATTAATACAACGTAAACCAAAGGTATTACATTGTACATAAAGGGTCGCTACCCGTTAAACAGAATAAATAAATAAATAAATAAATAATTTACAGATATAAAATTTACAAGAAAGACAATACCAATATATAAAAAGAAAATTAATATTGAATAATAACAAAAAAATTTTGTTATCGATGTCAGTGCCTCTATCTTCAAAAGTGAACTATATACAAGCTACCAGATTTAGACTTAGATTTAGATTTAAACTTAGATTAGACGACCATTACATTCAGTTTAGACGTTAAGAGTGATTAATACAACGTAAACCAAAGGTATTACATTGTACATAAAGGGTCGCTACCCGTTAAACAGAATAAATAAATAAATAAATAAATAAATAATTTACAGATATAAAATTTACAAGAAAGACAATACCAATATATAAAAAGAAAATTAATATTGAATAATAACAAAAAATTTTTGTTATTATTAAGGTTAGTAGTATTTTGTTATTATTATTAAAGCGGCGCCTTCGCGGTCCGTGCACTCTTTCTCGCGACTCTCCTCTCCCGTTCCCCGACTCGAATCGTCAGCCAGCTCGGGAACCGCGGTCAATTCCCCCCGTGAATTCGTACGAGCTGGAAATTGCGAGCTTCCCCTTCGATCGACCGTCGGGCCGAGCGAGATACTCGAACTAGATTTTCCGGCCCGGCCGAGATGCTGTCCACCTCGACGGATCGCCCGACGAGAATCGACCAATCGTTCGAGGCATTCGACGCGCATCGACGATCGCGATGTTCATTCGAAACGCGTTCGGGTTCGACAGGCTCGAACCGAAGGTTCGCGCGACGCGGACGACGGAACGTCTCGTTCACGAAGGTTCGTGCATACGGTCGCTTCGTTCCGCGACTTCGAGACGCTCGTCCCGCGATCTCGTGCCGAGCGACACGCGAACTCTCGATACGATGACCGCGCGATATCTCTCGACTAATTTGCCCCCCCGGCGACGTCGCGTTGGAAAGTCGCTGCAAAGTTATCCGGCTGTAATTAGCCGCGTCTCGACGTTTCGATCAATCGCCGGGGGCACGGTTCGCGTGCCGCGAGGAAGTCGCGGAAATCGCGTGGAGAGAACGAGGAGGAGAGGAGACGCGTCGAGCCGCTTCGCGTCTCGCGTTATTGTCGAGAAATCGGGAAAAATCGCGTCGAACGTCGGGAAATTCGAAGCCGGTCCCGCGGAGCTCGGTTTCGCGAATCTCGCGTGATCTCGTTGGACGTGGAAATCGGCTCGGGACGATTGTCTCGCGAACGAGCGGCGGCTTCGATCCGCGAAGAACGGGGCGAGTTCGCGACACAAAAACGCGGCGAGAGGCCTCTCGTTTCTGTTAATTATGCGCCGCCACGGTTACTAATTACGCGGTATTGATGCGCGACCGTTTCGAAACGCGAATCGCCCCGTCTAATGACATCGCACCTGCGCGGGGAAATGCTCGAGCTGCGAGAGACCCGCGGCTGTACCTGCCGGAGGACGCGCCGCGGGTGCTGTATTTTCGGGCGAGAAAACGAAAAAAAAAAAAAGAAAAAAGAGAGATCTCCTATCCGCTCGTTAAGCCAACTTGTGCGCGAGTTAACGTTTCGCCGTGAGCCGTCTCTCAGGTCCCTTTCCATTTTTCCTCGTGGCGAAAATTGTCCGAGGTCGAATCGAATTTGGTTTTTTAATTCCGTTATCTCTGGAAGACGAGGGCTCCGTCGGCGACGCCCGGTTCTCCCTTCCGCCGTGGTTATTTTCTTTTTTAACGAAACTTCCGAACGCGAGACCCTCGCCGCCGAATCGCTCGAGAAAGTCGGGACGTTTAATCTTAATTAAAGTCAACTTGGCCGTCCACGCGACACGTGGGTCGCTCCGTCGTGGTGGAAAATCGTCGGTTCTCTTTGTCCTTTCAGCCCGTCGATGGAAGTTTCGATTCTTCGATGGGATAAGAGGGGATCATCCGATCTTTCCTCCACTCATCGTCGTTTAAAATGTTTCTCCGCTCGGCCGGAAGCCGGCGGACCGTAAACAACGAGATCCCGGTTCGTTGGGATTCAATTCGAGGCGATAAAAAAATAAAGCGGCCGCGGTGTGCGTCGTTACGTTTCCATCGCGGGGATATAAAAACGGCTCGGTTAATTTCGTTGGCGAGCCGGCGGGATGGTTCGAGGCGCGGGTACATACGTTCGCGGTTATTCCGACGCCGTAAACAAAAGCATCCGCGCCGCTATGGTTACTCGGTGGAATTGTTCTCGCGAGAGAGAAACGAGTACCGGGCGCGAAAGGAGAGCCACGCGCACGGAAGTTTCGCGATCTGTATACCCCCGAGCTGACAAACGGACGGCGGAATCGTTGAGTTCCTGCGACCGACGAGATTCTTTTTCCTCCGCGTATTGCTGCGAAGCGAGATAATTCGTAACGGCGGTGCAGCGTTCGCGGATTAAAGTCGACGATAGGGGTAGCCGCGTGGATGGGGTGTTATTGGCGACGCGACTCGTCCCTTGCAACTTGCAACCTATCAGTCCTACCAACGTAGCTGTCCAACCGATCTACGCCCTCTTCGTCGAAGCAGCATCCTCGTTGAAATATTTCGCCGGCAATTACAGGGCGGAACGGACGTCTCGATTTTTAAATAACTTCGTACCCACGTGTCGACTCTCTTCTGCGTAGCTTTCCTCGCGAGCAACGCGTCGTCTCGCCCATCCGTCGCGAACGAACGGATCGTCGAACGAGGCAACTCTGACCCGCGTTCGCGATTCGTCGTCCGCGCAGAGCCAAGCGTCCCAACGAGGTTTCCTCGCGAATTATTTCGACGATGCAGTTTCGACGGTCTCGCGGCGCCCGCGATTGCTCGTGAAAAAAACGAGCCGAGTCCGAGAATTTGTAGCCGCGAAGGAATTAATGGCCCGTGAACGCGCGACGCGAAGCGATTACACCTCCTCCTCGCGAGGAGGACGGATCTGTGCAGATCTGGCGCCGTTAACACGCGCGACGCGAGGAAGCGTCGACGGAATTCGAGCGTCGCCAGCTTCCGCGTGGCTCTTGGCTGTTCGCGAGATCCGGGCAGATCCCCCCTCTTTTCATCCGTCGAGAGCTGTCCGCGTGTTTCAGGGCAGGTGCGTTAATTAACGAGCGGGTCGCGCGTCCTCCCCGTTGCGCAGCGCCTTCAATTATACGGATATTCCGGCGCGTTCAATTCTCGCAGCTTGTTAACGGCGACGCCTCGAAGCCCGACGAACGGGCAAACTTTGCCTGGCCCCGGTGTTTCATTTTCTCGTCGCTCGGGCTTGTGGAGGGTTCCGCGTGGATCCGCGCGTGCCAATCGCGGTCCTGTCATCGGGCGTTCGATCGGGACGCGCTTGCCAAAAATTCTTTTATTATCTCCGTTCTGCGCTGCTGCGTTGCCTCGAGTTCGCCGTTAGTTGGACCTCGAAATCACCCTTGCGTCGCGTTCACTTGTACCCCCAAGGATAGACGGCCAAGTTTTCGGGAGCCGGGATACTTTGCACCGGGGGAAAGGTCGGCGTTGCTTGCCCCAGTTGAATTCGTTCGTCGAATTTCGATCGCGTCTACGCGACCATCTATGCGCGCCAGGGACACCCTCGTTGTCTCGCGACCGGATGTTCGTAAATGCTGACGGGCGTCGCGACGAAACGACAACGGAATGCGGGGAATTAATTAATCCTTAGCGATTTCATCGGGCTATGGATTTTAGCAGCCGCTTGTAAGGCACCGTATTAAACGTGCCTCTTTAGAGATAATTGGACGGTTGGTTATTATGCTAACCGCTCGGTCGAACGCTATCCTGCGACGCGTGTTGTTCGATCCGCGATGTGTGCGTGCTCGTGTCGTGCCACGAGGGAGGATGAATTAACTTTCAGGACGCTGCGGAATTAATAAGTAAATCCTTGTTGATCTCGACGAGGGCGCTTCGTAAAACGATGTTAATAATCGTTTCGTGCGCTCTTAAAAATGTAATCCACAGCATCGAACATTGTGACCTGGACGCAATTTGTTTTTCAAACGTTAAGCAAACTCGGTACGCGAGCCTGCCCTCTTTACGAAGTCGTCTGTTCAGCGGTTGACGCGTTCGTTTCCAGCGGGTTCGAACGTCGATCTTGTACTTTCGGTGTTCAATACGGCCCCTATAATTCTCCTTTAAATTAACCGAATTAAACGGCGCCGCCTGATCGCACCGACCCGCTCGACCGTTTCTGGCGTCACGAATTACTGCCGAGGTCTTCTCGATCGTCGACGATTTCCCGACCCGCGACGTCGACCCGGTTGACACGCAAGTATCTAATTTTTACGAGACTCGCGACCAATTTTCTCGACCGAAGTTCTCGGTTTAGCCGCGGGCGATAACCGATTTCTGATCGCACGGTTAACAATTCGGCGACGACAATTGCTGGCCAATGTAGCCGTCGAAAGTACAGTCGATTATAGAACGAATAACGCTCGCGAAAAAGAGCGACGCGGTTTTAACCGGAGCGGTTTATAATCCTCACGTACGGTTCTCAGCTCGCGAATTGACTGTCGACCAAAAGCACGATGACCGTTGCGCTCTACCGTAAATTAATGCCGTGAGGGCTAGTTACATTTAGATGGTGTAAGGTGATGAAATTTGCTGTCACTTGATAAATAGTCGTATATTTACATGTTACTGTACAAAATGATAATTAACTACGACTACTCAAGGTTGTTGATAAGAGTGCCTCGCAAGGTGGTGTAAAGACCTTGGAGGTGTTGCACAGATTTTGAAGGTGTCGATGATAAATATTGATGGAACTATTGATGATGTGATCTGACTCGACGATCTAGTCGTACTACCGAGTCTTACTTCGTTTCGCTTTAACGAAGACTCGCAAACCCTATGGATGGGCGTGTTGTTGTTGGTAATATGCTGATTGGTTAGATCAGAGGCTTTGTTCATGTAAAAAGGTGACGGAAGGGATATTCCAAAATCTGGTAGAAGTGAAAATTAACGCCCCTAATTAACGGTCACTCTCAGGTAGTGACTGAGGGTGCCGTACGCGGAGTCCACATGCGCAGCTAAAGGTTCGCGGATTGTAAAGCCATAAAATGTTGTGACTTCCAATAAAACCTGCTAATCCAAAAAAGGCGATGCACGAATTTATAGATATATAGCTTGCAGCTGTGGAATATAATAAGTATACCCGAAACGTAAATAATTATATGTTAAGGAACTCGATGGCTTTATGAGTCTACTGTTTCGGCCCGAACACTCGAGTTATATCGGTTCCGCGTATCGGCGAACAAACAGTTTGTTCCCGTTTGCGAAACGACGCTGCGCCTAGCGAGAAACGAAAATCGAAATGTCTAATTGCTAAGTATCCGTGTTTTCGCGAAACAATTGTTTAACAACGGCCGATCGTCACTTACGCATAGGTTGTTTCCATTTTCTGTTTCCGTTCCATCGCGGTCAACAATTCCGTCAGACGCGAGATCGTCGTGCGAAACTTACACGCGCGGCCGTTTAACAATGGTGGGAAAGTAGGCTTGGGATTTCCGCGTGGAAGTGTTTTCGCTCCGAGGAAAGGCCAGCGGGCTTTATTCCTTTACAGGAATTTATACGTCGACAAAAGAATCGGGGAGAACTCTTTCTCCCTTATCTCGAGCATCCTCGTGCGCTTGTTTATAGCGATTTAAATAATAGAACAAACTCCTCGTGGATTTTCCCGGCGCCTTCCCATTTTATCCTCGACCTCTTTGCGACTCTAATGGATGCAGAGGATTGATATACATCGCGGCGTGTACGTGCTTGCCAAACGCAGATGGGAAACTTCTTTTTTTTTCCCTTTATGGATTTTCGCGAAATATATTTCCGTACGTAAAGCGGTCGCGATGTTTACCCGAGGAAAACGAATACCCGTGAAGATTCCTCGCGACGATCCGTCTGTACGGTTCCGGTTGCGATATCAACGAAAGGAATCGTCCGCGAAAATAGAAAAAAAAGCATTGACCGTTCGAGAAACGATGTACAGCGGCGTCGTTTCTGAAATTCCAAGCTGTTAGAAAATCTGACACCGCTTCACGGGCAAGGCGTCGCCGCTTGATGATAGACACCCTTGAGGGGGGCACGACGACGTCGGGACCGGACAGCGTGACGCCAGGCCGCCATAAAATTAGGAAAGACCTTAAGGAATTTTAAGGGAGACAACGCAAGGACCTCCTGGACGATGCGTTAGTCTTGCACAGACCATCGAACAATCGCGTTGCACTTTGAGCCTGTATCGCCTTAAAGAAATATAACTCTTCTATTACATCATCGTTCCATCCCTCCCTTGGTTTTGAATCTTACAAAGCGCATTTTGTGTAACGATGAAGAACAAGAAGACGAACGGCGAGCCTCGTCCGGGTGGGGAGACTTGAAAGGCCGATCGGTATCTTTTGTTCCTCCGAGTAGCGTCTTCGTGGCCAAAGATGATCTCGAGGGGCCGGCTCTCAGCTTCGTTCCCGTCCTTATCGCGGATAAACGGTTGCAAATATGGCGACCACTTTAAACGGCCGCGGTACACACACTTCGCCGACGCTTTACTCCGCGGCGTAATTTCCATGCTTCGTAAATCTCCTCGAACTCTTATCTGTCCGCGGCAACTGTGCCTTACCTGTCACTCGTTGTCTGGCCCGCCTTATATATTCCATGGCGCACCGTTTTCGCACCGCCGGTTAAACACCTCGTTCCACGGCGAGGCTTTGATCAACGGGCCTCCGCGATATTATCTCTCGCCACGCCGTACACGTATGGACGTGGGCGTCGACGTAGCGGAGGTAGTAAGAATCAATGGTTTGCGGTCAATTTGATCGGGGACGTTAGATTACACAGATATATCGGTGTTGAGGGACGTAAATGATGATAGAAGGAGCCGAGGTGGCATTGGCCCCATCGGTTTCTCTTGTCGCGTGCCAAACGCTTCCGGTTAAATTGAAGGAAAACAAACCGCGCCGCAATTCGTTCGGCCGTGCACGGCGAACCGTCGATCCGCGAGAACAATTTTCCCCGTTGCAATCGCGGAATTTTCTGTGCCGGGGGCTTCGCGTACACTGTTGTTCGAAGGCAGGAAGGCGTAGCGCAACAATGCTGCAAGTGGCCATCGAGATCTCGAAGCGGCGACCCGACCCCGTCGGCTCGGTTCCAAGAATCCGCCCGCGGAACGGATAACCGGTGGTTTCGACATTTCTTCGTTCGACCGTGTCGAATCGTCCGCGACAACGTCGAACCAGGAAAATCGGTGGATCGGCGAAAGTTTCACAGGTTCGATTTAAAAAACGCACGGTTCTTTCAACGTTTCGTGTACCCAACGTTGTATGCAACGTTACTGTACTTCTGAAGAGTATCGCGATTTGCGAGATACGCCTCGACGTATTTTTCTACGGCACAGCTGGAACGAAAGAGAGTCGATCGTTCGATACTAGACGGAGGCGAAAATCCTCACGGTGAAATTTTAATCGCGCAGCTCGCGGCGCGCTTTGCACGCGCACCAGTGCTCCTCGTGACTCGCCGCGGCGTCGAGGGTGCTTCAGAGGGTGCGAAATTCAGCGGCTAGGCGAGCGGGGCGGAACTGTTGCGATACGCCGTTTGCCTCCTCGCGTGCTAGAAAAGCAGGTAGCGGCAAAGACACCGGCGACCCAACGCGCCGACGATTAAAGATGAAATAGCTCGACAGATGCGGTCGGATCAGCGCGGCGTTAGAAAGCTTTCTCATTTCAACGACACGCGCACAGCCGCGCCTAGCAGCCTCATTTTTCCGAGTGTTTCCGCGGTTTACCCGCGGATTAACTTTTGCGAGGCAGCCGCTTTCCCCCATTACACGCAGAGGCGTGTGTGCGTATAAGCCTTAAGGGTAAACGGACGGGCTCGATTTCGAAATCGAATGAAATTTATTCCTGCGCCGTGCTGCGCCACGTCGACACGTTCGTTCTAGCGTGACGTATCTACGCGACGGAAGCGAAATTTTACCGAATCGTTATGGCTATATCGATATTCGTTCCAAAACGCTTGAAACCAACAAAATGACACGCATTGGCACGCGGTGCAACTATTGCGACTCGCCTCCTTCGTTTCCGTTAGTTCGCACAGGAGATCCGTATGAATCGCACGAACGTGCCAGGCGATTTTGTGCTCGAAATATTCCTCTGCGCGTGTTGATTTTGTATTCCTATAACGTCGACAGCGAATCGCTGGGAAACACCGGCGACGAAGAAACGGGAATGTCGAAAGCACCGAGGGGACGTCCACGTGACGCGCTGGTTTTTTAAATCACCGTCGAGCTAATTACGTTTCGACCTCGCCGGGAAAATTGCTATCGGACGCGCGCGGTTCATAATCGATTGATAGTTTCGAGGGCAACACTCTGTACACCCAGCCTCGCGTTCAGGCGGTTCCTTTCGAACGTTCGCTCGCGTTTGCGGCAATTCAATTTTCGGTTTTTACATCGGAGCGACGTCTCGTTCATAGGGCGGATTGCACGGTCGATTACTCGAATTTTCAACGCCGAGGGGTTGCGCGACCTTTTTCGCCAACGAGTTAATCGGAGCATTGTTAACAAACGTTGCAACCAATCACGCTAATTAGCAGCGACGCCGGCAAAGGGGATAGCACGATTAATTATTGGCACCAGGCACCAGCGTTCGATAAAACTTTAGCTGCAGACATTCGAATCGCGAATAGACCGAGCCAAATAACGAAACGCGCAGATTGTCGATCGTAATCCGCTAGATGTTTCAGCGTATAGATTAGCTGCGCCACGTGCGACGTGGAGAGCAATTTTTGTTTATTTCCCGAATACTCTTCGCGGAAGTCTTCCTAGGTTCTCCTCTAGTTCATCCTTAAGAAGACGCGGATCCTTATATACGTTCACGTTGTCACTTAGCCCCCCTGATTTACCGTCGGTATACCTTCTCGCGAAAAGAGAAACTACACTTCTGTCCTGAAATATTTTCTTATCAATTTTCCGCGCTGTCTCCGTTCATTCGTTTAATACGTTGTCGTGTTAATGTCTCTAATTCCACCGGGCACTGCGCTGCAAATCTACGCGCACACGTAGGGCGGCGAGTTTGCCAGGTTGATCAGTGGAAACATCGTAGCACGGAGTCGGTCTGTTTATAAGTAGTTCGGTCCGACACTCGTCAGACCGTCCGGAGAGTTTCGTGCGGCTGTTAGCCGGCCCCAGTCAGCTTCCACTTTTCACAGATTTTTCACACGAGTTCGAAATTTTCCGGCGGCCGTTTCTCGATCGTGTCCCGCAACGTTTCGCTCGTCTTTACGAAATCGTTTTATAGCCGCGACTGGTTACCTGACGAACGAAATGCGACAGTTCAGATTCGCAGGTCTATCGACACTCTCGCCACGTTTCCATCGAACGAGAGCACGAATATCAACGAAATATCGCACCGCGCTGTTGCTCATTAATTGCGAAGTTTCATTAGCAGGAACAAAGTATACACCGGCGAATGTTTCCCTCGTTTGTTTTCTACCGGGCTGTCGGCTCTTCGCCCGCTCCGCGCAGCTCCGCTGTTTCCTTCGATTTTTCAGCTGCGTCCGAGCAGTCTGCCGATGCATTTATCAGCGCGCTGACAACCGCCATTCGTTCGCCGGGGAAACACGAGTTCCTCGGCCGCGAATTCGCACGACAGGCCGACCGTATGGAATCCGGTTAAAGACGCAACTATAATATGCACACCGTTTGCACGCAACGGCGAAAATTCAATAGCCTTTGCGCCTCTCTTCCTTGAGCGAAACCGCGATGGGCAAATAAACCACCTTTGCCGACGTAGTGTGCATAAAATGAAATTTGTTCACCGCGTCGCGACTACCGATGCATTTTCTAAAACAAGCTCGCCCCCTCGCGGAACAACGATCGTATCCGGAACGCGAATAATTCGTTCCCTCCGCGTTCTAATAATATTGCCCGACCCGGTACATTATACCGAAATATTTTCGCGAACTCACGAGGGGCGTAGCACCACCCGTCTAATTACCATTATAAATGTCCGGTTTGGTAACGAAATTAAACGAGAGCCTCGTTACACCCGCCGAGAGCCCAGGAGTATTATGTAATCACGAGGCGAAGGTGCGCGGAGGAAGGTGAAAAAGGAAGGGAGGGGAGGATAAGCAATCTTCGTCGGGAATTCATGAGTTTCATTTCAATTTCAAATTTCGAACAAAGAGTCGGCCGGCCGTCGAGTCGGCGTCGCCGCCGAACCTCGTTCGAGCGAGCTCTCGAAATTTTCCAATCGTTGTCGAATTTCCGCGGCGATTCGAAGGGAACGCTCGATGCGGCGGCGAGAAGAGAAAAAGAAAAAACAACAGCAACGACGGTATAATTGCGAAACTTTTCGACTGCGATGCACGAGCTCGATAGTTCGACGGGCGACAGCGTGGTTTCCCTTCGATTCGCCTGGGGAAAGTTCAACGATTCGCGTCGCGCCTCACCGTCTTCGCAGCTCTCGCGAATACTCGTCCCATCCGCGAGCGTCTACGCGCTCGTCGAGCGCGGTGTCCAGAGGACGGGCTGCGCGACGCACCGACGCACGATTGCCGCGAGCGGCTGCAACCGTCTCTCATTAATCGAGCATCAATCGAGCGTTCCACTTAACGTTTAATTCTGGGGAAATTCTGGGGACGCGTGCGTCGGCCCTGCACCCCCGTGCACGACCCAACGCGGGTGTTGCGTATTTAAATCGATGTGCGTAGCGCGACGATGCGCGCCTTGTACGTCGTCGCCGCGATCTGTTGTTTTCCTTCCACGATGCAACGCCGCGAGGAGACGGCAGTCGGTCGAAAGCCAGAAAACGAACGAAACGGACGCTTGTAAAGACTAGCATCGACAATAAATGCAAGAAAGGAAATTTTACAGAAGAGCAGGGTGCGATCGGCAGAGTTCGTGCGTATTCCTTGAACCTGCATTACCCCACATCCTACAGCGGGTATATTTTACCGTCGGATCCTTTCGCGTCGTCGACCCTTTAACTCGAGCTCTCTAACTTCAACCTCTCGCTGATCAACCGATTTTTCTCGCGATCGCTCGCAGCTGACGAATTCCGCCAGGTAACGGAACGATGGACCAGAGCCTTTATACCTCCTTTCTACCTGCGACGCGAAACGTTTCCCTACTGTTCACACGCGCATAATGCATCGTCCTCGAGGCGTTCCTCGTTACGTTCCTCGTCTCCGCTAGGGGAAACGGCACGGTCGGAAAGATTCACGGAAATTCATAGCGCATCGCCGGATACCACGCTTTGTCCGAGCACCTGTTGCGAACGTCGGTCGGATACAAGCTCGCGCTAGAAAGTAGCACGTAAGAGGTTACACGGGACGATGAGTCGTTTGTTTCGGCCACTTTGTTCGCGTTGCCAAAGCTCCCCCTTCAATTTCTGCCCTGCCGTCGGCCGCTTTTTCATTGCCGCAGAGTCTTATCTGCCCGGCTAAGCCGCAATCGCTTTCTCTCCGCGACGCGACGGGATACGTATTTCCGTTTTATTCGCCCCCCTATTACATTTCGCTGGCCGGACGTGCAATTATTCGCGGCAGAAATTACCAGCCGTGAAACGAGCCGCGACTGGCCCTTGCAGTCGCGCAACGCCCGACGATGTACGACAACGTAAACATTTCCACGGGGAAGCTAAAGCGGTCGCGGTCGCGACCTCCTCGCCGCTATCCGCAGGGATTCCCGGCGTTCTTATCTGCGTTTCCACGCGGCCCGAAAATGCAAAGTTCCTCCATTTGAATACATCAGCATGCTAAACCGCTCGCGCACGCCTCGCGTCGAAATACGAGGATATCGCCGATCGCGGCGGATTCCGCGCGCGTGCGTGCGTTTACGCGAGGGTCGAGCACGTCCGCGCTGTCCGCGTAGGCCGAAACCGCGATATCCCCCGGTCGATTCGTTGTCAGGGCGGCCCGACGTCCGCGGAAAGTTCAATAACGTCGCGATCGATGTCGGCTTCGTGGCTGGTTTTTCTTTTCTCAGCAGATGGCCGCGATTAAAATTCTTCGTCGCTGCGGATCGCGGGCGAGGCGATCGCTCGACTTTGGAACGAGGATTCGCATCGGACGCGGAGCGCAGAATAACGAATCGCCGGCAGCGGAAGGCGTGAAAGTATCGCGAGCCAGATGCGAGCAAGGCGAGAGGGGAACTACGTTCTTCGAGCGAGAGGAGCGACGTTTATACGAGGTCGTACCCGGGGTCGCGGATATGCAACGCGCGTCTTCGTTTACACGCTGATTCTCCGTTCTATCGCAAAGTAATTGCAAATTCGAGTAAACGTCGGCTCGACGTCTCGAACCGAGCTGGACGAACGACGGAACGTCGCGAGAGGCGTTCAGAAAATGTCAAGTCCTCAAAAAGGGTTTGCTTTGTTCCGCGGAAGAAACGAGTAGGGAGGAAAGACGAAGCGGCGGCGACCGTTTCGCTCGGCGCTTCTCCAACGGGGGGTGGTTCGGGGGTGGTTCTGCACGCATAGATTCGACTGCGGCCGCGGCGACGTTAAGAATAACGAACGAGGACGAGGGCAAGAGCGAGGTCGTAACCTGGCCATCGGCTTGCGTTGGCGCCTCGTTATTATCGTTCCTGTACTTCGCCGGGCAAGCCGGTTCCGTTCGAGTGTCTTTCCGAACGGTTGAACGTGTCGCCGCGTTTTTCGCCAAAATTCCTCTTCGCTCCTGTCGCAGCCTGCACCGCCGCCGTTTAACTCTTCGAAACTTTCCGCAGGGGCAGATCGCCCCTCGAATTGTTCTCGAAATTTTCGCCCTTTTCGTTGCCCCGAGGGCGGACACTCCGCCGCCCTTTCCCGATTCTTCGGTTGCAAAGTTTCTGCTTGGGAACAGCGCACGACTATTCGGCGTTTTATTTATTTATTTATTCTATTTAACGGGTAGCAACCCTTTATGTACAATGTAATATCTTTGTTTATGTTGTATTAATCAGTCTTAATGTCTAAACTAAATGCAATGTTCGTCTATTCTAAGTTTATATCTAAATCTGAGTCTAAATCTATTAGTTTGCATAGTTCGCTTTTGAAGACAGAGGCACTGATATCGAAAAAGTTGAGTTTATGGAAGTATAGGTTTGCCGTTTTGCACATCCTGTTCAAGGTTTTACGAAATATCCGGCCAATACGAGGATTCACCTTTGACATAGTACAGTATATTTCAGGATCTGTTTCTCGAGTATTCTGATAGGCGCTCTCGGGGAATCGTCGGGTCGATCGATCCGTTTAATCGGATTCGCAGCGATAAGAACGGTGGTTCGGTAATTGTTGAGAGCGGGATCATCGCGACTCACAATGGAACGTGGATCTAGTATTGTGTATCGCGACGTGTCTGGTCTATCGGGGCGCGTTAACGAGTAGCGAGAAATCTGCCTTTCGTCTTCGTTGCTACGAACTGAAAGGACTCGAGGGGATCCTCGAGTGGTTCGTCGAATGAAACGAGGAAATGTCGCGATTCACCGTGGCCTGTATTCCTCCTTTTTTCCTTCGCCGAGCCGTACGGGAGGGGGAAAAAAAGCATGCCGACCATGGCCGGCGTGCCGCCACAGAAATAGTCGGGGTAATGAAACATTAATGTGGAAATACGGCACGAACGCCAGCGACCGGATAAACAATTATAGTTCCGTCTGTCGCGTGACGCGTTAATTTAACCGGAGCGAATAAGAAACTAGCGGAAACCGCGTACGAAAAATGTTAATCGCGCGTCGGCCGCGCGATCAGAAGTCAGTGATTAACCGAGAAATGTAGTCAGACCGGCGGACCGAGTGCAGTCGGTTTGTTTCCCTTCTGTCGAACACGTTCCGTTTGCCTTTCGGATATTGACGGTCTTATAAACCTGCCTGGAAATACGTTGCGTACCTTTCAACGCTTTCCTCTCGTCGCCTCGATCCTTGCGATTTCCGCAGAAGATCTATTTCTCTCCCTCTCTCTCTATGAGAAAACGTTTTTAGCACTTCGTAACAACGCTTCCAGCGGAATTCCATTGAATTCGAATCGCACGGTCGAACGGTTCGACCGGGGTCGAAGCGGATCGGTAGAAATCGATTCGCTGGTTCGAAAGAGGGGCACAAAATTTTGCGCATAGTTCTCGCCGAGTCGCGTCGCCCGCACAAAATATCGGCGAGAAGAAAATATCTTTGAATATAAATACGAAGAGCGAATGTTCGCCAATGTTCGCGCACGTCGAAGAACACAGGCGTACGGGCATAAGTAAATATAGCGATGAGAAGCTTGTGCATCTGACCTGGGGGCCGCAGTTTGTTCATCCCTCGTATAGCCGGGTTGCAGGTTCAGTGCGGGCACTGTAATATCAGGTGCGGCGGCGTTCGTACGCTGGCACGCGTGGAGGGCGAGAATGCGAGAGGCGGAGGGAGGGAAGACAGAGAAAGGGGTGAAACGCGGACGGGCGGGGGTGTCAGATAGAGACAGGGGCGGAGGGAGAGAGAACGGCGCAGCGAACCCCCAACACTTCCCCGCGCCGATTCACGGCAATGCGGTACTCCTATCTATGTTTAATAGACTGCATAGGCGGCGGTAGCAGCACGTTGACGCTCGTCCCGGCACACCGCCACCGGAACCTCTCCTTTTTCCAACGGATCGACTGGCAGGGACGTTATCTGGCTGCGCCCCACTCCGCCTCGGATACGAATTTCTTGACCCTCGTTTCGACGACGGAGATGGTCGACGTGGTAGAGGCTTTTCGCGTACATTCTTTCTCGCAAAGCGTCGCGAAGTGTACGAGGAAGCAATGGTATCGAAGGAACGGGATTCCTGAAGCGAGGGCGCACGGGGTAACCGGTTCGCCGACGTCTGAATCGCTGTCAACGACCGTCAGCTCGCGCGTCTTCTCGGGTCGGCCAAACGCGTTGGAAATGTTGTCGCGGTTGAATCAAATTCTTGTTTTCTGTGCAGCATCGGGGCGAACTCGGATAAGTGGCTGTAGGGGATGCGGTAAAGCTTCGAGGGAGACAGGGCGTTCGCACGCTGGATTCTGCGAATATTTAAGGGCGCGTTGATTTAACGGCTCGTTGATTTAACGTGCATTCGCAAACGTGACTTAATATCGTATCGATAATAATCTGAACGCCGCGCGAAGGAAAATCCGTCGCGGGGAGCGTCGAAACGCGAGCGTAAAGTAGCAAGTAGTACGATCCGTCGCGTGTCAGACACCCTTACCCGGCCAGGTACGCCAATGCTGATATCGCAGATGGTTCCGGGGTTCTCTTTAACGAGTGCAGCGCTGGTCCCGCGGATCCAGAGGAACCCATGAACGAATGCGGACGACGTCTATTTTAATTTTCCGATTTTCGTAAGAAAATTCGATATTTTGCTCTCGGCTCTCATTCGGGATAGCCTTGTTTCTTCCAACGGTGGACGTTTGGAACCGCGTCGGTTGAACGAGTGCACCGTGCCCCCGTGCTCGTTAATTCGTTCACCGAACGACACGCGAACGCGCCGTAGTAACGAGTTCCACGAGCATCAGGTCTCCCGAAAGAGGAATGCGTTGTCGAGTTCCTTCGACATCCCGACTAGTCGCCGGCGCGGTCGCGCTGGGAACACGACGCTCGCCTGGTCGTTTCGTATCCTTGCACGGCTGCGAACCGTTCGGTCTGTAAATAATTCGCCGTTCGTCCAGGACGGTTCGCGTGCCACGGTCTCGCGGACGGGTACCCGGGAAGTACGATTCGACGCGGCGCACGGGAATTTCGAAAAATTGTACGCTCCAGGTATCGTTGCGGATCCGTCTGCCCCCGGGGAACAGAGTCGGACCAGGTGCGAGGACTCGATGAAATTTTTCGTTCGCTGGCAACGCGTGGAAGTTTCGTTTAGGCGGTCGGTTTGCGCGACTTTCGAATTCCTTCGACGGCCATTCGAGTCAATCGTCGATTCGTAAAATCGGTTAGCATTTATAGATACGACGCGCCGCAAGTCGCGAGCAAGCCGACGATTTCTCGTTCGATTGGTCGCACAGTTTTCGTTGCTGTTTACTCGACGCAGGAAATAATCGTTCACCTCGATCGCAACGAATTTCGTCCTTCCGGCGCGTCGACGTCCGGCTGGAATGAATCACGATTTCTCCGGCGCGCGATTATAATTAATTCTCGCGATCGAGCGGATCTTTACCCAAGCAATTTATGCAATTTATGCAATTCGCCGTACCGTTTCGCCGTGCGATTTTTCGCGTTCTCGTCGAAGGTGCGGGCGAGCGAATCGCGGTACGCCCGTGCACGCGGGGGCAATCTTCGCTCGAATAGGAACGCGTGGAAACGTCGATTTGGATTTCCCAAGGCAAGGAGGGGCGGAGGCGCCGCTCGATTATTGGGCAGAAAGTATTGAGAATTTTTCGGGTCGGAATAGGGCGCGGTGGCGAACGCTTTTTCGCCTCCAAGAGCTCCCGCGTAAGTCCTCGCCGAGGAGGAATTCGGACGGCGACGATACGGCCAGCTGCATCCGTGCCAGCTTTCCTCGGTCCCCGGAAAAACGATGTCCCCGCGAGAAAGTAGAGGAAAACTTTCCGCGATACGACAGACCTTCCTCGTGCTTCGTATCTGCGTCACGCTTCTTGCGTCTCGACGACGCCGATTTCGTATCTCTCGTTTCTGCCCCTCGCCAATTTACTCCGCAGCCTCCCGCGAGATATTTCTATCACCTTGGCCCGGCGTGCGATCGTCGTCGTCTGGGTCAAATAGTCGCACCGATATGATCAATACTTTAATACGCAAACACGGGCGGCGCTTTAATTCCCCGCGTGAAGATTTATTCGAAAGCTGCGCGACGGTAATGCGGGATCGGGCGCCACCATCAAAGAACAAAGTTAAAAGGAACAAACGACATAAGGAATACGAGGAAGGGGCCGTGGCGCAAATGGACTGATCACTGCCTGGTAATACGACGATCTCGGGTTCGATTCTGCCCTTCCTTTTTATTCGGTTCCTACAGTAATAAAATTGAAACCGGTTCAAGGAGCATCCCCCTCGTTACTACGAACGTGTACAGTTCGTCCAGAGCTAAATGAAAAAAATGGTGTGGGGATTTCTCACCCCACTAAACGAACTACAAAGCTCGACCGCCCGACGAACCGAGCAGGGCAGTGCCGTGCCAATTTGAAATGGGTGCACATATTACAGTATATGATATACCGTTGATCAATGCGTAAATGGTTTGAGACAGTGTGTCAGTAGAACGGACCCCAATTTCTTGAAGTTCGCGGCTCGCTTTTGTCGGTGTCGCTAGGTTGTAAAGGAAAAAACAAGGATAGAACGACGGCCGGGGCAGCCGAGAAATTTAAATGCCACCGTGTCCGTGTGATTACACAAATGCATAACAATGCTATGATAAAAACGACAGCTTAACTTTTTTATTTTTAGTTTTTTCGACTTATGATTTTTTCTATTATGTTGTTGAAATTCTCCCGATTAAAATGAGACCAAACATGATATATTTCAGATCATATTGTATCTTTATTTTTATTGTAAGGCATGTATTACATGAGATTAAAAAACCAAGTTTATTAATGTTCAATTTATTATGGTTCACACGTTAAAGCATTAATAAATATTCAGATAAAATAGTTTGTTGAAACAAAAGATATCGCATTGGCATGGTAACTCTATAAGCGTTATATATCGTGCACTACAAACCGAGGATAATACTGCGCGAAGAATTAAAATTGTATCCAATATTTAAAATACTAAATAAAATGTATAGCTACACTAGTAATAACTGAACTACTAGTGTAATTAGAAATTAATTCGTAGCTTCTCATCTTATTGCTTAGAACCCAACATCGGCAAGGCGCGGCGGCCCAGCCGATCGGCGGCATCAATCGGCCGCTCTCACTCCACTTTTTTCATTTAGCTCTGGACGAACTGTACCGTGGATCGCGATTCAATAACTCGTGAGAGTAACAGCCGTTCACCGTCGAATCGTCGATCTCTCCGTGACGCGTTCCACAATTACTCGTCTCGATTGACGATTCCACCGCCGTTACAGTTACCAGCCGACGGATTAACGGCGACGCGAGATTCCAAGGCGGCCAGGTGCGAAAGAACGGCGAAACCGTGTTCGTATCGGGTAACCAGGCGATACGCGACACCGCGTCAATACTTGTTCCATCGATATCCAGTTCGCGCAGCGACGGCTACGTCCCACAAGAGCGAATATAAAAGCTATCGGGTGTCGATGGCGCATACCCCGCGCTATAGTCGGCCCAACTTTTCCGCACGCTAATACACCGCGTACACCTCGCCGGTGCTCGTTGCGCGCGGGGCTGCGCCACGATCGAGTCGCGATTTCACTCGCGGTACACTCGATAATATCGTTTCCATCTTCCGGTCGGCGCGTGCTCGCGTATCGATCCCACGCTCGTCGCCCGTTGCGCTACAGTCGAGTGAATTTTTTGACGCCAGCTGCCCCGCGTCACGTAGAGCGACGCGTCTCACCTGAGAATTATTGCTCGCGTTACGTCTGCGACATCTCGCGCCTAGCACCCTCCATGCGAAACACGACCCGTCCTTCGTTCATCGACGATTATTTATTCGGGCAAAGATCTCGCGTTTCGCGTCGATTTTTAAGGACAGGCAGGATCGAAGCGACGCTCGAGTCGCGTCGGCGTTTTTAACGCGATTTAGAACATCGAGCTTTCCTCGCGACGGTGCAAATGCGACGCCAGCAAATCGAAGGGAGGAAATTTCACGCGATTGGGTTCGAGGCGTCGCGGATGGCGGTCGAGCGTCCGGATTGAGACGTCTCTCGGGTGTCCGGCGTGTCGGATCCATCGAGGAACCGGCGACGAAGTGGTTTAAATGGATTCGAATGTGGACGGGCGTCGAGGTTTGCCGGACACGTGGATAGGTTTGACAAACACCGGCTGAGAGGAGCGTCTTAAATCTAATCGGTTCGGATTTCTCATCGTTCCACCCTTCTTTGAACGGTTGGGCCGTTTCTTTCCGCAGACGACGCCGTCGCCACCCGCTCGAGGCTCCTCTCGTTCCACTCGATTTGACCGAGCATCCGTCGATCGTTCTTAAACGCCGATCGTATCGTTCCTCGATCGGCGCGCGCCTGCAATTAATTTTCACACGATCGAGATGTCCATTCGCTCGCGGCCCCGGCGGCGAAACGGGAATGGAATTTACGGCGGCCGACGCGGGGACACCGCGACTCTGATAAATCGTCGCGGAAATCGAACGCCGCTGAATTATTTCGCGCGTCCGTTTCGTCCGCGACCCGTTGCGCGACGCGGGATCTTCGACCGCGGATCTCGATCGATTTCGCGTTTCGGTCGACTGCGAACCCTCGACGAGTTTCGTAGTCCCGGACGGTTCGGTGGAGGGCGGACTGGATAATTCGGGATTGCCAGCGCGGAAATACTTGTATTAGAATCGTAGAAGCAATCACCACCCGGCTGCTTGCGGTGGTATTCGATTGAAACGCAACGGGTGTTAGAGGGGTGCTGACGAGTCCGCCGATTGCGCCCGACCCCCTTCATCCCCCAGCGTTACCGCATAGACGGCCCGTTTGATTCGCCGACGAACGGAAACACGTTGCGCCTCGGTCGCTGTCTCCGTAATAAAAATACCGGCGATCCGTTGGACGCTCGAATCGGACTCGCTTAAATCTGAAACCGTTAAAACGGCAACGCTCTCGAACGAGCGGAAGGAACGGTCGATCGATCAGCCAGGCTCGATCGATTCCACGCGTCGTTGCGAAACGTCGTTCTCTTGTTGGATTCCGGGATAAGCGAAATCGTGCGCGCAACAATTACTTTTGCAAAGTGGTTTTCATATAAGAATACCGCGACGAGTTTGCGCGACAGAGTAATGGTACGCGTTGCGTCCAAAACTATAAAACTGCGAGTGGTATTCCGCTACTATATATATTATGAGTTTTAGGGGGGGAAGGACGACCTTAGCCCTCGTTATGTCGCCTTAGCCAACGCGGAGTCTGGCCCTTGGCAGTAGTCGTATCGCTGACTACTGCCTTGGCGCATAATATTGACTCTGTGGGACTACGGAAATAATTGACACTGGCGTAGTAGTATGAAATTCTTTATTTCTGCTCGAGAGCTCGTGCTGCTCGTCATACTCGTGATACTCGTGATACTGTGCGAGCTTCGTGCCCGCTCTCCAGATGTACCCTCGAGCGGGGGCGTCTTTTCCGGGAAAGGCCCCGTGGCCTCGGAACCGATATTTCTTCCGAGTAATCGTCGCTCGACGCTATCCGCCCGATAATCCAAACAGAGGATCAATCGGCGGGCGGATATTCGAATCTCGCCGTGGCGACGTGGTCGTTCCACGTATCGCCACAACTCTGACTAGGCCAGGATCCGCGGGCCTTACATATTATCGGTGACTCAAGGGCTGGTCATCCAACACTCTTACTATTACGCGAACAGACCCGATGCGACTCGAGGCGTTCCTCTTATACTGCGGGGTTCAAGAGGTCGCGATCGCGTCGGACGAATGTGTTCGAAAAGAGACAGAGATTGTCTTCCGGACGGTCGGTCGGTTAGCAGCAGTTAGTCGGCGAAGTCTCGAGTTTAGGGCGAGCCGTGAGAACGGCGGAACCGTAGTCGGAAGCTCGCCGGGTTAATTCAATTACCAACCCCCCCGCAACCCCCCACGCAACCTCTCGTCCATTCCTCGGCCTTAACCTCCCGCGGAGTTTAGATCGTCCGTCTGCGAGCGCCGCGTCCCGGACGTCGAAGCTTGCCAAATCACCGTTCGAGCCAGACCCGAAAACCCTTCTAGACATTATAATTCGCCACGTGTTGCTGGCCCAGTCGGCGGTGCTCGCGTGCGACCCGGCCACCGTGCTGCACATTCGCACGCATCTTATCGTTATCGGCTTTTCACCCACGCCGATCGCGGCTGCTCGCGACGTGGAAAGCCTCGTCGACGATCGGCGACGTCGCGGCTGTCCCGGCTCCCATGGAGCATCCGACCCGTTGATTTTCTTTCCTCGAAGAGGTTCGCGGTCTAAGCTAAGCACCCGGGGGTGCCACGATTATCTCGATCCTCGACGGAAAGTAGATTGTCGGACTCGCGTCGCGGCGAGGACGTTTTATTAAAAATTCATGCGGCTTCTCCCTTGTCAGAGACGGCGATCATAATCGCCGGATAAGCCCGTTGGAGTTTACCGGGTCGCGTCGCAGCGTCGGAATCGTCGGCCACCGTCGACGGAATAAATTTCGCGTTCGCCAGATTCACACAGGCGTAGACGCGGACGCGGACGTCGACGCCGTTCGGGTGTTCGCTCGAGGCTTTCGAATACTGTTTTGGCAGGGCGTCGCTTTGAATGAAGGTCGTAAATCTTCACGATACCCTGACAATTCTATTGCACATTGGATGCGTGCAAGAGCCGAAAATTTTGAACGAGTGTTCAAATACGAGGAGCAAGGTCTCGGGCGGTAATCGAATAAAACTCTTCGCTCTGACACACTGTTCACAATTACTAATAAGTCTACTACACTCCGTTCGTAAACAGAGTTTGATAGTTGCTTTATTACTGTTATACTGCTGACGTTCACACGATTCTTTACTGTTGCTTCTACTGTTGCTCGAGCGGTTCTGGTTGTTGCTTGTAATGTTGCTCGAGCGGTTCTGATTTCCTCGGCACAAACTCCGCCGGAGGAAACCTACCGAGTCTTTCGCAAGGGTGGAGTCTTAAATCTATGATCTTAACAAAAAAACTCCTATTCGTCTAATTATCTGAGAAGGCGTGTCGATGTTGAGGGTGGTTATGATGCGGGAGAAAGGGAACATTACCAAATATGGAAACGGCGCTAGACAAATTTTCTCCCAGCATCCGGGCCCAATTTATATACACCCTTCGCATTGGCGACAGTCTAGAAACCATCTAGAAACTACCCCGGAGGTCACCCGAGTCGAACCCTCGAACCCTGGGACCCTTGGGTCCGGCTGAAGGGATAACTCGAGCCTCCGCGACAAATAGGAAAACAACAGCTAGATGCTGCGACTCGATGAAAACCAGACGCCGTACCCTCGAACTGGATGACGATACGCGAAAGGTCTTCCTTGGTTTCAAGACGTCAATGCCATGCACTCTGAATTCTCAACAAATACATTCCTCTCGACTCGGGGAAAGATTATCGCCTCGGTTCCCTTCCGGTCGCGTATCAAACACCGCACGGAACGAGACGCGACAAAACGAATCACGCGTTTCAATCCATCGACGTTTTCTCCCGGCACGAAATTCATTTCGCCGCCGTCAATCGCGCCGGCGAATCATTCGTTCCCGTCGTCTCTGAATTCGTTAAATCTCGCTCCGCGATCTGCCTCACCTTCGACTCGATTTCCATCCCGACTTCATCCCCGCGCGTAGTCGCGATAAATTTCAGAGGGGCGGAAGACAAACCGTCGGATTATCGTCGCGGTTCGAAGCGTCGTTAAAGTCGACGGGGCTCGCGCGGCGTTCGACGATCGACGTGCCGCGTACGAGCGTCGGCTCGCGAACGTGGACAAGCGCGTCGCGTCGACCGGGCCGTCGGGTAACCCGTCAACAAAGTCGATAAAGCCGGGGGGAACGACGAGACGACTTTTATCGGCGACGTGGAAATAAGAGGTTCCCTATCCGGGGGGGCGTAACGGGATTTCCATCTACGTGGACGCGTGCGTCGCTCCTTTGAACCGTCACCGACGTCCGGGCGTCCGGCGCGGAATTCGGGGGAAAAGTCGTGCGCGTTGACACGGTGCCAAAGCGAAATTGCTTCGGGGACGACCGTTGAACGTCGCTCTTGCCAAATTCGACCGCAGAACGCCGCGTCTACCGCGCTATAAATCGGCCAATTGAAAGCTCAAACGTTCTTCGCCGGTTCCTTTCTTTTTTTGCCCACCGTTCGAACAGCTTTCGGAAGCTCTGGACGTCCATTGGGCCTCCACCCGCTCGAAACTTTCCGTCGTCTTCGGAGAACGTGATTTCCAGTACCGGGCGAGGTTCGCGTAGTCGTTTCGTCGCCTCGAGTCCCGGGGGACGAGGACGTTCCGCGATTGGTCGACTGTCGATCGCTCCCACGGAGGCCACCTTCGTCGATCGCTCGATCCTCGTCAGTACCAGCTGACGAGATTTTAACCCGATACACAGGGTTCTCTTTATTCTCTCCGATCGTACCGGCTCTCGAGGCGAACCAGCAAAGTTTCGAAGTTATCGTCGGCGCGATGTTCGTCTTCCAACTGAATTGTTCTACGATTTTCTTCGCGCGTCCGCGCCGCTCCGTCATCGTCCGGTCGCTCGCGTAACACGTCATGATCGATCAGATCGTTGGACGCCGGTGTGTTCCACGACGGGTCACGAGTATTCTCCCCCACCCGTTGCACGGCGCAGAATTTTTCTGTCGAAGCTGTCTGACAAATTTTCGAGCTCGCAGGATTACACGTAGCCGCGAATCCGCGGCGAGAAACGCCACGCGGCCGATAAAATCGTTGACGACGTCGCTCGCCCGGAAGTTGCCGGTCCGAGGACCGATCGAATCAGCCAGATGGACGCGAAACGCGTGCAATCAACGCGTCCTGCGCATCCGCGGAAACGCGTAACAGGATCATCGGCAGCGAATTATAGCGATTCAAGTGGCAGCCGATCCTACGCACCCCGTGCATCGCCGCGTCCGCAACCCCTCGCGAATTTTAACCCCCTTTTCCTGCCGGCTCGTCCTAATCCGGTTAAGTCGGCGCGTCGGCCGCGTCGACGTTAACGAAGCAATAATACGACGATTATGGAAATCAGCGTGGCCTTTCGGGCCGCGCGTAATCATCTCGCGTCGCGCGTTCGCCGCGGAAAATACGAAACCCTCGACGAACGTTTTACGATCCTCGTATCCGTTCCGCGGACCGTCCGTTTAATTCACGAAAACGTCGGGCACCAGGTCGAAGCGGGGCTCGCGGTATTCTTCGAGGATGAGTACGAACGTTCGACAGGGGGATCGCGTAGAATCGACGGGATTCGATTGTCGCTTGATCGGGCAGCAACGAAGCGATATCGCTCCGTCATTGTCCCCGTTGTCGGCTAAGTCCCGAGAAGTTCCCCGGGGAGGTCTGCTGCTATTAACTCGATTTCGCCTTTGCGGGCTACATGCGACATGCAGATGCGCCGCGCGATGCACTCTGCCGTCGCTGCGTCGCGGCGCGTCGCGTCGCGTCGCGTCGCCCGAACCTGCTCGCGGCTCGTGCGAAAACGTTTCCCCTTTGTAACGCGCCCGAGGACTCGCTGCTTTCGATTGTCTTAAACGGGCGAGTCGACTCGGGAGATCGCGGCGCGTCGCTTCGTCGAGGAGATTCATGGAAATTTATCGAAATTTATTACAATTTATTGCGATTTATTGCGATTTATTGCAATTAGGCGCCGCGTCCCGGTATTCAGCGACGTCTCTGAAGGGGCCTATTCTCGTATCCTATATTTCCTTTTAACAAGTTTTTCATTCTCTCGATAAGATACAGCGAAATACCGGATCGCTGCACTTCGAACGTTATTCCGTTCGGTCGGGTTTCGCGAACTTTATACAAAGTACCTACTTACAGCAGTCTGAAACTTGTCGACGGCGTACGATTTTCCTTGTGTCCCCTCGTAACGCGGGGATCACTCGAACGATCTCGTAACAATTTTTACAACCTCGTCGATACGGACCGATCGGAGATTAGATCGCGACCCCAGCTTCGAAAATCCCTTTCCTCGGGCTTCGTTCGTTTTCCTTTTTTTTTTTCCTCCACGGCGGACGTACGACGCCGCACTGGATACTCCTAGAGGAGCGCGGGGGCATTCAGCCGGGAGCGTCGTCGGTGGCTTTGATCTTCGCCAACATTTTCAAGATCGTAGCTGAACGTCTAAAATAAGATATATCTTGACGGCACCGTCAACGACGCTTCCCTTTAAGGCAGCTTCCGCGGTGACGGTCTCGTCCACACCGACCCCGTATAAATAGCACCGCTCGCAATTTATAACAGCGCACTGCAGAAACCGGCTATCCTCTTTTTACCCTCCGCGGCGTTCCAGCGGCCCCGCGCGACCCCGGCAATGCGATTAAAAACCGCCCCGTTCGAGCATGAGATCGTGCGCGGAATAAAGTTCGCCGGCCGTCTTTCGTTCGCGAACTTTTTCGCGATCGCGTTCTCGTCCCTCCCCTGCCTGCGTCCCTTTTAAATTCCACCCGCCACCCGCCTCCTTCCGGTAACGTTGCCGTTTGTTACAATTCCGTGTCCAGTTCGTCGGCCCAGCCGTTGCCCGATACTTCCCCGAGGAAGTGTTTCGTAGGGCGAGCGCGACGTACGATTCAACGAGGAGGCCGTCGGCGTCATTTATCTGCGCACATTTAATCTTGGAAATATCGTTACGGAAATTGGTATCGGGCTTGTCGGACCCAATAATTGGATGAATACCTACTTCCGGCACCGGGCTGCGAGTATCGACAACGGCACCCGTCGGATCGCCCGGCTTGCGCCTCGTTTCGTCGTCGCTGTCGTCGCGGCGAAAACAGCCCAACGAACGAACGACACAGACAATGAGCATCCTTTGACGATAGACACGACGGACGCGACATTTTCATTCCGCGTTCCGCGCGAATGGAGCGGACCGTTAATCGATCTTTATACCTGTGTGCACAATCACCGTGTCGCGCCCCCTCTCCCCCAACCCCTACGAAGCGTTGCTTTAACAAACGGCTCCGATCTACGAGCGCGAAGGGCGAGAGCGAAGTGTATTGAAACGGGCCTAAGCGATGCTCGTTAGGAACGGCCAGTATTTCGCGACGGGTCCCATAATTAGTGAACGGAGTTATAAATAGCTGGCAATTCAGCCTCGAGTATCGATACAGTCGGTTCGCTCTTGTCGCTTTGGATGCGCCGATGAATCGTCGACGGAGGCGTTGGAATTGTAATTGACAAGACCGTCGACGTTCGGTGGTATCGTTAGGATAGGGCGATGGAACTTGTTTCTTTATTTCAACGCGAGAGTCTCGTGAATTCGGTTCGCGGACGTGTACGCACGAATGTTTACCAAAGCTTGTGCGTAAAGCAACGTGGACGGTTCGAACGGTTCGTGAGCCATGCGCTATTTCAGGGCGAGCTTATTGCACTTTTCACTTACGACGCGTTTCACTGCCGATATCCAGCGAGTTTTCTGCACTCGGCGGAATGTAATATTTAGCTTGAAAGTTATCGCGGTCATTTATAGCGTGCCGTTACGTCCACCGAGCAAGGGAGACGTTTATTGGGCGGTGAACTGTTACGGTTTCGTGGCGGAGTCGGCAAAGAAACGCAACGAGTAAAGCCGTCCACGGGGATGGAACGCGGGGGAAGGGTGAGCTGGAAAGACCGAAGGGCCGCCTAAATTTAACTCATTGTCGTTGACAATCGAAGGCCGCTTAAATCCGATCGACATAGAATTAAGCGCGACGCGCCCCAGAAACGTTGCCCCGACGTTCGCCAACGTTCGCCAACGTTCGCCAACGTTGCTTCTCGTCGCCACCGATTCTCGCAAATTTTTCCAACTGCCTCACGGGGTCAAAGTTGCGATCGTTAAGGCAAGTCGACCGGCAGCCGCTGAACTTTTCCCGACGCTCGTCCCGTTTCGTCACGTTCTTCGTTATTGTTCGACGACGATTCTCAGCTGGCGACGTTCAGCTTGGCGAAACAGAGACGCAGCTTTCTGACGAGTCATTCGCCGGATACGTATCGCGAAATTCTGGCCCGGTCGGCCCGGTCTCGGGGCAGCAAACTGAATGTATCGCGTCGAGGAGATTACGTTCATTCATGATTTTCGCGACGAATCGATGGAACGTGCGCTCCGCGCGGACGCCAGGTATCAAGCGTAGGGATGAAACGAGAGCGCCAGCGCAATCGCGCTTCTATGCGGACCTCGGACAGAGCGTCCCAGAAATCTCCGCGAAATTAGCCTACTTTTGGCGAGACACCGTTCTTCTTCGTCAAATACACGATAGGCCTTTCCTCGCGCGTCGAGAATTATCTGGTGAAAATTTCGGTCACTTCGTTTTATTCATTTCTCGTTCTTCTCAACTTTGTTGCTAGCAGTTTTGTATCGGGCTGCGTTTGGATATTCCGTATGGCACCGATCAGGTGCGACTGGTAGGAAGGGAAGAGAAATTGAATGAAACATTCACTTTCCGTTTCGTCTAATGCCATTCAATGGGCGTTTCGCGACGAAATAATTCGAATCGTAGGAATTCACGATATTAATCGAATGTGAACGAAACTCAGGAATAAATTGTCCTGCGTATTTCATTATTATTTATTTATTTAGTAATACAATTAACGGGCGATGCCCTATTCGACGAACTTATAATGATAGAAGTTGTACGGTTACGCGCTATTAATTTCTACCTTGTCTACCTCATACAATCCGAGGACTTGTTGAAGATTCCTTTTCACGGTGGCTAGTGATACATTAAAGAGGTCAACTTCCATACGTAAGGGTATCGCAAAGGTTCGGCCAGGCGATTTACCGGGTCGGCTAAACCGTATTTCCGATTTTCACGTTGAAACGCGAAAGGTTCCTCTCCTTCGTGAATGTCCAAACGGTGCACAGAAATATACAGATTCTTATAACGTTGTAGATCGTACGGTCAATGTCATTATTACTCAATTCAAACGAAAATCATCGTGCATATCAAGAGAACGCAGCGTCGCTTTCACGTCGGTCGTCGTCCGCCAAGTTTCAGGCGCAACGCGTATTCCAGCGACAGCCACCGAGGGGAGAATCGTGGCGCAAGTCAGCCGCAGTAGTATGAGTCGACTTATCGCGCGGCGCGGCGCATCGTGGTTAGAAGCGGTACACGTGTGCGGTATCGCGATTCTCGCCGGTGGAGCCATCTGTTCGCGTGAACCGAGAACCGACCGAAATATCTAGCCCTCGATGCGTTCGGTAAACTAATCGCCGTCCGCGATTCTGTATTATCCTCGCGGAGGAGCGTGACCACCGTCGACCTTCGCCCTTCCCAACCCTCCCCTTTCCATGCTGGCTTTCCCTTTCGCGATCGTCGAAGGGAGAAGAGTCGCGGATCCCACGGAAATCGTCGTAGCAACGCGAATTTTTCGACGGGGTAAAGACGCGAGCGGAGAAATGCTCTCGCGGTTACGCTCGCGTTCGTTTCGTCGGATCGACGAGTCGACGGTCGAGCGCCGACGTCCCATGTTTTCCGGCAAACGTCGAACCGGGCATCAAAGCGGATCGATACGCGGTTATTTATTTACGAGTTTTCGAGGATGCTTGTGAACGACGTTGGGCATTTTTTTTTTCAATTTCATCCAGCCGCGTCCATCGACCACGGTGGCTGTTTTTACTCGCCCCGGGCGTACGACGCCATCAAATCGGCTAACGTTCGACGAAAAATGCTGCTCCCCGAGTTAGCAAATAAGAAAACCAAAATCGATACATCGTTCCTCGCATATTTAATTATTTCAGAAAACAAAAATTTTTGTCTTTCGCGAAACTTTGAAAATTGACTTTTGACTGGTTTTTCGGGCCAAATACCCCACTGTGCGACGGCGGCAAGTACACCGGGACATTTGTTGCCACGGAACGTGATACGCGTTTTATTTTTTTTTTTTAAAGCGGAATTTTTGAACGTAAACGTGGAACGCGACGAGCGGTCGTTGGTGCGCGACGCGAAGGTTTCCCGGTTTCCATGGCCGTCCGGAAAGCGTTGCTCGACGTTGCGGAAACGCATCGGCAAGTCTGTGCCACGTTTCCACCCCTCGAAGGTATCGTCGACGACGTCGAACAGAAAGAGAAGACGAACGGAACGCGTCCTCGCGGATACGCGAAGGTTTAGTCGCTTTGCAAGGCTGTCACGGGGTTCTCGCGACCCAGGACGGGTTCGATGACGGCTCGGGTCGAAAGTTGAGCGGCGATCCTGCGCGATTGATCGTTTTCGATAAGGGTCGCGCGTGTCACGCGGAAGCCCGATTCCCGTCCCGGCGGAATCGTCGTTTCGCTCGCCTTTAATTGGCCCCGGCACACGTGCTTTCCTTTCGTAAAATTAGACCGGAATAGCGAGTGGCAATTGACATGCCGAGGAGAGGCCAATTACCGCCGGACAAAGACGTAAAGGCCTTTAAAAGGAACATGGACAATTTGTGCCGGAAACGGGTCGACCTTTCCGTTAAACCGTGCGTTTCTTCGTTGCACACCTGGGACCTCGAGAGATCGTGCCACCGTATCGAGCACCGTTCGACCACCGCGACGACAGACCGTTCGCAAAAGACTATCTACGAAAATCTGTCGCGTTCCCTGCTGCTCTCGAGACGACCAACAATTCCACGACCCTTCGGACAGTCCTTCCCAGTCAAGTATCTGTAAGACAATTGCATAAAAAACGACGAACGTGTAAAGCTACTGTTATTATTACTTATTTATTATCTCCAAAAACTATACAAATCAATACTGTAGCGTAGAAAGATGTAGAAGCGTGTAAAAGATGTATCAGATCTATTTACACGGTCTCGACAAGAATTACTCCGTTTGTATTCTGTTGTTTGATGCATCTGATGCATCGTGTACGCCAAAAAGGACGCCTTGTCGGGGTTTTTCCAGGCGCCATGGCTTCAAGGGCCTCGCTCACGTATTTCCCTTCAGTCTACGGGTCCTATGGGTACGTGCGCTAACGGGCCCCGCGCTGACGTAACCCAGATGCCCAGCTACGGCGCTCGCAGTCGAAATCTCTTACATATCCTTACCACTTTCAAACTCAAGCACCGATTAATCGACAAGTCGTTCGCGATTAACGACTCGCGCCTCGACTTCGACCGTTGCGTATTCCAGTGAAAGACGCCACCCTCGCCTATTATCGTCGACGGATACCTAAACGAATTCCTCCCCGGATCGTCTCGTCGCGCGGAAAGATTTTCCACGAGCCGCCGTCGCGAGCGGAACCGCGCTGCGCCGGAGTCTGCTCGCGAACCGCCGCGAGTAACCCCGATTCGCTAGGGAAAGAAGGTCGCCGCGTAAAGTTCGCAAACTTCTCATCTCGGACGTTTATACCGGCTAAGAAAGGACGGGACAGAAATAGCCGCGTCTTTTAAGGTCGCGACGAACGACCTCACCAGCTGAAATTCCCCCGGCCGGAAGTTTCTAAGCGGCGAAAGACCGACTGGATCATCGATCTTCCGCAAGAGGGAGACAACGCGAGAGGAAGAAGAGCACGTCGGACATTATCGTTCGGGCGGAACGTTCGAGAGACCCAAGCACGTAATTCCAGAAACGAGCGAGAGAACGTCCACACGCTGGTTGACGGTCTCATATAGGACGATCGTAATTCATTCGAATCGGTTTTTCAGTCGGCAGCGCTGTCTCGCTGGGGATATTAGGCCCGCGATCAGCGGAAATACGGATGGCTGGCTTGAAGACAATTTCGACGGACATGTTCGCTGTCCAGGATTCGAGGATTGCTCGGCGTTGGTGTGGTTTAACAACATTTAAAGAATGTCGCTGGCTCGATTATTCCGCGTTTAAGGCGAGCTCCTTCTTTCTCGCGATCGCCGCTTTGTTCAGAGCGGCACCCAGTTCGACGAGGCGGACACCGGCGGCGTAATTGATACGAGGCTCGACGACGCCGCGCGAGCGAGATCGTTGTAGCATGCGTAGATCTTTGCCCCCGACGCGTTTGAAGAATTTAGGGCCGGCGAGGCTGCCGGCGGCTTTGAAATATTCAGGCGGAAGACACCGAACCGGGCAGATTGATGCCGAACGGGCGAATCGTCTCTCCCGTCTTCTGTGTCAAAGGCTACCTAAATATAGTTTGTAATTCGAAATCGTTCGACGCTCGGAGCAGCGTGCAGCTTCGACGTTCGACGGGGCCGCGGCTGTGTGAAATTTATATTTATCCGTTGTATCGTTGCACGCCCCGTTCGTTTCTGCCGCTTCCCTTCGATCTTATGGAGCGGCGCAACGAATCGAAACGCGCTTGCGTGCGCGACAAACGCGTACGCGTAGCAATTCCGTGTCTCGTTGGGACGGGCGTTGTATTAGGAAACGTATTGCAAATTCGCCGTATCGGCGAGGGCTTCCGGGATCATTAATTATTCGATTCGCCGTCGCGAAGAGCATCGCTGTAGTTCGCTTCAATTCGAAAGGGGAACTGTATTTCTTGGGACAGTCGAACCCCACGTCGACGCTCACCCGCGGGGTAACTCCTTTTCCGTTTTTCACGGACGCTGTACATTAATCGAGCGTAAGGCACATTGTATTAAAGGAAATCGCTAAATTCGCCTACGGTTATAGGAATATCTATTTCTATGCTAATTCAACGGTACGGGTGTGTAAGATTCAAAACCAGGGGGGGGGGAGGGGATGGAATGAAGGTGTAAAAGAAATGCTGTATTTCTGTGAAACGGTGCAGGCTTAAAAATGCAACATGTTTGCTCGAAGGTCTGTGCAAGACTAGCGCATGGCCCAGCAGGTCCTTGCGTTGTCACAGTCTGAATTCCGTAGGGCCTGATCTAATTTATGGGGGGCCTGGCGTCACGTTGTCCGGACCCAACGTCGTCGCGCTCGCCTTAGGGTGCCTATCCGCAAGCGGCTACGCCTCATTCGTGGAGCGGTGTCAGATTTTCTAACAGGTGCAATCAGTCCGCCCTAGTCGATCGTTTCCCAGAGAGTGCCTCGACGTTGCCATTCTTGCCCGTCAAGAAGGCCCCGCGACGCACCGCCTTCGAGGGTCTGGTTTACGACCACCCAATGTTTGTTAGATTTTTCAATAAAAATCAATACGAAAATTAACGTTTCGTTCTCGTGTGAGAGGGGACGCCTTATACCGTTCCTTTCATCCTGTTTATAAGGTTCGAACTGTTGTTTATATGAGAGCCGATAGGGCCCCGCACGCACGCGAGATTGGTCGTCTATGCTTCAGGTCAGTCCGTTAATTTGGACGCGGTCAGTTCCTTCGAACCATTGATGCAGTAAGGAAGTCACTCTTATTCCGTGGCCAATAAAATATATTATAAAATCACAAGCTGAGGAGAGTTATCGAATAAACCCATTTCCAACAATGTTTACGGGCCCCGCTCGCCTATCTGCCTCGCGGCGACATTTTCCAGATGAATGCGCGAGGCGCTCCAAAGCCTCTGGTTTCCTTACACGAGGCTTCTATCAATGTTCGTCAATTTTTGCCAATATTCTCGCCGGCGAAACGAGAGCTAATAAACCCCCGACACCCTTCGAGGTTCGCCGCGTTCCGCGAAACGGAACGCGCACCTTGGGGGTGGCGTCCAAATCAATCAGTGGAATCGGTCTTTTATCAGCGGACGAACCGACCGCGCGGTTGTCGAGGGTTCTCGACAGATGGCGGCTCGCAGCGGCGCAAGATGCATCGGGTGCACGTGCATCCGCGTTCCACCCTCGTTCGTCCTGTACCACCCCTTCGTCGGCCGATCCGCCAGCGAATCCCACCAACGACGTCCCACCAGTGACGTCAAGACGCATTGCGACATATCCCTCTGCACCGCTTTCAGGCTCCGGCCTGCGCTCGGCTCGCGTTCGCTTTGCTCGCCTCGTGTCTGTTCCCGATAAACAATCGACGAGCACTTCTTTTCCCCCTCGTCGTCTACGAGTGTTTGAGTGCCCCGTCGACGAGCACCGACTCCGCGGATGCGGTCGAATCGATGGATCCCCTTTTTTCCACCCCCTTGCGCATTTCGCATTCCGCGGAACCGTCGCTCGTACGAACGAGGATCCGACGTCGCTCACGTTTCTGCGATATTCTCCGTGCTGCCTGGGGGATTCGTTTGGATGGAAACGGCGGCGAACAGTGTCGCGGGGTATTTCGGGGTTGTTTTATCAGAGAGAGAGGGGGGGGGTGGGGTTCAATTCGTCGTGAAACGGCTGCGTTTCTAAACCGTGTCAGAGAAGCGTCAAGTGGGGGGGCGGCGGACGTAGAATTTCGAAGCGCTCGCTGGGCGAGAGTGTATTCTTACTTTATTCATTGTAGTAGCGAGCGCGGGGTCAGTCGCGACAAAGGGGAAGAAGCGAGAGACGGGATTCGTCGAGGAAAGTAGGTAACGCGACGGCAGGAGTTGCTTCCCGAACGAGAGCTTAACAACGAACGAGTTTTCTGCTCCGGCTGCTTTCCACTTTCCGGCACCACGGTTGCGTACGTACCGTGGTTTCATTGAATGTATTCTCGTTTCGCGACGCTCCCCTCCACCCCTCTCTGCGGGGTCGCACCGGGGCGACCTAGGTGCGCGTGCACCCAGGTGCACCCGCGTCCTACGTAAAAGTTTCGAAGATCCCGTTCCGACCGATTCGGCGAATCTCGCGGTCTCGAATCCGCGGAAACTTTTACGACGACGCGGCGTTAATGGCGTTTTACGACGAGCAACGTTTACGCCCTCGCCGCTGTGCCCAAAGAGTTAAATATAGCGGCGGCGTAACGGTGTCTCAGAACCGAAGATGCCCGAAACGAGCGTAACGACGTTCGACGGATAAATACTTTCGTTCGAACGCGGCGACCCGTCGTCGCCGTTGCGATCGCGGGCGGGCGAGCGTTTTTATCCGCAAGAGCTCGTCTTAATTAAATGTCCGGGGAGGGGGACAAAGCGAAGCTTCGTTCGAGGATGAATTTAATCAAAGCGCAATCGGGGACGAACCGTTCGCGCACCCCCCGCGATCCGGGTGTGGGGGACACCGTGAAACGAATTTCCCTCTGTAAAGCTAATTGTGAAACGTCCGACGAAGCTGACGGGGAATTACACGAGCGGACGGCGGGACGCGTTAACCTTTTCGACAGGTGTATCGACTTGTTAATAAAGTTCGCGCGAGGAGGGTCCGAGCGCAAAGACGATCGTTGCAACAGGCACCTCCTCGGGACGGCATATCTGTCGTCGCTTCAAAGATCCCAGCGCGTTCGATGGAAATATAATTAAACGTTCGCTCGCAAATGTTTATCTTTACGTTACACGAAAATGAACAGTTCGCGATCAAACTGAGTAGGTATTAATCAATTCATGAAAAGCACGAACAGACAATGAACGTAACGCGATCGAGTTCAACTACTCGCCTGTGTTCGTCTACTCGCAAATCAGCGCGCAGAGGAAAACAGCGTCTCTCCAATTTCGTCGAAATCGAATAGAAAACGCGCGACGCCTCTCGAATCTATCCGACGCGTGCATCGTACCTCGATATCCTCGAGTCGTCGTTCTCCACCAGCCCCCGGTCCAGTATCGACGGCAGTATCGTTCGTCGAGTTAAAAACGAGCGTCAACCCCCCTTTCTTTCACGCCACGAGCCGTTCCACGCGGTCAATGACAACGTGCTGTCGATCAGAATGGAACAATCGACGACGCGGTACGTCCACGCCGGAAGCAATCATTCGGGGTCAACGGAGGCCTTGCGGAATCGCTCGAGCGAACCGTCGAAACGAAACGCCACCGCGGAACCGGGGTGCTTCCCCGAACGGTTTTCAAGCGAACGAAAAGTTTCGAGGGCAGCCGTGCCGGTTTTCGCAGTGCGGCCCCGTCGGCCTGATCGATCCCCGCGACGGCTCTCCGCATTCCGTTAACGTCATTGCGCGCACCAGGCGAAATTTCGGTCCCCGACTGCGAGGGTACGCCCGCACCGGACCGAGCCGACGGTTCACCTCCCGTCGAAGGCGGTCGGCGATCGAGTGCCATTCGGATCGACCGGCGCGCGATCGGGCGACGCGTCTCCGCGTCAGGTTAAGGGAATCGCCTTGGAATTCGGCACGCGTGGAATGCGCAGAATGGAAGGTACGCCGGACTCGGTTTCCACGCTCGCGTGTCCCCGCAAGCTGGCTTAATTACAGGCCCCCGCCGTTAACGATTATACAGTATCGAGACGGTCGTACGACAGGTCGTCGGGAATGCGGCGATTAATTGGCAATTATTGGCACGGGCTGACGCCGACGGAACCTCGGTGCTCGTCCGCTTCGGAGTAACTCCGACCCGACGCGCGTACGTCCTCCTCGGACGCGAATAATTTTTTCGAACGCGAGAAAGCAAACGTCGCGACGGAATTTACACGAATTCCTTAAAAGATTCGTGGGATATGGTGATAGGGAATGGAATAACCTCCCATTCAATACTGGACACAAGCTTTATTGTACTCGAATCTTTAACCAAGAACTCTTCTTGAACTCTGCTCGCACACTGACTCTCGCACGCATCATTCGCCCCATATATTCTCTCACTCGCAGCTTCTCTCTCGTTCTACCCGTCATTCGTTCTCACTCATTCGGACATACACCGACACACGCATCCTTGCCACGTGTCGCAGGTCGACAACGGGTCACCATGCGCTCGAAGCTTCCCGTGCATTCCTAGAAAGCATTCGCTCTTTCCTAGAGATAAACATTCGTTCGACGTCTCCGCTAACACTTCTCATCCGCACCTCACGCTACATCCGATGTAGCTACACGCTACACAGATTCATAAATCGCTAATAAGCAACGATGTTTTATAGAATGCTTGAGAAAGAAACGCGTGCCGTCGAATCTGCTAACGTTCGACGAGAAACGCTGCTCCCCGAGTTCGCAAATAAGAAAAGCAAAATCGACGCGTCGTTCCTCGCATATTTAACTATCTCGGACGACAAAAATTCTTGCCTTTCGCGAAACTTTGAAAATTGACTTTTGCCCCGGTTTTTCGGGCGAAATACCCCACTGTGCGTCGACCGGATGATCCTCGACCGGGTTTTCGTAGGGAAGAGAGAGAGAGACAGGAAAGAGAAGACCGAAGTTCGTCGTAATTTCATTTGTTTCCGTATTTATGTATTTCGCTTAAATTATTTTGTGCAACCCCATCTGTGCGGTTCTCTGCTCGCGAATTGACTGTTTATCAAAAGCACGATGACCGTTGCGCTCTACGGCAAATTAATGCCGTGAGGGCTAGTTATATCAGGCGGCGTAAGGCGATGAGAATCGGTTTCGCTTGATAAATAGTCGTATATTTACATGTTAATGTACAAAATGATAATTAACTACGACTACTCAAGGATGATGGAAAGATTGCCCCGCAGGGTGGTGTAAAAACCTTGGAGCTGTTGCACAGATGCCGAAGGTGTCGTTGATACTTTAAGTTGACGTAGTGAGTCTTAAGAGGATGATATCGTAAGGCGATGTTAATGTAATGTAGGATCGGGCGTCTCCATCAAAGAACAACGTTAAAAGGACCAAACGATATAAGGAATATGGGGAAGGGGCCGTGGCGTAAATGGACTGATCACTGCCTAGTAATACGACGATCTCGGGTTCGATTCCCGAAGCCTGCCCTTTTTACTCGGTTCCTACAGTAACTATCGATGATGCGATCGGACTTGACAATCTGGTCGTATTCCCGAGTCTACTTAGGTTCGCTTTTAACGAAGACTCGCAAATCCTGGGGATGGGCGTGTGTTGGCTGTTGGTAATATGCTTGAATGGTTAGTTCAGAGCCTGTAATTAAAAGGTGACGAAAAGGATATTCCAAAATCTGGTAGAAGTGGGAAATTAACGCCCCTAACTACCGGTCGCTCTCAGGTAGCGACAGGAGTCCACACGTGCAGCTAACGGTTCGCAGATTGTACAGCCATAAAACATTGTCAGTTTCAACGAAACCTACTAATTCAAAAAAAGGCGATGCACGAACTTATAGATATATAGCTCGCAGCTGTGGAATGTAGCAATTATAACCGACACGTGAATAATTATATTTTAAGGAGCTCGATGGCTTTACGAGTCTACCGTTTGGCCCCGAACACCATCAATGTATAATATGATAATAGCAATGGCATTTTATCCCTTATGGGATAATATGGGTTCATTTCTTACGGGAAGAATTCGTTCGGTGCACGCCCTTTTTGGTGTAGGTCCAAGGATCTGGAACGATCCTTCGAGCTGGCTATTTCGAGGCGTTTTCTTTTTCGTACTTGGCTGTTTCCCTTATCCCGTGCGGGACGTTAAATATTCTGCTCTCATTTCCGGCGATGTCTGGGATTGTTCTTCGGCGTTGTGTACTTAACAAGGAGGCTCGAGATGCGATAAGGACGGTCGTTTTTAATTTAACCCACAGGCGGAATCGTCTGCGTTACGTTTGAGCGAGCTTAGTCGTGGCGTCGAATCGGTTGAGACTAGATGCTGTTTATAATTGTTTATTCAAAGTTAGCCTATTGTTACAACAGTTTCGCAGATCTTACTATACTTTTAATTTACGTCGCAGTATTGCGGCTCCTGCTAACTACTCGTCTTAATTTTTCTACTGAACTGCTTGGGTGTCGCGGGTCCCCTTTTTATATTGGGAAAAGTGCCGGAAAATCGCGAGTTCGAGATTACCTGAGGAAGGAATTCCGAGTTCAGGGGTCACGTACTTATTTCCTGCAACACTGTGTGGGCCAGCATCCGGTTAGAATTTAGACAGCAGCGGTTTGACCTTTGACTCTGTTTAGAATTTAGAAGGGTGATAAGGCGATGCGCGAGAAATATAATAGCCGAGTTGTTGGACAATCGCGAGCATACCACGTTTTTCGATAACTAATTATTTTATGCAGCGACACGACGAACGGATGCGTGCGTTACGCACGCAAAAGAAATATCGAGAAACAACGAATTTAGTCGAGCGTGTATTTTCTAACGCTCGAACCATCGCGCCATTCCCTTTAACTATCGATATTTCTCGCGATTTTGTAACACTGCTCTTTGGCAAGTCGATGGAAATTCTAGTCGAAGCTATCACCGTTGATTCTCCTTTCCTTTACAACGCCAATTAAAAGAAAATAAGAGAATTTTTCGCTAAATTCTCGCGGCTGTACTACGAATTTTACGTCCACCTGGAGTACCTTCCCTTTACAATCCTCGTCGTAACTCTTCGTAACAGCCTCGCCATTTCCTTTCCATTTGCATGCAGCTGTCCCCGGTCACGGCATCGGGGAACCTTCAAGTAAGACTGGTTTCGCGTCGCAGACCTGCGTCCGATCGTCGAGGAGAGCTCAATCGGCGATTAAAGGGACGCTGCCGAGTTACGTGGAATTCGTGACGCTTAACGGGGCACAGGACCGCGCGTCCGACCCATTCACGGCCGTCCCTTATGTAATGGACGCAGAGAAAATTTAACTCCCAAATTCGGTTTTCGATATGTTTTTATTATCACTTAGACGTAGACTATGTCGGTTGAATATTTCGTATGATGTGAGCTGAACAGTCAGGGAACCTTAGGTTTTTAAAGGGTGTTGGAAAGGATGTAGTAGGGATGGCGAGGGCGAAGTCCAAAGGACTCTGGATGGTTAGGGATTGTAGACAGTATGACTAGGTGTTTTGGAAACGGTGACTCGATAAGGTTCCATGACGAGTATCTGTGATGACCGGAACTTAATAATATTTGTATACATGAATCCTTAGGTGACTAGTAGATAACAAGAGTAGTACAGAGACATGTCACAATACTAATATAGATATTTGGGGGTGAATACATTACACTTATGAATCGCGAAACCTTGAAACCCGACGGAATCGTAACGGTTTATCAATGGCGGTCGCGGCAGCGCTTCGTCCCCATCCTATTCGCCACGGGAAAAACTGTGCAGTCTCTGGCGTCTCGCCCGTTTCGTCTCGACGTTCCCAGGCGAAGCGTCACCTTCGTTTCCAAAATATACCGGCTCCCACACCGCCCACGCTCTATCGCTAATTCGAATATCTCAGGGGCGTATCGCCGCGACGTCGACAGCCCCTCGAAAGAGCAGAGCCACGAGACTCGCCGCGACCCCGCAATACCGCGTTGCGTTCGTCGTGACAAGCTGCTATTCCTGCCGGCCGTCTGGAAATAGAACCGAGCGATTCCGAACGCTTATAAGCTCTCCATTAACCTGGAGCGACGCCCTTTCAGGAAATTGGAAACGTTTCGTTTCAGCGCGGGGTTCGCGTTCGTCGCAGAGGAAGCACAAAGGGCGAATCGGGGCGAACGATATTCGCGGAGATTGCCTCTATCGAAGGGTTAACTCTGGGGCGGATTTTTAATTATCCCTGGCCGGGGTGGCACGCTTTGTTCGCGCGGATCGCTCCGCACGCTGATTCGTTCAATTCGAAGAAAGCACCAAGCGAGATCGAGCTTATCCACGATCACGGTCGTGTCGTGTCGGTCGTGTCGTGTCGTGTCGTGTCGCGTCGTGTCGTGTCGCGTCGCGTCGTGTCGTCGGGACGTTAAGGCTCGCGGCAGGTGAAATTTATGGGCCGCGCGTCGCGAGCCCCGCCAGATACCTGCGCCGCTGAACTTGTGTATTCCCAGGGGCGGGTGATTAGCCGGGGCCCCATTAAGATCCGTATCTGTCCGTTGAAATCTCAGCCTTTCCGCGGCGTGCGCCGTTTACGCCGCTGCATTGTAATCTTCGAGGGACCCCCGGGGAATATCGCGACGAGGACGCGACGAGACATCAGCGAACGATCGCCGTCTCGAGACGATCGAACGAATCGATCGATTCGTCTCGACCGCGCTGTCCGGATCTGCGGAATCGATTCGCCGATCGTTACTCGCCGGCCGTTTCGTCGCTCGCTGGGGCGAGCGATACGTCGACCGCGGTGGTCGACTTGTTGAGAAGCACGCGATCGACGGGCACAAATATTTGCCCGTTCGTCGAGCGAACCTGCAATCGCGTACGTACGCGCAGCCTCGTTTGGAAATAATGTTACATTGAATTGCGTTACCACCCTCGCTCGTTAACGCAAAACGACCGCTCGTCTGTGATCGGCGTGTCCACGCCGTCGCGTTTGCGTCGCGTTCAATCAAGCGTCGCGCAGTGGGGTATTTATATAATGTAGTAGGTCATTGAAATCGTCTTAACGTCGGCTGCAATGTTATGAAATTAAATATGAATTTTAACATTATTTTATCACGTTATAACTTCATTTTTTGTAAAAAAAAATTGTTTTCGAAATTGCGTATATTGAAGTTTGTAGATGTCTGAATACCATTTACCTTTTATTTAAAACATTTTTTTTTTGGCTGTTCGAACCCCTTGAAAAATAGGTTCAATAGTAGATATGGTCAATTTGGTGCGTACTCTCAGGCGACCCTATTTCGACTAAATGCAGCGCAACATTAACGTCTTAAATGCCAGTACAGTAATTTTTACTTTTTGGGAGTTGTTTTATGACAAGTTGAGGAGAACCCAATCGTAAAAAAGTTTGTCTGGTAACGAAGGCCGTCGATGCGATCGGTTCTTGCGACCAAACAGTTACCCTATACGTATAACATGAATTAACTATAAAACGTGAAACCGGACGAAAGCGGAACCAATTTTTGTTGCGTTGTTATCGCAAACCTTTATCGAATGCAATGACACCAGAACGACCTTTGACACCTTTGACGCGTCGTCCGTGAGATGTAACGAGGAACGATGTTCAAGTCGTATTTCAGCGATTGGAACGTTCAATTCGTTCGAAAAATCGTTCAATCGGTCACTCTAGCCAGTCTTGATCGTGGCCCACCTTGTGCAGCGCGATCGCTCGAGCCGCGGCACGCGATATTTTCGAGAGCTTGCCGCTGTTTCCCCTCCTTTTCACGCATACTTGTAGCCGAATGGTCGAGGAGGACTTTGGACGTCCGTCGCGGTCGTCGTTCTGTCCAGTGTCGAACGATTTCTTCGTTTAGATCGTGCTTCGTTTCGTTCGACGACTCGCGTCTCGATTCGCGTCTCGATTCTCGTTTCGTCGTCGCGTCGAACAGTGCCGGCGGCTGTGATTTAAAGAACGGGGCAAGGACAGGCTAGAAAGTTCGAATCGGCTCGGTGTCTACCAGGTGTGACACTCGCAATATCCACGTGGAGGAGACTCTTGACAGCAGACTAGAAAAGTGCGGTGCCGTTAGACCGTCGAGAATCGAATTGCCAAAAAGTGAGTGACTCTTCAGTTAACGATAAGTATCGTCTCGAACGTTGCACGCGACGCTGTATCCCCGACGAGTCGCGAGAAGCTTGACCGTCGAAAATGATTCGATAGATCGCTTCGCTTGCGCCAATACGCATCCTTCGAGCGTTCCACTCGACGAGCGATAACGAGACGCGGCGTAAATATGGAGCTCTCGTTCCCCCAGGAAATTGTCCGAGAGTATTCAACGGCGTTGCCGGTTGTTTCGCCGGTGAAGTGTCCTCGCGGCGACACGGCTCTCGCGAAGTCGACCTGGTCGTTTTTCTAGCGCCGCTGGCTTGCAGTGAAAGTTACGTTGATTTAGCGATGCGTGCGCCGAATGATTAATCACGATGCACGCTGGCGTGAGAGGGGCTTTCATCGGTATGGGGATGTTATCGCGACGTCGGCACAGATCTTTCGAGCGGAAGACGAGGTAACGACCAGCTTTCGCTTCCGCAAGGCGCTTTCTGTTCACACCCTAATGATATCACACAGCGGTGCTTTGTGCGGATTTCAATGGAGATTGTGTGAACTTTCGTTCGATTAACACGCCCTCTGACGTCGCGCAAGCAGAACCCTGTTCCATGGTGATTACACCTTTCCGTGTTAATTGACGGTGGTACGGGGGGGAGCTGTTAAGGCGCAGCCAGATTATTTGGGAAAGTATTGTTATTATGTTTATTCGCTGAGCGACGTGTCTGCGATTTTGAAGGAACTGTGTCGGTGGATATCTTTGGCCGGGGACCGAAATCTCAGGGGCAGGTCTTTTCACAGTGCTTGACCTTTCGAACTATCAATGTACTTTAAGGTTCGCGTAAATATAGAATATTATTGAAGTTGGGACGCGTCGCCGTCGAATCCGCGGCAAGACCATTCTCGGGAAGCTTCTGCCATCTGGCGCAGGCTCTGGGAAACGAATATTGGAAACGCGCGTCCTTTGTCGATCCTGAGGCGAGCTTGAAACAAATGAATCCAACCTTGCTTCGAAACAATTTAAGCAATGCTTGACGCTCACCCTCGAATGCATAGCTTCGCACTTTCAAGCTTTCAACCCTTTCATTTTCCATCTTGCATCCGTACACCCGTTGCGATAGAAGGTAATCTAAAAAAGCCAGCGTATCGGACGTTCGTGCTATTCAAGATCGATCCATTGTCCAAGCACCCATTCGCGATGGAAAATCGTCCCTGTTGTAGCCTCGAGTGTACACGACACATACCCCTCGTCGAGGGGAATAAAATCAGTCAGCGTATGCGACGTAATTGATTGGATAGTTTGCGGTCAATTAAAGCCCCCTGTACACAAGCGGTAGTCGATGGGAGGATTGCTCTTGAAGACGAGCGGAACGTACTTGGATCGAACGCCAGCTGGTCGCGGTGTTTCATTCAGTTTCGCCTGGAATTTGGCAAACGACTTTGGCGATCTGGCAGCTGTCCTAGACAAGCTCGAGTGCATCGTCGCTTTCGCTTAGTTTCGTCCCGATCGTTTCGGGGAATTACCTGCATTTGTCAGGCACCTCAACGTTGCGGAGCTCGTTAACAAAGTCGTTATACAGTCCAGGCTTTCGGCAGCTCCCGACAAATCGACAGGCTATCGACACGGTGATCTATGTTGGATTGTTTCCACGTAAACGTGCCAGCCGCGCTTTGGAAAGGCTTTTCGCGGGTTTATAATTAAGCTGTTCTGTTTGTCAATGCGTCCGCGTCGCGGTGTTTCGACCGTGCCTGTAAATATTGTTTGAAAGACGAGAACCCTCGTAGGAGTGATGTTAACTGCACTTGCAGTTATTCATTGTCTCAAAATACAAGGAAACGAATAAACTACCGGATAAAAAATACCCCGTGGCTGTACCCATATGCATTTGGCAGTAATAACAGTTTCAATTGTTCAATTGTTTATAACAAATGAACTGTACATGGAATCGTGTTCACACCTATTGGAGATGATAGGCTATGACTCTGGCTTCAATTTATGTCCGCTGGTCATTGATGCAGCTCGCCAGGAAGTGGCCGTAATCGCATTTGTTTATAATTTCTTTAAACAATTTCAATTATCTCGGCTTCTGGTGGGCCGATTTCAATCAACGATGTCTCAAAATAAAGGGAAACGAGTAAGCTACACGATAAAAAATACCCTGTGGCTGTACCTATATGCATTTGGCAGTAATAACAGTTTCAATTGTTCAATTGTTTATAACAAATGAACTGTACATGGAATCGTGTTCACACCTATTGGAGATGATAGGCTATGACTCTGGCTTCAATTTATGTCCGCTGGTCATTGATGCAGCTCGCCAGGAAGTGGCCGTAATCGCATTTGTTTATAATTTCTTTAAACAATTTCAATTATCTCGGCTTCTGGTGGGCCGATTTCAATCAACGATGTCTCAAAATAAAGGGAAACGAGTAAGCTACACGATAAAAAATACCCCGTGGCGGTACCTATATGCAGTTGGCAGTAATAACAGTTTCAATTGTTCAATTGTTTATAACAAATGAACTGTACATGGAATCGTGTTCACACCTATTGGAGATGATAGGCTATGACTCTGGCTTCAATTTATGTCCGCTGGTCATTGATGCAGCTCGCCAGGAAGTGGCCGTAATCGCATTTGTTTATAATTTCTTTAAACAATTTCAATTATCTCGGCTTCTGGTGGGCCTTTTTTAATAAACCACCCATCGAATTGAAGCTCTCGGATCATGGAACAATCTGATTCATCATTAGGCCGGCCCTCGTGTATAGCTTCGGTGCAATGCTCAAACAAAACATCAAATTCTTTATACGGAATAAACAGCGCATGTAGCGTTTGTAAATAGTTTATCGACTTGCAGCGGCATCCTTTACCTTCATTTTGACCACTCGATCATTGATCCAGCGCCACCAGAAGCCGAGATAATTGCAGCGATCCATAGCGCGTTTTTGTCGATACTTCACTTGTTAATAACTTTTGAACCACAAATGCCATATTGTTGCATCCATTGAAGGAATCTAGCTACGGCCCGTAGCTATAATGCAACTTTTCTTTTACCCGATCTAATCTAATGATCTTCCCCCGTCTCCAATCTGTTCTCCGATGCTTCCTGGAATTTCAGTGTTTCACGGGTTGAACGCGTTGATTCGTGCGTGCCGGGGATTTTCAGACGACACCCCCCCCCCCCCCCCCGTCGGTTCGAACGGAATCGTGAGCGGAAATTTAATGAATGCCGTTTAAGGAAAAATAGGGGCAACTGAACTGTACACTATTGACCCAGGTCGGGGATCGCCTGCTGGTAATCGCGATATTTCCCCTCTCGTACACGGTCCGAACGAACGTGCCCATACATTTACTCACCCTACGCATGCCACGTACCGCATCGCTGCTCTTTATATTAATCGCCGTTGGAAAATATCGTCCGCAATCTTTTAACGGACGACGCCCTGCAACCCGAGCTAAGCGATTCTTTCCTTTTAAACGATTGCGTAAAAATTGTGGGAAACGATTGAATGGGAAACTTTATTTCACGACGATGCTACTTCATTGAAAGAGTGTTCCACATATATATCTCTACAGCTACTCTCGACAGATAATGTTGAGCGCCCTAATGGCATGTTTGTACCCCAGATGCTGGGTTAAACTGTACACCGGTTGAATGCTTTCGTGCCGCTTAGGAACTCGTCCAATAAGTAGACGTATACGTGTACGCTAAGCTGTGTACAGCTTGTCAACTGTTTCGTGCCACGTTGCTGGCACGTGTGCCAGATGACAAGACGTCGACCAACATTTCGTTTTGTTTGTCGCACAACACAATTCTCCCAATAACCCTATCGTTGACAGAACAATGAATTATAGGTAAACGTACGTAATTATAGGCAGGTCCACGTGTCTGGCGGTTAATTGCAGCGAAACCGAATGAAATTAAAACTCAACGGGAACGCCGACGAAACATTGATCTAAACTGTACGGTATTGTTCGTAACTGAACGTATCCAGGTATCCGCGTACTGGGATATCTCTGGTCAAGTCGAAAGTATCGCGGTACGATTAACGCAGTGTGGCAGAGATACATAATTGCAGCACGGGTCTTGCTCGGTACTATCTTTCGAACTGAATCAGCATCGACGCACAGAACGTGTCGTGCATGTCCGGCAAACTCGAATACTGGGGCACGGGGCGTTAAACGGGTGACTGTGTGGGGTCGGCGACACGCGGTGCACGGATACGGAGCGCCGCGACGCGCTGTGTAGGCGCCGTTCCACAAACCGCCGCCCCCAGGGTAAACTTTCTGTTACGTGCCGACGAGGGCCTATAGCGTGCCACCTGTACCCGACTCGAGTTAGCCGCTTAGCCTTCGATTCGGTGACGTCTATTTTTGCGGTCCAGATATAATTTTTTTTTTTTGAAACTCCTTCGAACGAGAGAAAGAAACAGCGGAGCTCGTTGCCGCCGAGCCATCGAGTTCCTCGCAACGTGGACGCTTGAAATTATCCATCCTGTGAGAGTTGTCGGTTTCGAACATTGTTGCGGTGAGACCGTCATTTCTGAAACGTGTGTCGCAACGATTTTTATTTGCATATGACGGAGGACGAAGTTTGTCGGGGACCGGCATAAGCATTTTCGTTTCGCCACGATAATCATGATGCCGAACGGAAGAATGAACTTGCAACGAGACCGGGCGGTGGAAGGAAAGACGAAACGGCACACTAACTCAAACGAGTACCTCGAGAGCTTTCCTGGCGACCTTGTTCGGGAATCGATGTCGGCCCTGTTAAGAACAGTCGACCTAATTTCGCGGATACGCGAGTAACACGCGATATCAGTGTAAGCGAGAAAAACAAATTCATAATGATACTTGTGTTCCCGACAAAAGACATTTCGTTTGTTTGTTTCCATAAAAAGAGACATTGGTAGATTTATATTTTTGGAATTACGTAGGCTCGGCTGAAAGCCTGTCAGAGCCCGCAGAAGTCCGAGAGGTATAACCCTGGGACAGCGAGTTCTGCTAAATGATGCAGACCGACCCGTAAGAAAACGCAGAAAGCTGCAAATTGAGCCCCAAGGAAACGCAAAACACTTGCAACCAACGCCTCCGGAAAATATAAGTTAGTTGCAAATAATGCCTCGTGAAAACCCAACAAAGATGCAGACAACGCTTGGCGAAAACGCAACATAGCTGCAAATTGAGCCCTAAGAAAACGCAACAAACTCTCAACTTGTACGCTGGACGCACTCAAAAGTAGAATGGATATTGAGAGAAAGAAGAGAATAAAAGGTGCGACCTGTGTGTTTCTACGTAATGACTATTTAAATAATTATGTAATTTGTACTTGAGAACTAGCTTGAATAAATATTTAATGAAGAAAATTAACTGCCTTTGTTATTAACAATTCCTTTGACACTACAATGTCCAGTCCCTATTCCTTAAACAAGTACTACCGTGCAGGAACTTTAAATGCAAAGTTCACAAGCGGGAGACTTGTAAAAATAGTCCTCAACCTTACTAAACATATTGCAACCTGGTATACATAAAGCGCCTCACCAAAATTCAACCAGGTTGCAAAGAAATGCCTAGCGAAAATGAAATACGGCTGCAAATAACACCTCGCGAAAACGCAACACCGTTGTAACCATCGCCTCGGGAAAGTATAAGATAGTTGCAAATGACGCCTAAAAAAGTGCAACAACGTTGCAACAACTCCTCATAAAATGCAAATAAGTTGCAAAGAAGACGTCACGAAAGCAGAGTTGCAGATTGAGCCCTAAGGAAACGCTACAAAGTCGCAAAAATTTTCGAAAAAAATTTGCAGCAATGTTGCACATCGAGCTCTAACAATATGCATCAATGTTGCAAACAACGCCTCGCGAAAACGCAACAAAGTTGCAAACAGCGCCTCGCGAAAACTCAACAAAGTTGCAAAAATTCCAGCGAAAATTTTGCAACAAAGTTGCAAAAATTCTGGAGAAAAATTTGCAACAATGTTGCAAAAATTCCAGCGAAAAATTTGCAACAATGTTGCGACAAAATTTGGCAACAAAGTTGCAAATTTTTCGCTGGAATTTTTGCAACATTGTTGCAAATTTTTCTCCAGAATTTTTGCAACTTTGTTGCAAATTTTTCGCTGGAATTTTTGCAACATTGTTGCAAATTTTTCTCCAGAATTTTTGCAACTTTGTTGCAAAATTTTCGCTGGAATTTTTGCAACATTGTTGCAGATTTTTCTCCAGCATTTTTGCAACATTGTTGCAGATTTTTCTCCAGAATTTTTGCAACTTTGTTGCGTTTTCGCGAGGCGTTGTTTGCAACTTTGTTGCGTTTCGCGAGGCGTTGTTTGCAACTTTGTTGCATTTTTGCGAGGCGTTGTTTGCAACGTTGTGGCATTTTTTTTTAGATGTTATTTGCAACTATGTTACATTTTCCCGAGGCGTTGTTTACAACTTTGTTGCATTTTCTGAGAGCTCGATTTGCAATATTGTTGCAATTTGTTTAATAATGTTGAGGTCTATTTTTACAAGTTCTCCGCTTGTGAACTTTGCATTTAAAGTTCCTGCACGGTAGTACTTGCTTCAGGAGTTGGAATTAGGTCTTTTCAAGGATTGGGAGGGTGTGAAAATGAAAAGTGCAGTGGAAATCCTTTCATCGAAGATTTATTTAAATTACTTAATGAAGATACAAGTTACAAAAATGTTACGATTTAAACTTACTAGCTAATACTTCTGAACTATTCTTTTATATCTATTTACAATACATCCAAAACTAAATATTGTATAAATTTTAAACTAACATTGAAGTAATATAATAATACTTTAAACATAAATAATCTAATACTTACAAGCTATTCTTTGAAGTTAATTTACAATATAATATCTTACAGATAAAACTTACACTAAAATTTACGTATCTTATATGCAGAAGCTTATAAATGTAAATTACAGCAAGTGTACAACTTGTGCGTATGTAAAGTATTTATTATATCTTTCATTTTATATTTAGCACATTCAGTAGAACTTGTTGTAAAAGTAACATAAAAGTTCATATAGGATCTACCGAATAAACTGAATATAAAATAAAATATGTACTAAATATACATAACAGTTAAATTACACAATTGTTTTAAATTAATCTTATACGCTAATAGTTGCAAACGATTTTTATAAACCAATTTACTATAACTAAAGCATATGGCAAGAGTTCTTCTATCTTCTTTCCTGCTTTCCTGCATAATGAGATGTGCCGGTCAATGATCCTCACTCTTTGCCAGGAAACCTACACACACAAAAAATATATTAGCAAGTATGTAGCAGGAGATAGTATAATTGTAAAGGGACAGGATAAAGACAGAAGGAAGAATGAGTCAAAACAGAAGCATAAGAGAAAGAGAAGGTTATTTTAAAAAGGAAGGAAAGGTATTGACAGAGATTCTTAAAAGAAGAAACTATGAAATGCAAGAGCAGGAGCAAGATATAGAAATAGAAGGAACAAAAATATAATGAAAGACTGTAATATATTAGAACAGTAACACTACAGAAGTACCTATGTAAAAGACAATCAGCAATAGCGCACGTAAAATGTGGAAGCAATGAAAAAGAAAACAGATGTTTGGGAAAAGGAAGAAAATATAAGATTTGACCTGTGCCAAAACAAGTTTGGAACATTAAAACATATGGTACGAGAATGTAGGGAAACAGAGAGGTGGGATTAAGACAGAGGACATGGTAAGTGGAATAAGACATAAAAGAATGGCTTAGGGATTTGAAACTGAAAGATGTATAGTAGATATGCAATAAACAGATAAGAAATGGCGACTATGGAATAGGGTACTTGGTAAACTTACAGAATGTATTAAAGAAGGAGAGGAACAGAAGTATGCGTGAGCTAAGGTAGAAACCTAAAGTGAGGTTATATGTACTCTAAAAGTCCAAATTTCACGGCTGCGAGGCCTAAATAAAGAAGAATATTATAATGTTAGTATGTACTTATTACACGCAGGAAAATTTATTGATAGAAACAAATAATCAGAGATGTAAATGCCTTTGTTAAGACGCCTGTCAAAAATATTTAAGCGCGTTGGTTTCTTATAAACAATTAAACAATGAAATGAATTATTACGGGCAAGTGGATGAAGTTACAGCAACGAGACTATTACAGGTTACTTCCTTCCCTTTTATTTGTCACTTCATAGATTAAAAAAGAACCACCAGGAGCCGAAATATAAAATTTATAATCTTTTCATCGCTCTTTCTAATCTGTCGGTAACGGTGTCAGTGACATGGAAATGGTAATAGGCTCTAGAACCCAAAATCAGCTAAAAAAATACGTGGCGCCATCTCGCGTTTGCGGCTTTTCGAGCCGTTCACCGCGCCTTCAAAACAAACTTTCTGGATTACATCGCTAATTTAAATAATTGCGTTTTCCTCGGCCTGCAATGGGTGTTTTTTATCCGGACTGGTCTTAACTTGAAGCTACGAACCATAGCTTTATTCTCCAACAGATTTAAAGAATATGGCATTTGTAGTTTAGAAGTTATAAACAATTAACGAATTGGCGAGAATGCCTTTCGTGTTACTGTAATTATCTCGGCTTTTGGTGATTGTTTTTTAATCTATGACGTGTGAAATGAAAGCGAGAGAAGTAAGCTGATCAGCTGTAGTACTCTCGTTGCTGTCACTGTATCCACTTGCCTGTAATAATTAATTTAATTGCATAATTGTTTATAAAAAACCAACCACGCGTGGAATAATGCTAACCCGTATTGGAGATAGTAGCTTGGGATTCTAATTTTAATTTATATCCTCTGGTCATTCATGTAGCTGGCTTGCAATTCGATATAATTGCATTTGTTTATAATTTCTTTAAACAAATTGATTGATCTCGGGTTCCACTGTGCCGATTTTAATCAACGACATCTTAAATTGAAGCTGTTGAGTCAAGGAACGACCTGTTCTTCTTTTACAACATCCTTCATGTATAGTTACTGTGGAATTCTGAAACGAATTATTGAATTGTTTATAAAAAATAAACAACACATGGAGCATTTATAAATCGTTCATTGTTTTGTAGCAGCACCCTTTACCTCTATTTTAAGTACTCGATCATTTATCTAGCGCATCCAAAAGTTGAGATAATTGAAACGACCCGGGGTGCATTTTCGCCGATTTTTTAATCATTTATAACTTTTAAACCACAAATTTCACATTGTTGAAACTATTAGAACAGAAAGCTAAGATTTTCAGCTTTAATTTGAGACCAGTCGGGTCGACAAGTACCTACTAGAAGCCGAGAAAAACGCAATTGTTTGAATAAACTATGTAACGCAGGATGTTGGTTTTGAAGGTCTAGAAAGTTACTCGAAAAGCCGCAAACGCGAGATGGCGCCACGTGTACTTTTGGGTATTGAAATTAGAATAAATTTAAAAAATTCATATCTTGGCATCTGGTGGTTGTTTTTTAATCCCTGAGGTCTCAAACGAAAGGGAAGAGAATAAGATACTCAGGAAAAAATATCCCTTTGCTGTAACTTTATTCAGTTGGCCGTAATGATAATTTTAATTGTTTAATTGTTAATAACAATTGAACCGCTCATCGAATATTCTTAACACCTATTGGGAACTGTAGCTTGGGCTTCTAGTTTTAATTTATGTTGACTGATCATTGATGTAGCTGGTCTGCAAGTCGATATAATCGCATTTGTTTATAATTTCTTTAAACAAATTCAATTATCTCGCGTTCTACCGAGCCGATTTCATTCAACAACGTCTCAAATTAAAGCGCTCGATTCAGGGAACAATCTCTTTCTAGTTTAGAATAACCCCCGTGTATGGTTACCGTGTAAATTTGAAACAAATGCTTAAATTGTTAATAATAATTGAACCGCTCATCGAACATTCTTAACACCTATTGGAAACTGTAGCTTGGGCTTCTAGCTTTAATTTACGTTCGCTGTTCATTGATGTAGCTGGCCTGCAAGTCGATATAATCGCATTTGTTTATAATTTCTTTAAACAAATTCAATTATCTCGCGTTACATTGGTCCGATTCTAATCAACGACATCTGAAACCAGAGCTGCTGTTTCAAGGAACATATCTTTCTAGTTTAGAACATATCTTTCTAGTTTAGAACAGCCCCTGTCTATAGTTACTGTGTAATTCTCAAACGTACAATATATACCCTGTTATCGTAGGTTCAGCTAACATAGTCAGAGCCCGTAGAAGTACGGCAGGCACGACTCTAGGTCGTAGGTCCGGTTAAAAGTTGGTCAGAAATCGTGGAACTCCAATAGGCATGACCCAAGAATCGTAGGTTCAGTTATACGACGTCTTTATACCTTTACACTTTCACGACGGCGAAAATGAATTTAAATAACGAAACATTTAATAAAGCCGCTCTATCGGTAGGTCCATGCGTGCTCGATCTCTCGATCGCAGATTGCTCGAACACCTGTACTTAAACCGTGATCGCCAGTCGCGTATTATACCATAAAATAATTCCGTCCGGATACGGCGCAAGTAGAAATACCCGCGACTAGTCAGACGCGGTTGAAACACAGAACGCTACGATCGCGGTACATTACCAGATACGTCGAGTCGCCGAAACAGAGACCCCGTTTGAGCGTTGCCCCGACGTAATCAGAACAAGACCAACATTAACAAGCTCCACCGTATCTGCGAAAGAATATGCAAGCGTAATTTCCATTCTCGGCGAATAAGAGGCCTATCCTGCGGCGAAATCGATCCTAACAGGAAAAAGTCGGGAATCGGATCAAGTCCATCGCCAGTGAACGGTCGACCGGCTGACCAACCACGGATACGCCTGCTGCTTGGTTGCGTGCTACAAGCCAGGTCGTGTACGCTGGGTCAGGAGAGAGAGTCAGTCATACCGACGCCCTGCTACCATTCGCGTCACTCATTGGTCGAATCTCTGCGACAGCTTCCTCTCGAAGACACACCGCCGTCCGACCACGTAAACCTGACCTACGTCAATCAGTTTGGAAACTCTTCGCCCTCTCGGCAATTCCGCACCGATCTCCTCGCCTTCGCGGCTGCCGGTAGAGCAACTTTATCCGCGAACCGATTTCTCCGTCACGTGGCCTACGTGGTCGATAGGCGATTCGATTGCGTCCAGATGAGAAATTCGTGCGTCGAGTGGGTCTCGCTTTTAGAAGGCGCGAGTGTGGGATCGTTGCCCGTTTGCACGCAGACACTCGAAGAATTCGTAACGACAGTGCGGACGAAGTTGGAAGTGGTGGTTGATGTTTTTAGTTCGTCTCAAAAGTGCTGGAAGCTTTGCGATTCCCTCAGAATCTGGTAACGATATTTCTAGCCGGCGGTTTCGCAGATTCGTATTATTTTCAGGGGTCGAGAAATGTTGGGTTTCCTTGAAACAGCTATTCGTTTCGCGGTTACTGGCTTTCCAATATCGAACCGAGCACAGTGCTCGACTTGGACGCGCTTCGTTACCTGTGGATCGGTGCTGTTTTTGCGAGCTCGATGAATCCGTCGCGGCCGAAAGTCGATTCGATACGTTACATTTCGTTACATTTTCGATGGTGGCCAGCGCGGTGCTCGTACGCGAGTGAGTCGTCGCGCAGCAAACTGTGTTACCTTCTTGAAACGTCTTTCGGTAATCGAGATATCGCGGTCACTGATCGATTCGCTGCGCTTGCCCTCCTAGCCGTGCAATTAAGTTCCGCACCGATGCTTCGCGCAACTCTTCGCCCGTCGTTCTCCGTTCCTTTTTGTTCATCACCCACGTGGCTCGAACAAAGGGTCCCGTCGAAATGCACGCGCGATTAGTGCGGGCGAAATTAATTGGTGATTGGATCACGCCCGTCATTGGGAATCGTTGACCCGCGCGACGCGATATTTAAATGCCGGGGGCATCGGTGCGTCTCTCTCCACGAGAGACCCATAACAATCGATATCGTTATCGTTCCGTGCATTTTCATAATTAAATTCCAATGCGGACCGACGGGTCGAGATAGAGGGGCATTGCTGAAATCGCTTATCACCAGCTCAGAACGACGATCGACGGGGTCGACGGTTAACTTCGTCCGGCCAGATTCCAAAATCGCGGCCAACCAGGTCGCGATGCGCGCGACCTTGCCGAGCTGGCTCAAAAAGTTCGCCGCGTTCAAGGCCACCAGCCGCGCATCGATCCAAAACCAGCGTCGATCGAGAGCAGGAACGCGGCGATAAAGAGTTGCGGCAGCGGCGCGCGCTTGGAATCGGGGTTAGCGTGCCGTCGAAGCTGGACCCTTTCTTCGTTTTCTGGTATTGACCCGGTGGGCGCTCGTGGCGCGCTACGCTGCCGCCACCTTCCGGGTGGTCGGTTCACCTTTCTGAAAAATAAGTTACAGCGAGGGGGAGCGTGTGCGATGGGCCGCGAGCGACCATCGAGTCGAGCTCGTCGCACCATGGATGATCCAGCACGTGGAGTTCGGCCGTTTCGTTTCGATAGAGAGCCGCGAGAGGATCGCGATTTTCCGGGGGCGACGAAATGGTATTCGGTGACGGGTCACGGGGGCTGGAGATATTAGGAATGTTCGGGGGAGAGCGCAACGGTGCAGCGTAATTCGGTCTCGCGGGGGTTGATCGAGTGGTGGCGACGGATTAGGGGACAGTTTGTGACGTCTACGCAGGGGTGAACAATCTCTGCGGGGGCAAACAAACAAGGTGATCGTCCGATCGGTTTCACGGCGACTCCTCTTGCGTGCATAACGTGCATACGTATGTGCACGTGTGTCGCGGTTAGACGAGAATTTCTGTGGACGAGACTGGACGCGCGCCAGCACGATCAACACGGTGGTTCGAGCACGTGGCGCTGTCGCTGGTCGGGTCGGTTCGGACCGTTGCGCGAAGTCAACAACAGACCAGCACCTGGTCTAGGTTGCTGGGGGGCTTTCTCCGTCAATTTCGTTCTGCAACACGAAGTTTCGCGAACCTCGTCGCATTTCGCGAATGACTGCCAGAAACGCGTTCTCTGTTTTCGCGTCCCTCGCGTCCTTCGTGTCAGGTCGCGATAGGACTGGTCCACCTTGACCCGCTCGGCCCGTTCGATTCGCGTTTCCGATATCTCTCCTCGCTCTGCTGCCAGCCGGGTATTAAAACGAGAATTTTAAACGAAATTTCATCGCGCTCTATACTTCCACTTGCTCGATTCGTACAGCGATGCACCCGCCTCGCGCGCTCTCAGCGCTGTCGCCGCGCGGTACTCTCCGCAACTAGTTCTATTTTGGTTCGGGGGTGGAGGAAGGCGTGGACGGTGGTTAATTGCTCGAGCCGTGTGACTGCGCGAGGCTAGGCGTAAACGGATGTTCGAGCGGCGTTCCTATTCGAGCGCCCGACCGCGCGTCGACTCGCTCGCCCGCTCGGCGATTAAATATGTCCGCGACTTCGCGGGCGCCTGCAACCGCCGCTAAAAATGTTCCCAGGCGATTGTGCCCCTCGCGAGGGTCCGCTTTCGTGCTGGCGTTTCAAAGGTCTGAAGGTCGCGCGCACTGGTTGCTCCACTTTTCGCTTCTTCGATCCCCGCCTTCGATATCGGGAAGGGACGCGGAGTTCGACCGGCCGCGGAGGGTTGGCACGGTGTCAGGAATTCGCAGGGGCGCGGAACGTAGCCGAGGATCGGTCTAACGGCAGCTGGTGCGCGATTATTAGAATTCCGTTCGCGTTGCCACGAAGCGCAGGGCGGAGCGGAGCGCGGAAGCGGCGTCGAGAGATCGCTCGATCGGTGGCAGCCGATGCGCGCATGCTTTGCCCGCGGCGCGTCCCGTTCGTGCAATCTGGATCGGCATCGACGATTCCTGCGTCGCTTCGTTCGATCCCTTCTTCCACCTCGGTACGCCTAATTCCTCGCGGCTGGTCGTTCCGCGTCGCGCGTCCCGGTGCTGCCACCGGTCGGTACTCCGGCGGAGTCAGTCTGGCACGGGGGCGAGAGATTAGCGGTGCGGTGCGCGAAGTGAGTCGGCGTGGTCGCGGAACGGAAGGAGGACCGTGGCTGGACATCCGCGCGGATGCTCCGTCGTACGCGTTGTCACGGCTTCCTGCTTCGTCCCGCGCTCCCGACCCCTTCGGCTAGTCGCGAGACCGTCCGTCTTCGCGTCCTCTCCGCCTTCCAGGCGGCACGCTTTCCCCGACCGACGACCGTCGGGGTAGACGGATCCGTCGTGGCGGCGCGCAGGGAACGGGGTTGCGCGTTCGCGAGTACTCCGCGAACGGGTCGCTCGCCAGTGGCGGACGCGCGTCGGGAGGTGAAAGGTCGGCGAAGTTAGGGAAGGCTCGAGGGATCGGTCGCGGGCGCGCACGAGGTCGAGAGGAGCCGGGGGAATCGGGTTGCCGCCCGTTCGCCCGAATAGTCACCGCGTGTGCCGCGTCCGCAGGACATCGGCCAGCGATCGGAGGCGGAGAGCACCTTCGAGCGAGGGTGAAGAGCGCGCCGGATATCCGAGCGACGAGGGACGGAGGTGATCGGGGCACCCGACCCGCCGACGAGACGCGGAGGACGCGTGAACGCGCGGCCGCAAGGGGACGAAGAGGATCGCGCGCGCGAGAGGAGCTCGCGTCGGGGGCAGCCACGGTGGGAGAGCGAGAGAGGTGGAGTGACCGGGCGATAATCGAGGATTTGAATGGGTGGGCCGGGAGCCGGTAGGGTTAGCAGGCACGAGCTGAACGCGGTGCCAAAGAGCGACGTCGGTCACGGGGATCGGACCCTCGTAATCGGCGAGCCAACAGCACCACCACCACCGGCCTGTCGGTGTCACACGACCCCGGAACAAGCGATCTCGGCATCCGGCCTCGTCCCCGCCCAGCAGCCGCCTTCGCCGCCGCCACTCGCCTCGTTGCACATCGACGACAACAGCTGCGCTCCCATCGGGAACAACAACACCACCGCCAAGCCGGACGCGCACTCGAACGGTACCAAGGCTGCCGCCGCCATGTCCTCGCCGCCCAAACATCGAAGGGGCTTCGACCCCAACGACGTAAACGCCACCGACTATCGCCGTTATCGTCGCGTTAAGGCGAGACGGTGAGTTCTCTTCTATCTTGCCTCTCCTCTGTCCCCTCCGTTCGAGCGGAGCTGCGTACGCGTTCACCTTGCCGTTCGCACCGGCTCGCCTCCGCGCGGAACGAACGGCTCGCGACGATCGAATCGCAACGACGATACGATCGGTCGTCGGCCGTCCCTGGCGCGCTCGCTCGACGCTCGCGCGCGACGGACGCGAGCCGGCCGAGCCGCGCGACTCGTTCCGCGCGTATCTCACCCGGCTGTACCTTGTTTTCATGTTCTGCCACGTTACCCGGTGCTGCAAACCCCTCCCGGAATCCTCGCGCGACCGTGAGCAGAGCGGTTCCGTTTTCGGAAGCCGGTCGTTGACCGGCGCGACGTTCTATAATCGGTCGCCTTCAATAATTCAGAAAGCTCTGCTCGCGACGCGTCGGTCCCGATTAAGCGAAAGATTCGATAGCTCGTGCTCGATCCTCCGACCTCGAGAATCGTTACGCGGGGCTCGTCCGCGGATTCACGATCGCAACCGGCGCACGTGCGGCCGACGGTGAAATCGCGGCCCGACGAAGACGCCGCACAGCGGTCCGAAACCGTAAAAAACGCGAACTAAACTCATAGCACTGTTTATTAACACATCAATTTACACATTATTCATTACGAATAGAAAGGTTTTAGGTAGTTTTTGAGTTATAGAATATAATTGCAACTAAAAATTCTCTTTTTATAATTATTTTCACAATAATATTGGATAAAACCGGTGCTCTGCGGCAATTTATTTTTACGCCAAGATTTAGTCCACACATATCAGAAGCTACGCCTAAAATTTCATTCATCTCCAAGAAGGTTGAAACATTGAATTTACTTCGCGTTTTTACGGTTTCGGACCACTGTGCGCCGCGGGGAAACGCACCGACGCGCCTCGATATTCGAGCGACTCGCGTATCGCCCGGCCGCCTCGCTTCCGCGCCGCATAAATTTCTTATCGATTCGTGCCGCGCGACGGGCAGCGTCGCGGCTCTTCGACGTCGCGGCGTATCCGTTTTCGACGGTTTCGAAGGCGTCCCTCGCGGAACACCGGGACCGCCGGCAAAGTTCTACGCTTCCGCTTCCGCGTGTACGCGTACCCGGTAACGATCGCGAGGTCCTCGAGCCGAGAGCACGACGAATCTTGACGAGAGCATGACCCACCGTCCCGTACCTACCCCCGGAACACGCCGTTCCACGCCTTTCACGCAGCTTCCACTGACAGCGAATGCACAATGTTCACAGAGGCTTTGTATGTTCCACACCGTGATCTTGGGCGCCGGACACAGACCTCCCCGACATCCCCCGACATATATCTGTCAGCACGAGGCATTAAAACACACACAAGCTTGCGATGTTCGATGTTGGACCGCTTACTGGTTGTAACCCCTGTCACGAACGTGCGATGAAAGTCAAGCGAGCGAACGAAAAAATAAAAATAAAAAAACGCCCCCCCAAAAAAAATGCAAAACTGTAAGGCCAAAGCCTGCGCGCAAATACCAGCGAGCGTGTTCTCGAAGGAGGGGTTCACGACGGATAACTTGGAAATCAGGATCGTCACGAAAAAGGGGCGATATATATAAATATATATATATATAAAAAAAGGAAGGGTAACGCGACCAGCATATTGGGTCTCGTCGCTCTCCCGATGCTTTTGGTCGAAGCTTGGAATGCGATGCAATGGAATGGAATGAAATGGAATGAAGAGCCCTGCACCCTTGGACGATAAAGCTTTCACGCACTACCCGATTATTGGTGGGGGTTCGGTGAAGGGACGACTGCGTCACCCCCTCCCCCTCCTCGCGGCGAATACCTGGAATGTTTTGTTCGATGTGTCGACCCGAATGAAATTTCCATCTGCTCGAGAAATGCGCGAGGAAATGCAGGAGATCGGAATAGAGGCGCTCCGGATCCCCCCATCGGTCCCGAGCTATTCCGATCCTCGTGTGCCGAGAAGAACCCGAGTCGTTCGGGTTACCCGGAGTGTCTGCGATTCTCCCTCGATCGCCAATTGCCTCTTGCGCTGTCGAATAAATTCGCCCCGGTTTCTAATTTCCTTCGTTCCGTCGATGGACCCGGGGATGGATGCCGCGGATACGGGACACGCCGCGAGGTCTTGTCTCGCGCGACGCGATCGTCCCGATTCGCACACGAAAAGCGTTAAGTCGTGTATGGATTCGTTCTCCCCCGTCGAGAACTCATCGTTTTATCTATACGATTTTAAAGCTTGCCCTCGTAATTCGAGGGCTCGAGGTTTGTACATTGTGAACGACGAAAAAAGAAATAATTCACAAGGCGAGACAGGTGTTTTCTTTCAACGCGAGAACCAGTATTTTGTATTGTATTCTTCGTGCGAAACGTTTCGAAGGTACGAACGTTCGTGATATCGCAGCGAGTATCACTCGTGTCCTGTCTATTTTTCTCATCCCCGTTTTTTTTCCCCACCCGTTAACGTTCGTCGCCACGGAAAAGCCGCGGATTTTTGATCGCCGGCTGCCAGGGAACATTGCACGCGTTTGTTTTCAACGTCAACCGTGCACGCGCGTTTCAAGATGCACGATTTTTCACCGGAGAACCAGCGCGAATTCTCGCGTGAAAATTGTCAGAGAGAGCGTCGCGGACCGCGAACGTGGTGAACGCGGGGATGCGGCACGAGAAGGATGGAAACGTCACGGCGACAGAAATGCCGGACGCGAGCTCGACAAATGTCCCGCACGAATTGCCGATTCCACGGGACGGACATCGCCACGTTTTTCCACCAACGATCGCGCGATACTCCTCGCCGAGCGATCCTCGCCCGACGCTCGCGAGCAAACCTTCTAATCGTCGACTCGCGACGACGGGGTTGGCCACCGTGTCGTTTCGACGTTTCGCGAAAAGAATTTTCCTTCAACCCCCCCTGCGAGAATCCTCGTACCGCGTACCCGTTTCGTCGAACGCGTTCAAATGAAACGCCCGATCGAACGGCCCGTCGAGATCGCCGGCGATATTTGCTCGAATCGGCACGGTCGGTCGGGATTAAATATCGCATGTCCGACGTCGAGTCTGTCGCGCTCCCTCTTATCCTCGTTCGTGGACGCGCGCATACACGCGCCAGACATGAATAGGATAGCTGCACTTGTGACCCGAAGTGGTCTCGAATCGCCAGATCGATCAAGTATTTTCCGTCAGCTGTAGAGTTCGGTAATCGGGGGGATGGAGGGGGCCGTCCGATCGATAAATATGAATGAGCCGTTTCCCCTGGTCGAAGGGGGTTTTTCATCGTCAACCAACGGCGTTTCCGTCGCGATCTCGCGCGGAGCGGAATATCCGCGTCCTGGTTCATTCCGTTTCCGCGAGATAATTCGACCGACCTCAACGGCAGCCGGGCGAGTCAGTCGAAACGGGATACGGGGACGCGAAATATATCCCAGCGCGTCGAAGCTCGCTTAATCGCGTGATCGACGGACGACGACTTAAACGCTCCGCGGATTAATGATGCATGCTCGCGAAGTGGAACAGCCGTTCCTCGCCGGACTATAGCCGGCCGCGTCGTAGCGTCCGATTCGAGACGATCCGTTCGGTGCGCGGCCGACTTCGGTCGCAATGATGAAGCGGAAAGACGCGTGGCTTCACCTCCCGAGATTTAATTTGCCTCGTGTACGCGAGACTCGATGCAGGATGGGTCAGTGGCGACCGGCTGAGATTGAGACGGGGAAAGGAGAGGGGCGAAAGGGACGCCGCGTGAAAATGTCAGAGAAATCGTGGTGTCGCCGCGAAGCGGATTGGGTATCTCGCGGATGCAACGCCGTGAGCGTTTTCGATCGTCTCGATTCGACGAGCCTCGACTGTCGTTTATTTCGCCGTTTTCACCCATTCGGTTTTGCACGACTAGTGTGCCGGCAATTATGCGCGAACGAGGAACGGCTGGGTATTGGATGGCGCATTATGAGGTTGACGAAGCCCCCGATTATTGATGCCGGAAGCCAAACAACGGATATCCGTACAAATATTTCTCTTAGCGTGATCGCGCAAATTGAAGAACCCAGGAGATCGGCTTAGGCGACCGAGCTGCATTTAGCAGCGCTAAATTGAGCATTGAAAATGCTCGATTGTAAGTTGGGCGGACCGTGCACGATGTTTGGATCGTATTGTCCCAGGTTCTCTTGCTTTCGGTTTATTCAGCATCGACGGAACTCATCGCGGTAAGTGGCCACGCGAGATATCAATGCCTCCGCGTGGGTCGCACAAAGATGTTTTTGACCCCGTGTTTGTCCCCAAAGAAGTCGCTTTTACCGTCTCGTACGTTCGTTCGACGAGTTTGACGAGAAGGTCCGTTGTACGTCACGGCCTTGCTCGAATTCGTCCCGATGGATCGCTTGAAGCGAGCGCTACGTCCGCGCGACCCGCTTCTTCGTTCCGCTGATCTTGTGCATTCGTCGCGCATTTCAGTCGTCGTTCGATCGTAATTGACGGTTGGTGCTAATTTCGAGTCAAGGCGAGACATGAACGATAGCGAAACCCTAATTCACCGTTACCTAACATATTTTCCACGAGCCCAGTTTTTAACGCGATCCTTCATTCACTCGTGGTATTTCTTCTCAGTGGTTACAAGCTTTCTGAAGCCTTTTAAGCGTTTGTGTTGCAAACCGTTGTGCCTACGGTTCAGGCGCGTCGTTCCCTTCCGTTCACCCCCGTGTTTCCTTCCATTTCTCGTATCGAGGTGATATCTTTTAAATCGACGTATCCCAGGTGCACCGGTGTCGCGATTAACGAGCGTTCCGAACTGCGCGACGGAAATGATATCACTCGAACGACGCGTCTCGTCGACGCGACGCACTCGATTTTGCCCGATTTTCTTTTACTATTTTATCCACGTGGCAAGAATAGCGGTAGGCGGTATTGCTACGTTACTGATAACGCCGCGGCGTATCATTGGTGCGGCCGACGCTATCTTCTCGGCCCGTCGCCGACGCGATAGTTAGCCGTTAGCCGAATGCACGGCTTCAGTTCGCAGCTGGCGAAGATCCGTCTCGGTTCGGGCATCGATGACATTCCGACGAGCTTCACGTTTCTACCCGCGACGCCTGTTACTTCGTGTCGGAGCTCGCCGCGTTTCGCGAATCAGCACCCGACGTCGCGTGTATTAATTCGAACCGGATAAAATCTCGTTCACGCTCCATATACGCCTCGCTTCCGTATTATCCGTTTGACAGGGTTCGTTTCATCCGGTCGGCGATAAGCGGTGGCAAGCGCAACGCGAAAAAGGATCGGGCGCGACGAAATTTCGGCCGTCCGAAATCGACGACGATCGGCGAGACGCGAAATTCGGTCGAACGTGTTCGAGCAAGGCGCGGCTGATGGATGCGACGTTGCGCGACGAAATCGAATTTTCGACGTGCGAGGAGAACGTTCGACGAACACCGGCTCATTTGGAATGATATCGCACGCTCGACTTGGCGTTACCTTTTGATTCGAACGATTCTATCGAGGCGGCGTTTAATCGAATCAAGCGCGTCGCGCTCGAACGATTCTGCGACCGATTTTTTCCCCGGTCACCGTGACTCGCGCTAGAGAAAATTTCAATCGCGTCAGCTGTTCGGCTCTCGCCGTTTTCTGCGACCGAGTTTTCTTCGTTCGCGTTCTTCGTTCGCGCTGTTGGTCACGAATGACACCGCACCCCGATTTCAAGCTGCGAAAGGGAGAAGGGAAACGAGCCGCGAGAAACATTAGCCGCGCGTCGAAAAACGAAAAGATCCGCGAGCTCCGAGAACAGTGGCGGATATAACAGTGGTGTGAACCCGGATAAGATGCCCTGGTAGTGGGATATGCGTTTCGGAGTGTTCGTTTTGCACTCAGCGATCCTACTCGTCGTTAGTAACTTCGTTCTACGCACCGCGGGCATTTGTTACGTCTGTCTGCCGTACGCCCTGGTCTTAACAGCTTTCGTTGCCAGCGCGCTTTACCTGTAAGTACCGTTTACATCGCTTCTCGCACCGGCTAATGGCGGCTAGTGCCCGAACTTCGATACTCTTAGTTTACACGCAGCATCTTTGTCTCTCCGCTTTTTCGCCGCGAACATTGGGTTGTCCGCGTGGGACGGGGCAATTAAATTCGTAAAATTGACCGTCAGCGAACAGCGGCTCGGATTGGTAACGAGTGTTCGTCGGCGTGGAAAACGGTCCGCCGAATCCCGTTTTTATAAACGCTCGAGAGGGGCGCTGCGCGAGTAAAATTTAGCGGACGAGCCGCGACGCGTGCTACGAAGTCGAAGTTGGACCGTTCTGAATTGAAATTGAATTTTCTCACGCCGACCCGTCGTCGAAAGCTGAAACGAACGATCGCGCGTTTCCCTTCATCGGTTGTCGGCCGGTGGTCGAGTTTCACGCGATTAAAAATTGAGAACGTAAGCCGACGCGGTCCCGCGTGGCACCGTCGTCGAATTACGATCCGCGGGCGAATAAACCTGTTTCTCGAAACGAACCGCACCGTATCGGCGTCGCTCGACTAGATTAACCCTTTGCAGTCCGACTGCCTTCGATTCTTCGCGAAACCGTTTGGGGCCGCGCGAAACGCGAGTTTCTCGAATTGATTACTTGCTCGATCCGTCCGTGCTCCACTTCGAAGAAGAACGGAACACCATGGTAAATCCCTTTGGAGCGGTGACTTTCGATTCGTTCATTGTCGAACGACGCGACGCGACGCACAGTGGTCCGAAACCGTAAAAACACGAACTAAATTCAATTTCTCAACCTTCTTGGAAATGAATGAAATTTTAGGCATAGCTTCTGATATGCATAGACCAAACTTTGGCGTGCAAATGAATTGCCGCAGGGCACCTGTAATTGCCCGAGACACAGGGAGGGAAAAATGTTCACTTTAAAACGATCCCATTTCATTCCGAATTTGCTATACTTTTCGGTGCTATATTTTTTTACAGAGTGGAGCCAACTCAAATCTGTTTATATATTTTTAAAGAGCGTTCTTTCAGCTACAAGTACATGTAACATAAAAGGTATCTACGTATTTAAACCCTATGAAAAAAAACCTTTTCGCGTTTCACTATTTTTTTCCCCCGTTTTTCCACTTTAATGTAGTTTATAAAGGGGATCGGTATCGATTCAACATGCCATTGTCCAACTGTTTCCACATTAACTATATAATTTCAAACAAGCTTTTTACAGATTATGAATCTGAACGATGAAATCAGTATTTTAAGGGTCACGATATCGGCTGTAACTAATTTTATTTACTGCTACCTGAGAGATATCTACGCGCCACAAAAAGTATCAAAACCATTTTCGACCGAGCAGCATTTTATCCATTATTATTGTTAAAATAATTATAAGAAGAGAATTTTTCGTTGCAATTATACTCTATAACTCAAAAACTACGTAAAATCTTTCTATTCATAATGAATAATGTGTAAATTGATGTGTTAACAAACAGGGCTATGAATTTAGTTCGTGTTTTTACGGTTTCGGACCACTGTGCGACGCGGCTGTCGCCGATGCGACCACGTGGTCCGACCATAAACGACCGTATCTACTTGCCGCCGCCGGCAGCGATCAAATATCGCGGAGCAATCTCCCCGTTCTTGCGTCTGACAACGAACGACCGCGACTACTTTGCCCGTAATAGCTCCCGTCACGCTTATTGGCCGGAAAGGACAATAATGTATTATGCGGACACCGGAATAATGGAGGGCTCGAGGTCCGCTGTCGCGCTACCAATATTAGCGTTCACGTCAACGTAGAAAATAGAACGGGCGAACAATTCGTCGCGACGAGACGACGGCGATGCCGCGTTCGAAGCGAATCAGACTCGCGAAGGGTTACGAACGAGTGTTGTTCACGCGCGTACCCGGGTCAATTAACGGTTTCAATTTGCACCGGCGAGAGAGAAAGATGGTCGGTGTGTCTCTATGAATTCCTCTCTCAATCTAGGCACTCGAAGCAAGATGCCGTATGCACGAAAAACTTTTACGTGGCGCCTCGCCGAACAGCGGCCGCTGGGATGGTTCGAATGAGCCGCAGAAGATGATGTGGATCGAGAGATTAGTGCTCTCGTTGGTGCTACTCCCGGGCGGACATGGTGACCATCCTAGTCAGTTGCCACGGCGCAAGAAGCGGTGACAGTAACTTAATGCTGCGCGCTTTTCGATATTCTCCTCCCGTTGTCGCTTGTTCGTTGGTAGTCGCAGTAGCAGACTGTAAGCCTTCGTTTCATCGCGGTAGAGATAGATTTCTGCTTGACGGGGACGGTTCAGGTTTAGGGGGTCCGCGAACGACGATACCACTTTTTAGTCCGGACACGGTTTTCGTCGTCGCGGTCGTTTCATTTGCAAGGCGACAAGTTTGCAAGTCGTCTTTAACGGATTCATTCATTTCGAAGAAAATTTCGAAGAAAAATCGGTGAGTCGAGAAAAGTTGCTCGCTGCGAGGCCCTTGATACGTATCGCGCGGTTCATCGATGTCAACGGATCGATGGGAACCCTCGTCGTCTAGTCGTTGCAGTTCCTTCTAAGCGCGCGTCTGTAATTAAGCGCCAATTGCGAGTAGATTTTGACTTCGGGAACTGCATTAATTAGAGGCGTCGCTCGAGCCGTGTGATCAGTCGCGGCACAAGTTATGCCAATTAGTTGGAACGAAACGTTTCATCCTGGTACCACTTGCGTATCTTAATTTAGAGCTTGTATCGCTTTGATGGAAGGTGTAAACTGTTATTATCTCTGCGACGAATGAAGAATTACCGTTGCACGTTGCTGGCCTTTTTATCGCGTCAATTCGTTGCTCCTCTCCGTTTCGTAATCTTCGACGTCGCTCGTCGCATTCGCGCGCGTTCGAATTAATTGCGATGCGTCGAAAACGAACAAAAAGATATCGATATCTCTCTTCCGGTGGAGTTGTCGGAAACGACGGTAAAATTGACCCGCGGTGCGGCGAGAGCGCGTCGCACATTTCTCTAGAACCTTTCAGACGTTGTCGCCAGGCTGGTAAAGCAGACACCTACGCCCGATACGAAAGCTCTCTCGAGCCCCAACCTGAAAGCTCTCAGCCAGCGATCGCGGAGCTTGCACCGCACTCGTAAGGAGTTCAACAGCCGACCGACAGGCGGCGTTTTCTATATCCACCACTCCGTTTTCTACGAACCCGACGTTCCGAGACCAACATCCGCGTTACGACGTTCCACGGTACGTTTCGCAATCTCCGAACATCTTTCCTCGCGGTGCAATTTTTAATCAAACGGCCGCCCGATAGCCGTGAAATCTGGCCGCAAAATCGCATCGGATCCCCCCATCAATCACTGTCGGACCGTCGCGGCGATTCAACGAAGAAAATGCACTTCTCCTTCAACGGTTCTGTTTGCGTTACTCGCGAGACAACGTGGCGATCTCTATCCGAACGGGGCACGATTCCAGCGGAACGTCGTTAATCATTGGGCTGACTAAAGGCACGCTCGACGCGCATCGAGATCACTCGATTAGGTCGAACGATATTACGGCCAGTTGCGTTGGGAATTACGACACGCGTTGGCCTAGGTCGTGACAAGGATGCGGCTGCAGCCGGCTCGAAAATTGCCGCTCGTTCGTCGGCCGGGATGATCGAAACGATTTGGCGGCTGTCGATTAGTCAGATATCGATCACCGGCCTGGATTAGCCGAGGGGGGTGTTAGGCGTTAAACCACGCTATCGGTGCAGCCTGGTGCGTGCCAGGGGTCTGATTACCGAGGATCCTGAATTAGGTCTGGGTCGGCGCGGATAAAAGATTTCGCGTGTCCTAGATTCGCCCGGCCCGCTATTACGGGCCTGTCGGGTCATCGATATCGGGGATCTCGATACGCGACCGATTATGCACCGCCACCCTCCTCAAAAGAAATCCGGCAAATACGCGCGGCCTTCCCGCGAGCGTGTGTGTTAATCTCTTAAATCGGCTGGTTTCGAGCGCGAGACGAGTGACCCCCTTGCGTCGGTATTGAAGTTCTCGAAAGGCACGGCGAAATTGAAATGGCGTGGGGAATAATTCCTGGCTCTCGATAACGGGCACAACGAATAACGTTTATTCGAGGGAACTGTCTACACCTGTGTACGCCCCTGATCAAGGTGTACAAAAGGGGTCGAAGTATTTTCGAAACGGTTCTCGAAGGACCCGTGCGCGGAAATCGCGACGCGCGACGCGTCTCTTACGAAGCAGTTCGCAGCGAAATCGGATTAACGTTCGGCCGATGACGTACCTTAATTTGTTCGAAAGTTTGCCGAACGATTCGATGGTTGCCATGTTTATGGATGCCCCCGAGAGCGTCAAGTTCGAGGATCGTAATAAATTGTCTCGGAAACTTTCACCTCTCCCGTCCAAGACGCTGGAAACTCGAGTATATCAACATCCTGTTTGTTGGCAAGCTCACTGTCTCGCGAACAGATTCGCGAAAGCGATTCCGCCTTGAGACTCTCGGAGCTTTGGCCGAACTCTCCTAGCAAGATAAACAAAGGGTAGAGAGGGGAGGGGGGGAGTCGCGTTGCATCGAACAATTTATTTTTCAATAAAATTCTCAATCTTCAGCAACAACCGCGACAAACTGCGAGCAATTACCGAAACGCTGCGTCCAAATTGTATCATACGACGGCGAACGGTACGAACGCGAAACGGATCGTTGAAGAGGCATCGAACAATCGTCGATCGGTTTGGCCAGTTCAGCCGAACTTTCCGTAACCCTCGCTTCAGTCGCCGAGCGACCAAACTTCTTTGACGACGTCTTTCTCGCTCGAATCTCGTTTTCCTTTCGGCCGATCGATGCCCAAGCTCGCGAGAGCGATACGATTTACGATCGCCGCTCTTCGGTCTCTCTCTCCCCACCCCCCTCCCCCTCCACCCCTAGCCACCAGGGAGAAGATCATTCCGACTTTCTTATCCGTATCGTCGCGACCGGATTCGACGGCGGAGCCATTTTGGATCAGCCCCACGCTGGTACCCTCTGCCTCAGCCCCATCCATTCATCCCGCGTCGCCCCACTCGTTTCGCGACCTTCCAAATCCCTTCATCCCCTTGCCGGGCGGCGAGGACTCGGCCGTTACGCGCGACGCCGACCCGCCGGGGTTGATCGAGAAGCCGCGGCGGATAGGGTTACGCCGACGGGATAAATCGCGCCAAGACACGCGGAAATCCTGAAGGGAGGTTCGAAGGTGTTCGAGGATAATGCACGAAGTCGCCGGTGCGGCTAGATATCGACTTTGGAACCCCACGCACGAGCAGCAGCGGCGCGCGGCCTGGCGGGGATGGGGGCGGACAGGCGGCAGAGCGGGACGGCGGATTCCACCCTGCCGTTCATACGGCCGCGCGCACCCGCGGCCGCGCAACCAACCCGTTTCGTTGTACACAAACGCGGCGAGACTCGTTCTCGAGCATAGGCACGGACGCGCGGCTACGTGCTCGACGGGGATCGAGGGTGAGCGTGTGCCGCGGACGCGAACAGGCACGCGTTGCTCGTCCAACTGAACCCCACCCTCCGTCGCGACGAACGTCCGACAGAGACGCCGGCCTAAAAGTGGGAACGGATGGGGAACACGGCGAGAGGAACGGAGCGAAAGGGATAGAGAGGGAGACGGAGGGCTCGGCGAAAGGGTTGAAGCGGGGGCGCATGGAACGGAGGGCGATGGTAGGAGGCTTTGCAGCGACGGTGGTGCCGCCTCGCGACGCCGCGGCGACTCCGGGGAACGCGGCTGGCACCTCCACCGTCCTTTGCCGCCCTGTCCCGTCAGGTCCGACCTGCCGCGTCTCTCCGTCCGTTCGTATCCGTAAACGCACAAACGCCTCAACGTTTCGACACGACGGGGGCCGCGAGAGTGTCCCTCGTACGCGAGCCTCGCGTCGCCGCCTGAACGCTCGCGGATCGCCGCTCCTTCTCCTCCGCCCTTTTCCCTTGTCCTTCGGCTACCCCGCTCGCTCGCGTACCGTTCGCCGCGCCTCGCCGTTCCTTTCGTTCTGCTCGTCCCTAACCCTGCCTTCGTTGTCCTCTCCTCGCGCACTTACTTTCCTCCCCGGGGCCACCCTCCCCGACCCTGGCCCCGCGGCTTCGCTTGCCCGACACCCGAGAGAGTTCTCGCGACACGCGCGTCCGGCCCGACGATACAGAGACCTGCGAAACGCGAGGAAACGCGGTCGTTCGGGGTGAACCTGTTCCGCCGGTCGTCGCGTTCGAATCCGCCGCAGCTGTGCGCGAGAGTGTGGTGTCCCGCGTCACCGGGGCGGCCCCTGGCTCCGCTTTCCGTGTCCCGCGTTCGTTTCGTCCCGTCGCGCGTCCACGCTTCCACCCTACCTTCCGCCCGTCGTTACCCGCACCCTCGACTCGCTCGCGCGTCGTCATCGATACCACTCGACACGATTTCCACGATCTTCGCGGCCTCCGCGGGGACAGCACCCGAAAGTGGACCCGTCTGCCGTACGCGCGGACGAATTAAGGGAGCGCGGAGAGGCGCGCCGCGACGTCCACGCGAGCCGTGCGCGAGTGCGTTCGCGTTTCGCGTCTCGCGTGGTGCTTCGTTCGTGTCAGGGGCACGGGGAGGAGGGGAGGGCGAAGATAAAGAGAAACGGGGGAGAACGCGTGAAATCTCGCGGTACCAGCGACGCGGAGCGCACGGTTTCACGGGGTGGGTTGTCGCACGCCGATCGAGTCGACGCGCCGCGTGCCCAGCGGATTTTCGCTGGCCGGAAAATGTGACGGACCGTTGCCAATTGTTTTCTCACCTCCTCATTCACCCGCTTCCCCGTCGTTTCCCTTCGCCACGGCGTTCGATTCGATCGCGGCGCTTCTTCCCGTGCTCTCTCGATTGCGAGCGGAATCGAGGCGGCACGGTGTTCGTTAACCTGGCCGGGCGGCGAGCGTAACGAAATCGAGGGCGAGGACACGGGGAACGCGGTTGCACGAGGCGGGCTCGTGTCCTGGCCGCGATTAAATTAAATGATTGCGTGACGGGTACGCTTTATCGGTGTTCTTCCTACGTCCACGCCGTTCTACCCCTTGTACGCCGACGCCCCCCTCGCGGGCCACATCCCACCCTCGGCGTTTTCGCGTCGCCCTTGAGGATGCATCGCACGGTCGCGTTCGAAACTCGCGAGCCGTCCTTGGTTCCGAGGTGGACTCGTCTAGCCCGATGAAGCAACCGAACTGGCCGACGATGCCGCGGTTCGATATCCGCTGAAGCGGCTCTCCTCCCTCTCTGGTGGCCGGCTGGCTGGCCGCTCGCCACGGGGAGAGTCGTTCCACTGAAGGCTCGTGGACATTCGGTCAGCAACGTGGGTCGGTCAGTGTTGTGCGTGGCGAAGAAAGTTCGGAGCGCGCGGGACACGCGGCCCCGAAACGATCCGCGAGCGAGCGGTGAACGCGGCTCGAAGCTGGCACGGGCGGTGATCAGCTGACGAGGGGAGCAGTGATTGCGCGGCACGGCTCGATACGCACACGGCCAGAGAGAGCGAGAGAGAGTGAGGAAGAGCGAAAGAGAGTGCGGGAGAGAGAGAGAGAGAGTGTGTGTGTGTGTGTGTGTCGGAGGGAGAGAAAGGTAGCGAAAGAGAGAGAAGTAGAATACAGAGTCGAGGAGTTTCGCGTTCGGCTCGGACTTCCGTTGAAAGAGGATCGCGGCGTTTCGCGGCTGCGTGACGGCGACCGACGTGTGCCAGTGAACGCGAACGACGAACAGTCACGGTCACTCTTTCTCGTGTCCCGGTTCGATTCAGCACCCCCCTCCTCTTCTGCATTTGGTTCCGCGTATCGTTTCGTCGAGGAAGCAGCTCGCGATTATCCGGACTGAGCGACCGATCAACGGACATCTGAATCCTGTGGACTCGCCTGTCGCGTCGCGGCGAAACGAAACGTCGTCGACGTCGACGACGACGACAACGACGACGAGGACGACGACGACGACGACGACGACGACGACGACGATGAGCGGGCCGACGATTCGCGCGGTATCGAACACCATGCTGCTGCTCGCGATCGTTGTGTGACAGTGTACGATGTGACAGTGGGTGAAGATTATTCGTAAGTGGCACACACATAACACACACACCACCGGCTGTCCTAGGACGTGCGTGGGACACACGGGGGTTCGTGGTAGTAAACGCAACATGCGGGAAGGTACAATAGTGCGGGCCGCCACGGCGATCCGCTGGGCCGTCGCCAGTTAGCCACTGTACTTTTCTCCTTTCTGTCTCTCTACTTTCGCGCCCCTACGCGCTCCTATTTACGCACACGCACACACAGGCATACACACGCGTACCTACATTAACCCGTACGCCGACACACACGCACCACGCTCGGCTCGTTCCGCGTCAAGTAGAACCTTTCGTCGTCGGATGCCGCGCGAGTGCAACGAGGAATCGCCTCGCGCCGCTTTTACGTAAGACCTCGAGACACCACTTTTCCTCGTCCACCCTTTTTTCCTCCTCTCCCGACCTTTTCCCTTCGATATCGCCGCTTCTCGACATTCCTCTACCGAGCCCCCGACAACTTCCGTCCGTTTCTCGGCCTTTCCAGCCTCCACCATTATTCGCGCCGCTCCATTGTCTTACCCTCGTTATCGGCGTTTTCGGCCGCGGACGGGAGCTAATTTAATACCGCGTCGAAAATAATTGACCCCCGCTCGCGCGATCCGCCCGCGCTTCGGGTTTGCCGCGCGCCTTGCGGACGACACCGTGAATAGGATAGCTATCGAGCACGAAACGATTATCGTTCGATAGTGCCGACGCGATCGGTGGGCGAAACGCGAGCGCCCGTCGCGCGTTTCGAAGCCGCGGCGAGCGTTAAACGATGGGACGAAAATGGCGGACGAAATTTACGATCGGCTCGCGGTGTAAAAAGTTTCGCTGTTTAAATATCGCCGCCGCCCGTACGCCCGCGCCGCGCTCCCGTTCCCGGTGTACGTTTTTATCGCAACGCTCGCCGGCGAACTACCTCGTGCCCCCCTCCATCCACAACCCCAACCCCAACACCCCCGTCGCTCCCTCCCCGGGGCCCCAGTTTCTGAACGAGCGCCTCGTTTTAGGAAAAGTGGCAAAAGTTTCGCGGCTTATTTGTTTCGGAGCTGGGCCGACCCGGCCGATGGAGGAAGTTTGTTGGCAAAATTCCTGAACGATTTCCTCGTTGACCCACGGGAAAGGGCAAGAACGGCGTGCGAGCCTCGGATTTCAAGGTTCAACTGTCACGGAACGTCCGACACGACCCATCCATCACACGTAATTATCATACTCTACAGTAGAGAAAGTCTGTTTTATACTTCCACTTCTGTCCGTACTCGATTTCTCTGACTCAGTTTCTTTCTCTCGCCACCACCTCAGACCGTATACATATATTACACCAATATATATATATATATATATATATATATATATATATATTGGTATAATACATATATTATATAATGGTTATATATATATATGTGTATATATATATGTATGTATACATCTTTAGCGAGTACCTTTCATCTATTTTCACCCTACTTGTCTATCTCTCTTCCCTTTTCCGCCCTGCTTAAAATATGCGACGGTTCCCGAGTGTCTCGGCGTTCGAGAGCTTTCCCTACGACGCGCTAAATAATACACACGGCAGAACGGTCCGAGAGGCCGAGAAATTGCAACCGCGCGCCGCGAAACTATCCGTAAACGTTCTCCCCTGTTTCGTAGCCGAACTTGCGACCCCCGTCCTCGAAATCTCCAAGCCGGTCGTGAATCTTTCACGGGCTCGTGGTCATTCGTACAAAGATTCGCCCTGCTCCCCCCCCTCCTGCCCTTGTGGAAAGCGTCGACCGGACCGGGGAATACTTTAAGCAGGGGACGTCTCTCTTTCCTCTTCTTCTTTCTTCTTCGTCCGTCTGTTTGTCTCTAGTTACCACTCTATAGCTATATTCTGTCACCGCATGCGAAACTAGAGGACTCACCGCTCCGGACTGCCCCCTCTGCGAAAAAGCGACAAAGAGGCCGCCTCCATGCAACATGCAGATGATCCTGGTTGCTGGCGGGTGAGTCCACCATAGTCTCCCAACGAAAGCACTGTCACGCACAAGTTCTACGTGTGGCTCCTTTTTACCTTCGCCTCTGTTACTTTTTTTTTCTTTTCTTTTTTGTTTTTGTTTCTTTTCTCCCGTTGTCTGTCGCCGGTGCTGCAATACCCTCGCTGTCGCAGATTTAACCCCGTGACCGCCGTTCTGCCGGGCTTGCCTGTGTTCGTGTCGTACATCTGTCTGTCTGAATGTTTGTTCGATGTCTCTGCTCAATGTTCCTGTTCGCTCGATTGCCATGCACGCGACAGGGACGACCGACGAATCTTCGCGCACGCATCGAGACGATCGACGGTGGCGCGAGGTGCGTCGCCGGTTTCGCGGAGGGACCGTTGCGATCGGCGATCGTTCGACGATTCCGCGCGACGGGTCGCCCACGGGTCGCCCACGGGTCACCCACGGGTCGTCCACGGATCAACAGCGATCCGTGTTTCCCCCATTCATCCGTTCGCGTTTGAATTATCGTCGATTGCAAATCCGAATCGCACTTCGGAGAGGTCGTTTCAGAGGGAAGAAATCCGCTGGAACTGCGTTCGCCGAACGAGCTGTCGCGCGAAACGCCGCAGCGTGAAACCCGTGACAGTCGAAGACAAAGAGCCGGAAAGCTGTGCGCGCGGCGAGAAATCAGGATCCACGGTTCGGTCTGTATTCCTTTTCGTTTGAAATCGATGCCGGCTGGCCGAAGGTGGTCCGTCGTCGGGGTTGCGTAACGCCCAGAGGTTACGTGCCTCGCTGTCGTATAAAGGGGGCAGCATGTCGGTCTCGCGGAATCGCTCAGAATTTAGGTATAAGTTGCGTTTGCCCCGTCTTCCGCGCCGTTAAATGTTCCCGAACGTCTGGGGAAATTGTCTCCCCGTGTCTCGCGTCGCGCTGTCCCCCCAACTTTCTGCATTTGAATTTCAAATACGATCGTGTTCGACCGTGTAGCACCCGCGACACGGAACGTTTATAGTTCGCGCGATTTCAGGGATTCTTTAAATAGCCGAATCCCCGCGGACCGACGTTTCACGTCGATCAAATAGTTAAACGTTCCGGGCTGCCCAGATTAATCCTCCGCGGCGTTTGCACGGATTTTTGGGAAATCGGGTAAAAATAATAATCGGGGTCAACGGAGACGCTTCAAGGGCGGTCGTTCGAAAGCCTTCCCAACCGCGACCGACGCGTTCGTCTTCGGAAACGAAGACGACACCGCGACGAGGACTGCGGCGTTCGATTATTTTCGTGAAATAGAGTGTAACCCCTGGCGAATTTCGGGATTCCTCTCGCGCCTCCGGGACATTTTAATGGGCTAACGGAATCGGTTCGAGCGATCTTTCGATCTTTCCCTGTCCCTGATTCCTCGGCCCTGCTATTTTACAAAATTGGAAGCGAACGTCACGTAGCTCACGATTCGTGTGAATTTCTAATACTCGCAAGACTGGGCACCCCTTATCGGTGACCACTTGATTCTTGTCCAAATTCGTGCAATTAACCGCAATCGTACCTTCTCGCGACGAAAGCGTGTTAACACCGATTACTCGAAATCCCTGAGCCTTCTTGATACAGAAATCGCACGAAGTTTGCAAGCAACGACGATTAACTGTTTTATTTGATTTTTTCGGGCAGGGGACGATTCTCAATTGTTTCGCGAAGCAACGTTTCCCTTCGCAAAGTTTCGGACGCTCGAGTTTTCAATTTCATCGGCGAAACGATTACCTGCCGACGAAATCGGCTCCGTTCCACGCGCGACCGTATCGTTGCCCGTCGAACGCGGCTTCCCCAGTTCTCGTTTTCGTCGCGATTCCCTGCCAGAACGAGCTCGATTCGACGAACGTCGAGCTTCATCGTCCGCACTGTCGTTGTTTACCGGCGGTTCGTGGACCCGCATTCGTTCGACGACTCGTTTTCTTTCGGAATTGTGTGTTTAGCAGTCCACCGACCGGCCTGCACTTGGCATGCGATCAGACTCCGTTGAAATATCACCTCGAACAGCATGGGGTAACGCGTACAGCAGCACGTGTCGCGGACAAGTACATACGCTCAAACCACGGTTAACGCTGTATCAATGCTGCCGCCTTTGCGGACGTCGCTACGCGTCTCCTGTACACACGTTGATACACGTGAACAGAAGTGTTTATAATGGATACATATACGTGTATCGCAATTTTGGTGCATGCAAAGGGTGTCTCGTGTTTAATACCATGCTTCGTCTACTAACGTCGATGACAATTCTGCTACTACTACTACTACTAATAATAATAATAATAATAATAGCAATAGATGATCGGAGTCAAGGGCTGCGTCGCTCGCGTCGAAAAATTCATCGCTGTCGGTTAACGGGAAAAATATCTTCCCCAGCGACGCGAAATATTTCGGTGCGACAGAGGCGATGGGTAACGGGGTGTTAATTATCGTCATTCGATAGAAATTCCGTGCGACGCGGCGCGCTATTTCAATAGCCGACGCAACGATGCACGTTTCTTTTGTAACCGGAAGTTAGACACTACCGTGTAACGAACACCGCTGCGAACGGTCGTTTGGTTCTTTTGTTGCTCAACCGGCTCCACATTTTTTTCACCCGCGTTCTCGCGGCAGCCCGGTCAGGTTCGTCGTCGACGTTTCGAAATGCTGCCTTTGTTTCGAGCGACGCGAGAGAGATCGTTCGAAACGCGGCTTCTTCGCCCCGGCGAAACGCTTGTCGCTAAATTGCATTGTCCGATTGTGTACCGCGAGGTTATTCGCGACGCTTCGCGAATCGAGGACCGCAGGTGAAACTCGATCGAGTACAACGACCCAAGGGAATGCGATTCCCATGGCGCACCGCGGAACGCACGATTCTATTTTCGTGACTTCAATTCGACGCGTCGATTGCCCGCTCGCAATTAACCCGCGTGAGCGGAAGCTCACGGGCGGAAAGGCCATCTTTCGGCTAAGAGCGCTAATGCGATCGCCGTCGCGGCGATAACGATTCGGAACGCCGATCGGATCGCGTACGAATTTATTAATAGCCTCAAAGCTGGGGGGAAAAAAAACACGGCGTGCGCGAAAAACATTTCGCCAAGCAATAATATTTACACGTCCATGGACGTCCTCTCTGCCGGGCCGCGCGTAACGCAACCGAGGATATTTCGAGCAATAACCCGTCGCGCACAGACGCTCCGCGCAGTTTCATTTCGCGATACGAAACTCCGTCGCGGAATTATTAAGAATCGAAGTCCGTGTCGAGCGGACTATGATCGCGACGCGAGCGTGCACAACGTGGTTCTGAACGCTCGCGCTCGATCGAGGCATCCCGAGGCGTAATTAAAGCTTCGCGTGTCGCGACGATACGTTGGATCGTTCCGTACGTGGGAAGCCGGAGTTCGATTGGTCGCGTTTCGCGGATCGTCGACCAATTCTCCCGCGGGGTTTCCATTGTCGAATAATTTTGAAACGCGACGGTTTCACGGAACGCGGAACAGAGCGGAGAGCGTGTAAACGCGCGACGGTAATTCAGGGGCGGAACGCGCGATCGCGTGACAAAGATGTCTGACGAGAATTCATAGAATTATTCGTGAACGGCGAACGGCACAGTACACTCGTCCGGTATATACCTCGAAGGAGAGGCGCAATTAGGGCGTCCGTTGGTTGTATGTATGTGTGTATCGTGACGAGGGAAACGGGACAGCTCGTTCATCATCCTATCTCCCCTTTCGATTTATTCCTGTTTTTCCTACCTCCGCCTTGCGCTCCTCGCGAAAGGGGCGTAGCGGAATTCAACCCCTTCGTCGCGTAATCTGGAAGCACGGGATGCGTCGTCCTCGGATTAAACCACGGCGACCGGGTCGTCGCGTTCGTTTCGACCGTGCACGCGAGAATTTGTCATGCCCGGTAATGAATCAACGGCCGGGCGCGTTGTCGTATTTTAGGAGGTGTCGGGCGAATAATTTCAGCCGACTGTACGAAGGTTAACCGATGCCGGATCGACGATTCAGCTTTACTAGGACGCGGCCACGGGGACGATTTCGAGCCGCGGATGCGTTAATTTCGATTACTTCTCAGCGGACCGCGCTGGGTCGGTAATTCGCGACGCAGTCGTTAATTTTTACGTCGAGAGTGGGATTGCGACGTGGACAGGGTACTCTCCGCGCGGAAAGACGCGGAGGCGTGAGACGCTTGATCCGCTTGAAACGAATAAAAAGTTGTCGGGAAGCTCCGAGCGGAATTATTTAACAATCCTGACGCCAGCCTGACGCATTTCTACGCCACTCGCGTAACACCGACGAGAGCAGACGAGCAGTTCGAGCGCGTTACCCTCGCGCCACTTCGATCATCGATCTGGGGAATCGTTAAACTGTGCATCGCGGATGAAGTGAAGTATTCGACGTTCGAGCCGACGGCTCGTTCGACGCGTGGTCGACGTTAACGACGGGGCTGAATATTTTAACCGGCGACCAAATCCGCTCGCGTGCCGAGCATTTTCTCGCAGCTGCTTTCCTTCTCGACGCTCCGCGAGATCGCTCGATCTTATCGTCGCCGGTTGCATCCCCGGCGTTCGAAAAAATTTCTCCGTATTCCGTCCCGGTTTCGCGTCACTCGGAAAAATCGTGCGGTGCATCGATCGCCGCGTGTTGCGACTGCGTCCGTCTCGCGAGCGAAAATTTTCGTTTCGGGCGGCAGGAACGAAAATGGGTTCGACGCGGCGTTCAGTCGAAACGATCTCGTCGATGGGAGGAAAGAAGTTGTTCGTTCATCGCGTGACGAGGATCGTTCGTTCCGGCGGAAGGGGTCGAGGAGAAAATATGTCGCTCGAAAGCTTCGTCGCGTAAAATAAAAGAGCGTCCGTGTGTTGCGCGTGTAAATCACCCTGGAACGATTTAAATGTATTATCAGTTTGTTTTTAAGGGTGCCGCGATCCGTCGTGATCCCATTAGGCGACTCGAGGTGCGCTCAATGGTCCGGGAAAATGAGCAATCGGATCGGTCGGGGCGTTTGAATGCTTGAGACGTTCTCGTTCCCGCGAGCGCGTTCTGTATTGCTCTCCGTAGGACAATTCGTTGCGCAACAAGCGCAATAAATTTGGAGCTCGCCTACGTCGAGGCGAATAAAACGAGACGATAGAATACCGCGCGCCCTGCCTTGCGTTTGGTATTCGACTTGCTTGTGGTTCCTCGAGGAACGAACAATCGCTGCACGAAGACGGTTCAGCAGGAGGCGATGGTTGAACAAAGAGGGCGAAAGAAAAGCCAGCACTTTTTCATTCTCGCGAAACCGCTCGGCCATTTCGCATCGATCGCGTGCAGCCGCGCGTCTCTACAACTTCCGCCCAACTTCCGCCCTCGCTTTGATTTCCTTTCGGCAATTTGTTTACACGCCACCCTCCGGCTACGTGGTTTCCCTTTTCCTCCGAGCTTTCCTCGCTGCCTTCGACCGGCACGCTTCTCGTGCCAGCGACGCGTATCGCGCTCGGCGTTCTCGCATGCGAACTCGGGGCGTGTGTCACGAACGCCGTGTTTACGTCGACTGATGCTAACCAGGTCTCTGAGCCGTACGGCGAGCCCCGCGTACAGCTCTCGAGGAATATTTTCGACGCGCCGCCGACCGTTTACGCGCGCTGTTCGCCTTCCGGTTTGCAGAGCTGCGACGACGATGCGAAGCTGCGAACGCTTTGTCGCGCGGCTCGTTTCCATCGAGATCGTTCGAATCTGATCCGTAATTTGTCGACGCGGCGCGTTGTCGAGTATTGCGCGTCGTTTTATCAGCGACCCTTTACTCTTTACTCGGATTCGTAGGGCGAGAGGTTTGTCGATTCTGTCTGTGCGTTCTCGTCGAACGGCTCGGGGCACGCCACTTCGGAAGGGATCGATGTTTACCCGAAACGTCGATGGGTTTGTGTCTAAAAGCGGCGGGGTTGAAGGGGGCGATTGCGCGCCGTACTTAGATTATTCGAGGCTTAAAATATCGAGTATCGCTCGTCGAGTCGAACCGAGAGTCGACGACCACCGCCGCGAAGTGCATCCTTCGCTGCACAAGTGTACCTTTAACCAAATCAACTCTCTCTCTCTCTCTCTCTCTCTCTCTGTTAGCGAACCGCGAGGCGAGTTCAAAGAATAATGGCGAACGAGCGTGGCCGAAGAATGGTTGCCGTTCCATCGACGTTCGTTACCGTTCGAGATTTGCAAACTTCCGAATTCCCTTTCGACTCGCGGCGGGGAGGCGTCTCCGAAGGCTGCAGCGCGAAGGAGGAGGAAGTAATTATGAAACGATATACCGCAAGCCCTACCTCGCTGGACACCATCGATCCGGTCCTCTCGACGAACCTCCTCCGGGTTCGACCGTTCCCAACGATCGACCAAACCGCCGTGACCGGGGTTCGACCCGACGTGTTCCAACGGCACGGATACGCGAACACGCGTATCGACGGATTTTCGCCTCCTCTCTGATTGCTTCTGACGCTACCGGCGAAACTACTGACCAATCGACGGGCCGCGTGGCAGATCGATCGAACGAGATTGAGTCGAGATTCAGACACGAGCCGGCACGATTTCAAAGAGCTATCGCTTTGGGTCTTCGAGCGTAATAGGATCGGGCGATTAAGGTCGCATTCGGCGATGTACAGCCGCGCACAAGTTGTGGATTTATTATTATAGATTCTGAATGAACCGCGCTGGAACATTAATATAGATTTTACGGGCCGCCGGAAGTGAACGAGCGGCTTCGAGAAATAATTGCGCTCGAGTCGGAACGACGGACATCCGACGTGGAGCGACCCGATTTTTCCGCGAGCGGTTCCTCGCGTATCGTCGAATCGCGCGAAACCGCCGACGCCTGGCAATGTTCGATCCGCCCTCGATCCTCTTCGAGGCAGCGATATTTTTCGAGCGGCGAAGCGATTAGCTCGATCGTCTCGTCGACGAATTTCCCATCCTAAGCGAGACGACGCTTGGACGCGACGCCTGTTACGTCGGCGAGCCAGCGGCCGTTTCAATTCCGAGCAGTTCCATTACAGCCCGCCGCGGAAAGTTATAATTATCCTTAAAACTCCCGAACAAGGCGGCGCATTATTACGATAATTGGAATTACTCGGACCACGTGGAAACGAGGCGAAGCGCGGAACTTTTAACAAGAGACCATTCAGAATTCCTGGATATACCAGGCTCTGATTTTTTTGTCCCCCTCCTCTCTAGGCGCACCGTCCGCGAACAAAAGTCCAGTCGAACGCGTTCGATCGGGCTCGGTTACGTCGATAGATTTCGAGAGAAACGAATCCGGCGTTCAATGTTCGCGTCGTCGAAACACCATGGACGACGATTTCTTATGCGGACGGGTTACGCGATCCCGAGCCTCCTTGCAGAAAAGGTTGATCCCTGCTCGAGTAAGCCCCACTGATATCTGAGCTAATAACGTCAACGATAAATCGTTTTGCAACGATTCCGAAGTGGTCGGTGTATCGAGGGATTCCCAAGTGAAAATCATCTCGTAGATCCGGTCACGCGCGTCGTTCGCCGCACGAAACGGATGGATAGCCGCTGGAACGATTCTTCCGTAAATCGTACGTCTCCCGATCCGACATATGTTTCTTTCGCCGGCAAAGTCCTTGCTCATTTGTCCATTTGAGCACCGGATTACCCTGGATTTCTGGCGGCGCCGCGTTCGCCACTTCGACCGCTTTTCGTTCGCTCGTTGATTCATGCCCGCGATTTCCCCCCCCCCCCCCAAGCGAGGCTTGCGCCCCGCGATTTCCATATTATCGTGCACGAAAATGTACGAAAACACCGCGATCGTTCTGAACACGACGGCGGAGGAGCTGAAAGGGCTTTAGACAAAGGAGATTTAAGTTCATACTCGAGGAACGGGAAGTGTATTGAAAAACGTCGACAATGGATTTAATAAGGGCCTCGACGGAAAAGTTGTGGAAAAGCTCGTTCACCGTAACGCTTCTCGATAAATTAATTCTCGAGCCGAAGATCTGCTCAATTATCCGAATTAACGAGATCAAAATTAGAAATGATAATAGAAACCTGCTCCACGGTTCAACTTCAAAGATCGAAAGATATTCTCAATTTAAGGCTTCCGATGTTATTAATAATATTATTATTAATATAAAGGGGTTTCAACCCTTTGGAATAAAAGAAATTACAAAGAGAAACAAAAATTAAGCAGAAAACGAAGATGTTAAGCCCTCGTCGATATCGTATGCCACGGTGTCTGACTACGAATGACCAAATACTACTGCGACGTACCGCGGGCCCATTCCGCGTCGCATCTCGTCGATCGTAACTTTCCTGTCACACATACATTTCTATCACGCTATTTTACCTCCAAGATCTTCGGTCTTCCGGCTCCTGCGTCTCGGTCGGGCAAAGCGAACGAGGGCCCCGGCGAAAATTCCGTTCGCTTACGGTTACGCTCGCCCGGAAAAATAAGGTCAAACGCTTTTCCTTTGGAAACGCTGTCGGTCGTTCTGGCGGCCCCCGTTCGTGTCCCACCGCAAGCGCGTCATTGTTTTTAAAGCTCCCGGGCGAAAGTACTTTCCTCTTTCGGTCTCGATTGTCCTCGCGGCCCGCCACTTGGAGACAATAGTCTCTTCCGGACGGTCCAACGACAGCTTAAGCGCGATGCCGGAGATACCGGGGAAATTGGCGTCGCCCGTTTCCCCCGTTACCAATCCAACGTCGGTTGCGCGTCGAAATATTCCTTGTCGATCAGCTGACCGATTCCGCTCAGACTCGCCGGAGTTCGAAACGGTCCGTCGACGAAGCAATTCGACCGACGAAATTCGGGCGAAAAACGAAAAATTCGTAAAGCTTCTTGCAAGATCGACGTCCACGCGTGCGTTTACTCTTTCCCGGGGAAGGAAGTCGTCGCGCGAAAGAAAACCGCGGAGAAGCACCAAGGTCCGACGGCGACGGGGGAGGTAATTTGGCAAGTGCACGGGCGACGAGGTTCGTTCGACGTATTCGGGTCTCCCTCGAAGCGACGGAGCGGCTTGCGACGCCAGGGGAACGACAGTCGGAAAAGCGAGGCCGCTTTTTACTGTTCGACAAGAAAGACGTTCGCAGGGGACGTTCTATAGAAGTCGCTCCCCTGCGTCGCCCCTCGAGGAGCTCTAAAACACCGTCCCCGATGCTCCCGTGCAAAATGAAGCGGAACGCTTGGTCGATTCGCCCTTTCGCCGTTCCTGCCGGCACCGGAATCTGTGTCAATGCGTTATTTCCTGTCGTTATCGGGCACCGGCTGATACATTGTTTCTGCGCCGGTGTGCGCTTTCCTCGTCCAAGCGCGTGTAAACCGCTCTATTCACCCAACGGGGACCCTATTTAGTCTTATTACCTATTTCTCGAATATCGTTCGGGACCGTAGGTATATCGGCGCTCGACGTTCCACGCGGAGTTCCGTCGATGGTACGCCGTTGGACGTCGGGAATCGACGTCGTTCGATTCCCGACGCGCGGAGCGGGGGGAACGGAATACAAGCTTTCGGATTCGAAAGCCGACTCGAGCTCGGTGGCACTCGTCGGATCGGTGGGTTAGTCGTTTCGTTTCGAGCGGGCGAATCAATTACTTCCTCGGGGCATCGAAAATATTTTTGTTGTCATCGGGACCCGAGTGTCCCATTTTTTCGCCGGCTGTACAGGGCGGAATTAACGACGCGAGTCGATCACCACGCCGCCCCGTCGACGAAGTATCGACGAAGATCGAGTCGGAGATCGTTTGGCCGGGCAAATTGAAATTTATTTGGCACGCAATTAAACGAAAATATTCTCGCAAGATCGCTCGGGAGCATCGCGCTTCTGATCGCGACGTTCACTGGCGGATAAACGGTTCTTCGGAAAAATCGCCAGGCACACGAACTTCCGGATCCCTCGTTGCCGCTACAAAAGTCGAAATCGTCCGAACTTTGGCAATTTCTCTCGCTCCTCAACTGTGATTTACGCAGCATCCCCTCGAGCAACTCTCCGGGAGAATTACTCTGCTCTTACCTCGCCTCCAAGGTCGCTAGACGGACCGGAAATTTCCAACTGGGGAGAAGTTCCTCCGTGCTCGTGAATCCGGTTCCTTATTCCGCGCGAGATAAAATTTCGGCCGGATCAATTTCCTTATCTCTCGCAGACTGGCCGCGCTTACTCTGCGCCCCAGGAAGCTTCTCTTCCGAAATTTTGACCGCTCTCCAGCGATTGGACAGAGCGGCGCTCGAAGGTTGCGAAAAGCTCGGGACTGCGGCGCCGTCTTTCTTCTCGCCCCTCGGTTTCGGGACAATGCCGGGACCGGGGTGTTCCGCGTGGTCGACGCTGAATGTCCACGAGCATCGGGGCGGAGAGCAACTTTTCGCTCGGCATTAATGGCCGCCGCGTCGGTTTCATTCTTCCTGCTTTCGCGCGTGACACGCCAGCTTCGCGGGGAGAGATGCCTTTTGAGAGATTCCGTTTCCAATTCAGCGGCGACGGGATCGGGCGAGCGCCGCTGCCGCGAGTTATTTTCATCCGCGCCGTGTCGCGGCGAACGAAACGGCCAGCCGCGACCAACGAACCGCGGAGTTCGACGCGGAGGCACTGCTCTCCATGGAACAGCGATCGCGTTCGCATTATTAATATTTTTAAGCAACGATCTATTCGTTTTCACCGATGTTCCGCCTGTCGTCCCCGGGCTGTTCGTGGTGGAACGCGCGCGGAGAAGTCGCGGCGTTTCTGCTCGCCCTTTTACCCACGAAATTACGATCGCGAAGAGACGGGCGGAACAGCCACGGGGCAAGAATCTGTCGTCGCACATCCCCGGGCGACTTTGCAAATTCGAGACCTCCGTCGTCGCGGCGGAAAATCAACTTTCCTTCCAATTTCATCCGCGACGCCGTTCACAATGGGTTCGCCCCGTCCTTCGAAATCGATGCGAGCGACGCGACGCGGACCGCGAAATCACGACGGCCGCGTCCCCGATTCTCCTCTATCAGCTTCGTGCGCGATCGCTAGTAAATTCGGTCGATCGATATCGCGGGACCGACGGGATATCCGCGAGGACGCCGGTTAGCTTCGGCGGAACGACGAGGAACGTGCACGACCGCTCGGTAATCCCGTTCGATTCGTTCGGCGCCCGCACCGACGTCCTCGCGTCGAGCTCGGTCGACGCGACGACGTCCCGACGATACTCTTGCCGGGCCACGGAGAAGACGACCGATGTCTGCACGGTCGTGGGTTGCGAATGACTCCCGGGTTGGGGGAAGGGGTTGGTTGGTTGTACGCGTCGAAACGGGACGACAACGTCGTCGACGTGCACGGCAATCCGAAAGGGTGGAGGACGATCCCCGTTCGCGAACGCTTCTTGGGCCGGATTCGAATGTAGGTCAGCGGCGAGTCCGATCGATAGGCGATCCAGTGGCCGCTCGTTGCGGGGTAACTGCATTATCGACGATTACCGAAAGAAGATCCCGACTGGATGGCTCGGGGCTTGCGCCGGTCGCGTACGTACGTATTCTACATGCGGCCCGACCTCTCCTCCGGACAATGCTTATTGGAAGTGGATAACGGTAATAACTGTTGCCCGGCCGACAGCGACAATGCGGCCTCCCTGATGAATTTGCCGGATAACGGTCACAGGATAGGGACGGGCCAAGTCGATCGTGCTGATATACAGTCTGAGCTGCTTAACGTCGCCGCGGACTAGCCGGTTCTTTTTTGCGGTCGAAAGTGGTTGGGAAATTGTACACGCTGATGGGAGGGAGGGGGGGGGGTGATGTTTGAACTCCGCGAAGGAGATGTCTCCGATGGGCAAGTGATAGAAGGGGGGTTGGTTTCATTTAACTCTTCGTAGCGCGAGTTACGTAGTTGCTACTTTTTTCTTAACGCAAGTTTTATCTCGCTGGAACGGAAAAGTGGTCGAGCAGGATATATTTCAATTGCAAACAGTGTTTGCAAACGTTCGATGGGAAAACGTAGCGCGTTGGCCTCGAAGAAGCGAGGAGTTCAAGAGGTGCGCTTCGCGGCGAGACCCGAATTCGGTATTTCGATATAACTGGCGCGGCGAAGTACCGTCGCGTAATAAAGGGCCGAGGAAATATTTCGGTGCAACGTGGGGTGAAATTATGTACAAGTATGTGTCAGACTGGGGGCGAATAAAGGCCGATGTATGGCTGGGCAGAAAAAGAAGCAGGTTTCTTTTGCGGACTGGCGATACGGACGAGTTGGTCTACTTTGTCGGCTGCGAAAATTTGCGTCGGTTCTTTTCGGAGCGCGTTCGTTCGTTTCCGAATCGCTGTCACCCTCCAGCTGCCGCTGTACGCGCGGTCACGAGAACCGGTGCTCCGTTTTCTGGAATTATATTTTCGGAGAAGCGGACGCGAGGAGAAGGGTATTTGCTTGACGTACCAGATCTTTCGATCGAACTGCGCGCACGTAGTTTCGCGTATCTTCGATCGCCAATAAACCCTCCCACCGATCGACCACTCTCTAAGAAACGTTCCTCGTTGAACGCGCTGCGGCCAATTAGTAATTATTGGCGGAGTTCAAACTTGAAATATGCGATTCGGAACACGAGTCTTGAAATACCAGCGTGTTACGCGGCCGAGTTATTAACTTTGTTTACACGAATCGACAGCCATTGTCCGTGGTAAACGAATAGCCACCGGGACAAAAGCTTTGATTTACGCTCGGAACCAGGGCTATCTTTCACGCCCAGAATCGGTGGAATCAAACGCGGGGCCTCCCGTATCGGATATAATTCTCGAGGAAATAAAAACGAGTGAAATCAATTCGCTGGCTGGAAACGTTCGTCTCTCGATCGTGCTTGTTGCTCTCCCTTCCTGTTGCTCCGTTACTCCGAACGTTATCAGATATGTATTCGTCGCCTTGTAAAAAATGATTACGAGAATATAACATTTCCGTTCGAAAGTCGCCGGCCACATTTTAATCACTCGCTCTGCCAAATAGTGCGCGTTGCGAACAACTTTTCCCATTATGCAGCGGCAGCGGAGCTTCGTGAAAAGTTGCGAGACAAAAAAGGTGGTAACGATAAAAGCAATATCAACGTTCCTGCGATTAATCATCCTCGATGCCACGCCGGCTAATATTCCTATAAAACGTATAATTGCTTCTCCTCCTCGGTCCCGTTTTTCTTACCCCCGTAGAATTTATTCGCTGTATACGTCCACGCAGTGTAGAGAGTGAAACTATAGAGAGTGAAACTAGCTGAGTGATCAGAGTGAAACCGAGGAAACGTTATAAACATTAACAAACGGCGAATGCGTTTATTAACAATAAGTTAATGTAAAAGACGGACATCGAAACCTATTATAATTACATAAATTACATTTCTTACAATAAAGTAGTTTCTCTTCTAATTTATCCCTCTACATATATATATAAACTACATATAAATTACATATATATAAAATATATATATATCGTATAGATATGTATACGAATATACGAGTGACGAAGGGGAAGCAAGAGAGCGATTACGAACTCCGGCACGCGTAATTATTACTACACAGTGGATGGTCGCGGTAACGAGCGCCGCTGCGAAACGAACGACACGGAAACGTTAATTAGTTTGCCAGCGGGGGTCGATACTCGCATTCGCTATTTATCGCGGCGTGGATCGCGTGAAACGCCGCTCGAACCTTTCGGCTCCGCCGCGAACCGCGTCGCGGTGGGACGCGGAAAAGTGTCGGCGAGCCTCGATCACCGAAGTTCATCCTACGCCCCCCGAATCCAATTCATTAAACGATCCCTTCCGTACCCTTTCGTTCCAGGTTTCCCCGTCGTCGATTCGTTTCTCCGCGGCGGCACCGCGCGCCAGGTTACCCCCGATCGTCGCGCAACCTCCGATAAACGGGATTTTTACGACGCCCCCCCCTATGAAATTTTATCGAAGCGCTCCGTGTTCGCACGGGAACGCCAATTTCGATTTATACGTCGGCAAGCACTTCCGCGCTGCCGCCCTCGCGGAATATCGACGCGCGAACTTTTTATGCGCCACGGGCGTTTCGAGAAGCGTTGGAACATTCGCTAATTGGAATCGGCGGTTGATTCCTTTCTTAATTCGCGCAATAGGCGTCGCGCGACGGACGCTCCGAACGATCGTGGAGCATATCGTTCTGGGAAGAAATTGGACGGCCAGAAAGCGAATCTTAGAATTGTGGCGTGGATATTTCACGCGAGACGATGGGAACGACGGACAGGGACGCTCGCGGTGCATTTAGCACGGCGCGTGTGAAAGCTGGTCGCACTTTTGCACGCGGATATACAAACGGTCTGTCCATCAAACAACAGAGATTCGCGCGTTTCACCGAGCGTCTTCAATTAGGAGCAAACGCAAATCCTGCGGTGCCTGCGACTCCCTGGAAAGAGACGCCCGCCTCCTTTCGAACGTCAACTTAATATCGCGTCTCTCGAATATTAATAACAACTCCAGACAACTATCAGCCGCTGTCGCAGTTCCGCGACGGAATTATATCTGGCCCCCGTATCACCGCGCTTCGTTGCGCCGACGATAATGCAAGAAGTTTCGCGCGTCTGACGAGGAATGCCTTATTTCACTTGGCAAGGCGTTCGAGCGTATCCAGGTAGCAGCCGATCGAGTCTAATCAACCGCCGGTCCGACTCGTTCCCCTACTTTTTACGACTCCTCGCTGCACCGTAAACATGCAGTACAATGAAACCGTCTATTAAAAAAAGTGGGAGAGAGAGAGAGAGAGAGAGATATATAGAAGGAAGGGAGTGTGTTTGAAACGGTCGTTAGCGAGCTATCGTGATCCCGGGGCAGGTAATCGCGTTTGCGTTGGTTAACTTTGTTCTCCGATGCGGACGACGATGTTCCCTCGTGGTGAACGCGCACCGATGCGGCGGCTGATCATGTTCTCGTGCAGGAGCGTGGAAAGAATATCGAACCGGGCGGAGATTGCGAGGGTAGCTCGAAGGGGTTTCAAGCGAGCGGAAGAGAGAGACAGAGAGAGAGAGAGAGAGAGAAAAGGGCCGTGGAAAAGCAGAAAGTCCGTTGCCTGCGGGGGTGGGCTACGGTGTCGCGAGCGGTGGCAGAAGCCAGGAGAGAAGATAAGGGAGAAAGCGAGAGAGCTAGAGGAAGAAAGCAGGGTAGAAGGATACCGTGCCACGCGCCTTTGGAAACTAACCGAGCCACGCTCCGTCCGTCGTTCGTCTTCGCTCTGCTGGGTATCCTCTTTTTTTTCTTCCGCCTCCGCGGAAACGTTGCGGCCTTCCGGCCTCGTCCACTGGCCGATCCTCGTTTCTCGGGGCGCTCTTTGTATCGTCCCGGTTTTTTCCTCCTTCGGTCCCGTGGATCGGAAGCTCGGGAAACCTCGAGAGAGGTTTCTCCACGTGCTTGTGAGAATTTTTTTATTAGAATGGCCGTACTCGTCTTGCCTGGAACGGTCGTTAACGCCGACTGTCGTGTAAAGAACGTTCCCTCGAACGGCGTGTTCATTAAAACACCGCGGCAATTGATCGGCCCCGGAGTCTGTTTCGCGTGGAGATCGTGCACGCTCGGCTGGTCCGCGGGCGTTTGAAGCGTGCTCTCATCCCGATCCCCCGCAAGTACGAAAGAAGAGCCGGCGAGTGTCAGCGGAATCTCGACAGAGGAACGTACAGCGAATGTCAATGCAGCGAACGTGTTTCGTGGTAATTAGTTTCGATCGAATTGTACTTACTATCGTGCGAGGCGACGTCGGCAGATTTTTATACGCGTAGCTCCTGCTGCTTCGAGCATCCGTTTCCGCTCGGTTTCGATGCAACGGTATCGGGCACGCTCGGCGAAATAATAGCCGGGTGATCGACGGATCGAAAGCTGTCGCAGAAACGCGTCCCCGGGACGTCTTTCGGTGACTCGTCAACGAGTCGAGTGGTGTGCTGTCTCGAATTCGTTTTATTCGGGGTCCCGTCACTGTCGCCTATCGATCGCCCTTAGTCCGTCTCGTGTTACGGCCGGAGCGATGATTGTTATTTTTCTTTCGTCCCCGTGGCTCGTCGCTCTGCATTTACCCCGGCGGGTATCCAAACACTGCGGATTATTAGACGACGTTCAATTGTTTCGTAGTATCGCAACGAATAATTGAGCGGACGACTTGATCTAAGTCATTACAGTCATGCCACGTCGAGAGGCAATTAATCCTAGTAGCGCATGATTATTAACACGTTCCCTGCCGCGTGGGGCGTACACGCCCCACGCTGAACTTTCCGTTCAAGCCATTTGGTATTATCATTGTAAAATGAAGAATTTTTTAAAAATTCATTATGGAGTCAATTATGGACATAATAAACAAAATAATACTAAATGTAAAGCGTGGGGCGCATACGCCCCACGCGGCTTGAACAGGGAAGTTTTCAAAAAACGGTCTGGCAGGGAACGTGTTAATTTACCTTCCCTTTTAAAGGAAGAGCTATGGAACATTCCGTTTTTCGAACGCTCTTTTTTATATCCTGGTTATAGCTAGCTTCTATCGGCTTCGACGGAAGCTCAACCTCGAGCGCGTCTCGACATTCTCGATTGAACTTTCGATTCCAAGTTTGTAATCCGTTCGCCGGCTAATCCCGACGGGGAATTGAACGACGTTTCAAACGTATATTTCCTTAGAGCCGCGAATAAGAAATATTTCGTACCGTCCATCGTTGTGGAGATTCAACGTCGAGAACAACGTACCCTTGTCCGAGCAACCCTCGTCCGAACAGATTTCCAGTTTGACGAGCCCCCTTTTCACGGTCACCCGGGTTTCCATTGATTCACGGCGAAACGAAGTCCGTCGGTACTTTTTCCCTCGGCAGCCGACGAACGACGCGTAACTCGGGACAGGCCCTTCGGAAGACGAGCGTTTAAAAGTAGCCACCGCGTCGGACAATCGATGCAACTGGCGAGCGCACACTTAGGGCGAAATATTATCGAGCGACTAATTTTATCGCGCTGACGTAGGGGGCCACGCTTCCCGGACGCTCGAGCCGCGTGTTTTCGACACCGTTGAATTATTTCAGGAAAAGAATTCATACGAATCCGCCATTCATTTTACACTGTATTAGCTGACCGGGAAAATCAGAATCCTCGAAGAGGACGAACTCAAAGACGATTATCCGTGTCGGTTCGCGAACGGGCCGTATCGTTTACCGTGTCCCGTCGATAAACGAAAAGGTTTCAAAAGGTGGTTAATTAAGGAGTGCCCGGGGATCGTAAAGGGAGGTAGGCAGACACTTATCTCGGAAAACTCGGGCAAAGTCGTTCCAGTAATTTATCGATGGAAGTTTATTCCCGGACTGTGAGTGTCGCAATAATTGTTGCCGACCTGCACGAATCGACGCAACGTAATCGCGTACCTTGCGCACAAAAAAAAAAAAAAAAGGAAAAGGTAATTCGCAGCTCGCAAACGTTCGAAGAAATGTGCGGTATTAAAGCGTAACAGGACGGTCGAGGTTTTTGGGGGATCAGATTCGAGGAAGGAAAATGTTCTCCGTTTTACGAGTCGTTACAGAAACGTCACGGAGTTGCCCCGTCTTTTCGTTGCCACCGCGAATCTCGAGCGACGCTCGCGACGCGGCGACAAAGTGTGTCGCGTACTCTTTGCCGAGAACAATTGATCTCGCGGAACAATCGCAAGCATGCCGTCGTTTCAGTTTCCGCACGAAATTCCTCGGAAGACGTCGCCGGCCCCCCGGCCGCCCGATTAATTCAATTTTCCTCGGTGCAAAGTGGGGTCGGGAAAAGACCGGAGGACGGTGGAAGTGGTAATGGAATCGTTTCGAACTGTTCTCGTATACCGAAGTAGGATGCTATTGTTCTCCCGTTCGGATTTCCTGCTGAAAGATAGCCCCGATACGCTCTGCGTTCGTCGGGACCTCGCGTATCTTCCACGCTGGAACGGAGGATCGTCCGACGGGAATTGCCGCGACGGGAAGACACGAGGACGCTGAATTTCTTTGCTCGCGAATCCTCCGCGATGCTCCTCGCGAATCGATTGGTCGATGTCGCGCGGCTACGCGAACACGGACCGCGTCGCTCGCAAACCGGAACCTCGTGTTTTCCCATTGGCGAAATGAAATCTTTAGCTTTCTGAGCGATTGCTTCGCGCGGGCAACCTTGACATTTTTGCTCCCGCTTCCCGACTTCCAGTCGCGGTCGTTGGATACCCCCCCCCGTCGTCCGTGTGCAGTTCCTGGTGGAACGGAAGTGACCGCGGGAAGTGCGATCAACTGTCAATTTATTTCACTCGAATTTTCCTCGAAGCGACACGCATCGCAAGGTTCCCTCCCGTGCGAAATTGATTTGCGCCGCTCCAGTTTCGTCGAGCAGTTTTATCTGTCGCGAACGATGCTCGGTCGGGGGGAATGTCGTTGACGATCTTCTCGAGGGGTGACGCGTGTCCGCGAAATATATTTAATTATTTAATTCAATTTAGTATACATAACAGAGAGATGGAGAAATCGAAAAAGTTAAGCTCTCCAGTAACGAATGCCGAATTGTTTCTAACTGGTGCACAGTGTTTGCTGGGACCCAGATCGTCGGGGCAAATTCTACAATGGGCCTGACCGACGAAAAGTATAAACGGGGAACGGTGCTTGTATTTTTAAATAGTCGCCGCTGTTTCTTAATACGAATGTTCGACTCGTTGCCAGATTACGACACAGAATCGGCGACGCATTTATAACCGAGCCATTAGACGTCGCGTCGCTTCTCAGAGTCCTTCAAGGATTCATGGTCGCCAGCAGTTTTGCTTTCCGGGGCGCCCCACGGCTTCGATCTTTCCGCCGCTTCGTCACCGCGATGGAAAAACATAAATTTCCCCCGGCGAATTTATAATTCCGCGTCGCACTGGCTGGTCCTCGCCTCGGCTAGAAATATTTATCGTCGCGCTCGCGGCGAACGAATTAGTCGCGACGAGGGGAAACGGACCGAACGTGTCCTTCGAGGATTCCACGAGGAGCGTGAATCGTTACCCACGATTCCGTGCACCCTGTGCGTTATCGAGATTCGTTCGATCAGCGGCACAAAAGCACCGCTTCGCGTTACGGCGCCGCAATCCCTTCGATTTCGGGCGCATTTCAATCAACGACGCTCGCAATTAATTTGCGACGCTCGCGCCCAACGGGAAACGGTCGACAGGATTTTCGCAGCCAACAATTATCCGCTGGCCCGACGCGCAGCCAATAATTCGTCCAACTTTATAAACGGATTAGCTGGAACGAGTGCGCCGAACACGCGGCTGTATCGAGCCAGCAATTAACGCTCGGCTTTTTATTTCCCACGGAAGAAACGTTCGTTCCATGCGAGCTCGATCTTGCGAAAGAGAAACTCCTGCCCGCGAGGAACGTACTCGCCGTTCGATTTTCGATCGCTTTCGCTGCTCAGCGGTCGAACGTGCAATCCAAACCGAGCCGAAATATCCGTCGAGCGTCGAAAAGAGCTCTCGAAGGGAGTTCGTTGAAAACGCGCAACAGCTCTCTACCGTTTCGTTCCTCGGCGGAATTTCGAGCGGCGGCGGTCCGCGAAGCTCGGCGACGATCCGGCGACTCATTTCCCAAATTGGCAACACGGTGGACGCGATTCGAAAAACGGGACGGCAGTTAATTGCCGTCGGCGATCGCCGGGTTTCGACGGGGAACGAGCGGCAACGTTCGCGCCCCATTTCCGGCGGAATCGTTCCTCGAAGGAACAATCGTTAGCGGTGTGGCCGTGTAGCGCGACGTGCACGAGAACGAGGATGGTGGCCTCAGTTCGGGGGCGGACCTCGGCGCAGGATGATATATCCGTGGGAGCGGACGAAAGTAGCAGAACTCGGCACACGCCTCGCCGGTTCCTCCGGCTGTTCCTCGGTTCGTCCGTCCGTCTGCCCGTCCGTCAAGTCCGTCAAGTCCGTCCCGCCTGTTCACCGTTTTTCCGCACGTTTTTTTTTTTATCGCGACCCTGCCGCAGCGACCCGCTCCCGCTTTGCGATCACGGGAAACCAGTGTCGTGGATTCCGCCCGGTGACAGTGACGGCTGAAACGACGATTTCGACCGGCCACCATTGTACCGTGACAATGCCCGACAGATTGACCGAAATCGAGGGAAGTCGAGGAGATCGCGGCCAATTCGGCAGCAGTGTGAAACGCGGATTTACATTCGGGGAACACGTAGACGCGGAATCGTTAATTGCAGCAATGTTGACACAGTGATCGATCGAGTGGATCGAGGAGATTTCTCGAACGCTGTTGGTGGAGAACGATGGATCTTGGGGGCCGCGGGGCAATCGTTCGTCGAGCAATACTTTCCGGAAATTGTAACGAGCCAATCGGTGTACCGTGTCGGTACACGGTCCGCAGTTCAAGTTCGACGAAGACGCGATTAGTGGAAAGGAGGCGGTGGATCGGCTGACGGGAACGCGCGTCGGCGATAATCGTCGCGGATATTTTCTCCCACGTTTTCGATCGAATTGAGCGTCGGTTCGCATCGATCCAGGACGGCTGCCAACTGCTTCCACCGAGGTCCCAGTGAAATATTCCCCGCGGATATCCTTAAGTATTCGGGCCGCTCGCGAGGGTAACTATTATTAAAGGGAAAACGGGGATCCGATCTGGGGATCGGGTTTAATGGGTCTCGCTGGCGCACTGGCGACTCGTCGCGCCGTTAACGTCTCTGTCGGTCGACGAAAAGTGTGACGAAGGGAACGCTCCGTCCTTCTTCCTTCTCTCCTTTTTTCTTGCCACTGAGACTCGCTTTACGCGAAGGAACGGGCTTGCCCCGTTTCCAACGAAGCGTTGGATCGATCAAGCGTCGGATTGATCGATCGCGATCAATCCCCTCGCGAAAATCTTCCAAAAGATCCATAGAGCGTTCGAGGCTCAACTTGATCAGACTTTTCTTTCGCGACTCGCCAAGAAATTGTTGCCCTCGGTGTCTCTAAATGGGATCCGCGAATATAATCCATCTTTTCGTGATTAAATCGGGGTCGCGTGCCACCGAATTAATTCGTCCCGATCGCGGCGGGGCCGCGTGTCGTCGATGCTCGGCCAGACCCGTTAGCTACGCCATGGCAGGGTGGATCTTCGGGGAATGTCGTCCTCGAGGAGCCGATACGCATCGTTAGGATCCTCCGGGCAGCAGATTCCCGCAGGTCGAAATTTAATTGCATCGTCAACTGGGCCGACAACCAGACACGTGGCGGCGCATTAATCCGATCTTTCATGCGGCGAATCAGAGGACGTGCGACCACATAGATTATCCGGGTGAATTTTTAGCTCGCCCTTCGGGGCTGCCCTGTCTCGTCGGAACCAACGGAATTCACCGCCCGCGGGTCCGTTGCGGCCTAGAGGATGTTCCGTGTCAAGACGGGCTCGACCGTTGTACCGGATGATGGATTTAATCTCGATTCGACCGTGCCTGTCGTGCAAGTTTCGCGTAACTCGCCCGGGCATAACTGTTAAACGACTGTCCCTGTTACGACTAATCGAATCGGGGGCCAGCTTGGCTCGATTAACAGCAGGGACAACGACGGACGAATTAACGCCGATTAATTCCATGCAATCCTGCTGCGTTCTGTGGAAAAAGTCGGCCCCGCTTTGAAACGCTCGACGACCGGTCCCGTGTCGCTCGACAACGATACGATGTCGGCGTGTCGGGCGCTTCTGTTAGGACAAAATCGGCGAGCAACGAGCCGGCAGGTAATCGCGTCTTGCGATTGAGCGCATCCGAAACGCGCGGACGTGCATTAATTCGCGCACGCGCGTCAATAACAATAGACCCGACGAGTCGTGCACGTTTCACAGTCTGTCCTATCCGGAGGCATTAATCTGCGTAATTTATCGGACCCGCTCGTCCTGTTTAACGAGCTGCCGATTAAATAGTTCGAAAACGAACGACGCCGCTCGCCCGTTTCTCTGTCTTCGCGCCGCTCTCCGTTCTGCGTTCGCCGTTTCGACTTTGGCACAGTTTCGCTCGTTCTCATCGCGGATCGCAAACTGTCGGAACCGTGGTCCTCGTGACACCGGGGGACATCGTACACAGGATGGATCGGGGATAAAAGTTTCGCGTGCAACGCTCGACCACGCATCGGCCGCTTCTTAATGGCGAAACGAATCCGCGACGACGGTCGTTGCACCGCAATTCGACTTGTTCGAACACTCGAGGGCGGATGAAAATTTTCAAACTGAACCGGAAAAAGTCAGCAAGCCCGATAGCCGTAAAAATTTAGCAGACTTTCGAGCCGGAACGGACGAGTCGCTCGTAAATTTCTGTATCACTGAGCGGCCACGGTGTCGAGCGAATTAGTTCGCCTTGTACTTCATACTTACCCCAATTTCTCCGGAGCTGGCACTCCGTGGGAACTTGATGGAAAAATAAAGCGCCTCGTTCACGGTTTTCTAGCGATCGTCGGGGAAATTTATGTAGCGCCGGGATAATCTCCGGGCTGTCTCCGATCGTTTTCATGGAGTTCTTACGCGGCCACTTCCTGCCAGAACTAGCGGCTGCCAACGTCCGTCGATTATTGCGTTTTTATTGTGACGGGGATAATGGCGAACGATGATACGATATTATACGGTGCGATGCGATTTTGAGGTCGTCTCGGCGTGCCCATCTGGAACAAGAAAAACCCGTTGGTACCGTGTAGAATGTTTCGCTAACGTTCCTTGAAATTGGGGTAAAGAGAATCTTGTCGTTTACAGATTACATCGAGTTGGTCTAGCGAACAAAATATATTTTTTTTTATTTTTATTTATTCTGTTTAACGGGTAGCAACCCTTCATGTACAATGCAATACCTTTGTTTATGTTGTATTAATCAGTCTTAATGTCTAAGCTAAACGTAATGTTCGTCTATTCTAAGTTTAAATCTAAATCTAAGTCTAAATCTATTAGCTTGTACAGTTCGCTTTTGAAGAAAGAGGCACTGATATCAAAAAACTTGAGTTTACGGAAGTAGAGATTTGCTGTTTTGTTCATTCTGTTCAAGGGGTCGGATGTAGTGTGTTTCAGTGATGTTGTTCTGAATAGGAGAGGCGCTCTCGTGTTCAAGGATGGTGAATTGAAGTTGATCCTCGATAGTAACTCTGGACAGGAAATAGTGCCATTGACGATTGCTTGAAGGAAACTCAGATCTGCCACCGTTCTTCTAGTTTTAAGAGTTTTGAGATTGAAGTACTTCATTAAGTTTCCATACTCGTGACTATGGCGAGGCATCGGGTGTCCTTCTTTTCGAATATTCGAAATCCCCCGAGATAAAAGAGTTGTCAGAAACAGATCAATCGCGCTTTCTGGAACGAAAATATCGGTATTAGTCGGCGACGAGCAATTATCTGTCCGTAATTAGAAATGGAATGGGAAAACGACGCGATCCACAACTTCGGGTCCCTCGCGGCGTGCCTCACCTTTGACGACCGAACGAGCAATACGCGTGATACTCGCACAGGTGCTCGAGCGGGTCGAGATACGACCGCCCCCTCGTCGCGATATAAACGACCTCGCACGAAATTTCCCCGTAGCGCAATAATTGTCCCTAACTTCTCGTCGGTTATCGGCGACGTTATCGTTAGCCGCAGCCGAAGCCGGCTCGTCGCACGCTACAATCTCGTTCGGCGAATTTAGGTAACGCGATGCTCGCTCTGGCGTGTATTTTCCTCGGGAAAGCGCCGGGGGCGCGGCGCGTGCTCGCGCGTCTCGACGATCGACGTCGGGACGGAGCCGCGCTTCGAGGCGAACCCACCAGCTCTCGGTTCACCGTTGCTTCGCGTCCACGTCGACGTGAACGCTTCTCGGTCGATCGAGCGCGTAACTTCCGCGGCGAACGGACGATCCTCGCGCGGCTGTTACTCTCTGCTCCGACGCCTCTCGCGGGACAAGCGGGAACGCGTTCGACGCGTTTATTTTCGGTGGGGAACGCGAGCTCCCTCTCCAGTCACGTTGCTTCCTTGGAATAAACGGGCGGAGGAATGCGATGGAATCGTCTGCGATTCGTCGTTCGTGCGAAACCTGCGACGAGGACGCGTTCGTTCGTCGACGGTTTCGCGATACGGGTATCACCCGGCTCGGGGGATCAGGTTGGAAGGATTGTAACGTACCCGTCGACTTTTTATACGGGCTTACGCGATACTCTGCGCGTCGTCGACGCGAGTGCTTCAGTTGAGAACGACGGTATCGGGGAAGTCGAAGGGCCGCTGGCCTCGATGCGCTCGCTTCGCATTATGTTGTTGCCGTTTCGAATCGACTTCTTGAACGCCACTCGAAGCGGCGCGACGACAGCGGAGTAGTCGCGAGCGAGCGCTCTAACTTGTGTACAAACCTGGAAATTATGTCGGCGATTAAACTGACGTTTTCAATGATTCCTCTTCGGTGGCTCGATAAATCGCTGTCCTTGTATTTCGGCTATCAAAGTCCGTTTCGCAGCGCGTGGTCCTGCTCCGAACTCACCTGGCGATTGAATCTACTTAAATTGAAATCACCGTGTGACGGTCCGCATGGACATCGTTCGAGTCCTAAAGGATTGACCGCTAATGCGTGTTCCGTGGACAAAGTTCCGCGGAATTCTCGTTGATAGTTTGGCCGATCGAGAAACCGAGACAATCGTCGCGAATCTTCTTCAAAAATACCGCCCCCCAGTCTGCTTGTTAAAACAGCCGCGCGACCCCGCGTCACGGAAAGAATCGAGAGCGCGTTAAACCGTGGCGTCGATTACTCGCCGTCGTCCGTTACGCGTCACGTCCAACATTTTTATCGTGGCGTGCGCGATCGCGGGGCTAATTGAGGCCTTGGTACCGCAAAAGAATCGCCTGCACTTTCTCGGTGCGCCCCTTTCCTTCCACAGGACGTAGTATGGATTTGCCTTCGCAGTCTATTTAGAGCGATCGTACGCGACGCGCACGGCGTGCACGTTTCCAAGCGTTTCCCAGTTCGCGACCAGCTAGATATCCTGCCCGGGGGATTCGCGAACTCGCACGAAAATACCGGTCGCGCGTTGCCACGTAGAGGCAGAGTCGCGTCCAGGGGAAGCGAAAGTTTCGCGACGGTGTCGCGTAGGTGTTGTTTCTTTTGAATTGCGTACGGCCGCCAGGAACGTCGGACACCGTGAAACACCGAAACGTCGTCGCGGCGAGGCCTCCTTCTTTATGGATTCGACGGGGCTTTCTTTTGCCACGAAGTCGCTGGTAGGCGGAGCCAAGCGACGGGAGCACGTGGCGCGCGTGGAACGCCGCTCGAGGAACTCGGCGTGCCGCAGTTACCCTTCGACCTGTCAACAATAGACGTTCCGCGTCGCGCGCGCGACCCCGGTCACTTTCTTCGATAGTTCGACCGCGAAAAGTCCGTCGCGACGCTCGTCCAGTGAGAACGAAACTTTCCACGCACGCGGTGTCCCCCTTTTTCGCTCCGTGTTTCGTTCGATGCGAAATCGAGCAACCCCCCTCGGCAACTTTTCACGGGGTGGCCGGCTCGCGAGGAGACGCGACCCGTCCCGACTCGGCGGACGTTTCGAAGTGTCGGTCGGCGAGTGCTTTCGTTTTTTGGAAATACGGCGAGACGGTGCGCCTCGTCTGCGTCTCGGTGGAATTTCAGTGAACGCGACGGTTTGGTGAACATTTTTTCTTCGAAATTTGAAATTATTTGCGCTCCCTTGGCACATTCGAGAACGCGCCGCGATTGGCCCGCGGGCAATTTAAACCACTCGTTGTTTGGTGAGATCGACGCGTTTCCCGTTCACTCGAAATCGGTTGGAAAATTGGCGAACGATTGTTCCACCGTTGACGCGAACCGCGACTACGCGCGAGGTATACGTAGTTCTTTACGTTGTTCGCGAAACGACAGGTAGCGTACTCGTTATATCGTTCGTCGGAAGCTCGGCGAAAGTGTCGTGCCAGTGTCGTGCAGTGTATCGATTACCATATCCGGACTGGCTGCAATAATTATATAGGCACGAATATTGCTCGAACGTCGCGGTCTGTCGTTCGAACGTTCGCTGGGTTACGCGCCGCTCTAAAAATTTCCCGTGCGCGCTTCAGGCACGAAAAATTCGTCGCGGACTTGAAATATTCGTGCACGCTGTCGAATTGATTCCCGAGGGTGTAAATCGGTTCGCTCTGCGTTTGCTTACCGTGCTGCAGCGCGGTCGCGATGGACCCATGCCGGATTCGCTGTTCCTCCCGTGATTTTGTTCGCGAGAACTCCAAATTAGGACCGCGTCCCCACACAGGTCGAGCGTTTTAACGCGGTCGGACCGTTCGTCGAGGTGACTGGATTCGGACGTAATCACCGGTCCATTAATTACGTTCTTGGTCGTGGCAACGGGGTCACGAAGGTCGAGCGGTCCCTTTGACGAATGATCGCCTTGGGGCGATATATTTTCGTGGCGATCCGCGCGTATCGGACGCGTTTCGAACAGCGTCTCCTTTTGGAGCGGATTCGAAGGGTGCCGTGCGTGTCAGGCGCTTCGAACGATGCCGAACGACTCGGGTACCGGTGAATTAATAAAGACGCGAGAGTCCGGCGATCGAGGCGCGACGACGAACGGGTGGTTCGCGTGAAAGGGTCGTTAGGTGCGGGAACGAGGTGAGGACGTTCTGCGAAGAAATCGAAGACCGCAATTATCGAGCGCCACGACGTTAACGAGACAGAGTTCTGCAGTCGATCGGTAAACGTCGCGTTTCGAGCTGTCGCCTTCGTTCTCGTAGCTTTTAGTAGATCGCGAATGATTTTCTGGACGGACTGCCTCGTACGCCGTGAATACGACACACCGTGTATCGGTATTGATAACGGGTGGGAACAATGTCGCGGCGAAAGCAAATAAGAGTGCTCGTTAATAGGTGGCAGGTACGGGGACTCGTCGCCATCAACGACACACCGGAACCGTACACATTTACCGATTCTATTATGCCGTGTCCTCGTTTCTCTTCTCTAGTGCGTGCATCGGCTCTCTCGCGTCCCACTCGGGCGAAGGGAAGAGACGCGCAAGGAAATTGCCCGTTGAAAGCAAAGCGAAGAGGCAAATTCAGCGGACAGGCAATCGCGAGACGAAGGAAAAAGTTCGCTCGACGCGCGTGGTTCGTGTGCACAGCGCGAGAAACGCTATGCACATCGGACGACAGTCGCGCGATAAAAATCGATGGGCAGAAGTTCGCGTTCGCGATGAATCGGCGATGCGTTTCGCAGTCGCGGCCGCGGCCTAGAAACGTGGCGCGTTGCTTCCCGTGAATTTCCAATTTTTGACGCGCGACAATTCTTGGGGCGGATTAAAGAATCGATCGCGAGAATGATACCACGAACGATACGCGAATCTTAAAAAAACAGGGGAAAGCAGCCGAAGCGAGTCGCGGTCGCCAGCTCGGAGAACGCGAAAAAAGGGAGCGCATAATTTTCGCAGCGTCCGAGACCCTCACCTCGACGACAGCCGCGCGTACAAAACGATCACCGGCTTGGACGAATTGTTCCGCAGAGTGGCTGCCCGTTTTCTTCTACCCCTCGCGTTTTCGTAACACGCGGACGGCGAAGCGAGATCAGCGAATCCCCCCAATCGCGGAAGTGCAGCTACGGTTTTCCACTTTACGGTTCGCTCGACCCCCTCAAGTAGATTCTCCTCGAGCCGGCCTGCGCGAATTTCGCCGAGAACCAACCCACCCTGTGCACGCAATGCGACGCTAGAAGGATCTCTTCGACGACGGACACGAATTTTCGCACGCCGCGCGACAAAGTCGAAGGCGACTCGTCGAGATCGCAATCGCTCGGCGACTCTATGCGTAAATCGAAGCAGTTGGTGGTCTCCCGCGGACCATTGAACGGAATAAGCGACGGGCAATGAATTACACGTTCAGTGCGTACGCGAATGAGGATTCTGTGAAAGGGACAGACCAGTGATCGGAGTAAAATGATCGACGGGAGGCTGAACGATCCGGCAGCAGAGAGATGGGAAGGGAGATAGAGAGGGATAGATAGAGAGAATAAGGAGCCAAGCAATCGGTGCAAAAAGGATGCCCGACCTTGGTCGACGTCGGTCTTGGGGGTTATTTTAAAAGGGGGACAAGGCCGCTTATGGAGCTGCACGTCGAGCGGTTCCTACGGCTGAGAACGAAACGGGCAGACGGTCGATCGGGGAGCAGGTCTGAAAATAGAAACCGTCAGGCAGCACGGAGATACGAGATGACACCGAACACGGATCCACCACGCTCGTAGTTTCGGCGAGGTATTATGAACCTGGAATGGCCATCGAGTTCCCTGTTGCCCGTGGAGATTGAGGTATGGCCGCGGTAGCCGGCATCTATGGCTTCTCAGAGGAACGATACGTCAGATATCCCGAGCATCGGCAGCATCCGTGAGTTTCACGTGAAAATTGAAGGCGAATCGATAGCCGCGATACGCTAGACCACTTGTGCTTGATCATTCCCGTTTCTCGTTCCGTCAGTGAGCCGTCCTCGCGCCTTTCCCACGGACTCTTTCAGCGACGAAGTCGGTCGGGCCTCTTTTCGCGTTTCGCCGAGAATGTCGCTTCGCCTTCGCGAGGGATAATCGGAAAGATTTTTCCGTAGACGCGTGCGACTGTGTTCGCGATTAATTGCGCTGGAAGAGCCCGCGAAATACGAAGAGGAAGCGGGCCCCCGTTGGAACGTCCCGTACAGATTTTCCGCGGCTGCGAGTCACTCAAATTGCAGGATACGTTGCATGCACCACACTTTAACGAAGATCGGTATTATCTTAGAGCCGCTGAAAGTAGGGTACTCGTTGAACTAGAGTTCCTTCGCGATTCAAACGTTCGACGATTATTTAGTAATCGCATAGAGGAATGTAGGCGAGGTTCGAGCGATAGAGGACCACCACCGTTGCGCTTTAACCGCACGCGAGCTTTCCAATTTAATTCCTCACTAATTCCGGAAAGAGATCCGCAGGTTTTTAACCCCGGTAAACGACGTCGGGCGTGGGGGGGGGGGGGGGGGGGGCGATGGCGGAAAGACAAAGTAACGACGACAAGATTAAAGGCATCGCCGTGGTCGAGAACGCGGCGAAGTTGAATGGAGAATTTTACAAAGGGGAAGAAAAGTTCTCCGCTATTGGTTGACGCACGGTGTAACTCGCGTTTACCAACCGAGCTTCCTTCCGGCAAGGCGAAGAGGGAAACTTCGTAATTGAATAATGCAGACACGCTAGAGAGCACGTGTCGTTTGCTCGCGTTGTTACTTCGTCGATCACCTAGCGGGTTTAATCGTCGCGGTCGAGCCGCGACGAACGAAACGAACTGTCCCTCGGTCGTGCAAACGCCCGACGTTGACGTAAAGAAAAAAAGAGAAACAGAACCGAGACGAATATAGCATCGCAAACGCCGCACGGGGATTTATCATCCTGGGATGGCCGTATCGAGGGAAACCGATATTATTCGCAAGATCTTCCATCGGGCTCGAGGGATCGCAGTTTAAAAGTATAAACGATACAGTCAATTCGGGCCGGAGTTAACTTTACGAGGCTCGTGTTTTATTGCCCCACGGAGAAAGAAGCCCGAGATAGCTATTTCGGCGTTCCGGGGCATAAATCCGGCATGCTTGTTCTCTTCTTCGTGCTTCCCCGAAATAAAAGCAAATTCGCCGTCATTGGCAACGAACAATCGCGGACACCGTATCCAAGCTTGCGATTGTTCCCGTGCCAGTGAACGCGCGATTAACATTTACGTGCGTCACATTCGTAGGACGAGTTGCATGCTTCCCTCGACGGGACCGCATTTCTTGCCTCCTGGATGTCGTAACGCGGTCGCCGTATCCTGCCGCGTCGACGTATTTGCCTCGAGGTAAAATCGTCGAGGATTTTGTGCACAGTGGTCGCGAGTCGGCACCCCTTCGAAGCGTCCCCCGTTGCATCGATCCTATCGGCAATTAAGGGTGGAACAAATGGTACCTATTTTCGTCCGTTCGCGAAAGAGGAAGAAAAAAAGACGAGAGATCCCTGACAAATTATAAAATCGCGTATCGGCTCGAGGCAGGGGGGTGGACCGTCCGCGGGTGCTTTCTTCTCCGGTTGCTCGTCGCTTGTACATCGATAATCTCGACGATGCACACGGGGTGCACGTGTGTACGGAATGTCGGCCGCGAGGAGAAGGGAAGGCGCAGGGTTGAGACGTGCCACGGTCGTGGGTTAATTGATTTCCAATAGCTGGCTGACCGGCTTTCGGAGCCGCGTAGAAGCGCAACCGTGTATCCGCCACCTGTGTGCCCACACGGCGAACCACCGATATGCTAACTACGGGACACACTGTACATTAAACGCCGACGGAGAATTCATAGGACCGTATCGGTCCACGGCGCAGGTTAATTGGATCCTGAACGGCGCATCGCGTCCTCCCTTTTATTTACAACCCTTCCGTTCTTTCGCCCCTTCTCCCTCGCTCACCCATCCGTCCTCTCACTTCGCTGGTCGCCTGTGTCTCGTTGTTCCTCCGGTGAACGCGCATCCGTCGCCCCGCAAATAAGGCGTACGTTTCGATTGGAAATCGTAACGGCGCAATCGATTTCGCGCGACGGATGACACGACGCCCGAAACGAAACGAAAACTCGAAAATCGCGTCGGCGTTTTTCCTCATGCCGATCGAAAATATCTTCTTCCGTAGCACCGTCGATTCTAATTCGACTTTAGCTCCGCGACGTGAATGTTTCAATAGGCGTGGAAGTGAAACTTCGTTTCGCTATTTTTACATCCGCATCAGTGTCAAGGGGACACTTATAATATGCATACGTACATTTCATCCAGTGCACGGTTACACGGTTACACCGGGCCTATGCCAAGCGCATAAACGTTTAAATCAAGAGGGCGACTTTAAAGAGACGGTCTTTTGAACTTGTCACTCCGGGCGGCTGGATAGTTCTCGAAAGGATCGCGTAAAACACAGACGGCGAATGGTAAATTGACGCTCGTCGCGTTTCCCGGGCGACGCGGAAAAATAGTCGAATTTCTGTCGACCTTTAATTCGGTGCGACAGAAATCCGATTCGACGGCGCGGCGGATCGGCAAGAAATCGATTAAAAATGTCGAAACCGTGAGCCTGCCAGTCGCACGTGCGTTCCACGGTGAAATTTGTCAGCCTCCCAAGTATAATGTCACGGGGATCCCCTCCACAGGTGCGCAGACTCGCATATCAATATCAGTTAGGCGCGCTCTGCACGGAACGGCTGCTCATTTATTTGCCGGCGATTTTGACGTATTAATTATCGAGCCGCCTACGAACCTCGTTCGTTACTGTCTTCCGGGTCGCGGTCGGACGTTCGTCGAAAAATCGCTCCGCCAGTTATTAATGCGTCGTCGATTCGCGATCAAGATTGATAAACGATAACGAGGAGGGCCGATAAGAGGCCGTCGAAACGGCGGACGCGTTTACAGTGGGTTGAGAGCGGACGGGCAATTAATAGGACGCAGTTGGTTTTAAGCGCGGCTGGAATGATTGCGCGCCGTTAACGGCGGCTGAATTTTAAGGGTAGCTTCCGGCGGACTGGAAGGTGTACGGCGCAGACGTTGATTGCAATTCGACGGATCGCCGTGAGCGATCGTTAGAATCGTCGAAGCGATCGTTTCGCGGCGATCGTTCGTGAATGGACAGGAGGTGGCGAAAAAGTTGGTCGCAGGGGGAACGAAAATCCCCGATATTCGAGAACGTATTTTGAACGCCGGATTGTTGCCACTGTTGAACGCGACAAATCCGTGAAAACAAGTTGCCTCGATCGCTGGTTAATCCGAGGAATACAGGGACGCTTTTCCGTGCGAAATACAATTGCAACGGGCTGAACAATGCGAGGGATGATGCGGCGCCGAGCGTCGACGGAGCGGCATCTCTGAATATTGTGCAGCAGCGTGGCAAGATCCGTGCATGGGTTCGACCTTACCGACCGTCTGGATATCTGCATTTGATACGGAGATACACGGGGACCGATTAGAGCTAAATGTAGCCGGGCACCGGGTACGTTTAACGAAACGGTATATCAGCGTTTCATTCTCTAAGTAAGCCGTACTTTCATTCCGCCAGTGTTTCGGTTGAAATAGATTTCATTTTTACTGACTCGTCGGCAATATTTCTAAAATGGTTAAAGAGCAAGGGGATTATTACTTTTCGTTCGAAGAGTTTTCGCGTTCAATTAAACTGTGTACTCGAGAAGTTCGACGACTAGCCACGGTTCTCGAGATCCCCCGAACTGGCCCGTTCCATTTTCTGTAGAAAACGGCCCGCTGAAAAATCGTCCGGCGACAAATTGGCAATTAGCATTCTCGAAGCGGCTACAGAGCCCAATTAAAGCGCGGCCTTGTTATTATCAGCTGCCACTCCCTTGACTCATCCCGAGAGAAAGGGGAGGGCTCCTTTTCTCCTTTGCCAGTCACTTTCGACGAGGCCTCTCACCTGGTAACGTAACTACCTTCTCGAGAGTCAGAGGGGGCTGGAGTAGTCTTGTAAGTTAGGGTGATTTCCACCCCGTCCCGCGACGTATCGGGCCAGAAGCGTCTGCCAGAACAGCTGAATGAATGCTCTGTTCCCTTTTGGGTGAAAAGCGAATGTCTGCCCTCTTGTTTATGATTATTCAAGGCACGCGGCGTGGTCGCCATTCAACGCCGTAATAGTTATGCAAAGTAATTACCGGCATACCTGCGTGAAAAAAATACGTTCACGCTGCAAACGTAAATTTCTGGTTCCGATTTTACTACATTTTTCTATTGGACCGCGCGGCACCGTCAATGGTGTTCGCAATACAATATATGTATCTTTTCACTATCAAATTTTCAATGAAAACGAACGAAACGGGTTTAGCAAAAGTAGCAAGCTATAGTGCACCGCGAATAACAGTCCGCTAACGACAAGGTTGCACTATAAATAATTCCAAGTGTGATCTTGCGAGGGAATCGAGGTCGAGTGCAAGAATTTAACTGATTCCATTGAAACAGCGTACGCGTGTTATTAAGAGACTGTCGTTCCCATTGCTGGGCGCTCGCACGAGCGTGGGATCGCGTAGCGGCGTGCGTAAACGGCGAAGTAGAATGAGACGGTTGTAGACAGCCTGGCAACGTGGACGCACGATTCATGGCGATTCCCATGTGACTAGGCGTTCATCGATCCGGCTTGGAAATAGGCGACTGACCTATACCGTCGTTCGTTCGAGGATTTTCAACCGGCTTCAAATATCGCACGGCGGCCCCGTCTCGTTCGCGTTATCGTTCACGTTTCTCCGTCCGTCCTCCTCCTCCTCCTCCATCCGGGCGAAACATTCTTCGTTTGGAAATGAAATCTTTTGTGGCACGCGATGCGCGTCGTCGACGCAAGTCCTGCGATGCTCCATCGACAGAAGCATGCGTTCGCTCCGTGCAAACCGGTCGCTTTATTCGAATCGAGCATGGCCATTCCCTTAAGTGTCGACGCGTTTCAGTGCAGCGACACGAATTATCGAACTACGATTGGATTAGACGAACTGACAACGGCCCCCCCGACCGTGCTTTCTTTTGAGGCGACGGGACATTATCGCGCTTGGCGAACAAGAACAATAATATTCTTCGTTGATTGGCCCGTTTGGGCACGCAATCGCCGAGACAAGTTTTCCCTGTTACCGTGGGAAGTTGGATAGAACAAGGGGTACAAGTGTAACGTTCGCGAAGGAGCATTCAGGAGATTCGATTAACGGCGAGCAATCCTGCGCCAGTAGACGATTCGGTGAAGCGTCAACCCACCTCTTTTTTTTAACAACGCCCTCGTTTCAATCGATAATTCGAAGCGATAAATATTCATTTGCTCGGGTTCTTCGCAAATGATTCGGGAAATACGTTTGTCTCGGATCATCGTGATAGAACGGCATCGATGCCTCGGAACATGGCGCCTTCCCTTTGATCTGCCCGTTCCACGCAAATCGTCCGGCCAACTTTTCAATCAGACGATCGTTGCGTACCTCGAATCGCTGTCGAGCGAATTCTCTTCGATCGAACTCGGTGGCGACGTTTGTGGTTCGTTTATACTCATTACTGGATAAGGGTTGCTGCGTAACATACTCGGTTACGTAACGGGGAGGAAGTAAAATCCACGATCACTCGGTGACTCGAAACGGGGATAGCACATTTTTAAATGTCCCACGTGACGCAACTCTCTCTACGGTCTAACCGCGAGTGAACAGTCTCGCGTTGGCAAAGCGGAAACGGATTATTCATAAGATCAGGGTTAATTATTTCACGCGCAAGTCGCAACAAACAATTTTCCTTATTAAAAAAGCATCGACCGGTTTCAGGTTCTACTCGTATCGCGCATTCAAACGGATTTCAGTACTCGATAACCGGGTCGCCTTCGAATAAAACGGGACAGTCGGAGCAATTGAATTCGGCGTATCGGAATAAATTACGCGGCGCAACGACACGGTAATAAATTGTATGAAAGGTGGAAGCTTTCTGCGTCGCCGTCGGGAGCGTGTCGACATTACGAACGTCGTTCGAGCGACGCTGAAGGAACGCGATCCCCGAGCCGAAGAGCGTATCGATCCGTATGACAATTCGCGACACATTTTCCGCGTGCGTGTGCACTCTGCCGCTTCCGCGCCTTTTCCCATGGGCCTTCCTGCATTCGCGGCGCACCGTCGTGAATGCACGCCGCGTGCAAACGCGCGCATCGTTAACCCTCGACGCTGGCCGACGCGGAGCGCACGCAGCCAGCCCCGCGCAAAAATAGGAACAAAAGGGAGGAACTCGCGGAACCGCTCGGCTAATAAACTCATCGATCCTCTGACAGCCTCCCCTCGCGGCTCGTACTCTTTCCGCGAGAACAATGTTCCCACGTGCACGCTGGTTAACGATCCCCGAGGCGTAACTTCCTGTCGATAGAACCGTGCCCGTTCCGTGTGCGACGAGGCCCCGTGAACCGGGGGTCGCATTCGTAAACGGCAGCAGCGACGGGAATGATCCGTATCGTTCTCGCCGTTTCCCAGCAATTCGATGATTAAATACTTGCTCGGGAGATTGGAAACGTATCGAGGGGGAGAATATTGATGTTCACCCCTGGGCGGTCCGCCCGGTCGTTTTTTTTTTTAAGAACGCGCGGGGGTTGGACGTCGTCGACGTCGCGACAAATATTGCGAACGTAGTTAACACATGGCCGAACAGTATTCTGACGGCGGAGAAGTAAACGGAAATATCGAAATAGTAAGCGAAAACCGATGCACAATTGCTGCGTACAGAATTATTGAACTAGCTACATCGATCAATGCTAATGGTCGATACTTCCCAGTAGGCAGTATCTAAGAATCGTTGCTCTCCGATACTCTATGTATTCCCCTGTACTTTCGAGACCAAAGTACCATTTTCAGAACGAATAATTGTTCGCACGCTTTTGCTCCGCTGTTCGAAACGGTCCGTTGCGACGAAGCGGAGTATTCGCGGCCTCGTAGGTTTCGTTCGGATTCGGCTAAGAGATGCTGCCGGGGTTGGTTATTACTCGCGGGGGGGGGGGGGATGTATTTTTGCTTGCGAGTCGTAAATGGGGCGCCGCGCATTACCGTCGTAAAAGCTGAAGACGCGGGGCGATATTAATTTAACCCCGCTCGTGAAACACAGCCATCTCCGCGATTTTCACGAGCCCGCGTCCAACGGGGCAACGCGTAAACCTATGCAGACGAGCGACAAGGATCCCCCGTGTTCCGAACGACACGGAACGCGCGTCACGTTTCCCAACCATTCGCCTCGCTCCTCGAGACGACGTATGCATTTTCGAAAATTGCATCGGCCGTCAATTGGCTGGGCCGCTGGAACGACGAACGAAAAAAACCAATCTCCGCTTTCGACGGACGCCGCCCAGCGAACGCCGACGGCGAATTACGCGGCGGATAGAAAAACGGAAAATCGAAATTCTCCACCATTATTGTTTTCGGCGAACGTTTCGCTATTTGTCGTTCGTTAACTCTCGTTCGCAGAAGGCGCATCGACGCGACGGGCAAACGCGCATTCGGTTCCCACGCGTGGATCCGCTCGCGGAGCGGAGCGGATGTTTGCTCGCCGCTCGCGCCACCACTCGAGCCGCACTCCCGGCGAACTTTCTTCTTCGCCGCCGAATTTCGCGGAATTTTTGTTTAGACAATTTCATCCAATCAGCCCGGCGTGTTTGGGATTCAGCGTCCCGCTGAAGAGCTCGACAAACTCCTCGCCCCTGCGAGTTTGCACGCTCCAGTTGTCCGGGTCGCGTTCCAATCCGAATTCGGAGTCACCGATCCGACCGGAAATTCCGTTCGCCCGGCCTGCATTGTCCGAGGGCCGACGTCGCACAGCGATTTAGAAACGGCGATGCGTTCTTTGCGGCGGGGGGGCCGCGAGTCAGGCTGAAGCGGAGAGATTTGAGGGGCGAACTTTTTTCAGAGCGGAGGTAAATGGGAGAAAGATGGGTCTGGGGACCCTGGAGACACTAGACTCGAGTGGTCGCGCGGGACGCCAAACCCCTTTTCTTCTTTTAGCAGACCTCCCTTTGTTTCCAACCACTTCTTTGATTTCCCACTTCTTTCGCGAACGCGACATTTTACGCGAATCTCCGTTGCCCCGAAGGCCGTTAAATTCCGCCACGGTCGCAATTAAAACGAATTGTTGCGCGTTACGTGTGTTTTCCTCCATTTTCAAGCCGGTTCCTTCGCCGCTTCGGGACGGCGATGGTGCGATGCAATTTTATACATTAAATCGATCTCGCGGTTTCGATGGTTTCCGGGTCGGTGCTTGGGCGACGACGTCGACCTAGGACGCGATCGCATTAGCCGAATGGCCCGGATGGATTTGATGAATTTCCCCCGCGACAGAAATTTGGAGACACTTTTCGATTGGCACGCATTCAAAGTTGGATACGCCGCACCGTTGTCCGACGGCCAAGTCGCAAGCTCAGCTCGCGGAGTCGAAAAAAAAATTCTGCTCTCCTTTTGTTGGCTTCGAACAGCGTGCCACCCCGTGGTACGCCGCTTCACCAAGGATTGTTTAAAGAATAAAGCGGCGGTACCGCTTCGATGCTCGCGGCGTCGAAGTTCCGTGGTTCGTCGACCGCCCGGTTAACCCCCCAAAGACAAAGAGCATCCCCGACGGAAACTAAAATTAGTCGCAACGAGTCACGGGGAGGCTCGTTTCGATCGTCGCTGCGCCAGCAGCGGCGAAGCGAAATCGATTCCGGCGGTCCGAGCGGAATGCCGCTGCACGCTTCTTCCGCATCGTGTTTCTTCTCGCGTTCCAACTTGACCCTGAAATTTCTTCCGGCTTCGGCGAGAATCGACCCCGTTCACTGGTCGACCCGTTTTGGCAGGCCGGCGTGCCGAATAATTCTCGGATCCGTGCACACGCCTCGCTCGTATCCCGCTGTATCAGTCGGTCTGTTGGCATGAGCGAGGCTCGGTTCCTGTGCACGGGTCGAGGAGAGCCAGCGTCACGGGGGTCGCTTGGTGCAACGTAGTCGATAAGGGTAGCGAGGATTCCGGTGGCTGGCGCCATCTAATAATCCACCCTCGCATTATCGTCCCTCGAGTGGAGGGTAGCCTCGCAGGGCTATGCAGGGTGCGCTGCTTTGTTTACGCCGGTGGATGGCAGCCTCCGGTTCTCCACTCGCTCGTTGCATTTCGCGCGGCTGTGAATCGGCTCGGCTCGGCTCGGCTCCGCGACCGAGCAACGGCGCGGACGCTCGCGTCTCGATCACCGCTGAACGATTTAAAATGCTGTCGGAGAGGACCGCGTGGATTTGCTGACGGCTGCGGTGTTGCCCGGTTGGAGTAAGATGGGGTGAGAAAGGACGTAGATAGAACGGCGAACGCTTTCGACGAGCTAAGGTTCGCGCGGAACAGCTTGGCGAACGAACGCGGAAAACGTAGGAGAAAAGGAAAGGGAGAACGGAGGACGGTGTTGGGCGACGGAATGTTCGTCGCGGACGAAGCGTGCCGGTTTTCGCATGTGTGCTGCGGCTCGGTTCGACGGAACGCCTCGCAGGACGCTTCCCCGAAAGCACGTGAGTTGGCTCCGCGTTGTGCACCGACGTTTCTTTAACGGATACCGTGGCGAGCTATCGTCCGATCGTCGGGACCCTCGCGTGCCCGAGCAACGTGCAACTCTTTGAACGCGCCGCGCGGTTACGAATTAGCGGAAACAACGCGTCAGTTCGAACGGGACACGGGTTATTCTTAGTGGCGCTTCTCTCCTGTCTTTCTCGGTGCTTCTCGCGCGATCGCCGGTGTCGGCGATGTTTTCGTTCGCCGTCGAGCAATCGGGCCGATTTCGCGGAAGGTCTCGTCGTCGAGTCATCGCGGGCCGGTTATTCTCGGCGGACGAAACAAAGACGCCCGTTTATTCCTGAACCACGCGGCTCTGCTATAATTAGTGGCACGAGGAGGCACGGCCTTCCGAATTCCTTCCAGTGAATTCCCAACGCGGTCCGAGCAGCCGGCGGAACGATGGAATCGGCGTCGCGGTTCCAGGTGGTACCGCGGTTCCGTCGGATTTGCCTCGAACGGGACAATGCTTCGACGACCCGGGGAACGCAGAGTAAATGGGCTGGCATGGTCGCTTCGCTTTCGCCGATTTCCGTGCGCCAGGCAAGGACGCGGAGCTTCAATTAGAAAGTTCTTTTGGCTGGCTGATGCGCGGCTTCAGGATGAAATCCCGACGGGTAGCGGACAGCGGTCGCAACCCGGTAAATTCATTTGAAATTTCGTCGAACTCGCTACGGCTAGAGAGATTCGCGATCGTCCGCTGTTCGCCGCGCTTTGGCGAACGACGACCGGGTCGGCGGGTTCAAGCGTACGGATAATTCAGCTCCGCGTCGCGTGTTCCGCGTAATCGGCGGAGGGGTTCGCGAATCGGTAATCGACTTTCGCCTTTGAATGTTCGTGTCGCTTCCAGCTCGAGCGCGCGCCGCTTCCCGGACAGCGCACTTTTCCAGCCTTTCCCAGCCTTTTCCAGCCTTTTCCTGCCGGCGCGGTTTCCTTTGCCACGGGAAACACGCTGAAATGGGGAAATTGGCCGCCGATCCGACGGGGTCTGCGGACCGCGGGAACCGGCACGGTTGCATCGCGAGCTCGTTAAAGTTGCCAGAGGACGCGGAACGTTCCCGTGGGAACGGTCAGTAATTCGATGCGCGTCCGCGTTACTCGTTTCCGCGTTTACGCCGCCACCGTTTTCCCCCCCGTCGTCGACGGAAATAATGAAACGCGCCGCTCGCAATCAAGCGGTTTACGCGAGGCCGACGATTCCGCTTCAGACGGTTTCGCGTGTCGATTCGTGGAACGCGAAACGAAACCTGTCCAATACTGCCCCCCCCCCCCTCGTTCCCCTCCCGATCGTGGAAGCTCCACGGTATTCCGCCGCGATTTTTCGACGAATCGATCCGCACGGCTTCCGCGGCGAAATTCACTCGCGGGAACGGTAATTCGATTAAGCGGCGCGATCGAGCCGCGATTACATCTCGCGGATTATTCGCCGTACGGAAGATCGCGCGGATTTGCAGATTCGCGCGTCGCGATGGCCGCCGCGAAACGTCCGCGCTGGTTTCGTTGTCTCGAACGATGAAGGAAAAGATATATCGAACGATAGCTGTCCAGGTATGAAATCGTTGTCCCCGGTTCCGGCGCCGCATCGCCGACTTCGCTTGCAAGAAGCTGCGCCCGATCGACGAAGAGAGCAGAGAAAAACGAAAAAAAACACGGGGAAAAAAGTTGGGGAGAAAAAGGGGGACGCGGAAAGAAATTTCTGGCGGATTTATCGAAGCGGCGTTGCTTGCCAGGTGGCACCGAATTCGCCAGGCGTATCGACTGGCGTTGTGCAGGCTTGTTACTGGCAATCCGTCGGATCAGGGTCATTCTGGACGTTTCATTGATGTCTCGCGCTACATTCACGGGGGTAACCAGAGTTAACCACTCCCATCGAGGCCATGAGAGAAGCAGGGAAGCTGACCTAGATAACTGTGTCCACGACCCGGTTCGACCCATCTTCACCGAAGCCGGTGAATGGATCCGACATGACGCACACACCATGCCGCTCTTTCCCTCTCTGATCCTCTCTTTGCGCTCTCCGCTCTCCGCTCCCCCCCCCCTCTCTCTCTCTCTCTCTCTATCTCTCGCCCTGTCGCTCTCTCCTTTCCCGTCATCTTCGTCTTTCTTTCCCTCGATCCATAACCTTATTTCCTTTACGTAACGACCAGGACTCACGTAAGAGGGCCGAGAACAGATACCCCTTTGCCCCTGCTGCGGCCACCGTTCCCGTCGCGATTGTCAGGTGTCCTTTGCGATTTACGCTTCCACCAATCATGCGCGCTTTACGCTGGCCGCTGTATCCGATGCGACAGACCTCTGGTCTAGAGGTAATTACGCGTGGACGGCTTTGGTAGGTGAACGTATGAGGGGTGGTTTAGGGCGACGGGTCGCTCCACTGACGTGGGGTGCGTGAAACTATCGACTTCGGCGGTGAACTAGGCGAGAAACTTGAACGGGGACGTTAAATATTCATTTTCGAGGTGAAGGCGATAATGGTGGCCGCGCGATGATTGCTGCACGATAGAAAACGGGTTACTTTAACGAGACGCGGCCGGGCGATTCGTTGACATGTCGATATCGTCGATATGTTCGACGGTGCACCGTTCCGTCCTTGATCGGGCGATCCCCCGTCGCGCACAATGCCAGTTTATTTCTGGTCCGGCTTGGCGGATCTCGCAACACTAGCCGGGAACATCGTGCCACCCCCGACGCGTCCGACCGAACAGATTTATGCGCGCTCCTGGAAGTGGCCGGACGAGCGTCCAGATGCGGCTCGTCTAGAAAAATTCCGGCGCTACGTCGTGGTGGAGGCCACGCTTCTCGCTTCTCCTCCAATCGTCGGGAACGAGAATTCACAAGCCGTCCGCGCGTGTCATCGATAACGAAGCGACGCGTATACCGTTTCGCGGACAAACGAATAGCTTTATTTATACGTCGTTGATCTATGCTCGCGTCGTTCCACCTTGATATTTTTCAACCGGCGCCGACACGGCGAGCGAGCGAAGTATCTCGCCTTAGCGCCCGAGATACCGACGCTAAGTAAACTCTAGTTTCTCTATTCTTACCACTGGATACATTTCCACCGATTCGTCGTACGTCGTATCCGGGGCAGGCGTTCTCGGTGCTACGTGCGTCCGGATCGTGCGTGCACCGACTACGGCCAATGATGCGAACGCGGTGCGGCGTGTCACGAGTGGCTTCGACCGGCGGGCCAGGTGGCCGCGAGATAATGGAAAACGCCGTGCAACGTCGGGGGAAAGTAGATTCGCGGGTAAACGATTATCGACAAATGTAATTCGCGAGACGCGTCCGATAATAGATTTCCAATTTTGCCCGGTGGAAGGTTCCCGTTAGAATCACAATCGGCCGCGAGAGCAGGTACTTGTGATCCGTTGGACGCAACGATTCGAACCGTTCCGCCCTTTTGCTTATCGCATTACCCTGGAGCTCCGCGAGCTTCGACCAGCGACTTAATTTCGTCGAGACGGAACATTAACGAGGTTTGCGGTTCGTTTGTCGAGAGGGAGAGCTTCGCCGCGGGCGTTACGCGTACGACGAATAAGGGTAATGGAGACCCGAAGGAAACGATAATGGTCGCGGGCAATGTTTTGTGTGTGTTGTGTTTTTTTTTTATAACAGGTTGCACATCGATATCTCGACTCGTCTAATCTCTTGTTGCTCCGAATGCGGATCGTCCGGGCGCCCTCGTAGCGAAAGAAGCACTTGGCGAGATCAATCATTGAGAGTACCCTGCTGCACACCTTCCATTGTCTTCTTTGACGCGAGGTCTCCTCGATGGTAACGCTTTGTCACGATGAGTTTAATGCCTCGCTTCCGAGGCCCTCGAGTGGCCTACCCGGTGTTGTACAACCGCGGCGTCGCATCGCCGGGGGTGCACAAACTTTTCCGCTTCCTTTTGTCCGTCCCTTTTCGACTTACAGACCCGTCACCGCTCGTTTCTTCGACGGGATACCTTCCGGCTCGTTAGCGTCGAATTAAATCGCACCTGTGCGTCTCGCGCGTACCGCGCGTCCTTCGTTCGCTTGCTCCTTCGACGACGCTCGTCCGGGGAGCGTCGTCGTTCGTTCTCCTCGCGAACGAGAATTCCGTTTTCGTCGCAGAAATATAGTGGCTCGTGAAACGACCGATAAAGGGTCCAAAAATAAAAGGTCGATCTCTATCTCGAAACGGGTCGTTCCGGGGGGGAGCACGTTTTCCAGGCGACTCGTACATTTTAAGCGGCTACACGTTCCATCGATAAACCTACCGGGCGATTCGATGCCGGAACGGCCAACCGGGACATCGGGGACAACGGGAACGACCGGGCATCAATTGTCCGAATTATTCGGCCGGCGCGAAGAACGAATTTCGTCGGTCCCGTTATCAAAACATCCGAGGCGCAATTCGAAATGGGACGGCCGGGGCTGCGGATGCTAGCTCCGTCGTTGGCTTAGCTCCACGCCGCGTTGCGGATTGTGTTTCGGTGGCCCACATACGCGAGATATTTATTGGCGTGTCTTAACTTTCGACTTGGAATGCCGCGGAATCGCGGAGGGACGCCCGATCGATCTGGCCGCGAAACTTTCGCCGTGAACTCGCCGGAAGAGTCCTCTCCGTTAGCCGAGTGACACACGCACACCCGTAAGGTCTCCCTCTCCGTCGACGGACTCGTTGGAAAATTTTCTTCGACCCGGCGACGCTTTCCCTGGGTTCGCGATTTTCTTTTGCGCCCAACAATTAGATCCGTCCACGGTATTTCCTTTCCAGCTTGCTCGATGAACGGTGAAATTAGTTTTCGACGTCTTTCTCTCGTCCCGCGTTCCGTCGCGTTCGACTATTTCCTTTTCCCATTTTTTCCCCTCTTGCGAATGCAGTTATCGTAATTCGGGATTCTCTCGCGTAATCTCTCCTCACGCGCACCGCTGACGCAAACTTGACCCCGCATTTTTCGCGTCCACTTTGATTTCCAACTTGCAACAATTATTTCGAGGAACGAAGCGAAGTTCAGCGATCACTTTAGCCCGTGGCTAATTCACCGTAGCCAGCGGAAACATCGCGAACGCGTTTCAGCCGGTGATGGGAGGGCTGGTTGAAGCAGGAATTTCACGCAGTCCAGTTTTCCGCGGTCGGAGTCTTTCGTGCGAGAACTTGGACAGACACCAGCCACAGGCGTGTTCGCGGCACGGTCCCGTTCTATCGCGACCTTTATCGTGGTAATTGCTACGTGGGATCCGAACGAGGAACGAAGGTCCATTCACGGTGCTCCCACCCCTCAGAAACGTCCCGGGATACGCCTGCCCGGAAATACTCGCCGGCCGAAATTGTGCCGTGATTTCTGTAACGCGAAACGCTAATTAATTTATTCGCGGTTACGCGAAACGTTCGCCTCCGAGCAGAACCGTGAATTAGTTAGGTATGTCCAACGATCTGACAAAGTACCGCGAGGCACGCGACGCGAGTTTGCGAAACTTCTCTGAACAGCCCGGCCCCGTGATCGTCCTCCCCGCGATGATGCGTTCGAGGCACGTAGCGCGTTTCATATTTCGACGATATTGTAATCGCGCAACGAATCGGAAAATAAAAGCTATTTGGTTGGGGCAGATTCGCAGAGTTCAATCGAGCAAGGGGTGCTTCTGAAGATCGGCAAGCGATCTTTATTCCTCGATATTCCTCGTAGATTCCCGTAGATACTCGCTACGTTTGCTTAGGGAAAACATCAACAAGGCAGCACGTTGTCGCGCGTAGAAAGCGTTCTGCTTTAAAACTGATACGCGCGTACGATAAATCGATCGGCGAATTCAAGTAGTACAGATCTATAAAAGGTGCGCCAGCGACGGGGCAAGTAGTAAGGTCCACCTCTACGGTCCGACCTCGTTAGGGAAACAAGCGGATCGACGGAAGTGGCCGACCTGAATTTCAACGAAACTTTGCCAATTTGTAACAGAGGTGGGGGAGGGTGGAGGGGGCTCGAAGGTGGCGGTAAACTTTTTAATTCGGCTGTTTCTACCGCTTCCTCGTTTGGAACGGGCCTCCCCACAGGGGAGGAGGCTTCGGTTCATCGAGTATCTCGAACTTCTACGATACTTCTCGCTCCATGCAAATCGGCGGGCAGAATGAAGGAATCTCGGCTTGTTTAGCGGTTCCCGATTTCGAAAAAGCCTGGTAACTTGTCGAGGAAACTTGGAACAAGTTAACTACCCAAGTTCTTCCCTGCTCTATGTTAGTTTCCGTCTTGGTTCTTGACCATGGAACGGATAATCGTGTATCCCTCTGTCGTCTGCACACGGAATCGATAACGTTCCCATTAAACCGCGCTGATACCGATGTCGGAAAATTCTACTTCTTCCACTCCAAACGTCCTCCGAACGATCCCAAGGGGATACGAGCAACGACGGGACGAACCTTTCAGGACGAGCGATAAATCACGCGGAAAGGCAGCGTAGCTCGGCGAGCTTCCTCGAAGGGAACGGTGCACCCCGAGCGAGTGGTAGAGCCCCGTGTATGGTGCGGCACGTGCCCCTGGAAGACGCACCGACCTTGGCTTCATGGTGGTCGAGTACGTCGCGGTAGGTGGAACAGCTGATTTCGAATATGGTGCAGAGCGAACGAGAAAGACCCGGCAGGTTGGTCTAGCAGGGTGGAAAGGGGCGAGGGTCGAAAGGGTGGGACATTCGGAACGGGAGCAGAGAAGAGACGTGGAAAGCGAACGGGAAGGAGCGAGATCGAGAGGAGGAATGGAATGGATAAGGGGAAACGCTGAAGAGTGGGAGAGATCGCAGTGGTGGGCCAGGATCAAGAGTAGCTCTCGGGGTGTCGGCGGGGTGGTTAGTCTCCCGTAGTAGGGGCGAGGGTCTGTCGGAGAGGGATGTATTGATTGCGTGCGGTTAGTGCAACGAGGAACGTTCTACACGCGCCGGAGAGAGACGGTCGGAGAGGAAGGAGTAGGAGCGAAGGTTTGCCAGAGAAAGAGTGAGCGAGGGAGAGAGAGAGAGAGAGAGAGAGAGAGAGAGAGAGAGAGAGAGAGAGAGAGAGAGAGAGAGAGAGAGAGAGAGAGAGAGAGAGGGAGAGAGAGAGGGAGTAGAAGGGAGAGAAAGAGGAAAGAGAGAGCGAGAGAGAGAGAGCAATGGAACGCGTGCAGGGCGGCGGGTGCAATGTCGTGGTATGTCGTGCAGGTGCGAGCGAGGTGTACAGCAGGGGAGAATCGGGAAAGGGACGGAGCGACTTGAATTATAACAGAAGGAACGGACGCGAAGATAAGCGCAGAGGCGAAACGTGCACGGAAAAGATAAAATGAAAAGAAAGGGGGAAGAAAAACAGGAGAGGGATAGATAGGGACGAGGGCAGGGACGATGCTCGGGGTTGTCAGTGGTGGTGGGGTTGGGGGATTTACCATAAAGCGGGAGGAGGAAATAAAGGAGCCGGAAGACGGCCGTTAGCCAGGCCAGCGGACAGAAACGTTAGGAAAGCGGGGATGATTGCGCCACCGAGAAAACATTCGGGATGTAACCCGGGGAGTGGCGGGGGGGGGGCAGGGGGTGACCGGTTTACTTGCGGCGAATAGCGTCGGAACGAGCCAGGGGTCGCGATTGAAGGGGGATACGATAATTGAATTCGCCGGAAAGCGTTCGAAAAAAATCGCTTCGACCATCCGGACGGAAGATTCGCTCGTTCCGGGGCGAAATGGATTGCCGTGCCCCGGCTACGGGTAAAGATCGCGGGGCGCAAACTTTACTCGCCATTCAGCGTTTCTCTTTTTTTTTTATCATTCCTTTCCGAGCTCGCGGCGTACACGCGGCGTGCACGCGGCGACTGCCAAGCTGCCACGCCACGAACGACGAACGAACGATAATGGAGAGAGAGAGAGAGAGAGAGAGAGAGAGGGAGAGAGAGAGAGAAGGAGAAAGTGAGATCAATGCCGTTACACTGCAATGCTGCCTCGTACTATTCAGTTTCCTTCCCTCCCGGTTGAGTGCGACGAGAAGTTTCACGAAGGGGTTCGTCTACGTGAAACGGTACGTCGGGTCGCCGCGATCTAGGTCGCCGCGACGGTGTCATGGAAGTCACGAAGGAGAAACGGCTGAATTTTACCGGGCAGGCCTCGGCGATCGAACCGCCTTCTCGATCAATGGAACGCCGACATTGATTTCCTCCCGTTTACCCGGCCGATGTCGCGTCTTTTCCTTTTCTCTTTATTCGATGAATGAACCTCGAACGGGGAATCGGGAGCTCGTCAGACGGAGCGACGCCGCCTTTGAAAAAAAAAAAAAGGGAACGTTTGTCGGAAATTAATTAAGCGTCGCGGATCGTTAGCGACGAAGTCGGACGTTGCCTCCGTCGCGTCGTTCGCGGACGCTCGAAGGAACTTCGAGTCTGTTTTCCCAGCAGAAGCGACACGCATGTCCTCCCCGTGTTCCCCGAGCATCGGATTATCCGAATCGCTCCCCCGCGTGCGATATCAAGGACGACGCGAAGCAGGAGGCGCGATAAGACGCTCCGCGCGAATCTCTTATTTTCAGTCGCGTGCAAATCACGTGGCGGGATCTCGATAGCGACGTCGGGATCCGTTGCGCATTCGCGCGCAACACGCCGCGAAACGCTTGGCAGGGCGAGGCGGCGGACAGGATCGCCGCGCGTGAATTCTTCGACACGCGCGTCGCGATTCCTCGGTCTGCCCGCTCGGAATCGCCGGGCGGACAACGCGAGGAACGGGTTACGTTCGTCGACGCATGCCTCTTTTGCACCGCTTTCTCGTTCGCCCGCTGTTTCACCGTGCCAGTCCATTCGCCCGCTTTCACTTTGCTTCTTGCTGCTTGCGCCGAACAGTTCCCGAGCGGAGGAGACGACGAATTCACGGCGGCGAACGATGGGATCAATTATTCGGTAGCCGAATTCCGTGGGAACACGCCAGGTATTAATAACCAGCCTGCTACTTTTAACCGTCACGCTGCGACAAGGAGGGGGCGATATGGATGGCGAGGCAGGTAGTACGGGGCTGAATTTAGCGGTGCTGCACGTGTTGCCCTCTCATTCATAATCCGACATGAATATGTAGCACCGATACCTCTTGCTCGTTACCAGGTAACGCGAACTGCGAAATATCGTGCGGCGGCCGCATTGAAAGCCGACGGGGTACGTGGCCAACATTATCCGGTGTCACTACAACGTACTCCATCTTGTAAATCGATGCGAGCATAGAGACCGTGCAGGTGAAGCGGGGGAAAAAACAGGGACCACCGCGACAGAGGGTGGAACGCTGGATAGAAAAATCACCGGGACAGAAATCATTCTCAGCGCGATTGTGCACGGCTTCGCTGCGATCATTTCGGATCGCTGACGGTCAGCGATCGATACGCCCGCCGATGATTCGGCTTTGTTCTACTCGCTTCTTCGCGCTCGCGGATATTTTTCTGTCTGTCGTCGTTCCAGTTTCTCTTTACACGCGGGTAAACCGAGACGGTCGCGAGCTTGCTCGCGCCGAGTCGCGGACGAACCCTTTGACTGTCGGGCCGCTTTGTGGCGCTCCGCTCGCGCAGCTCGGACGCCAAAGGGCAGAACCGATTTGCGGGCTACGTAATTTCGAGGAAATCGTGGCCCGGATGGCCGTGTGGAAAGAAATTGAAGAAGGGAAAGGCCGGAACGACAGCTAGTCGAGTCGACGTATCTTTCACGTACGAAATTGTACAAAATTGTGCGATACGTGGCCCGTGATTGCGCCCCGATCAAACGATTGAGAGGAATTGTACGCGGATTTCTGGAGCCGCGGCTGCCCTTTACAAGACCGAAATGTATCGACGTTTCTTCGAAACTTGGCAACGCGCGTTCTCGATTTCTCACCATCCGGTATCGGTTCGGTTTTAGAATTATCGATCCCCGCAAGGCGGTCTACCCGCATCGAGGTAGACGGGCCTGCGATTCGCGTAGGCAGTCCTCTCGCGGTAATGGAACTAATATAATGCTTGTATCCATATTTCATCGTTAGCATCTACACCTAATGAACGAAAGTATCGATCGGGGAGTAACGTTCTGCTTCTCGGTGGGTATCTCCGGTAGCGTCGGCCGGAACACGCGTAGCCGTCGCGACACGCTGAAATTATTGATCCCCCGACGCGGGAGCAATTTTTCGCGATAAATTTTTCCCGGATTTCGTGCGGCGAATGCGAAGGACCGGCGGCGCGGCCGACGTTCCATCGAGGGAAACCGTGTCTCGAAGAGGAACAGCTCCGCCGCTCGACGATACTATTGACGCACTCGACGCCCTGCTGTTCGAAAAGGACGTCTCGTCGCAACCGAATCTACGCTGGAACCGCTGTAACCAGAAACGGATGCTGGAAGGCTCGAACGAAACGACGGGGAGAGATCGGCGAATTTTCGTACGTCCGCAGAGACACGCGGAAGCGAGGAAGCTCAGGTGACGCCGTCGTTCGACGGAGGGACGAGCGCGGCCGCTATCGATCAAAGACGAGCGGAGCCCCGCCGTGAAATTGCGATCGCAGCCGGGCCCGAGGAAAGGATTGGGCGTAAGATTAAGTGGTACAGAGGGAAAAAAAGTCAGACAGCGGGATAGAAGAAAGGGAACGGCTGGCAGCAAAGTCGGCAGGAGAAATGCGCGCGCGGTTGTGCTGGAGGGCGCGCGTGGGAACAAATGGCGCATGGTCGACGAACGGATACCGGGAGCTCGGGAGAACGAGAGTCGTCGTGGTTGCCGTTTGTTCGCCCGCGGAGGCCGTGTGGTTCAGCCTCGCGTCAAAAGGAGCGGATGCCCCCGCGGCCGATTTATCGTCCCTCCGCAGTCGTCCCTCGGAGGGAGAGAGTTCTTTTTGTCGGCGCGTTAACCGTTCCGCCGTGTCCTCGTCGCGACCAACGGTCTGCCTTATCCGCAGAGGGGGGAGCAAGAGGACCGTGAACTGGATCTGGCCGCCGAGGTGGGGTTGCGGAGGGTGGCGGAGGGTACACCTCGTTGCCCAGCATGATTACGCAACAGCCATTGATCTCCTCGTGCCGATAGTCGAAACCGCGTGCTCCCCACGATGTCAGATTGAGTCGTCTCTCTCGCCCTCAATGCCTCTCTTTCTCTTTCTCTCCCTATCGGCTGTCTCTCTTTCTCGTTCGCTTTCATTGCGGCAGTTGGGTCGGGCCGCGACTTTGCATATTTCATGCCACTCGATTTTTCGGCTCCTCCGACCGTGAACGACGGGGTTGCCCGAGCTATAGCACTCGCGTTTCTCCGTCCGCCGTGGCCGCTCTCGAGACCATCGCGGCGATCTTTGTTCGACGCGCGAAGCAGAAGCGCGAGGAGCGTCGCCCTTGGCGCGGATCGTGGAGGTATCTCGCGAGCAACGTCGTTCGCGGGACACGCGTGCACGCGGAGCGTTCCGCGGCCCGGTGCGGGGCGAGACAGGGAGGAGGCAGGAAGCATCCGGCGAGAGGCGGCTGAAAAGCTCGCTTCGTGCATGGACGAGGCGGAAACTCGTCGCCGTGGGCACCTCGGCAGCGTGGCTCGTCGGGACGCGAGGCTGCGCGACATGGCGCGACGCGGCGTGCCGTGCCGTGACTACGCGTGCGACCGAGAGAACAACGGAGGAACGAAACGCAGAGGGGATGGCGAGGGTACACAGGTCGGCGTGGAAGAGCGCCACGAACGACGGATGGTCGCGCGGCCTGGTGAAGCGGAGAGGTGCCGCGGGATCGAGCGAAACGGCGAGGCAGATACGCGAACAGGCCGGTGGAAGTGGGAAGAGAGGGTTGGTGGGTAGTGACCGTGGTGGGGCGAGAGAGACGGAAGGTCGCGCAGGTGAAAAAGGGAGAGTCACGGAGCGAATGGGGGCGCGTGACAGAGAGAGAGAGAGAGAGAGAGAAAGGGGGGGATATCGATAGAAGAGCGCAGGTTTGTAAGCTGTCGGAGGAGAGAAGGAGAAGAAGAGGGAGGCGGTGCGGCGAGACGGTCAGACAGGGCGAAGGGGAAAGAAAAACAGGGGTGGGCGGAAAAATAGGCATAACGGATGGTAGGCTAGCGCCTAGAGCGAGCTTCTATTACGACACCGGCTTTCTATTCGCGATATTTCTCGTTCGGGTAGTTGCCAGCAGCAGTGCGGTCTCCTCTCTGCCAGCCGACCGTCGCGTTACGAACGCGTCGCCTACCTCCGCCGGCGCTCATCTTCCGCTGCGTAGTCTCCACCGGCGCTCTCTCGTGGGAGCAACAAAGAGGGTGGGTGGGAGGTAGGAAGGTAGAGCGGTGGCGGTAGACTTCTCAGACGAGTTCCCGTCGGCGTGGCGCAAAGGTGGAAGCGGAAAACTATCCCGTCGGGTTGGTCCGTGGTCCTCGTGGTCGGGTGTGAGGCGCGCGTGCGAGCGAGACCAAGAGCGAAAGGGAGCAGGCGCGAGCGGCCAGTCGGAGAGGAACGGGTACGTGCGCCGGCGAGCCGAAACGGCATACGAGAACGTGTACAGGAAGGAAGCGTGTAGGAAGAGACGGAAGTCAGGCGGGTCAGGAGGGACGGAAAAAAGGGACGGGACGTCGTGGAAAAATCGCGGTGTGTCAGTGTACCGAACAGTGCTTTCAGATGATAGGTGCCTCCCGGTGGAGGCGCTCCAGTCGGCCGGCCGCGATCCGTTTGATCGAGATTTTCCGCGCTGCTGCGGCGACGAGCGGCGTGCCGCGGTTACCGTTATCGTCGCGCTCCTCGTCGTCCCTGTGACCAAAGGCGTTGTCGTCCTTGACGACTCGGTCCCGTTCGCCTGGCCGTAGTTACGCGTCGGACGGATCCCGATGGCTCGTGCGCCGTGGCTGCCACCGTTCCCGGCCCGCCTCTCGACTCTCGTACTCTCGTTTCTCGTTTCTCGCCGCTTTCGTTCCGCCCGCTTCTGCCGTTGACGGACGTCGTCTGTGATCGCGAGTGAATGATGCGTCAGTTCCATGGAACGTACCGTGTCAGTTAACAGTTCCTGTACGTATCCGCCGCTTGCCGCGACCCTTTTCTCTTCTTCTCCTCCTTACTTTCGCCCCTCGGCGCAGCTTTCCTTCTCCATCGATCGGGATGATGCATCGACGCCGATCGATGCACGGGGGATAAAGAAAACGCGTTCCCGCGGAGAAAGGGAGCAGCGAGGGCGAAGGGTGCGTGAACGAGCGTACGAATGCGACAGTGAACGGAAGGGTGACAGGTATTATTAGAGCGACAGAAAGAGAGAGAGAGAGAGAGAGAGAGTGTGTGTGTGCGTGAGCGTGCTGAGAGAATGAAGGACTTACGATAGGGTACACCGAGGGGGTCGTAACGAGGGAAAACTGATAAACGAGACGAGGATCTGGGAGAGGGAGCGAGAGCGAGCGAGTGAGCGAGTGAGTGAGAGAAAGAGTGCGGCACGATCGAGGAACAATTAAAACAAAGACGGTGAAGCGCAGGTTTTTAGAGGGCTTGAAAGGGCTGAAAGAAAAGAAAGGGAAAAAAGGGTGAAAGGTGGGAGGGAGAATGAGATAGAGCGAGAGAGCGCAGCCATTTTGATAGGTGGCTGTGTATTGTACACTGCTGCCGCTACCGACTGCGTTGCTGGTGCTGCCTCTTAGCGTCACTGATCATTGGTGTCCGCGTCACAGTGATCGTTTTTGGTAGTGCTCGTGCGAGTTCCTCGTGGTGGATCGGTCTCGTGTCGGTGTCCGTTGGTGTTGGGTGCGAGAGAGAGAGAGAGAGCGAGCAAAGTTGGACAGAGCTGGAGGGAGCGAAAGGGAGAAAGAGAGAGGACAGAGAAAGAGGAAGTTGGGTGGGTGGATAAGAAGGAAAGATAGGAAGAGAAGAGGGGTGAAAGAGAAAAAAGGAGAGCGAACGCGCGAGAGAAAGAGAGAGAAAGAGAGGGAAAGAGAGAGAGCGTGATCGGGCCGGTGGGAGACGCGTACAAAGAAGGAAATTTAGGAGGAACGAGACATAGTGGGAGGTCGTGGAAGGAAAAAGGCAAGGGAGGATTCGAGCAAAGCAAAGAACTTGGTGTGCCGATCGACGTACTACGGGGTTAGGTGTGCGAGAGTGGTAGTGGTGCGGAGAACGAAGGTGAGGGAGGAGCAGACGAGGTCGAAGGCGAAGGTGAAGACGAAGGCGAAGGTGACGGCGACGGAAAAGGCGGAGCAGGATCAAGAGGAAGAGGAAGAGGAGAAGAGCAGTGGAGAGGAGTGTGGAGAGGAAGCATCGTCGGGTGCGTGTTGTGCGGGGGTGCACCGCTCTCCGGGGGCATGGGGCTCGGGAGGGGGATTCGCCCCCTCTCGTAACCGCCGCGAAGCGCCAAGATTTTCCGCACCGAGTTCACCGAGAAATGGGGGCTGACCCCTGTCCTCAAACCGAGGCAGGACCTACGCCCCCACCGGAATGGTGCGGAGGAACACGGCGACACGAGGTACGACTACTACTAGCCATCCACGTCTCTCGTTCTCTATCCTTTCGAACGGTCAATCGTAAGAGGGTACCTTTTTGCATGCGGACCTGCGTTACGTTCCAGAGAACACCTTATGTTGTATTCTTTGTACCATTGTTATTGTTAATACTACTACTGTCACTCTGCCACTATTACTACTACTACTACTACTACTACTATTACTACTACTACTAATACTACTGCCACTGCTACTGCTACTGCTACTACCACTAGTACCACTACTGTACCACTGCCACTACCAGGGCGACCATCCACTACCGTGGATACATTCTTCAACTCTGATGTAGCGTAGTGGTGTTAGCCTGACACGGTTTAATTATTGTACGTGATTCTTTTCAGTTGTTACGCTCGCGTAGTCATTTAGCGATAGCCCGTTAGCCAGCAGCTGCTACTTTAGAAAATACCGATCGCTCCAACGTAGATGCGAATGCTTAGTCTAGGTTTCTTCCATAGATCTTGTCCCACCAGTTTCTATTCGCCGACGAACACCCGTTCGGCCGCCTGCGTGTGATCGTGCAGCGATCGCGATTCCCCGTTCCGTTTTCGCCGCCTGCGTCTCCCGTGCAGATCCAAGAATAGGAACCGCGCGGCGGCAAAGGAGAATCGTAGGTGAACGATTTGCCCGGCGATATCTCAATTTCCGAAACGCGCCGTATCCTGCCGCGGAAACACGAATTTATCTTGGTATCGCCGCGGAGGTGCCGGCACTAAAATACGTTTACGACTCGACTCCGGTGCAGGAGAAAGACCACGATAACGCCGACCGAGATGAAAAAAAGGGGACGCGGCGCATCGCGATCCGCTCGCTACGTTTCCTCCAGGAGACGTCGTCGGGTCTATTCCTATTTACGGTTCGTGGCACGATTCGCGTGATCGGCCCACGTCTCGCGCCTCGTTTATGCCCGGCGGCCTCGCTTCCCGGAGTCGGCGTGCCGGCGAAAAAGAACGACAGAGGGGAACCGAACAAACGACTGGCGATCCGGAAGCGTAACGCGCGGAACAATTTTCCACCGGGCAATTTCTATTGCCGTTCGAATCGCGCTTTCTACGGTTACCTCGCTCTTGCCTCGAGTTCGACGCGCCGCAGCTACTTGCTGAATTTGTCGGTCTCGTCAGACCGATGTCCACGCGACTGTGCGAAATACGTTGAACCTGTCCCGCTATTTCCATCGAGCAAAGTGGCGACGATCCGAAGATTCGAGGTACCTGTCCCGTGTCAAGTTACGAAGTAAAACATTCTCGAACGAACTTCGACGAGAGATTTCGCCCTCGCGAAGAATATCGCGCTGTAACCCTTCCGTCTTTCCAAACGTCAGCCGCATGGACGCGAAAGAGCTGCGAAGGGCTGAGAAGGGCTGCGAAGCTGCCCTTTCGCGTCTCGAATTGTTCCAAACTCTTGAGAAGACGTTTCATCGCCGCGTTGAAGGCCCGCCCCGAAACCGTGCAACTTCCTCGCAACCTTCCGAAGAATTGAAGGGTGCGACACCCTTCGTTCCGCTTTTACCGTCCCGTCGGCCAGCGGACACGCGAGCAATTACGCCGCGAGCCGTGCCGCAAATTGTCCAATCTCGACAGGCTCGGGCGACTCTAAAAATATGCGGACGTTCCCGGCAGTGGCTGTTCCGCGATAAAACATTCGTTCCTCGCGGAACGCCCGATAATCCCGTCCTCCGTTCCTCGCATTCCATCTCGCCGTAGACATCGCGGTAATATTCCCCCGGCTCTGAGAGGAATGTCCAGCGCGAGCTTCGAGCGAACGAGCCTCGGCGACGTTCAGTTCGATGTTCCAGCGGATTTTCCAGAGGCCTCGAATTTAAAACGATTTTCGAATTCGTGGTTTGCCCGACGAACAAGCGATGCTAATTCCGCCGATGGGTCCGTTACGACGCTCATTTGCGTAACTATTTACGAATGCGTCATGGGGTCGAACAGACCACGATCGCGTACGAATAACGGCGTCTCGATTGACAGCTGCATTGACAACGAAGCACCGAGCTCGCGTGCAGCCGAATAGAGACGAAGCGTTGAGAAATCGGGAGGGGAAACTCGCGGAACAGCTCCTTGAACGAGCAACCGTGCGAAAGTCGCCGCGCTGGAAAGAGTCGAAATCAGCGGGGAAACGTCGGGCGCGAGAGTGCAACGATAATTGCGATCGACGAGGCTAATTGGATTCGAGAAATCGATTAAGACCGCGCCGTCCGAGTTCTCGTAAGTAGCGGGACGGGTTGAATTGATTCGCGGGGCAATTTCGGTCGTTCTTCGACGTTCTTCAAGATCGTCGGGTTAACGGAACGCTCGTGGCCGCGACGAACGGGCCAATTTTTCCGCGGGCGACGCGTCGACCAGTTTCTTCCCGGAAATCCGGAAACATCGCGTTCACGAAGATGGAAAAGACGGTCGCCCGATCGAACGGAATCCCCTCGAAGCCGCTTGCTTCGCGCTAAACCGGCAGCGTTCCGATCGAATAATTAATGACGCAAGCTTCCACCCCCAATGGATGGCTTCGGGCCAAACGATCGAGACTCCCCGCGACGGTGAACGAAATCGTGCCGACCGGTTGCCAAATTGACCGGGCCACCCCAATCGGTTGTTCCTCCCGCTCGCGATTTATCTCCCTCGAACGCGACACGCTGCGCAGGTAGCCCGCCGTTGTCCAATTTCCTGCCAGTTCTCCGATTCGTCCCTCTCGTCGCGACTCGCCTCGGGGACGAGCCGAGCTACGTGCACGGAGTACGAACGCGCGCCTACCCGAGCGAGACTAGTCCCGGGGGGTGGAAACCAAGGGGGAGAAAAACCGCGCGGTGGTTTTTTCAAAGGGAGCGGACCGACGAGAGCGTTAGCGCAAAATTGAGGCCGGTGCGTCGCGGAGAGTGGCCGCTGCGGTTGTTCCCACCGTTCGGTCGAGTGACGGTTTTTTTGCTCGCGATTTCTTCGCTTCTCGCGTCACCGGCGCCGCGACGCTGCTGCGTTTCGAGCCGCGCGGCTGACTGCCGGTGCACGCACTCGCGGGGGAGAGAAAAAAGGGAGTGCACTCTACGCGCTCCTCGTTGGAAGCGCGTGCACGCGTGTGTGCACGCGCCCGTACCCGTAGCCAACCGCCGCGAAACTCTCGAAAAACGATCCGCGAATGCCTTCAAAGGTCTTGAGCGTCCGCGAACCGTGCGAATCGCGAAGTGGTCGTCGCGAATTTCAGGCCTCGTTCGCGACTCGAGCGTGATACGGCCGCGAGTGCCGTGTAGGTTGTGTGCGGAACTAGGGACAACGCGCCGGGGGGAATGCCGTGTAATTCGCCTGGCGAACGACTGGTCGACGGATAGCGAGAAACGCTCGGCTCGCGTTCGACGAAATCGCGACGAGAACTTTCTTGGAGAACGAGAAGAGGGTACTTGTAGATTGGACGGTATTCTTGGACGTTGCGATGTTCGTTATCAACGTTTGCAATACCGATGGGGTATTCTTAATAAAGAACGAGGCGACTTTTTCGCCCTTGAGCCCTTTATAGCTGAGGTCAGTGCCGCGCACACGCGTGCCGTTTCGGGGCACCGCGGGGCCAAACGATTCTGGCAAGCGTGCAGTCCGACGATACTTCTTGTCGATCAACGATCGACGCGCAAGCGTCCATTGTACGTCAATACCCGTGGGTATTCGAAAGTTTTAGCAGATCGATGGAAATACCAGAAATACACTTTCGGTTATAACGCTGCTCGCTAACGATGTCCCCCGGAAATAGGTGGGACGCGATATTTTTAGTTAATGAGCCAGTGAATGCATCCTAAACGAGGCTGGACGAATCTTCGGGGGAGTGCACAATCGCGGAATCGCGATATTTATTAAAACCGAGAGACAGATGATGGACGGACGCCGCGACGCGTCGTTAAATACGAATTCATACTGGGTAATGATTCGAAACGGGACGAGCTCGGGAATTTAAATATTGCGCATGTAAAATCCTGTCCGAGTCCGCGGATCGATCGTCCGCACTCGGTTGCTTCGCACAGCCGCCTCATAAACTTCGTTACGATTCGCAATTATTGTTCCGTGCCTGCGTCTACTTTCCACTTTCGTTTTTTATTTCGAACAAATACAGCTGCCTTTATTGCTCGCACTTTCATCCAGCATTGGGCCCGACAGCAACAAGATCTACCGAGTCGTGCATCGTCGACGAGTTGTCAGTGGTATAGAAGAACGTGGTGAAACGTTAAACGAGCTTTCGTTCGTCGCGAATCAACGATTCATCCAAGACAATTCTTCGCTCGAGAAAGAAAGAAAGAAGCACCTAAAGTTCCAATCGAAATTCCCAAAATAAAACGTGTCCCGATTCTCAGTTCTTGAACGGCGACCATCCAATCGAACTTCCGTCGACGAACGGTCTTCGCCCAAATAACTGGCGGAGTGCAACCGGGAGTGCGCCCCGAAGCACTCGATTCTCGGAGCAAGTGCTGTCGGGGAAATGAGCGCGACGGGAGGTCTCCTTGCGGCCACCTCGAGGTGGAACCCGTGGAATTAATGACGTGGGCCGGTCTGACGGAATCCCTGTCCGACGGCCACCGGGTCCTCGAGGACGCACGATCTTGCGGACGAACGGAGGCGTTTTTACGATCCCGTTTCACGCCTGCTGCCAGAGGGTGGTACCGCGCCAGAGGGACGTACGCAGCGTCAGCTCGTCCCTTTTTGTTCCTTCAGCCGGTTCGACGCTGATCTCTCCTAATGCGGGTCGACTTTGCACCGAATTACGCTTGGGGCGACGAAGGGATGCGACGAAAGTCCAAGTTGCGCACTTCGTCGCAGTGAGAAGAGCTCGACGCAGTTAGAACAGGGTGGTACGAAAATGTTCTCGCGACTTGAGAACGCAATATACAGGGGAGGCTTGACGGGTGACGTTACTTTTTCGCGGACTGATCGCGAAAGCGACGTTCCTCCTTTTCTTTCATTTCGTCCCCGTTCGCGGAATTACGCGACAGCAGACTTCCCTCGGGTACATAATTGCAGCGCCAGGTACATCCTGTGCTCGAGCATTTTAATATCGTCGACGCGCACGCAATGTTGCGTCTTCGCTGTGCACCTGGGCTCCCTGTTCACCGGGTAATGAGCGATGGAGGGAGCATGATTCAAGAGAGAATCAAGGGAAACGACGTCGCTTTATGTCCGTTACTCGGCGTCCCGTTTCCTCCGTGGAACGCGGCTTCGTCGACGAGATCGCGTATCGCGATTCCAACGACGAGACAACGGCGAACGTTCGCAATCGGACACCTCGGGACGGTGAATTTGCCCGGGGAAAATCTGTTCCGCGATTTTGCTATCTCCAAGTAAGCCACGGGCCGGTAACTTCTTGATTCCTTAATCCTCCGAGTCTTCGAAGTTTCGTCTCGAAAGTGTGCGCAGCATTGAACCCGTCAAGGGTGGTTAGCGAAGATTCCCTCTGCCCTTAATCTCCTTCGTCGTTTGACGTCTTCGTTGCTTCTCGTGTTTCCCGTGCCTTCGTAACGACGGGCGAACTTCGTAAGAGCGTGTAATGATCTGTTCGTGTCATCGACGCCCGTATTCCCCGGCTCGGGGATCACCTGCACGCGTGTAATCCGTCTATAGGTGTCACGTGAATCGGGCAACGTTCGATACTTATTACAGCGAACTACGGTTGCCGCTGGGAGGGAGCCGTCAGAGGTGTCGGCGTGTAATTGGTAACGAGATACCGAACCGACGATCGCCTATCGGCCACGAGTTAATCCCATTCTCAGGGTCTTCTGAGCGCACGGTCTCCGCGGGCAGCAGGGGTGGGAACTTTCGGCGAAGCGAGTTTTGGGAATCGATTGCTGCGGTCTGCAATGCCGTTGTACAGCGTACGCTATAGCCTTTCGTTGGAAGCTAGGCCGATCGTTATCGAGCCTGGTTTTTAGAATTTTTCGGCTAGGCCGTTCGAACCGCGCCCGAATTCCGGGGCAGCGGTTCTCACGATCGTCCGCGTTACCATCGGTGGACCCCCGGTTCGATTTACGCGGAGAACGGCAGCGACGATTCGCTGGTGGAATTTTGTGTCGAGCGATTTTTTCCGGTTGCGTGCGGAAGACTCGAGACGGACTCTCGCGGGTTTCTAGTTGAATGCAAGACGCTCGCCTTTTCGCCTTTTGCACTGGCAATAATTGTACGTTGTACGCGAACATTGGAAGATCGGTTCCAGGGGCGCGACGCTTCGTCGAGCGAAATCCGCAATGCCTGTTCGCATTTAATTGAACACGCCGCGAAATGGATTCACCAGACGGAATTGTCGGGCTCTGCGGCAAAAAGTGGAATATCAGTTGGCACGGGTTCCCTTTGAGCCAACCCGGCCTTGGCTTCCTCTAACCTTTCGAGCCCGATGCCCGCGAGCAGAAATAGGGGCCAATACGGACTAAATGATATGCAGCGATCTACGTGAACGTATTGCAGTCGGCCGGATCGTAAACGGACACAAGACCACCCGCGGTCTTTGCAACCCCTTCGCTCTGCGACTCCCCCGTCTGGCGAACTGGATCGTTACTCACCCTGCCTGCCAACGTATTCTCGAGGATGCTACAGAGCTCGTAGTTTCGAAATACTGGCCAGGCATCGTTGACGAATCAAGGGCGTGCCGGAAATTTCACGACTGGTCTGCGACGAACGTAAACCCCATTCTCCACGCGACTCGTTCACCCGTGCTGAACACTTCTTCGCCTCCCGTGAAACTGCAGTTAAGCTTTTTTTCCTGCGGTTTGGCAACGCGCCGTCCAATTAGGCGACACCTGGGCGAACTCGAGACTTCGAACCTCGGGGAGCATCGGACGATTAAGCTGGCCGTGTCTTCGATTCAATCGTTACGCCCCGAGCGTTTCGCCGACGCGAATGCGTTTAATTCACCGACGACGATGCGTGCGCGTCGGGTACGCGGATAGCTTTCGGAAAATCGTCGGTGCGTTTCGAAGATTAACACTTTATCGGCGGCGTTACACCGTTCGAGACGATTGTTTTCATTCGGTTCCGAAGTTAGAAACATTTATGGCGCATCAGCGGTTATACGGTGTATCCTGCATACGAAACGTAAAAGCCCCGGCAACAAACAGGCGAAGATCCGCTTGTTAAAGATCGTGCTATTTCTGCCGGCCCGATCGTTTCGAGTTTACAACAATTTCCGTTCGAGAAAAAGGAAACCGTTCCATCGGGTTACGCGCGCGAGGCCCGGTCGTAAATACCCGAGGAGAAAAAAAGAAAAATATAGTTAAAGGCCGGAGTCCCGAGCGACGCTCGCGATTCGAAAGCCACTCCGCTCTGTAGCGGTGCGTGATTCTCGAATGGAACGAAGATATACGGAAACATATCGCGTTACGAACCACAACGATACTTCATTAAATAAAACAAACCTCCCGCCGTTCCGAGTTCTCTGAATTTTCACGGGCCGTATTTCTATTAGCGTTAACTCGCGGCTTGTCCACTTGAAATATCCCTGCAACGTTTCGCCAGATGTTCCGCCAGCTGACATTGATGCGTGTTCTCAGGACGTAATATATATTACGTACCGTCCGCTTTTACCGCGGACAAATAGACGGCCGCCGCAGCTTTCGATTGGATTGCTTCGGGTTAGGTTAACGTCCAACCCTTTAAATCTCGCCCCTCCCGTCACCCCCTGCGAACCGCCGTGTTCCGCATCCCCGTGCAACTTCCGCGGCACGCGACCGTCCCCTCGGGTAATTAAAAACCTGGCGTATTTTTCTGTGCGCGATAAAAGCAAGCGCGGTAAATCGGAATTCCATTCCTGCGCGGCCCGACTTTCCGGAGTTCGGACAATCGCCGAGCGAACTTTCCTGGCCGGGTACAACCGGGCGAACGAGCTTTCCAATTCTCTCGTTTTCACGACCAACGGAAGAACGTCGTGTACCCCGTGCACCACGGGGCACCACGCGTAGCGTGGATAAGCGTCGATCAACCGACAGCCCATCCGATTCACGCCCGTTTTCGACGAGCGTCCGCTTCGCGTCGTCGCACGATCGTCCGCGTGATTCTGCTCGCTGGCTAACGACAGAGCACGTGTTTTCTGGGTCACGGTACAAGACGTCGGACTCGTTATTTCCGCGAAGCGACGCGCTATTTTCAGTCGCTCTTCGGATACGTGGGCTCCGGAGCGAGTCCTTTTCCTCCTCCGCCCACCCCGGCGTCCCGCTCTCATCCCCATTGACGACTGAAAATAAACTGTTCGTCCCGATGCTAACAATGGGAACGGGTTTCCATTCAACCCGTTGAATTCCGCGGCGCTGCGTCTTAACGGAAACGCGATCGCGAATAACCGCGACGACTGTCGCTCCAATTAGACGACGCCAATGCTCGGCATGTTAATTGCGATCCCCAGCCAGTGTTTCTTAATTGACTTCCATCGACAATCGTCCACGGGTACGATCGCAGCGCACCGCGGCAACAATGAAGATCGTCGCTCTCGACTTTAATTCTCGTTTTCTTGATTTCTGCTGGGCCGCGTCCGCGCCCTGACGGATCCATTGTCACTCGAACACGCGGTTGATATTAACGAGAGGATCCGAAGAATGCGTTCCTCCGGCACGCGAATCTCCCGTGGACGCGTTGCGTTGCACTTGTTCGAGTTGTCTGTAGGCTCTCGTTCGTTTCTCGTTCGTGGCAGAACGTTCATCTCACCGCGTCCGAAAATTCCGCTGATTTCGTATCCCATCAATTTTGAATCACCGGCGCACAGAATTGTCCCATTCCTTTGTCGCGTCGTCGTCCTAGGAACGTAAAGAGGAGAGGAAACAGATTCCACCGTTCGATGCGCTTGTCCCGTAACGGATTGGGCGTTCCTTCTTCTTCTCGTCCGCGTGAAAACACGTGCCCCCGTCGATGCACCGCGCCGGCATCTACGGCGCACCTATTTCCGTATTGCATCGAGTTATTCTCAGTTACGCTCCAGCTGTCCCGAGTGCATCGACTGTCATCGATGCTCTAGGAATAAACTGTCCGTCATCGTGAACTAATTCAACGCGCGCGTCGGATCTTCGGCTTTGTGTATTCATCCGTCCTCCGTCTTCCGAAGCTGAGCCGCGTCCGCGTCGCCGAAGGGCTTCGACGAGTAGTCGGCCGCTGTCCCGCCGCGACGATCATTACCATAATTCGATGAGAAATTCGAAATATCGATTCATATCTGAGCGACGGCTTGTTTTGCGTGCCGCGGTGAGAGGCCGAACGAGGCACGGAGACGTTCGATTCGAGCGACAGCTTTGCGCGTGCCTCGGTGTAGCGCGGCCGTGCGCGTCTGACTTGGACGGGGCGATTCTACTTGCGGCAGTTTTATCAATAATTCGACCGCTGACTCGGCCCATTCATTACATTGATACGATGTTTTGGCGAGGCACTGGCCTGGCCGATGTGCCTTACGACTTGTCAGATTTGCGGGAAATTAATCTGTCGCCGAATAGACGAATTCGGAGTGTCCCGTAATCGTAGCTTTAAACTTCCTTCATCGGTAGCAACGTGAAAATCGTTTCGTTTCCGACGGAACGTGGGACAATTGATTTTGCTGGTTAATATCGCTGCTCGCGGAAGCAACGTCAATCGCCTCGGGCGTAGAGAACGCTGGCGAACTGGGAAACTTGGAGCGCAGAGCGGCGCACAGGAAGAATCCGTGATCGGCGTGAAGGGTTCCCGGTGCAGCGTCCAGCATCGAGATGGCTGTCGGCGTTGGCCGACAAAGAACTTCCATCCGGGGAGATTCATCCGGGGAGATCGCCTTTTGTCGTTTCCGGGGCTAATCCGTCCTTTATCGCGCGGCGGAATCGTTCTCGACCGTCGAACGGAGAGGAAGAAACATTTGTCCGCGGCGACGATGCGCGGCTGTGTCGCGCGATAACGGCGCGATACCTTGCCACCGTCGAAAACGCCTCGCGTCCATCGATGGCATCGCTCGCCGCGCCATACGAATTGGACAAGGCCGATAAAATAAGCGACGGAGGACCGCGAATATGGTGCGGCGTCGCGTTCGCGCTGGCACGGTCGGCGGGCAAAATTTTTCGCGTTAAACTGGCCTGAAACGGCGAGGGAAACGTCTGGAATCGACCCAGGACCCTCGCGGCCCCGCGAAGTGGAGCGTGGAGATGCTCTTTGGCGGCACATCTCGCTTCCACTTTTCATTTTTCCTACTCTTTTTTACTTCTCGCGCCTTGCCACTTTGCCCGCGGACCCGCCTCGGCGCCGCCCACTCGACGATTTTCGTTCCTCCCGAACGAGATCCGGCGAGAGGGCCGCTCGATGTTCTCCCTTGGCGAAACGTTTGGCCTTTCGGCCTCTGTCGCGACGTCTGCTCCGGTCGATCGGAGAATTTCGAGAATTGAAGCGTCCCCGCTGCTTGCACAGAGGTAAGGGGAACCGAAGACTGCTGCCGCTGTCGCTACGGAGACGATATAAAAGTCGAGCGTCAAACGACGCCTGTAAATCGACTCTTTGATCCGGGGAAAATAGAGAGACGCGACGCGGGTTCAGCCCGGCGAGGAAGCAGACTGCAAAAGTGAACCTGCCGTGGGTGATTCAATTCTTCGCGGATCTGTTTAGCACCGCTGCGGATTGGTCGGAAACGATTACAGGAATCGAGGCCGGCCAATGAAAGACAGCATTGGTACGCGGGATGCGCGAATCCTCGGTCACGAACCTGGACGTTCGTCGCTTCAATGGTTGATATTAAAGATTCGCGAATCGGGCTGTCGCGGTGCCCGTAGCGCGCCGCAACTGACCCACGGAACTTCCTTCGAGGTATCCGGAGGAGAAACGTCGTGCGCACCGTTGCAACCAGCAGCAAGAGCATCCGGCCGATTCCTGGATCACGATTCCTCGACCCCGTCGATCTTCGGACCACCGTGTCGACCCGTAAGCGTAGTCGTTCGAGCTTTCCTTTCGTCCGTTTCTCGAGGCGACCCGCAATCGCCCGTAGCCTCGGTTCTAGCGGCGTAGCGATTTTCCACGCCAGTAGCCCGCTAATCGGCGTACATTCCGTTCGGCGGAATTAGCGGTTTTCCTCCGCGCTTCGTCGATCGATCTAGCGATCGAGTAGCCCGACCGGCGTTGATTCTTGATCGATCCGCCAGTTTACCGATCTATCAAAGCTATCGCAGCCCACTAGGCTGTCGACCTAGTGGCTTACCAGTCTAGTAGCTCATTATGAGAATAGCGCGGTATAGGGGCTGTTGGCCCAGAGGTAGCGCAACCTAGTTCTCGTTCGTAACATCCTATATACGAGCAGCGTTACGTTTATGTACGTGTGTGTAATCGCCGCAGCCCGGCCCATGGACACCTTAACGACGCGAACGTCTTTCTTTTCCAGATCGCTGCCGAAACTCAGCAGCCAGGACGAGGATGGGCCGAACCCCCACACCCAATACACAGGCGTCACGCACTTCGAGCCCATACCGCACGATCATGACTTTTGCGAAAGGGTCGTCATTAACGTGAGCATTCGCAGTTCCACTTTATTTCCAGCGAACGTTGCCGTTGCCATCGTTATTGGCGTCGTTGTCGCTCCCGTTGTTGCTCGGTTTTGCGGTGCGAGGTTCGCGTCGCCCGTCCAGTTGTCCGCGCGGAATTTTACGTCGAAACGATTGAGCCCGTTACGATCGAACGGAGCAGCGCCGCGAGATGCGCGCCCGGTTTAATCGACGAACGTTGAACAGCGACGGCGAATCGAGCGGATTTGCAACGCTTCGTTCGGGTCTCGAGGGTCGTCCGCGAGAGCCGACGCGATTTTCCGGCGAACGATCTCCGCGTCGCTTCGACCTCGGCTAATTAACTGTTAACGCCGCGTGCTCGAACGATGCGGCGAGGAGGCGAAGGTTGCGCGGAAAAAACACGCGGATATTTGAAAACGCGGCGGCGCGACCGAAGCGTCCGAGAGGATTTCAACGCTCGCCGCTTCCATCGGCGCGGCGCGCCGTTATAATTCGAGTCGGAATTCGACGCTCGTTGCTTGCCAACCGGAATTCAGCTCGAGGAAAGAGTGCCGACCCGTGTTTGATGTCAATTGTCCGGAATAACGAAGCGCACTCGTCGCTCCGCTCGAAGATGGAAGCGATGAAAAAAGAAACGTGGAAAATAAAAGCGAAGGGGAACGAGAAACGGTGGGAAACGATCGAGCGACGCGAAATCACTTTTGCGATTCATCTTTTGCGGGGAAACGATCGCGCCTCGTCGATTTTCGCAGCGATCGTTGCGCGTCGGTGCCAGCTCCGGATCGATTTTGTTTTTTTCGTGCTTCCTCGACTCGAACACGTAGAGCCGCGCGCCCGTCCGCTCGTCGTTCACCATTCGTACCATTTCTTTTCCTTTCCACGAGGCAAGATTATCTCAAGACACGAAGTGACCTACAGACCGTATTTTGGCAGCCGTCCAAGTTCGTCTTGGAATCAGGGGCGATATAGTACCAAGGTCGTATCGTGTGAACGGAATTATCTGTCCTCGTGGATGACACGACTGCAATGCGCCAATTACGGTAACCATCCGATCGTTCTGCGAAGAATTACGCGATACCGATCGTTTCGCGGCTGGATCGTTCTTCGCGACCCTCGACCTCTCGTTCTCTCGTTATCGCGGTGTCCGCGATGCGACAATGTCCCACCAGCGATTTCTCAGATTTGTCCGCCGCGAATCTCGACGGCGAACATTCCATCGCGTTCGATACGTTTCGCAGCGATTCTCTTCTTAGAACGGTCTTCTCAGACCGAGCGAAATTAGCATTGGCTTTGCAAAGGAGCCGAGCGGAACAGGAACCGATCGAGGGACGAAATCGTGGCCGCTGCGGCACGTTCGATAACGATACTAAATATCGATCTTGAAACGGTGGACACGCGTGTCTCCGCTCCGTCGCCGGTGTTCGATCCAATTTCTCCTCACGACCGACCGTTCTCGTCGAACCACAAATCGCAGTGGCCGTAGATACCTCGCGTTCCCTATGAATTTCTTTAAAAATCGTTCACTCGGAAGCTGCAGGAATATCCAGGAGAGAACCGTTCCGAGTATCCAGCGGGACGCGTTCGTTTCTGCGTTCGGGTTCGCTCGACGGGACGTTCGTTGTTCGCGGCAGGTTCGAAGGCACGCGAGACTCGACAATTAACGAAACGTCACGCGCATTTCTATGCGTCGTTCGATTCGTTAACTGCCGGTCGAAATTCAATATCTCCGCGACCTGTAAATTACCCCGCGAACGACGGAAACACGGTTCGACCGGGGCGTCGGGGGCCGGTTTGTTTTTAATTTCCCGGGGCAAACGTAGTTGTCGAACGGCGGGCAGTATTCCCTGCGAATTCACGACGCGCGTCCTTCGGTCACCGTCGTCCATAATGCGACTGCCGCCGCGACAGTTACAACCGATACTTCTTTTTCCTCGTAATCGCCTTAATGGCGGGACCCAATTACCCCAGTTTCGTTTATTAGTTTTCGCTCCGGCGAGGAGGATCGCGAGAAAGTCGTTCCTCTCGGGCCGTGACAAATTAGCCGCGACCGCGCTCCCGTTTATTTCTGATAATCGACGTTACACTACGGCAACGAAGCTGATAATAACGAGCGCCGAATCGTCGTTTTCGCCGACAGGGAACAGCCGTTCGTTTCGAGACGACGCACGCGACGTCGCGGCCAGCGATACTCGACGATGCTGAAAACAACATTTGGAAATAAATTCCCGCAGAGCGTGGCCCGCCTCGCACCGCAAAATATTTCTCCGTCGATGCAAGAGTCCTGTCGTCCGACATATCGGTTCCGTTTCGCGTAGAAAATTCGGGGATTCCGACGGGAGAATGCACGCCGTTCCAATTAGAGATGCGCCAGCGACGAATGGGAATTAGGGCTGAGGCTAATCTGCGGTGTCCGGCCGTACCGATAATCGATGTTCGCGATCCCGACAGGTGAGCGGGTTACGGTTTGAAACGCAGCTGCGTACGCTGAACCAATTTCCGGACACGCTCCTTGGCGATCCGTCACGGCGGCTCCGATACTTCGATCCCCTTCGTAACGAGTACTTCTTCGACCGGAATCGGCCCTCCTTCGACGCGATACTTTACTACTACCAAAGCGGTGGCAGGCTTCGTCGCCCGGTCAACGTTCCTCTCGATGTCTTCTCCGAGGAGATCAAGTTCTACGAGCTGGGCGAGCTGGCCACCAACAAGTTCAGGTACCGAGAACAAAAATGCTGCCCCTTAAAAGCGTAACCGCCTAGCAGAGGGTAGAGCAGCGTGTTTCTTGGAGGGTGTTCGCGTTGGTGCGCCATTTATCCGCGTCGAATACGTACGAGACGAGGCACGGGAAGAGCGGAAGGAACCTCGAACAGTTGGAAATTCCGCAAATGGAATTCACCGGGCTCGTTGCTCGCGACCGTCAAGCTTGTCGCTTTAACGGACGAGCCAATGTCTGTCCGTGGCTTTCCGTTACCATCGCGGTGAGACAGAGGGAAGGAACGCCGGGGATTCGTTCGCCCTCGTTTCTTCTCCCCTCGGTGGTAACAGAGATTAGCAATCGTGCAATGGCCCGCCTGTTGTTCTCCGTCTCCAAGAAACGCGCCGTTTCCCGGTTACACTCGAGGCCCCGGTGCGTCGAGCGTAGGTCGTAGGGCGGAGGGTGAAATACGACCGGTTGAATTCGCAGGGAGGACGAAGGGTTCATCAAGGAGGAGGAGAAGCCGCTGCCGTCGCACGAGTTCCAAAGGAAGGTCTGGCTGCTGTTCGAGTACCCGGAGAGCTCGCAGGGCGCCCGGGTGGTCGCCATAATATCCGTGATCGTGATCCTCCTCTCGATCGTGATATTCTGCCTGGAGACCCTGCCGGAGTTCAAGCACTACAAGGTGTTCAACACGACGACGAACGGCACAAAGATCGAGGAGGACGAAGTGCCGGACATTACGGACCCGTTCTTCCTAATAGAGACTATTTGTATCATCTGGTTCACGTTCGAGTTATCGGTGCGCTTCCTCGCCTGTCCAAATAAACTGAACTTCTTCCGTGACGTAATGAACTTCATCGACATCATCGCGATCATTCCTTACTTCATCACGCTCGGCACCGTAATGGCCGAGGAGGAGGAGACGATCGATCTACCGAAGGCGCCGGTAAGCCCGCAGGACAAGAGCACGAACCAGGCGATGTCCCTGGCGATACTCAGGGTGATCAGGCTGGTCAGGGTGTTCCGGATATTCAAGCTGTCCAGGCACAGTAAAGGCCTTCAGATCCTCGGCCGTACCCTCAAGGCCTCCATGAGGGAGCTCGGCTTGCTCATCTTTTTCCTCTTCATCGGTGAGTTCCGTATCTCTTACCCTTCTCGCACGTATAACGATCCATCGATAGATCCTTCTTCGACGAAGCGTCGCGAAAGCGTCGCGGCGATCCGCCCAAACGATCGCCGTCGCACCCTTTCGCTAGCCGCGATCGACGCGCGTGCGTATCCAGAGAACCGAACGTACGCCGCCGTTCGAGGTTTCAGATCGATCCTTGGCGATCGACGCTCGATTTGTGGACGCGTTTCAAAGTTCACCGAAAACTTTTCAGCGGCGACGTACGCGTCGGTCGTTCCCGTCGCGTCGATCGCGTTTACCTCCATCGGCGAACTTTGACCCATCCCGGACCCCGGTAACGACGAACGTTTGTTTCCTCGACGAATTTTAATACCGAGAATTAAAAGAATTCGCGATTTAATCGCGCGACTCTTCCGGGCTCGCGATTCAGCCCTCGAGTGACGTTGTTTGGGAACCGGAAACATTCGTCGACAAGCTCCAGTCCCCGAACCGGAATACTCCGGAGGGTGGCTTCCCTCTACAAGGGATCCAACGCGCCCCTATTTCTCTATCGATTCTCAAACGGGGTCCGGGAAATATTTTTCGTCGACGCAGCAAGAACAACCCCCGTCGCGCAGCGTTTCCTTTTTCGAAAATGCTCGCGAGCAAGACCGACGCGCTAAACGAAAATCCTAAAGAGTAACCGAAGATGGTCGAACGATGTTCGACGAGGGGAGGTGGAAGGATTTCTTCAAAATTCTCGCCGGATTCGCCCCGACGGGTCGAGCACGGGCGTAGGTAACGAAAGTCGAGGAAAACGATCCCCCGGTGTCCGAGGGAGGAGCCGAAATCCAATCAGCGTAATGGAGAGAAGCCCGTGGATCGAGAGGCGTCGATTTTCCTCGACGGCGCGAGGACACAGCGGAGGAGCATCGGCGAGGAATCGATCCGGCGATCGATCTCTGCGGTGGACGTGCGGATGGTGTCCGGCGCGGAACGAGCGGACCCCCCTAGCCGACAAAGAGCCCAGCGGACGGCAAAGTAGCGTGTCTTGAAGCGTCTGTTCCTCTTGTGTGCGTTCCAGGTGTGGTGCTGTTCTCGTCGGCGGTATACTTCGCGGAGGCGGGCACGCAGGACAGCTTCTTCAAATCGATACCGGACGCGTTCTGGTGGGCGGTGGTCACGATGACGACCGTTGGCTACGGGGACATGAGGTACAGAGTCACCGGGGGCGTTAAACCCACTGAACCGGTGTTTTCTTCCTTGCATTGCAGGTGTGGTGCTATTCTCATCGGCGGTATACTTCGCGGAGGCCGGCTCCGAGAATTCGTTCTTCAAGTCCATTCCGGACGCGTTCTGGTGGGCCGTTGTCACGATGACGACCGTGGGCTATGGTGACATGACGTATGATGTACTCACTTTCACTTAAGACTCTAGTTAATGCCCGCCAAACAAACGAACACACACTACTTACTCTCCTCTGATACTTTACTTGTCTATTTAACTACTACGATTTACTCTTCTCCTTGCATCTCGCTCTTGATCTCCTCTCATCCACGAGCACGCTCCCCGTCAGACCCGCCAAACCCGACCCCACCAACCGCCCACCCCCCGTTTCACGCCACACTAACCGTGTGATCGCTTTTTTAGTTTGAACCTTTTTCTCTACGAACACTTCAATTTACTTAGTGCTTGATAGAGTTGAACACGCTAGTCTTTTAGTATTCCGAGAATTCCACGCATCTCCGCAATCGCAGCAGCCCAACCATCGGTCCACGCGCAACCGGAATGTTCTCCACGTTTTATTTCTCGACACGACCGCGGACACCGGCCGCCGCTTGCTTTCTTCTCGCCGTAATTTCTCCGGTGCGCCGCTCGCAATCGTCCACCGACCAGGCTGCGCTTCTCGAACGTCGATCGAAGCATCGTCCGTTCGTTGTTTGATTTCTTTTATGCAGGGCTGTCCTGGGAATTCGCCTTCCTACCGTTCGCTTCATCTAATTCAGCCGATCCGGCGCCTCCTTCCAGCGTTCCTTCCTTTGCCCCTTCTGCCTTCAGCATTCGGGCTGTTCCGCTTCGCGCGACGTCGGCCCTACGTCGATTCTCGCCTCGTCGCCTCGGACGAATCGCACCCCGATGTTTCATTCTTCTGTACGCCGGTTCGATGCTGCACCCGGTTCTCGCGAATCGAAGTATCCCTCGACCGCAACGGGTAGCGCGGTTAATTCGCCATTGAAGAATTCAAGAATCCCCACATCGCGCCTCGACGGCGTCACAGAATTTTTCCCCGCGTGCAGAACATTCAAACGTCGCCGTTTCCCTCTCGCGCGTCTCCACCCTCCTCGCCGTTCAATTTCCAGCGGAAATTACGCGCCTCATCTGTAGCCCTTCGCTTCGAGGAGACGATCCCGGCGACGACGATACGCGGCACCCTCGAAACTGGACCGTTCTGCGAGCCTTCGAAAACTTCGCTTTCTTTCCCCCTTTATACCTGTCCGACGATACAGACGAATAATTGAAGCACGGGGATCCCTTTTAGTCGTCGCTTCCCCTCCGGCCGCTCCTGCGCTTGAAATAATCGCCGGGCTCTCAGCCCCGCGGAGAAAGCAGAGGTTCGAATAATAGAGGACTCGACCGTCGAAAGCCACGGCGGAACGGTGCCGGGAATAATGCTACTCGTTCGCGATCGCAATATCGACGGGGTGGTTCCGCGGTCTCGCGGCGCGCCACTCGAGATTCGAGTGCAGCCGCGAAGAGTGCCTCGAGATCTCTGGTGTTACGGCCGAGGGGGATTCTTGAGCAATTGCCTTCCGTAAATCAATAAGTGTCCTCGGGCGGCCGACACGGGTTGGTTTCTTGGAAACGCCCTCGGACTGAAGGGCCGCGACGGAGATCGCCTCGATTCGGATCGTCGGGCGATAAACGCGTTAGAAAAGCCGTGGGTTGGAGGGGGGTTAGGTTAACGTTCTCCTCTAGGAAAAGATTCCTCCGGGACAGTTCGATCGATCGATACGTCGACGGGGTCGAACAATCGGGATTCGCCCCGCCGTTTCGCCGGTTAATTGTCGGCTGCGCCGTACGTGGGAGCGCCGGGGGAAGTATGATTAACGGGGCGAGGGGCGAAGGGAGGACGGCTATTATTAAACTATTATGGAATCTGTATTGGCGATGTCGCGATCGGTCCGGCTGGAAATTAGAGTTTCGGGTTGGGGCTGGCTGCGGCTCGATGTCGCCGACGAAGGGGGCCGCGCGAAGTCCGCGGAACACGCTACGTCCCATTGAAATTATGCCGAGCGAACGGGAACGAAATCGAAGTGGCCACTGGTTCATCCTCGCGTATAAATACCTCGTCTGCGTGACCGTCGCGCCGCGACTCTACGTACACGGTGACCCCGGGGGAGGGGTTCAGCGTTATTAATTCGGACCGCAAACTTCCAATTCAATTCCATGGTCCACCCTGGGCACGTTATTGCACCACGATCGCTTTAGCGCGATAACGAAATTTCGATAGACCGCGGGAGGGGCCGATATCGCGCCGAAGGAACGTTTCGCGAGATGCGCGGGTCGACTCGTGGAAAAGTGACGGCCCCTGTCGCGGTTCGAATCGTTTGCGGTCCTCGTTAATACGGGGGCGGAATCGGGGCCAGCCGGTCGTATTTAAGGACGCGAACGTTCGACGGGACACCCAGTAGAGGAACGATCGTTCCCCGTCGCTATGCGCCGCCACGCAAGAGGCCCGTTCTAGTTTCCCATTACGATACACGCATCGAGCACGACTCTCCTTTGTGGAGAGACCGGCGTCACCCGCTTCCTCTATCGGAGCCCGTTTCCAGCGTAACCAGCTTCCCTCGTCGGAGCGTACTTTGAAAATGTTCCGCCCTCGGTAACGCCGCGTCCCGTTACGTCGATTCTCGCTTCCCATTACCGCGATTGATCGCCAGTTTCAGAAGCCCCTCCGTTCGGCGACCGTTGTCGATCATACGGCATCGACGTTCCCCAATAAATTCACTTCGCCGTTTTCATTGCGAACTCGACCCCGCTTCGAAATCAAACGAGAACGCGATACCAACGAAGCCACCTTCGTCCTTTGTTCCAATTAAATTCATGAACTCGCTGGTACTTCGAATCCGCGATTCGCAATTCGAGTCGCGCGCTCTACGCCGCGGCTGCTGAAAATAAAAGTATCCCGTTTCGGGGCATTTCGATGCGAATTTCGTTTCCCCCACGCCCCTGCGTGCATGCTTCTTCTTCGCGATCGAACCGCACGTACACGATGTTCTAATATTTCGATAGACCTATCCTATAAAACGAACAGTCTCACCCCTTTCGAAGCCATTCTCTCTCTACTTTTTCTCACAACGAGTTTGTCACTGCTACCACCATCTGTCATTGATCACAAAGGCCCATAGTTAGTGTTCCTCATCTCTCGATACTTCTCGTTCCTCGAGAAACGAGAAATCGGATCGCGTTTAAACAAGAATTCTCACACGCGAGAATGCGAGAATCGGCCGAAGGTTCGGCCGAGACTTCGACCCCTCGACTCCTCGTCGTCGTTTCTCGAGAAACGGGATACAAGCAGTCTACAAATCTCTCGATGAATTCTCGCGAGAGAATCTCTTTCTCTGCAACCGATGCAACACGATTCGAGTTCCCTGAAAGGGAAGCTCGCGTCTCGCTCGTATCGCGCAGAAATTAACCGGCGTTAAAGGCGACGAATATCCTCGCAACCGAAAGAGCGACGCGTTTGCGCTTCCCGGCAACGAGAAACGAGCAGAAAGAAAGGGAGGCCGGAAAGGGAGATTTCGCGCTGAAATCCATTCGCAGCGCATTCATCGGGCGCGGGTGAATGAGCGAGGCGGGCGATGAATTCTTCGCTTCCAGCCTTTGATCTCGAGCCGGGTATTGTTCGCGGATACGTGCAACAGTTATTCAATTAGACCGGGTCGCGAAGAATGCGTCGTTTCGCTGCCTTGGATTAGTCGGGAGTCTGATTCTGTTACCCGACCGACGACGATTCAGGGAGGACGGCTTTTCAATTGGCAACCGGTCGAGAACTTTTGTCGGGCGAGGTGGAGAAAGATTGAATACGCGTTTCGCTTACTCGCGCGAAGCTTCCCGTTTTTATCGTCCACCGTCTGCGACGATGCGGCGAGATCGACACGGCTCGCACGCGACGGTCCAATGTTCCAATCGACGATCGATCGGACGCGATCCTCGACATCCAACGCACACGGAATTTCGGAAGCAACGACCGTGCTTTTGGGTTTGCTCGTCATTTTCCATAAAGGAGCGAGAAAGTACAGAGAAATTGCATGTCGTACCGTTAGAAGGCACGATCAGATTTGAGCAACAGAATGGCACGCGCTTGTTTGGAACGGTGCATCGGCACATGAAAGAGGAGCCTATTTTTTAGAGAGTCACGTTAGTCCCCCTAGTCTAGCCTAGAGAGCCCGCTTTTTATTAGACACGCGAAACGCTATAAGTATACACGGAGCCGAGGTCGCACGGCGTGGCAGACAGAGATTAACGCGACGCTGTTCGAACCGATTCGCGCGGCGGAAGCCGCTTCATTTTTCCAGAAGATTTTCACTCGTGGAGTGAACACGGCTGCGAAGGCTTCCCCGGCGCGAACCGTTCGATTCGGCCGACGGGGCAATAGAGAAGAAAAATCTCACTAATAATATGATCATGACTAATCTCTATTTGCGACGCGGCTAACCCACGCAAGACGATCCGTGTATATCTATAGGAGCCTCCAGTATGGCATATGTAGCGCCACACTCGACTCGACACGGCAAACTCACACAAGATAGAAACACCACACCTAGCACCGAGTTCCCTAGACGAGGAACGAATCTGTACGAGCGTTCGATGCCCGCGACTAGCCGCGGTATGAAAACCGTCCTTTCCATCTGCTTCAGGCCCGTGGGCGTCTGGGGGAAGATCGTGGGCTCCTTGTGCGCGATCGCCGGTGTGCTGACGATCGCCCTGCCCGTACCCGTCATCGTCTCCAACTTCAATTACTTCTATCATCGTGAGACTGACCAGGAAGAGATGCAGTCGCAGAACTTCAATCACGTGACCAGCTGCCCGTATCTCCCTGGCACTTTAGGTACGAGCACCTCGGTCGATCCATCGGACGTATCACCGGCTCCATCCGTCCCGAGTACCCGGGGTAACGGTGCGCTCGGTTACGCCGAATAGCTATCCGGTCGAACGTAGGGATTCGACGTACGCCTTACGGCCGTCTCGATCGGCTCGCGGATTAATATTACCGTGAAAGCGTTTCGATCTCGAAAGGGGCAGGCTTTTCTTAACGGTATGTCGCGTTGCATGATACTGGTGTCGGTCACGAGTCACGTAAGCCGGCCGCTTTTCGTCGCGTGCAACGATCCTTCCTCGAAACTGATTGAATAATTCACGGTCGTCGTTCGGTGCAACGCGCATGGTAATATCGTTCGGCGCTAACGATAAGTCTATCTTGAGAGCGGACTCGCGAACGCGCCTCGGTGATGCCCGGGGTCAGGTGCGAGGAGCGCGATGTTACTTTCGGTAAGTAACATAAGTAACGTCCTCGAGGTTTGCCGCAGTTTTCAAAGCTGTCTGCCGGTCTGGCAAATCCTGTGCGAGAGTGTGTACCGATATCGCGTGTCCGCGCCACCCGCTGACACGGTGGTTCGCCGTGACTTTAATCCGCTTACGAGCCAGGCTCGCCAGGTCGGCCGACTTTTCGTTGCCGTCCTCGACGGGCGACGATTCGCGGACCGTCGAACGGGAACGTCGAACGCGAGCGATTAGAGGGAAATGAATAGTCCAGTGGACAGCTCGAGCGAAGCTCCCCGAGATCGCGCTCTGCGCCAGGATTATCCGGAGAGGCGCGCGAAAATAATCGAGGGCCGATTTTCGGAGCTCGGGCGGCTCCTGGAGCGCGCGAGCGAATTAGTTGTCGAGAAGCATGTCGAGAACAGTGGCGAAACCAGTCGAACTTTGGTCCATCGTGTGCTTCGCAGGTCAACACTTGAAAAAGAGCTCGATGTCGGAATCATCGTCGGACATGATGGAGCTAGAAGAGGGTATACTGCTCACTCGTCCCGAGGTAACGAAGAAGCCCAACTGCAACCCTCGCCATAATAACAATATTAATCCAGCCTGTATGAGCATCGAGACTGACGTCTGACTACTAGGTGGGTGCCTTTGATCGATCCATTGAGTTTCGCCGCGTTTCTTCCCCTCGATGTAGCGTCGGTGATTCTGGATTAAGGTAATCGGGTGAAAGCCTGCACGGGGTCTGATTTAGGAATACCGCTAGGAGGAGGGTGGACGCGAAGATGATTAAAGTTTGTGGGTTAACGGCGGATCCGAGCTCCGCGTTTCTTTCCCCGTCTTAACTACGTGGAGGAATGTTTCGATGTAGCTAGCAGAGAATTGTCGGGGCTGTATTGCGTGATTGACGGTGGTTTCTGTGATTACAGTGAAGGAGACGGTGGCAACGTGGTGGCCGATGCTGGGACGGTTGTCGAGAAACTGCTACAGCTCCCTACGGTGCCTGACGTAGGCCTCCTTCACGCGTCGTCGTAGTCGCGCTAGCTGCGAACGCCTAGCGTTAGCGCGCTGACCGTTGAATCGCACGCGCCCAGCCGTCTGTCCATAGTCTGTCGATACGAGGGGTGCTTCCAATCCATTATTACGCGTCAACGAGACAAGAAAGAACGATGGAAGAAAGACAGAAAGATAGAAGGAAAGGGGGAAGAAAAAACGAAAAAAAAAAACAAGCAAACCGCACGAGCAATTCAACGGAGACATTCAACGACCAAGAATCGGCCGACTAAAATGGGCGCCGCATCGTTTCTTCCATCGGCGCGACGGAACCAGCCGTCGGCGGAAGAGAGTTCGGGAACGTTGCGAAAGTAATATAGCGAGAGGGAGAGGAAATCAGTCGGGCCGGGAAATGTCGAGGTACGGCGTCGAACTGCAACGCGTAACGATAATAATAGTCCGAAGTGAGGATGAAAACGTTAAACGAGAGGACGGGGCGACCGCTTCGGGGGGTGGGGTTGTTACGATACGCAACGCACCCCGCGTAGAGACCTACGCGCTAATACGGGGGATGGAGCATGCCAGGATGTTTCAGTCGCGCGTCCACTCCCCACACCACCGACTCCAGTGTTCAATACAAATGATAACAAATAAAAAGTAACAAGTAAACGGTATAAAACGAAACGAAGGGAGGAGGGTTAAATCGCACGCGGCTTCGCGGGCAAGCGAGCAACAAAAAAAAAAAGAAATATACAAAACGAACGTCGTCGAACCCCCGACGCCGCCGATGTACGCGCGCGGGTACGGCCGTTTGACACGGCGGTTCGATGGGGCGAAGGGGGGAGGGAGGGGCTCGACGAAACCAGGGGATTCGTACCAGATAATACTAATTACTAATTAATTACCGTCGATGTAATTGTATCGAGTACGCGTAGCCGAGGGTACGTTGAACGAGCGGAGAATATAAACGAACGGGTATTCGTTTCGACGATTGTCAGGCCGCGCGAAAACGGACGAAGCCGCGATCGAGCGAAAGTGGAGAGGAAGAAGACGGGAAAGGGAAAACGGCGATTGGTGCTCGCAGCGAGAGGACCGATTTCCGACGCGTTTACGACGTGGCCCGTTGCGCGGCCCGCAGCTACGGAAACAGCTGCGTCTTGAAGCGGAGGGTCTGTTCTTTTTTTTCCGCTTGCGGGGCGGACGCTCGAAAGTAAGCGGCCGTTGATGCGCGTTGATTTCGACCGCGTGTTTCCCTGCGCAAAACCCCTCTAACTTCTGATCAACGCTCACCGACGCTGAACACGTACACGCGCACTCGCGCATCCACAACACGCATACACACACACAGACACACACACAGAGAGAGATACACGTACGCGAAACTTTTACCGTGCCGCAAGGAACAGGCGTGCCGCGAACGTTTCGAAACGACGAACGACGTTCGCGCGGACCGCGAAGCGTGCGAACTGTTAACGCGGCAAGAACGTCGACCGTGCACGAACCTTCAAGTTGGGAACGAACTTCCGGCGAGGAGAAATCGAAGGAGCGATCCTCGCCGGAAGTTTTCATCGGCTGCGTCGGCGCTACTGATACCGATGACGGGCGTATTTCCGTCGCAATTGAATTTCGTTTACGGTGCGGAAGAAAGAACCGCAGAAAAAGAAAAGATACCAGAATTAAATCGATGTTCGCCGCGTACGATCCCACGCTTGCTCGTGCACGATCGAAACGATCGAACGACTCCGCTTCGGTGTATGTCAGTGGCGCGACAAGTTTGCGAGAACGATCGAAGGGGGAGGGCAAGGGCCACGTTGGTCGAGCAGCGGCGGCACGAAAACGGCGAGAAATGTCGACGGGCAGGGTGGAAAGTTGCGACGAACGGCCTGAGAGGTGTCTGCCGATGGCGCGTCCGACCGGGTTCGCGATCTCGATCTCGCGACGGACCATTCTCGACATGGAACACAAAGGGGGGGAAAAGTCGTGTAGCAGCGAGCGCAGATTCATTTTTCAATCGACGCCAAATCGCTACGTCTGCGCGATCAGACGGATGCGGAAGATATCGGTGTCGATTTTGTGTTCGGTGCTTGGGGGCGAGATGGTGGGGCGGTTGGACAGCGTTCAGGGTATCGGGATCGAGCACCTTTTTTTTCTATACGGAATTTCGTTTCTATCGAATTTTTCCGGCTGTTTTATTTCGTTCGACTTCGAAGTTTTTCGTTAGAGGGCGGTGTTAGATACCGTTGTGGAAGCGGGGAATCGTTGAGCGACGCCTCGATCTCTTTTTCAGAAATACTCGACTATTTTTTTAACGAACGCTCGAAGGGGTTGGCGGATCAATGAACGGTTAGAAGAACAATGTTTTCCATTCTCTCATTGGTCCTTCGTTTCTCGGGAACACGCGGCGAAGAAAGTAGCGGAGAAAGACGGGAACAGGAGGGCGAGATAACGACGGGCGTGAGAAATCGGCTGCGGAAAAGAGCCGCGTCTGAAACTAGTGGAAAACGAATTGACGGATGAATCGGTGCCCGTATGCGAATCAGCAACACGTTTCTTATCTCTTCGCTGTCGTCTCGACGTTTCGTCTCTTTCCCGGTGGAGAACGCGCGTCGCAAGAATTGCAAAGACTGCCATTTTACCGTTCTCCGTAAAACGAAACAAAAAGAAAGCAACGCTGCTTAACGATATCCACGATTATTTCGAAAACATCGTCCGTGCTCGAACATTTTCCGTTTAGATCGATCCGTCGAACAGCCGCGTCGCGGCGTGCAACGGGACGCTTCTCCTCGGATCGAACGATTCCGCAAAACTGCGACCGTTATTATCATTGAACGCCGCGATAAACCTAGTCGACTCGCCACGATTTGTTCCCGTTGAGAAACGTGCGAAATTTTCGATTCGATCGGAGTTCGTTTACGCGCGAGAGAACGAACCGTCGTGTTAGAAATTTTGGCCGCCGTTCAACCGTCGAGCGACGGGACGGCCCTGTTCATTCTACGCGGACAAACGGATCGACCGAAAAATAAATGAAGCCTTTATCGTGAAATCGGAATGCGGCCCGCGCGCATTCCTACGAATAATCGACTACGATGGAGGAGGGAGTCTAACGTAGGCGAGACAAAAGTTAACACATTAGTGCTAAATTAAAAACGAAAAGAAGAAAAAAAAAAACGTAACGCGCGATTTAGCAGAGGAAAATTGAAGAGACTAATAAGGCGTAATAAGTAAGACGCAAAGCAAGCAAAAAAAAAAAAAGCGATTCCATTATTCGATTTATTAGGCCTTAGATGCGAGATTTGCCGAGAGATATCTCATCTATCCTTTAATTGGACGAAATCGAGCAAAAGTTGGTAGCCGGAGAGAAACTTTGATACTGTGGCAAATCGGGGAGAAAAGTACGAACGTGTGCGAAAGTACGAGCGCGAGAAAGAGAGTGTAATTGCGCGTGTGTTTTTAAGGGTAAACCCAGGAGCGCTTGTCGATCGGTCCGAAAGCAGAAATGCGTGGCGAGAGTGGTACGTGCATGGGTGAATGTGATTGAAATGGAGGCGCGAATGCGGTTGACTTGAAAGCGAGACAGGTTAAAGGAGAAACAATAATTACACAGAGATTTACGTTGTGCGCCTTTTATTACGATATTTGAACTTTTCGCCTCGCTACTTTAGTTAGAGAAACGAAAATGTAAGATGCGCGTCGAAATATCAGCCTAGTTAACACGATGTGAAAAAAAAAGCAAAACAATTACGCAAACGATAAATTTATTATTATTCAAATTAGTACTACTCTTACAAATCTATTAACTGAACCTACTACTATTACTACTCCTACTACTACTATTACTACTACCACTACTACTATTACTATTACTACTACTACTACTACTACTACTACTACTACTACTACTACTACTACTGCTACTGCTACTACTACTACTACTACTACTACTACTACTACTACTGCTACTACTACTACTACTACTACTACTACTACTACTACTACTACTACTACTACTACTACTACTACTACTACTACTACTACTACTACTACTACTACTACTACTACTGCTACTACTACTACTACTGCTACTACTACTACTACTACTACTACCACTACTACCACTACTACCACTACTACCACTACTACCACTACTACCACTACTACCACTACTACTACTACTACTACTACTACTACTACTACTACTACTACTACTACTACTACTACTACTATTACTACTACTACTACTACTACTACTACTACTACTACTACTACTACTATTACTACTACTACTACTACTACTACTACTACTACTACTACTACTACTACTACTACTACTACTACTATTCTACTACTACCACTACTATTACTACCGTTGTATTTTATTACCACTACAGATAGTAGTGTCATCATTACTTTCGTTATTATTATCTGCGTCTATTACTACCGCTACTATTGCTGCTACTGCTCCTGCTGATACTAACTACTACTACTATCGCTACAACAACTACTACTATCGCTACGACTACTACAACTATTACTATTATTACTAATATTAATACTAAATACAACTACTACTAGCGCTGTAACTACCGAACTAAAAAGAAAACAGAATACGGTGAGAAGATATTTAGATACAGATGCGAGACTACTCTGTTAGACGGTCGTAGCTGTTAGAAATATAAGTAGAGCGTAGACAGGTAGCTAGGTAGCAGGTACGGTAACGTTGCAAGTGGAATTATCGAGTAATCGTTACGAAGTTCCCATCCCTTTTAGCGCGATACACGTGAACGGATGGTTCCAATTGGAACGGAGGTACGGCAGACACAGCATAGATACACGCACACGAACACGTACACGTACAGACACACAGAGATCACACGTTCGAAAAAGCTGAGGCGTTTGTTATTCCGTTCGGTTACCATCGGCAGACTTGCGTCGTCCGCAAACGCGACCCTACGGAACGAGCTTTCATCTCGATCGGGCTTTCGTCGTCGGAGATCGCTGGTCGAAAGGGAGAAAATAAAAATGAGGAGAAAAATGACATTACCTTTCCACGATCGTTTGTACGTTTTCTTAAAGGTTTTCAACGCTTTTCAAATCGACATTCTTTCTACCCGCTCACTTGAACACGCTCGCCGCGGTGACGCGTCTCGACGCGAGGAACGAGAAATCCTCGAGACATCCACGTTGCGTTCCATCGCGTCCTCCAAACTCCGTGACCCGACAGACCGATCGATGCTCAATCCGAAAGAAATCGAACCGTGTTCACCGAGGGCCCCCGCAACAACGTTCTTTTCATTGCGCTCCGTTCAACAGCGCGATTACAAGCGCGACGACGCAGCGAGAACGACGTGTCGCGTTGACGACGTCCGGGGACACAGTGCTCTCCCCTCTGAACCTGGAGGAATTGCGAACGAGAGGTATGTCCCTTTCGCACGAGAATCGAACGCGTCTTTTGATCGGCGAACGACGAAACGAGCGAGCAGCGCGTTAAACGGAAAAGATCAGAACAGAGAGTCGAACTTGTCGCTCTGCCGAAATCGAAATCGCGCCGTCTCCACTCCGGGCGTGTCGCGCGTCGAGGTTAGTCGATCGCTGTTTGCCGCTCGTCCAACCGTTCGCATTCGAGTCCGCCGGGTTTCGGGAATGGAGCCGCGCTTAGGAAACGGTGGAAAACGGGAGGACGAACAGCACGGGGTCGAAAGCGTGCGCGAGAACGAGAGGATGCGCGTGGAGGAGCGATCCGAAGGGAGGGCGAAGTTGAAGCGAGCGAGAGAATGAGCGAATGAGAACGATCGGGTGAAAAGAAAAGAGTGTCGGGCATGCATTCCAAAAGTAACTAGGTGAAAATTACGATTAGAGGGGTGAGAAGTAAAACGTTAGTCCGCTGCAAAGCTTATATTCGCTGTCGTCGTAGAGGACGAACGATCCGTTGTTACATTTTAAAGCTATTTAACGCGAGAAACGAGAGAGAGAGCGAAAGAAAGAGAGAGAGAACGTGATCCCGTAATCAGGCTGGTTAGAGCGTAACTTATCGGAACAATTGTACGAGTAATTAGTGCTGGCACCCCCGTCGAGCACCCCCTGCAGGAACTCGCCGATGTACACGCGAACGTACTCGAGATCTCTCCTCGCGTTGAATCAATGCTTAATTGGCTATAACCGATTAATCTAAATGCAAGATGGCGGACGACTGTGCGTCGAAACCTTCTAAAATGTGCAATAATTTCGCGTCACGGAACCGAAAGGGGAGAAACGCGTGGGCGAGGATAATGTTCGAGGAGAGAGAATGACGCGAGACAGCAGGGGATGGTTGAGCGATCGCCGCGCATGAAAAGCGTCGCGTACTACGATTAAGGATGGAAGGATATAAAATAGAAGCGAGCAGGACCGCTCGTAGATCGAGCAGATCACGCTTTCCAGTGATATATTTAGATATTATGATCGCCGTTGAAACAAGCCACCGCTGAATCACCGTGACTATTAAGAGAAAGATTAACGTTTGTTATGATTGAGGTTTTCACTGATTTGAATCGGATCGAACCCTAGGCGCATATTCCGATGTAAAACCGTAACGCGGACGGGTCGGACGCGTGTAACGTTTCTGTGCTACACGCGTCGGCCCGTTCGAACGTAGAACGAGGTGGCGAACAGTGAACGAACACGTGTGTGTACATTTAAAGGGAAAACGGTTGCGGCGGATCGAAGGGAAAATCGGAGGAAAATGTCGCTCACAATTGTACAGAGAGAAAGAACGAGGCGCAGAGAGATCGTTTATTAGGAGAGTAGAAAGTATTACTAGTGTTAACGTGTACGCTGCTCCCCACGATTACACCGAGAGTAGCGAACGAACGTGGAAACGAACACACGCGAAGCGACAGGAACACGGAACACGTAAACGCGCGCTCACACATACACACGTACACACCCGACACCAATGAAGTTTTGATTATGCTATCTAGTAGGCTAAACGAGAAATTGAAATGGCAAAAAGATAGTGGAAAAATGGAAAAAAAAAAGAATTTGTAAATTCGAGGGCTGCACGCGGTGTCAGCTACCTCTGCTACTCTAGTTGATCGGGATCCGTTTTATTAATTAATTACTGAATTAATTAATTAATCGAGAACTCATTTATATAGTGTTGAGCACTGTTTTAAGTGCTTTTCATTTTTTGGCTGTGTGAAGCTTCAACCGAAGTAATTTAATGGAAGAAAAAAAAAAATAATGCTGTAATTACCGTATTGGCTTTTGCGTAATCACTCTCGACAATTTTTCTGACGCGAGGAAAATAAACTAAACGATACTTAATAATAACATTAATAATAATAGAAATAATAAGATCATTAATATTGATAACGAGAAATAATAATAACTTCGTGAGTAAAACCGTAAAACACTAGACGAAAGCCGAATAAGAATATACCTATGCGCGCAGAGAGGGTTATTCAGCAAAGATAAAACCATGATTAATAATAATAATAATAACAATAAATAAATAAGTAATGGGAAATAATGAATAATAATAACGACACTAGTACTAATATTTAATAATAACGCTAACGCTAATAATAGTAATAATTAATGTGTAATTAACTAACGAGTAATAATAATAATAATCGATAAGTAATGAACGCCACGTCTCCCTCGATACGTTATACATATTATGATTCCGCATCTCCGTTTGTACGCATTTTAACAAAAGAGGACAAGAATTACCGCAGGATATAATATAGAGATGGAAAAAGAGGATGATGTATAAATTTACAAAAAAAAAAAAAAAAAAATAACACTATACTCTTAACGGTACTAGTTCAGATAAACATCCTGCCGAGTTGCCCCGGGTTACGCTAAGAGCCACCTGGCCCGCATTAAAAAATATTACGTTTATAAGCACTAAGAAAAGCTAAGCCGATCGCCTTACAGAGTGGGACACGATAATAAGAAACAGAACAAAAAGAAAAAAAAACGTATAAGCAAGTCGATTAAACGCGTAAATAATATGTAAATTCAGCACACCGTCAGTATACACAGGAATATTAAACATACGCAACACGCATGCAAGTGACACACACGATCCCACAAAGAAACGTGAACCGCCAGACACACGAGTAACCCCGATACGAGTACAGTACGCACACTAAACGTAATTCGCAATACACCCGCGGAAGGGTCGACGGAAGGAAATAGAGTGATAAAAAAGAGAAATAAAAAAAAAAACAAAACGAACAAAGAAACACATAATAATATATTTTTTCGCCGGAGCAAAGCGATTCTATAACGTAAAACGTATTGTTAACGAAGTAAACGAAAGGGGACGAAACGAAGGAGTGGGTAATTTTTCTAAGGGGAACGCTGAAAGCTGCGAGGGTAAACCGAGTCTCTCCCTTTTCTCTTTTCTTTTCCCGTCATCCTTCGGTGACGCTGAGAGTTTTGTAAATCAACTATTTCTATATATTCGAGCGTTTTTCTAACACGCCGCCGTTGCGACCGCGAAGGGATTCAAAAATGACAGCACGCCGAATGGCTCGATCGCTCGGCCGATCTCTGCGCGAAACTCGCGGCTCGCGTCGAGCCATCCGCAGCTAGTCGAGACACGCGAACCGCGTTATCGATTCCTCGACGAGTACCATCAATCGCGAACGCGAAACACCGGCATCATTTTCGCTTCTTCACGCAATCTCGTTGGAGCTTTGTTCGGGCGTGTCGAGCGCGTTTCGCATCGCTCCAGCACCGAAACGGCAGACTCGTCCCGTCTGTCTCGACTGCCATTTCGTGACCCGCGATAAGGGACGCGCGTCGCGCATCGTCGAGCGCGCTCTCGGGGTCAACCAGCCGGATATGTGGTCCGTCGACCGTGATCCGAACCGTCGATCGACAACGCGGCCTCTTCTTTGTACAGTTTGCAAATAAATCTTTCTAACGTTTCTTCGCCGCTCGGTTTGTCCACGGACGACGGGATTGCGCGTGGAACAGCACGGCCAGAGACGACAGACGGCACCGGTGCCGGCTCGATGATCGCGGGAACCGATCGACGTTGCCCGGCGAACGCGTGCCGGATTTGTACGGCGAGGCTCGAAGAAACCGTGGCTGCGCTCGTTCGAGGGAGCTGGGGATCCGCGCGAGATCGGCGACCGATCAGGGGGCCGCGACGCTTCGAACTTTTCCTTTGGCTTGCTTCTTCTGAAGGGATGGGTGCACAGAGGTGTGCTCAGTATAGGAGGACGAGGCCACGATCGCGAGGGAGCGCACGGAACGTGGAGGCGCGTTCACGGAAACGGACGCGGAGCGAACATGTATTCGTCATGGCGTGGAAATCGAGTTCCGTTCACAAGCCGGGTACCAAGGCACTCAGGGCAACGATTAATATCGATCAACTTATTTGTACGACGATCTAGGCTATTTACGTTGTATGTCCATGATGCCGGAACAGATATAAACGATGCATTTGTAGGCATTAAAATGATGAAAACAAAGTAAATAAATAAGGCGGCGCGCGTCGCCTTCTCTAAGCGAGATATAACATTTTGAATAAAAAATATATATAAATATAAATATATATATATATATATATATACAAATATAGCGATTACGGAATACAGAGGTAAATATGAAAAATTATTTCCCCGTGGCTGAACGGTGTGCGCGATTGCAAGGGCAGGGGAAACGTTTCGATACCGATGCAATTCGGTTAGCTTTCTTTCGTCATATCGTTTCTTTCGCTTCAAACTTGACAGAAAATTGTTCGATTCGTCGTCGGTTTCGTTTGCGATAATTTTCGTTCATCGAATTCCTCGGCACCTACGCGCCTCGATTTTTCGTTCACGATTCATCGATGCAAACGATATAACTGTTCCGTATTGTATCGCCGTTTAATCGCGTTCACCGTTCGGCCCGTCGACGTTGCATATACAAGTTTCTAATGTAGCGAATGGGAGCCCGTTTGTCACTGAAAGTAAAAGAAAATTACAATAATTGGGTCTTCTCGGGAAGAGAGTGGTTGGGCGAGGAGATCGGGACAGAGTACGTGACGTAAATTCTAGAGAGGAGTTTAAGATCGATGAGTAGAACGTTAGGCGATGGCGAACGCTGAGAAGAATATAGAAATATAACCCGTAAGCAAAAGCAAAGGTGGCTTATTAGGTGCTCGAAACGATGAAAAGTGTAAAACGGTGTAAAAATCGCACACACGTTTAAACCACCCTCCGCGTGAAGCGAACCGACAGAAATGTGGCGAGGGGAAGGTGCGGTATACAGTGAGAGTAGGGACTCGATGATAAACAGAATTTACTATCCATTCGTCGATTCAAATCCATCAGTTGAAAGGGAAAAACGGGGGCAAAGTAAATGAGTGGAAAATGATTACTACTTATCGATTAGCTATAAACATTATTAAAGACAGTCATGTAGTACTCATATAGTCTATTTGTTAATGTTTCAGATATTTTATTAAATGTTGATATAATGTACTACGACATTCCTTGTTTGTGCCGGAATCCCCGCAATCTAGTGTTTAAACGAGATGGGCAAAAAAGAAAAAAAAAACGAAGAGGAGACGAGAAAGAAGATGGGAGGTATTAAAAAAAATAAAAGCAACCAAAAAAGTAAAAATATAAACGAGTGTTCCACCCGTGTCAGCTGATGTACTTAAACGTTACTCGAAAAAAAAATAAAATAAATAAATAAATAAATAAATAAATAATCGATCGATCGGTCAATCGTTCAAACCTACGTATATAGGCGTACGCATAATTACATTATATATCTCAATAGTTCCCTAAACACGATGCCTTCGTACAATCGAGTCGGCAATTAGCGCATACACACGAAACGCAAAAAAAAAAAAAATATGACGCCGATTGACGATAATGGGACGGTGTAAGGAGGGTGAACGCGGCGGTGAGGAGGGCAGCGAACGAACTAATTTCCATGGAGAGGAGAGCAGACGAGAAATATTTTGTTACGTATATATATATATGTATGTACACTAGCTGTATCGCGCCCGTCAACGAGATCCCCTAAGTACTTTCCTATTGGCAAAACATTATCATTGGAATTGTCACGAAATTTTGTCCGACGAAAAGCAACTCGCGGACATGTCCTTTATCCGTTCAGTGCACGCGCGATCGACGCAAAGGGTTATCGCGAATCTCTTGCGGGAGAGAGATATCGAGGAAATTTTCATGTACCCTTCAAGTATCGTTCGATTGTTTCGCTTGAACCCCCTACGGAGTCCTACGGTCACACCTTTGTTCCGTTTGTAAAGCTTTCCGTCATCCTCGTGGAACCTTTTGCAACCTCATCCGCCAATTATGTCTCGCACGGGAGAACGGTTCGATAATCCTCTTTCCGGATACTCGCGAAAACCCTGGCGACTTCTCCCACGCTCTATTCGGTACAAGTTGATTGCGCTAAATTAAGTTTGCTGCTGCCGTCGATCGCGTTGCATCCGTGTCGCGGGGGAAGGAAGAATTGAACGGATCGAAGCGACCGAAGCGTTTCTTTTCGCAAGCGGAGTTGACAGGCGTTTGCATTGGCAAAATCGGGAACGACGGTGAAGGGGTGAAATAAAGGAGGAATGGGTGTAGAGCGTGCGCCAGCAAAGCAGCTAAGATAACGTTAAAAATATTCGTAGGAGGCTCGAGAAGGGAGACAAAGGGTTTACGGTGACGTTTCAGTCTGTTGGGCAGCAAGGAGGCAACAGTGATGACGAGTATAAATAGGAAACGCGAGACTTTCGTATAAGTGTAGAAACGAAACGCCACGCGGCAGCGCTCACGAATAACTTTGTAACGTTTTATAAATAAATTGGCATATCTACTTTATCAATCGGAAACGAAAGGAGAGAGGAAACCTTCCCTCCGGGATTATATATATTTAAAAAAGAAAAAAAAAAAACGAAGCGAGAAAGAACGAAAAGGGGAGCGGATGGTGGCGAGAGAAAACAAAGAAAAAAAAAAAGAAAAAAAATGGAAAGAGAATAACGAAAGACGCGTAAATAAATATTCTCACTTCTTCATCGATGAACGCTCTGCTGGTTTGGAGCTGTAGTCATATCGTTAGTGTATAAGTCTGTATGTGACAATGTTAATTATTGTAATATAATGAAAAGAGCAAGGTGAAAAGGAAGAAACCAAATCATTATTACTACGTAGGAGCATCTCAAATGAAAATTGACGGAAGATATTTAACGGGGAACAGAGAAACGGATGCTGTTTGTCTGGTGTTACTGGGCATGCTTCAAAATAGATTTTTTATAAACCGAAGAAATCTGTTTCCGACCTTTTTCAGTGAATATTCTTATACTCGAGATTCGACTCTCTCCGTTTGTGTTTTTCGCAATGTGGACCGCTTTTACTTGAAAAAAAAAAAGAACGAACGAGCGAAAGGAGGAGATGAAGCGGTAACGAGCGAATGAGCGACAGGGGGAATGAGCGAACGTACGAGGAAGTGTGGAGAAGAGCAAAAGGGTAAAGAGCACGAAATCGACAAAAAAATGAGTATGTCTGATTGTGAGAAAGGGAGAGAGAGAGAGAGAGAGAGAGAGAGAGAGAGAGAGAGAGAGAGAGAAGGCGAGAGAAAGGAAGAGCCGTAATGAGAATGTATAAACGAGAGTGAAGATGAAAGTGAGAAGTGTGTGAAAGAGGGAGACAATTAACGAGAGAATGATAACGAAAGAAATGATGGAGTGCATGGGAAAACGTTAATGAGAGCAAACGAGGGAGAGAAAGAAAGAGAGAGCGAGAGAGAACACAAAAGAGAGACGATGAAGCAATCGCACCTCGACCGAATTTAAACCTATAATTTCCTCTCACACCTCTGCGCAGTGTTTTGGGCCTTTCCGTCCAATACGCGATGTACCACTGTCATTATTTATTTAATTTTTGCAATCTACGTACAATAAAATTGTTGTTGCTGAAACGATAAGTGTAAATGTGTATACTGTACATTCAACCTTCGTTTTAAAATCATTATTGAGGTCTCACTGGACCAGGATTCCTGCCGTCCTGGCGTGTGTTGTAATTGTACATGTACATATACATGCGTATTTTTTAATATCAGACGGTAATTTACTCGATAATTAGGATCGCTTACTAGAATATATATGTATGTATATACGCATACATACGTACGTACATAAAATATAATATATACGTACACATATGCGTCCGTACATTTGTGTATGTATATTTATACGTATACGTACACATATACGAAAAAAAAGAAAAATGAGAGCGGCATTCCCGACGCCGATGTCTGCGATGAACGATCTCCGAAAGGAATAAAGCACTTTCACGTAGCATCGTGTTTCTATTGCCGTGTCTCTGATTATCCCTGTATTCCCCATCCCTTTGGCAATCCCGTTCTTAAATACTGTCAATCAAAATCTATGCATACATTGTGCATACTATGCTATCCTGCCATTAACAACACTTTCAACTTATGAAAAAATGAGAGATATTTAATTCTCATTTTCATTTTATTTCATTTTCTTGTTCAGATAAATTGTTCAAACCACGAATGAGATAAAGGATAGGCATAGTATGCAATCTTTTGTGTCCCACAATCTGGGGGCTGTATCACCGAATAAACAAATCGGCCAATTTATTCTTTCGGCCGGAATTCCCGGGAATTCGAGAACCTTGTACCATTTCCGTGCCACTCACAACGTTACCAACAGATTACGGAAAACGATGTTAACGCTCTCTATCGTAGACGTCGAAATAAAAAAATTTTAAACATTTGCTCTTGATCTATGCTGCAATAATAGATATTGGCGCGTCGCCTGCGGGACAGCAACCTGAAACAACGCAAAGTTCGTTAGATTTTAGTGACATTTCTTAGGTGCGACAGCGCGATTGTTTCTATCATCGTGTTAGAAACTGTGCAGTAGTGTTGAATAATCGTTCCTATTGCTTCGATTTGTTCCGAAAATACTTCATCGCACCTGTAAAAAAAATATCGCGACCTGGGTTTATCCGCAACTCTACTTGCAATCGCGATTTCATTTTATCCGCAACTCTAATTGCAATCGCGATTCCATTTTGTCCGCAACTCTAGTTGCAATCGCGATTTCATTTTATCCGCAACTCTAATGCAATCCGTATTCAATGGTACGCGACGCGAATAAAAATTGCAATTTGCCCAAGACAGTGGTAAGTGCTGGAAAAACAATACACTACAACTACAGCATACGAAAGAGAGCATAGTGACAGAATAGTAAGAAAGAATGGCTCTCCATCCAAAGGATGCAGAGCCATTGGTAGTTGCCCTCTTGAGAGACAGTTTGTCGGGCCTCTTCAGCATATAGCCTCTTCTTTTCTTCGAGCGCAATGCCCGCTGAAACTTAGTCTAGGCTCGAGACTCTATTCGCAAACAAACAAAAAGACAAAATAAAAATCTGCACCGCGTAGCTAAACGGAACACACGTGGACGAATCACGACCAAATACAATCGTAAAAATTGCGATTATGGAAAATCGTAAAGATTGCGATTAAAATTGTAATCGATCTTCGCCTACACGCGCAGCCTCGAGCATAACGTGACACGTTCGTTTCGGAGCCAAATCGCGACCGCGACCGCGAAAAATTCGAAAAATCGATAGGCAAAGCCAGAGGCGAACGCATTTTCGTTCGCGCCACAGCTTCACCGTCGACTTTTCAAATCAAATTTCCTGAAACAGGTTGAACACGCGAAATATTGCCTACCCGACCAGCGACTGTGTCAACCTGCCCGGCCCTACCTACTTACATCTATCAGGCACACCAGAAGGTATACTACCTATCCTACCTAGGCCTATATTTAAAAAATGGCAAAGCATTCGCACAAACACACCTCATTCCACGTTTCTCAATCAAACGCTCGGGTGCAAGAGCCTACACTAGAGAGACGTCCCGGGACGCCCCCGACACCCGAGCTTGGCATACAACCATTCACACTCTAAGGGTACGTACCAATTCCTGAAATCGGCTGACAAAGGCTAGCGACCATTGCGTAAATGTGCGCAAACGTATATGCTTGTGCATTACTTTCGTATAAACTATTGATTGCCAAAATATATTGTACATTTCCTTTCAACTATATATACTTAGTTCATATAGTACTCTGTTATTATTATTATTTGCCATATTTTTCATGATGGTATTCAATGTATATTTGCAATTGTATAACATATTGTCGTTCGTGATATCATAGCATCGGTTTTGAAACAAGTTCGTTCATAATTTGTTATCAAATTCCCGAGCCGACGCAATTCCACAGCCTAACCACATACACACACAATGTGGAAGATACGTCGTGCACGGTACGCTCAGCGAATGTCAGCCGCCACAGATTGTTATAAATTTAAAAACTATACGATCATCGTGCCCATTGCGTTTCGCTCACCCAAGTAGCACCTGGGCACGTGAGTGAGTTCCTGGCAATGAACACGGAAGGGGTTAAACCTGAAAATCCTGATCTAAAAAGATGATTAGTGCGCGTAAAATTACAACGGCTAATAGTATATTTTAATTTTCAATCTCTATGAAAACGACTCGACTTTGCAATTTAGGAAACATCAATAAAAACTCGAAAATTACTGATAAGTGACTGTCGTTTAAACTGAATTTAATAGACTAAGTAATGCAATTAGGAAATAAATGCAATTAAATATTTACTTTAAACATTGACAAGCTATTAAATAAACCTCGGATGATTCCTTAATCGAAGCAAATTGTTCAAGATAGCTACTCCGATTTGAAAATCTACCCGTATACAACGTGCCTTCTTGTACATATGTGTAATAAATTTCATACGAAAAACACTCGAGCATATGAAAATTAATATTAAATGCTATTATTGGCTATGCATATTCAATGCTGATTTTAATTGTACATATCGTTATATTTGTTTAATTTAATGCATGATTACAATAATCATGAAACACTGGCAGTAACGAAGTCGGATGGTACCCGACTTCTGCACTGCTTCACAGTGAAAACAAATTTCAATTACAAACTTATTAATGCCATCATATATTTTGTGAAAAGTGCTTATTTTATCAAATATTTATTCGAATAAGAAATATTTCTATGGTTCTTCATTTTTTTATACTAAAAGACGCGGTGTACAAGAAGGCAGATCTATCCTCGTATAAGAAATAAGACACAAGAAAATAATGGTGGTCACTATGCTCGCAAAGCTACTAAAAAATACAACCAGTCACCCGTGCCGATTCGGACCAATCGTCCTACGGCATGATTGGGGACCAGAGGAACGAAAACGCATGCGACTCACCACCTTGTTCATTGCAAAAATAGTGGAAGTACCCGTGGAAGGCATCAGGAACATCGACGAGGCAGCTCAATTGAACCCATCCGTCAGGAAGTGTGCAAACTGTAACTGAACAGGAAAGCAAAGAACATTAAAATCTACCGTTAAAGCTACATAGTTTAATTCTTCATAGGAAACTGAGAATTGTTTAAAATATACTTACATTTCTCACTGTATCAGTGTCGCCTAAAGCATCCCCTTCAGTGATGCACTGACTCTATTTCCGATAGCGAATATTAGAAAACAATTAAAATAAAAGACTATGCAAATTACATCGGCGAACAAATTAAGATTCTACTTTCGCGATTGATAGATTGAAAACGAGCACCGGTGCTCCGATGATTGTATTAATAACCAGCACGCGAAAAACACTGACTCTACAATCGCGTGCAGCTAAAGTATGAACGAAAATATAAGCAGAGTCACTTGCTCTGGCAATACGTACTAGACAACTGCGGAGCAAGCAATGACTCTACCGACCGCATTGCGCGCGATCACAACATTGTCTGGAACAAAACATGTTTATCCTATTGAGTGGTTGCTATCAGTTTTCGTATGCACGAGAAATATGTAAACATGCTTTAGAAATATGAAAATGTGCACGGAAAATGTGAGAATATTCATTAAAACTATGAAAATATGCACGAAAAATACGTAAATATGCATTAAAACTATGAAAATATGCACGAACAATGTGTAAATATGCACGAAAAATATGTAAAGATGCATTATAAATATGAAAATATCATTACCAGAGTAACAATACATTTTGCGATTATTGTGACATACCATAAGAAAGACATATACAGGGAAAATAACATATGCAACAAGCTATTTCATATGTTTTAAAATATAAAACATAAAAGCATATGCATTATGCAAAAAGCAGCATTCCAATTCTAATGACTTAATTGGAATTCGTATAGAAAGTCTAATTACTTCTACAAGTATTTTAACTGTTGTTGTTTCATCTCATAGTATCAGTCTCAGATCATATAAAAGCATTATGGAAAAATGAATGAAATGCTTGCATACCAACACCTTAGTTGAGGGAGGAGAATGCCAACGTCGTTGGCCATTCGACTGTATTCGACAGCCGACTATAGCCGAGGACGACTTTTGTTTACGATCCCATGTCTTTCCAAGAAATATCTGCACGTATACGGTCCTTCATAAGTACACGTTTTTGTTCCGCAATAAATTGTCGAGATTTTCGAGAATAAACAAGCTTCCTGGCCACCGGCTGAAACGACAAACAAATAGTCGTAAATAACGGTTTGCATTATGCTATTACTTATCTACAACGCGACTCTCTATTGTACAAGTTTTATACGCGGTGTGAATGACAATTTAATGGAGATACATTGCTAAAATTTTACTTGTTTATACAAGAAATTTGAGGAACGCTTACCTGCCAGCGGGAAGATGATTTGACAATATGGCGCGGCTTCAGTTCGGTCCTGCGCATTCCCGCCTGTCAGCGTCACGTTCGAACGCGTTCCGCCAGTCCTGATTCGAAGCAAACGAAAGGAACGTCATGGAACCGAACCGAACTGAAATTGGAGATAAATGTATTAAGAATGTACCAATGTTATAATGATATGGCTAGAAACCGCAGAATGTATTCCAAGATAATGGAATTAAGAGCTGAAATACGTATACGCATACGTGAAAGATAATACGTATATGCATACTCGAGTCGATTTGAAAATCCACGCCACGCGGTGTGATTCCGTTCACTGCACAATATTTGCTTCATTCCTTGCAAAATATTCATCGACATGAACAAAGAAACCACAGAAAACTTGGAAGACAGGGAAATAAAGACAATGTATATAGTTTCCTGCCTTCAAGAATATATTAGATTATGTGACATACCATAATTCGACGGGCACTCTGAACACGTCAAGTCGCTACGAGATCCGTCCGGCGAAAGAAGGAGATATTTGAAATAGATTGCGCTAATTGGTTGGCGACAGGACGGGTGGTGGGGGGTGGGGTTCTTTCTTTAAGGCGGAATTTTTGAATATCCTGTCCAACTGAATGTTTTATTAAGTATTACAATATGCATATTAGTCGAATAGTGGGATACAAATACATTTATTAGTTATAATAAACACATCTGAGTAATAAAATGTTTGCAACGTTGATTACGCTATAGAATAAGTAAACTATTTCCGTCAAACCAATATTTATCCTACCTGAACTTTATTCGAATTACAATTCCTACCGTGGTGAGGGTTCAGATCGTTTCGTAGAATCTTTCGCCCCAGCACCGACGAGGTATACGAATTCATTGTACATATCTTGTCTGTGGAAATTGCTTCCCTGACTCCCTCCCCACAGCATGCACCACATGTATTCACACAATCGCATCACTCCTGTCCCCAACACTACATCAGCCAATAATAGTTCCTCATCTGAGCACTGTTCGTGAGCAGAGGACGCTCGAATCAGTGTCGGATTTCGGAGTCGGTATGGCAGTCAGGTTGGGCCACGAATGTCCATAAGGTGATTTGTCTATTCGTATATCTCGTCTGTGGTAAAGTCTTCATCGAAAAAAACATAACGTGCGATAGAATTAATTCACTGCGGCAGCGTGACATATCGGCATTTTGGGAAGGCAACCTAGTGGTTTCACTAACAGGTATGTGTAACGCGTCGTATCAATTCATCTCGCTACTTTTATTCTAAATTCTGTCATAAGAACGTGTTGTACCACTCCGTTTCTACCTCTGCACGAAAAGCTGACGTAGCACCGGCCGGTACTGTCTCGTTCGCACACATATAGTTGCGTATCTGGTTGTGTTGGTTAGAGAAGACGTATACGTATTTACCTTTCAGTGATAATCAGATTATTGAGATTATCGGAGAGCATGTTTGGCATGTTATTCGATCAGCTGAATCGTTATCGTCGTACAACATTTTCTTCATTCTGCATACACTTTCATGCAGCATTTATCTACTTCGTTATCACATACGTGCTATAATCGAGGCGCTGCACAGTGGTGCCTTTAGTATAACAAATGAAAACTACAATCAGCATAGCAGATGATACCGTTTGAGAACGTTATAAAATTCAATAGTTTAATTATAAATCCTGCATAGATTTTTCATTGAACATTGATTGCACCCGATTAAATACTAAGTTAATACTAAGAGCTACATTTATTTATCAATTGATCGATCAGTAAACGATGCATTAAGCAGCATTTATATAAGCGTATAGATTAGAACATTGTAGATATACGTACAGATAGTGTTGCGTATGCAACAACATCGTACATATGTACTATTGCGCGTTTAAATTTTTCAATAAATTGCCGACTTGCCGTGCATTGTGCATTTATTGATACGATCATATCATGCTCTATTTATTGAAGTATTAAATAAGTATTAAATAGAAAAATATTGTTCATTATTAATGTACATATTTAATAACATTTACAGAATACAGGACAAGAAGCATATTGCTAATCCTTTTAAGCTGATAAAACACGGAGGAATGTGTCCCTCTTATTAGATACAGAACACTACCCATCAATTCTACCGAATGTGCTAATCGATACCTGTTATTAATGTGTTCGCATTTTAAAGTTTAAATACCAGATTATCTAATCGAATAAAGTAATTTCCGATCGGCAGCATCTTATATTTAAGTGCGATTGTGAAATAACAACGCTGGTTCATGCAACTGAACAGGAATGAGAATTGTGGAATCAATTCCGTATTTAATGATTCATAGCGTAGATATAGCAGTATTGGTCGCACCTGTCTTCGTCCTGCTTAAATCCCGTTTCCTCGATAGCTGAAACTGGCAGCAAGTTTATGTAAAATCGTACAGTAATTATAAATTCCAATTCGACTTATGAGAAATTCCGGAGATTATTAGGAATTTCGTCCATCCTCGATATCGATCGGTGACGTACGATTTTCGCCGGTATCTCTTGAATTTCCACGTCCTCGAGGGAAACCGAAATTTCCCCGACAAATTGTCGCGGCACCTGACGAAATCTGCTCACCGTTTAGAACAGAACCATGGAACGGGCTCGCCATCTTCTGCAACAGCGTAATTGCTTTAATGACGGCGACCTCGTTCGCCATTTTAATCCCATCCGACGTCGCTCGCCATGGAATCTGTTTCGTCGCGATTCCCGTGTCGAATTTCGATGGACGGCTCGTCGTCCATCCGGCGAGCGATTGAATCGACGGTAAAATTGAATTTTTCACCGCAGTGCGGCTGCAAAGCCGACCCTCTCGATCTCCCACGCAAAGCAAAGAAAAACAAAACGACACCTCCCACGGAACTAAAGGCCTTTGCGAGGCAAAAAAAAAAAAAAAAGACAACAGTATGCTGTATCGATTCGATTACAACGAAGTGCTTTGATCCACGTGCTCCTTTTTTTCTTATATCTTGTTTCAGGCATGTCGCGCAATACCAGCGGAAACTGCTGGTCGGAACCGGAAGAACGAGTTCCGATTCTACAGCCAGACGAGAAGCTGTCGAAAAGGCTGGACGTTCTGTCGAATCATTTTCAATCGAAGTACAATGTGAAACCATTGTTCTTCGTCAGAGTTCCGGGAAGGTAAATTCCTCGAACTTGCAATTCAATTGTTCAGCTGCGCTGGTTGTTACAAACGGTTTAAAGCATTCTTACGTTCACTTACATGTTGCCGCTTTATCACGCCGGGTAATTAAGGTCGTACGACGATTTGTTCACAGAGTTAATTTGATCGGAGAGCACATCGATTATTGCGGATACGCCGTCTGCCCGATGGCCATCGAGCAAGACATACTTGTTGCTGTGGCGTTCTCCAAGGACCACGACATTCGCCTTACCAATGTAGATCCGAAATACAAAGATTTCCAATGCGGTTTCAACGATGTCAGGTGAGCCACGCGATAAATACGTCCAGTCGAACAATATTTCAATTCCAAACCACGCGCCGTAAATATATTCGAACAAGCTTTCCCATTTTCGAAATTCTCTGAGCGCCACAATTGATGGCACAATTTTATTCGACCACTGGTAGTATTCGATTTTAGCTGGGAATTTATTTGACGCACAGCAAAGTGTCGAGGTAAAGGTGCAATTTGTTTACATCGAGCTCTACTGACGAGAAATATCGCGAGCCTCGACTGCCAAGGCCAAACTTAATACATCGCAAGCTTCAGAGGGTGTAAGTAATTGGAGTGTCGTGCTACACTCCACTTCCGGCAACACGATCTAGGGTCGGGTTGCAAATTTGCCACACGGTTCCCTAAGACCTCCATTTGATGTATACTCACGAAAAAAACATTTCCACGTCTATCACGCACAAATAAAGATAATTGACTCGAGGTGAAATTATCTCCAATCGCGTACCGCGTCCTGCGCTATTATAATTCTCGCGAAATCTTGAACACCGTGGGTGGCTACTTTGAAGATCAGCTAGTTTGCATCGCGCGGACGCATCCTACAAAGGAGAATAATAAACAACGAACGACGTAACGCAGTCGTTAACGCGTTAACGTTTAACGGGTACAGACACGCGGGACTAGCGTCGAAGAACTTTAACGGCGTTCGTTCCGAAGGCGAATCGTCAGATTGATGTAGACACGATTTAATACAAAATTCCGTGCGCAGCGACGGAATGCAATTTCACCGTAAGACATAGCCGCGGTTGCATTTTTCGCGGGGACAAAAATAAATGGCATTCGGCCTGACGTGAAACTAATTTACCGGAAAAGTACCGCGGTGCTGGCGGACGCTCGTGCCGGATTAAAGAGGCCGCAATAAAATGAAAGGTGGGACGATAAAGCCGGCCACGTAATTTCATTAGCCGCGGCGTGTTTAGCGGCCGTCAATTGAAAATCCCCGTTGCCACGAAGATGTTCACGGGGATACGGGAATAATCGCGATCGTTAGCCGGAGCTCGCGGGACGTCCCGTCGATTAACGATCGATCCACGATATTATTTAACGCGACGTGAAACGAATGAAATCGACAAACCGTCAATGTGTCTGCTAGATGGAACAATGAGAGATTATATAGGAACGAAGGGGTGAACCGTGCCGCGATGATATTTCCGTGAAATTCCCTAGAACACCATGTATTTCCGTCGATGTGGAACGATGACAAATTTCCGGAATTCCATCGCGACCGAAGAACATTTTCTTCCTTCGATACAACAGTGTACGCGCGTACATCGTGATATTAATGAAAGCACGGGTATAGCTTTTCAGCCTCTGTAGGATCGATCGGTTTCCGGCAAACATATTTTAATTTCCAAATGGAAGCGGACAGTGTAAGGATACGTTTCTGCCTGCAAATATTAGAGGGGAAATATTTAATTAAAATAACGAAGTTGGCAAAACGATTGGAAACGTACGGAACGGTAGTTTCGTCTGCTGTTACAGATACATTCTTCGCCGATCGTTTCAGCCGATCCCTTTTGTATTCAGCGTGGTCATTGCGTTAACTGATTTAACGATTAATGCACAACATTTTTTCAAGCAAAATTTCTAAACGTCGTTTGAGAAAATAGATTGCGCTTGTTCGTGAAACATCGGGGTTGACTTTCGTACAGCATTTTCCCCCTGGCGACGTCGAACATGAAAGCAGAATTTAAAAAATGGGAGAACCTGGACGACTTGTTGCAGTCCCTCTGATTAATCTCCAACTCCACCGCGTCGAGCACCGAGGAGGAGTAACTTTCGTATATAATAACCTCGGTCTCGTCGGCAAAAACAAAAAGAAAAAGAGCATGATGTTCACTGTAATGCAAATGAAAAGAGGAGAACCCCGGGAAGCGGCGTAATTCCCTCGTTTTACGACTGTATATTTCGCTGTTCTTCCTTGCTTCCGTCGGCCTTTCCCCGGCGAATGGATCCCCAGGAATCTGTGAAATTTGCAAATTGGTTGGACGTACGTTCTGCTTTCCATTATTTCTGGCCAACTCTTGTTTCACTAGCTTATACTTATATTTTTATAGAAGCGTTTAGTAGCCTGTTTTATTTTCTACTCTCTGTAACCGATGCACACTGCTGTATTTGAAATAATTAGCAACTGATTACGCGATGTACTTAACTGCTTATTAAAATAATCGTGGAGGTAGGAATAAGTTTGGCATTTTCGCTACAGTGTTTCTATCATGGATGCTGATGGCTGCCCAGACTGGTACAAGTATTTCCTTTGCGGTGTGAAAGGAGCACTCGAGGTGATCCCAAAGGAATGCGTACCCTCGGGAATCCTGGCTGCAGTTTGGGGTAACATTCCTCCTAATTCGGGACTCTCTAGCTCGAGTGCTCTGGTTTCCGCCGCGGTTCTTTTGACGGTCCACGCCAGTCAAGTAAGTATCACCTGTGTATCCCTTATATACGTGTATTTTTGTGCAATTTCTTTCAGCAATACGAATATCGCCAATGGCGAGCATGATATGCCAATATAAATGCAAAGGATTTAAAGGAAGAAATTGCGTCGCATTACGAAACAAGATTCGTAGTTTTTTTTTTTCATATCATATGAAAAGTGTCAGACCGTTTTGTATCTTCCCGAACATTTTGTCGGGTTTCGTTACAAATTTGGCGACGCAAACGAGTTTCAAGATGAAAGATTAACGCGAGAAGATTTTCGAGGGTACGCTTCGGGTCGAGGTAGACTCTCGTACATGGTGTTCAAAGTTTTGGAGTAAAAGAAAAATCGCGATTCCGTATTAAACGACTTTTTATAATTCGACCAGCTTCCTGTGAAATGTTAGCCTCCCATAAAAAATATAACGAGACCTTTCGCGCACAGCTCGTCAATTACGACACACGTCGTAATTAGCACCGTTCACGAGCGCAGGTGCAAGTGTTCGTAATTCCATCTCATTACGTACTATCGTCGATTAATGAACGACGTGATCGCCGCTTTCGTCGTATTTCTTCGAGCCGTCTCTATTTTTTACCCCCGTAACACTGACCTTAATAGCGCCTTTAAAGACGCGTGAAAAATTCGCCGCTTCCCTCCACGAATCACTTCGTTCCCTTTAGAAAAAGTATTTTGCTCGAAAGTGATTGAGGCGCGTAACCCTTCGCTCTCTTTTCTCGCAGAGAAACAAGTCGCCCTTAGAAACACTTTGTCCAATTCGAGATTAAGCAAGAAAGTAGAAATACTGAACTATCATCATTTAACTATTTATTTAACCACTTCCGTTAAAGAAGAAAATGCATACCGTTGGCCGTGCTTGCTTCTGTGATCTCGTTAGAACAAATCAACCGCTGGTGTTGAATGGGGGATAATTACCAATCTTCTAGGATTCCAGGGTACGACGCGATTACGTAGCTCTTGGGGGAATCCATGGTGGGTGGTACGAACGAGACAAATATTTCGTATTACCCGAGGTACGAACGTCTGTGTATTAATGATGGCATATATGAGCCGGCGCATTTACAAACTCCGCGCAAGTATTTAAGCGAAAAACACGGGCGAATCCTTCATTCGTACGAGAACCGGTTGAAAGAAAGAACGTCTCGCGAAAGGAGAGTGTAGAAAGGCCGGGTGGTTCGCTTTGACAAAGGAAAGAGAAAAAAAGGAAGAAAACGCGTTCCTGCACGACGCGGAAGGGGATAGTCGCGAATTACGAACGACAAACGGAGTAACCCTTGAGATGTTGAGAAATGTTTAGCGAGCACAAATGAGGAGCAGAGCGGGAGCTTCGTAGTCGACAATCGCAATTTGTAAGGCTACGTGATTAACAGGCTGCACGAGGTATCAGCATCACGTTCCCGTTGCAGCCGTTTCGTTATTATTAAATCACGTACACACGCACGCGACGCGATGTTCCAACGGGCTGCGCGGGCGGACGGTCGTTCCGTTTGTCGGGAACAGAAGAGTAAAGGGAAAGGTGAGAAAAGAAGAAGAAAAGATTTCGTTCACCTTTGCTTCGACGGATAAGTGAAATCTCGCCGTTCCTTTCCGTCGCCGCGACGACGGAGCATCGTTCCGTTTCGTCTCCTCTCCCTCCCCTTCTCTGGACTCCAAAGATCGATGAGAAAAGTTCCCCGGACCCTAATGTCTCCCTCAGCGGAGTCACGAGCACGCTCCGCCAGCCCAGCCGTCCAGATTATGCGTCGAGTGTCTTCGAACGGAATGTCTAAAGAATTTCTGCCATCTCTCTGTCCGTTGCACGCGCTTCCATCATTACGAAACACATAAAACATACTTATGACCGCGTTACACGCGACCATTGAAACTCTACGCCGTGAAATCGATTCCCTAATGCCGTCCGACACGAACGACGCGGCGAATACCACGCGAATTTGGCCAGCAGAACAAATTAGCGTAGTATCCGGCGTCGGATCGTTCGCGTTTCATCGCGGATCCCCGTGTATTTGTGAAAATACACCGTTGCTCTTTCGCGTCACGAGCGTCGAATACACTGGAAAACATCTTAATCCATTCGACTCGCCCCTTCAAAAGATAGCGCTCCAATATGTACGTTTCTGCAATAGATTTTGCGACGAATTCCTAGAAGTAAAATGACCGTTTCGTTTCCCGTTCGTTCTTGTTTCGTCGTTTGGGGATGAACATCGGGGCGCGGACTGAAGCAACTTAAATTAGCGATTCGTAGCCGTGAAATTTTACGGTCGACAAGAATGATACACGTTCGCTTTCCTAGACGAAACTACTCGGGGCTGTATGTCGTTTCGGAACAAATGTTTCCACCGTGGTGAAATGTTAATGCTCCCCGTTCCCCGCATAATTAAAAATAAGCGTGAAACGAGCAGCGGGAGAGCTCCTTTTGTTTCTGTTGTAGCACCGTTTGTCGAAACGCGAATTAGCCACCACCGGTGCCAGCGCTGAAAGGTACATTGGCACTCAGGGCGGCGGAATGGACCAGGCAATCGCGTTCCTTGGAAAAGCAGGTAATCAATGCGTTAATATTTTTTTCTGCTTTTTTCTTTAATGGAGCATTTCGACAATTTCATAATTGTCGCATACAATTTACGACCACGAATATGTTTTACGATAATACTCCTGTTGACGCCCACGAAGGTTCTGCTATGCTAATCGAATTCAACCCCTTGCGTGGTACAGACGTCTCGTTACCGGAAACCGCAGTGTTCGTAATAGCGCACAGCCAGGCTTGTCACAACAAGGCCTCTACGACCGATTTTAATTTAAGGGTTGCGGAATGTCGATTGGCTGCACAGGTAACACCAAAATTTTTCTGCAAATACGAATGGGGATTGTATCGAATTGTTTCTAATATATAAATAAAAACGCGAGGTGTCTGACTCTGTTTAAACGATACAGCCGGTGTAAGGCATCGTCGCTGGCCGAGCATACGATATTAAACAAACTCTTCGACGGACAATTCTAGTGAACGAACAGGAACGGTGAACGCGGAAAGGCCGATCTTGAATTAAGCCTTCGCGCAATTCTCGCTGCGCGTAATATTTAACTAATTAATGCGACAATACTGCAAGAACGGAATATTGCGCGGAAATTACAGAAACAGATTCGTTCGTTAGCTTTTAAGCGACAACGGGTATCCAAGGGACCGTTCGAACGTAAAGTCTCGAGGTGACTAATGAGATAGCTTTTCAATTAAGTTTCACGGCTGTTAAATAACCGACTTTGATCGATGTGCCCGAACAATGGGTTCCCTCCCTACGTCGGGGGTAACGTCAAACTTTCAAGAAGAATCTGAACGGTCTGTCTTCGTGCAAACTGACAGACGGGAGAGCTTCCGGATTAATAAAATGTTCCTTCTTCGTAGCGTCTAAAGAATATCGTTGTGTCTGTATCGTAGTTTCTTAACTTCGACAGCTTTTCGTATATAACATTGTCGCGAAAGAATTTAACAATTATCTCGACCCTTCTTATAAAACGATCGACCGAGCTCCGAACGTTCCTGAACGAACTTCACCTGTCGGCTTACAGGTGATAGCGAAAAAACGAAGCAAGCCTTGGCAACTTGTACAGAGATTAATCGACGTCCAGGAAAGTCTCGGTTGCAGCGTGGATGAAATGGTGGCTGTAGCGGCAACAGACCTTCACGAGGAACCGTACACTCTGAACGAGGTATACGATGGACATGATATCCATAGCAATAATTTCACAAAGTTCTTAATCGATCGAGAACCGATACAGCGTTTGGCCATTTGAGGAAGAGGATCGCGTATCAATTCAACGATAAATTCTAACCCGGTGATGTTAAGAACGTAATCCGCATAAATAGCTCTGAAAGATTCCGATAATCCGAAGGTAAATTGAAATTTGTTAAACTTCCAGAAACTATTTTGCACAGGGAAAAGTTATTGATCGGGCCAAGACCTGCGACTGGCGAAATACGAGTAGCAAAACGTTGACTGCGTTCAATTCAATTCAAGGATAACGAACGTTATTTCTTAATACTCGCGTCTTCTTTAAACTAAGGCCAATCACTGTCAGGTGGCCAACAACTATATCGTTCACCCCAATCATTGTCCTTCATATTACATCCATTCGCCTAGTTTTCCCTAACAGTTGAGTTGTATTCTTGCTCGATTTAACCGATATTCCATGCCATTTTCAACGGACCGCACGATACATTTATTTTTCAGATCAGCAAAACCCTCGAGACGACGACCGAAATGCTGAAAGAAACTTCGTTGCTGCGGTCTTTCGGCGATTCGCAAACGTTCAAGCTCAAGCAACGCGCCATGCACGTGTACCAAGGTGATACATAAATCTCTGGAAAACTCGAGGCGCGGGGAGCAGCAACGGTGTGAAATACGTTTCGTTCGTACCCCTGGTGGAACTCGTATTTATCAATTCGAGAGGATTCCACGGGAACACAAAATTTCCCGATGCAAACATTTCCTTGTTTACGCAATAATTTTCCTCGGGGAACTGCTCGCTCGATTTCACCAGCGCGTTCCACGGAATAATTCATGTAACTCGAACGCCGTCGTCATTCCCCGAGAAAGTACGTAATTTAACGATGCTCGCGGACACCGAAAGAATCTCGAACATCCGGACAGCTTATGATCCGAGGCGCCTGGCCGTTTCGTATCTGTTCTCAATGTCGGAAATAACGATGCGAATCAGCCCGGACACACCATTAATCCGCGCGCAGAAATCTTTCAACCCGGCCAAGAGAAACGGTGTCACTTGTCAGTCGCCCGTATGCATCCTCTTCGCGAAGCAATCAATTTTCCCGGCGACGGTTTATCGATTGGACCCAGCGAGGTATTCGTTCAACGGCGAACCGCGCACCGTTCAATTTATTTCGTGGAATTTACTGCCCTGGAAGCGCAACGCAAAACCGTACAGAAGAAACCCCCCTACCCCCGAAGATTCCACACGGTTTTTCGCCTTCGTTCCGCTCGTCCGGCGATCAAACCTTCGATCTTGTTAGCCGAGGGACGCGTGTCCCCTTGAATATCAACGAGCGTACATAAAACTCCGCCAATCCCTCGTGTACGATATCGAAGGGTTGTAATCAACTTCGCTAACTATCTTCGCTAGGTAACTTCGACGGGAAACTTCGACGAGGTCGCGCGCTAGGATCGCCGTAACATTCTGTACTTTGCTCTTTCATTCAAAGAGGAAACATATTCTCCCCGCTGTTGTTCGCGGCAGATTATCCTTCGTTCCGGTGCTGTTTCGGCGAAGAAATCGATCCGACTATTCTTCCGATATCCAAAGCCGCTCGAATGCGCACTGCTGTACCGGGAACATATATATTCAGACACGGATAATATCGACGAATTTCGTCCAGCTGGTTAAAACGTTCGAATTTCACGGGCTCGACGCGAACGTGGAAGCTGCGCGAGTATCGCTCCGGAGCAACAGCCCCTCGTTCCATTGTCCATACGGGACGCTCGGGCTGCGCCCGTTAAATGCAACGCCCTAGCGAGCCTGTTCGTCCGATTATAAATGCGCACGCAATTATGAATGCACTCTAAGGACCCGCGTGCCCGCGGTTATTGCCACGGTTATTAAATTTCCATCGATTGCACGGCCGGACGATTACGTGTTTCAGAGGCGGCCAGAGTGGTCGAGTTTCGCCGTGCCAGCGAGGGTAACGCCATTATGGAGACGGAGAAGCTTCGACAGCTTGGCGATCTGATGTCGAAGAGCCACGCGAGCCTTCAGAAATTGTACGAGTGCAGTCATCCAAGCGTCGACGCGCTCGTCGACAAAGCTGCGACGTGCGGCGCGCTCGGCGCGAGACTCACCGGAGCCGGGTAAGTGTGGCTCGACGCTCGGATAACAGTTGCACCGACGTCGTCGTCGTCGTCGTGGAACGCTGGGGAACGAAATTTAAATATGGACGAAAGCCGCGCGTCGCGACGATTGAACGCGAGACGATCAAAGGGAACGGAGTCGCGGCTACGTTCTCGGCGTTGCACGCTTCGACTTTGGTCCCTCGTGGAGCTTCGAATGTCGGGAACGTTTCGCCGATTTGCGTGACGCGTTTCTGTATTCGTTGATTCGCCGTTGAGATTCGTTAAACAGTTCGACTCGTCGCGGTCGACGAGTATCTGTCGCGATGACGCGGCGGATAGAGAAGCAACGTCGAAATCGTGGAGTCGAATCTTCACCTGCGGCACTGTCCCGTCGGTATTAATCAGGAAGGATTGTTCGATGATTTTCGGCAAAATGGTTACTAGCCATTAGGCGAACGTATCGCGTAATTTATGTCGAAGGATGAGTACGTGACTCGCCTCGAAGATACGCCAATTACGAACTTCCCGTGTAAATACGGATTGTTCTGATTGCGAGTAGACGGTTTTTGCCGATGGCAATGGAAATGTGAAATACATAAGACTATCGAGCACGGGGAAACATGGCCGGGATGGTGCTCTGGAAGATGGCTTAATCGGTTTACTATGCAAATGCAATGAATTCCTCTGCTTCGGTAAACAGGAGTCCCACATGGCTCTAAAGTCAAACGACTTCTTTGGCCTGAATAGGAAGGAAAATTTTTCCTTCTCCGGATCTTCGCATTGCAATATTTCCTATTAATATATATACATATATATTGGCCCCCGAGTTGACCGACCTTTGCTGCCAAATATCCACCTCGGCAAAATCGAATTGATCCGCGGGTGCGTTTGAATTTCGAGCCTGCTGGCGTGCCGAGGAAATTACTTTCGCAACCCCATGTCACGCAAGGTAGCCGCGTAACGCCGCGGTCCCCATTGGATCACCGAAAATATTTCCCGTGCAGCTAAAACGTTTCCCCCTAAATTGTCGTGCGATCCGGTTTAACATTCGTTTAATCGTACGCGTTCGATGATATCGTTTGAACTAATAAAAGGAACCATTCGTGTGATTTCACTTTGCGCAGATGGGGTGGCTGCATAGTGGCCATCATAACGAAAGACAAGGTTTCTGAATTTGTGGCTACGCTGAAGAAGGAGCTCGATCGATGCGGGATAAAAGACGGATTCAAGCTCGACGAACTGGTCTTCCCGACAGAACCGAACCAGGGTGCTGCTATTTATATGGCCTAGCTTTCCCACCCCCATCCGTGCTCCACCCTCCTCTTGCATTTTATAAATGGCCGGCCTATCGGTTTATTAAATGGTCATTTTTACCTAATTATCCGTATAAATATGTAACGTTAACGCAGAACGTAAATGCGATTGTGCGCGTACGCGATGCGAATCTTGCCAGAACTATGCACGAGGTCCAGAGAAGAAGTCGACGGATTAACTTTCGCGTGCAAGGTGTCTCTTAGTTAATATCGATGTACAGTTAAAATCTATCGAACGTAATGTATTCTGTAAGAGGAACAATTATTTCGGTTCGTTAATAATGCATGGTGCGTTTCAGAGGCTAATGGCACACCTTTAATTTAATTTATATTACTATATTGTAACTGATGATATTCGTATGGTAGATATATCGGCGCGCACTGTACCACAAGTTTATATCCGCAGAGCAATTTGAAATATACAAACACCAAGATTATCGAAACGACACCTCGCACGTATATTCTAGTCCAACGCTAATTCCGTTCGAACAGAGAGGAACGAAATGGACGGAAAAGAATCGTGCGCACCGGTATTTCCACGAATTCCTTCATTTTCGGGAAGTGCTCGGATCGACCTGATCGAACGGTCATGCGGTCATTAACGTTCAACGCCGAGATTACGTGGAAAATGGAACTCTCTGCGGCGGCGCGCGGCTTACGCGATCCTGGAACTTTGTCAAAGTTGAATCCGAATGGATGAAACAACGAAATGGGATTTGTCAAGAGAAAATTTCCATTCGACCCGCATTCACCTAAGGGTGCTTTTGTGCGCTTCTGTCTAGAAAATTCCATCGGGAACGCGAAGAGCTGTGAGGGGACAGCGGGCGTGCAGGAAAGTCAGGTGCAACTGATCGCAAAATTTGTCGAAATCCCTTCGCGCCGCGTGATTCATGCCGCCGTCGCGACAAACGATATTAAACTTGAAACGTCGCGGATACCGTCGTTGGAAAATTGTCCCTCTGCACGCGATTCAATTTTCCCATGGAACGTTCGCGTCCGTCGATCTTATAACGAACAAAGTGTATCCCTTCCACTCCGGTAATTTGATGGACGATGTTCGATAACGCAAGAAGCGACGAAATTCCGTGGCGACGGTACACACGAGCGTGCGAGGCTATTTTTCGATCGTGAGGTAGGTCGGCACACTTGACATCCGACGGTTCGACGTATGGATATTGATTTTCTGCAACCCTGTCTACGCCGATAAAGTTCTCGATAAAAGAGGAGCTATCAGTGTCAGTTACCGAAAGCTCGGCTTAACTTTGGATTTCATCAACCGCCGCGTTGACTTGCGATAAATCGAACGGCGATTCGATCGCGCGCGGTCGATTTGACCTAGCGAAAAATTTCAACTCGAGGAACTTACGCTTTTACGGTGTTTTTGTTTTTCTCCGCCGAGCTGAACCGAAGCACCGTCGACACATCTCGTATCAGTTTAACCGACGGAGCTAATACTGCGGCGAACGTTTCCAACGTAATGTCGTTTAGAGCCACCGATTTATCGGATCTCCTTAGCAAGCCACAAGTTAAGCGCGTTACCCTCGCATCCAGGCATGAAACAGCTCGTGAGTTTCGCGCGGAACAACGTTCGTAAAACACCTCCGGTAACGAGTTTGAAACTGCGCGACGTTGAAATATAAGCTCGACAAGAGTCTTACGAGCGTGCGAGAACGCCCGGGCTGAATATGCTCGAAGAAATACACCGAGCTGCCTTATTACGGGCCGTCCGCTTTCACGGGCTGACTTATTATCACGCTCCTTTGACGATGTTGTCTCGGTTGGTAGTCCGAGCCGGAACTTTCCACGCTAATATTCCAAGCTCCATTGTTACCAGCGATCAATTTCGTCGGTGCGTTCGCACGTCGCTGAACGTGGCCGACGGAATTCATTTCGACGCGGTGTTATTTTGAAATCGGCTAACTGCGCCGCCACGGTTTGTCCGGGGGTGCGAAACTTCCGGCGAACAGCCACGAGCTCGGACTTGGAACGTTCCTCGTCTGGCGTGGACCGTGGGCGGTCCACGCGAAACTATCCGCCGTGTATTAGCAGGAGGGAAAGGTCGAACAGTCGTGGAAACACGTGACACCGGGAGCTTTTAAGCTCATCGGAAACCGTGAAATTGAATTACACCGCGGTTATGTGACCGGTCCGGTGATACCGACATTCTCACCCTTCCCCACCAGCTCGCTGTATCGGGGACATCCTGTACGAGAAACTTTCTAATTGCGAGAGGAAAAGACACGTTTACCGCGGTCGTCAATATCTTAGGAACGCGATGCTTACGGGGTACCGGCGTGCGTGGTGTTTCGCGTCCTGGTGTACGTATCGTGGCGTACGGAAGGAAAGGAAAACCTTTTTTCGGGATCGTTAACAACGTTCCGCGGGATATAAATTTCCCGGCATCCTTGGGCAAATGTGTTCTTGCGTAACGCATACACAACCGCGTAAAATGAGAAAGCATCGTGCTACGATAAATTGCGTTCCCGGGCGTGAACCTTCGCCCTTTTCTTCGAATCGGTTGAGAGCAAAACGCGGTGCACGAAGCGAACGAATTGAAAAGTTATAAAACCGGCAGCGAGCTCGCGATTCACGTGGAAGAAGGGTAATCATTCCTGAGCGCCATTCACGGTTCCTTCGATTATTTTGCTTAACAATACCGCTGGCCTGCTTCCAGGAAGACCTTTCCAACGGTTTCTTCTTTCCTCTATTTTTTTTTTTTTTTCGTGCACGTAAGATCTTCAATATATTTTTATAAACGCCCGGAAGCTGGTTGCTATTTCTCCTCGAAAAAAATGATAGGAATTGGGAGAATATTATATAATAAACTCGCGTTCCATGGCTACCTTTCCAAGTTTCTTTTGAACTTCTTTAATACAAGTTTTACTGCAGTTTCCTCTTTTAAATGCCCATAAAACGGTATCAACGAAAGCCAATCGCGCGTCGTCGAATAACATTACTCCTACGCTTTTTTTTCAACTGAACAGTTGTAATACATAGCCGCGCCGCAGTAATCCTTGTTGGGACATAAAAATTGGGCAAGTTGTACGTTCGGTACGATCCGTCGAAAGGGCCTCTCCGATAATCCGTGAAAAAGCATTTTTAATATCGCAGACGATACACCGAATGTGCTACGATATTATGTATAAATATTCTATTCATCTCTGCAAACTCGGTGATCCTTCATTTATTTATCCTGCATGAATGACGGGTTACAGAGTTATCCATCCTCCCTTCAGGTCAGAAGGATTGAGTCCTGAATTTATTCAGAGGTTTCCGCCTTTAACCTGCTCATACGCATATGGTAAATGCACAAGGCTTATATCTTCGCCCTGCGGCGTACACGCTGCTATACCGCATGGGCGTTCTGTGACTGCGTACCAAAGTGAACGTGAAAAGGCTTTTACTTTGGGGAATACTTGGCCTTTCCAATTGTTATTTCCCTCGGAAATATTCTTTACCTTTGCCAAGCAGAATATGAAATTGTGGACTCCTAAACGGCTTAGAGGAACGCGCGATATTGTACACCAAATGCAACCGTTTCGAGACGTTATTTTTTTTTGTTTTTAACGAGAATTATTTCGAACAATATACCGTAACGAAAAAATATACACCGGACCTAATTATTATGATATTCGACAAACAATAGCGGAATATCCGATTCGCTACCTTCGCTGAATGTACAGGTACTCGTTTACAAACAAATTCTACCCGCACGACTATATCGATCGTGGGTATTCTGTCGGCGTTGAAATTTCGTAGCGGAGAAATATCAGCTTCCAGATGCTAACGACGCGCGTGTACGAGCCTCGAAATTTATTAAGAAATAAATCAACAATCGGAGAAGAACTACCAGCGTTGCTAAATTAAGCGTCTCGTGTTTCCTTTCCGACCGTTCCTCTGCTACTTTTCGCTCGTTCTACTGCCATCAACATAATTTATAGCACATTCTCGTGTCTATGCGGCGGAGAGAACTATTGCCTACAGTAAGACGTCCTTCCTTCGTGAAAACGAATTCTCCTGCGTCCGTGTCCGCGAAATAAATTCTTCGAAATAGGGTCTGCTGTCCACAGGTGCTCTGATTTATACGGAGGTACGGGCCACCCGGAAAATTGTCAGCCCCGTTGTAATTGCGTGAACGAACGCATCCCGGAATGTTACGCGACCCTCGTAAATGTTGTACGACTCGGAATATTATTAACAGTTGTTAGCGACTTTGAAAGGGGGCCGCGGAATAGATGTCAGTGTCGTAATGTGAACGTTACTTGGTAACGACGAAAACGTTACGACCCGTACATTCATAAAACTTTGATGCTCGCCGGCCAATAAAATGCGTAACTTGCTCCGATACGGGATGACTGGTGAATATTGAATCGATATTATTGTCGTAGCACGAATTTTTGATCGTAATGCAATTTCTTAAATGAAATCTTCAAATCGCGGAAAATTTCGAGAAACGGGGCTCGTTAAATATGCATGACCCGGAATGTGATTAAGCTCTCCGTAAAAGCTAACGAGGCACTCGAACCGATCGATCGTTTTCTTCCCTTCGAACGGTAACAGTAACCTTGTCGCCGAAAGTCGTTAGTTGAAAAATTGAATCCACGAATCCGTCGAAAAGGGTGAAATGGTTCACGGTACTGTGAACGATCGTAGAAAGTAGATCATAAAAATATCGTGCTTTTCTCCGCGCACGTGTATAACGGCAGAAGGAAGTCGATAGCGCGTGCAATCGTCTGAAAATTCCTGGAACTCTTCGAAACAACTTGCCGGAGACGCGACGAAAAAGATTTCACGTCAGAGCTGGCTAATCTCACTCCGCCGTTCCAACTTCCAATTCCCCTTTCCCCAAAAACTTCCATATTTTTCGCGTATTTTCATATCAAACGATCATCTGTTCCCGATTGTGCGCCGGCTTCTATTAAAACTTCAATATTGTACTCGACGATTGAAATCGATTCCGACGAACGATATCGCGCACCAAGAACCTGCCACGTATACCTGCCACAGCGTGCCAATAAACCCACGTCCGCGTGAGTGGGGAAACTTTTTTTCTCATTAGCATTCCGTGAATCTCTATGCATATCCCGCGAGACCGCGGTCCTCCTCGCCACGTGAGCGCGACCCGGCGTTCTCGCCGTGGCAATGGGATGCGTGTCGGCTAATACGTACGGGGCATGTTATTCAGGTGAAAAGGTGGCCGAAGTTGCTGAAGGTGACGAGAGCGCATGAGCCGAACGGATTTTTCGCGCCGCGAGCAACGTGAGAGGGCCGGCAGTCGGTATCGGGACATCGCGCGCGACGGTTCTTTGACCTGCCGGACGATCTAGCAACAATGTTTCGGTGTAGTGATCTGTCTGTTTCGTGTGTCGATATTGATCGTCGCCCCGATTTACGCACGATCGCGTAGTTAACGTTACCTCGTGCCCGACAGAAGTGTTTCTCAGTCGACTGTGAGTATAATGCGCGATCATTCATGCGCCTGAAGCATGGCAATCATGCAATCCTGTTGCTGCTGGCGGTCCGTAAGAAGGGGTAGTTTCGCATGCGCTATTTACTCCGGGGTGAGTATACGTTTCTTATATTGTTTTTCTTTGAAATGTACGTGTCTCCTCGGCGATGCTCCGGTTTCGTCGTCGTTCTTTTCTTGTTTCCATTGTTCGCGCACACTTGGGAGTTGAGTGAGGTGCATGCGTATGTACCACGTGGCAAGAAGGGAATATTCAAAAACGAGGCGAAATGGATATAATGCGTGTACCTACGATGAACGTGCAGTTTTGCGTGGGCAATAGTACGGGTGTAAATATGAAACACTCGCGAGCACGATGAGAACGGTTTATGTGCTACGAAGTTTGATGCTTCTGCCACCGTAATAAAACAGCCACCTCTACGGATTCATTACGATAAGTGAAACAGTTACGTTCACTTATCATTTCCACGGGCGTTCGCAGTTTTAATGTTAGAAAGTCTGGAATGGAAAGGGGATACACGTCGAGGCACCTAAATTGTTCAAAATGAAATTGTCGAGAAACATTATTGTTCGCTATTTGTTTTTCACATTTTGTCCATGGTGTATCTCCACTGTAGTCTTTAATTAATAAATTAAACAGCGATTTGTTGAGTCCAAGGAAATGGAACCTGCTACCACCGTAAAAAGTACAATTAATTGCGCCGCATTTGCATTTAGCCGTTTGTTTTGTCCCCTGGAAGGAGAAAATTGAATGCATTTAAATAAGGAATTTCTGCTACGAAGGTACTACTAGACGGATATAAAAATATGGAAGCACCGCGTGTGTAAAGTTCCCATTTTTATTTAATAACCAGACATTTATTAAATGATAGCCAGCTACTGCATCAATTGACGGAAAATATATTACGATAAAGCGTGCAGTATATTTACTTTGTACGTTGTCTGGCTGCTTCGTTTTCAATCGCAACATATTTCACTTAACGATAAGGTTGGAGTTGAAGAAATTTTAAAGAAATACAGAATTCCCGGCTGCATTCCACCGTTACATTTTCAATAACAGCGAAAAATTGACGCGTTCGCGAGACATCAGAATTCATTGGCACCACCTGATCGTAAATACAACTATAAATGATTGGACTCTTGTGAAATGCATCGCATGCTCGCAAGTACTTACGCAGAGGATCGTAAAGAACATCAACAGACATGTATTTCTATTATTGTCTAGACCGTAGACATCGAATGGTTAGACCAGTTATCGCGAAATTCTGCAAATGTAAAAACAATTCCGTCGTCCGAAATTCGCCTCTTTTTTTTTATCCTGCACAATATCAACGGTAAAGGCAAATAAGTGATTGCTGCCGGCATTTAAATTACGCTTTTCGATTCAGAAAATTCGCAAACGAACTGTCCCACGTCCGCGCCCCGGTGTACGTTCAAATTACCACGGGAAATTTAATTCAAACAAAACGCATTGGAAATCCCATTGCTGAGTTTATTTGATTGAGTGCGGAAAACGTGTCTCCTAACAACTTTGCGAATTACAAATATTCTTCGTTTTAAAAAACTGCTCCAGCAGATTGACGTTGATGTACATAGGTTGCATTAACTTGGATATTACCTTGCGTGCAACAATTTACCTCGTCTCGTATGCCGGCACTTGCTCGAATAAACCTGTAAGTCTGCGTTGGACGTGGAGTTCCCGATAAAACGAATAGGCATGCTTTCAGGTTCTCCATCCTTATTCGAGTGAACGATGTGCCGAGGAGCGCACTTAGGATTCTCCTTCCCCTGATAAATTCTCATATACTCCAACGGTATATCCTTTTTAAACTTACCCGATTTAATGCAACAACATTTCATCGAACTTTCCACCCATTTCTATGGGAAATATTCAACTTCGAACGAAACTCGAACGAAGACTGTAGTTTCCGTCGGGAACCTGTATCGCCAAACAGCGTTAAATTAAGGTAACCTGTGTCCGACGTTTTCGCGCACGTGCAAGGAGCACAACTGGATAACGGAATTAATTACGCCGGCCGGTTTCGAATAGTATTAATCTCTTGAAATTTGGAGCTGCGCTACTTTGGACGTTGTTCGCGCACCTTCGACGTCAATTTTCTCGTTCCACCTGGCGCGTTTACCGTACCGTCGACTTGTCGTTACGTTTCTTTGGTTTGCGTTACACGCGTTTTCGCGAACGAATACGTCTATTACGTTACCGAACGTTTCGCGACGAACGTTAACGAACGTGGTCACGCGATAAAAAGGAAACTAATAAATTCCTGCGTCAACGCGCCACACGTTGGCCCGTGCAGCGTGGAACGATCGTATCGGAAACACCGGCTCTATTGCGACACGATTTGAATCGTAGAGGCCCGGAGTGTCTTCAATCGCGATATCGAGTAGCGAAGCTCGTGCGTCGCGTCGCGGATCGATTTAAATTGAGATACGCGCGAAGGAAATCTGCTTGCCGAATTTCTCGTTGCTTTTCGTAGCTTCAGCGTGCACCGGCGCCGATCGAACATCGGCGGTATTTAAATAGAGAAGTAAATTGAGCATGTTTCTGTCCGCGCAGCCTCGGGCGAGATTAATACCGGGGCTCGTGCAACTTCGCGAACTTCTCTGAATCGTAATTGCAGGCACATTTCACGAACGGTTAATCAAATTTAAAAAGAACCGAGAGAACTTAGAGCAATGTTGAACTTCGGATGGGGAGCGAAATGGACAGTTTCGTCCGGGTGAACCGTTTTTCGACGAAAAGAAACGCGTGAAATAATCTCGACCGGTGTCCTTATCGATCTTCTAATGGAATGGAGGATACCGGCCAGCAATGAACATCGAAATTTCATTTGGACCGAAATTACAGGAGGAGGGTGGCGCAGCTCTGCCGGCGATACTTAATTTCTGATAAATACGCGTACGAAACGTCTGAACGCGCCGCAATACCGAGGAGAAACCGTTTGAACCTATATTGTTTAACATTCCTCCCGATGCGGGTCCGATGTCTCGAAGCCCAGGACATTGGGGAGGAAAAATGGGATTAGAAATTGGAGAGACGTCCGATGAGGAAGCCCGATGCCCGACACTGTGCGAAATTGATGATCAGGCTGCAAAGTGTAATTTATTTCAATTAAGACACACTTGTTAGGGCCACGAATGACGAGTGTTTAAGTAAGTACGACGAGAGATAGGTGCACGCCGTCTCGTCTACGCTCTTATTGATGGAATCAAACGGACTTGAATAGGGAAGATGAGAATTATTAATTAAAGAAGGGAGCCTCTGTTGGAATCAAATTGCGAGCAGTAAATCTGCCAGTATTAAATTATGCTCTGCCCTTCGAATTATTTTCCTACTTTTTTCTTGTTCCTACCTGGACAGGCTTTTCTCTCAATCACGACCCTTTGCAAAAGTTCGCAATGGAATAATTAATTCCATTCCGGGCAGGCTTCTCTTTTAGTGAAGCATACACCGTCGGGGGCGTGGGTTGTTTAGAACTTATTTAGGAGTCGATTTAAAATGTCCACGAGAGGGATCAAATTATATATTCAATCTGTCCTCCAGGTGTCAATTTATCATATTCGAAAATCTTTGCGCCTCGCTGGAGCATTAATATCCATTTTAAGTATTTTGTCAAATGTTCTAACATTCCCGAAAGTCATTTGGCATTCCAGCGAGATCAGTTCGATGCTAATTTGGATAGAGCATTTAATTATTTATGGAGAACAATGTTCGAACGAGCGAGCAATTGGAAAAGGCTTTGGTAGTCGCAAAATGTCGTATTTCACAGTTTCGATACCCTTCTCATTATAGATAGTATCAAGGTTGATAGCATCCAGAAAAAAGATTGGAGTATCGAAGGACTGAATGGTTTGTCGTGTAGCCGGGACAGTTTAATTAAAACGCCGCAGAAAATCGCACGGTCGTTTTAATTTGCCGAATTCTCGTGAATCGTCGCACATAATAGAGTCAGTGATTTAATATCACTGCGCGAGTGAAATTATCGGAGTTATGTCGAATTAATCGAGATCAACGTTAAATGAAATGGCGACGTAAAAACGCGAAACTGAAACTGAAACTGAATTTTCCAATAGCATATCCAAAAAAAAAAAATGATCAATGTCGACCTTCTGGAAAATAACGTACTCCGCGATTGAGACTTATCTTCGAATAACGTTCGCCGATCTTTATTTGTATTCGCTTCGTCGGGCAGGATCTGCCTTCTTTCCACCTGCTCGTGATATTTGACGGAAAGGAAAACAAGTAATCCACGAACGAAACAACATACAACAGAAAACGCAATAATGCCCAGAATAACCGTGCGAAATTGTTTAGAAAGGAAGAAAAATGCACGCATATTTATCGATGAAATAGAAAAGTCGAACAATCGCGTGGAACATTTACGCATACGTTGGACACGCGACATCACACGTCTCGTTAAAAGAGAAGCGGCACAGGTAATGGAGCAACGTGTAAAACTACCTCATCGAATTTTTCTAGCCGGGATGTCGCATTCTCGTCGGCTGACAGGAGAGCCAACAATTCAGCCCCGTCCATTCGAAGGGGCTATCAGCTTCTTGTGGACCTTCTTCTTCGTATCATCACGGTTCGACATTTCCCCTCGAAACCGCGAGCGTACCTTCGATTCCGATGGCCCCGCGAATTTTATAAGCCGCAACATATATTTTCGATTATTGTGTACTTCCATTACTATTTATTTCGCCACACGGCGCGATGCTTCGAATAAAACGCACACGTATATCGTTCATCGTGCTCCAATTTACGACACAATAATAACATACTCAACGAAACACAAATTTCACGAATTCCCCAAGCGAGACGATTGTTCGCCGCGGTGCCAAAACTTTTATACCCTCCTGCACGCTACACTTTATGCCGGAGTTCCGGCGACATCGGGATTTTCTGAATCCCCGATTTATCGTACGAGAGTTGGGAAACGCCTGACGATAATACAGCGGTATGGAAATACGTACGCAACAATTCATAACAATACCAGGCTACATACGCGTTGCACCTGACGCATATGCGCGTTCAACCGTAACGATGAAACATTGAAAGACCGTCTTCGCCGTTATTACAGCGAACAGTATGCAATCCCCCTTTCTTCCTCCCGTCGTTTAAAAAAGGGTAAAAAGATCGCCCCGGCCGAGCCACTGTAATCTTCGTTAATTCCCGTTCACGAAGCCCGGCCGTTAATTGATGATGTTCTGCTACCATTTTATATTATCATCCGCTTAACGTTGGATTAAGACTGCCCGGATTCGACCGTACTAGAATAACCGGCTATATCCGTGTTACCATTGAAGCAGGGCTCTTTATGTCACGAACTGCAACGAGCTTTACGTAAGCTTGGAAACACGTGTTCCCCATAAGAACACAATGCTCCGCGATCCGTCCGTGGCACGGCTTCGTTTTCGTATCGCGCAATTCGTTCGCAAAACCAATTGCACGCTATTTGACGAAATTTCCGCGGTTCGATAACCCGTTCGGTCTCGATTTTCGTATTCCACCAGCCTGCGTGAAAGATGAAAGAACCGCGAGAGAAACGTTTCTCTCGACGCCGACGCGGACGTTCGCGAAATTGGAGGCGCGTTGAACGCGCATAAGACGAGGCGAAATTGGTCCAAGGGCGACGTAACTACTCGACAAGAGACAATAAAGGGGGGGGGGTGGAAGCAATTTCAATAACCTCCGTCACGCACGATCGATCGTCGGACAAGAGGAGACGGCGACGCGCAACCCCGAAGAAGCATGCCATTCACGAAATACCACCCCTTTCGACTATTTTCCTGGCTGCGCGCGTGATTGTGTGCACCCGTTTCGACGGATGATTCATAACGCGCGTCAAATCGACCCACAGGATGATGAATGCTGACAAATGAAGGATCGACGAAATGAATTTAGTAAAATCGTCCCCTTAAATGAGCTGAACTTCGCTTTCCCCTCGCCGACCACGCGAATGTCAATATCGTGCGGGTGTCGTTGGAAGAATGATTGACGGGTCGAATTTTTTATCCCTCGCTCAACTATAACTTTGGAGTATAATGAGTATGGTAAAGCGCTTGATATTCGTTGCAAGGTTTATTATAGATAAGATGGTCATATGCATAAGCCGTGCTGGAAGGCACGGAAGTATGCAGGTGTTCGGGGGTGGAGATTTAGCGCAAGGATAAGGTGAGACCGAACGCGAGATGCAACGACTGACAGGATTAACTTGCAAAATGCAAACGGTGCGGCGTTATGTTCCGGACTTACGTTCGCGTTATGAATTTTTCCTGCTCAATGTACTCGAGATAAGTGCAGTAGAATGTGTAATTACGTAGCTTTCGGATTAGTGATACGTATTCTGCGCTACTCTAAGGGGTGTGTATCCAATCCTTTGTTGGATCCCGTCTGAACACTGTCAGCCGTTTGAAATAATTGATCACTGTTAAACGCGACGAGCGTTTTCAAATCGACGAGAGGAATATATCGAGCAAGAAGAAAGGCAAAGTTCGGGCAAAATCTACCCTCGTTCGTGAAGTGAATTGTAACTCTATTTTAACATCGAACTTTGTCAAACTTATATCGATAAAGTGGTTACAGAAGTAGCGGTTTATTTAGTTTAGTAAATATTGTTTCTCGAGGAAACGTTAATTACGGTCGAACTTACCGAATCGTACTCTATGCAACACTTCTGCAGCGACACCCGAGATATTTGTATTAATTGCTTCAACTCTAGAGTGGCACGCAGTCGCGTCAAAGTCGCACATAAATCGTTCGAAACGAGGTAATATAAAACCATTTGTGCCGCACGTCCATTCTTCGGCAATGAAATGTGAAAACAAAGCGAATCGCCTAACAATTGAACGATATATTGCATTCCTTTCGTTTCCTGCACTCATTCGAACGATCGGAATTGCCACGAAACTCGACTCCCAAATAATTTTAAGCAACATTGCAATCAGAGGATTCACGACGTACACCTCGTCTTATTTATTCTGTTTCAGATTTACTTCACCGTATTGGCGTTAACCACGGGCAAAGTGCTCCAGGAGGAGAGTCAATATCTACAAGGGAATCGTTCGTTACCGGAATCCACCAGCTTCCTCGAACCGGATACCATATCCCCCAGTGAGTGTTCGATCGTAGCAGCATTGTTCGCGATAGATCCACCAGGAAAAGCCTACGATTCCATTCCTGTAGTATAAGTCACGTATCAGTAACCAAATCTAGTCGTAATTACCTGAAATAACACTTCGATTACCAGCTCGAAACAACGGGCCTCGCGTTCAACAAGCGTCTATTTTATTGCTTCAGCGACCGTGCGGTTTAACGTGATGCTGCTCGTGTGCTCGTGCTGCGGAGTGATTTGTAGTATTCTTCTTCTCTATGGCTTGTGCAAGGTAAGACGTTGAAAGCTGTATACGTTTCATACATTTCAGGTGTATCCAACGAAAATAAAAGGAACGTACCTATTGGAAGCTTCGCAGCCACATTGCAAACGAAAAGGGCTTGAACAAGTTTTTAAGACTCCCCTCGTTTGTGTCTTTTACGAAAGGATCTATGCAAAATTTCAAGCTTTTTCGAGCCGCAGGTGTTTGAAATTTCGTAATTTGTTCGGTTCGTTCGCCCAGCTAAATCGCTGCGCAGAAATCCACTTAAATTCCAAACCTCCGATCGTTAGATTATACTTTAACTTTGGAAGGCGATGTTAAATTCCACTGACCCTCCCTGAACGCTCCGTCGGTGTGGCAAATTAAGAACAGGGTTTTAGGCCCTATGGCGCCGAAGTTTCGGGCAAACATTTAGTATACACATGGGGGGGGCGAGCTTTAAGAAACTCCACAAGTGAGATCTACAATTTCTGAGTTTCGTTATACCCTCCCAACGCTACGTACGCTACTCTGGTGTGTAGAAACTATAAACAGTTAAATGGCGAGCTACTTCTAGTGGAAAGAGCTCCGTTCAATTAAACGAGGTGCGCCTCGTAATTGATTATGTCTACGTGTATCTTTATACAGCTGCTGACGAAATTGAGCGTACGGTAATAAGAAATCGATATTTCTTAACGTACAAACAATGAACGAGATTGTTGCTGTATATACATATATCAATAGAATTCCTTCCAATAGAGTTCTGAACAGTTTCACGCCTCCCTAATATTCCATGCGTCCGATTCTCCTTCGGGTATATTCGACTTGCACAGATTCCAGCATTTGAATCAAACGTAAACGAACCCCGAGTCTTATGCAACCGTGTTCGTTATATGTCGCGATATTCATTTCCGCGGCACCTGTCACCAGTGCGAAATGGAAATCGTTAGCGCGGATAAGATTGATTCCGGCATAGAAAAGCAGAAACGATGTTGCGGCCGGCAATCTCACGATCGTTGGCCCAACGTTCGAGGGTGGACACCGCGAGAACACAAGGGAAAAGAGATAACAGAAACAGAAAATTTCGTCGGAGGATACAAGGGAAACGATGGGATCTACGCGTTCATCCTTTTCCAGATTTGGTCGCAAATGGAAATGCGAAGGTAGTTGAAATTCGTCTCTTTTATTTATTTCTTTTTCGCGTTGCTTTTAAAGGAGCAACGGAGAATCGGGGATGGAATTTGAAAGTGAGCTCGTAGAGACGAGTCGGAATAATTTCTGCTTAAATTCAAATTGCTTCTGACGCGAACGTTTCGGTTTTATCTCGTCGGCTTCGTCAAAATTTTAACGAGAAGATTGATCTTGAATTTATAGACGTTGCGCGTCTTACGATGGAAATGTATCGCAATAGAAAATTGATTAATCTAGTGGAAAGCTGATACACGTATGTTACTTAGACAATTTCTCCCCGGCTACTTTCGTTAATCAATAATTTATCACTTTCGTATCGACGCGGCTGTTAGTTTAATAGCTATTTCGGGGCGGGGCGACGCAATTTGGATTATTGGCCGCGCGTGTAACACGAAAATCGAATACACCGGGAACGTCACGGAAAATCGAAAAGTCGAAACGCAATCTTAACTTGTCGGATTGCGGAAGATATCGTGCCCCGAAATACCTCGCGAAGCATCGTTCTCATTTCCGGCTTCGACTTTGCACACGGCCATTCACATATATTTTACACGAGTACGAAGTGTATCCAGCGAGAAAAGTAAGGGGGAAAGCGTAATAATATTATTCGAAAATTGCGCGCGGTGGACGGTGACGAATATTTATTATCACTTCTGCATTGTAAAAAAGGTCGTCCGTAAAAGATAATGACGTATCATTTGCGAAGAAGAATACGAGGGATATTGATCATTGAAATACGTGGATAGACCCGAACGATTTATTATGGCAACCCTTAAAATCTGCAAAAAAAAAGGGGGGGTGGGGAACGGTCGAAGAGAAACGCCTTACGTTGTACCCAGTCAACGAGGGTTCACGGAATTTATGAGAAAGATAAGGCAACGGACCCCCGACTAGTGGCAACCAACCACGAAATCTCTTCCAAACTCTTCCTCGCGATCGAATTGAATCTTCGTTACCCGTCTCTCGAAACACTCCGCTACGTTACGTTTTTTTTTTTTTGTTCATCCCTTCGGATGGTACGCTCTCCTAATACAACCTTAACGCCTTTAACTCGCTCCTAATAGGTTCGACGTTGATAACGAATGGACAGAGTGCTGATCCAGCAAATGAATAACTGAACATTGCGATTAATAATTCCATGGTAAATAGTCGACATTTCGATGATGTTTTCGTCAAAAATGGTGTAATTGGGTCCCCCAGGACCCAGAAGACGTCCCCGCCGGGGCATGTAACGGGGCCCCAGGGGTCCATGAATTCAGCGAATGGAAAAAATACATTTTCCACGGTTAGTCTGTCCTTACACCTCGTCCGTGATACATTATACGAGATATAGAAACTAACAGGTACACCTGATCCCTATTGCAGAGATAATTACCTTCCGTTACTTTCGTCGACTTCGAAACGATCCTCGAGAGACCCATCGATGGCGAACAATAACCTAGAACACGTTGTATCCTATTTTATACGTACCCTCTAAAGCCCCCACGCAAGCTGGTCACTTTGTTACCGTACTACACCGTGGCCGAGTTCGAAATCAGCATGAAATTTACAGTGTGACGACGAAATGCCCCCGTTAGCCCCGAGGGGTGGACAAGTTTTCAAAGTGATTTCCCTGTGATCCGCGATACGTTAACGCAATTAAAGCCGGTGGGTTAATCTGAACGTTGCCTCGACGGTTGCGATCCATCAGCGATGGCCAGTCGCCTCCGTCGATTTTCCATTCGTCCGCGATGAAAGAACGCCCCGTAAATCCGTGCAGGAATATCAATTTTCGTCGGGAGGCGTTGATTTATCGACGATGTTCCGCGCGTGTACGACGCGCGCTGCGCTGCCATAACTCACGTTGCCACCAGCTACCTTACGTAAAACAGGAGTGCAACGTGTTCGGTTCGCGGTGTACACTTTGTCCGTGTCTGCAGATCCTGTGAACGACAACCGGGAGGCACAAAGCCCTTTGGGGACGGCGGCTTCTAAAAGGAATCATACGATAGTTTTTCGTCCGGTCAATTGGAATTCGGATTCTTTCGGTCCGGTCCGATGGTCGGAACGTAATTTCGTCACGGCGTATTTCTTCGACTGCGAGGCCGATCGATTTTTCCGGCTAGAATAAAATCGAACGGCGCATGCATCTACGGGCATGCATGCAAAGCGTATCCCTGAAAATGTTACGTCTACGCGGCCACGTCCGGCGATCTCCGCGCGACGATTCAAAGTTTCCGTGCTACTTTCGAAGTTCAACACGCGCGAATTGAACGCGTCGTTCGCAAACATCCCCCGAACAACTACCGCGATCCGTCAGACGCGCTTCAGCGGCGAAAAATTTCACCCCGAGTTGGCCCAGTTTAGAAATTAACATTCGACCCGGCGATTTGTGTTGACATACGCCGATGGTTTCGATCGTTTCACGGCTGGCAGACGCGGTTCTAGAGTCGTCGAATTAGATCAATTTTCTAATTACCGCAACGTGATCGGAGCGTCGACTGCCGTGTCGCGCTATCGTCGCCCAGCAGATGCCAAGGCGGATTCGAATTCGCGAGTTCGACCAGGAAATTTACCAGCTTGGCACGAGGATGCTGCTCCTTATCGATCTCTTCGTCCATTAATCAGTCGGCAGCGAAACTGTCTCGTTTATTCCGCGACGGTAACTGTCCATGAATAACCATAGGAACGTATCGCCAAGATCGCCGTGCTCGGGGATACATAAACCGTACACGGTTTCACCCTCTTCCGTGGACTATTTGTCATCCGTTGTCCGTCATTTTCAGCGCAAAGCATTCCTGTGATCTTTAATACATGCACACCGGCGTGACGTACGCGTCAAATCCGATACTATTTAGTGCCCCTCGTAAAATCATTAATCATTTGTTCTCCTTAGTACGTGAACGCCGTGGCGGCGGGATGTTCGGGGTTGAATTGTGTTTTGCAATGGAAATTCGGAACGCAAATCAATCTGGCATAATCGTTGCGACGAAAATGTATTTTTTAGACGAACAAAGTATTACAACGAAGCGAATATATTTTTAGCCGTTTGGGCCACCGGTATTTACATTTTCGTCCGGCTTTCGAAATATCGAGTCACGTTTTTTTTAACAACGTAAATGCCAATACATAGCGAAATGGCGAAGCGCACTACCAATTTGCCGCTGAAAGTTAATTAAATTTGTGAAACAAAGGTGGCTGTCGTGTCGTTTTAAGCGTTGTATATTTCGAAGGATTTTAACGTAACGGAACGTCGCGCGAAAAGGCTGCTAACGTAGCGCACAGAATCCTTTCAAGATCTTTGATTAACGGAGCCGCTGAACCGGCTAATAATTATTTTAATCAGACGCATTCTGAAGGCTCGCAACGCAATTAAATCTCTACCGTAACAAAAATTAGCGAATACTCTTCTCGGCATGATTGCGTTGCTTCTTTCGTGCAGCGTTACAACCGGTAACTTCCAGAAAAAGCGTCTACAATTGTCCCGCGGCCTTTCGAGAGCGACTTTCAACCCTTTCCTTGCTCGAGAGCTCGTCCAAGCTCTTAACCCTCCGAGTAGACTTCACTCCGGAAGTGTTTCTCGTTTTACCTTGGCAAAGTGCAACGAGGCGGATCGAATGTTTCGAAAGGACACGAAATAGAAAGAGGGGAGAAGAAAAAAAGAAGAATATTGAAGTTCGGGGCGAACCATTAAAGGAAACCCCCCCAGAGGGACTGGCTCCTTTTCCATTTGCCTTCCTCTCTTATACTTATGACTGATGTCTTTCAGGACCAACGGGTCTTTCTCATACCTTGGATTATCATCGTCACCACGATCTGCATCGTGGATGTGGCGCACTCCCTGTATCTGTTCGCCGCTGCCGTAAGTACAATCTTCTTTATTTATGTTGAAACAACAGTTCCAGCATTTCTTTTATATTAATCGATAATACGCGCGTGTATCTCGCCGTTGAGCAACCAAAAATACGTATCGTTATTACCATTGATAAGAATGAATACGTGGACAAATAGAACGCAATGCGAATAAGTGAAAAGAATGAAATACAACAATCGTTTGCACGATATTACTGTACAATGGACGTAACCGAAAAAGCAATCACGAAGTTCCATTAATATTATATTTTCACGTCTCCTTAACGCTTTTCGTGGGAACACACCATATGATTCTCTGCTTGCGTGGAAAAGGTATACATATATATATATATATATCTGTGATAATTGCAAGGTTCTCCGAGCCCCAGAGAATATCCAGCTAAAAGAAAGCTACACTGGTGCTTTTTTTCGTGGCGCGAAACGCGAGCCGGTAAGATCCCTCGGGGGGAAACGATATGAAATGAGAAGTAAAAATGCAATTTCGAAGCATCGCATCTTGTAAGCCCGGATAAGCATCAGTTTTACGCGGTTCGATAACACTGAACTCGTCGATGGGGTTCGCAATAGAGGTTTTCGATTGCGAACACTTCGACCCAGTTCTGGAAGCTTTGAGACGTGACTTTTTCACCCAAAACACTAGACCGTCGAGTATGAAAGGAATGCTTGATAATCGAGGAGGAGTAACAACATCGCGGTCATTGTTGTACGACGGCGAGCAATTACTTTGTACAAAATAGCGGCCGTTCCTCTAAATACGACTTCAATTGTACGATACTCTCTCGACAAAAAAATAATTCCAAAGAATCGCGTTCCTGTTCAACTTTTCCTCATTTTTCTCGTTCCGTTCGACGCGCGTATCCGTCGATAGGATCGCGGTTCGTGGCCGGAAAAAAAAAACTTCGCACCGCGCAGCATTCCCCGTACTTTCGCGAACCTTCGTCCCTTTTTAAAGCCGTACTCCTCTAGGACTTACAACTTTCATGCGACACTCGAGTTTCGAACGGACGGACGAGTGGAGGCATTTAGTGCTGCCCGAGGATTACTCCGAGTACGTACACACGTACTTCGGTGGGACGCGTCGATGCGCACCTGTCGTTCCCCGTGGCGAATCTTTTCGCCCCGAGCAAGTTCGTTCCGCGATATAAAAATGAACGTGGCTCGTTTCGTACCGGACGACAAGTCGTGTCTGCCCTCGGACTGCTCTGTCCCACAGACGCGACGTTTCGCCCCGTTGTGCGCAGGGGTCGAAGGGTTGAACTTCCGTTCGACCGCATGATTCGAGAGCGTCGAGCGCTTTTCTTTCGCGAATTATACGTCTTTGTAGAAGCAGCTCATTGTGCATTCGCGCATTCACACGGCTTTGACGGTGAGAAGCGACCCACTCTGCGGCTAGAGTATTCAAAATTGTGCAGTCCCCTGGACGGCGGCTTGTTCTCTGTTCGAATATTGGGGACACTTTTTATACACCTTCGCGAATAAGCGTAGCCTGCGTTTCAACACGCGTAGTGCCCGCGACGTATATGCGTTTTGTATCATTTCACTTGCAAAGGTTTCGATTACAATACACCGCGGTGGCTTTATCTTTTTAACGTATTAATTAAACAAACGTCATATTAAGAATATGCGCGAAACATGCGAGATGAAAAATTTACACGCGTTGTACGCATAATATGAAATATATCTCGTTCGTATTACAATTCGGCAAACAGAACTGAAGTACGCACGCCGGGTTTCAAAGTGTTACACTTGGAGCGAGGAGTTAATACAGCGAACAGTTCCATCGATATAATTGTATCGATCTGGAATTTTATCCGGCAAATGCCACGCCAGGGAAGTTTGACGCGGCGGGTTCTGTGAGTAATGGCCGGCAATTAAAATGCCAATCAAGATAACTGATTACCCCCGTGCCTGGACATTGATGTCCACAAATCATGGCAATTCGGTATTTAATTAATATATTACAGTAATTGCACGTCTCTTGTACCTTCTGTTCGGTAAATTATTTTATCCTCTGTGCCGTTTCGTGTTCACGACGCTGCCCGATCGAATGAACGAGTTTCGTTCGTATTAATAAATTCGTATTAATTATTCATCAATTGATCGACAAAATCGCGACAAATTAGGGTGCAACAAACATTCCTCTCGTTTAATAGAAAATGGAAGTGGGGCATAGCAACGACGCGAAATGCGTCCCGAGCAAACGCGAACGCGAAACGCCTGGAACGAATAGAGCGTGCAACAGTGAAATGTCGTGGTGCATATGGCCAGGGGGGCGTAGAAAGAAAAAACGCACACGGGACACGGGTCGCATAGCAAGTATGTACATAATTCCGTGCAACGGAAGTGCCAGGTGCAAAAATTCGTTCTGAAATAACAGGGAATCCGCCGGAATTACACGATGGTACGCGGCAATCTTCATTAACGCCCTTACAGCTTCCCCGTCGGGCTTCTTCCTCGTAAAACAGAAACGAGGGAGAACGAAATTTCTCTATGTAAATATTGACCGACCATTACTGCGATGCTGAAAGACTGGATAGAAACGTTTTTGTCTGGTGCGGGCGCGTGTCACTTGTCGATAGCTTGTCCCCCGTTTGAACGTTACGCTGATGCACGACCCCTGCCTCTGAGCACTCGAGCAACCCTGGCGTACGTTGTCATCCCTTGAATTAACGACGCGTTTCGCAATGCAGGGGCGCAACGGGTGCAAGAGGAGACTCACAAAGTTCGTTCGAAGATTGTAAATTGGAACTCGCGCTGTTGCTCGCTAATAGGTCGATCTTAGACTAAGCAAGTTAGCTATCGCGCTGTTAGCAACGAGGACAGCATTTTTCTATTCGTCCCTTTTGACGGAAATAATGACTGGAGCATTGCCCTTACTTTCCTTCTTATTTGCGGAAAACTGGGACAGGTATATTTGATACGGCGTTAAGGGCACTAAATGATTACGAAATTGGTTACTTATCGATCAATGATTATCGATAAGTACAGCGTTAGTAACTCGAACTGTCGGGCGTCGAAGTTGAAAATAACAACGAGCAACGATGGGTCGTATAAAATTGTTGGCAGCTTCATTTTCCCCGTTTTATTTTAATTGGAAAGTGTTGAAAGGTGTAACAAAATTACGGGCAAACTACCAAGATTCGATGGAAGAAGTCTTCGATTTCCTCTCCACTAAACGTATTTGCCCAGGTAACGAGGTTTCGCGATGTAACTTCCCTTTGGAGTTCTCCAAATTGCTTGCTCTGAATTTTTCGGAGAATGGCATGGATCGCAATCAGAACATATTATTTGTCGACGTAATCCCTAATAACGTTGCTGAACTGAAAATAAGACTAATAATAGAATAATAAGAATTTTATAATCTAATTTAACATATACTTCGTATACCATAAAAAACTCTGATGGAAAACGAAGATAATTCAATTTATGCGGCAAGAAAATAACGTGCAACGTATTATAGATTTGTTTTGAATAAAAGTCTTTTATAGTAATCACTACACTTTCACATTAGGAAATCGAATAACGTTTTGTAGTCGGTCTACTCTGAATGTGCATTAAGCTTTAATGCATTGCTGTAATCGATTGCCGGGACCATAACGATTCCTCAATCGACCGATAAAATCTGTGTTATCGCGAATCCTTTCAAAGTGACGAAATGAATAAGTCAGACGCGCACAAGTTGATCGATGATGAAACTAACAAAAAAACGATGTACCTGTTTCACCCTGGGGTGCGGTTAATATTTCAGATCGACGAGATATTAATTTTATCGTGACTCTGTTTCAGTCCACCTTTGACCCGACAAAAGTGATGCTGTACACACTGAATTTCTTTCTTTTCTGTCTGAACGTGAGTATACACAAAACACCTGCGAAATACAGTCTCCAATCGATCCGCGTTTCGCAATAATTCTCATTCCTATCGATTGCAATCGTCGAGGGGTAATGTATTTTCTATAAAATCAATCATTTTTAATACACGCCTGTTTCAATCAACCATCAATATATATATATTTTTCCTGGAAAATGATATTTCGTTGAAATATCATATTAAAACGTATCGAGTTTCCCCTTTTACGACAATTTTCATTTCACATTTTCGAAACCTTGCATTTTCCATCTCGATTGCGAAACGTGGGTAGAAATAATGTGTCACGTTATCAGATGACCACGCGCTGACTTACGAGCTACATACCACGTATCCTTTACTTCAGATATATTCCGTGTTGTGCGTGATCTCCCAGTATCAAGAATATATGGCCAGTCGGGGCACAGCGGCGGACGACTACGAGTACAGGGTCAGTATTCTGAGAGTCTCTCAACGGAAATGGGAATGGAATGGGGGATGAAAAGTCAGGTGTACTAACTGCACTGTCCAAATGATAATGCACAAATTTTCAACGAGGAAAACCCGACTGGATTACAGACCGAGGGACGCGTTTAAAAGCAAGCCGGCCCAGAGAGCGATTAAGTTTATTAATCAACCAAAAACAGGAATAAAACTGTTTGTTACAAACGAACGTGAACGTTCCTATTCCGTTGCTTGTTTGGGAAACGAAAGGGGGATCAGCGCGGCGGAGAAAAAGGGGGAAAGGAAGATGTCAGGTTTATGAATAATGTAAGACATAAATAAAAGTTTCAAATTGCCCGCAGTAGAAACGGGGCCGATGTTATTCCATGCCAGGCAATCTAAAAGTGATATTATACTATCATTGGGTGGGCACCGGCGACAAGTATCGTTTCGAGGTATGATTAAGCAGCAATTCGTACGAACAAAAATGTTCATCCCGTGTTGTCCCTAATGAACGTGGCGAGGAGTACCGGGCGAGCGTGAAGCTTCCCGAAGGAAATCCAATTGTATCCCGGGTCGCGACAGAAATTCTGTTTTTCCAGGAATATTATTACAGCTACGGCGTGAAAAGGTCTCGGGAGCATCGATATCGGTCAACCTTATTATCCAAATGATAGCCCCCTGTCAGTCGATCCGGATTTCGTGCCCATCGTCATGGTTTTATCGTCGCCCTAATGATTTATTACGTCCGGTATATTACGCATTCCATCGTTCCCCGATAAAATCGTACGCGTCGAAATGAGGGAATCGTATTAGCAGCAGGCATAACGAAACATTTATCTGCATATCGATTTGCAATCCTAGCTACATGTTATACGACGATCGATCACAGGAAAGTACCGAACTTCGCGTCAAGCGGCTTCCACCGGTTCGTAATAGCGTTGTAATTATATGGCGGCAGACCCTTCTAAATCCTTATCTCTGGAATTTACGGGACAATATTCTCCCTTCTCATAAGACGTGCCGCTGCTTATCATACTGTCTGGACAATGGCATGCTGTCCCAGGAAAGTAATCTCCTAGGTACACAGGTGTACCGAATGAACCTCGACGATATAGAAAAAAAGAAAGGAAAGTCACAATTTCGTCGACGCGTTCAAATTTTTCGTTCCACGGATCACGATGGATCGCCGAGTTAATGAAATACTCGATGAACCCAGGCAACGTTTCGCCACGATTTATTAAAAACCATGATGGACCGCGTATATATATTTATTTATTACATTGCGGTAATACGGAACGGCTGTGCGTATCGGTACGCCCGTCGACCCAAAGGGGGAACTCGATCATGACCGCAAACACTGATCAATGTAAATTGTGTTGCTGATGACGTTGCATGTACGCAGGACTAGCAAATCGAACTCGCATTATCAGCTCTCCCTCTCCCTTCGAGAGGCGCTTGACGTCGAGGCATCCTTCGTAACAAAGGTCCCTCAAATAAGCGTCATTCAGGCTAATTGGCCCACGGTAAATTTAGGGGTTGCACTCGCGTAACACCCTCCGCGTACAAAGTACCTACGTCTGACGCGATAAGGCGATCCGTAAGTAAATTCGACGGAAAGAGACGCGCGCTATCATCTACCCTGTTTCAAATTTCGAATAGAGGAACGTTCATTATCAATCGTTGTATCCGCATTAATCCAGACAGAGTAGATACTGCCTCTTTCCATCTCGTTCAATCCTTCTCGTATCGTGGTTCGTATAAGTAAACGAGGCTGGGGGGGGAATAAAACGAGAAAGGTATCGTCGGCTCGTTTCGCCTTAAACGAGAAAAGAACGTCGCGTCAAAGCTCGATTATAACACGGATCTTATGAAGTGGCCTTTGAAGGTTCCAGCAGTGAGATACGCCATACAACCTCCAACGACGACCGCCACGTCTTGCTTAAGTTCTCGAAAGACGGCGACGAACAACGAGACTAAAGCAACCGCAACACCGACGCAGAGTCCCACCGCTGGACAGAACACCCTTCCCTCGGAGAGGAGTCCTCTCTCGGGACGACCGTCCAGGAAACACGTTCAATTTCCAGACACAGCGTCCGAGGGTCAAAGGGGAAAAACTGGTGAGTGTATGCTCGTCACTTTTTCCGCGAACGTGTGCGAGAACGTTTGCCTCGCGTTAACACGGAGGACCTCGTTCGTCGAATAAATCCACGGGAATAACAATTGTTTTAATATACTATTCGCCTATCTGCATGTCGCCTTTAGGATCGTCCAGTTCGTCGTTACCTGCAACTGTAGGGGCACGGTGGCGCGCAGGGTGAAATTGTCAGTAAATTAGACGTTATTGGAAATTGATCGGGCAATTCGTAGAAAATCGATCAGGGTGGCTGGTAGCCCAGGTATTCTAGGGGAACACCGGAGCACAAAATGCGCAGACTGTTACATATCTACCTCGCCCAGTGCATCTTGAATAAATTATAATACAGCGATGTTGACGAACTTCTACACGAATCGACGGTCAAGGAAACTTGCTTTTCATTATTCGGACAAATACCGTCCCGAAAGAGCGTTTTCACTCGCGATTCTCTTCTCGGCCTTCCAACCCTCCCTGTTTCGCCCAGAAACGTTAAACCTAAACACCGACGTTCCCGAAACATCGAATTCTCAACCCGACGCGTGTATTTCAGATGGTCCAATCACAGTGTTGGCCCCGAAAATGGATATAAAGGACGAGCACGCGATATCCTCGTCCTCGTTGAAGTTCGACGAATCCACCGCGATCGATCTGGTTCAACGATCTCAACGAAAGAGCTACGGCCAATTCACCTGAAGCTCGCGCAGCCCGTTTCCAAGTTCGACGGAGAGCTTCAACGACCAGAAACTTCTCGCCACTCGGTCAGTACGGATTCTCCTCGTTCGCGGGGAAATCTGTCGGGCTTGCGGCTGACCCACGCCGCTAATGAATAATTTATCCACGTAAGGGACATCCCCGAAAAAGTTGGCATCCGGGACGAGAAACCGGTGGCCGGGCAGCGTCGCTCGGCGTGCAAACACGCACGGAAGCCGTATCGTTAGTTTCGCCGATCGCCGGCTTTTCCTCCGCGAATTACTTCCAACTAATGGAATTTCACGTTCGAACCAGTCGACGATTCCGCAAGTTTCTCGCAGGACACTTGGGGAACTCGCATCGACGCTGCGCATCTAGTCAACGGGAAGTATTTACTGTCGGGAACGGGTCGGGAATCGGCGGACGGAAAAGAATCGTCTCGCGGAAAATTGTTGTTCGTTGCACCAACGTCTCGTGTCCCGGGGAAAAGTTGCGCGATACCGACGTTTCAATGCGGCGCGTCGACAGATCGTCGGAAGTTAAGTTCTTCTCGATTCACGCGGGTACCGAAGCGTAAGGGTCGAGTTCGGCTTGGAACGACAAATGTTTGCGCGATCGCCGATCGACAACGATCCGAAACGGTCATTCGAAATGCGAAGCTGTATCGCGGACAAGATTTTACGTTTCTACAAGGCGACGTAGAGGAGTGTTGCGCGAAGCGTGAAAATTATCACTCGTGCGAGCGATGCATGAAAATGATCAATCGTATTTTTGTATTGTACATTTTTGGGGGGATTTGTAACCGCGACGAAGGATCAACAGTTTCTCGACTACGACGCGATCGTTTTGCTGAATAATCCAGAATTTCGTTCGGATTCGACAGGCGACGTACCTGTACCTTGGATTCTACTGCGTATCGGCCGCATCGGTTATTAAAACCCGCCGTGCGATTATCGATTACCATAGTTAAACCTACATGTTACCGTAAAATTTCATCGTGTTGCAGTACCTGTTTGTATAGTCTACGAAGAGGACTTTTAAGAGGCTGTTCGAAAATTTTCAATAAAGGATTTATGTGGTTTTTTAATCAACGATGTAATTATTTTATATCAATAACAGCTGACGATTAATTCCAACTTTCAATTGAGATATTGAAACCGTCGATTTTTTTTCTATTCCTAATTTGTTCCGGACCCGCAAGAATGATTTTCTTTTCGTCTACGGTACGCGAATCGCCGAGAAGAGTACACCGAATAAATTTAAAGCGGAAATAAACTGAAGTAGCAGAACACTTGTCGAAGAAATAAAAGGTGACGCACATTGAATTTGCGTTGACATCAAATAATTTATTCGCAACAACGTAAGATGCACTAACTTATCCCAAACAGGTGTATATCGCATAAAATATGATAGTACCGCCGTAAAATGTAACATCTGCAAGTTCATAGCCTGTATGAGCTATCTTGCATGCAGAAGTAAACACCCAAGAGGAAACTGCAAGCGGTAACGCCTATACCGGATAACAGCATCAGACTTCTCGTTCCTGAACGATCCACTAAACTGGTGCACATGGCACGTGCGATCAGGTGCATCGCCGCTAAAAAGGTACACATATGTACGGGTGATCCTTCGAACTCTTGGATCGTCATTATACCAGCACCAACGAGGAACACACTCGCCACATCTAACGTGTTAAAACATTCAGCAATCCTAAAAATCTTGCGAAATTTCTAGCAGACAAAAATCAGACGGGAAGTTATTTTTAGTTTACAAGTCACCAAGTGTAGCAATGAATTATCTTCGAAATGTTTACATGAAATTTTGTTTACCTGTCGGAGAAATGAAATTGAAAGGCAGGCAACAACGCTAAACTATTTTCAGCATCACACTCCCCTGACCTCATTATAAAATCTATTTCCTCAACGATATCAGCGGTCGGGCCACATAAAAATATCGGCCCCCATAGCCGATAGGAATCCCTTTTGGCGCAGTAAAGTGTTTGGAGAATTCAAACGAATATCACGAACTGCAGCATAGAAATATTACTGCGCGGTGGCAAGTGTAAGTAATTCGGAATATTACCGCAATAATCCATTAATGCGAAGAAACTGCACGATTCCACGTGAATGCACCTAGGGGGAGGATCTCTGTCGCGTGCATACATAGGTACACACATTATGCCACTTGCGAATCTTGAATTGCTTTGAGAAAATTTTTGCGAATTAATTATCCGATGCAGAGGTATGAAAATTTTTTGATGTCTACACACCGAAATCAATGGGCTTAGCGCTAGTATTACTTAAGTACTAGTAAACAACTGAAATGAATAGAAATGTTACTGAACAATATCGGTAGTTTTCTTTCCGTAAGATTCTGTCCTTACCCATACAAGTCACCGTGTAATCGCAATCAATTCGCGATCATAGCAAAGGTGAACAAGCCGCGATAACGATCCCGTCAAAATGTTTTTATTTGAAATTAAATCCCCTACTTTAAATCCAGTTAAGCGAAAATGTATTGGCAATAAGCGTAACATCGTTGACAGTGTAGTACAGTCTTCATACCGCATACGCAAATCTCATGCAAGTGCAAATTCTAAATATTTTTCTACCACGAAAGCGTTATACATGTACGAGTAGTTAATCGGCCATTCAAAAGCATCTCCTTGTTAGCACCTGTCCTGTCTTGCATGCAACAATGAAACCACCAATCGTTATCCGATATGCAATTAGACGCAAACTAAAAAACAATACAGTGATACATAATCAACACCGCGATAATGCCCGCAAAAGTGAAACACGAATAAACCAGCAGCGCCGAAGGAATAATCATTTTTTGCACGCACAGAACACGAATAATATACACCGGCAATTATTTCCTCGCATTTTGCAGCACAGGTAACGTCATTGATTACACGGATGTTAATTAATACGAGGTGCGAGCAACAGAACCGTATCACGTCAGTCACGTTCAATGTGAATCTCATTATGTTGATTCGTTGATATTTCACACAATTTTATCAAGTAAACGAGCTGCTGTATTTCTTCGCATATGTAGTACTGTTTGGGCGGCTTTGTTATACATGAATAAACAAAGAGATTGGTTAATCTGCATGTTCTTTTATTGTTTGCGACAGCATGCAAAAATGCATCGAATCTATCCAAATGAAAAATTCAAATCTTTGCGATTTGCTACAAAATTTCGTATAAAGATGATTAATTAACAGATAGCTTATTCGCACAGTAAAAATGTAAAAAGTATTTATACATCACGTAATTACAGATGAGCTACGTAACTCATATCGGGTTATGATTAATGTCGAGAGCACGTAATTATTAAGGCAAGATTCTCAAAGGGCAATCGATTTCTAATATTAAAATAATATTAGAATAATCATTATAATATTCTCAGAACACAGCCGGTTTCGGAAAATTCGATGTTCTACAAGTTTGCTACATAAAATCACGGAACATTCGCCAAATTTTCCACAAACTGTATTAAAGTTGAAGCTGCAAGAGAGAGACGTAAGCTCTGTGCACGTTGAAATTTAATTGCAAAGCAAGAAGGTAACAAAGGGATCTGTACCAACCCCGTATGCAAGTCGTGTTCCAGGCGTATAACACTGCGCTATTCATATTGTACGCACATGTGCACTGTATTATCGGAACAAGCATAATAGGACTTTCATTCACGCTGTGTCGAGGACCTTTTAAATAATATTCTTGTTATTGATAGGCGAACGTAAAGTTAATTAATAATTAATACTCGAAACGTAGACTTTGTCCGCATTATAACAAAGAACAGAGTATAATTTATGAGTCGAATTATTCTGCACTACCATTGCACGTTTACCTACAAAAAAGACACTACTTTATTTCGGCTAAAACGTCCTGTATCTCCACAAAAGTCTTGCCGCTCGTTTCGGGCAGGAAACGCAAGCTGAGGAAAATAGTGATAATAACGAACACAATAAATATGCCGAACGTCAGATACATCGCGAACCTTTCTATGAGTACGCCGAACATTTTAAGAGCTAGAAAAATGCAGATAGTGCTGAGGCACGTTTGGTATGCAACGCCGAGTGTTCTCACGTTCGTTGCGAAAAGTTCAGCCGTGATAACGCTTAGGATGCTCGAATTTCCCAAGTTAAACATAAAATGGAAAATCATAATACCCGCTATACCAATGTTACTCACAACAGCCGCCTCATAGCCGTTCTTCCTGAGGAAACTACAGATTGCTATTATCAAACAGCCAATTCCACCGCCAATCATCGATAACAAGAAGGTAGTTTTCCGGCCCAACCGATCCACCAGCAGCATGCTGCCCAAACTTGCGAAACACACGATTCCGCTTGTGACGATGACCACATGCCTGTGCGAGAAATACAAAGCGTAAGCGATCAATTGCACGATTTAATTGGCATTCTCTGTGCAATTCGTATATTCTTACTACGTGACTATACGGGTACACGAAACTTTTGCACATCTTGTATCATTTTGCGGTATGGTTGAATTTAACAGAGAACGTGTTACATTGTTGGACAAGGAGAATATACGTACGCCATAATCAGATTTTTCCCCAAGTCAACTAAAATATCATTCATGTGGCACGCGATCACGTTGCTGCCAGAAAATTGTGACGTTATGACAATCAACGTGACGACGAGAATCATTTTTCGATTCTGCGGTACCAAGAATAAGTCCTTCCAATTGTCGCGCAGGTTATGGTTGTGATTCTCCACGTGTTGCACGATAATTTCCATCTCTTTCGCCTCGAACACACCACGAAGTTGTTCCAAAGCGTTCGTCGCTTTGTCGTAATCCTTTCGGAGCAACAAATAATGCGGTGTTTCTGGCACAGTCCAGAGAAGCACCCCGCAAATAACAGTCAAAACGATCGGTAGGGCAGATATATTGTTCGATGGGATAAAAGTACAATACACGTTCATCAATAAAATTCCGAACTGCATTGAGAACGACTGACTGGACGTAATCAGGCCACGATGACTTACTAATGCTATTTCCGAAAAATACGTCGGGATTAGTGTGTAAGTTATTCCAGCACTGATGCCCATAATTATGCGCGCCAAACAAATCACCTGAAACGAAAATGTACCAAGCCGTTGAATTATTTTTCATTAACGTTCGAAGGTCTACAATCGAGACAGGTACGAAAGTTGTGAGCAAATTGTCCATTCGTCATAAATAAAGGAGAAGGGAAGAAGTTTAAATGTGATTTTGGAATTAATTGGACTTAATTAGACAAGTTTTCTTTAGCGAGTATACCAAGAGTGTATTAGAGAGGAAAAGCGTCGTCCAACCACATACGAAGGGGAATGTCGCGCAGATTAACATAGTTTTCCTGCCTATATGGTTTCCCACGAGTAGCGTTACAATTCCACATAATAGAACTCCCAATTGAGGCAAAGAAACGTTCCAAGTTAATTCGTCCACGGTTAGATTCATAGTTGAGCTTGATCGCTTCAAACTGTGCACCAACCAAGGTGTCCAGCCCAGATAAATGCCGACATTAAGCGCAAACATATTTACTGAAAGAAGATATCGCGTATGGAATACCATACACGGTGGGATCGTATATAAAACATATAAACTACATACCTATTACTATCGATCGGATATACGTTATATTGCCCATGTTACCTAAAATAATACCGAAGACTTTCTAACGTTAACAGCTGAACGCATATCTATACCATTAGGCCACGAAAACCAGTTAAACGTGGCATAGTCAATCATTCATAGTATTAGCATTTTTTAAATACTCTAATTATGCTATTATCTACCACGAACTAAATTGTTCCACTATTTCGAGCGAAACACTATGTCAATTTTATTTCCGTGAACGCATACAATCGGTTCCCGTGCAATTCTTTTTGAATCTCTTGCAACGATTTCCCCTTGGTTTCGGGTACATGATATTGCACAAGAATGAAGCCAAAAAAGGGTAAATATAGAGAACAGGCAGAGCTCAATGTGTATGACGAATTGTGCTGCGATACTTTGATAAGATATAGTTCGGCAAGGTCACAAACATTACAGCACAGCATTTCAATTGTGCTATCAAACGCTTTAACGTTCGTAAAGGAAATGACGCTCATCGTGGTGAACGGAAGTGCGGCCAAATCAAACCCATATCGGGCAATCTGGCTGACGTACATTTCGATCTTTCGATGAAGGAAAGGTAAACCAACGAAGCAGGTCGAAATGGATCTACAGAATGAGGAACTCATGACTCATGGGCAACCATCTTCTGTTGTAACGATATACCACCAAGGATAAGAAGTTGCGGATCGCAAAACAGAACGATCATATACTATCATTTTGATATTCTGAATCATTTTTTTTAATAAATCATTCTTACTTAATTCACATTACTATTAAATTAATAACGAAAAACAACTGCGCCACAGACAATCTTGTTAATTATGACAATGTACATGTGTGATAAAAAATGTTAGTTGAATATTTATTCTGTAAATAAGCGTTACATTTATCTATAGTCTTTCTACTGTATTATAAACGAATAAATATTAAATGAGCGTCAAATACAATGCATTAGGTTTATTAAAAATGAATTGCTTAGCGTAATTTATACACCGGATTTACAAATAAAATACCTAATAAATATTTACTACAATGTTTCGATTATAAATTAAAACAGAGAATATATATTTTTTACCCACTGAATGGCTGAACTATGAAATTAATATTATGAAATTCGACAGTATAAATTTATCACAGATTCATAATGCTTGGAGTTTGTATTACGATAAATATAACTAAGTACATCTATTTACAATAATAGCGGCCATCGTTCTTACAGTTTCCGTTCCACTTTAGAATACTTGTGAAGACTAACAAGTTATGTATATATGTAAATAGAAATACCGTTTGTCACGGACGTTATAAATTTATGTACATTATATTTATTAAGTTGCAAATACGATTTAATGGTACTGAATACTAAAAATCAAAATAATTACTACTGCGATATTTGCGAAAACATGACAAATTATACTTATAGAATTGACGGTATATCGAATATTGCATAAATACTGTTTAACGCATTCATGAAACTATGCAAAAACACAGCCAATTAAATTAAATTTCTGGCGAAATACTGCATTTGTATTTACTTTCCGGTAAAATATTATAATACACTTTCCAATAACGACAGTTTCACTACTTTTTCTTTAATTTTCCGAGTAATATATCGAGAAATTTCAATAGAAACGGTATGATATTTATAAGAAACAAATTTTAAGTATGACTTATGGATATGATGCTACTATCCTTTACGATATATTAATATTCATCAATTAAGCTGAACAATTTTTTTCGATGTCACTCAAAGATTAAGAATACTGGTGAAATGTATTGGCATGTACAAATTTGTTCTAATCATATAGAACCATACAATAACAATATACGTCAAAATGTGGTTGAAATTACTGCAAAGATACATACGTAAAATATTTTTCATACAATACTGTTTTTTAATCTGTTTACACCAAATGAGATAATAGCACTATACTTACAACGGACCCTTGTCTTCCTTAATAACGTAAGGAAAATGTATTACAAATTTATCTGGAACATTCAATAAATTTTATAAAACAATATAATATCAAAATATTACTGTGACTTAAAACGACTGGTGGGCACATTAATTTCTCCCCGGCAACTACTAGGCGGGGGATTTTCGTCATCGGAATTCTCATTCTTTCGTAATAATATCGAATTATGTCGTCCATGTTGAGATTTTTGAGCTTGATGCCTCAATTCCTCAGTATAAGCTGTAGTATCGTTTGCAACCAGTTCCTGCAAATACTGATTTAATGTTGATAATTCGGGTTTGTCTTCTTCGCAAAGTCCTTCAAACCCTACAGTTTTTTCATAAAACAATATGTAAGGTGTATTCGGTGGCTTTAGGTCTTTAAAATCATTGATTGTTGTACGCGAAACATAACTATCATTGAACTTATACCAATTTTGTTTCGCATCGCGTGCATAAGTGAAATAATGACCATAATCCACACTATAACCGGAATGAACAACCGCAGCATACAACTGGTAATTTTCTGTAGTTGTGCAGGTTTGCGTCGATACTGATAACTGTATAGTTTCGTTATACATCACTTTATGTCGTAACTTCGTTCTTAACCGGGTATCAAAATCATAACGAAAATGTTTCAATATTAAAATTAAATACGTTGGCGCATGCAAAATTTTTATAATTCTTAGTGCATCACATAGCTTCATACACTTATCGCAACGATACTTATTTTCGCCGGTTAGTTTTTCTGGCGACAGGTAATAATTTATGAGACCTTGTACAGAAACTTCTTGATTCTCTTGTATCTCTTCTGGGAAGCACAATTGTAAGTCTCGAAATTTATCTGTATTATGGGAACTAGTATCACACTGTCCACACTGATGAGTTATTTTACATTTTCCTCCTAGTACTTTATGTACAAGAGGAACTGGTGTATTTGTATCTTCTCCGCCTACAGACTGTATTCCACTATCTGCAGAATCTGAATGTGAATCACTGAGTTGCTGTACTTGCGCCAAGTCTTCTCCTACAAAAATAAGATCGATATAAACTATACAAAATCTATTTATACTTATAACTACCATAGTACAGTGGGGTATCCTATAATGAACTAATTTGTTTTAGAATTTTGTTTGTTATAGCATTCGTCCGTTATAAGGTTGATTGTTATAGGATATCCAACTGCATAGTATTTCAAATTATAAGATTACCTTGAGTAAAGTCTGCTAATGATTGTGTTTTTCTTTCCAGCACAATAGTTCGACTTAAATTTTCTTCAGTTGTCCAACGTTTAATACTAGCTCCCTCTTCACTTGACGAAATATTGTTCATTTCACTATCGTCTTTGTACTTGATATTAGAATTATTAGCCTCACTATTTACAGTGGCAGATTTTTCTTGCTCGTGCAGAAGGTCCAAAAGATGACTGTCAAAAGAAATAACCACTTTAATATATACAATCAGATATACAAATAAGATGTTTTTTTTAACATAATATACCACAAAATAATTTGTAGGAAAATACCAAGGTATGTTTTGCAAACAGAATGGTAGAAAAGAATATTATTTTAGAACATAAATAAATAATAAAATATTGGCAACATATTCACCACAGAAATTCTGAGCTATCTTGTTGTTGACCAGGTAGAAAATAAGCTGGACGTGAAGTTAATAAAATTTCAGTTGGTTCAAGGGAAATCCTCTTCGAATATAATAATAAAGTAAAGAGATTTTGTAATTTTTTAAGTACAACTTGTTCATCAACGTTGCCTGATGCTTTGTACATTAATACTTCATAACAAAACTGCTTAGTCATTAGTAATGCTTGTAACACGCTGTTCATATAACAAGTATTTCCAAGATTAGAAAGTCCAACTTTTCCCAGATGTGTTTTTGGGGTTTCAATTACAGACTCAACCTCTTCTATTTTGTCCATCCAAACTTGTTCATTCCATATATGTTTAATAATATGTATCCTTGGTTGCACTGGAAAACTATTTTCCAAATTGTTACATACAGGATGCTTTGGAAATCTTAATATAAGTACATGCATGATATCAACCAAAATTTGTATACATTCTTTGCTCGATTCAGAATCTTCGTTTGCTAAATAATTTAATACGAATTTAATATTTCTTGCTATTTCTGGAAGCAAGGATGGAAACCCTTGCCTCCTCAGAATGTAATATATAATATCAGAGGTATTCTGACGAGTGACAGGTACTACGAACAACCAGCGCATTAAGTTGAGCATTATTCTTGTGACCTCAAATAATATCGAGTACTTATGACAATTTTCCAAGCCACATATAAATTTCATGATCCAAATGCTAAGGTGATCGCCTTTCCATTTTATAAGCCATCTGCAAAGAACTTTCATAGTTTGTGTCAACTGGGTGTCTGAATATTGTTGAGATAGAATCCAACGAACAGCTTGGGGTATAAAAGATGGCTCTACCACTTGCAATACAGCAACCAAACCTGGTCCAGGATCTACGACCCTTTTAGTATCGGATACTATTTTATATAGTGTTTTAAGGCATACAAAAATTATATCACCATTCTCATTATTCTTTGACTTTGATTGCACTACTTTCAAAAAGTTTTCAATTTTCGTAGCATTTTCGTAGAACTCAGAAATCTTCTTTGGATCGCAACCCATTACAAAAGTGGATAACTTAATGACAACCGCTTCGCAAAGTATCGAATGATTCATAGACTCCAGCAAATATATATTGTACTCCATCAATACTTCAAGTATCACTGTCAATTGAGACATATCATTGATATCTGTATTTCTTAACATTGTTGCTATATCATTTGAAATTGGGTTTACAGTAAATGGTTCTTCTATCAAGTATTTTGCAAACCAAACCAGCATCTTTGGTACTTCTTGGATATTTCTTATCTCATCGTTGAGTATTTCGCGTAAAATTGTTTCATAACTATTTAACTGCTCGTATACGAGCTCACTTTCTAATTTTTCTAATCTGGACCATCCCTCGAGAACCTCCCCACTTCTACCAAACACTATTAATTTTAAACATTGTTTGATGTCGTATTTGAGAATCTGTTCAATAGTCATTGTTCACGAATTACAACTCCGATATCACCTTATAATTCTCTTCTAATTTTTAAGAACTACAATTAACCTCAACCGAGAATGACTTTCACGAAACTAAATTTCATAGTCCTAGAAGCATAAGAAAACAAATGACAACCTCGTAATAGAAAAAGTAACTATGTCTCGTTGCAAGTTAAAGTTCGCTTTACATTAACAAATTAACAGCCAAGTTAAATATAACGTTTCCTTTGCTTTCGTTCATTCTTATATGGTAAACTGTTTGTTGCATCGGGAAACATATTGTTGATGAAAAAAGAAAAGATGTTATATACACATAATATTATCTTTTTTTTTTATAAACTTTAAGTAGCACTTAATTTTCCGAGTTTCATTACGTGTAAAAATATACTCCAGAATTGTTACGCTTACTATAAATGTAATATTGATATGGAACAGCATTTGGTATGTAAATAATAAATTACATGCGACACGAGAATTAATATAAGTAGCGTAACACCATTATAGACGCTAGAACTATAAAGTGGCGTAACGTTGGCTACACTACAGGTTGTTTCGTTGGTTTCGACACAGCTCGCACGGGTACGGGACGGCCAAGAATAGCAAAGAGCACGCGAATCTAGCCGTCCTGTAACTGAGACTGGAGGTAGGCGCCTGACCGCTCCCTTCGTGGTCCGTCAGAACGAATTTTACGTATATTTTTTTTCTGGAAAAATACGCGATCCGCGATTAAGTCGTATATGGAGGTAGGAAGTAGAAAACGATTATTTCAGCGTGTCAAATCACGCAAAGTGAACTGAAGTGAAGTGGCCTCGGCGAAGTGGAGATCCAAAAGCGTAGAGAAGAGAGAGAGGGAGAGAGAGAGAAAGAGAGAGAGTGAGAAGAAGAGAAAGAAAGAAAGAAAGAGAAAAAGAGACCCGTGCGAAGTGGTTATAAAGTTCTCGAGTGCAGTCGTGCGTGTTTTCGGGCAATGTCTCTCGAAAGCCGTTCGAGCTCAGCCCTATTTAAAAGGGCTGAACAGCTGAAACGCTGGGAACAATCCGAGACGAATCGTGAACCGGCGCAACCACGTCAGGTCGCACGGAAAATTAAATTCTCTGCCGATTGTGTGTTCCTGGCAGCATGCGCGGCAGGCGACAAGGAGGAGGTCGTTCGTTTACTCCAAAAGGGGGCGGATATCAACACCGGAAATGTTGATGGTCTTACAGCGTTACATCAGGTACAATTCATCTGCTACCCCGCTTTTCTACTATTTGTTTATATAGCACAGTTTCGTTCGATACATTGTATCGATAATAACAAATCCGTTCGAGTTTTTCCAGTCTGTTGGTTTCTCCCTATACTATTTCCTCCCCGTGGTAATAATTCTTATCGCAAGATGGCTACTATATCTCTTCAGCTGTCTAATTTAAGTGCGAACGGTCAAGTTTTCTTTCATGTTTGCTATGTCATATTTAATTATAGGAAAAAATACGGGATATGGTTCCGCAACGGAGCATACGCGTCCGCAACTATGTACTCGTTATTCCACTACTACACAACTACTCCCTCTGATAACACCAAACAAAACTGTTCTTCCCCTCTCCTCCTAGGATTATTGTTTATACGTGCAGGGAATGTAAATCGAAAAAACTAAGAGAACGCACGTGCATCTAATTCTTCCATTGATAAATTAAAGTGTGACTAGCTTGAAGTAACTGATAGTGAGTTTTTGGGGGTGTATTAATGGTAAAAATGGTTTCTCAGTACTATTTCTTAATTTTACATTCACTTCAGTCTGTTTGGTACCAATGAAATCATTTATGTTTATTCTAGGCCATGGACAAATTATTCTATTCGATTATCATATACATCTAAATTAATGGTAATATTGGAAACAGTTTCAAAATATGATTTAATATTCTATAATAAATATCTGTATATAAAAGTGAATCACAACATAAGATGAGACACTGTTTAACAATATATATTTCTGTATCATTATACATAGTGTTTCTCACAACCTTAAAGTTTTGTTAATCAAATAATCTTCTTTAGAATATTTAATTTATCATGTTGCAAACAAAACAAATTTTAAGGTATTACTTGAGCTCTACTGCTAGAATAGATTGAAGTTAGAACAAAAGCTAAAAATAACACTGCAAAACATGTCCATTTTAGTAGCGCTCTCTGCATAAAAATGTTGAGTTTAAACATCAATGAAGGATATTTTTAAATACTAAATTATCAAATTCTTTTATATTTATAACAAATGTGTATGTATTACATGAAAGTTTAATCAAAAAAAGCACCTTAATTACAAAATTATAATAGAAATATGTATAAGCAAAATACATTGTTTGCTTAAATTTAAATTAACAAGTATAATGTATATGTAATGTTGAAAAATATATATGCTATTGCAATAGTTGAAATTCCAAACAAAACTCAGTCTTTACAAATAAATAATTCAGGTGCAAAATGAAGATACCGAAACTTCTAATGAACATTTATAGTAGTAATGAATTAAATTTGATTCATTTATCATTTTCCCAATTAATAGTACCATAGTTATGTAATTGCTGAACTTCAAAGCCAAAATCATTCATAAAGCATTAAGGTGTATACGTTTGACCAGTCTCAGCATGTTTAAAGAAATGCACACGTATTAATTACTTTGAACAAAATGTATCACATTAGTTACTGTTATTTAAGTGTGATAGTAAGAGGAAGTTTAGGCATTTCATGGATTTGCGAAAATAGAATGTGAAAATACATCAGGCATCAAATGCTATTTATAGTTCTCTGTTAGAAGTCAGAGGCTGCAGCATCTGTATTCTATGTCCGCTGTCTTAAAATGTTATTATACATAATGCCCCCTTTAATCTAAATATGACATAATCGTTTAAATATCCTTTGCATCAGTTCATTTTTTTACATGCCCCGAAGAATAATGTAATTAAATAGCCATAATAATTTCTAAATTTATTTTTTGCTAGATATACTAAAACATTTGATTAATATGTACCAGAAAGATATCACCCAATTTGCAAGTACATTAATATTACTTTTTTCAATTTTATTTTATAATACTCATACAAATGCAAAATTTATAAACATTTTTTTGTCAATGTATTATTTAATATTTATGCCAATTCTTATGGATCTTTCATTCAATGTGCATATATTATGTTTCATATTATTTAATTATTTTTATAATTTCTATGATTATATTATATCTAAAAGGTGCGGCAATATTTTAATTGTAGGCATGTATCAATGATGATCTGGATATGGTCGAATTTTTAGTGGAAAAAGGAGCTGATATCAATTGCGGAGATAATGAAGGATGGGCACCTTTGCATGCAACCGCATCCTGCGGATTTATATCGATTGCCAAGTTCGTAATTATTTTAAATTTAATACTGGAAAGTTGGACAATCATTTTTGTACACGTACCATATTTTTAATGTAGTAACAAACTTTTAAAATATTTTTAAATGAATAATTGCATTTCTTATAGATATTTGATAGAAAAGGGATGTAATTTGGCTGCAGTTAACTATGATGGTCAATTGGCTCTTGATATTGCAGAAAGTGTTGAAATGGAAGATATGCTACAACAACATATTAATAAAGCTGGTTTGTATTTATAATGAACTCATGTAAAAAATTAAATTGTAAGCTTTGTGTAACTATTGCACTAAAGAAGATACATACATATTGTAACTAACACATTTTGTTTCACAGGCATAGACTGTGAACAAGCGAGAAGCGAAGAAGAAAGGTCAATGTTAAATGATGCTAGAGCATGGCAATCAGGAGCAACAGGCAAAGATACAACTCATCCAAAATCAGGAGCAACTGCCCTTCATGTTGCTGCTGCTAAAGGCTACGTTGATGTTATGGAGTAAGAACTCTCAAATTTGATTATGATTAATTATAAGGAAGAAAATATTTACACCGGAATATCAAGTAAAATTATTAATTATTCCGAATTATATCTAGACCATATATCTTTCAGGATATTAGTGCAAGCTAGATGCGATGTTAATGCTCAAGATTTCGATGGTTGGACACCTTTGCACGCCGCCGCACACTGGGGACAATTAGAAGCCTGTGAACTCTTAGTGGAAAATTTTTGTAATATGGACATTAAGAATTATGCTGTAAGATTACAATTGTTTTCCATTATAAATAACCGAAATTGTCTCTTTCATAATTTCACATTGATAGGATCAAACTGCATTCGACATTGCTGATACAAATATATTGCCAGCCCTAGAAGAATTGAAAACAAAACAACAACTGTTAATGAAAGATCATCCACAAATCAATAACAAAAAACAGACTGCTATACCAAAGAAACGGTTTGTACAATGAATAGTTAACAATTCTATATAAAGAAAAACATTTGTCACATTAATACTGCATTACAGTGTATCAACGAGTAATGAAAATACTATACCTATGCAAGAGTCCGTCGAAACGTTCGAAGAAGAAACGCCAAATAAAGTTAAAAAGGTCGAACTGGAAATTCAATCTGATAAAGAAGATTCTAGCACTGGAACAAATAGCGATGTTGGTATGTCTTTGCTTTTTTAATACTATTCATCGATGAGTTTGTGAGTTCGCACGTCCACATTCTTCGGCCCATACAATTTTTATGCCAATCGTGATAAATTTTCAAACTTTTGTATCCATAAGTTTCGCTGTCTTGCAAAACACTGTGTTAAAAAGTCATTGCAACGCAGTAATTCGTGATTAATAATTTTATTCATAAATATGTAACAGAGTTAGATCACTCTGTAAATAGAAAAAATACCAACGTGATATTCGCCACTCGTTTCTTTTCCCTGTTTATCACGCGAAATGAAAAACTTTAATTCACATCTTTTTACAAAGATCGAGAAATAGTGATTATAGGCAAAAATATTTTCTTCGAAAAATATATATTACTTTATCTTCGTTTCTGCGAGTCTGTGTTACTTACCCTAACGGCAGTTTGTGTTTCTTGTAACAATGCTGCATGGACAGAAGCGACACGTGAAACAGATATGGAAGAGAGTGATGGTGAAGGTGAATCTGAGACTAGCTCAGACTCACATTCTTCCACTTACTCCAATCAATCTGATAAGTCTAATGAATCGAACCACTCTCCATGTCTTACAGATGATGGTGAGTTTTGTCTGTAAGACTGTTTCTTATACATTCAAATTTCGTTTCGTTGCATGTATTATAGAACAGTCATTTTTATTATTCCATTTGATAATCAGTATACTAATTTGATAATCTAGTTACAAAGAAATATTCTTTCATTGAAACAAATGAAGCCTCATTCCATTGGTTTCCTTAGACTTTAAAAGAAAAAAAGATGCATTGTCTTTGTAATGTACGTTACTTTTTAATTGAACTTTACAGAAAAGAAAAATAGAGCAAATAGAGAGGAAGCAACCACGCGTAATACTTCGTCTACTATCGATGCTAACAAAGTTCCTAATCAGGTATTACCTGTATTAATATTTTACAGTAAAATCTCATAAAATCTCGTAAATTTTGGCAAATTGATTGATTTCTTTAGGCTCCAATAATGCCTCCAAAACAACAGACTGATAATAACGAAGAAGGAGTTATACCATCTTGGCGGCGTTCAGGCTCCTTCAGGAATAGGATACAAAATACAGATGCAACGCATACTTTGTCCACAAGTAAGTTCATCGTGAAGTTATGAAAACTCTACACGATCTTAATCTATTATTCAAAATTATTGTCCTCTTATTTATATTTAGGGCTAGAAGAAAAGGACAAAAATATTAAATCGCCAACCATGTCCAACAAACTTAACACAGAGCCGGACGTAGTATTAACCAGGACGCATAGCTTTGAAACAGATGAAAAGTGAGTGAAAAAATTGAACACAGATTTTTTTTTCTACAGTGATGTCTCTCGTACAATGACAGTTTAACAGTTTCTTTTGAGTCGCATACAATTTTTGTTAAGATGTTCACGTTCCATACATGGCGATTGTTCATAATTCTACATACTTATACTTATGTTTATGGTTTTCTATAGAAAAGTATGCGAGCATTTAACAAGTTACTTGTTTATGTCAAATATCAATGCAGCAGCTTCTGAGCTTTATGCATATAGAAAATTAGCGTAGTTGTATGCATGGCACGGTGCATGTTATGCAGGTTCTATGAGCAGTACTTGGCATTACGAGCTCGCATCAAGGCGTTTTCCTGCCCTACTCTCCATTGCTGCAACGCAGCTACTCCTACTCACACCAATACTACGACCCGCTCTGCATCTCTACGCGAAACCCACAGGTGCGCATGTTTCGTACACGATATGTATATTAAAGCTATCAGTATAAAATTTCAGTATACGTATACATGTGTAGTTTCTCCTATTATTGCATCAAAGCTTTTGTGTATTTTTATTACAATATAATTTAGTTATTTTACATTGTGATTATTAATGTACGAGGAAGACTTTCTTCGTTCTTTGCTTTTGCTTGGCTTCAATGTTAATTAACAATCTTTGTTTAATTCCAAATATTACGTGTCTCGCACAATTTATTCGAAAACTGTATAACATTAGAGTTAATTCTGATATCGTGAGATTTTGTTATCTAAAATAAAGTCTTTACTTTATTTACTCCTATAATTGCCAATTACAATAACACCTATACTTACTGTTCTGACTTTAGAAGAAAAGAAGCAAAATTAAACTTGGAACTATCAAGACTGCCACAGGGAAGCAATACACTTTCACCAACATCTACATCTAAAACAATAGTGTCAAGTACACTGCCAACTACTACAGCTACAGCTACAACAACAACTGCCACAACAACAACAACTACAACAACAAGTCCCATTCCAACAAATCAGATACGCAGGTAAATATTAAGAAAGGGGAACAAAATTATTTTTAACATTTTTGATACAGGAAAAGTTGTTAGGAATTTTTTCGTAACTAAATAATTATTGGATTCAGTCTATATATATATATATATATGTGTGTGTGTGTGTATCGATAAAAGTTTAAAACATGGGCCTCCGAGGTAGAAGAGAGATTTTTATATCTACAAGTATAATTTAGTTTACACACAAAAGAAGTGTTCTATTAAGTAAGATCAAAGTAAAAGTATATATATATTCATTCTTGCATCGTGCAATGTTGTTAATATGGCTGAATAGTGTTCAACCAGTGGAAGCTGCACCTACAAACAATTCAGTAGCAGTTCCTGGAACTCCCACTACACCAGGCGGGAGCAAGCTAAGTCCAGGAAATATCTTCAAGAATCTCTTCAAGTGGGTACTTAATGCTTGACCTGAGAAGATTCTCTTGATATGTGTGATTTTGAATATTCTATTAAAGCCACACACGACATTAAGTTATTCACAGTGGCATGAAAATATGCTTTTGCGGTGTGATTATTTATTTCAGTTGCATACGTTTATCCTAAAACTACGACTCATCCCAATAACCACTGTCTTGTCTTCGGTAGTAAAATTAATATGTCTAGGTCGAAGACACTGCCACTGAAATATACAAATATAATTTTCTCAGCCACTTAACATTTTTTTGTTCAACATCTCCTATGGCAGATTTCACGGCGTTACCACAAGAATGTTTTGGATCCCAATACACATGCAAATATTAAAAATTACTTTTTTTAAAAAGAGGAATATTTATACCTTTGACAAACTACTCTTTGTTCTACTAATTTTCCAGAAACATGAAGGTTTAGCATGTTTTCGGTGTCCAAAGTACACCTTGTCTGTTCAGTACAATATGCTTCTGTTACAGAACAAAGTACTTTAATTTTCTAAATATTGCATTTAATCTTGTAATATCTATCGTCCCATACACAGATAGATGTGATACCAAACAAGAACAACAATTGTTTTATGTGATATTTTTAAATGCTGCTTGTTATTATAATTTATAATCATGTTTAATGCTTTTTTCAAATTTATCCACGTTTTATAAAAAATTTTGGAAGTCATTTCATCAAATTCACTCTTCATACCGCTAACATAATATGTACTGCTTTAATTTAGATCGTTTGTTCCTCCTGTTCGTGATGAGGAAAGTGAAACCCAGAGGAAGGCCCACGCGAAGCGAGTAAGGGAAACTCGACGTTCAACGCAAGGAGTGACATTAGATGAAATCAAAAGTGCAGAACAATTAGTGAAGAAGAAGCAACAGAATAATGATATTCCTACTACAATGTCCTCCACGCAGGTAATTGTGTATCTTGAAATAATATTATACACATATCGTTTCTTATGTTTCGAAACATGTTTGAATAATGCTATTAACAAAATATACATACACAAAGCTAAAATCAATGATAACTGTACGTGCTGTAATCTGCATACCTTTGATACTAAAAAAAATTACTAAATTCCTCGGTGATAATCAGAGCTTCATAATTATTTATTCATATTTTTTTTTTTAATAACTCAGCCTGCAACTACTACAAGCAGTGCAACATCGATCACAGCTACAATAACAACAGCAACTCCTACTACTGTGACTGCAAGTAAACCTTCCGAAGAACTTAATTTACCCGAAAGACGGCCTTCATGGCGGTTGAAAGTAGATAATGGAAGCAAGGTTTGTGATATTTTTTGCTGTTGCCCAATTTGACAATAAGCTTCAGCATATATTAACGTTCATTTATTTTTCCTACAAGGAGATGCATAGTATCTCATACGAGAGTATTAATTTATTCGATGTACGACTGTAAACTGCAAAGGATTATTTTTTTAATAACAAAAAGATTTTATTATACAGTTCCAGTTAGAAGATGCTAACAACAGAGCTCTACCTAATCCAGATACTACAGCATATATGAGAAGGCCTTCTACAGGCACTAGTGTGCCGAGACCATCTTCAGCTCCAGTCGAAACTATTGCAACAAGTAGTGCAGAAACAACGGTAACATTACCACTCAGGCGATCATTGAAACAACCTGAAGATAAAGGTACAAGTGATGCACATGAAACATAACGTATAAACGCATTACTCTAAGCATTTTTACACTACATCTCCTGATATGTTTCAGAACAAGATAAGGAAAATGATAGCAGGAATGCACAAGCAACGCAAGCTGTTATACAAAGGAGGCGAAGGCCTAAGAGGCGATCTACTGGCGTTGTTCACGTTGATATGGACGTCAGTAATAATCAATTTTGAAATTGAATTATACACATTTATTGCCCCAATTTCTAGTATTCGATTGTATCATGTGCAAGGTTTTTTATGTGCCTGTTTATATTTTTATTTTTATTTTCGGATAATTTACATATTAACCCTTTTTTCTTTGTTTTTTAATATTTTACAGGAAATCGATCCCGAGAAGCAAGATTTAACAGCCGGTGGCGATTGTGACGAATCCAAAATTAATCACAGTGAAGTAAGTCATTCAGTTTTATTTTATTATCTTTCTGAAAGCATGATAATATCTTCCTTCTCTTTTATACAATCTTTTTAAATATAGAAATTTCGTGAGATAAAATAATCTTGGTATATAATGCACCGTATCCATTACAATTTTTTAGTGGATATTTTTATAACAAAATGGGCATTTAAATTATTATTTATATATATATTTGCATTATTAATTTATATACGTCCAATGATACGCACGAAATAAAGTTATTTTTATGTTGCGTTTCTATTAAATTTAGTAAGCACTATATATGACTATTATAATATGAACGCAATTTCACGAAGCATAGAAGCTTTGTGTTATTTTTGGGATAGCCTCTGAGAAGATTAACCTCTATTCGAGCATGCTTCGTTAAAAATAGTTTTCCATTTCTTATCCACCTATATCACATTGGGCCACGAATCGAAATCCAATGCACAAATAATATAATATATGATATTGCAATATAATTATAATGCATAAGTCTATCATTGCTGTTTGATTACCTATCTCATATATAATGGGCTGAAAAATGCATAATAAGGGTGCACCAAAATTTTCACGGCAATGTAGTTTGCCGTTAATTTGCGTTGGGGGGGGGGGGGTGAACGTACATAAAATGACCCATTCACATTTAAAGCACGATATCTACTAACAAAACAAAAGAGAAAAGTAAAAAAAGTTGGTCATGAACGTGGCCTGACACTACCTAAAAATATTCTATTGACATTTGAAACGATGTGACTCTTTGACATTTAGAGTAGTTAAAAGGAAATTCACTTATGGTTTGCATGCCATTGAAAACATGTAAATATATATAAAAAAGGGGGGGAAATTTTGAAAAATGGAGTTAAACGGAGTATATTATAATATTGTTATAATAAAGTACATTATAGAATATAAAATTTAAAAAAAACATGTAAATATTAAAATTAATGATTTTAGTTACTTCTATGAACAGTTGTGTATATATTTTATAATAGCCTCGACGTATATAGAAGTATACATAGGACAAAAAATCCACATGTGGTGAAACAATTGTTGTTTCATTATTACAATATTTATTTGAACTATAAATTACAATTATAGAAGTTATAAAATATATTTATACAGATTTCACATTTTGCGATAAATATATGTAAACGCTTTAAAAATAAAACGTCGAATTATATTAATTCTAAAACATACAACCTTGATATTAGTGTAGGTTTATGTGGCCTATAAATAGTACACCAAACTGGCGCTTTAGAGTAAACTGGCTGATGTCTTAAGTTCCTCCACCCAGTCTACGTCAGTCAAATCTCTGCTGTCATTAGAACTAGATCGTTTATATTTGTGCGCATTGTTTGTAAAGTGATCTAATATTTAATTTTAACACGTTACAAAATTTGCTCTATTCCTTTATAAAACAATATGTAATACATTGCAGTTAATTTGAGAGAAAATAAGCTCGGTACAATACAGTTTTCAGAGTAATATTTTGTCAGTCTTTGTAAACAATGTCATCCTACAGAAAAAGAACCCAAGGGAAACCGACAACTGCTGCTGGACTAAGAGCTCAGGCATCGGCAAATGGAAGTTCAATTTTTGGAAACAGATCGCGAAGTATTAGCGGATTGTTTCCCTTGAATCATAATAACTATTCAGGGTTGTTAGGAATTAATGGAAGTTCCGTTGGATTACCAAAGTTTCTAAGTAAAACTACAAAAAATCATGAATCGTTTAGAAAGAATCCTTATTCGAATTCCACGAGTAGTTTAAATTATCAAAATCCGTATACTACATACGGCGGTACTGCATCTGGTTACGGGAGTATAACACTGCCAATAAATGTGAATTCTTTGCGTTTACCATCTTCTATGAGTTATAATTATTTGAATCTCAATGCAAACAATCACCCTCAAGTTCAAAGAGCTGAAAGCCTTAGTAAAACAAAGTCAAAATCGGATCTTCCAATTGGATCAAGAAGTTCTAGTATGCAAAGTTTGGCGAGTTCTGAAGGATACATTGTAAGAACACGTATTTAAGTGTTATGTGGAAAGTTCCGAATATTTTATACAATTTCGCGTGTTCTATACAAATAAATCTCATGAATTAATTGTAATCACATTGTATATATTTTATTTTCTAGAGCGGAAATGATCGGTCAGGAAGATCTAACAGGCTCGGATCTATATCGTCGTTCTCATCAGAAGCACCTTCTATGTCGGTTAGAATAAAGTCAACAACTTCGGAAAATGGTGAACTAGATTATAAAAAATTGTATGAAGAATCTCAAGCAGAAAATGAAAGACTTAAAGAAAAGCTGAGGCGATCGGACGACCAATTAAAGGAAGCCAGGAATTCATTGGACAAAGCACAAAGTGCTCAAAATAAAACGGTCCTATCCGAAGCCGAAAAGAGGGAAAGGAGAGCAATGGAAAGGAAACTCTCAGAAATGGAAGAAGAATTGAAGGTAAAGACTTCGAAATATTTCTCAAGTATCCTGCCTATTATTTTATATGTTATTTTTCTTACATATAATTAAATCGATACATGTTGTAAGGTAAACAGAGGAATCATATTTCATTTAGCAATTATTTCAATCATATTGATTTTAATTATTGTCCAGTTATATTCCTCCAAAATAATTTATTACACATTTCTTAGTTAGATTGCACGTTACAATTTTATTTTTTAATTACGTTTTGTGATTGTTATGACTAAATAGACAGAGGAAGGTGCCAGCATTTCTGGAGTTGTTAATTTAGGAAAGATTAAGAAAGAAAGTATAAACAGCTTTTAATGCATTGCTTCTTACTTGCCATTTCTTGGTGCTTTTATTTCTAGTATTTATTTTTGTTATTATTATTACTGAATAATCACGCTTATTATTTATGCAGTTAAATGGTTTTATTTGCCACTTTGGACTATTTTTCCTTTTTATTTATTGTTTTCTATACTCTGTGTGGTTACCTGTTCTTCTGATTAGTATTTGAAAATTGTATTGTTAATATAATAAATGATGTTAGGGTAAAATAGCATTGTCTGGGAGGGCTTTTACGAGACAAAGGAACTTTGGGGCTAATCGTTTCACTGTTTACAGCAATTACAAAAGCTCAAAGCAGAAAATGAGAGATTGAAAGCCGAAAATCGGGCACTTACCCGCGTCGTATCCAAACTCACCAATACTACTAAATAGGTAAAGGATATAATGACAGCATCTGCGTTAACAGTGTACATCGTACCTCTACGTACAACATTAATTAATTGATTGAATACTTACGATTTTTACGTTCTGGTCGCAATATTAAAACTTTGAAACGATGTCGCTCACTGACTTATCTTACATTACTGCTTCGCAAAATGTACCACTTGTAATTGTAATCATTACAATAATTTTGTCTCTTTTAAAAATCCATAGCGGCTTTTGGTACAAAAATTGCAGGCTTATATACAGGGCGGGGCGTAAATAGTATAGGCGGACAGGGGATGATTCTGCGTGAAAAAATAAGATGGGAATTTTAAATAACATTTTTGATTTTCATTTTTTCGAGGCTTCGTTTCGATAAAATCGGTGTTGAAGTTTGATCAACTAACGCGGGAATCCTGGTGACTGATGTACGCCGATTTTGATGAAACTTTACAGAAGTGTTCACTTTACCTACCTAAGAATTTGGCTGTAATTCGTTCGTGCCCGTTTTTTACTTTATGAAAGAAATCAACCTTCTATGTAAGTATTTATAAATCGTAAAGGACAAAGCATATGAAAAAGTGGACGAAATAAAAGTTATTTCGTTTCTTGAAACCTATGAATCGGCGTGAACATTTTTTTGTTAAAAGTATTTTTGTTTCAAAATTAGAATTAAAATAATCAAACTTCAACATCGATTTCCTCAAAAACGAAGCCTCCGATGAAAAAGTGTTACCTCAAATTTTGTTCTTTTTTTCACGTAGAATCATCCACTACCCGGTTGTACTACGATTTATGTTCCGCCCTGTATATATTAATGTTCTTTAATGGAAATCTACTAATGACTCTTACAAATTTATAACGTGTATTTCTATCAGTTTCTATACGTATCTTGCATTTGATTTTATACCTAGAAAATATTGCTTAATAAATGTCTCGAATTTTTTTACTCATTTTTTGCTCATTGTCAGTAATTTTTACGAATATAAATATTACTCTACTAGAGATCGGGGTATTAAATACTTATTTATAGTGTCAAAAATGGAAAACGCAGTCTGTCTTCTGTTTCTTTTGTAACAGTTGTTTTCATCGATAAAATTAATCATTGTAAGAGGTGGTTCTTAAACGGATCTCTTACGTTGTATGTAACAATGCTTCATAATGTATGAAATTATGAAATACTAATATTAATGTCATATACATATGTTACAATGTATAGTTACTCTTACAGAATTCGAATTATTTTACAAGTATCAGTCGAAATTTTAAAGTGCAAATCAATTTTAAATCCAAATATATTCTGCAAACTTTGGAGTACTATTTCCTATTTTTGTAAAGCGGATAGACTGAAAATTATTTTCTATCATTGTATACCTTTTCCTAAGACAGCATGTTTGATATAGAATTACACTTTCGTGCCACCACTCATTTCTTTGATATTCACATTTTAATGCCCGATTTACATCATTCATATCACTCTTCATTTGCTGTATGATAGTAATTTTATATTGTCTGAGTTTGTGAGATGCATGAAAATATCAGATAATTAAAATATAACACTTCGTAAAAAGATAATATGAAAATGAATTTACCCATATAAATCGTAATTTTTTATATAACATTATATAATTACTATATAAGCGTATTTTTATTAACATATTGTTCCAAAATTTTCCCAAATGCTCTCGTAAGAAGACACATATATGCCAGAAATAAAAATATTTAGGTGTACGTTAATTTTTTGTTTTTATCTATTATTTATGCACATAGCATTGGTATAATAGAAAATATGCAAATAACACTCTACTGAGTACGCAAGTGCATAAAGTCCAGAACAGGTGAAAGGAAATTATTGGAGTATATTTTGGTATTTTAATTTCATTATATTTTATATATATGCTCCTTTAGTTTTGATGCACCTAATTGTTACATGACCTTAATTTTAAACATTTTAGTTACAACAACATTTGCTTGTTATCTCCCTTCCATTTTTCTTTACATTATTCTTCGTCTTTTGTAAGCAATTATTTAAATCCGCTCTGTAATGGCAGTGCCTTTGTATTTCGTTCTTTCTTCTTTTTTTTTCTTTTTTTATCCACCCTTTTCACGAAAAATTCACTAAAATAATGTACTTGTACATTCTTCATTTCTAGGTGATGGACCAATTGAAATGTGAAAACCAGAGGCTAAAAGATGAAAACGGTGCCTTGATCAGAGTAATCAGCAAATTATCCAAATAACTTCGATGGTCTTAAAAAAGAAGGCTGTATAGCGTTTCTTATGTTGCATTATAATTGCATTGAATGAATTGTTTTAGCTATAAAGTATCATGATCATTAATTGCTAGTATTCTTACTATGTATATTACATCATCGCATTATTGATGAATTTATTCTTAATGCTAGTAATTTAATTTATTATCAAACAAATTACTCGCGTGGCTGTGCCAAGAGCGAAGGGAGACATTGCTCCTATTCTTAGAATTGTGAATAGTTGACTATGAAAAATCTAGAATTTTTACTTCCTCACATTTAACTCTTCCACACGAAGATAAATTTCATGGTTCATTTTAGAGCCGGCGCTTTATAAAGCAAAGATGTACTTCGTTTAAATTGATGAAAAGAAATGTTCTTTATGACAATTTTTTTTTAGGAACTCACGTTATTAATGTTGACTCTTTATAAGGACATCTTGTAAATATGTAATAGATAAATAATAACGTGGCATTTTAGAGTTAAATAAGAAAAGTTTTTTTACTTTCAAAAAGAAAAGCACATCAGAAAAAGATATATCAAATTTACTGTATAAACTTATATCCATAATTGTAATGCAAGCGAAAACATTCGTAGAGTATTGCAAAATTAAAAGTAGAACAATAAAAAGAAGTGTAACTACGAAGATAATTTTCATGCTATTCAAGTGGCCTTTCCTGGAAGACTGCAATTTACAATCCTTCCATCATTGCCAATTTTTCAGAAAACAAGAAAATTCATGCATTAATTAATGTATGTTTTAACATTATTTTGCAATTCATTGTTAATAAAGTATAATTCGAGCAACTGATATAATATAGTTTCTAATAACTGGTGTCAATGGTGGACACTTAATAACTAATTGAAATGTATTCGGTTGCAAAAAGAATTTCTTACTTTTTAGATAGAAATATTTGTAATGAAATTTTAATTTTGATAAAAATTATAAATTTATAGGTAATGAAGAAAAAAACAAATGACAATGTATGGGTGACATGTTTTTAATAATGTTATTGTAAAGAATTGTACAAAGATAAGTTGAAATAATTATTTCGTAATGATGTTTGTTACAAAATAACGATTCTGCGTAAAACTGTTTAGTATATAGATACCTTCATTGTATTGTATGATAACAATCTGCTTATTGTATTTGAGAAATGTTTTGGTGAAATTAGCATCACGGTATACAATGCTCGTTATTGTGTAAATATAAACAAAGATCCATTTGTACAATTTGTGATGAGCAGTCCAATCTTTATCAAATATTTGTATGCTTTATTAAACAAAAATTTTAATTATGTACTCTTGTTTTATATTAATTTTTATATTAAGTGAAAGTATATTGCTTAGGCAATACTAATCAATCTTTGATTTTCATTACGATTTATATAAACTGTTGCCTATGTTTCCATTACTAATTCTAGATTGATGTACCATCGTAATATTATTTGGTGTTTCGAATGAATTATGTGAAATGAATGAATATTTACAAATTTATGTACATGATAAAGATTGTTTCTGTTATTATATTTTGTGCGATTCTAATGAACGTGTCCCACCCTCAAGTATCACGTAGATGAAAGTCACTGAATGTGGTCCGACGTTTTTGTGAAATATTTTATAACATAATTAACATTGTTAAAAATAAAATTTGTGCTGGTCCAAACTAAATTTTGAAGTTACATAGGAGACTGATAGTCTCCAATTTGTTAAGCGGGAGATATTTATTTGTCATTTGGTTTTATATTTGTGACTGCAATTTATAAAAAAATAAATGCTAGAAAAGTTGCTTATATTTTTTGTATAACGTTTTTCAATGTGGTAACATGTAAATATATTTACAAAATAGGTACACTCAATTATTTATAAAACTATTATTACTTAAAATACTTATACTAAAACAAAAAACCATTAAAATATTTTGAAACTAACTCAGTAATCTTGTCATAATTTTCGAAGCTTGTGACATATCTGCACAACCATTTGTTGCTTTAACTACTTCATGTAGAATTTTCCTAAATATTTTCTTGCGCCCTTCCTTGTACTTTTTTACCAGTTTTGGATTTTTTGTGAGTACTTCCAAACATAGTGTTTCTAATTCCTTTTCGTTGGATATTGCAAACCAATTCTTTTCCTCCACAATCTGCATATCGTAAGGTATGAAACATTAATTAATGTGTCAAAAAATAGTACACTACTTTTACAATAGTACAATACTTTTTGAATCATTATTTTTACCTGTTTTGGCAATTTATTTGGTTCACGGAGTAATTCATTTAATAACATTTTCAGTGCCGCCTGATTTATTACATTACTCTGCAATAAATCTATTAATTCCTCGATGTACTCCCGATTATCGACACTGGAAATTCATTCTCGTGAATATATTTTTATTAACTTGTTAGAAAATAAACTTACCAAAATGACAGTTCTAAATCATTAGTATCTATGAAGGCCAAAACTTCAGAAATAAGAATGTGTGCAACCAATTGTGCGTCACGGTGTTTGCCACTTTTTAATATATCGTAGAATAGTTTAAATAATTCTAAATCACTCTAAAAAAAATAATTAATTAAAATATAATATACATTTTATTAGTTTCAAATGTAAACTTACTGTCATTGACAGATACATATAGGGTGTAAGACCACGGTCCTGTAGCGTTTTACGAATTTGCTCCGGTAATTTCGGTAATTGCTTTCTCAAAGATGGAACGTCAATCAGATTGCATGTATTTTCTATATTTTCATTAACATGTAAATGCAAAGGAGGTAAATTCGTTTCAGGCATAAAACGATAATCCTAAAAAACGAATAACCCCGTTAATTGTAATAAATAGGGAATATATTATATAATAAAAACTATTATAAGAGTTAAATGAATTAATCGATTATCACATTTTGGATTACGTTACATGATTTTCTTCTTTTTCGCGCATAACAACCGTTTTTTTGCACACTGGATTCCATGCACGAGTTTCATTAATAATTTGCCCTCCATCATCCAGAATGGCGATTTGTCTATTTATTTCGTACTGTATAGCATGATTAATAGCACTTATACTGCCAATATTTTTTAATTCTGTACGTGTGCCTAGCTGCTCATCGTGTTTGCTGACAGAAACATTAGCGTCAACTCGCAAGGCCCCCTCTATTAATAAAATTCGTATTCTAATTTATCACTGCTGATTATTTATAACGAAATATGTTAAGAATCAAACCACCTTCCATTTTACATGAACATGTGCCTAGTAATTGCAAAATAAAACATAGTTCCTTTACAAGGGCTGATGCCTCTTCTCCGCTTGATAAATCCGGCTCAAAAACCAATTCTATCAAAGGCAGTCCAGCACGATTAAGATCAATTAAACTTCTGTTATAAATTAAACAAAATTACATTTAACCGATTTATTGTGTGAATTAGGAAAAGAAAATATCAATACCTCCCAAGTTGCTCATTATGGAGACTTCTTCCACTGTCTTGTTCTAGCTGTATCTGTTTAACTTTCGACATCTTTGTATATGGCTGTGCGTGTACACCTGGTTTAAATACAATGAATTTCACTTTTCCGTTAACAGCTAAAGGATTTTTTTGTTGTGTAATTTGATATCCTGCCTGTACAAAACAAACGAATATTAAAATGTATGCTCATACATACATGCTCATACAAAGTCCTCTCGGAATATAATCTTGTATTCCAAAATTGTATTTGTAATAACAGAACGTTACTATAGAGTAGCAAATCTACTTACAGGTAAGTCAGGATAAAAATAATGTTTCCTTTCAAATATTGAGACACTATTCACATGGCAGGATAGAGCCAAAGCTGTTAACACTCCAGCTTCTACGCATTTCTGGTTTAAGACCTGCAAAAATACAGCGATATAAAAATGTATTCAATTATTTCAATCAGTGTGCAAATGATACTTTACCGGCATCGTTCCAGGTATTGCACAATCAAACAGTGAAACGCACGAATTAATTGGACTATTAAAATTTGTAGATGCTGCAGAAAATAATTTTGATTTGGTAGAAATTTGTGCATGTATTTCCAAACCTATTGTAGGCTTCCACGATGTCCTACACACAAATATCTAATTATGCTTTGTATTAACTTTTGATCTAGAGTACATTGTTGATAATATATATACTGATCGATATCAATTTGATTAATATACTTACACGTTTGTACAGGCAAATCTTACACATGTTTCACATATATTTTTACAAAAACCTTTTCTCAAGGTACCGCTTCTTCTAAGTAGAAACATTTTTAGACATTTGCGTGCGTAAATAAAAGAATTATATATCTACAATAAACCAAATAATTATACAAAACGAATTAATGGAATACGAAGTTTCAATAATACGCTACTTTAAAATTTTTTTCATTATATTACTTGTATTTATAAAATTTGTTATACTACATAAATGTTGGTTAAAAATTGATAGAAGATTTAGTTGTAATACGATATTATTACGAAAACAGATTTCAAAGAATAGTTCATAAGTATTAGCTTGTACATTTGAACTGCAATATTTTTGTACGTTTCATTAATTAATTTAATACTACATATGCTATAGTTGCATAAATAAAAAGGCCCATTATTATCTCTCCTGTGTACAAATTGTCATGGTGCTTTAAACCGCGAAAGCACAGATCAAATATACTACGCCCATGTGCACATATCAAAGTTTCTATGTTAATATATTAACTTCTAGATTAAATATTTTACAGAACTTAAAACACAGAAGCCGAGATATAAAATTTATAATTAACATCGCCCTTTATTTTATAATCCGTTGGTAACGTTGTGAGTGACATGGAAATGGTACTGGGGACTAGTGCGACACAGTCACAGACGAGATATAGGAATAGACAAGTCATCTTATGGACTTTTGTGGCCCAACGTAACTGACATACCGGCTCAGAAATCTAAAGCTTTAATTCATGTCCGGTGGTCGTTGGTGTAACTCGTCGGCAAGTCGTTATTTGCAACTTTGTTCCATTTCCTAAGAGATCGATTTGCAACTTTGTTGTGTATTCGCGAGGTGTTGTTTGCCACATTTTTGCGTTTTCTTAGGGCTCCATTTGAAACTTTCATACAGCACTTACATTTCTCAGCTCTATTCCCCTACAATTGCAACAATATGGCATTAGTGGTTTCATAGTTATTAACAATCGAAGAATCGGCAAAAATGCAATGCGGGTGACTGCAGTTATCTCGGCTTCTGGAGCAGCTAGACTGATGATCGAGAGCTTAAAATAAAGGTAAGGGGTGCTGCTACAGCACAATAAACAATTTACAAATGCTCTATTAGCTGTTTATGCGTTATAAACAATTAAATTATTTGTTTGTAAATGACACGATAACTACACCCCGGAGCTATGCTAAATTAGAAGGAGATTATTTCTTGAATCAAGAACTTTAATTTGAGGCATCGTTGACTACAATAGGGAGGGTTAAACCCCCCTGGCGGGAGGGGCCAAACCGCTTGGTTGGAGGGGCTAAATTGAAAGTGGGAGGGGCAAACCGTCCGGCGGGAGGGGCTAATACAATGGCGGGAGGGGCCAAACCGCTCGATGGGAGAAGCTAATCCCCCAGTGGAGGGCCTAATCCCCGGTGGGAGGGGCCAAATTAAAAGAGGAAGGTAGTAAATTAAAAGTGGTAGGGGCTAATCCCCTGGTGGTAGGGTCCAAACCTCTGGCGGGCGGGGCTAACTGAAGAATATGCGGGGCTAAATTAGGAGTGGGCGGGGCTAAATTAAAAGCGGGCGTAGCTAAACTAAAAGTGGGCGGGGCTAACTGAAGAATGGGCGGGGCTAAATTAAAAGTGGGCGGGGCCAAACGCCCCTGCTGGGAGGGGCTAAATAATACACTTTCAAAAATACCGGAAGCTCTAGCTATATACAGTTAGACGTAATAACAATTTTAATTGTTTAATTGTTTATAACAAATTTTTTTGTCATTTGTCAGAAAATAATGTAGAGTATAACTTTAAAAATTTTTCATTTATTGATATAAGACATTTATTGATATTGAAATAAGAAAATTTGTTATCATGTGCTTCTTTAATTAAAAGATTTTTAATTAACATTAAATGTTTCATATCCTCTGTTGCCTTTCATTACGGCAAAGAACAAAAGAATTCTGTGAAATTGTTTAATTTTCGCATAGTTTTCTATAATCTGTGGGTAACGTTGCGAGTGACACGGAAATGGTAATTGGTCCCCGGGACCCAGAAATCTTGGCCGAAAAAATACATTGGGTGAGTTGTCTATTCCTACATCTCGTCATTGACTAAAGTTTCCACAAGATCTACCGAATAAACTGAATATAAAGACAGGGAATTGGCGCTCTAGTACCTCATAGACAGTCGATAATCGGACATGTGGCGCCATCTCGCGTTTGCAGGCATTTCACAGTTTTCCGCACCGCCAAATCCGAATTCCTGGATTACATCGTTAATTTGAACGTTAATTCTTTCTTCTTTCTTGTATTTATGCATGATGAGAAATGCCGGTTAATGCTACTTACTCTTTGCCTGCGAAACCGGTACGCACAAAAAATATATTAGTAAGTATGTAACAGAAGAAAGAAAGATTGTTGTTGGATATTTAGAGGAAAAAGGCAGAAGGGAGAGCTAAAATAAAAGCATGAGTAAAAGAGAGGATTATTTTTAAAGGAATGGAGTGAGTCTGGCAAGAGTGATTTTTATGTGAGCGGATGTGAAAGAAGTGACGGGTAATGGAGGGTTTAGTTAAATGCAAGACTTCTGTGCCCACAGCTGCTTTAGTAAATAATGGTGCTTCAACTGACAGCTGTTGTTGAGCAGAGGACGCTGAAATCAGTGGCGAATTTCTGAGTCGGTATGGCAGTCACGTTAGGCCACAAAAGTCCATAAGGCGATTTGTCTATTCTATACCTCGTCGATGAATCAACTCAATGAATAATGTTAAATATGTCAATTAATAAAAATAATTACTTAAAATAGTTAAACAGATTTACGTTAAAAACAATTTTGAATATGTATTAGAATATATAATTATTAGCATGACCAAGAATTTACTATATATTCTATGGGCAATTTTATAATACACTGTTTTTACTTTCGAATTTGTTTTTAGATAGCTCTGCCTTTTGTTTAAACATTAATGTATATCATATTAGGTAAGTATAATTATCTTTCATTATCCTATGTTACATTTTCAAAAATTCGAAAAATCACGTATTGTAATCATTTGCCTTATTGACACGAAAATGTTTTTCAAATTTGCCGCAACCCAATTTGATACTCAATTATTAAATCGTATAGATGTGTGTACGTATCAAAGTGTGTACATAGATGCACCGTCAGTCATTTTTTACTATTCGATACATGCATAGTACACGCAACCAAGTCTCGAGAATATAAATTTATATGCCATCGCGGTGTCCGCATTTTATCCTATTTGCGAACGTAGTTTGCCCTTTTATTATTAAATAAGAAACACGTTGTTTAGGTGACGAATAGTTAAAAATATTTCTTAAATATGGATGGCCCTTTGCCGCATATTCTAGAAAGTGCGGATTGTGATGGTTCAGCAAAACCGAAAGACAGGTTAGTTACACTTCTCGACCAAATTGAAGTGCATGTAGAACAATTGAGGAAAGATGCTTGGAGACTCGAGGAAGAAAGAGATACACTATTGACTACTTTAGACACGCTTAGGAACAATGAAATCTTGAGCGGATTAGAAGAAAGTAAGTGCTTCGCCTATTTTTTAAATGCATGATCAACTTTAATGTATCCTGGAACGTCATCAATAATGGCTTTTAACTATTTGCAAATAATTTCTTTTATAATAAATAAATGTTACTATTTGATATCTTCCATATGACGTTAAATGATTGTGTTCAATGAATTATAATATTCGTAATGTTCATATATTTAATTACATATATGTTCCCTTAAACATAACCTAAGAAGGAAGGCTACACATCAAAGTTACAATTTATTTGTTAAAATAGCTGACAAGGATGATGTACTAAGATATGCAGAAAGACTGTCGTTGAGATGTTTGACAGTCGATGTTTTGGTGAAAATTCAACGTGATCATATTCAACAAGAAGCGTTACATCAGGTATAATCATTTCTTTTTATGCTATTGCTTTTTAATTGAAATTATTTCGTTTTACTAGATTTATTGTAACCAGGCAGTATGCTCATTTAATCCAGTTTTTAAAATATAAATAAATTACTTTGCTTAGGTAAATGATCTGATCGATAGTCTTGTTATTGGACTCCGGGATGATCCAGCTGGTACTAAACAACGTTGTGCATCTTTTATGAACGCTTGTAGCTCACAAGGTCTAGGTCATTCTGATAAAAATTTTGAGACTGCCATTCTTGGATGTACTATGGACGATCAGAAACGGATCAAGAAAAGGCTGCAAGGGTTATTGGATTATATTGATAAAATGCACACAATTCAGTTACTGTGAAGGTTCCTTCGGATTAATGGATTTTGTGAGAAAACAGATAAGTTATTCTGTAAATGAGCAAATGATTTGTTCGTACTGTTCTCAAAGAGGTTCGAGAAAACTCAAAGTTATTAAAGCAGGGTGCTTGATAATTCAATGGTATTGTTTATAGTATATGTAGAGATAGTTTCATGTAAGTGGGTTTTCCCTGCATATACTGTTTTCATGCCTAGCCATTGCGCAAGTAAGCTTTTATGCACTTTACATTTGTGTTAGCGCATTAAATATAGTAGGAAGTAATGATAAAATTCCTTTGATAAGCAACAAATGCCCATGTACTTATTTTAGAAATTTTGAGAATTTAAGTTCGTACGTACTTGAAATCAATAATTACGATAAGTAGGTGATAAAACTATGTTAAGGATTATCACGTTATGAAAAATTGATATACATTTTGTGTGGAGCAAATACATGAAATAAATGTGTTCAGAGCATAATGTTTTATCTTGACTAATCTTTGTCAGTTTCTCCACTAGTAAATCAGAACAAGCATTCAGTCATTTTTGTTTTATGAAAGAAAAGATCGAGACGTATATATATTAGAAACCTATTCAAATTTGATCTTTGTGTGGATATCATGACTGCTGGTTAGTCATTATAATCTGCTTAGAGTATAATAACTTGTCCATTCTATTGACTACTTAAAGTAAATAGTGCTTCCTACTGTTAAAGTATATTAAAGGAAATTGTCTATCAATTCTAATTACGTTAATAACGTGGCTTTGAGCTGTTCGTATTTTAAATATTATTGGTAATTGTAATATAACTTCATGATAGTATTCGAAATTGAACTGTCGTATTTACTATAGAATTTATAATTTTCTGCATATTGCACTTATTATAAAATGAATAAGGATTCTATGTACAGCCTGGCTCAATTTCCAAAAATTGTTGATTTATGTAAAAGCTACATATTTTTTAATTTTATATTATTTACGTAACTACTTTAATGTTAAACAAAAAGTATTAATATTTATTATATGCTAGTTTACTACCAGGTTGTTTTACTCATATAATCATTATTCACTCTTTTATAGTTTTAATTGCAATATTCTTTATGATCGAGGCAGCGTTTGAGTTTTAATATAAACTAGAAGTATCGGAACTATTGTATAGTTATAATAAAAATATTTATGTATGAATTTAATTTCTTCTGAAATTTACTAAATTGCATAACGCAACTGATAAAAGTGAAATTAAACATATAATTGAAACAAGTTTATTCATAAGTATACATGGTATACTTATGACAGCATTTGTCACGCTTTTATTCAGTTGTTTAAGTGTTAATTAATGGTACTTATTTAAAACACGCAACGCTTTATTTGCATTTATTTTTTCTTGTCATTACTAATCACACAATCTTTTTTTTCTTTTTGACAATATATTTTCTCCCTTATAAACTAGAATATTTGGTTAATCATTAAGACAATATTTGTTTACAGATAAATTAATATCTATGATGCTATCTAAAAATTTCAAACCGTGCAACAAAATTTTCTTTTCAAATCCTATTTTATTTCTAGAAGTTGCCACACTATGTATATCATTTTCCCGATCACTTGATGCCGTTTTAAAACTCAATATAGTCGTAGCGTATTATTCGTCTTCTTTAGCGTTCATATCTGATACAAGTAACATATTTACAAACACGTAAAACACTTTACGCTATTAACATAAATATAAAAAAAGTGCTTAAAGGAATAATAACAAATACATCGTACACAAAATATTAGAAACAATAAAATGCTCCAAAATGAAATGTCTAATGTATATACACAGGGTATTTACCATAATGGTGTCTATGCATTTGGAAATATTCACGATATTTGATCAAAAGAATGCTTTACTATTCCATGATCGTAATATTGTTACATTACTTTTTTTCTCATGTAAGTGAACGGAATTTTCAATTACATATAGATTGAGCTTCATCATTTGCGGTATATGCAACGGAAAATGCGTATATATCGAGTGACCGAATTAATTTTTTTTGTATTACACAATTGATACTACACATTTTGCCTATTATAACAACACGTTTTCGTACCAATTAGTTGAAACTATCGTACAATAGCTATTTATATTTTTATAAATACGTATATATCAGTCTGTACATGGTTGGAGTATTCGTTACATATCCACACAAAGACTAAAGTAGCCTACAAACGTTCTTTACGAAATTCCTTTTCTTGTGATTCTTTGTTTTGGCTCCTGGCCGTAAAACTATGGTACCATTCCCCGTACTCCGACCACATGTGGATCCGTTCGGACTAAATGCACCTGTAATACAGATACATACATATATATTTTCATAAACTGAAAACTTTGCAATCCGAAATTAGTAGTAGCTAGTTGTATTATAGTACAACTCCTTTTCACACTCCATTTCGTTTTCGCATTGGAGTGTTATTATAAAGAAATGTATGGAACGAGTAATTTTACATACAGTAATTATAGTACGTTATTAACTCTGTACATGTCGTATGTGCTGCGAACTACTGAGCCGTTACTTGTACAATCTGTTAATGAATAAATTCGTTATATTCGATGAATTATCAAGAACATGAATTTTTTTTCATTTTCTATCATTTCCATTCTAAATAACAAGAATCAATTATGGCGTGTATATGATTCCAATCGCCACGTTCTCACATTTTTACCGCGAGTGTCCTGTGAAACGCTTTAGAAATTATCCGCCGAACATTATTACGGACGAATTGTGATTCTTTCTTCCATCTAACGCGAAAGTAAATCATTTCGGTTGTGATATTATATTTTTCATGCCACGTAATTCATGCCACTACTACATAAGAGTGCCCGTATAAATTTCCGACTCTAATTCGTGCGTAATTCGATGTTAAGTTCATTCAATCTTCGTTTCATCAGAACCAATTTATTTCAAAACGTTTTCCCGCACGGCGCAGCGCTATCAATTCGCAACGCGAAAATCTTCATTCTTTGGGCAACGTCCGGCGGTACGTGATAAGTATTATGCGGACTTCTATGTCCGTATGAATTACGTACGTATACACTCGCATGTTCAGTCTAGAATCAAGATCGATGCTTGCAGTCACGCGATCTGGAGATGCATTTTCACCCCACAATAATGCGTCTGCAGTTCTCGACGCGAAGCCAATATAGATGACCATTCATGTCCAACAATTTCTACATATTTTTAGAATAAACAGAATCAATATATAATTTCTGAAGTAATCGATTTGTATCCTATATAAGAATAAGAAAGGTTTATATACTTCGTCGTCTATCATAGCGTCCAGGGTTGACCATACCTATTGAATCTGGGCCAACGTTCAACCCTCTCTTTGTATTGTCATATCTGTCTCTGACAACTTCTTCGAGACATTCCTCGCGAACTTGAAGTTAGAAAACGAAAAGGAGAAAAGCCGACATGAGAGATACGAAAAAATCATCTTCATTCGAATTCGACCTGATACAACTGTCTCCACGCGAACTAAGAACGTGATGACGATATATTTAAAGATGAGCCAGCAGGATCAACGCAATCCGCAAGTACAAGTGTGCGTATCCGGTGCAGATGATACATTATGCATTTTCTCAAGGAGTTTCCAAGAAAGCGCACTGTTCTTGTCGCATGGCCATTACCGGTAAAACAACTGGTCAGTCTGTGTATCGGATCGGTAATGTGTGAATCGATAACGCTCCATTGTTCTCCTCGTTCATCGATGATCACGAATCAGTATGAACCCACGATCGGTGAAGACTTTTAAATATTCATGAAATTGTACATTACTATAATAGGAATTGATGAATGAAAGCATTGGCCGTTGAGTAATCGCTCAACATCACTTTGGATTCCCTCAAATGGAACAAACATTCCTCCTCATTTTTGTTCTATTCTGTGTATACATATAATTAAAATATCATAATACGACTTCGCTACATAATGATTCTTACCGTGAAGCAACCTGTAATACACGGTGGAACAAAAAAAAAATGCGATTGCTAACCGCATTCAGAACTCTCACGCACAAATCACATTGATATGAAGAAATATAGATAAAAAGGATATACTCACTTATTACAGAAGGAGATCTAGGACCGACAGAGTATAATCTAAGATCGTCCTGATAATCGTCGTCGCAGCGACGCATCTCGTGGAGACATCGTGACGCCAAATGCCGGAAGACGCTCATGACTCCAACGTCCTCTTTCACGGACGTTCTTAGAAGCTTACAGCCTAGAGCGCGACCAAGTCTCTCAGCTTCGTCCCTAAAACAATGCTATGCTCGAGATTATTCGAAATTGCGGCGCTAATTAAGCAAACTAGGCGTTACGCTTACGGATCAATGACGCACTGATCAACGAGGTCCATCTTGTTTTGTACAAGAACCGTGGGAATTTCACCGCACTCATTTTCCACCTGCAAAGCAAAGCAGCCGGTTGCTTTTATCAGTATGCGAACCGGGAGTCAAAGTCTTTTTTTTCTTAATTAACGCGAACAAATTAGTTGCCGTATGTGAGGATTTTTTCGTACGTTCAATGAACAATCGTTAGATTAACCGAGTGTTAAGAAAATTCTTATTTTTCGATCGGGACAATATGTTGAAAAGATATATACAGAAAAATCTTGTTTCAAAAATGGAACACGATTTACAGTGACAATTATTCGAGCCGATTTGTACCTGTCCCAGGCACAGTTACACCTTTCTCGACTGTATTTCTCTGCGGGGCAAGGAAAAAGCGAACATACAAGTTTCTACGAAAGGAATTCGAGAGCGTGACCGATGATCTTGAACGATGATCGGTATCATCGCCGGCTAACATGTTTTTTTTATCGTGCGTCTTATGAATTATTACGTTAATAGACAGATTGGCATTGTCATTACTAATCTTCAACATAATCTTACGCTACCCTGGTGTATTTATTATACGGTAAATTTACTTTGAAACCCATAATTAAATTTCTCTTAAAACCTTTTCTTATCGTTGCTTTTTATATCACAGTGCTAATGAACTTTCGGATATTCGCGTTGCTGAAATTCTTGATTTTTTGTTTTCGTTCAATGTGTACGCATTAAGGAGGGGTCATTAAGGAACGCCGTATATAAAACTACGATCCTGTAAGGGTGCACTTTTAAGGCATCGCCGGCGGTACTTACACTACACAATCGCGTACACTCTCCTTTAGACTCGTTTTAAGCGATGGTAGAGAAAAACCGGAAAGTGTATCGACGGGAGATTCCGTTTTTCTGCACCAGATTAAAGCTGAACCCGTTCGAAGGATTTTGTGCATTCGAAACCTCAATCTCTACCAGGTATAACGATGAGAGTAACATTAATCACTGTCTTCGATTATTGCATCTCCCAAACGATTCAAGTCTACATACACTTGTTGTAATCAATAAAGCGTTATTGAAATGTTTCGAAACATTTACCCCATATCATATATTCCCAACACGAATTCCTCTTTATATCTAACTTATACCTAACGATGTCAATAAACGACATAGACCTATCGAACTCGACATACAGACCAGCAATAAATTGGCCTTCGAATTAAAATGTCAGGAATGCTATTCTCAAGTACATTATGATTCCCTTTGACAGCCAATCTACGAAACAACATTTTTACAAAACGCTCTAAGACCGTGTACCGGTATGCACGTGCATAGAAGCGATCGGTCGTGAAGCGTCTTAAAATCAGCCCCTGTGCTTTAATGGCACCTTTTCACTTTCACATTCCACCATTCGTCGTGACTACCTACGGAAACGTGCTTGCACCGGTTCAGCACCGTGTGCACGTCTCGTGTGCACGAGTCGTACCTTCAGCTTCCACGAAGGAATGGCGTCGAAGGAATCTCTGTCTGTCGCTGAATAAGCGAGGACGCAGGCATGGGCGCCGCGATAATAAGCCGCGGTGATTGCGTCGAATTCCTCCTGGCCAGCAGTATCCCACAGCATCAGTCTTACGTCCTCGCCGTCTACCCTGTACAATAAGACGAGGCCGTTTAGAAAATTTCTAGGATGACGGTGAAAAGTAAACGGCTACAGCACTCTCGGTAATTGTTTTACGCTGGTTTGAGTACGTTTTAATCCTGCATCCATTTGTGAGCGCATGCGAACCCCGTGAACCCTGGTTCGTGAAGGGTCACCGGGTGAGGTAATTTATGGCGCGTTCGAGCTTTTGACTACGCACTGAAACAGTCTTGTATCGCGAGTGCGAGCCGCGACGACCAAATGATTTACGCGTAATGGTCTCTATGGTAGTTCGACAATTACGCTCAGTAAGTCTGTACTCCCTAAGAACAATTCGGTGACTAATAAATGTCAGCGTTGTGATATTTATCAGCGTGAATTGTGTATTTCATTTCGTTCGCCCATGTGTCCCTGTTAACGAAAACCGCACCGGTTGTTCCGTTCGTGATGAAGGAATATCGGGGGAGCAAATAAGAGATTGAATGTTTCAGATAATGGTAACACAGAGCGAACGGTATAATTAAGTGGTGTAATGCGTGCACGTACTTGTCTGTTTCTTATTGTATCACCGAATTGGTCAGCCCGAGCGTAGATCTTTATAAAATCACGCGATCGAGGACGTGCACGAAACGTTCGATCGTAAAATATTTCTCGGTCAACGAATTGCGTGTACGTGCAAATGAAATAAAGTCAGATGGAAGCCTGTTGTTACGAAGATCGCTGGTAGTAGCGGTACAATGTACTTCAAATAGCGATGCATACATAGTATGCATGAATTTGCGCGGAATTTGTTGTCTTACTTTTCTTAGAAGTAGAGAAACGCATACTTAAGTTGACGGAATCGCATCGATACATGCAAAACGTTAATCCCTCGAAGCACCGTTTGACTTTAGTCCCTCGATCTACTTAACGAGCGTAAAAAAGGGAAAAGAGAAAACTTGACCGCGTTTCTTACAAATGATCCCATAAGTTTGCACGAGATTAAGCATCGCCGTATTCCGTTATACGATTTAACGAGTTCAACGGATCCTCATTCATTAATCGAAACATGTACAGTTACGGTGCTTGCATTGCTGTGAACAAGGATCAATGATTTAAAATTGAAATACTTTAAAAATAATATTTTCAACGAAGCATTGCTAAGATCACTTGGCAATTGCGCTATATGTACTTCGTTGTAGCCAGCCTTCTTTTTTTCGATAACTCGTTACCGATATACTCATTTTTCCGACTGCTTTTTATTTTCGAGAGTTTGCTGGCGGAAAGGTGGTGCAAAAACGGGGTTCTCCTCTTCTTAAAAAGGCGACCGCGATTATCGTGGGGCAAAAGTGCATCAGGAAGTATCCCACGATTGCTCTTGTCGAGACAAGGCAAGCTTATTTCTCAGGGACGAGAGAAGAAACGCTCGTGTCTAGAGAAAGACTTCGTCAGATATATTTACATATGTATCTGCGGAAAATAATTGACACCCAAAACGGAACGGACGCGATATGTCTCACTTGATCGCTGTTTAATCCACGAAGAGTATACTGTGAAATTTCTTTTTCGTACGACCGCGCCGTCGTAAACTCGGCAATTTACGTTAAAACGATGCATACAAAAGAAAGGGAAGAAAAAAAAGGAAAAAAGACATTGTGTAGGATATTATAGAGATTGCGCGGTAAAGTAGGAGTAGCTTTTCCTTAATTAGCAATCGAAGGATTAATGGTGTATACTTGTATACGCCGTAAATTTAATTGAACAGATCTAATAACGGAGGTTTTATTAGGTACTTTGCTTTACGATCCAGGCGGAGTTAAACATCGATTTAAAAATATCGAGCTGCTGTTCGCCGATCTCCCAGAAAATGATAAAACGATGATGAAGAGCAGAACGTCCCCTGTGGAACGTAATTAACTCGGTGAGCGTATACGTACTGAGCAGAATACGCCTATTATACATTCTTCTTTAACACAGTCTTTAATTATCGACCGAGGGCTTACAACTCCTTATCCTCCTATACCTTTAGCGGCGTAAAACGATTTTTTACCTCCCGGATATTAGTATTCCCACCATCCGTGAGATATTTTTTCGATGGAAGTGAACGCGAAAATCCGATGCATAGTATAGCGAGGTTTCAAAGTTTCGGCAATAATTTTGTTATTCCAACGTCGTGCAACGTCGTGCATGCTGTAATTAATTCGAGGATCGAGCAGCCAATGATCGTTACAAAGTTTTTTCGATAATTTACTTGGATAAATAAATGTAATTCAACCTTCGACTGGACGAAGTAAGTACGACAGACTCTCATCATGCGTTTTACGTATATACGAACAATGTTTCACGCAAGCAAAGGGATCATGTGAATATCGTAAAAAGTATTTTCTCGTCGAGGCCAGCAAGATTGGATAAAGAAATTATTTCATCCGAACAAGTTTGCATCGCTTTTAACTCGTTTACTCAAATTTCTGAATCTCGTTGACCGATTGACCGTTGACCGTCGTTCGAGTCAGTAAATACAGTATCGTTTAATCAACATTGTTAATCACATTAAACTATCACTTCGTACATATTCTTGGCATAGTATCGAAATTTTTATGTTTCCTTCTTTTCTTTACTTACTCTATTTCCCGCTCTAAAAAATCAACGCCAATCGTTTTTTTGTAGTCCCTCGTGTAGGTACCTTTGCAAAATCTTTGGATCATCGATGATTTCCCCACAGCTCCGTTACCGACTATCACCACCTGTAAATAAACATTTGTCAATATAGATACTTACTCCACAATTGGATCGATCAGAAGGGTCGGGTCACCGAGTTTGATAAATCGTTTCATTACGAATAATGGATTAACACTTTTCATCATTATACCGTGTACATGCGCGCGATCATCTGGAAGGTGGACTTTCTAAAGCCTGTAGGTCGAGACGAGCAAGAAAAGGATCCTGCAGTTAATTTCTCGTGCAACTTTCTTACACGACGATTATAAAACGATTGAATAGAAGTTTCGAACCTTTTGCACAATCAATAACACCATTTCTTCAAACATCAGCAAAACGATAAGACTGTCACAGTAGAAAATGTAGTAACAATAAGAAAAACTGATACTACAAGCAAACAATAATAACGCTAACATTAACGGAACTAATACTAACGATTAATGATACTAGCAGCCGAAATATAACTTGAACGTTGTACACCTGCGAAAATTAATATGCAGAACGGAACCGTAATTGCACGAACATGATCCGCCCGTTGCTTCCTACAATATTTGATCGTATCGTATTGAACAATTTCATGCTTATTGTGTCCAAGAATCTCCTTTTCCCAAGAATTTCCTTCTTATCAATGCGATCAAACTCTAATTCCAGCGTACAAAAAGAAAATGAAAAATGCTTGAACATGCATCTATGAAGAAACCGATCGATAAAAACGTCGTAAGGAAGCGTCGCATTTCAATCCAACATGCTAAGACACGTATCGGCGATGTTGTCGGACATTAAAGTTTATTATACAAGGCATATAAAATTGTTTTGCCACCGACAGCAATTTCGAACAAGTTCCTGCGTTGTCTCTGTGGGACGAGGGTGAAATGTGGAATGTATTAGGTGAGGCGCGGGAATAACAACATTAATCCTTCATTAATACGGAAAGATAAATGAATGGCTATGATAAACGACAGTAATATAATATAAACGTCGATCGTTATTAAGGATACATTTCGAATTTAAGAATCGAAAGGGTAAAGATTTGCTTTGCCTGTTAATCCGACAGTAGAAGCTAATAATCATGTGAATGGAATTATCGATATGGGCAAAGTTCGTTTAGCTTGTAAGGCATTAATATCGGAAATACATTATATCGCGGCATAAAATAATAAGCAGGGAAATCTGATGGGGCCGTGTGCGAATGCTATTATAATTTCAGGTTCATTAACAGTTTTTCATGTACAGTTACTAGTCGGCTGTAATTTCAGGTGAACAGAAAGGGGAAACGCTTAATTATAAAAGCATTCTCACCAATATCAACAATATATCATCATTTTTCGTCGATTATGTAAAATATGACATTACTGTCAAACCAGCTACCTTCATGCTCCATGTATGAAAAAAATTGTATCGTAAGATGTAAGAATGTAACCATTCCGGTGCTTCGAAGAGATATATATATGTGTGTGTGTGTGTGTAGAAATATGCTTAAAGAACTCGAGGACCGGTGTCTTCCAGGGCATTGTGCCTTAAATAATTCTGCCAAAATCAAGATAACGGTTCGCCTGAAGCCAGAAGTGGGTTAAGTCGATAAGGGCCCATGTCCATGTGAACCGGTCTTCGGGATCGAGCTTCTAACGAAACGTATGTATACATGGAAATATTCAATGTATACATATATGTATCTTAAAAAACAAACGGGATGTACAAATTCACATGTATAGGTAACTAACGAAGGTCGATTATTATCATACAAACTATCTAGAATCTACGGCATTATGAATAATGATCGGGTGATCTAGAATATTTTAGGACTTTTGTCATTACTGTATTTACTGTGTTTTTGCTGCTATATAATGTTGGATACGTAATTTCTGGAGCACCCAGTAAACGTGATATCTCATATACATCGACGAATGGTCATTAGAATTTCACGAAGGAAGAAAAAGATAGGTAGGGGACGCCAAGGACGTTCCAAGGCCACTTGTGTGCTCTTAATGGAACGTTACAGTTTTTTGTAATATTATCATTTTTAAAAGTTTGCACCAGCATTTAATATTATCACGCACAAATATAGGTATGTATATAATATTATAGATATTTCAGTTCAATATAGGGCAGTCCGAACACAATTCAAAGGGGGTCGATTAGTAGCACACGCAAGGTGATTTATGAATGTGTCATTCTACTATTATTTATTCACTAAATAACATAAGATATTAATGACCGACAGCACTTATATTCTAATGTTATATTATTATACACTTTTGCGTATTGGGGAGGGGAGGTATATTATGTTAGAATGATGGAATGATCGTCGTAATGTGGACACATGCTTGGATCTTTTTTATGGCGTCGTAAACTGAGAGCTTTCACAAGAAATATTCCGATCGAAAATACCGTTTCTGAAATAAATTTACGTCGTTGTTATTTTACTCGAGCATTATAATCCTTTGTATTAATAGCACCTGGAAACCATTATAATCGATCTAATTTATTTAGAATATTATATCATTCAATGAACGACCTTCGTTACGCCTGTCTCGTTAATTGCCATTTTAAATCGCGATGCCGAGTCACTTGTTTAAGATGTTCGGTGTATTAATTAAACTAGCGTATGCTAATCGTGTAAGTTTCACAAACTTGCTAATTCTCTCATCCGCGTGTTATCGCTAACTAATAACGCATGTATTCGAAACTACCTAAAATTCAGGCAAAGTTGTACAAATTTAAAGACAAAAAATATGAAATTATAAATAATAAAAGAGTTTGCTCAATTTAATTTCCATGCATTGTAAGGTGCATTAAATTAATTTTGCAGCTATGATTTATTGTTATACTCCTAGCAACATCTTTACATATTCGAGTAAGACATTTGAAAGGACAGTTCGAATGTTTCGATAGACCTTTAAATGATCAAATCGCCGTGAAAATATCTCTGTAGCTTGAATAAGAGATATCATTACACAGCGTCACATTCCAAGCAACTGAATACTACATACCGGCGACGAAAAGCAAAGCATTCATGCTTACAAAATACTACTGATAACGGTATAGGCGTCGACACTTATGTTCACGTTCATCCCGGTAAAAGTTTAAATCATTTTTGAGATAGAAATATTTTAATATATATTTGCATACACAATTTAACGCGCCTTTTATTTAGAAAAGTGAACAAACATCTGCATCACGTAGCGGAATTAAAAATGTATTAATACAAGACAGGTTTGGGCTCGCCCCATAGGCGTGCGAACGGCTTTTCAAAATGATATTAATTTAATTGCATATTCCTGTACAACCAAACTTATACACATACAATATGTGTAGTAAAAGTTATAGGTGGTTATACAGTAATATATGCTTATGAAAATGTCAGTATATACCGTTATAGCAATCGAAAGATAAATCACAATCATTGGAACAGAATCAAATTATATTTTATACATTTTTAAACATAATAACAATCGCGTATATATTTTTTACTAGTTTGCTGCGAGAATGAGTATATTTTGTATTAAAATCTTAATGCAGGCCAGTATAATTACCGTTTATTATATAGTTATTACAATTACTGAATTCTAAACTTATCACCGTTTCGAACGCAATCAATTTTAAATACATATAAAAAAATGCTTAATGCGCAAACGCGTACACTTTTAAATACAATTATAATGCATGTAGAATAAGCAATTACGGTGGAATTGTAGTGTTTGTCTACCTGTACATTCATAATTATTCTTATTATCCATTCTGATGATCATTGTTCAAAACGACAGTAATAAAAGGGACAAGTGAATTATTCCTAACCTATAGCAGAATAAGCCGGTTCGCACGTAATCTCATATGCATGTACACCATAATGTATATGCATATGCACATTTGTCACTGCGCGTATACATTTCCGAAACTTGATTTGAAACTTAATACAAAGCTAGGTAAAATAGATTTACTTATAAAGTAATGACCATTCTATTACATGTAATTTCAATTTTCATATCTTCTACTTCGAACTAAAGAAACGTACGCTTAAGTAAGAGTGTGTTACGCTTCATGTAAACAAGTAATATGCTTCCTTTTTTTTAAGGACGTGCTAATGTATACTTTTGCGTTCCAAAGCGCGGCAATTAAAATTCTAATCGTTAGAAGTATAAACGAAATATTATGTACAAAGCATGGAAAACTATCAAAAGAAAATGTAAATTCGAGTTCTGATCACCTTGAGTGATATCTCGAGTTCTTCCTCCCGCATTCTGACCGTAACGTGATTAGCATAATATCCAACTCCGATATATCCCGCGATGCCTGCCGTTGATCTTTCGTGTGAAAATTTTACTCTTAACAGAGATCACCTTTCATGGTATTTTAAATCAATCACCTCACACCATGATCGAAACATTTTTAACAATTTCAATGGAACTTTAGGTACACTTTTTTTTACACGCGACAAACATCGGTTAAATACTTTGTCACACAGAGGAAGAGCGAGAGAGAGAGCAACGTACGCACCGGACACGCGAATACGCGCCACTAGCCGACTGAACACCTGTACACGACACCTGCCGAGACTAACTGTTTAGTAACTTTCTCTAGTAACATTTCTATTTCATATCAGTGTCAATTGCCAACTATCGAGGGAACTTCGAAAATGAAAAAAAACATGCATTTCATGTTCATAAACTAGAATTATTCATATGTAATAAGATTAACAATTCGGGTCGTTAAAACTCATAAATTAGTTTTTTTCATCATCTTTTTGTCTCCAAAATAAAGTTAACCAGAGAACGTCACATTTTTTTAAATTACTGCGCGACTTTGGTAATTTGATATACAATTAAATATTTTCTCTTACATTCTAACAAATATAACAAATATATTTTCTATGGCAAACTTTAGAAAATATATTAATGATATCATTAATGCGCAATAATTCTAGGTCGGACTACACAAATGCGCTAATTAAAATTACATGTTCAAATTAATTAATTTGTTAAAAAATAGTTAGAAAGTATTTTATTCATATAGAAGAAATATGCGTTACAAATAGATAAATGGGAGAAAATGGTAGGAAACGCAAGAAAGTACAAAGAACAAAGTTAGAATTGCTTTTGTAATATTTTTTAACATGCTATCTATGCATATGTATACATACATACATATACGTAATTATATACGTATATACATATATGACCGAGATGAATATATATATATATATATAAATATATGCAATTATATAACGCGCAATTATTTATAATGTCTATATGTATGCATACATATAAAATTATAAAGTTATATATAATATAATTAATTATTACATAATACAATAATATATAAACAATTTTATTAATGAGAATACTATTTCGTTAACGATTTCATAGTTGTCACGTTTATTGTTAAAAATTATATGCATGTTTATATTTCACACATTTAATACTTATACACCACTGTATCTTCAGCTCCTTTAATTAAACAAAAATCACCGGTGAAGAAATTATTGAGCTTGCCGTATAAAAATTAGTTAGATATTCTATGCATTAATGAAGATATATATGTATATTTGTGTGTGTATGTGTATATATATATATATTTGTTTCTATTACTCTACGTGTATGTATAGATATCAGAGCATTACATTACATCCAAATAAAACTGTACAAAATATAAATATGTATGCTTATATAAAAATTTATTTTTGTACAAAATTATTTGACATCCCACATAAATGATTGTTTAAACTCTTACTACCATCAGTTTTAATACTATGTATTCACTATCAGCAATATATTTCCTGAAAATTGTAATGCAACAAATTCTTTTAATTAAACATCAGATGACCACAAAAAATAGTTAAACTTCCTTTACATACAATTTATCAATATGCTGTCGAATCAATTATTGGTATATAGTTTGCCATTTTTTCTTTAAACAATTTGTTTTTAATAACAACAATGTAATTGTATCTCCTTAATTATTTCGGCAGTACATCTTAGGCTTATGAAGAAAATAGATTATACATATGTAACACCATGAAAATCTTTGTAATGAGCAGTGGCCTCTGACTAGATAAATTTTCTTTATATTTTTGTTTCAAACATTTTGTATATATCCACCTGTATAAAAAGCAGAACTTATTACAAATTCTAAGTTCAATTTACAGATATTTAATGTCTTTTTATAAATGAGATAAGATTTTTTTTACAGATGATTTTACAAAAGTATACATTATTTAGATATACTGAAAGTACTTAAGAAGAAAAAGAAGAAAGTAAATATTAATAAATACGTTATTATATAAACATTAGTGCAATTGCAAATAAGCTAAGACATGTACAACGTGTTCACTTCATTTACTATAAAATTTTTAGAAAAACCAAGTAAATACAAACAATTCTGACATTTTTCTATGGCATAGTTTCAATTAGGAAGCTAAGGTTTTCAGAAATATTTATAAGATGCAGAAATATTGCCTACTGGGTAAATTAATAAAAACGTAATATTCGATGTACAAATATATAAAACTGAAACATTCTGATACAAAAAAGTCTGATAATAATAAATAAAGTGAATAATGAAAATATAATCGAGGGAATAATTAAAAATAGAAAATATTAATTTTGTGAATTATAAAACAGAACATATTTTATAGCACTAAATAAAAAAAAAGAAACATTGATAGTTTACATGCTTCTAGTAATATTAACATTAATACTTTTGTATACTTTCTTACGTTATTTTACACACTTACTACGTTTACTATGAACAGTTAAGCATAATTTTTCGATTAGATGCATTGCTTGTAGTTAATGTGTGCTTTTTTCCTGATAATAATTGAGAGTTAACATGTTTCAAATCGTTATAAAATGAATGTAATAATAAATATGTATAAAAGTTTATCTTACATTTACATTGGTTTAACACGCCATTCTTGAGTGTTCAGGCGTTATAATGTAATATAAATTTTGAACACAGAATTTGTTATACTTTCAAGTCCACCGTAGCAACAAAGTAAGCAGTACAAAAAAATTAAATTAAGAAAAGGAATGATAAGATAATTAATAATCCACCTTACTGTAAATATATACGCAAGCCCTAATAAACTGCCCCTTTAAAAAGCATGGAAAGTTTATATAAATCGGGCGTTTTTTTTTGTTTGAAGAATGATTGTTTACGTCGAACTTCTAATACTTTTGACAATTACATTATTTTGTCAAGCTGTATGAACAACATTTAGTTTACAAATGTTAACTCCCATAAATATTGTCCAAAGACATTAATACCGACATATACACGATCCGAATATATATTTTCTAAAGTAAAATCTAAACTATACGTCACTGTTCTTAAAAGCTCCAATGTTCATTCTTGTATAATTGTTCATCAATTGACAAGCTTGTTCTCTATTTTTATGGCAGCCAGAATATGTAACAAAACCAATCCGCATAAACCATATTGCTAAAAAAATAAACGTTATCATTTATAGTTCATAAAGTGAAGATTATCATTTAGTATAAAGTATACTCTCAAATATCACAAACACCCATTTTCTGAATAGAATTGCTAATTATTATAATTTGCATTTTCCTTGTTGCACATTCATACAGAGTATCTATCGTGTCTTGTCGATATTATAACGAAATATGTTATAACCAAGAATTAGAATAATTGTTTAATACTTTAATATGCAGATGCTTCCTTATACTCAGAGCCTTCCATTGTAAAGAAATCCTCCAGTTTCCATTGCAATGTTTCAAAAGTTGGCCTCTTCATTGGATCCTTATTCCAGCATTCCAACATGATATCGTATAAAGCAGTTGGACAACCAGGGGGACATGGCATTCTGTAACCATGTTCTACTTGATGGAGAACCTCAGCATTTGTCATACCTATAGAATCAGAAGTAAATTGACCAAAGAAAGATTAAAATATATTTTAATCAAATTCGTTATGAAATTCTAGCTGGAAAATATTTATTTACCCGGATATGGTATTCTACCATAAGTAACCAATTCAGTAAGAAGAATACCAAATGACCACACATCAGATTTAATACTAAATTTGCTATAATTTGCAGCTTCTGGTGCAGTCCATTTAATTGGAAATCGTGCTCCTATCCGAGCCTCATATTCATCTTCTTTAATCAACCTAGCCAAACCAAAGTCTGCAATCTTCACAACGTTTAATTCGGCTACCAAAACATTACGAGCAGCTAAATCCCTGTGAATGTAATTCTGTGATTCAAGATACGCCATACCCGCTGCAATTTGTGCAGCCATATCGATTAGTCGTTGCAGATTTAAGGTTTTTCCCTTTCCTATTAAAAAAAAAAAACAAAAACAAATAGATAATACATATATAAGTAAATTAGCAATGTAAGAAATATATACGGGGTGGAGCGTAAATCGTAGTACAACCAGGCAGGGGATGAATCTACGTGATATGTCATTACCCTTATTTTTTCACGTCGAATCATCCAAGCCCGGTTGTACTTCGATTTACAACCCAACCTATATATAATTAAGTGATGCGACTTTATTACCTTGTAAATACTCTAATAAACTGCCATTCCTCATTAATTCAGTGATAATATAAATTGGCTCTTCCAAAGTACAAACAGCATACAACTGAATTAATTTTGCATGGCGAAGTTTCTTCATAATTTGTGCTTCTGCTAAGAAATCTTTTGGATCCATAGTTCCTGGTTTCAGTGTTTTTATTGCTACTGCAGTTGTATTATTCCATGATCCTTCCCAAACTTCTCCAAATTGACCTTGGCCTAATTTTCTCACAAATTTCAGAGACGAACGATCAATTTCCCATTGATCCCGTGTACGATGACTAAGACCCTCGGTTACGGGTTTCTCAACCTATCAACAAAATTAAGTATGAAAAAATCAGTGGCCACTAAATTTTTTTATTTTTCTTAAATGAGCACGTTACTAATGGAATTAATAGCAAATGCCCCCTTACAAATTGTACACTAATAAATAAACTAGGAAAATATAAATATATATTTGGTAAAATTCTAAGATTCCATTAAAACTTGGAGAGCTGATCTTATTTTCTATTAATACAAACCTAATTGGAAGCCCTTTAAAGATGTTGCTTAGGCTGCATAACTGCTCGTTAAGTTTTTAATGATTTTATAGTAAATGATAAAAAAACGGCAGGTGTTACTTAAATTGAAGTATCTAATTATAAATATATCTAACTAAAGTATCTAATGGTAATACACATAAAAAAAAAGGAAAGGTAATAATGAACGAAACAGTGGTTGTTATGCAAGATGCAAGTGGTGATAAAAAAAGCATAGTTAAAAGTATTTAATTTCATGCCTTTCGACATACACATGTTGAAAACAAAATTATTTGGAATATTAATGAAATAGCTGTAGCATAAAAAACATTTTAGAATTATGTTTTATAGTAGATGAATCTTTATTATCGACATATAATAATACTTTTCAAAAACCATTAATAGTTTCTTTTTCATAGATAAGAATGTAAGTCATCAAATATGATTTCAGGAACTTAGTAATTGAACACTTATGCACCAGGACATAAATGTTTACGCTAATAATTTCTTCATTGTAGGGTATGTACATTATCAACAAGAATGTAGCACCATATTCAAAGTATGTTAACAGAAAATGTTCTCACTGCCTTAAAGTTAAGTTACAGACAAAATTGAAAAATGGTAGAAAACTTCGATCAATGAGAGCATCGAACCACGTAACTTTTATAAGACAGAAGTGTCTCCTTAACAGTGTTACAAATATTTGGTTTTTATTTGTTCATTAAAAGTTGCTCAGAAAATATAAGTTCATTAGGTGGGAAGAAAATCTGTTTCGAGATCCTTTAATGTGCATATAGACGTGAATAAGAATTCTAAAACGCGTGTTTTTAAAAAACTAATCTATGAATTTAAATTCTTTATACAGGACATCCCAAGCACTGGTAAAAAATATATTAATAATTTTTTATATAATATGTTATTCATATACATAGATATTTAATATAATATAGTATAATATAATATTAATACAATACAATAACAGTCTTTCTATACACTTCACATCTTTATCATTTTGTATAATTAGTACTAAAAAAAGATGTGGACAATACGGCAGGAAAGTGAAGAATTTCTTTGAGATGTCCCGTATATCAAATTTGATATAAGCACGCAAACATTGATAATGAAATACTGTTATTTGTTACGATTTTGTACAAAAAAAATTTGTGTTAGATATTGTCTTAATGAACAATACATCGATACAGCACATACATACAGATGCACAGACACAAATTTATTTTGTTTTAAATGTGTGCCCTCAATCCAATTTCCTCTAAGAGAAAGCTATGGTATTTAGCAATGTTATCACAAATTATGAATAGAAGTGGATTATCTAAATGAAGAATGATCTAATGTCTTTGAAACATGATTCCGTATAGGACAGGCTTGTGCTGTATGTACAGGCCAAAGACACAATGGAAAGCGTTTATATTAAAATGAAAATTAACATGTTATTTCATATTGGGACATTCAATTTACCAAGAAAATCCAGCGGGAGGTAAGGTAAGCAATAACAGAGAAACAAACATAGTCTATTCAGAGATCAAACTTTGCAAGATTATTTGTCAAACTAAAAAGCTGTTTTCAACCTTAACTTTTCTTCAAATAAACGGCAATAACATACAACATAATGTACCTAACTTTCCATTCGAACTATCAACAATTGTTCTCTTTAGTGATTAGTTTACAGTTCAATATGTGTAATCTCTTTTCACATAAATTTATAAATATGTAAATTCCATATCGTATGTCTGTTAGCATTTGAATTAATGTTTGTTTAATTGATATATAATTATGTATGTTTTCTAAAATAGTGTTGTATAAACAAGATATACTAGATAAAAAAACATAATAATTGTATCAATGTTGTTTACTTTCTCCATAACATTCTTTAACAGCTATGAATTTGTCGTTGCAGGTGATAAATATATATCACTATATAGAGCAAAGTCTAATTGGAGTTTAGACAGTGCTAGTAATGTACAGTGTACGATTTCTTAAATATTATTAAAAATATTTACGAAAAAGATTTAATACTTGTAGCAATAAATCTTTACTGTTCTCCTTATTTTATGTGCAAAAACTAAACGTATCGCATAGTTGTGTACAATAAAGATCAAATAATGTCATGCAATTGTGTCCCTACTTTCGCTTCTACCTGACATTATATATGGGTCAATATTCAACATCATGGGATTTCTGTTATGTAATTAAATTTCTAATCCTAGAGACTAGAAAATAAAATATCTGAAATTTTCTCAATTAACTGTAGAAATGCTTTGATGAATATTAAAAAATAAATAATAATAACAATTAAAAGCAGTACATTATGTTTTTCAGTAAAATAGTAATATATCATTGAAAATTAACTTCATACATGCAGCAAGCTGTCTAAACTCCATTTATATGACATAAGATTACGTGAAATATTGATTTGGACAAAAACTGTGTCTTACCTGCACACAGGGTTTGCAGAGATTTACGCATAGTCCATCGGCATCTTTACTGTAATGTTCAACCAGATCCTGAAGGTTTCTGAATGTAGTTCTTCTAGCAATGAAGAAGCCACCCTCATCTAATTGCCTAATGCGGTAATGCTTAACTGTATCACCATCACGTACTAAAATGAAATTTATTTGATTACAAAGAAATAAGGTGTAGTAAGAATATTTGCAATACGGTACAGATGCTGCACTATGCACTCAACTTACCTGAAAGAGAATAATCATTGTGTCGACTTTCAGAATCTCTGATTAAAAATGCGCCGTGATCATTTTCAGGCAGCAATAACTTCTTCTCTGCTTCGATTCGTTTAATTTTACGAAAATACCACCTAAAAATATAGTGATAATTGAAATATGAATATCTCAGATACCAAATACCTGAATATCAAGTGCGCCTTGTGTTAAGGCATACAACAAAATTTTTGATTCTTGTACTTAATAAGTATTCCATACATAAATTAGTTGATTATAAACAAAAATGAAAATATGACTCACGGTTCTGCTTCTATAGATTTCAACTTTGCAACATAATTACTGGGAATGTATCCCTCTTGCCGAGTCCTTTTACTTCTAGCTAACCACCAATCTCCTTGAGTGTCGTTTAAAATTTCTAAATGCTCTCCTTTTCTGAAGCTTAAATCTTCATCTGTACGTGCATCGTAGTCATAAAGGGCAATGAAAATTTTTGCCGTCGGCACATCTGCGTCCGGTATCTGTGGCATAGGTCTAATAGGATCTGGAGGCGGTGTTGGCACTGGACTAGCTTGAGACGCAACTGCCTCCATATTAGGATTGCCTATTCTATCAGGCTTTTCTTTCTCTGTATCTGTTGGACTGCTGAAACAATTACCCATTTTGTGTACGTAGTTTCGAACAGGGTCCAATGGTCAAATTCACTGTCACTGTGTCATGTAATATAAAATTTCTTTTGGCTACTTGTTGCTCCAGTTTTGTTTTTACGTTTGATCCTTCTGCACGGATATCAAGGTACGAGGATGAAAGTAAAAAATTTTCATAACACACATGTCTTGTTGGTGTAATTCTTAATGTAACTTATAAAACTCTTGGTACACTCGTGGGTCCGTTCATTGATCGCGGTATATAACTGTACAAGTTGAACACTATGCTGCACTTTGATCTTTAAAAATGTTCAAGTAATAATCACTAAGAAACACGGAAAAATGCATAGGAGTCCTTAAAATGCGATATGTATTTCGCAAAATCGGCAACTTTTTTTCTCGATGCTTCTCCTCTTCTTCTCAAGAAACTTGGTATTCTTTCGTCGATATCTAATGTAATAAACGTTGAACATTTATAATTACTTAAATGTTGTATGAAAAACATACAAATAATAAGTAAGATCTTTTGGTTGGACAGTCGATAGCAACGATGACACTACATCGCGCGTCAGTATATAACCGTACACTCAAAACAGAGGTATGCTCTATTGCTATACGCATTTTCGTCGAGTTCGCGCTGATCTAAAGTTGACGTCATAATATGGCCCCCTTGTGATTCAGGTTAGGTTGTAAATCATCAATTTCGTTATTAGCATTTTTTATTCTTATGCGAGACCATTTACTATAATATCAATACCCCTATTTCATCCAGGCTAGTATTGTGACCACACTGTACATTTAATCATTGTTAAAAATCTTTTCAATAAAATGAATCTTTTTTTTACACTAAAAAAAATAAAAGCAAAGCAATAAAAAAAACACAAATAGATCTAGTTCACACATACAATATTTAATTCATGAATACAAAATAGCTAAGATGAATGAATTTTTTCCACAACTTTACAATCTATCGTATTCCGCGATATTCAGTAACAAATCAATTGTGCATTAATATAAAGTAACATATGTATTCAAATTAATGTTTCATTAGACTTAAACCATTTTTAATTTGCTTACTTATGCGAACGTGCACATAAGCATACCTCGTTTTTTTAAGTAGAAAAAATAAATACGGCACAAACAATTTTTCAAGATTTGGGTATGGCACGATTAGAGAACAAAATGATTGGTATTTAGGGCTATGAGAATTAGAAAAGAATATCTAAATTTTAGTTTGAGACCGACACCTCGGAATACATGTTCTAGATTTATCGCAAAATGATAAGTATTAATTAAATAAAGACAATCTCAGAAAGTATATCGTAAACAAATTTCAAGAAACAAAAGAAATTTAGGACAGATTCAATGTAGGTAATAGAGCCCGCTCGATTTGAAATTGTTCGACCGGTCCATCACAATAACCAGGAACAATGCATGTGAATTCTCTTACACCATCGGAAGATCATTTTTTTTTATCGTTGATGTTTTAGCACTGACATCGCATAGTTGAAGGAATCTTCAGAAGCACAACAATAACCAACGGTTAAAAGAAACGTGTACAACATAATGGAAAGTAACGACGTCGCCATTGCATTAAATCAGATCCGTCAAATCCTAATTTTCACATGTGCGATGCTGAGACTTATGAAAGGTAAAACACACACCCAATTTATCATCAAAATATACAATTACGAGATGAACGTATACCGTATAGTATTCTAAGACACGCTTAAGATTACTTTATATATTTCGAGAATAAACGCGAAAGGCGAACAAACTTTTCATGAGAAACCGACGGAGAGGTGAAAACACCCATGGTGAAGGTAGCCAGCGGAATATAGCTTTCGGATAAGTTCGGCGACAAACCCGAACATAACCGAACCTCTACCATCCCCAACTACAAATGCAAGTTGTTGCATTACACATACATACTATATTCCTTTCTATTTGCCGTACGTGTTACTCTTTATTAGTAACATTCTGCTTTTTATAATATTTTTTAAAATAAGTATGTAACTACATTGAAAATGAAAACAAAAAATATGAAGCATATTTAGACAAAATGTAATTAACTAATCTTTAAAAATCGGGTTCCAAATATTTTCATGATTACCACGTACCAAACAATAAATTTTAAAAGTGAATAAAAATATAATTTGTACTTGAAAATATTTTTTAAATACAAAAGATATCAACCACATACAACTTTATTTTGAATAATCCAGATGATCCACTTAATTGGAATTTTGAACTAACACAATATGATTTATTGCGTATTATACGATGTTACCGAATGTTAAACACCGACAAGCACATTCATAAAAATTCTTACTTCTGATTCGAAAATACATGACTATAAAATTATATAAATCAGATAACGTAATATATGGTAGTTAACTAGCATATCTTCACAAAAAAATGATGTTTTCTGAAATTGTATGTTTTGCATACTTGTATAAATATTTATTTGTTAAATAAACAGATACAAACTTTTTTTATCACTAATCTATTCAGCACTAACATATAGTAAAATATTTGTAATAAATAAATAAAGATCAATAAATAGCAATTGTATCTGAGTTTATAAAACAATGACATTTCATTACATAATATAAAGATAATTTTACATCCTGCAGGTTATCATAATTTTCTATAGAGTATATTTTATCAATTGCCTGAATAATATTTTATATATTTAATCGGCTAATATATTATATGTAACTATTCAATTATTACCTGGAGAATCGACTGAACAAGTGATGAAGTGTTTTGTAACGAAATGTTTTTAAATTCATTTTCGTGAACATTTCGGTTTATACATTCACGTATGTAACTATAACTTTTTAAATGAATTGTGCGGTATATATTCTGTAAAATTACGCCATAAATGTACTGAGACCTGCAACCGTTCATATCTGTGACTGCACTGTTTACCTATTTCAAATTATCTACTTCAGTTTCTTCATGTATACGTACAGACATATGTATACAAGCATAGGAATATATCGTATCATGTTTTTATGCAAACGTACGTGTGTGTGTGTAGGACTTCATTTATTACATTATCAGATTGACTTGTTTTATCCAGTTATAATACTTTTATACACATATATACCTACTTTGATACACCAATATTTATTCGAAACGTTTCTATGAAATCTAAAACATTTCTCTATCATTATAATTCAGTTTCCGAAATATAATATTTTTCGATAATGTATGATATACCGTAAAGAGTCTCTTTTGATAATATTCATCGATATCGTAACAGATGATTAGGGCATTCCCCGATTAACATTCTAGGTATATGATAGGATTAATAATAAAGACAATAAAAACTTTAAATAATTTTAAAAATATCTTTTAATTAATTTGTATAAGTACCTAGAATACGATCAAAAGGAAAGAATGTAACTAAAAAATATTTCTGAACATATTCTATTTGAATAATTTCTTCATATTTATATTAAATGTTATAAAAAATACTATACATCTGTATAATATTTTCGTTATACTTTCCAAGTTAAACGTTATACATCTAAGATGCTACATAAATTAATAAAAAATGATTCTAGTTTTAGTTGCAATTTTATTTTAATATTATAAAAGAACACTTTAATGATTTACAATAATTATTCACGTTTCGTGTATTTTTTTATTATTTATTATCACCACATTTTATTTAAGCGTATAGACCCAATGAAGTATAATTTCTGTATATTCACATCATGCAAAAAATCATATATGTATTTGCGTCTCTGTTAGGTTTTGTATAACCAGTAAGAAATATTTGCCATTGATTTGGCAAAACTATATTGTATAGTACGATTCAAATTATATTGACATTCATCTGTATAAAAAAAGAAAATGCATTTTTCTAGTAGGGTGCAAGTCTGCAGTTTTGTTTTAGTTATAGTCTTTATGTTAATTTGCTGATTACATAAGAATTACTTGGTAGTTGATTTTTCAGTATCATCTGTGTCAGGTACTTCCAGAATTTTCGGACCATATAAAAGAACGTATGCGCAATGCCAGTCACCACCACCACTAAGTTTTAATACATCTTCACTAGTTACGGGGCTAACAGTTTCATCGTCACATTTCAACCATGTATCACTTTTTTGTCTAACCCAAGCTACATAGTGACCACTACTACTTGATCGTCCTCTGTGCGTTAGAACTGCTTGCAATGAATAATAGCCACTGTTATTTGATCCTATATCTGTAATTATAATATGGTATAATATATATATATTAATACATACATATATATATGTATTAATGATATATTTATTTTTATTTTTTTTACATATTTATTACCATTTGCAAACCAGAAAGGCTCTTGTTTTAATTTTGGTTTATTATCTGTCTTATCATTTTTATCTTTTATGTTACGTGATTCTTCTACTAAGCGGTCTTCATATTCTTTAAATTTCTCCCGCATGGGGGTGAGTTTACTTTGAAGTTCACTGCTGCATAATTCGAAAGCATCGAACTCGAGTGGAAATTTAACATCTTTGAGAATTTTTGCATTGATCGCTTCCTTCTCTTTGTAATAAAAGCGTACGAATTGTATTGTTAGATATGCCGGTAATCTGCTAATTTTCGACTGAAAAGTATGTTATTTTTGTTAAAACCTAATTTTTGATGATATAAGCGACATTTCTTTTTCTCTTTGCAAAATAATATTCTTTTACCGTTTTTGTATATACTGCATTTCTACCAAGAGTTGAAGACATTTTTGTAATTTGTTCTTGCATTTTATTTCTAAGTCCTGAATGCATGTATTTAACTTCAGTTGAAATGAAACAACTCAATTGTAAAAACTCTTCTTTTCCTTTGGTAGGCTGTTCATCTTCGGATTCTATGCATTTTAACTCAGTATTAAAAGCTCCACCAAAAAACTGTTCGATCAATGAACGTGGTTTATAATTGGGTCCATCCTCCTCTGACGTAATAGTATTTTCCTGCAATTATTAGATTCGTATCAAGATCTATTTGCATATAAGTATAATTTCATATCAACTTTAAAATCATTAAACACTTAATAACCTTCGTTGGCAGTTTTTGTTGCAACATTCTAATAAGTTCAGTCCAACACTCATTAGCATCCTGTTGCTGATATCCACCATGTTCAGATTTTTCAGCGAATCTTGGGAATGCTAAATGCATCATTTGCACAAGAACAACAGGGGACAAAGATGATCCTTTGTCCATACTAATGTATAAATCTCTTAATGCGGCTGTTATACTTTGCGCAGGTACAAATGATGAGCTACCGGCGGTCGCGAGCCCCCCTGAAAAATTCTTTAAAGCATCTCTCAATTCGGGAACAGTCTTTAGGCACTGTACAGTTGCGTTCAAATAACAAGTATTTCCTAAATTTGTTAAACCAGCTGGTAAGTCTAAAGCTGTGGCTAACGCGGACTCGTTCATATCTTCTAAAAATAATGGCTTCTCTGTCGGCTCTACTGGAACATCTTCCTCCTTAGAGCCCATCATTAATACCGTAAGACCCTGCAATAAAATCAACTTATAAAGTTAAATGACACAACAACTTAGTGCTTTTGTTTTAAACAATTAGGAAAACATATTTGTTATCAATAGAACTATTAACATCTTAGCGACGGATGGCACCAACTGGCATCAAATTTAATAATGTTTTCTGTTACGGATGATGCCAGATGTTGTCAAATTGAAATACTCTTTCTGTTACCATGTATTTTTCTGTCCGCTTTAACAGTAATAAATCAAAGATATGGCTCCATCGATAAGGTTTTAATATGAATCGTTTCTTACATCCTTTAATTTGATGTTGCCCCAATTATCATCTTTTAATGTCATTCCCTTCAACATAACTTTCTGCCTTTCTGGCTGCACTCCTGTCAGTGCAAAAAGTTGTGCTTTAAATAACATTGGCTCTTCGTCCGTATTAACTTCTACATTAGGATAATGTTCCTTTCCCCACTTTACTTTAACTAAAACAAAATAACTTCACATGTTAAATATTGAAAACAGTTCGGCAAAAATTTCGCCATAAAGGTTTAAGGTTAGATACGTGCAAAATTTTATAGTTTTGCAGAACATACTCGAATATTGAGGCATTTCTTCTATTCTTTTAATATATATTCCGTTTTTATAAATTTGTAATACGCAATGAACTTAATTGATGAATATAATTTCACTGATGGTTACCAACGTGCATAAAGCGCACAGTCAGGCATTCGTACACTACACGTATATATACATGCATGTATATAGTTCAGTAGCAGAAAATTTACTGCTTGAACTGATAGGTGGCCAGCTGATCGAAAAATTAGATTGCAACATTAATTCGATGAATTTTCGGTCAAGTAAAACATGACTAAATAATGAATAATATATAATATGCATCAACCAGTTTTTTTTTTATTAAGCTTCATACAAGATAATACTGTGTTTGATTAAATAGGTACACTACGTATTTGCAGAATTTCCTATAAATTAGGTCCAGCCTAAAAATGACTAATTTCAAGCTATCACATTGTATAATCGTGAAAATGTATCACGATTTCTAAATCCACTTATTTCCTATAATGTTTACATAATACTTATAATATATTTTATGGTACAATATTTTTCATTATCTTATTGCTTTAAAACACTGCTTAAAAACAACGTGCAACATCTTACAATTTTGTTAAAATTTACAGTTTACGCAAAGAAAATTTAACCTGTTCTTTAAAACAGTATGACAAGGTGTTAGTCGTGAATTTTATTAACATTAAGCCCAAACTCGTAGAGTTGAATCCCAACTTCCTGTACAAAGAGCAGTTCCATCTGGAGAAACTCGTAAACAAGAAACTCTATTTTCATGTCCATATAAAAATGCAACTCGTTGACATTTTAGAGTATCCCATATATTTACAGTGTAATCATTATAACCAGCGAAAAGTAAACGTCCGCTGACGCTTAAATCGACAGCGTTTGCCCCAAATATTATACTTTCCTTTGTGTAAACTGCTATTTCTCTATCAGCACGTAGATCGAAAAGACGACAAGTAGCATCATCAGATCCTGTTGCTACTGCATCACCACCTGGATGAAATTTTACCTAAAACAATGCACATCAGTTTCCCCTAATTGTATTTACTTATAATTAAACACATTGCTGACCGGCTATTTCAAGCAAAAACTGTCCCATGCCGTCGACTACTGCTCCGCATTTTCGTAAAACATGAAAACACCTAAGTAAACTTAAATATACTTTATTTAGGCATTATGTGGTTACTATTTTTTCTAAAACGTAATGTGTCAGTTTTTCTAAAAGCCTCAAAGTTGAATCTTTATACGAAGTTCTACTGGAGATACCAGAGGAACTGCAATGGCCTTTATGTTGCCTTCGGCCGTATTATCTAAGATATACGTAGATAAAAATTAGACATATTCTACAACATGTCTCTGAGTATACTGACTAAACAGTTCAGTAAAATGTAGACAACCATGGCAAAAGGAAAAGTAGTTACGACCGAAATAGAAGACGCACCTAAATCTCGCCACGAGCATACCTTAGAATTTTAGTCTAAAGTAAGGTAACTAAGAATATGATCTGGAACGCTCTTATAAATACCTATACATTCCCTTCTGGCTTTAAAAACTGCATAAAATAATCTAACAGCAAACACGAGTTAACTCGTCATAGGTCAACAATGCTCGGGCATGGAAACACGAGTTCACTCGTGACCAGTCAGCATAGTGTTAAAATTTAATTTATTTTAGTGAATAATAAATCCAAAAAATTTTTACATACAGAATTAACATCAGATTGATGTCCTTCAAAACTTTGAACACATTGGCCAGTGCGCATATCCCATATCAAAACCATTTTATCACAACTACCAGAAACAAATGTGTTACCGGTTTCACTGGGTGCCAAATCAATGGACATAACGTCACTCGAATGGCCTAAAAAACTTTGCAATTGTTGACCACTTTCAACGTCCCATAATGCACAAGTGCTGTCCCCGCTACCCGTAAGAATTTGTTGGTCGCTATTAGGAAACACGCAGCAAGACATGTAAGATGTGAGTGTGGCAACAATTTTTTTACGCGTTGATACATCATCTTCTTGACTCAGGGGATATACAGTAACTTTATTATCCAAACCCCTGAAAAACATAAGCAGAAAAGTTAGAGCGCCAAGATAATAACTACTTTTTTATGATTTTCATGCTTTTCATACCCGCAAGCAACAAGAGTACCACTCGGCGCGTATGCACAAGCAAAGACCCAAATAGTCGGCATAGTAAGAGCATGCTCTTTATTTGTGGTAAAAGCATCCCATATTATCATTTTGCCATCCTGAAATGATTTTTATATAGAATAATTTCTTGTACTCTATATACTGAATTAAAAACTAAGTCAAACCTGAGAAGAGGATACGATATGACGTTTGTCGGGTGACCAATCTGAGCAAAGAACTTTTGCTTGATGGCCTTTTAAAATACGTCGTGGTTTGACATTTATACAATTAATTGTTTCAAGCCTATCTGCAACGCTAGCAACTGAAATGATAATAGTAACTATATAAATGACTAATTTGCATCTTAAATTACATTATTTGTTTAATATATTTGAGTATTTAATATTGCGGCCCGTGTAAAGTAGTAGATTTCAACCGCTTGGCCCACTGAGAGTCAAACGTTGCTCATTAGTAATATAGATCATTAATTATAGTTGTATTAACACTTTTCGACATTGGACAGCAAGTGGTATCAAATTGAATAATATTTTGTGTTACAAATGATACCAGATATCATCCAATTAAAATATTCTTTCAGTTACTATGTATTTTTCTTTGAGTTTTAGAAGTAAGAAATCAAAGATGTGGTCCCGTCAATAAGGTGTTAATCTAAATAATCTCTTGTGTCATAGAATTTTATATAAATACGATGGACTAACAATGGTTTGTACTTACGGGTGATATCATTTAACTTTTGCCGGTCATCTTCTAAACGTATTTTCAAGCCTTCTGCTTCTTTGGATAACTTATCTATATACTCCGATTCAGTTGCAAAATCCATAATTTTATTTATAAGCTGGTATGCACTTGTTAACAAAGAGTATGTAGTCCCACAATATAGAATGTCATTTTTTTTTTGTATAAACGATGTTACAGATCAATCACTATTTACCTAAATCATGTGTCCCAATTAAATTAATTTGTATATTATTAAAGTTCGAGTGTAAATAAGACATTACCTTTTCGTGTTACCCACCGCTCTCGGGAAAAAAAAACTGCAGTGTAAGTGCACTTATTAACGAAACAATAGATATTTTTCTGCATAAATAACTTATTTTTAATTTCTCCACTACATTTTTTGATAATTATTCATTTGATTTTACGAAAAACGCATATTAATATATCCATTCAAACACAGACACGACCAATAATCAATACCACACGACAATAACAAACTTTAGCGCCGGTGCAGTGATGCTTTCAAATGTAACCTATTTAACCTGAATATATTTCATAGTTCATGGAGACAATTAATATTATTTAATGTTTACTGACAGAAATACGAATATTTTGCAATAGCCACCATTAAGAGTTATTGTTAAATCAAGATTTTCCAATTGCAGTTACGATGCTTCATATAAGCACCAGATCTAATTTTCAATGCTTCCATAACAAATAAGGAATTATTTATTTATTGTTCGATCTATAAAAACATATGCACTTTTGGCTGTGTTAGCAATTCAGTAAGTAAATCTAAATCTAAAAGTAATTCTAAATAATATAAGTAAACTTTTATTGAAATAGAATAACATTACCCTACACTAGCAATAAAAAGATAGATTCAAACATCAATATTAATTACCTACACATATGTACGTACAAATATAATAAATATATATTACATGTGTACATTACGAAATTAATTGCAAAAATGTAAGATTACTTTGATAATAATCCAGTGAGAGTTGTGTAATATATATTTGAAATCTAACTTTACCGCCAATTTCTACAGCGGTATTGTGTAATTGTAGGTAACCTCGTACCCATAATCAATTGTACAAAACTTTCAACATTATAGAATTAACTAATTGGTGTATGTAGTTGGAAAATATATTCTTTCAAATGTAATGTTTATATTTTATGTTATATATACTATTATAGAACAGAGAGAATATCTTTTAGAAATTAGTACGCATATCTGGATTCGAGATTACAGCGCAGGGTCGGTGGGTATCGACTTCCTGCCGGTATGGATGTCAGAGTGGGGCGACACAGGACGTTCTTCTGCTCGTTCCTGTCTTAATCGTTCTTCGTGTCTGAATTCGTGGTCCGGTTGACGGGCTTATAACACGATAAAATGGCTCATTTATCTCTGCGTTTGGCCGCCTCTTTAGCGAGACAATTACCGAATAGCACCATTCAGGTAATGTGAAAGAAATAATTACTTTTTACAGCATATTTCGTCGAAGCAACTTAGGTGGAACATGCCGACATTTTCCACTGTGCGACAACCGCACCGACCCTCATACGTTACTTATCTTGATTCTTGTTTATAACAAAATCGAACAGTTTTCCGTTATTTGCAATAATTTATGTTCAATTTTCAATACACTTGGGATATACATGTCATAAATTTTTCTTTTCTCTATAATCTATTACATAAACAGAATAGCACCAAGTTATGTAATAAGTATTTGGGTGAAACACTTCCATAGTATAACAACAATAGGTTTTAATTTTAATTAACGTTACAATTTCAGATCAAATGGCCTCTTAGTGTTGCCTCTTGCAAATACCATGTATCTTGCAGTCGACGCTCTGCTGAAATTTCTTCCATCTTGGAAGAACGTATTCTTGGTTCAGCACCTAAGGTAAATTAATAAGTTGCATATGTATTTAAAGTAAATCATTCGCAATTTTTAATATTATCACAAACTCTATGTTACATAATATGTTACAAGGATTTGTTCCTACATATAAGACATTAAACACGAATGGTCAAATATCTTATAAGTAATATTGTAGCGGATGTTGAGTTGAAAACAATGACCTGCTATATCATATTATTATGCTTAGTAAAAAAATATTTACATTAGCAAAGGTTGATTGTAATTGAACCTTGCTTCATATCACAACTTTTTAATTGCTTCAAGCCTTTATGAGATATACCACCATTTGTATTTAAATATAACACCCTGTATATATTAATGTCACATGTATCAAAATGGAAACTAATTCCACATGTATTTGTCATTTAAAACACATTATAGGCCAACCTTGAAGAAACTGGTAAAGTGCTAAGCATTGGTGATGGTATTGCCCGTGTTTACGGTCTCAAGAACATTCAAGCAGACGAGATGGTAGAATTTAGTTCTGGATTGAAAGGCATGGCTCTGAACTTGGAACCTGACAATGTAGGTATCGTCGTCTTTGGTAATGATAGGCACATTAAAGAAGGTGACATCGTTAAACGTACTGGTGCCATTGTCGACGTTCCTGTTGGCGAAGAATTGCTAGGACGTGTTGTAGATGCGTTAGGTAACCCTATTGATGGCAAAGGACCACTTGGTAGCAAATTAAGATTCCGTATTGGTACTAAGGCACCTGGCATCATCCCCAGGTACTTTTTTTTGTACACCTGTCTATACTGTTTAATTCCATAATCTTTAATGGTTTAATACATACTTTTTGTATCTCTTTTTAAAGGGTATCTGTTAGGGAACCTATGCAAACTGGAATTAAAGCTGTAGATTCTCTGGTACCAATTGGTCGTGGTCAACGTGAATTAATTATTGGTGACAGACAAACTGGAAAAACTGCCCTTGCTATTGACACAATCATTAATCAAAAACGATTTAACGACGCTGGAGAGGAAAAAAAGAAGTTGTACTGTATTTATGTTGCAATCGGTCAAAAGAGATCTACTGTTGCGCAAATTGTAAAACGATTGACAGACAGTGGTGCTATTAATTATACGATCATTGTTTCTGCCACTGCCTCCGATGCTGCGCCTCTGCAGTATTTGGCACCATACTCTGGATGCGCCATGGGTGAATTCTTCAGGTTCGTTTAATCCACTTCGTTAAATTAAATAAATTATATTCCGATCGTATTTATGATTGGTAACGCGACATTGGCGTGCAATAATTTTTAATACATTCTATTTACAGAGATAATGGAAAACATGCTTTAATTATTTATGATGATTTGTCGAAGCAAGCCGTTGCTTACCGACAAATGTCTTTGTTACTGAGGCGACCACCAGGTCGCGAAGCCTACCCCGGTGATGTATTCTATCTCCACTCTCGTCTTCTCGAACGTGCGGCTAAAATGAACGAAAGTTTGGGAGGTGGTTCATTAACAGCATTGCCTGTTATTGAAACCCAAGCTGGTGATGTGTCAGCTTATATCCCTACCAATGTAATTTCAATCACAGACGGTCAAATCTTCTTGGAAACCGAGTTGTTCTATAAAGGTATCCGTCCTGCAATTAACGTAGGTTTATCGGTATCCCGTGTCGGCTCCGCTGCTCAAACAAAGGCCATGAAACAAGTAAATATATCTATCCATTTTATAAATCTATCAACACTCGTATATCTACTAAAAAAAATCCTAAAAATATTTTTTTATTTTGGTTTACAGGTTGCTGGTTCTATGAAATTGGAATTGGCTCAGTACCGTGAAGTGGCTGCTTTTGCCCAATTCGGTTCCGATTTGGATGCCGCAACTCAACAACTGTTAAACCGTGGTGTTAGATTAACGGAACTTCTGAAGCAAGGACAATATGGTGAAATTCATAATATACATCCTAGATATAAATTATACGAAAAATTAGTACTGTTAAAAATAAGATAACAATACATTGTTTTTTTTGCGTTAGTGCCCATGGCTATCGAAGAACAAGTGGCCGTTATCTACTGCGGTGTCCGTGGATATCTTGATAAGATGGAACCCGCAAAAATTACAGCTTTCGAAAAGGAATTCCTTGCACATATTAGGTATTTAATTCAAATTCATGTTGTAAGTACGTACTTGTAATAGATATATTTCACTGCTTATATTAATTTAATACTACGCCTCATAGATCAAGTCAACGAGATCTTCTAAACACTATTGCCAAGGAAAACTCTATCAGTCCAGACTCTGATGCGAAACTAAAGAAAGTTGTTACTGACTTCCTTGCATCCTTCTCAGGTTAAACAGTCAGTACAATAATAAATAATAATTCTCTGCTATGCAAGAGCCACGATGTGCAAATGATATTCATTACTGTTTAACATTTTTTAATGTATACCATTTGCACATTATAATTATCATTACAAAGGATTCCACATTTAAACATTAAATCATGATAGCCATATACAAAATGCTTCTACACATTACATGTTAACTGTTAACGAAACTGAAATAAAATTTTGGTAACTAAGCAGTTACTTCTCCTGAAAAAATTTCAAACATAGCAGAAGCGGGAGAAGTTAAACAAAGAAATGAGTAATAAAGTTCTAGAGTTTTTCAAGATCGTGTCATTTATTTTCCTTTGCATATTTATGATATAAAAGAACTATTTATTTTTTATAGCGGAAAAAATATCTAGTTGATTTATATTATGTTCGTCCTGGCGATTTATCAATTTTTTTGTAATAGTTGCAATTTATACCTTCAAACGTGAATAGCTTGCCAATGGGACAGGAAAGAAACGTGCTTCTAAACAATAAGCGGCTGTGTATATGTTTAGAATTTTGATTTGTATCATATTTGAAGCTAGTGGATATTTAGTTCTTAAATCAATTAAAAAGTTATGTAATATATGTGTAAAAAAAAATGATTGTCATCCTTTTTTTTAGTACAATGTAAATAGCTAAAATTACTGTTAACTTAGACCATATTTATTGCAGTACATTAGATTGAAAATTTGTTGAATAAAAAAAATGTTCTGCCAATAAAATACGAAAACACTTATATTTATCACATAAAAATGAATTCCAATATTTTTTCTATTATATTTTATACTCCTTGGAACATTGAGGAATCGAGTCTTACTCCTCTAAATCAGGGTGGCCACAACTAACGGGAACCGCAACAGTGACAACTATAAAACACTAAAAACCATATTGTTCGTAAAATTGAAAAAAAACGCAATTAATGTACAATTAAGCTATTCGCTTACATTGTTACAAATGTTTTTTGAAATAAGGGAAAATAATTCCACTGCATTTAATTCAAGCATATATCTTTAATTCTTAACGTGTTCCGCCGTGTTTCTTATTACCCTATGCTACGTTGTCAAAGGTGTGTTGTATAATCAATTATTTGTGTAAATGATTCATATCCTGGCGGATTTGATAAATGACGGAAATCTGTTGTTAAAATTAAATAAGAAAATAATTTATTATCTTAATAAAACACTATGACTTCGATCAGCGAAGTTGGTTCGTTACCTAAAACGAAAAAGCCCTCGGGTAAGTTTACTTTTTGATAGGTTATATTCGTTACCTTTTATTTTTATACATATTCATAAATTTCATCCAGATTATATTAATGGTAGTCGATAATGGAATTAGGGCATATCTAAGGGTTTATATTAAAAATACAAATTTTTGTTATACGATGTTTTATATTATCTGCTTCATATGTATTATGTAAATTTTAATTTTTGTACATTTTGTATTGAGGTTTTGTATTATTTTTTATTCTACAAAGAATGTATACTTGATTGCTTAATTTTATCTACAAATATATCAACAGTGTGGTATGTTATAACGAATGACCTTGGAATGAATAAATGCTCTGAGAGACAGTTTTCCTGATTAAATCAAAACACTTGTAACGTCTAGCATTTCGCCAAGAGAAGTTAAATTGATGGCTCGCCAATCAATACTTTTATACAATTTTTTTATACAAATGTATTGATGTATTGTACATCCTTTTTTTTATCTTAGAGGTTTTATAAAGGCTTGTTATAGAACGAATTAGATCGTTACATGATACCACACTGTAATTAATTAATTTTGACTAAAATGTTTTATTAAAACAGATAGCGCATTCAAGCAACAACGCTTACCTGCTTGGCAACCAATACTTACTGCTGGGACTGTCTTACCAACATTTTTTGTCATCGGGATTGCTTTTATACCAGTTGGCGTTGGCTTGCTTTATTTCTCCGATCAGGTCAAAGAATATATTTTGGATTACACAGATTGCAATTCTACAAACATTCTTCGTTCAAAAGGAGTGCCTTTCAAGTGTGCAGACGTAATAGCAGTTAATCGTTCGCAAACTTGTATTTGTAAATTAAACTTTATGCTACCCTATGACTTCAATGGAAAAATTTACATGTATTACGGTTTGACCAACTTTTATCAGAATCACAGACGATACGTCAAATCCAGAGATGATAATCAACTACTAGGAAAATTGAGCGATATTGTCTCTGGTGACTGCGAACCATTTGCTTATGACAGTGAGAAACCTATTGCACCTTGCGGGGCTATTGCTAATTCATTGTTTAGCGACGAATTGCAATTATATTCTGAAAAGCATAACAGAACAGTGCCACTAATAAAAACTGGTATAGCTTGGCCTTCGGATAAGAATATTAAATTTAGAAATCCCGAGGGCAACTTAACAGAAGCATTCATGAATTATGCTAGACCAAAGAACTGGACCAAATCTATTTATGAGTTAGATCCTGAAGATGAAAGTAATAATGGTTTTCAAAATGAAGATTTGATTGTTTGGATGAGAACTGCGGCTTTGCCCACATTCAGAAAACTTTATCGCAGGGTCGATCATGAAATAGATGGTTTTACAGAGGGTTTAGTAGCAGGAAGTTATATACTTACTGTTAATTATTGTAAGTAAACAACAGAACATGTTATAAAAATTAAAAATGATTTTGAAGTTTACCAATTTTTTCTTTCCACAGCATATCCTGTGTCTGCTTTTGATGGCAGAAAACGAATGATCTTAAGCACTACATCTCTTCTTGGCGGAAAGAATCCTTTTCTTGGTATTGCTTATATAGTTGTAGGATGTACTTGTTTATTATTAGGAATTATATTACTAATAATACACATCAAATGTTCTAAAAGGTAAAGTTAAAATTTAACTTTTTAAATTTTCACTAAATGGTGTTATGCTTAAACGAAAGCTTCGATTTAAAAAGATTAAAAAATGCAATTGATTAAGAAAACGATCTTTGCGATTGAAAATACTATGAGAAATAATATACGTCATGAAAATATGGTAGACAAGGTAATTGGAAAGTAAATACGCCAGTCAGTGCATTTATTAATGTAACTTTGAAAATATATGAATTTCAATTATACCGTTTTACTCAATAACTGCACTAACTAAAATCTGAAGTATATTGTATCGAAAGTTGATGATAACTACAAACGTATTTTCATACGATTGTCACTTTAAATGTTCATAACACTACATCAACAGAAATTCGAGGTTGATAATAAACTGTTATATAATGTATGTTATACAGCAAACTAATGTAAAGATGACTGCAAGAAAGTATGCTTAGGGCACCATAATTGTTCTTGTAAGTGTTTGTGATATTGTGTTATGTCTATCGTGCAAGGATTTCAATACCATTGTGTTTTATGTAACATGGCTTTGTGAATAGATTTTAGATATATTTTTCTTTTTGATTTATCAAAAATAGTCATTCTCTCTGCAATTCTCGTATCTAATTCATATTTTATGAATTAAAGTTCTAATTATAATCATGTGCATGCATTTATGTATTGATGCATAAATTGTCTTTCATCTATGATTTTTTATATAGCTATATAACTGCGAATATTTTGCGTTTCCTGAAAACATATATTGTTCATGTATTTGTATTACTTGTTTCGTTCATATGCTTTACGTATTGTGCGCTATACCTAATAATATTATATCATTAGTATTTTATCATTAATGTAAAAGAAGAGTTATGTGATATAAAAATTGATACACAGTGTAACTACATTACCTGTATAAATACATTCCGTTACACCAATTTACTTTTATTATTTTGAAAAGTATCATGCATCCATGAATGTACTAAATGATCGTATTCATAATGTATAGTCTTATAAATGAAACTGGAAATGTGTATAGTACGTAATTGATTAGGAGCCAACATGTAGCATTCGTCTTATTGAAACAGGTATTTTACAAAGAATTAATTGTACTGTGCATTGAATGATTAATCGTACTATCTTCTTTTATAGAAATAAGCTTGCAAGTTAATTGATACGTTGATAGTTTCATATTAAAAGTTTACTCTCATAAGTTCGCATAATTTCATCCTGTAATTACATTTTATGTTTTCTAGTGTAACAGAGATGATTAATGTGACACCGACTACACCATACCAAGAATAAGTATGCAATAGTTGTTGCAAAAGTTGATCAACTTTCTGGGTATTCTGCATTTAATTTGTAAGTGTTAATATAAAGTAATTTAACTTAATTTCCACATTCAATCAATTTTTCTCTTCGTTCTTGTACTATTGATGGTTTTATAAACTGAATACTTTTATTCTCCACTGTTACATACATACATACCTACAAATATACCAGTTTTTTGTATTCTTTATGTATATATATAATATATATATAATATATAACACATAAAGAATACAAAAAACTGATGCATAATTATGCATAGTAAGGCATATATAATTTGCAAAACAGACTCAATGATAAATGGATTTTTAATTATACTTATAGATACTTATATTGTTCATGTATGTCTATTGAGATACTCAAAATTATAGTATTATTTACCATAAATTATTATAGCAAAACGTAAAATTGTATTGATCAACAAAACTTATTATATACAAGCTTTTTGGATATTGTTGCCACAAGAAGAGAATGAAAAGTGTTTGTTAAAGTGAATATGGAATAATTTTTGTGTATCTTAATACATTATGAAATTTTAAATAATGTACAATGTACTTTACTTAGTGCATTCTAAAATTATACTTTATTGTCAAATACCTTTAGTTTTACTCTAGTCACACACAAATGTATAAATATATAAATAAAGGAATATTATATTAATATTTATTCACACCCCTATAATCATGTATAAGTGATAATTTATTAAAAATGTAATTTCTATTTTATTTCATTCCATTATAAAGTACGATTAGTAGGGAAAGCCGTCAGGGGCCCACAGTAATGGGCGTTCGAATGTAAGCTTCAAACAATTCGAAATTGTTTAAAGACTGTGAAGATTTGAATCATTTTGAACATAATTCGAAGCTTAGTACTCTTGGAGTCTTGGAAGGCTTGGAAATCTTGATCGTGCTGAAAGTTTTGAATGTCAAGGGCCTTGTTTATAGTCTCCGGTGTGCGCCGGCTATGTGCGCTATCGACACCCGCGGTGACATCGGCAACGCTAAAGCGTTCGGAGTTCGTTCGTTCGTTTAACATTCAAGACTCAAAAATTTTAAGTTTGGAATCAGGTTCGAAGTGATTTGAATCTTTTTCGCGTGACAGATTGAAAGCGATTCGAAGTGCTTCAGATCCTAACACTACTTACAGCTGGACAGCATTGTATTACATACAAATGTACTTAAAACAAACGTCCTTCTTGTCTATCAATGAAATACTGGGCATTAGTCTATTGATCCATAGTATATACGAACATAAAAAGTATGCATATTTTTTCTGGTTTTTATACATTTTCATTGAAAAACGCAATAATTTGTTTTACTCGATTTCGTCTTATTTTAGTACACACCATCTCTGTATTCAATTATTCATCATTGAAGATACCGCTTTACGTCATCATATGTTTTCAGCTGCATACTACCCTGAGTTAAGCATTTGTAAGTTGCTTTAAGCAGTGCCGACTCATCGCTGAAAAGATCTTTAGCAAAACATCTTTCTACCCTTATCGTACCAGATACTACAAAGTTTCCTTTGCCAATTGACGACATATTAATAATTTTTTTATCTTCCAACATGATCATAACGCTGAAAAACTTGCAGCAACAGACGTTTACAGTAGAAATTGATCCATCACAAACGGTGAGCATTGTAAAGAGAAAAAATATGTGGCTACGTTGAAATGTAATATATGCCTGTTATATCGTTTTTCGCAGGTAAAGGATTTGAAACAAAAGATCGAAACTCAAAAAGGTTTTCCAGCCGAATACCAGAAATTAATATACGCTGGTGAGTGATATGGCTTACATAACCTTATTTTCACTTGTAAATTTATTAACATTGTTATATCTAATTATATACTTATGTTTCGCAAACTAGTGAGTTCTGTTACGGTTTCTTTTCTTTAGATCGCTATTAAACTTTATTATTGATATTTTTGTAGAATCTGTTTTTTTTTTCTTTCATCAGTATCACTTTTCTTGTATGATAATAGCATATAATTATGCGGTAATATTATACTTTATAGGAAAGATATTAACAGATGACCATCCATTAGCAGAATATAATATAGATGAAAAAAAGTTTATTGTTGTTATGGTAACAAAGCTTAAGACCGGCAATGGTCATACAACAACGGAGGAAGATCATCCAAGCGCAGAGAATAAAGAAGAAACTAGTACAACCAGGTATTAAATTGAAGTATTATAGAAAGCTTGCTCTTCTAATATTACATATAAAGTAAATTTTATAATTTCGGTTAGAAGTAATTCAAGTATTTTATGATCATTTTGTTGTTCCTTAATTAACACATTGGCCTTTTGGAGTTGCACAAAAAAAAAAAATTGAAACCAGATACAGTTGTTTTCATTCGTGATTCATCTGCAATGACACTTTGAAGAGAAATTGGACCATTTATCAATTTTCCCTAATGTTTTAAGCGTATTCGCAGGAAAATAGTAGACATAAACAATCAGGCTCACTTTGATCATACTATACTAAGATCTCTTTCGTATATGTTTTTTGCCGTAGCTCAGTAGCACAACCTAGTCCCACTCCTAATGTTCAGGGTGTTGCAAACCCTGCTAATACCGAACAAGAACAATCTGCAGCAAGTACTACTGCTGCTGCTGTTGTTGGCGATCAAGCTGAAAGTGCCTTGTTAATGGGTGAAGATTATAATACCATGGTGAACAATATTATGGATATGGGGTACATATATATGTATATATATGTTCAACAAAGAAAATTAAATTTATTTAATCATCCTTTTCTTTTCATTCGTTTTCACTGATTGATATATGTTTCTTCATGTTAGGTACGAACGCGAGCAAGTTGAACAAGCGCTAAGAGCAAGTTTCAATAACCCCGATAGAGCTGTGGAATATCTTTTAACGGGTATACCAGCTCAGCTTTTTGAAGATTTACCGGAGGATCAACTTGAAGCCCAAGAACAGCTGCAGGAACATGGTCAACATCCTTTAGCATTTTTAAGGATGCAACCTCAATTTCAGCAAATGCGTCAAGTAATTCAGCAAAATCCTCAATTATTGAATGCTGTACTGCAACAGATCGGTCAGACCAATCCTGCATTATTGCAACTTATTTCACAAAATCAAGAAGCATTTGTGCGCATGCTTAACGAACCTGGTTAGTTTCTATTATCTGTTAAACGATGATATAGCGTTTTGTTTCTTTTTGTTTTTCGGGATATAAATACATCGTGTATTTTATTTTTGGGATAGTGGAAACAACTGGCGGTACAGGCGGAAGAACTACACCTGTATCTGCATCTAATGTTGCACCAACGACTGCTCCTGGTGTTTTAAGCGGAGGTCCAGGGGCAGGTATAGGAGCAGGATCGGATGGAGGAACTTCTATAATACAGGTAACACCACAGGATAAAGAAGCTATTGAAAGGTTGAAAGCGTTAGGATTCCCAGAACATTTAGTTGTACAAGCATATTTTGCGTGTGAAAAAAATGAAAACCTTGCGGCTAATTTTTTGCTCTCGCAAACTCTTGATGACTGAAGTAACGCACTTCATTGATTTCACAATAAGGAGTTAAAGGACTGATTGTAGGGTGGGTAATTACACAGGCGCCACGTTAGTTTCAAACTGGTCATCTTTACTTTGTATATAAGTATGCACACATATTTATGTTACTATCTTAATTATGTAGTGAGATTGTTAATCCTGTGTTCGCATATTTGATTAATGATATAAAATTCGTTGGACCATATGTACCAAAATTGCTTTACCTATTTTACATTTTTCTGTAATCTTAAATCATTAATTTCCAAATATATACTTCACATCTTTTATATATTTCGAGATTGGAATTTGGCATTGCACAAGTGTCATAATCCATCCTTGCAGTCTGAGAACTACTCTTTGGCAAAAAACATTTTGTTCTTTGAATATATGGAGCAGTGTAATTACATTTTTATGTAAGAAAGCCTGCTTGTTTACTGAATTAGCATAAAAAAAGGTATAAATACTTAATTGTATTTATACGTTGAAGCTACTGTACAATTCCACATACATACAAATTTGTGTACACGCGCGAAGATATATGTGTATACGAAATGTATGTATGTATATGACAAGTATATTTTGTACATTTAATAGGCTTTCTGATATAAAAATTATGTAAGTGCATCCATATATGTATGTCTGCATATGTATATATGTGTGTACTTGCGTATAACTTGCGCCTATGTATGTATGTATAAAAAAGTCTTGTATTTTTTAAACAAACAAAAGTGGTGAAGATAGTTTATCACTGATAACACATTAAATATCATTTCATTTGTCATAAAGATAACCAAATGTAAGAAATTTTCAAATGAATGAAAAAAATGAAAATTTAATTAACATATACGTATGTATTGTTTTAAATTTGCTTTGACCTCGATATCAATCCATTTTTCTTCATCCGAAAAAAAAACACGCGATTAACTTATGACTAGCTAATAAGAGATAACCGTACATAAAGTATCTTAAATAGATAAACTGAAGTATGACTTTATCAAGAAAAATTTGTAATTAACTTTCTATAAAAATGGAGGCAATGAGATTATTAATATTATAAAAATGCATTCAATATGTTATAGCCTTAACATAATAATATGTAACTTATTAGGAGCCGTTCGAATTTTTAAGATACTAGTACTGATATTAAAATTTTTATTAGAAATATTACACAATGTAAAACAAATAATATTGCAAAATTACATATTTAATGAATAAAAATGATGAGTCTAGGCACAAATGAATACATTAGTTTCCCTGTTTTGGTACATGTAAGTATAGTTTACACTATAAATATAGCTTCATGTATGTAAGAACGAAGTGCTCCACAAAGTTGAAGCAAATGTGTCTTAATGGTTGTTAAGGTGATACAGGATTTATTACCGTGCAATAATAATTAAAAATTGCCTGAACAATTTCTGTTACGCAGAGAGAAAAAAGAACTATGTTATGCGTACATATTTTAATTTTGCTTTCGTACAAGTAAATATATTATTAAAACAAGAATATATTCCTTTCTAAACAAATAACAACTATTAACATTCACTGCTTCTTATTTAATATGGATAAAAACCTTTCAAATGTATGAATTTGATTATATTATAATCAACAACACATTTTTGTGATATAGGTCTTTAACTCTGTAATGTAAGCTTTTTATCGTTATAGAAAAATATGTACAAATATAAGATATATAAATAGGATCATATATTATTACATTATTTCATTTGGATTAGACAAAATTATATAGATTCAATTGCCTTTCAAAATCACACCTTTGCTTCGTAGATCTTTTTTAGCTTCATGTATTTGCTAAAAACAAAAGTCAAAAGGGAAACCACTAAGCCATTAATCAATGATAACATTTATATAAGGTTGAATTTTTTTCACTATTAAACTTACCTCCTGTAATTCAATTGCTGCATTTTCACAGTTATTAAATGTGAAAGTCCTATACAAAATAGCAACAGCTGCATAAAGACCAAATAAAAACAAAACAATGAGAGGAAGAAAAAGTATAAATTGTTGCCATTCTGTGATGAAAGAAGAATTAACAATCTCGGTAATTGCAGCGATCCATACGCTAAAAAATAAAGTGGCAAATAAGAGCCACTCCATTAACTTCGTCATCTGAAAATGTATCATTATTCAGAGGTTATAATAGATATTATTAACAATATAAAATAAATTTGATTGAGAGTAGTTGGTAGAGTATCACAAAGATCTTACATTTAAAAACCAATTGCTCTGCCGAACCAAAACGAAACAAACAGGTTTGCGGCAGATTACGTACCTTAAGCTTCAATATTACGGAAGGACCTTTACAAAATTAAATGTATATATTACCTATATGGAGTAGTAAAAAGTTTACTTAGCTTACAAATATCTAGTACATTATTTTAGAAGTCTTGTTTTAACAAATGTATAATGTAAACATTGAAGAACCACGCACATGTGACGTGTGTCGATGATGTCTAACATTGCGAATTCCTACTTATGGATGGTAACGATAAATCGATGTTTTGAAAACATCGATATTTTCTATCGATATATCGAAACCATCGATGTTTTTATATACCTGACTTGTCATGAGGTTTACTTGATTTAGCTGGATATTTTTAAACTGAGAGATAACATTCAACTAACGGCAACTACCTGCTTCGGTATTACTCTCAGCGTGAATGCGAAAGGGCATATGCCACGAGGCCCAACGAAAGTATTTTTGAGAAATACTTTAATAGTAATTGCAGAGGAAAATATTGGCTTTGTTGAATAAAAGTGTTATAGAAACCTTGTAAAAGTTCAATTAAAAGTTCTAAAATTGCGATGTTTTACAACCGACGAGATATCGGATTTGTATCTACTGCGTACCTTTGTCGTGTGGCAGCATCTGTTACCTTCATTTGAAGTATTTGATCTTTAATCTAGGTCCTCCAGAAGTCGAGATAATTAAAACGACCCGGAATGCATTTTCGCCGAATTTTTAAATGTTTATAACTTTTAAAACACAAATGCCGTATTGTTGAAACTGCTAGAGGATATATCTATGGTTCGCAGTTTTAATTTAAGACCTGTCCGATTAAAAAATACGCACTAGATGTCGAGCAAAACGCAATCATTTAAATTAACGATGTAATTTAGAAATTTGGTTTGAAGGCGCGGTAAATTGCTCGGAAGACCGCCAACCCGAGATGGCGCCAGGTACATTTTCAGGTAGCTGTGGAATTCTACAGCTTCAGCGCCATGTCACAGATGAGATATAGGAATAGACAAGACACCTTATGGATTTTCGTGGCCCAACGTGCCTGCCATACCGACTCAGAAAAACCACGCTGATTCGAACGTAATGACCTCCACGGGCTGAGACCTGGGCAATGAATTATTTACTATATAATTATTAAACGTTTAAGAGACGTTTGATAATTATGTGGAAAATAATTCGAACGAATTGACTGTGTATTGCACTTAGGATACATTGGACAATAATGGCCGCTTAATGTTCGTTCTTTTCCCCAATTAATGTTCGGCAATTCTTGGGCCTACACCTCATCGGAGTATTAATTATATAACACTAATCGTTTGCAGACATGTTTATCGCAGGAATTCTCTTATATTAGTAAATGAGTTACTCCGGCGTATATTTCTCATTGCGGCAATTTTATTGTTTTTGGGTTAAAAAATATACACCTCATATTACTGTACGCTCAAGTTCGTAAATAGTGGTACATTATTGATTGTCATTTACCAGGAAATAATGTAAAGTATAACTTTCAACATTATTTCGTTTATTGGTATTGCCATTCAAATAAAAAGACTTGTTATAAAGTATTTCTTTAATATTTTTAATTAACATTAATTGTTTGTTGCAATTAAAAAGTTTCAAATTGAGCCCCAAGAAAATCCAGTAGTATTGCAAATTGAGCCCTAAGAAAACGCAAAAAAGTTCAAATTGAGCCCAAGGAAAACGCAAAACAATTGCAAAGCGAGCCCCAAGAAAACGCAAAAAAATTACAAAGCGAGCCCCAAGAAAACACACAAAAGTTGCAAATTGAGCCCTAAGAAAACGCAAAAAAGGTTTAATTGAGTCCTAAGAGAACGCAAAAAGTTGCAAAATTCATGCAGAAAATTGCAACAGTGTTCTGTCAAAATTTTTGCGACAACGTTGCAAATCGATTCCTCAGAAACTGCAACAAAGTTGCAAACAGAGTCTCGCGAAACCTCAACAATGTTGCGCCAAAAATTTTGCAACAAAGTTGCAAAAACTTTCGAGAAAATTTGCAACAATGTTGCGCCAAAAATTTTGCAACAAAGTTGCAAAAACTTTCGAGAAAATTTGCAACAATGTCGCGCCAAAAAATTTGCAACTTTGTTGCGTTTTCACAAGGCGCTGTTTGCAACTTTGTTGCAAAAATTTTGGCACAACATTGTTGAATTTTTCTGCATGAAGTTTGCAACATTGTTGCGTTTTCACAAGGCGCTGTTTGCAACTTTGTTGCAAAATTTTTGGCGCAACATTGTTGAATTTTTCTGCATGAAGTTTGCAACATTGTTGCGTTCGCGGGGCTCTGTTTGCAACTTTGTTGCAGTTTCTGATGGTTTCTTGTCGCAAAATTTTGACCGAACATTGTTGCAAATCTTTCTCTGGAATTTTTTCAACTTTGTTGCGTTTTCGCGAGGCGTTATTTGCAACATTGTTGCAAATTTTTCTCGAGTTTTTGCAACTTTGTAACATTTTTTAGAGCTCGATTTGCAACTTTGTTGCATTTTCTTCTAGCCACGGCCCTTCCACCCTCCAATTACGCAAAAACTAATTCTACTATCATTTGCAAGGAAGAAAAATCTTCTATTATTGTCAATTTGTTGAATGTGCATTAACTGATCGTAGTACAAATACGACAACAACCGGAGTACTTAGAAGAATCGCAACCGCGAGCTAAATGGCATATCAGAAGGAAACCTGACAGAAAATCTGCAAGAGGACTCAATTTCGATCTTAAGAACTAGACAACGAAATATTATTGAAGTGGTGAACACTGCTGTCTCAACAATTGACACTGCTTAAAAATGAATCCCCCTTCTTAAATAATAGATTAGATTCAAATGCGCCCGGTCTGACTAATGATCTAACTTTCGAATAAAAATATAAGTTCGAATAAAAGAACAATTTCAATAATACTCTACCTACATGGAATCAATATTTGGTTCCACTTAATTAAAAGTCTAATAATTTCAATTCGTGTAGAACCTGCCTGTATGTTACAACAAACTATTAGTTAATCACATATTAAGAAAATCTCGATGCCGGACGAAGACGCGTCCATCCTCATTTGGATGATCGGTCATTCGCCCAGCAAAGATGACTCAAGAAAGATTTTAATCATTAAAGTTTAATGTACGGTTGCAATAGTAGAACGATAGTTAGTTAAACGCGTATTAATTAATAGAAGTTAATAATGAAACGTACACGATGGTAAAGTAAAGTCCGAGGTGCTATTGTGTTGTAGAGTGAGGTATGTCGCTAGCCTTCAACAACAAAAACAACCTTACGCGGGGACGCTTCACAGGCGACTGACGCGTGGCGCGCGACGCCATCCCCACTCCGCGGTGCGCCAGCGCGTCGGCAGCGCTCGGTCGTATTCACTATTTTCGTGAAACCTACTATCCCAGGGTCAACCTACTGGACTTCTACTGTTTCTGACCAACTTTTAGCCGGATCTACGATCCTTGTTAAAGAATTCTTTTGTTCTTTGCCGTTCAATGAAAGCAGGACAGCACAGGCGGAATGCTTGACATAACACGCATCTCATTGTGAATTGCGATCGCCCCAATGCATCGCGTTGTGATTTCGACTTATCTCGAGCTGAACCGAAGTGCATCGCGCGAGCAGGCACCGTAGCTCAATTTTCCTACCGAAACATAGCCCGAGAAATAGCTTTCCTGATCGGCCCTAAAGCATTTACATTATTCACACAATTGCATGAACCCTGGCCCAACTACTTCAGTAAATAATAGTTTTTCAAGGGATCACTGTTCATGTGGAAGGACACTCGAATCAGCGTGGTTTTTCTGAGTCGATATGTTAGTCACGTTGGGCTACGAAAATCTGTAAGATGCTTGTCTATTCCTATATCTTGTCTGTGGTTCTGTATAGATGGCGATACCATAGCAGTTGAACATAAGATACAAAAGTCCATAAAGTGTTAGATCTATTCTATATGTAGTCTGTGTTTGAATATACTAAGTTTTGGTTGCTGATTTGATAGAACTCCGTACGAAAACATACGTTCTTTTTCCGGTTGTGACGTGCAGGGTGCGTATAATTTTTGTATAGCATTTGTTGAAATCAAATTTTCCATTAATAATCCTTTTCTTGTTCTATAGAATATTAGGTGTTTAGAGTGTAAAAATATATGTTACTTATTCTCGGCAGAAATTTCTAGAATTTAATAGTATTAAGACATTTCCATCCATTTGTTTCAGGTTGTTCCAACTACACTCAACTCCTATTCAAAATGGTGAGCTTTGAATATTTATTTTAATTTACATTTATCGTTACATCTAAATAGTATTAATTTTGTCTATTATTATTTATACTATTAAACTTATTGTTTATCGTTTTCAATCATATTAGAAGAAGTGCAGTAAATTAAGCTTACCTAACCTAAAAATAGAAAAGAATAACATGGCATTAAATTTCTGTGGAATGTAACTATATAATGTGTTGAAAATGTTATATATTTTTGTAGCCACGAGAAATCAAGGAAATCAAAGACTTCCTTCTGAAAGCAAGGAGGAAGGATGCCAAGTGTAAATTATCCAAGTTTCATATTTTTACCTTGTAATACAGTAGAGAATGTATTAATTTATACTTTTTTTTTACTAACAATATAGCCGTAAAAATCAAGAAGAACGCCGAAAACGTTAAGTTCAAGGTTAGGTGTTCACGATTTCTGTACACTCTTGTAATCACAGACAAAGAAAAGGCAGAGAAACTGAAGCAATCGTTACCTCCAGGTAAATTCATTTTCTCAGTTGCATGCACTAATTAACCCTTTCGATACTACAGGTGACTATAGTCACCCATTGTCATACGCTCATTATTTTCTGCCAGTGACTTTGTATTACATTGGATTATCTTATTCTTCACACAATTTACCAGTACTTTGCATTATTTTATCATGCATCGCATGTTATATTCGCTTCACAGTAAACTGTGCGTTTGCATTGTAATAGCCCCATACCGTAGCGTCTTCTTCACAAATCGAGTATATGTTCATTACCATATTCACGAACAACACATAGCTGTATCGAAAGATTTAATTATTATAAACAATTGAATCATTTAATTCTGTAGTTAACTCTTTCTGACGAAATACTAATGAATACATTTTTCAGGTCTTCAGGTTAAGGAAGTAAAGAGAAGTGAACGTATGTAATTAATGGAATAAAATGCATTTTTAAACAGATGTGTATTAATTTTCTTTGTCATTGTACAAAAAACAAAAGAATCTAAAAAGGTTACCATTTATAACTTCAGCATGTAACAAAAATACTTTTTGAAATCAAGTATTTCCATGCAAAATTATACTAATCCTTTAACTCCAGTTTTATTTAGTTACAAAATTTAATCAGATAAAATGTATGGCTGATTCAAAAACTGCTTTCTTCTTTGAAACATGTGTTGGTAAACACTCTTTCTTTCTCCTGGTGCTGTACACATCAATTTTAGTTCATCATATGTATCTTTACATATATTTCCACTATTACATGTTGGTCTTTGATCAAAAGGGTATATTTGGTGACAATTAAACCTAGTTTGACATTTTCTGGTACTATGCTGTATTCCACGTTTTAAATGTCGTTTTAAGACGCAATAATTTCTATGACATTGATGAGTTTGAAGTTTGATGTACTGCGAGAATAATATTCCTAATTCATCATATGTCTCGCGCATCTGTGAACTATGTTCCAATAGATCACCAATATTGTCATTATTATAACTAAATTGTTTGGAGGGCAAAGTTTGTTGTGGAAGCAAATTTTTAGTACTATCATTTTTCGCTAATATAATAACAAAATTCACGTCCGATTTAGACCTTTGTGGCGTTCTATCTTCTTTTACATTACTCCTTAAAATGTTTATAGACGATTTAATTTTTCTCTGCATGTTTTTCGTATACACAGCATGTTCGTTTGAAATTCTCTGCGATTTTATTCCTATTAATTCGTCTCTTATAATTGTGCTACCTTCTGCCTTTTGGTCCATGTTTAATGTTTGATTACATTCCACTTTAACAGTGTTCGACGTACTTGTTTGCGTGGAACTCGTATAGGAATTGATTGACCTAAATCAATAATTAAAATGAGTGTGCTCCTAATTTAAATTGGGCTTAATAGCAATTGTGCATTATTAAAAACCTTTTTAGTTGTCTGGAGAATGCGTTTGATAAAACAACTGATCTATTAGGCGTAGTATCAGAGAAATATTTTGCATCAGTAGCTGTAGATCTTGATAGCAAGGAATAAGGTGACCAATTTGACTTAGAATTAGAATTTCCATATTTTTTACTATTGTTGCTGAATGAATTTGTGTCCTCAAGTTTAAGTTCTATCAATTTGGAACTAGTATTGTGTCGCCTTTTGGACTTATTAATGTTTCCTGTATTCCATGTGCATAATAATAATCGTTCATCTTGCTTAATTGGTTTAAATTTTTTCGAAGATAACGGTGTTACTAAAAGTTTTATATCTGTGTCAGAGAAACAGATATCCTTATCATACTAAAAACAGAATAAATCATAAGTAAATTTGAAAGGATGAATTAAATACATATCTTAATATTTGTCTATTAGTTTATACCTTGTATGTGTTTTGACGAATATTCTTAATATTTTGGATACTGAAGTCACTGTCTTTATAATTCTTTGATTCTTTAGTATTCCACCTATTCGATACTGGATTAAGTACACTTTTATACTTAACCTGAGTTGATGAAAACGATGAACAAGACATTTCCAAAGAAAACTGCTTTGTAAAATCTACATTGCTAGTAGAACCCACAATTTTATTATCAGGTGGAGCAAGTAATTTTTTCTTTTCCTAGTCACAAATTTTTGCATGTAGACTTATTTATAAAACCTAATAAGTTATGGGTACTTGCATATAACAATCATTAATATACCATGCTGCTTGTAGTACCTGTAAAACAGTCCTTAATTTACACTTATGTTCATACTACTAATATGTTTAACTGTCACATTGCATATTAAGTTTTGAAAAATTACATGTATTAGGCCATAAAAATCGTCGTTTTATACAAGAACCGCTTTCATTTTCTTTTATTATAGAAAAATTGTCACCGATGTTGTTTTCCTTGTTCCGTCGTGTAAGACATCTTAACAAACGCAATTTTATTATAGTAACAGCAACTTAATAGAAATACGATATACCTTTTGCAAAGATAAATAATTTGTCCGTAGATATAACGATAGCAGGTTATAAATACAATTATTATAATCAAAATGGTGAATAGGATAAGAAATATTTTCCAGAAGCTGTTCAGACCACTTTCATTTCGATCGAGATTGTAATACCTTTTTTCGGTATCAATTATTTGCAACTTTGACCTCCTCAATTTCATGCTTCTTACTGTAATGGTTATTATTTAAATCATAGTAAAAAAATCGAGAATAGCTATGTATAAATTCAATACTTTTTCCCACAAGGTACAATTCATACATGTATCAAAAACCAACATTTCATTACTTATTAAGAGATGTATGTAAATTGTAAAATAAAACACTTGAGGCTATTACATGTTATTATCTGCTTTTTGTTTACAGATATACTAGACGGTTCGAATATTCATTTTCCAAAAATAAACAAATTTACCATTTTTACTATTTTAATATTTTTTATACTTGATTACAACTCGTAAAGGTATTAAAATTTTGTTTGTCACTTAGAGATCACTTTATACATTATACATCTTAGTCTAATTATCAGGTAATAACAGAATAATACATTTCATTCGAAATAGATAGAAGTAATGTAGTTTGTACCAAGAAGTATTATTCTTTAACAATATTTATATTTTCTTACAAATTTTATGGCGAAATATTAAAACCCTTCATACTTGTACAACTGATAATAGATATCGATGTATAATATACTCAATTTATCGATGCAAGTATAAAATAATTGCAATATTACAAGTGTTTTACGTATAGAAAATTTTCTTTGTACAAGATTTTGCTTATATGAATTTAAGAAAATTAAAAAATATCAAAACAATTATATTTTTTTCCATTTAATTATAACATTTAAAATGCTTTATAAACTATTCATAAATTGAAAACAGAGAATCTTATTTTGATGAAATTCATAGCAGTCTAACACATATTGCATAAAATAATATATAATAATACATAGTACATAGTATATATAATATATATTGTATATATAATGCATACACTACTGGTGCTTTAATCCTTTCACAGTGGTGGACGAATGACACTCTATGCCATACAATTATTGAAATTTATTATACGCAAAAAAGCAACTGAAATACATATTTCGTATTTACTATCAAATGTGCAAATAATTTAAATCATTAAAAATATATAAATTACTTAACTCAATTTTTATCATTCTCATAGTGTGAAAGGATTAGTTGCTTTCTTTTATTTTCAAATTTCTTTACAAAGCAATTCACTTATACTTTAATTTTTTGATGATGTGTTAATTTTCCATAACACTACAAATTATATATGTGTGTACGTTTCTATATACATATACGTTCACATATATGTATAGATTTAGCATGAACTAGCCACTTTGCAATCATTTAATCATCACATTCATGATACGTTGCTCTGTAGAAAAAAAGAACAGATTAGTCCATTCTAATGTTATAAAAAGATCATTAAAATAATTATCATACACAGGGTGCCCATTCTATCGCGACGCACGATCTTTGACCCACCTGCAGCCGTTTGACAAAAAAAAGTTTAGAACAAAAGTTGCAGGGTATGGAATGTACAATTGATATCAGTAAAAAAATTTTGAAAGCAGTTTATTTTCATGGCGAAATCGGGCTCACCTTGGATTTTACAACTGGGAACACATTTTTTTACCATATTGTAAAGGATACGAGACGAATTTTAAATACATACTACATGAAATTTTTACTAACATATTACTCGATTTACAGTAGTGGTAACACCCTGTACATATATGTGTCTATATATATAAAATTATAGATGCAATCACCTTTGTTTATCCATGTTTCTTCTTGATAATCTTCTTCCATGTTCATGCGTAGTTAGCGTATATCTTTTTGTATGAGGACGATTTGCTCTTAGTTCACGTACTTCTGTTGTCTTTGCTTTTTCTACTTTTTGCATGAACTTCGATATTAGCTCGGGGCAATTTAAATTTTCCTCCGGTTCCCAAGAGTCGTCCGACGCTGCAAATCCTTTCCACCGAATCAAGAACTCTCGGGTCTTATTTTTTTTAAAATGTACTTCTATTATTCTTTCTACTTCAAATTCCTTTTGTTCCTCTTTCTCATTTCTTTCATCGTCTAAAGTTGTTACTTGTTTACCTATAATTAATTAATAGAAGGAAAACAATAAAAACAAAGCATAACAGTACAAGGAATATTAAATAATTGCATATTGCTAATTATTTTTTACAGGATAATACCGTTTTCTGTTTGTTTTTTCTGACTATTCTTAGGCTTTTTATTCTTCTTTTCCACTTTTGATGTTTTATTTTTTATTTGCTTCTGAGAATTATCAGGTTTCTTAGATTTATTGTCCTCTTCATTTTCTTCATCCTCAGCCAAAAATTCTTCAATTAATTGTGAGCAATGTAAATCTTTTTCCAACTCCCAAGTATCTGAGTCTTCATCGTATCCTTTCCATCTAACCAAAAATTGACGTCTACCTTTGATGGTACGTTGACTCACAATTTTTTCCACCTGTGTAACATAATTGTTGTTAATATGCTTTGCCAATATTATAAATAGATACTTTTGAAATTATATGTATACATACAACTCCCACAAATATTTTTATAAAATTATGGGATAATTTAACAATATTTTTCATTGATTAATTTACAGTTTCAATTACAAAACAAAGAGGTATTGATTTTTGTAAAACATCAATTTTTTCTTCATATTTTCGAATTCACCTTGTTTATATATCATATACATTTCCTTAGAAAAATAATAAGGTATTACTTTTGAATAAAAATATCAGGTAATCTTATACTTTTCCTTTTAGAAAGAAAAAGAAATATTTTCATAGTGCTTGTTATATGCTTCGCATATTGGGGATCGGTTGTATTTTCAACCGTTGTATATGTATATGAAGCCGGTCGGTCAACAATGCAACCTAGCGTGAGTTCTCGATGCTATGTAAACATTAACATATACAGAATGCATAGTAAGAGCTGCAACACCTGGCGTACCTCATATTCCTTGTCATTATTTCCATCCTGTTTCGTCGAGAGGGTCACTCTGTGATCGTCTTTCCTGAGTTTCTTACTAGGACCAGCTTTACCGACATTTTTATTTTCTTCTTCTGTATCTATAGATTGCGTATCCTCTACGTCAAATTTAGCAGCAGAATCTTCGGCTGTTTCTTTTTGACTATAACGCCCACGGGATACACGCTTTTTTGCTGAACCTCTGCGCGGTGTTTCAGTGTTCTCACCCTCCTTTCCTTTCTTCATTTCGTCACTATTATCAGCTATGGATAGACGCGCGACGCCATTTTCCTCAGAACCGCTATCACTGGTTGTTTCAGACTTCCTATGCTTGCTTTTCATACTCAGTCTGCGCATACTATTCTAACAGCCAACGCGAAGAATTTGGTTCCCCTTTATGCTTTCTATTACAAACTCGTAAAACGTACAGCTCTACTGATTAAATCAAATTCTCTTATTTATACAGATTCCCAAAAACAATTTTATCCCGCGTTCTCATAAACAACTTGCAAGCAGCTTGCCGCGGGTCGCGATATACGGTAAAGATCTTGCGCACGGTGCATACATATGTACGTTTTAAAACAAAATGGTTTCTGATTCAACGCGTCGTACGAGGATAATTACTATACTATATCTGTCTTATAGTCACTCTTAAGTTCTTCTATGATCTGCATTCGTAAGATCGCATTAAATTAAATGTTACGTATAATGATACGTTAATAAAAATGTTAATAGAATGCTACGTTAAGTTTCTTTCGTTCTTCAGCTGCTGATATTTTTTTTTAGCCTTTTTGTTTGAAATAAAAGCAAAATTTTTTAGTTTCATTGTATTGTTTTGGTTTTTCAATACAAACTTTCCGAAACATAGACACATTTGAGGGAACGAACTAAAAATTTTATTTTGATGGTATAATTACCTTGTTAATACAAAATTTCTTTGGCCTTCATAATTATAATACACAAAAAGTTTGGTACTTTTGAATATTTTGTAAACTTGCAGCACTCAATCGATTAATTGCGTGCTACTTTTTAGATGCATACACATACCTAATTACCAAATTGTAACGATTTATAAGGGATGAACTTGATCTTAAAAATTGTCTGATTGCTTCAGAAATATAAGTTTATTTAAATATTATTGATAAATGGCATTTATAGGCGATATTTACGCCATATACTAATCATGTAGTATATTATGTTACCTAAACAAAATCTTGCTAGAACGCTACATTGAACTCCGCCATATTGACTAAAAAGAAAGAAGCTATGCACCTACGAAGATACTCTTTACAGTTTCTAATTATAGAATAAATTAATTATGCAATCCCTAGAACGTAATCAAGTAACTTACACCTCTCTGCTTTATGTTACATAAAGATTTCCTGCAGATCCCTATTCGAATTAATATATTCTCTTTTTTAAATAACTATTTCAGAACGCGTCGCGTTATAGAAAAAAGATATGTTTAGGTAGAATAATTGCGTAAAACAAAGTATTATTAAATCAATATGTAACTTAGTGTACGATATTCAGTTGCTTAGTTACGGAACGCAACTTCCTTATTTCTGCCACCGTTTGGCTAGCACCATTGGTATCATTTTTGTATGTATATTTCATCAGTTCCATTATCTTTAGTTTAAATTATGGCTACCTCAAACCTAACCATATACGAAAAACCTGTGCAACACATAAGTAAGTGCAATTATCAATTTTGTCAAATTGCAAGGGATGATGTTCATTTTCACTTTTTTAAATGTTACAACTTCTTTTTCTCTATGTATAAAATTCCGCAATTACGCGCAGGATATTTTTAGAGTAAAGTACAATTTACAAATTTCCATATGAAACGCGCTTTTATAGGTTTAACTGATTGGTATGCAAAGCAATGGGAATTAGAAAAAAATGCAGCCCTCAGGGCTGCAGAAGCCACTGACTTACGAAACTCTGGAAAAATTGTCCGTTCCGAGACAATGGTGAAAACTATATGGGATACGTATATAAATAATACTCGCCTTGCCGATAGGTAATAAACAATTCGGATATCAGAAACCGGAAAGATATTTATATTAATAAATATTTTCAGAGTGACCGAATTGTTACGATGGCGGGAATTATTTCACAATTTGTTAGATAAATTAATTGCGGAGATAAAGTTGCTACAAGATGACAAAGCTGATGCAGAGAAAGAACTGGAAACATTAAATTACCCGTTACAAGTAACAGCACAATGTCTTTCAATGAGGGATTGTCGAAGAGGAACAGAGCTGACATACGACGAAGCTGACACAGAATTGAAAAGGGAACTTTGTGTTGTTGAAAATGTGAAAAAATTACTGACAGATAGGTACGACATAGAAATAAGAAAAAAATGTCTTCGTTTTAGGTAAACGTTGGAAATTGTATATTATTTTATTGTAGAGTGCAGGCTTCATGGGAGAAACTAAATCGTTTGGAAGACGTTAGATTTATAGTGTCATCAGAGGTAGAAAATAAAGATGATACTATTAAAATAGATAAAGGAAATCTCAGTTTAGATCGCACGTGCGGTGAAATTAGCTATAAACCGAATGCATTGAGAACTCCAAAGGGGTTTGTATAAATGGTTTTTCGTGGTTTACGAAATAAATGCCAAATATTTATCCCTTTGTTTATAGTTCCATACCTTATGAAGGATGGATGAAACATTGCCAGCAAACTAAAGTTTTAGCTGATAATGAGTTAAGCGATGTATATAGCTTTCGAGAAAATATGAATGTAATTCGTGAACGAGCTAGGAACGATATTAAGGCTCAGCAAGATGTAACTGATTTTACCTTACGAAAAAGGATTTATCAAACGCAAAAAGCTCGAAATGAGATAGAATGGCAAAAGCTTAAAGTAACTACGATTATAATAACAAATAAAATGATCGTTAACGTTGAATGTATACCTACATCTGACCATGTGATTTATAGATTCAAAAAGAGATGGAAATTTTGCAAAAAGAACTAGTAAGACTAGAGGACGCGTTAACCCAAAAAATTGATTCCATCAAATGCGCAGAGACAAGATTAGAGAATCGTACTTACCGAGCTGGTTTTGAACTGTGTCGAGATGAAGTTGAACTAGGCTTGAAAGATGAAGTTTTACAGTTGCGACAAACTGAAAAAGATTTAAGGAAAGTTTTAAACAATTCAAAGTACGTACGATGAACACGCGCGGTGGTTCATGAAAAAATACATTGAGATATTTTTACAGACATTAATCCTTCATTGTATTTCACAAATGCATTCTTCTTCCAGAGAAGCATACAATAATTTGGAGAACTTGCTTCTACAAGTTGATAGTAACTTGGACGACAAGCAACATTCTTTAGCGACCGATGTGATGTGCTTGGATATGAGAGCAACATTGAAGACAGGAGACAGAACGCGATTACCTAATGAAACAGATCGTAACATTGTTCTTACACGTATGGAAAAAGAGATACCGCTTGAATAATGAACGTGTGCAACGCTTGTGTAGATCTGTCAGGAAGAATATTCATTAAATATATAAAATGTCTATTTATTGTACCGCTTAACAATATTTCTTATTGTACATGATTTAATGTGCTTGAATATATTTATCTGTCCGTGTTCATGGAATCAGGATTGGCTTTAATTAAACTGTACTCTGAAATAAAGGAATCGGTCAACGCTGGCTCCAAAGTTTTTACTGCCCTCCTATGTATATCCCCAACTTTCTTTGGATCACCATTCTTCATTTCGAATTTAATATAATCTATCCAAATACTTGAGTTACTTTTGCCAAATTGTAACGTTGACATTTCATAGCATTTTCTTAAGTGTTTCGGTGATATTTCAGGTTGTATAAGTTCTAGTTCTATCATCTTTTTATGCATCTCAAGGGAAAAAGGAGGTTGCAAGGAGAGACTGTCATAAACTTTTCGTGCTGCTTGTATATCTAAAAAAAAACCGTGGTTTATAATAAAATGTGCCACGTAGTGTACTTTTGAAATTCACAAATACTCACTTTTTGTTAAGACTAGCCACTCAACATAAACAGGCTTCATTTCCCGAGAGATATTTGGATGTCCTTGCATTGCCGCTTGGTATATCTGTTCAGTTTTCTCAGGATATTTCGCTTGCATATGCAGTATCCTTATTTTCCATAAAGGTAATGATCTTTCTCCAAGAGCTTGTATTGCCTAGAATATAAATATATATATTTGTATGCAATAACACCACAAAATCTTAAATATGTTAATCTTGAATAGTTTTATACCTTTGAAAAAATATTTTCAGCTTCCTGTTCATCTCCTGAAGTAAATAAATATCTTAATCTAGCATGCCAAAGACTTATACTACTTGGTATAGTTTCAGTTGCCATGCTCAGAATTTCTTTTAATCTTTTTTCAACGTTTTCATCTTCTTTTTCATTATTTAACATGTTAATCTATAATAATGTATTATTAAATTTAAATGCTTTTCATTCAGTAGCTTATGAAATAAATAACAATCAAATGTATAACCAACCCAATGTAAGTAATATTTTTCCTTCAGTTTTTTCGCATGATGCGCTTGTGTCAATGCGGTTTTTATTAACTTTTTTTTAAAATTTGGCAGAGATCCAACTTTCTGATTAATTTCTATTAAACATTCTATATACAACGACCACATTTCTTCGGTTTTAAGTTTTTTGACCGCCGTTTGATACACCTTGTTACACGATGTTATGCGGTCCCTTAAAGAAATTTGTTCAGAGCTGTCTACTTCCGTTGTGGTATCACCAAAAGAAGGCTGGGCAAGTCCTTCTAATTCTCGTCTAGCCATTGTGTCCCACATTAGAGGTTCATGGGCAAATTCTTCTATCAAGTCACTAAAAAAAGGACGGAAACCATTTACTATCAAGACAACCGACCTTATTGAGTATCTTTACTGTTCTTACCTAACAATTTTATTTTGCAGCTTCTCTGTATTGTTGTATTCCTTTGTAACATTGAGTAACTCTATTATGAACTTGATGTCTTTAATACATTTTAATGCTTGCTGATAAATGATACAAGCTCTTTTCAATTCAATAGTCATTTCACCATTGGCATCTGTTGCCATTGTACTGTCACCATTATTATCATCCCTCTGATCGTTAGCCGATGCTTCTTCTAATTCTAATCTAAATTACCAAAAAATAGTGGATAAATACATTAGTGCAAATGCAAAGATATTGTAATAATAATATTTGCTTACTTGAAGGCATCTATGAATAGTAACTGCGAAGTTGGATGTATATGTAAACCACGAAGAAGAAATTGACGAGCAGTTTGTTTATTTTTATTTTCTTCTAATTCCCAATGCGCAGCAATATGCCAACATTTTGGTTTATCTTGATGAACTTGCAACATTCTACCTAATATGTGACTAACGTTGTTCTGATAATGCTGTCACATTTAATATTGTCATTTATATAATTATCAAACGAGCAAGTTTACTAAAAGATGATAATTAAAATACTTACAACATGCTTACAAAATTTGATATAAGCGATCCAAAAACGAATATCATCTTGAAATTTAAATATCGCATCTCTATACAAATAATTCATTTTATTCGTAATAGTGTGATCAATATCCGACTTTTTCTGTGTAATACCGAACTTCTGTGAAATTTTCATAAATTACATTACGCGGTATAAATACCTCCATATATTATACATAAATAATTATATATTATTGTATAAAAACATACATCTCTGCGTTGCTTAATAAGTTTAAGTAGGTCCATTTCATACTGTATATACCTTAAATAGTCTTCTTTAGTTTTTGTATGTCGTTGTATTTTATATTCGTATTCCTTAAGCTTTTTTGCGATCCCTCTATAAAATTTACAAGAGAGTAATTAGTTGAAATAAACAATGTGACTGCAAAACATAACCTGTCAGAATTACCGAATTTCATTTTTATCAAAAAGTTTGATTTTCTCCATTTGTTCCAATTCAGGAATCATATCCTCACACCGCTTTTCCACAAATTCTGCCATGTTTGCTTGTTTTTAATTAACTAAGGACAATATAATCTTAAAATTATTGAAAGAACCTTAGCACATGTACACTGTTACGGTAAGTTACAATGTAGACATAACCACCTAATGAGACTGCCAAGAAGGAAAGTGTCAAAATCAGGTAGTACACAAGCTACTCCGATTTTTTTGTTACTTGTAAACAATATATGATACCACAGATGCGTTTGTCAAATATTTCTATCCATAGTGGACCACAAATGTATTAAAAATATCATTTTTTGAATTATTTGCTACGCCGCGAATGTACAGTATCATACTCCTCAGTGCGGTGTACCCAACACGGCGCGCGCTATTCAAACTAATGTCAAATAGTCCTTGGCAAAGGTCGATATTACTCTAAAATTTATGAATTATGTATATTAATGCAGAAAGAATAATAAGAAAGCATAGCTAAATGATTTCGAAGCACCATTTTAAGCACCCGATCATTAATCTAGCGTCTCCAGAAGCCGAGTTACTTACAGTGACCCGAGTGCGTTTTTGCCGAATTTTTAATTGTTAATAACTTTTAAACCACGAATGCCATATTTCGAAACTGTTGGGGAAGATACCTACGTTTCGTAGCTTTAATCTGAGACCAGTCGGCATCAAAAATACCCACTGGAAGCCGAGAAAATCACAGTTGTTTAAATTAACGATGTAATACAGAAAGACGGTTTTGCCTTTCTAAAGTCAAAAGTTTCTAAAGGTTTTTAAAACCCTTAGACTTTCTAATGGTTAGTAAAAAATAAAGATCAGGACTGGTTATTTTTTAATTTATGAGGATTCAAATGAAAGGGAAGAGAATGAGTTACGCAGAAAAAAATATTCCGTTGCTTCATCCAGTTGGCCGTAATAATAATTTTAATTGTTTATAACAAATCAACCACAAAATAATTTATACTGTAAAATTGTAAAATATTTTAAAATCCACCGTTTCTTTACTTGTTCGCTTTCTCACTTTTGTATAATACAATTAAATATACTTTTTTGTGAAACATGAATTATAAAAAATTAATAAAATTAGTCATGTTGTCTATTATGACAAAAATGTTAGATTTCAAAGAATATCTTTCATCCTAACGGTTCGACGAACAGCATTGCTGAAACCTTCTTTATATTTGTACCAGACACCATTTTTTGTTAAAATATTCCGTGAATTGTTGCATTCTTTATTGGATTGTTGTTTATCTTGGCTAATCGTAATTATTCTACCAAAGAAATCTTTATATACCTAAAATATTTTGTATGCTATTAATATTCAGGACGAGTAATATCAAAAGATATAAAAATTATACTTACGATTTCTTTTGATTCCATTGCATATCTTTTAGACAGCTCTAAAGCGGTAGGCGCGTTAGACTTATTGTTCTGTGCCTTTGCATTGGCTTCTGTTTCTGGTTCTGTTGATTTTGTAGTAACACTTTTTTTTTCTGCACTTGCATCTTTGTTTTGCACAGAAGTTGGCATACCTTTTATCATATTTGCAGCCCGTCGTAATCGTTCAGCTTCCAGTTCTTGAACGATTATTTGTTTTACTGCATATACAAGAGTTCGGCGATGCTTACAGTTTGGAAAAATGCCAATTTCAAAAATGTCGCTGAAAGTAATTTCATGCAAATGTTTAATTTGTATTTAACAGATGGCAATATTTTGTTTCACTTACGGATCAAGTTTATAATCATAAGTCCCATCAAAGTTTTTCTCTTGGGTGTATATGAGGCCAAAATCAAGTAAAATATTTACTAATCGAGAAATATCTTCTCTTTCTTTGGCCGAATGTAAGTGACCAGAAACTGTTCGCAATCGTGGAGTCAGTAAATTCGGTAGAAAAGGAGCAATATCGACTGTTAAAATTACACTATTACGACCACTACTTCGTTGAATAGTGGTCAGAATTCCTGCACTCCTCGCTCGTTTTTGATGCATCTGTGGAACATTTAATATGTATCACATTATTACAAATTCTGTTGCATTTCTAGAGGTATTTGAACTTTGTGATTCGTACTTCATATGTAACAGACGGATAAGTTAGCTTTACACTTCTTGCTTTAGCGAAATATAAGTGCCACGTAATAAATGCGTGATTTATATAACGCATAACAGACCATACTTGGAGATGTGCTACGATTGACAAAATTTCATCAAAAAACTGAAACCATTGTAAACAGATCGCAACGTAATTCATTTTGTCGCTACAAATTTCTGGATAATTGTGGAATATTCCTTGCATTAATTTCTCTGACTCCCCTAAAGGACAAAATATATGTGTTTAATGCTTTAAAATAAATATACGCGTATAATTATTGCAAAATAGTGTACCATTTTGTACAGTTTTCAATACAAGACGAACTCTCTCTGGAATAGGAAGTATTCCATTCTTGTTCATAGGTATCGTTAATATTTGTTTCCACGAATCAAATAGACCTTTCCGACTGTCTTTTAACGCAAAAGATAAATTGTCTCCAAATTTAATGCCACCCATGTATTGTAATGCTCCTAAACACGATCTAATATCACAGCCAGATATTTCCGCTAAACTTAGGAGTGCATCAGGATTGACTTTTAAATTTTCCCTCTGTGATATTTCCATTAATCTGTCTGCTAGTCTTGCCGGACTGACTTCTGGTACCGGTATAATAAGTGCAGCTACTCTGAGAGATCTATAACAAGCGTAGACAAATTTAATAACTTTTTACTAGAAAAGACTAAAAACTAGTAATTTATACATAGAAAAGCAAAATGTATAATTTACCTTAACGAAGGTGTATATGGTTCATTACAAATGCATATTACAGGTCGATGACAGACATTTGCTTGTTTGTCGCCTTTTGCTTTTTCTTTTTTACCTTTCGGAACTAGTTTACCCTGTACAAATTTGAGGAGAAGTTCGATTGATGCGGCTGGAGCTCCGTCAATTTCATCTAAAACTAGACAATTTGGGCGGGGATCATTTCCCATTACTGCCTTCATTTGTGTCGATGCAAGTAGAATTTGCCTACGTTTGAAAATGCACACATATGTAAATATACATCGTTAGTTGCACACTAATATCCATTACAAATTCGGTTCTTACCTAAAAGCATCTGGACTTCTTTCATCACTGGCATTAATTTCTACTACATTATATCCGGCATGTTTTGCCGCTAAATGAGCTAATGTTGTTTTACCTAATCCAGGTGGGCCAGTTAGTAATACTATTCTTTGAATAGGAAAGCCTTTATTGTCTACTTCCTCGACAGTGTTTTCATTCATAAACTTTCTATTTCTAAATGCAGAATGTACTTTGTTCTTTCTGCTTTGAACATAATTCCGATTAAATACAATTTTATCCCAGAGTTTTATCCAATGCAACAAGAGCCTGTTCACACTTTCATCTGAAAGTAATTCTACATATGATCTAGGTTTATATTTATCAACCCATAGATCATCTTCCTTATCTTCTGTGGTGCAGCGTTTGGATGTTTCGCAACTAGCACGTTTAACATTTTGTACTATCTGAAAAATAACTTTGAAACTTTGAATAATTCCAATTAACAGTCATACAGCCTTAGCTAACACTCAATGCGAGAGACACATAGATAAATTCCTTACAATTTCTTCGGCTTCGGCTTTAAGTTGACTATACGGTACTGATAACAAAGTGGACGTTACATGTGCACTTGCTTTCCTCTCAGTTTGTTCATTATTTCTCACTCTTACATATATACGTTGTGCATCGTGCAACCTGGTCACAGCTATAAAATTCCACCGAGGGACTCGTAATGATATCGAATCTCTCTTGCTAGAAAGAAATCAATAAGCATTCAATACAACTCTTGTTAGTAAAATATACAAACTGCAAGGTTTCTTTATCTACATACGTTTCATTGTCTTTCTTCTGGCCAGAAACTCCTCTACTGTGATCATGGAACTTTTCTCTAGCATCTAATACAGCTTTAATAACATCTTTAGGTTGATCCCACCGTGGTCTTTTTTCTCTTGGCTCCTCAATATTACCTATAAATTTAAATAAAATTATCGCATATATTATTTAAATATATAAAATTATATAAAATACATACCAAAATTGTTTATGTCATATATATCTGAAATATCACCGAACAGTTCATCATAATTTCGTTTTTTTGTAACATCTGTATGATGATTGTCTGTACATTGACTACCTTTGCTAGTACTTGGCATACATAATTCATTAAATATAGTAGATTTTAGTGTATTAAGTTCTTTGTGCACATTAGATATAGGACTATGCAATTCCTTATATACATTAGGTATGAAAGTGCCAGATTCATCTTTCTTTTTCGGTTTTTCTTGCAAGCTTACAACTTTTTGAGAGCCGGACTCTTTCTTCCTCTCGAGTTCTAAAAAGGCATTAATTAAAGGTGTAAGAAAATTCAAGGGTTTAATGAAGTGTACTTTTTAAATTCAAATACATTTTAAACAATCACAGTAATAAGGTTATAATTCGTGTACCTTCAGTTTCTTTTAAAACTTCGTATTCATCCTGATGAATCAAATCGAATTCTTCATCCTCATCGGGAAACTCCGAATCCATAATTATACTTTATTTCGAAGTACTTGCAGTTATCAATATTTTAATACTCGTGTATTGTTAATCTTTCAATGGTATATTTGACATACGATTTTCATATCGCAGCTATTACATTTTCCCGCGTACTTTTCCGTGGCAATTTTGAATCATATAAACTAATGTACAGGCAACCCTCGTATAACACGGATATTCCGTCCCAAAAAATTCCGCGTTATATATGTACATAAATAGCGTTATGCGAGATTCACAAAGAGATCTAATTTATTTGTATGGACTTGGAATGGGATAACTGGTATACGATCGTCATTTTGAACCCATCACATCATGCACTTTGCCACTAGGGACTCCGACAATGTAGCGCATACAATGTATTTTAAAAGATATATAAAGTGAGAAGATACCAAGAAAGCGATACCATAAGTGCTGTATTATACAAGGGATTACCTGTATATTACATAAACGGAGGAAAAGGATTCATTCTTTTAAAAACACATCAAAGAATACTAGCGCAATAGTGTTCATGGCATTTTAAGTCCCACATTGTGTACCACCTTTCTGTATGTGCTTTGCATATGGAATAGCAAGAAGTTGTTTCACAGACGCTGCTTTGAATAACAAAGACCATTTTTGTATGCAAGGTGAACTTAACTGTACACACTTGTAACATTGGAATTTTCCGCAAATTAGGATACGCATTTATTAAATCTATTACTTCTCTAATAAAAATAAGTTCCCAAAGCATGTAAGTATATTATTTTCTTGTATTAAAAAAGCGACGAAAGATGAAACGTTCCTTCAATTCTATGAGGAACTAATATTGTAGAATACAATATAATAATATACAAATACGGAAAACGTTTGGCAACAATTTTCCTGATATTCACGAATGGGCGTTCTATTTTTGTCGCATTTTAGGAGTGTAGTATATTTTTAATGTTAGCGCATGCACTTGGGTCCGTCGAATATTTTCAGCGTATAGAGACACGCGCCGCGCCAGTAGCTCCATGGAGCTGAACGAGTAATGTTGTGGGGTGCATATTTCGGTTTGTACAGTAGTAATATTTATTTTACACGAACTAGCTGTGTGTTGAATGAATGTAACGCTATAAATATTTAATGAATTCTTAAATTAAAAGCTGACAATATTAGGTAAAATCTGAATTTTATTCTGACATGACTTAATCGTGTTTAAGGGTGTGATAGTAAGGTTGCCGGCAGCTTAGAATCATGTTAATCGTGAACGGGTAAATGTTAAAATATGAAATAATGATAAAGTCTGATTATAAAACGTTATGAACATCGAGTGAAAATTCTGTTTGAGAATTGCGAAACGTTCATTTATTGCACGAGATGAGCAACCCTTCTGATTAAGACAGTCAGTCACTGTGAATCCGGTCTCGTAGACGGCGCGATCAATAACGCTCTGTTTGGATACCGAACGATATTCTGGTTCAGCCTTCAAACATAGCCAAAGGGTCACGTGCTCCTCGAAAAGCTAGAATTGAACTGATAATTAAATTCGCAATGTTACTTTCACGTGGGTTCTACGTATTAGGGATCGAGCTAGAAGTAGAACTGCAAATTCTGTTGGTGTTACACCTGCGTCGAAATGTAGACCTTTACAATTCATATCATTTAACCAACACAACGCGACATGCTTAAATTTGAGCCCTATATATTTGTTGATTATTTCTAGACACTTCCTTTGTCGCTTCGTATAATTATAAGAATTTGTAATTCTATAATTTTAAATTTTGCAATTACTATTGTGATATTTCTTCTTTTTTTAAAAAATCGCGGTGCAGAGAAAACAGTAGTTCGTATTGTCTATTGTTTACTTGTTTCCGTTCCCGTCTTTGAGAACTTCTTATTACTATGCGATAGTTCCGTATGACGTCAGTTTAGATAAGAATACGTAATTCGTGCTTGTTACCGTAGTAACATCTTTCATAATTCTGTAGGTCCAGAGTTTCTTTCTGTATGAACAGGGGAAACGTGATTTTCGTTGATTGTGTGGATTATCCAAGTAACACAAGTGTTTAACCAATTTTGATGGGAAAGTACGCGTACATTGTTCACAGGCGGAATGAAGTATGCAGACCTCTTTAACGAAACAAACAATTGGGTGCATAGGAAAATGTACTTCCGGTCTGAGCCTTGATGAATTGGACCAGATTACGGATAATATAAGTAAGACCTTGGGTCATCCACGGGGAAGAGAGATTTTTAAAAAATATTTGGAGCGTCGCGATCTGAGGGACAATCTCGATTGCCTGACGCTGTACGAAACTTGTTGCGAGATTATCGACGGAGAGAAAAAGTCTTCGTAAGTGAAATGTGTATTAAAATTAATAGCTAACATCGTTCCTTTCAATGTATTATTTTCAATAAGAAGTTCCTCCGGTTTTTGTCAAGTAAATTATATTTTTGACGACAGCCATTTTTAAATGCTCACATCGAGTAGGCGGAAGCTCTTGCTCGGTCGGTAAGACAGTTACCCTGTTAACAATAAATTGCATTTTCAGACAGTCAAAGAAGGAATCTTCTTTGGAGGCATTAATCGAGAATGTAACGACAGTGAAAGAAATGGTCGAAGATCTGGACGGTATACCACAGATAGACATGGCACTTTTAGAACGATTCAACGAAGCCTTAAACCATGGTACACGACCCTCGTTCCTTTGCATTCTCGTGGACACCAGAGATCGTTCTCGTGATCATCTAAAACGAGTTCACGAAAGTTTCAAGAAGTATGCGTCCGAACCATGTCCGATGTCTAAATAGTCTAGTTTCACACCTTTATAATGTTTTCGTACTTTTACATACTCATCTTCATAAATATTGATAGCACACAAAATCATCCAAAAACTTGTCATTATTTATAACGTTCACCTGAATTTGTAAAGTCGAACGTGTTAAACACGTTTTACATACATATATTTTGTACACTTGTATACGTTGACGTTACTCTATTATTGTACTGTACACGTTTAAATTATGTAATTTAATAAAAGAAACATTAGCGATATGAATTAGAATGCACGACGCTTTTCATTTCTGGGCATAGAACCTTTTTTTAGGCCAGCATGCTTTTGAGCTAATCGCCGGGATTATATTTCTAATTATTGCTACATGATGCCGCTCGTTTGCATCCAACAATTATCCAGCTACCTTCACATTATTTTTATTCGTGTAAGCGTTTAATTAATTTCTGTTTGCGACGTAACTTAAAAATGAGATGTATCAAGCACACGTGGCCAAGGCACGTGGACAGAAAGTAATTCCCACAGGTGAATACATAATGAAAATAAATAATATTCGCAATACTGTGAAATCTTTGGAGGAGAGTCTGATGATTTCGCGGAGCTTCGAGACGGAACGATGGTTGCAATACTCGACTTTGAAAACGAAGAACAGAGTAATGATTGACGACCTGAAGAAGGCGGATAAAAGAAATAGAAATATGCTGAGTATGCATGAACACTCGTAATTTATACAAAGCCCGGGGTTCAAAAATGAAGTTGCCACAAAATTGACAGCAATTATTTTTGCAGATCTATTTCGTCAAAGTGTTACAGATATTCGTCTCGGTAGCGAGATCGTTTTACCAGAACCTTTGAAGAGAGAAGTGCAAAGAACGTGGCACCAAAAGTAACATCTTTTATTTATACCACCATATTAAATTAACAAATAATTCGAACACGACGACCCTCAAATTATTTCTCAGATATGACGCTCTGTTAATGCAAAACAAGCAATTAAAGCGAGACATCGATAACGTCAATTCTCATCTTGAGGAAAAAAGGCAAGAGGTAGGACCAGTCTGGTTTTAATAACTCCAGATAATTCTACGGAACATTAAAAACCAATAAATTCTAGATCAGTAATCTTCACCAAAAAATGTTAGCACTCGGCGATAGACTGGTGCAGCGAAACGAGGCTGTAGAAAATATCTGCAATAAGTACTTGACATTGAGAAAGCGAAAGAACGAACAGGTGCTTATGCTACGTAACTGGATCGAAATACTGCAGGTTAAGATAAATAAAAAAAAAGTTATAATTAGTTGCACATTTTTATACATACAAATATAATACTCGTCTTCTAGGACGATTTAGAAAAATCGAAGAACGAATATGTGAAAGATAGCATCGTTATGTCTGTAACACCTACCAAAGATATTTTATTGACTCGAGGAACACGTCGTGGCGAACGTCTGGCTTACAAAAATTCCCTTTTGAGGACCCTCTTGCAAAAAGCGAACATATGCACGCAAAATGGGCAGGAGTAGCAGCGCTTAATTTCTTCATGCAAAATATAATAATCGATTACTTCGGATTTTCCAGCACTGCGTATATCACAGAATCGGAAAGAAAACCCACTTTGTTTGAGAATGTTTTAAAGAAAAGTTTCGTAAAAAAGTTGCGGCGTTGAAAAGAGAATCGTAGGTCACGTTCGCGAGCACCGGCGACGTTTAAGAATTACGTAATTATGCAACCAAAGTTAATAACCGGATAAAGGAGTCCCGTTAAATCGAATTAACGTCGATCGATGACAAGTGCTTCACTATATAAACTGTAACTCTGTTCAATCCAGTCTTATTTGGTGCTGACCAGCACCGCGAGAACTCCGGTTCGTTCGTTCGCTATCAATCAACATGTAAGTCGATCTTCCACAACAAGTGTTTAATAAACCATTCGTTTTACGCTGTACGATTTACGTCTGTTCATTCGCAATTCGATTTCGTAGGTGTGACAAATTTGTACGATTAAAGACGGTAAGAGTGACAGAATCGAAAACGGGTGGGGGTCAGGACAAGTGCAGCATTAATTGAGAGCGCAATGTCGAAAATCTATCAAGCATTCTTCACGTTCTACACTCTTCTTCTCGCCCCGTTCATTGTTTGTCTGTTAGCGTCCTCATATCTCTGTCGTCGTGTGGTCGAGACAGTCTTGAGGGTACAATTGGGGAGCAAATTCGCTGGCCTCCTCGATGGGACTGATTGCGTTTGGGCTATAGAAGAAACAGCCTCGCTCGCCGTGAACAATATTCTTCTGATCATAGAAAAAGATGCCCGACACTCGAACATAAATTTCCTCGAGAGTTTTCGCAAGTTGGCGAGGGATCGTATATTGGCCTCGCCATTCGAGAAACTGTTCTACAAGAGGAAACGTATGCTCGGTTATTATTACTGGGAGAGAGGCGAAGAGATAGACCTGGGTGAACGGGTTAGATGGTTGGAGTACGAACGTGCGAGCTGCGACGGATCGTGCGATAATATTTACAATGGCCACCTGAAAAGGGTTCTGTGGAACGTTTGCAATCAGCCCTTACCCGAGAATCACACAGCATCCTGGGAGATTCTGATAGGAAAATGCTGTCCCAGATCGAGTCATCACTATCTTCGACGAATGGAGGAGCGGTTGACCAGTAAAATTAGGATCCCCGTTTTAGTCCGTGTTCATCATTCCCTTGGCGACGGGATGTCCCTTCTCAAGTTCTTCAGGGACAACATTGTCGATAAGGAACCGGTGTCGGATACGTTTTTACAGCTGGACCCGATGTGTTGTAGGATAAGGGACGAAGGGATAGAGAAAATAAATATAATTGTCCCTGCGACGAATTCTGTGAGATGTGGTACCGATGGGGAAAATAATTCGCAGCGTTTGCTTCAGAAGGGCGTAATGTCGGGGTGTATGCGGTTCATTCATTTCGTCGGTTTCTGGAATTTCATTGAAGTGTTGAAAGTGCAGTATTCTGCTTGGCTGAAGTATTTGCAGAGTTGTACTTTGGACGATTTGAAAAGAGGAACGAAAGGGTTCGCGAAGAAAGGGGCTGATAGCTTGACCGTATTCTTCCTCGAAGTTGTGCTGAAGAAAGTACAGAGCTTTTTCAAGCTGGCAAATATTGTCGTCAACGTTCCTGGTTGCTTGATTCAACAAGCTTTTCGTAGCATGGATAAAAGGTTCGTCTTTTTCCTTTTCAATGTTATTTTTTTACTGTTTCGATTCACGAAAAATCTGTTCCGCTTCAGCGCACTCCATGGAGCAGAATTGTCGGGAGAGAAGTTGGTTTCTTACTGGCTGGAGGACGATTTTAAGACCGACAGCGATCAGAAACTGTTCACAAAGATTCAAAATATAAAAAGTATTACCGGTGCAAGGTTTGGAGACGTATTGCTGGCTGCTATGTCCGCCAGTTTGCACAAGTACTTTCTTCGTGTACGTGTATACGCATTTTTTCTCTACCTGGCAAATATCTGTTCCTTTGTAATCAATTTGAACGATACAGGTGAAGGAACCAGTTCCAAGCGGATTGAGCGTCGTTATGCCGATGAAAATCGAGGAATGGAGCGAGAATGTTTCGCTGCAGAATAATTTTTCGGTCGGTATACTGCCATTATGCATTTCACAGATCAACGGTATACAACTGGCGGATCCATTTGAAAATTCTCAAATTCTCGAGCGTCTCGAGGATATAAAAAACGCGAACGACGCCCTTAAACAAAGTTTCGATTACACCGTGAATTTCTTGGTGATGAAATACCTTTCAGCTCTGTTGCCCGAGAAACTTTTACGACCGATTCTTAAAAGTCACAGCACCATGGTGTTCAGTAATTTACTCGGACCTCGGAACACTGAACTTTTGGGCCACACTTTGAAAAATATGGTTTTCTGGATACCAAACAGGTAAAGCTTTAAATTCAGGAAGTTTCTATATATTTCGTATCAACGATTGGATATTCATTTTTTATTCGTTGTCCTCAGAAGTTACACAGGCATCGGATTTTCGTTATTAACTTATCGAGGTTACTTGCACCTGTCCCTGATCGCGGATAAAGCTCTGGTGCAAAACGAGAAAGCCCTTACGGGAATACTGGAGAGTACTGTGAACGAAATTGATGATCTCTACGATTGGTTGACTTTGTCATACTTTTCAAAAAATCTACATAGAAGTATATCAACACCCACGAAAAAAGGTATGTGGATTTGTAGGTAGCTTAAATACGTGAGAGATTAAATACTGTAATTTGTTATTTTTTCAGTAATCGGCGTGTCGTAAATTGTGGAGTAAACTTTTTATACAAGATTGTATCTATTTTTAATTTATTCTTTTTTTTATTGCAAAACAACGCTGTATCATCATTGTACTTTACCATTATTGGTCTTGTGTAAATAATTTTTTTCTTTGAAAGTCTTCATTGAAATCTGCATATACTGTCATGATTTGTATTTTTATTGTGCACAGCCAAAAATATATTATCTTAAGCATGTGCGATAAGCATGCTACGAAATATTTTCTAAATTGAACATACTGGAGGAAGAGTGAAACGTATTGACAGTTTGCAAGACACGTATAATTGTCGGACAATGAACGGTGCATATAAAATATTCATCAAACCTGTTTCCGTTTCATCTTCGTAACATTTTAGAAAAATATTATGTAGAAACCACTAAATAAATATAGTCATTTTTCAAAAAACATATTCAGAAATGATCTCTTCCAAAGTTATAACCGACCTCTCAACGATTTGTTTTAAGAACCAAATAAGGCCAAAAAACAATATCAAAAAGGGTGTTGAGAAAAGAAAAGTTCGATCGCCGACGATTCGATACTTTTGGGGATGAGGTAACTACTGAATTCGTTTTAATACGTTGAGTCAAATTACTTTTCGTTTTTGACCGACTCTTCCGTTTCTTCCTACTGCTTTCACTATTGTAATCAGATGATACGTCCACATTTTCCGAACTTGCATAGACATATTTTCGATGTCTATGGGACCTGTTGATAATCGCGTAAAATCACAATAAGGATCATGCACGCCTTACATATTTAAGGGATTCGAAGGAAAAGTTTTGTCCAACCATTTCTTTTTTCTCATTCCTTCCGCCTGCAAACTCTTCATATTGTCTTCGCCATCCTGTCGACTAGTAGAAAGGGTATCGTGGCCTGCGCACGATTTACACGGACAGTTTAATTTCAAGTTTCGCAGGGTCGTTAAAACACGCCGATCATCAATGTTGCTAATAATAGCTGGGGATTCGTCGGTAGATTCCAATCCACGATCATCCGTTTCTTCGTCCGCCTCTAACGTCGAAGCCGTTTCTTCGTTCCAAACTATTCTGGATAAAACGCAACATGTTTGAGTAAATTAAAATTGCCCCTGAATTTTGAATGTTATCATTTCAATAATAATGGCATGCACCTTGGGTCGTCTTCAAATTCCTTAAAACGGATCACATTCCGCCCGCAAGTATTTGGTTCGCGTTTGACAGATGTTCCATCTTTCCCGACTACTTCTGCGATTTCGACACTTCGAGTAAGAATTTCTTTATGTTAAATTAATTTTATGAACTTTATGAACAACAAATATTTAACGGTGTATCAAAATTTGTTTAACTAACTCATCAAGCACACAACGCGCCGTGGGACATTTGATATTTCCGCAATCCTTTCTCTTATCGTTCATTGCTACCTTCTTCTCCTATTGTACGCATAATTAATTATTGTTATCTTCAAACTATTAGTTTAGCGTTATCTTTATCTTCCTTTAGAACACAATACCGGAGAAAATTCGGGAGCCGCGTGAACCGGGAATGCCATTATTTTTGCACGTGGAATTCTACTACCCTTTATTTGGAGGTCTGGTGATTTCAATGCAGAATTTTTACAGTCATTTAATTTCTCGCTTCTTGTTTTCTTCTCCGCGTTTTCGGCCTCGTTAACGCCATTTGCTGTTGTGTTCTTTTGAATACAAGGAACATAACTATAATTCTGATGAAATTCGCTTTTTTGGGACAGCCGCTTAATTGGGTCAAATTAGTTCTGTACCAAGGTACCCCAATTAACCGGACTCCACTGTATATAGGGGGAAACATAATATACAAACCCTTAACAAATTTAACGATTTATCAACGTTAACGGTACCATTGCTGGTAAGATTTTCCTTCTCGCCAACGTCATTCTCTTCTTCGGCGGTACCAGTTAGGACGACCGTATTTGTCGCATGATTCACGGTTTTATTATCAGCCGTACGTGCATTCGCGTTTCTTTCAACCATCGATTTCGTTCTGTATTGGTGAGGTCTTTTCTGAAAATTCTTGCTTAACATAATTCGGCTTCTTATGCGAGATTTTAGAGTTCTCCTTTTACGTGGTATTCCACTAACCATCAAGCTGCGACCTTTTTTCTTAAACTGTAACAAATTCGGTACATCTGGTTGGCTGACCGCAGCATCGTAGTCGTACGTTATTTGCGGCTTTGGTGCACGATTTTTTAATGTAACACGCGGGCTACGGAGTTGTTTGTTCATCGACGTTTCGTTAACACCACGTTGCGATCTCGTGCTCATCGTCTGTTCAACATGACTCGGACTCCATCTGAAACAAGTTAAGATCGGCCCAGGTAAGATTCTTAACACTTTAATGGTATTATAGAACGGTATACTACTGCCCTACTACGGATGGCAATATCCTATCTGCATTTTCAGAACGAGACTTAGCAGGTGATGCATAGGATAAAAAAAAATGCTAGATTGGACATTTTAACTATGGAGGGCAGTATACTATAGATTCGAAAGCTTGCGTCGATATTAATATTTTAAAGAATACGTGTAACGATTCACAGATTACTCGAGGACGACAATTGCACTGAACACTATAACGTAGACACCTACACGGAACCCAATGATTCGTTCTTGGCAGGTTCCAGGTTCTTTTTCGAGTTCTTGCGCGGCTTCAGCTTGTTCCAGATTCGCAGAATCGCCTTAGTGGATTTACGCTCGATATTATTCAACGCGAAGCTCGGCTGGTCGTCGGCTTTTATGTGCTTTGCCAACTTATCGCTCCATTTTGAGGTGAATTTTCGCGTCCGTGATGCAGGCGAGATCGGATGGCTAGATTGTCGATGGAAATACGACTGAAAACGTAAATGCGGTTTCTTGAGATTCGCCAGTATTCTCGGTGCTTGTGTTCACATTTTCTAGATATAGGTGGAAACGTGTTGAATATCTTTCTGCTCTGCGTTTTGACGGTTCTGGTGAAACAAAAGAGTTTCGCATGATATTTCAATGCTGCCACGACGATTGTTCAAGAATAAATTCAAGAATTAGTGGTACATATTTTCGAGAAGGGTCTTCGATATGTGATTGAATATTTATTTCCCGTCGATTTATTTCCATTTACAATGTAAATTAATAAAAAGATTTCCTTAATGTATTTGTTGCACGAATTAATACACCTTTCCGTTGGTTTCTATTAAACGAACGAAACTTTACTTGTGCAACAATATTAAGATTGACACGCAATACTGTTAGGAACGTGGAAGGTTATTATCTTAACACTGGTCTGTGTAAAAGAATGCGAAAAACAAATCTTGAAATCTTCTCATAAGCTAAGAACATTAATGCTGCTGTGAGAACGGTTTGCAATAATTTGGCTTCCATTCCTCTGTACAGTCCTCCTGCTATTCCTTGTTTCCTGCACAAACGAAAGCATAGATTGAAATTGTCTGTATCAGTTTATACTGACGTTATGCTTACTTTAATATGTAAAATAGAATTTGTAAGCTCCCGGCGTTCGGTGGTAAATCTGGATACTTATGACCGTGCTGAAAATAATGAAATTTCACGTTCCATTAGACGAACAATTTTTATCAACATTAGAAAATGGTAAAACAATCTTTGAAGGAATTAAAATGCCTACTCTCAATTTCGTTTGAACCAATTGCAATGGATACGTGAGCGCTGTGGCAATCGTTTTTGATATAGCACCTATAGCAAAGAAAATCCATGCAGGTGGCTGCGAACCATTTAAGGACGCGACAACTTTTCTCTTAATTGCTTCGTAAGTCATAAATTGGATTGCTGGATTCATAACCAACATCAAACTTGGCAGGGTTCCAGCCCAAAGCTTTCCAAGGCCTTCGTATTTCCATATATGCATGAGACCATCTAAAAGAGAAATGTTACGATGGACACAAATTTGTAATTAATTCGACAATTCAATTGTATTCTTAACCTTTGTGTCTTCAAAATTGGATATATGGGTGATGTTTAATATTTATACGGTATATACTTTTCTTGTCGAAAAGTAAAGTCTAACGTTTGTCTCGTGCACGGCACGACGCATCAGTTCTGTTTGCACAGTCATTACGAGCTACGTGCACAAGTCCTAACGGCATGATTTATTAATTCATACAACGTTATTTTAAAAATACGTACCCAATAATGTATTGTATTCATTGTTGTTCCTCTCGTGAGTTTGGCCAACGCCTCTCATCTTCAATCTAGTATTTACGACCCACAACGGTGTTGTTGTCAAGACGTTAATTACTCCTATAATAATTAAATTTCAGTTTCGCTAACTTTATTCTAAACGGTAATGAGTGTGAATGAATGGACTTCTTGTTATATTTAATGGCGTACCCGCGATCGACGCGACCAGTAGGTCATTTCCAACTGATTGATTTCTTCTCGTTCTAAGAGTTTTCAAACCGTGGAATGTGTAAAAGTAAACGAAGTTACTGGCACACAGGCTTTGAAGAACGGGCACGATACCTCTGTACAATGTGTACCTGGAATGTAAATTACTATTGAAATGTCTATTTCTGCAATTACTGTATTTACGCAATGAAAACGAGAGAACTTACGGGCCTTCCTTAGCGATGAGTTCACGGATCGTTGCAAGCGTATTCTTCGATTCTCTACCTTCTTCGACTAAGATAAAAAAAATCAGCAAAAACTTACTCAGTACTTCATGCTACAGCTAATGTAAGATTGCATCGTTGTTAGATAAAAAAAAGATAAACATATGTATGAATATGTAATCTATGCAAAATGCATCTTATGGGCAATATAGTCGGGCCCTGGCGTGATGTTGCACACTTGTACGTATTCTAATCTGTCGCCTACTTCATATATAATTGCAAAATACATGATGATGACTTTTTGTTAATGCATAATAGTCATTCATAAAATGCAGTTAAAAAAAAAGTATTATTCACAGAAGAAACATCTTTTATTGCTACGATGAAATTGCCTGTTAATTCGAATACATTATATTGGAGTGAAATATTTTTGCAATTCAGTTGTCTGGTTATTTCTGGCATACAATAAATGTAAGCACTTAAAAAATTTCATTATTGTGTACTCACGTTGTAATCGACTTCGAACTGTGTCTAAGGGGAAGAATGTTGCCATAGCAACGACGCTACCCTGTGTAAAAATAAGTGTAATTATCGAAAAATCATTAGCGCATTATTTAATAGAAAATTTTCGTTTAAAAATTTGTTACAATCGCATATACTTACGGCAGCGCCGGATATCGCGTGCACCAATGTTTCATAGCTGAAAATGCTACTACCGTGTCCTCCACCACCCATATTTTTAGATAGCTATAACTACAAAGAATATAACAAATATTTCAGAACACCACTTGTTAGATTTACGTTAGTTCAAGATGTTCTATTTAGTTTTATTGCATTGCCAGACAGATAAGTATCCTGTTGTTTAATTTTACAATCAAACTGATTGATTGAAACAACTAAGTTTTGAATTTGAATCGAACAACGGTACATATCGATCGAAGGGCTAGTCGAGTGCATCAATCGAGGAGCAGGATCGATACTGTATATTCTCAGATATCGATACAAGCTGAAACATCGATCGAGAACAGAAAAGCACTTTAAAAGAACTTTAAAGTCATTCCCCCAAGCTTTCACAAACGCCAAATATCTTCCAAATATTCTATAAATAACCTCTACAATTATATCGACCCAATTACCACAGTCGATAAGTACGATCCAAGCCGTGAAATAACCAAGAAAAAAGTTGCTTAGTGGTGGTAATGGTGGAATACTCTGATGCATTTATTCCAAAGTATGGAACACGCACCATTCACCTGTATGATGTCACATGAATTGTTCGACTAGCTCACCGAGATATCGCGTCCTACTTCGACGAGCAGCTCACGGGCACTGGCGAATATTTTCACTTGTCAACGAGAAAGAGCCGGTCGCGTAACGTTGTTACTGGGAACTAACCTTCGATAAACGGGCAACTGGCCCTGTCTGCGCGTGCTATTTATCAAAACGGTTCACATCCCAGTCGTAATGTGGACTCGGCTTGTAAATGAAGGTTTTCCTTTTGATTGATTCATTCTAGACAAGTCGCGTCCGATAAAATTTCCTGAGCCATGGCGGATAACCGTACGAATAATACGCTTGCGCGTCTTATTGCGCCTGCGGTTGTATCGATGGGTCGAAAGGTCGATGATGAAGCGCGTGCACACGTGAGCATGCGCTATACGAACTTCCTTCCTCAGAGTTCCATAATTTAAATTTGTAATAGTTAATTCAATTGCAATTTCTCGGAACAATTTGTTTTTATTTGTATTTGGAATGGTTATGCACGATTGATACACGAATAATATGTGGTAGATGCTAGAATCAAAAATAAGTTATTAACGATATGTGGTGATTTAAATTCATTTAGTGGAAGTTATCGATAAAAGAATACTGGTAACTTTTGCTAATTGGTACTGTATAACATCGAATGGAGATCCTTCTTATTCTGGAATGGAAAATATTCTTAATAGTTTGTACGCTGAATTTAATATAATCTTGATGAATGATACGTTTAACGATAATATTAACCGCATTTACATAATGAATTGTAAATGAACACACTGAAGTATAATGCAGAATAAAGATACAATAACCCAGACTTAAGTACTTCTTCCCCGAATCCCAAACCAAGGCAAGATAAGGGCGCTGACACGAAGGAGGGTACAGAAATGAAATGGGAAACAACCTAACTGAATCAAGCGCGTTCAGAGGCCAAGTCCAGTTACCGGGAATTTACGATTATAAATAACCATCGCGAAATCCTCCTCTTTTTTCAGAGGCATAGCAAGTGGTCAATAATTCGTGCGACTCCCTAACGCATTATCCTTCTCTGAGATCAGTGAATTTCAAATGACGGCTGTTCGTGGAACGAAATTTCGTAGCTCGTTCGCGGTTATTGGTGGTGCACTTGAAGATATCTTTTATTTATTGCCCCGCAGGGGATTCTCCTGTCAAGGGGTTCGTTAGAGCCACTCACTGCTCTCAAATTTCAGGCCGTTAAAATGAAATCATTCCTTTCTGCTTCAATGGTGAACTAGTTCTATATTTCCCATGAGCGTTTGCGCCACGATCGAATGAAAAGTGATTTTTGCTTCGACCTCTTTTAGCTTCTGTTCTTCCCCCGAATGACAAATAGTTCGCAGATTGCTCACGCTTCTTGAAAGCCACCGTAAAGGGCAACCTATTATTTCTCGAGGTGGCTTGAAAGACGTTTCTACTTTTTATATGAACGTTGTTCGTAGTTTCTGAAGTTATAAAGAGATAGGGCGGCCTATTGTTTTCAAGAGAAAAGAATTGTTGAACTTTCGACCGGGGAAAAAAATGTATTTACGTACCTTTAAATATAAAACACGAATTTGTGAAACTGAATTTGATACATTTATCTATTCATTATTATATACGATGTAATTGATAAAAATACTGAACATAAGAGTTTTCGTATTCCCATGTTGTTCCAGGACACGTTTGAACGAGCCACGGTACGAATATATTTCATAATGAATGATCAGAAACACGATTGGTCGTACGTTGCCAATGCAATTGTGCACGACAGAAAGAATTAATTTCCCTCGCATGCCTCGAGTAATAAAGTTTTATTCGTCGATTTCGCTAATTTATAAGCATTCCTTCTACAATGAATCGTGTTTCTTTATGAAAAATGGCACGGATACGTAAAACAAATGGACGTGGACAGCTTTGTGGTGTAAGAAAAAAAAAAAAAAAAAAAAAAGGAAGACAGCAACGGAGAAGCACGAGGTTAAAAATGGACATAAATCTTTTCCACCGAGCCCTTTAATTAAAACAGAGGGCAACGCGAAATCAGAATTCATTGCGGGACCGATTCACGGAAAAACTGTTGCACCGTCGATATTACGGTCCGGGCGATAAAGGAGACACTCGCATGATGTACGAGCTCTGTGACGCCTCGTCCGAAATTCTCCGAGTTCTTGACGGAATTTAATTAAACATTCCGAGCTTCTGGAATTTTGTGGTCACCTCGCCCTCTCTTTACTGAAACTCCTTCTAATGAGTTCCACCACTTGATCCTCCTATACTTAAGCTGACGACTTGGTGGCACCTCTATCGGCTCGTATTCTTTTATGCCGAATATTCTTCGTCTGCAGAATTCCAGTTTCATGCGTACCCTTCTTTGTTCCTTCGAATGAAATCAGTGGAATTAAATGACAGTAAATCATGGTAGATCAGTCAGGGGTGGAAGCTAGTATTCCTTAAGGTATTCTTTATCTTAACGCGAGGTAAAAGGGGCTGTCTACGAAGATTTTTGTCTAACGGTATCTTCTGAGTGCTTAATTCGCGATGGCGGTCTTCTCTCAATGAATACCCAAGTGCGATTTCAGATAAGAAGTTACAGTCCTAGGTAACATCTCTGCTGAAAAGAGTTCAGCTGCTCGCGTTCCTAGGAACTTTCAGTCCCTTGTGTATAATTTTAATTATTGAATCGCCGTACGAACGATAAGGGTCATGTTAAAAGTTTAAATTTAAGTTTGAATCGTCTTTCCCTCTGGCCGTGTAAATGTTTGCCATATTTGAACTTATATTTGTCGGGAATATGATTGAATGCGATGGGGTTCGGCTCGGCCAACAGTTTGACGTCCCTGGATAGCCACAACGATTACGCTTTTCTTTTTCAATAGAACAATTCAACAGAATGCGAACAGAAATTCGTTTAACACGTCGAAGTTAGTCAACCGATCTACTATTTATAAAACTTTCGATGCTAATTGTGGCTGTAACAATGTTGCAGGACATTGTCTGCGCAATAACGTATGTGAAGGATTCCTGTTTTTTCCTAAATGGTGAAATGTATCGTATTGAAGGAATTCAATTTTCAGTTCGGTGCCTTAGGCAAACCATATGGAATTCGCTAGGAAGCCAACGTGTTAATTAGAAACTATACTATCACGCAATTGAACCATCCGTAATCCGTACTCTGGCTTGTGCAGCAGACGGAACGGAAGCACGATAGTCGTGAAATTAATTAACGTATTAATCGAGTAATTGACCTCACCCTGGGGTTTGTGGTAGACACCCACAGGAAACTTTCTTTTATGGGTCTAATTAATCAGCCGGGAGTCTTGTAAAACTGTCTTTTCGTCGCATTTTCAGGGCGTTGGCTTGAAAATGACTGCAGGCGGTCATATAAATAAAAGGTTCCAGGATTCGAGTAGCGAGTCTTTTAAATATTCACAACGTTTGTCTGTCACGGGGCTGTTAATTACTCTCCCTCCGTTAACTCTGTCCTTAGCGGTATGTATTGGCATTTCAACGGGCGAAAGAAGAAGAAGAAGCGCTGTTAACTTTGCTCAAACGACCGAGATACCGCAGCAGGCCATCATTTTCTTTCCATAGTGAGAAATGTATGCGATTGACTACAGACAAGAACATGGGCGAATGAAAATGCACGTATCGGTTTCGCTTGCGTATTTATTACAAGAGAACGAAACGTTTCTTTGGTCCGAAAATCAGGGCTGATTTTTACGAAAGGATTTGTCTCTCTTACACGTTTTTTTGTAGTTTAATTTAGTTTAGTTTAATTTTAAATAGCCGTGTATGCACAGTGTTGCGGGCGAGACTGTTTAAAGTACACATGTAGATTTGTAATTGTTTCACATGCCTTTCAGTAAATCGAATTTTTATAATTTTGCTAACTGTGAACGTCACTTATCTATTCGAAGAGAAATTTTTAATTTCTGGTTTGCAATATTGGAAGTTCGTTACTTCAGTATGGATGGAAGGATATTAAAGAAACGAAGAATGTTCAAACGAATTCGAAGCTTCGTTACTCTCAATCGACGCATGGAATATTCATACGCGTCTTTTACAATAATGGGCCACCGTGTTTCATACAAATAAATAAACTATATACACGTATACGGTATTTGGTTCATATCGGCTTGATAATGCTTACATAGAATCCCAGTGTTTCGATCAGTCGACCATTTGGGTAACTATTAAAGGAACCTATTATTTCTTTTCCAACTGCCTTGATCTCAAAGCAAACGAACGGAAGTAACTAAATGTTGTTCCATTCAAGATTTCCAGGTGAAAGTTTAAAGAAGGAAAAACTTAATTGCTTCATCAAAAGGCACAAATGGTCGACTGCTCTGATAATGTTTCAAAAGCTCCAGAAGTTATCACGGTAACGATCGTTTCCTTCCTCTCTGCCAGTCACAATAACGCCGAAATACTTATAGTTTCCTATCGTCTTCGATTCCACTAAACCAACAACCCAACCTCCGACTGTGTCGTATTTTAGTGATACATGTTACTTCCGGGACGCTATGCTAGATCTATCCCTTTAATTAATTAAGGCGAGCAGCGTGGTCGGTTTAAACGTTTTCTTTCCATTACGATCCCCGCTTATGATTTCCTCAATAACGCAAGAACACAATACATATTACTTTACGTTCCCTTGCCCTTCTCCAAGTAAGAACGTTAATTTGTCGCAGTGCAATTTTCCGCGTTCCACATTATCTATACAATTAGCAACGGCGAGACGTTTTCCTTTCCGACAATAGGTGAACGTAGAAAGGGCAACCTCCTGTATCTTTTCCCTTCTAATCCTGGTACCGTAACTCTCTTGTTCCCCGATCCAATAAAATCGTGTTCGCTCGCGGGGATCGTCTTCGAATTTATACTCGTCGTTTCGAATTCAGTTTCGAGAGGACTTCCGTGTAATATCACTGAATGGAACACGTTTTTCTGGCGTCGGTGGTACGCAGAGTGATCCTCGATCCCGGCGCGTTGTTCTCATTCCCGGCCGCCATGGAGCACGTTTTCGTCCTCATGATCATCAGATCCGTCCTGATGCTGGGTCGACGAACATTGGGCGCTACGACGCCGCAGGCGTCGCTCAGCCTCCGCTTTATACTCAAGGTGGCTTTATGCCTCGGCTGGAAACAAATGGTCCCTGTTTCATACTCTTTGGAAACGGCCAACTCGACGATCACACGCCTCGGCGAACTGCGTGATCGTTTCGCCGGCATGACGCGACCGCCTCGAGTTGTTACACATTCCCATTAAATTAGATTACAAACGAGCCCCGTCCCACGTTCCGCGAGTACGCGAACTGTTCAATTGCCGCGTTCACCGAGATTCGAACGCTATTTACGTTCGCTTAAGCCTCCCACATCGCCACCCGCTCCACTTCACGTGGCGGAAATTTTCAAAGTGTCTCCCTGCCCTCCGGTGCTTTGCAATCTATATGACGAACACCGCGAAATGAGCAAGTTTTACAGCCACCCCGCGTTTCAACGTCTGACGCCAGTTAAATGTTCGTACCCTTTGCGGATTGTCCTGGGGAAATCGCGAAGTTTGCGGTGCTCTCGATTGCTTGCGAATATTCACAGCGGGGGATAATCGTGATTGTTTACCTGTGACGGTGGCAACATCGTGGGCGAACCGAATGTGAGCGGGACCTTTCTGTGATGATTCGGTGCCATTTCCAGGGGCAGACCCGCCACTACGAACAGCTGGTAAAAAAGCTCTTCTACGTGGTAGTTCCTCTTCGCGGACGCCTCCACGAAAACGCAGCAATCGTCTTGACTGTTGCAATATTCCTCGGCCTCTTCTACCGTAACTGTTCTGTGGAACACGTGTAAAGTGTTTGCAATCTCGTTACAGCGTTTGCACGCGAAATATCGGTGAAATGATACGAGTCGCGTTGTCGCGATTCATTTGGTACTGTTTAATTATCGGTTTGCGCTAGCAAAAGATGGAAACTTTGACGAGGCTAACAATAAAGGATACCCGTGTTTGCAATAATAATAATTGCAATAATTCAACGTCGTCGGAAGACAAATATAACATTGCTACAACGTAATGTGGGAAAAGGGATAAATGAATAGAAATTTCAGAATTGGGATGCGTGCGTCACTTTAACCACCTTCGCGGTTCTAAAGTTAAATTCTGCGTATAGAATGTCTGCACAACGAAGAAATGTACAGGTATCACCCGTATAACACGGCAGTTGAATTCCAAGAAAAGACGGTGCTCTGCGAATTCGTGTTTTACGAAACTAAGAACTAGAGCACGAAAGATGGTTAGATACTAAATAATAACAAAGCTATATTATATTCTCTTCGTACCAAATGTATCATATGCTTTCCTTTTCATCACTGAAAATCACACTTTTTCCATCCCTTCCCATTTGGCGAAACATTATCATCTTTCCTTTAACTTTTCGAACCGTGTTAGAGCGTAAACGCGTGGCAAGAGTGCCGTCTTATAAGGGTTGGCGGGGGGGCACCCGTATGTTATTACGTACTTATCAGATGGTACATTCATGCGACAGTTAATTGAACGTTAATTAACACATGCAGATGTACAGCGGAGTAGTAGATTGGACGTACTTTACATCCTTATCACATTTATTTCCAACGATGACCATAGGAACCTTCAAATTGAAGTGACTCCTGCTTCGGCTCTTCGTGGCGCTTTGGGTCGCGCTCACTTTAGTTTCCAGGATCGATTCCCGCAATCTGATTGCCTCCTCGAAAGATTCTCGACAGTCCAAACTGAACACCACCACGAACAGATCCCCTGCGTTACAAACCATTCAGTTAGCATGGAGATATCGGCAGAACTTTACGGAAATGGACAAAGTACGGTCACGCGAATGAGCGTACGTAATAGGCGATGACGTGAACTTTTTCGAACGAACGTGTTTAACTCCTGGTGCGAGGCCGACGTAACTTTTTTTCAACCAAGCAGAGGCGGAAAGAAATTTAAATGAAGGGTCGCAATTGTGTGAAAAGGGGTCTCGCGTCAAGCTCTTCCCAGGTATCGCTTATCTGTACACGCTTTTCGTTTGCATGCAAATTATTCAGAATCTTGTTAAGACCGACTTTTTATATCGTTTCTTCGAGTGCTGCAACCTGCTTCCCCGAAGAGGAGGTGCCCGTAAATTGTACAGCGCGAGAGGAAAGGTTCGATTCTTGTCGACCCATCGGGCCAAAGTTTCCTAGCAAAAGGTGGAAACTTTAATGAAACGTCCATTCTTCCCTCCTGTTTACCACAAACGATCCGCTATCGTTGAAACGAATTTCGATCGCGGAAATTTTTCCGCGTTATGCTAACGCAGCTTATGTTAAAAAAAATAAATACAGTGTATCTTAAACGCCCATTAATACCAACGACTAATTCATGCAAACGCTTGCACATTTATTATCGACAGTCCCAGCAACGTGTAGCGCGTTCCACAGGCATGAATATTTATCTCAGCGTGATTATTTTTATCGCGTTGAACGTTGCATTCGCGTACAAATACCTGCATATTGCTGTATTCCGCGCGGTCTCTGGTTTTCTGGCCGAGTTTTAACGAGTTCCCACTGCGCGTGAAAAATCTTTGCGACAGAAAAAAAAACCCGATATCCAGGAATCAATCGACTTGTTTATTCGCGAAGGAGGGCAAACTTCCTTCCGATGTTTCTCGTGTTCGCCAGGCGAAAGTTTGCGAGGCGTTTGCCGGAAGTTCCGACCTCGCCAACAGTGTCATTAAAATGATAAGAACGTTTCCGAAACTTATCTCGCATTTTTTTTTTTCTTTACGTCACCAACGTGGCCACTATTTCTTTGAAGCGCTTTTCCAAACGAGCACATCCTCGTGTCTTTAACGCCGGCTTAACTGTAAGTATCTACTTTCTGGAGGCTGAGATCTAGAAATTTGCCATCTTGTCTTCCACGGAATACCAAGGAGGTGTGTAAAAGGAGGTGGAACCTTTTCTTGACTACGTAAATTCAGGTACCCTTGAGGTATCACTTATCGGATCAAGATATTCGTTAAAACAAATTTCACCTAAGTTGCTAAAATGAAATACCAACTTTTGCGGGTCGCGCACAGGTTCACCGACCTTTACACACTCCGCCAGAAATTTCTATCTCGATTCGGTCAAATTAATACCGATACTTCTAGAATTCGATCCGCAACAAACAAGCTCGCGTTAACGTAACTGCCAAATATTCTTGTTCTTTCATATTCTCAGTGTATTTGGAATTATACAAAACCGGTTGAACACCACGCGCCTCTATTCTAATACAGTATTTATATCCTGCATCGAGGCAGGTGGTCGTTCCTCTCCGTTTCCGTTCGAAAGTTTCTATCGTTCGCTGTTTAAACGCGGTCTGGCCACGACGATGATCGTCGACCGCGAATAACCGTAAAACGAGCCACGGGAATCGCGTTCAGATGCCTTTATTTCAGTGGAGCGCTGCCGCGAGGAACTTTGTTAGCCACGGCAACGTGGAAACCTGAAAATATCCTTCGGCTTTCAAGTACGTTTTCCTTTTGCCCCGCTTTTACGGTCTCGGGGTTGAAGAGCGGGCAACGGCCTCGCTTTGAATTTTGTTTTACGTTCCGGACGTTCTACCCCGGTAACGTCGGGCCCCTTGTTTCCGGCTTTCTTCGGCCGCAAGTGCGAGTCGCGTGCAAAAAGAAATGAAACCAACATCGCCAGACGCATCGTTGGGAACGCGACTCGAATACGTAACGCAGGATTTCCCCGGCGAATCTGTTATTCCATTCCGTCCGAAGCTTGCCCGCCCCGGCAACGTTTTGTCTCCGTTTCCTTGGGATCCGTGCGATCGTTCTTCCCGTGCAAGAAACGGATAGCTTTTGTGTAACGATAACGCGACGCGGTAGTAACGGGCAGTTCGTTCCGCAAAATAGAATCCGAAGGAGACAGAGCGCAATTATCGTAGAGAACGGGAGGAAATTTTATTCTGCCCCGTCATCCGCAACAAGTGCTTCGCTTCCTCGGCAGTTATCATCGAGTAGCGGCCCGAGAAGAATATGCAGATCGTTTCAAACAAGAACGAACGGTGCCGTGACGTTTGCGAATGTCTGATACAGGAAGGAACATCATCTTCGTCCATAATTCATGAGCGGCGTATTACTTTAATTGTGAAATGTCGGCAATAAAAGAGTCCTTATTCTTTGTATCCGAGAGGTCTCACTTTTGTGGCGCACATCTAGACGGTACTTAAACATCCCTGTTTATGTGCGCCGTTCTATTCACCAGGTGTACCCGCAGGACAGGTAAACGTCTAATTCCACGCGAATTACGCTGTACATCATATACAGTAGTAACCTGGTGACACGGTCTTCGAATAACGTAGCAGTCTAGTCGACGATTCCCTTTGATCACCATCCAAGCAGCATTGACGGCCAGATCGACGTGCCGCGATACAAAGTACGTACAGGTGTTCCGAACGTTGCCACATTTTCTGTCCAAATAACATTATCGACGTAATTTCATAAGAGCCAGATTCAATCGTATCCAACGAACGAGTCCTCCCGTGTAACGCTGTGGTGTCGAATTAATATCGATATTGTCGCACCGGCCTTGCCTCGCCGCTCACCTTCGCGGCATTGTTCCGTACCTTTCAGACGCGTCACCATTTCACCTGCGTACGCCGTTCGCGCATAAAACCGAGCTCGAACCTCCCAGGCTAACTCGTACCCGTGTCCCCAATTTTTCGGTCGAACACAACTGGTTGGACGAAATCGCGATCAAGCTAATGCCGTGTTCCGATCCAACCGATAACGCGGGTCGCCTCTATTGAATATCGACGTGCCCCGTCGGCGTGATGAACACGAACGACTGCGAAAGTGATTGCGCCGATATACGATTCAATGGACCACCGGTTGCGTCTAGGAGGAAATCGTTATCGTGCCGAATAGTTCTCCGTGGCCTGTGAAAAGTTGCCACGGCGTCGCGCTCCACCGAGCGACCCCGTGCAGAGATCGCCGGTGCACGATAAGCGGGTTGAAGAACACTTCGAACCGAGCATCTTCCAACCTTATCTGTTTGCGAGTAATCGCTGCTCGATTTAGTCTGGCGCGCACGTTTTCATTGGAGTTCTCTGCTTTGCATCCAGAGAGATTTATTAAGGCACAGCAGAGGATAGATGGGGGAATTTCTGTTTCCTCGAAAAATCGGTCACACTCCCCCCCCCCCCCCCCCCCCGATGACAATTTCTTGCTTCGAGTATCGCGTGACAAAGCGACACGAGATGGGAACAGCAGTCTGGATGAATCGAGTGGGCACTAAAGATACGGAATGCAATTCATTTACGAATAAGAGGGAAGCGAACGGCGAGGAGGAGACGGCTTGAGAGAAAGTCGCCCGACGAAACGCCCTGCACTTAAGTTAATTAAAAGGAAATCTTATCGCGATTAATTGTAAGTAAGACTGACAATTATGATCAATTGCGCGAGGGCAAAGGGAGCGCGCTGGAGAATGCTAGGTAAAATGGGTTAGCCGGGGCAAATAGAAGGAACTGATTCGAACAGGAGATTCCATTTCACCAGCTGTCTAGCATATCTCCCATCCTTCCCTCCGGTTTCCCGTTTCGTCGACGGAAGAAGATCCCTTTATTCGCTTTCACCGTATCGAACTTTTATACTTGCCTCTACGCGCAAGGAACACCATCGCCGTTGCTCCCTTACGGTGAAATACGCGCCGACCATTTTGCCATTGAGACCGAGCCTCCGAATCGAGAGGAATTTTCTCTTCTTCTCGCCCTGCTGATGTTTAGAGTGCCATTGTCTTTGAATTCGGGTCACTGTCCCTCCGAAGCCTGTCGGCTCTTGCAATTTACACGAGGAATTTCTCGGCCGCGGCGACCCCTGCCCTATTGAATTTCCACGGGGTTTCTTCAATCCCCGAATGTGTATTCCCCCTGTTTCAGCATTTTCTTGCTGCTCCACTGCCTTCACACCCTGGCTTCTGATTAGCAGCGTGACTACAAGATTATTCCAAATATCCAGGGTACGAAGCTCGATATTGATGGTAGCTTGGCTTACATAAAGGACGTGCTTGTACACCGTAGGTCCTCTTGCTTAGGTGTTTGAAAACAGGGTAGATCGGGCAAGGGTTTCGTCGCGTAGCTTAAGGATTTCCAGCGTTAGATCATTGAAATACGCAGCGTTACGTACGTCGGGGGCCCTCAATTTCAGTTTACCGAGGCACGCATTGTTACGCCAAATGTCTCAGCTTCAGCTTGTACACTCGGGGATCCAATACTGTCCTATTCTCGGCCCCGAAGTACTGCACCATAGATGCTACAATAGGGCATTACGCTTACCCATTAATACCACTTCGAAGTGATCGATTGCATAGGGAAGTCGGGGGGAACGCGTAGAAATGAATTCGCCCAGACGTTCGAGAATCTTGCGGAGCACACTCGACAGCGGGCGTGCATTGTTATAAATCACGGTACATTAAACTTCCGCGTAATCTGCTATCGGGCGTCCACAGTATCCAATCATAAGCTTATAAGCCGACTTTAATGGGGGCCTTTCGTGCAGCTTAATCTTGATGCCCGTCTGCGTAAAGGACTCGACCAACTTAATAACTAACCCTCCTTTTTTCACCCTATTTTGCATAGCCGGCGTAGCTCGTGCGTCCCCCCTGCAAATATTCGCAACGCGGCAGCCTCTTATGCGAAGGCCCGCGAGGCACGTAGCGCTCGTATAACTCGTCGAGATCAAATTTTTCAGGGAAAGCGTGGTCCGGCGCAAAGCGTTCCTTCCGCCGCATATTTCAACCGTACCAATTGCTCCCGTCCTCGAACCAATTTCTATGTTCCGAATTCTTTCCGCTCCTCTTGCCCATTTCGCTGTTCGCGCGACGCGTTTCGCGACAAGGTGTACTGGTTTTTGCTCGCTACCGCCAGGCGTTCGCGTGCTCGCCTTGAAGCGATTCCTTTTTGCTTTCGGTCGATTTTATTAGCCCGCGACGCGATATTCTATTCCTCTTCGGTGTCTCGTAAACTATCGGGGCAATATAACCGACGCGATGCCTCATTTTCCAGCCGTGATGTCCCGCGAGGAACGATAAATTGGCCCCGCGACGCTCGGCTCGTCTCGCGAAGAATCTTGAGCGTAAACAGCGAGCTGATCAGACACTTTGGCTCGCTGTGTTGCTCGTTAAAATTTATGCTCCGTGCCGTCGTTTTTTCTCTCCTCAGCGTGGCTGTGCTTCACGTTTCAATTGGTAGCGCCGCCGTCGCCGCGGCCGCGACGCTTTACGACGAGGCAGTTTATTGCGGGATGCTTTAAATGTTCGCGCGACATTGCCCGCGGCGAATTTGTTTCGTTAATTGAAATTACCAAGAGCGTCTTGCGGGTGGCTGGTGGCCTCGTTTCTAACAGGCTGGAGAGAGGGTGCTCGAGTTCTTGTGAAATTTATGAAAACGAGACCCGTTTCGGTGGGCAGTTCTTTTTGCATCCGGATGTAACGTTACACGTCCTTGTTCTGCATAATTGATGGCCCTTCAAGCTTATTATCTACGGTTACCGCTGCTACAGAAAGCATTCCGCCGGGAAAAATGGGACGGCTCCGCGACAAATGTTCGTCTTCGCGAACTTTTCAGGCGCCTTAATGTTTACGAGCTTCGATTCTCCGACGTCTTTTCGCGAGAAGATGAATGACAGAGCTACCACTTCGGGAGAAGAAACGATATCTGTGACTCGATGCGGGTTTTAAACCCAAATTTACTTGGCCCTCGCGGACGACGTTATTATTCAGCGTACCTCTAAGGTCTTCCTCGAGACCTTCTGATTTTCTTAAGCATTTCTTGCCGTCATTTTCGCGAGCGCACGACGGCTGGAGAACATTAGTCTCCAGGGCCTTTCGATTCATCGGTGGACGGAGGCGAAAATTCTACAGATCTTGGTGGATTTATTTAAACGTTATTTATCACGCGGCCGCGCACGAAGCTGTATCGTTTAATTAGTTGCGCGTGATAATTACGCAAATTTATTAGGGGCTGAATCGTTCGGCGATATTTCACCGGGTGATAAACGTAACGCTGTCACGTTGTCGTTAATCAAGCCAGACGAGAATCGTTGGGCCGTGGAATATTTTTAGACTCGCCGACCTGGAAATCGCGATGTGGAAATCTATTTAATAAATTCATTTCCGTTTCAGGTCTACGCCGACGAAACCTCACATTCTGACTTCAATAAAATCAATCGCGTAACGAAGAATTTCCCCCCTACGCCGGTTACGATTTTCCAACGTTTCTCCGCGATTCTCCATTAGAGGCAGACGGACCAGTTTGATATTTAGTCGACTGCGCCGACAGGCAACCGGGAACAATGAACAATCATCAAAACTTGAGGCTTCGATGAACGCGGTCGCTACCGGAGAGGCACGATAGCGCACGCCGGCTAACCGGGTCGCTTCTCTTCGTTTTTTACGGAATGGCACACGTCAATTCAATAATTCGTAGGTTCGATGCTCGAGAGGTTCACGTGTTGACCGTACGGTGCACGGCCAACACGTGACGCTTGCGTGCGGTTCAAAACCAAATCTGATCAATACGCGCACATACGCGCACCGCGACACCCGTACGTGCATACGCCTGCTGGTACACGTGCGTCATGCCCGATGTAAACGCGTTTTTCCGTTCGTTTCGAGGAAAGTGAGTGGCCGCAAAAGCGAATTTATTGCTCCGTTCGTCGGGGTTGTGGGCAATTTTTTTCTTCTTTTTTCGTTGGCCGACGCTTCCCGTCCACGTACGACTTCCTTTCCGTTCATTTCGGCCGCGTTTCGCTGAAACATTTTCGCGTGCGTGCGTATCCGGGTCAAATGTCGCGTGCACGCGGTAACCGTGGATGAAAACGGCGGGCAGCGTGGTAATTAAAAATTAATTAGGCAGGGAAGGCGACCGGAAACAGCAATTGGAAGTGAATTAATTTCGTTCGGCCTGCGGCGTCTGGCGGCGCTATTAATTCGCGCTCTCAATCGCCACTGTTTAGCAGTTGAAAATATAATTCTCTGAGATATAATTCTTCGCCGCTTACGTTTCAAGTTTGACGCACGACCTGATTGACGCGCATTTCATCCCTTTCTCACCCTCCGTGTTATATCTCGTTGCACGAAGAACCGAACGGCATGCAAATATCGCGGCGCCGCGTTTCGTTCGACCCGTAGTGGCTTGATGACCGCCTGCCCGTAGGTGATAAACGTCTCTCGAGCGTGCACTCAAGAACGGCGAAGCTGACGCGTCTGTGAGATTTTGCACGCTGCGCTGAACTGTAATCAGCTTGAGAGGCATCTTCGACGTGGATGCGTCATTTCTTGCAGCCGGTTGTTTACGCGCCAGCTATATATTTTGGCCGATTATGTTGCGGATCAGATGGAACGCGTGCCGAAACTGTACGGGAACTCTTTGGCGTTACGAGCTGGCTCGAAGAAAGGCTACTCAACAAGTTGTTCGCGTGGGTGTTCGTGAAATTGGGTGGGATCGAAGTTCGATACGTATCGAGAGTAAAATAGGTTGCTGCTAGCATTCGGCTTGAATGGAGGTACGTGATTATTAACCTGAATCGCGAATGCTCGTATCGTGTGCGGTAAAATGGAAAATGTAAAGTGAAAATCTGGGGCGTGTATTTTTCTGCAGGCTTCTCTGGTTGTTTGCTCGAAGAAGCTTTAGTGCTACGTGTTCCAATACAACTGAAATTGTTGCTTATGCAAATATCGGATTTATATTTGAAGAAATTGACTTGCACGTGTGTTATCGTTGTTGAATACGGGTTACGTCGCAATTATCTATTTTCCAATGGCAGGAAATTTATAATGCCAATTATCGTCGTTAAACAATTCAGTAGCTTGAAAGCGTTACGCGACTGTATCACGTTTATCCTTAAACAATTTCGAACGTAACCGAGAGTAATGTACTGCGCTTATCTCAGAGTGATTTTCCAGTATCCATCCCGCTATATCTCCAGATCGTTTATCAGTATCTGTCGATCATTCACCTAGAACACTCCCTGGCCCCTTTTCACAGCTCCTCGGAGATTGTGTGCTCTGTCAGGGGGTTTACAACTCATCCTTGATACGTCAAGCGTAATCTCGCGTGTGGAGACTGCAGGCCACGGACGTTCAGCTTCCGGTTGAATTGTATGCCGCCCTCTACCAGGGTGAAAACCATTTGCTTCCGTTTGATGGTTATTGCCACGTGCTTATCGATACAGCTCCGTGATACGCGATCCTCCGTCTTCAAAGGGGAAACTTTCGTGAAAGGAACATCGACGACACGATGCACGCGTTCGTAAACGTCCAGTGTTGACTGGAAAAATATTCGCCCCTTCCCCGACAACCAGTTACACACCACGACAAAGGGATTAGGGTTCCATTTGCGCCTAGTTGCAATTGAGCACTGTCAAACGTTTCGTTCGTTTCAGTTCGTCGCACCTCCGAAGTTGAGATATTCGTCGGGAATGGCCCAATTTATTTTCCTTCGATCGTTTCCACAGATTTAATCCTGATTGACTTACCGGTTAGGAAGGATAGTCGTCGCATGGCGGGAAAGGGATGGTTTCCACTGGTGTCCAGAAGATCGAGCTGATGGACCTCGCCTTTAATCCTATACAGCTTTCGATGGAAATCCTCGATCGTGGGTGTGTAGCTCTCCTCGAATTTGTTGGACAGGAATCTACAGACCGGGCAAGCTGCTAAATATAAATTATCGAATCTGTGCAGCCGTTAAACAATTCTACTAACATTTCAGGCATTAATCTGGACGAAAGTTTAGGCCCGCGTTTCCTATTCCGTACGCCATCTCGAACAAAGGATACATTCACTCGAAATACGTTCAGATTTACGTGCGTTACATCGCCTTTCGCAATATCACCTGCGACGCGGATCGTATTTCGAATGGAATTAAATCGTCCGTCCTATCAACAACGAGCGAAGCGTGCCGGCTCAAAGCGGAGGCTGATCATGCGAAACGCTTCGAATGCGCTTTCACGAATTTCCCTTGTCAATCCTGCTCCTATTATATTACGGTGCAAACTTTTCCATGGTACTTGTCGAGGAATTGCCCTGGTGGCACGTCGATAATTGCATACTTGCCTATCGCCGTCGTTCGAGCTACCTTTTCCGTAATGGACGCGGAACGTAGCCACGAGGCCGGCTGCCAGGCGTAGTAAATAATTTTATCGTAAGACGAGATTGTTTTAAACTTTTAGCCGACTCCGCTTTTATTTATGCAACACCGAGCTTTACCAGCTGTGCTACAAATAAGGACTGGTATAGTTTCTTCCCTTTCTTAGCTGACGTAATTATTGTGCCATTGTACTTTTTACACGATGGCACGGATATACTTGCACATTAATATAGGGTGTTCTACGTTAATCGCAACACGTACGAAATTGAATTGGCGAATCGATTAGCGCGGAGAATTTAGAAACGCGTGCTGCTTAACAAAACGTGAAGCGAACGCGAACAGAACGTCCATTAAGGTTGTTCTTGCTACATTCGAGAATTCGAGTGGGAGGGCATTGAATTCGAGGTAGTTGGAAGTTCGTCCGGAGAAATGCGAGGAATATTATCCACGACAGCCGTTAACGAGCTCGTCGTGGTTGCTCGTCAAGCGTGCGTTGCGAACACCGGCGAATATTTTTGATTAAACTGATTTCAGGGAAATTCAATCACAGAAGCAGTCATGGTCTAGTAAATCAATGACACGTTCCCTGTCAGCGCACACTTGCCCGTTTTCCCGCTGGTGGTTAAAAATATCGGCCTGCTAACAGCCTTTTGATTTTCGGGTGAAAGCGAACCGCCTAGCTTAGGCTGTGTCCGCATCACCTACTCCGTGTACGACCGTTCGACTGACCATCGTTTGTACCGCGAAGTGTCAAACGCTGCACCGGCAAAGAATTTTTCTCTCGTTAGCCACAAGCTGTAGACGATCCGTTTTACTATTATTTGCCTGCAAATGGTTTGCGAACTCGCCGTTGGAATGATTTGCTAAGCAGGTTGGTGAAATGCTGCCTTTCATTTCTGCCATACAATTTGCCCTATGCAGGCTAAACGCCAATTCAAAACAGTAAGCACACGATTCTCTGTCCAGAGAGATATCGAACAACCCGATGGCAATTAATTGTGAACCTAAATTGGTCACCCCTTTTTGCGTTCCGGGTAAACAAACGGAGAAAAGCTCCCGACAGAAGGCCGCTCAAGTAAGAAAGCAAAGGGGTTAACGTTACCGTGCTACAATGGCAGTTTTGCCAACCCTCGCGCTACCCAGCATGACCAGCCGATAGCAATTTCGCGGGGGTGGTTTGCACGCATCCTCCTGGGAGGACGTGGACGCAGGGCTTGGGCTGACTGGAATAGGGAGGATGCCATCCTCCGAGCCTGTGGGCCCCTCCAACTCGGGGCCCGCTTGTGCTCCCCTTCGACCACGATTGATTCGTTGCTCGGCCTCGTCCGTGGTACCACCGCTTCTGCACAACCTCTGCACGCAGCACACGAGTCGGCCGCACGCCTCCAGCTGGAACAAAACGATATCGTTGGGTCAAACGGGAATGGTGAACTCTGATACTAATATTAAAGGGAACGATAATCGTCCCCTCTAATTGTTCTCCTGCAACTGCCAGGTCTGATAGCCGGTGGTTGGTAAGACGAAGGAAGAAGAATGTACATCGGGGGAATGTTGAACGGGGCTAAAATTGACCAACGAGAAAGGGACGAGGTGAAATCCGCCGGGACTAAAGGAAGATTTTCGAAGGAAACGTGGATTACCTTTGCTGCGCTGTTCTTATTGTGACGCTGAATGTATCGCGGGGAACCCTCCACGCTCGTGTTCTCATTCTTTTCGTAACATTCCGGGCAGTTTGCTTTGCGTGCCACGAAATAAGCCATTTAACTGGGGAAATATATCGAAAAAGCGATTTGCAAAGGGAGCGTACAGTATAGTAGAAAAGTTTCTGTATGGGCGGCACGTTTGATCTCGCCCCGTAAACCGGAAAAAACTTGGAATCCCTTTATCGACCGGCTACACGCGGCGAAGCACAATATCGCTGGTTTTGTTTAAACATTTGTCCCGGCGTAATTCGGCTGATCGAGTTTCGTGTGAATTATTTCTGCCTGTCTGCGAAACCGTCGAATCGAATTTGCGTGCGACTCGAACGGACAACTCTTATCGCCGCTAAAATATTCGCGTCGAGATGCAGGCGTCGCTATTAGGCGTGCTTTTCAATCGTCCGCCCTATGAAATCAACATTCTTTTTTCACGTCGTATTCACAAGCGCGTTGCATCTCACGGCGAGTGATTCGTCTGTACGCCGGGAAAATATCAGTGGATGTAATTAGCTGACCTGAATATTCGTTATTTATGCGTTCGACGGGAAGTAAACGCGAACATATTTGATCGAACAACCTAACTGTTTATTGGCCTGTATAAAAAGCCGGAAGAAGCTTAAATAAAATCTAGATTAGTATTTCGGCCGAAAATCTTCTGAAATTTGGCTTCTTGAAGTAAACACGAAACACGAAGTGTATAGGGTATACAGAATATCCGCGAAATTGATGCAGCGATTTATGTTTTTGAACGATATACAAAGAAGAAAAATGTCGGGAGCATGTGGTGGAATAAATTTGAACTGTTTCGTGCTCTTTCAGATGCGTCGTTAAAAAAATTTAAAGGCACCGTTTGCCATGCAAATCACGGATACAGATTCTCGTGAGGAGTGTCATTGTTCATTGAAAGAGCGTTAATATGAAACGTGATATAATTTCTTTCTGTGAACGTGATCTCCGGTAGCATATAGGGATAGATGGTGTGCTCGCGGTGTGCGATAACGGTGAGTGCGACGTCGCACATTTTTATACGCTGCCCATATGCGCCGGGGCGTGCGTCTGAACAATCGTGTCCCTATACTACTGAAAGTCGAAGTGATTTTCACGGGATTCTACTTGTTTCCCAACGTAAATTCAACAAAGGCACGTCGTCTTTCGAGTGTAACCAAATGTTTGCTTTCCACGCATGATAATCGTTAAATGCATGACAATAACAATCGTTTGTTGAAAGCTTAGTTAAAATAACGCGTGCGATAGATTATAGTTAATAAATGGAGGAATTTCTGTCCTGTTTCCCAAAGCCGTTTCATAGCGTTGCATGCACATTGAAACTCATTTATAGTATAAAACATGACAACATGAATAATAACATTGAGTTAATGGTCACAAAAGGCCCAACAAGTATTTAATGCAAAGGTGAAATGTTTTAGGCCCGCTTCAGGATTCATGTAGTTGGTAGAACATTTAATAACTATTAAGGAATATGTATTTAGTTAAAACATATTTCAATACCTTTTCAACCATTTTGATTAAAGAATCCTGAACAGATTATCGAGTGCTATCTTGTGCGTTACAATTTCTCATTCATTACCAAACGTATAACAAGCACTATTTTTGCCACGTGCCCGTTGGTTTAATTGTCGTTTCATTTTTGCATCCCATTCGAGGAAAAACTGCGACCTTTAAACGAAACCCTGCGATCGATTCCCGTTACCAAAGGTACGAACATCGATGCAGTTGATTAATTGGAAAAAGTTTCTCTTGTAACTCACCAGATCCGAAATATGTATTCGTCGAAAGCGCTAGGGGCGAGCGTTTCACTATTCAATCGTATCGTGATCGAGACAGTAGTCAACGAAAGGGAATATTTTCGAAAAGAACCCGCAAACCAAAACACAAGCAAGCACTTGTAAGGCGATAACAAGAACAGCCAAGAAAATTTTATTACAAATATAAATTTTCGGTTCAATTCGAATTTAATTGATTTTACACGATTATGTTCCACCGAAATTACAAATTTTGCGAAACCGAGAATAAAACGAATTTAGGTATACATTCAGTGGACTATGAATGAAATTGTTTGATACCTTTCAGTTGTTGTTTCGACGAACTACTTATCGATCTTAATTGTAGAATTGCAATGGGAACAATTGTGTACAGGTTCCCCTTATAATCTTGTTTGACGTATCTCTGTTATTTTCTAGCCGGGGCAATTTAGTCGAACTCGCTGACGTATCGATACGATTTCGTTTTATTCGCAGCCCGATAATCTGAAGATAAAATTACCGCCGCTCCGATTAAACATCATTTCCACTCGTTTCAGTAATTGCCGCAAATATGACGTAAAGTGATCAACATAATACACGATAAAGACTATTGTTGCTGGGTTCATTATATTCCTTTCACGCTGATCGTTATTTCCAACAAATAATACCTACACAATTTCCTTCCTCACGACGGCATAAATAAACCGAGTATAATAGATAAAATAAATGAAAAATAATAGAGGGAAACGAGGAGACTGTTGGACTTTTATGAAACATTCTTTCCCTGTAGTTCGAACGTTTACTGTGTTATCGAACAGGGAGAGGACTATTTCTTTTTCAAACATCTGTCGTCCGTTAAAAAGAATACCAAGGGGGGGGGGGAAATGTTGTATCAGCAAGGTTGAACGTATACACAACCGAGTGTTTTCGCATCAACAGGAAAGAAATAGGGTGGACAGTCTCGAACAGGACGAAGGTGTTATTAATCATCCGTCTAAATATCTTAGCTGCCGCTTTCAGGAGCCGTTTTAAAAGCTTCCCTATCTTAGCCCTCGTGCGCTGATATCAAGGGAGAATAGTACCCCTAGGCTTTCCCTTCCGTGTTATTCCCGGCCACCGCGTACAAAATTTTAAGCCACCATCGTTATTCTCGACACGTCACGTCGCGTTACGGAACACATTTTCCTGGATCAATTTCCTCTAATTTACTTTTCCCTCGCACTCGTCGGTGCTCCACGGGGGCGAAGCTGAAAAGCTGCTGTTCGTCCTTTTCGAAATCTTGCTCACGGGATCATTAAATCGGACGAAGGGGTTGCGGACAATGCGAGTAACATAGAAATCAGTACAGGTTGATTCGTTTCTTTCTCTCATCGTACAAACGGTTTGCTGGCCCTTTCTTCTTGCAATTATATATTTCCCTTAATTCGATGAATTAGAATGCCGACTAAGTAGCGGGTTACGACGTAATTTTCTCGAAGTGCGTTCGTAACATTGGAAACGAACTCGCGTCAGTATATAGGGGTAGTAAAAAAAAAAAGAAGAAAAAAAAACAAGAGTTCCTATAAATGCTTGTCCGTTCGATCGCCGTTCCCCAGCTGCAGACGATTTTATGTCCTGCAGAGGAGCAATTAAATTACCCTTTTTCTTCTAGCTACGAATGAAGCGTAATTAAATGGGAATTACTGGAACCTGAACTTAACAATGCAGTTAACAAACCGTAAAACGCTCCCAATGATTCGGAATGCCCGATGCACTCCCAGTAATATCAACCATATATGCAACACGCGTATATCTAAGTTCGCGTTGGGTTCCGCTTATTCATTTGCTAGCGTCACTCGAGCCTCCACTAATTCATTCAACTTATTCGTTAGTCGATAATAGAAAATTGATTTCCGCGAACGTGTAACCGGCGCGTGAACGAACAGGCATCGATTAACGCATCGATTGCTTCCGTTTTTTCCACCAATGAGCACGTGAGACAAGTTGGAACGAGCACGAAACCGACGACCGGAGGAAAGAAGGAAGCATCGATACGGAAAGGCGGCAAAGCGTCACCGACGATTTTTTAGTCTCTCGTGACTCGATTAATTGACGACAAGATGAGTCGGGTTGCGGGGCAAGTGGACGGCCTGCCGGCACGGAGAAATTTGATTAAGTTCGATTGGCACGGTTTCCAATTACGGGGCGCGCCAATAAAAAATCTGCACGAATAAAATGTATAATTAAACGTTCCGAGGAAAAAGTCCGTTTACAGGCCGGGCTCGCATTTCTCGAACGAGCGGAATCGAGGGACGTACATTTTCGTGACGAACTTTCACCGCCCACCCGTCGAAGTAGACGCTCTTGCATGTCGTACTCGCGGGCCCGCAGTTTGTCATAAATAATTCAAATCGCGCGTGATACGATCGCGGGCGGCGTTATCGCGTGGAAACGCAATGAACGACGTCGAAAAGCCGCGGCTGCCTCTGCAAACCTTACACCGAGTCTCGCGTTTCCGAAGGCACATATTTTTCGGAAAGTTCCTTTCCGCGTCACACGGGCGAGCGAAGCTTGCGACGCTCGAGGATCGGCGATCTCGCCAGAAATTTATACAAAGGTTCGTACAAAGGAATCGAAAATCTAGGCGCAACAGGATCCAACGTCAGGTTTACGGGTTTGCGAGGCAGATAAAATTTCAATGTCGTCGGGCTATCGATTTTCTCGCCCGATGCCTCGCGTTGCGAAACAATTTGTGCTTTGAACGAATACGCGAAAGAACACGAAGGTGTTCCGTTCGCGATTCCGTTAATTACACCAATTTTCCGGCTACTGTAATGATTTTTCTACGCCATTTTCATCCTCCGCTTTAGCATCGAAGTCGGCGAACATTCCACGCAAAGGCACGGCTTCGAGTGGCACGTTGCGATAAGTGCCTCGGTCCTTCGTACAAATGGGTTTCCTCATCTGCATTATGTATACTACTGGTTGGCTAAGTTGTCACGCGAATGCGAACGTACAGTTTGCATTGATTTATACGGTCATTTCTGTCACGAGGCAATCACGATTTTATGAAAGAACGTGTCGGTGTCGTTCGTTGGACGCCGCATCCCGTATCTAGGACGCCTCTAATAATATTAATATTAATAATGAGCTTGCAATACCAGAAATGGACGCGTCTGTTTTTTTCATTATCGAGTCGCTGTTTTTCCTATACGCACAGCGATGTATTTAAAAGCACTCGGCCGTTCTTATCAATGAAAATTATTATTGAAGTGGGTCACACCGGAGTGTAGTAACGTGGACGTTTATAAACGCTCGATAACCGTGGCCACGAAGTGCTACAAACGCATACGGTATAATATGTATATGGAAACGATGGTTTTGAGAACGTATTCGCGAACTTACGCGAGCAACGATTGAAGGTAGATGTTATACGTTCTCCCGTCAATTAATAACTTCTTCCAAGACGAAGCTTAAGGAATATTAATCTGTCTAATAATGTAATATTGTCGTTCTTGATAACTATAGCTGGTGCTAATGTCTGAGAACCGAAGAAAATAAATAAAGAAATGGAACGAATTTTAAGTGGAATATAATGTAATACACGTAGAAATTTTAAGTAGAATACAATCCACGACGTGCAGCCCGGTTGTTTTTACTGATCATAGAAAAATCATACGAATAAACTGTGCAAATATTCAATTGAAGAAAAAAAAACACAAAAAAAACACGCCGTTGGTAGTTTTTTGAAAGTTCTACGGTTCACTATTACGTTTTCTTTCAGGCCTATCGGTCTCGATAATATCATCGTGACAATAATTACCATTTCTTTTGTCGGAACTGTTATTTCATACGCTTATCAATGCGTCGTTATTACAGGGGCAACATTAATTACGTAAAAATCGGTGGCGGAAATGGACGCTGACACGTGGTTTCGCCCGGCAAATTACTTCTTTGTTGCTCGAGGATCGTGTGCAACACGGCTTTCGTAACGATAGAATATTTATTAATAAACCTGCCGAGTATTTTATGTAACCGCGTGTTTGCGTCACCGTAAGCAGCCTTTGTCGGAAGCTGAGCTTCACTTGCATTCTTTGTGAGGAAAAAGAAAAAAAATAATGGCGAAACAGGAAGATGGCCATTGACGTACACGGTTGCGTTCAATTATGTTGCAAGTAGCATTTTACAAGTTTCCCGGCCCCCCCTACGTTGTACATAATTCATTGTCGAAGTGCGCGTAAAACTGAAATTTGTCAGCACCGTAATATATACCCGCAGACTTTACGGCCCCAAAGTACATAATGGATATTTGTCATACCCCTTCGGAAAAGCGGGGGACGTGTTGGTAGATAAAAGTACAACGTTATGGGCTAACCATAAAATAGAGAAGACGTATCAAACGGGATGGTTTCCATAAATCAGAGTGCCGAGAAAATCTCGAAAACGCAGCCCATGGAAAAAAATACCGGTCCATCTATCAAACTTTCCGTGTCGGATAGGTTCGGGAAAATCACAAAACACAAGTGTACGCACTTTACAGGGCACGTGCACGAGCATTATAAAAGGGTTGCCCTTTGAAGCGCTCCCTGCCCTGTCTATTATCTGTCCGCTCGTCAATTCTACGCTTCCGTTCTGGCGGACAACATTGCGAACGGCACCAGGTGTTCCTCGGTCATTCCTCGTCAACCAAAACGCCGCGAAGTCGATAGGAAAATTTTCGCGCGATGGACGACGTTGGTGGAAACCGGGAAATGAAAAGACACGCGGGAAACGCGAGATTGGAACTTCGTATGGTGAGTTTCGGGTCGCGGGACGCCAGGAAATTAAGATAATTAAGGAATGATATAAACGAGGCAACTTGGTCCGTGCTAATTTCCGTCGAATGGACGAGATTCACGCAATCGTGCGGAGCGATAAAGCGATCGACTTTGATCGATCGCGCGGACTTCCGATGGGGCGAGGCGACAGTCTGTTTCAGTTACGGTGTCCCCGACCCGTGGATCCCGATTCCGGTGCATGAAAAGTTCACTTCGGGGTCGGTCGTTCGCGTACGTGACCTAAATTGCGCGAATAATCAGACCCGTTGAAAATTTCCTACGGTCCCCCTTCGTTTCCAACTTGAATCGTGTCGTTTACGTGACCGGGGCAATATTGGCCGCGTCCCTCGCCAGATCCAGCCGTGTTCCGGGACGGAATAATGGTAACTTTAAATTTGCACGTCGCGGCGACGATTTCCCTTCGAGCACGGCTCTTCGTATTGTCGCGGGGACACCGGTCGACGCGGCTTTGCGGGAAACAATGGGGAACTTATCTTCAACCGTGTGGAATATAGTGACACTATTCTGTAATAACCGCAACGGTGAATGCGAAATTGGATGGGGCGTCGGAGAAAGGACAACTTTCTCCATTGTGTATTTACGTCGAGCGCGAGTTTTTAATTTCACTCTGTAGAACCGATTTGATTGACTCGATGGAATATAAATGTAACAGATAACTGGTAGCGGGCGTAGTTTGATTAATGTTAATTTTCGTGCAGAAAAAAATTTTTATTCTGAGCATTCCTCTTGCGTATCGTTCGACTTGTTTGTTATTTACGATACAAAAGGGACGGCATCAAGCGAAGGGTTGCTTACGCGGTGGGGGAAATTTCATCGCTCGAAATAGCTCAGGAAAGATAACGAGAATAAAAAGGCTCTCACTTTTTGCAGTCGCTTCTACCGCGGGAACTCTTGATTAAATTGATAACGATGTTGCGAGCGGTGCTGTATGCGCAACGTTTACGACATTTCGTGGTTAAGGTAAACGAGACTTGCGTGGAATTTCATTGTTTGCAAAAATTGGTCCTCGTGGAAATCGACCGGATTGAAATTAGTCGAAATTGCATTAAAATCTTTGGTACGTAAAGGGGTTTCGTTTCACCCCCTTTTGTTCTTATTACACCGTTGTTTTTTTTCTGTTCATTACGTCGTTCCCATTGAGGACGGGGCTTAGTTCAAGGGGGTGGTCGGGAGGAGGCACTCTGCTGCTCTAAATATTTCAAGGCGAAGGGAATCTGAAATGGTGCGCCTCGAGCAGTAAGTAAAACTGCGTGAATTTATTACCATCTCGATCGTAATCGGTGGTTATTGCGATCTCCACACCGCCCCGGCTAATCCCAACAATTTCGCTGCTGGAATTTTACGGTCATCGGCTTAGGATCAACGGGTCCGTGAATTATTGGATTGGTGAGAATATAAATTTCGTCCCGAGACTGTTAAGGAATGTTCGAAGAAAATTGTTGACGGTATATTTTTCTTAACGACAGGTAGAATCGAGGGAAACGACATCGTTCGCCCATTAAGTTTTGTCGACCATTCTGTCCTCAACGTAAGTTGCATTGTTCTGTATTCCATACGTTCATATAACTCTTACTTACAATATCATAATACCTTTATATAATACTCAGCTTTTGTCTAATTCAAAGGGCCAGCAAGATGGAACAGAGAGTACTCTATTTTCAGGCAATTCATATTCGATCAATTCACAAAAGGTATAAATACACCGGACTGTACAGTGCCTACGCTGTACGTTCTGCGATTGTCGTCGAACGAACGAAGCAAGTAAACCTGCGTTAAGAAGTTTCTTGGAAATGTGAAACGGTGAACCTTAAGTGAACTTGTTCTCCGTAGTCACGAAACCGATATTATCCTCGCGCCAACTTAATATTTCGGAACGAACGTCTTCCGCTTGGGTCTGTTGTGATTGATGGATTCAATCGTTGACTTGAATCGATGTCGCGTCGGCAGGAGGAAAATTTTGATTAGAGTAAAGGACGCCTGTGTTGGTCGTTTTTACGCTCGTTTGAGAAAGGCGGAAGCAAGGAAAAGGTACTTTTCACGGCAACAGAATGGGCCATAGTGTTGAGACAATGTGCCTCTCTCGAAAGTTTTGAAAAGGCGGTGATTACACTTTTTAAGCTGAGAAAGTTTAGTTAAATACTATGCACAGGATGTCTCTCTTTGCCCCGGTGGCCTTAATGGCTCCATTATATCAACACTCTTTTGAAGAACATAGTTCGAATTATCTTTGTCCGGACGTTTTAATTATATTAGAATTATTGTTTCATAATAAAATACCGAGACTTTGGTGCCAAATTCTATGAGATACATTCCCCAGAATCACTTGGAGGAGTCATCCAGAAGGCAAACGCGAAAGCTTTGAAAGGAGAAGAATTTGAACCAAGCTTTCATGGAAAATAAACGATTGCAATACTACGTTATTAATTTCTGTTCTATCTATAAGCGTTATTATTTCATTATGAAATTGCAATACTTTTCGCAGATCTAAAGAAAAATATGAAGTATCATGGCATAAAGTTATCAAGTACGCGGTATTATCACCAGATTTCCCGATACTGTTGCGTAACATATTCCATAAGCTGAACGGGAAACATTTTCGCTGTAGTTTAGGGTAGAACGGAATCCAGATGAGGGTACTCGACTTCTCCGACCAAATGTAGGTCGTTTTCCCTCTTTCCTTCGATCAAATTTTTCGTCGAAATTTAATCTCGAGGGGTCGTCAACCGTGCTGTGCTGGTCAAGTGATAACGCGGCCTGTTGTCGAACGTGGAAAAGGACGATATTCCCTAAAGCAGACGCCGACCAAGTTGACACGTTTGCTTAAAGAGACCGAAATGAAAGTTTGCCGTAGCAGCTCGTGCGTCAGGGGTTCCTAAATAAATTTATTTTTATCCCCTGTCGAGTCTTACGGATTGCTTCTGCCCCTTTGCCCTTGCACCCGTTAATTTTCCTCCCTTTCCACGGCCGTTACGTTTCCCCCGTGCTTTATGGTGCATACGCTGAAAGTCTCTCCTACCATTCTTACGATTATTTCGACTTTCGTTCAACGATCTTATAAAGCGTCGAGGGGTAACGTGCAAAAGGCTGGCTTAATCTACTTTGGGAGCAAACGATGGACGATAATGGTTGAACAGCTTCAAAGGTTTTATATTGACTTTCTTAACACGTAGTCTGTGCAAATTACTTCTCCAAAATTGGTGCCCTATTTTGTTTTTTCTTAATTTCGTTCATATTCGAAGGGGTGCAGTTCTATAATAAAAGACAATTACAACACTTTCTACCAATACGCCCAACGAAATCCCAGAACTATTCATCCCTCCCTCGCGCACAGTAGGAAGAATATTAACCATTTTAGAAATAACAATCACAACGGCACAAAGGCTGCCCATAATGCAATCCCAGGCAAACGTACCCGGCACAATTCTCTCTAATCCCTGCTGAATCTCCATGCATCGCATGTTTTACCGTCTGGTATTACGTGCACCGGGATCATTTATAATTAATCGCGTTCGACCACCCCCGCGCCTTTGGCCGCTCCTAATTATCCGCGAGGAGCGTACAAAACTTTCGTGCCTTAAAATTGGATACCACGAATGACGCACCCCCGCGAGCTTTTGTTCGAGGAAATTCGAACGACCCTCGTTACGTTCCTACCGTACGAAACACGCGAGCTACGTGCCGCTGTTCCTCTGTTGTTTTTGCTTCCGCACGCCTCTGCCAATTTTTATTGGCCGACTCGACAAATAAGCGCCGAACGAGCTCATCTTTTCCTCCATTTTTGTCACTGTCACCCGAGTGGTCTCGTTCGTTCGGATAACCTGGTCGCACGTACACCGAAAGGCACGAAAATACTGCCTCCGAACAATAAAATTCGATACAGCGTTTCGTGCCCTCCCTAGTAATATCCCGATGGCTTCTATTTTTTCGTCTTTAAATTCGCCATTATCCGATTTTGTAGCCGCGGCGAGAATTACAATTCGTTGGACAATTTGAGCGGCGTGCAATTGGTTCTCCGCGTAGAATTGACCGTTCGATAAAGCGTCCGTTCCATATTCTACTGATTACGTATGAAAGAAACGCCATCGTAATCGACGACCGGCACACCGCGAGTCGTACTTTCATCGCGTATTCAACGCACTTGCAAGCCTGCCCCGTTTTACATGCCCCGAAGCGGATTAAACTTCGCGCAATACAAATTCTATTGGCGTATTTAGAAATTCGTTCGTTCCAGACGAACTGGGCACCGGGCGTCGAATTTGCACATTCAGTTTCAAACGGAAACTTTAAACTCATTATTCCATGAACCGTGAATACGGCGATCGCGTAGAAACTATACGCCTCCTATTTTCATAACCGAGGAAAGTGGCTTTGTGAAGAACTTTTCGCTATTCCGCGAACGCGGCGAATTATTGCCACGCGGATACAAAACGAACGTTACGCTGTTGACAACTTTTCCGCCTCTCACTTTTCATCGCCGTCCAATTCGACCCATTTGCGCTCTAATTGAGAAACAAAAATCGAGGCGGGCAGCCTAATAACGTTGCGGCTCCCTGTAATTGACATACGCTCCTGCGAATTATCATCCTCTAACCATGTTACCCGATCCCGTGTAATCCCATGCCGGAAACGGGAACGGTCGAGCGAAGCATCCACGGTGCTTGTGTACTCTCCGGCGGCGCTTTCCCTTCGGAATTCGACAAGCCAGACCAGGTTTTCGGAGGTTCTCGACGCAAGAAAAGCCTTTGTATAGGGATTGAAGCACGACCAATGGAGTTTGCAAGGAAGTGATAACGGCTAAGTGTCGAGTAAACAGGTAGTTCGAATGCTTCAGTCACGCCGCGAAAGGGTTGAAGGCGGTGGCACGTTTTCGATTTAGGGGTTCGGGCGTATTGCGCGAGTGTGCGAGAACACGATTGTTCACGGTACTGAGAAGTTTTATTAAGATATTGTTGTCTGACGTTGGAACGTCCAGATGCTTTCATTTTACAGCGCGCACCGTGGCTTTTTGTTCAGGACTTTTGCTGCGTGGCGTGGGAAATTTTACTGGAAAGAATTCTGTTAACATTTTCATGGGCTGTTGTAAAATTTTAATAACCGCCGCCGACTCCGCGCCTCATTTTCCCAGATTAACAAACACAATTGCTCGTTTACGCGGTAATTTTCCCGGCTCGTTTTATCCGGTTTTCCACTCGATGAACTGATACGATCCTCGCGCTAAGGCATCCTCGGTTTCCCGTTCTTCTTTGTAATTGTATGCACCACCGCCGAGGAGCGGAGAAAATACACACCGAAAATGACTTTACGGTTCATCGTGTACTTTCTGCCACCGTTCACAATTCTCTACATGTTTTTCATTCCGCTCGTCAACTATTTATAAATTATTGAGATAATTACTCGCCGTTTCTCCCCAAGAGAAATAATTCAGATTTTAGTCCTAACCCATAACATTCCCCCCGATATCGTCGTGCTAGCCAAATCTGATTGTTTCTCTTCAGGCAGAGACAAAAGAAACTTGTCTTTCGTCGACGCGAATAGTGCTTTGAAAAGGAGCAATCAGAGGTACAAATAACGCGAGAATTCTTGTCCCGGTCGTTAAGCCGTCTGCGTCTGGGGCTGGAAATCCTCGGGGCCGCGATTATCCGTTCGCAGGACACGGCTGAGATAAGAGATAACGAGGAGCACGCTGTTCCGTAGACCAGCATACGTACCTTCGCGAACGGTTGCCATTTGCTAGTCACCATTTGCATAGTCTGGTCTGTCTATGAATCGTCTTGAACGGCCACGCTGAAGGCAATCCATTACTATTTGTATACGTGACTCGAACATTCAGTGGACGAGCGTTAAATCACTCTCCACGATGACGATTCATTCAGGTCCGATTGATTCACAGTTTCTTGACTTAAAATCAGTGGGGAACGTTTGTCAGAGTTTGTATGAAGCCCGAGTTTCGTCGCTGTTCTTTTCATTGTCAGTATTTATCAGGCTAGAGAAATAAGCAACGATATCATCTGCAAAATGTGATATCGATTTCCAAATCAATTGCACTGTGATAGACGTTATCGTAATTCCGTTCACGACGTTTGGAATATCCCGACTTCCTCTATAAATGGCACCACTGCGAGGGAAGATTTATTAAATATGGCAAGGGTACGTGACTAATGGAGAGGCGACTGGATAATTGACTTTAGGAGAATGAGAATTGAAATAGAATCGGGATAAATTAGAAACGAGCATTTAAAAATCGCACGCTCGCTGGGACAAGACTGCTAGGGATAATTCAAAGTTAATTTGAAGAGTCACCGTCTCAGCGGCGAGAATGAATTACAAGAAACGACACTTCCTTGATTCCCCGACAAATCTCTTTTGTCTTTCTGGTCATTGACGCCCCCTCGACGCAATTCTCACGATCCACTTTCCGATTAACTGGATTGCCGCAAGAGATCTGTTTAAAAATGTCCAACTCTGTTATTCTCCGCTAATTCGCAGAGGTCTCGATTAAACCGGGACGCTGGGTCGCTCTGGTTAGAACGGCACGGCGTCTACCGGTGGAATGGAATCGCCCGGCCCTTGTATTCGTAAGTGCCTCTTTGAACCCCGTGTTTTTGGCTTCCAGTCGAAAATTGGCGAACATCGTACCGGACTTCGTAGAACTCCGCCGGACCGAGATACACTTTAATCAATTTCAGCGACGATTTTTTGCTCGAGAACGACGTAATACTTGGGACACTGAAATATGGGGCATATTGGAGGGTGGATTGAAAGGAGGGGCGATAGTACACGCGCAATAGCACCGACGAGAGTTGTTGTCTCCACTTTTTGCTCCTCCATAGTTTTCGATGCTCAAAAAATACAGGTTATTAATAATTTCCGGAAAACAACGTCTCCTCTTTTTAATTCAGATAATCGGGGAAAAGAATTCTTGTTACAATGAGACGATAAGGAATTAGTTCTATCGCGGATTTGACGTTAAGATTGACATTAAGAGATTCTACTTCGTTAAGCGTGACAGGTTCTACCACCTATAGTAAATGATATCGTGAAAACGAAACTGGAGTTTGCTGGAGTTTCCAAAATCGGACGGCAATTCGGAAAGGGCAAACATACGCGGGGCGGATCTTTAGGACACAGGTACAATATGGAATAACGAAACAACGCGTGCATCGCGTCGGTCGTAATTCAAAAGCGGCAAACCATGACCACTCGAAACTCTTCAGGCCGGCGTGAATTAGGCCTCGCAACTTTCGTCCAATGATTTATAACTTCGTTAACTGGCGGAAGTTTTCTCCCGCACACTTCGACGCAACTTTGCGATCCTCCGTAAACCCTCGGCTCCACTGTTCTGATAAGTTCAACAGCCCCTTTGATTATGTTAACCGCGGTTAATTCTCACCGCAACATGTTTCTCTCGCAGTTTCCCGACGACCTCGATAAACTTTGACGTGTATCCTTACTCACGGACCCGCAAATTTCTCGGGAAGAATTTCAGCTTGGCGTGCAGCTAATTAAAGAACAATCTGTGACCAACGCGATGCTAAAATTGCGAGAATGCTTGACAAAGCGTGGAATCTTTTTTTTGCAGTTCGATCGGCACGACACTTCTGACAGTTGCGTGCTCTATGCGTGCACTAAGTTACTGCAATTTTCAGGGAAAAGTGTTCCACCCGATTCCAGCGAAAACGAGTTTGACACTTCTAAATTGCCGCCAAACCTGACTCCAAGTTTCTCTACTTCTCGCGAACCATTCGACGATATTCAATTTCAAGTTCCCTTGCGTTCTACATGTATATTCATTTTCTCCACTCATAAAATTTGCATCTCTTTGATACGTGACCGGGCGCGCGACGCTCCGATCACCAATAACATCCACTTTTAAACTTCGGAATATCGTGCAGGCAGAACCCTATATGGGCGAAATGAACGGTGTCATGGTTCGTCATAAGTCATAATAGATATCGATAAATCTAGAAAACTGGGGTCAACGCGATTTATCAACGTATTGCGCATCGATGGATTATTGTCGGTGACGTGAGCAATATCTTCGTTAAAGTATCGTTTCATCGATTACGCCCGAAATCGATAAGAAATTCGCATACGGCTGATAAGATCCACGGTTATTGATAAGTATTAGTTAATAACGTAATTACGTTTCGCCCTGGCATATTCGCCAATCGTCGTATCAGTCGCCGTTCGTTAAATTTCGGAGAAGATATTGTCTGACGAATTTCTATAACCACCTTTTCATATTTTCAGTAAAATAACGTAAAGTTGGATAAGTTTCTGTCGAACGTTGACCGGCTCGTTTCAACTGACGTTGCACACATTGTGCAAGTACGCGGATATTAATTGATGCGAAACAAAGTCGCGTAATGAGATCAGTTATTTCGTATTATGATTATTATCGCGTCGAATTGAACTTGGTTTTCATAATTCCAGTGAAGGTAAGCACGCTATTTGCACGCTGCATTTTCTGTTTGTTAATGCGTAACGCGTATGCAGTTTAATATTGATCCACGGCTGAGCCGTTCAAAGGGTACAATATTTTGAAGAAGCATCTTTGTTCACGACGCAGTCGTATATACGAAGGGGACGGAAATGAAAGCTAGTAATAATGAAGAAGAGGAAAAGGAGGAAATATTCCATCTTCGGGAGCTCCTTTTAAAAGTCCTGCAAAGAGTGACGGAACTATGTGGAACACTGCTTTCAATATTACAGCGTTCTTGTCAGGAACATAATATGCTCCCTTTTTGTCGTACTTTCTACGCAAATGTCGAAATATTTCTGCGACTCTCGATGCATTTCCTTTGCGATGTTTTTCTGGTCAATCATACCGAGAGGTCTGCGAAACATTACGATTTCGCCGAGTGTTTGTTACCTAGTCTTGCGACCTCGCGGACAAGTCGCTGCGAAACTAATCGACACTTCGCGGATTGACAGAACAAAGTTGACATTGAAACTACTCGGTCCCCTCCGCTTATCGATTTCTCGTCACCGAAATTCTGACATACTTTTCAATCCTTCCCGTCTGAACGAAACGCTTCGCCCGCCCTCGTCAACGCGCAACACGCGTGCATCCCCAAACACATCCACAATTTTAACGTACCCCATTCCTGCGCTCCCCAATCGTAAATAGCCCGGGAACCAATAAACTTACGTCACTTAGCAAATGAACGTTGCAGTCCGAAATACACCCACAGAAAAGTGGCCGTACGCTACCTCTCGTCCAAAAGCTATCCCATCAGAGAAGCTAAAGCAATATCTGTGGCGCACACGACGAATCGAATAACGACGAAACTTTGGGAACCTTCGAATTACGAATGGTCAAAGCGAGCAGAAATAATTCTCGCGATGAGACCGCCGAAAACAATAATACTGGACCGTCCGTGAATTCGGTAGCGCTCTTCAGAAACACGAGTTGGGCGAGGAACGTCGGCATCGCAATTTCATCGACTGCTCGCCGGTGGTCCGCGTTTCGACGCGAAAAACGAATAATAAATAAGAGGCGTTCGAGTTATCGATCTCGAGCGACGAGACGCTCGAACGGTGCACAGGTTGTCGACACAGCGGCGTGTCGGAAAAATTGTTCTCGCGTTAACACCGCAGAGGGGGATCTGTTGCGAAACGATCGTCGCGAATCAAAACGGCGGCTGCTGGAGGGTTGACCACCCTAGGAACTTCGACAATCGTATTATAATGGCGGAGACGATCGTACGTCAACTTGCTTCGATACTCTCGACGTTGTCCCGTTCGTTCCACTCGATTCCACCTCGTCTCCCCTCGCCGTGGACCAGCTTCAGCTTGGCGTGTTCCTGGAAGGTGGAAACTTCGCGACTCCTTGGCGAACGGTTCTTGCGGTTGACGGAACCTCGGCTTACGGAAGGGGAGTGGTGCACGTTTTGGGAGGGTGGTTCGACGTTTCGATGACATTGATAGATTGGACGGGAAATTTCGGGGCTATTAATGCCAGAGCTGTGTATTATACAACTGCGGAACTTCGGAATGTATAATGCGAAGTGGAATGAAGATTATTGATTGAAGAAGTTGTTCGGGACGGTTCGGATACGGTTCTATTCTTCTATCGATATCTCGAATCTTATGCAGAACAGACTGGTAAGTTTCTTGTTCGGAAGAATAGGCTTTGCCTCGGTTTTCGTTGGCTCTTTTTGATAGTTCGACGATTCTCTGACGTGAAGCCGATTGCACCGAAGGGGATTCCTGTGTTTCGGTTTTGCGTTACTTCTCGGGACTGCCTACGTTCGACTGGAACAAATAGTTAACGTGGGTTCCAGTGTGGTTAAGGGATCAATATATTTCAAGGAACAGCTCGCAGGGCTCGCGATTGTCGCATGGATGCCGTCGAGTCTAGCGGACATTCTCGAAGCGACGTCAACTATTATTCGGGAGGCATTACGCACCGCAATTCCTGTAAGAGGATTGCGCCTAATGTCGCTTGGTGAATGGCCGATTGCGCCATGACGATTTCATTCTCCTGTCCGGTAATGTTACTAATTGTACCAGGTGAACTGCGTGACACGATCGCGTCTATTTGTTTTCGAGGGCTTATGGCTTCGAAGAACTTTCGCGACGATCGAATTCAATTTATTTGGAGCATTTTATTCAGTAAATTTTTGACAACGTTTTCGATTCTTTATTCCCGCGATTCAACGAGTTCCCCGGTCTATTAGTTAGCGAGCATCGATAGATATTCAGCTGAGATAGTACCAAATACGTTTGTTATCCGAAAGAGCGATACGGCGACGAAAATTGCGAGGAAAACTTTCAGTGCAGACGGTTACTGACAATTACCTCAACATAAATACTTGCTCAAGTGAGGATTCAAACTTTGAACAGGTACTAAATCAATATTTAATTTCACTGCGAGTTACGTTAATGCAAGGCTTGTGTTTGAAGCTCCCATAAACTGGCCCCAATATTAACTCATACTTGCGCCGATAATTATATTTAATAGAGGTTGGCTATTAATATTCATTTGATTAGTTTTCAAAGTGTTCCGTCCAAGGTAACAATCGCCTACAGTGTATATAAGTTTGTAACCTCAATCTCATAAGAACGTACAGTTCCGCGAGAAATAACCAACCCTTTCCGTGATCTTGGCCGCTTAAGTCACTCCGAACAAACTATATTATTGTGCAATTCACTTAAAAAATTGTGCCCTTCCATCAATCTCGTTCGACCTTGGTTCATGCCGCGAGTCGTTTTCAACTCCTTTGCCGGAGAAAGTTAATCAGCCGAATTAGTTTTTCGTAATCCACTCGACGGAAGCAGAACTGTACGGGTACCGTTACAACGAGATGAGATTCTGTCCTCCGCGAGTATATAATTACGTTGGCGACGATTACATCGACCTATTTAATTCTAGTCCGAACGTTTCTGCCTCGAGGCATTCGTTCTGATATTGCTAGACCGAGAGCAACGCGGCTCAGGCCTATCCCTCGGGATCACTGCCGGCCGTTTCTTTCCAGTAACCTTTCCGCTCCAACTGGGTGAAAATTCCAACGAGTATTCTGGGTATATCGTTCGATACGGGGTTTTACGGGCTTTGAGGATGTTATGGGTAATTTATTCGAGCATCTAATAGCCGTTCAGAAATGAAAGCGTGGAAGATGCTCGAGGTATCGACGAATGGCGCAGAAAGTGGAAGAGCCCGGGGAAGCTGTCGGATAACGAGTACTTCCTATCTGCGTTTATTTCATTTTCTATTTCTGACAAGGAGGGAATTTTATCGTGCGCATAAAATCTTGCGGCACGTTATAGGGAGATTTCGTTCGAGAGTTCGATAGTTGTTCAAATAGTGATTTCATTGTTGAGCGAAGTCCAACGACGTTTCTAAATTTAGGGATTTATATATCACTTGTGTGCCAAGTAATCACCTCATAATATAGAAGAAGAAGTTTTATATTTGCGTAAAAATTGCTACCGCCGAACCTTGAATAATGCATTAGAAGAGCACGAGCTCGTCCAAGAATTATCGATCAATCTTGTTAGCCGAGAATATGTTTGTGGGACTTGCATTTAACCGGCAAGAAGGGGCGAGTTGAGTATTCGCGCATTAACATTAACGTTGACATTTCATCGATACCTTTTCGCTAAATTCTCCCGATACGTTTTCCGGCTACTTTTACCGCCCCAGTGGAATAAAGAATACACGCATCGCCGTAACGGATGCAACAATTTACCTCACCACCCCCGGCCGAGGATCGAGCACGATGTTTAATTCAAACGTCGGCGTATTTGATAAGAGTATCGAACGGCCCAGAAATTCTAAACAGAGATACAGAGCTTCCGGGATGCGTGAAATCTGTTGGCGAAAAATGCCAATATCCTCGGCCCGGAGAGACGTCGAATTTTGTTCGAAAGCCCAGCAAAAAAAAATCATCAAAATTTTTCTGTTTCCCTCTTTCTTGTTCAAAGTGTTGTTTATTAAAAATTACCGTCCGTTTGGCACGCTTTATACATTACCAAACGATCGTTCGATTATTCCTGCCCTATCGTACACACGTTTCGCGGTTCAACGGATGGGAAGTGAGCTAACGTCCGAGTCTTTTACTGTTTAATAGCCGGTTGACTGCACTTGGCTCTTTATCACACGTATCATACCCCGGTTTATCTGCCGGCTGGTGAACTTTAGTCGCCACCTTATTAAGACGATAGGGTGCTCAAGTTGGGCGATCGGCCGTTCGTTTCGCGCTACGTCATCCTATAACTATAATGCCGTTTCTTGCCTGCAGGAAAATAGTAAATTTCCACTCGAAATGCAAAATACCGGTACAAGGAAATAGAGTCGTACGTTTGAAAAGAGATAAGAAACGAAATTACGATATCTTATAAGCAATATTTTATAGAAGCACGATAATTTCCGGTCGACGCGTGTAGAATTTCTTCCGCGTGCCTTTCGCCGGTAAAGTATTTCCGACGAAGTTTTCGGACGCGCAGGTCGAGGATACTTGAGGCGTGCCGCGATGGAATGTTGAACACGGAAAATGTATAATAGGCAGCAAATCTTGAATATTCGAGGACGGTATTAGATATTTTGGATATTGTGGATGTGGATGTTGCATTAACTCGTAACTATCCAACCTATCTTTTCACAGAAAGTTTCCCTCCGGACAAAACCTTCGAGCCGTCATCGCGGAAACTTCGTTAAAGAACAATCAACAAGCAAGAGACTTCTTTGCACGTTTTTTCCCCAGGAAATGTTCGCGACAGAATCACTCGTTCCCGTGTCTTCAAGATTATTGACCTAACAACATCGACGGAGAGTTCCTCGAACACCAGTTGCACGGCGTAAAACTTCGCCTATAAATAAAACGTATGATCGATCGATGTGTATTTTTAATGTGGTTTAATGGCTTGAGATCCCGGGGGAATTGGTTGGCTGTAACATTAATTAACGAGGTTCTTTAAATTTCGGCCAGGCTGCTTCTTCCGACGCGAAGGAAACATCCACCTCGAACTGTTTCCCATCTAATTTCGATTGCCGTGCACAGGTGCGCGCACGGTGCTCCTCAGAATTGACTCGCCCGTCAAACTTATCCATCCGGGATATTGGAAATGGTCGAGGTGGTGTATTACGCCCTTGGAATTAACGACTACCCCGTTCCACGTTTCCAATTGCAAGTTTCTGGGAGAATTTACGCATAGCAGACGTTCGTCCGGGCACGCGTCTTCTCCTTGATGACCGATGAGCCCCGCGGGATCGTTTCCTCCGGAAAATGAAGTTGTCGTGGCGAACAAATTACAGTAGAGTCTTGATAAATCTAGATTCTGAGATCTCGTTTGATAAACGCGAACGGTAGTAATTTTCGTCAGGCGTGGAAAAGAATAAATTGCGCGAGCATGCGTACGATTTCAAATGCTCACCTGTTTCACTTGGATTCGAATTTCTTACGATACGCTTAGATAGACTGGTTCTTTGCATGGGCGAGGGGATCAAAAGTGGCAGTTATTTTGCAAATTTTGTCGGTAAAAATAATTGAGGAAAAGCTGATTTTCCATCGAATGGAAGGAACTTATCGTTCAATCTTCAAGAAGGTTTTGAGAAAATTATGCGACTGAAAAAAATGCATTCTTAACTCTTCAGGTTATGAAGAACGACTAAATGACTAAAATTTTGTTGGTTATGACCAATAAGGTGACCAAAATTGTTTTCGATTATGAATAATTGTTATAGAACGGCAGAAATCTTTTTGGTTACGAATGATCATTAATGAAGACGAACATTTTTCGGTTACGAATAACCATAACAGATGACGGGAATTTTGTTGGTTACAAATGATCGACGACCGATGCCCGGAGTTTCGTTTTGGTTGCATCGGATTTAAAATTTTAGCTTCGCGTATTTAGTAGTTTCTGAGATATTATTAAAAAGACTTACGGTACTGTAGATTGAAAGCTGCTTCGCCAGGTGTGTGTTACTAACACAACCGTCTTCGCTGTGGTGTCGTCGGCGTCGAGTGAAATTTTGTTTGTAAACAAAGATTACGAGTATGCACGACACAGTTGTACTGTTGTACGATCTCTGCCTACCCGATTTACAACGCTGTCACACTCCTTCCACCTTTTTTAATCATGAATGTACATTATGAAGAAAGCTCAATGACACGCACTCGTTGCCGAAGTATTTACATTTGAAGAAGCAATTTGACAGCAGGGCAACCAACGCCACAATGCGGCAAAAATCAGAATATAGGAACACTGTTGCGCATCATTAGTATGCACTGATTGGATACGATTGATCAATTTGCTTTGATTGGTCGTGATCGCCTAGTTCGCGGAAAAAAGAATCTAGGAACGAAAAATCTTTTCCTTATAAACTGAATAAAATATGTGTAAAAATTTAATACATGCTAAAGTAGACGTCTTGACAACACTCGTGACGAAAATGCATTAGAAGATATAGGATTAATAAAAGAAAAGGTTTGATTGGTCATTATGGGTTAGGTGGACCAATGAGCGAATCAGATATTTAACGTACTTTTTATAGTTCTGAGGAGGGGCGCCGTTGAAGAAGCAGTAGCCTGGTGACAAGTGACGTAGGTGGAAGTTCTTATAACGGGACGACGCATTTAACGATTTTTAATAACTAATTATCGCGAACCGATCGTTTTAAAGTACTTCGGAGTTCAATTCAGTATCGCCGCGACGGTTTTCTTGTGTTCGCGAACCGAAGTGGCAGATGCAAAACGGTACACGACTGAACGCGCAACGGGCTTTCCGTTTTCTAGAACGTGCAGGCCGACCGCCATGATGTACGTAGTAGCCCTTTGCCTTTATGCGCAATTAAAGTGAAAAATTAGCTTTTCGAAATAATTCGGGTATGTGATTGCTGGTGAGTGTCGTTTCGTGTTCGGCACTCATTGTTCAGTCGTGTCGCGAGTGACTGTGTTTGTGCCATTGGATACATATGGATATGGATAAATTCGAATGGATACCTGACAATGGATACCGAACAATGGATACCGTTCGACGCAAAATCTACAAGGATCGCTACCGGTCCTCCATCTTGATCAGGCGTCTTCTTGGCCAATGGTGAGTCCTGACACATATGAACAAGCACTTTTTATTTTCGCGCACACAAGGGAATTTCGTCCGAAAGAACAAGTTCGATACGCGAAATAATTAACTGACGTACGAAATAAATAGCATTGACTATTAACGTTCGAAACAATCTGCAAGCGCGTTTTCGATCGCGAAACAATTCACAATATCATTGATACGAATATTCGGCTAGCAAAATTTTCAAATTATTTATATATTTCGCAATTTATTTCTCGCGATCGGTATTGTTAGATTAAAAAACGCACGATATCGTTGCAAATTACATTCTTCGCGTTCTCGTTTAATTTTTATTCGGTCTGTGTACCCCCACTCCTCATTATGGTGTACAATACCGGGACCCTTGCGATGTGCACGCGTACCGAACTGAGCATCCACGAAATATACGCGCACTGTCGATTGCATCCGCCAACAGGTACACTAATCACGGAGCCCGCTATCTTTTTAGATTATTAAAATCGTCAAAGTTTCAAAATCCTGAAAGGATTAATTACCCTACAGGATATATATGACTGGGTTGCTCCCCCCTCTCGCTTGCCTGGTAACAGGGGCAAATAAAGATGGAGCACGCGGGCAGATAGACACTCCGAACTATTCGCGAAAAGAGCCTTTCTCTTCGTGTGTCATTGTCAGGGCTTGTAGATAGATTTCTCAAACTATAACTGATATCCTACGTCGTGTCGAATAATTATGCAATTTTACGGAAAAAATTAATAATACGTGATTTATATAGGCAGACATACCTCTAACGAATTCTTCTGAGCGTGATTTCAATTTCCGCGAGTCACATTATTTTTATTTCCTGCAAACGAGTTCTTTTTGTGAAAAATCACTTGAATCAAAGCCATGCAAAAATTAGGCAAAATTTTGGAATAATTTCGCAAGCCATATTAGTAGCATCCAAAAAATGTAGGTAAAAATGAGTAAACTTTGATTGAATTTCGCGAGGCTCATTATTAATACTTTTCATTACGAAACGGATTTTGCCGAATCGAAACGGTTGTTATCATGCAAAGATTGTAATTTTTTCTTTAAATACCTATTGGGATCTATGTAAACAGATATTGTATTTATCCAACTTAATACTGTACAGCGCTGTAATTGTTGAAAAAAGTTTTCAATTGTATACCACAATTTCCATCCACCATTATATTCTACAATGTATTTTTTAATAAGTCGATCATTTTCTTAGCCCGTTGGGTTCATTTCGTAACTTATGTACTAAATTTACAAGAAGAGGTTCCTACTACTTACTCCTCCTGGGTAACGAGTTTTCGTCGGATGGGAAATACTGGTAAATTAAATTATTTACTTAGCAGACGGTTTACATTAAATTAGTTTGCATTAAGAATTAGAGCCATGCATTAATTGCTGTACGATAAGCAAATTTGCGAATAGAATTTCCTGTTTAATGAGTAAAGTGCTTGCTTTTTAGAACGAGCTATACAGTTTGTGCTCAGATTCGCTTCACACTAACGCGACAATTTTTTTATTTACACATGGACTGCTAATTATTATATACGATTTGCAACAGTCAATCCTATTTTAATTGCGCCAAGCTTTTGAAACATTACGCACGCATGTGAAGAACGGTTTGCGCAAAGGAAACTGGCGATTGCACATGGTAATGATAATAATGGCAAGTAGGGGTATTTACGTGCGAATTAAAAAGAAATTGACATGGTAAAACGCGTATTGGAACACAATACATATGTGCAGCGCACTGGAAAACAAGCACTATGCTCATGCTTCTGCATGTTTCTATCTTTTCCTGCATGTTTCACTCTTTTTCTGCAGTCCTCTATTGGCATCTATTTTATAATACGGAAATTAATGAACCGTTCATTAGTACGACGGAAGTTTAGATCCGCAACTTATTTTATTAAAAAATATCATGCAAATTACCAATAATTATAGGCACCTAAAACATATGTCAGTAAATTTCGTACGACAGTATTTACTACTCTGTAAAAACTCATTACACGGAGGGAGAAATTAGTTGGAATCTGTTTTTCCTAGTGGTCCTTGAGTCAAAGTCTGTTTTTGAGACGCTCAGTTCTTCGTTTTTATATTCTTACGACGTTTTATTATTATTTTTTACTAAATGAAGCGCACCGGAAAAGAAATCGCCGAAGTAGGGAAAGGCTCTGTTAAATAGTTGAATGGTCGTCGATTGCATTCAAATGTGGTGCTCAGACTCGGTACGTTACCAGTCATACCGATATTTTGAACTTTTATATGCATGCATTGTATTTTTATCACCTACATATGAATATGTATTATCATACGGACCGTATGAAAAGGTTGGCGACGTATAGATACTATATTTTTTTTGTGCGAGCGAATCATTACAATTAGTTACATTACGATCAGTAATGATTGTTCGTAACCAAACAGATTTCTGTTAAAGATTATTATAAATCCCATTTATAAGAATTGGTAAAGATTGGTCAGAATACGTAGGAGTCTGATAGGCCTGATCCAAGATCATAGGTTCAGCTCAAAGTTGGTCGAAATCCGCAAAAGTTCATGAGTCAGACCTGCCGGACTTCTGCGGGTTCTGACCAACTTTGAGCTGAACCTGCGACTCTAGGGTCATACCTATTGGATTTCTGCGGCTTCTGACCTTTAATTTGTCGAGAATTCTTGAGGAATACAATCCGATTTCTCATTTCTCGAGAAAAGAAGAATATCGGGAAGTCTCGGAGAGCACTAGCTTCGGATCACCATGATTTCCACCATTTTATACGTCTCTTGTGTACTTCGATAGATTTTATAAGAAACATTTTTATTTCATACTTGCCCTCTATTTTTCAAATAATTATTTGTTCCACACCGCGTCACGATTATAAGAACAATCTCTGTACTTTTCATCGGCCGCCGTATATTCTCCGTATATTCTCCGAAAAGTAAGATACTTCTGATCTCGCGTTACCTTGCTGTATCTTGCTGGGTCCCTTTCAGGACACGCAGAAACAAGACTAAAGGAAATACTCTTAATGAATTAGATCCCCCGACAGAGACCGGGATTCACAGCGATTCTCCGTGTCTCGGCGACGCAACCCGTCCTTAATTACCACTGTCCATCGATCTGTCGTGTTCGGGGTAAACAGACGTACCCCCTTTCAAGTCCCGTCCCTGTTCGAATCGCTGTTTTCGCTGCAGTCGTCAGCTGAGTGCTTTTTCTTGCGAAGGAGAAGCGGAATCAGCCCGTTCTCCACGCTGCTGCGACCTTCTTCGCCTTCTCTCCTCCCTCAATTTATGTAACCAACCCTGAAGACGGCCGATTTATTAGAGCGCGTCGACGAAGAGACGATCCAACGCCGGTAAATAAATTGATAAGACTTGAGAAGGGCAGACAGGCGAAAAGGATCCCGCTGTTTCCGTCGGTTGCTCCTTTCCGCTGCATGTGCTAGAACTTCTAGTTCTTACGTTTTATGACACGCTCACGGCGGAAGGCCATTTTCCACGGTGGAATTTTAGTATAATACAGGAATATGTCGGGGATCAGCCAGATGATGGAGGATCTTGCGTAAGGGCAAAGGGATTTATTAATCTAACTTCGTGAAATTCGTTTCTTTCGTCTGTATAATAACCGGGGGGACGGAGCTTTCGGAACAACTTTAAACGTTACCGGGTAAAAGCTTGAAAATGAATTTTCTGTTTCATCGTCCGCCAAACGCAATTTCTGGATGCACAGTACAAATACAAATATGCACGCGCTGCGTGTCCGCCGAGCAAATTTTAAATTACATCGACGATATTTCTTTCCCCATTGTGCCGTAGAATAATGGAACAGCGGGCGACACTGATCCGTTCAAGTGCACGTAATAAGTATTCCCGACGTTGAATCCGTCAGCAAATTAACCAAAGCTAAAACGTTGGCTCTGACCAACGGCGGATATTAACACGATCGCTCGAAAAAGAATTTGTTATTTTTCCACGTCTTTTTATCCGCGGTTAATTAATAGGATGGCGGCTCTGGTTAAGCAGCCGGGGGAAAAAGGTTCGGCACGGTTAATTCGTCGAGTGTTCCGGGGCTTAATTAAAAGCTTCCTCTTGACGTCGAATGTTCAGCGCTCTCAAAGAGCGTGCCACCTCAATGCAAACGCTCGAATTGTCCCCGTCCCTCTGGCTGTGCATTCTCTCGCGTTTATGGAAATAAAAGAAATAGCTTGTGTCGCGTTTTTCTTTACGAGGCCACGAGGACGCAAATATGGGCAAGAAGGAAATAAAACAAACAGTGGTGGGTCCTCGATTTCTAATGCCCGCGAGTTTTCGCGATAAGCTGGACAGATTATATGTGAATTATCCGACGACGCGGCGATAAACTATTGATACTACTCGTAATTTCGAGCGACAGTAACGCTGGTCGAAAGGAAATCGCGCCGTCGAGTTTTCCTTTCTTCAACGCACACGGTTGTGCGGTCGAATCTCGGCGCTATATTGATCCCCCCGCGCCATTAACGTAGTGGAAACGATGCGTAATTTCGGGAGAAAGGCCAAGGGGAATAAGGTAGACACGATTTTCGTGTGTTGCACGAGAACCGATCCTTGGGGTGGAAATGACGCATGGAGGGGCTTCCCCAAGGTTTTGATTTCTTGCGCGAGAAAATCATCGTTGCTGATCGACAGTCGAATCGTCCATCCGAAGAAACGATTGTCCGAAAGTCTGTTAACATTGTTGCGACTAAGGGTTACTATATTGATCTTCCGCCGACTTGCCTCTGCGTGTCGATTGATATTACGTACGGGGACTTTCCGTGTACGAATTTGCATAGTTGGTTAAAAAACTGGTATACAGATATTCAATTTTTCGTCCTGACAATTCCCCTGATCGACGATGAAACTCGAACGGGAAGATTCTATAACGCGGAAAGAGTCGAAGAATTCGTTTGTTACACGTGTAACACGTTGTCGCGTGTAACAGAGACATTCCGGACGGCTCGCTTTGTCGTAGCGAAAGGGTTAAGCGACTTCTGTAATGGATTCGCGTTAAGTTTCTTTTAGTTCCGATCGCGACAAGACTTTGAAACTTTGAAATCCATTCGCGGTGACTGTCATGTACCCGAACGGGGCACAAAGGCGCAGGGATTGCGATTTATTCGCGTCGCTTGCATTCGGCCCGGGATCCAGTTATAGTTCCGATCACGATACGAATTCGCGACTGTAAGACGTTCAACAACGGTGAACGCGAATAAATAACCGGTCCGTTTGAAAATTGAACAGCGATTGAACGGTGGGTTCGAGTCGAAGTTAAAATCAGCGACGGCGGTATCGACGCACGTGGTTCTCGCTTTCGAAAACGGCGAAGGAGACTGTATTATACTGTTGAAACTTTAACTGGATATACGTCCCGGCGGGGGAGAACACGGCAGTAAAAATTTCTCCGGAGATTCTTACGATCTTCTTTGACAAAAACGTGTTCAGGTTCTTTTCTTTATTTCCTTCGCTTTACCCGACCGCAGCTCTTGCGAGAAATGGGCCGTAATTCCTCGGTATCGCGAGCCCTTTAAATAATTTTCCTCCGCTCTGCTCAGCGATTCCCTCACGGATAATGGCTGTCTCCTCTCGGAAACCTTTCCTTGGCCCATCTTTTCATGCGATACGCTCTTTGCCTCTCATAATACCGGCTTGTTGTCGCTTTCAAAATGGTGGTTCTACTAGCGGGGGTCGAACGACAGCAGAGATATCTGAAATGTTGTTGCAGGTCTCGTAACGCGTAGCAGACGGGGGAACTCAAGCCTTAGAATTTACCACGGTAAGCACGGGAGATCGTAACGCGGAATTTATTATACATTATTATGCTGTTCATTCCGTACTGTCGCTATCATCGCGAGCTATCAGGCCGTCAGATTAATCATTCTTCGCGCAAGTGGAACGAAGATGTTGAACACGCGACAAGCCCGAGGATTTTAAAGAATCAATCGACAAGCGCCGGGTCCGACCACCGTGGAACAGGTTTTGGTAATTAAGCATCTGATTGTCCCGATTGATTGGCAATCGCAATTAAACAACCACATTCGCCGCACGCGGGGCCGTGTCTACAATTCTCGGGCGTGTTTGAAAAGAGTTCGAACGACGAAAGAGCGCGTTTCAAATCATCGCGGAATGTCTCTGTTCCATTGATCGAAGATCGATCAGTGCAGCGCCGGAACTGTTCGACCAAAATGATTCCGTCGGATCGAACGTCGAACTTCATTATCTTTCCAACGTTTCGATCGGTTCGTCGATCCATTGAACGCTCTGTATGGACTCCGATGGATTCGTCGGAGACAATAAAGGTCGGCAGAGAACACGGTTCGATAATTAGCGGTTGAAAATTGTACGCGCGTGCACGGATCAGCTTGACGATCGACGTTAATGACGATGAAACTGGGCGACGCGCGCAATCAATTCGATTTCGATAATTAAACTCGATTTAACCAAACGTGTCTTTTTAATATGGCCCTGCTTGGAGCTCGGGCAAACTTTGATGACACCGAGGGAGAACATAATGGAACGCGTTTGACAGAGACTAATCAATTATATAATATCTCTGATGATGTTGTGCTGCATGCGTAATCGGTGAAACACGGCTACTGATAATATCGCGTGCCCCAAAGGACGTAACGGGGGACTGATCGTTTAGCACATTTGATTTGTTTCTAGCCGAAACGCGCTGCGACTAATAAACTTTTATAATTTGCCCTAAATCTGCAGTTTTGCTCGGGCGACGCAAGGAAGATTCTACGGCGGAATTAATCGTTAATAGAAACGAACTACGGTCACTGGGCGATAGAATGGAATAGTAACAATCGTAACGTTTACAAAGAAAACCAGCACATCGAATGTACTGCTGCCCGGCATCGCGTTATGAACTTCCGCAATACCTCCATAAGTTACTGCGGACTCCACGGATGCAAGGGGGAAAAAAAAGTGTAAATATGGAACTAATAAAAAAAGTAGAACGAATCTTCATCACGAGCACGTCCTTAGAGGCAGAAAATCATTAAAACTTGCTTACAAGAGAAAGATACGTTCGCTGTAATCGCGAACAGGCGAGATTTACCGGAAAATACCCGCATCCTGTTCCGAGGGAAGTCAGAGACAACGTCTGACAATAGTTGAGCCGACCGAGAAAAGGGGAGCAGGCAATCGGCGCCTCCTCGAAGGAATAAATGTCACGGCCTATTCAAAGATTGTCATCCGAAACGCACACTCACGCTGCGAAGTTGCATCGCCTTGCTATCGAAATCGATGCACAAAACCGTGAACGACACTATTGCTCGGCGTACCGCAAAAGACCCGGCGACACGATCGACTGCCACGGAAATCCTTCCCCCTTTCATCATGGGAAAATTTCTTTTAAGGGCGCGTCGTACCTATCCTGGGGTTTGTCGCCTGATTCATCCTCGTGTCAGCAGACACGCTATTGTGCCATGCATGACTGGCCAACATGGAGTAAGTTCAGTATCGTAGAACTCAGCGGAGATATTTAGCGCTTCGAAATGAAGCGGTGGTTAAAGGGACGGTACGCGAGGTGTATCGCTATTTGGCAAATATGATTTGTACGGGCGGTTCCCGGATACGAAATGGGTAAAAGAAATATATCCTGATTTCCGGTACTAATGGACCCGGCGAAATTCGCAGGATGGAGTTATTTCGTAGTGGATTCGAACACCGGCAGTTTTAGTTTGGGGTATACCATACCGCTGTGCGAAATGGAGTGGGACGGTAAACACATTTCGCCAATGGAATAAATTTTGGTAGTTCAGAAATTGCGCAAGTTTGGATCGCGTTGGCGGAAAACACGGAGCGCTCTCCAATGGCTCTTACGTTAGCAGAAAAACAATTAATTTTATTCACTTGAAATTACAATTTCTTACGCTTTGCAATTATTTCGACGGCGGTCCGCATAAACGGGAATCACAGTTATCTGCCATTTGCAAATTCCAAAATTTCGCTGCACCTTAAACTATTAATGCACCGTGCAATGTACACCAAGCGAAACTCCATCGGTTTCCTCTCTCGTCGCGTCTAGTCGAGCTTTTTGTGGAAACAATCAAGACTCGAACCACCTGTCTTTGAAGCAGAGTCAATAATCGTTCAAGGGGGGGCCTCCAGTTGAAGTAAAAAAGTTCGAATCGATCACGCGACAGTGAAGATGTTTGAATAATTACCGCGATGTTCACGAAACTTCCACCTGAATACGCTCGACCAATTTCGATCTCCGGGAAACTTCCTTTCGCCACGGTGGTAGGTCACATATCGTGAACGGCGAGACTTTGATAAAATGCGAACAGTTCGTCGAACACCCGGAGAAGTATCGAGCCTTCGTGAACTTTGGTCGCGCACCTTCGCGTAATTTGCCGAACGTTTTCCTTATCGACCATCCATTCAATTGTAGCATCGAGCTACCGAGAATTTCGAGTGCTTACGGAACGCGCAGGGCAATTTCGAAACGATGTCACGAAATTTACAGTGTACTTTCCGTCTCGAGCTTAACTGAACGGGGCCAATAAACATGAACGATAAAACTGTTGGGCTGTCAGGTACAGTTATTTCTAGATTGAAGTGCCACTATTAATGCCATTTCCATTTCCACGCATTTACTGCTTATAAAAGGAGAAAAATGTTTGCAAGCGAAAATTCGTCATTAAACGTATCCCCTTTAAATACATACAGTTCTTCCATATCTCTTATATTTGTCTCCGTTTTCTACAAAGAAGTATATACGAGAATCTATAGAAAGTGAATTTCATAAAGGAAAAATGATCGTCGGATGAATGATTTTATGACACGTTTCGAGCGAATTTATCGCAACTTCCTGTTGCATGTCGCATTCATCACTCATGAAACGACATCTCGGCTACGTGGCCGTCGATTCCATTTGGATTACAAGTGGATGCCGATATTAAATACCTCGCACGACAGAAGCATATTGCTTCGTGCATTTAACGCTGTCGATGGTGGGCAAGCCAATCAGCTTTTCGTCAGCCACGTAATCAATTAAGTAACAGAAGTAAGGCACTTGATGGGTTTGCTTTATGGCCCTTATTTCGGTTAATGTGCTTCGGGTGTTACGGAATTTCGACAATTCCCCCAACATATTCTTAGTAATATGTTTTAGTAGGGGATCACGAAAGTGATTTATCGTTCTTATTGAATATAAAGAATAATATTGCACGGGACTTTCTACCCTTAGAAATGGATATTCTTCATCGCGACATAACATTTCATATGCTATTCTCGAAAATGAGAGTTTCTCATTCGATTAACAATAGAACGACGACGAACAATCGTGCATCAATTTTTATGCAGTCGTTGTAAAGGTGAGACTTCGATCTTCATTCGATTCGTGGTCGTTTGAGTCGCGACAAAAATTTGTTAAACACCGTAGAGTCGTTTGATTTGGAAATATTTTCCGGGAAGAAAAGGACCTACAGATTTCCACCCCGATTTCTAACATAAAAGGGTACTCGAGATATTCAATGCAGGGGTGTGAAACTAGAGGCTTCGTCCGTTAAAATGAGCCAAGGTAGACTGTTCTACGATTTTTTTTCTCGAAGTTACAGCAGCTCAAATATTGACAATTTTTTTATCAAAATTTAGAAATTCTGTGGAATTAATTACAGTGAATGAACGAATGACCTAATTGTTTATGCGTCTATTCTGTACATTTTAATAAACCTTATTCCGATTATTCAAGGTATTCTCGGTAAGAACAGCAAGCTGTATTTGCAACAACTTTAGGCTACATTCACCTTGATGACGAACAATCGTAAATTTAATCGTTCCTGGCGCATTACATACGAACACGTACACGTACGTGTTCCGGAAACTCAGAATCTTGCAAACCGCCCTTGCATTACAAAAGCGTATTTCAAGCTTTCAATTAATCCTGCGACGGCACAGAAATCGCATCGATTTAATTTTTCAACTGCGATTTCGAAAATTACTAGAGCAGACGGTAGGGAGGAACCGTCGATCGGATGATTACGAAGCTCCGGTATTGCTATGGCAGGGAAAAAACCGTTTCCGATAGGTAGTTGGCTTTCTATCTCGCGGAGAACAGCAAGAAATCTTACCGAGGTAAATGCAGCGTAATCTTCTTAGGGCAATTATTTACCATCCAGCTTCCGGAGGGGAAGCTGAACGGTATACAAATCCCAGTGTATTAGAATATGGCAGTATCTTCTGGTCTTTCTTTTGCGATTACATTTCAGAGTTCGGGTTCTAATAATGCGATATCAAACGAACGATTTTAGTTATATTAAATAGGATACCGATTAATTTGCAAAATCAGTGTAAGTAAATCATTTTCTTAAAGACTCAGAAACTCTGGGTAATTTTTCGAGACAGCAAACAGGAGTCCTTAGTTTCTAGGAAAAATTAACTTTTACTTAATCTACGAATTATCCCTCAAAAGGGTACCTAAAAAAAACAACATAGCCGCGAGACAGAAGGTTCCCAAGCGTTTATCGATCCCATAATCGCGCCCGCTAATTACCTACCAACAACAAGCCCCTTCGCAGTGAACGCGCGTCGACGATGAGAGTAAAGCGATACCGTGTAGCCGTGTTTGCACGTGGTAAAGATTCACCATAGACCATACCTTACGCTGCCTTACAGTATGACAAAGAGTCGGCACAGCGCGTAGGCTGAACTGCCGAAGACTGGAGCGTGGCACCGTTTGTTCGACGGTGCAACAAGTCGGGTTAACAGCTGTTTCTACTAGCACGTTCTACGTGCTACGGTGCCATGGTGCCCGACTTGGCGGCGATCCAACTTTGTTTTACGAGTCGCTTTACCGAACTTGGCCATTGTGGACTCCGTCAGATAAGAAACGCAACACGAGAATAACCACCGGCTGTTTAACTCGGTGACGAGCTACTCTAAACGTGGTCTGTTCAAACACCTTACGCTGAAATCCAGACAATACCTTGCATTGCTTGGAAACTGTGACGCAAATAGTAGCAGAGGATCGTAGGAACCTTTGAGAAACTATTGTTTCGCCAGGATGTTCCGAATGGAAATGTCGCGCGAAGTTTCGACAAAAGGTTACAGAATGTGAATCTTTGCGTGTTGCACCTTACATCTGTGGGAAGTGCTACATACAATGCCGAGACTAGGAGCACAGATATTCGAGTTAGAACGGGCGGTCATGTATGGTTGGATTCGCCGAGTTTCCAATTTGTTTCTTAAAGTTTTAACGGACAAAATTTGTCGACCGTAGATAATTAAGAGGAACGGTCTATTAACTGAAAATATCCAATTTCCAATGGAACATTTAGTTCAAAAGGACACTCGGGTCGGTGTAGGATATGATTGATCCTCTGCTGGGTCGAGGAACTCACTTACCACTCTCCCCCAGTACAATATCGAAAAATGAATGCGCTTGAATTAGGATTTATTTGCTCGCAGAGTCTATGGTATCTGAATCATTCCGATGTATGGCCATCGAAACGCGGTTCTTCGAATCTATAGAACGTCCCTTTGCATGACACCACGTCCCAAAGGAGAATAGGGGATAACTGTCGACATAAATCGTTGAATGGCGAACGTTCGCTAAGGTTCAGCATCGGATAAAGTATCAACGATTCAAGGCCAATAGAAACCATGCTCACCGTTGAATTCTTACCTCAGGGACGTAGGCAGAGCTTCGCAAGGTGAAAAGCTTCGGGGCAAGGTCTGAGACATGCACCGTGTTTGCCGTTAAGGACCCGTTCAGGTCCTCGTTTCGTTCTCTCTTCTTTTCCCTCGAATCCCGTGTTCCCTGCCCTTCTACTGTCACCACCCACTTCGCGATTCACTTCCTCAAGCACTCGCGCGACGAAACCTCATGGGCCAACGAACAACTTTGTCCTCCGACGTTTTAACGGAACTAGACGGAGGAACACTTTACCCGGAACGGTCCTGTCGATCTTTCGACACGGTTGCACCTGCGATTTCCCCCTTGCTGTCGATTCCACGGGCCACACGTCGTTCTCTCATTGATCTTGCGACATCAGCCACGCGATTATCTGCACGAGGCTGTGACCGAAACGAATCACCGAGTAGCTGAGAAGCGACGCCGGTGCGAAGCGCTGACTGAACCACTGGCAAACCACCGAGGGGTGGTCCGTATCGCGCCGGAGGTCCCACTACTCTCTCACCCGCTTCTCTCCTCCCCTCGCCCCTGCACCAAGCCTCATCCCCTGTTTTCCACAGCCTCCCCCACCTTTCCGTACACCCACCCTTCTACTCTATTTCCTTCGCCACTTCTATTTTACTCCTCCATCCTTTTTTCACTTCCTTTCATTTGCTGTCCTTCGACCCGCTTCGACCAGCCTCGACGTGTACTCCAACCCTAAACGCGTACTCTCGTTCCTTCCGTTTCCCTTTCACTCTAGCTAGCTTTTCCATACTCTCCACGTCACTCAACCCTCGGCAGCCTCACCACCGTCCTGTTGCTCATGCTCGCCCTCCGCCCCTGCCATTCCTTTGGTTCCGGTAACTAGCCCCCTTCGTTACTCCCACCTACACTTCGTCTCCCCCCGATTACAAACCCTTCTTCGCTTCTCAATCCCCGTTGCCACTTTCGTCCACGCTATCAGGTGCATCGTCACCTCTCCTGCGGGTGCACAGGTCTGCGTTGACGCATATTCGATGCAAGCCAATAATCAGAGACAAGCAGCTTCGGATAATTAATGGTTTAGGATATAAACGTATGAAGGATCGTCGTTGATAAGGCTGAACGTTCAACTTGAGGATGAAGGATTTTAAATATTTTTCGTTTCGTCCTGTGTTTCTTATGTTTGCGCGAAATTTTGTTGTTTAATGTTTCATATACATTTGCGCTCGTGTTGAACGTCAGGTGGATTTAGTACTTACCTTCGTTCTTAAACGAATTTATTAAATGAAACTGGACGATCTTTCATTTCACGGAGACATAAAGCGTTTGAGTAAATACAAAGTTTCAACATTTTCCTGACCAATGTAGAACAAAATGTTATCAGAAACGGTCAATGCTCGATCGATAAATGTCCTGTTAAGTTTTGGTCCACAAGAAAATCGTGCCCACCAGTTAGTTAAACTTGAATGCAAACATTTTATATCTGTGTGATATAGAAGTACAAACATTTCACTTAACGCTTTGGCTGCTACGTTTTCTACTTTCACTGTTCTATTACCTCTGAACTTCAGGACAACCTTCTCGGCCCTTTTTAGCATATCGATTTTGTCGACATTTCAGTGCTGAAAGGTCTTGTAATTGTAATGTAATGCACACGCGTATAAGCTTCTGCAAGTTGCTTCGTGTATATAACATAGGTGAATGGTTAAATTTATGCGTCTCGAACTTCCAGTCTTAGAAAATGAAAGAAGCCAATGAAGTTTGGCTCTTAGTAGAGCCAAACGTTTTATATTGGGTTCTCCTAATACTTTGCAATACATTAATAGAATTTGTTTCGTCTTTAGTTGAACACTTGAATTTACTCGTCAGCTTTGATTAATCTTTTCGCATATTATGTATAAATTTCATTTATTTGCACAAGCATACAGACGACATGGCAAATTATCTCATGCGCGTGGACAAAACAACGTTACTTGAATTCTGCATTTTTATTGTTCATAATAATATGTTTTAAAAATGATTGCAAATCAATGTACAAGGAAATGTTTGTTTATTATGGTTCTTACTTATACACTACACTTCTTAACCGTTGAATAGAACTATGTTGCCATGTGTAACATTCGGTTTAATACCGTACACGCAATGCCCAATGAGTCGTCCTTCCTAATGTGCGGAACCCTTGGATCGTCTGGTCTCATAACTGAAATGTAAAACGTACGAATAGTCACCGTGAAAGAAATGTAAGATTGTGGAAGTTGTTCTCTCAATCGAGGTTACTGTGATAATTCCTGTAGACTGGAACCTTCACGTAACGTAGCATAATTGAAACAATGAGTTCGATAAACATTTTTATTCACTCACCTACTACATATTCATAATACTTTGGTTGACCGAGGGGCTGCAGCTTGCAATAAGTAGTAACTGTTGCCAAACTGGTGGTAAATATTATGGCTGGAACTCCGAAAAATGCTAATATTGGGTTATGTTCTTCCAATTGTTTCCACAAGTATTTTAGTTTCTGCCCTGCAACATCCATTAATTTGTTTCACATGTACTTTATACATTTATTGTGTGACATACATGGTGATTTGTCGTATACAAATTTGATGTGATCGAGTAAAGGTGAATACTTTAAAATTTTCACCATTATTCCGATTTATATAACTTATCAACAAGGAGAACTGTATGTGATATCGAGGGAAGTCGGAAGGTAGCATTACGGGCGCTGAGAAGGCGGTTCATTCAAACTTACTCTTATCGTTGTAGTCGTAAGTCGTAGAATAGATCGAATGACTGAGACTGGTTGCTGATAAAAATTAATCGGTAGGAATATTTATTAGTCAATTATTATTTGAATAACACGTGTTTAGCAATGTAGGAAAAGAATCAGTATTACTTCTCCAGGAAAATGTTATTGTTACGTACTTTTAATAAGTTTATTGCCCTATGTAATATATGTATCGTTTTGCATTATTTAATACAACTTCTTCAATACTATCGCTTTCAGTGAAATTATCTCACTGCTAATCGAAATATTTTTCGGGACAGTGAAAACATTCAAGTTAAAAACTCAGAAGCACGTTTTGACCGTATGGTGCTGCCATCCTGCGACCGGCCTGGCAAGTTGTTGCTAAAATAGCAGTTATGGCTGCCATCGCGAGGCCTTTAATTAGTGACAAGTGAATCGGAGGGGTGTTTTTCGTATTTAGTGTTAAAGAAATCGCATACAGTTCGTTGGGATATACGGCGCAGGCCCTGATGGGCCTTAATAATCAGGTGAGCGTAGAAATCTCTGTAAATTAAAAGGTTTCTCGATTGAAAATTCAACACCTTGCTCGGTTACTGCACACCCTTGTTCCCACGCATGACTTTTTGCATTCGTCTTCTAGAACGTTTCTGTTGTTTTTCTATACTGTCATCCGCGCATTTATACATTTTTCGCTCGACATTTATGGTTACCAGTGGTACCAGTCGATCGATTGTAAATAGGCGTATCAAAACTATCCGGAACATGTATTCGTTTCAATTATGACATTGGAATCTTCTTTAGATAACGGGTCCAGATTTCTTCACTTATGCGTCGGCCATGTTGTTTTTGATAGAATTCGAATTAGAACACGACCGACAGGTACTTCTTTCCCATTTTTAATCGGTGTTTACTCCGTTTTGGGGTTAAGTCGGGCCTCCCGCATTGCCGTACGGTGCTCCGTACCATCGATAAGCCTCGGCGGTCTCGCGCTTTCTCCGCTTGCTGACAGATGCCTCCACGTGCACCAATTCCGATGGATTTCGATGCACGTACATACCTTTTGACATGTGCAAAGTGTACAAACGATTAAAAAATTCCTCTAATATATTTCGTATCATATTTTCACTCGAACTCTGTCGCAATTAGTGGGATGCATATGTCCTACTTAAGTTACCTATTCGTACAAAAATTCATCAACTGACTCGGTGTCAGTTTTCGTTTGCTAGTGAGCCCTAACCGAAGAACTTTTTTTAACACAAATATTAGTGCCATATCTTAATCCAGTTTCTTGTTCCTATAGTGTTTCGTTCTCGTTCGCAGATCGTAGAAATCTGTTTCAGTTGTACTTCAAACGCTGTCCATTTGTCTATCCGAGACAAGTAGTTACGCTTTGACAAATATTGTTGCCGCCAGCTTTTCTCAGTCGTCTAATCATATGTGTCCTTAAAGTTCGGAAAAACTCCTACATACGTTGGTATAACCATGGCTCTACGATAGTTACCGTGAAACACGCGAGATCAACACGATATTTCTGCTTCACACTATTGCGTGCCAGAAATCGCTATTATTTATGAAATACTTTGTCTTGGCTTGTACGGCGATGCCATTGAAAGCGGTCCACGATTGAATAAGTATACATACGAACGATACAGTACCGGCGTACGCGATAAATAACAGCGTTTCAAAATTCGCCGTAATCTCATTGCCACCGCTGTTTCACAGTTCATTTAAGTCAATTATCGCGCGGCGTAAAGCACTCCCGCGCCGTGGAATAAACACAAATCGAACTCGCCAGGATATCTAATGAAGAAAAGTCGGAAGGGGGAGGAAAAAGAACCATTAAGAAAATAGAAAACGGAGGGGGCTGCGTCTCGCGATAAATCGTCTGCCACTTAATTGGCCAGTTTTTTTCCCTGCCATTCGACGGGGATAGTTCGTCGAAAGAAACGGGCAAGAATTGACAGTGATCGATTCGCTGGATTCAACTGGTCACGGTTGCGGTGGGTGGATAGGAGGGGAACGAGCCCGAAAGGAGTTTCGCGCTAATTACAAGCACGTTTCTTTCACGACGAATTCTGGACTAGCTATCCGGTCAGCGTGGCTCGCTTTTCGGTACGTTTACGCCACGGAATTTCAGTATTTTTCGGGAAAAAGCGAGTGGCGCGTCTCTGCGGAACAAAAAGCCGCGCTGTCGAACCCGACGACACGTGCTCCGACAGGACCACACACGTGGCTCCCTAGCTTCCATCCTCGCCCCCCTTTATGTCTTCCTTATTTCGTCCAATTTTTGTGCGTCCCCGATCGCGCCTCCCTTTTCGAGGAATCGAAAGTGGATCGACGTCGTGTTCTGTTCGTGACCGACGGCGCGAGCAGGTGAATTTTCGGAGCAGGTTGATGAATTTCATGGGGGTTGATTGCGTGTATTTACACGTTCGTGAGAGCAAAGGAATTTCCTTGGTGTAGCTGTGTTTTTGCGAGCTACGAGGCGCGTTTATTGAGTAAGGACCGTACAAGAATAAGAGAAAACCCGTGGAAGATATAAATGATTAATTTCAACCAAAAAATATCTACAAGTTTTATTATTTCGCGTAGTCGCCGCGCACCTCGACACATTTTTCATATGGTGTTATTCATTTTCTTGTTCCACTGCGTTTGAGGTTCGCCGTCAGAGTCGCAACGCGGCCTGTGAATTTCAGTAATTTGCGGTAAATTTAAAACGGACGTTGCTTAGAAAAATACGCCTCGAACGTGCGTTGCTTCTGAGCGTGAAGTTTCACCGATCGCCAATATCCGTAATCCGTAGGAGACAGAACTTGTCGCAGAGATCCCTGTGCAGATGCATCCGTGGACTTGTGTACACAGGTTTGCAAGTCGATTCGCAGCGATATTTATTCATGTCTGGTACGGTCACGTTCGCACCTGCGCGAACATCTTCGCGATAAAATCTACTCCTGTTGCCGTTTATTCTAGTCACAGGCAAACTGAGCTACCAAAATTTCGCGTGCGAAAGGATACACACGTCGATCTCTGTTCGATGAAATTATTATTTCGTCGACAGCAATTCAACCCGTAACACGATCAATAATATCGAGAACAATTATTATATGTCGCGCAGCAACGTGGTATTGAAACGAAACGAGAATTCCCAATATTACCTTGTCTAGAACCGTGTCCACCTTTGCCTCGAAAACAACTGCCAAGTACAGAAGATATAGAGACAGATGCAGAATAGTTACAATGTAATATCGAACGTCAGCAAAGCGCACACGCGTGAAACTCTTTGTTTAATTAGTCCGGATTTACATTGCAATAAGACAGTACCGAGATAGACAAGCGGTCGTGGTCTCTGATGGCTTGGCAAGCAACGCGGATACAGCAAGGCGAAACCGTTGAATTGTTTCTAAAACGGCGACACGAAGGGGTGGTAACGTGTTCCTGGTAATATTGAGGTCGGGCCGCGTCTGTTTTCTCATTCTACTTAAACGTTGCGGTGACAAATCTTGTCCGTAGTCCTTCCGACGCGGCTCCTGCTTATTGGTTTGCACATCGCGACTCTGATTCGGATCTCCTCTCTCACCTCGTTCGTAATTATCTACAGCGAAATAATACGTCCTTTTAGCAATCACGTTTATCATTCACGGAGACACGTGTTGATTTTTTGTTTGCGACAGAAATTCTGGAAAGAAATTCGTACGTGATTAGTAACAATTTCAGATTTTTCGTGACCTTTACATTTGAGATCGAAAGTACGGGATATCTTGGCTAGCTAAAAATAATTAGCACCTAGCGAATCACAGTGTATCGCGGCTTTAACACCTTTCTTATTTTATTACTGCTGCATGTACAGTACATAAGCGTGCAATGTTAGGCGCGCGCTATATAATCAAAGACTGATTCACTTGCTCAAATTGGACAGAGTCCATTGACGTTGTCAACGTGCAACGTATAATCACGTTGCTAATTATAGCCCCTCTGTCAATCAAATAATCATTTGTATTTAAACTTTACCCAAAGGTGAACGAATGTTGATGGCTAATAGGATGTATGTATAGTAGTTCCGTTCAAAAGTATCGGAATAGGAATGAAGGTGTTATTAAATATTACGCATTTCGTTTCTTATCGCGTTATGGTATATACTACATATCTATTCTGTTGGCAATTACTCGTCGTTGTTACAATTAATTGACATTATCGCGGCACTATCGCACAATTTTCGTGCAGGTTTCTGCAAATTCTCACACCGTATAATACAACATTAGAACAAAGTAGGTGTCCCAGCGCTGTTCGACGGCTTCGCACCGACCTACATATGCGTGCACACCGCAGAAGAAAAAAGATCGCAAATCGGTGGCAAGCAAATGCATCGCGCATCGTTATTATTATTAAAACCTTTCATAATTGTATACGACGGAACCCGAGTATCTCGACGAATTCTAAATACAACCGTTCTAAAAATAAGCACAAATTAACAGCTTTCTACACATTTCCCTGCCTTTGTGCACATGGTGGTGCTCGCCGTCGAGCACAGAGAGCCCTTTCCCCTTAGCTTATGTATTTCGAATCTGGCAGTTGCCGGCTCTGGCACAGATTACGCTCTGGCGCATTATTATGCGAGAGGCGTATACAAGACGCGTAGGCCGGCGCAACGGCGTGTATTATTGTCGTTTTGGCAGCTCGCGCGATTTTCGTGATTTAATGCACCGGATACCCCGAGGCGGTCGCGTTCGCCAATGCACCCGTGCCACTCATTGAATCGTAATTCGCCCTTCTCGTGTTGTCCTGTGGACAGGCTCTTTAGAGCTGTTACGATGGAATGAGGCGCATTCTGAGATGCAGTTCGGGGATAATGGCAGCAGGAATCTTGTACGAATGAGAGTCAGGTCGGGAATGCGGATTGCGGCAGCGTGTTATTGAAGAAAGGTGCATGATGTACGGTGTGCTCTAAGCGTACAATTATACGTCTAGATGGACCGGTACAAAGGTATTGGAATAATTAGAACGGGGAGGTTATAATGGTTCGCGTGAACTCTTGGTTATTTGGATTTGTCAGGATACGCGCGTGATTATTGATATTTGTTTGCATTTGCATAATCCCTTGAACACCACGGGGGTTAGGGACATCCCTGAGAAAAACTGAAGTACATAGACACATTTATATTTTTCCAACGCATGTGCATATGCACATTGCACGTAGAATGTATGCACGCGCGTAGTTCCCGGAGATACACTAACCGTTCGATTCTTTGTCCAAGTTCCAAAACGGTTCGTTATGGGTTGGAATTCGGTGCTACTGTTTCTTGTATGCATGGGCAATTTTTGAGGAATTAGTTCGCGGGCGGAAACTCGCATTTGATCTTCTTTACCTCTCTCATTCGCCGTGGTGCAAAAAATTGTCGAGATACTCCGAATAAATTAGTTGGACACAAATATTTAAGAAGAAACTGCCTCGGAAAGAAAGCCCGCATTGTTCGAGGGACTACTGTACATTTATATATACTGTTATACTGTTAGTTATTATGACACGGTAGCGAGTACCTTTTGAATTGAACTTTTCAAACGGAGAAAGTATCCGAATGGTCACGGTGTGCTCTTGAATGGAGCTCGAGCTGTCTTTGTATCCCCATTGATCGTCCCAATTTTCGACTCCCATGCTCGAAACGCGTGTAATTCGATACTTTCCTGATCTTACGAACTTTTTTCTATCGTGAATGCTACTCCGGTGTTCATTCATCGCATTCATAAAACAGAGGGGTTTTTTGGAACGAACATCGTATTGTTCGAAGGAGACGCGACCTTTTAATACGCTGCCCCGAACGTATCAAGTTTCTCAAGATCGAAACGCGTGCATTTTAATATTTCGAAGATTTTACGATCCGACCGTACCATTCGCGTGTTCCCGTACCGATTGAAGATCTCGAAACTTACGAATAGGCGGAATCCGAATCGGGATTATGTTTCCTGTTTGTCGTGTGCGTAGTACGATTGTTATTGAATCATCAATCTGATAGCGCGTAAAGTACACCACCTTCAATTTTCACTGCCCACTGTCTCAGCCGTTAGATTTTCAATTATTATTATTATTATTATTATTTATGTGCACTTATTGTGCTTTGTAACAAACTCTTTCGAATGTAATTCAATTAACGACATCCAAAGTTTTTCGCGACACGCCCAACATCCTCCCACGGTACACCGGTTAAGAATCACTGCCCTAGACGAAGGTAATACGTACCTTTACCTACATCATGTCCGACGTCGATTCTGATTTCTCTCTCGCCGAGTACCTGGGACGAGATCGATATCTTCCTGCTGTTAAGCAGATCATAATTCCTGTCGCCAAGCATGCTTATCGCTCCGCTATATAGAGTATCCATATTTGGCGAGCCATTTCATTTTGAAATGAACATCCAGCCGGGAGCAAGGTTTATCGGAGAGAATGTTCGATCGGGTAATTCGTGTGTGCCGTAAAGAATTTTTATTCGTTCGATGATTCAACGATCTCCTCCTGTCATCGTCTCATCGATACTAAAATCTCTCCCTCTCTCTCTCTCTCTCCCTCTGTTTTTTCTTTCTTTTTTTTTATTGCAAACAACTTCTTTTACAACATCAACGACAGGATTACGCGCCGATGTTATCCATCAGCCGTTAAACACGAAAGAAAGGAGCTTTTTAACGTGGAATAACAGAGGCGTGTCGTAAACACGGCTTGTGTGGCGCCTCCGACGGCAAAGTAAAAACTCCTGTCGCGTGTAATAAGCTATCGTCGTTACCAGTCTCGAAAATGAAGTTGTACTTTGTGCCAAGATTTCGTCCACTGCCAAATTGAAGCGGCCATAATAACGCGACCGAGGATCCCGCGCTCGTCGCTACCACGATGCATCGTCTGTCTCCACAATTTGACGTTTCATTATGTTACGTCTGCGCGAAATTGTAACGAGATCAACGGGCGTGACGATTGTTCCTTTGCAGACGCTCGATGCGTGCTTTGGCAGCCGTTCAACCGAATAAAAAATGCCCCGCCGGACCGATGATTATTTTTAAAACGTCGAACGTGCGCTACGTGGAAAATTTTTGCTCGTCCCTCGTAAGCGGCAGCAGTCTGCCCCGGTGCTAGGCTCGAAGGGAAAGAATTACGTACCTGGATCGATTCGCGATGGAAGTGCGATGGAGTATTCGCGGCTATCTTCGTTACGCTTCCGGTAGGGCCGATTAGGCGTTTTGGAGCAGAATAACGCGGCCGACGAGCGGAGAGCGCGATCGTTTCATAATCTCTCGCGAATTACTCGCTTCGGGGCAATTTAATTATGAACGGTTACATTCACCGACCAGATATTCTTCGACTCACGACGATTACGAACTAATATTATGGCATTCTCCTGTCACTGTTACGCGAAAAGTTGCAGCAGTCAGCCCCGCGCTAATTCTAGAATCAGACTTTCTGGTACACCTTGGCAAGAAAATAATTTCCAAGTGGCCGTGTCGCCACCCGAAAAGTTTCCCAGACGAAACTGTTGCACATTTGTGAGTTCAATGCTCGCGAACGCGGCTGCCGTGTATCGGTAAAATGGTCGTAGCATTTTGCAATGGAAGTGAAAAAAAGGGGGGCTCTCCTTATAAATTTCCGGCGTGTCAAATAATCCGCCCTCGGCGCGGACGCGGTCTTCCAGGATCGCGTCTCATTTTCGGCGCACAATCGCGGACCGGTGTCTCTCATTAAGCAACAGGTGCGACCCGGTGTATATCATGTTCATTAGAGCGTCGTTGTGCACGATGATCGCGGCGAAACACACGAGGAATGCTTGTGGCGCGAGCGAGCGAACAGCTTTTGGGTCGATGCCTGCCAGCCGTTAACAAAACGTCGTTATTGTAAATACGAGTGGGTGCATTTGGACACGCTCGTCCATGCCCCGTCCCTCTTCGCTCTTCCCCGCTTTTGACGTAATAACGACCGTGTCCACTTTGCACCGTTTCGATCGCGATTTCTTCCCGGCCGTGCTAATTTAACCCTTTGCGGTCCGAGTTTATTACGCCCGGCCAACTCTTAGCTCTCTCGGTCGCATGCCGAGCGTGAAATTTCATTCGGCAAGTAGGTAAACGATCCGCGTCAGCGAAGCGACAGAAGACGCCTCGGAGTTGAACTTTTGCTCGCTGGCGTGCACGTACGTGTGTTACGCTTGGGAATTTACGTCGGGACAGGAAAGGTTTTATACTTCGTTTGAATGAGCCGTTCAGCCGGAGAGCTGGGCATCTTTTGGCAAGCATTTTCGAGCATTAATCCACTTCGTGCCGTTGCGGGTAGACGGAGAGGTTCGTTTGGCGATTTTCAAGGCAACTTTATTGCTCGCCCGTGTATTCGCGCCTCAGATACGTGTAATTGCTTGTCAATTTCTTCAGGATCTATTCTATTGATCTGTTCGTTTTATTCTTCAATTCGACCAGTCGATGCACACGAGAGGTGCGAGCAATTTATTCGATCGCCTCCGCGTGTCACCTGAGACTCCGGTCCGGCGACTAATTACGGACAAGATCAACGGCTGCGATTACTCCAATCGGTTTCGATCGTGTCGAACGGTAGTTCCCCGGCAGCAAGTAGTATTTTCGTAGCACAGGATTATCCGGTGGCCGACGAACGAGTCCCGTATCGATCAGCGGCGGATCGAGTTAAGGGGTAATTCGAAAATGATTTGTTCCGTGCCTCTGCTTGGCGCTAACGCAGCGGGCGTGATTAATCGGAATTGTTAATTGTTTAATCGGCGTCGCGGCGATCAGCAAATTGTACGTCGCACGGCGGCGAGATTTATGGGGCGAAACGGTTTACAGCGAATTACAGTTTTGCTCGTGTTTGGTGTCCGCGTTCGTGTCTAATTCAGGCCTGGTCGCGCACCTACCTCGCACCTGTCATCCGCTGCCAAATGTCTCGAATCATTAAAACAGAAAACGTAAACGTTTATGTTAAAAGTATCCGTTAAAGACATAAGACCGCCGCTTGGCAGCGCCTCTTCTGCCAAATAATTCGGTGCCCGTCGTTCGGCCGGTTCACAGCCGCGTTTCGCTTAATGACTCGTCAAATCGGTCGGCCGCTTGAAAATTGCTGCTGCTGCCGCCGCAAAAAATAGCCCCACTTTGTGTATACCTGTTTGCGTTTCTTCCACGTTGCGGGTAAACCGTGTCCTCTTCTTGGTCGGGCCGTGCGTGTACCCTTGAGCCTTCGAATTCGTCCGAGGATATACGTACTCGTAATTCATATTTATGCACTGGCCACTGCAGGCCGCTCGCATCGCGGCAATTTAGACGCTGAATCTCGGCCTTTACGCAAGCCGATATCTTTACTTCGCTCGCACGTTCAGCTGTTATTTGCTCAGAGATTGATGCGGCGGGGCAGTGATAATAATAATGATTCGTTCGCACGATTCGCGGCAGTTTCCTTTCGCGGAACAAGAGCAACAGTTTGTCGTGGACGGTCGATTTCGAGGTACCAGTCGGTGCGACAGGGCTGATCGTCGCCAGCAGTGTGCAAACAGTCAATCACGATGCCGGGTGTGGTTCCAGCACCGCGCGGTATATTTATATAAATAGCGATATTCTCACAACACGTATTGCAATATTTCTTACAACAAACGATCGCGTTGAGCGCTCTTTATTTCCGCTCTAAAATAGCGCGACTTTTAACAGGAACGCGTAACATCAGCGATGGCTGCGCTATAATTATACGATCTCGAAACAAATTGTAACGGCCAAATCAACAGGATAGCAGCGAGACGCTTTCAGGAATACACGCTACAATTCAACTGACCGGCATTACGCGACGATGCAGGAATTTCGGTTGTTACATGCACCGGGCATGGCGTAACCGGGTGTTTCATGTGCCCGATGTGTATGAATTATTTGAACGTGCTCGTGGTATCGCAGTCTCGAAAGCGGGCGCGATTCTCGAAATAAAGACGTCTCGGTCACGGAGCAGGGAATCTCGAGCCGCGACAACGTGTTTCCAAAAGTTGGTGTCACGATGGGGCCTATATTAGAAATGGCGTGCAGCACCTGTCCAACTTCGTCAGCCTCTAGTCCAGATTATTAGCCTACGGACTGGCTGGAATTTGCCCTTTTTCGAATCCGTTGCGCCGGCTGGGATCGCGTTCACGAATCCGCGATCGTGTTACGGTTCGTTTGTTTGTCACGCGTGAACCACGTAGAATCGTGGAAAATTTAATTGAAAATCCAGAGCGGCGGGGATTTTAAATATAAAACGACGCGTCGCAAGTTATAAGCCGTTGAAACAAAAATACTTCTGTTTGTACGGTAAATTTCGGGGCTGTAAATAATACGTATAGCAGGGGATTTGAATGAGGGCCATATTTTTTAGGGGGAATTAAAAGCGATCTTTTTCGGTGAACGGGTTTGGACAATCTGGTGTTAGTTACAGGGAGTTCAGGGACCTTCGAAACTACCGTCGAAGATCGTTTAGAGTCAATTTGATTCGGAACGGTTTCGTATAATTTAAACAACGACGAGACCGTGACATCGAACTTTTCGACAAAGTTATTCGCAAAATGGACCAATCTCCGTGCACGTAGCCCGACGGATTTTACCAGCTTGTCTTTCAATAATGTCAAACGAAAGTCGCTCTTCCCGATCATTGGAAATTCGCGAAGCTCAATCGAATCCACGACCTCGTCGGCGCAAGGTGTCCCTCTTGTTTCGTCGGGGCGCGTAAAAATCGGTCACGAGACCGTCGTAAACAGGCATCGCCGGCACGAGAACCCGAAATAGTTAAGCCGAATTCTCAGACCAGCGTCGGCTTAGGCGCTCGTCGTTGCCATTTGACAACGCCTACGCGTCCGCCGCGTCTGGATTAGAATTCGCTGGCAGATTTAGGGCCGGTTTCGTAATGTCGATTAAAGGCACCCGTAAAGCCTTTAAAGCGAGGCACACGATGCGCCCCGTAGGAGGGCATTCCTTGAAAATTGCCAGCGAATTCTCGTCGTTTCGCTTGAACCTCTGCTGCACACGGACAGACAGGGCTGTCTCCCCGACCGCAATCTTACCGATCTACCCGACAAATAGACGTCGACGATCGTTTTATCGCCGCGTTAACGGCACGATTTACGTTCTCGGCCGGCTCACTCGTCGGACGTTGGTCAAAACGCATGGATAGCACGTTAATTGAACATTTAATTGAACGATCGGGTTGGATAACGCGCGCCGGGGGATCCGGGTACTGCCGGTAGCGAGAAATCGTTTGAAAGTCACGAGCTTCGAGTAATTCAAGTGGCTCGAAAACGATCACGGCGACGGAGGACGAGTACACGGCGAAACCGGATTGGGAATCGCGATCGAGTTTCCGATTCCACGAGTCGCGGCCCCGATCCTTCCCGTTTACGATCGCCGTGCTGCCCGGCGGATCGTCGTGTAAACGCATCACGCGTATCGATCCTAATGATTTCCCTTTTGGATCGAAGCCCTCCGGACGTCGATTCACCGGGACCAGTTTGTCTCGCCGGACAATAACGACGACGGTGGCGGCGGTGGCGGCCGATCCAGCGCAATGAATTCTAATTACCGCGATCTTCCTTGCTATTTTATGACGGCGTACCTTAGATCTCGCTTGGGCACGGCCGCGATTGTCCCCTTTTTTTTCCGCGAAGTTCTTTTGTCAGCCAAGTTCGAGTGGAGGCTTTGCAGGCATATCCATTGGTCGATGTTTGTGCAATTGGTGGTTCGTTGTTCCCTTTGGAAATTGATAGCACGATTTAGCACCTTGCCGTCTTCTCCACGGGCCTGTTTTTTTTCCTTTCGTTTGGCGCGAGGCGAAATAGATTTGACCGCGGCCGGTTTCTGTTCGCCGAGCCCAAGCGGCGGTCGGAAGTTACGAACGAACGCAGATCTCGAAATTCAATGCGCGACAACATTCGAAACTTTCGTTGTACCGTATTCGTCGCACGGTATTTAGGCCGCCGAGGTGTTTCGAGCGTAAGGTGTATTATACCAAGATTAGAATTAGGAGCGTCCGCGCGAACATCCCGGCGCGAGACACTTCGTAATCCGGGCATTCCTCGGGAATCAATGTCCAAGAGACCGCGAATGAGACGGTGGATCTAATCCGTTCGAAGCTGATCCAACCGTGGTCGTGGCCCATTCAGGCTGGCGCAAATGTCACGTAGCGCTGTCGAGCGTGAAAACTCCTTCCTCTTTTCTTGTCGTAGGTCTGTCGATTGTCCCGCTCGGTCTCTTTTTCGTCTGCGCTCGTTCACGGGTTCATTGGTAACCTGGGGTGGTTTCTTTTTTTATCCTTGTCTTCGGTCACTCATAGCCGCCCCTCCCTTGCCGCCGTTCGTTCTCCCCGTGTAGACTTGGCTCTCCGTTTGCCCACCTCCCCGCCGCGCCGGTTGCCTCGCACCAGGAGGCAAACCAATTACATTATTTATAACTTCGAACTAATCTGATTACACGACGGCGCCACGCGTCGCCTGCCCCGTGAACGATGCCATCGTTCGTTTCGGTTTAAACGCCTATTCACTGGGCCAGCTCGAAAATACTACTATCTGGACCTACGACGCGCTAATACGACTTCCTTTTCTGTCACGTGAGCCCCTTGAGTCCAGCTTTGCAATTTCATTCCGCGCCCTGTGACGTTCGCCCTCTTTATTCTTCTTTTTTTCAACACACCGTGCTCACTCAATTTCTTTTCGGGCCGGATCTACGCTTTCTATCCGACGCCGAGGTATTGGCGTTCGTGGCGTAGAAAGTGTCACTGGATTCTCGTGAAACCCGGAGAGGAATAACGAAACGAACGCCCAGGTTACACCGATTGTTTTCTAGCCTCCGCGTCGCGGTCCCGTCAACCTTAAAAATAAAAGCGGCGACAGCCAGCGGCGGGCAACGAAGAAAGGAGAATAAAGGTGGAAGAGAAAGAAAAGAAAAAGACGAAATAAATCATACGGGCTGGCTGTTTGTCCCGTGCAATGACGTCAGCGGATCCGTGACTAGGTCAAGGTGTCGAGGAGAATCCTAATTGTCCGGCTGGACCTTTCGTTCTGGCCGGCTTGGATCTCGCGTCGCACCGAGAGCCGGTTCGTTCTGGTTGCAAGGGACGATCATTTGGCAATGAAATCCGACACAGTTACATCAGTCGCCGCGGTGTCGTTAAGTGATATTTGTATCCGAAATTTAGTGGAACGTCCTCTCCGCGAACGGTCTCGATAAACAAGCGCTGTTTAATTTTGCCCGGTCGGCCCTCGTTGGCTCGGCCCAGCTTAATGGAACTCTTCCATAGCGCCCGCATGAATGCTTGCGAATTAAGAGGCTGACGGATCTTCGCCTTTAATGACTTGTCGATGTTCCGTTTCAATCGTCGTTAGGGAGCCATTGTGCGGAACAGAAATTGTTGGCCGGGGTGTCGCGAAATTGTCGGGCCCTCTATCGTTAGCTCTAGAAGGTCTAAAGTGCAGTAAACGATTTATTGCGATCCGTCCCGCGATGCACCTGAACCGACGCGTTCATATATTTGATACGCTTCGAGGCAGCGATGATTTATGATCGAACGCAGAATGCGACCCCAAATTTCTCGTCGCACTTTCTGTCTCGGACGCCCTTCGATCCCGCGAACCGAAATCAACTCCCGTCGGTTCGAAAAGAAAAGCGGCTTAAAAAAGCTGTTATCTTTTACGAACGACGCGTGAATTGTTCATACGGATTCCCGAGAGGAAGAAAAATGTTAACAGGTTCGAGGAGGCGCATGGAAAAGGGGGAAAAAAACGTGAAAAAAGCGAGGAGGGAAGTGGTTGGCGGATCGAAATTCTTTTCGGATGTACCGTTGCGGCGAATTCCCACGGAGCTGCGAGCAGGAATTCGCGGCTGGACGCGAGCGTGGTGAAACTCGGTCCCGGGGAAGCGTGTCGGTCCATACATAATTCTGTCCCGTCTTTCTTGTTCGACAGGAATCCCTTTTCGCCCCGCGGTTTCGGCGCACGCCGTACACATATAAATCCGCCGCGTGTAAATGCATCGCCGGGGTTTTACGATCGCTGGCTGTAAATTTCCGCCGGCGTTGAAACGGCCATATAAACACGCGCCGCCTCGCGCTGTTGTTTCCGCGCGGCGTTTTTGGGGGTGGTTTAAACTTCCGCGGATGCGTCGTTTCGCGGATATCGATGGAATTAAAATCGCGACGTGCGCAGCGATTCAATTCAACTTCGTTTCTGCTAATCGTTCTTCGAGGCGAAGGATCCATTTGGATGTTGTCGAAGTCGGGAAGCGATCTCTTGTCCGTGTTCGTTTGAACGCCTGGAAATTTTCAGCGAAATTGTTTCATTGGGGTCGTGGGGTCGTTGTGATATGATCCGGAATGTAGAGCGTACTTTAATTATTTCGGAGAAAAATTGGGGTGTGGGCGTTTCCTCATTCTGTGACTGCAACGTAATTTATACAGAACGCTGGTGATTGGCGAATGATCGTGAAAAAACCGTGGAACAATTCGAAATACTTCAATTGTATAGATCGTATCGCGCGATGAATAATTGGGGCATCGTTCGATATTTCGTCGCGATCAATTTACGTTCCGTCTGACCATATCGGCCGAATCTCCTGGAATTTCTTCCTCCGCGCTGTCTTCTTTTAGATTTTCCTAGCATTATTTTTACCGGACAGAGTCGGTATCAGTTCCATCTCTATTCGCGAATTTCGTTTTTTCGAGGCCGTGCTCGCTACTCCGGCAAGGTCTGCACTATTTCGGTTGCCTCAAGGCGAACGGAACATTCTTAGAGAGAATAGACTCGGTGCAAGCTCGGCGAAATAGCCAGGATAAAGGAAAAGATTTTTTTTTTTTCTAACCTCGCCAGAAGACGGTCCGCGTTCAAAATTACATCACGCACACGTAAATGTTATCTTCCTGTTCAAAATTGGTTCGTACACGAGCAATGCTATGTTTCTTAGATTGATACACTGTCGCGAAATACGCGCACCATATTTAATTTTTCTCGCGAATCTTGACGACGCACAGAACTCGGTGTCCCCCGAAAATTTCGCATCCCAAGCTTTATTGCAGTTTCACAATGCGCCTCTGAATAATGGAAAGAGTTGTTTTCTCGATGACGACATTTGCGGAAATATACTCGTGTAACTGGCGAGAATTCTTGCATTAATCGAACCGTGAACGAGGTCGCGTTATGTTCGATGGGCGCCGCGTGGGTGGCAGTGTATGAAATTGTGCGTGTGCCCACGTTACGCTGCATTATACGATACAAATGTATCGTAACGGACGGGCGAGCAACTTGTAGCGGAACGATCTATGGCGATACAGGTGGATCGCGAACAATCTCGAGAGCTTTCGTTTCAACGCCTCGCCTAATAGTTCTTGTCGATCGGACGTTTCGTTAATAACCGTGAACATATACCTTAATGAAAGCGTTACCCGCGATCGAGATATTAGTCGCCGTACGAACATCTCCCGTAAAACGGCCGGCAAAGTGACGCAAGGATTTCGATACGATACCGTGGGCAATTTCGTAATATGGAAATGGAACGACCGGTCATTCAGCGGGATTTCATGCGAATAGATACGCTAACGAGAGAAACTTCTGTCGTAATTGATACGGCAATATTTTAATCTTTATTTTTCCAACATGCTCGTCTGGGCAATAAAGCGAATTTTCCGTACCAACACGAAGCACGCCCCTAGTAACGTAACACGTTCCAGCCTGGAACGTATAAATGTCCGTTCTGCTCGTATTCACTTAACGGGCTGCACACATTTTGATCGTATAAATATTGGGAACAATATTGCGGCTTTACGATAATACATATCTGTGTACTTTGCTTAAAAAAAAAATTCTCTCGCGGTTCCCCTGTAATTTGTTTTCTGTTCACCCCTGCCGTCTTGCGTAGCAATTGGATACCGGGCTGGCATATAATAATAATGATTAAGCAGCCCTGAAACATCTGAGACTTGTAAACAAATATACTGCACGTTCTAATCTTAGGCGACAATCTCTGAATAGTTGGATATTATTTGTCAACATTGCGACACCACGGAAATTTACCTTACTTTTCATAACATTTCCTTCGCGCAAAAATTTGGCAACGTGGGTCGGCCACGCCGATGCCCCTCAAGGGAGAAAGTCGAAGGCTCTCGGCCAAGATTTTTCCATCGAATAAATTCTCTACGACCCTAACGCTCGCTGTAATTGGATTTCGTAAGGTTCGTTCGAGTGTCGTCCACTTGTTACACGAGATCTCGACAAGTGATAGCGTTGAAGTCGTGCCCGGCTTTCCGGGGTCGATTACTCCCGAATGACACGCTCCCGGTCCTTAATTTCGACGGGCTTTCTTCGCCGACCGAAAATGGATTCTACGAAACGTCCCGGTGAATCGGGGAAAAATTGATTCATAAATTACGCCCGGCTTTAATCGTTTCTCGGCCGAACGAAATTTAGTCGAAGCTGTTAAGTGAGCCGTCACGCGGTCGCGAACGTACATTCGTATTACACGTTTGATTTATTTCGCCGCGTGTTAAGTGTATCGCGTTTAATCTCCCCCCGGATTGTATGAAAAAGTTGCACGCTGCGCGGACACTTTCTTGAATTTGCAATCACGACACGGTCCGTCGTAAATTTGTCCTCGTGTGTCTGCCGCGAACGAGCCATGGAAAACGGGCAGTTTTGCATAATTATGTCGCGCACGCTGCAGCGTGAAAAAAGGACGAAGAAAGAGAAGAAGAAGCTTGGTTTCGATAGGTACCAGCTGCTGGGAGGAAGCGAAAGTTCTCGATTGGCTGTAAAACTTTCGACGCGCGTCGATTGCTCGCGATTGTCGTTGCAATATCGGCGACCATCTAAATGCGTAAGACCAATTTGAAATTTCATTCCACCTAATGGTAACGTTGGACTATGGCCGCAGTAGCGTCCGTCGAAGCTAAATTCCACGTTTGACGAGTTGCAAATTTTCCAACGGTGCACGGCCAAAGGAACCGCGCTCGCTACTTTCGACGAGCCGTGAAACGTTCGCAAGAAAGTCAGCAATGTTTTCGCTGTGCCGGGTATATTTGTTCGCATGATTGCACTTCTTTCCCCCTGGAGGGGCTTTGCTCCAAGTATAATTCACGTGATAATGCGAAAGGAAGTAACAGGGCCGCAATTTGTCCTCGTCACGGTGGCGGCGTCGTGCACGTCTCGGGGGGTATCAACGTCGTAAATCAGGGCTTTATTTTCGAGGGAGAGGGAAAAAAGAGGAAAATGTTATGTATACGCGAGTACCGAGCGCAGATTATATCCCGCAGAAACAGATGTTCGGCCCGAGTGCCTTAATTAAGAGGTAATTATTTACGCCGTGGACGGGGGAGTCTCGGCGACTTTCTTTAATGCGTCCAGCAATTAATACGAACCGGGCGCATCGCGAAACCGGAAGTGCACCCTCGCGATCAGGTTTGTAGACCGCGGCGCGACTTTGCGTACGCTCACGCGAGAGACAGCTTACGAGTGAATATACGTCGCGGGAATTAATTATGGCGGAAGCTATCAAGAACGATAGAGGAACGCGGAGACGTCTAATTTCGTTGGTAGCTTATCGAGGAGTACGATGTTGGACCCGTACTTCTTTCCACGGATGCCGCCATTAAAGCTTGCACCATCTTCTACCCATTTTTCTTCCGGCTTGACAGATCCTGCTCGCGGCATTCCGGTGTTCGTTGACGAGAACTCTCGTGGCACCCTGTCGCCATCGTGCTTTTATTTCTGTCGTCCATGCAGCCGCGTTGTGCCTCCAAATTAATCGTTATGAAACCATCGGACGAAGGATATATTTATTTAATTATTCCGAAATGTCCCGTCGAATTTGTATTCCTTTCGTATTTTCTTGTACATAGCGAGACGGATAATAATTGTTATTAGTAATCCTGTTTATTATTGCAACATTTATGTAATTGGAGCGGCTCCAAACGTTTGACTAATAGACGGGGCCATTTGAATGCACGTATGCATTCGTCAAATTATTCACTAATTGCACTATCCCCTTTCGCTTACGTGATACCAGGACGAGGGCGATCCCCTTTAACATCTAGCACGATTTGTCCATCTCCGAAGTCAGCATAGACTACGAAATCTCTACCGTTCGAACAATTACTGGTCTCGGTACATATTCAATCAAATGTTCTGCTTAGCTCGAAAGGCCTACGCTCGATGCATCGAGGGCGTAGCCGCATCGGGCACAATAGTCTCTCTTATTAATTCGAATCGCAGATTATCCCAAGTACCCCGAGCTATGATTCATCGCGTGTCACGGCAAAGATTGGCCAACCGCGCCGCGGTGCTAATTTACTTGAAATTGTCGCGGGCACCGTAATAAGGTGTCCACGTGGTCCATTGTGCGGTTTGCACCGGCGCGACCCGACCCGAGAATTCGTTTCCATTTTCTCAGCGTCTGCACACGCCCGTGATGTGGCACAATGGCGTGCATCGGGAGCGTTCGCGAATTAATGCAACCGCTTTATGGGGAGCACGGGGTTGAACGCAGCGACCTTACGGGTAATTGGACGTCGCAGGTTGCCACTTAACGGTGACTCATTCGGACGCTCGTGCGGATTATCTCGCGCAATCTGCTCTCGATGAGACACGCGGCGCGAACGATAAATCGCCGGGACGAAATTACTCCCCTCCGTGGTAATATTCCGTTTCGTGGGGTTTAGACGTCGATTACACGATACACGGTGGGCGGGTCTCGGGTTGACCGGTAGTCTCTTCCCGTACCTTTCGGTAGTTTATTCAAATAAAGTGAGCGCAGTGAGGATAGCGAACAGCTGTGACGTTCCGCCGCGAAGATTATGACTTCAGCGTCAATTCATTTCGTCACTGCGGCGTCGAAAATTATGGACTTCTCTTTTTCCTTTCCGCTGCATCTCCATACGTACATATATCAATGTTCCACGTAACGGCAAGCTTTTCCAGATAAATTTCGGCCACCGCGCGGTTCAGTGGCACGCTATATCCGAGGGCGAGTCTGATTGCACTCACCGCAACCCGTTATCAACATTGTCAAGGATTTACCTGCGCACCGGCCCACCCTAAACCTTACACTCGCCCAACGGTTACATGATTTATCGGCGTCGGTCGCGACCTCGAATTCGCACGCATTATCGCGCCGTCCGAAAAATATTAAACACGATCCCCAGTTACCAGTCGGCCCCGGTGTTTCCCCGGTTATTTACAACCAGTTGTAAACGTTGCACAACGAACCGCCTAAATTTACGACAGCCGGCAGCTTTTCCGAATCGCTCGTCCCATCGGCGACTCGTATTTTCCAAACGTTCACCGCCCTACCGCCCCCCAAACGTTTAATAGACAACCGTGCAAGATCGTTCGTTCCCGGCCGATCGTCCTCCTGAAAATCGATGACGACACGGTCGCGTACCGGGCGAAGAAATCACGACCTGCTGGAACGGAGACGCGCAACCGATGACGCTCGCGTTTGTTGTCCACGCGGTGAACGCGAATGCGTATTTCTGAAGCGGTTGACTCACTAGCCGCCCACGCGTACACGTTCACCACGAACGCCGACGACGACGACGACGACGACGACGCGAGATTTCGCGCAACGCTGCTCACCTTGCCACGTATGTACACGCGTGCGATCTCGTGCACGCGAGCTTTTTCTCTTTTTTTTCCTCTCCCCCCCCACCCCCTTTCCTCCCCTCCTCCGTGTTTTCTCTTCTTTTTCTCGTCTTTTCTTCGACCGGTCTTACGTAATCGACCCGCGAGCATTATGCCAATATTCCCCGCCCCGGCGGTGGAAGAAAGTGTTTTACGATCGTGGCCGAAAGTTGCTCGACATCCTCGACGATACTTGCGCCCGGCTTATCGTAACGAGGAGTGTTTCAGCCCTGGTGGGAATGCACGCGGCACGATTTTTTTTCTCCCCCCCCGCCCCGGCTTCTTCACCATGATTATATTGTTCGTTTTGTCGCCGGAGTGAAATAGCCGGGACGATGGCCGTTTTTCTTCGACGCCGGGGATCAGCGTGGCGATTGTCTCGCTGGCGCGTTGCAGCTGCGAACGTCGATAACGTTCGGAAATTATAGGATATCGTTCGTAAGTTACGGTGTTGAGGATGCATCGAGCGTCGCCGCGCACCTTTCCGACCGTTGCGTCACTCGCGGGGGATGCATCGTCCTTGTTGATATTGAACTTCGACGCAATTCAAATGCGGACGCGTCGCCGGAATGCGTTCGGTTACGCGAGCGGCGCGCTTCGTTTTCTGGAATCGACGCGGCCGTGCGCTCGTTGCTAAGTCTGCCAGCGACACCGCGCAATACCTCAAAGGCGCTCGGTCGAGGAGCGTGATCATTGATTGGAAACTAGTTGCGAACGTTCGCGTCATAACTGGCGACAGGCCGCTATAAATAAACATTTATGATACATCGATCAACTGGCCAACAAGCGTTAAACGAACCGCGCAGCGCGATACCAATTAAAGATGAAAATAAGCGGCGGCGGCGAGAGCGAGACCCGTTCATTCGGAAATGAGTTAAAACGTTGTACGTGCATGATGAATTTTAATGATCAACGCGGCCTGTTCGCCGCGCTGTTTTCGTTGCCGTGTACGTGTCCAACGGTTTCACCGGGAGTCGCCGTAGCATTTATATTTTTCAATTTGGGCGCCCCTTCGGCGTTAAGGAATCGCGATACCGCAAGTACGTAAGTACCGGAGAATTTCGGTGCTCGTTAGAAAGAATAGATTACTGAGATACGAAAGGATTAAGTATGCGTTTGTTGTATCGGGGAAGTTTAACGGACCACTGACAACGGAACATATCGAACACCGATTTTTATGAAACTTGTTGGATATATTCGGCAGGTGTAAATAGGGGACGCGTATTTTTGTATGGCATCCCATACGCGAGATTAGGGGGTGAAATGCAGAATGCTCTTCTTCGCGAAATATCTTAAGAACGCTGAGGGATATTAAAAAGAGGTATAAACGAAAGTTCTATAGCTTTATTGGGGCCACACGACGGCGTAAAATTTTGTTCGCAGATCCATGATATTCCCATGGATTCTGTCACCAAGTTACATCGAAATCAGAAATGGACATTTCGATATGTTTCCTTGCAAGATATCATCGCGTGTCCCTTCAGTATCGTCGAACCGCTCGCAAGAACGCTTCGGCCTCGACCCTTTGAACGATCGTCGCGTATCCCCGGCTTCTCCGGCGCGAGATCGTTAACATTTCAATTTTCGATTCGCGGCCACCTCGCCGGGTTCGTCGAACTCCTCCCCGTCGCCGGCGTCTCGCGTTTTCGCGACAGAAGAGCCGCGCCACGGTGCGCTCTACGTCGACGCACTTAGCGCCGCTAGATTCCACGGGCAGATATTAAAAACAGCTGGACCCCGGCAGCACGGTCGCGCGCGCGCGCGAGCCCCGAACGTGTCGTTTACAAGCGACGAATTTATCGCCCCTGCTGCGACTTTAAGTACCGCCCCGTTGCTTTCGATACGCCGTTCGACCCGCGTCGACCGGCCGCGGTCTCGTTTCGCCAAAAAAATTTCGCCAGATAAGCAACGCCGAAAAGGAATTCTCCGGATCGCGCTACCGGCTCGGCGACGCCCGGAAGCGACGTCGACCGGCCCTGCATTTATCACGGTGTAAAGCACTCTGGCGTTATCTTCCACTTGCTTCCATATTGTTTCTTAAACTCTGCATAATTGAAATTTATAACCCGCCCTCGGTTGCACGTGTCCTCGGCACGCGTGATTCGAGGTTAATTGGACTCCGGGTAGAGAAAGCTGCTTAATTTTGCGAGCTTGTAGCGTGTACCGTAGTGTCGTTCGAGTTCGGAACGGGTGACGCGTCGCGGAAACGGAAATCACGTATGAGTTTGCTCGCTTGGATCGGGTGGCTGATCAAATTTGCGATATAGAAAACGTCGAACACCTTCCCCCCAATCTTTTCTTTCCTCTTCAACGCGGTGCATCGGGACTGACACGGTCCCGAAGGTGGCCAGCAAATCCAGAGTGAAAGAAGTGTTTGCGCCCGGATCGAGGCGGTGCGCCGGCGGAGACGCGCGAGTTGCGATTCAATTCGTTAATTATCCGAAACAGTTTAAAGTACGGTCCAAGAAAACATGTCGGCGGATATCTGGGTCGATCCAGAAATAACCTGAATGCATCCACCCGCTCCTGGTGTCCCCCCTGTTCCCACCACGCTTCTCACAGCCTTCTTCCTCTCCTCGGATTCGTCGACTCTCAATGAAACATCCTCATCTGACGGCGGGCAGATCGTTCGTTCTGCCCGTTCCTCTGGTCGTTTCCTCTTTCACTGATCGTCGGCCCTCGCGATTTTTACACCTCCCTTCTCCTGCCTGTCCTCCGCCGGTGACTGTTCAACCTCGGCCGATTAATCTACGAGCAGCTTCGCCGCGATAGCTTTTAAATTCGCGCGGACGCGACATAAAAGCTGCCCCTGGTAATGCACAACCCGGCTCGGCCATTTGTAATGACGCAACTCGCGATTATCTTTTACGAGGTGGGCCGTTTATTTACGAGTCGATGCCCGGCCACGTGAATTATACCGTCGTGTTCCAGCGAAAATTACTTAATTCCTCTCAACGGTTCGACGAGCAAGCCACGCGGATCCGACGTTAATCCGTCCTCGATTCCGGGCATGAGCGATAGACGGGGCAGTGTCGCGACAAAATGTCGCGGCTCACTTGCCCTCTCCTCTTTTCACCCCGGGGATACGCTAGAAAGAGATGTTCCAGCCTTCGCGGTAAAGATAATGTATGATATACAGGAGAGCGTATCGAGGTGTTTCAGTTCTGCTTATTACTATCATTATTACCATTTTAATTGCAAGCAAACCGAGCTCGTTGTGTCGCATCGTTATGCTAGTATTACCATCGTTCAATAGCAAATCAATACCATAAAAGTCTCTTCGCAAAAAAAAAAAAACAAACGAACAAAATCATTCGCCAACTTTTTCCGCGGTACTTTCCCCCGTTCGAGTTTCTTTTTACAAATGGGAAATGTCGTTTAACCAACGGCGGCCATTACATCGGGCAGACGGTTGCTCGAGTGGACAAAGTGGTGCTATATTTTAGAAAGAATTCATGAATAACCGCGGCGTGTCATCCGCGCGACGCTCCCTCGCCGGTGTACAAGGGGCTTGCACTTTTGTAATGACTCGACATTTGTCCGCGCGCTGCTTCTTAATTGGCCAATTTTTAATACCGTGCTTCGCGGTATTTAAGGGACGATTCCCTTGGATCTGTTGCGGGGCCGGCGAGTACGAGTACATTAGCGGTTAATACGCTGGAAAGGATCATTGAACGGTGTGTTGGCTTGTTAAATATATGCATCTTCGCGTTGGACGATGCGTCATCCGCCCCCCCCCCCCGAGATCCGGGGAGAAAAATGGAGCAAAGTTGCTGTGCCGTCGGTGTCGCAATAAGGAAATTATTACGCTTGGCTTGCGGTGTATTCGAATTAATCGGTCCCTTCTTTTTTGTTTTTTGTTTTTTTGTTTCGAGGTGGGAACGATATTCTGTTTCGCACGACAGTTGCAGGGTATGCTGTTCGCGTTTATATATTCCTTAACGCCAAACAAAATATTTGACGATCAATCACAGGAAGTATTATAATCGAAAGGGATGCATCCATTAAATATATTCTGTCGAGGAACGAATATATTGAATTCACTGTCAAATAAATATTTTTACAGATTTGTTTTACATGGCAATCCTACGTGGTACCTAGTAATAACTAGAAGTATAAATTATACTGATAAAATCGAGAAATAATACTGCAATCTTTAACAACGAGTAATAAAGTTCTATCGCCATTTAGCTAGGGATTTTGAAAATGACGCACAACTACGTCACCGATATACAGTCAAAGAATTTCAAATGACGCACAATCGCGATACCAGTTGTGGCTGCGTTAGTAACAGCACGCTATTATCAAAACCCTGTTTGCTTACCACATGTATATTCTGTAAATCACATTACCACTTAAACTTCAATATCATCGCTCGTCGCTATTAATACACATATCAATGCAAACTTGTGGGACCAGGTAAACTTTTACTAACCTCTTTCTAGAGGGCCCACGCCCAACTTCTTTTAACCCATTTCGGAGGCAACAAATTCGCTAACATAGCACCAGCACCGTTCAACGAAGCTCCGCGTGTCGAATCTTCACTTCATCGAAACGAAGTTCCATCTGTCGTCCCAACTTTTCCACCGCCTGCAACACGAAAGTTCCGCCCCCGGACGGTCACGACCGCCCCGTAACACACGCGGCCCCCTTTTCTTTTATTATTACCTCCTTCATTTTTAATTCGCTCGACTGCCGCCGTTGGTTGCACACGAGCGGATCGTTTTGCCGCAATTAGTTTGTGACCGACGCGTCTCTAAATCGGGCGGGCGATCGTAAATCCGCGCCGACACCGTGTCCCGTTCACGCGAACGACGCGCCGCGGAAAATTGGAGCGTATCGCGCTGCCATGCCCGCTGTGCCGGGTGGTCGAGGAAACCGTCCCTTCGCTCGTCCTTTTGCTCGTGATCGTCGCGCGGACTTTATTCTGGGACACCGAAGCCGCGACAGTCTCGATCATGCCGATTCGGTTTTTCGCTTCGCTTCCCATTCTTTTTCTTCGTCGGTCCGCTTCGTCGTGGAATTGTCGACATTTTCTGCCGCTTCCCCCGAGCCGATCCGGGCTATTAATACAAGGATTTTTATTTATCGCCGAGCTATACGGACTGTTTTGTCTTCCCCGGTGTCGTATCGTATCTTGCGGATGGATACGAATATCTTGTGCGGTTTGTGTCGTTGCTTATGACTGTCTCAGAATTTTTTTTTTGCTCTTCTTTGAGCTTGCTGCATTCTCGTTGTTGTCGTACGGGCGATTTTAAATTACGACTCCGTGGCTACCAGCGCGGTGTGGTCTTGCGCGTACTGCCGTGTTCGATGATGTTTCCGTGGCGTCATCGTCGACGTGACGGCATGCCTGCACAATTGTGCGCAGAGGCTTCCAAGAGGGCGGTTAAGTTTGAGAGATTAATCTCGGCATTATTAACAGGCTGACGTCCCGATGTCGCTTTAGTTTTTGACATGCAGCCCGGCCCACTCGCTACAAGCAAGGCCGGCCACAATTGTTAACACCTGTCCGTCCCGGTGTGATCCTTTACCTAGCCGTTCCAAAAACGAAATTGCAACATCGTGATATATCTGCAATTCTATTATCGTTTCAGCTGTACAATAGCTCGTCGATAATCGACTGCGACGCTGTCGCATTGGTATGTGTGTAACACGTGGAACACATTCCGGAATAAATTGTACTATATCGTGCGAATTGGATTATTTCCTATGTGCCGAATTCAATATTTCGATATCCAGATTTATTTAAGTTTCGGTACTTCGAACGCACGAGTAGTAATATCCTGCGTTGCGTATTTTCGTAATTCCAAACTGACCACTTCTTAGAAATGTTGAAATGTCTGCGTCTGATTGTACGGAGAACGTCTTGAATTCCTCCCTAACACCGCCATATAAATTGGTTCTCTCGTTGTTACTTCATCGTTTCGTACAAACTCTCAGATATTTCTTTCGCTACGGGCAGGCAAATTTTCCCAACTGGACGCCTCCCAATGCGACGATTTATCAGACAACAGTCGTACCACTTTCGTGCGTCACGATCCTCGCGGCAGCACCGCGGCAAGGGATGAGATGAAGTCGTTAGAAAAACATCCCCCGAAACGGCTGTCTCTTTGATTCACCGTTTCCTGCGTGCTCAACGACCGATTTCGTTGTATTTTCGTCCGCTTCCACGTTTCGTTCATCCCTCTTCGTCGCGCTTTCACTCTCGAACAGCCCGATATCCAACGGCCTGTCTTACTTTCTTACTGCTCCGGCTCGTTTCGGTCCCTTTTTCATAGCTCGACTTCCAGCACCCTCCGAACGTCGTCGTCCACGCGCCCAAGAAAAACATTTCGGCTGTCGCGGCGAGTAAAGGCGACCGCACACTCGAGCGCGCGTGCGCTCGCGCGGTCCGAGCGCGTATTTCATCGAGCCCTCCCCGACCCTTGCGCTCAGCCTGCGGATTTACTCGAGAGGTTGGGTGAAGATGGGTGTATAGTTCTTTGGTTTCGGTCTTGGCTTCTTTTCACGGGGACCGTTTTTTCTTGTTGTTTGTTTCTTTTTAATGGAAGTAGACGACAGGCCATTCGTCAGTGAGCATACTTCAAATGATTAATTACGTAGCACTGATTGTGGTTCGAATTGATTCGCTGACGCGAAGTGGTTAATAAGAATAACGTAATCTTGACGAGTAAGGGAAGTATGCTAGGATATAGACGTGCCTAATATGTCTAAATTTTATTTCATTTATTGTGCTTATTATTGTGCGGATGTTTTTACGTGAAAGCACGCGCACGTTACAAGACGTGCAGTTCAATAAACAGATACGATAGCGACGAGAAATTGCAAATTCGCCGTCCGTTCTACGCCGACAGGCCAAGAGCCAGTCCGTTCAGGTGTGTAGCCGGCCTAAGGTGCACGTGCGTTTCAAAGCGCAGATTTATGCATGCGAACAGAGGCGGAGATCCGTAGGCTTAACGAGACTTACTATGACCTAGTTGCCTGCGGCATGTGCGCGTATCCCCGACTGTAATGAAATTTCCCTTGGAAATTGTTGCTCGTGCGACGAGCAAACAACAGCGGTCGCGTTCCATTACCGTAACTCAAAATTCCGATAAAAGGGCCTCGAAATTTCTGTAATTCATTCTGCCGTTGGTCCATTCCAAGCGGCCGTGACTCCGATTCCACTACATTCGCGGACACTGCGAAGAAGCGAGGAACTGATAGAAAGGCGACGAGATGGTTCTCGATAAAAGGAGAGACCACGATATCCGACGCGCTTCAATTTCAACGAATTTAATTGGGATTCCCCTAGCGCTTTAACCGAAAACTGGACCTCGCCTTCTTTAGCCTCTTCTGCGTTCGCGCACACCGCGGAGACACGCGTTGCCGCGGATCAACCAGGCGCGAGAAAAGAGACGAGACGAGGCGAGGCGAACGAGAAGAAATACAAATCCCCGTTGGGAGAGAACGGAGTGGCTCTCCTCGCGCCTTTATCTCTCGTCATCACTTTCTCCCCGCCGCGGTGATTTACGCTGCTCTTGTCTTCCTTAATTAGGTTAAGGCTCTCCTGTTCCCGTTGCTCCGTATTCACGGACAGAGAGAAAGAAGAAGAAGAAGAAGAAGAAGAAGAAGAAGAAGAAGAAGAAGAAGTACCTGCACTTCCGATACGACCGCGAAACTCGCTTGCGTACACCCTTGTTGAACATTCATCGCGACCCTGTATCGCATTGTACCACGGCTGGAAACGATTTATGCCTTGAACAACACGCTTTCGGGCAAACGGATCTTCAGCGAAATTTATTACATATTTACATTTTGTACATCGCTCCTTTCCTCGCAGTACGGTCGTCACGACGTTTCTTCTCCCCTCGCGGCGGACCACGACTCTTTTTCAGTAAGACCCGTGAATGGCGTAACATAGCTTTTCGAGTTTGAACAATGGAGTTTAATTTCGCCACTTTGCCCCTCACGCGTGAGGAGTTTCGTGGAAATAATTGGACGAATCCCAGGCACAGTGTACAACGAATCGTCGATACTTATTTAACGCCGCGTAACAACGTTGCTTCTTTGATCATTCGAATTGACGCGTCCGATTTATTATTGTTTCTATCGCTTGAGAAATTTACAGGAATGTTGAATTCGATTGTTTTTCTTCTAATGGTGTTGAGTGTTGGTAAAATATAGGAGTCGGTGGATTGGGAGTAGATAAAATATGGATCGCAGGGATATATTCGACTATCTGCTTTCGTTGGGTCTGGATTGTGTTTCAGCGGGTCTAAAATATTTTTTCTCATAACAACGAAGTATCGGTCGAAACGAATCGGTCCCGCGACTTTCCAGATTCCGGTGACGCGATGATCTCGAATTTTCGCGACATCTTACTTGAATGTCCCGACGCAGCGTCGTTTCCGTCATTTTTACGAAAGTTCTAAGGGTGCTCGCGAGTCCACGTTTCCCTCCGAACGCAACAAATCTTGCCTCCTCCGAGTGTTTTTCTCACAGCGTTCTCGGTGACCGATAAAAAATATAGCAGCGTGATTGGCATCGTTTTAAGTAGCGAACGCCTTCTACGTCCCGGTTTGTCGACCATTACGTAGTTGCAGGCGTCGAAGGCCGTTCTAGGTCGTTCAGTGGTAGTGGCCACCATTAGGTAATCCTTCTCGCGTTGCTTACCTTACGGAGCCGATTCGAGTTGACTTTTGTCCTTGTCAGCATTCAGTGCGCGATCGACGCGGTTGAAAAATAACGAGATCGTTATCGTCCACGGTGTCCCATGGAAAACGTTTTTCCCAAATCGCGTCACGTCGATGCTACCCACGAGCAACCCAGCCGAGTGTCAACCCCGTTTCCGAGTTTCCTTCTGTTCTCCATTCTCAATTTTAGAACTAGTTTTGACACCGGAACGAACGATGACGAGACGCTAGTCGGGGACGCATTTGGGGTTACTTTGTAATCGTCATTTACTGCTCTTCCAACGCTTCCATTGCGCGCTATTGATAAAAACAATCACCATTCCGGATCGATGAATAATTATCGTTAAAGCGGCTCGCTCGGGGTATCGCTAGAACGGGAAACGGCACAATGTGTCGTCGCCGTAACGTGAAATCGACGTTATGTGTTCCAGGAGAAACCTCCTGGCGGTTGTGAAACGGCAAGGCGAGCGGATTGTTTCGGGTGCTGCCGGCAGCAACCGCGACACGGAACGACCACGAGGAAAACTTGAAAATTTATTAACTTGTAAGGTACGTTCGTGCACGGGCAAACGCAGCCATCCAGAACTCAATAAAATGTACTTTCGTTACTTTCTCGGCCCGTCCCCTTTTTCCTCCCTGTTCACGCGGTGCACGAAGGCCTGCGCTCCGCTCGTTTATCCGCTCGGTCGCCGGAATAAAACTCGTCCAAGCGACGCGGTACGCCTCCCATCGATTCTCGCGACGGGGCAACCATTTCATTTAAACTGGCTGCCGCTCGTAAGAAATAATACTGGAAAAAGGCCCGCTCGCAGATACACTCCCCTTTTTAACGATCGCACTTAACCGCGCCTTTTCGCGCTGACGTGCGCTGCTCGCGCAAATTTGCGATCGCGACCGACCACGACGCCGGGTATAAATACGAAACCTTTAACAGCGATGCGCTGCTTACGGGTCCGCCCTCGGTCGGACGGGCTTGCCCCGTCACTTCGTTCCTTTCTTTTCTTTTTATGAAACTTTGAAGTTTCCTTAAGCACCGGTATAAATTTCTCATTATTGTCCTCTGGGTTTTTCGTCTGGTGTTTTCGGCGGCCACGTCGCACCGGCGACGTTCAACGGGTACGGATCGTCGGGCAGTTTGGCATCTTTTATTTTTCGACAAAATAAACCAGGTTCATTACTCGAGACGTAAGTAGATTGGCCTCCCGCTTTCGCTCTTTACAGTACACTTTCTGCAATGTTCGATCGGCTTAGGGGGCCCTGCTGGAGCGAAAAATGATTCCCTTTCGCTTGGTTCTTTTCGACTTTTCAAGGATTCGAGTATTACGAATATGTTTGCAAGGGACTGTTATGCAACAGACCCTGTGTATAGGATGCGCAGTGATTTCGTGGCTTTCAATATTCTTAATTATCAAATACCTAACGCAAATATATATACCATTCTTCTGCGTTATTTCTGAACGGCCTCTCAATTTTTATACCCGTCGCGACGTATTCGTTTCTCAGGTATTACGTAACTCTATTTAGAGCATAATAAATCGGCGATGCGTCACGTCAGCTATAGCATTCACGAATATTTCACCGGCGCGGCGGAACAGCAACTGTGCCACAGGCAATGGCGCCCGTTTTCTGCGATTCCGCGGCCAAGTAAGCGCCGACGCTGCCTATGGTCAACTATAAAGGCCATCTGTTCGCTTTTAGAGTCCCCTTTATACCAGCGGTGACGTCATTACGCGCACAGATAAACGGAGACGAACACCCACTCGGTCCACCTTACTCCGATCGCGTATTCCTCTTCGTTCAGCCACGTTCTCCGCCTAGCGGATTTGCTCGGATGGTTTCGTCGGATTTTCGTCCGCGGTTGCCTCTACGTTCCCTGTCAACGCGCGACCACTGAGGAACAGCCAGACGTGAAATACGTTGTCCAGGAAACCGCGCACGAATAAGACAAATCGATTCGACGCTTTGCTTTTGAAAAAATCAATTCCCTGAGATGCAAACCGCGCGACGAAACGTCTTCCGAGCTTCCACAGTGCTCTCGATACATCATTCTTTGCCATTCGTTCTTCGAGGTAGAATTTGGAGCAACGGCCAGCGAAAAAGGTTCGTTCGGCAGAAATTCCAAGTGTTCAGCTTATAAAGCGGAAGTAATGGAAATAATCTGGGCGATGGAAGCCCCGACGCAATTGGTAACGGCAAATGCACGAATCGTTATCGACGCAAACGTCCACGGAATTTCGCTCGGCCAGGACACGTCGACCGACGACCACGGCGCACCAGCGGACTTTAACGGTCGTTCGTTTAATCGTTGCGAACAGGCTTTTCGAGGAATGTCTCGCACGGCTGGAGACGCTTTTGGCACGGATAACACGGCTGGATTTATTGTCATTCGTAAATCAATGGTCGCTGCGCCGGCTTCCGCTAGCTTTACGAAGCGTTCCCGTGCATGCCGCATGTGAACTATGGCGATATTTATCAGTCGAAGCTGAGCGGCGCAAAAGTTTCCCACTCGTGCCCCAGGTGATCGAAGCGTATCACCTTCGCCGTTTCAAGCTGCCCGATTGCTACGCCTTCTGCTTCGCCCGTACGCCCGTCTCTCGCGGCGAAAGCTTTCCTATGCACGAAATATGAACGCGATGAGAATGAGATTTATTTCGGTTCGATTGGACCGCTACGGTCCACGTATCGTGAGGCGGCAACGGACAAATTCTATTATGCAACAACATCCGCATCACTCGATCGATCTTTCTCAATTCGCAATTGTCGCCCCCTTCGAGAAGTATCTTACTTAACCAAAGGTACCCCGGTTTAATCCTCCTCTCTCAGCGACTAATTAGACCGAAAGCTTCCGCAGATCCCCCAGCGAGAATAGAAACCACCCACGAAAGCCCGGCCGTTCCAAGTCGTTAAGTCAAAGGCCACGATAGACAAACATCTATGCAGAAGAAGTAGCCCGAAGAACAACAAATTGGTGCTCATATATCGACCTAGTCGAAAGCCAGAGAATTAGTCTCTCTCTGTTCTGAGCGCCGCTCGGCGGTGTTCCAGCGAGTTATCCCGGTTTCACGTTGGCCCGTAGCCAGGCGTCCCGACGCTTGCCGAGAGGGTGGACCGAGTCCGGCCGAAGACGGCGTCCCGGCGTCGAGCGTCCGTCAGTGCGTGTGTGACATGGCTGCGAGGCGCTACGGCGACCTAGACGCCCTCCACCTCGCGATGTGAACACACCCGTAGCGTCCTCGAACGATCGCTGAACGATTCCACGTTTTTCCACGTTCCTTCTCTATCGACGACGAGGCCCCGTGTCACGCCGTCCTGCGTCGCGACGCCCCACGACGCGACGGTACAGCAACACCTCGGATCATTTGCGACGACGGTCCTACCTCGCGGTAACTCGCCGAGGATAATTAATCGAGGAACGATTCCCATGTATCTATGAGCGGGGGATAATTTTTCATTCGAATTCAGTCTTTGGGGCTGGTGATTAGTTTGGCAGTTGGCGCGTTCGCGAGCCACGGTGGAGTGAACGAACCATTTGTCGTGGAATCGTCGAACTCGTCCGTGCGAATGCTGTTTATGTTTCGAGGTCAGTGCCTCTGGGGGTGAAGTTTGACTCTGCGAGTGGCAGGAACAGTTTCGACGAAGTGTGACGATACTGCTGGCAGGGCTGTAGAATCGTTTCCTTTTTTTTTTTTTTTACCGGTTTAGCCGATGGAGCAAGGGCGGAGAGTTTGAAAGTGAACGTTCGAAGCTGATAGTGATGTGCGAGCCGTCTTGTGGATCGGTTCCACCGGCAGAGATTTATTGAAATGTCGGAGCCGACGCGAACCATACATCGGACAGTCCGTATTTGTTTCTAGGAAGGATCGTCGATGATCTTGTCTCGCGGAAACGAAGCCGAACGTATCATTCCTACAGCGAGACGAAGTTGCATTCCCTGTAAAGAATTCGTCGAGGAGGGGGCTTCCCTCGACATATGTACATAAATGCTCAGAAACCGTGGACCAGAAGTATGCTCCAAGTTGACGGACCTTCGTAGGTTAAGGGCTGATCCCGGAACTATTAAGTGAACCATTCGCTCCTAACGATAGTAAGTGCGAAACAGTGACTGTTGCAAGCAAACCTGCGTACACCGTGCGCGACAGTTCATAGAGGATTATGTAAAACCACCGTCCCCGGTCGTTCATTGAAAACTGTAGGTGTCCTGGCTCGTCTGAATTCTTTGTCAAACCAACGTCGACGCGACCGTGATTCTTTAGACAATATCGACGCGCAGAGGAACCGATGCAACGGCCGTTATCCTCGCAACGAGATGAACACGTCAGCGGCGGATTCCGTGGTGCACGCGGTGTTAGCCGGTGATCGACGTTATCCAGGATTCTCTGTGATCCCCATGCCGCGCCAATGATCGGACTGGCCAGTGCGTGTAATCCGCTGGGGGCGCCTGTCAAGATCGTTTCGGCTGTCGTGGCTTGACAACCGCCTGGACAAGTTATGTCGGGCCAGTGACGGGAGCAAAAGTTTGGAGGGAGGCCGATGCGTCTGTCGACGAAACGGTGGCTTCTACTCCAACCGACTGAACAAGAGGAAGACAACGACGAGGAAGAAGAAGAAGAAGAAGAAGACGAAGAAGAAGAAGAAGAAGAAGAAGAAGAAGAAGAAGAAGAAGAAGAAGAAGAGGAGAAGGTGGAGGAAGAAGAAGAAAAAGAAGAAGAAGAAGGGGGGCGTGTTTGAGAGGAGCGCGTGCAGCTCGTTCGACCTGCTCTCTCGTTGTTTGCACGCGTGCAGCTCCCTGTGGTGTGCACGTGCGTGGCTACGTGCGTGTGTATAGTGCAGGAACCGACGATGGAATATCGGTGAGGTCACGAGGTCACCGCAGAATGCCTGAGCCGAGGGCGAAGCGCTGTAAACACTGTGACGGTACGGCACCACTTTAGCCGCGACGGACGTTGCGGCTTTCTTCGACTGCGCACGAGGAACACTTGCTCCGTTTTTTAACTCCGTTTCCTATTGACTAATAACGTAACAATAAAGTACCTGGTTCCAATGTGCCCATTGTTAATCGTCCGCTTGAAATTTTATTAACCCCACCAACCCTCGGTTTATCGCGTGCTTCTGTTTGGAGATGTTTGGTGTTTGACGTTGATGTTTGTTTGAGGAGTCGTAACGAGGAAGTAACAGCGTGTTTGCATGGTATTAATTTCTTCTTCTTTTTTTCTGCGTGTGTTTCAATTGTTTTAAGAGAACAGGGTGCCGAAGAGAGACGTTTGGGGTTTAATGGTGAAAGTGTTTATAGCGCCTTGTTTTATTTCAAATACTGTGATGTAACTGTTGCCCGTTATGGCAGGGTGGAAAGGATAGCTTATCCATTCCAGAACTTAGCAATTGGAACGAACCGAGGCAGAGGCAGGTTCGTCCTGCTACGAATCGTAACTCGTCCGCGCACGACGGGGGATGAATTGGTTGACCCCTTAACAGCCCGACGCATCCGACGTCCCCCCAAAGCTCAATAGTTTAATCCGGACGATAAACAGTCGGAGACTTCGCCAAGTCTCCTTTTATTATTGCCCGGAGCGTTTTATCCCCGGGATAACAAACAGAACGATAAAACAGATTCGAAAGCTGACGCAGTTTAAAGGGTTAAAAAAGCAAATTCGTCGTATCGCCAAATTGCCCTGCAGGCTCTGTCCGCGGGGTTCTTGAGAGAGCACAGATGGCGAGGGCGCGGGTCGGTGGAAAAGTCGAATTTCCGGCGAATAGTCAGCTTTAATTAGGGACGCAGAGGAGGCCATTTTATCTGTGGGTCATTTATTCCGCGGCTGCGGCCGGACACTTGGACCAGGCTTGAGGCAGACCAAGGCGAACGTGCATAGCGCATTCCAATCGAATGGCAACCACGTCCAACTACATTCCCCTCCGCTTCACCCTCGTCTCCCGCTTTCCTTCTTCTTTCGCCCCCTCCTCTCCGCGCCGCCAGTATTTTTATCCCCGGTTATTCACCCTCTTATCTGCGAATAGAGGCGCCCCTTACCTACCTGGATTCGTGCCGTCCTTCCGTTTAGCTGCGAGTCCTTTCCGTTCCAGAACGTTGCGATTTGTCGATGGAAACGTACGCGAGCCGGTCCGCTGTCGTCAATTTTCGGCGTTACTGACGTGTCGCGATCGACTCACCCTGTCCAGAAACGGAATCGAACCGAGGAGAAGCTGTCGCGATTTTAACAGAATCTCGACAACGAGTATGGACTGATTTTTCCTACCTTCGGGCACCTGTCACTGGGGGCCGATCGATAGGCTGTGCGAATTCGACGGCCGCGTTTTCGTAATCCGGCGTACGAAAATAGTGACGGGTTCCGGTTTCTGCGGAATAGAGCTCAGTGTCAAGAGGCGTTAGCGCGGCTCGGTTTATTTGAATTTCTTCCGTGATCGATCTATGCAAATAGCGGAGCGACCGGGGTTGGTAACGATCACTTCGGGTATTGGCCTACATTTTTGCCCCGGCGATTTCGCCTCGGCGATGGTTCCGCCGGCCGTATCTTTTTTTGTTTTTCGAAACGTCAAAGCGCCGTTCGGCCAGATGGCCGCGATTAAAAAAAGGATCTCGCTCTTTCTGCCGCGTCTTACGCTTCCGTTAAGCCGACTGGCCACCGTCTGCATTCGGAATTCTTAAACAAAATTTATAAATACGCAAGTCGGCTCTACGTTGTTTCCGCACGGTATGCCGTAGGTCTACGTCTTGTAAACACATTTTCACGGACGCCTTGCACGCCCATGTTTCGCGCTGCCCGCGGTAACAAACGTAAGCGTGTTATGAGACCCGAGTTTTACGTTCCAAATGCCAAGGTCCTGGGCCAAAATTTGCCGCGGCAAAAGAGTGCACGGAGGGAAAGATGGATCGTCCCTTCTCTATCTTGACGCGGCAAGAACTTCTGCCCGCGTATCAATCCTTGGGATTGCTCGACAGAAGGGGCTGGCGACACCCTTCAACCTTGATTCCCCGCCCCCTTAACGACTTACCCATTCGTTGAAATCAGTGGACAGATAATTGGTAATCGAAGACCACCGGAGAACCCATCCGACCTCATCTGGGGGCACTTTTCTCCCGAAAAAGAAAAAGAAAAAAGGAACGGTCCCAAGCAAATTAAGAAATACCCACGCGGAGGTCGTCGTGCTAGTGAAATTCGAGTATCCGAATAAAAAAAACGTAGCAGGTCGACAAACTACGTCTATGTATCTTTATCAAGGGACTAATCGTACATATGGTGGCCGAGAAGTAAACTCGATGATTAGGTCTAACTCAGGAAAAAAGAAAAAAAAAAAATACGGATTGCACGGGATGCATTGTGAAACGACAGGTAGACGGTGATGAATGGTGCAAGGACGAGCCGACGATTACGTGGAATCCGTTCCTCCATCCTTCAAGAGCCTGGTCGTTAACGTCCGTCCGCCCCTTTTAATTACTTTCTTCATTAATCAGCAAGGTGGACCCGGTATTGAGGGTCGCTGACCCTCCGGGGGAAGCAAACGCCCTGTCACGAGTTAATTGACCATCTGGAGAGACCGACTCGTGTTTTCGTGTCGTTCACCGTCAGTCTATTTTGTGTCGCGTTCGACGGATTTAATCTCCCCCCCCACAGACGCCGATTTCGATGTTCCCGAGCGGACAGGGACATAGATCTTCGGGGGTTCCCGAAGGTTCCCGTTCAATATCAATATTTCCTCCGATTATTGTTGAAACGTTGAAACAACGGGCATTAAAAGCGCCATACGCGCCGGATTCTTCGTCGATGATTCAACGTTTAATAATATAGGTGTGCTGGGGAATCGCAAGGGGCACCGGCGTTATATCATTGCGGAGGCTCGATTTAATGTAGCACTATGTTACGGAATCACGAAAATATCGTAAGCGGGTCTTACTTTCGTCCGAAGCCGCTGAAAAATGTCATCGCCAGATGTTCGGGCATCTCGATCGTGTCGAACGCTCGAGAAGGATCGTCCATTTCGAATGTTCCTTGCCTTTTTCTTCCCCTATCTCTCGTTTCTTTTTCCTTCTTCTTTTTTATGAGATCATTGTTGTTCTTCAAAGAAGAAAGTTTACCTAGGGACAGTGAAATATCGCGTGTTCTGGCCGTACAACCGTCTTTATTTCCGTGCCTTTTTACTCCCCGTTACGTAAGCCCGGAATTATTTCCAACTTTATTTTCTTTCTCGTCTATTTCTCTTGCGTTTCGCTGCTTTTGTGATACGACCCAAGGCCATCGGATGGTTATAAGGCAGCGTGGGCGTCAGCTGGACGATCGTTCGATCATTGGGCACGGGAGTACCACGAACGACACACGGAGTGTCTATAAATTTTAATCTAAAATCGTCCGCCGCGCCCGAACCGTCCGTCCTCACGAAATTTTTGATTTACACGACGTTTCAGTTCGCGTTTCGCTAGCGATCGCGAGCCACTATGGTGTAGGGTCCAGCGAATTAGAGCGATCGAACGCCAGTTGGGATTAGTTTGTCACGGCGATTTTTCACATGGCACCAAAGGGAAAACCGGCCCGGCCGCCGTTTGATTTATCGACGCGGCTTTCCAGCGCGAATAATCCACACCCCGAGACAATTTAATGGACTCCTAAATATCGCACGTGGTCGAAACGCGTATTTATGACGATGGAATTTAGTTTATTCGCCGTGAAACGTATTTTCCTCTTCGAGATTGCTCGGCTCGGTTACGCGGCAAGAGTTATGCAAGAGAATATTGAACCGAATTACAAATTATGTATTTTCGTTCCTGAAAGGCACGGACTGCTGGTGTCTCCGTTGACGGGATGGCACTTTTAGTGATTAGTGATTCGTAGATCGGGGAATGGCGATCGTAAACTACGGGCCCAACAGCTGTCGATGAAAAACAAAATCTAAATTTAAGTTCGACCGATGAGACACATTATGGTGATTCGGACAATAGCCGGTGAGCCTTCGACCTTTCGAAGCCCACGGAATTCCGAATTGCCGATTCGATGGATTTAGAACGGTCAGAATTATCCGCGGCGCGGGCATAAGTTAGGTAAGTTCCTCGAACTTCCCGCGATTCGCATCGTAAGGTTAAACGTCGTTAAAACTCGCAATGGTCAGGGTGAGAAAGCAGACGGAATTTCAGTATGAGAATTAATATCCGGTTACACGGTTGCGCCAAATATTCCCACCGCGTATCGATACACCGCGCAGCTGGTACTTTCGATATCATGAAATTAAAACGCACCGTGCATACAGTGGGCCAAGAAACTATTCGTACAGTTCATTAGTTTCGCTTGCAACTTCATTAGTTTCGGGGCGACCAAAGTGTTGGTGCGAAGACAATTATTCGTAAAACAGTACGCATGGATATGAAGCGCATCTGTCACATATTGTTTCAGGAATAATTGTGCTGACACCAACATTTCGGTCGCACCGGTGTAATGAAGTTGCAACTGAAACTGTTGCACCGAACGAAGACCTTTTCAGCCCACTGCACATTGTCCCACGCTTTGCACCCGATTGCAATTGAAACGGATCACCGTTGCGCCGTAGAATGTTTGCAGAAATAAATGCCAACGAATATGCGAAGATAGCAAACAAATAATTGCACCTGATGCGACTGCCCCGACATTTATTCGATCGAACCTAGGCTTCGTTAATGTTCCTATAGAAGAAATAGGTCAACCATTTCTTGTGGTCGCTGTGCAATCCAATTTTACCTTATTTCATGCCGTCTTCACCCTTTTCGAAGACCTCTGCGACGCGACCTTCACAGGGCTGGCTGGACGCGAATTTGGCAGGGGTACCTGGCCCTAGGGCCGCCTAGTTCGATTATTTATCGGGACGGTATGCGCGATGCGTGGGCAGCGGTCGCTCGTGCTCCCGTCGCTTTTCGTCAGCTGGCCGCTTTCCAAACGGCGACACCCTCACACCTACGAATTCCTTTTGCTGATGCACAAGTATGCGTGGACGCCAGTTCGTTCGTGTAGTGTGCACCACTGTTACGCGTCTCTTACGCGCACCTCGTGTACGAGTTACGTCGTCGCGATTACGTGCTATGTAGCTCGCACGCACGCCTCGCCGCCTTTTGGTACGGGTTCCCTCCTTTCTTCTCTTTTGGTCGGATTGCCAAATTTTCTGTCCCTTCTATTCGTCGTTGTTTATATTTCGCACTTACCGTTAACTGTCTGAGTGATTCGATACTAATCGTGAATTGTATTATTACGTATTTTATATTTAACGCCGAGAGCCTTTCCGTTCAGCGTCCTGGTGCCAGATGATTAATTTGTTTGCGAGGATTTTTATTGAAATTGCCATCTTGTTTATGTGCACTCTGTATACTTAACAATGTTGATCTACGTGTTGACTGAGCAGAGAGGAACCACGGTTATCTACCTTCTTCATTCTTTTTTTAAAAATGATACGAGATCCTTGAAGTTTCGAGGTACAAGGCCCTTGTTTTATAGGAGGCAAATCCTTGGCGACAGACAGTGTATTCTTGGATCCGAATATCATGTCGAGGAAGTATAATCGTTGAACAAGAAAATGCACAGGGTATTAATAGATCTCCTTTAAAAATAGACTTGTGATGCAGCGGACGCGCGAGCGTGACTGAAACAAATTCTAAAGCCCCTGAGTCTTTTCTAGGATTCGTCGGTCGTTCGATCGCTCCACGGAGACACTTCCCTTGTTTCCTCCCTCTCTCTCCTCTTTTTTTTGTATTTCTTATTCGCCCGTTATCCGCGGCCACTTTCTGACGAAAAGTACATTGTACCGGTGTACAGCGCGCATAATCTACGACATACACTCCGAATTGAAAAATATCGAAACGGAGCCCAGAATAATCTACAATTTTCGCGCGAACCGGAATAAACTCTCGTCGATACGAACGATCAACAGAAATGCCAGCCCGCGACCGCGACTTCGGCGTCAACGAAAGAGATCAATGATCGCCTCCAAATAATCCGCCACTTCGTTCAACAGATGCTCACGGACTACCCGTGCACAAGTGCTCGAGGAGCTCTCGCGAGCCCCAAGAGCTGGAAATGAGTTGTTGATTATCGGGACAGGCGTTGCGGCGACCTTTATCGAACACGATCGAGGATAATCTCGCCATCTACCCCTCTCGATTCCTCTTACCTTTTCATTCCTTTCTTCCCGTGCAACCAGCCCCCCCACCCACAGTGTCGTGGACACAGGCGACCGATCTCCTGTTGCTCTTGGCAGCCGTGCGCATGGTTTACGTGGTAACAGCTGTGCCCGCACGCACTTTGCTCGCGCAAAACATCGCTAATGGACCGACAGCCTCAACCGAGTCAGCCTCGCTTACGCGTAAATATAGTGACGCGACCAGATCTCTCTTTCTCTTGTTCTTTCCCGTCCCGTTCTCGTTTTTCAACGCTTTTCATCGTCGTTGTCCCCGTGGATCGAAACCACGACAGAGGGGGAAGGCACCACCGAGATCTGGTCGCCGCGGTCGTCGTCGCGCATCGAGTTTTGCCGATCGCCCCGCGGATTGTGTCTTCGTCGAATCGCACGCCGATATGGAGTTCGAACGGAGGCGTAGCCGAGACAGATTCGATCGGGCTGATCAGTCGGTCCGAGGCGTTTCTAGGTGGGATTAGTGCGCCGTTTATTTGATCGGACCTGTATTCGGGTCACGAGTGAATTTCTTCTCGCGATTCGATGCTCCTTCGGTGGACGAAGGAGCTGGTGAGTGGAAGCACAGTGGACCGAGAATACACGCCCTATTCATTGCACAGCTAAGTGCTCGGTGCCTATGCACCTCGAGTACAAAGGGGTACGAGACGGTGCTTATGCGTTGCGCGAGCCGGCAAACTGGGCAGGGGTTCGGGAAATAAAATTCTAGATCCTGAATTAAATTAAATTGCATCAATTTTTCGAGGTTAAATATCGCAATTGTGACGTAACCAACGATACGTGAAAATGGAGGTCCTTATCACTTATCATTGACCAAAGAAATTCGCGGCGACCCCTCGATAACGGTGCGAATCATGCAGAATAGATAGCGATCGGGTGCACTGGTACATAAGGCCGCGAGATGTGTGCTGAAGCTAAACATTCCGCGGAGCGTTCACCCTGGTATCGCTGTAAAAATAAACGGATCGCCAACGGTGTGTATCCACCTCGTCCCCGAGGTCTCGGTTTCATTTACGATACCACTGAACCGAACCCGACGTTGCCTCCCTTCTTGCACCCTCTCCCACGATCGAAGACCTTGCACCTGGTCCACCCGAGAGATAAAAGCGATCCTCGGTACGAATGTATCCCAGATAGATCCGTGGTCGGTAGCTGGTACCATCGAATTGAATCATCGTTGCCATAGGGATTCCGTTTCCTCTTCGTCGTCTGTTTCGCCGAGGTGCCATTTTGCCTCCTCTTAGAGGGGATAACGACGACAGTTCGCGGATAGCAGAAAATCGGAGATTTCGCAAGATTACTTTTTGTTCCTCCCTTTTTTTTTGTTTTGTTTTGTCTGTTTTAATAGATTCCTCGACCTTCGTGCACGATTGTAGTTGAGCTTGGAACGTTTTCGACCGGGTCTTACTGTCAGTCGTAAAATTGATTTAGTAGCGCGATGTAAACGACGCGGAATAGTGGAGATGATGTAAATGCAGTTTAGCATTATAGTTTGAATTAGGACGATCGTGTTCGAGATTCTAAAATGGGCCGCCAGAAGGACGATAGCGAATTCTGAATTTACGATTGCTCTTTGCTAATCGTCCTGCGCGAAGTGTTTGTCGTAACGCTGAACGTCTCGCGAAGAAAATAATTCTCAAAAAAAAAAAGAAAAGAAGAACGTACGAAACTGATATTACATCTTCGTCGTAACGAAACGCCTTCGCTTTTATTTCTCGCTCTCCTTTTTTTTTTTTCACTTTACGAGCCAGCCAAATCGTCTGACCTTCCTGCGTGTCTAGAGATCGGGCATCTTCCGTGAAAACGGCAGCGCGGACGAAAGAATACGCTGGCAGAGACGTGCCAAGTGAGTCAGTGAGTTGGATGGTTCACGAAATTAGATCGCGCGGATTATACAGCGGCCGGCTGTTCGCGTTGCTGCATCGCTGTAACCGGCATTGATTCATCGGGCCATCGTGTGCACGCAGATGTTGCCTTTGTACAATGAACTGTAGGCAGTTAGTGTGCCACGTAAATCAAAGTTCCGTATGAATTCCTGCGAATTGGGCTTGGAAGCTTCGCTTCTAATTCCGACGACGGCGACACCGGTCCGTCCGCGTATTTCGTTTTCTAAACGCGACGATTCTTTTTCTACTTTTCGAGTAGAAAGTCTCTCCCGATCCGTCGCTGCCCATTGGATATTAGGAAAATTCTCCGATTCGTTTCGACGGACGGTCAGTTGCGCGGACGTATTTAACATTTAACATTTCGCGACCGAAAATTAAAATAACGTATCAAGATCGTCGGACGCGCTTCGCCCGAGTGTTCGTTCGCCCGGCTCGAATTCCAGTAGCTTCGCGCGATCGTCGTAATTCAGCCGCGAGACGTAAGATCAGGTGGGACAACGTACGCTTAATAACACGGATTAGAGAACGCGGCTGAAACAAGGGGATAATGGTGGATGAAAAACGACGATCAGACGAGATATGACGACGCCTGGCATGGAGTTGGCGTCGCGTCTAGGAAGCGAGTCTTCTCTACCGTTGTAGCCCTTAATGAGCCCAACACGTGACCGGTCCAACCTCTTTAACTTTGTTTCTTCTGTCAACCGCTTCTGTCTGCTTTGCGTCGACTTCGTATTCTGCTTCGTCTTGGTCATCTTCTTCTTCTTCTTCTTCCTCCTCCTCGTCTTCTTCTTCTTCTCTGCCGCTCCACCCGCATCTGCATCGTCGGTCGAAGTATGACCTGGATGGTGCCCAAACGAAATACCATCCTCGTCGCTTCCTTTTTCCTGCGCCATTTTGGAGAACCGGCCGTCGCGTTGCTCCAGTTCGTTCGACCGTCGCCGCTACGTTGGTCGGGTAAACAGCTTTGTTCCTGTCAGCGTGGATTAATGAACGACAATCGTTGACGATTCCTAAATCCGGTGCTTTCCAAGTATGTAGTTTTCTTTTCTTTTCTTTTTTTTTTATTCGAGGTTTGAATAATGATAGAGGGAGTTGCACCACAATTATTCGATTGCGCCTAGACGTTCGAATTCTCCGTCTGATATCGGCTCGATGCTTCAGTTTTGAGAGCCCTGAATCGCGCGCAGAATCGAACCTTTTGTGCCGGAGCTCGAATACTCGTTTGCGCGACGTACGATCGATGCAGTTGAGATTAAATTGGGATGCATGCGAAACGGATTTGAACCCGAGAATCCGTTGCACTTAACTCGTTGATAGACGTAGTTAAAACTCTGGCCAGGTATCCGCGAGTTTTCAACGCGCCAGTATATTCAGCCGGAGACAAAATGCGAACGGCGTCGAACGATCGATAATGGCAGCCGTCGACCAGGAAACGTCTCAGTGTCAATGTTAACGCGCTCTTGTGAAACAAAAGTGGAGTACCGTGGCGCGTAGAAATCGGGTAAAGGCATCGCGCGTCTCTCGAATCTTGCCAGAAGGCTCTCCATTATCCATTTCCTGTCACACCTTTGTGCACGAGCGTCGCTGCTGATAGAATTGGCTGGCTTTCGGCCGGGTTCCCGATCACTCGCCCCCACGAGAACCGCATCTGGCCAATTTCGCCGTTAAACACGCGTTTATTTATATTTTCAGCGAGAAACATTGGAACTTGTTTACACCTTCGGAAGTATCTTAGCTCGTTCGTTGGTAATATTTCGCCGATAGATCGAAGCCTTTTATGAAACTTTTACACAACTTTTACACCTGCACCACTGCGATACCATTCGCCGCGGATCACTTGGTTCGTTGACTGCATCGAGGCACATATACCGTTGAAACGACGGCGGAAATAGGCGAGTTCACTGGAACTCCGAGAAAATTGGAAGCCGCCGGTAGACTCGAATATTATTACCGCGATGACAACCGTCTCTGCTGTCCATACTAAACAGAATGCATGCGCGCTCGTTTTTGGCGACTCTATACCCCCGTTATGTATCAAACTCGTCTCCGACCGTGCCGACGACACCTCCAGGTGCCGAACGGCGAAAGACAGGGCGGATTATTAACGACTTCGACGCGGCTTGCTGCCGTAGGAATCGAAATCGAGCATTCGTGCTCGTTAGACGCGTCGTAACGTGGCTACAATAACTTGCAACGCTGTTATTTACCTCGTTACCCGTCCTGCCAAACTTCGTTTCACTGATAATTCGTACGCATTAAATATCTGTTTGTTGCAAAAGGTGGCTGCAGTTGGCTCTCGGTGACATTGTTGCCGCGGAGCGTGCATTTCGAAAGCTGTCTACGACGCACCGGGACATTATAAGCTCGTTAATTATTCGCGACTCTATTTCGGTAAAAGCAAACAATGTTCTCTCGCCGCGTCGCGAGGAATTTTTGTTCACAGCGAGGCACCTAATAATCCGCTAATTTATTAACTTCGTTACGCGACCCGTCGGTATTCTATCCGGCTCAAAGTTCGCTGGCTTCGGGGGGGGGGGGGGGGGGGGAACATGCCGCATCTCCGTCAAAGACGTTCCCCGAAATATTCGTTTAACGTAGAGAAGCCCCGCGCGAAAAAGTACCCCCATCGCGAATAGATTGGTCAAGGGAGCGGAAATCGCGGCGGGGTTGAAACGAAGAAACCCGACGGCGATCAGGTGAGCATCGTCGAATTGATATCCCGTTGTCTCTCGTCGGTCGACGCCGACAGAAATAAGCGGCGGCGTACGCGCGTTAGCGGACGAAAATACGGGATTCGGTATCGTTTATCACGGCAGCGCGGCGTGCCGCTCGACATAATTATGAAACGGAGGACCGCGAACGATCGCGATCTTCCCGGCAATTTATAATATAGATACGCCTGTAAATGTCAGCGGACGCGTCGCAACGAACGTTCCGCGAAACACGAAACGCGTCCGTCTCAGAGTCTCGCGATCGTCGCCATAATTCTGTCCGTCATCGTTCCGCCGTTTTTACGATACGCCGTCGTCCCTGTTCGAACATCTGCCAAAATCGGACAAGTATCCGGGCATCCGAGGAATCCGTGGAACGCAGCCCTTCAGGTACGACGACCGAGCTGGCGTGGCCGTACCGCTTTCGCCACTGGAGAATTTACTGCCGTAGACGCGTCTCTCTGTCCACGAATTAATTCGAAACGACGGAACGTAATTTCGTAACCTAGGGCGCCGATCGCGCTCTATCGTCAAGAGTACCCCGGAGTACAGTAGTCGTTTGACGCTTGAAAAAAACAGCCGCCTAGAATTGATTAAAACGTCTCGCAGATTCTTTGATAACAGGCGTGCAAATAGTTGCGATACCGTTTCAATTTCGATCGGCCTGTCGCACCCCGAAGGGTCGCTCGTTTAAAGCGCGTCAAAGTTGCGGCACATAATACCGAAATGATTAGGAATGACATTCGCGGTTGCGGTCGTGCAAGAAGAATATCGTCGTTAGTGTCGCAATTGGTCGTGTTTTTATCAGCTTCACCCACCCGCGACTGTCCGCCTCGCTCGAGATCCCGTGAAAAACGGCAAATTGTTTCGGAGCCAGTGGTAACTCGGTCGCGGGCGCGTGATTAATGCGTGGCCGCTTATTCAATTTCACGCACAGACCGCGGCATTATTAATCAGTCGCATAATGCAAACTGCGGGCTGTGCGTGGCGATGCTGGGAACGGCCGTGGCTCCGCGTTGTACACCGTGGCGATGGTCATCGAAGCCTCGGTTCGCTACTAAAATTACGAACGGCGACAGCTTAATGCCCCGAATTTGTCACAATCCGGTGTATGGGCGCCGTTTAATCAGATGGGATACTAGTTACCGCGGGTGGCTGACATTTTTCCTGGCCCGTTGCCGTTGCTCGCCGCCATTGTGCGCCGATTATTAAACGGATCCTCAAGGCGCTTTGCAAATCGCGACGCGAGCCACGTATGTAGCTGCTCTGGACCCGGGGCGCTCTGTATTCGTTAAGTGGCGCTTGGTGCTTCCGGAAAATTGCGAACGATTACTTTTCAATTAATGGACAGAACGATCGGAATTGTCGCGACGTTCTGTAGCGTACAGGTAACAACCAACGATGCGTTTTATTATTTCCATAGACTAGCCTTCCTCTAATGGAAGCCTATTCGAGGTGGTATTTCTAGCAGCCCTCTTTCCTTACGCTCGGCCTTGCAGCAACATCCAACGTTCTCGAGCAGTTACGCGTCTCGCGGACCACCAATGAACGACGTTCCCTATCCTAGAATAGAATTAATTCATCGTTTCTGCCATGGCATATAGAGCCGTGGAATGAGCTGGCCGGGCGGGTAAACAGAGCCGGTGCATTTACAGCTTAGTCGGACGTCACGGGGTTTCGAGTAATCGCGAGGAAACGCGACCATTCGACATCTCGCCCACGCGATACCGCGGGATGTGCCAGAATGAATTGTCGCGGGAAAATAGTCCGCACGTGATTACAGCACGGCGATCAACCACGGCTTTTCAGTTATTTCTGTTTTCTGTTCCACGCTCGCGATAGGGGAAAGTTCGATGATCAACGATGGGAAGTTCTGCTTCGGGGCAAGAATTTCCAATGTCCGGATTCGAGGCGTATTCGAACGCGTGCGATCGTTTCTTGAAGCCGAGCTTATTATTTCTACTTATTTTCTTAGAGTTGATAGATACGTGTGGGCAATAGGCGTGGTAACAAGATTGAATGTTTGCGCGTGTTCTGTCTTCGTCCAGGAGGGGCGGAGAGTTTCATTGACATAGACGTTGCGACTGACGATTTCGCTCGAGCAATTTTAATGCCGGTCCGCGAGCACCAACGTTGAGCAGCAACGAATCCAATCGGCACATTGCTCCTAGGCCCTTCGATTCTCGAACCTCGTTTCCCTTCGAAGCTTTTTGCAGCTTCGCAATATATCTCGCGAGTCTGGACGAAACGGTGTGCGGAATTAATTCGTGCCCTCGTCGGCATAACCGCGAAACGTTTCGCCGAGCTTCGCGTTTCAGCTTCGTAAGGCTATCGCTGGGGCCGGGAGCCCTCGAAAACCGTCGAGCTGGGCTAGACCCCGGCCTGTTCTTGCATTACGGATATTTCCGTCCGTAGTATTAGACGGTATAAAGGCAGAACAGCTCCCCTCTGCCATTCCCGGCATGGCCAGACGTTGGCAGACGCTATGTAAAACGCTCCACCGAACCTTTCTGCCCCTTTTTTGCCTTTAAACGTCGCCGTGTACCGCCTCTCTTTCGTCACCCGACGTGCACGGCTTCCGCCGGCCCTCTAAATCTCGCTCACCACGTTCCCCCGCCGCGACCTTTCCCTCTTTTTGGCCCATTTTCTTTCGCATTGTCTTATTGCGCGACGACGCGTCCGCCAGATACGGGGAGGGAATCGGCTTTAATGAACTTCAATTCGTGGCGGCAGGAAGATTTGCCCGAACGTTTACGATCAGCGATACCTGTTTGATCTTCCCCTTTGAGGAGCTTATTCGCGCGGCGGTCCGGTTTCGAACGGCCACGGTGCAGCCGTGCGAAGACGCACTGTGCAGGAAGCGAAGGGGGATTAGAAGCTTGAAAGATCCGTGTCCGTGGATCGCGGAGGAGACACGAGATGGGGATGTCTATATTAAGTTTATCTCGCCGGCGAATAACAAGTTGTTTACGCGACTGAAACGGTGTAATTTCCAGTGTGAGGCCTTCGAGGTATATTAAGATACATATCGTGCTGGATATCGAGCACTTCCTTATAAAATCGTGCCAGGATAAATCATTAATCGATCGGGAGGGATTGAGCTACGCGTCGTTGCGTCGATTACAGAAACGCGACTCGTCGGGCTGTCTCGATTCTCCTATATTTTCTTGAAGCGTTAATCCGTGTTAATTTCTCGTTACTGCCTTGCGTGTGGCGCGGATAATCTGGCAGTGCGAAACGTATATAAAAATCGAACAGCAAGCGTACCGGTTGCAAGCGATTGCACTCGTTTTACATAATCGTCGGTTATCGAATGAAATGCATGCGCGACAATAAACGCGTTTCTTACGAATTCTCTATCCGCAAAATCTTGTAGTTAATTCAGCAAGAAAAGAACAAAAAAAAAAAACAAAAACAAACAGAAAAATCTTAATGCTGATAGAAATCTTCCGTCGAAGAAGAGTACTTTTATTTCGCCGCCCGTTCGACGAGGCTCGCAGCATCTTCCATTTTCAGTCGTTCCCGGATTAAAGCGTCTCTATATAACACGATACTTTGATCCCGTGCCACCACCGAGACCTGCCTCCGCCGAAATTAAGATCACGGAAATTCAGGGAGACACGACCGTGTCATTACGCGGCCGTAACTGTTATCACCTCCCTTCTTTCGGTAATATTTCGTTGGCGATACCGCTGTCAATACCCGATAACAATCTATTGGCGGAATAGCGTGTGGCGCACTTGCCCCGGTCGTGTTATCAAGCACGGAATTATTTATGATAACCGTTCCCGGGGCGAGGAATTTCGTTAAGCGTTCGATATCGTTCGACGGTCGGGCGTGTCGTTAGTGGCCTATTGCGCGTTATATGGCGATCATTTCGCCGGATCTTTTCCTGGAAGGTGCAAACTCACGCGAATCTCATTCGGCTCCTAAACCTGTTCCCCGGGCAGCGCGGTTAAGACGTTAAAGCTTCGTTTCTTGCCACGAGGATACCCGATCGGGTCGTACGGCCGCGCGAAATCTTGCGATATTCGTTCGGATTCACGTGTTCGTGCGTACAGCATACCTAAGGGGCAGCTCTTAATGAGGGCGTTGTGAATGATCGAATGGACTCGCTTTTTTCCCCTCTCGATTTTTTCTCGATTCCCTGTGCAACCGGGAGGATTACGCGAAATAATCGAAACTGACCGGCCGGTATCGCGAGCATAATGATTTATTAAGTGCGCGCCTAGTCGTGACGTGGATACAAAGTTCAGCAGGGAATCGTTTTTGGGATCGGAATTTCGAAGTATCGATAATGATCTATCTATATATGATCTTTCTATGTTTGGCGTAGCGATATGGAGGAAAGTTAGTATATTAGTACTTATGCGCACCGACGACAACCGACTTTTATTGCCAACCTAATTGCTATTTTAATTGACCGCGGTATTGAAGAAAGGAAAATGCAGGAGTATCTATGTTATAATAACTGGCCCGATCGTTGGACTGTATCGTGGTTGCACTTAAGACTGAAGGGACGGTTCCAGCGAAGGAAAATATTGATCAATCCGCGCACAGGCGAGAGCGGTGGTCATCGAGAATCCGGCAGGCTGTCGTCTCAAAGACAGGTCGGCCATAAAGTTAACGACCACGATCATCGATGCGGCTGACATTTACAATTGCGTTCTTTTCGAACGGTCGACGCAGCCTCCGCGAGCGATAAACCGCATTACCGAGCGTCATGGCGACGCGACACAACGACAGAGGGCGAGAAAGTGTGCATTTCTCGAACTCGAAGGGACAGGGAACTGTTAGGCGTTCGGTAATCGTTTCTCTCGGCGTTTCTTCTGGCTCGCCAGTCATTTTCGACCGGAGTCGCGCAATCTTCGTCGCGAATTTTAACGAATCCGCACGCTCGATCCTTTAACGTAATCACCGGTAACTTGGTGCTCGTCCCAGGGCTACTCCGGGGAACGACTTTTCGAGAAATTAATATTTACCCCTTCTCGCGGACTGACGATCGCCTGCGTTTTTATCGACCCTCGAGTACCCACCGCTGTCGGGTATCGCGGTTAATAATTGCCCCCGGCGCTTTTCGCACGAATAATTGGCGAATCGCGATGGAATGCCATCTGATTGAGTCGTCGATAATATTTAATACTTCACATTCTTCTCGAAGCGCCAATTATTTCTTTCAGAGTAGAACATTCGTCTTGATAACCCTCGATCAATTTTTTTCCCCCTTGTAGAAAACTCGTGCTTGCCCGAGTTCGAATTGAACGGGTCGCACGTTTGTTCAAGCAAAGAGCGTTTAATTAATATTTTTGCTCGAAGTGAGCAGTTCTCAAAGCTATAGACACCGTTCGATCCATCATTATTTGCTTACTCGCTGCTTGGTCGTTTCTTCACCGCCCCAATCTTCTGAATCTATCTGTTGCGCGATGCGAGCATTATCGATGCTCGTTTCGACGTGGAAGATGAAGCGGGTAAAAGAAGGGTGGGACGATCGGTCTTCCCGTATGCAAATGTTGCGTCGATAGAAAGAGGTGGTGCCTCGTGATCACCGCTGGCCCCCCCAGACAGACGGTTTTCGGTGGAAGGTGTAAACGACTTTACTGGATACGTAAACTCGTTTCGGATCGACGTGCAAACGACTCCGTGCACCGGCCAGTTAAGACATTATCTTGACGGGGCTTTGCAAAAAGATTCACGGTTACGAAACAAGCGCCGCCGCGTATGCTCGTCCCTCGTTTTATCGATCGCCACGGCCGTTCCTCTTATCGTGTGCCCTTTGGCAAATTCAATTTCGCGCTCGTAATTCAACCTGCAGGACGGTTAAAAAAGAAAGAAAGAAAATGGAAATTACCGTTGCAAACGTAATACACTCTGTCTATAGGAGCAGGAACAACTTAAACGCTTCTATTCTCACTGCCCGCATTCCAACACTTTAAACGATTCATCTTCGTTTCTGTTGCGAATTGAATTCCGTTTTGACTTTACGAGTCGTAATTTGCGGCGTGTCTATGCGATAGATCCAGGTTGGATTTGTTTCACAGGCGATACGTCACGGGGCTATTTTAATCGACGGAACCAGTAATCTGGATTAATGAGTAGCTGCAGAAAGATTCGTGATTAGTCGTCTCGCGGACAGTGGTGGTGAATGGGAACCGTGCCCTCGGGACAATCTGGAACGCGTTGCAGTCTTTTCTCGCAAATCTAATTTGCATTCAATGTTGTGCCGTAAAATAGCATTCCTCGACTTCGAGCCAATCGCGTCGTCTCGCAAACGGCGAGCATTAAAATTGTAAATACTCTGGACGCGCAGGCTGACACAATCTTTCCAAACATTCGTTAAATAAAAATCGTTCAATTAATCGCGGTTGCGTTCCACGCGACGCTCTTGGTGTTCTAAAGCGAACGTTTGCGTAATATTTTCGCGCAGAATCCACTGCTAGCCGCCGTTCCTGAAATCGGGCGAACAGTTGGATAAAAGCGAACGACAAAAAGGAGCAATAAAATAAAAGTGACGGCATAACTTCGCCGGTTAAGAAAGATCTTTGAAATGGATCGAACAAATCGTACGCAAAGTGCTATATATACGCGCCATCCCGCCGACATAAATTCGTCGCTTTATGTTTCCCAACGTGACGCTCGGCGCATCCTGCGTTTTCCGCCATTCTCGCGAGCAGGCAAAAACAAGGCGGATAGCTTTACGAACACGTCGAGATTTACGTAAGAGGAAATCGCGGCGGGCGTCTATCGAAAATATTCCGCCGCATTCGTTTCCGGAGGACCCGCGTAACTTCGGCTACAGAATAATTCCAGACGATACTCGAGGTGTCGTCGAATCCTGAACGTGCGCGACCTCGTCGAAACACGCGAGAGCCGGGGCCAATATAGAAAGATCGATTCTGTGCGTCGCGAATTTGTATTTCACGTTTCTTCTCCCTGATTGCGAGTCGAGCAAAGCCGCGAATCGTAGCGTCGCGACGCTGTCCCGCGTTTAAAAGCCCCCATGCTGTACACGCGTCCGCGCGAAATATTTCGAGCGTTATTCCACGTGTACCCTCTGGGTGCGAATCAGTTTTACGATCCGGATCATTGTTGGCAGAGGGCGATCGCTAAATATAAGCGAACGACGAACCAAGAAGTGCACGTCCGTAAAACGCGGGATAGATATTAAAACTAGAAACCAGAGCCGAATGATGTATTACCGCGAGGGTCGAAGTGCCAACCGACCTCATCCGCCCTCTTGTCGGCTGGCACCGCTCCACATTTTCTAGAATGACTCACGATAAGCGGGTCGAGCGTTCGGTCTGTCCCGGTGTCTATCGATGGTTGCGGCACCGCGCGACCAGATTTCTTTTTCCCGACCCCGTGAGATTCGCGCGAGCCGTCCGAATGGTAGAACGGGGCTGATCAGTCGATGACTCGCGGCCGCGTATTTCGTGGAACTAGAGGCCAGCGAGTGTGACCTAGTGGGATCGCTCGAGAACGTCGCGGAGAACGTAAACCGCGGCGAACGGTTGGTAGACAGTGTTCGGTGCCAATTGTGAAAATTGCAGAGACGAGCCGGCGTTCACTTGGAACGGCGATTACCATTGTTGACCAGCGTCGACTGATTTACAGCGTCCAGACATAAGAAGTTCGTTATCCCGAGAGAACGATTACGGCGAACACAGCCTTATCCATGAGAGATTCGGTCTCATTGGTGGCGGTAGACGAGAGACGAGTCGAGGTTGCCAATTTTTCTCTCCTGCAAACTCACGCGAGCTCTTCCTCGGTTACCGAAAATTGAATGCAAGGGAAAAATGGAAACGCCTCGAAGTGGGCCGCTTCGGAGAAGAAGCGGCATTAATCCCTCCCTCGAACTGGTTATACTTGGCGCCGGTAATTCCGAACCGGCGTAACATCGATCATATAATAAAAATGTCGCTCTGAGTGCTTCGCTTCATTAAGCGTCTCCCTGCCTCGAACGGCCCTGTGCATCTCGCTCTCCTCGTGAAAGCGATTCGACAAAATTCCAGGGGATGCTCAACCGAGGCTGTAAGTTTTCAGCGACGCGTGTATCGGCGGATAAAGAAATCGTCGGATCGAGTCAGTTCCGTTTCTCTCGCGTCACCTGCTTTCCATAATTCTTCGGGGCGAATCGGCCCGTGTCGCTCTCGATTAATCAACGTCCCTCCCCCGCGGTCGCGATTTCCAGTAATCACCGACAGACGGATCCAGTAAAGCACCCTAACGAGAGAGCCACCGGTCCGCGAGGGTAAAGAAAAAATTCGTCGCAGAATTATCGCCACGAAATCACTTCCCCTCCGCGGCAACGCGATTCGCGTGGGCGTGAAATTCCCCTATCGCGCGAAACGACTCGCTTCGACTCGCTGCCTGCCGTTTTCCTGCGTCGAATTCTGCGATCGTCGACGACGGGGGAAAAAGAAAGGCAAACAATGCGGACGGATGCGAACATATCGCGACAAAACGTCTCGGGTGAAAACGGGGACTTTGGGTAAATTTTCTGTGTTTACGCGTGGAACCGCCGACGATGTTTCCTGTCGCGGATCTCGATTTTCGCAGATGTAGCGACATTCTTTTTACTTCTCAAGCGCGATACGAAAGTGGTAGACTGACGGAGCATAGGTAAATTCGGTATTTGTTTTTAAATAGGAATAAATGATGCAGTGATCGGCCATTTCAGGGGAATCGTCACGCGTTCACGCGTTCAGTGATAAATCCTAAATCAGCAAATTTGAAAATGCAATGACAAAGGATCGGTGAATCAAGTCAGGTTCAGTGTTATTACAGTTAAGCCGCAGAACTAGTATTTTTATTTACGTTCCGTTCGATGGTGCAGCATAGGCACACTGTTGCCCACGTCACCGACGATAAGCAACTACAGCTAACCCTCGTCTGATCGTAAAAGAAAAGCGAAACCATCGTTCATTTACCGCTCACCCAGCAACAAATTAGTAGCACTTAAAAAAAAAAAAAATAGAACGACAAATCTATAAATAAAACGGCAGCTTCCTAAGAAGCAATTGTATAAATTTGCTGACGAAATGCGCGTTATGGGAAAGGAGCACGTTATTCGCCGCTCGTTTGCGACCAAGCCACGTGGAAAGGAAATCTTTATGTCAGCGGGTCGACGCGCTTGGTCGTGGCAATATAAAAATATATTAAAGTGCAGATGTAAAGATCGCGGGTAACCGGTGCTCTGAAATGTTTGCGCGAGCTCTCGTTCTCCTCGCCTTCCTTTTTGCCCCCGTCTCTCATTTTCCTTCTTCATCGGAACAGACTTACGCGCGGGCATAATCCTCCGACGAATTCCGCGTGTCCGCCTGCGAAGATGAGATCACGTTTCAGGATCACGGGGAATCAGAAAATCCAACGATTCGAATACCTTCGCGAACGTTAGCATCTTGATACGGAATAGCGGTGCCAGTGATGAGGGCGATTTGCGTAAAAATTTATCAACGTTTCGAAAGTAGTTACTATGCATCTAAGGTGATTGGGTTAACGTTTAGACGCGAAAGAAGAGTATATTCATTTCGTTGCAAAGTATGCAGGACGTGGTTAGACGTTTGTTACTAATTCTCTTCCCCCCGGAACAATTGCAGGATTGGTTTCGCAAATAAATGTCCCTGATTAAGTTACGTTTCATTCAACGACGAAATAGTATTGCCAGACTCGTTCCGATTGAAACCTCCAGAACCATAATTCTCGCGAGCGCGAGGATCGTTTCGTTGATCCAATAATTTTTCCCCCGCGTTCCAGCGACTTTCTCTCGCTCGAGGGTCGGCAGAAAAAGTTGTGCAAGCTTTTTCGCGGCGCTGATGTCGTGAAGCTGTCGTCGACTGGTCGGATCCTCCGCGAGCGTAGTCCAGGAGGACGCAGTTCCTGGCTCGCTCGCATTCCCCTAACCCCTTCGTTGAATGAGCAAATATTGAGTCAAGAAAAGCGCGAAAGGGTAAGCAAGCCTGCTTCCATCGCGCGGCTCCGTCGATTCGACGAACTCGCGTTTTCTCCTTTTTGCGATTCGCGCGATCGTTCCTTGCACCCGTCGACCGCTCTCCTTTCTTTAAATTCTGCACGCCTTCGACGTTAGATTCGTCGACTTCACTCGACCGGAGCAATTTTCGAATCGATGACCCGTAGTTTCCGGGGCGAACAGATCCCAGACATCGGCGTACGGTTTACAGCACGCTTGGGGCGTTCGTTTCGACGTCTAAACGTTTTAGAGTCGGGACGGAGGATCGAGCTCGCGGCGAACGGTTGGGGTTCGCGGCCACTGTATATTTTGCGCTGCGCCGCGGGGTTGCGGAGCTCTATTTCGGTTTCATTGTTCATTCATTTCGCTGTACTTCCTTCCACCGCGCCGTTGCGGATACTGGGTCTGCGGAAAAAAAAATCCGGCGAGAGAAATAAGGGAAAGGAACGGTCGCGCAGCTGGACGAAATTTTCGTCCGGGCGACGAAAATGGACAACGATCTTCGGTTAAAGGGTGTCGGGAAGGTCTGCGAAGAGAAAGAGGATGATAGGTACGGCGCACCGAAGGAGTATGTATATAGACGGTTGGTAAGCATGTGCTTGCTCCAACCTCCCCTTTCTCTCCACCTTTCTCGATCCGCCTCTGGCAAGCCCGTTAGGCTAACTTGGGAGTTCTATTTGCGTCTTGACTTCTTACGTCCTGCCCTCTCCAACCCCCCCACCCGGTCCGTTTCCCTCTTCAACATCCCCCCCGGGTAGAGGCTCCCGTCTATCTAGCAACGGCCGGTCAGCAACGCGGTCAAACCTAATCCGAATTACCGATGCTAGCGCGTGGAAAGCTTGGAAGGATTCCCGAACTTTCTGCCTCGCTGTTTTCCGGTTCAAGAGGCGATAACTGATGGTCCCGTTGGTAGACGTAGCGGATCCAGTGTCGTGCCTGTCCCCTTGGGGGATGCAAGGGGATGCCGAGTGGTCAGAGGGGCTGATTATTGCGAAATATGTGTCGAGTTTGGGGAAGCGCACCGCATTGCTGCGCTTTGCGCCGCCTAGGCGACCCGTTTGAATGAGATCGTAGTCTAGATTGGTTTACGCGACGAGGCTTCGAGTTGGGTTCGGTGGTTTTATTATTTTTTCGGCATCTCGCAAAGCATTTTGTCGAGTGTCTCGTAACGTGTCCGAGAAACAGGTGAATCAAGTTTAACGATCCCCCTTGCCGATTTTGACGGTGAGACCCGAATAGCGGCGTCAGATAACATTATTACTGTTAACAATATTATTCGCCGCTCGAAGAATAACCGGCTGCCGTTCGTCACTATTTATTGCCAATCCAGTGTTGCTTATTTTCTCGCCTGTCTTACGATACCAGCGGAGTTGAAATATTGGCGATAAATGAAATTAATATTATGTCTTTTAGACGCACACCGCCCCCCTTCCCCATTCACCCCTCGCCCCGTTACCTGTGCGTTAAATTTTATTACGACACCACTGCGCCGACAATTTTCTGCTATCGCGAGCGTAAACGGAGGAATCTCGCGAACAGGTGACCGGCGTAATAATACATCAACAAACAGCGCGATTAAGATGCAGTCGTTGCTGGCAATAAAAATGCTTGTAACCAGTAGCGCGATTTTATCTGGAAACCACTTATGGGGAGTGTTTCTTGCCGTCTAATAGTGGCGATTATCAGTAGCTCTCTGCGTGCCAGCCTCGATAATTGCGAGACGAGCTGGCGAACACCGCCGGTAATGATCTCCGTAACGGTGAGCACGCTCGAGGATCTGACGTTCGATTGCGGCGACTGGTCTCTACGCGTCGGTAGTTAATATGAGCCGAGTAACGAGAGGAGCTACGAAGAACTTCAGGTGGAAAGTTATAAGCCGATTAGATTTGTTGGTACAGGCGGGCAATCTTCTTGCGCTAGCGCCCGTGGCGCAGAATTTAGTACCGGGGGAGGAGCCGGTCAATTTTCGGAGGACTTATTTAGATTGCGCTTTCGTCGTACGGGCAATCGAACCGCGGGGTAAAATTGTGCTAGTTGCAGGGGGGGCAAATTTCAGCGACAGGTGGAGAAACGTGTTTTCCGTGCAACCGATGCGCCTTGCGGAATGAATTATTGGAAAGACGAAGCGTTTTCAGCTAACCGATTTCGAATGCTAAATACTTCCTACCCGCACGTGGGATTGCTGACAATGCGAACGTGGCCGCGCGTGTTGCGTTACCTGTTTCCCCTAGGAAAACATTCGTTCGGTCATTTCTATATCGCCACCGTTGTTCCAACGAACGAGCACCGATATTATTAACAGCGATTTCGTGGGAAAACAGGCTGGCGGGTCGATAAATCGAGGCTTCGCCGGCGTTAAAGACTTGGTACACGCAGTACGAGTCGATTTCCGTCAGCCGGTTTCGTTCTCGGGGACATTGGCAGCCGTCGCGTTATTATTTTAACGCGAACATTCTGGCGATCTTCACCAAGATAAATAACAATGCTTATGCAACGACCGCGTAACACCCGTGCCCCAAGGATACCGCTCGGCTACGCCCCGAAATTCCGTGGCCGTACATTTTGTGCGGCCGTTCCATCGCGAAATCGCCATCCGCGCGAGCCGCGTCGCGATTTCGTCCCGATTGGTCGCTGTATTCAATTTTCCTGTCCTCTTTCTGTTTCAGGTAAGAGAACTGCACGTGCTTTATTCGCTTCCAGTGGCCTTCTAGCTTATCGGTAAGGTGGCCGATTTCACGGCAAATTTTTTAAACGGTCGAACGACGTACTAAAACGTACTAATGCCACGGGTTTTCCTTTTCCCCGAGCTAATTTCATTTCAAATATGCAGATCGTGTGAAACACAGGTGTGGTACATTTTTTTTTTTTAGAACATACGAATGGAATAATATAAGAGTTACAAGTTTCGCGGAATATAGTGGCGAAGGACGAACGGTAGAGACGATGCAGAAAATTGCCAAACAAATTACCAATTCAGAAACCGTAAATATTAAAGAAAATAGACCCCACTTAGGCTCGCGGATTCCGATCAAGCGTGCATCCCGTGCATTTCCTCCGCCAGCTCGGTCGGTGTTAGAGGAGCGCGTTAGCCATCCAAGCCGATGTCGAATTAGAGAAAGGCGCATCCTTGGCTGTGGTCGGGATGTCGGGCGCGGCAGAAAACCGCAAGACGGTCGAGGGAGGAATGTCTGGATAATTGACGCGATCCTGCCGAAGGTCCTTGAGCGTGGAATAGAGAAAAACCGCGACGACCCTATAATCGTTGCCCTAGGAATGTTAATCCTGTCGTATCCTCGGGGGCTGGCCAAGAAATTAGCAATCGGAGTCGATTGAGAAATGTCGCCGCCGCGCTCCTAAACCCGTGTCTCGTTGGTCGCTCGGGCTATCGGACGGCTGATTGTTCTCTGCGTCTCAGTTTGGATATCGTTTCTTGCGAGACGACAACGGATGGCAATCGATAACGTTGCCGCGTTTCCCCCTTATCAGCGTCAGAAGGAGAATCGTGCGCAAAGATACAGCAGGAGGCAGTCTGTGTCGTTTTTATTTTCGTGCGCCGCGAAGGAGAGACTGTGGACGCGGACACTCTCCAGCAGCTATTAACCGGTAACTAGCGCCCCTAAATTCGTGCGACACTTTCTATTTTCGTGCGCGTTACGGGCACAGAGCTCGCTGACAACTGCACGAAGCGTCGCCTCGTTTAAGCGCGGTCACGTGGGCGGAAGGTGCGTCGCGTGTCGCTCTAGGAGGCGAAGAATCATGATAAAGGAAACGAGTTTCCGTGTTGATAGGTTTTCCACGTACGTGCCTCGAGTGGAATCCGCCGACCCAATTCTTCGCGATGTCAACAAGAACGGTTATTTCCGAGCGAATCTATTCTCGATTGGAAAAGAAAAAAGGATTTATTTTCGGTCCGATCTGTTTTCGGTCACGTTTTAAATATTCGACGGGGAGGGATGTTCGCGTTCGACGTTCGTACGATTTTTTTAGTTGCTGCGTTCGTTCTAACTTGTTACGGGCACCGATATCGCAGGACGAGAAAAGAAAGTCCCCCGTGGAAGAATGCTCGCCATTGCCTTGCGACACTTTGGCTTTCATCGCCGCGATTCGAATCGCGACACAAGGAATTGCAGCGTTCCCTTCTGCGATTCGACTCTCCCTCGAGTCGGTCGTGTTCTTCGCGAAGGATCAGGACTTCGTTATCCTGCGTCTCGTTTCGTCGCTCCGTCCAGTCGACGGCGTTTCGCTGTCTCGCAACGATCCAAGGAAAGCCACAGAATCGTTGACGCGACGCGTCAAGCGCTGGCACAAATCTCTTCCTTTCTATTCGCGTTTCCGTCGGCCGTTATGCAACCAATCCCCAAACGGGATTTGCACTACCAAACATCCGAGGCATGCTGTCTCTGGTACATTCCCAACACCCGGTATGGGGTCCAGCTTTTAGGCCTGCGTCTCACCAGCCCGCGGACGCGCTTCGTCAAAATTCGAGCGGAATACCTTGTCGCGCCCGTCCTAATTGTCCATCTAAAATCGTTACCTGTCTTCTATAATTAACGTACGCCGGCGTGGCTGGTGCAAAACTCGTCTGTCTCTTCGTTGCGCGTTCGTCTTATCATCGATACGCGTTGCGTCGGGACGTGTCGCGCCGGCCAAGCTGGTCGACGAGCGTGAAACGTCGCCCCTCTTACGTTGGATCTAGTTTACTTATCGGTTCCTCCGCGATGGACGTAGAAACGCGTCGAGATCGTGCCCTGGACGGCGTTCGTTTAATCATGCGCGGACCGCTTGTTGGCAGAACCGAGCTTATTAAGCTCTGGCCACGCCTGAACGTTACGGATCAAACTCGGGAACACGGTTTAATAAGGACGGTATTAATACACAGCCTATTTTCTGGCGCGAAATATCATTCCGATGCTTCGTTCCCGGCGTTTTGCAATAACGCCTGTATCACGAACGCGGTCGCAGCTTGTTCGGTCGATCGTGTTTCTAAATAAAGGCGCGCCCGACGATCCTAGAGTCCCGAACGTTCGATCCGATTTCGTTTGTCCCGCTGCTCGATCCTCCTCCCCGACTGCCTGCTCCACTCGTCGGCGGAAATTTCACGTATTTTACTCGAGATACGCGGGCGTATTCGTAATGTTAATTGGTATCGTCGGCGCGAGTGCCAGACGCGATTGATCGGTATTATCGCCGCCGCTTCAAAAGCTCGAAGCAATCGCGCGGCCGTGCGAAACGATAGCATAATCTCGGTTCTAATTTCGCCTTCTAAGCTTTCGACGAGTTGACGCCCGCGCGGTCGACACTCGCCGTAGGACCGGGCGGATAAAATCGGGAACCATTCGAACCGGAACGCGACAAGGAAACAAAGGGCGAACAGGTGAACGGAGGGGCGAGGAGCGGAACGAGCGGTGGAGAGATCGTCGAGAGAGGGAGGAAAGGTTGTATTACCGGGCTTGCTTGAAATAATGAGGAACGAGGAGTCAGCGGATTTTCGAGAGAGCTCAATCAGCCGGCATAATGCAGCTACACGCACGCAATTAGCCCACCGTCGGAATATTAATTACTCGGCCGGCTAGCGTGCCCTTATCTCTTTCCTTAAGCCGATCATTATCTTTCTCCCCTGTTAGAGCCGATTGACATAATTATTAAACGGACATGACAGCGACCGTTCCGTTCATTGAAATCGAACCACTTTTTTCGTTTCGTAATTGAATATCCGATCGACCCGGGAATTCGATGACGCTGTCGAACGTGCGTGAAGTTATTGTTGCTTACGTTCCTTTCATTTCTACTGTGCTGTTGTTCATGCAACAAAAACGCTTCCTCTTATCATTACTAGTGTCCAGAATTAGGCGATGGTACTCGAGAGGTGCGTAATGCATGGCACAGTTGAAAAATATAATTTTCACTACTTAAAGATAACCAATGCCACGCGAGCGTCGCCCATGCATCGCGATTTTCCACTGCACGCGGCGATGATATTGTCCGACCGAAGTTTCTTAAACCCGACGAAAATCGCGTCTCGCTGCACCGAAAATTCCTGTCGCTCCTTTCATCGCGTCCAGACGAAGATAAATAAACTCTCGCGTATTCGTGGCACCTTTTCGATCCTCCGCGCGACGCGAGGCCCGTTCAAAGGAATCGAACTCGCGCGGACGGAGGAGGAGAACGATAGCTCGAAAAGGGGGACAGAGTCGGCCAGGGATGCAACAATGCGCCTAATGAACCCCGCCCGGCTCATTGCCTGCGTATCTCACGGTCCGTTGCTCGTCTCTTGCCCCTCGATGTTCATTGTTCGATCCGTGGGGAGGTCCGAGTGAAGTTCGGCACGGCGAATCGGCCGTGACCGGTAATAATCGCGCTAACGAGCGGCTCTCGCGAATTCGTCGACGAAAACCGCGACGGCAACCGGCGGCGTTTCGCTGCCGAAACTAACGTCGAGCGTTGCCGCACCACCGAACCGGCCGATGACTTTCGCGATTCGGTCGCGCTTTTAGAATTGCCTCACCGCAAATTGCTTTATAATTGTTAGAAAGCCGTGATTTATCGGCCGCACGGGCAACCGGAGGCTGCGGGCGAGCGTGAGACCTCGAGGAACGTTCGCGGATGGCTTCTGGGGTATTTCGCGTCGAACGTTGGCGATAATAGAACAAACGAGCGAACTGCTCGAAGTGCGTCCACTGGATGCGAATTACGCGCAGAGCGCCGAGCAGTTCTCGTCCGCCTCGGATTTTGAAGACGGCCGCAAAGTTTCCGCTTTCTTGAATTAATTTTCTCCCGTTAATTTTTACTTTCTGATAAATACCCGATGATTTTCTATCGCGATAGCCGACGGCAATTATCGTTAAAGTAACGAGAGGTTCCCAGCAACGGTACCCTCCGTCCCAAGAGCTTACGAGGTTGTTCGTTTTATAAATTCCAGAGCGAATCTTAACGATCCCCGATGACCCGTCCCGCGGCATATTTTATGCCGATTGTCGAGCGGCTTAGCCTGCACGCAAACGAGGCGAGAAGATTTTTTATTTACCGAGTTACGAAAGACGGCGGGGGAACCCGTTCCGTGGGGTCGATATGAGTTAATGCTTAATTAAGATATTCTTACCGCTGCGAGCAACGCGAGCAGCCGCATCGATTACGGCCGCGCCGGCCAGGCCGCAGATAAATCCTTTAATTATGATTTAATTATTGCTCGCTCTGTACACGATCACCGTCCGCCTGCTAATTCAAATTCGAGACGGTTTACGAACTCCGTCCCCCGTACGACGTACTACGTGGGTAATTTAATTTTGCCCGGTGCTCCCGCTGAATTTACGGGAGGGTTTCCTCGTCTTCTTCGTTGGCGAGTCGAGCATCGATTTTAATTTCGCCCCCGGACACGGAGAGTTTTATTTTGACAACGGCGGGGGACGCTCGTATTCGTAAATTATTAGTTTGGCGTTAATAAAGCGGGCAGAACCCCGCACGGTAAGGATCTTCGAAAACGCGCAGCCGCTATATTTTTGTTACTGCGCACTTCCAAATGAGTTCCCCGAGAAAAGGGTGGACGCGTGTCTCGAAATTGTACTACATACGCGTTAACGTTCCGTTATACAACAACATTCCGTCGAGTGCAGCGCCGAAGGAACGGGCAACATTTGCTTCCACGACGGGAGCGGATGAGACCACGGCACGTCTTTGACTCGTGCAACGCGTACGCGGAACTCCCGGCGAAGCTAACCCGAATCATTTAGGACGCGCGATGAAGTTACGGCCCCGCTAGGAGAATAATCGTAAAGCGTTTCGCGCTTAAGCACATATTCGCATCCATGCGTACGCGCCTCAGGGCCGGCCGCTTCCATGCACAAGAAAATTTCGTTCCGACGCACCGAAGGAAATATCTCCGATTCTCAACAGTACACGAAGCGGCCGGCTAAATTGAAATCGCTATCCGAGAGCATTCTGTCCTCCGCAAATTCAGAATCCCTGCATTATTCATACGCCCGTAACGCCTCGCCGTCCCGCCGTGGGGACAGCTCCGTTCCTAGCAATATTCATAAGAAATATCGTCAAACGCGTCATCCGGGCACCCGTAACACGTAGAACCTTGTAATCCCGGCCGGCAGTTTCACCCACGGGCGAGACGCGTACGCGCAGCTTCCCCCCCGGCAAACTTATTAGACTCTGAAACGAGCTGTTGTTCCAGCAACGGACGCGCGAATCCGTTTGAAGAGAAATATAAAGCCGGTCGGACGCGGCCCTGACGCGGCTCCGCTTTAACACGGCTCCATTACGCATGCAACCTGCGCGTTATTATGCACCGTACGGGCCAATAAAATTCTTTCGCGTTGGCCCTAGCGCGGCCGGCAGGTTAGCGCTGCAGCCGTCCCGTTTCCCGGCTTCTTTATTTCCATGGTCGCGCTCGTTCCAGCGGGTTTCCGTCGCCGATTTTTCTCCGCCCCGTTCGCGTGGGCTCGTTTATTCCCCATTATCTTCTTGCCGTGCCCTCGCGAGCGCGTTTTTCGTCGAATCCCGGCGTAGCACTTTTGAAACGAGTTTCTCCTGGATCCGGTACCCGACCGTTCACGTGGGAAAAATACCGGCCCCAGTCGGTCGTATCGTTAAACGTTATTAGAGCGAGGGTGACGATCGATGATCGTCTGCGGCGGGCAACGGCGTTTCCATGCTCCGACGATTCGCCGGGGTAGCTCGTCGACGCGGGGCGAAGGTGTGCGCGGAGGTGTGGCGAACGATCGTTTTTAAGTTTCGCGACCGGCGGAAATTTCGCGCAGGTTCAAAGGCGATCGTGGAGAGCCGGCGGGCAAGTAGAAACGTCCCGTGCCTGGCCAGACGTAGGCCAATAGCACTCGTATGCATTGTTCGCGACTTTCGCGAAGCACTTTCGTTTGGTACAATTTCTGGCCGGCTTCGGGAACGTCGTTACTCGTTCGTCGTCACTTCCAGCGAAATTTGTTAACGATAATATCGCGACACGTTATGGCTGAGGCTTCTCGTTAAATCAGTACCCATAGAACGGCGCACAAAGCGTTTGCGATGAACGGAAACAGTGGCCAATTCTCTCACAATTGAATCACTGACGAACGCAAATCAGGTGCTCTTCATGCGTACCCGGGCAAGAATTAGTCGCACCGGCGAGCGTGTCGTTTTAGACCGTAGAGGCGTTTCGTGCGAAAATTTTAGCGCACGACGGCGTGGCCGGCGGATATTAAAGTCTCGACTCTCGCCCCGATCGGGGGACGCGTTCGTTTTTCTCCTGCCTGCCTCGGTTCTCGGCACAATGGAGCAATTATAACGAGCAGACAAGTACAGGGTAAACGAGGCGTGGTAATGAATTCGGTGTAGGGGCAATAAAAGCGCTCGGTGGCCTGTTCGCTGACCGCTCGCCCTGGTCAAGCCCCGCAGCTTGCATAAATTTCGCGCTCCGTCGTCGTAAATGCCAAACAGTTTTAACGTAACGGAGGTTCGTGCTTTATTTTTCGGCCCCGATCAATTGTTAATCCGCGTCGATGTTACTTAAATCATCCGGCGTGTTGACGGCGCATTTTGTTTCGGCGATTCTTTCAAACTAAGTGGCGAGCGGAGAGAAAAAAGGTTCCCCCGCTGTCTAACAACTTTCGAATATTCGATCAAAGTCGACGAAATCTCTATCCGCCCGTTCCTTCTGCCCCTTTTATAACGTAGAAATCGCAGCTGATATACTGTTACGCGGGCGAAAGCATGCATCGTTCGCATGACTCGTTCCCACGGGGGCCGCCCGATTCCACCTTTTTGCCGTGCCACGGATTAAAGGAGCCATTTGATCCGTTCGTGATTTCGCGGAGGAAAAGGTGAAGATATGTCGGTGGTATTTATTGCGTGCGCGGACAAACGGATCGGGCCCGGGGAAAAGGTAAAAGACACGCGCAACACGAGGTTCTTTCGAGCTGCTTCCTTGTTACAAATGGGGTAATTTAGAGCGCAAACAGGCGCGCATTCTTCCACTCGTTTCTCATCGTTTCATTGCAGCCGTTTAAAAGGCGAGGGCCGGCCAGATTGTTCGGGACACGGTGCGCCGCTCGCACTTCGTTCCCGTTTGGTTAATTTATGCGGGAATCGCTGGTGCGATCGTCGAGAGGCGCTTCCTTCCCGAACGTTTTCCCTTCGCTTGACGGTTGCTTACGAACTTTCCAAGTAATCGTAGAAACAATGGTGTCCGGAGGGGCGAAAGCGTGGTCGCTGACGAGAATCTTTGATTAACGACCCGATAGAATTTCCGCGACGCACTGGGACATCGGCGTCGACGCTTCGTTCGGAAAAGTACAACACAGCGGTAAATGTTTGTCGACGATAGTTCTCTGCAACGGTGCAATTTGTTGCTTGCTCGTTCGTTTATACGTCCATCGTTCCGTATGACGAAGTTTATCGTCGAATCGCAGTTCGCGGGGGACGCTAGTCGATTCCGCGTATTGGGATTATGCGCCGTGAAATTTGTGCCGGAAGAAAATGCGATGTTCGCAACTGTGCGCGGCGCACCGCGTGTCTGAACTTCTTCATTCAGCCACACCGGGTTGCGCATATTAATACACTACTATTCAGACGCGCGTTACTCAATGAGTTCTGCGCACCAGATGTGGCCGGCATCAAAGTGCGAACTCGCAATCTATCATAGCGGCTTGAAGTGATTCAGCTTCATTAATTTCGGACGGACAGTGGTCACTGTGATGAACGCGCAGCCGATCGGTCAAGCTTCTCGCTGTCTTCGGCGATGAGAAACGACTGGGTCAGCGTGAAGTTGCGCGCATTCAAAAGGCCGATCTTTAAAGCGGAAACCATGGTCGCAACTCTCTTTTCATTTTTTCTCCCCTCTTTCTTCGATAGTTGTATCACCTGCTTGCACACGCCCTACTGTTTATTGAAATACCGCAAGGAATACAGCAAAAGTGTGGGGGACACCGTACACGAATCGTTTCAATTCAGACATTCCAACGGAACAATCTATAACTTTCAACGCAGGAGGCGTATACTTCTTTAACTCTGTGATAACAGCAAGGCGATTCCTATCGGGAGCTCCGCGATATCTTCATAGAACGGAGAAAGAGAGAGAGACAGAGAAAAGGGGCACGCCGGCGTCGGCGTTATGATTCACGGTAGCCGTAAATCAGTGGCCAAGATCTGCGATCGCTGGTCGCTACGATGACGCGAGTACCTGGATGCGATTTCACGCGCGAGATCGGTCCCACCTCGCGAGGAATCCCGCGTGGAATGCCGCTTTTCTTTTTGTCCCCGGCTAGCCTCGCCCGGAAACCGGGACGCGGTTCATAATTATATCCCCGTGCAGGCGAATGTTAAAGAAAGGGAAAGATCGAGCGAAAAGGAAACCCAGCATAAAACAGCAACCCCGAAGCAGCCGAAGAACAAAAATACAGCACGAACGAGTTACAGTTACAGTTTGTTCACATCTGCCGCAACGCTCGCGTTACCCTGTGACTCCGTGAAACGGCATTCGAACCCACCGAAAATCGGGTGAAACCCAGCAAAGACAACTGTGCGCGTCGAGCGGCGCGCGTAATCTTCGTTCGGCTGCGATAAACGGGGCGATGAAGAAAATCAGCAAAGCCGGTCGTCCCTGGAAATGCGAGACGGCCGACAAGGATACGCGTCTGGAACGTGGCAGCTCGGTATCGTTGGTCGCGCCCTCGAGGAATATGTACCTTGGTCGATTCGATGAGCCGTGCACGTGCACCACCGAGCCGCGTGGGCGTAGTGCCGTAACAGCGGGCTGCACGTGACGGTGTTAGAGAGACGGTAGGTCGTAGGCTCGCGGCAACCGGTGGAAACGGTATTAACTCCTGAGGTCGTTTCCCATGGCCCCTTCGCGCCGGGTACGTGCATCGTGGTTCATTCGTGCCGCAATTACCGGCTAGAGGGAAATCCGGAGCGGAGATGCCGGGGCGAGAGCTGCCGTCGCTTACGCGATTCGTCCCAGTTGAAAATTGTGTACGGCTGATTCGTTTGTAATTACCCCGCTCAGTGGGATTCCGAGGTTACGGGGTTACGTATTTATACATGGTACCCACGCAGTGTTTTAGCGGCGGGGGACGTTCGCTAATGCTCCAGGAATTTGATTCGGATCTGGTTTCGGGACGAGCCACGCGCAGGATTGAGTAGAAACGCATATTTCTCGACGTGAAAATGTTCGAAATGGACGCAATGAAAACGATTGTTACTGTAATCGTTGGTCGCGTAGGTGCTGTAGAATTTCCTTAATCCCCCCCCGTTTCATTGCGACAATCGTATCGCTTCTGTGTTAAGGAATGTACATTTCTTTGCGTTTTTACGCTTGCGCGTTTCGAATAGTTGTACACTTATTACGGCATGCTGGTGAATTGTATAAATGGAAGGAGAAGCAGTAGATTCTTATTTAAGTTTTCGCTGGAAGTTGAGGCAATAGGTGGTTCGCCGATCGGCTGAATGAAATTACCGAAACGTGCTTCTTTTCTTTTCTTTTTCCTCTTTTTTTTCCTCCTTTTTGTGGCTCCACGTTTATTATATGTTTTTTAATTCGTTTGTGACCCTTCCGACGCATTAAATTACTCGGCGTGATGCACGTCCGTGACCCGCTTTAATCGAGTGGTAAATAAATTAATTGGAAGTAAACGGTCGCGTATCCTCGTAATATCAAAGTCCGTGACAGGGTACATGCGAGGGGACGACAAATTTTCGCCGCGCGAGAAATCCGTTGTACAATGTTGCAATGGAATCGAAGTTGCAGGTAGGCGACGCGCGGATTTGCGTAATTTAAAAGTCGGATTTCTGACTCGCTTGCATTCGATATTGCCGGCCGTGCGCGTTTCTCTCGCGAGCCGGAGAAACTTGCCGGGCCCTCGATTAATTTCATGCGGCAGACGAAGTCGATGGTGCCCCGTGTCCACGCTATTCACAATGTTGCGCGTGCAGTACGAGCAGAACTTTTAACCGATCCCCTTTGGTCGCACTCGCGTGACAACGCGTCGCTTGCATTCCTATCTAAGCTTGGCTAAAATATTGTTGCCGCTTCGCTTCCTTGGCGCCTATGTAAATTTCGCCAGATCTTTGGAAGCCACTGGCGTGCGTCTAAAATGTAACAGTATCAAGGGAAACACGGCCGGAGCGTTATTATTTAAATCCAATATGTTCCAACGCAGGAAATTTAAATTGCCCACCTTCGATGCGCAAGCATCGAATTTTCAGTTCCATTCTCCGTCGTACCGTCAACGACTGCCATCCGGAAAAGACTTAAACGTGCTGCAGGTGAATGCACGCCCCGCGTCCGCGGACCATCGCGAAGCGTATCGAATCTCAGCACGAGGGGAATAGTGTAAATCACGGCCGGCTCGTTTTCGGTGGCCGGTCGATCGTTGCATTTTTTTTCTCCCGGCCGAGGTCCTCTAATTTAATTCGACATTACGACGCTAGTTCGTTCGTAATGCGTATCGTTATGCAAATGATGAACAAAGGGGATGATGATGCCAGCGGTGCGCGGACGCGGAAGTTGGAAACGGCCCGCGGCCACGCGTTCCATGCAAATCGAAGTAACGAAAAGCACATAAAATTACGTAATTGGTAATCATTACGTTGATGTTTATAAATGCAGGCATTCGTGAAATTATACTGGCCGCGTTAAAGGTTCCGGGCATGGCGTTTAAACTTGCCAATCACTTTAATTAGATGTCACGCGCACGTAAAACGCGCTCGCGTAATTACGGTGCCTCGCTCGATTCTTATCGACGCCGGCATTTTTCATCGCACAGCCGCTGCCTCCTCCCCGCGCGCTTTTCCATTCTTGTTAATTTCTCGCTCGATCGACGCTCCATAACATGGAAATTGTAATCGGCGCGATCGCATAATACGCGAGGGGCACGGAGACGTTCAATATTTCGTTCGACCTGCGCGAACGCGTTTCTTCTATTTTCTCAATCGTTCGATCTCTCCTCAACCGTGCAGAATTTTCATCAACCGCCCGCGCGTTAAAAGTCCTTTGCTTTATTCCGATCGAGAGGATAATCCTCGGACGGTATTCAATTTCGTGCCGCCCGTCACTTGCGCACGCGAGCCAAGAATAATTAGTGGAAGATTAATGGGCTGCTGGATTAAATTGAACACCGAGTCGCTTTTGCTTCGGATTACGGTCTAAATGTTTGAACTCGGTTGCCAACCCCCTTACTCACGGACCCGCTGTAATATACAGATAAGTGCATAATACGTATAATTCCGGGCGCATAAATGTGTACCCTCGTTCCCATGAAAACGCAAACGACATCCATTAAGACTTCGAGCGAACTTCAACAGCTCGTCGCGCCGTTGTTCGGCTCTCCGTTTAAGCGGATAACTCGCGTTCCCTCGTCGGGAGCAGGTTGCAAATCAAGCGAGCCCACGGTTTCGAAAAGCCTCGCGGACAGATAAGAGGGCCGCTCGGCGGAACGGTGCGCGTGGAAAAACGACGCGAGCTATTCGCCTCGTAAATAACGCGTCGCGCGGCATTACTCGTTCATCAAATCGACGGCCGCGTAGCGAATCCGTGAAACGTGGAACCTGAAAAACCAGAACGCCGGACGAATATCCCGGCTCCATTAATTGAACGTTCCTCCCGTTCCCGGAACGAGGCGCTCGTTAATTTGCACGGGATAAACACCTGGAGATCCACGAAACCGCGTGGCGTGGACGTGTTTCGCGCGGGCACGTCCGAGAAGAATGGGGTGCGTTAATGATAGTTGAGTGGACTGGATCGCAACGATGTACCGTAGATTTGCTGCCCATTTGAATCGATTGCTATCGGTACTTTTACCTCACTGGTGTTGTTATTATTATTTTTTTATTGTTATTATTATTATTATTATTATTATTATTATTATTATTATTATTATTATTATTATTATTAAAAGTATTATTCCTATCCTCGTTACAGTGGATGTAAGTGATTCGCGACAAATATTTTTGCGCTCCCGATATTTAATGAGTCTGTCGCATTCGACTGCGTTTTCTGATTAAAAGAAGCGACAAATTTTTCCTGAAACGGAGCAAAATCAATGAGGTTGGTACACGCGCGTCGAATCGCGTTTACTTTGCAAACATGTTGCCTCGAGGAGGAGGAAGCATCCCGTGTTTCACACTCTTCTGCGTCGATCGCACGATCCGTTCCGTGGAATCGATTGCTCGCAACTTTTCTTGCCGTTTACGAGGAAAGACCGGGGAGAGTCAGGCATCCCTGGCACGAAACGTTTTTCCCTCTCGTTTACCAATTGCCGTGGCTCGTTCGTGGAAATTATCGAACGTCGAGTGACCGCGACACCGGCTAGAAATCAGGGTCAGAGGATCGACGCTGTCTCGAGCTTCCTGTCGTCGAATTAACGTTTTATCTCGTTGCTCGGAACGATGGAGACGCTTATGTTATTTCAGAGCCTAGACAGACGGGATAAAGACAGAAACGGTTTAGCTTTGGGGGAATAGTGGGGAAGAGAAATACATTAATGCGAATTGATATTATAATTTACAAGACACGTGGTTGTAAAATCGTCCGCTGTTGGTATCCATTGTTCCGCGGTAAATATATAATTTGAACAAACAGTTGCTACATTTGCCGCACGAATAATGCAGTACATTCTCCACTCGGTTCCCTTATTAAATAAATATCTTCCTCGGTATTCCCATAAATCGGGCCTGCCTTTGAAACACAATCGTCGTCGGGAACAACGAAATCGCGATCGTCGCGATTTCCTCCCGACGTTATCGTATCGCGATCACGACGTAATCGGCATAGTTCGGGTTCCAGCCACGGCAGGGTAACAATCGCGTGAAAGCGCAGGCATTACTTTTTATTACGTTTCGTGTTAAACGGCATTGCGTGGCGTATTGTGCCCGGCTAAGACTCAACGAGGGCTATTAAAATACCAGGTTAATATCTCGTGGTACCGGTAACCGGTATACCGGCAGCGATCTGCGTACACACGCGAAAGGTGTGTCGCGATATTGCTTCGTTGCATCGTGAAATCGTCGCACGAATCGTAGACCCGTAATCGCTCCGTTGAATAGCTACCGTTGCGCAACAGCGCCGCGGAATACGGGGTGTCTGTGGAAATTGAGATTGGACGGCGAAGAAATAAGTCGTAACGAGAGATGGAATTGGTTTGAATGGGTAAGCGAAATTGAAGCATTGTCGTGCCTTGGGAAAATAACTTTCCAAGGAATCGACGGTTCGGTGGAAGTGATGAATTCAAAATATTGAATTAACAAACTGTTTCCACTCTCGCTGACGTTTTTTTGCCGCAGTCCGTCGCGTCACCTTCGGTTTAAATGCCCCGAGTTAGGGCGACTCGTTCGCGGCAATTGGTCGCTGAAAAATTGTCGAGCGTCATAAGCGAACGGTGAAGCGTAATTTATGCGTAATTCCCTGGTGCATCCTCGGTGGAGCGCAATTTTTGGCGCCGCACGGTTGAGTCAAAGCTTCAATTCGTCCCGGCGCGTTTCTTTTTCTCTTTCAATCGTATATTGCTCGTATTTCACTGGCTCGGCCTTGCGAACCTCGGAATCGGAGGTCTCGGTGACAAGTAGCGCGACGAATCGATGATTCGAGTGTACATCAAGTTGCACAGTTGCTAACGACGAGAAAAACATTGTTCGACGGTTTTTAGTGCCGTCCAGGTCCTGGCCGGTAGGCGATGACTGATGCATTCTGAAGTTTCGCGTCGAAACGCAAGAATTAACTCGATTTGGCGTTCGAGGGAAAAAGTGTCGTTCGAAGCCTCCTTCGAAATCGTTTTACAATCGATAGAGGAGACTTCCTTCCGGCAGACCTGTTTCGAACGACCGGAAATCAATGATGGATCGTCGCGCTCGAATATTGCACCAATATTCGAGCCAGCTGGCCACGAAAATTTCACAATTCCGACAAGTCGACGAGCGACTCTTTGCAGCGGGATTTCTCTCTGCTCCGAAGAGAGATGCTAATCTCGAGAACGGAACGATCTGCACATAACGCGAAACGATCTCGCAATCATCGGAACGGTTTCGTTGAAACGGCACGGGTCGGGTCGCGATCAGCGATTATGCAATGATGTAAACAGGATAACTCTCCGGTTAGACAGGGCGAGGGGCGAGCATCGACGGGCATCCGATAATATTTGGCGAGATCTCGTAATCGACGAAATTACACGATCATCGCGCGTAGGCGCCGCGCCGGCCAGCGATCTCCAAACAAACCTTACGCGCCACCTATGGCGAGTCCAGCGGATTATTATTTCAAACAATCGCGATCGCGCGAACGAACAGGGCCAAATGTCTGGCAAATGTTACGGCGATCCACGCGATTACATCATCTGCTTGCCATTGCCATTGCGCCGACTGTTATTGCAAATCTGCCGTCCACTTCGACTGGTCGATGTCCATAGATCCCACGAATCGATCGAAAGTATTCGCTCGCGGTTTAAAGGGCGTAGTAACGCGGCGGGATCTGTGCCGACGAGTTTCTTACTCCTAAAGTATTTCATTTCCCAACTTTCGGATCTGACAAATTTCACCTGTCTGAAAATTTCAATTAAACTGCACGCACTACTCAAACGGTGCCCATTGAAACATGGCGGAGGCGTCCACGCGGCTCGCAGAACGATCCAGACGAAACCGACAGAGACTGAAATGACTGCATTAAGTTGTTGGGTCGTCGTCGAGAACCGTCTTATCGGCTTATTAACGAGCGCCACTCTTCTTGTACCTGCGACGCTTTAACGATCCCGCAGGAACAGCTGAAATCGTCGATATTTAACACCTCGTCCAATTGAGCAGGCCGACGCGCGGAAACGATCTCGTCGATCCACTGCCGCGAGCACCGATCCCCGCGATCTCTGGTTCCGTTGATGAAAACGACATCGGAATCGATGCAGCCTAGTCGTCGTTGCCGTGCGACGACACGCACACGCGCGATCGTAGGTAAGCGCGAGTGCACGGCGATTATTCGAGCACCGCAACGCGTATCACTCGGGACGCTCGCGTTCGAGTTTAGCGGATCGTTCGATTCACCTTCACGGCGATCGCGGCACGATCGACGACTATTCCCATTCAGCGCGGATCTAACGCCGCGTCCCGGCGGTGGGCATCGCCGGCGATATTTCCCGTGCACCGCGCCATCGGCGTACGCGTAATTGCGAGTACATAAATCGCGCGGCGATCCATCCGATCCCGGTCGGTGGGCCGCATCGAAATCGCCCAAGGTGCCGTCGTAATAACGCGCTGGGCTTATATTTTAATCTCCGCCGCTGCCTCTCAAAATTATTATCCGGCAATTAAAAGTCCCCGACGCGACCTATCGCGCGTCCACACACGCGGCCGGCCCTCCGCGTGAGTTAAAACGCAATCACCGCATCTTTATGCATATTCAAATTCCGTAGCCGGGTATCCCCGTGTGCGTGACGGTGAGAGACCGGTCGGGACAGAGAGCGGAGGCCTTTAATTTTCCGCCACACCTTCATGGAAGATCCGGATCTCTCTCCCGTGGCGAGCTTGCGAAATCGAAAATCACCGTCGGTGCCTGTCGCCCGGCTGCTCGATCGAATCCTCTTTGTAATACTGGCGCGAGGTATGCCTCATCCTCTCTTTTAATAACTATACTTTGCGATTCGTTAAGCTGCTTCGTTACAGTGCGCGTTTAAAAGAGCCATCCTTCCGCGCCCGCGGGACGACAGAGACGACGTGTACGCGTCACGAACGGGCGCGACGGAGACGAGGACGTTGAAAAAGAGAAAAAGATCGGCCTCACGGCCGCGGAAGCTAGTTATCTCCGGGGACGTAATATTCACGGGGTTTCTCTGGGAACGGGGCTGTACCCATCGGCCACGGTGGCTCTCGCGATTCATCGTTCGGGGGATCGATCGCCCGAGCGAGATTTCGGAAGGACCCGGCGACCGACTTCGCTCGAAAGGTTTCACCGGTGTCGCGCCGTTACGAGCGACAAAGACGATTTACGATCATATTCCCGGTTAATTATAGCGATTGCCGATTCGTTACGACGTGGGCCATCGCGGCGTACCTTCTGTCGCTCGCCGGAATGAAGCTGGTCCACTTTGCGACCCCAGCCGATGCGCTTCCAGCGTACGCTTCCGTGCCTTCGCTCGCGCTCGTTGCGTGCGAGTCGCGCGTTTGGTGAACTGCCCCGCTACTCGATTATTAGTCGGTCGTTTTCATTCGTTGCCGTCCTCGGGCGCCGGCGGACGGTCACGGCTTTCTAATCCTTGTGACACGAAATCGATGTGGGTGTAAAAAATGACATCGGAAATAATTCAATATTTATTACAGTTATTACTTGTCGCGAAGCGAAGCTCCTGTATCCCAATAATTTCGGATAACCGTCTGAGATTTCGATAGAAAAATTGTTGAGGTTAATGCAACAGCTTTTGCGCGATCGTAGTTCAATGTTAAGTTGTGACTTTCAACCCCGACCTCCGTTATCTATACCGCGAATGGTCTTATTTCGTCTGTTCAGTATCGTACTGCTGCGGCCAACGATTCCGCCATTGCGCTGCTGCGCACCAATACCTCACCTACTAAAATAACGAACATAGCATCGTCGCGCATAATGCATCGTACATATGACAAGAACGCTTCACCCTCAGAGTGGTCCAGCCAAAGGGTTGCACCGATTCGGACGAATCGCCTCGAGAATCAAGCATATTCAAATGATGTCGTCGCCCTCGGGCCGGTCGGTCGTTCCCGGTGGCTCCGCATCTCTCCTCCCTAAATTAACGATCACGTCTGAATCGAGGAGAGGCTATCCGGTCAGCGTGCACCTACGTATATATTTACTCCCGTGTAGGGCGATCGTCGCTCATTGGCTCGGGTCCCTCTCGCGAGAGATATCGGCATCGGCGTGCCGGTTTCCACGGGTGTCCAGTATACTTCTTTCTCGCGCACAATAAGATATTTATCGTCCACGTGGATGGAAGTCCGAGGCCGTGGCCCGAGTCCCCCGAAGTCACCATTGTATCTACCGGGAGTGATGTATGGCCGTGGAATTGGTAGGAATTGAAACTTGTTACCGCCGCGAAGAGGAGATACCGGCGAGATTTAAGCCCTGTCCTTGCCGCCGCCGCCGCCGTTCAGATAACAGCCCCCCTTTTGCGAGCCCGCAATTGCTGTTCCCCGGGAGTACCGGCCGCCTCGTCGATACTGACTCCTCGGCCGCGTTGACTCGCCACCGATTTCGTCCTCCGGCCATAATTCGTCCCGATCGATTTCGAGAGCTACCCCCCTCCGTCGTTGCAGCGCCGATTATTATCGTTGCGCTTATTGATCGGCGGTGCGCGAACGAGCCGCGTACATATTACTTTCTACGGCAATTAATATTTGCTCGTCGCTGTTGCGCTCGGGGAAAAAAGTGAAACAGAGACGCGCTGGTGTTCGACTTGGTTTCGAGCGAGAGAAACGACGAGAGACGCCGTTTTTGCGCTGCTCGGCATCCTTTCGTGGATTTACCGCGACGACCGCGGCGCTCAGAGGCACCGAAATTTCCTTATCGAACCATTTAAGAACGGATCCCGGGTTCACCAGAGCGAATCGAAAGAGATCGCCGATAGCTACGCTTTCCAGCAAAGTTTAGACGTCGAACGAGTCCGCATCTGGAGCAACAAGCGTGTCCCGCCGTGGTCCCGGCGCGCATCTGGGGGGAAAAAAACGCGTATCCGGAAGTGGCGGAGAAGATTATCGCGGAATCGATAGGCCCGGAGTGCAAGGCGAGTAACGATATCGGCGGCGGCTCGTGGATAGATCGGGCCCCGCAAAAGTCGCCGATAAGCGAAACGTGACCGGTTGACAGAGATAATTGCTACGTAAGCCCGCTTGATTCCTATCCAAAATCGTTTCTCTCCGTGGCGGAAATAAAATCCGATTGTACGGTGCACTGCGGAATAGAGGGTGGAAAGGGGATCCTGACAATTTATTAAGACGATCAGCGCCGATAAGCCGGCCCATTCAATGGCCCCGCAGATCCTGCTCGATTTTCTTTTTCACCCGCCCCGATTCCGTGGAGTCGATAACGATTCCTCTGCCCCCCCCCCCACCAGCTTCTTCGCTCCTCTGTCTACCTGGTTGCTTCGCGAATTGGCTCGCGGCATTTAAGGTCGAATTGGAGGAAATTTGTACGACCGGTCGTTGTTGTAGATTCGAAACGAGACCCCTATAGCATTTTTCTGCCTCTTGCTTGTTTTGTACGATTCTTTCCTTCGATTTCGCTCGGTTCTCACAGTCCCCGGGGACTACAGCTATCGAGCATCCGGATCACGATGGAAATTGATTCGTTTCGTGTTTCGGCAGGATTGATGGGTTGATAGGTGCGACGGGCTCGCCGCTTCGATCGTTGAACGTCTTTCCGTATTTTGCTTTTACGCGTCTCTAAAAAGTCAGGAGCGCGCGTGGCGATATTTTTTTATCGCGTCGACTTTATAGCGCCGAGTTATACGTTCCGTGACACGGCTTCCGTCCGGCCCAAGGAACTCCGGGTGAAAAAAATGTAATTTCGTTTCGTAGCCAACGAAATAAATATCGAGCGAAGCCGTTCAACGAACGTCACTCCTTTCTGTCTCGCCGTGCTAGAGAAGAACCTAATTGGCCGCCGGTATGTTACACCATCGTCGTTCCTTTATCTCCGGCAGAATCGGCTGTTCCACGATCCGTACGAAAAAGAATTCAACGGATCGAGCTCCTTTCGGCTCGTTACGAAAGTCGAACAACCCATTCGTTGGTAATTTAAATAATAATTTACACGATATCAACTTCGGGCCCGGACACTCCGGTGGGCGTGACGAGACGATAATAAACAGCCACATAAAAATACCAGTCGCTAATCCGATTATCGTAGCGATTCCCTGTGTTTCGAGAATAATCGGAATAGAAGCCAAAACACACAGCTCGTGTAAAGATTCCTGCGCGATGTAAACCTACCGTAGGAATTTTCCTTGAATTCTTCGAATCTCGTTCGCTCGGCCATTCGTTTTGTTCAGCGGTTAAGCAAACGGCTTTATGATTTTACTCGCGGCTTTCATTTGGCTCGCCTGTTTAATTTGAAGAAAAAAAGAAAGTGTATTAAAGGACCAGCGTTATTCATGGTAAAACGTATATATACATTTCTTCTGGACGCTGTCAAAAAGAGAATATCGCGTTGCAACGGGGAAAAATCTTAACGTATTTCGCAAAGGAATTACGTAAAATCCATTAAGAACCGCAATCTCCATACGTCGACGAAAACTCCGACTCCTGTCAGGCATCGATGATCGTAAATATCACAATGCTATGCACGCCCGAGTTATACGTCGTACTTCCGAATCTCTCTCGAAGCGAAGAAGGGAGAGAACAGGACACGTCCAAAAATATAAAACACTGTCCCCGTTCGTTCCAAAAATAACTTCACCCCGGTAACTTTCCTTCCGCTACGAAAAATATTTCGATACCCGCCGCGTCCTATTCGCATCGTTCCAAACCACCCCCCCAATATTTCTGCCTCCCGAAAACGGTTAATCACCCTAACTCGTGCCGTTCCACTTCCCCTGCAAGTATGTAAGTACATACGCTTGGTCGGTCGACACGCGCATACCTTCGCCCGAGCTTCCTTATTAATTGCGCTCTCCGCCAGTATCCTCGCGTCTCTCTTATTTGTTTACCGGCGAATAATTAGCGTGGTCGTCGGTCGGTAGCAGCGGCCGAGGCCCCAGGGTCGCCTTAAAGGCAGCAAACAGCGGCTGAAAGGACGGCTAATGTGATCGCGCGTAGGCAGGAGGAGGCGTGGGTCGTCCGGGCGGCGAGTCGAGGCGCCGCGCCGGAACCAACCCCCGAGGTGGCGGGGCCGCGATTTACCCACAGGCCTCCGCGGCGGTCCGCTTAATTAGTAATAATTAGTAATTACCCGGCATCGGCTCAGCCGGTGATCGGTGAGGGCAATTATCGCCGCTAGCCTACCGAACTAATCGGCCGTGCTCTCACCGCCATCGCTGTTACTGTCTCCCCGTGCTCGCTCTCTTAGCGACTGACTAATTAATTAGAAACCCCACTCCTTTCGCCGGCAATTAGCTGGCCGCGATTAGTCATCGCGCCGATCAATTTGTCACGGGCCGAGGCTCTGCCTCCAGGGGCGTTTTTATCCGCCCCTGTTGCTACCGCCGTTGCCGCCGCTGCTACTGTCCGTGCACGGGCAATTTGGACAGGCTTTTGGTTGTAACTCTTAACGAGGTGGCCCCTCGTCGTCTCTTTGCCTCTTTTTTATGCGTAATTTTCGGCGGACTCGTTTCTGTCGAATCGAGAAGCGGCCCTCCGGAATCGCTTTCGAGGGTGCCGTGTAAGCTTTCTGCGTAAGCACGGTTCGTCGCGGTGTCCGAGAGAAATTCGACGGGGTTTCTTGAATATTGTATCACCGAGGGGACTGCGGATACTTTAAATGTTCTATAAAACGCGCGAACGCGTCGATCATTAGTTGCGATATTTCGATATATCGACCATCGACCGTCGTTTCCACACGAAATATCGGCAGTCAGATTGTTCCGGAAAAGGCGAGATAACGACACCGACGCGTCGGCCGTACCGGAACGACCATCCGTCGTCGCGATTTTTCTTTCTGCACGCGGGTTGTTCGTTGCTCGTTTACGCGCGCCTCGCATAACTCCGCAATTCGGCTCGCCCGTTTGCGAAACAAAAGGCGAGAGAGCGAGAGAAAGGGGAGGTATAACGCAAAAAAAAGAAAAGTAAAAAATGATCGTTTCGCTTATCGAACACTCTCGCCCCCGCGCGCGGTGGCATTTCTTTCCCGAGCTGTCTCTTCGACCGAACGAGCCGAATATTTATGCCTCATCTGGCCCGATTGTAAATAGGCGGAATTTATTCGCGTCCCGAAATCGCCGGGAATATAATATAGACACGGTCAGATATCCTCGGCGTGGGTGGTGACATTTGTCACGGTTTAAGTGTGCGCCGGCGTGATAGGCGCGCGCTGTCGATCCCCGCACAGCCACGGGCACACTTTTAACGCTCGTAAAATCACGATAAAGGCACGCCACGGTGATATTTTACTATTTTACTAGACGCCCCTGCCGGACGGAACCCCCACGTGGGCACGGAAAGGTCGATCGCGGGAATGCGACGTCGCGTTATCGCGAAAATTCATCGGGCTGACAGCCTCCTCCCCCCGAAGAAGCCACGCTCTCTCCCCGTTCACCTCGGCTCGCTACTGATTGAATTAATCTTGCCGGTCGGAGCATAACTCCACGCGCGTCCCCCAAGCTTTCTAGCGACGGATCGTGTCACGCTATATATCTTGTGCCCCGAGCTATTCATTTCGACGCGGCGAGTCGCCGCTGCCCCGACAGGATTTCGTTCTCTCCCCCTCCGTACGTTTTACACGGCCGCGTAATACAACAATTATAGATCGTCCGCGTATAAACGGTCGGGCTGGGAATGGTCCTCGCCGCCGATGTAACTTCCAGCGCGTCCTGTATCGAATACGCTTCGCGCGACATTGCGAGTCGCGACGCCCGAGTCGATCGGGGCGTCTGGGTTCGTTCCTTACCGAGACCGTTCCGACGGTGTCGACGAAGTGAGAAATCTTCGCCAGCAATTGGAATGATCGCGGACTCGCGGACTCGCGGCGACAGACAAAAGACAAACGCTGGGACAAAGTTAAAGAGCCGCGTAAACCCGAAACGAGCGGAGCGATCGCGTCGCGCAGCTCGCCGGGATCGCGTCACAATGAAGGTGTTCCGTTTACGAATACTTGTCGAGATAGCATCTCCCGATTCACGGGTCCCTCGGCGTTGTTTTTTCCGTGGCCAAGCCGAGCCTCTCGGTGCACGACGCATCGATAGGAGCCCGCGTTCGCTTCGTTCGGACCCGGCGCACGTTCCGCCTCGATCCCACCGTGGCCTCCTCTCTTCTCGAAGTCGCGACAGCGTTAATAACACACGAACTCCCCGAGCCACCGACAGAACAAATTGGCGGCCGATCGACGCTCGTCCGATCTCAATTAATGAAAACTCGATCGCCGGGACGATCGCCGTTCGTTATTGCGGTTAATTCGCTGTCACGGCCGGGTATTGAAGGCAGCCGCGTGTAACCGACAGAAGTACCTACTCCTCGGCGTCGATCACCGTCGATGCATCGATCCCTTTCATTTTTTTGCGCGAGTTTTTTATCCGCTTCGCGGACTGCCGCGACGTAATGGTCACGGTTCTTTCGTTTTGTTTTTTTTTTGTTTTTTTGGGGGGGGCTTCGACGGACCTGTCGTTTGTTAATTCGACATTCGCGGTGGTGGTCGAATTATTTTCTCTTCGGTAGTTGTAAAAGATGCGCGGCAATGCGACCGACTTTTAACGTCCACGGAACACCGAATCGTTATCAGCTTTGCCTGTCCGCGGAAACTATCCGACACCTCGGCATCCGCTACTTCTAATTAGTATCACCTATCCGTCACCGTAAATTTCCACCAGAATTTACAGGAGGATCGAACGGTTTTCCCAAAGTCATTCAGCCTTCGACCGTCGTCCCGCGGACTACGCAACACCTCCAACTCATATCTTAATAAAGATTCTATTTTATGCCGTTTAAAAGTCAACGACGCGTTAAGCGGTGAGAAATTCAACCGGTGATTCCAGCGAGTATATTTCTCCGGTGTATAGGAGAATTATCTCCGCGTTTCGCTCGTAAACGGCGGATCGTTTTTCCACCTTCGTGAATCGAGATCCATCTCTTCCACCCACGAGATTCTCCGTTCCCTTCCTTCTTTTCCATATCTCGTTTCTCTCCCTCAGCGAGCCTTCTCTCTTTTTCGTCGGTCACGGCTCGCTCGTAGTTACCCGAGATCTGATAGGGCTGGAACAAATGTGTTAATAGGCTCGGTTAGGTACCGCGTTATTACCGCGCGTCTCTATGGATCCATAAAGTAGCCGCAGCCGTAGATAGGATCGCAGCATACGCTTCTTCTGTATCGATGTAACAGTAAGAGCAGATTAAATCGTGCTCCGTTGTTTCGCCGGACCCGTTCCACGCTTCTGTAACAACAGTTCCCCCGGCATGTAATTGTAAACTCTGAACGCTGTTCCCACTTTTTGCACCGGGTTTATTATTTTCCGCCTTCGGGCGTGCCTGGCGGGGGCGGCTCCGTTTCGCTCCATTTCGGAACCGTTCGGTAGTTGAAATCGCGTTCGCCGTTTCTTTCGTGAACTGTTTCGTCAAACGCGTGCAACGCCAATCGCGCACAATTTAACGTTTGACGTTTGGCCGTTGCCAGGATGTTTCGAGTGTTCGAGCTTTCGCGATCTTTTCGAGCTTTCAATTACATTGCACTCCGGCTAACCGAGTTCCACTGCCGCATCGTCGAATTCCAACGACCCACCGAGGCGATCCGACGATTCTTCAGACTCCTTATCCCCCAACAATTTACGCAGCCCGTCCATCCATCACGGCCACCCCGTATTGCCATTCCAATCGGCTCCCGAGCCCCCTCTAAATTTCCCAATAAATATTCAGCAGCCCGCCGCGAGCGGGGCCCTCGCGTAGCAGCTTGTCACATACGTCACGCCGCTGGGGTTCGTTAATTGAACGCATCGGTTGAAACAATTATCGAGCCAGATCGCATCTGCACGCGCGTCTTCGGCGGCCGCGACTCGCGTAAACGCATCCCCGGAACGATTACGTTTATTTACAGGCCACGGTCCCCGTCTTATCGCCGGGATCTTCGCCGGGTCTAAACAACTTCTCGCTGGATTCGCTTGTAAACGTCGTTACCTGCAACTCAATTATCCGACCCCACCCTCCGCGTCCCTGTCTCTCGCTCCTTCTCGCTGTTTCCTTTTCTTCGTCGCGCGCATTGTTTTACGCTCGACTGTCTACGGGGAGTAATTTCGCCGGGAGATCCCGGCTGATTTACGCATGGTACACGAATGCAGGAGGGAATAATTGAGTGTCGGCCGGGTCGCGACGTTCTTCTTTCGTTTCTTGGCGAACCTTTTTCACTTGACTTTCTTTCCCCGGCGGGGGAAAGTTTTCCATCGTTTTGTTACACCGTTGACGCGACCGATCGAATATTTGTAAATTGACGTAACGCATTGAAGTCCATCTTTCATCTCCCGTCGGGTGCCCCAGCGAATTTCTTCATTAACGAATGTTGAATTAACGAAGCGATCCAGAAATCTCGAAAGGGTGTACATTAATCGATGGAGCCTCGATGGAAATTTTAATGAAACTACCCTCCCCCTGTCGCGACGAACGAAAATAAAAAATCGTTTTCCGTCAACGATCCCAGCCTCGACGTCCGTAATCACCGAACTACACCAGCGCGTACCGTACACACAGGGAGCCGCGTGGCTGTTGAGACGCGTTTTTTCCACGATGTGTAAACGGGGATCGCTCACGAACGAAGCGAAGCCGAAATCCAGCGGTCTTTTGTCGGCACGCTTTCATTTTCTCGCCATTTTTGGCGAGGCCGCTTTCGCCGGTTATTAGTTTAATTCGAGATATAAAGCTGATGTAACTTACTTGCAATTAGCTACCGGCTTTATCGATTGCTGTTTACGAGTCCCACGAAGGCCAGACGCGGCGGGACTTTCGAAAAACTGATATGCCGCCATCGTCGACGCTTCGTCGCGAGGCCTGGGTTAATTGCGACCGCCGCTTCGCAACGAACCTGAAACGTCGGGCAGCACTGTATCCGAAACGGTGTATCGATTCTCTGTAATCGCATTTCCCGTTTACCTCTCGTCGCCCGACGATGCCGCTGAGCTCGAATTTTCGGCGACGGTGCAGGCCGAATACGAAACGCCGACGCACAGAATAACTGATGACGGGAACTGAGAAGCGAGTGCAGAGTTCTTCGTGCGAAATTTACGGGAAAAAATCGAATCTCGCATTGTTCGATACCGAATTTCCGAATTGCCGGTTCCAGTTTACAGCGTGCAACGTTCGGTGCACGCGTGTATCCAAGTGTCGCAAAGTAGTGCCAACGGTTACCTTGCCCACGGTGCACTTAACACGTTCTTACAAAACAATCGTGGCACTTTGTCCGACGATATTAGGCGCGGTAACGGGCCTATTTCCCCGGCTTTTCCAAAGCCCCGTATTAAAGATATTAGCAATGAGCCGCTGGGCATGATTTATGAGACGCTTTCGCAAGTGGCTCGCGTGTCCCCGTTGATTCGTCGAGTCGAACGATTTTCGTTCTCCGCGAAAAGCACGTATAACTTGTTTCCACTCGCGCGATTGCAACAAATTTACGGCTACTTTAATTGCGGCCAACCGCGGACACGGTTCATTAGGGGAATTTAACTTGCCTTGAGTGGCGCTGCCAATAGCCACGCCGGTCCGGACAGGCCATTAACATTGTTGAATCCCGTTTGTCAATCCCATGGACCGTTTGGGTTTCCCCTTACAATGCGGCTACGCTTGACAGTGTATTTTAGAGAAGCCGATGGAGCTCCGAAATGTTAAATCGCCCCGCATAAATCTACGCTCGCCACGGACTTCCGGCATTTGGCTGTACGAATAAGTGTTCCAATATTTCCTCGGCAATTTTCTTATTTACTTATCGCCTCTGTCGTTCGCGCGCCGTGCCACGAAATCGATAAACAACTGTCGAGTCGATGTAATATCTCGATTACAAGTCGACGAATTTCATTCCACCGCGGCCCATCCCCGTTACAAAGCGCGTACTCTCGCGAAAGGTGGAAGCATAGTGGGCGATCCACTAACCGTCTTCCTGCAAACGACCAATCAACAATATGCTTCTCCGCGGAATCCTCCCCGGATCGTTTGACACAGCGTTCTCACGTATCTCCTGAGAATTTCTTCGCCGTGATTGAGGGGAATGCGGCCCCCGGTATCCAGTGACTTCGTAGGATATACGTACGCGTAACGCGAAAAACGCGAGGAAGACAGAGGGCGATCGAGCGGCGTGAAATTGAACGGGCGAGTTAGCTGACGCGGATCGTTATTCATGCGATGTTTATCTACATCAGAGGAGACGTTTATTTCCATGAGAGCGCGAAGCGGCGTCGCCTGCAATTCTCTAGCTTTTAACGGCCGTTCGCCGGTTGCATAAGAACGCGTGTACGCCAGTCTAATATACGTAACAACGCCGATGGAAGATCGTTATCGCGCATGACCGATCCGTTTCGACAATCCGTTCAGCAATTATAGCGGGGCCGACACCTACCGGACTGACGCTTGATTTGTCGCGAAATTAAAATGCTTTCAACGTACCCACCCTCTCCTCGAATCGAAAATTTCTTTCTCGTTACACCGCGGAGGAAAGAAGAGGATACACCCGGGTGTTCCAGGAAAGATTTTAATCACGAGTGGTAAACAGTTACAAGATAGAGCTGCTGTATAAACTTTTCTCTCTCCCTTTTTCTGTCTCTCCTATCGCGTTGCACTTGCTCTCGTAGGAAGCTTCGCGTAGCTTGCGACTCCTTCGTTCGTCCACCCGCGTTATGCCAATCCGAGTACCGCGTGCACAGGTCGGCGCTGTACCGAACGGTATGAAAACCAGCCACGAGAGAACGGGCGTAAAAGAAACGAGGGGACCAGCGTTCACCGTTGCAGTCCAACGCGGCGTGAACAAAGTGCGAAACGGCGTGCACGTTCGACGACAAATTTCGCCCTCTGATTTGCATACGCGCAATTTGCAAGCGCGTCGTGTTACATCCGTGCCCGGGCATGGTGGAACGGGAAAGATGTACCGGTGTACGGCCGGTCCTTTTCGCGTTGTTATCGGTCCGCTTGCATTAATCTGCTCGCCGTGGCGGAAGCGGTGCCGCGATTATCTGCACGACCGTTATTAAGAGGCGGTTATTAATGAAATGCCCGGCGACCATCGGAACAGCTGATGTAATGGCGGCCTTTCCGAGATAATCGCAGCCACTCTAAAACCTTACGACTCCGATCCGCGGAGGGGACGCGCAGAGGGACGAGGTGGCGGCGCAAAGGTGTCGCCGCTGGAATGCAGTATTACCATATCCAAACCTGACGTAACTTTCGTTGGCCAGTGACCTAGAGACGATCCTTTCGCGTGCAACCATGTCTCGTTTACGACGACGAGCGTTCTCCTTCTCCCCGTTTCCCCCCCGCGGGCCATCCTGTCTACCGGTGTTGTCATTTGCACCTTGGGCGACGATACCGCCGTGAACTGAATCGCTCGTAATTACTCGCGGAGTCGCAGGTTTCGTCGCAACCTCGTTCCTTCTTGGCGACTCGCGATAAAGCTAGAGTACCGGACAGATAAGGGAAAGGTTCGACGGTTCACGTTTTTCTTCGTTCCCGAATACTTCGGTGCGCGCTGCAAGAACGTCGATCGGCTCGCGACTTGGCTATGGCGAACGGTGAAATCGGAAATATTTTGTAATACAGCGAGGGATAATGTAACCGGCTTGCAATAAAAGCGGCCGGATTACGATGCGATTATTACTCGGCTGCGTGAATCGCAACAGCCTCGCGCCGTTGTCCGCGATCTCGACGATTTCAGCCTATCGACGGCGCATGGTTTTATGGGTTCGTTACGCGACTCGTTTATTATGCAGATACATCGCGCGAAGAGGCAACGAAAGCATACATTTAATACGCCAGGCCGTTGGCTACGCGGCGGCGCGCCGGCGTAAATCCTTGCCTCATCGAATTGCAGACCTTGTTGTCACTAATAATATCAGCGTGCAGCCTATCGTGGATAGTGCTTTTTATCCGGCACGCTAACGAAACAGCTGGTTAGCTGACGTCACTCTACTCCTACGTAAACAGCAGAATAGCGATGGGCTCGATCCCGCGCGTAAACCACGGGTTTTATTAACAAGTATATTAACAGTTCCTGTTAACAAGTCACTCCAGTAGGGAGCGTGGCAATATGGGGGATGGAAATACGCGTACACGCACGGCAACCGTATTGACGACTTGGCGATGCAAATACAGCGTTTCGATTGCAATACAAAGCTCCAAACGCTTCTACCATTGTTTCGGCGAATCTCGACTCGAATTCTGACCGCAACAATGATTAACTATGCTTTGCGAATCAAGTCGACGCTCGAGACGATCGCTCGTCGTTCCTCTCGAACGCGGCTGGCCGCGCACGAATTAACATTCGTTTGTTGGCAGATGAACGAGTGTTTGTCGGGCATCTTCGCGGCGGACGAGTGTTTGCGCTGCGTCGAGTGCGCTGGTTAATGCACACGCAGCCTCGAGTAATTCTCTTGGTACATCTCTCGCGTTCTCCTCCCTTCCGTTTACCTTTGGTCCCTCTTGCTCGAGGAATATAACGCTTGCAACGTTTACGGGACCGCGCTGATTTATGGGAAAATCGAGCGGGGCCCCGTGTTACGTGCTCGCGATATCGCTTTCTGAGATCTCGATCGCCAGCCTCGACTATTTAAACTCTCCTCGCGTTCTTCGCGTGCATAATATTCGTGGGACGCGGCATTGACACAGGTATTAACAAAATAAAGGGAAATTGTTGTCGCAGAGGTGTCGGAGAAGATAACAGAATTTTTAATCAAACAAACAAACCCTATATCCACTAGACGAAATTCCATCCAAATTCGACGCAATCAATTGTTCGTTCGATTTGCGTCAAAATCGGTGTCGTAAATTAGCCTCCAATCGAGGAGCCAACGGAGCGTCAGGGAACTCTTTGAACAAGCATTCAATCTTGCGCCCCATCTTTCTCGCGTGGCCGCAAGCAGTCGATCGCGAGGTATCGATTTCCCTCGCGGTATATCGACGCGCGTGCCGACCCTGCGAGGCGTGCCTCTTCTTCCCTCAAATAATAATTTGCGAGATCCTAATCGTGCGAATCGCTGCCCACTCGGCACGCCAGCGCCTCGGGCTTCCTCTTCGTCTTCTTTATCATCTCATTGTTGTTGGCTTATCCGCGGCCATCTTGGACGAGCGGGGGACGCCCGCAAGTGAAGACGGTACGCGAAACATTGGCCGCGAGGATAAATCGTCGATTGACTCTCGAATTATGAAACAAGCGTAATCTCGCGAAGGGGATCGCGACAGTGCGCCGATAACGATCTCGATCGCGTGGAGATCGGTATCGGGCAAGGTCCTCTCGTGTAAAAGCGAACGCTTCGTCTTTGACCATTTTTCCCGTCTAGAATGTAGGAGGGACGAGTTCACGCGCGGCCTTAATTCATTGCTCAGGCCGATCGAGGTTTCAACGCGTCCCTGACGGCGCTTGATTTACGTCCCCGTTGCAATACGACGGTGCTACTGCCGGCGAATACGCGGTGGGATTGGGGTAATTATTTTTACGACGTGTCTTTAAAGCGTGGACGTTGTTCTCGGGAGATTTCAATCGTAATAGAAGAGGCTGTTGTACACGAACGAGCGCGAAGGTATGCATACGTAATGTGTCTCGATTTTGGGCAGACCAGCCCCAGAAGCGTGGGACGTGGTATCTAAACGATCCTCGACTAAAGTCGACTCTGTCTATTATACAACACCGACACAAATTTCTAGCACGCGACGCGTCTTCGATTTACGTATCTCTGTACAGTATTCCTTCAATTACATCCCAGGGCGAAACTATCGGAAAACCTGATCACCTGCTAGGAACCTGACCAACGAACCACCCTCGTTCCTGGCGCACGCCTCTGGCGTAACAAAAAAGAAATCGACCGTCACCTCTGGTACCCCACGAGTCCACTTAAGCCGAAAGCAGATTCCAAAAAAAAAAAAACTGAAAGAAACTCGCCAAAGTTCCCCGTGTCCTACTCGTTCACGAAAGTCAACGACGATCGTGCTACCAAACGCCAGCGGCCAGTCCGTTAAACCAATAACGCTCGCCGATACTCCCGATCGGCCACTTCGTTCAAGTGCTTCCACGAACCACCCGTTATCGCGGCGTTCGATCAGCCAGGCCGAAGCCAAGGAGGTGGAGGATCGATCCCGAAAGACATTCGCGGGCGCTGGCAGGACGCGAGCGTTCCATAGGTGGCGGGGGCAAAAAGGAACTCGAGGAAACATCCTCCCTTTCGCGCGTTCCGCTCGCAAAGGCATCAGAGGAGCGATCAGATAGGGCGTCTCGGCCTCGCGGCCGGACTACAAAGTGATATCCGACGTAGATATTGTGTGTGCACACACGCTGCACGCCGATTACGTAACCCCGCGGCAAACCGGCCACTGATTCACCGCACGAACCACTGATACCTGTCCCTGTCCGTGTCCCGCCCCTCTTCGAGGGAGCCCAGCCGTGGAATTCTTGAACGGCCCGATCGCCCGTAGCGTCGTTTACTTTCATAATTCCCCGGGATTGATCGGTGGTGTACTCTCGTTAGAAGCCCCGTGCCCCGTGGTTGCTTTACACGGGTGGCATTGAAACGAAACGAAACGTTTGTTCGAGGCTGCGCCCGGCGCGTCCGGTGAAGCGACGCTTTAATTACCGTGGACGACGATAGGATTTAGAATAGACGTTAGGGAAATTGTGGTAATACATAGTGCTGGGAGAAACGCAGCGTCGTAGGTGCTTTGGGCAATATGTGTTGGGAAATGCACAGGCTGCGTCTGAATGTCTGAGGCAAGAATTCCATCGTTGCGACCCGCAGAGTGCGGGGACTTCTGAAGTGCGGCAGATTTTTTAATTTGCCTTTGAGGTTGTCATATTACAGAGGTACTGATAGAGGACTTTGTCGGGACGGATCGTCGTTCGTTTCGTAAGCTCTAGAGATGATGGAAACTGCCGGGTTTAATCGGTCGGAGGGTATTAGTGATGCGATCTGTCAGTTCCGCAGTTAAACTGTTTGGAAAGTCATTAAACAGTCGGTAAATTTCAGAGACAAGTTTAGCCCCGTTTAGTGGTGAATGACATGGGCGCTCGCTGGAGGCAATGCACACCTCCGAAGCTGTCCACGCGAACTGATGTTTCGTCATTGCACTGATTTAGAGAAGAGGACGCGCCGATAAATATATCTTCCGCTGGCGTTCCTCGAACCTCGTGGCGGCGGTGTCGGAAACGAACTCGTGCAGTGTGCATTATCGTTCGAAAAGAAAAAAAAAGACACGCTTCGAAAGTTCGATACACCGAAGAATCACGTTTCCCCAAATCTTTTCTTCGACCTGCGCGCGTCCAACGCGATTTTCGCCGGCTAGCGAACTGCGTTTCCGCGCGAGTTATTCGATCGGACGGGCGAGGACCGACGGTGGTCGGCCGTTTAACTCGTCGACGTTCATGGACGAAGTCCTGCTTGTGGTTTTATTCCTCTCGAAGGGATGGCTCGATGCACGGACATTTAATGGTATATATTCATTATGGAAGACGGCGGGGAAGTAAGCTTGCCTTCGTGAAAGAAGTCGGTGCCGATTAATTCGATCTTTAATTCGATCTTTAATTCGATCAATCTTCAACATCTGTATTCCACTACACGGGTAGCAAGATGCAACGCGGCTTATCAAATTGGCGCATTGATTTGACAAATGTATCGCACGCTTGACGCATCGATTCAGAGTACCGAATGGAGTAAATCCGGTGCTCCGTGCCCCGTTTCTTTAAGCATCATTACCCGACGTTCTTCTCTACCTTCCTGCGCGTGATTTAAAGGGAACGTCCACCGAAACGCCGCACGGAATACCTAGAGGAACGGCAACGCGCGTAGGTGCTCTTTTTTAGAGTTTCGCGCACGACTTCCATCCGTGTGCGTGCCTCCCCCGAACAACGAAGCTCGAGTCGGCGAACAGCGATCTTATCTCGGGCATATATATGTATATGTACGAGTCCAGGTACACGAGATATCTCGATTGCGGGCCTCATCTGCATGCGGCGGTAATATTTCGGCCCCGATGCATTATACTGGCCCCACGTGTTAGCCGCGGTGAAACCAGGCCAGAGTATCGATTGTTCCCTCTTCGTCCGTCGCGCTTTAGGTCCCGTCCACGGTCCCACTCTGTTCTTTGTTTCACCAGACGCGAATGAATTGTCGCGCGTATTCAATTACACGGACGAAATCGAGCGACAGAAACGAAACGGGGCGGGCGCCCACTCGTTTCAATTCCGATCGGCGATCTGACGCGTTCGCAACGGAATGTGGATTGACGAACGACGGGAATTAGTTACTTTCGAATTCGACCGTCCCGTTTTATGCAAACCCTCCGGCTTGCGCGTTTCGTTGAATCGTCGCGCACATGTACACGTTCATTCCGTCGGATTCGACGGGGACCGCGAAATTCTCATTTCGTCTTCCGCGCGGTTGAAACGATGCGTTGCAGCGTTGGATTTTTCGTGAGGCCCGCGAGGATGAACGTTTATGTAGATATTTATTAAACGATATCGACAATTGCAGGGATGATGGATAAAAGATAAAAGTTAAAAGTTAAAAGACACCGCGACCGCTGTTTTCGATTTCAAGCGGAGCAGCTCGAAATAAAAACTTCCGAACGAAACGTTTGTCGGTGATCCACGCGTGGCGACGATCTCTCGTCGCCGGCGAATCCACGATCGAAGTTTCTTTGCGCGAAATTTTGGCGCAGGACGAGTAAGACAGCGAGGGGAAAGAAGAGAGGAGCATCGTAATGAATAGCCCGGGCCGAAAGTATTCGCCCCGGCTGTGCGGCCCAAACGCTTGGTCATCCATCAAACGCCATGGTTTCTTTTAATATCCCGGCGTTAATGATCCCCGTATATTTGAAGAGGGGACAGAAAGTGACTCTCGGAAACGTAACTGTTAAGGATGGTACCGATGTGGCGCCTACTTGTCAACGATCGCGCAAAAGGTCACGGCCGTCGCTACCTTCGGCACGGTGGTTTGCAGAGGCGGGATTGCAGAATTAATTATACGCCGGGACATTGGCCTCGCCGCGGGAGTATGTGTTCGTAATATCGTTTAGCGTGTATCCAGCCGCGCGTTTACGAGCCTTTTTATACTTTCGGCCATTGCTTGTCCTTTAATGTCCATTCTTGCGGTTGGTCGCCGCTGGGCGGCCAGCTAGGCCTACCTTGGCTTCGGTCGAGCTGCTCAGAGGGGTGTTCGACGCGCGCGTGGTTTATCGAGGGGGAAAAGATTGGGATAGGATGAATTTCACTGGGGGATGAAATAATGAGCGTGGGAGAGTTCCGCCGCGAGGCAAAGCGGACAGCAAGAGTAGCCGAGTGTCCGAAAAAGATGCGAATTGCTTCCGTATTAGCGTTAAAGAGCTGATGGTCGGGTAGCACGCCTTTCCAACCGTCCGCCCGCGTGGAAAGGTCGCCGCAGAATGAGTTATGACTCGTGGTGTCAAGTCACCGCGTCAAGAAGTCCGCTCGACCGGGAAGTATGTACCGTGTTCGAGGAAACCCGGACGAAGCTTACCATCTCGGCGCAGTTTCCTCGCCATTCGCGTTCCCTGCATTGTTTATAAAAGCGCGTGAAAGCTCCGCTCGACGCCCTCGACACTCCAGCGGCCTAAAATATGAAGCGCCGCGCCCCCGACGCGTTCCGCGGCGATTTCAATTATCGGCGAATAAACGCGTCAGCGTCCCGGGCCGCGGAAGCCCGTATAATTTTCCGTGCGCGCGTAAATACGTCAGCCCGTCTTTCCAGGCGACCGTCTAAACGTTTCAGCGCGTGGCCAGCGCTATCCGAAACTCTCGACGTTTTCACTTGGCGAAACAAATTAACCGATCCTCGCGATCCGTCGCCCCCCGTCTCCTTCCGCTCTGCGACCCTCCCCTCCTTCAACAGGCTATCCGTTACATCCTTCGTTTCCTCTGCCGCGTCGCGCTCGCGGCGGTTTCCACGCGTGGGCGCGGCGGAAGAGGCTTTCCCAGCCGTTTCTTCATTACGTTTTACGATCGTCCGCTGCCGGGGGCCCGGTAATTGCCAGTCGATTGGCTCTCCGCGGCCCGCCGCCTCGAAAGGACATTGTAAACGCGCCACGAGAGGGATACTCGTTAGAGGGAGGCGGCGCGTTGCGGAACGACGCGAACCAGAGACGAACGGGGAACGTGAGTTATCGATCCTGTGCACGTGGGCGCGTTCATTGATAATCCGATGGCTGACGGCGAGAGCGCGTAACTAAAACGCAGCCTCGCGTAACTGCCTGCCGACCGACCGATGGATCCGACGCAGATTAGAGCTGACCGCCTCGGGGTACCGCCGCTCCGCCTCTCCTCGGGACGCGTCTAATGAATTAATTTTTCTTTCCTTTCGCCGAGGGCTGCTCCGCTGCCCGTTCGCCGCAAACGAAAGTTGTACGCATCGAAAGGGAGAGTCGCGGTTGCAACGATGGCAGAGGGAAATTGATGGGCCTGGGGAATAGAGAGTCGAAGGCGCGTCCGTACACCGGCGATACGGTTTTCCAAACGATTAGTCGTGCGCTTTTATTCATACCGATATAGACGGCGATTGGTGGGGCGAAATATAAGAAGACGAATCGTAGTTTGGTTATAATCGATGTCTGACCAGGCGCGGCGTGATCTACTTAGACGGCCGCGCGCGTAGCACGCAAAACCGGAGCGCGACCTAAAGATGCTCGTTGTCTGGCGAGGCACGGGCCGATCTACTGCGCACCGCTGTGCACCGTATCGCTCCCGCGACGACTGATATTCCACGCTTTAAACCTTCTCGCAAACCGTTTCAACGTTCTTGCCACGCAAACGCCGCTACTCCTCGCGCGTTCGCGATACCCGCGGGACGACGAATGTTTAGCTGAATGGTAAAATCCGCCGATGACGAAGAGCCGGGGGAACGCAGCGGCTCGACGCGCGGCGATGGCGGTGCAACGAGCGCCGGATCCGCGTGGCCGTGCGCCGTTCACTTTCGCCGCGGCGGCGACGGTGACGATTTGCATTCGTGAAATCTATTTTCTGGAGGCGTGCAGGAATTAAACGACCTTGTGCAGCCGGTCGAGAGGGAAAGGGGCAGAGGCTGTCGATCTCGAGCACCGGCGCGTGGGCGAGTTCATTGATAGGCCGGTAGCCGACGCGTAACTGAGCGCGACCAAGCGGCACACGACTCTGCCGCTTGTCGAAAGCCGCTCGAATTCCTACCCGGCTCGAACGCCGAGTCCGTTTCGTTCTGGCTCGAGTTACGCTTACGCTAGGATCACCGATCGTTTCGTTCGTCGATGAATCCATGTACGCGCGTGTCAACGACGGAACCGGTGTTCAGACGGACAGGTGGTGGGTTGGTTGAAGACTGCGACGGGAGTGCTCGATCTTAACGAATTCCGTTACATCGAATCTGTTTGACGCGTTGCTCCGAGTTTCCCTGGCGGACTTAATCTGGGTCAAATTTATAAGCCTCAGATATTCGTATCGAATCGTTGCTCTCAATCCGCAATGGAAACTTTGCAGACGTTCCGCTTACTGACGTAAGGGTACTTATCGAACGATTTCAATGGTGTATTTCTATGGAAGAAGGGGTACAGGGCACGCGTGCCCGACAGACCGTCGGATTTTGTGCTTTAAACGGCGTTAAGCGGGCAGATAAGCGAAACTGGTTCGTAAATCGCGGACGAGCTTCGAGCCGAGATAATGCTTATTAATCTACATTAGCGCTGCCCGGTCCGGACACGCGAGGCGCACCGCGCTGACATTGTCGGGCGCGCTAACATTTTACGCGTTCCCGAGCACGAAGACGAGGGGTTAAGTGGCGAGATAAAGTGGAATGCCATCGCGACAAGCCCCGCCGAAGATAATGCTTGTAAATTAAGTCTTAATTCCCGGGGCGGGCATCGAGGCTCGGCTAAATAGCGCGTTAAATGCTGCCGCGTGATCGATTAGCGGAAGCGGGATGGGGAAAGGTTTTCGCGAGGAATAAATAACCCGACGAGCCGTCGTCGGTTTCTTTCCGCGACGCGTAATTGTCTGGCTACGTCGAGCGACGCTGTCGCGTAGTACCGTTCGCGCGAAACGTTTCGCATGGAGAATCCTGCCGATGGAACCTAACGAACGCGAGAATCGGGGAACAGCGACGAGCAGTGGCGAGTCGGGCGAAATTGAGAAAGGCAGAGGCGGAAAGGAGCCGAGGACAGGTGGTTTGCATACGCGTGCACCGCGCGACGTGCACGGACACGCGCGGACTGAATGCTAATTTTCACTCGGCCGGCTTGATTAAGGGCCGCGTCGCGTTTCATGCGAGATCGTTCCGTTTCCGTGCACGGTGTGTACCCTCTTCAAGGATCGAGGATGTACGTACCTGGAATCGCGTGCACGCGCAATAAACCGCGGAACGAGGCCCGTTATAAGCACGCGACTTCGTCGCGATCCTCCGCGAGGAATACCAAAAAACCGGAAAGGTCGCCTCGCGGTTCTCTCCGCCCCTGTGCTCGCTCGTTTCGAGCCAGCATCGGGCAGAAGATTTCTGGTACGGGCGTGATTTCTGCGAACGTTTCGGAGGACAATATGTGGCGCAGCTCGTTAGAAATTGGCGTGCTCCAAATAGTTGTGGTTTCTGTTCGAACGAAGGAAGGGTAAAGACTTCGATCATCCATTAAACGTAAAAATCGTTCGCGCTTCGTCTCCCTAAATGAAATTCTCGTGTATAAATATGCGGCGCATTAAGATCATCTGAATCTGATTGAAACGTGTCGCAATTTCAATGTGCTCGCCACGCGACGTCAACGGGTCCAGCTACCACTCGCGGCTGAAACTACTACCGCACCTTTCCAATTCGGAGGTGTTAAACCCCGATTCAAGGTCCCCGTTGGTTACGCATAGGAGAAGGGAGGCCCAGGGCACGCCGGTGTCCTGCTTTTCCCCGAAAGAAACATCCGATCGATGTGGACAGACGGGTCGCGAATCGGACATCTTAATTGCGTCTGTGAAATTAATTTCCTCCCGCTCGGCCTTCCGAGATATCGCTGTCAGATTAATCCCGGCGTCTCTCCCCCGGGGTCCGAGAGATTTCGTAATTATTTCTTCTCGATCCTTCCCCTGTTCCTGCATGATCGCGCGTTCACGCCTCGTTTCGTTTCCCCTTGATCCTTTCCCCGTGACGGACAGCAACGATCAACGATCACGCGGAACCTCGGGACCACGCGTCTGGATCGGGGGCCGCGCGAACAAGCGCCCCCTCCGTCGAGATAATCGATTTCCACGATACAAAACGGCAACGGGTCGGGGAACGCCGGCGCGGATTTTAATGCTGCGCAACGAGGCGCGGAAGAAATACGTCGTATGAATTATCGCGGCGAGTTTCGAAACGACGCGTTGCTCCTTTACTGTTTTTAATGTAAGACCGAGCTCCTGGCTTTGTTGAAACATCCGAGGCTTCGCGATGCGAATTTCCGCTGCTGCCCCACCTAAGATAGCCTGGACTTTTGGTTCTTTAGATTGCGTCGCGCGGAATTGATAGATCGACGGAAAGGCCGGGGCGGATTAAATTGTAGGACGCGAAGCAATATTCGGCGCTATTTCATTTCCAGTACCGGAAGCAACCGCGACGGCCAGTCTGCGCAGATCGAGCGACTGAAAGCGCCGCCTAACCCCGGGCGACGTTAAAACGTTCCCGTCGACGCCAGCGTCCAGCATTGCCGTATTTCAGATGCGCGGACATTAAGTGTCCTCTGTTTTAAGTAATTCGTGATTGAATAATGGGCCCGCGAGAGACGGGAATCCAATGGAAGTGCAGGCCCGCGACGCGGAACGACGTTCGGTGTGAACACGTCGCGCACATTCTTGCCACTCGCGCGGCTCATTCCTGCCCCCCTTGGTTTCGAGGCAACTGAAAAGCTTAGCCCCGTTTTCACAGCACGAACAACGGCCCCTCGTTTCGTCGAGATTACAAGAGGGCCCTCTAGAAGGCTCCGGACGCGGACGGTTGTCGCAAGAACGAACGCTTCTCGATCCGCGAGTGTCGAAACGCGTGCATCCCATCGCCCGAGAGGAAGCTCTCGAGCCTCGTCCCTTCCCGGCTTCGTCTCTTCTACTTTTTTTCACCTCCTTCGCTCGTCGTATTCGCGCGTGCATATGCACGATCGCTCGCGCGCGCGCGTGCGCGTTCGCTCGTGTACGCCCGCGTCTCGTAAAAAGCGACGTCGATCGCCGCCTTTCGAATTATAATTAGCCAGCGGCGTGCATGAATGAAACGACCGGCTTGCGTAACGCGTCTCTACGAATGATTTACCGGTGAGATTGCAAGCGGATCGGCCGACAGATTATCGTCCCATTCGACGGCCGTTTAAAACCGCTGGGAATAAGCTAGCTGCGATTTTTCGTCGCGATTACGCCGATTATTGGCCCCTTGCAGGTGGCGGGCGTCGCGAGGACGGGTAGACGCTCCGATGACGATGGCGAACAGTTTGGAAAGTAGCTAGTGAAATTGAGTTTTCGTTTCCTTGCGGATAATCCTGCGTGAAACTTGCATATCTGTGCAATATTACTCTCTCTCTCTCTCTCTTTCTCTCGCCGCTTCTTTGTTTTATCTTTACGGTTCACATAAATATTTGAAACGAAAACCTTGTTGCGCTTGATAGATCAATCTCCTCGGCGCGAGACAGTCGTAAAAGAATTTTAGTGCTTTCTGTTCCCACCGTTCTATTCGCGTATCGATATAATAGTCCTATGCGCCATAGCGACGACTGGAGTACAACGAGGCAGGCTATCGTGAAACGGCATAAAACCCCCGGTGAATTATCGGACACCTGCGAAAACTCGAAAATGACTCGGCAAAAGGCGGCACGGGCGCCCGGCAAATCGCTGCGCAACACGTTGGCTATTAATACCAATCGCGGGCAAAGTTATCATTACTCAACGATTTCCGCTCGCAAATTGTCTGGCCACGAGGCAACAAAAATCACGAGAAACGTCCAACTCGCGGTCGGCCCGGGCTCACGAGACCGGCACGGCTCTGGTTTGCTCGATTTGTCGCGTGCTCGCCGTTACCCGTCGCGTTACACTCGCGCGACCTATGAATTATGCTTATTCGCGCGAGTCCACGCAACGGCGGTTCATTGACGGCGCGAGTACGACTTCCATCGATTAACGTCTTTTATCGCACGCTCGCGCGACGAAGCCATTGTTCTGGCTCGTGAATGATCCGCGACGAGCTGATGCTCGTTGCCTTAACATCGATCCTCGTTTTTCCTCCCGGTGAGACGATATTTACGATTATCTTTGTCGTTGCTCTTCGAGAGTTTTTCACGCTCGGAGATGTTGTTCAACTTCGTTTGTAATACTGAAAGATACGGAAGTATAAAATGTATTTATATTTCTTGCGACGGTTAAGAATGTCGATTAATACTGTTGGGAGTAATTGCTCGCGTTAGAAGGAAATGGATATTAAAATTCAATAACCGTTTTAGGGTTGATTCAAGTTCGGAAAATTTTTAACGAGCGATTGGAACGAGTTCTCGATAACCCTATACCTGCCTCTATTTCTAATCTCGTTTCAGCAGCGAAACAAGTAACGTCTCTATTCGCAAAGAAACTTTTCCCCCCTCGGGTACCATCCCCGTTACGAAACGTGTCAATTCGTGCGCAGAAGCAGCCGCAGCAGCAGCAGCAGCAGCTATTCAATATTTCATCGGGCATCTACGAGCGTCGTGTTCAAGACCGTGGATAATTTGTAGCGGTGGCCGTTTACGCAGTTAGCAGCCATTTTCGTGGTTTTTCTCTCCGCTCGAGGCGTTTGGCTCGAAACGATGCACGGCTCGTGCCAAATCGCCGTGAATATCTCTTTGTAGTCATGGAATTTATACGAGGCGCGGGCGATCGTCGCGATTGCCAAGCGGTGTATTGTTCGCGGCACGGTTGAAGATGAACGGCGGGTCGCGTTGGAACCGAACTGGTGTTTCGTTCTCGGACCAGGTCCGAAACTTCTCGGGCTTCTTTACTTGTCACCCTTCCAATCGTTCGAGACTTTCTATTTCACCGTTCTTTACGCTGCGCCGCGTTTCCCCGAACGAAGGGGGACACTTCCCAGGTGCTAAACGTGTCCAAAGATCGCGGAACGCGAACACGAAAGTCAGCTGGACGTTAGCTAAGCGATGCCCTTTCAATCCGACGCGGTGACACTTGGAGTTCCTACTTGGGATTTGTCGGGTGGATTGACAAATCGAGGCCAACAACGTTGCTGGCTCGAGAGAGCCTTCGCCTCTCTCGAGTCGAACACGCGTGCTACTAGTGGAGAAAAAGAAGAAGGAGAAGAAGAAGAAGAAGAAGAAGAAGAAGAGGTAGAAGAAGAAGAAGAGGAGGAGGAGGAGGAGGAGGAGGAGGAAGAGGGAGTGAAGCTGCGTGGACAGAGGGAGACGAACGACAGACACGAGAAAAAGAGGCGTTGAAAACGGCAGTCGTTAGTGGAACGACGCGTAATTAATTCGGACTAACGAACACGGGGACGACAGCTTTCGAATTTTCCGGCCCCCTTACGGCGCCTTTTGCGCGCCTGTCTTTTAAGAAATTAACGGGAAATTCCGCATAATTTATTTACTTCTGCGTTAGAATCTTTTTTTTTTGTGGGAGAAGTCCGAGAAGTGGAGTACGGTGGACGAGGCGTGATGAAACTCCTTGCTTTCTTGAGCCGTTCAGCTTCGCGTTCGGTTAAAGATATTATGCAAGACGTTTATGCGCGCTCGGCGGCTTAAATTTAATTTAAATTGCTAGGATTAGCAATGAGTTCGTAATAGACGCTCCCCTTATTCGTTACGCGGCGTACGGTTTGCTCGACCCACCAATCGTCGCCTCTACTTGCAACGGAGAAAAGAAAGACGAGAGAAGGGAGAGCCCATGAAAATTTGCTCCGCGGCGTGAAACTTAATTCACCCTCGTCGAGCAGCACGCAGGGAAAAATATTTCTCACGAAACTGCTCCTCGAACGATCCGATAATTCATTTCATAGTGGAGCAATGATCACGCTTCGCCTATGGACAGTTCCATAAAGAGGCTACAGAAACCGGCGGGGTGGGGGGAGCAGAAATGTCGCGCAAGGAGCAAAGAAAAGAAAAAAAAACGTACGTAGGTGGATGCAACACGCGCAGATAATTATCGATCGTTTGTCTCTCTAATAACTGCAGGAAACTATCGCAATAGCGTTCTCATTCTACTGTCACCGCACCGTAACGAGCGTCGCGCGTGCGAATTAATTTGCAAGCGGTCTCGTGGCTGCGTGACATAAATTTCTTGCACGGTAATTGTTGCTCGTCGCGCCTTCTTGTTACGCGATTATTTACGCGCCGTCTGAATCCACGGCGGGGCCGTAAGTTTGCCGACGATTTTTCGACCGAAAGCACTCGTCTTGATTTGTCCCCGAAGACCGAACACGCTGTCGCAATTTTGTTCCTGAACTTTCACTTACAATTAGCGGTCGTTCGTTATTTTCTTCGCCGTTGCAGTCGAATTAATCGCAACGAATTTCTATCGTCTTTGACGTGAATGGTTCGATGCTGGCTAGCGACGAGAGTAACGTTAACCCGTGTCTGACCATCGCGGTCGCATTCCTCTTATCGGCTAAAGCGTCCGCTGACAATCGCGATAAGTAAAATTAAGCGCAGCGCCGCCGTGACGTTTCCCCTCGAAACATTATTGCACTCCGCTTAAGTCTCGCTATCGGCGAGATGAATCGTCGAGCACTCTCGATCGCCAGTCGAAGCGCGACGATAGAGCATGTTTCGGCGAAGGCCGTCTCATTAACATCCGCTTGTCATTCACGTTCACAACCGTGCCCCATCGATTACTCGCCCGACACCGGAATTCCAAAATATCGATGTCGTCTCGCCGCCCGATAATCGATCGATCTTCCGATACCGTTCTCCAAACAAACGCCATATAAGCGACAGAGCCGATAGAATTCAATTAGAACGGGCAAGAAACCGGCCATAGAGAAACTAACGAACCGAGTTTTTTTCGCGCGATAGCAGCGGGCTGGTCGTCCTCTCGACTCCTTCGCGCGAACAGTCCGAGGAAAAAGAAGATCAATTGCCCGAAGGTGAGCCCGAAGGTTACGCCTTTCGTTTTTCGCCATAGCTGGACGGGATCGTCTTGTCTATTTAAGGCGGAAAATTCACCTGGTTCGTTACCGTCCGCGGTGCGCGCGCCATGTGCGTCGCCGCCCGATCCTAGAGATCGTGGATCGTGGCGTGCGCGCGTGGAAGTCAGCGCGCGCTCGTTGCGCAATCGCCCGCTCCTCTTTGCCCCGTAGATCGTAACAGTTACATTTAACAACGCTTGGACGAACGGCCACACTCGTTATCTCGATCCACCGAGCCGGCACCAGCCCCGATCCGCCTCTGATTAATTATTGCCATCGTTTTACACGCGCGCGGCAGGCACGCGTTACGCCTAGGTGCGCCTGGAATTCTTTCGTCCCGGCCGATTTCACGTGGCCCAGCTAACGAAGCACGCCCGGCGAGAGGTTAAAGTTTTACGCTTATTCCGGGAACATTGCGTCGAATTTTAATTGACCACGAATTTTCGCCGGATTCTTGGAATACCGTGTTTAGGATTGGTCCGCGCGATGGGTGGGTGATTTTCGAGTTCAGCTCGCTCGGTCTAGTCGCGGTCAGAATTTTCTTGGTACAGCGGCAGAACGGTAAGAAGAGACGGAAGAGAAGGACGAGGAGGAGCACCGAGCCTAGACGACCCGAGAACTGTATCGAAAAGAGTTAACAAGCGTTCCAAGCGTCGCGTCCCACGTTCTCTGTCGCGTGGATCACGCGATACTCGTGTCGACGATACATAAGACCGTCTGCCCTGCCCGTAAAAGTCAGATCGAGTCCGTCGTTCCTTCGCTGAAGCGGTAAATTACCACGCTGTTTTTCGGCACCGGAGCGGCCACGGATAGGCGAATCTCGGCTGGAAATAGTTTCGAGCCGCATTAGAAGCATCCGTTCCGTTGCCACCGCGAGGCGAGTTTGATTTCGCGTGGCTCGTACCTCGTCTAATAAATATAATTACGCCGGTTGCGTAAGCCGGCCGCGGTGCGCCAGGTATTCCGCCGCCTATTTTCTTGCCCGACTCGCCCTAAGGCCGCGCTTATGACCTAATCCTTCCTCGTTCGCGACCTAACGGGAGATCGCGACGCGTTCCTGTCGCCCCCCCCCCCAGAAACGTACGGGTTGGCCGCGTCCTTCGGGCTAGCTCGTGAGAAACATCCAGCTTAATACGCGAATGACAGGCGATCGTCGGAACCAGCGGTGGGATCGCTGGGTTTTTGTTTTCGCGTTACACGCAGAGGTCGGCGTGAATGGTTGAGTAAGTGATCTGAAGGAAGCCTGAACGCGTGCAGTAATTACTGCCAGCAATGGAGAGGCGATAAATATTGTCAGATTGTGGTTCGCCTCGGACGATCAGTAGTTATGGGCTTGCGGTCTGTTTCAATCTCGCGTTCGGCGATATCGTGAAGTTTTAATAATATCGGCTATTCCTCGGTTATTCCGGCGGACCATCCGTTGATGCGTCGGGTATTTAAAAACTCGAAGGTCGACTCTAGAGTACCGACAACGATGCGACTTGTCCTGTCGGAAAGACTCGATTGATAAAATGGTCCTGAAATTCGGTCGACCCACTGAACGAGCCGGACGCCAATTTACCAATCCCTTTCGAGGTGTTAATTCAAACGTTTTCAGCGTCCGCCGCTGCGGCGAGAAGAGGAGGAATGCGAAATACGTCGATACCGGTCCCGGCATACTGACGCGTCTTTCGTTGAAATTTCTCGGTGGAAGTTGAAGATCGTTTGTAGTCCGGTCGATCGTCGGTAACAGCGGCTTAAAACGGCGACGACGGAAGAAAAGATACCCCCGGTGGTTGTCTGGACGAAGCACGGCACGGCTTGTCCACCGCCGTTTCGTTTGTGAAGGCCGGATCAGCCTGTTTTTCTGACGTAATTGAATTTCGCCCCGCGAGCCGCCGTTCTTCTTGTAATTGACCCCCGTCCCCGTGACCGTTCCGTAACGTAGCCGTCCTTACGTGCAGGAATCGCCAGCGGAGAAAAACTTGCCCGCTAATCTTTCTACCAAAACTTTGCTTTCAAGCGACGTTCAACTGGGGAAAAAGGCACCGCTTCGAGTGACGCTCGCTAGGAGGTCCGAATTCCCTCGAAAAACAGAGGGGAAATAAAAAAACGACGAAAGCGAAACAGATGCGTGTATATGCAAGGCGTTCGATTCTCTATTTCTATACCTACGAAATGGAACGGTGATTCTATTTTTGTCTCGACATTGTAATACAATTTATACAAAAAATTACGCCCCAAAAATTCTCTAAATCTATCTAAACTTATCTCAACGCCACGTCTATCCCATATTTCTTTCTCGACTTTACAATCCCCTTGTCTGTATCATCGAATCCATCCAGAGCGTCGCAAACAACCGCGATCTGAGGCCGCGGTGAACGCGTACAGATTAATTCCAGCGTGGTTGCGCGCAGAAGAAGCGAGAAACTTTTCCGAGCAAGCAGAAGCCTTGAGGTGGGGTTGGGGTAGCTGCTTTGATGTTAACGCGGCTGTATCATAAAGTGATTCGCATTCTGCAAGTGCGAGATCGGATAAGATAGACCGACGATCCAGTAGGGGAGGCTGCGGCAAGGCCGCGATTGCCTTTTTCCCATCGGGATCGGCATCGCACACCCTGCAATCTCGGCGCCGGATGATGAAGGTTAGCTGCGCTTCTCGCTCGCTCGCCATTTTGGTTCCCCGCTAGGCGAGGCTGGTCGAGATGATTGTACGCGGAGGGAACGCGGACGCTTTAAACCCTTCAACGATGACACCGTACAGAAATTTGCATATTGTGCGATACTTTTGTTCCCTTCTTGTTTCTTATTTTGGAACAGCGCAATTGAGTTCTTTTGAGGAAGAGGATTTTCATGTCCGTGCTCTGGCCTCGCTCGTTGCTAATAACCAATAAGGGAATCGATTCTTGCTTCGATCGGACTCTTGTTTCTCCTTTTCCACCGTGACCCGTGTATTATTTCGACCCTTGCAAATAGCGACGAGGAAATCGCGCGTATCCCCGACCTATCTGAATTACGCGCTGTTTGTTTTATTTGCTCGAGAGACGAAAATCGATTCTACGGGGCGGGGGCCAAGGGCGCGTGTGTATCGATACGAGTGCGTAAGAAGGATCCGCGCGATTCGAGTTAGTTCCGTGAAATTGCTACCGGCGGAATGCCATCATCCAGCTGGAGGAAGTTCGTCTTCCTCGGTGTTGCCCGTCTAAAATTGACCACGCGCGTTGGAGAGGAAATTCTGGAATTTCTGTAGGATTTATCGCTTCGATATCGTTCTTTAATTCGTCGCATCGAAATTATCGTTAACGTCGCGAAACGGACAATCGGCTACAAATTTCTCCTGAATGTGTACCGGCAATCTTGCTTTTCTCGCAATGAACGTCGAGAGGTTTCGCGATAACGTTCTCGACGCAACGTGCCACCGAGTTTAATTATTCGTCTCTTTGTTTTACAGGTAAGCATCGAACTTTCGTCTGCGTCCACTTGTCGCCAGTTCTCTGAGACGGTAAGTGATTCACTTGGACGCGGCGTACGTGCCCTCTAGCGCGTGTTTAGCTCTCGCGAAATCGCTTTGGCACTCCACTTTTCATCGGGGAAACCTCGCTCGGACTCGTTCCCAACCGGCTGTCTGCTGGGTGACGCAATTTGTATCACCTCCCGGCAAGTTTTTCGCCAACTTCGACGAGCGATACGTCGAAAGTCCAAGCGGTTCGAAGCGAGATTACGGCCGCGTTCTTCGTTAAGAGAAACTCGCGACAGTTTTCGGGTGGTAATTTGTACATTAATTTAAAATATTCCGGAGCCCTGTCGAATACATCGGTGGAACACGGTTATTCAATATCAAACAATTTAAACGCACGGCCAAGGTACGCGGTCAACGAGAGCGCAACACGAGGGTGAACGGTTTAAATCTGATTATATATCACACCGTATTATCACACCGAAGACTTACATATTATACCCCAATAAGGCTGAAAAATCACTTTGCTCGTTAACTCGAAAAGCGGCTCCCCGGCAGCGTCGTAAAAGTGGCTATATTGACGAGAAAACAATTCCCCAGCGGTCCGACGAAATTTTCCACGCCGACTCCGAAATGTGCCCGGGGTACCGGGTATAATTCACGGGCATTCGGGTCGGGACGCTGCTTAAAATACCGGCACTTAATTACGTGGTTTAAAGGGCCCGGCCATTTTTTAACGCCCTCCATAAACCTGTCCCTCGGCCCCGTCACCTCCGTCGGTTGCATAATGTCCCGCACCGCCGCGTTCGTTCTCGCTCATCTTCACCGGGCGCGCAAGGTTCGGTAGCTGGCAGCCGCTGATTGCGATTTATATTGTCAACCGGTCCCCGTGCGCTAGCCCATTGTCACGCCAATCGGTTCTGGTCTCGTCGCAGACGCGCGTACCCTTCGTATCGCCTTGTCCTCCTTTCGGTTCGCGAAACAGTTCCGTTCATTTTTGTCTGATAACGCGTAGGTGAATCGTCGCCGCTGATTGTCATAAATTATTGCAAAGATTCGTCGCAAGTTCGGCTACGAGGCGACGGTGCCGATCGACCGTCCGAACGAGCAAACGCTGCAAAGAGTCGAACGAGGAAAACGGTCACGGCGAGGGGAAAAATGCGCGCAGGAACGATACCGAAGCGTAAAGACCGAACGAGATTCGTAAGAACGAGGAAGGAGAAGGAGAGCGGTGGAAATACTCTGCATGAAGTACATAGAGAAGCGAGGATCAAGAGAAGCGTAACAAGGGAGAAGGAAAGGGGAGCGTCGGCGAAAGAGAGAGGTCGCAACAACGGCCAAGAAGGGGGACGGGGAATAAATTAAAGAACGGGTTCTCCCTCACCGCAGGACCTCATTACGTCCAACTTCATTTGTTTCCATTTTAATCGGGCCCCGTCCAACGACGTCGGGCCTGAATCCAGTACCAGAAACCAGAACCGCAACGGATACCTGGCACCACCGAATGCCCCAGCCGGATTCTCCTCGCGGACGAACCACGAGGATGTCTCTGGTGGACGCCATCGCGAGCAAACATTTCCTTATGAGATCGTTTCGGGGATCGGTGCTACGTGAAACGAATATCGAGAGGCTGTTTCTTTTTTTCCCTATTTCTTTTTATCTAACCCCACTGATACACTTTTATCGAACAGCGTGAACCCCGTTCTTCCCGAACGAGTGAAAAATCTCTTTCCATCTCAAAGTGGAAAAGGGGGCAAGCTTTGACAGCGCAAAAAGATTTAATAATGCAATGCATTTCTCGTTAAATTACATTTCGAGCGTTCGTTGACCGCGGCCACCCTTAAATCAAGTTGCATCGCCAAATTGTTGGCGCAAGAATCCCTCTGCCGCGGTAAATCTCCGCGTCCACCCCCGTCGAAGGTTGCACGATCGCCATTGGAAAATCGTCCGAAGGCCGTTACAAACGACCGCGAGGTACGGCAGGCGCATTAAGCCAGCGAATGCCACTTTTACTACCGGCGGGCCGATTCGGTGGTCGTTTTACGAACGCGGCCGACCGAACACGCTCCGATATGACCCCTTAACAGTGTCGGTAAACTTTTCTCTCCGTGGCACGGGACACGGGGGAGCCCTGGGCTCGGGGCGAGAGGGAAACGGGGCAGAACGACGGGATAACGAGTCACGGAGTAGCAAAGGGGAGGCGGCCGGGCGGAGGAACGAGGCGAGAGCACGAGGTGGAGGGAAGACAATGGGGCAGTGGCAAAGGTGGAAGCCGCCTTTATTACAGAGCACGGACCCGATGAACAGTCAAACGGACACCTTGTACCTCTCTTTTATCGGTCCGTTTCGTTTTATTGCCGTGGCGAAATCGCGGTCGAAATTAAAGCGAACTTGGCGATTTTTCGACCAGCTTAATTAGAGCGCGCCCCTGCGCCCGCGGCGATTTCGCAACGCGCTCGAAAGCCGAGCCTGGCCGCTGATTTCGCGTGCAACGTTTCCTGGTCCGCCGTGGAGATGACGAAATTCCGATGCTCGCGACGATTGGGCGACACGCGACGGACTCCTGACGGAATTCTATCGCCACCCCGGGGTGGAAGGGCAACGCGTCATCGCCGAGCGAATAATCGACCCGGAACGTCGTTAATTACCAGGGAGGCGGTGCTTTCAACGAAGCGAACTCGTCGAAAATATTTCCGCGATCGGTTTCCCGGAAAAGTAGGGGCACGCAACGGTTTCCAGGGAAGTTTGTTCAAACTTGCGATGGGCCTCGACACGTCTATGGAATTTTTATTGCCACATTCACGTTCACGTGAATTACCACAATTAAACGTATGGTAAATGTGCAACACCGACGCCGGCTTAAACTCCGCGTATACCTTTCTTTGCCCACCGGGCACAAAAACACACGGGCCGACAATCTATCCGTGCCATCGCTGAATATCTCACCGATCCCTCCGCGCGTCACGCGAAACAGATATTCCCTGAATTCGGCAAGAAGCAATATTTCCGTCGTTCAGAAGTGCGACGGCCGCGTGTCGAGGTGCAAAAATTTGTCGCGCTGGGAATTGTCGAATACAAAAGCGAAGATAGACCGATAAGCGTTGCCGTTGAGAGGGGGCGGGGAACGGGAGACGACCCGTTCCCCTGGTTCCACGATCGATCAACAAGATAAATTCGGTCCCGTTTTTCTTCGCCGGCTCGTACGTCTTCGCGTGTCCGAAAGCCGTCCGTCGTTCTGAACAGGAGATGCCTCTTACTCACGGCTGAATCATCCGGCGATTGACCTTGCCTACCTTAATCAGCGATTAATTCCGTGCAACGAAAGTGCAGCTCCGTGCACGGATCGGTTGCGCGACTCGCGTACCTGGAAATCGCCGCGCCGCGCCGCGCCGCGGAGAACCGATTGGTACGTGCGGCGAATTAATCGACCTGCTGCTGGATAAAATCCGAGCGAACCTTGGAGCGTACAGATCTGGCGAGTATTAGATAGAAAAATATATATCCAGGTGTAAATCGTACCCTTTGTTCGAGCGGCCGCGCGATCGATCTGCGAATTCCTGGTTTTCTGTTTTCATAGCCGATGGGGTATCGTAGCTTGGAATTTTTTTTTTCTTTACCTCCTCAAAATCGAACGGGTCGAAACGTCGTTAAATTTATCGAGCAGCGAAGACCGGCGCTGCGCTGAACGTTGAAACCGTCTTGTCGTTGGGCGTTTATTATCGGAACAGGTTGGATTGTCAACCGTTCCAAAAATGGAGAAGCAATTCTAACAGAGCTATTAGCAAAGTACAGCGCGCTCGACGGGCATTAAGAAATTCTAGGCGACTACCGCCGTCGACGCGCAGCATCGCTCCCATAAAGAGTACAATTCGCGAGGCAACGAGGAATCCGCGAAGCGACGTCCTCTCGGCCGCGTCCCGGCCTGTCGATCGGGATCGTACTATTTCCCCGCAATTTTCCAACGCGCTCGTGCGATCGTTTCGTAAATTCGCGGCGCGTCCTCCCCGCGATCGCAACGTTACCGATCGTGCCGGCCAGTTTTTCCAGCGGCGTTCGCTCGACTGATCAAACATCGTCGCGTCATAAGCCGACCTTGTTACGGTCCCATCGGGCATTGTTTCCAGCCGGGCGACCGTCGCGAGAAAAAGGTCTCCGCTCGAGTCGAATCGATCTGTCCGCGATTCTACGCGGCTCCGAGTGGCAGGTGTTCGCGGCGAGCGCAGCGCGGCTAGGCCGCGAAAGCGGCTTCCGAGAAAGTTTTGTCATCGAGCACGAGCCTTTTCGTTTTTCCAGCTAATTTCCCAACAGTCTGCCCGTACCGGAATAACGGCGATCGCCGTCGCAACCGTGAGATTCACGAGTGTTTCATTTAATCGCGACTCCTCTTGCGCAACGCGGCACGTTCTGGGAATATTTCCACCCAATTGTTGCCAGGCTGCGGCTCGGCTCCGTACACTGCTGCGGGCGCTGCATTTGGTGCGCGGTTTGGGATACGGGTAATGGGAATTGAAAATAGCGTTTGACAAGCCAAGTGCGCGTGTCTTTGCGCCGTGAAAGAATTCACTGCTGTAGAGAGTAGTAATAGTACTTCTACGCAGGTGTAGAGACACCCTTCGACGTTTATTATCCATTGCTGTTGCATATTTTTGTATTGCCGGTTTCACTCCAGCGCAGGTAGGAAATACGCTTGCCTATTGCCGATACGCGTACGGAGAATGTTGATTGTTACCGTTTGTCGAATCAGTATCGAGCACCTTATACACCCCTCCGTTCAGCAATATCGGCAACACTGAATCGTCGATAAATACAACAAAGAATAGAAAAGGTGACAAGTAATGCGCGTGCACCGATATCGTATCTTAGAGTTCGATGGGCCGTGAACCGGCAGCGAAAGCGCCGCCATTAAATACGCATTCGTCGCTTTCGATCCAGCGCACGTAACCGTTTGCCAGGGGGCGGAAGGGGCAAATTCGCAGGTACGACTTCCGTGCTCGTCCTCCCGCATTCTTCGCGCCGCGCAGCCACCACCTCGACGCCGCGCCCCGAGTATCTCCTCGCGATCCTGGCCGCGCCATAAACGCCGATAAATCGCAGCCTCGTAAACAAAGCCCTCCGCCGGGGGTACGCCTCGAAATACTTTCGCAGCGGTAACGGGGCGGTCGTAAATATTAAGAATTTTTATTACGCTCGCGGGCCGCGAGGAGCCGCGAAAAAAGAAGCGGCGAGACGACAGGCTGGCGTGTCACGTGTGCCTCAAGATACCGATCCAATAAAGAGAGGAAAGAGAGAGGCGCAGAGGAGGGTCGAGATTCGTGGTGTCGCGAACGGACGCTGCCTCCGTTCCTCGCGGACGTTGCTTTATCGACGGCGGCCGGCGTGGCGAGGCGAGGCGAGGCGAGGCGCGGCGTGCCCCGCGACAGGCAGTAAAATCAAGTGCTCCAGTTTTATGGTGTCGGATACACCGGCATGAACACGTGTTTACACTCGCCGCGGTCCACGGTCCGCTGGCCACGTGACCGGACCGCGATAAATCTCGCGAGGCCCCGGCCCTTTTGACTTTTCGCTCGATAACGCGGCGCGGCTTCTCCGCTAACCGTGTGCCCTGACACGCGTCCACGCTCGCGATTACAGCCCCCTTCGGAGCGTCGCTGGTCTCGCGAGCGTAGCGGATCCACGCTCCACTTACCGTTATCGGTATTGGATCTTAACTCGCGAATAAATCATCGCGCGGCCCGGCTGGAATTAAATACGGGAACCGGACGGGATCGGGCCGCGATCGAAACTCGGCCCGAGCGGGGGCCCATTTTTCAGCGGGCCGAAGATACGAACGAGATACGGGGGAAGCTCGCGCGGACTCGCCAGGTGAACCGCGTGTCCTCTGCCACCTCGCGATGGGATCGTTAAGCGGAACGCCGGGCGAGTGGGGCCTGCCCCCGACCCGATCCTCGGCGAACGGTTTCGTGGCGCTCCTTCGCGGGACTGAGACGAGCGAGATACAATCGACGGGGATCTTGTAAGGATCAGAAAGCTCGAGATTGCCTCGTCTTCTACGAATCGATTCGCTTGGCTTTCGAGTTCGGGTGTCTGAGGGCAGAGACGCCGCGGGGAATTCCGTTTCGGCAGAGGCGGTTTCGAAGCGCGAAGTTCGCCGACTGCAGGGGAAAATATCAGTTTTGGCGTTGCTCGGACAGTACGCGTTAGACAGATTATGTACACGAAAGTGGTCAATTTGCTTTTGTTCGAAGTCGCGATAATTTGCACGCGACAATCGCCGTATCTTAATCATCTTAACAGCAAGAAATCTGGGAACCGTCATTCTCACGGGCTCGCTGCTTCTAGTGTTTCGGGATCCTCGCCAAAAGATGCAGCTTTTTAAAGATAACCGTTATCGTCTCTCTACTCGCGCCGATCCGTTATGCAACCGCGCGGAGGTTCATCCTCGTGGAACCATATAGCGACGCTGGCCGTCCAGGAGGAAAGTACGAAAGCAAGGAAGACCCGCATGTTTCGCCGACGTCCAGTCGAAATCGGACGAGCGTTTGGCGCACCACGTCATCCGCTAGTTTTACACGAGCGGTGCGGGCCGATTTTTTCTACGGCGCCTTTCCTCCTCCGCGGATCACGATCCGCTCGCCCACAGCCTGCTAATCGCCGCTTCTAGAGGCTGCCCGATCCTATCCGATCCGGTGAACTACGTCATACAGGTGAATGCGTCGGCGTGCACGGCTCTCTCGCAGTCAACAACGCGGCCGCGGTTTGCCGCCTTATAAACAGGTATCCTTGCGTCGAGCCACTGGCGGCAAAATATTGCCATCTAACGGGTGGCGCATAAGCAATGGCCGCGTATATTTCACGCAGATTAATGGGACAATTAAGGCGGGCACGGAGCGCGAAGGTGCAGCCCCGAGGGTGGACTCGTCGATTGGCGTATCTCTCGCGGCGGAACGTCGCGGCACTCTCGTCCGTTCCTTTATCGGCGATGATTAAAATCGAACGGCCGGGTGTCGGTTCGCGATGTGAAAGATGTCGCGGTCGCGACTGCCGCGACGAGATCCGCCGCGGAACATCCCTCGCGGCTGCGATCACGAGCTTCAGACGTAATCCAAGCGACGCGATTCTGCGTCTCATCGGACCTGGCGATCCATTCGATCGTGTCGTGTCGCGAGTCGGATCGATCGCGGACATCCGTTAGACGCGGTTTGCGGAGGCAGCGCGCGCGGAGGCAGCGAGTCGTCGCGTGGGTCGCGGCTAGAGGTTGCCCGCGCCCTTCCCAACCTCGGAGGAATCGAGAGTCTCGATCCCTCTCGGGAGGTGCCACGCGATCGACAGTTCTCAACTGTCGTTCCTCCGTCCGTCAGAGCAAAGAAGTGAGAGAGAGAGAGGGTGAGAGAGGCCGCTCGAGAACGTGAGCGTTGCGTTCGCGGCGCGTTCCGCGCGACTCTTGCGCGTCGCGTCGTCGCGACGGCACTTCTCGATCGTTCGGTTTCGCGTGAAATTACCCGTGGTGCCGCGGCGGACCCGTCTTCGATCCAACAGAGAAGGGAGAAAAGAGACGAGCACGAGGTGGTTCGCGAAGGATCATCCAATCGGGAGGATCGACCAACGCGATCCGGATGGGGGGGACCGTCGGCTACCTACACCCAACCTACTGGCGATAGCTTCAAGGTGACAAGGTACCCTACTCGATAGCCACCGTCCTCTGTAAACGCACCTCTCGATCTTCGAGTCGACCCGACGTTTTTCCTCCTGGTCGACGCCTTTTTTTTTTTCTTGTCCTCTCTTCCTTCTTTTTGTATCACCGTCGCGCGTTGGCGGCTGCGCCCTGGTACGGTTGATCTATCGCGCCGATCCCCGACCTCTTTCGTTCAGGCTGACTGGTGAAACTTCGTTAACGAGCACGATCGAGTTTTTCGAGAAGATAGACGAAGTTCGTTTAATTGGCTGGGATTAAGTGGGAAACGGGAGGTTGGGTCGGTGTGCCCCCGTGGGTCGGTTGCTGAACGGCCGAGAATTATGGTTCTTGCTTCGGACGGACGAAGTTTCAGCGCGATCTAATTACGGAGTTAAGTTCTATCGCGAACTTTTTCGATTTCCGCAACTGGCGCTACCGCTTTGCCATCGCTTCGCCACCGCTTCGCCCCGCTGGTCGCTCGAACGCCTTGGAATCTGTCCGAGCCGCGGATGATATTTTTCTTGCGCCGTTTCGCGCGGACAGACTTTTCTGCTCCACGTTCCGTATAGCCGCGCGATTAACCCTTCGACCGCGGGGCGTTCAGAAATCGTGCAGCGCTCCAGCTGCAACAGCCGTGACAGCGGTCGCCCAACGCGCGCTGTTCGCAGTCGAAGGATTGTCTGGAATTTCACAGCCGTGTCGGCGAACGCGCCGGACGCTGCCGCATAGCCGGGGATCAATGGAGTTGCCGCGAAATGTAGAGAGTTCGCGAGAGATTCGTGGCCGATCACATTTGAATCCCATCGCGTGCCTCTGTCTCGTTAAATCATTAGCGATCGCGACCTCGTGGTACCGCAGACTCGAACATATTCCGGCTGACCGTGTTCATTTCGTCCCGGACCAACGCGTTTCGGTTCTCGTCGTTCTCTAGCGTGCATTCGCGTCGCATCAATTAATCGCGGGCAAAACGAACCGCAGAATCGTCCGGAACGGTAACTAGTCACCCCCCGAAGCGTTCTGCGCTATTCCCAATTAAAGTTTACCCCTTTCGAGGGGACAGGAAATATATCGCTCGTTTCCTCCGCCGCCGCGAAAACGAAAGAACGGTGAACGAAAAGAATTGCCAGCGTCCGAATGCGTAAATTCGTGAGCGGCCGCCTTCGCGAGAGCGGCGGTATAGAAAATTTAACGATTCGGTCCGTCCTATGCGTAAATCGAGCCGCACAATAAACCGCGCGCGACGGCAAACATTCCCCGCGCGACAATAAAATCCAGCAGGACTGGCTCTCTATTCTGGTCGCGGGAAAAATAAAATCTCTGACAGCTAAAAGGTCGCGCGTAAATAGAAAGAAGAAGCTCGGCCAGCGGCGCGGCGCGGCGCGGAAAGGTGCAAAAGGGAACGGGGGTGGCGGGGCCGAGGGGTGGGGTGGGGGGGGTGGGGGCCGCGTGCAGCACAAAGAGTACTTTGTGTGCAAATTTATTGCACGGCCCACGGCGATGCGTTTATGCGGGAATTATTTAGACACCCGTTAGACGTTCCTCGATTAGGCAACCCGCTCGTGAATCCGCACGGGGTTCCGACAGAGGTTGCGGGTTAGGGTCGTCAAGAAAATTTGTTCCCGACAAATTTATCGATCGACACCGTTCGATACGTAAGGCGGACAGGTCGCACGAGAGCGTGTGCACAATTCGTAACGCGAGCTTCGGCTGTGCTACCCGATGAGCAACGGATTTGCATCCGTTGATACTTTACGGTGCATCCTGTTGCAACTTTGTTGCGCCGTCGCTTGATTCGCGCGGATTCGCCGCGTCCCGCAACGCGGTAATTTATAGCCGATAAATTGTTTCAACTTCGTTGCAAGATACTCGCTGCTGTCTAGCAATCGAACAGAGTTCCGCACCAAATAGCGCTGGCGTTTTGTAACGCTCTCGGCGAACTCTTTCCGTCTTTCTTCCCCCCCTCTTTGTGTTCTTCGCGTGCGCGTTTTAGCGTTTTAACGTGCCTTCTCCTGCAGCGAATAAAAAATAAATAACGGTAGCGGTGGACGCGTTTGTTTTTCCCAAACACCGAGCCGTCGATCGACGATTCGCGAGGCAGCTGTCTCGTCGAAGGAATTTCGGAATATCGACGTGCACGGAGCACGCGTTGGAATCGATAATAGACAACGAGGCACAGATTCAGGCCGCGCGTTCCCCGGAGCAAGGCAGATCACAATTCTCGGGCTCGCTGTTCGCTCGCAAACGGGCGAACAGATTTTCGCCGTCCAACGCGCGATGCTAATCGATATCGATTCCTCGAATGCCTGCCGGCACGTAGAAGGAAACGCAGTAGATAAAATTAGACGGAAGCGGCCGGTTCGGAAAGTGGAATTCCGTTTAGCTCCTAAACTATATGCCGATAAATCGCCGATATAAAATTCCTGTACGCGGCTCGGCTCTCGAATTCTAATCGACTCGTTAAGGGAAATTCCCCCGGCCTCTAGGTGCTCGGTGCACACCCCCTCGAACGTCCATTGCGCGCCGATCAAATTAAATCCTCCGACGAAACGCGACGCGTTCCTATCGATAGTTGCTCGCGTCTCGCGACGATCTAGTCCAGGAGTGCGCCTGGACCGTTACCGATCGTCGTTCGTCTCGTTCTATTCGCCGCGTCAAGGCATATTGATACCGCGCCGTTGAGCGTAACGAATGGCACCGTAAATCTCGCGGCGAAACTAATTATCGCGCGGGCCTCGGACGAAACGCCGCCTCGAAAAAGCTGCGAATTGTAATTGAATTCGAAACTGTCCCTCGCCATTGCGGCGCGTCCGGGAACATTCGTCAGAGAAACGAGTACGAACCGTGAAACGGGAACCGATTTTCGTCGACGGGTTAAAGGGACGACAGGAAAACGCGGAATACAAAGCGAGGAATAATTGAACGATATACCATTACCTGTACGCTATTACGATCCTTAACCATTTACGTTTAATCGACAAGCCATTTTCTATCCACCTTATCCGTCCGTCTTACGTTAGCTACCGGGCACCCATTTATACATTTCATTTAATCATTTTTGTATCTTGATAAAACGTTCGCGGACCGGCTCCAGATCTCGATTCATTGAACAACGTTACGTCCGCTCACGTTTTGCGATAAGAAATTCGCGCAGGAATATTGTAAACAACTGGACCCCGAACTTCGCGACCATTTTGGCCGGCAACATAAGGGTTAACAGCCGCTACTCGTTGCCTGCTCAAGACGACGCCATCGAATGTAAAACGAGAACGCTTCGAACGCTTCGAACGGTTCACTCTCCCGCGGGCGACGTTCGCACAATACCGCCCCTTAAATCCCAAGGGTCTTCAACGTCGGTTCCCAGTCGATCCGTGACGTCCGGTCCGCGGGTCCGTCGAGTGATAAATTCGCGGACGGGCCATTAATTCCGTCCGGACGACGGACGAATTATGCGAACGCGAGGTTCCGCCGGTCCGCTGTCACTCGGCCGAAACGGAGCATAAAACGGCCGCGCTTGTCAGGCGTCGTGTCGCGTCGCGTCGCGTCGGTGGCGGGGTCGAAAAGTTTCATTTGCATCGCTCGAAATTTTAATGGGGCCCGACATATTGTGCCCTCGTTGGTAATTCCTGTCGGATTTAAAGGGTGGAACGGGCCCGTCGCTCGGACGACGGGGCCCCAATTGGCTGGGGCATCGGTCTGCCACGAGATAAAGTCAATCTTTCTGGCACCGTGGCCGCTGTTCGCGTCGCCGGCGACCGATACGTCCGCGATTTGATCTGGAAGTAAGACAAGATCGGCCCTGGCCGCCGTCTCTCTGGAGAGCTTTTTAAATTGCTCGTCAACCGACCGCTTTTCGTGCATCCTCCGCCTTGGACGCGGGGGACCTCTTCGCGTTGCCTCGCGGAGCACGCAATCGTCGGGGTTCGCGTTGCTCGAAGGTGTACCCCGCGTGGTCTCGTTATCGTTTGACGCTTCGCGTTCCTCGTGATTCGATGGTTTGGGTAATTCGACGTGGACGGGCTGAAAGTGAAACGACCGGGTTAAGCTTCGGTTAGCTTTCACATGCGTGGCTCATGCTCCATTACTTCGGGTAGCTCGACGACAATATCAATCGCGATACCATACCTGATGCTCCGCTTTGACTCGTCATAGAGTTTTCCATTTCTTGGAAATGAATCTCCCGTCGGTCCTCGAGAGGAAGGAACGCGGACGATGGAGTGGTTGATAGATACGTAATAAAGAGTACAGGTTCTCCTCTAGGCTTCAGTTCAACAACCCTTTCGATTCCGAATCTCAGAAAACCCGCAACCCTTCGTCTGCGTATCGTTGCTGCTCACTGCTCACTCGGTACCCAACGAAACGATATCCGTCGTACAATTTCGCGCGTTCATCCGCCACCGAGGGTTCGACATTCGACCGCGACATTCGACGCGGTCGATACATCCGATGCGCCGTAAATTCGACGGTGTAACGAGGCGACTGTCGAAAGTGACTCGAAATAAACGGCGGTGCGTCGCCTTTTTGGAGAGGAGCGTTCCACTCCATTTCCTCCGGAGGCCGGTCTTTCCGTTCCGCTCGCCTCGAGAGCGGATCGTAAATCAAAAGGCGCGGGGCCCTCCCGAAAACTCGCGGCTCGAAACGAGAGGAAAAAGAACGGCCCACGGGGATAAGAGGGATAGGGCAAGAGGCAGTATCGGAGACGGAAGTGACGCCGCGCCGCCGCGGGATAAATCATGGACGGTGTAAATTAAGGCGACTGCCCGCCTTCGCGCACCCTCCGCCTCTTTCCTCGTCCATCCGCTTGCTCCTCGGTCCAGCTTCTTTTCGCGAGACTTATCCAGCAGTCCGGCTTCTCGGAAGCGTCCGCGCTGCGATAAATAAAGCGGCTCCCCTTCCCCTGGACAAATTGTATCGGGCAGTAAAGCAAAGAGTGTCTTGACCCACGAGGAGTTGGTTCGCCGGCACTGCGCGCGGACGCACGCGGGATTACCGCGGGGAAATAACGAGGCGACTTGATTCAATTACCGCCCCGTCCGAGATAGGGACAAGGGTGGACGGACTCGGCGATAACGACGGAAGGATTCCTGCTGCGCCGATTTCGGAGCTGACGCGATGGCGTCGTCGATTCGCACGCGCGGCCCACCGGCACGGGCCGGTCAGCCGAATCCTCTCGCGTTAAATAATCGGCGGACAGAAGCTGGCGCGGCGATTTCGCGTTAACGGAGAAAGCTGGACAACGGTGCCGTGGTGGCCGACGGGAATGGGAGCGCGATCTTCCCACGCGGCCAGATGCGTCTCCGCTCGGCGCGTCGCGCCGCGATCGTCGCGAACAACGCCGCGACGCGAGCCTCCGTGTTCGCTCCCTGCGTCCTCCTCCCCTCTGTCCGGTTGCTCGTCTCCGCTCTTCGCGACGTCGATCGCCTACCAGCTAGGTGCCCCTGATGTCGTCCTCGCCGCCGCGCTTTTTGCTAGGCCTCCCGGTTCGCCTAGCTTCGCGAAGCGAACGGGAGTTCATAGGTGAGACTGTGTTGCCGCTGCGTTTAATGGAGACACGACTCCGCGAGAGGGTCGATACTGTATCGTAGTCGGCGGTGAGTCGAGCCTAAAGGAGACCTCGGGGATCGATGTTTCAAGGCTCTCAACGTTATCGACGGTGTTACCTGCGTCGATCGTTTTGCGCGTGCGGCAATATTGATAACACTGAAATGTTGAGAACGAAGTGCGCCGCAAAAATATCGAGGCACCCGATAGGTTTCATTGTACAACGATTAGCGTCCTTCGCGTTTCTCCGTTTATCTCTGCGAGTCCTTGCCTCCGTCCGGGATCCTGCTAGATTCCGCGAACGCTCGCGGAACACAGGTGTGTCCGTGATACCGGCGGGATCTCGCGATTGAAACAGCAACGGTTCGCCTATTAATCAGCATCGCGATTTTTCAACGAACCGTCGATACAAATGCCAGGCGGTGTATACCTGTCGATACAAAGGACGTGGCGCGGGAGCCCGCGTAAGAATAAAGATCAAAGCAACAGTCGCGCATCTGCATTCCTGCGGGATATAAGGTCGGCTCTGTTCGACGCGGGAGCACGAGCACGCAGGTGTCTCTAATTGGTTATTTATAAGCGATCCTTAACCCGCGGCTGATTTACTACGTTTAGAGGCGAGTGCACGCGATAGGTTTTGCGCGAGCCATTTACAATCCGGCCGGTGCCGTGCGATCTTAGTCATCCTGGTCAGCTGGACGGACCCCGATGGACGGAGGATTCAGGTACCGATCGGGCATGCCGCGCAGAAACGCGGCGTCCTCGTCCGGCAAGGTCGCGCCGCGATTTTGAAACACGCCTCGCGCGTACCTGGCTACCTGCTCCGGTTAGGCCCTAGTTAGGTCAGTGCCCTCCTTGCTCGCCTCCGTCGAACGAAGTATCCGAATTCGGGGAAACCTCGAGCGAAGTTTAGTACTGCGCCAAACGGTGATACCTGGTGAATCCAATCCCGGTGAACTCTACCCCTCGAACGAGTCGAACGAGGGACGCGTCAACTCCGTTGTCGTTCGCCCATCGCCGAATAAACGTTCAAGCGCGTCCGTCGAACGTCTCGTCGCGCGCGGCTAAGCCTCTACGCGCCGAGAAAAATATTCATAAATCAAGCCCGCGACGCCTTCCGTGTCACCGTCGGGTCGCGTCGGCCAGGCCGGACGGGCAAGATCGATGATCGAACCGGCGAGCGAGCCCCGAAGAAGCATCCTAGAAAGTCCACGACATCCTGACCGAGAATCGTTGCCGTGCTTTATAGTTCGATTTCGATCGTGTTCGTCGCGGCGACGCTTGACCCGCAAGAAATCGGCCGACTTAATAGAAATGCATTCCCACGCACGCGCACACGCGCGCGCCTCCACCGTTCCTCTTCGTCCTGTCCTCCCGCGACGCGCCCGTGCAATGCAATTTTTTTTCCTTTTCCTTCCGCCGCCGACCCGCGATAACCGCGCGTTCGCGGTGAAACAATTATCGTACCTCCGAGAAAACGCTTCTTCCACGGTCGACGCGTAAACGTTTACAAGCCCGGCACCTATTCAAATCGAGAGATTCGCCGTGATGCCAGTCGCGGTTCACGGCGATACAGTGTCGACTGTGTTTCCAGTGTAAACAGTCGGCCGAACGGCGATAGGTGTGCATTGTCGAGTGGTCGTTTTCAGTTGAAGGGGCCGCGTATTCGATTACGCCAGTTCATTAAGAGCCTTATCAATTGGTGCTTCTATGCAACGGTGTACCGCGCGGCGGTTGAACAGCGATTACGTATCACCGACTGCGTTATGGGGATCACCGACGCAATTACCGTAGGATGATCCACGCCGGCGCGGATCCTATTGGTCGGTTGGCCGGTTGGAAACGCAATTGCGCTCTCACGATTGTCTCTACGTTTGGCAGGTGGAACGAGGCCTAATAACGACGTTTCGCTGGCTGTAAACGATAATCGTTGCGTTTCGTCTGGCCAGGAAATCGTAAATTGTCCGTGAGGGGTTTCGTTCGATCGTTGCTCGTCCATGAGTTCATCGTTCGCCTCGTGGACCCCTCCCCCCTTCACCCAATTCTGCCCTCGAACATTGTTCACGTGGACTAAAGTTACCACCGACGCACGTACGCACGTACCTACGTAGCACTCGCTCGGACGCGGGTTCCTCGCTCGAGCATTAATCGTGGGAACGGTAAGATATTTAATGGCACCTAGGTACACCAGTTGCCAACCGTATCGAGTCTGTCCAGAGTCAACTATCGTGCCTGCGACTCGATCGCCACCGTGATTGAACCTCATCCTCCCCTCGGCGACCACCGCGAGTCCCGTACCGTGGCAAAATCTCGAGTGGCCGCGGGATCGCGAGGCGGAGAGAAGCGCGTTGCGTCCGCGTGGCTCGAAATAAATTGTTGTGCAGCTTTAAAGGCTGCACGCCAAGCGGAGTCGTCCTCGAATTGCGCGGCTCGGTGCAACGATCCGCCGCGCTTTCCAGAGCCGTTGGCCACGGTCGGCACAAGAGGGCCGCTGATCAATAGCTATTGGTCGGCGGGGAGCCGTCGTGTCGTCGGCGCGGTGGCGATGTCGTCAATTTTTTTCACTACGAACCCGGACACGCACGCAGCCGTGCACGCACACGCGCGAAACCGCCGCGGCGACGAGGAGGACACTCGGTGAAGAGCGCCGGTGGCCGCGCGGCCGAAGTGGCCAGGCCGCGACGCAGCTCGCATTAGATTTCACGGGTCGCGAGTTGCACCCGCTCGCCGACCAATGTCAGCCTTTAATTGGTGCGGGCCGTGTCGTCCTCGAGGTAATTGCCACTTCGCGTTAGCCTTCGATGTCCTCGCCCGGCGGACGTTGCTTTCTGAAATTCCGCGCTCTCCGATTTCGCGTGGATTTCGCCCGGTCTTCGTTCTCCGGGTACCGTTCGACCGGTGGACGCCAACGCTGGGCGACGGTTCGCGTTGGACTTTCTCGAACGAATTCTCCAATGAATTCTCGATTTTTCCCCGACGCGGACGGACAGGGCGCACGCGTTCGAGCCAGCGGCGCCTCGGAGGGAAAGCGTTTTCCGGAAAAGCTCGACACAATCGAGCGAACGATGCTTCAGCGGCTCTCCTCATCACCGGCATCTCTCTGTTCCAGCGAAGTCACCTTTTAACGAGCGGGCGTATACCTCCAGAGATAACCGCGGCCCCCTTGCTCGTCTTCGCCTCTTTCTTCGGGGAACAATAGGCCCCGGTAGGGGAGTTAATCTACATACGCAAATTCCAACGATAGATCTTGAGCGGCGAGAGAGAAGGCGGCTGCGTATTGCCGGACGTATACGCGTACGTCTTCAACAATGGGGTACCCCTTGGCTGGCCCCGACCCTGGGCATCCCTGAAGGAAGGACAATAAGCCCCGCTTGATAGTTATTGTGGTGCCTAGTCCAGCTCGCGTCTCTCCCACCGCGAAAGAAGGGAGAAGAACTCCCGGCGAATAAAAGTCTCAGCCCCGTTGCGGACGCCCCGAGGAGAAGGCATGCGTTACTGTTTCGCTAAATAATTGCTCCGGCGTTCGCGTAATTTAAGCGGACTTAACTAGCGGTTCGGCATCGCGCGCCATCGCGCTGATCAATCGGGGAAAGGAATCCTTTAAGCGTCCACGGCGATATTTATTGTCGGGGCGCGCCGGTTAACGCCTGCCGAAGAGCAAAACGACGAAACGAAAAGTCGGCAGCCGGGGAGACCGCGCCGGGGGACGCGTTATATCGCGTTATCGGCGAGGTAACTCCTCGGAGGCGGCCACTATTTCAGCAAACGAAGATACGCCGCGCAACGTGAAGTAGAAATGGAGACCTTCGGAAGCCCTCTGGAGCACGGCTCGACGGGCGACGCGTACTCTGCTACGGGATTATGCGCGGCGAATTCGAAATACGTGAAACCAAATATATTAATAAGGCCAGAATGACCCGTGGGAAGGTGTTTCAGTGGCGCAAAAACGATGGAAATTCGTGTTTCGGTAATCGCCGTGGCCGATTCACAACCTTCGCCTCGATAAGCCCCTACCGATACCCCAGATCGCGAGACCTCTTCCATCCTAGCCATTCCCAGAGGTCGACGGGCATCGGCACGCGTGGCGGAAGGGCAATTTTTTCCCCCGGCTCCGGCGCGAGCGTAACGGAAGCGGCGGATCGGACCGCTTTTCCGCCTGCCGTGGATGGCACGACGACCTTTGAGGTCGATGCACCTCGGCCGCCTCGGCGTCAAAACAAGACCGACCGATAGGACGTGTCGGGTTCGCCTCGTCCTGCTCGTCCGCCGGGAAAGGTTCCCACCGTCTAGTCACCCCGCGTCACGCCTCCCTTCCTCCGCCCTTGGGGCAGCAGATTTTCTCCGCGCTGCGCGGGGAACGTCTCCTTTCTTCCCGCGCGCACCGATTCCTGGAAGCTCGCGAAGGCGCAGCGCTGTCTGGCCGAGCCGGGACCGCTCGTCTGCACCGAGGCACAAATACCTACGAAGCCTCTGGCGCAACGCTCGGAATGAGAACCAGCGCGAGATCGAGCGGCCAGCGGCGGCAAGAGGAAGAGCAAGAAGGAGAAGAAGCGCGGCAGCATCCGCAGCAGAAGCAGCAGAAGCGGCAGAAGCGGTAGAAGCGGTAGAAGCAGAAGTGGCCGAGGGAGGAGGAATAAGAGTCGTCGGCGCGCAAGACGAAGAAGGACGCACGGAGGTGGACGCGGTGGCCGTAGCAGCAGGGTCGAACGAGTAAAACCAGGCTGGCTCGCCCGGCTACGTACCTTGCCTGGTAGAAATGCCTACGGTATAAAAGCCACGGAGAGAGAAGAGCCGCTTCTAAGTAGCTACGTGATCAGCGATAATAACGCGACTTGGAAACGTGGAAGATCGTTCCTCTTCGCCTCCCCCTTTTTCTATCGGCGACGCGTACAGGCTTATATTGTCGGTCGTTTGGGTTACCACCGCGCGCACGCTGATCCTGCCGCGCGGCTGTCCAGCGGTTTAGGTTCTGTCCTAGCTTCCTTTCCTTTGCTCTTCCTCACTCTCTCTCTCTCTCTCTCTCTCTCTCTTTCTCTTTCTCTCTCTCTCTCGATTCCCGGAAACGGGGAGGTAACGGCCACCGATCTCTACTGTGTCCACCTGTTCTTCTTCTTCTTCTTCCTCTTCTTCGACGTCGATCGGCGAGCTTGCCCAACGATTCGTTTACAATATCGTACGTAGCCTGCGTGGACGCGTCCACGTTGTTGATACGTTCGCGGGTCGTCGCGAGCTATGTTCTTGCGCCGCTCTCCCTCGGGAACCACGGTTCCCAGAGTGATCGGGTTGGACGTCTCGGTCCGTGGGACACGGATTTCGATCCGCTGTTCGTCGTCGTCCCCGACGAGCCGTGGCCGTTCTTGCCGAGGCACGCGCGTAATTTGTTTGTTTCAATTTCGTTGCCCTGCGGTGCGATCGGAACGGGCCTTCCGATTGTTCGAAAACCGACGCCGCTTGTGGAACATTCGTTCCTTCTTTCTTGGAAGCGAGATCTGAAGGTCCTCCCGTCGGAATCATATCTGCGCTCGCGTTGGAATTATTTACGAAACAGATTTATTCGCGTCGTTCGTTTTCGTCGCGGCCGTACGATAGGCCGCGCGTTCCGTTTTCACGTAGCGACAGATGAATTATTCCCAGATCGGGCCGGGCAACTTTTCTTGGCCGCCGCTTAACGATAACGACGCGCCCGGTCGACGCTTTTAATACCACCGCGCAGACGGGTCGAGAGATGCGAAGCGATCGCATATTAATCCGAGCGGACCCGAGCTTGGGGCTGAAGCGCCGCTTTTAGAATAATATTCTCGCTGCCCTCGCCTCTGACTTCCTAATGGGCCGACTTGGAAGCATCACCAATCTCGCGGCGGGGCGCCGCTCGCGTCTTGAACGCGCTCGCGTGCGCCATCCGCGATCACCCTCGTCCCCAGGTGTTAGAACACCGAACGCGTCGAACGCGGCAACCCCCGGCGAACATCCGGATCGGGAGCGCACGTCAAGCCGCTCGGCCACCGTGAAAATTCGTGAAACGAATTGGCCCCGATCGTTCGCCGCTACGCGCGACCCGACTCCGCGTGTCCGCGCCGATTTCAGCCGTTCTGAAACCGCGCATGATTTACTCGGTTGGAAAACGAACTTTGATCGCGGTCGCGTCGCCGCTAATGATGCAGCACTTAATTGGCCTCGTTCCTCATTCCGTTGCCGCGCACCGTAACGAAAGCACGAAAATAGAAGCCGCGGACCGATGTCACCGCGGCCGTGCCATTTCCTCAAAGCGCGCAATAATTGGACCGAACGGGACGCTAATTTGTTTCCACGAAGCCGCTCGTCATTTGCGTTCGCTCGTAACAAATGTATGACTCGTTTCCAGAACGCTCGAACCGCGCGGGCTCCGATCTTAATTAGCCTCGGTGCCCGACCCCCTTTGAGCGCCGCTGAATTTACCCCGACGGTAAATCACTCGAGCACGGGGCACCCGGTGTTCCGCGGCCAAGAATTCTGGAAAGGATCCCATGGGGATCGGCTGTGTCTCGGTTCGGGGGAACGGCGGTCGTTGATTATGGATCGGCTAGGATTTGTTCGCGTTAGCGGGCTGCGCCATTTTCGTCCCTCGGATCATCGAAAGGTAGAACAGGTTGAACGATTCCGCCCCGCGGTATTCGTTCGAGCAAGAAGATACGGGCGACCTGAAATCGGCATCGATCGGTCTTGCTTCCGCCGGACCAAACGAACCGCCCTGTCGTCAAAACGCGAGGGCAGCTCGCGCGCGAAACATTTCCACGAGCGATTCCGCGCACCGGGTGGCAGCATTCCCCTCGGAGGAACCAGTCCTGACAGGAATCCCGGTCCTGGCGGATCGAGCAGCGATATCGGTTCGCCGGCCGGTATTTCCAGCTCTATCGAAACGGCCGCTCGCTTAGGTGTACCGTGTCCGATACACACAATAGGGGCGGCGAATCGTTTGTATCGGGGTCCGACCAGTCCGGGGGAATATCTAACCGCGCGTGTTGCCGATTTAAACCACGATTTTGCTCGTTGCGTGGCCGCGTCCGAGCGGAGTCCCGGGATTCCAGGAGCATCCATCAGGCCTCGTCAAACCAGCCGACGACGCATCAGCGGATCGGCATTCATTGGCCACGGCCGTCGGGAAAAAGAGAGGAGGGCAGGCGAAGAAAAGGGAGAGATCGAGAGAAGAACACGGGGTCCTCGATCGTCCTCCTGCGCAAAACCTCCGGTCTGCCCTTCGCTCGATAGCCTCGCGGTTCACGCACACAGACGAGCGTCCACCTCCGGTGCAAGAAGCAGGCCCGGTAAAAATTCGTTGGCGCAATCAGCTGACGGATCTGTCGACGCTCGGGACGAGCCGCCGCGACGAAATTAGTTTACTTTTCTGCCGGCTCGGTCTTTTTCTGGGTCCGTTCGATTCGTTTAAATATAACCGCTGGACGGATACGTCGCTCCTGGGAAAGCCGATCCGTCGCACGGATGAGAATAGTTGTAATCCTTTGTTGGCGTCGGCGCCGTGTCATTTATTGGAATGCCATTGCCAAACACCGGTTACGAAATAATGATACCGGAGCGTCGACAACTTGACCTCCACCTTTTTCCACCTCCGCGACGCCGTCCTACCACCCTCGGCATTTGCATACCTACTCAAACCCGTTCATCCGAGTACCCCACTGGCCCTCTTCGCCTCCGCGTTGCCTCCGTAGATCGCGATATCACAATCCCCCGACACGTAGCGTGACATTTCGCTGGAAAAGCGAGTGTCCTAGATCGCGGGTGTATTTCGAAAGGTCCGGCTGGCCGGCCGGCCGGCGAAGGAATCGGCTCGAAACGATCGTGGGGGGGTGGGAGCGGATACGCGGCATTAGGGCGCCTTGATGCGATGATAATGGGGCCGCGTTCGCTGGGAGCGGTTGGGATCTACGATGACAGGTGGATCCGCTGATCGTTCGATGGGCTGCGCGAGGCGAGCGCCATTACGGCCGGTCGTCCGTCACCCTGGTTCGCTCGAGCGTCGCTGACGAAACCGACTGTGATAGCCGTAATCGTTCCTCGACCGCCTGATGGCCGGGTAAATGGATGATAATTGTGCTAGAGCGCCGAGTGCCTCGCCGGGGACAAGCTTGCAGGTGCTTCGTCATTCGGTTCCACCTGTCTCTGTCGGGTGAGGCGGAAGAGTTGCGCGACACTCGCGCGACGACGGCGCCACGACGCCTTCTGCCCTCTCGTCCTTCGACCCGCGGGATTCCTCGCGAGACGCGTCGACGTCCGAATCGCGACTCGCGATGACAAACATCGACGAAGGGGCGAAGGTGTTCTTCGAACGCGACGCGATCGATCCCAGGGCCGCCGTGATTTGCTATCTGCACGTGCAACGGAGAATCATCTTTTTCTGACAGCGCGAAGCTGCCCGGCAGTCTGCTGCGAGTCGACGCGATCGAGACGGAAGAAAACAGTGGAACGGAGCGGGACACGGGCGGGCAAGGGAAAGGGGAGGAGGCACAAAGCGTCATATCGAGGAGGATCGGGTCCAGACGGCATAGCACTGCCGGTTAGTTGTCTCTCGAGGCACGTCTTAGCCGCGGCCCTACCAGGAATCGGCCGGACTACCTCGATGACTCGTTCCCCGTCCTCGTACCGATACACGAGGTGGCTCCTGGCCTCGCTTGCCCTCGCCGCCACCGGGTCTCCAGGGAGCCCGGCCAATGTCGTTAGTTTTGACGTGCTCCTTCTCTCTCTTCTTCTCTCTCTCTCTCTCTCTCTCTCTCTCTCTCTCTCCTCTCCGTCGCTGTTTCTTCTCGCGGGATCGACACTGTGCCCTCCTCTCCTCCCGCCCCTTCCACCACCCCCCGGGATCTCGTTCGAGTACGCTCGAAGGCTCGGCAGCGGCGGAGCGAAAAATCGCAGAAGGATTCCGTTGCGGTCTTCTTGCGCAACGCGTTATACAATCGAACGTTCGACGACAGACGCGGTCGGCGCGCGTGTAACGCCGCGCGCCCGAGATGCGTCGCAGCGTCGTGGATCGTCAGCGAGGAACCCCGGTGGACCCTGCCACGGCGGCTCGAGATGTCGTTGCACTTTCCGCCGCGCCGGGCGTCTATCTTATCCGGGCCGTCCGCGGGCCCCCGCTAATTCGCCGCGATGCTTTTTCACCGGCGCTCAAGCGCGGTCGCTCTCGTTCGCGAGATAAGCAAATTAGACCGTGCGACAGGCGGGCTGATATCGCGGGGATAAGGAACGGGTAGTCCTCCGTGCCTCGAGATACGTATTGGATCTGGTACCGCGGTACCGATGGCTCGAGGTTGCTATTGCGCGTGAACCAGGGGACGGGGAAGTGGAAGATCGCGGGGACGAATGCTGCGGCCGTCGACGTTTCCCGTGATCGAGGCTGGTTGAGCCGAGAACGGACTATTGGCCAGGACGCGCGAGCCTCTATGGTTAATTTTTTGTTCAACGAGAAACGAACGGAGGACAGCGGTTGCTCTGACCCCGCGAGGGTACCAGTCTCTTCCTCGGGGTCGTGTTCCAACTAATATCCATCCGCCCCCCTCGTTGCTTCAGCTCGCAGGTGACTTTCGCGTACGACACCCGCTACATGGGATCCGAACGGGTGTATCGGCCGTCGATCCTGCTGTCTCTCGGCTCGTAAATTCCACGGGGGCACGGCCAGGCGGGGATGGGGGCGCCGCTTCGACGGTGAAACCAACGGGAGCGAACCTTTTTCTGCGGACCGCGCGTAACGACGAGTCGAGCCAGCCCTCTTCCACATCGGTTTCACTTGCAAATCGATGCCTAAACTGCCGCGTCCCGGTGCTGTACTCTGTCGCGGTCGTCCTCGCGACTAGGGTCCACGCTACTCCCGGCGTTTCGACCGACCGGTCATGTTTTACCGGACGTTCGTTATACCGATGCCCGGGGCTGTTCGCATCGCGGGATCCGCGCTCGACGGTTTCGAATCCGATGCTTTACTGCTCTCTGAAGCCTCGGCGTGTTCCTGCCTCGGTGCGCCCCGCGGACGCTTTTTTCGACGATGAGCGAGCATCGAGGCCTCCTGTTGTCGATGGTTGCTGCGGGAGTTCAGGAACGGGAACGATCGTGCTTGGACATCGATTGATTCGTTTCTGGTAGTCCGTGGGAGTCTCGATGAAACGTGGATCGCGGGAAGGAATTCTTCCGTGGATCTCGAGTGGTCGAAGTTTTTCTGATTTCCTCGATGTCTGAGCGTCGGGCAGTCGGGTAACGCGAGACGGATCTTTGCCCGTGGTAACGGCCACGTGTCTCTAGCAGGAGAGAAAATACGTAGCGGGGCGTAAAGAAACGGGACACGTTCGTCATTCGCGCAGCCGAACCCAGTGGCAATTATTCTAACGTCGCCCGTCGTAACGCACTGGAACTATTCTCACCTCGCTTTCGCCCCCGTTTTATCTTATCTCCGGGATTTATACCGACAGCCTAGTGGTTCTTCTAATTGAATGGCCCCCGCCAGCACGCGCCCTCGCTAAAAACCCGATGCATAGATACACGGGGCGCGGTAACAAGGCGGCTGAGTTATCGACGAAAATACCTGAAACGTTATCGTCTAAATGGATCTCGCCAACTGGACTCGACCGTCGCGCAGCCGACGCTCGTCGCCCGTGTCCAATCGATGGGACCAGCCAAGACGGTAACGATGAAGATGCGCAATTGCGTCGCGAACGATCCCGAGCCGAGCGACGAAAGAAATTCAACGTGGCGCCAGGTTCGTCGGCTGCGAGTTCAGCGCGCGAATAAGGTCCACGTTCGGGAATACAGCGTTCGTTTCACGAATTTTAGCCGAGCCCCGGATGAGTTTTTCATTTCTCGTTTTCCATCGTCGAACGAAGTTGCGCGACGACTCGACGAATTTCGCGGCAATTTTTCAGGGGACGCGTTCCATTCCCGTGGAAGATTAATCTTTGCAATCTTGACGCATCTTCGTGCGCGGTGGCTCGCCGTGCGACGTGTACGCATCGCCGACAGTTTTTCTGGCGAACGCTTTCGTTCGGTGTACGGGTTCGCGCGGCGTGGAGGGATGGAAGACACGAGCGGCGGTCGATTTACTGCTCGCCCGTTCGACAGGAGCGACAGGAACCCGGCAAGGGGGGAAAACTACCGAAGGTTGTTGTACCGGCAATCGATTTTGCCGGAATTCTTCTCCTATCGACGGAGAGCGAAAATCATTCCCCGACGAAAGAAAGAGAGAGCGAAACGACAACGCTGTCGCGAGTACACAGTGCCGTTTTCGTGTTCCTCGCCTCGGTTTTAAGTAGAGGCGAAAATCGAACGAATTTCTGTTGCCGTTCGAGAGACGTGGAAAGTCGGCCAAGAAATTATTCCAAGTTTAATCCGGCAGCGTGCTAACATTTCCCGAACTTGAACGGCGGATAAGAAAAGGCGGAAGTGCCCCGGAGGCCGAGCAGCTGACGCGCGGCCAAATATCGATCGCGATTCCGTTTCGTCGCGGGGAACGCGACAGCCGAGCATCGAGCGACAAGATTGGCACAAATTCCGGGGCAGCTCGGCTGCAGCCACGCTGGTCGCAGATCGCTATCGGCGCCGGTGCGCCGCGGATGCTGAGCGCAGCCCGGAAGTGAGCTTCGCCGGGAAGGTCGAGCCAAACTCGTTTCTATATCGACGCTGGCCCGCGGACAGAGGCGTGTTCTCGGGACATTAAGGCCGCCGGCTGCTACGAGGGTCGCTTACGAATCGTTCGGTTCCCCGGGTTGGCCCGGTCGCAGACAGAGACGGGGGTACTTGTTTGTTAGTTTTTGCCCGACCGGTCGTCGATTTTTATAATTTTCCGTGCCGGTTCCTGCCGCTATCATCCTTCGAGACGTTCATTCCTCGACGACGCGACGCTCCGCCGATCGGTCACGCCGCGCGAGCCTCCCATTATACGCTAATTAAAGGGGACAAGACTTCTTCGAGGAGATTCCACGAGCACCGTCGATCACGGGTACGAGATACCCGTCGATCGAGCCTCGATCACCTTTGCGCAGGTGAAGCGCGCTGCCGTCACTTTCCTCCATCGTCGCTGACCTCTGGTAGCCCCCTTGCCTGTCACGTCTCTGTCGCGACGAGGTCGCTTTCCGCGTACCGAGGTGTCGCTTTCGACGATACGTGCGGCGTGCTGCCGAGTCGCGACACCGGTAATTACGGTGCGCGGGTAGGGATCGGTATTTTTCTTTGGCCCCCTTCGAGACTCTCGCCGGTGTACAAGTTGGTTCAAAATGTTCGGTATAGGGCGTTAGGCGTCATTAATTATTCGGCATAGCCGACACCGTCCGGATACCCAGGCGAAACGCCCGATTACCGTCCAGTCTGATAAAGTCGAGGAACGTTTCAGCGAACGACGACGGTCCCCGATCGCGTCGAAGACGATCGGCATCGAGGCGAGCCAAATTTTAGTTCGCGAAAGATCGCCGTCCCGTGAAACGCCCGGTACACGGCGAGCCCGCGTGTACACTGGAATCGAACGACGGCTACGGCGACGTCGGCTCGTTACGTTAATTCGGGGCCTGATGTAATTGGCGGCGTGTCAGCGCGGCCGAAACTCGCGTCCCCGTTGGCCGTCGTATTACGCAGATTTTACGTCCGATAAATTATGCAAATCGCCGAAACGGGGAAATTGGAAATTCAGCCGTGCAAATTCGATTCGCGACGGAAATTCGCCGTGGCCTTTGCGCGGTCCGTCGTCTCCCCCCTCCCAGTGCACGAGCGCGATCTCTAATTACGCGAGCGTGCGACCGGTCGCGTATAACGGTCGCGCGGGCGCGAATCCTCGGTTCTTTTTTATCCGACCCGCTGGAACCTCGATCTTCCGCGCTGTCCCCCGAAGGGAAAAAACAAGGGGGTGGGGGATCCCCGTTGAGGGAAGGCCTCCTCCACTCGGGGCGACGGTTAATTACAATTGGCAAGCGTGGTACTCGGTCACTCTGGCAATTAGTCATGCTCGACAATGGCATTACGCCGGGACGGAGGATGATCGATAGCGGTACCATCGGTAGATGCGCGCGGGACCACTAGGAGATTGCTCCTCCGCTTGTAATAATCCGTCCTTCCGCGCAGAAGGAACCGTGATTAATATTATTGCGCTCGTGCTGGCGGACGAGCGCGATTTCCCCCCGCGAACTCGCGATGGATACGCGATCCATTATCCGCGAACATCGCGATACCTTCGGCTTTGTCCGACCGGGGGTTCCGAGACGGAGCAACGTGGCTTCTGGGCGAGTCGAATTTTCCCTCGAAGTCGCGACGCGTCGTCCGCCTAGCGAGCAACGTGGTTCCGCTTTCCACCTTTTTCCGGCGCGCATCTCCGCCGCTCGCGAGTCGGCGGATTCGCCGAGGCGAGGGACGCGCGATCGAGTGGCGGCACGTGTACGCGAGGGAGCGACGACGGCAGCGGCCACGGTGGACGATAAAAGCGAGTAGCCCGAACGGAGCGAGCATTCGGCGATCATTTAGGTCAGGCCGCTCGTGAGATGCCGCGTGAGGCCGAGAAAGAAAGTAGCCGGTCGACGAGATCGCGAACCCGGTGGACCGGCTCTCTCGGGCCGAGCTGTTTTGCCAGCGCTCGGCCAGCCTTGTAACCCGCAGTTTTATATCCTGGCCCGGTGTAATAAAGCCTCCGTCGCCGTTTCGGCTCCCGTGTCGGCGGATCTGCACTCTCGATCGTCGTCCCCGCCGCCCTTTTATTAGTTCTGACCGTATCCTTCGCGCGCCCCCGATTGCGCAACCGCGTGGAATTTTGGGCCTGATTGCCCGTAGCCACGCCGAAGGTGCAAGCGTACTCTCTGTACCGTCGATTCAGTGGGGTACTTGAGAGAAAATAGGAATAAATTTGTTTCTTTATTTTTCTTGTGGCAGCGGAGAGATCGGGACGGAAGGGCGATTGAAGTTTAAGGGACGCTCGTTTTGGCGTAGGGTGAATTAAGTTGCGTTTGATTTCGTTTGAACCGCACTGCCAAACGGAATATTCAATACCCGATTGCTCGTAATATTGGAAGATTAAAGTTCAACAAAATTCAACAACACCCGCGCCATCGTCGGAGCATCTTGCGCGCGGAGGTCGAGAATCGCGTTTCGTCGAGCGGTCCAGCTGTCTTCCAGTTTCCTACGGGGAACGAGCAAGCGTTGGTAACGGGCCTCATCCGCGCGCACGCGTTCTCGGAAAACCGTCGAAAGACGTTGATTCGCGAGGAACAACGAGAATGGGACGACGCGAACGAAATAAAAAATGGGTCAGCCGGCGAGTATCGTCCTGACGAACAAGTCACTCTCACGAACTGTCTCCGAGGCACCTTGGACGGGTCCTCGGTTGCGCGATAGGTGGGTCAGCCTCGGCCAGTGTTCTTCGTCTCGGTGAGTCATTCCTGGGCCCCGCGGCGCTGCGGTCTGGCGCCAGCGTTACGCAACGCACCAGAGGCACCCTCGCGCCTCGTCGCTCCGCGCCGAAGACGATACTCGAAGACGACCGCAAATTCGGCGTGCCCCACGCTTCTCCGCGTTTCAGCCTGTGGTACATAGACGAGGAAACGTGGAAGAGGAACCATTATTGTACGCTCGAGGAGCCGACAAGTCGAGGTGTACGATAGCTTGGAACCTTTGGACGCGGGTGTAGATTCAGGTTCTTTGCGAGGAGTACGAGGTTAGAGGTCGGCCAGATTTGTACGGCTCGTGAGTCTCCGTCGTTTGGAATAGTAAACGGGTAAATTCTCGTTTGGAAATACGCCTCGCGCTTCAATTCGTTCAACGATTAGTCCTGTCGATCGTCGGTAATAAAAACGTAACCGTTTTTAATATTCCTGGCTTCGATCTGTTCGTCCGTCGTATATCTTCATTTTACGATACCGCGGCTACTACCCTATTCGTCATAAATTTCTGAACGGCAAGTTATTCCCGAAAAAGGTATCGTTACTTCTGTGAAATATGCTCTCCTCGCGGCAGAATCGGGTACACTATCGGCGAAGGACAGATTCGGGATAATAAATCCGTGTCACGATTTGAAAATAAAATACGTATAAACAGCTTCAACGTTCAGCGTCTCGTCCATGGGCGTCTAATACTTCGAATAATCGTAAATAACGAATCAATTTCCGCCGCGCTATAAATTTCCATCGAACGTTCGCCCATTTAAAGTACGATCTTCTTTTCGCGACGAGAATAGCACCGCCGCGGATTTCGCGCGGTCTCCTCTTCGAATAGACGGGTTACCACGCGCGGATCTCGCTTTCATAGGCTCCGCTCGCGGCGATTATGCCGCTAACGCGCTTGCTTTCGCATGCAAAGGATCACCGTACGTCTCGCAGCTGCGAGGATAGTGATTTGCGAGGCAGAGAAACGCTGCCCTCGTAATGGCGGCTAAGATTACGAGCGAGCTGTTTGGTTTCCCGGCAAGATCGATAGTAATCGACGCATAATTTCGCGGCCGAGCGTGCTATTGTGCCTCGCGATCATCTCGCTCCGCTCGCGAGCCTCCATTATAAAATTTCCCCTATATATCCCCGTCGCGTATAAACAACTGCGAATTTGCTGTTTCGCAACCTCGAGCCAAGGCTGCTCGCGCTGCTTCTTTCCACGTCGAAAGTTTTACTTAATAAACGTGGGCGTTAATTATTTCCACCGCGCAATTGCACTCGAGGAACGCCGACGTTAACACAGATATTACGCGTCGAGTCTTGCACCTGAGTTAGCAGTATCGGGCGAAGATCAAAGGACGAAACCGGGGGAACTTTTTCACGCGGACAGAGAAGAAAGTGGAATACGGGAGACGGTCGAATCCGTTTCGGGGGAACCGTCCCCGTGCGTCCGTCGGGACCTAGAACCGAATTCGAAGATTGTCTCGCGTTACGATCGGAAGTTTTACGATCGAACTCCACCGACGTCCCGATAATAGTCCCGGGGATAAATCTTCGTGGCAAGGGCCAAAGGCACACGCCAGCGCCCCTCTCGCGCGAGGCGATGTTCGAGCCAGCGGGAGTTTCGACTCTCACGCCTCCGCTTCGGCCTCGTGAGATTTCGAGAGCCACGCGAACGGGACGATGAGAGGGAAAGAGAGACGGTGAACGAGCGCGTGCTGCGTCTAAATGATACGCCAGTCTTATGGAACTTTGTTTTTCTTTCTGTTTCAGGTAAGGCTGTTTCACCTTTCCATTGCAAGGTTTCTCCGGCACATGTAAGATTTCTCCTGGACCTGGTAAATATGAATGGAGTTGTTATCTGATCGTTTCCTTTTTTTTTTTTCGTTTTTTTCCTTTTTCCCTTTTTTGTAAGAGGTAATAGGCAGTTGTCCTTCCCGAGATTGCGCTCGCGAGGCGAACGATTTTAAAAGCTCGCCAGCAATATTTGTCACGCGTATATTTAAATACTTCTGCGTCGTTGCACGAGTGTGCGAGCGTTGCGTAACGCCGCCGCGTTGGAAACTCTCAAGCGGGCATTAAAATGGAACGACAAAGGGCGTCGCGACGAGGGTTGGAGAAGCGTCCAGGCTTCGTTCCGGCGCGGTTATCTGAATTTCGAGCGGTGCACTCGGTCAAGACCACCCAAGGATTCGAGACGACCCGGTGGTAACGTCGCCCGGCTAAATGTGACCCGCACGTTTCCCGAAGTATCCCCCGCGCGTCGTCACATTTCGTGGGAACCGATCGCGTTAAAGCAACCCCACGAATCTCGATAACGCTTGTCGGCCCTACGCTCCGCGTTATCACTGAACCGAAGCGAGCACCCCAGCGTGATCTTCCGTGCAAAGAGTGCGCACGAAGGACGATCTATCTTCGATGTCTCCAGCTGATCCCAAGTTGCATCCGAGAGATCGTTCTACGCGAACCGACGCGTTAAAAGAAAAAATTCTCGACCTCACCCGAGGAATTATTTTCCACGAAAGCTCGACGAAAAGTGTAATTTACCGTCGCTGATTACTGTGATCTGCGTCGATCATCTGATAAAGACGCTTACTGATCGCCGGTCATCGCACGGCTCCGCCTGCGCCGTAATTTGAATAAAACATATTCCTCCCCCTCCTACCCGGGGTCCCGTTCACGTTGTCGTAGCCCGCGGCCCTCTCCAAAAGGCTGATTAATTCGCAGTTCATTCGTTACACGCCACTTTATCGGTAAACGCGTCAATTTACAACGTCGTTGCGCGCACAGCTTACTCCGCTGCGGCGAGGCGGCGATGGCCACCCAAGGAAACGCACCCTCGTTTCCCCGGATAGCCAACCACCGGATATTTCGTTTACGTGTAACTGGTCATCGTTATTGTCGCTGTAAATAAGCCGAATGCAAGGTGCGCCGTGTATTTACGCGTTTGCGTAAATAAATAAACGCGGCTGCAGGGAGTGTCGAGGTGGTCCCGGAGTTTACGATACGGGTGGGGCGTTAAGGGAAAGGGTTAAGGACGACGGAGGCTCGTTTCGTAGAATTATTTGCCACCGCGATTAATTAACAACTGAATGGCGCCTTGGGTGGCGTCCGAGTCCCAAATAATTTCACTCCGGTTTGGGGGAAATCGGGCGAACAGGTAATAGAAATTGTTTACAATTGATTACAAATCGCGCAACTCTTTCCTATTCTACATTTACGCGTCGCGCGCGTGGAGCTGCCTTAAATTGTTTGCAATAAATACTCATCCCTTACGAATCGGGGCACGCGTCGACATTAAAACCAAACTCGCGTCGTCCGTGATCGTACCCGGTTTTCCATCGCGATCGAGCGCCCCTACGGGAACCTTCGATAAATAGAAACCGATCCCACCGCGACTCCCCCGTTGATTATCGTCTCCGCGTTCGCTAACGAGCAAGTACAAACCGGAATGCCGCCAAGGCGCGGCTTCCTCGCCCTCTCGATAAAACGCGCAGCGTGTCGGGCGTATCTCTCGACGAAGCTAGGCGTCCAGGAGAATAATCGGCGGCGGGACGGGCGGCCGATACGCCCCCGTCCGTGAGAACCGCGCCAGATAAACTAATGACGAATCCGTGCAGCGGCGCGTAAAAGTTCGCTGGAATCGGGCCTCCCCGAGGAGGGCAGCTCCCGGTGATAACGATAAACGGACGATGCATCGCCGGTTCCCGGTGCCTCGATCCCGCGGCGATCGTCGGCCGCGTTTCACGGCGTGGGAGGGCCGCGGGACGTGGATTGATAGCTGGCGTTCGCCGCTTCGCTGTCGGTCGGTACAGAAATTTCGGGGCCCTGTTTCCGCCGCGAACGTTTCGGGACGATTTGGTAGACGGTCGTCTTTGTCGCGAGCCGGTACACGATTATCGAATTCTCGACGACGATCGTAACGGTTCTCTCGTGGTCGACTCGGAGATATTCTGAGGTGCGTAGAACGATGGCAACAGGACCGGGGAGTTGCCGAAATCGTGCATTCATTTGTCTATCGCGCCGAATAAATGGTTGCGTCTAATCTGTCTTCTTCCCTATTTCATATTCCTGTCACTTGATCTTCTCATCCCTCTCGATAGAATTATATATCCGCTCGTCCAAACGGAGCACATGCGATAGTATTTCCGGTCAAGCGGTCGAAACTCGTTCGTTCTCGCGAGCGGATCGAGCGCGCCGCGTCGAGGCGAGGGGCCCGTTCCGCCGCGAGCGGCAAAAGAACAACAGGACCAAGGCCCCGGGGTGGCGATCAGCGACTATAGGTGCCTGGATATGCTCATAAATCTTGCCCTAACGCTCGGTTTATTACTTGTAATCAAGCGACCATGAATTCTGCTGAAATCACCTACGATACAGTCAGCCACGCTGCCTTCTACTTATGCGCCCTTCGCGCTAACATCGACCCCCAGTGAATAACCGGCTACCAGATCAGCAACCCTATCTTCTCGTTTCGGTTCGCGAGCTTCGCCTCCGGCACCGGGGGACGGTGCAATCAGCGTGTTTTCCAGCTGCGTTTCCCCTGACGCGAATACAAATTTGTTTAATTAGTTTTTACTACGAAATGTGTACCCCGTTACTCGGGTGTTCCTCGTTTCGTAAGTAAACACCTAGAACTTGGTATTCTTCTTCCTTACGTAATCTCCGTTTGAAAGTCGGTTCCATCGTCGTACTTTGCTCCAGAGACCATTATCGATGGTTCAACGCCGCGTTACGGGATGACACTGAAAGTGGTGAGCACAGCATCCTATTCATTACCGGCAGTGATATTTAATTAAACGTAGACGCGAGGCAGTTTTCTTCTCGGACGAGCCGCATTCCTTTCGAATAAACTTGTCCTCCTGTTAATTACGTGGAGTTGTTGGAGCACCAGAGAAAGATTCCGTGGACACGACGGAGTATTGTATCAAATAGAATGTGATACACGGAGGAACATGTTTACGGTTCGACGAAGTCATGGTTGTAATATAAAAATCTTTTCGAATGTACCTGCGTTTGGAAATCCACAGGTCTTCTCGATCCTAGGGACGTCAGTTTAACGGAACAGATGCTTCGTCGCTACTCACTTACTCCGTTACATTTTTCCGGTAACGCTTCGCCGAACGAAATTTGACGTAAAAACATCGACGCCTCTTCATCACTTCTCAACACCTACGTCCTATCGATCGAGTTACTCTATCTCGCGACCGTTCCCCGCGTCCACCTTTTTCTTTCCCCGTTAAACGTAAACGTGACCCAACGATAACCACCTCGTCGAAGCCTGTTAAATACCGCACATAATGCTGTCCTTTTTCTCTCCCCAAGAGTCCGTCGTTAACGTCGAGGAACGTTCCTAACGGGGATATAAACAATGCCCCTTCCACGTGGTTTCTTTTTTTTTTATCGCTCGCCGACTCGTCCCCGGGAGAAATAAAACCGAGTAACGGGAGCACCTCCCGCGGAGTTTTGGAAATCGTACCGGAGCCGGGCCAGGTTTTTCTCCCCGTCGGCTGGACCCGCCGTGCTTCGATGGTCATTACCTTTACGATCAATCACACCGCTCATTATCTTTAAGAGCGCAACGTTACGCGGCGGTCGTTACTCGTTACGGCGGATCAGTTGCGTGGCTGCGAAATCGCCGCTCCATTATACACAAACGACGCGACCCTCGCCTTACTTTGTTCCTTCCACTCTGTTATCAACGTCGACGCCGTACGACGGTCCTCGATTCCCCCGTTACACTCGATACGCGCGTCGCAGTTGCTCGTCGTAGAAACGTTTTTCGGCAGCTGACGCGACGCGAGAATTGACGGGGCAACGAGATCGTCCCGTTTTGTACGATCTCGTCAATTCCAAGCGCGTAGGTGGTTTTATCCGACACGGTTTCAACGACGTGTCGGCCCGCTGTATCCTCTTATCTAACCGCTTGCGAGTCAGTGGGTCAAGAATATTCCACGCGAAACTTTCTATCGGCCGCGTGCACCGTCGACGCCGCCGTTTTCTCCGATGAAAACCCCGATGATAACGAGACAGGCGAGAACAGAAACTAATTGACTAGCTCGAATCGCCACGCGTCCACGCCACCTCTCGGTTCCCCGCTTCCTCCGGCTATTTTCGTGCCGCTACACGCCGCTATCGGTCGTCGTATCTGTTCGCCTGGTAAGCAATTAGTCCGAATTTCGTCCGCGATACCTGCCCCGGCCGTCGAATCGTTTCACCTGTCCCCGTCCAGCAGAGCGTGCGAACGAAATCCGAGGGGCTCCGCGGGCTGCGAGTATAAACGTTGGTCACCAGGCGCTACGCAGCGCCAGTCGAATCGGCGCGGTTACTCGTAAATCACCGAAAACACCGCGTGCACGCGTCGCCTTCAGCCGCGATAGAGTCACAATTAGCGGCTGTCCGTGATCAATTAATAACACCTCGGGGGCAACGCAGCATCCTCTTGGCAACCGACGAGCTGTCGCTCATCGGATCCGCTAATTAATCCCGGATGGATGTGCGCGACGATTAATCACGCGTTGTCTCGGACCTCGGACCTCTTGGAAATTCGTTCGTCCCGTCGATCGACGTCGGCTCGGGTTCGTTATCGCGACGCCAAGAAAATTTGTCTGGTCCCGACCAGCTGGCGGAACGTTTCGAGGATCCGTCGGAACGATTTTTTTTTTTTTTTTTTTTTTTTTTGGTTCGCCGCGGATAAATGGGAATTGTGCGTCACGCGTTGCGATGCTTCCTGCGCGCGAAGGTGTATCGGATTAAAAATTCCGAGCGCACGGCCAACGGAACCGGCGTAGGTATGCAAGCAACGTAGGAAATAGCTAGGAGCGACCGAGAACGGCTCGCGTCGGAATGGCTCGCGATCGAAACCGAACGGCCACGATAATTACGGTGTTTCTCGCTTTCCGCTCGCGCGTCTTCCTTCGCCGCGCTTAGGGGCCCGCATTGGAAGTAATCGTAGGTTGTCACGGTGTCTCACCTCGCGCGACCTTCCCCGTCGTATATTTCACTCGATGATAATTGTCGGCGATAATTCATTTCGCGCGGCGCATGGTAGGTAACGCGTGGATTTTCCTGAAACGTATCAATTAGGATCGTTCGCGAGGCGTATCTACGCGTTTCGCGGGCACACCCTGCGAGCGGGCACCAATTTCGCGCGAGCCTGACGGGCAATTACATCGCAGTCAATCTTCGTATCAATCGATCAAGTTTTTCAAATTCCACGGGGCATTGGACGTTGCACGGGAGGGAAGATCGATCGTAAGAGATCGAGCATAAACGCGCGGACCAAATTATTTACGACGCATTATGCCGTCGGCCGTCGTGCCTTCGCGCGATTAGAGTCGCTTCGTATCGCGGCAGAATTCTAATTGCCCCTCCTGACTCCGCTCCGCCCGCTAATTCAATCGCGAGCGCGGATGAACGCCTGCTCGCGGCCGCGATGCTTGCGCACCCGTCGATCCACCGACGTTCGACGCGTGTCCTTGAGTCCGCTCCCGGTACGTCCTGCTCGATGCAAATATAAATTTGCGTCTCGCGTTTTGCGAAACGGTGACGCACATTATTCGCGAACCACCCATCGGAAGTCGGCGAGTTCCTCGGCCGCAGCGACGCGGTTATCCGTGGTCACCGCTCTGTCCCCGGGTACCATCGCGCGAATAAAGCCCCGCTGTAACGTCAACCCGCCACCATCATCCGCGACATAAAACGTCGAAGTAAGCATCTTCGAAAACCCTCGTTCCCTGCGAAACTTCCTTCCGCGTGTCAACCCGTGCGTTCGTTCTCCCTTCCGACAACGATCCTCCTCCCGTGGCCGACGCTGCAATCGAAAGCGTCAGCCGTTTCGCTCGACACTGATAATAAGAAGGCGAAAGGGAAATAATGGTGGACAGCTCGAGGCACGGTACCGCGGCACGTGATGCCCGACGAGTCACGAGCCGGCATTTCCGCAGCGGTTCCGCAGACGTGACGCGTTCTCTTCCACCTTGTTTCACGTGCCCCGCCGTTCGCCCCGTCCCCCGTGCACGCGCACTCCCAGGTAAAAACCCTCCCCCTCCCTCGTCCCGGACCGGGGGCCACGTGATATTCGACATTGGAAATGCGCGTCGCGAAACGCTCTCTGCAGGCGACTCACGCTCCATCGGCGACGATTTATAAACGTTAATGGGTTAATATCGCCGGTTCCTGGCTGCCGATCGATGCCACGGAACGTCCGATCACGTAGGCCCCGCCCGTCGGTCCACCCCTCCGGGACCACGGGGGAAAAAAGGTGCAGATTGATGGGCGCAAACGAATAATCTATGGCTTCATATTCATCCGGGGGGGGGGGGTGCCCCCGGGCGTCGACTTTCCATCTAGTCGTTTTATCGCGGCCCATCGTTTCGTCGCTGGTCGCGCAAAACACGAATTCCTCGAGGACCCCGGACGATGTATAAAAGATCGCCGGGCATCGTCGCGATACACGCCACGGACGACGGCAGAGATTTAGGTGGCTTTAATCAGGCCGGGCAGCGAATTAATACGGACGCCAGGCCTTTCCATATGAAGAGTGGGCGCGATTGTCTCTGCGCGCACGAAGAAACGCAATATGCATTTAGGATGCTCGTCGATCGTCTGCCCGCGGCGTCGAATTTCGTTGCGCCCAGTGCGTCCGACGCGCGTGCACTGTCCGCCAGGTATTTCGGACCATTCTCTCGTTTGGGCGAAATTACGAACGACTCGCTGACGGGAACTGTTGCGTACCATAACGCGATCCGCATTCCACCGATGGAACTGGTACATAAGTACGTATGCGCTTCGCTAACAACTTCCACGTCTACGAGTCCCTCCGTCTGGTCGTCGACACAAGTCCCGATTTCCGGGAATCCAGCGGGACGGTTTCTCGAGGGGGGCAGCGATTTCCAATCGGTATCGTCGATCCTCGATCGAGATAGTCGTAGCCGCGAGTATCGTCGGTGCGTCGACGTCGCAGCCGGAGGAGGCGCTCGTGGAAAGGAGCATCGCGCGAAAAACCCGTGGGAAAGTATCTACGCGTAATCCGGATGAGCGGGTGCGGGATGGTGCCTCGCGAGACAGCCGGGGGAATCGCGTCCGGTGGTCGGATGGCAGGAATCTCGGTGGACTTTGCTGGAACCGGCCGCGTACCTACGCGCCTCGACAAGCGGATCGATACGATCTGCTCGCGGATTGATGGATCTGCTCGTGTCCGCGATTTCGTAGCGGAGCCTCGTGGTGTCGCAACGCGGACGAGCTCGCGTGCATTCGACGGGAGGGAAACATGCGGCGCACAGTGGGGCGTTCGAACCGAAAAAACGGAAGAAACGTTTCAGCGTTGCTTGCGGGACGAACGTCGCGGCGTAGCGGGTCGTCGAAATCGCGTTGGCGTCGGCCACGGCGTTACGAATTAAGAAATTTGTTTTGACGTTCAGTGAATCGGAATTAACTCGACCCTTGGTCGAGAAACGTTTGATTCTTCGATTTAGCTGCGATTTGTGAACGGCTGAATGCTGATTGAGTCTTGTTCGAAACATTTTGAACGCCTCGAAAGCCTCGCGGTGCGCCAGCAAAGGCGACGGGACGAGCGTACGGCATTGTTATCGCGAATCTCTGTCGAATGTAATCGGGACAGAAACGAGCGTCGGAACTCGTTCAGAAATATCGCGAAATGGTTAACGAAATGTTGTAATCGTGCAGAAACGTACGGAATTATTGATTACCTTCCAATAGTAATAACTGTACGAATAGAAGCATGGATCGCTGCGAGCCACCCAACCCGAAGAGAAACTACCGTTCGAGCCCTCGGCGGCCGACAACGGGGTGCAGAGAAAAACCGTGGAACGTGACCGGTCGAATTTTATGGCTGTCATATTTATGGCATGCGAGAGCGTCGTTTAAGAAAAACTCGGCATTGGGAATTAATAACTGGCGGTGACGAAATTCATTTCGCCCCGGGTCTTCGTCGACTTTTGTTTCATTCTGATGCCCCCCCGAACCGTAGTATATTCGCGCAGTCTTTCTTCTGCCAATGCCGATCAAACTTCATGCAGGAATTCGAACGTGTCTCTTCGAAGATTAATCTTTCTTCTCGATTTACGAAAAGTTTCGCGACAAGAAATTTCCCTTCGTTCTTTTCCCACTTTCCACGTGACGGGGTTTCCCTGCGAACAGTCTTCCACGAGAAGGAAAATTTCGAAGCGCGAAAATAGTCAACGCGATCTTCCGGAACGCGGTGAACCCGCACCAGCCGCACAGGTGAAAAGAGAAGATCGGAAGGCGACCACGCTCGGCGTTGAATATAGCGAGCGTCCACGCAGGAGCGACAGATCGGAGATAAACGCTCGATCCGACAGGAACATCTCCTCGTTTGCGCCGATCACGTCGGACAAACGGCGACCGGGGGAATCTCGGTTGCGTGCGATCCATCCAGCTCGCGACGCGCTAACGACGACATTAGCAGTGCCACGGATGTTCCACGTGTATCAATCATCGAAAAAAACGAATATCGTATTCGCATTGGCCTACCTTAACGCATCAGCTTACTTCGCGTCCCTCGAATCCTGTGCCGGCGGGTATCGCGTCGTTTTGGTCGACACTCCGTATTCGAATTAAGGGGACGTCGATTCCGCTCGTCGACGCATAGTTTGTGCGTGGGGGCGGCCAAGGGGGGCGCACGAATCGAAGTTGGCCTACTATCGACTGATCGATAAGCCCCGAGTGTAAATGCGACGCGCGAATAAAGGACCCGACCTTTAACTTGTTAACCGCGATCGCCGACCTGTGATTAAGGTAACGGTGGCCATCAATTCGGCCACGTGATAGTTAGCCTGTCACTCGAGGGCCGACATTCAAAAGGTGGCCGCCGTGAAATCGGTCGGCGTAATTTGCCACCGTGCGACGACGATGCGACGTCCGAGACTGGCTTTGCCCCGGCCAGTCGAATTTCTGTCCCCCTACCTTACCGTCGCCGATCCTCGAGGAAAATTCGCGAAAACCTTCCTCCTCGCTTTCGCCCGCTATCCATCCCGAGCCGTTCTAATCAATTCACGAGCGATTCGCCGTCTAGTCGGCCTCGTTTCTGTTCGCTATCGTCCAGGGGCCACAAATTTTCTTCTCGCGTAGGCAGGATTATCCTCACCCTAACGAGCCGCTAACGAGACTCGAGTGTGCCCATTTTTTTTTCACATCGTTCCGATCGATCCTGCATTCCCCTCCTCCTCACTTCGGCAATTTGTTAGGTGTTAATGCACCTTTTTTACCCGTCGGTTATCTCGTCCTTGCTCGGGGCTAGGCTCCCAATGCCTCGTGACAAATTGCCGAACGGTTGCGGCGAAAAAAGTTACGGCTGGAGATATTAGGTGCGTATCGTGACAAAGTATCGTACGGTGATTTTCATTCAACGGGGACGACCTTAAAAAATGTTTCGCAACGTTGTCGGGCGAGCAAGTTGCTCTCGAAACCTAATTACCGCGCGCAACGGTCATCGTTAATATTCAATTAATCATCGACTGGGCGTTGCGCGGTTTCTCGATAATTATCGACCGGCCGCGAGCACCACTCGGCGCTTCGCTCCATCGATTTCTCGTTCGCGATCGGCCGCCTCGATTGGTTCGAGCGCTTTTGCCGATGCGCGCAGAATCTTCTTGGTTTCATCGTGGAATTCATCGATACTGTCGACGATTATTGATAACAGACGGGTCGCGTTCGTCGACGGTACCGTATAATCAATCTGCGTAAGCCTTTTGCGCGAAGTTGCGAAGCTGGTGCCCCGTTTTTCGATACATTATTCCACCGTTTTATTCGCCATTGTTGCCCGAGAAGCAACCGAAAATGGTCTCGTCGAATCATTCTAATCGGAAGCGCTCGTGGTAACGAGTTCCCGGTAACGCAGCGCCCGCTTCTTATTAACCTCTTTCCGTTTATTTATTTATTTCGATTCCCGTGACAGAAACGTGAGTAACGCAATCGTACCGAGCCTTCTTTTGATAAAATCGTATTACGGAACGGAACGAGCGCGCCCCGAACGATTATTCATCGGCCGATCGACAAGGAATATCGCGGTTCACGACTCGATGTCATTAATCATCGTCCGCGATTAATAGCAATTTGCGGAAGTACGAACAATATCTGGAAGTACAATGATGTCACGGGAATGATTAAGATAGCACGGTGCCCCTTCAATTTCGTCGAGCCGGCACATGAATTGAGTCTTCGCGTCGATGCGACGTGCTCGATTCACTTCGAGGCATGCTTCATCACGATTCGTCACGCTGCACACGGTTCCGCGTTAAATACGAAATTTCGGCACAAGAACGTCGCCAATATCCAATATCTCCCCCGTTTCAAATACTCCCAATCGAGCGTACGATACCTACATCCCCGAAGCGTTCATCGCGCGACGACCACAAATGAACGAAACGCATCGCTCTCGTCGCGACTATCGGGCCGCTCATTAACGCGACATTGTGCAGCAACGATAGTCGTTTAAACGCCGCCGATCGCAGCTTCGCGTGAAACATGATCTCATGCAGGACGATCGAATAAGCGTGCGTCCTCCTGGAACGAACGTAACGTGTAATTTGCCGCGGTCGCGACCGCGGCAAGAAGCCAAGGAGGAAACAATTATCCGACAAAGTCGTCAGCCGTTATTTCAGCGCGTCGCCGACGCACGCCGCCGCGGCTTTCGTTCGTTCGTCACGCGAGCCCCGGGGGCAGAGATAAATCCTCGACCCTCGCTTCCATCGTTCCGCGGGGAGCGACGTTTTTCAAAGTCAAACCCGAGATTCGATCGGCTCGATTTTCCAGCGGGTGGGCGCGTTCTTAATGGGCCGCCCTCTTAAATTAACATCCGGTCGCGCGAACGATCGCGTGATCCTCGACGTTCGCCTGCGGTAGACGCGTTTAGATGTCACCGTATAATGAGAGCGTTCGCGAGCGGCCCGCAGGAATTCGCTTGCAACACGGCCCCCTCGATCGTTCATCGCCGTTAGGCCTCATCCACAGCCGTGAATCTTCGTGCCACTAATTGCTAGCTTCGCACCAGGCGGAAATATTGTCGTCGCGTTTCGGAGAGCCGGAGTCCGTGAAGTCCAAGGGAGTCCAGACGATTTTCTGCGGCTCGCAATAAGTTCGATTTTCCAGAATCGCAGACTTGTGTCTGATAATGGAACGCTCTGTTAAAAATAATTATCGTAATCATTCGTCGTTTCTTCGGGGTGCAATTCTCGTTCGTTCGGATATCTACGGGGCGAATGGCTCGTCGGTGTTCGATTAATCGACAGTGGGTTCTCGTTACGACGAGCTAATCGGCCGGCGACGCGAGCGTAGAAATCGAATATTCGCGGCGCAAAGCGTGTCCTCCTCGCCGTTCGAGTAGGTGTGAACCACGCCTAAGGACGGCGCAATGTCTCGCAACGATTTGTCCCGGGACGCCGCGGCACGATCGTAGATTATGACAGAGGGGAACGGTTATGCCTTATGACAAATGTAATCTTCGTCGTGACAGCTCAATCTATCGTGGGCTCGTCCTCGAGAACGAACAGCGATACCCGAGTTTCTACCAGGTTCGATACCATTGATTGGCCGTTATCTATGTGGGCTATCCGGCTTTCAATTCCCATATGTATTAGCCCATATGTATTGTATGTTAGATTTTATTTTATATTTTCAATCAACCGAGTAAAAGGCGACTGTAAAGCTCTAAGGTTCTGGGGTAAGTGCCATGGGGTTCATCACAGTCCTCTTACCAGAAGGCATTGCCTTCCCCACTCCGTGGCCAGATCCTAGAGGAACAGAGTTCCTATTTATTAACAATACGGCGTCGGGCCGCTTGTCCATTCTGACCATTCTCTCTCCTTTTTTAAACAGTACACCCTTCGACACTCGATAACTGAAAGACCCAATGTAGTCAACAGCCATCGCCTGCCAACGGGATGTTTGGACCCATTCATACAATCTCCAGACCTGCCATAAATTAGTCAATCCTAGGACACCCGATGGCTGAGTGGCAACGAGCCACTAGCCATCGTCTGCCGCCCAGATTGCACATCCTCACCGTACGCCCCTAAACTAAGACCCTAATATAAATTGTACCCTGAATGAATAGTATTCCGCCAACCGGCCAAATTCCTTTTCCCTTAAAAATACGCTGACGCTAACACGGCCAAACTGACCTGCTTCGCGCTCTCGAGAAGCATCCACACAAGAGGCGTAACAAAACCTCCACATAACAAAAACATTTCCCAGCAGTGTTCACATCGGAATTGTAACGTCCTCTATTCTGCGTCCGCAATTTGTATACCTTTCAAACACTTGCGAGGGATACTAAATCCGATCCACGGCGTCCTTGACACCCGCGATAAAGATCTCCCTCGAACTTATAGTGATACTCTATTTTGTATACGCCACAATTGCCGCTTTTCATACGTTATTACCGACCACTACCATGTTTCCAACCTCCCACAGGAATCTCCTTTCAACATCCAATCGTACGAAAAGGGAGAATAATAATTTCAACACCACAAATACTATGCACAAAATAAAACTTTATATGCAAACAATTAGTGATACATGAAATACAAACATCATAAAAGTGTAAAACGCACACATTTGCAACCGCTAACACGGTTCGTCCGAACATTCATCCAAAACGGATTCCTCCCCATCGCCACACCATTCACCTTTCCACGGACGCAGCCGGTCTTTAGGTGCGACTTGAGGCTTACCGCTCTTACCCACGACTTCGAAACGATCATTCGGTAAAATTTGGGTAATACTAAATGGACCGACATACTTATTTTCTAACTTCCCCCTACGTGAATCACCAGGGCGTAAAAAAACCGTATCGCCTGCTTTATAGGCGATATTATCCGCGCGAGTCTTATTAAATCTAGCCGCCTGTAACTCAGCGTTTTTCGATAAACGCGCCGACGCAATTTCTCTGTCACGATGGACGTCAATTTTGTCTTGAGTATCAGGTAACTCATCTTCTGCGAGCACTGCATTGCCTACACTACGTTCCAACCCGAATAATAACCGCGTCGGAGAAAACCCCGTTGACTTCTGAACAGTCGTATTCAGTGATAATTGAATTTTTGCCAGCCTGTTCGGCCATTCTGGAAACCTGACCACTTCGGCAGTCAAAAGATTAATAAGAGTACCGACGTAACGTTCCACTTGACCATTAGCCCGAGGAGCACCTGTAGCGATCAGGTGTAACTGTACCCCATGCCGTCGGAGAAATAAACCCAACGGTTTATACGTAAAATTCGTACCCCGGTCAAGAATTAACAAGCGCGGCGTACCAAATAATGTCAAACGTTCTTTGAAAACCTGTAACGTTTCTGATCCGCTCAATGATCTAAGCGGAACGAGCTGAACATATTTTGTAAATGCGTCGACAATTAGCATAACATACTTGTACCCATCCTTCGACTCGGCGAAGGGTCCCACGCAGTCACAATGTACTGTGTCAAACGGGACCGACCTTTTCTCAATAGGGTGTAATAAACCCTGCTTCGGACCCGAGACTCGCTTGGAAACCGTACAAGTAATGCAGTGCTCCAGGTATTTCTTTACGAAGTTCCGCACCCTCGGAAACCAATATTTTTGCAATATTTTGTCCAGGGTTTTCTCAAACCCCACATGGCAATTCTCATCGTGATACAGGCGCAACAACCCAATCCGGCTACCTTTCGGCACGTAGTTCCGTAAAACTGCTCGACCGTTATCCCTAAACAGCTTTCTGCACAGAATGCCTTGATTAATGGCAAAATCGCTAATCACTGGCTCATTCGCTGTAACCCTTCGCATCATCTCCCGGGTCTCCGGATCGTTCCTCTGGGCAACCTCCAACCAAGACCCCGCGCAAACAACGTTCACGCTATAGTCTCGCCTTGGATTGCGACTTAAATAATCCACATGCTCTATAGATTTACCTTTTCGATATTCGAGGTCAAAGGTGAAATCTTGCAGAAACACCCACCACCTAGCGACTCGGGGTAATAGATCCCGTTTGGTACTAGTCGCCTTAATAGCATTACAATCGGTGATAATTTTAAAACGAACACCCAGAAGATACACACGAAAATGCTTCAGCGAATTTACGATTGCCAGTGTCTCCAATTCATACGAGTGGTACTTTGATTCGTCGGCAGTAGTACGACGACTAAAATAAGCAATAACCCTTAGGTCCGACCCTATCCTTTGAAAAAGAATGGCCCCGTACCCTAAACTACTCGCGTCGGTATGGAGTTCGGTCTCTCGCTCCGGGTCGAAAATAACCAACAGGGGTTCTGCAGTTAATTTATCAATAACGTAGGTACGCGCCTCCTCCTGTTCCTTTCCCCAAATCCATGGAACACCAGACCTCGTCAGTTTCGTTATACAGGCTGTATGAGTTGCAAATTCGGGTATAAATTTCCTGAAATAGCCCGCTAGTCCCATAAACTGCCTAACTTGACGAACGTTCGTGGGGACCGGTGATTCACGCAGTGCTCTGACCTTCTCCCTACCTGGCCGAATGCCCTCGACAGACACTTCTCTACCCAAATATTCAACCGTCTCCTGGAAGAATTTACACTTCGAGAGATTTAGGGAAAACCCGGCAGCCGACAAAGCTGCCAATACTTGGCTTAAGTATTGCACCCCTTCCTCAATCGTGCGCGACGGAATCAGAATATCATCTAGGTACACAAGCGCAACCGTGTACCGCAAATTTCCCAGAGCAGCATTTATAGCTCGTTGAAAAACTGCCGGCGCGTTTGACAAGCCAAAAGGCATCCGCAGGTATTCATAATGGCCATCCGGGGTTACGAACGCAGTCTTATTAACCGAGCCCTCCGCAATCGGTATCTGATGGAATCCCGAGGCCATATCCAACGTCGTAAAGTACCGCCCCCTGCCCAATCGATCTAGCTGATCATCAATTAGCGGCAAAGGGTAGCGATCCTTCACCGTGACCCGATTCAATGCCCGGTAATCGACACAGAGCCTATCCGATCCGTTCTTTTTCTTGACGAGAATGACCGGACTAGCAAAAGGTGAGACAGATTCTCGTATAATATTACAATCCATTAAATTTCTAATTATCTTTCTTACCTTCTCACGTTCAACAAGAGACAATCGGTAAGGACGGTAGTTTACCACCTTGTCATCCTTAACAAGGATGCACATTTCCCCTGTGGTTACCTGCCGAAGGCTGCCGTCGGAGGAAACCAAATCCCCGTATTGCTGCAAAACTTTCTCCGCCGCTTCGCGAGCCTCATCCGAACCGGCCACAATGGCGCAGCACTCGTTTTCAGGCTTTAACTGGCTCCCGTCGGTCGTCTCCGGAATGCGCTCCAGCCTCGTGCCATTGACATCAGCCACCATACGTAAATCGGAATGTGCTAGGACGTTCCTTCCGATGATCACGTCGTGCGACAAGTCGCAATCACGCACCACAAAAACGTCTAACTCCAACGACACGTTCTCAGCCTGCATTACTACCGTCGCACGCCCGACCGTCGTCAGGGACACCTTTCCTATTCCCCGAACTACTATGGCAATTGGTGTTAGTGTGCAGCCCACCTTGGCAGCCACAGATTCCCTTATTAGCGAGCAATCTGCGCCACTATCCATCAAACTGTACACCAAAATATCACCCAACACTACGGGAGTCAACTTGTCGTCCGACACCTGACTCACGTTCACCTCCCTCTTCGGTCGGCCTTGTCGGCCGTTCTGCGCCCGCTGCTTGGCCCAGCAACGAGATTCTTCGTGTCCTTTTTTTGAGCAAAAGGTACACACAAGCACCTTCCTCGACGCATCCTCGCTCGTACTTGATTTCGGTTTCTTCGGACAGTCATGTTGGGAGTGTCCGATCCCGTCACAGCTATAACAACGCTTTCTGTTAGACTGATGATTTGATGCTCGACCCTTGCCGTCGATCTGCTTTGCCGGCTTCATAAACTGCGTAATCCCCACTAGCAATTCAGTGGTCGATCCGTAACGTCCGTTCACCAACGCCTGACGTACATTCTGATCGGTTATGGCTCCAATAACCAATTCTACCAGTTCCGCCGGCTTGAATCCCACGCGCGTCTGCTCCAAGTACAGAAGCTTTGTACGCGCGTACTCCACATACGTAGGAGCCGCATCACTGTCAAATGTTACTGCACGCAGCATACGCTCATGTAGTCTTTTCTCCGTGACAAAAACTGCGCACAAGTCCTGACGGAATCTATCCCACGTACGTGGATTTCCTTTCCACTCCTTGTACCACTTTTTCGCCGACCCGACCAACGCGTGAGTGGCCAAGCACAAACGTTGCTGAGGAGTACCGTGCTTGGTTATCTCCTCAACCACCTCACACCACACACTCGCATCGTCACCAAGGTCCGATCCGTCGAATTCCGGCACGACCTCCATTGACACGCTTGTCGGTACAGCACCGCTAGTCGCGACGGGCAGAGAGTTCGTCATCAACCTCTGCACCACCTCTCGAACAATGTCCTCGATAACGGGTACCACAGGCACGGACTCCATCGCGTGTATAGCAAGCAAAAATGCAAACAGTTAACACAAACGAAAAGAAGAAACAAACACACTGTAGGCAAATGACTTCTATCCCACTTCTGATGTTAGATTTTATTTTATATTTTCAATCAACCGAGTAAAAGGCGACTGTAAAGCTCTAAGGTTCTGGGGTAAGTGCCATGGGGTTCATCACAGTCCTCTTACCAGAAGGCATTGCCTTCCCCACTCCGTGGCCAGATCCTAGAGGAACAGAGTTCCTATTTATTAACAATACGGCGTCGGGCCGCTTGTCCATTCTGACCATTCTCTCTCCTTTTTTAAACAGTACACCCTTCGACACTCGATAACTGAAAGACCCAATGTAGTCAACAGCCATCGCCTGCCAACGGGATGTTTGGACCCATTCATACAATCTCCAGACCTGCCATAAATTAGTCAATCCTAGGACACCCGATGGCTGAGTGGCAACGAGCCACTAGCCATCGTCTGCCGCCCAGATTGCACATCCTCACCGTACGCCCCTAAACTAAGACCCTAATATAAATTGTACCCTGAATGAATAGTATTCCGCCAACCGGCCAAATTCCTTTTCCCTTAAAAATACGCTGACGCTAACATGTATTATGCGTACGTCGAATCAATTTGTCACTTCCAGAGTGGGCCCCGGTTTTTCCGTTCGATCAGTTACAATCCCGTTGTGAAATTAACTTCGAGGGTCTATTGATTTTCTTGTTGCTCTGTACGCGCCAGAATCGTAACATTTGATCGCGCCCGTTGCACGGCGGTGATCGACAGGTTACAGCTACGAAATGTTGACGCTCGTGTATCGAATGTAAGTAAAAGTTAATGGCGAGAGGTGTGTCCAACGGTAGCGTCGTTACGATCGAAACAGCGAGACCAACCGAGTGATAGGTTCATCGATGAAGATAGAAAAGTGGTAACAGCCCGAGCCGCGTGTAAAAGTTTCGGTCAGACAAGCCGCTACTACTTACGCTCCAGAGTGAACGCGCGAAACTAACTGCTCCCCGCTCGAATTCGCTTGGATCGTTAATTCTTTTCTCTCCGCTTCTTTGAAAAGCTTCTCGCTTCTGCTGTCTCGTTGTTCGTTGGTGAATGTAACAGTCGACCGTCGCGATTCCGTCCGCGCATCGATATCGGACGGTTCCACCTGTTTCGTCGATTAATCCCGAAATGATTGATACGATTTCGGGGCGTTCATTAGCGCGCGGTTTATCATCGATCCGAGGTGAAATTTAAACACTTTTCCGGTACGCTGGCGGATAATGCCCTATTAAATAGTAATAAGTAGCCGAGGTTGCACGGTGATCAGACCGCGGGAATGATGTTTCATTTAACGGACCTGTAATTTACTCGGGAACACCCGAAGTCCGCTGCGAAATTATGCGTTACACCGTGGATGCTGCATCATCAACGAGACACGAGGTGCGCCGTTTCCACCTGTTGCGACGCGCATTATCCACATTCTTTTCCGTGCGGCTGCAGTACGGCCCATTTGCAACTTGAACGATAACTGTGGTCGCCAATTTTTTTTTTTTTTTCTCCTTCTTTCTTTTTCTCTTCATTCGAGACACTTCGAGGTAATTCAGCTTCCCCGGAGTGTAATAAATATTTTACGACGTAGCGGGCTAAAAATTTCCTTATCGTAAAACGGGGGGGAAGCGCAACACGTCCCGCACGCATACCCAGTGCCGCCCCGGGAGCATCGAATTCGATATTAGAAACTCTCGTAGGCACGCGTGTTTCGGTTATTCGAGAAAGTAACTAGTCCGCCCCGTTTCTCGAATATTGCTACGGCTCGCGCGTGTTCATCCCCCGCGTCGCGCCTCCTGCACGTCGCAGTTTCGCCGCGAATCGCAAGCGTTCGCCCCCTTCGATCTCGTCCGCGGCATCGTTCGCAACGCTCATCAACAATGCATTAACAGGCGGCCCGAACGAGACACTGCAATCGCGTCGACCGGCCACGACGGTACCGTTACACCGCGGGCAAACGGAACGAGAGATCAAGCGCGGATGAATTGTCGCGGGCAGCCTCGTGATTCGCATTAACCCTCTTCCACGCCGACCACGCCCGACTCGTTCGTCGCGAAATGATTTATTCGCGACCGCGTCGACGCGCTTTTTCTCCGCCTCGCGCGATACCGGCCTTAATTGTCGGGTCACCCCATAAATAATACGAATCTCCTCCTTCGTTTGCACAGGCGGCGGCACAGGTGAGGAGGCTAACCGCGAGTACAAGCGCCAAGCTCGCGTCTCCTTCGATAGACCGGCATAGGAACAGGTTTCGAGAGTTAACAGCCCGGGGTGTTTGGGGCCGATTCGATCGGCAGGGAACAATTGGTTTGCAGTTATTTGCGCAACTTCTCCGCGCTAGCGGGCCCGAGGTGTCGGGTGAAGCATATCGGGGCGCAAAAGAAGAGGAAAAGAAAAAGAAGGGGTGGGAAGACCGAAACGGTCGGCAAAGAAACACAGCGAGCTAATTATGCGTCGCATACGAAGGACGATTTATCGCGTCCGCATTTTCCACGGTGCGTGCGCGGTTCACCTACGTGAACACGCGTGCCCACGTCCTCCCTTTGCCACCTCCTTTCTCCGGATGGGGGCGTAGGTGTACCCCGACGACTTAATATTACGACTGCGAAATGTAACCCGTTTTCGTGGAAGCTCGACCGCCGCGCCATACCCGGGAATACAAATTTTTTCGTTGTCCACGAAATGCCTTGTGTCCCCCCTGCCCCTTTGCAGCTAAATGCACTCGACGAAGTTGAACAATCTCCTCGGACGAACTACTGTCGCAATGAATAGGTCCGAACGTATCCGAGCTCGTCGCAGATGCCACAGGGCCGGTGCTCATGAATATCGAAGCGAGATAAACAATCTCTCCCACGCCGATATGGCCGATCGATGCTAACGAAGGACCGCTCGAGCTGGTTTCTCCGGGACATTACACCCTCGCCTCAAAAACCGCACAATTTCCTCCGCTCTTTCCTGCTAGGCAGATTCGCCGTCCCCCATGCTTTCCTTGCCCGCACCAGCCGCACAGTGCAAACTTCCGCGGCGTCTCCCGTCGTTTACTCTCAAGCGTCCGCTTAAGGCCGCCGATCGGTCCTCCGGCTCGCGCGCCGCGATTTTTCCCCATCAATTATTCCCGGTGTTCGCGTCCCATATTTGCCCGGCGATCCTCGCCGGCATTGTCGCCGGCGGAGACAGAACCACCGTCCGGGGACAGCCGAGGGGGGAACGGGGTGGGTGCCACGTCGGGCAACTTGCAAATTGTCCGGCGCCGTATTAGTCACGTCGCAGCTAATCGACGAGCCCCCCGCGACAGTCGATCCTGGAGCGGAGCCGCGGCGCGACCCGTCGCGCGACCGTGAGAAATCGTTCGCGCCTCCCGGTCGCGCATTCTGCGGATATTTCGCCCCCGGGACGCTGCGGGCCTCCGGGGGCCGCGTTATTTCCCCCCGTGCCGCCAGACACGTGTAATCGCTATTCCGCGGTAACGCGGCGAGATATTACTTTCTTGCCAGAAGCCGGCTACCGTGCGGGCCGCAGGCGGATGGAGGCATTCCGTCCGGCGCTGCGACCATCCGGTTAAAAGGTTGCCACTCGAGGATCGTTTTTCTTCGGGCGGCGTCCGTGATTGGAACGAGCCCGGTAACAAATTCGCTCGCCACGGTTAAACGCTGCCCGATATGTCGCCGAGTACGTGGATTTATGGAAGGATTATGCGGGCCATTAGAGGCGCGATCGCGCCGCGCGGGTACACGATCACTGTTAATCCGTGTTCAAGTATTTTTTCGCGTACGACTTGCCGTGCGAGACGAGCCAGTGCCGTCCGAAAGATCGCACGCCGTGTCGTCGAACGAACGGAAAGAAACGTTTCAAACATACACGTACGGCTCGAATAACTGGAGCACTACGGATGCGAGACTTTTCGGTTTAACGTTGACGTAACAGTGATTGCAAGCAGCGTTCCCGTTTCCTAGAGAGTCTTTTTTTCTCGCGAGAGGCAACTAATTGCGAGCTCGTAGGCACGCAGCAAGCGCGCCTGTTGTTGTTTCAAGAGCGATTTCCAAACCGGCCCTCGCCGCCCTTTGGCGGATTTCGATGCTCCGTAACAATTCTAAGTGTCCGGCAAGTCGCGCGTTCAGATCTGCCAATGGTAAAGCGCATAAAGGGGGATAGGGAACGGGTGGGAGGGGACATTGAATTTTCCGCGTTCATTTGAACACAACTCGGGTCGAACACCGGTGAAGGAATAATCTGGGCAGGATAGGACGCACGCTTCTTCATTGTACTGTACCATAGGAATCTGGCATGAGGCTCGGCCGAGCTGCCGCGGGACGGAGGAGGAGAAGAAGGGCTCCTTTGTGAAAGCAGCCTCAGGAAATCAGGATTGATATAGGGCTGCGGTAGGTTTGCTCGTAACTTTGTCCCGCGGTACCAGAGACGCGGCCCCGATCCATTAATCACCCTCGTACGAGGCCTGAACCCTGGGTGATTAGCAGGCGTGAACACCGACTCACCATGGATATATATGCGATTGCTCGCCATTGTCGACCACCGTGGACGTTCCTCGCCGCCGATTGAGACGTCCGTCTTCTTCGACGATTCGAAAATCCCAAACACGGAGTCACCGGCCGACGACGAGGGCCGCTTCCGTCGTCGTCGTCTCTCTCTCTCTCTCTCTCTCTCTCTCCCTCTCTCCCTCCTTCTCTCTCTCGTTCGTGTTCCGCTTCGCGTAGCTGTTCATGCTTTGTTCCCGGCGATTTCTTCCTTCAGAATGCGAACTGGAGCAGGCAGTTTGCTCCGCATCGAGAGAAATTTTGCTCACCGCTTCTGGGCGACGATCTTCTGCCCGGCTTGATCTCGAAGTACATTGAATCGACGGACGCGCAAAATATTTTCCTTCGAGGACCGTTCGAATTGTATCGTTTTGTAAAAATTGACGACTCGCCTTAGGAGTAATTGCTCCGATCCGTCGACGGTGCCGATGGCGGACGTTCGGCGATGGTAAGACTCGCGTAACGCCGGGTGCGCTACATCGCGACGATTTATCCAGTGTTTTCCCGGTAATCAGCCGCGAAGATTCTTCCGTCCCGTGGGTGTAACTTACGAGGCTATCAACGCGGCCGTAAATAATCGTCGGTGGAGAGGACTGGCCCGTCTCAAGGCTTCCCGACGCGCCCTCCGGACCGCGTGCAGGATTTTCTACGCGCGCGCACTTCTCTTTTCCCTGGCACATTTACGCGCAATAAATAATTAAGCCGCGAGTTTCCTCGCCGGAGGACGGGGCGCGAAAATTAAAGCAACGTTCTTATGCTAGCGCGAATCTTTATGCGCCACGAACAACTTTACGCGCTCTGGACAATGCGCGCGACGCGGCGCTCGTCGTCGCTCGACTTCCTTTGTTCAGCGCCGCTGTAAATTCGCGCACTGCGCTGAACTGCTCTGGCCATTGCGCGTCCGTCGATAATTCAAAGCTACTCGTCCTCCCGAAAAACACGATCGGTCAAACGCTCGTGCCCGTTTCCATTGCACCTTCCACGGTAACGTGGACCTCTCTAGAATTAAACCGCCGTACCTCTGAAGAGAGAAACGAAACGGAGCAAAGTGCATCGTCGTTCCATAGTGAAAACTCGACGGGCTACAAACCGGGTCGGAGCATTCGCGTGAATTCGGGTCGCCGGCGCTTCGGCTGGCTCGATGCTAGGAGCCAGTCGATTTTCCCATTGGCCCCGCGCCGGTTCGAGGTTCGATTGCACGTTGGGAATGATAAACGGCGGGATAACCGGCGAAGTAGTAAAAGCGGAGGCTCGGTATGCGTATGCCCGGTATCCAGGAATAATTTGCTACCGGCTCGCGGCTCGCGTTGCCACGTCCTTTTCATTAAACCACCGAAACGCCGCTAATATTCGCCATCATTATCTTGTATTCCGCCGGGATAATTGAGCGGCTCGGTCGACCTCGAGAAATGGACCGGTCGCCGGAGCCAGAAGGAAAGCAACACGGCAGGCGGGAAACGGGCGAACGGCGGCAGAGAGGGCGAGAAAGGGAGAAACACGCGAGAGGAACGCTCGAACGGCGCCGCGGCGCGCGATGATGAACAGCCGTACGACGATTCGCTAATAACCTGCTATCAGTGCCGTAAAAACCTTTTCGCTTCGCCCTGGCCGGCGATACAGGGAGGATATTCGCACGATTTCCGCGCATTCCAGACGGGGCCCGCGGCAATTACGAGGAGGGTACGCGCGGCGTCGTGGCGCGGGAGCGAAACGCTGATCGAGTTTCGCGTAATCGGCAACCCGCCGCGAACGAGAACACTCCGCCGATCGTGTAACGATCCGCAACAGGGCGAGCCAGCCCTGTTCGAGGCACCACGCGCCGTCTTGTCGTAATTCTTCCATCGTCGCGTTACTCTCGCAGCTGTTACGATTACGAATTGCAGCGCTCTTTGTACCGCGTGACGCGCGTATAGGCTTCCGACGTTGAATCCGCTTCGGACGCGTCCGCGCGTGCGACGCGATTACGAGGATCGCTTGCGCAATTCGCGGCGCAGTGGAACGGGACTCTTGGATCCGTAATAAGCGCCGCGAGTTTGTGGATTTCATTTGAACGAAGAGAAATTTCAATTTAAGCGAATGCGACGAGAATGGGACGCGTTATCGGTGAAACGACGCTGTCGGTCTTCACGGTTGTCCTCGAAGGGAATTAGGCTTCGCAGTGATCGGCTTCGTTATCTCGACGCCCGGTAGCTCGCCGCTTGTACATAGAATCTTGTAATTGAAAGCGTGGATGTGCGAATGCCCCATGCTCGGATCGGTGGTTGTTCAAATTGAAATGCAAATTGGATCGACCGTTGCTTCCACTCTGTTCCCGACGCTGCGATTCACCCTTTGAACTCGAATCGCTGGTCGGTCCAGCAATCGCGTTCGCCGATGTCCTCCCGTTCCCCTCGGATACATTTGATCCAAGATTCGGTCCGCAATCAATGCATCGAGGGTTCAACGGATTCTGATACTCCTTTCGGCGATATTTTCGCCTTCGACGAAGGCACGCCAATAGCGCGGTCGTTCTAACGCGCCACGGGGAATGCAGAAGCGTTTCTCCCCTATCGAAAACGGTGGATGCTCTGCAAGTCCGTGGTTACGAGGCTGCGCCAGATTTTAAGAAACACCCGTTAGATACGCGTCAGGCCGTTGCACGACGGGCCCTACGGGGGTGGTGTTGTGTGCTGTTGACCCGGCGTGGACCGGTTCGGGTCACTCCTTTTTTCCCTGGCTGATCGAGACCTTTTTTCCCTGCCGCCCGCCCTCGCCCCTCTGAGAGCAGCATCGATATAGCCAGGTGTGACGTCACGCGAAGAGGCGTGATAGGTTGTGCGCTCGCGCGTGTGCGGGCCCACGCTCGAGCTCAGCTGCGCTGCCCGTGAGGCTCGTCGAACGCGCTTAAAGAGTTTCCCCCGATCTCGATCCCCACGCCTCCGATGGCCCTTCGATAGAGAAGGATTCTACGAGATTAAGGTAAAGCGAGGTACCGTTAACGGAGACGCGCCGACTCGCTCGAGGACTCCTGAGTTGTCTAACCTATTGAAACGTAAGAAGAAGAAGTTCACTCGTTTTTGGACAATCGTTGTCGGAATTATGTGCCTTCGTCGTCACTGTTGTTACCGCGGCGCTCATCGACGTTCCTTCCCGACCGGCTCGACCGTTCCGCCGACGAGTTTCTTTCCGAGGATGAGCCGGGAGCACGGGTCGACGCGGACGGTCTCGTTTCCGCCGCACGCGCTAATTAAAACGGGGGAAGCGAAATAGAGGGCGGGCAAAAAGCCCAGCCCTTAGCGGCCGATATTGAGGCGGCCTGGCCGAGCGGCGAAGAAGTTCGTTAAATAATCGATATCGATGCGAATCCTGGAACCGCGACGAATGAAATTGCTAATGCCGCATCCCCGAGGAGACCATCCGCCCGTAAGAACCGGCTGATTAATAATCCCGCCGTATCCGTCGGTTTCGTCGTTAAAATCGAACGTGACGGTTCTTTCGGCCGCCGGCGTTTCCACGAATCGACGGTCCCGGCTCTAGATACGCCGGCCGGGATCCATCGGCCCGCCTCGCCGAAAGAAAGGAAATCGTTCTCTATTCGCCGGTCCCGCGGGGTTAGAAGAAAGTTAGGAATGCCCGGCGAACCGGGCGTCTCGGTTTCGCGGAAACGTGAATTTGATTGCACAACCCCGATCGGTGCCGAATTTCTTTGCCGGGGCGTCCGCCCGTGCTTCTTCGCTCTGTCGAAATGACGCGGCTCCTCCGGGCGGAGCGGGCAAGATCCATGGACACGCGGCGGCCGGTAGCGAGCCATTAGCAAATCGCCGCGCCGCGAGGCTGTTCGTCATCTCACGCTTGGCTAGCCGTGGCCGGAGCGCGAGTTCGCTTTGCGGACACGCGACCCACACGCGGCCCGCTCTACCCTCTCCTCACCCCTTTCCCTGCCTTTTCCCCCCGCGTTGCCACTCCGTATCTCGTCCTTTTCCCCGACGGCACCCCGTCCGCGTCCCGCCTGGCGCTCCGTTTTCCGCGAGCCCGCTCTCGCTCCGTCTCTCCTACGGTCGCGCGGCACTCCGGGGCGCACGCTGCAATGGAACAAGACGGAAATAAGATACGACACAGCTGATACGCCTTCGTCCACCGATTACGCGCTAGGTGTATGCCGGAGATTGCCGATGATGTCATTTCCAACTATAAACCGCTGCCAAGTGCAGCGCCGCTTATATGTACGCGGCCGCGATTTTATTGGGGATACGGGAGGACGATAAGGCTCGTCGATTATCGCTTTTCGGGCAGTTTTTCACCTGGACACGGGCACCGTGGGTCGTCAACGGGGTCCTTGCCTCCCCGTCGGCTCGTATTTTTCCACGGGGCATCTTTATGACCGGTCCCGTGCCCGCCGCGGGTATACGTGGGAATTATTTATTTCCGCGCGGCGACGAATACGTATTTTGGCCACGGCCGAGAGTATTCTTCGTCGGGCGGTTAGGCGAATCGACCTCTTCGACGGCCCGCGCACCTTGGGGCGTAAAACGCGGAACGCGTTGTCGCGTAATTGTCCTTTATCCTCGCTCGAGGAGCGTTTCCTTCGTCGGGCGTTACTGCAGAGCGTCGGGGCACTCGAACGCGACGAACGCGGACAGCTTCGTCGGGCTGGGTCCCGATAACCGCGGAGAGTAGCGCGTACGTCGAGAAGCGCGCCCGCGGTGGACGCCGGGCGAGGTGCGCGTTTGTAATCCCGATGTCGCAACGAATCTCGACGAACGAGTTACGCCGCGACACCGATGGTATACAGCTCCGGTGTTTCTGGCCTCGCGCGACCCTCCGCGACGCATCCCCGTCTTGAGATACCGAATCTGCGACGGGGGAAGCGCGACAATTCTAACGGAGTATTTGCGGCCCAACTCTTCGCCTTAAGCTGACGCAAATTCACAGAGGGTCGTGCGATTACAAGTGTCCCGTCCTGCATCGATTTCTCGGTGCCACTTTCTTCAAAAATGTTGTACGGACCCATAAACCGTCCAACTAAAGCGCAGATGCTCGCCAAATGGTCAATCACAAGGGTATGGAAAACTCCGGCGATAGCTTCAGATAATAAAACATTAACCATGCCGTCGTTCGACAATTACCCCCATCATAAAATAGCAAACCGTCAGACCCACCATAAACCTGCGATTTCCACATCTGGTGACCATTCCTTACCATGTTTTTTCCAAGTCTGACCTCTCACTCTAGTACATCTCCCACCCTTTTTTCTACCATCTCCTAATTCCACATTTTGAAAACATAGACAGCCAATGAAACAAGACCAACACCCACTCCCTCTCAGCAAATCAACCCTTATTCCTGTCTACATAAAACATCAAAAAGAAACGACACGGCAGACCAGTTCGAACTGTCGAACAAGACGCATCAACATCAGTCTTTCATCACTTGTATACTGTTCATACCAAATATACTTTAATACAAAAGTGACTTAGTTTCTCATCATCTCACCACATCAAAATTTAACTAGCCCTCACGACATTAAGTTGCCGTCGAGCGCAACGGCCATCGCGTTTTTGAATACCGATTCGCTTCGCGAGTTCAGTGCCGTACAAATGTCTCACATTTTTCCGAGTTCCCATTGACGTTCGGCGGCTCCGAAATTTTCCAGACAACGAGCGTTGCGCACCGGTGTCGACGGTCGCCCCGCGACTCCGGCCGCTTGCGGATTCTTTTTCGGACAGCCTATTATTAATAGCCCGGAGGCGGCCGCGGATCGACATTCCCAACGACATTTCTCACGAATCGATCCGCGAATCAAAAATGCCCCCGCTATCGACCGCTAGAAATTTATACCGCGGCGCGCGGGGCGACGGGGGGAGCCCTTGCCTGATAAAACAAGGAATTCGAAGTCGGCGATGAAGTGAAGGGAGGTTTGTCCAGTCGGAGCGAGCTGCGCCCGCGACATCAATCATCCTGACCGGGCAAGACTTTCACCGGGCTGTTACGACGACGACGTCCACGTAGCCGCGCGAAAGCCCGTGCCTCGGGTACGTTGCGTACCGACCGATTCTGGGACTGTCCGTCCGTGCGAATTTCCCGTCGAACAAACGCATGCATCGATCGCGGCTATGATCGATCGACGTTGACGCGAACGTTGTAAATGGGGGTTGATAAGTTAAGGAGGAAAGGACCCGACGATGAACGGACGTACCCCCGTAAGCAGGAAGATAATACATAGTACCCATGGCGCTTCTTATCACAGATTTCTTCAAAAATATTTCCGACCTCGACGGAAATCGACTTCGAGCATACGAATCGCTTGCTCCCCTTTCCTCTCGTTGGAGATAAAGTGGAGCACGGTTTTCAGCGTATCTGCCTTGACTTCTCGACACAAAAACCACCGCCCCGATATAACTACAGGCCCGTTCAGATAAGTAGCAAACGGTCCACGGTCGATTTGCAACTCGATCCATCGCTGTCCGAAATCGCGCGGACGATTTATGGCCTGGAATCTTTGGACACGGTGAAATCGCAGCTACGTCTTCCGAGGTTCAGCCTCGCCTCCTCGCTCTCGCGCGGCGGCGACGCGATGCGAGATATCGACGCGCGCAAAATATGGGGTGAAGCGGTTCGGTTTCGGCATTCGACTTAACTTTTTTTCTCTCGCGCGTAACGACGCGCTGGCTCGGCGAACGATTCGAGAAGCGGGGCCAACGATTTTCGTCTCGAACCGCACCCCCTCGACTAATGCGAGCCGGTAGCCCCGAGGAGTCCGCGGCGATGATTCAATCGACGAGATTCGCGATCTTTCAGCGACGTTCCGCCCACGAACGATCGCGATTCACCTGGACGAGAGGCGCGGGACGAACAGAACGATTCGCCCGGCAGGATCGAGCGTTCGACGATGATTCAGGCGAATCGATCCGCCGCGCTGACTCTCTTTCGTCAGCTACATAATGTTCCGCCCACGGAGCATCGCGGCGCGGATCAACGAAAAAAAAGAAATATGTAAGTCGTGCCGACGAGAGAAGGCTCCCCGGCATCGCGAACGCAGGAATCGATCAGTCGCTACACGGGTTTGTTTAATAGCGATCCCCGGTATGATGTACCGTTGACTCTTCGACGAGCTTCTCCCCACGATCCGGACCACGGTGGCCGTCGAGTTCGACCGATTCGAATTCTCCGTCTCGTTCGTCCCTCCCGCGAAACCGTTGCCCCTTTGTCCTTCACTCGAACGACTCACCTAGATCACAGCACCCTCCTGGTATCTCTGCCGCGCGAAATTGTAACCGAGAATCGAACTGGCCGACCGAGAGCGTCAGCCGAACGCAGACCCAAGCGCGCCTCAACCTTTCACCCACCGTTAAAAGAACCGAAGCATACCAATTACCACTTGCGAGAACTCTCGCAAACGTCAAGCTCGTCAGCGTGATTTTAAACAAAATGGCCCCGGGGGAAGTTAAGACAGGGGGAAGGATACCGCGAACACCCAGCTCGTCCCACCCACGAGCGACCGGACGAGCCGTCCGCGGGCAGAAGCGCGCTGCAAGAAAATAGGACCCCGGTGAAAAGTACCATTGATCCAGCGCCATATTTCTCCGGCCGGACTTTATTGAGGAAGCGTCCGGGGGCAGGGGGAGGAGGATGGGTAAGGGGGTTGGATGGGAAGGGAAGTATTGAATTCATCGGTGTACGCATTGTCGACAAGATATACGAAGCTGGGGGTTACGGGTTAAGTGGAGCCTGTACCTCCGGTAAATAAGTCTCCTCGTGCGCGCGAGCGACGCGGCTGTTACCTGTGCATACGTGTGCGTTGTCTTGGCGTCCCTTAAGCGTGTGGAAAGCGCACGCTGCCCGCCGCGCATAGGCCAGGCCACGCTTTCACGGGGCAATTTATAATCGTGCCGGGTTCAATGGAACCCGGTCGTGTGGGACGGCCGGAGAACAAAGGGACACCCCGTGGAAGCACGGTGGTTGCGACCACCGCCACCATCGCGGCCGACGCTCTCGCTTAATCGATGATTAGTCGTCTGGTAGCCCCTTTGATTCCCGAAGTTGATGGATCTTGGGAGTTGGGCGGGGAGAGGTTTTGTGGGGTGTCGCGGTTGGGACGATGAGACGCGAGAAGGAAGGTAAATCCTATTGAAATTGTGGGACGAACGTGCAAGATGGATGGAGAGGGGCCGAGTCGTTTGAATCTTGAACCTTGGAAGAAGGAATTCGTCGAAGCGACAATTGTGGACGATGTTTAGGTCCGCGGGGAAATATTCGAAGCCGCGATATTGTATTTCCCAATGTTCGATGGCCTGGAATTTAATTAATGGATTCTAGAAGAGACAGGAACGTTTCCGATCTTGAAAGCAATCTACAGATGCGTGGGAAGTTGGGACGCCGAGGACTCCTAATTCCGACGCACGCTCGATACGGTATCTCATCGTTTACCTTTGTAAGCCACGAAACTGTTTCCAATTGTCGCTAGGTAAGCGCAGGTATTGATGGCCCTTAAAAATCCGAAACGTCGTGAATCACCGCGGATTACACCGCGGTCCGCGAACCCGGAAGCAAATTCATCGAGCCACGTCGATCCCGTTGCACACTTTGCTCTCGATTTGGCCCGGTGCTCGACTACGCCCACGGTACAATCGGTCGTTCGATAAAAAGAATGAAAAAAAAAGCACCTTCATTAACGCCGCTGACTTTTGGAGAAGGGATCGAACACGGCTCGGCCACGCTGGCTCTCGCGCACAGGCAGAAAAGGGGATTCGCCGTTGCGTGGACATTGTTTGTACGTGAGTTACAGGAACGAGGGGCACAAAGCGCCGGTTCCAGTCGACCTGTGACCCGGCCTCTAATGAGCGGCGGAGCATGGCTATTGTGAGCGCTTCCCTCCTCCCTCGTTTCTTTCGTTCTTCGCTTCCTCGCTCAGCAGCCTCACCCCTTGCGCCCCGAGCTTCGCCTAGCACGATTATTTCAATGCTACACGCTTGCCAGAGAACGTTAGCGATGCTTCAGATCGGTACTAAATCGTTTCTAAGCGAAGGAAATTTGGAAGCCACCGAACCATTCGGTCGAATTCGGCGATTCCTATATTTTTGCACCCCCGTGGCCACACGAGATGCAAGCGGAGGAAAGCTAGCTCCGTTGTCGTAACGATGAAACGAACGCTCTACGACAGTGCTGAACGGCGGACCACTGCGAAACGGAAGCGAAAGCAACCCAAGACGCCAGGTGGAACTGCGACACTGCCGAGATTGATTCGGACGCGAGACAATTATCCACCGGTCAGTCCAAACACCGTGCACCGTTCGCGAGCGAAACACTGTATCGACCAAACGAATGAGCGTGAAAATAACAGGCCGCGCGATCGATTCGACGTGCAGGGGGCGCGTGATGGGCGCATGCATCACGATTCGAGATGAGGCAGGACGGATCGACGAACGGCAGGAGGGTACGGGCGAGAGAGGGAGAGCACGTCGCGTCGGTCTCAACTGGGTCGATCTCCATGCTCTATAATCCGGGCAATGCCGCCGACAAATGGAGTGCTAAATAATCTCTCGACGAGAGCGGAAAAACGAGCAACAGGCCGCACGAGTCTCGGGGCTAAGCGTCGCTCGGGTAATAAGTCATCGAAAAAGAGTATCGAAGACGATCCTCGGACACGTACATCTCCTCCGAGATCCGGTTCGCCGGGGCAATTTTGGAAATTGCCACGATTAATTCTGGAAATTGCGAGCATTTTTTCATCCGGGGCCAACGCGGACGCCGACGGACCGGCCTCCCGAAAGCCCCTGTCACGTGCTCGCGTCTCCCCCGACGCAACAACCTATCAGTCATCTAGAAATATCACCGTTTACCGTGCTCGCGGACCGACCCGATCCCTCGAGAACGAATCGATCCTCGCGTCGAATAGAGACCGTTCGCCAGTTTCGACGCGTCTCGACCGTCCTCGCGTTCATTCGAACGGAGCCAATTGACCTCGCCAGCGAGCCACGGAAATCATCCGAGTCCGGTATCGATTTTTCCGCGAGGAGGAAGGTTTTCCCTGGTGCAACGGTCCGCGAACCGGTACGCCGATAGAGGGAAGAGCCCTCCGCTCGCGGCGATTCTTCGAAAGGGCCGCGAGCCGGGGGGGGAAAAAAGGGGGAGAAGAAAGAGGGAAGCGAAATCCCGAGGCGAACCGTCGCCGTTCTTGTCGGCCGGGCAGACGGCAGCAAAGGGGAACACCCTGTACATGCCAACGACATTCCCGAAGTGCAGCGTGCAGTTTTTCGCGGCTACCAGCGCGGACCCTGACGAGAGAGTGACTCACGGGCCCGGAGTCGAACGCAAGGGCGAACACGCACGTGCCTCCCTCCTTGCACGCACATGCGTGAGCACGATCGTGTGCCCCGCGGCCTACCTGTGCACGTGTACCCGCCGTCCTGTACAGGGTGTTTATCGCGAATCGATCATGCCAGTCGAGGCGAACATCTCCGGTTATCTAACTAGAGACACGGGGTTTAACGGTGGTCGGGGACGGGGCGAATGTTCCGCGGTTCCGACGAGTCGATCGTTTGTCGCAAGGAGCGCGGCAGCTTCGCGGCAACTTCGGGGAGGAGTAACGAAAAATATTGCCGAAGAGGAGAACGCGTTACCTGTCGTTAATTATAAACAGGTCGCGATGTTTCTTGGCTTTTGCCCAGGAAGAGGGAAAGCTTCTTTTACCGTCACTCAGTTGAACGATAGATTTTCTAAGTTCGTTCGTATCGTCATTTGTCTCGAGTTGAAATTTTTCTTCGTCATTCTTTTATGCGCGTTCGCTCGTTAAGCTCTTCGTTTTAATTCACGTATGGTTGCCCGTGCATACCTAAGGAATTCGATTAAAGACGCAATCAGTGGAGATGTTTACAATAAATCAGAAATATTCCATCGATTGCGGGGAACGTAACGAAAATTTGGAATTCGCCGAGCTAAGCACTATCAAGCGAGAAATAATCCGCTCTCCGGATTAATCTTTCTCGAACGAATCGGCGAGGATCGAAAGCACGCCACCCAGTATAAAACGCCCTCGAGCCCGTGTGGACGCGTACACGTGTACGTATACTCGCGAGCATGTTCCGCGGACAGGCTCGTCGGTGTGCAAGTGGATCGAAGATCGAAGGATCGCGAGCGTGGGGCAGAAGAAGACGAAGATGAAGAAGAAGAAGAAGTAGAGGAAGAAGAAGTAGAAGACACCGAAGACGACTGAGTCGGCTACGAGGACGAGTGGAACGTCGCGGAGCTGAGGGATCCTCTTCGGAAGAGGAAGAAGGGAGGGGTGGTGAAGCGCGAGAGATTTATTTGCCCGAATTTCGACTGGCGGCCGATGCCGTGGCCGCCTCCGTGGAATGCATTTCGCATTCGGGATCTTCCACGGAATATGTTCTGCAACGGGGTTGAGGTTTCTGTTTCGAACGGCTAAACCAGTCACCGAGGTTTGTTATTGTTTTCGTGGGCCGTTCTTGCGATACGATGTCCCCCGGCCAGTCGATCGTGCCGACCGCTGCCCCGAGGGCGAAGCTTCCAGGGGACCGCGGTTCTCCATTTTCGTTCGCCAGGCACAGAAGGAACCAGAAGATCTTTCTTCCCTTGGTCCGCGCGAAACCGATGGCGACAGGTTGCTTGGAACGACGCGCGGCCCAACGTAGCACGGAGCGATTACTATTTACGATGCGAACACGAGTTGCGTAGCTCGACGCTGTCATAAGTGTCCAGGGTCTACCTTAGCGGGGAACAGGGGGAAAGAAATGGACGTCCCTTTGGCGGCGCCAACATTCTCAGGCGCCTCTCACTTTCGTTCAGTCGCGCCCGTTTCGCTTCGCGATATTAATCGGCCTCTCTCGATTACACGTCGAACGAGCGGACGCGGCCGCGAAAGATCTCGTTCCTGCGAAAGCGAGGGCTCGCCACCAGCGGGACCATCGCATTGTCCAGCCGAGGGATCGGCGATCGACCGATGATGTATCGCCTCCAATCGACCTCCCCCTCAAATCGGCGCTAGCAGGCCGTTGACATCGGTTTTTACGCTCGGGCCGAGAATCGAGAGATTCCAAGGGACGGGGCGGACCTCGCGATCCGTGTTCCGTAAACGACGGCGCGCACAGCGTTCAGCTAATGTGTCCGGGACCGGTCGGGATCGCATTGATCACCGTTCAGAGGCTAGATTTATGTCGACGAAATGATTCACGGCGTGATTTACAGTGGATTGTCCGACGCGCGCATACCGATTGGCCGTTTATTCCGCTCTCCGTACCGCGGCCCACTAATCGCTTATCGGGTTAAGGTGAAATCGTCCTCCACGACGATTCAAGCCTCGCCTATCCGGTCGCCGAATGCGACCCTCTTCTGGCCCGACCGATCGCCCGACAAACGAATCCGAGCTAGAGATCTTCCCAGTTCGACGACGATGGAACACGAGTGTCCACAGCATAGGTCTGCCGGTCGACGGATGATGCAGGTACAAAAGTGTGCAACCGATTCGTCGCAGACCGCTACAGGACAGGCAGGATTCCCTCGAACGCCCGAAACGTGTCTAACGACAAGCTGTTTGCGCGTTGTATAAACCACAGAAGCGGTAACCCATGGCCCGGGCTGCAGATCGTCGAACAATTCGCAACGAACGTAGAACAGCGCCGCGATCGATCGCGAGGTCCCTCGATAATCGAACGACAGCATCGGAGCGAACAATAGGCAGCCGCCCACCGGCGAATCCGCCGCGATCCCATCGTGTTGCGCTTCGATCCTCTTCAGAAAGCCCCCGCGCAGAAAACCACGTTTTTCCGGCCGGGTTACTTAAGAGTCAAGAGCGCGGACCAGCTCGGACCCGTGTTTTCTGTCGGCGAGCAGTCCGAAAGTCCCGCGGGACCGCTCTTCCTCCTTTTTCCGATCTCTGTCTGCCCGATTCGTGGCTCGATCACGAAGGCAGGGCACGCGTCTCGCCCGTAGAATGTCGTCGTAACGAGGTGTTCCACCCGCCCCCTGTACCCTCCAGCCACGCCGCGCCGTCGCGGCGAACGAAACCCGGTGCGCAGGGACAGGATCCCTCGTCCTTCGTCTGCTACGCGTCCAGAGGTGATCCCCTACCAACGGCGAACGGCGGGGCAGAACGTTTAAATTAGGCAGGGAATCCCGCGGAATCCGCGAAAGAAACGGAGCGGTCGGCATTCCGGGAGGTTTTGATACGCCTTCGGGCTATTGGTCGTCGGGGTACCATTAGCCCTTATGCGGTGGGAATGACTCCTTAGGGCCCAACCGGTCAGCCTTCGCGCGGTGGGTCGAACCGCTTGCACACTCTAAATCCTATATTTAATCCCCGCGAATTCGTCCGGTGATCGATGAGGTCGCCGATCCGCGACGATCCGCGTCGTTCGATAGGATCTGATGAAAAACCTGGCCACCGATTGCTATACAGCGAGGGGGTTGGGGGGGGGGAGAAGAGTACTTTATTGCGCGGGCGCGATAGCTGAGAACGCGTCGATTGGATCCGTGTCGTCGCCGATGGGATTTATGTCGTTGACTCTCTCTCCGGTCGTTCGAGTCGATGTTACCGGCCGGGGGAGCCGGGTGCCCCGGGGCCCATGCAAAAACTGAACGCCGCGGCGCTGCGCGGCGCAGGGGAATTTTATTTGTTTCTGAAATGCACGAAGAGGAATGTCGCAGTTGTCGTAAACACGGATAGATCTTGAATCGCGTATCGTCAGTTCAATGGACGGTTGCGGGCAGTTTATAGTAACGTTCGCTTCCGATTGTTGCAGAGTCTGGCCACAGGTTGGACAGCGGCTCCCCGTTCTGGAGGATTCAGCTCGATCAGGATCTTCTGGACACCATCAGCGCGATATATCCGGAGTGGTTTAAGGTAAGCTGCTTGTCCCTTCCCGTGCCCCCCCCCCCGTCGCGATTGGTGGCCTTCCAGCGTCCTTGAACGTATCCCGGATAACGAGGTGCACTCCTCGTGCAGGACTATACTAACACCCGAGCCCCGACCTCCTCTTCGTCGAGTACTTCCGGCGGTCAGTTGAATACCGAGGGCATCGTGGCCGGCGACACCAGCGCTGTCCTTGAACACAAGGTCGCCAAAGGTGATTCCAAGTCGAAGACCAAGGCGAAGAAGGTGGACAGTCTCAAGGACAAGGAGAGGGACAGGAAGGAAGCCAGACGCGGATCCAAAGACGAGAGGTGATTACCCTGCAAATAAATTCAGTTGAAAATAATAGGCACGTGTCGGCTCCCTGTTCGAATATCGGGTGACTGGCCCACCGGGACGGAGGCTAGAAACGCGCAGCTTTGGCAGAAATTCGCGAACAGCAAAATCCGTGCCAAACGTCTCTATAGTGTACTGCTATAAACTATAAACGCGACGCCCTGTAAGCTCCCGTAATGCTAAACCCAAAGTGCCCTGCTTTCGAAACGCGCAGACTTGCTCCTCCTCCGCCTCCATGGACGCTACGCTGCGCAACCGTCGCGAGACTTCTTTAAAACCTCGCCCACAAAGGACGCGCACGGCTGTCATAAATCGATCGACCATCTCACGCGCGCGCCGCTTTCGGTCGCGAACGATTACATATATGCACGCTAAACCCGGGCTGCTAAAGACTTCCACCCCGAGTACGCTTAATTGCGCGACATCTGAAGCGTGAAACCGTCGAACAATACGATCCACGGTCGATCCAGCTCGCGCTTCCTCGCGGGACAGTAATTGCACCGGAGCATGAGCGTCCCTAACAACCGCGTTCCACGTTAACACGCTGACGCGACCCCAAGTGTCCCGTCAAGTACCAGCAATCTCGTCCGCGCTTTCGTCACTCGACGCGACCCTTATCTTCCACCGGCGCTTGTTCGCGCTACCGCTTCGAACGATCCTGTTTTACGCGCTCGAACGCCTCGGGTTATCGGGCGATCCTCGCGACCGCGTCCCTCGAACGACTCGCGGATATCCCGGATCGCGATACGTTCCGCTATTTCCCCGGCGCTGAAACGCCGCGAGATAAAGCGTATCGATGTTACGTCGCGGCTTATCGCGCCAGCTTGGTCATTCCGCGGAACACGCGCGCGCACTCGAGAACACGGCTTCGAGGATTCGCGAGGACGCTCCGCGTCGCGGCAGTGGCGTAAATAACGTTCAATAAAGAAGCAGATATCGGCTCGGAGATTCGTAATAAAGTTGCCGGTGACGCTCGAAACTGCCTCCGCGCACACGTCTCACGATAAACTTTAATTGGGCGGTTTTCTTGCGCCGCGCGCCGTGGAAAAGTCGATTCCCCGGGAGATAAGACGCGGGGCGATGGTGCTTCTCAGAGGTAAACGACGGGACGGTAACGCTTTGTCGAACGTTTTCGGTAGTGCCGAGGATAATGCCCCAGGAAGAAGAAAGCGACAAATATAACGCGCTACGGAACGCCTCGCGGTGGAGTCGCTTCTCGACCGCGCTACGTCGCCGCCCCTCGTCGATTCCGCTTTGGTAACGCGACGCGCGATCGCTCGAGTAATTGACGTTGTCGTCGACGCGAAATTTTGTTCGCCGTTCGGAGGAACGTTCCGCGTCTCGGCGAGCGACGCTCGGATCGAACCGAAATAGACCGATCACGATGCTCCGGACGGCAAAAACACCCACGCCCGAGGCCCGTCAGAAAAACGACCACCATAAATCGAAGAGAATCTACTAGAACCTCCCGAGAACGTTCGACGCAGTAATATCCCCGATGGGGGTTTCTTGCTCTCAGTCAAGGGGTCAGTCACTCGCGATCCATGCTCCGAGGTAGAGGAGAACGGAGCGGTTTTCGTTGCTTTCTGATGAAAACGTCCATCCGGTTCGATCGAGTGTCGATTGATCCGTCATTCCTTCATCATCGACAAAAACAGGGCCGAACGATGGACCCGGGACCGATTGACACTCGTTTTGCCGGCGCGTTTCTCCCTTCCCATCTTCGTCCTTCCCCCGTGCCCACGTACACGAGGGCGCCGCGGCGCGACGGCCGATCCGTTGGCCGATTCGACGTATCGACGTATGAAAGATTAATTCACAAAACGGCACGTTTTGCTCGTTTCGGTCCACGCTCGGACCCGCAGGGACGCTGGAAACGGTAAGAAAGGCACGAAGCCCTCGCCGCAGCAGGATAAAGCGGCGGACGTGGCAGGAAGGAAGACCGCGGGTGTTCCAGGATCGGCCGCGGAGATGGCCGAGAGTAATCAGTCGCCGCCGAAGGCGGAGGTCGACGACTCGCCGCTTCAACACGCCATGGATCGCAACAAGGAATGTGAGTGCATTTACATTTTATTGCTCCCTTTTTGCACGGCTGCCCTTGTCGTCGCGCTTTATGACCCTTAAACGAGAACGCCCGGCGTCGGGCCCGGGCGTTCTTGCCCGAACCCCGAGCGATTCGTGTCCCGTCAACGATCCCCTCGTCGATTTTCTGGACGATTCGCCGCCCCACGAATCGTCCCGCGCGCACCGCCGATTCACGGCGCGTTTTTATCGGTGCGCCACGGCGACCGATCCGCGTCGTAACCGTTCGACGATACACCGCGAACGTGTATCGTCGTTCGTGACAACGTCCGCCGGCGGTCGTAACGAAAGATCGACCGTCGCGTACCGCGAATTTTATCGCTCGAGATCGCTGTTTATATCCCCGCCGCGGATTAACGTTTCGTTCCTTCGACGACCAGGTGTCGTTCGTTTTTTGTTCGCGTCGACGAGCGTCGACCGCGGGGCCGAGATCCTTTTATTTTCCGCCTCGCGGTTTGCTCGCCCCTTGGTCCGTGCCAGCGTACGAAATTATACACAGCCTACTAGTTGACAAGTTTCTGTCGACGACCGCGATACCGCGAATCGATCGGCCGGCTGCTTTCCGGTTGCGTCGCGATCACGTTCGCGCCCCCGATAAGCGTCGATCGATCTCGACTGTCGGCGCGCGCGGAGGAGGAAGTGCCGTGTCTCGACGACCGGAATAATCGATGAAAGCGGCTAACGGTTCAGCCTTGCGGCGACGCTCGCTTCCGATCGATCGTTCTGCGAGACAGTAGGCAATCGAGCAACCGCGGCAAGACAATGCAGTTATCCCGTCGCCGAACGTCGCGTACCCCGACAAAGCAACCCCAAGCAATCGTTCCGCGCACCCTCAAAGATCCTGCGACCGAGGCTCGAATCAATTCGCGGACGAAGCGACGGGGAGCGCTCGATTTCTCAAGAAGCCCCAAGAAATTCGCCCGCCTCCGCTTTGCCCAACAAATTTCCGTCGCCGCGCGTCCAATCGGGGGGCGACCGACGGAGTTCAATATCGAGCGCACCGGTCGCAAGAAAGTTATGCCGACCACCGGCGCGACTCGGACGTAACATCGTCCCGACATCGGTTCGAGCAACACCGTCGAACAACAATACACCGAGCGGCCAGCTCAATAACTCATCGCGACCGGCTACGCGGCGCTCGGCGCCGGTCGGGATGCACGCAACGATCCCGTCGGCCCTCGCGGTGCCAACGCAACGGGCAACGGGGCCCAGCGAAATGTTGCGGCTAGCCGAAAATTGATTTCACCGCGGGGCAAACGAGCCGCGGTCGCTTCTTGCCCCGCTCGCATACGTTATATCCGCCGCAGCACGCGAGCGGCGCGGGCACGATCGATCGACGTATAAATACGTCGAGGCGGGGACGCGGCGCGACCCCCCCCGCGGTGCGTTTGTTCCGCGTCGAATCTCCCGTGAGACGAAACGCGCAACACGGACGTTCGAGGACCGACCGGCGGGCCTCGTTAGACGCGCGGACCGCCGACCGCACTCCTTAGAACGTCATTTTGTCGCGTTTATCGGCCGCCCTCTTCTGCAATCACTTTTTGCCGGCGAACGAACGGAGCAGGGATCTCGGCGAGCGAGCGCTGCCGGGACCGTGACGGGTGAGCGACGCTCGCGCGAGCACCGTATCATACCTGTCGACAGTGGCGCGGGGCGGATTTTTTCGACGGACAGCCGAACGTGGCCCCCCGACGAACGAATCGTTCGAACGTCGATAGACGGATTCCGTGAAACGGAGCAGCCGTTGAATATTCGTCGGACGTTCAGATAGCGGCCACGATGGAATTGCCGACGGTGGAAAGTTGTTTTTCCATCGTCCCAGAGTGCAGACTGATCGCGAACCTTTATTCCAAGCGCCCTTCCACCATCGCGCCGGCGATGCTGCCCGGACTGGAGCTGGAATCTCGCCCCCGGTGATCGAGAACTAGAGTCGCGCGATGCGCAGAATTCAGAACGCAGCATTCCCGGGGCAGATTTTCCCGCGTGTAAACCCTGGTGGGCTGCTGCCCCCGTAATTCCGACGTCGCTGTTCGGGGACGAGTTGCGCGCACCTGCGTGCGTGTGCTGCGAACACGCGCGCGATTGCGCTCACCGAGAGTGATACTCCGCGATGGAGAAAGAAAGACAGAGAGAGAGAGAGAGAGAGCGCGCGCGAACATTCGTTGCGGACAGGTAGGTGCACACCGTCGATGGCTGTGCGCGAGTACAAATATACGGGGGACAGGAGGCGTGCCTATTTATAACGGTGATATCATCGACGATTACCTACGCTTTCGCGTGGACAATCGTAAATTCTGCTGGAAGAAGGGTGCGGGCCGATTTGAGACTCCGCAGAGTATCCCCCCCGTTCCCTTTCCCCTTTCTTTCGCTCCATCTCGTTCCCGTATTCGCGCAATCGTCCCGTTCGCCTCCTCCCTCGAGCCGCCCCTCGCCCGGTCCCTCTAAGTTATCACTGCCCGTGGCCGCGCTATTATCTGTGCGCCTCGACGGCAGGCCGGCGCGCGACTGAAAAATTCGAGACGACTTCGACTCGGGTACCGCGAGCGATTCGAAGTCGACTCGTGCCCCGACAGGCTCCGTGTGGGCACGCAGTCGTTCGATAAAATTTACTCGGGCGTTCGACGCTTCGCGCCTCGTCGCAGGCCGATCTTTCGACCGGATACCCGTTCCCCGGATTCGCGAAACCTCCTCGTCGTTCCCCAGAGCTCTCGGGAACTTCGCTCCCCGCGATTCCCTTAATAATTCGGCACGGCGACCGGCCGGCGCCCCGACGCGAACACCGCGGCTCGTCGCGGCGTTTTATCGCGTTCGCCACACATTGTGCTCGCGCCGTGCAATAATTTCGGCATTCCGCGCGTCGGGCAACGCGGTGCCGCGGCGCGTCGGTTTAAAAAACAGGATTTCATCGGGGCCCGCGGTCCGCGACTGGCGCCCAGATTCCTCGCCGTGTCTCGCGCGCGGGTCGAGCGGGACCCGGCTATTCTAAAATTCCCTCGAACGCGACGACCGGCAAACCGGCTGGAAATCGGGGGAACCAGAAACGATACTGTACGCCCCTCGTGACGGGCACGCTCGAGCTGTCGTTTAATAACCGAGGAACCCTATTAGGAGGATAATTATCGGCCGGGAGTACAAGCGGGCCCACGATTCCCCGAAAATACGCGCCATTAGCTTGTGACGCGGGCCCGACCGTTTAGTAATGGAAAATTATGTCGGAATTATGCCGGCATGGCCGAGCGGAGGCCTTGTTCTCGGCCGCCAGCGAGCCGATAACCCCGTGGTCGAGCGCTTAATGAGACATCTTCATTAATGAACCGTCCCACGCGACGGGCTTCGTTTTTCATTAACAACAGCGCCGGCAGTCGGGCCTGTTTCGTGTATCGCTTGGACATTGCTTTGGCCATTGCTCGGGGGAAACTCGACGCGGACGCGGTTTCCGCTGTCCCGATTCTTTTATCCGGTCGAACGAATTTTGTAACGATCGACTAATTGACCAGGCTCATTATTCAAGCGACGCGATAAGGCCCCGTTTAATTAAGATAAGGCGTCCGCGGATGCGACGATCCGCCAGGTGAATCGATCGAGCCGTGTATTTTCCGCGGAACACTCGGGAAAACGTTCCACGCGCCGCACGCTCGCCGACGAATTTCAAAACCTCGCCCGAGTTCCGTTCGGACGCCTGCGGGCGCAGGAATTCGCCAAACGAGGTTCGCGAGACGGCAGTACACTTGTCCGCGGTTCACGCGAACTCGTTAAACGCTTCGAACCTCTAGTATGCTAATCGGCAAGCTGTCGCAATCCGGCGAGCAGCCCAATGATCGGATCAGGCCCGCGGTAACAAGGACCGCTCGGAATTTACGCGTAGACGAGCTCCAATTGCGATCCCTTCTTCCATTCTCCAATCCCCGCCGGTCTCCTTTTCCTCGCCGCGATCCTCGCTTCGAACGCGGGCGGGTCCGCCTCGAAGGGAATCGTCGCGTTCCTCGCATTCGCGCTTTTTTCCCCCTAAGCGCTAACAGTCGCCCGGCGATATACCTTTCCCGGACTTAATTATACGGCCAGGTTTCCGTCCGCTCTGAAATGTCCATTCGGCGTCCAATTACCGGCCTGCGACACGAAAAACACCGTTTTTCTACGCGCTCTGCGCCGTTGCGTTACACGCGCGCCCGTTCTCTCTCTCTCTCGAGGGCGCTTACGGTGAAATTAATTAAATGAAAAGCAGGATCGTAACTTTCGGCTCCGCTGACCGTAAAAGCGTCCGCCGTCGTCTTTTACGGCCTTGCGCGACCGCGCGCGCGCCCGCGCGCACCTTCTCTCGGAGGACGTCCGCGAGACGGCCCTGAGTGAAACACGGCCCCCGCCAACCGGAGGTTAACCCACTTGCACGGGCCAACGAGGCCCTTCGCGTGAATTATTTCGCGAATCCTCGAGCGAGCGCCGCGCCGCGCGGAAACGCGTAGGACGCGGCCGGTGCGCCCGAGCCGCCGTCGCGACGCGTCGCTCCTGTCCGCGCGTTGAGGGACTCGGGCGTCCGACAGCGGCCGACTTCGGGCCGCACGATTTCTCCGCGACTTTCTTCCTCTCTTCTACTCGTTTTCTCCCGACGAAATTTCTGGGTAACGCCCGATGATTTACGACGGCCGCCGCGGTCGCCGGCTGCGTTTTCTATCGAACGAGGAGGGCGCGACGCGGATTTTAATGTAACCGATAGCCCCGGACGCTCGTCCCTTAACCTTATCGCCCCGAGTTCGGCGTGCGGTCGATTCACCGTTGCCGCGGGTCGGTGAACCCCCGCGAACGGGGTGTTCGCTCGCGGCGTCGAATTGCGTCGGGGCGAACGATGCGACGAGGTCACGCGGGCCTTTGCGACGTTTGCGGAATGCCCGGCCCGGATAAGCCCGACGACGACGACGACGACGACGACGACGGCGAAGGTGAACGAGGGAGAAGGCTCTGTTCGTAATCCCACACGTGTCGGGCATAAATTAGCCGGCGATCGATTTCGCGGATCGAGAATAGTTCCGACAATCTCGTTTACGTTCTATCTAATTTATCGCGTGTCGCGAGCGTGTACTCGCGAATTAACTTGGAACGCGGCGCGGCCGCGGCTCGGTCCCGCTCGCGAGATAACCAATCGCCTGGGACTGGTCCACAATTCATACGATAGCGCGCGACCGCGGCGAAAAATTCGACGCGGCGGAAAAATCGAAGGCGGACACACGACGCGACGCCGGCGTTCCCCGCGCTGTACAGGGTGAACCACTTCGATGAACTCTTTTTATTATTCGTTCGCGTTCAAGAGTGATCCAGTTATGTGGAAAAGTTCGTTGCTGGAACTCGTTGCGCTGGATGGAAGTTTTATTCCAACGTCCGTCGGTCATTTTTTACAATTTATTAATAGCCTTCTTGTGTTATTTGCATAAAATGTTGCGAATTGAGTGGGGACTTCGTTCTCTCGTTGCTTCCTTTGCGCGCGGGCCAGCTCGTTTCGTCGAACGCCGAAGGAACTCGGTCGGTTCGCGGAGGCCTGCGTCGAGGCTGTGCCGTCGGTGCCGTCGCTCGAAGACGAGTGTCGTCGGTCCGCGGATAAGCGAGGAACGTTCGTTCGCGATAATTCCTTCGATCCTGCCGGTGTATCGCAACGAATCGGTACCGAATTTCCACCCAGCAAACTTCGTCCCCGAACTGCTTCGTCAATTGCAGCGTTAATCGGCACACCGTGTATACCCGCGCTGCTCCCGCAGCCAGGCCAGCTACATAAGCACGCAATTTCGCGATAGCGGGGCGCTTTCCATCGGCCGTTTCGTAACATCGCGTTTTGATAATATTATGTCGATTTTTCGCCGCCTGCCACCTCGAGGGATCGATCCCCGCGTCATGCTTATAAATAAGTCGCGCGCGTTATCGTTGCATATTCATACACATCGGCGTGCTCCGGGTTCCCGTGGGCGAACCGGATCAAGATATGTCGAATCGGAGCCGCGGCTGAATGTATCGCATTGAAATCACCGGGCGTATACACAGGCCGCCGCCTCGTCACCGTAAAAATCTGTCTGCCGGCCGTGCGTGCATTCGCGGCGCGAAAAAAAAGGGACGCGCACACCTAGCGATGCTTACGTGCCCGTCCCACGCAGGTAGCACGGTGTTTTATAATGGCCCGACGAACGAGCCACGTGCCAATCCACCGACAATCGCGCCCGACTATTTCCCCCCCCCCCCCCCCCCAGCTTTCGAGGCCCGTTTCTAGCTCGTTTCGAGCGCTCGGGCGCTTCTTTCGCGGACGCGGACTCGGGGTGCGATCCCCTCTGATTTACGACCGGAGCCGGTCCTCCCTGGTCCGCTCGGATCCGCTCGGATCTGCAAGCGTTTTCATCGGTATCGACGGCGGTTCAGCTCGCGCCTCGTGGCTTCGCTTCTTCAACCGGTTGGCCCTGATTCTCCTCCGTAGGAACGGCCGCGGTATGTTTTACGCCGATCCCCGAAATCCCGTTCCATCGAAGTGGATTAAGAAACGGCAGGCGGCAGGAATTCGTGCATCGAAACGCGACGGCCGCGGCGGCGGCGGCGGCGGCGGCGGTGAATTGAAATTCAGCAGCCGGTGCGACGGAAAACATTGACGGGAGGAAGGAAGTGACGATCGTTAGTATTCAAGGCTGTTCGATCGGTTGACCGCAGGGGGGGCGGCGGATCAGCAGGCCGGAGGAAGGGACGCCGTCGAAGAGGGATCCTCTGAGCCAAGGAACTCCGGTGACCGAGTGCTGACGCCTGGAATCGTTTCGTTAGCCGACGCCCACGCGCAGCGAATTAAACGGGACATCGTCTCTTCCTTCCGCGAGCGTTCGTGCCCGGAGACGGCTAATTCAAGGCGAAACGTGGACGACACTTTTACTCTTCGCCCGTCGTTGCTTCGTTGCTTCGTTGCTTCCCATCGCTGCGCTCGACGCCCTTGCGCTCGCCACGGATTTAGGTTAATTGCGCTTCTATTCCGACGGGACGCGTTCGGGAATAGATGCCGGATTTCAGGAACAGTTTAAGCTAAGGCGAGCCGTTTCGTCCCTATTCTCGATATCTTTGTTCGCTCCGGCGCGTACAAAGATTACTCACCGTGTCGCCCGTAGAGAAGGCATCTCAATAACATCGCCAACCCAGATTTCAATAATCTCGAATATTTCACGCTTCTAATTATACGCCCCCCTTTCGAAATAGCCGTGCCCGGCGTCGCTCCTGCGGCGTTGCATAATTTCTGTACGACACTGGCCCGACGTTCCCGTACCTAAATCATCCGAGGAACGCGTCGCGCGTGTGACACATCTCCCGTGATCAATTCCTCCAGATAACAATATACGGCAACGCGAGAAACGCGTTACCCTCCCCGTGCCAGCTATCGCGCTCGGCTCTTTAAATTCACGGGGCAACAGCTGGTCCACGAAAACAATCGTAAATCACGCGCAACTCCCTCGCCTGAGCGGAGCGGAGAGGAGAGGAGCGGCGATATACGCGTCCGACGCGAGGCGATCGCTCGCGAGAAATCTCTCACGGGTCGTTTCGTCATCGCGAGGATAGACGAGAAGGCAGAAAGGCCGGACGCAGGACAATTCCACGGCCCACGCGTCATTGTGGTCGCAGCAAATCGGTCGGCCACCTGGCCAGATGCAGCCGTGTCGCTCCGCGAGCCGCGAGCTGGCCTTCTCCTTCCTCCTTTTCCTCGGGTTGTCTCTGTTCCGCCGTTTCGTCGCCAGCCATCGGTGCTGTTATTAGACGTTATCGTAACTTCGAACACCTGACGAGCCCCGGCTACCTGGAAACATTGTCGTACCGGCGCGCGCCCGTAACGAGCCGCCTATCCTTCTACCGGAGTCGTCCCTGGCAAGGATCTCCTTTATCCGATTTTATCGCGACCTAGTAGCCAGAAGCGCTGACGTATGCAGCCTCGCTGTCTGCGTCGACGATCGGTTCGGGCAATCGCCGGTTCGAGATGAGTAGTCTTAATGAAATAACTTCACGGTGCGGCGCGTGGAGCTTCGACGGAAAGTTCTCCGGGCTCCAGGCCCGTCGGACGAGAGCGCTGCTGCTTTCTCAGCGGCGCGTTTCGACCAAATTTCACAGGCAAGCCGTGCAGGGTTCGACGTTCAAGGCTGCCCGACGCGAACGGCGACCACCGGAGAGTCACCGCGTCGCGGAAATCTCATAATTGCTCGCCGATTCTCGACTTCCCATTGCGGACGGGACCCGCGACTGTTCAAGGACCCGCGGACGCGTCGTCGCGTCGATCCATAATCGCGGACACGTATTTCCCGTGGCTACGGGCACGCGGAAGCGCGATTATGGCGGTCGCAAGCGGGGAAACAAAAGCCGTCGATCCTGCGCGCTCTCCTCGATTCCTCGAAGCCGTTCGACGCTTTTCTCTCGGTCGACCGTTGCGGACACCCCGGATAAAATCGACGCGATGCGTTCGGCGAAGGAATCGACAGGTTCGGGTTCTGCGAGCGGCCGAACCGCTTGCCATCGGCTCGGTGCCGCTCGCCTGCCGACGGATCGAAATTTCGCGAGATCGATCAGGCCGGCTGATTGATCGCGGTCGTCCCGTCGCCCGTGTTCCCTCGAAGCGCCGAATCCCTCGACCCCGATCCGCGAATTCCTCGCGACAGATCCGTGCGACGTCGCGCGTTCCTCTCGAGCCGCTGTCCGTTTCGCGAAAGGTCGCGGGTCGACGAGTCCCCGGCAGGATTCCCATTTCGAAACGATGGAAGCTCGCGTTCCGTTTCTGGTGAATAGATTGCGGGCAATCGGCCGATCGAGCGTCCCTTGGGCTTCCTCGACGCCGTGAAATTCGATCGTCGACAAGTCTCAACTTTTGCCCGGTGCTTTCGTGCGCGGCTCGTCGATTAGTCCTCGCGGCGACGCGTACGGTAGGACCGGGCGGCCGTTTAATTTCGGTGGAGCAATAGGTTGTTCGCTGTTTGGGACAACTACGTTCACCGGCGTATTCGATTATGTACAATATTTTCGTTGGCACGCGGATGCCAACGGGATTCTTGGCAGCGAACGGCGCGAGCAAACAACCCTCGCTTTGATTCGAGTGCCGCGTGACATTATTGACGGTAAACATATTGAAGGACGGAATTCACTTTGGCCGCGGATCCATTATGCTGGTCGCGATAACGAACGAATTGAGCAACGTATATCTAACGCGATGTCGGGGATGTCGAATTCGAACGCGGCGTATCGTCCGCGGTCGACCTGTCAACGAACATCGTCGTGATTAAACCATCGATCGAGAATCAGCCGCTGAACGTCCAACCGAGTAGCGAAAAATTCGCCCGCGTTCGACGCCGTCGGCCATCCGAAAATGTCTGCTCCTCCTTCTCTCAGAGAGACCCGAACGCGAGCCGAGCAAAAACCTTGCTAAATAATCCGACAAAAGTGCTCGAAGCTTTCCCCCAAAAAAGGCACCGCGCTGATAAAAGATCCGCGCCCGTCTCGTTGCCGTCTGGCCGGGGCTCTTCTCGCCGGCAGAAATCGCAACGAAGTTTCGACGCCGCGTCCCTACCCGGGCGGTCACGATTTCCCACATTAGCGGCGTAATGACGGCCGCCCGGGGGCCCGTCCCCGAAATCGCAACGTTGTTATTACCATTTCATTACCTCGCGGCGAAAAGGCGGCGAACGACGCGTAAATTACGCCGCGTGACATAAAGTACCGGCCAATTTGCCCGGGGTAAGCCGCCGCGGCGCGTACGCGAGCTGGAGCCGCGATTTTTCCCGATCGTCGCGATTAAACTGGAAAGCGTCAGCGACGCGTTCCGCGTCGTACGCCGAGGGACGCGACGCGACCCTGCGACGGACGTCCAGCGGCCGCCTCGTCGCGAGAACGGCCACCGAAAGTAATTATCGTAATCGCCTTCTTCCACGCTGTCGTAATTGCTCCAAACGGATCCGGGCGTTCGTTGCTTTCAGCGTGGCTCTCCGCAATTTTTCTGCCTCTCCTCCTCGCTTCTCTTCTCGTATCGTCCTCCTTCCTTTTTCTCTCTTCTTCCCTCGTTTTCTTCTTCTCTCGGGGGTCCTCGTCCGTTCTCTCGTGGTCCGTCGTCGAAACAGTTACGACGAATTCAATGCATACCCGAGCGAGACGGACGGACCGTCGAGCAGCCTCGAGAGTAACCCGTTACGCAACCAAGGGGAACGGACCTCGTCGAGGCGAGGTATAAATTGCTAATTACCTAATTAGACCCAGTGACCCAGTACGCCGACCACCCGTACCACCGTCGCCCCGCTGCGTATTCCCTTTCGTTCCTCGATCGGCGAGCAATCTTCGCTGGTACCGAAAGAGGAACCGGTGCGCCCCGGTCGAAACGGTCTCACCTCCCTCGGCTCGTCGCTCGTTACGCAATCAGACGAATCGGGTAGAAACGTTTCGCGCGATGTCTCGCGACGGTGCGTCGGGAATATTTTCCCAATATTGAATCGCATTCGTTAAGGTCGATTTACCCGCACGGCCAGCCTTTAGTCTCAGCCTTAACCCAATCGTGAATTACCATTAATCGCGGTCGTTTAATTTCACGGTACGACGAAGGTTGCGCAAGCGGTGCACCGGTGCTTCGAGCATCCTCCTCGAACCGCTCGAAAGTCGCGTTAATTATGCCAACGATTATGATCGGCCGGTCGTGCGCGTAGCTGCACCTACATACGTGTTCGAGACGTCGCCCGGGAATTATCGTTTCGCGCCTGCTGCCGGTTTATTCGAAATCGCCGCGAGCCGCTTTTTCGCGAGGAAAGTGGGCGACGCGTTTCCCGAAGAAGCTCAGTTTACGGTCGATGGGAACGTCGGTCGGGGGTCGTGGATTCGAGGCCGTTAGAATTTTCGTCTGGTTCGACAGCTTGGCAGTTCGGTTGGGAGAAGATTTCAAGCTACGCTTATTATTGTTGCAATTAATCGTATCGATCGCACGCTGCTGCGAATGGCCACGAATTTGGATGATCCGTGGCGAATCGCGAAACAAATTTAAACGAAAGAAATTACTCGCTTGATCGCGACGTCGCTATTAGACACGTTCCATCGCTGGCCCAGAATATTAATGGGAAAATATACTTGGCAGACCCTTAAAGCGCTTTCTCAACGAGGCGAACGAATTTCACGCAACAATAGCAAATGAAGCCGGGGCGTGGCGTCATAAACAAGTGATTATCTTAATTAACCAGGAATTGTTTTAGCCCACGCGGACCGCTGTAGCGCAGGCTACCACCGGCCCACGTTCGAAGGCCTCTCTAGTGTCCCATTAAATCCGTGGTCGGGCCACGGGAAAATTTCGAACATCGTTTCACGTAATTATGCTAAATGCGTAATTTTATGTCGACGCGCAAACCCAGGCATTCCTTCGCCTCGACCCCATCGGGTTGTCTCGATAATTTATTAATCCACCTTAACCAGAGTGAAAGGTGGCTCGAGAATATTTTGCTACGATTCACCCACCCACGATTTAGACAAGCCTGAAGGACTTGGTGGCAGAGCGAAGGGCAAGCTCGATCCAGCTGAAAAATCCGATTCAAAGATTACTTCGGTAAATCCTTGGACTTGACGAGAAAGGCCCAGAAGGCTGCGAGAGATTTCCGAAAGCACTACGCGTTCCACGTTGATTTTCAATGACATTCAGTCGCGTGGGAGGGTTTCCCAAAAACCGGAATGCCGTCGTCCAAGGGACCCCAGCTCTCATCCGAGCGATCGTGGATCCCTAGATGTACCGTTTCCGCGGAGGATCCGCCGGTTTTCGCGTAGCCTGGAAACGGGAACGAGCGGAGGAGGACGTTGTTCGTCGCGGAGGGAAAAGGTGGTTTCGCCAGCGTGCGCGCGCGCGCGCGTGTCCACGCGTTTAGTCGGTGTAACGATGGGGCTGCGACGGCCTTGAAGAGGTGAGCCACGCGTGGGTGCACGGGACGCGGAAGATGGAAAAGCCGCTCTCCGATGGAGCGTAGGCGAAATGTATCAAGGCTGACTTAGGTGAAGTCGTTCTGTCGACACTTGTCGCCGATCCTGACGTTTAAATAGGCGAGCCCGCTTGACAAACGACCGACGCGAATGAACTCTTTCAAGTGCGCCAACGAGACGCGCGTTACCTTCCAGCTGTGTTTCGAGCGGAGAGTTCGTTACTCGTTGCACCGCGAGCACCTCGCGACGAAGGGAGCGGGACGCGTTGGAACGATACGCGCGAGGAGGTTCGATGGTCCGTTTCTGATACCGAGAAAAAGAGTAGAGTTTCGTGGTGACCCGAGCGTGACACCGATCAGGCATTCCTCATATCCGTTGCCAGAAGTTTCCTTAACGATAGACTGATCCCTGACGAGCCTCTTCCGAGAAGAATGTTAATCACCGGCCGGGTCGTCGTTAACGCCCTTTTCACGGAACAGAAAGGTACCCCGATGCACGGTGTCGACACGCGCCGCAATTAATCGTCAAATTTCTCCGGTTCGAAGTGTTCCAGCTGCGTGGCACTCCGCTCCGCCGTCGTTCGACGATGACGTACGATACGTACCTTTCGAAATGCGAGAGGCCGTTCAATGGCGTAATTGAGATTGATGAAAAATCATGCGTTACTGCGGCGGATCAGTCCGCGCGTCGTAAACAATCGTACGAGCGTGCTCGAGCCACGTAGCCGGCTAAGTGCGGTGCTGTTAAAAAAAGACACGAGCGTAAAGTTTCACCCCCCCCCCCCCCCCCTAATGAACATCATTGAACAGAGTGTCCCTTGAACAACGAACGCGGCCGTAACTAGCGCCCCTCGAACATTAAACACCAACAATTCGCCGTCCGCGGATCGATTTTGGTGTTTAAAGCGTGACGGCTCGTGCCGTGGTATCTCGGAGGCCCGGCGGAATTGCGAAAGAGCATTCTATCGTGCCCCCTTCTCGGGGCGAAACGGAAGGGAACAGCGGGGGAAGGATACGAAAGCAAAGAAGGGGGGGAGTGGGGGCCGCGTAATGACTGGACGCGGCAAAAATTCGCAATTAACTTGGGGCCGAGGCACGGTGCCGATGTCGCGTCGGCGTAATTGGTTTTGCAGAAAACTTTTACGTGTTTTCACGGCATTTGCATAATGTGCGAGGTGAACACGGACGATCGATCGGTTAATTTAAATACCGAACGCGCCACCGCGGTCGCGCGGTGGTCCTCCTCACGTGTGCGTGCGTCCTCGCCGCGGATCATTCGCTGCGAACACGAGCATCGACGGCGCGGCGAACGTCGTTTCCTCGTAATTGCCGTTACTTTATTGTCGCTGCTCGACGCGGCTGCGACCTCGTAAACAACGTACGCTCCGGTAGATCCGCCCCAATTCGACGCGACGATCGCGACGATCGCTAATCGTCCGACAGACTTTTCTGCCGGTTTTCCTGCCATTCGATGCTGCGGCTATAGGCGAGCGGCGGATCTAATCGGTCGGGAAACGATAGCTCGATCGATGGCGCTTGCGGATCGGATTCTGTTCCCCCATCGGTCTCCGTTCGACGTCGCCCGCAATTAGACGAACGGTCGTCCCTCGTCCCGGGTACGAGCGAGAGAGGATCGCGCTCGTTGACTTGTGGCGGGGCTCGCGATGCGTGGCACTAAAATCGTTTGCGAAGCGAAAAAAAGAAATGAGAGAAAAAGAAAAGAGAGGCGGACAAGACAGGGTACGAAATGGTAGTTCGTGGCCCAGAACGGTGAATATCGTGTTTCACGTACGAAGTTCAGCGCACGGCGCTCCTCTCCGTACTTACACACATGGTGAGTTTCGTGAGGAGGCCTCGGGGGTACGGTACCGTGTCGGCATGTTTCGCAGTTTTGGGACCGGGACCCAAAGGTCCGACTCGACAGGCACCGGCACAAAAACAGCGGGGGTCAGAGGGGTCAGCAGCGGAGCCCTGTGTTCCCGGGGCCTCTCTTGTCATGCGATATGTTGCTCGTACGTTATGATAGTGGCGTCAGTATACCGGCTTTCTGTTCTGTCAGTGACAATGCTCGCGATGCCTTTGTGGCCACTCCGCGAGGCCTTCCCTACTTCTTCTCCGTCCCGTTCTACCCGTTTCTTCCGTTCCTCCTCGTCGCTCCGCCGTCGGGTGGACATCGTTCGACAACGGTGCCGTTTCGCCAGGTGAATAGCCACGATGCCGGGAATAGGTCGACGCGCGATAGAATCGATTAACGCGACTTATATTCGTAATGGACACTCTTGTGATTTTTGACAGGTTCGCGGGGTGCGACGGCGAACGTTTCTTTGTATCGCGGCGAGGCTGTTGGTTCGGCCATCCGGCCCGCTTTATGTACCGAACGGTCGGGAGAGGCGTAAAATAATAGGCCTCGTGACTGGTTAAAAAAGTTGTGCGCGACGTACGTATTCATGAAGATACCGTATACATATATGCATACCGAACTCCCTTCGAACACGTAGTTTATGGACGTCTCCGTTTTTCCATTCTATCTCGCCACGAAGGGATTACCGCTTCCCGTTCGTGACCCAAAAGGTACTCGGCCCCGAAAGTCATCCCCGCGCGTATCCTATAAATTATCCACGACGTTGGAGGCGATTCGCTGTCGTACACGAATCACGCTGTTCTACTAAATCGGCCGGCCTGTTGCCCGCCTAACGCAACACCCCATGGGCATTTTTATGGTGAACCGAGCTGGCGACACAGCGCGGAGGGACGCCGATGTGGTAACCGGGTGAACATCGAGCGGCGAACAACACCGGTACAAATTTATCTTTGTTCCGAACTTTCACGCACCGACAGCGCCGTTTCTCGGTGTCCGCGACGCTCGTTGGACGCGGGCACACGGGCAGACATCCAGACGATATTTTTTCCTTTCTTTCCTCCCGCGTGTTCGCCTCCTTGTTCCCTTTAGGCCGGCACCAAGCGTATCCTAGTTGTGCAAAGGTCGTTCGCAATTACGTTCGGATGAGTCATTCGCTGTCGGTGCTTTCGCTCGTTTCTCTTCATTCCGTCGTACCTCAAACCAGTTCGCCTCTTGGGGGCGAAGACGCGTGAAAAATGGCGCCGCTACCTTAAGAATCTGCTGGAGGAGAATCGACGACGTCGAGAGGATCGCACCCGCGACGCATTTGTTGCGGTCACGTTCGCGAAACGTCGCGGAGAAACGTTGGAAATTCTATCGGAGCCCTGAGAAATTAGAAAAGGGCACGGCTGGAGATAGGACCGGAAGCATTAGGAGTGGAAGAAGCCGCGAGTGCAGCCCCGTGCGGCAAACATGTACATACACACGCAACTCTGGGTGCACGTATAGAGACTGCACACGATATTAACGACACCCAGCGACAGCAAATAGAGAACGACCCGACGACGTGGCGAAACAATGGATGAACAGGGAAAAAGATCCCGGTGAACACTGTCGTGCCAACGACTTTATGAGGGCCCGGTATATTGCGCGCGCGGACACGCCTGTTTGCCCGCGCGATTCCGTGTCGTTTCTCGTATAATGCAATTTGACACAGGTGGTCCTTCCCGTCGTAACTCGTGGCCATTTTGAGCACCAGCGCGTGCGCGTTATTTGTTTCGGGCCACGGACAAGGGCCCGGCAGCGTAGGCGAGAAAGGTTTCGTATAGAAGGCCCTGCGCGTCCCCTCCCCTTATCCTCGTCCCTTTTACACGCGTTGTTTCCACGGCATTCCTCGTTGCGATACAAGACGTACCGCTTGGGGATTACGAAATAATTTATCCACCTTTCTTTGGCATTCACGAGGAGTGACATAACTGTCAGAGGCGCACGGGTATATACACAAATCTTCATTAAACCATAGAGAACGTCAAGCTCCGTTCAGCTGTATCGCTACCTCTCCCGCGATACGTGCCTGCATACGGCGGAATATCGGGATGCTCTAGCAATCGTGGAGTAAAAGGACGACGCGGAGGCGGAGGAGGAAAAGTAATAGCGGCGGTGGAGGAAGAAAAAGGGTTTGGACAGGGCGGCAGAGACGGGAGCGAAGGGAAAAGGACGAGGATGAGGAGAGAAGCGGCCAGGACGGAGGAGGATCCGTGCGGGGGGATCGGGAAGAGGAAAGGGCAGAGAGCGGGCACAGGGATAATAATAAAACGAGATATCTCGTACGTGGGCGGTCGTATTGTTAGCGCAACAAGGCATGCGCGGCGCTTCTGTGTCCCGTGGTGCGCGCTCGTGCGCTGCGCCCTTAATAAAGGATACGCGTGTGCGTGAAACGCGCGCGCACGCTTAATAAGAGGAGGCCACCGAGCGGCAGTGTGAGTGCAGAAGTGCACGGCCTTATGTAAATCGGACGGGCCCATCTGCGAGAGAACCTCTCTCGGAGCCGACCACGAATAGCTGGAACACCGACTTGGAGTACAGCGCAGCCAGATGGAGGAGAAAGAGAGGAAGAAGAAGCCAGCAGCACGAGCTGCTGCCGGCATCAAAAGCAGTGCCGCCACCGCCACCGCCGCGATAAACACGCATTTATTCCAGAGAGGGCTGTGTGCGCCCGATCGTAGGCGTGGGCGCATGCGCTGACGCGGTAGCCCCGAGCAATAGCGCATGCGCGCGTGCTCTATGCCGCCGCGACCGCCAATTTCGTTTTCGCTGGACCGCGATTGGGGTGTTCCCCTTTTTTTTTGTCGTTTGCCATTCCTGCCCCGTGGTGTCAACGCGATCTTCGCCCGTCGTCCACGCTCCTTTAATTCCGTCCGCGAGCCTCGAAACGTTCGTCCCGGTGGGGGGGGGGGGGGGACGTTGCGCGATAGGTGGACGTCTACGACGAATGTATCGAGATAAAGCCGATATCGGGATCGATCCTGCAATACGTATCTCGAGCCGCGGCCGCGCTTAGCATGCAGGGACTAAAGTCACGTTGAGAAACAGAAGACACCAGGACCGCGTAACACGAGCGCTATCGCGACTTTACATTGTGTTTGCACGCATCCTAACCGCTGTAGAAACGCATGCCGATGATTCTTCCACGGTCGGCAGATAAACAGATAGGCGGATGGGTGTACACGTTGGTGCGCTCAGATAAGCGTCCGCCGAGAGCCGGGATGAAAGTTGAAGTAGGTACTTACCTCGCCGGACTCAGGGCTACGGTCCACCGTTTCCATTATGATCATGCGAATTTGGACCGTGCAACGGTACGCGTACGCCACCCTCGTTCCACCGCAACGTTTACCCGCTTGGGGGAGAGAATCGTCCGCTCGAATCAACGGCTCGTTTCGTACAGCGACGCGGATGATAGAAAAGGAAGCTAACTGGAAGAGAAGAAGGAATAGATGACGAAGTGTTCGATTTTCGATTCACCTCGCCGTACGCGAGACGCGCGAACCGTTTCTTGCGTATCTTTCGCTTGTCGCTCGCCTCGAAGCGGATACAAGCGCCACGCTCGTTACGTCGAACGATGCAAGGAGAGGCGCGAGGCATCGTCGCGAGCAAAGCGTGAGCTCGCGCGAAAGGGTTCAGCCTCGCAAAGTGAGATCGCGAACGCGATGACCGCCGGCTTGCGCGACGAGCCCGAGAGAGGAGGATAACGCGTTATGATAGCGCGCCTCGAGCGTAGCCTTCCGCCGGTTGTGATCGTGCAAAAATGCCCGCCCCACCGACAGCGCGTGCATAATAGCGGCGACGTGCGCTTTAATGGGAATTTATTGTAGCCGCGCGTTGATCCGCGGCGAGCGGCAGCGCGATTACGCTGGTCCAGGAGGTTCGCTCTGCCCCTTTTGCAGCCGCGATGCAAATCGAGGACAGGCCGGCTGCGCTCGGCGTTCCGCGAAAGATGAATAGGTCAGTTTCCTTGAGTCCGAAGTGTGACTAACGAAAAGCCAGCGGTAACTTCCTTTGATAGGAGGCGCGTGCTGCGGCCCTTGACCCACATACCGATCCCTGGGGCCTGGAGAATTTAGCGAGAGTTTCATGGTTCGCTGTACGTACTTTGTTGAATCGCCGTTCGACACGGCGCCCACCCGTTCCACGTTAGCTGGCGCAGCGCAATTATTGTTCAATTGAAAGGCACGACACTCGAGTGCACGGTCAGCAGTTGTTGATTTTCTGGCCACGTGAATCAGAAAATGATATCGCCTCTTTCACCGGAGGCAACCTTGTCGTCCACTTCTGGCTAGTACACCTGGCCGTGTATCGCGCAAATACTCGAGCCCAATGGGATCAACTTCGTTAGCACATTTCCCCGGATTCTGGCCGGCGGTTTTCGCGCTTCCTGCGCGGAGGATGTTGCGGTCGCTGGCCTAGGGGAGTCAAAAGAGTGTCGCGTAATTGACACGAGTAGTTTATCGCGCGGCGTGCGCAGGGCCGGTGCTCGTATAAGGAAGTCGAAAACAAAGATAGCGCCGCGTCTCGCTGCTACGACTCGGTGAAAGTGTGCAGTTTCGCCGGATCTTTTCCAATATTCTTTCGCGAGTGCCCGATAAATCTTCCCCCGCTGGTAATCATCGGTGTTGTAATTAAGTTCCGCTACGCCAACGATTGTCGAGATTTCGAGGGGTCGTAAAACGCGGGCCGTTCACGGGAGGGTGGAATGGTTGAATTTTTCGTAACAGAGGCGGCGGCCGTTCGGACACCTCCGTCCGGGACTCGGGGCTACAAATGCGGCAAAAGCGGGGAAAATGCATAAAACACGTAAGGCGCATTAAGAGCGGCATTAATTTAAATTGGTTACCGCGCGCCTCGGTGTTCGCGACGCAGTCGGGTCTTTGCTGCAATATGCTTCCAAGATTTAATACATTCGTTCCTAATGCGGTTTCGTTTCTTCTTTATTTCCTTGCTTTTTACTTTTGCGTGGAAACCAAGGTTCTTCAACGTGGCACCTTCGACGCGTCGACGAGAGAGATACACATGTGCACGCTCGACTGTCTCCGGTCGACAATAATTTTCTAATTCCCAAATCATCGAGAGTCAGATTACCTTAGGCGACACCCAGTTTTCTTAAAAAAAAAAATGGAGCTCCGTAATTCGAAACCTTACCTCAGGCTAGGTAATAATTTTCGCGCACGACCTTCGCGATTTTCTTCCCCGCGCGGGACACGCTCGGCCGGTGCCTTTTCCAGGGCTTCCGCTCGAAATCGCTCGCAATTACGAGCGAAACCAGCGATAAAATTGGTTCACGGCGCGACCTCCGCGAACGATTCGCCCGTGCCACACTGGGCAGATCAGAATTTATATCCGACACCGCGCATCGGCGTTGCTCGTCCCGTATTGCTCCGGATCGTTCCTTTCGCCCGTTCCACCTCGCCTCTGCGAACGAACAGTCGGCAGCCGAAAACCCGACACAATTAATTCCGAAGTCCGCGCGAGACGAACAAAAGCAAGTCCCGCGATGCCGCGGCGGCGATTCTTCATTCGCCGGACGAAACCCGGAATTTCGCAATTAAAATCGTCGCCCCGGGAACGGGGTGGCACGACGGTGGTCGTCGGCCGACAGTGGCCGGATCCGAGTGTCGGATAAGCAACCTCGAGGAGTTCGACAGCGTATCGGGAGTGGCCGGCGATTGGCAGCTGGCCAATTGCTCCAACGCCGGCCGCGCGTTTCGGCAAGTTATCGCGATAGCGATGAATTTAATGCCGCGGCCCTGCGTGCACGGTAAATAACCTCTTCGTTAACGTCCGCCCGACGACCGTAATGAACGCGTCCCCGTCGTCGTCGTCCCCTCTCGTCCACTATCGTTGTTTCCCGCGGATCTGGCCCGCACCCGAAAGAATTCCACGCATCCGGGGATCAGTTAGATTCGCCGGGGCGATTCGAGGATTCGCGCCCCGGGATTATCCGCGCCGGCGTCTCGGCCCTTATCGAGAATAATTGCCGAATAACGACGTGACCGGGGAACACGCGTGCGCTGCTTCGCCGCCAGCGATCCGCGATAATGGGTAATTAACGAGCAATTAACGCGCACCGTCGCGCCGCGCCGCCGGTGAATAATCTCCTCGTCCGCCGCGGCGGGATTTAATGGCCTCGTTTTCTTGCTCGGGCTTCCCGGGGGAAGATTTTGTTCCGTCGTGCGTCGCGTTTTCTGTCGGTGACCGGTGACTGTCGAGGGATCGCGCGCGGTGCGCTTCGTTGACGAGTAACGATGGCGACGGGGAACGTTTCGGTTTGCATTGAAAGACATACCCGAGGGGGATATTAATATTCGTTTGAGACAGTTCGTACTCGTCGGGAAAGAAAGATTCTGGCGACGCTCGTGGGAAGCGGGGGGTTGATTGATAATTGATCGTTCACAAATGATTTATTTTGCGATGCTGCATTCTCGCCGAAAGAGATACCGCCATATATACAGCCTTCGCGACGACGTCAACCGTAGTTTGTAACGGTTCCGTTATGGAACCGATCTACGTAATTAGTTAATACATTCACCATTGTTGCCGTGGCGAAGAAAAATTGTCTTCCTTGTTGGAAAGGTCGGATCGCGGCGTTTTTCATTGGCCGAGGATCGTATTCCAAATTGCGATACAATCGTCTCGCGTTTATTGAAGCTTCGTGTTCCGAATACCTCGACTTAACCCGTCCAGCGACTCGCGGAATGCGAATCCGGATTCAGCTTAATCGAAATCGAGATATAGATCGCGGTACTGGAATTCCCTCGGCGAGGATGAAGAGATTCCGCCGTGAAAAGCCGGCGGAATTAATGAACGAGACCGCGTAATGCGTTCCGGAAGTCGAGGAAAGCTTCGAACGACGCGGCCGTGCCACTTCCATAGAATAAATGGAACCGTATCTGCATCCGCTCCCGATCGCCTTCTCTGAATACCTCGCCGCAACCGCTTCTCGAACGTCGAAAGATTGACATCCGCGTAATCGACCAGCCGTTACATTGTAATTGTAATATCGCGTACTTACACCAACGTTTACGCGTAACATGGCGTCGATAATTGTAACGATGACAATAACATCAGCTTCGAGAAACGTTGTCGTAACGTCAGCTTTAAAATCCGAGCTACGAGCAGCAACAAATTTCGAGCGTTCCGACTTAATACTTCCACGAACGTTCCTCGCGTAAGTTAGAAATCAAAACTACAGTGCTCGTCGTTCTGTCCCTCGACGGCGTACACCTTAGGCCACGTGTCCGTCCCATTTGGACTATCGAAAAGATCCAAACGTTTGCCCAGCAAATCCTGACACTGGAATGTGTACAGGTACCTGTACCGAATACCACAAACCATCCAGCTTCTCTGAACCATGAGCCCTCAACCATGATCCCCCGATCCAACGTGACACCCCCTCAATCGCCGTACCCGAGCACCGTTCAACCGATGTCCCGCGACATTCCATCTCCGTCCCATCTCCGTCGCTTCCGCGGCGCGTGTCCAGAACTCGAGTTTTCACGGTGCTCTATCACGGGGCAACCTGTCCGGTGCAGCTGTTAGCCTCGTTGCTCCGTGCAGAAGTCCGCGCAGGGAGAAGCCACGCGCATTAATAAGACGGCAACCACGGCCCGGCTTAGAATAGCTCTGGGAATAGTTGTTCATCGGCAGTAGTACGTGGCGCGCGATCCAACGCGGCCAGAAGGTAGCGGCAAGATCGTTTTCACTCAGCCTCGTCCACGGGGCGACGTCCAACCCAGAATTCGCCTCAGAATTCGCTCGAACGGTCGTGGAAATGTCGCGGATATTGTTCACCCGCGTGGACATACCGCGGGCTCGTCGCACCGGCCTCTCGGTGTACGCGTGTCGCTGGTCGTAATTCCCCGCGTTGTTTGCGACGGGGCCCGACGCTCCTTACGCCGCGGTCGCGTAAATCGTCGCGACGACCCGTGGAAATTGCCGCGCGGAAATAATCGCGAGCGTCTCCTCGCCCCGGCGAATTCGTTTTCGGTTCGCCTGGATGGAAGCGACGCGACCGGGTGAAATGTGTGACATCCGGCGCGGAATTCCCGGTATTCCTCCCGACCCTGTCCATCCCGCGGGATAGAGAGATTAAGGGACAATTATGAAACGTTTCTCGTTGCACGGCGCCGCGGGGTGAGCCGACGCGGACGGTTTCACCGCGTCGGAGTTACTGCAAATTCTTTTATGGACGCCGCTGCTAGAGAGATCTTGTCGAGTTCTTGTTGATGCATGGGAATGCTTCTTCCCGGGTATCTCCTTTTTGTCGCGTCATCGACTGGACCGACCAATTTGTACCGTGCCCCGTGCAGGATTTTTGTACACGTTGCTGGACAATTGCCGTCGCCGAATTTTCAACGCATCGCTGCGTCAGGCGAGGAAATTGTATCATTCCATTTACGCTTCTTTGAACCGTACGGAATAAAGCAACCGTCGAACGTTCGTTCGCGACCGACGGAAAGTGCAGAGCCGCGCGATTCGACGTTTGCGTGCGTTGTTTTTAGCCCGCGATCCGGAGCGTCTCGTTCGCTTCATTAAATACGAAAAAATCGACCTTTCAACGCGCTGGCCAGCTCGCCGCTCGCCCCTGCCGCGCGAGAAAGAGGCGTAATCGAGGTTTAAAGGGACTGCCGGTGAAGAGAGCGACTCGCAGCTCTCGCCACGTAGTCGGTGCCTTTGACGCCTACTAATGAGGGGCCCGTGATTAAAGAGAGGGCACGAGGAATCGTTGCAACGAACACCACGGTACGAAGCGCGGTCGAATACGATTGTTTCGCAACGCTTTCCCGTTGCGTGACCCCGTTTTGCCACGTCAGTTTTGTGATCGATAGCCGGCTGAATTGCGCCGAAATTATTATTTCACCCGGAGTGCGAATCGGGGGGCGCGATAAATGTGGACAGGAAATTCGGCACTCGAGCGGAATCGTCCGTGCTATTAGCTATTTGCGTATCTTCTTCGGTGCTCCCTTCCTCTAATCTCGATAAGCGCAGCGTTGTCGGAACTCGGACGAAACATTGCTCAGCTTATATACAGAATCGCAATTCAAACGTAACATCCTCGAACGAGCATCGCCTCTGTACGAACCATCTGTCGGGCAGCGCACTAACAAGAAAGCGCGATAGATCTTGCGGAGGGCCACTTGTATTAGCGTCGCCGGAACGAGCCGCGCAACGGCACGGACGGGTGCACCGCGATCAATCGCGACAATACGTATTCACGATTCACGATATCTCGAGCGACGGTGTTCTGGAACGGGTGCTGCGCGTATAAGCGAACGATCGACGGTATGCGGGTAAGTACATAGTCGTGTTCGACCATCGACGTGGCGTAGTTTCTCTCGATAGAGACGGGAGAGAGAAGAAAGGGAGCTGCGAGATTGGGAATCGCCTCGCGGATCAACCGACGCGTCGACTTCGATTCTGATTCGCCCTGCCACTCGTTTCGAATTGGAATAACTCCGCGAGAAATTGGCGATCGATTAAACCGTAGTAACCGAAATCTATAATCTTCGTCACGGCTGATAGGAGGCACTAAATGGAGCGTTGCTCGGGCTGACAATCATTTTTGCAAAAAGTGCTCGTACTTGATACGCGCTAATTTCAATTACGGTTTGCGATGCCGGTGCTCCGAGCGTGCCTGCTTATGCTAATCGCCGTCCGTCCTGGTAGGCAGGACACATTTTAAGCATTTCTTAAATGCTATAAGGAAGTATCTTTTCCGGATAGTTGCCCCTCGGTTGCGCGTATCGGCCCCGCGAAAGCGGAGAACGTCGCGTCGTGTCGGATCATTACAACGACGACTAATTTATGCAAATCGCGTGATTTCCATCGAGACATGGCGCTCGGAAGGTTTCCATAACCGCGACGCGTACACGCGATTTCCACGCATTCGTCGCCTCTTTTTATAGTGCTATAAAACGATCCCATTCCGTCGGCCGAACGACGATTTCCGGTACGCTCGAGGGTGTTTAAACACGCGCGCGTGTAATAAGGTACGGCGTCTGGTCGCGGATCGCGGACGCTAAACGCCGTGAAATTGCCGATCGAGCAACTCGCGACGAAAGAAAATCGGCGCCGATGATCGCGGGCGTAACAGCCGGATGGGAACGGGAAGAGGATCGCCGGGAAAAGAGAGATCGAGGGGAACGGGCGCGATCGGATCGCGGCGTCCGACGAAGAACGGGCACGAAGGAGAAGGGAAAACAGCGGGGGAGAAAGAAAGGGGAGCCGCTTTTGTACCCGCGCCAGCAAACAAATCCGACGCGGTGGCCACAGGCCGCGGGGGAAAGAAACCGCGAAGCCGGAAAGAAGCACAGGGGCAGAGAGGGGGGTTGGGGGAGGAGTAAGAGGTGGAACGGAGACAAGAGGGTAGCCGGTAACAAACGACTCGCAAATCCTTCCTGTCAATTTAATCTCGCCTCGAATCCCGGAGAAATGTTAATAAGGGCCTCACTACCATTCCTTCCCTTTTCCTCCCTTCCGGCCCTCTCTCTCTCCATCCCCCTCTGTCCGCTCGTTTCCTTCCTCTTTCCCGTCTCGCGGACGGCGCGTCGCGCATGCGCGAGCACGAGCGCGCGAGCCGGCAACGACACTTTATTTTCGCGCAAAGATACCGCCGCCGCGCCGCGTCGACGGCCACGTGGAAATTGTGTGCAAAGCGAGCCGTACCCCCGTCGTTTTTCTTTCTCCGCCGCGTTTCCTCCCCGTATGCCCTCTCTATCTCCCTCCCCCTCTCTCTCTCTCTCTCTCTGTCGTCCGCCGGTTTGTACCCCGCCGGCAATCCCTTTCGGCCTTCCACCCTCGTAATTTATCGCGGTTATGCCGGACTCCCGGTGGAATCTGTACCGGCGGATAAAGGAACCGGAGGAAAAATACTCCCGCGCTACGGCCGGTGAGCTAACTCGCAATGCTATCGTCCCGATTCGATCATTCGCCGGGCCTCGCGCTGTACCGCACCGGTCGCTGCTGCAGCCCGTTCGCTGCTGCTGCACTTATGCGCTTCTGCCGGTGCTTCTGCCGCGCTGCTCGTCGGGCCGCGCAGCTGATGCGATGAAGAGATCGGGCCGCGAGATGCAAAGGCTGAACACCGCTCGGAACAACTGGAGAACCAGTAGCCGGTGAGTTTTTGGTCACCGAGAGAGGGAACGAGGGAGGGCTTCCCCTCGGTGTTTCGGAGGAAAAGGGTTCAGGGGAAATCGTGTGCGGCGAAAAGCCAGACGGTCGTCGCTCGAGATCGTTTCCTTCGATGCGGAGTTATTTGATGTTACTTTCGTCGGTAACGCGAAATTACGCGGAAAAGACGCGACGAGGGGCGGAGAGGAATATTTCGATATAACTTTATTAAGAACTCGACGGGGGCGTCGCAATTTCTACGTAGTGTATAGATGCGCCGCTTGGAATTCTTCGTACAGATAACCCGCTCTAATTAACGCCACCTCACCTGTGCTCTATTTGTTCATCAACTTCGACGTATCCTTGAAGATGAATCAGAATTATTTTTAATCGGCTCGCGTCGCGGGCACGCATGCGCCACGTGGCTCGGAGAACCCCAGGACGGATTCCTGCGTCCTTTTTTCCGCGCCGCTTCCGTAAAGAGCGCGTCCAAACGTGGCTTTATAATTCATTCGAAGCGCGATGGAGCTCGTTTGGAATCGACGCGCATACCTGGGAATTGCACGTTCCCGGGATCGAGCTTCCTCGATGCTGCACGTGGCCTTTTAATAATCGCATTTCAATTGCCGCCGGACGACTCGAGCCTGACGTCAAGCGTCGGGCTTAATCTCTTGTTAGTCTTTAGGGACGCGTAACGAATTCGGGCGATGACCCGTCTCTGTCCTTCTGTTTTTACGAAATATTGTCCCCGTTCAACTCGATCGCGGTTGAAAAGGAAATCCCGCCGACATTGCCGATAAATCTCAGAGCTCACGCAAATTCTGCCTTCTTCGAAAGCAGAAGCTGCCACGGGCCTCCGTATAAAGTAAAATGCCGCGCGTTTGCCAATTAGGAGGCCGTTGAAAGTGAACTGCTCGTAATAAATTTCTGACGTGCCCTGAATCCTTCTGGGTGAAAAGTTGTTTCTTGGATGACACCGTTCACGGCGCTGCGCGATCCAATGCTTGCCACTGCGTCGGACTTCTTGTCGATTTGCGCCCCGATGCGATTCCTGCGTTTTCCTGCCCTTCCAAAAAGTGTCTCCCCGCAATCGTTGAATTCCACGCGGGTACGAAGCCGATCAGCGACGATCGCAGCGAGAGTACAACCGTGATCCGTGAACGCCGGTCGTCCGTGGGCGTCTCGCTGTTACACTTCGCTGCGAACACCGGCGCCGATTCACCCGTGTCGCGGGGAGATTTTATTCGGAGCGCGTGGCATTTCGACGCGCTGCGCCCGTGCCGGGGACGGCCTTTATCGGCCGTCGAGCGGATTTTTGGCACGCCACCGTCCGCGATATGAATGGACGATCTATCCGCCACTATACGAGCGTCGGCTCGCGCGTTTCCGCATGCCTGTGTCGATCGCGCGCGACGTTCCTTCGTTGTTCACCGAGATTGCGATCGGGCGAAAGAAAGTGTCACCGCGGCGGCAATTGAATTTTCGTTCAACCGAGCTTGCGTGGGATGCGAAAGGGTGGACAGGTGCGCCGGGGGGAATAGCTCGGCCGTTAGATCACTGGCCCCGTATAGCGGGCGATAAATTTTATCGACGGAGATGTACAGCGACGTAACTCTTACAAATTTCGCTCGCGCGCGATTTACGTTATTGGTCTGTCGCCTGCCAAACTGGCTCGTCTTTTTCTTAAGATGCGCCCCGTTCTGTGGAACAAGAGGAGCCAGCCCCCCCCCCCCCCATGCCGTTTCGATCTGCCGTTCCTACGAACGCAAGTGCAAATATAAGTCGCCCCGACGGAAATCGAGAACGTCGCGATGCCTTTCCTCTTCGCCCTTGCCAATAACTGGGTCGCCGCGTGCTCGTGATCGTTCGATTCAAGCGCGGCACCGAAATCCGCGCGGCCCGGAGTGAATCTATTGTTAGCCTAGCCGAAGCGTAAAGCCGAACATTCTTTCATACCGTATGTGGGTCGCCATCTACGCGATCCTCGCGCGCCGACAGCCGCGTCCGTCCGGCGCGTTGGCGAGATCTGAATCGCCCCTTACTTCGCGTCGCGCTTTTCCCTCGAATCGCCCCCCCTGGACGAGCGTTTTCCCTCGCGGGCCGAAACAACGCCCGGCGAAAGGTTGCGCGCGGAGCGAGCGAACGCAGGCGCCGGCCAGCGGCCCGTGAAATTTATCTCGCCGCGAATTAAATTAGACCCGGGGAGGGGGCACCGGGGAGCGCGAGATTCGTGGTAAATTTCGCTCGACTCGCGATAAATCTCGCCTGGCCGTATCGCGGCGGACGGCGGCGCCTCGGCGATGTCTCCGCTCGCGGATACGCGCGGCCCGCTCCTCGTGTTCCACGTCCGTTCGACGAAATCTCGATCCGCCGGCGAGCAATTTCCCTCGACGACGGGCCGCGTAATTAGTTCGAGTGTCGAGGTGCGACAACGCGAACGGAATCAAGGGACGGAGCCTGGGGGACGTCGGGGCGAATCGGTCCTTGCTCCTTAAACCGGCGGATTTATGAACTGCCGACCGTCCTCCGGGTGGCGGGCCATTGTCGCCTGGAAGCAGCGCGCTCACTCGCGTTCGATAATAAAGAACTTCATAATGCGCGACACCGAGCAGCGTGGGCGTAATTGACCCGCGTAACGTTACGCGCCGTTTTATGTCGCAACAACTCTTTGAAATGTACTCGCCGTCGAGTCTCGCGCGGATAAAACGCATCTCGCCGGGAAGCGTTATAATGTTGCGTGACGAGCACGCAACGCCGCGAGCCCCTAATTGCCCAATAAACAGAAAAAGCTGCGCGGCGGAGGGCGACGGGGGTTCACGGGAAAGGGAAAAAAGAAAGGAAAGCGAGATCGGCACAGTTTATTGGAGACGCGCCGGTTTTATGCGACAGCTTTTATTGCGCACTACCGCCCGCTCTCTCCGCCTGCGCGCACCGGATCCATGCGCGCCGTATTGAACGACGAAATATATTGCCGATAAATACAGTTTTATCATCGAGGAATTTTAAGTGGTGCGCCGCTGCGGGTTCGCCGCGTTCTCCGATCGGTCCGGGCCGGATCGCGCGTCCCCTTTCGTCCCGGCGTCGTCCTTATCCCGTGATCGATGCTGCCCGCGATCTCGCGCGTCTTGCGCAACCCTGCCTCGATCCTCCCCGTCGTCCTCCTCGTTGACCCTGGTCGAGGGTCGTTCCGCGAAAATCGGTTCGCGATCGTTTCGCGCCGGTGCTACGACCGAACGCTGAACCGCACCTCGCGTGACAGAAGAGAGCACGATCGATCGGTTGAATCAACCTTCCTCTCCGCGAACTTCGACCCGACCGGCTTCGCGCTGAACTATGTACGAGTTGTGTGCATAGTATAGGAATCTTTCGTAATCGTACGCGGGACACGTGTTTCGGAAGTGTTTACCCCGATGTATTACATTGCGAAACGGTAGTCGGCTCTCTGGCCTCTCCACGGCGAGGCTCTTCGCATTCCTGCGGCGTATCTGCGCAACACCCACAATTCAACTAGTTCAGGCGGCTGTGTTTGCAGACCACTTCGGTACGATCCACGGCCCGATCCTCGTCGCAATAAGAGAACCTGCCATTGAAAAATCGGTCAAGTGTTTGCCGGGAGAACCTTCGATCGATCCCGTGAGAAAACGTGTATACGTATACCTGCGCGCCGTCCTGTCCTCGAAGCGTGCTTTTAATTCGATGTAGTATCCACCGAGCGCGATAATTCGATAGCAAAGTTCGCGTGTCCGTTACATTTTCCATTGATATCGTCGTCGTTATTTTACGACCCCTGGTGCGACTATTTCATCCTCGTATTCTGGACGTACGGCGGAGGCTCGCGAGGAACACGAGGAACCGTGCCGGATCCAGATATCGATGAGAAGTGAACGCGCAATGCGTAAGAAGGGCACGAAAAGAAAATCGTTGCGATTATGCAAGCCCCGACGAGCGTCGGTCAGGACCTAACCCTCCCGATAATAGTGGGAATAAAATTGCCCGCTGATCGGTGCGCAATCCGACAAACATTTAATAAATGTCCGCGCAGGCGAGAAGAAACGGATCCGTACACGGCAGTTGCACGTTCACCGTGCGACGAAACGCTTTTTCCTGCGGCCTTCGAACCGTTGCTGAATTATCGGCTGAAATCGTCGGAAATATTTCAGGCGTTCACCTTTATCGTCGCGGCGAATTTCTTGAAAATCCGGGGCGAGCGAATTACACGCAATTAATCATTGCTCCGCCTGGCCCCCTCGCCGTCGTTATTGTCGCGAGCGTTGTCGTTATGACGTGCCAGCGTGTTAAAGACAGCAACAAATTACGCGAACGCTAATACAAATTACGGATAATTGACGTTGCCGGTGCTACGAGCGGCCGTCGAATCCGGTTTTTTCTTTTTTCTCGATCGCCTTTTACATTGTTGTATTGTAGGTCATTTTTTGGTATTCGAGAAATTTAGAAAAACGAGGTGCGCAACGGGCGCGACCGGGGCGATTATGAAAGTACACGCTCGATGTTAGGTTCAAGCAATTAAGCTTGTTAATAATCAGCGACCGAAGTCCCACGACTTGGTCGCAGATAGACCGTCGAGAAGTATTCCTCGCGGCCATTTAAATTTCCTCCTGAAACCGGGACGAGCGCACTCAGGCCCAGTAATCCATGTTGGAGCGAGTCGCGAAAATTCCGTACGGTCACAGGGCAAAACCTCGTGCGAACCATTCGTTAACATTCCCAACACGCAGTAATGATCGTGGAGCAAGAAGCAACGCGGCAGCATTCACCGCGATCTCTCTGGTTCTGACGGTGCGCGTTAGAAAATTGATAGAACGACTCGGAGCGGACGCGACGATCGCGTAAAAAGCCTACGCTCCTCCGCAGTTGTCGTTGACGAGAAGTCTGGCATCCCGATGCTGCGCACGATTATTGTACGCAAACGAGGTTTCTCGACACGCGGACACGCTGTGCTTTTCGGGCGAACCGTTTCGTTTCGCAAGTTCCGCGAGATCCGCGTGCTTCTAATTAGCAGTCCACGCAGCCGGTTCAATTGCGCGTTTCCTCGATAAACGCGGCGGTTAAGATTCCTTCGTCCGTTCCTCGATTCCCTTTTTATCGTTCGTCGAAGAGACATTCGATGCGATACGCACGAAGTCCGTGACACGTTGCGTTCCATTTCGAAACGACAAACGCCCCGGCCCTCGATAGATTTACTTAAACCCGGCGTCATTTTAACGGCAACGAGAACTCTCGGACGCGCGCCCGTGACACGCCGCTCCTCCAGCTGTCACCAGATTCTCAACAGGTCGGACTTTGCGTTCGAATCGGGGCCGGATTATCCGACGGCGGAAATGTGGACGCAGAAGGGCGTCGGCTCGTTAGGCCGTTAGCCGTGCCGTTGCGTCGATTAGCCCCGTGGTCTGGGCCCGTGTAATAAGCGGATAAGAGATCCGACGCGACAATCGGAACGATTTGTCAACGAGAACGGTTGTCCGTCGGTGCCTAAGTCCTATTTCCTTAATCCGCCGCGACGAACAGCCTTGTCAATTGGTCGCGACGCGTCGACTTACGATTTCGCGTGGCCTGTTTCGACTTCGCCGTCCGTTTCCGCTCGAGGATCCAAAAGGTAAACTTCTCAAGGCCCTCCCCTTGTTCCCTTCGATCACGATTCTCCTTTTCGTTCTTCTCGTCCTCCCGTGGACCCGCAGGATTTGTTTGCGCAAAGGAGCCCCGGTGCTAGAACTCTTCGAGCGCTCGGGTCTCAGCTAATTGCGACGAAAGTTCGCGTACAAACATTGTCGAGAGGTGCTTACACTCTAAAGCGTAAGACCTTGCCGATGGCGAGCGCAGGCGTGAAAGTCTTCAATATGCAAGTTCGGCCTCGACAAAATTTTCGCACCTCTCCAATGATATTGCTGAAATATATTTGTGTCCCCCCCTGCAAACCCTCCCCTCACCACCACCCCCCCCCTCACATCCCCGTTTCTCCACGCTTCGTGCTTCTGTCGTACAAGCTTAAGCCGTTTAAATAGATTAAACCGTGGACAGGTATCGTTTGTAGCCAATCTCTTTAGCGGATCTGTTGAACAGTTATCTCGGCTATGAATCGATCATAAATATTTGCATACCCGCAACGGCGATCAACACGGACGGTATTGTTCCGCGGTAACTTTCCAAAACACGTTATGCGATCAGGATCCCAGAAGTCCAGATGACGCCCTTCTGGCCGATGGGTCCGGACGTAGGCGAAGCCGGACGTTGTTTCGGTAACCACCAAAAATGCTGGCCGCGTAGGCGGTAGCGGGCAATTCCGAAATTGACTTTCCGATTTACAAAACACACATCGGTGGGCGAGACGGGCCCGATCGGCGACGAGCACGCCACGCTTGTTCGCCAACACGCGTACCTGCGCTCCCCACCGCGGCGCCAACTTATCGCGGACGGATCGGTCGCGTGGGCGACCACTTCCGGTCAAACGATCCAACTCGATCCCGGCAACGTGTCACCAAGGATTCTGGACGTCGGTACCGCTGATTGTCCGGTCTCGGAGGGGCGCCGGCCGTTCTTGCCAATTTGTAAGTCTTCGTTTCTTCTCGCCGGTTTCTCGTCGAGCTAAACGAGAGAGAGAGAGAGAGAGAGAGAGAGAGAGAGAGAGAGAGAGAGAGAGAGAGAGAGAGAGAGAGAGAGAGAGAGAGAGAGCAAAAGTGAGACGCTCCCTCGCGAGACGTCGACGGTGCTTCGAGGCAAAACGCGGATCCCGCAGGATGCAAAACGGAACAGATGATCGTTTACGATTCCGTCGACGTTAACGCGGAAGTCCGTACTTCCTCGAGGGGTTTTCGGGTCCTCGGTTCATCGTGTAATCCTATCACGCGCCGCGTTGTCGTCCCGTTCGTGTACTTTCCGCGGCTCGTGTTCGACGCCGGATAATCGTTTCTCAGCGACGCGGGCGCCGCGGTCACGGCAGCTACAACGAGGGACAGATTTATGATTCTCATTTACGAGCGCTTTAAAAACGGCGTCGAAGAGCCTCTCTTCCGGTTAAAAAGTCGCGGCCGCGGGTCGCACTATTTATACAGCCATTAGCCGACGATCTACTCCGCGCGGCGCTCTATAAATACCGGTCACGGTGCAGTAGTCCACGTTTCGTCATCTTCTCGACGGACTCGTAAAGCCTGCCCGAGCCTAACGCCCGGCCCTAGTCTCGACGACGCTGTCTCATCTATTCCACCGGGAAGAAGGTGCGATATCGCGACGGTGGGACCGGCTGCCTCTGCGACCGACGTAGCCGCGATCGAGGCTCTTCCTCCGCGGCGTCGCGACGCAACGAGCGAGGATATATTTCATCGAGCGAAGGCCCGTTTCACGTATTGTGCGTTTGCGCCGCGTGGAAAATAGACCGGGCTCGGCAACCCGAATAGCCTGTTGCTGCGAGACGAATTCATTTTGGACGCGACGCCTCGTTATCTGTCATTTGCCGCGAATAAGAGGCGAACGTAACAGCTAGTCGAGAAAGACGGACTGCTGGGACGTTTACGCGCGCCGCGACCGCAGAGTGCTCGCTATCGTCTAAATCTTCGTAATTTACGATCGGCTCGACGGAAGCCCGCGCGAAGCAACCGTCCTCGTTTTTATGCGAGCGACCGCGACGCCCGAGTCGGTCAAGGTTCGAGAGGGTTGCGCTGCCGGGCCCAAAGCGCCGCGGCCGAGCGACGAGCGGAACCGAGCAACCGTGCCCCGTGCAGAAACGAGTTAAGGGTCGGCCGTTCGTTGGGCAGTCGAAAAATTCACGGCAGTAAACCACCGCGGTACGCCACGGCTCGTTATCAATCGTACGCGGTAAAGCATACGAGCTGACTCGGGGCACGCGCCTGGCGGGGTCGTAGGCCGCCCCACCCCTATTCTTCGCGCTCCCCCCTCCGAGAAACGGGGGGCCCAGGCCCCGACCGCGAGAGACAGAGGGAGAAAGAGAGAGGGACAGAAAGCGCGACGTCCCCACCACGCTGGAACGTGGAACGGGGCCCGCGGGCCCAGTCCTCCCACTCGATGAGTCCCCCCCCCTCCCCCACCAAACCCGTGCTCTCCCACCATCGTAGCGTCGAGCAGTCCTCGACGTTCCCCCTCGACCCGCCTCTGCATCGTTTTGCACTCGCTGCATGGGATTCCGCGACAGTGGCTCTCTCTTATTCTCCCCCTTTTCCTGCACGAAATCTCGCCGCCCTTTTCCCTCGATTTCTCTTCTCTCCTCGCGTTCGCTGCGTACCCTTTCCCTCTACCGGCCCGAGTATTTGCAACGCGATCGTCCGCTCGCAACCCGAGCGATCTATCCAAGCTCTCGGTGCATCGAATGCGCACGCCACACGCGGCAGCCGTTCGATCAGGTTGTCGGTAGGAATACGCGTGGATCTCGGCGAAGGTTTTCGCCGTTCCCTCACCAAGAAGCGGGAGCGGGGCCTCTCCCTCCGCCGTGGGCTCGGTGTCACGGGCCAGCAGTCGTAACGCGGCCCACACGCGCGCTCCACACTGGCGCGCAAATCGCATAAACACGCGCGCCGACGCATACACGCACGGTGGGGTAGAGACGCTAAGCGACGAAGCGGTCCTACCTCCTGCAGGGGACCGTGTCACGTGGCCCCCAGGCCGTGTAGCAGCACGCAGCGCACGGGCTGTGCTCTCTCGTGAGCGGCGCACACAACACCAGTCAGAGACGAGCCGAGCCGAGAGACCGGGCGCAGATCGCACTCTCTCCCAGGAAGCGCGTGCTTTCTCCCTCCCTCTCTCTCCGCCTCTCTCTCTCCTTTCTCTCCCTCTCTATCCGTCCGTCCGCCCGTCTTTTTCTCGCTCCCTTTTTCCCCATTTCTATCGCGTGTCGTACCGCGACACCAGCAATCGCGTCTAAACAACGCTCGATCGCCGCCACCCCCCGCGATCGCTGTCCACGTTGATTATTTCGTGGCTGTCCGCGCGTGCATCGCCTGGGCCCAGGCTCTGGCCGCCGCGAGTTCGAGCTTCTCCACCACGTGCGTGGTGCCCGCGCGCTCGCGACCCTCGCCGCCGCAGTGTGTGTTTATATATAGCGCGTCGAGCGCAGATGCCCTGGCGGCCACGCGTGTCAACGTGCCACGGTATCCCGTGGGATACGGCCGTAGTGGAGACGAGTTTTCGCGGGTGACCGAGTAAAGGAGAAGTTGTTGCACCGGCTGAACGGATTCACGCGGAGCCCCGGGTGTTTTAGTTACTTTTGTGGATCCAGCTGGATACGTATCGGTCGTCCAACGGCCGGCGACCCAAGTGTTGTCCCTAGGAACGTTGTTTGCCGTCAGTGGAGTTTGTGGCTTGTGCATCGATCTACATGTGCGTCAGCGTGTCGATCCAGCCGCCGATCTTGTCGCAGCCGTTTCCTCGGTGAACAGGGCCTCGCCTAACATGCTCCTGCCCGACCGCCGACGCTCTGGTTGTTCATCGCGGATGAAACTGAACGGTGTGCATCCTGTCGTTATCACGTCGGTGGTCCGCTCTTTCATCCTTGTGTCCCGTTGGTGCCGCTCCGCAGGAGTTTCGCCGCGCTGTGTGTGCCCGAAACGCTCGACCCGCGCATACGCTTAGATCTCTAAGAAACATAAATTCAGTTTGGTGGGAAATGGAAAATCCGACGCGCTCGAGACGGTCATCTCTCGGCGACGTCGATACCTGGTACTCGAAAATACGTTGGCAGAACCGTGTTCCGTTTCGTCCGCGCCTCTCGCGCGCGTCGTGGATCGCGCAACAAATCACGGGGACTCGGGTCCGCGATAAAGCCCTATTAAGAACGCGACGATAAAGCTGAACGCGGAAACAACGAGCATCGAGTGTCCGTACAGCGGGTCGAACATCTTTACGACGTCCCAGGTGGCAGTAAAAAGCGGGCACTAAAGTCCTCGGGCTCGCGTAACACTCGTTAAAAGCTGGCGAAGTCCGGCCGACAGCGAGCTTCGCGGCCGAGCTGTCACCTATCCTCGAAAGCGGACGAGATTCGCAACGATTCCTCCCCTAACGACCGGCTAATGGCTCGCGGGTAATTAAAGGGTGCGGCCCCGGTATTCACCGCAAGATCATTATTATCTCGCTCTTACGTCCTCCTCCGTGACGCTCTTCATCGCCGTCGTACGCGCGGATCGTTCGTCCCCTCCGACAGGCAACGTGCAAGCGAAACCGGGACCCGTTCCTGCCGTAGGAAACAATTTCGTTAAGCGGAGTTCGCGCGACGGGAACGACATCGATTGCGATCTTTACGGCCGTGTACCCGTGTTTCGCGCTCGCGAATGCTTCTGGTTCCTCTAACAATCACCGAAACGAAGCGTTCCGCGGGGATTGTCGGTGCTGCTTCGAAACGTCGGACCGGCGGCCCGAAAGCGCGTCCGTGGGCATCATCTCCGGGGATAAATCGACGCGGCTAACGAGTGGCAGGAGGGAAATTTATGGCGCGGCGAATCACGATGCGTCGGTAGGCAGTTCGATAAATAACGGCGCGAGGTCTACGCAACGATGACGAGGGAGCGCCCCGAGGACGAGGTTCGAACACGTGGCCCGTGTGCGGGTCTCTCCGCGGTCGATCCGCCGCGGCGCGGCCTTAATGAAGCGATTCCTATCTACCGGCCAGAATCTGATAATTAAATCAAGCACCGGTCCGCCGCGTTCGGATATTAATTGAATCGCGATCGGATTCGATCCGGCCCCGTTCGTCCTCCGGCGACTCGAGCTTATGACTCCGCTCCGCCACCGCCGTTAACTTTCTCGATCGTCCTGCCGATTTCCTTCCCCGGGCCCGGGTGCTTTAATCGGCCGACCGCCCAGTTTCGGGAGTTGCGCGTTCGCGGCCCGTTTAATTGGTCGAACCTCGTTAACGATGCCCCTGGAACCGGATATCTGGTGCGGCGCAGCTTGGATTCCAGCGGCGTTCGCGATGCTCGTTAAGGTAGCGCCATGCGATCGTCGGTGTGATCGTTTCTCTGGGAGCGCGAGGTGTAAACAGTGTCAGCTGACGATCGCTGTAGAATGTTCGATGGGTAAACGGGACTCGATTTCTACGCTGATTCCTCGGCCAGTGGACCAGTCGATTCGTCGTTGTCCAAGCGTCAATTACTCGCGCGATTCGATTGCACGCGCACACGCGTTTTCGAGGAGGCCGTATATTCGGGAAGCGTGTACTCGCCGGATCGAGTTCAGCGTTATTTAGCCGTTCCCCGTGGCGAGCGTTTCGCTCGGCGTGTTTCGTGAAATCGTGATTTCTCGATTGTCAGTCGTCCGTCGATAAGATCGAAACGCATGTCGCATAGGAATCGCGCGATAGCGTCGGAGACGTATCGGGGAATAATCGTTGGCCCGTTCCGTTTCGGGCACCGGTTCAACAACATTTCGAGGAGCCGCGAGAATAAATTCGTACGCGAGAGCCGCAGTGAAAGATCACGGGAAGATCGGCACGGTCAGATAAGAATCGACGGTACACGGGGGCTGATGGGTCCGTGACGACGAAAAGAGCCTTTGGAAATGCGTGTCGAGGCCGAGGCAGCGGCCAGGGAGCCTCGTGGGAGGGGCCGAGCGATTCCTCTCCGGCACCGGGAGGGTCCGCTGTCCGATTTCTCTTTCGCAACCCCCTTTACTTCTTCGCCCGAGATTCGCCTTTATCAGGCAGCGGCCGCGATTCCTTTCGACGACGTCAACGCCGCTCCGTTCGAAAACTTTTCCGCCGCGAACGCGTCGCCAGCTGCGTCGCCGACAAGGCGAATCGCCCGAATCGCTGTGTTCGTCCTCTCGTTTCGACTCTTCGCTCGCCCCCGGCGTCGTTCACGAACTCCTTCCAGCGGCAATTAGCGCGACGAGGCAGAACGAGACCCGGTGACGATCGCGAATTCGAATCGAACCGCTGAAACTTGCGCGAGCACAGCTTCCCGTGTCGGCGCAGAACGAAATGGAACGAATCTCTTTGCATAAACAAACTCTCGCGACGTCGTCTCCGTTATCTCTCACCGATTTCGCGTCTATTCTACCCGTGGATAAAGCGACTTCGACCGGGGGGGACTCCGTTCGAGCACGGTGTCCTCGGCGACTTAACCACGAGGCTCGATTAGTCATTAGAGCAACAAATTATCCTATTAACCTGACCGTGGTCAATTAAGCGAGGCGTCGCGAGCGACGGAAAAGCGTCGAGGGGATTAATCGACGCCGGATCGAATCCCCCTTCGGCCGCCGGTTAATAACGATGTTCGCGATAAGTAGGTTGAAAATGGAGACGGATCGGTTCACCGTTCGTGCGTTAACGAACGGACGAGCGCGCCGTGGCTACTGGTTCTCGATCTTCTCGGTCCGCGGAGTTATAACAGTGATTATAGCAATCGCGTACCGCACGCACGATCCGCGCCGCGTGTAATCCAGCGGAACTGATTGCGATTGCGTAATCGGCCGCGATAACGCGATAATATCGGCTAATAACGCACCGGCAGCGGTAATGCGCGCAAAGCGATACTTAAGGGAACGTTAACGCGACTGCCAGCGCCTGGCTAAATTGGAGGAGACACGGAATCGAATCGCGCTGAGTGCGCCTCGGTCGATCGCGACGATACGTAGATTCTCGAGGTGCTAGCGTGCAATTGCTCGTCGATTAGCGAAGCGCTCGAGCATCGCGAATTGGCCGGGTCAATTAATTAATTAACGAACGAACACCGCGGAGAGGATTAGCGCGCGTCTCGTGACAAATTAACGTTCCCGTCGTTGCGACGCGCGACGATCATGAAATCGCGGCGACGGTGACGGCGAAAGTCGCGCGAGCGGATAAACGCGAAGCACTCGTCCCGGGCGACGTTGCGAAACCGTCGCGATAGGATTCGTGTACATAAAGACGACGAACGATCGAGAGTGAACGCGAAGATAACCGGGGCCTCGGTGCCGCGGCCGATCCTTCGGGTAATTAAGAATGTACATAATAATCGAATAGCGGGCAAGGAAATCGCACGGTTACGTGGGCGCTTATTTAGTGCGCGTGCACGCTCGTATCTTCGCATGATCCGGCGCGGACTTTAATAATTTCGGTGTTAATTAAACGGCCGTGCGTGGGTGCCCTCCTCGAGAACGTTCCAGCGTGTTTTGTCAACTTTCACCGTCGCTTCCAGCCTTCTCTCCCCGCGGACGCCTCGCTTAAACGCTCCTCCGATGACGATTATTAAACAACGTTAATGATACGCATGGTTCACCGGCGATGCCCCTGTCGCTTCTTCCTCGACGTCGCAGCTGTCGCGTCTGCTCGACGCGCCGCCGCGGCGCATCGCTTATGCGGACGTTGATGTCGCCTAGTAAAATCGCTGACGACGGGCGAGCGAAGCGGACAGAAGCTTGCCCCGTCTCTCCTTCCTGTGTTTCTCGTGCGGATCGAAGGCATTGCTTCGGACGTCTCGTGGACGATAGGAAAATTGGGTGTTTCGAATAGCTCGAGGCGTTGATATTCTTCGAAACCGACTGAACAGTTCCTCGGTGGTAGTGTACAACGATGCAGGTTTCTCGAGCGTTGCAATGACAAACGCTCGACGTAGTCTCGATGGAAAAATCTCGAATTCCGAATACGCGTCGCTTCGCTTCCCATCTTCGCGAAATTCTCGGATACCGAATCCCTGTCGAGGAAAATTTTCTACGCGAGCTCCAACATTTTTTGCGCTGCTTTCACTCCCCACGATTTTTCTGAATGGACAGCCGCCGGCGAAGTGTGCCTCTCACGTTTTCGAAAGTTCCACGAAGCACCTCGAACCGGCCGTTTCCCGGCTCGTCGATAATTCACCGTAATTTCGCTTGCGTCCAGCGACGAAACACCGCCCACGCTTCCAGCCGAATCGAACGAAACGAGCGACAGGCGACGCGAGACGGAGGAGGGGAAAAGAAAAAAACACCACCGAGGAGGCTTTCGCGAGCGGAAAGAAACGGAGGAGCGCGGTCCGCCACACCGGGGGCTCTATTAATTTGAGACGATTAGGCCGGGCGATTCTTCGCCGCTAATTGCCAGCGCGCGGTTCACGGGGCAGGGATCGGGGATCGATTAAATTGAATTAAGCTTAATTAGCCGCGACCACCCGGCCCCTGGTGGCCGCGTCGCGGGGTACGCGCGAGGCGACGCGGACGAGACGAAAACGCTTCGACGCTCCGAAACCGCGGCCGCACCCGCCCGCTGATTATTCCCCGCGTGCACCGCCTCTAATTCGCATCGTTTTTCCTTCGACGCTTGATAGCGGTCGCGACAACCTGTCGCGGCGATCTGTCATCGAGCGAAACAGACTCTCCGGTCACCTCTGTTTCCAGTCCACCGGCTACGGTCCCGTAGGCGCGCCGTGTTGACTCCGTACAGGTAATTTCCGCGACATGGGCGGGGTATCCGCGATCCACCGCAATTTTTCTCGTCATCGCAACGACGAACGAGCTTACGACGCGATGCGATTCGTCGTAGCCCCCGTCGTTTAGGCGTATTTCCTGGCGAGCCGCGCGACTCGCTCGCAGTCGTCGTTGCATCGCGATGGTACCTCGCGGGGGACAAAGGTGAAACGAATCTTCGAATAGGTGCCGCGCGACAGTCTGGGGGGGGGAGACGCGCGTGACGTTCAAACAGCGAGTCGCAGCGCAAATTTGAGAGCTGGCCGGGAGAAAGTGTTGCGTCACGGCGGCCCGATTGTTTAAACGTCGACGATCAATTAAACCGACCGACGAATACGTAATCGCGGGCACACGGTGTACGAACGGAGCGCGGAGGCGCGCAGAAGCTCCAGCGGAGGGCCGACGGGAGCACGAAGAGGAGATGGATCGAGGAGCGGACCACGGAGCAACGAGTGCTGCGCGCTTCAGCTCGCCGAAGGTTCGACGGATCTAACGCGCGTCCGTCGCGTGGAAAAGTTGAGCCTCGCGAGCTGGCCGGCGGTACTCGTGGAGGGAATTGTCGATCGTCGGCGAGACGCGTCTCTCGTTGGAACGATCGATCTTCACAGTCGATGATTACAGGGACCGCCAACTGTTGGAGCGTCGACCGCAGTGACGAGGAGCGAGGCGAATCTTTCGCCAGGTAACGTCGCCGTCGAGACAAGAGGATTCTATCTAGTCAGTGTCCGTGGAGCACGGGATCAGCTGTGATAACGCGCGAAACTTCCGGTCGTCGTGGTGCTCAAGTGTGTTGCGTCCATCGGAAAGGGGATTTCCGATTCGTGAGAGTGCTAAGCCGACGAGAGGCAACGATTGCGTCGTGATGACCAGAGAACTTGTCAGTGAAATCTCAAACGCGTAGCAATATATACATATGTAATATATATATATATATATATACACACGCGTGCGTATACAGAAGAGAGGTTATTTATTTGAAAATATCCATCAACCATGGTTACCTTGGACACGGAGCAGAAGCCGGAGAGGCAGCACTGCGGGCGCCGTATGTGCGCCATTTGCAGACGCATCAAACGCGACAAAGGTAACGTTTCACTAGCTGTACGTCGTCTCTATCGTCTAATCGAGTTAATCGAGACCTTCGCCAATCACCCGGAATACGAGAATCGTTCTTTCCAATTTGCGGTTCGAATCGTGTCCAGCGCCGCTAAAATTCCCGCAGCCAGCGATTCGTACATCGTCGCGAGCCTGCGTGCAATTCGACCGCCGCTAAAAACGATACCCGTCGACGATCGAAAATGAAACGATCGCCGCGCGCGAGGTAACCACCGCTCGCTCGTTAGCTGGTTCTCGCGCGAATTCCGCGAGGGGCATCGTTAAAGCAGTTGATTACGTCAATTATTATTACCGCCACAATGTTTGCAACGGGAGCGGCGAGCGAGTTAAATGACTGGCGGTACGTATCGCCGGAGCTCCCGCAACGGGGGAAACGTTCGCCACTCTTTTTCTGCACGGCCGTTCTCTTTCCGCGTTGCAATCCCATCCACCTGTCGTTCCTTGCGATAATTGCCGGCGATAGATGCGTTCCCTGGAAATCGCCGCGCGACGGGAGTCCCGGCGCGCTCGCGGGAAACCGGGGAAAATCCGCGCAGCGTCCGCGGCAAAAAGTTGCATCGCGTTGGATAGACGGCGCGCAGGCGGAAATAAATCGCGGCTCGCCGTCGAATCTGCCCGCGGGGCAACGCAGATATTCATAGGAACGTCCTAACGGGCAAAGGGCTAGATCGCCAGGAATCTCGCTCGGCGTGCGTTCCGTTGGAGCGCCGGGAACGATTTTGTCGAGGCCGCGTCGAGCTGCGCCGTGAAATCGAATGAAACGAATTCGAGACGCCTCCGGGAGCAGCTGGAGCGGGTCGGTAATGGAGCGTCCGAAGGCGGGGATCGCAACGCGGTAGCCCGAAACCGTAATTAGCGTATTTTCGCTCGGCCGTATCCAGAATGAGGAACGAGGAACAAAAGGGGGGAGTCGCGCGAAGATCGAGGCTGTCGGGTTACGCGCCGTTTAAAGAGTTACGAATGTATTCCGGAACGATTCGAAACTGGTTCGTCCCGGTTCCCCCGTTGCCGGCCGTCCTCGTTGTTTCATGCAAATCGCTCGTTAGTCGAAACACCTGAAATTCCTGTGTGGGACGCGTACATTGTCTCGAGGCGTGCTCCATGGATTATTCATCCGCGGGGCTCTGCCTAGCGTTCAGCTGTCAGCTCGAATCCCCTGACGAGGAAAAGCTGGGGAAAGGTATTCCTTTCGTGCGCCCGCGATTAGAATACCCGGTGCCCGATGACGAGGATTTTCTCAACCCCTAGCATCTATCGGACGTCCCCCGTGGCGCGTTCGCCCGGACAGGAGAACGTTCCGGCGTCGAGCGAGATCCCCGGGGTGTTTTCGCGACGCGTCGATTATCTCGTCGGAGCAATTGAGACACGGCGGCCCGACCTTCGACGTAAAATTAGACTCGTCCGTGTCGCCAATCACCGGTCGCCCACGCGAATATTCAAATGCCGCATTTTTATGCAGTTTCGGATCGATCAATAGCGTGATGCAACTCGGACTGCTCCCAGCCCCTTCCACCGATTTAATCGGTTCGGGAAAAATGGCAGACGCGTTTCGCAACAATCCCGTGGGCAACTCGGATTTCCGGCCCCTCCTGTTCCCCCCCCCCCCTGTATTGGGCAACTTCTAGCCCGACCTAGTCGACGAAGGGCCCCCGACCGGCCGACCGTCGAAATAGTGAATGGGCGACGGTTCCATTCATTCGACGCGAGCCACGCGAAAACAGCATCGCAACGGTTGTATCGGTGGCAGATTTCGTCAGCAATGTCTCTCGTAGGCCGTCCCGGCCCACGTGTGCCCTTCGTTCATTCACGAACGCCTCTCCGCGTCTATCGCAACTACGCGTGCCGTGAAACGAATCCGGCCAGTGGCCTTTGCAGCGGGACAGCTGGATACAGGCATTCCAGCTTCCTATCGTTGAACGTATCGCTCGGTGGCGCGTGTCGCGTGGCGCAACGCCGACGCGCGACCACCACGAAATTCGGAATAAATTAGAATAGCAAAGGTCGGGACGCGCTGTCCCTCGGGGAAGGGTACACTTTCGCGATTGCATAATCCGGTGAATGGGCCGCGACTTCATTCATCCGTCACGCCGCGCCGCGCGCAGAAGCGTATGGAGCACGCGGCCACTTCACGGGCAACCTTGCTCTATGCCTAGGCGGTTATGGCAGGCGTGACTAGGCCGGAGGTTCCCGATTATGATAAAGCGCGTGGGCGAGCCCACGCTCGCCCTTCGCTCGTTCATTCATAAATTCAACTCTCACCGCGTGCCGCGAGCGCGAGCGAACCGAGGAGAAAGCCCCGCGGGAGAAAGGGAGAGAAACGACGCCGCCGTCTACACGACACGCGCGCGTCTTTCGATGCCTCTCGCGTTACACCTTCCCTGCTCCTCGATGAAGTCGCTTGTCCTCGGAGCGTCCGCTCCTTCCGGCGCGCCGCCCTCCTAGGCGGTGCTGCGCCTTGGATATGCAACACGCGACGTCCAGCGAGGCGAAGGAAAAATTGGACTCGCACGATTCGAACGTCTTTCTTCGATTTTCGAATGGGAGTTGGACGTGGGCGGCGGTAACGAAACTCTCGTCACCCTGTTGGGGGGGCGTCGCGTTCCTCGAGCTTTCGCGAGTTCGATAAGAACGACGACTCGCGACTGCAAAAACGATCGACTAGCGTTTCAGGTGTTCAACCAGTCTACCGGGAAATCCTTGTTCTCGGCGAGAAGTCCCACAGATCCCGTGATCTCGTTTTTCTTGAATCCTTGCCATACGAATCGACCCTCGATCACCGATCCCGCGACCTCGCTACGTCGTAAAAGCGCCGTACGCCCAGGCCTGTCGACTAGAAAATAACATCCGCTTATCGCCACCGGTAGCTGACGTTGACGGGAGAAACAAACGGAAGCTGATCGGACGGACCCCACGCGGCATGTTTGCGCCGACAGCGTCTACCCTGGCCGTCGTACACCGAAGACGTCACAATTATTACGATTATTAAACACGTCCGACGGCGTGTCGGCACGTCGTCCAGGGCTTCCACGCGTTCGAACGTTGACGCGACAAAAACGAGAGCAAGCGAACTATCGAAAACGGGACTCGGGGCGATCCTCGCGGAGCGGCGCGGATCTTCGCGTCGATCCACTCGATCTCGCCGCTAATAAGCGATCATTATCTGGATCGTTGGCTAATAAATGTCAGTTGGTTGTCGCGCGCGGGGCGACGCGCGATTATAACGAGCTCGCCTCGCAATGGCCCCCCCGTATCACGGCCGCTTATCTCGCGAATTCCCTCGCGTACGCCAGGTAATCGCGCTCGCGCGCTCCCATGGCGGACACGCGGCGGTGTGTGCGGTATCACCTCGAGAGTTCGCAAAGCCGCCGGCAGGTTTCCAAAGCGGTCGCTGAATCGATGGACGATTATGCGGACCGGTCTATTTCTAGAAGCACCGAGTCGACGGACATACTAATTATTTTTTACCGGCTCGTTACCACTCGTCTTTGGCAAACCGAGCAATGGCACCGGCCTCGAGCCGCGAGGGAGGGAGGATAATAGAAGGGGTAAAGGACGTCGGGCGAGCGTCGGGGAACACCGGTCTCGCGGTACCCGGCGAATTTGACGGGACAAAGGGGTAGGCGAACTGCAGGGAAAGAGGGGAACGCTGCGCTATCGGTAGCGCGCCTCGAAAATGTATAAAAATTACTGGCGACGTAAAATTTTAAATACGTTAAATATCGAAACGGGCTCGCAGCTGTCGTTGTTAATCGTTCCTGCCGAGGGAACGAACCGCGATCGCAACTTCGGTCGCATTCCCGAGCTCTCTCGAGAAACCTCGCACCGCTCGGCCTTCGCGTCTTTCGAACCTCGCAATGAGGTTCGCGCGCTCGGACGAGTCCGCTCCGTTTTCCTCCATTTTCGCCGCTCACTCCCGAACCGTTCCGGCCTTCCTCTGCGATCGAAACGTCGGCGAGGAGAGACGGTGGATCGGGCCGCCCGTCACCGCTGTCGTACACCCGCCGCGCCGCTTCTCGATCGCGCGCGAAAGAGAGAGCCGGATCGCGCGAAAAACCGACGGAAACAGGCGAACGGGGGGCGTCGAGGAGGACGGCCAGGTTGCACGGGCGACGAAGAGAGAGAGAGAGAGAGAGAGAGAGAGAGAGAGAGAGAGAGGGCGGAGAGAAACAATTGACATTCTACGCGCACGTTCGATCGAGCCGAGTTGCTGGGGTCGACGAGAGGAAGGGTCCACGAAGAAGGGGTGGCTGAGAGGTAGCCGTGATGGCGGCGAAGGGAGCGGGGTGGATGCACGGTGGCATGCACCTGTGCATTGCCGCCATATACGACTCGAAGTTATGGCGTTTTTCTCAACGCTACCGGCGAGGATGTGTGCTCGTACGTATACGATCGTATCTCAACCGGCGAAACCAACTCCATTTCTGGACGGGCAGCCGCAAACTACGCCTGTAAACTCCGCGAGACTCCGGGCTACGCCGTGAGGTAAATTAATTGTCCGCGAAGGTGTGCTCCACGCGGTGGCGCGATGGACGGGGGGCAGGGTGCGGTCGAAGGGGGGCTGGTGGCGACGGTGGCGGTTGCGGTCGAAACGAGCAGGACGCAGAGGCCGGTGGTATAGCGAGAGGGAATGAAAAAGTTAGCTACGACGGCAAGGGGCCATTGGGAGAAAAGGAAACGCGAGTAACGAGACGGAGCTCGCCTCGTTTATGTTTATCGGGCGCACAAGCTTGCCCACGCGGCTGCCGACGGCTGTTTTTCTATGCCGATCGCGCAACAATCGTACGGGGCCGGGGTCGTTTTCCTATCGAACGATTGCACACGCGTCGTATCGGTCCACCGTTGAAATCGGCCCGCCAGGCAATTGCCTGCCCGTGCTTTTCCGTTAGGAGGACCCGCGCCCCGGGAAAGCTCTAGTCCAATAGCTGCCATTGACGAGTCAAACCTTGACGTTACACCGGGCATTGCCGCAACGCGACGAGAGATATTAATTTCCTTTATCAGACGGACAAACGAGCGTGTGTAGCTCCGCGTTCGCCGGCGGAACGAGTTCGCTAAACACACCGGGGAACCCGCTGAGTTACACGGGACGATAAACTGGGCCCGAACTAGGCAGAAAACGCGAAGGATACGTCTGGCTTTTACAGCGATACGGCTGTTTAATTCGCGAGCATCGACGTTCAACCGAAACAACGAAAGAAATACGACAAATTCAAGGCTACCGTCGAACCGTTGCTCCCCGCGAACGAATTATCGTTTCGCCAAGAAGCGTCGCCATTCATCGGGGCAAAAGGTCCAAGAAAATGATCAAATCGTGGACGAATGTATCCGAAGTACGTTAACGCGCGTCAATAACGACCGGGCCGGTGGGGCTGCAACGCCACGTGTCCGGGGGAAGATCGGCTGCAACAACGAAGACGGGAAACGCGCCTGCCCAGCGCGGCGTGTGCCTCTTCCCGACGCGTCGCGACGCGGCACGACCTGTGCGCCTGTGGGTGTAACCAGTTTCCGTGGGCTTAGCTGTCAAACCCACGTGGGCCGCCCACGCTGGCCAGATATATTGCCGCGCCGCGAGAGAAAGAAGATGCGGATATTCGAGGACACGCGGAGCTGGCGCGGAGAACGAGAAGAGGTCGGACTACGGGGAGGAGGCAAGAGAAATCGTTCCTTTCGTGTGCGTGTCGCAAGGGAAAACCTGGCCTGAATGCGACGAAGCTGCGCAATTAACGTTCAACGGCGGTGTTTCGGGATTCGCGGGCATTTGCATGCCCGTCGCGGCCCCGTTGACAAAAGGAGGAATCGTCGGGAATGAAAACGGAGCGAGCGGAGGAAAGCGGCGGTTGCGTAACGAGCGACGAGGGTGCCGCGGTGCCGCGCTGGATGTACGCCCCGCGTGCGATTCACGCGCTCTCCCTTGAAACGGGAACGCCGCGAGGGCCAGCGATCCTTCGAGAAATTTTGTATAATCGCTGGTCTCTGATTTGTCGGGAAATAGCGATGTGTGTCGAGAAACTTAAGTTGAAGGAAATTATTACAAATCTCATTTACTTTCATTTATGAATTCTCTGTTTATTCAGTTCGTCGTGAATAAATAAACTCGTAATTCACAATAAATGTCGGCAATGCATGTAGTTTGCCGCTTTTGCGTTCGTTGCTCGATACAATGCGATAGAATGTCTCGAAGTCAAGCATCAGATTACCGGACCATCGGGCCGCACGTTCAGCTGAAAGTTGCAAACTGGAAGCCCAATAGACGCGACCCGAGAATCGTTAATTACGCCGAACGTCTATCGGAAGGTCCGGCAGGCCACTACTCCAGGATCGCGGGTCCGGCTGAAAATTGTTCAGAACCTGCAGCTCGTTTCTCGTGAAATCGGGAACGCCGGTGGCGGCCGACGAGGCGAAGGAGGCGACGAAGAGGAATAATGCGGAGGCAAAAGGAGCAGGAGAAAGTGAAGAGAGACGCTTCTGAAGCGAGAGACGCGGCTTGCGACACAGGAAACAGTTTCACCTGGAGGGATAGCGGCCAGCATCCACGTTGCCATTCGTGATTCATGGGACGGAGGGGGGAGGAGAGGAGAGCGAGGCTAAGTTGAAACGTGGGTGTACGAGATGCATACAAAGGCGCTTTTATGAAACGTGTTTTCCCCGGCTTCGATGGAAGGCCTCCTCGTACAATTAAAGGAACCACTCCGTTGCGATTCACGTAACGGCGGGTTGCATAAATCCATGGCATCGCGGTGTTTTCGTAACGATGATTCAGTCGCGCTGTCGGCCGCGACGATTGCCCCTCGATGCCGGAATCTTGGTCGAAGGGGAGAAGAACGAGCGAACGGGAAGATCGCTCCCGTTTTCGGGGGGGGGGGGCAGAGGGGGATGATTCACAAGCTTCGAGCGAAGGATGAAAGCACGACTCCCGTTTTCGTCACCTCCGGTGTATATTTAAGCGTCGTATTGTGCTGCCCCTGTAATATACCTGTCGTTTTTACGGTGTTTTTCCAGCGCGATGCCCGCTCTAAGAATAAAGCGGCTCGTCAGCCGACACCTCCGCCGTCGTCAGGAATCAGACGCAACGGAGACACCGATTCCCGGGAACTATTTTCGCCCCGAGAATCGGTCCCCGGTGAACGCGTCCGAAAAACGGCGGCCATTCGTGCGCACTCGCAGTTGATGCACGCGTTCCCCTCGCGTCACGAACGGACGGCATCCTTGGTTGGCGTCGAGGCCGATCGCCGGCACACAGATCCCCGTCTCTCCCCCGGGAGCAAACGAGTCCTGTTAAGCTCAACGATTTCGACGGTTACGAGGAGCCTGGAGCGCGGAAGAGGTCCGCGCGACACGCGCGAGGTACGCGCGCGACCAATTAACAAAGTGGTGCCGGGGTCGGAGCGGCTCGCGAGCCAGCATTTGTTAGCGTCCCGCGTAACGTACAGCTACACGGGACGCTTTCCGTCGATTCGTTTCGCGTGACTCGTCGATTAATACGCGTTCGGGCCAACTTTCGCCCGGGGAGACGCAGGGCGCGCGTGTTCGGTCCGCGCACACGGACGGGGAACCGTTGCCCGATAATGGCAGGTGCGCGGCGCGTAAAAACGTTGATTTACCGGCGCGATAGCGAACGAACCAGCGATACGTTTGAAACAATGCCAATGAGCCGGACAACGGCGTCGCGTACCGGCTTACACGTGTAGCGATTACCATAACACAGGTAAGCGCGGGGTTAGGCTCTGTCTGGCGGCGATCGTTCGGCCCCGCTTTAGACGAACTCGTGTACGAAACCGTATCCGTGTTCCGACGATTCGGTTGGCGACGGTGATGGATGGTTCTATCCGGTCCACGGTCGGTTCCTCTCGTCTGCTATCGTCGAACGGTCCCAGGCTGATCCAGTGGATCGCGTCCGTCGTTTCGTCCGCTATCGACACCGACCGGGCGGGCTATTAGAGGAATCAAGCCCGAGAAGTCGACGAACCGATCCCATCCACGACCGCGTATCTAATAAAAGACGAGCGGAGCTTCCATGGAAACTACGTTTTAACCTACTTCGACCGGAGTTTTACGCCGGGGGCCACCCTCGTTCGCGGCGCTAAACCCCCGTGAAGCAGCCACCGACGAAGCGGCCGATCGCCGACGATCGTTGGCAAGCGGACGCGCGAGCGTCAGCTGGATATCGTCCGCGAGGGACGAGCGTGCTTCGCGGAAAAGCGCGTCCCCTCGATTCGTTGTTTCGCCAACGGAGCAATTAAGGACGTCGGATCGAGAGCCGCCCCGATCGGCGCGCTCGCCGTTCTCGAGGGGACGCGCGCGTCGTTGGAGTCATCGCCGCGGCGTCTGTCGCTCGTAAATTCTCCCCGAAATTCTGAAATATCACGATCCTCGGTGGTATCTCTTCTTCTGTTATTTTTCGTCTTCTCGCCACCAGCCCCCCCCCCCCCCCGCCCTCCGTCGGCCCGGATTCGTTCGCTCTCCCTCTCTATCTCCGCTTCGAAACCTTCTCGACGGTGGATGACACTCGTTCAGCCTCCTTCAGTATTTTTAATCCCTCGCCACGGTTTCTTCCCGCTCCTCCTACGCCCCACAGGACGTTGCACCACACGCGTGCGTGTTACGCATCTCTACGTGCGTGTACCGAACGAAACGCATGCCGCAGCTGCACGCCGCCGAGAAGCACACGCGTGCCCGATGCCTGATCCTCGGCCGTCTATCCCCTCCTGCTGGAAACGGGGTTAACAACACCGAGATCTATTTATTTACCGGGATAAATCACCGGGAGCTTTACGAGTGAGCGTATATTACGCAAATCGTAGCGTTATATCAATCGGCGGGTGTCCTCCTTCTCTACCCTCCGGGTGCCGTACACCTATTGCCAGAGCCACTACGATTCTTTCCACTCGAATGCCTCTTCTTCTTCTTCGTCTTCTTCTTCTTCCTCCTCCTCCTCTTCTTCCTCGTCGTCTTCGTTCGAGCTTCTTTCGAGCAGGGCTCCGCTCGGTTGTTTGCCAGCTTTTCCATGACGGAAGTCTAGATTCTTCCTAGACGAAGATCTCTCGACTGCTCCTCGGCTCGTCGCGCAGCGACGCGTTCAATTAACCCTCCGTCGACGTAGGTGTCGTTGGAACGATATCAGCGCGAGCGACGCATTTACGACACGGGAATTGATACCTTCCCGGCGCGCGCTTGTTCGACGAAACTTTTAGCGTTCCTCGTCGCGATGCGGCGTGTCGTTCGCGACCAATGAACGCGCACTCGAGTTTCCACCGAGCGTCGAAACATTTCCAACGCCATTTCCACGGTCGAAAAGAAATACGCGAGTGTCGCGAGGCGTCGAACCAAATTTTCTTGCCGCTCGAACAAATCGCTCGACGAAACGCTACAAACCGACGTGTCTGCAAGGGAACGAAACGTCGCGACGCGTCGGGTCGCCCCTCGAGCGCAAACCGCCGGGGACCAAGCTGGGTCTCGCTCGCCCGCTCGGTTCGCGTAAACGCTTTCCATTTAACCCGGGCCACCAGAGTGGAACGCCTAAGTAAAAGGCGCGTCCGGCGGAACGGCATGAGGATTTCCCCGGTGCAAGAGAGGAGAAAAACGCTGAAGAGTCTAGCCAGCTGGGCGATACCAGACAGAAGTAGGAGAAGCGTTACGAAAGACAAGTGCGCACATCGATTAGAAGGCGTAGCCAGTAGGCGGAGCGTGCTAACGCCGCGTTAAAACTCGCGTATCACTAATGTACACAAAGGTGTACCGGTGTGTGCAACTCGGCTGTAACAGCGATTCGCGACACACGATTTTCCCATTGCTTATTCCGTTGCTCGCCGGGTTAGAAGCTACGTGGGCGAGCGGCGACGATAAGATTGATCGTCGCAGCGGGACCGTGTTATCGGCGAGCGGACGGGGAACCTCGAAAGGGTCGCGTAGGGCGCTAATACGTGTGACGTCGAACATTTGTCACCGGTGAATTTGATCGGTGACCGGTTGCTGCCGGAGACTCTGTCCAGAGATAAGATGACCCCTTTCCGGAGCAACGCTTCGTAACGCAACCGATCGACCCGACGATTACGATCGTCAAGCTTTTCCACGCTGCTTGGGATTATTGTTCGTTCCGCGGCGCAACAGAGGTACGCACGCGTGCGTACCTGTATTATATTCGCTGGAGGATTCGTGGAAAGAACGATCGGTCGGTAACGATACAGGGGAAACTGGGCAGTCCGGTGTCTTCGAGGCATCATCAATTCTCGTGCCGTCAATTCAGATAGCCGACGGTGAAGCGGTTGGGCATAACCGGACCCGGTGCCGTGTTATTTATTATCGTTCGCAAGGGAACGACGTCCCTCCCGTGATACCGTTCAGCGGACGGAACTTGTTCGCTGATAGCGAAATGAAAAGCGATGAATAACGACAAAGGGGACCGGTGGGTCTGTAGGGTCTGCGGGATTTCGAAGAGCGGATAAGTTATTGGCGTCGAGGGGTACTAAGGACTGCCATTGGAATTCAAGTTGGGGCCTCTTTGTGCGCGTAGATAAGGTTGGACCTACCGGTGTTTGACGCAAGCGGCCACGCGATCGACGGCCAGCTGTGCGCGCAAACGTTCGCGAACAATAGCGGGAAACGCGCCTCTGAAAAAGTTCAGCCCGGCCGACGATAATTTCGCGACGCGCCGCCGCGAATTCTGATTAGCTCGCTCGCGACGCCAAATCGCGTTCCCCGTGCAACGACGCGTACGACTTCTGGCGAACAGCGTGGAATCGAAACGCTCGCCGCTCCGCGAACCGGGGATTAATTCCAATTCGAGATCGATCGTACAATTCGTTAACGCGACCAGATTAATCGCGACGCGGAAAGGGGACACGTCTAATTGACTTCGAGAGCTTTCACCTGTTTCGTCGCGGGTGCACGAGATTCCATTCGAGTCGGCGATTATTTTCCAAACGAACGTCGCTATTTTTGTACACGTTCCTCGGTTCCATGGTAAATCATATTCCGCCGTCGGTGGGCTAGAAGAGGGGCTAGCTGCGAGCCGGTCGATTCTCTCAGAGGTGTCCCGCTCCTCCTCGCGGAGCTTGTAACTTCGCTGGAGCCGTCCGCAGCGCGTGGTTTACGATTATCTCTCACTTTTTTTTCGTCCACTTTTTCTTTCCCTTTTGGATTCCAGAATTAGTTGATTATCGCCACGGCTGCTTCCTCTTTTGAGACCCGGCGCTCGTTATTCGAAAAAACACCGCATTCGTTACGCTTGTCGAGTAAATAAAGACGCAATCGGACACGCCTTGTTACTACTCGCTTCGCGTGTGGCACATTTTTCAAGATTGCTTTGGTCCTTCTAACACCGCGATGCTATGGGGAATATGACGAATGGGTCGAGGATAGACGCGACTCTTTCTCTTTTTTAATAAGATGTCCCATCGAAGGTGTTCTTACTTTTCATCCCTTCGTTTTTATTCGCTCGTAACACCTTTGGACATCGAGATATTTTTACGGAGTTTATTTACGACTCTGAGACAGTTTAAAGGAAAAATCTCCCTTAGACTTTCTAGCTATCGGCGGACAGAAAATGTTCCCCTGTCTCGTGGATGATTGATTGGATCTCCCGGTTAATATTCTCGAAAAATTTCTATTCCGAAGAAATCCTTAGGCTTTAAAAAGGAAAGGAGCATAAAAAACCGGGGACTCACGGGGAAAATAAAATAAATGAAATCGATAACTCTTAAAAGATAGGACACCTCCGCGTAGGGGCATCCCCTCCAAATAAAATTAGACCGCATCTCTCTCTCTCTCTCTCTCTCTCTATTCCGTAGTGGCACACTGGTACACGAACAAAGTCTATTTTACGACTGTCGATGCCCAAGAATAAGTGGCGGTAGGAAAGGAAGAACCGTGAAGCGTGAAACGGCGGAAAATAGTGTATGTATAGAAGCAACTATGACAAGAGAAGCGACACGAGTTCCTCCGCGATCTCCGGGCCTAGAAACTTTATTTATACCCAAAGCTGCCGTATTATTGGATCACTCCCGCGATTCCGGCTGACTCGAACGCGTCTCGCGCCGCTCGTGTGCTCCTCCTTTCTGACCCGCGGTGTCCACGATTTCATTCCGTCCGCCCTGCGCGGAAATCGCGCGTGACCCATTTCGTCGACCGGTCGACCGACGACTCCGGACCGTGTACTTTTCGCCCCGACTACGACCGAACGATTCCCAAACGCGGCCGCGAATAACTCGTTACTAAGTGCGGATCAACCGGCGCATTCCACGATGATCAACGACACGCCCGTCGTTCGTCAAATAAATCCGAAAAGTGCTCGCGACAACGCGACCCAAAGGGTCCTCGAAATCCGCCACCTGCCACCCGGCCAATTTATTGGCCCAGTAAATCTTTTGCCCGCGACCTTTTACCACGGCGCGAACTGTGCCCGATATTTTTCTTTCTTTTCTCGCGGTCCACGACCCCGTACCGTTCCCGTCACGCCGGATCGCACCGATCACCCGTAAAACTGTCGCTCGGTCGAGCGGCTAATTCCTTTTTCACGGTTCCCGTGAAAAACCGCGGCCGGCGATTCGCGAGATTAATCGTCGGGGACGGACCGGCGAATATCGGTGTCGAAAGTGGGCGCGGAGGCCGCGCGATATTTATAGGACGGCCGGAGGAAATCTCGCCGCTTCCGGAACTCCTTAACACTTTAACGCCGTGCTTGGGATTCCTTCGAGTTTGATTTATCCCGGGCCAGTGTCCCGTCGTAAAAGAAGCGCGGCGAAGGGGCGTCGTAAAACCGGCGACAACTTCGTCCTCGAAAGTTTCCCCCGGAGGTTTTGAAAAGTGAAACCTCGAGACTTCCGGTTGCGCCGTCGCAGTCGCCTCCTTTCGCCGTGGTTCGCGCGTCCCGATCATTAATGACTGCGGGATGCAACGCGTGGAAGAGAGTATCGAGGTGCGCCCCGGTCGAAGATTGACGATCGAATCTACGGGAGCCAGGTTGCGGTTACAAAGTCCCATTTGTCAGGGATCCCTCGAGCGCGTCCGGCACGGACGACGCGAACTCGAGACCGTCGAAATGCCGCCCCCTTTCGCGCAGGACACCCGTGCAGGTATAAGGGACAGGCGCGATCCCCGTGGGCATTGAATTTCAACGGGTGCAACAGAGTTTACGCGACGGCACGAATTAATTCCACCGGCAGACACGGCTTAGCTCCGATCGACAGGTGTGTCAGCGCTCTACTGGCCGTCTCGCGCGTAATTACTCTTAACCACGCTAATTTACGTCCGGTAATGACGCGCTTAATGATGATAATCTGTCTTTCCCGTTCGACGCGACGTACATATTTGGACGAGCCGCTCGAGGCTCTTTCGACTTTCATGGACTTCGTTGCCGGCTCCTTCGATTTTAAAAACGTCGCGAGCCACGTCCGCGCGGCCGAACGGAATCGCTCGTTCGCTGGGAGACGATCGAGACCAACAGGTGTAAACGAAATTACGATTCGTCGGTCGATCGACGCGAGCCAACTGTCCGGAGGATTTTTCTCGAACGCCTCGGCGGAGGAATCGCTGGCCGGCGTTAATCTGCGTCGAAGTGGGCTGATCGAATGCACTCTTGGCACGTTGATTCGACGGATAATTCAACGGGAGCGTTAAACACACGTCCAGAAGTTTATTTACAACGTCCGGTCCGCCGGAACGATCGCCATCGACGAAGCGGCGGCGGCGGCGGCGGCGTAAGCGGCGGAGCCGAGAGATTCACTTGGCAGGAATGCGCCGGGCGAATTTGCATTCTATGCATTGCGTAAATGCTTATGGAGTGTAGCACTCGTAAACTTGGCGCTGCCCTGAACCCCCGTGAACCCAGCGTTTAACGCGGCGAGACCGCGTCGCCGAGTATCCCCCGCGTGCCGAGGGTGGAACTCTGGGAAAACGCGACGCGCCCGTCGCGACAGATAATCAGAATCGGCTGAACCGAAATGTGACCGACATTTTGCATACAATCGTTACGCTTATTGATTCGAGGTCGATGGTCACGCGGCGAGTGTCGCGAACTTTTCACTGCGAAATATTACAAGGGACACCATCCTGTATCGTACCAATACGTAAATTGATCCCGTCTGTGCGTCAGGCTTGAACGAGGACCGTAACTATTCCGATCAAGAGAAAAAGAGAAGGGAATTGAAAATAAACTCCCGCAGTTTTTCTAAAATGTCCCGTCGATTTCGATCGTCACGATTTTCATTGTCCAACTTTTCCCCACCCCAGCAAGTTGTCTACGTCCCGAAACGTGTAACAATTAATTTCTCCAAGCGAACAGCGGGTAAAGCATACCTATGCGTAGAAACTTTGTCAAATATTTGCGTTCCCGAGTGTCGAGCGGCGATAGTCCGTAGCCAAGGCCTCGCACGCGCGTTGCACGGCAATGCACGGTCATTCCTCGTCACACGGGAACAACAATGAGATCTCTCGGAAATGCGAAACATCGCTGGAATCCACGTGCCGACCTGACACGCGGTGCCACGAGCCAGCGAGTCGCGGGACCGCCGAGCCAACCGAGTACACGGGGCAAGTATGCGCCGGGAAGAGCCGTCCCGTTCCGTTTCGTCCAGGGTATCGTTCCGCGGGCTGTCCACCTCCGCCCGGTCCGTCCGCTCGTTAACGTCCGTCTCCGCGAAGGAGTCGCGGTTTCTGACTTTCGATGACCTCCCGCGATATTTCATCCGCGCTGCGCCCGGAGGGCGTGTCGTTATTTCGACGATGGAATAGAGCGGCACGCGTGTCCCGTTGGTATCTCGTCCGGAAAGTGTGCATCCTCATTTTTCAGTTAAATAATTGGACAGCCGTTGTGCGGCGGGCAGCTTCGTTTCGGCTTTATTTATCCCGAGCACCGGCGAGCCTCCTGGTTGTCGATGGCCGGCGAGTTAATTAAGGGAAGGGCAGGAAATATGCGTTGGCTTTCTCATCGAGCAACTACCGGGCGAAGATGATACGCGATACGAAATTAGAAACAACTGTGCCCATATAACGATACAAGAAACGTTGGCTCAGTATTTGGCGCTGTGTATTTTGGCACTTGGGTCTAGTAGCCGTTTTGGTCGTTACCATTTGTCTTCTGTGGACCATGATACTACCACCTACAGGTCCGTCCCAGTTCCTCGCTTTCCGTATACCTTTTTTCCTCCCGTCGATCCACAGCCGATCCGACTAATTATTTATAGAAATCCTCGTTCCCCGCTAGATGGCCCGAACGTTGCGAGAGCCGAATTTCCGAAACGAGACGTTTCGAGCGGAACCGCAGATGAACGGCCGAAATGTCGCGGTGGCTTTAGAGAATCGCACGTCGCGATTCGATAGACGCGTCTATTTTAAAAACGTTCGAAGATCCCGCGTCGCTTGCCCCGGAATTTCTGCGTTGAACACCTGTGCACAATGAACTGCTTTCGGTCGAATTTCCACACCGAAACGGACATCGCGACGAACGCGCTGGCGCGTAGGGATTCTTCGTCGTCGGGGGAAATATGCAACGGGGCGCTTCCCAACCACGGATAATAACGCAAGGGCCCCCGGGTGCAATCGCAACGACGCGTCCGCTCGCCGCAACATTCCCGAGCGCCCTATTAGAACCCAATAAGCGTGCCCGATAATTCGAGCGGAGCGTTGAAGCGGCGAGCGGGGTCGATTGTTCGCGGGCGTGTACGTCGAAGTCGCGGTCGCGTTGGCCCGACGAAAAAACTGGCCGCGAGGGGAAACCCCACCCCGAACGGTCGGGCGACCGCTCGCTGCCAATAAACCGAAGGGGGGTAGACATTTTTCACCGGGACACGGGCCGCTTTGAATTCAGATTGCGCGGCCATGCGGCCCGCGGTTTTGTCCGCCGTGCGCCGGCAATTTATGCAATCTGGCCCGCGCGTCCTCCGCGTATTTATAACCGGTGGCCCTTTGTGTGTTAATTTGTGGCCGGGCCCGCGGATCCGCGCCACGGCCGGCTCGCCCTCGCCGATGCCCCGCGTCGACCTTTCGATCCGCGAGCCCCGGCTCCTCGGGATTCCCGAATCACGATTCCCCGTGATCGCCCTTAATTAGCCAAACCGTCGAATCGTACGCGGCGGTCTCGCTCGAGAGGACCCAAAGATCTCGAGGATGACGTTGCGATCGTCGATTCGCGGCGCGCGATCGATTTCGTCGATCGACCTCGCTCTGAGCTGTGGATTATACTGTATCGGCAATATGCCGAACGTGGATCGGTTGCTTGTCCTACGGCGAAGGGGCCGATCCAGTGGGCCCATAGTCAAATGACGCGGAGGGTGGTGCTTTTCGAAGATTTACGATAGACCAAGGTGTGTTTACTCAAGGGCAATAAAGCGAACCGCAGGGTCAACCAAAGTAACACGTCTCCGTGGCAATAAACTCGTGCCGACGCGCAGGCACCAAAAACCGCAAAAGCTCGAACCGAAGAAACGGCCAGCGTTGTTCTAAACCCTCGGCTTTACGACCGCCGTTATGCCCTTTAACAGCTCCACAGTCGACGCCCGGCTTTCGTGGAGGAAGATAAAAAACGCTCGAGTTTCTCCGACTCGTTCGAAACGACCGGCCGTACGTGCGCGCAACATTCGAGCGCTCTATTCAGGTAGCCGTTCGTGAAACACAGGTAGCGGGCCAAGCGAAAAACAACGTTGCACCGACAATACGGTACGCAAATCCCGTTACACCTGGTATCCGGTTGTCCCGCCCGTGCACGGACACCGTGTCCCGTCGAAGATGCACGGTTATCGAACACGGACGATGATAAAATAGACCCTCGAGTGATTTATGCGAGCGCGCGTGGCGCGGCGCTCTTTAATTATCGGGCCCAAAATTGGCGTCGCGCAGGAAGCAGGAGAGAACGACGTGTCTGCGGTTGGTCCAATTAACCAGTGGAAAGAAGGGGGGTACACGCGGCCGTCGTTCTTTTCTCCACCTCCGCTGCCTTTTCTTCTCTCTCTCCTTTTGTTTTCGTCCGGCTGGCCGAGCAAGCCGATTCGAACCATATGGAACGACTTGGACGGCACGCGGAAAGAAAATATCGGCTACCGAGCAAATGGCCACCCGTCGATCGACTTTGATCATCCGATTTTTATAGAACGGTCCGCCGCCGCGTGACATGTCGCGGCTGTCCTCCGTTCACGATCGCGATGCGGTTGCAGCCCCGCAGCGGCCACCGCCGTCAAAGTGCAATGCATTAGCACGAGGGGAAGACTCGTGCCGCGCGGCGACATTCGCCTCTTCGGCGTGCGCGTTCAGCTTTTCGTACAGCGGCGGAGCTTCTCCGTTGCGCGATACGGCGCATGGGAACGGATCAGCCGGGATTTAGAAATCGGTCGCTCGATGCTCGATATAAGCATCGGATTATGGGAATAACGCCGACGGGAAGGAGAACGAATCGTAAAGGAAGCCTGTTTTTCTTTTCTGTTGCAGCGTTGAAGGTGAAGCTTATGCTGAGGCGACCCATCAATCAGCTGGTTGCGCAAGGCATCATGCCACGTAAGTATACCGACCGCGCTAAAAGTTTCGCTGGCCTTTTATCAAATCCGCGAGGACTCCGTTCCGCGCGAGAACCGTGAGTTTACCGCAAGACGAGAGATATGTCTCGGATGATTCTAACCCGAAAACGTATTCCCGAAGTAAATCGTGCGAGATGTTTAAAGGATGTAGGGGATTGTTGAAACACGCGCGACAGACCGTCGACGAACGATATTCAGTGACCGGTAAAAAAAAAAACACGAAATGAAACGATCCTGGAAATTTATTTGCCCGGCTCGGGAAGGGGTTCACGTGTTAGATTTTAACGAGTTCGTCAACGTGTCGCGTTTTTTTTTTTTGCTTTCTTCCCATGGTAACGGCCGATTGATCCACTTACAACTTAATTACCCCGCGATTGCCCGCGATGGCTCGGCCAACTGCGTAAAAGGAAATAAGTGGGACACGAGTGACTTCTTTAAAGTACCTTAAATTGACGTGATCGCGCACGGTGATCAATTGCACGCCAATATCGCGCGGCGACCATTTTCTTACAATTATAGGCGTTTCATCGTTTGCTCGTCACCGAGTGTTTTCAGTTCCGCCGCGAAGCGTGCGACTCTCCCAGCCGTTTAACGTCGAGCGATGTAGTAAAGACTGGAATTATCTAAACCTTCTTCAACGGTAACATCGTTCCCGACTGTCGGTGTATCCCGTAAATCCACTTCGCGATCAGAGACAAATCGCTGTCGATTCGACCCGGCCGTAGACCGTGTGTATTTCATAACGAAATTGTCTCGCGATAGCTTAGCTCTCGTGCGCCATCGATCGCGGACAATCCGTTAGCCCGTTAATCCAATAAACCGATAGAACGGTTCGACGGAGAACAGGCCATCGATTTAATTCACCGACCCCCGTCACTCTAATCAGCTAAACCAATAATCCGACGCATCCGATATCGGTCGTACATCGCGTGACACGCTTTCACAAACCAGATTACCATTACACGCTGAACACCGTCGTTAGAAATATCGCCGGTTCTATCGTCGACCGGAGGTATTCCGATGCCCGACACCCTCCGTTTCAGTTCCGTTCACGCGAGCCGGCACGCGCAATTCCGTTCCGCCGGTTTCGCTCGTTTACGGCCACCGAGAGTCAAAGATATCGCGCGTGGCCCGGGGGATAATGGTTTTTTCGGGGAAGCAGCTTACGATGATGTAAATCTGTTTACGGCCCGCAATTAATTTCACGCGGCGGAGCTGCGCTAATTTCGTCGGGCAATAATACGGTCCCAATTTTAGGGATTTCCACCGAACGGACGACCGAACGATCCGCGATCGACGGTGGAACTCGGTCCGCGACGATCTATTTGAATAGGCGCTCGTAGATTTTCTTTCCCCGGCTTCAACGGACTCGCGGAAATATTTACGCGAGGAACGAGCCTATATCAAAGAGCGCTATCGTCGCGAAGCGTATCGTTTCCTCTGAACCGCTCGAGAGGCGAACAATGCCGAACAGAACGGTTCAGAAGCGAGGAAACAGTTTCGCGATGTCTTCGGTTTACTCGGAAGTGCTACGCGCGTTCGACGAAATTTTCCGCCCGCTTATTGCGCAATACGCTCGCGCGGCCACTGTCGAACTATACCGCCGCGAGGAAGCAAAGCACTATCGATGCAACCCGAGGATTAAGAGCGTCCAAATCGAGCCCCTAACGAACCAGTCCATCGACGATCGCCGGAAAACGGCTACGAATATTTTCCAGAATATCGCCCCGAGCTTTACTTGGGCTTTCATTAGTTCGCGCTAACGATGCCTCCGACCGACCATCGTAAATCTGCGATCGCGGACGCGAAAATACGACTGCCGTACGTGGCGTTCGATCGCGGCTGACACGGACCGACCCATTCCCCTTGCGCGAGACGCGGCTCTCCCGATCGACGGCGGTACGCGAGTTTCTGTCGGCCGGCTGCGGTCCGCTTTTGTAATCGGTAACCTTTGCCTCGTTATCTCGACCCTCTGTAACTGCCCCGGTTTTCTCCTCCTACGCGCGATGTACCTTTGTCAACGGTGCGGCAGAGTCGCCGCGGCGTCGAACAGTTTCGATACGGGATCAATAAGAGAATCGTCGGGCTCGCTTTCACCGAAATGAAAACGAGACGATTCTATCTGCGTGAAAATCGAGACAGTTTCGAGGCCGTTCCAGGATCGCCAGCGTAATTGGCGCCGATCTCGCGCGAACATCGCGAAGCCGGTACGCGGACGCGAGATACTCGAATATCGGGACGCGTCTCGAACCGTCCGCGCGATAAAGTCGCGGGCGGACGCGACGCGTTGTTTACCGAACGAAATTCGCGGCTCGACGCTCGATATAGGCATCATTTATTTTTATGATCGTACCCCCGACGGAACGGAGAATCTCGGCCCCGGGCGCATCCATCGGCCTGGCCGTTGATTACGCCCGGCGTCCCGATAGAAACTAGACAATTGGGTCACAGCTGGCCGGCGCGGATACATACACGCGTGCACGGCGCTCGTACAATCGACTCAGCGCCGCGGGTTTCGCTAACAAACACGCGTGGGTGAGACAAAAGCCGCCAGCCACCGCTCGTGCATGTTGGAAAGGCCTAATTGAATCGAATCGCTCGTTTAATTTTAGCATTTCCTACGCGGTGCCGGCTGCCTCCGCCTCACCCTGTCTCCGCACATGTACGCGACTGAGCGCACGCGGTCCTCCGATTTCCGCTCGGCCAAGCGAGCATCGGTTCGCGGTACGCCCGCTGCGGCCGCTCGCGTCGAATTACGCTTCCCCGCGGAATCGTTGAAACCTAGGCCAGGCTGTCGAACACAGATTAGTAGAACACAGATCGTAGAACCTACGAGAGAACGATGCGAACACTTCGGACGCTGGGCGACGTTTCAGTTTCCGTCGATACGAGCAGTCCTGAAACGCGAGACCGTTCACCAGTCTCGAAGGCGAACTCACTCGAGGTTTCAGCTCACGGCGTTACGCATTCCGCGTTCGACCAACAAGCATCTATTATTTGCTAAACTCGCCCGCGATGATGCATCCGTGCACGATTACCATAAAGACAGACTTCTACGAATACCCCGCTGGATACTCTATCGCGATGAACTTATTGTCAGGGCGCGCGCGGTAACCTCCTCGTGGAACAACCGCGTGAAATTATCGCCCAGCGGGGAGGCGCGGCGTCGCGACGTTACCGCGTCCCCGTAAACCCGGTCGAAATTGAGGCGAGACGGAATTTATCGACGACGCGTCCGGGAGGAGAGCCGCGTTTCGAGCGGCGTGCTTCCACCGTTTCCATTGCCACAGTCGGCGCGGCGTACGGTTGCTTTCGTTCCGCGCAAACGAAGCGGCCGTCCGGAAATAGTGGCGCGGTGCACGCGTAGAGAAAACGCTTCGGGTATCGTTTATCCGCGGAGTTAACGGCGTGTAGGAATGCGACGAGTCGTTTGACGTTGACACCGAAACGGCGCCACTCGGCCGGACCTTTGAGGGCCGCATCGTCCCGGAAATTGATGCGCGTCGGAGCGGACACACTGAAAGCTTCAAAAGTGCTTCCCCCGTACGGCGCGTTCTTTTATTAGATCGCGCCCTTCGTCGACGAGAACCGTGACCGTTTCCATCGAGACGCGGCGCGATCGACACGCTCGAGGAAAGCTCGATGAAAGTAGCCGCATTCCAGCCTGGACGACCGAAATGTCTCCAGGGGCGGATAAAAGCTCGCGGACTTGCATCGCCGTCGAGATCTTGATCGAACCGCGGGGTGGGACGAGGGTTACCCTATCAACGAGGTCGAAAGGGAGCTGCGGCCGCGGGGCAAGGTTGCTGGTCTAATATTACGCCTCGATCGAAATGGCAACCACCGATAAAACCGCGGAACAGCGTTTGCAAAATGCCCTGGCGGATCGATAAGCAAATTCCTGCGTACGCGAGATTTCTAAACACGATTCTCCGTCCGCGGCGCGCTAATTCCAACGCGGTTTGTAGCGGCGTGTACAAACGTCCGATGTTTCTAGCAATCCCCGAACGGTCCCTGCGAGGATAAACTATAGAAATCGCCGTTACCTTGATCGGGATACCCGTTCGAGCACGTTTGGGGTATATTTAGTTCGGGATTCGCGTGAAACGGAGTCGAACCGCGCTGTAAACTTTGAACCATCGATCGCCTGGAAACTAACGGCCACCGACGGATGTTCCGACAGCTTTGAAGACGCCGCCTGCGTTCCACGAGCAACGCAAACAGCTGGAGCGGGCGAAAACCGGCGATCTGCTGAAGGCGAAAATTCAGCAGAGACCGGGCCGCGAGGAGCTGGTCAGGCAGCACATCCTCGAGGATGTGGGTCACGTGGATCCAAGCCTGGCCGAGAGGCAACGGATGCTGAAGAAGGCCAGGTTAGCCGACCAGCTGAACGACCAGCTCAGTCATCGACCTGGGCCGCTCGAGCTCATCCAGAAGAATATTCTCCACACCGAGGAGCCCATTGAGAGGGCGGTCAAAGGTGAGCGCATGCATCAACCAGATCCGTTTCTCGCGATATTGATCGACACGTTGTAGTTCAAAGGAAAAGGAATACTTACCTGCGGTGAACAACTAGATCGCGATCCATTTCTTACCGCCGCGGTTACTTACTCCCTCGTTTCACGTTTCCAGAGGGCCACATTCCCTTCAAGGCCACCTGCGAGGGCCAAGTAACGAAGCCTCAACACCCAGACCACTACATCACCTACGAGGATGACTCCCAGAGTTCGGAAGGCGCACCCTCGCCGCAGCTGGAGTCCCGGTCGGACGTTCTGGAAACGGCGGCTGCATCGGCGGGCATCGTCACCGTCTCCCTGAGTATTCCAACGACCGGTGGCGCGGTGGTCGTCTCGTCCACGTCGCCAGTGTTTCAGCAGGCCAGTCAGCACGAGTCGACGATACAAACGTTCGCGGAGCTCTGCAGTTCCGTGGTCGGCACGCAGCAGCAACAGCAGCAACAGTCCCAGCAGCTAGCTCAGCACAGTCAGCAACATGCGTCCACGCAGGTGAGCGTAAATCGGGATCCTGAATGAAAGCTTGATTTACCGGTCGATGTAGATGGACGCTAACGGCGTTCACCGAGGGCAAACAAAAACGCAACAGAAAAACGTAGACGCTTAGGGACAATAAACGGTGAACGTCGTTGTCGTAGGAAAAAGCGTTCGGACCCGGGGAGGGTGATGGGGGGGTGGTTGGAAAAGATTTACGTCGGACGTTAACCGCTGCTCGTAAATTGGCGGCGCACCGATGCGAGCTGATTAATCGAGGATTCCACGATGAAAAAAGCAACGATCTCTGTTAACAGGCGAGTCAGACAAACGGTCCGTCGACGACCCTCCTTCCATTGGCGCCGGCGCCGAGTCCGATGTCCTTGGGCTCGACCACGTCCAGCCTGAGTCCCCTTTCCAATATATCGATAGCGTCGCCGCCGGCACCCCCGCCGGCTGCGATCACCCCGAGACCGCAGCCCAGCCCCATAGCCGCCTCCACGTGTCAGAGGAGCGACGCGCCCGGCAAGGATAAGAACAGGAAGAAGTCGAAGACCAAGAGCCAGCCGAAGACCCGCACCATCAAGTTCCACGAGTACAAAGTGAGTTTAATGCCGAGCGCACTGATTGCCGCTATTGTCCGTCCGTTTTGCCTTGCTGTCTCTTGGAATTAGGGGTTCTCCGCTTACGTGGCTGTATGATCCTTTGGTCGTAGTTAGAAAGTGCTTAGGTAGAATGTGTTTCGTGGGAATGCGTAGTAGGGTGGTGCAACGGCAGGATATGTTGGGAGGGAGCAGCGTGCGGAGCGGCGTTTACCACTTTCACTCTTGATTCTGTTTATATTTCTGGGTGGTGGGCGTGAACGCGTTGCTTTTATGTCCGCAAGGTGCCGGTGCGTTGCTTAAACGTTAAGCCCAGCCGTGCGAAAGTAAAAACGCCGCGGAAACGTTTTACGACCCGCTCGCCGCGATGCCTGTTGCGTCGCTGAGCTGGGAAGAATTAGGGGCGATCCCGGTGTCGTTTCGGGCCCTCGGTACGCCAATGTCGCAAGGTATTTGACTCGCGGGCCAAAAATTGGTCGGACACCTGAAGAAAAAAAATAGAAGGAACGCTGAAGGGAAGACACAACGGGGAGGCAAAGACAAAGAGAGAAAGGAGAACAGCAAGAAGCTTTCTCGGATGAAAAAAAAAAGAAACAACAAAGAGTTGCGAAAGAAAACGGACGAGAGAGAGTGGCCGAAGAAAAAGGGAAAAAAAGCAACGAATAAGATCGCGATGGAGAAGGAGGAAGCGCAGAAGGAATAAAAGCAAAATGAAAAAGGATACGGACGGCCGGTAAATCTCAGCTCCCGTAGTCCGCGAGGAAGCAATCCCTCTTTCTCTTTCTATCCGCCTGCGGTGCAGAAGGGGTGAAGCGCAGAAGGAGATCGTATCGGGTGATTAACTCTCGCGATCTCTCGAAGGGCCCGGGGCCCGGGGCCCACCTCGTTAGCTTTGAGTAATTCGAGCGCTAATTGCACCTAAGAGCGAGGAAGCCAGGGAGCGACGAGGAAGCGGTTTCAAGGGGGTCCAAGCAGTTCAGGACAGCACGGGGGTGGGGCAGGGAGGACCGGGGCCAGTGAAGCTCGCGATAGGTGCCAAGGGCCCAGTGACCACGCTCCCGAAACATTCGGGATATGGCGTGGTCGGCGTGAAAGCAAACCGGGAATGGGCGTGCAAATGAGGGCGCAGAAAACATCTTGATGTATCATTTATCACTCGCGCCTCGACTTCTCCTGCGTTGCCGATCCTCCTCGGATCGCACCAGCTTCGTTCTTGCGCCAGCTTTTTAGTCGGCTCGTTTCTGCAACGAATCCTCCTTTTTCGTGGCACGATAGAAACGTCGGGGAGAACCGCGATCGATAGATTCTAATGGGTGCTCGTTGTTTCGTTGTGCAGTGTCAATAGGCGGTCGCTTGGTGTGGTACATAATTAAGTAATTACGGTGATCCAGCTAGAGACGATACCGAGCCCCTTTTAATCGTACTTCTGCTGGCTAGTGATTAATAACAACTGATGTTGATCGATCGTTACCAGGGTCCGCCAAACGCGCAGAAGACCTCGGTGTCGTCCACGACTTCCGGTCTCGGCTCGGCGCCGCCTGGCGAAACTAGCTACGAGCTTCTCCTCCAACAGCAACAGCTCTTCCTCCAATGGCAGCTCGAATGGCAGCATAAGGTACGTTGGCTGCAGGGGAAATGACCATCGAACGAATAGAAAAGTAATAACGCGTCCACTTTCCTCGGCCTTTCCTTGGCAACACCCGAGCGAATGGGCGAATTTCAGTCGGATTTATCTCGTTAATTCGTTACTTTCTCCTCGATAATTTGCATAGCAATTACTTTACTGCGTCTAAATTTGTAATCGAAGATCGTGCTGGCAGTCACGGGGCCGCGTTACACAATTCGAGCGGCCGCTTTATATAATTAACGCGATCTCGAAGCTTGCGAAGAGTTGAAACGTTGCGTAATTCGGTTGCTCTGTTCTTCAGTATCCTCAGATCATACTGCCAGCAGCACAAAAGCCATTGTCCCTGAACAGCAGCAGCGCCAGCGATGCGGGAAGCATAAGCGGAAGCAGCGTGAACGCGCCGAGCCCTGCGCCCTCGAATTCCTCGAACAACCCTTCGGAACAGCCTCCGTTGCGGCCCCTGGGCAAACTCGAGGACATGAAAGGTGAGTTTGGTCAAAGGGCGTCGAAATGGGCCGCGATAGGAGTTAATGAATTACCCGGAGGAGCAAAATACGCAGACGACAAAAACAAAGCGCGGTGCCACTGATTGACCGTTACAAATGGTTACCCTTTCAGTAAGTGATCTCAAAGTGGAACTGAAACGACGAAACTTGCCGGTGTCTGGCTCGAAGCCACAGCTGATCGAGAGATTAAAGCCGTTCACGGAATCGTCTAGCGGCAACTCGACGTCTAATTCAAATGGACCACATGTGACGCACATGGGCCATATATTGATGGACACCCCGGGGCCAGTGACATCCGACGACTCTAGCTCCCATGCCAAGAGTCCTGGCTCCGCCATCAAGGATGAGCCGAACAGCCCAAGAACGGATTCACCGCACGGTAGCGAACACGACGACCCGTCGAGTCCACCAGGTATACGCTTATCCTCTATTGTGTCTAGCCCATTTAAGTTTGAGAAAGTATGGTGACGTGCGTAGGCATGTCGGGGCGTTTGATGCTTTCGAGAGATCAACCTTTCGGAGCACAACACACGACGGTGTTTTTCACGATACAGTCCGTGTTCCAGGAGACGATATAATCAGAGAGCAAAGGAAACGGATAGAGGAGTTGCAGCGCGAGTTGTACAAGTCTCAACAGCAGCTTCAGCAAATCCGTCAGACTCAACCGTCTACGGTTCACGCCGAGAAGCTGGTTCTACAGCAACATATCCAGAATAAAATGCAGCAGCAACAGTTGGCGTTGCACTTGCAACAATTGCAGCACTTGCAACAACAACAACAGCAGCAGCAACAGCAGCAGCAGCAGCAGCAGCAACAACAACAACAACAACAGCAGCAGCAACAGCAACAGCAACAGCAGCAGCAGCAGCAGAATCAACAACAGTCTCAGCAGCAGACGCAGCAGCAGCACGCTACGTTCCAGCAATTGAACGCGAAAGCAAGCCTTGCTGCGTTCTTGCAAGCGCAGCCGAATAATACCACTGCCATATTGGATTCTTCGACTCTGACCGCGATTAATAATAAGAAGAACCAGACCAAGAACAGTGCTACCGTACAGATTCCTGCAGCGATCGTTTTCAATCTACCCAAACCAACGAAACTAAACGGTTCGCTACTCAGTGCTTTGGTGGCACAGGCACAGGCACAGGCACAGGCACAACAACAGCAACAGCAGCAGCAGCAACAGCAACAGCAACAGCAACAGCAACAGCAACAGCAGCAACAGCAACAGCAACCCGTTAGCACAGAGGAAGCTAAATTGCCACCACCTCAATACGACGAAGCCGCGAAGCTTCTTAAGGTGAAAACATCTTCTTTTCTTTTACTTTATTAAGATCACGGACCAAATTCCACGCAGACCTCCGCATTAACCAATCTTTTCAATACATACCGCGATAATCGTTGAAATAGCAATCATAAAAGAATCGTTTCTCTGCGGGCAGGTGAAAATCGAGCCAGTTCAAAAGAGCCACATCAAGAGCCAAGTGGTGGACGACGTGCTGGAGATTCTGATCAAGAACGGCGAGTTACCGCCAAGCGCCGCGCAAGATCCAGCCACACCGACGACAACCAACAGGCAGCTCCAGCAGAACTTGGTATTCACTGCGCCAGCTGACAGTCAGACCCACTCGCTGGTTTTCACCGCTGCCAGTCCAATCAACCCGATCAGTCCGATGGCGATGGAGGTTTCCCAAAGTGATTGCGTGAGTTCTCCAGCCCCGGCGCCACCGCCGCCTCCTCCGTTGCCCCTGGCGACCTTCTCGATCCAACTGCCAACCGCGTTACAACAGTTGCAGCAACAAGAGGAAATCTCGTCGTTCAGCACAGACCTGTTGACCTCCGAGGGCGATCTGGACGCGGCCATGCTTCTCAGTCCACAATCGACTCAACAGGCGTCGCCCGATCCTCAGCCCCCGCAAGAAGTGACGTCATCGGACAACGCTAACTTGGACCTCAAAGTGAGTTTAACGGTGCCCGTTTCTTTCCCTTGTCAATTCAATTGTGCGCATCAATTATACGTGTATATTATGGTTAATCTTTTTAGGAACTGGAGCTAGACCTAGAAACTCTAGATACAATGGACTTCAGCCAACTGGACTGCGACCTAGGTGTCAAAATGGAAACCCCGCAGGAGTTGATGGACATTGGCGAAATGCCCATGGACATGGACGACCCAGACTGGCTAGATTCTTTGATGCCACAATCCCCTTCGACTGCTTCCACAACGGTGTCGTGCCATCAGCCAGTGGTGCCCACGAGTTTAACGAGTGGAACGGACATTTATGATCCGTTGCTAGCCAGCAGCCAAGACCCGTTCGATCTCTTCAACATGGAGGACTCCGACTTCAAGATGTCTTCTGACTTGTCGCTGACTTGGGACAAAGTCGATTTCGCGACCTAGCCCGAGATACTCCCTCGGTGCTCGGCCCTGTGTACTTAATCCATGCATCAACGGGAAACACCAGAGATCTTGCGAAGCCCAGAGACGACACGGCCAGTCTGCTGAGTCAAGTGCTACACGTGTTGTGATTAGTCTGTGACTGTTTGGTGCATTTTTACGAGTCGTTTCGCAGATACTTGCCCCTGAACGCCGATTCCTGGCGATTTCTACAATGTGCAACTTCCCGTGGACATTGAACGAAAACGTACTTACCCCCAGAATTTACGCTTCTCGATATCGGGCGTAGGACTTCCCTAAGGGAACCATGAAAACTAGGAATAATTAGCTATACAATTTTCACGAAGTCGAAATTTCTAGGAGAGTAGTTTGAACGCGTGAAAACAATGGTGCACAATCGCGATGGAATCGTGAGACCCGCGTGAGAGAAAACAGCGAGACCACGAATCGTTTCTTAAGGGGTTTTTATATAGAGAATAAAATAGCCACCAGTGCGAGACACTTCGGTCTTCCTCGGTCAGTATGAGAACCAATGTACGGAATTCATCGTTCTTTCGTTTCACGAGATCGATCGAACGTTAGATAGTACGACGGTCGTTTTCATTAGTCACGGTTACACGAGAACCTGACGATCAATGGCTCAAGCAACGGTTCGATTGAAAATGATACCGTAACACCCGATCGATCGGAAGAAATGAACGGTAACGGGAAAAACAGAAACGGTGTGGCGCGGACGTTTCGCGGAACAGAAAGAGCGCGAGGACGTCCCGCAACCGGAAACAAGACAACAACGACGATGTCTTCAAAATTCTCCAAAGAATCTCCTTACGAGCGTTTTTAGCTAGTTTTTACTATCCATTCTACAGTCGTGTGTTGCTTGAGTTTTAATAACTGCGAATAGCGTGTGTGTTAAGCAGGAAAACGGGAAAGCTGCGTATGTGTTTTTTCTCGTATGCTCCTCCTCCTCCTCCTCCTCCTTGTCCTCCTCCTCCTCCCCTCCTCCACCCCCGTCCACATATTCCTTGGGACCCACCCCTCAACGACAGAAACATATTCAATTGTAATCATATAATTGGAATGATTATTTACGAGAATCATATATATATATATAAATATATATACTGTAACTACTACAGATAAAACAAACATACGTATGTATATACGTACAAAATACAGTGCACGTTGAATTCGAAAGCCGAGGCGCGTTCGAAGAAACTGAAGGAGATAAGAAAGAAATGATCAAAAAGAATGAAGGAAAAGGAAAACAAGAAGATGTGAATTCGATGGCTTTCCCGCACAGCTATATATATATATATATAATTTTCTAAGGCAGAGCATGTGATGTTAGAAGTTACACATACATATTTTAATCAATAATTGCATAGAAATTTGCGGAATGGGTGCGGACAAAGGTGTACCGATATCAGGGTATTGTGCGGTTCTCATGTTTCTTCGTTTCCCTGTAAGAATCTTTTTTGTTGTTTTTGTGACATTCCATGTTTCCAAACGAGCAAGAGATCGAAGCTGCGCGTATCGCGAGCCGCGTTTTTGTGCATATACTTGAGCAAATGTCTGAAGAATACGTCTCAGAATCGTGCAGGTTCTAATGTAATTTTCTGTTGATTACAAAGCGAGCAATACCAAGGAATTGGTAGAAGAATGAGAAGGAAAATTTATGATACTTCGACGAAGGAGGAAACAGCGCCTCGCATTTTTCTGAGACATTCTTTGCAGAACCAAGTGGTTTCGTACGTCGACGTAACGTTAAAGGATCGCACTGCCTAAATCGGTAATAAAGAGCGAAAGTGGTGAATGAAATTGTATGGGAGTGCGTCGAAATAGTATCAACGTACGTGAACAGCGATGGTGCTAATTGAAACCCCACTTATAGAGCTATCAATCATCCTCGATGCGCTGTAGTTGAATCGACGAAGTATCCCTTTTTGGATGAGGCCCAATGAAACTATTTTAATTTACATTATTGCGGTAGTAATACTGTTCCGATGGTGAAACAAATTAATTTCTTGCAATGAGCAAAAAACCATGGAAATTTTAATCGAGGACATCCGGTGCAAGGGGTGCTTTGTTCATTCGACTAGATTAGGCGTGATCCCTTATTTGCACGATCGAAAGTGGCACTTTGGCAAGCAAGTAGATACATAACGTCATCGTTCACCCCATATCGCACAAAGAAGAAGCAAAAGTATGCAACATTCCAAACGTTCACACGCAATAGAGAAACCCCCCCGTGGGACCTCAAGGCACCATGTTCCTCGGTGAGATAGGCATCACTATCACCGTGCCCTTTTGTTTACGGTTCATTCTTTGTAAAGCTCATAAAGCGTTTATTATTCACTGCAGAAGCAATCACAGATTATAAACACTGTACGTTAATTAATCACGAGTTTTTTTGCGAATAGAAGGAGCACCTTCGATCGCGGGGTTAATTCGAAATCTATGCATTTAAGTCGAATCCGATTCCCTTCGTTTCATTTGTTCGATTCGATATTAGAAATCGCTTGGTAACCACGCCACTAACTCTGCATTTAAGTTCTAAATTATTCGCCACAAGAAAACAGGAAACGGAACATATCTGCGGGAAAATGGAGAGAACATGGTGCGTAATCGAGATAGAAAATTGTGCTAAAAAATCCCCCTTGCCACCGCGATCCGCTTCGTCATTAGAAATCGTATCACCGGTTGCCACGACAATAAACGTTCGTATCGTGTTGTAAAATATTGCGTCATACGTGAATTACAGTCGCGAGTGCTGCCTATACGTCGACCATAAGGCGGTCTTCTTTGTACGAATTTGCTTAGGGTAGAAAGGTGTAAGTGATCACAAGCAAGCGGACGACGATATTGAATCCGCCATCGAGCAGCACACGGCGTACGAACCCTCATATTCGTTTCTTTTTTTTTCTGACATGTCGCAGCAAATATCGTTGCTTAGCATTGCAATCCTGTAATTATTTCACTTTCTTCGAATCATGAATCATGAAATCTATCAATGATCGATTGATCGATTTGTTAGGCTGTGCGAATCTGGTAGTCTGTCGTGAGACACGTGAAAGTGTCTTTGTATAATCGAGCGTATGAGATTGTACCGAATGAAAATATAAGCAACAAAAAAAAAAACCGTAAGCGATTAAATAAAATTCTACAGGACGAAACTCGTCAGCGTATAGGGTTTTGTGAAATATACTTGTAATAACATGCTGCGTGCGACTACGCACTTGCAAATGAAAGGAAATAATAGTAACTCCCGTTACGCGTGGGCACACACCCCAAACACCCCACACACACACAAACACACACACCACACCACACGTACAAACATACAATCACACAATCACACGAACATATTTTGTATGAGCATGCGAAGAAGAAAAAGGTATAAGTTTTGTTAAGTATCTATGAATTTATTGTAATGATGTACGTTTAAGTAACGATCACGTAATTATTGCTAGAGAGAGTGTTATTTATTTTTATTTGTTGCAAATTTATCGATTGCCTTCCATTTGAGTAAATAAATAAATCTAAAGTTATTCTCGCTTGGCTGTTCATTTCCCCCCTATCGTTTATTCAATTTGTTCAGATTATCCTACATCATCTATTTTCCTATGTTTTTGAATAACACGCGATTTTCAAACTCTGCTGTAGATTAGAATTTAAAATTTGCGCTGGAAACCGTATGTTACTTTTGCGCGAACGCAAGCGCAATGAAGGACAATGAAGTCACAGGTGATTTTAGCACACATGTCAAATCGAATTAAATTACTTTGCGCTTTGCAGAAGCAGATACGAAAGAAAAGAATAAACGAATGTGAAAAGAATTAAGGTTGAAGAATTGCGTGCGTACAATGTGTCTCCGAGGACAAGTAAATCTATTTTTCTATGATCTTTCCATGCCACTCATAATGGGAACATAACCTTTAAGATGTTTCTACACCCAATTTTTAGATTCAAGTTCCTCGAAATTGAAGTAAGTATTATCATATTGTTGTATTTATTTTTTATTTCCTCCTTGCAAGCATATATGTGCGATACACAATAAGATCGAATTAACTCAGAATTGCGCTACGTGTACTTTCAACATTTCACGGGTTACAGTGATAGTAATAATCATCCAAAAAAGTGAATATCAAGGAAAAAAGAAACAATGAAGCGCAAGTCGAAAGTAGCATCGATAAGTGCAACCGCACCGAAAAAACATCATTGGGCAACAGGTTTGCTCGTATCTATGGAGGACCCTCAACTTCGGGTGAAGGAGGATGACCGGATAGTTGTCATCAAAGATAAATATCCAAAGGCCCAATTTCATTATTTAATTTTACCGAAAGCGGACATCCCTTCGTTGTGGCACATTAAAAAGGAAAACGAGGATTTGCTCCTACACATGCATAATATTGCAAATGATCTAATTAAAGACCAGGAGGACTCCGAGTTCCTGTATGTACGCCAATTATAAATGATAATCTATAGATTATAAGCGATACTGTGATGCGGGATATGTATAAGTATTTTGTTTGCACAGCATTGGATATCATGCTGTACCGAGTATGCACAGATTGCACTTGCATGTAATAAGTACAGATTTTAACAGTCCCTGTCTGAAAACCAAATACCATTGGAATTCATTTACAACCCCGTTCTTTCTACGCTCAACAGGTAAGGGAAGCAAAACTTTTTCACACAACAGACCTTCATGTTTTATACATATACTGCAGATGTTTGCGATCAGTTGCGGGAAAAAGGTGAACTGAAGAAGCTAAGATCCGAGGAGAGTGCGCGGCATTTAAAGACCCCATTGAAGTGCCACAAGTGCCCAACAACTCCGAAAAATATGCCCGACCTGAAGAGGCATATTACGGTGCATTTGTCCGATCGAAAGAATACCTCTGATTGAATGCAACACGAAGTAAATATTTAATTAAGCGAACAACTAGATGTTGCTTGACATTCTGTGATTCCTTAAGTTGTACGTAATTTCGATCATAAATGTACAAGTGCAGCATAGATTATCGTTAATGTAACTATAAATTCGTAACGTTAGTTTCATGTAAATGCAATTTTAGAGCGTTGAAAATTATATTGTAATTAATGCGCACTGTACAATGATCGTAGCATTAAAAAATCCACCATTCTTTATATACTTACCGTAAAGTTATTGCAATATCTCCTCTCACGCAGCTCGTTCTTCGTCGAAATTATTCTTCCTTATTTCAGTAGACAAAAGGTGATCGGAGGATAAGAAAGGGCAGATTGATTGATAACACAGAGATGTACGGTATTTCGGAAAATTTACTATAAATAAATTTGATGTTAATATTAATAGGTCCTGTCGCCTATAATATCAATTACGTGCTAACTATTTACAGAGTCTTCTTATCCGATGTGAAATATTTTAGTGTGTATAAGTAAACCGTCGTGTAGGTGTGGCGTGTAAGTGTACTTTAGTCTGTATACATTTAATAATACTGCAATTAATAGTTGAACCGTCTTTGTTACGCCGAAACGGTAGGCATTTTCGAATAATCGCAAGGCCTTGCTGTTATTGCTTGCGTAGTTAACGTATCGTATCTTTTCTCTATGCATTGCATGTCCACACATTCTTTTTAAGTATTCGTTCTTCCCTCTCGCGAGCGTATAAATTAAATTAGCTACACCCTTCGTTCCACTTTTATCGCGTCGAACGCGCCCTCTCAACAAATACATTAGACATTTCCTTCAAGTTCGGCTAGAGTAAGTGAGCTATAATACAAAAGGGTGGTAAGCGTCGCCCTTTGGGATTAGGAATCTCAAGGCCAGTCTCCAAAACCGACGGAAAAAACTATATAATAAAAGCGGCCACCTTCTTCTCGGTAGGAGCCGGCGCTCAGGAAAAAGAAAATACACGCGTTTCCACTTGAAAGTTTGCAACGTCTGCATAAAACGTAGAACCTGCAAAGTTTACAACAGTGGAAACGTCGATATGCCGACCGTACCACCGACCCGTGATTAAAACGCTCTCAGGGGTCGATGATACGGGCGGCACGGGCGCAAATTTTTCTTCGAAAACGGAGCGAATCGTCGACACGGCGAGGAACTATAATGCCAGGCTTTAGCCGTGAACAATGGGAAGCGTCGGTTTCTCCCGTAAGCAACAAATATTTTTCGACGCTCCTCCAAATTTTGTAAACACCATCGACACGTGCTCCGTTTTGACAGAAAGATCGGCCCGCTGTTACATATCTTTACCTAAACACCACCGAAACGCTATGTTACACTGCAAATGGAGAGGAGAGGAAAATAGGGGAGGGGAGTCAACGACACCAACTATCGGATGCCTCCTCGCGATCGATTCTCACTATTTTGAGGGAGAAAGAAACGACGAAAGGGTGGACGGTCGTCGTGCTTGTGCGCCCCGTTTTCGCCCGCAAGCACCGTACGTGACGCAGCCAAAAGCGGTCATTTTGGAAAGTCACTGGGCACAAGGACAATCCCGGTCCGTAAGCGAACCAGCATTATTTCGAGCATACTCGTGCGGCGACACAGGCACGACGACCGGCCACCTCCGCCGGATCCTCCTCCGAATACCCTGTTTAAGTCTCCTAAGTATCGCGAGGAGATACGTGAGATACAAGGTGTACGATATATGTTTGTATAGTACAACACGTGTCGGGATGAATCGCGCGATCCAGTCGTGATAATAAAGTTAACGTTAACAAAATATTAATCCTAACCGCAGTTTCTTCGGCCTAAAACCTACAAACGAACGTTTATACACGATTTTTCCCTAACTACTATTCACAATTCATAAATATTTTATATAACTGTATGCATCTACGTGTATATATTTATATACACCTATATATATATATATATAATATATGTAATGTATATATAGAATATTTATGTATAAATAATATACAGGTATTATCGTACAGTTCAAGTCACGACTGGATCGCGCGTAACAGGACTGATAGCGTTTCGATTGGTCAACGATAAACGCGGCAGTATTATTTACAGAGTGTAGTTAGATTAACGTCTGAGGACAATAATAATAGTATAGTTAGAGAATGCATTTATGCATACGTATATACACGAGACGTTCACGCATACCTATGCGTATATGTACGTATGCAAAGGAGAAAAAAAAAAAACGGCGCTACAATAGTAACAGTAGTAGGTATAGCAATAGCAGTAGTAATGGAACTAGTAAATAGTCGCAGTGGTGGTAGCGATAGTAGTACTAATTCTGTGTATAAACTTCTACATAAACGACACGTGTGAACAATATTAACGCGGAAACGTGAACGGTAAAAAAATAAATAAACGCGGTACGTATACGATATGTGATAATAAATTAAGAAAAAGTCGCGCGCGCGTGGAGAAACAAAAGAAAAGAAAGAAGGAAGAAAAACAGGACCGTTGCTTAAACGCGTCGACAGTTACGAGGGGAGAAAAATACTTACACGCTGGTTGTACGGCGTAATAAGATAATTAACGTCATAAACGATAATCGGTAGTTGCGTTACGAAATACTAGAATATTAAAGTAACAGCAAGAACGATAACAATAATAGTCTGAACGCGACGAATGTGGTGGTGGTGTACTGTGTTTGTGTGTGTACTTTCACAAATCTAAACGGGGTACTACTTCTCTTAAAGCTATCCTCTTTAAACGATTCTAATACTTAATTCATAGTGTCACGTTCAAGTGTCAAGTCTTTCATGGGGAGACAAACAGTTCTCTCATCTCCACCGCTTCTCCCTTTGTACAACACACGCTAATCTTCACCTTGTTCCTTCCTTTTTTTTCTTTTTTTTTTTTAGAAAAAGGACTGCTAAACATTTGCTTCCAATTAATATCTATACACTTTGCCCTTCTATATAATTCCCGGCTTATTACACGTCTGCTCGATCGTCGTGTCCGCGAGGGCCACGGTGGCGACAAAGAAAAACGAGACTAAGAAGAAACGTACGAAAAAAACACCGTGGTCGGACAACGATTTTTGTACTTACAAATATATCTATATATATATATATAACTATGTATACAATTAGTATATGCTTTACGAAGCCTGCTCTTCGAGAAAATCGCGCTAATATTTACAACGTACCGACGAGGGATAGGGGTAACGAACAACGAGAAGAATACTGTAGTATGAAGAGAGCAAGGGATCCAACGGAATAACGCGCAAAATTCCGAGAATCCCTTTCAGGCAACGTAAACGACTTATTAAAGCTGCAAAGCGGCATGTTGTCCTCCACTGCATTTTTTTCTTTTTGGTTTACTTCGACTATATAAATTGACGTCCTAGATTCGTGAGACCGACAAACGGACCGGAAATTGTCTCTCGTCGTCGTCGTTGTCGTCGTCGTCGTCGTCGTCGATCTTTCACTTTTAAAAAAATTCGACTGCAATTTTCTAAGTAATTTTGGCTATATTTGGAACAAAATTGCTACACGCTGCTGCTTCAGTCGCGTAACGTCGACGCACGCCTGGCTTCCGTTCGCGCTACTATCTACTCTAATTCCCACCTTCTTTCATCGTCATCCAGGTACAATATTATTTTTCTCATATCTCCCCCACAGAGAATTACGAAGCGTCGAATTTTCACGGCCGTCGGAATTTCGACTACGGTGTTGTCCCAAATACGTGTCACGGATATTGCAAACAACGAAATTCGCCCGAACGAACAACTTCGTTTTCCTTCCACCATAACGGAAGTAATGGAGAGCCAGGCGACCCCGATCAACGAGCGTTACGTGTCGCGCGCAGCGTGCATGCCGTGAACACGCACAGCTTAAAACATTGGCTAAAAATTTCGCTACTCCTTGCGTGATCGCGTGTGCTAGAAACGCCGTGCAGCCTCTTCAAGGTTCCGCCGTATGTTCGATAATAAATAACAAACGCAACTAGTGTAAAATGGTAACTGCACGATTTCGAATACGCTTGCCTTTTTCGTCCGTCGCCTATATATGCCTCTATGGTCCGTCAGAGGTCACTTTACGTATATAAATACTTCGAATTTCTGCCTAGAAAATTTGTCCTAAGCTGTACATAACGCTCCGCGAGCGCTACAAGAACGCTAACTTATTCTACGATGTATCCTCCCCTAACGATGGGTTACACGCTGCTAACAAACGACCTAATATGTCATCGCCACCCCTGGCCACCAGCAATTAAATATAAATTCGGTGATCACACCTCGCGGACATTTACCGTCATCGATGAAACACTCTTTCACGTCCTTGTTCCATTCGGAACGATCTGGGGTTCAGTCTTCTGTTTAAGCGGTGGTCTCCTGCAGGTCGTAATAGTGGACTCGCATGTTCTCGATCGCTCTACACCACTCCAATGCGAATCCCTCAGGATCTTCGAGATAGTACGTTCTGTTTGGCTGTAACGAGACGGTAGAGAAGACATTATAAGACGGACATTCCAACGACAACATCGGAGCTGGATTACGCAGGCAAATGGAATAGAAGCTTACCGTGTGAACGAAGAAGATCTTGAAGCTCTTCGGCTCGACCCTGAGTTCCGGGCTCCAGGGTATCTCGCCCTTGAGCACCATGTTCACAGGGTCGACGTAATACAAGTGTGGTCCGGTGGTGAGCAGGAGCATCCTTCGTCTGGCGAAGAGGCCTTTCCTCTTGTTGACGAAGCCCTGCTTCAGTATCAGGTTACCCTCGACGAAGACGTCCCATTGATTAGAAACGCGCTGCTTCTCTAGCCGGTTGGTGATCTCTTCCGGCGTCAGATCGGTGATGTTGTCGTTCGCGCTGTTCCTTATCCTCCTCGGTTTCTCGACAACCGCGCTGGGCTGCACGGGTTTCTCGCGTTTCGTGGAGTCCTCGTTGTCGTCGTCGTCCTCGCCGATGCCCAACCCGAGAAGCCTCGTTAGCTGTTTGTCGTCGAGGCCGGGTTCCAGATGATCGGGAACTCTGTACTGCGACCTGAGCTCCTCGTGCTCCGACGTACCAGGTAGGTAGGGGTAGATCGGCGGCGGTGTCTGCTCGTGAAGTGTCTCAAAGTCGACACCCTTGAAGAAGGGATGCGCTCTGATGTTGGGATATCCGGCGCCGTGTTCGTCCTGGGCGCCCAACCTCTCCGATGGCTCGAGCACCAGGAGCTGGCTGACGAGGGATCTGGCCAGCTCGCAGAATCCGTCGGGGATCTCGTACTCGAGCTTCAGGATCTTTTGGAATATCATGTACTCGCTTCTAGAGCGGAACGGTGGCAGACCAGCGACCATCTGGTAGATTATACAGCCGAGGGCCCAGAGATCGGAGGCTCTGCTCGTCTTGCCAGTTAGAAGCTCCGGTGACACGTACTGCGCGGTACCAACGAAAGAACCTCTCCGTTCCCTTCTGTACGGTTGCTGCTGCTGCTGCTGTTGTTGCTGCTGCTGGTCGTCCGTTGCGGGATGCATCAGCACCGTGTCCGGGTCCTTGAGGATCTTCGCGCTACCGAAGTCGGTGATGAGGACGTGCATCTTCTCGTCCAGCAATATGTTCTCCGGCTTGAGATCGCGATGAATGATCCCGAGGCCGTGGAGGTACTCGAGACCACGGAGGATCTCCGCCGAGTAGAACTTGGTACACTCGATGTCGAACGAGCCAACCTTGTTGATGTAGGGCAGGAGCTCACCGTTTTTCGCGTACGATAGGACGAAATAGAGTCTTTCCACGTCTTGGAAGGTGCAAAACAGGCGCACGAACGAGTGCTTCGCGCCCGCGAGCATGTTCAGCACTTCCTTCTCGCGCTTCACGTACTCGGTCTTCTTTTCCTTGATGATGTGACGCTTGTCGCACACTTTGATGGCGTACTCCCTGCTAGTGTGGATATCTTTGGCGAGGTAAACCTGCGACCGAACCGAATAACGTGCTCGTTAGAGATCGAAAACGCCTGTCCGACGTGGTCAAATATCGATAGGGGAGCTGATCGAATTACGAAATCGAAAAAGTTTTAAGGGACGGTTATGCTTCCGCCGCCGGTGCGGGCGGTGAAACTTTCTTCCTAACTAGGAGAAAGTTTCGGCCAATCGCATCAACGTAACCGAGAGGAGCGCAAGAAGGGCGATATACTTTTTGCACCCCTATGTCTCTGCATGCCGATGGAATTCGAACCGCCTTATCGATGTAATCGAGTTATCGGGATAATACACTTACGGTGGAGAAGCTTCCCTCGCCGATCACCTTGCCAAAAATGAAATCCTTGGGCGTTCGCTTGTGCGTCGGCGGGTTGATGGTGGTAAGGGCCGGGTTCGTGGTCGGCGAAACCCGGGGCGCCAGGGTGTTGGGTGGCGCAACCACACCGTTGGTCACGTCGTTCGTTGGTGGAGACATTTTGGACACCGGCCCCTCCACCGTTATTGCCGGCTGTGGCGAAACGGTAAGCGCCTGGTTCGCCACACGCTGCAACAAAAAAAAACGAGAACGACTTAATTACACGCTGCTCGCCGATATGCAAAATTCATTTTTCGAGGCTCCGTAAACGAAAACGGCGGCGCGTTCGCGCCGCGTTACGCATAATCAATTCGGCACTAATGTTTTTTTTTTTTTGTAAACGGATGCTTGCGCCCTTCGAGTGAGCAACAGCGATCACATCGCAGCGACGAGACGAAGAGGCACGTGAACTCGTGTTCGGACACTTAACTCTCCCCATCCGCCAACGATCGTCTGGTACCGGGAAATCGGGCGCCGGAAGTGACGTCACTTGGCCGACACGTGGCTCCGTCGTGCAGGTCAGGACGACCGCTCACGCATTAGCTCTATCACTCGTTTATCGTCCAATCACCCAGCGACTTCGTGCGAAACGAAAGTAATCAAATTGTCGCACGCCGTTTATATATCCCACGCGTATCGAAGGATTCAAGGCTACGCCTACTCAGGCGACGGTACGATATATCACGGTCTATCGATTCGTTCGTAATCAGATGCAACGGGGAGATGGAGCTCTTTCGCGAGCGTTTGCGGCGGGTTCTTAAGATCTGAGAATCAACGAGCCGAGGAAGATAGAATGGAAAACACGGCATTATCGATGTTTTCGAAGGACCCGCGCGGCTAGGTGCATCCCTTGCCAATGCTTCGTCTTCCCGTCGAAGGGACAAAGGGCTCGAGGAACTCGACCCCCCCGTGCAAAAGAAACGGCCTCACGAATCGGGGACTCGACAAATATTTGTCGGGATTGCTCCAGCTAATGCTGACCCTCGGGCACGGGCCTCGCAGGCGCTGCCCACGAGAATCGAAAAAACTGATATTCCTAGACTCCTGGAGCAACGTTTTGCACGTTACTCCAATTGCTGCGACGAATCGCGTTACGCATTTATTCAGAGCATCCTTGACACGATCGACGGGGGTATCTCTCTACCTGCGAGCATTCAGACCAATCTCGACGCCCATGAAATTCAATGAAACTCGAGGGGTGGAGCTGCGCGAGAAGCAAGAGATAGAAGGGTTCGACGATAAACGCACACGATCGTGATTTTTAAGCGACGAACGCTTCATTTCCGCTTCGAAAGACGATCGCGCCCCTTGCGCCTGCCGCTTCCTTCCGCCTATCGCCATTGTGCACTTCCGCCGAAAGACGGATCCTGCGTTATACCGTTGCCCTCACAAAGGAAAGGAACAAGTTCTCATCCACGAACAAGAGAATCTGGATGATCCGCCGTTGAAATGCTCTCCTTTCTTCTCTGGCCTCGCCCCCCCCCCTTTCTTTCACTCCTACTTCTAGCACCGAAAAAAGAAAGAAACGGTCGATGGCCGTTTCCCAAACCTGCACGCTCGTTAACTCCCCTAACTAGCTTTCCGCCGGTCGAAGGACTCGGAAAATGCGAGTTGCGACAACTCTTTGCTAACGTCTGGAGGGGTGTAAATATCAACGATCTCTTAACGAGATGCTATTACCGTAAATGAGCGAAGAAATACCAGTATGGTAACAAAGGGTTACAGACGCGGGGAACGATACCGTGATAAGCAGAAAGACTGGCGAAACTCTCGCCACCCCCGAAAATGTTGCAACCCCCGCGACTCGAAGAACCGTTAGATACCTCGCCACTTTCCTAAGGAATGATGAATCTGGTGAACAGATATTCGGATCCATCATTTGTCCATAAAACTGCACGCGGTTATTAAGACTGTTCGCAAAAAGCTCGATGAATGCGTCGAAGAGGCGACGATGGTGTTGGGGGGATAGAGAGAGAGAGAGAGAGAGAGAGAGAGAGAGAGAGAGAGAAGGCAAACCGGGAGGGAGAATTTATATTTAGAACGATGAAAATGCAAGTTGGCAAGGCCCTTTCTTTCATCCTCTTCATCTACCTTTTCTCGTTCTTCCCAGGCCGGTTACGAAGCGGGCCCCACGGCGTCAACCATCCGTGGCAGGACGTCGACCTCGTCGAGCATTTGCCACGGAGCAACCCAGCGGCCCTACTCCCTCTGCTTAGCAAGCTTTCGTCTTGCGCCGCCGGTTTATTTATTTACTTATCTATTCCTCGGTCCCCTGACTCTCGTTTACTTCTCTCCCTCCCTCGTTCATCCCTCTCCAGCGAGAAAGGGGGATACCGAAGGATAGAGAACAGCGCCGATCGCTAAATATCAACAAGCCAGTCTCGGGCAGCGGGGACTCGGATAATCGATATACCGACTAACGTCCCACCAGACGACCTCGCAATTTCCTTAGATCGTCGATACACATTATACGTATCCCGTTCGAGGGTATCGCGGATCGCGCGTCCGTTTAAAATAAACTGTTCTCTCTCGTCTACGCGGCACACGCGCGCCGTCCGCCTAGACGAATCGCAAATGACAACCTTCCCGGGCTGACATTTCGATTCCTCGTCGAGCCCGCCCCCCGCAACCCTTTCGCACGTGCCCAGAGAGGTCGACCATCGGACTCGTTCTCTCGCTGCGACGAAAAAATGTTAGGGGAATCCCGGCGCGATACCGCGGGGAAATTTGCCGGAAGACGAGGTCCCTGACATACCCAACGGTAGCTCAACCTTCTAAAAACGAATAACTTCGCGCGCGTCCGTTAAACTCTCCTCTTTCTCGTTCACTCCCGCATGCTTCTTTCCTCCTCCCGCGATCGCTGAATCACCCTGTACACATAGCCCAGCAGCATTCCAACGGGCATTCTAATTTTAGCCTTGCTCGTCTCGTCTCCTTCTCCCGTGAACCCGCGCGCCTTGTAACGCTTCTGCTCCTCCGTTCTCTGCTTCCTTCCCTCGAGGGTTGTCTCTCGCTCGCGCTACTCGCTCGAGGTTATGTTTTTCCTTGCAGCCCGCCGAGTGCTGCCCCCTGCCGATGGTACGCGACACTTTATTACCTCCCGCCCCACCCCACACAACCCCCCTTCCACGCGCCAGACGAAGCCGGGAAGGCAAACACGCCGAGGAACGGAAAGAGCCGGTAGGAGCAACGATCGTGTACCCCCCACCCCTTCTACAACGCATCGAGCTTTTTGCCGGCTACCAAAAGGGACTACGCCTATTGGCGCAGGCGGCCAACACTTTTGCCCGTGAATGAGATGTTTTGCATTCGCAGACGCGGAGAAACGTGTCGCGCGCGGGCCGTGCGACTAAATTGGAACACGCCACCGGCCCCGAGCCACCCCGTTCGAGAGAGACTAATAAAAGGGCCACGCGCGGAGCGTCGTCGATCCTCTGCGAGGCTCGATTTCTCAAGCCCGTGAACAAATGTTCCGGCTACCTTTGCCCGCGATCTTCCGTACACCTGATCCCCCCCCCCCCCCCCCCCGTTTTGCTCGCGCGAGCACGTCCAATTTTGAAGCGTTAGGGGTAGCTGCGTGCTGCACCTCGGTGCGGCACTTGCGTCCGAAGGGGAGGGAAAAATTAGCATCGACGGGAAGCAACAGTCGTTCTTAAATATCGTATTGCGACTTTGTAGCGGCGTATGCTCGCTGTATTGCACGCATCGTAAAAATTACAACAACGTTTCTATTGTTCGTACTAACGTTACTGTCATTGTTTCGATTCTACTGAGAGTGCAGATTTGCAAAGCAGTGCGCTACCAGGGTTGCAATGAAGAGTGCATAGGAGCAAAGTGCGTGCCGCACAGAAGCGAGGAGCCGCGCGTATATCCGTGGATGTCTAATGAAATTTATGGCCAACGAGGAAACCGATTCTGGGGTGCAGCAGAAGGGTTTGTGCACGTGCAAAGGCAGAGGGGTTGTTACTACGTAGCGCACGAACTTGTGTTACGGAAAAAGGGGTCACGCGGCAAGGTAAACATCCTAGTACTAGATCGTGTAGCTAATCAAAATTGCGACGCGGCAGCTCTTATTGACGGAAAACAGTCGTGCGCACGTCGGTAACTATGTACATATATGTATGGAAGAGCACCGCCGTTTGCGACTAGAAATGTCTCGAGTATACAAATGTACGTTTTAAGAGGGATCCCTGTGTCGTTCACCGACCGGTTGGAACCGTCGTCCCGCGGTCGCTCGGCTTCTTCTTCCTTCGGGTACCGTCGAGAGATAAGCGCAGCCCCGACAAAGATCGAACTACGTAAGTACATATGTACGCCGCGATCAAGGCGGCCACGAACTGTTTGCTTTCACATCGTATCGTATAAACAAGCGCTTGATCCAAACATGTTTTTTCGGTCGCGGACCTCGATCCGTTGTTACGATGCTCTCTATCGATGAGTCGAGCGGAGCGGAATTTTTGCCATCACTCGAGGTTCACGTGTCTCGCGCGCGAAGAGCTCGACCTCGCGACCGATTCTTGTCGCCCGATGCTATTCAGCATTGGCCATCGATTTGCTGCTTTTCGAAACGCGTTTCACACTGTCGTTCGTCGTTCCGTTTAGCCCCGTTGTATTCACCTGTCGACGGCGCCAACGAAACAGGACAAACGTTTATCCGTTTGCGTCCGGGTACACGAAAAATGTATATATGTAATTCCTAAAATATCCCGACTGTTATTCAAATTCGCCTCTGTTGCGAACGGAAAAAACGTTCGCGTCACTGAACTTTTTTCACTGGACCGCGGGGCTGGGCGTCGCGGATTCGAATCGGCCGAGGACGGACGCTCGGCGACATGTACTATTCTCTACGGGAATTCATATAAAGTTGCTTTCGACAGGCAACGTAAACAACTTTCGAAAAGCGTCTTGATTACGCCCGGCTGCTTTGAAATCGAGAGCTTGGGGCGAATTTATTTAAAATTCGAGTGAGCGTAAATTATTCATGCTTCGAGGCTGTCTGTTAGCCTCCTCTTCCTTCCATCTCTTTTTCGACATTCCGAAACCGTCTGCACCGTTCGTTCTTTCATGTATCCGACGCTCAATCTCGCCGTGAACATCGGGTGGGCCAAATTTTGTTTCTATATCGATGGAATTTTATTGAACGTCGTGGACACTCTTACGGCCAACGGGGAATAAAATTTCGACGGAAGATTTCACAAATTTCTCGTGCCCATCGTTTCGTATACGGTGATACGCGTGTCTCGTCGCACAGAATTGAGTCCACGAATTTTCCCGCGGGAGCAAAAACATTCACAGTCGATCAACGAGGGCTTGTGTACTACGGCGAGTACGAACGAAGGATGTAAAACCATCCGACTGTCGTAAGAAAATAATTGACGATCTCGAGGAATGCGGTCACTGGGAAGACGTGCCTTTTGACTACAAAGTTGCCACACGCTACTTCGACGCGAGTAGTGTATATCGCGATCCGTGAGAACATTGTTTCAGAAGATTCTCAGATACTTTACCAAAGAGAAAAGGCTAGCGGTTCGAGGGTTTCCTCGTTCGAGAGCGCCTCGAACGTATCGACGTATTTTCACGAATGATAAACAATGGGTCTTCTCTCTATTCGGGCACGATTGCCTCCCGAGCGATAGTCCATTGTCACGATGATGAATTTCCTGAGTGTCACACTTCGCGAGATATTCGTCGAATCGTTGTAAACAGAAACGAGCGCCTCGTAAAAGTTTTCCCTTCGCGAGAACACTTGGATAGAAATTGCCGCGCGACGCGTTACACTCGATCGCACCTTTCCCGTGCCGATTCGTTTCTTTTTTCTCCTTTCTGTTTATGCACAATACAATACAAACGAGTCGTATATGCTTTCTTCTTACCTTGAATAATTTTTTAAGCCTCCGGTAGCCGCGATGTAATCGCGACACGTACTGCTTGTTGGAATCCAGTTTGAATTGTTAAAGCCACAGTTGCAGAAATAAAAATGAAGAACCAAAAAATCGAATAAACCAAAGAACTTTTTGCTAGTGAACTCTCGTGAATCCGGGTATGTGTCGCGGCTGTTCGTAACAATTGTGATGCGAATTTCCGACAGCGTCTCGATTATGTTTCTCTCGGATCAGTCTCGGGTACATATACGTATGTATAGATATATATGCATGCGCGGGAACCGAAGAATGAAAAACACGTTCGTGGCCGTTGAGAGCCGTTCGCTTACTGAACTCTACGCTTGGCGTGTCCCGGCTGCTAACCCGCGCTTTCCCCCCACCATCGGACACTCGTTGGCGGCAAGCCTCCCCTCCACGTACGCCATCCCCACCACTCGCGCTTCCACCCCACAGAGGAGCTTGCATCCGGGAGTCATGGAGGGGAGATCGAGGGGTAGCGATCCCACCACCTCCAGCGTCGACGGTAATCTTACCGCGGATCGTAAAGCACGCTTACCCCTGCGGTCAAGTGCGAAAATTGCAATGAAAGCATCGAGACACCTCCAATCTTTCTCTTCTCTTCGCTGCTCTTCCCTTTTTGTCCCTCTGGTACGACTGCTTTTCTTTTTTTCGATACCACGGGACGAAAAACCGAAGGCAACGGGACCGAGGATAATATAATCACTCGCGATCGGGGTTCCGTTAAATTCCTTTGGGGAAATATTTTTCGAATCACGGGGATTCGTATTACTGGCAAGTGGATTATAGTTCGCGGTAAAGAATAGCCTCAGATGGGAAGACTTTTGCCCCGGTTCATCTCCTGTGGCGTCGTACCAGGTTTGACGTCAATGTTGTTATCGAATTTCGATCGTTAACGATCAGCTAATTTCCAAACTGCGAATGCTGCGGGAAATTTGAAGCGAAGCGTCGCCGTCGATGTTGCGATTGTTGCAGAAAAACGAAAGCGCTAAACGTCACATACCAGACAAAACAAAGCGGTTGAAAAATTGCATAAAAGAGAAACAGCCAGTGAGACGTTACACATTCCTGCGATACGATATCCGATAATGCTCATTTCCCCCCTCGTTGAAACAAATGGCAAATTATCGAAGCGGCAATGAACGAGATTGCCGATAGTCAACAAATACAATCCTTCTATTTAGTTAAAATCGGTGCACTATCGACGGTAAACACCGAAGATAGTTTGTCATTATAGTCGAACGTTCGGTGCAACTTTAGGTGCGAATTTGACCGCGGCCAAAGGAGGAGAAAGAAAGGGTCGAGAGAGGGGCGACTTACAGACAGACACTGGTGGGGATGACTGGGGAATCCACGGAGTACGCGTGCGCGGCGCTTCTGGTGGGATTACTCAACTGACGGCGCCAGTATTCTCATCCCCCTCCCTTTCCCGTCAAACTTCTGGCTCGTCGGTGCTTTTGCCTTGGAAGGGAGGGCATGGATCACACGCGCACACTGCCCTGTCTCTCTCTCTTGGTGTGTTTGTTTGTTTATAGTCGCGTTCTGGGAAATACCCGATGCGAGTAACGGACTCTTGTGCGCGCGGAGGCTTGCATTCCCATTCTGGCGTTGCATCCGGTCGGTTCTCCGCGACCGTCCCGACGAATGCCTTCCTTATTATTCTTCTTTGCTCTGCCACTTAGCATTCTCTCTTCCCTGGCTACTTAAATGTGTGTCCTTTTAAAGTCTCCTTTAAGTTTATTCATCCACTCTCGAACGTGAAGGAATGGTTTTCACGTTTCTCGTTAACTCGACCATTCTCTAAAGTGTAGCACTCGTGTCATCGCAATTTCGTGTACGATTTCTCGCGCTTCCAATTAGCCAACTGTCACCAATCGCTCGAAACGTTGCAACTGTGCCCACGATGGTAAAACATAATTGAGTTTACCGTGCGCGAATGTACAATTTATTCGGCAAGAAAACGACCTTTCAATGTTTTCCCTATCATATTTATTGATTATTGATCTATTGCTCGGTAGCAGTTTTGAAAACACCCAAATGATAACCTAATCACAGCACGCTCGATACAATCGAGCACGCAATGGCCCGATAACAATTTTATCGTACCACATTCTCTCGAAAAGTAGTTCACGCGTAATCTCAAGAATGCAGTACATCAGACACGACACACTCGACTGTACGTATGCGTATCTACAAATCGCACAACAAATATTGTACAATGGAATTGTGTAACGGTGTTGTGCGGCGCCGCGAGACTGAGCATCGAGACGCGTATCGCGCGATAAAAGCAATTATCAAATTATGAAAATTAATTACACTTACGAGAATACGAAATCAATCGCGCTGCAGGTGCGTATACGCGAAACAGTAATAACGCGACCGCCTGCAGGATCATCGTTTCAAGTCTATATGTACATATACGTATACGTTCGTACTCGGTTATTAATACGGCGATGTTCAAAGTTTTCCCGTTCCTTTGGAATCCGTTTCGCGTACAATTCGGGGTCATGACAAATGGCGGTGCGCAACATTGACGACGGTCATTCGTTTTACAAATCTCGGCCCATTTGTTCGCACCGCCGAACTACGGATCCCGTGTCGGTGCACGGAAATGGCGTGGTCAGGTGGAGTTTGACGACAGCGCCGTTCGACACCGGCGATTAATATCGGCAGCTAGTCCATTTAACAATATTATTACCCGACGTTCAACCATTGATATCTTGTTTACACGTCCCGCGGAGTTGTCTTGCACACAAGATCGGCGACGACAGGAACGACAAAGACCGGCATACCGAGAATAGTTTCGCAGTTGTTGACTCTTCCGCGAATCGGCGGCATTATCGTTTCTTTAAATGAATAATTGCCCGCCGTTGTATCGTTGCCGCGCGAGCCGCGCCACCATTCATCTATGCCTAGAAATATTTTCCTCGACGGGCCGGACCTCGAGCCCGTTTGCTCTCCTTCGTCATTTGAGTCATGCACCTGACCACCTTGAATAATTTCGTCGAATCCGGAGAAGAAACGATCGGCTCGCCTTGGGACGTGCTTCTCGCGGAGTGCACGGCTCTTTTCGGGAAAATTTCTCTCCTGCTCGCACGACGTACAACACATCCCGAGTCGACGCGGCCGGCCTCAGGTAAACCTGACGGGACCGTCGTTGATGCTCGGGCAAAAAAATTCCATCGGTCGATTCCTCGACGCGACGGATTTGTCGAGATCCGTGTATGACTTAAGTAAACAAAGGGAACGCGAATGGGAAGCGTAAGCCGGCTGGCGTGTCGTCTTGCACTCGAGCGTCTTGCGGAATAACTGAGAAAAAAGCCTTTTATCCCGATGGGAGCTTTCCACTGAATATGTCGGGCAGTCATCGAACTTGGAACGCTATTATCGTGATCGTTTGCTCCAGTGCCTCGTCGCAGAGTAAACAATGATTCGTCGCCAACCAACTGGCGGCAACGGCAGTACACACTGGCTGCAGACGGCAAAATACAAGACGGAGAAACGGGAGAAGCCTCGTGACGCGTTGCCGCTGCTACATAATTAGCACGCGAAAATAGATTTTTGCGAAACGAGCCGGGCTTCGCTCTGGTATGTCAATGGAAACAAATCCTTGTACCCCTTTTCATCCCCCCCTAGCCTGCTCCCTTTCTCTTCGTCGTGGCCCGATAGCTTTGGCGAAGGCCGCCGAATACTGAAATATACGCGTCGCTCGGAATTAAGCCGAATCATTGTTTGCCCGATCAACGATTCGGTATCGTTCCGCTCCTCGCAGGAACCGTCCCGGCTTTCGAAGTACGTACGCACGCAGCGTGCGCGGATTTTCTGCCCGTGTTGTGTAGCACCGCGCGAGGAACGCGGTTTCGCGACGAAAAATTGACATCCAGGTTGTATTGATACAAGTGAGAGATTAACTTGCCGAACGATTAGCGGACATTAATGTTCGGTGTTGTTGTATAATATTTAGCTTCGCCAGTTTAATACGGCCGGTTACATTTATCACTGCTGTCCCGCGTGCACGTGGCACGTATAAAGCAATAAAGAGGCACAATTGTGCAAACATAGAAATGTAATTGGAAAAGTTGCGGCACGTGCCGCGTTTTTATGTAATGCAGGTAAACTTGCATCGATTAACCGGCGTATCGTCGCGCACGCATCCTTTTCGTCGTTCTAATTAACCGTTCAACCCTGACATTTTTCGACGGGAATATTATAAATGAATCCTTTGAGGCAAACATGAAAGCGACGGAGGACGAACCGCCGCGTCGTTATTGCACCGGTATTTTTCATCAGAGCCGGGGAAAAACAATTTTCTTTCACGACGTCGTATTACAAAAACTCAACCCGGCTGTAACGATTTTAAAGCACCGCGGCGGTCTTGCGTTCCCGACGACTGCGGGACAAGTAATTATGGAACGCGAATTGCAAATAGAGCGAGGTACAAGGGGCTCGCGACCGGTTTGCTCTTTCGCGTAGAATGCGAATTGAAAAAAAATAAACGGACGGCGTATCTTCTAGCGGGTATGCCCGTACTATCTCGCGGTGGTAACGTTGGTGCCAGAAGACCACTGGAAAATCGGTCACGAGTGACTAATCGCCTGGGTATGGCCTCTGTTCGTGTTTCACCCGTTTCTTGCCGGAGAAGTATCAAACTAATCGGCAACGAGAAAAACGATGCGCAGTTCGTTACCTGTCGTGCAGCTACGGGCAATTGAAACACGACGACACCGACAGAAAATCAAACGGTACATTTTCCTCGATTGTTAGTTAAACGCGTTCGATTTTACGCGCCGCTCTGTCCCCACGGACGAGAAGGGTAAATTGGCATGCACGCGCGTCCACGTTCCTTTCAAATATTCCTACTGTCACTCAACGAACGCATTTCTTCGTTTCTCGTGCGCGCATACGGAGCAGATTGTATTCGCGTTGCCTGTCGCGGAATGCGTCTACGATTAACCGTTTATTATAATATTCATACGACGACTGCCGTCCGTGTAATACAGTTGACGACCGCGTCGCGAAGAAACGACGCGTCGCACTTTTCTCGAACGTAACGCAGGCTTCAGGTGAAGACCGTGCAAGGTGCACGGTGTCGCGTCATACGACGCGAGTGTCATAACGATACACGATAAAACGATCGGCGCGATAACCACCTCGCCTTTGTTGGATCGAACCCGTCGAAGGAAAGAGAAACAGTCGGCGAAATAAATGGCCGACTAATTAATGAATGCTCGAGCCCCATGGCGTTCCCGCAAATAAAGGAGCGCCACCGGCGACGCCAATAAAACAATGATTTCAATCGTTCTAGATTCTAACGAGAAGGTAGACATTTTTTTGCAAGCTGGATAAGCGGCGGCAGGCAGGTTTCAGGGGAAATGTCGGATAATTTTTATGGAATTAGACCACGGTGTTTGCTTACCACCGACGTGGAAGGGAAGCGAAGAGAGGTGCGAGGGGTGATAGAAAACAAGGGACAGGACAAAGTTCCGCGGTATCCGTCCAGCATTTGCAATTGATAGGGCTGACATCCGAGGTACCGGCGAAGGGTTGAAAAGTTTCCCCGTTCAAATAAAGAACTGGCCTCGCGCGTGCGGAAGAACTGCAGGACATTAAGCGCCTATTATAGACAGGTATGCGGCTGGCCGTTACGACGGCCGAAACTCTGGAAAATAACTCGAGTGTCCAAGAATCTTCCGTCCAATGAGACGCAAGGTTCCCCGTTCGTTTCGCCGCCCGTCTCGCGCTTACGTTGTCGTTAATGCCGTTGCGTCGACAATTCCGTCGGGCACCGCCAGCCTCTCAATTTCCCTCGCTATCTGTTGCAAAGTCGCGGGAGCCGTCGCGGCGGAAAAAGGGTGGCCGCTTAACAATATTTCAATCGAATACGGTGCTCCAGTTGGCGGCGAGCGGCGTGAACGTCGATTAATCGGGTTCTCGCCCGGCGCGAGCAACGCCGCCGGTTTCTCCTGCCGCGATAAGCGAACGGTGTTCGTCCCGTCGTTATCAGCCGGCGATCGCGCGGCGAACGAGCGGACCTCAGACCGACGCGGATCGACGTTCGTGGGGCGCGCGCGCGCGCAATCACGTCAGATCTGATCGTCGGCAAACTGCAGACCGATCGCCGATTGCAGAATCTAGCGCTTACGTGACTAATTAGTTGGGAATTCGAGCGAAATCACAGCCGCACTCGGTAGTGCGTTACGAAGGTGCACCGATAAAAGTCGAACCCGCCGACGCTTTATCGATTACATTGTACGTTGCACGCTGTACACGGCGGGGGCGATGGGGGGGTACAGGGGGAGAAAAGCGAAGCCGGCACCGGACCTGGAGAAGAAAGAGAGAGAGTGAGAGAGAGAGAGAGTGCACGCGAGCGGGCGAGTTCTATCCGTGCGTCGGGGCACCGGATAAGTCGAGCACGCGCCCGTGACGTCGTTACCTTATGAATTGGCCCCTTCTGCCGCGGGGGTGGCTAGCTCGATTCTCGTTTTTTCCCGAAACGATTTCACGATTTTTCCGAAAATCGTGTCCGCGCGGTTAATCGCCGCGTCGCATCGGCACGCAAGAGCCGTCTGCATACCTAAGCGGATCTTTGGTCGCGTCGCCCGCGGTTGCTTGTCCCCCGCGACGCGTCGCGACGAATCTCGCTCGAGTATCGACGCGAACGACGGAGGAGTCGAGGAGTCGCGCCGCGAAGGTGCGAGCAGAGTCTCGTGGCCCCGATTGACCGGAGCAAACGATTTTCGCCTCGAGAACACGAACGGGAGGGGGCGGGGAACGACTCGAGCGGCAACTCGTTGCCAGAGGAGAAGAATTCTCGGCGCGGATGCGGCGGCCCCGGCTGGCAAACGGTCCGAGCGACGGCAGGGACAAAAGTCAATAGACGAGTGCACGCGTGGAGCGGGCGGTAATTTTCCTACTGGAGGCGAGACCGAGGCGGCGCGTCTCCTCGCGCTCGCATGAATGGAAAAAACAAGGGAGGAGATTAATCGGGGAAAAACCGGATAGCCGACGTGCGGAAGAAATGCAATTAGAAAAAGAGAGCAGCAGGAAAACGTGGGAGAGAACAATGCGGATAAAGTGAGTTGGTCACCGACGTACAACCGAGAACCGGAGAATGGCACAGAAGGAGAGGGAGAGAGAGAGAGAGAGAGAGAAGGGAGGTGAACAGAGAGAGAGAGAGAGAGAGAGATGAAAAAGAGAAGTGTATCGCGGTGACCGATAATGCGAAGCATGGCCGTCTGGCAATAAATAAAAAAGTATTTGTACCGTTTATCGGCTGTTTACGACGGCCTGGTCACTTACAGCAATATAGTAAATCGCGTAGGCCGCGTGAATCATTGGCGGCCGGGACTTGGTCTTGGTCGATCTTCGAACCTCATTCACGAGGCGATGCTCGGACGGAGGGGACGGGGGCGCCGATTATGCCGATGGAATTTCAGAAATCACGCTCCATAATTAATACCCGGGTGCGGCGGGCGGAGGGGGGGGGGAGGCAAACTCAGGCCGCCCGATGCTCCGATAAGGTGCACGTGAACGAGCGATGGGCGATTCGGCCACGAATATACATACGTATAACGTCTGCAAACCGTCTGACCGTGTTCCGTTGCTCGGAGCGAGATCGTCCCTATCTGGGCCGCCGCAGAACGAGGTTACCGCGGTTCGCCCTCCGCGGATATTCGTTTCTTTACCTCTCGAACAACAGAAACGGCTGACAAGACGGGCGAAGTTTAGTCGTGCCGCGGTCAACCGGAGCACGTGCCGCCTGCAAGCCCCGCCGAATAATCGTCGGATCGTTGAAATTGATGCCGTTTCGCCCCGAGCGTTATCACGCTTATCGCCGTGGTTGCACGCGAAAGGAAAAGGCCGAAACCGATGCCCGTCCGTCGATGATCCATTAATCTTGCGTTTAGATGAAAATATGTCCGCTTATCGGCGGTCTAATCGCGCGGCGCGTATCGGTGCGTACATAAAGCCCCCGGGGCAGGGAAAGATACTGCGCCCGTAACAATCTATGTACTATGTTGTTCTTAATCGTGCGGCAAACAGCAATCCGTTTATGCGGTTGTTGCCGCGCTCGAGTAAACAGCCGGCCGGGAAAAAATGTGCACGCGCGCAAAGTCCATTTATAATGCAACCGGCTCGTATCCGCGGCTCGTGGCCGATACGCAACGATCGCGATAAATAACGTCGGGGGCCGCGAATTCTCGTTGCACCGACCCCCGGGTCCCGGGCCGTTCGCCGCCCTTTGCACGCGGTTCCGTACGCGAATTAATTCCTTCGCTCTTCCCTCGAGTCACCTTAAACGCGGCCACGATAATGCGCATCGTCGTCGCGACCTCTTACCGATCTCCCGTTACTCCGTACTAATAATAGCATAATACGCGGCCTGATTATTTACGAGACTATTGCACAACGAGTTCGGTGAGCGACTGACGTTCGAGGCGCCGCCGCTGCATCTGGGTGCTTTGGAAATTCGCGTGGATCTTCGGCTCCGCGTGTTGACGCCGCGGACGAACGTCGTTGCACGCGCGTGCCTGAATGTCCGAGAAAAGCGGTTTGTCGATCGATGGATTATCAGCATTTTCAACGGGATCGCGACGCTTCCTTGCGGGGCGAAAGGCTGAAAAGCAGCGGAGAAAAAGAACGCAACAAGGTTTCGACCGTTGGATCGTGTTTACTGTCCGCTTGCCAAGGGAATTTTGGTCGAGTTATAGCGAGCCAGATAATCGAGGCTCCTGCCGCCAGAGCATTCTACGTGTCAGTTGTTAGTTGCGTGGACCGTTAACGCGATCGAGATTGGAACAATTTGAAAACGAAGCGGGCATTGCCTTCGTCTCGAGAGTAATCGCAGGGGTATGGAAGTGTCCCTCTGATAGGAAGATACTAGAACCAATTCGGAACGCACCTGTGGAAAACGATCGATGGCTTTCGGTACAAGAGTGACTGGATGTTTTGCGCGATGATTAGTGGAAACACTGGCGGTACACGTATTCACGAATCTATTGTAACGGTCTAATGATTACGCTAACCGGATACTCGTCTCGCTCGTCCACTTTGAATACCCGTGTTTCATTTAAGCTCGACTCGAACAACAGCGGGCGAAGAGGCGTGCTTCGAAGTTACGAAATAAAAGGACGAGAATATTTTCTACCCCGCACACCGTCGGGGTACACGCTCGATGCGATATTCCGTGGGCGCATTTTCCAAATGTGAAATTCTCGAGGAGCCAACGCAGCGTGTCAGCATGGTAATTTATTGTTCCAAGGGTGGAATCTTTGATCGATCGTGGGTGGTCGCCTATTCTTTGGGTCGACTTCCGCCGCAGCCTACGGTGCCGCGGGGACAGAAACGGACAGGTACACGGACAGGGGAGTTCGCGTAGGTGTGCCGCATACACTCGGTGACCTGATTTGTATTCGCTGACGAAACGTCGTTTGCTAACTCGATGAAAACCCACGTCTTCCGTGTTCCGTCGATTCCGTTGCTCGCGCTTCGAATGCGAGAGCGACCGAATTGTCTTAACGCGGACAAAGGGACGTGTAATTTCCCTGCCAAGTTCGAACTTCGGGAGCATCGAGCGGGCGTCGATGGAAAAAAATAGGGACACCGGCTGCTTCCACTCGGGGCGGTGCCGCGGGGTTGAGCCAACGCTGCGCAAAGTTGCGCGTTCAAGCGACTATCGTTTACCTTTCGACAGAAGCGCCGGCAGGATCCGTCCATTCAAATCCTTCCGCGGGATACAACGGGGTAGAATCGCTTCGCCGTTTCGCCTTCGTCCGCCGCGACGCTTCCGCGCGGAAACGTTACTCGTCCGCGTTCAGAGGCGTCTCCAAGCGCAGCTCGGAGGAAAAAGAACAAAATTCACGAGGTGTACCGAGAAATCCTTACGATAAGGCGTGCCGCGTGTTTGTTTGCCCCGGCGATGACGGCACGGTCGCTGTATCCGAGAAGCTTAAATTCGCACGTCGCCGCGCCCGATGCGCCATGTCGAAAAACGAAAATATTTTTCCCTTCGCGTCAAGTCCGGCCTGTTTTCCTTTCCGCCGCGTTGTTGCACGTGCGCCTACGTGTTCCGTGCGTCATCGAGAAATCGGCGAACGCGGCACAAAAGCGCAACGGCGCGGCTACGTCACGTAGATTAATAAGCGACCGAGGCACCTGCGAAACTGATTAGCGATCGGAGCACGAACCGCCGGACGGCCGTGGCACGACGGGGCCCGTTATCAGGCTGTCGGTGCCGTAATCGTTAATTCGTTTCAACGTAAACACTTGAAGTCGGAAGGCTACGGCTGCCTCGGAAAAATTTGGCGATGCCCAGGTCGAAGGGTATCGGCGGCCCGGTCGATCTCGGGTCTCGCGGTCGGCCAATTAGCGATGCGCGGACGGAACCGCGACGGGTCTATTTTGGATATTTTTTAAACGACGCGGTGATAACGCCCCGACCAAATATAGAGTCGAAGATCTGACATTATCAAGGGCGGCTGTAAATTCGAGTAAATTTATCGTTAATGGCGCGCACATGGTCCGCCGGATCTCCAATCAAAATTTTTATTTCCCGTCCTGCATTATATATAGCTTTCCATAGAATTGCAAGGCCTAAGGGAAGCGTAGCTCGCGGCGCACGGGAACGAATGTCGGGTCGATTTTCAATTGTCGTGCGGAAGGGAACCTGGCCGCGTACGCGTTACGCTGCTAAGGATACCCCCGCTCGTAAACGCGGTCATAAAAGGCGGCTATAAATGAAGCGACTCGACACACAAATATTAATAGCGTAGATTAGTCGAAGGAAAAATAGGAACACGTGTTTACATGCAGAAATCGCATTTACGACGCGGGCTCGTGTTCGCGGATTCCACTGACGTAACGGTTGCGATCGCGAGCGCGATCAGCTGAAAAATATTTGCGCCTCCACGACGCTCGAACTTGTTCGCCGACGAGCCGAGCGTCCGGAGCATTTTCAAGCGTATCGCCCTCCTCTTTCCGCTTTTTGCCTAAAGCCCAATGTCAGACGCGACCGCAGTCTCCGACGGAGACGATGGAAAACAACTACAATAATTGGACGGCCGAACGACAAGCCAATATTTACCGCGGCGCCCGCAATAACATGTAATTACAGCGATATCGCGCAATTGCGAGCAGAGATTGCGTGATCGTTTCGCAGCGCGAAAAATCGCGCAGGACGGACCAGCGGCGGAAACGATTTTTGCCAAAACCGACAACCCGACGACCGATCGATCGACGTTCCGCCGGATCCAGGACGGAACGCGCCGCGACGACCAGACGAGCCGCGGAAAAACCATCCAGGTGGAGACGCGACGGAATAGAGGGCACACGGTCGATAAGCAGCTCGTTTTAACGGGAGATCGTTCGTTTTATTTGCCGGCTTATTGTGCGAGCCGGCGAAACGCGAGATTCGGCTCCGGCGCGGCGCGATGAATTCTTTAAACGAGGCCGAAAAAAAAATTTATTTTTAACGAGGCTGGGTGAAAAAGGCGTCGGGGGGCGAGCGCGCGGTTCTTATTCGCGCCGGATCGGCGTCGCTCGCGAGAGCGGCCACGCGAAGGAAAATATCGGCAGGTGGACGGGACCAGGGCAGAAAAATACGATTTTGCACCGCGATAACGGCGATAAACGCAACGACGCAGCAACGACAGCGACTTGTCGCGAGAAAGGGTTGCGCGTCGTCTTCGAACTACATACGTATATATGTATATACGTAATTGACAGACGGCACAATTACTCGGAGCAACGCTGCTTTTCTTAAATCGCCAATCAAATATCGTTGTCCGCGATTCGTCCATGGAAATCGACGGCGACGATCGGACGAGAAATATCGTAAAAGCGTAAATATTTCGTACGACCGCGAGGTAAATACTTCGATTAAGAGAGTAACGAAGGCGAGGACCGGCTCCTACGCTCTTATCGCTCGTTTAACGAGCGGATCGGCGATCCGTGGTCGATACCCGGCGAATTTCGGCTCGGAAAGTTTCGTCGCGAACGAAAACAAGATTGCGCCGGGAACGCGATTCGCGATGGGGCGTAATGAAAATATGTATCACGCGCCGGACGGACGAACGGCAATCGAAAGGGAGATTGTCGAAGAGCGAGCGATCGTCGACGAGAAAGCGTCCCCGTCGACGGCAGTTGCGTCCTCCCCGGTGATCGCGCTTCGAGGGAAAGCCTACCCTGTCCTCGTGGCGCAACGGAAGCGGTGCGTCGGTGCTCCGCGACACTTTTGCAGGAAAATTTCGCGAAGCTCGCGGAACGACGGCCGCGCGAGAAATTGTCGCGACGGCGACGGCCTTGCGTTGAAAACGAGCGTCGAGGGAAATTCTTTCGCCCGCGATACGTCGCCGTGCAATAACAAGACGGCCGCGGTGCGCTCGGTTTCCTCGCTCGTTTCCCAATGTTTGTTCACGTACTTGTCGTATTTACGAATTCGTGTCTGAAGTTATTTTTAACACGGGTCGCGCTTAACAGCGATCAAAATTAATTTACATCACGTACGACGATTCCGCAATCGCCGTACTCACGTTTCCCTCGCGACGAAAGGAGCTGCGGGACGCTCGAGAATTGCGCAAGGGGGGATCGGTGGAGAAAAAAGAAAAAAGAAAAAAGAAAAAAGAAAGCCGGTCGCAATCGTTTCGTCGCGGGAGTAACGCGCGGCCGCGCTCTTTGCATACCGGCGAAATTTCCACTCGTCTCTAACGTTATATTATGCCGTAAAGTGCGGTCCGCATTATGCGCACGCACAGGACGCGCGTGCAAGCTGGCGCGGGTGAGAAAGGATCGTAATGACAACCGTAAACAATGCTGCGGGAAAGTCTGGGAGCGGAACGCCGATCGGGAACAGGGAAATACAACGCGAATTTCGTATTTCCGCGATGACGGACCGCGGTCGATGGAATTCGCGAGTGGACACGGCTACTCCGAAATGCTACGGGTGGAAAAAGCGTCGTGGACGACTGCTGCTATCGTCACGCTCGCGCGTCGCGTATGAAATATACTTCCTCGTTGCAGGCATTGAAATATAAACGCAAGGGCGAAATATGAATAGCGAACAGCGCGATTTTCATATCGCGATCGAACGCGTTACGGGGCAGCCACCCCGGGCGTTGCAACAGAAACGGGGGCCAGGAATTTGTCTACGCCTATTAAAAACCGTCCTCGCTTGCGATAGTCGCGAGTTCGACACGGATGTTGCAATCGCGAACCTTCCGGCATCCGGAAGAAAATATTTACGCCGGTTGGCCGTCGACGTCGACACGACGCGGCGATAAGGATTCACGGCGAGCACGCGCACGATCGTGCAATACCGAAATGAAATCCGCAGTTGTTCGATAACGCCGCTTAATTTACGACAATCACCCGGGTACGCGTCGCGTCGCGTCGCGTCGGGTCGCTTAACCCCGTGTACGCCCAGCGACAGGCAGACGCAGAAACATGCGACGTTTACACGCGAGAACGGACGGTAGCGCCGAATGTTTCTGTTCCGTAATCCTTGGCGACCAGACTGGAAGCCTGTCAAAACGTAATATCGGATTTCCGCGTAACATTTTCCATTAGCCCCGGCGTAAACCTCGACGACTTCGACGACGCTCGTTAACCCTTTCGCTACGGCAGTGTGCTCCGTCGGAGTGACACCGCTGAACGGGCCACCGTGCCGCCGGAGTAGCGGCACTGAACGGAGCACTGCGCCGAAAAGTGTGCATTTTCCGCTTAGGTAAACTGGTGTACAGGTAGGACACGCGAAGCAATTGTTGCTCGTTTATTTCGCGACGCAACACAATGCATGTATATATTTCACTTGTTTAAAACAAATGCGAACAAACCAGAGAATGAGAAAAGTGTCGTCTAGATGTCGTCTATAGGCGACGCTCGTACACACAGGCCGTCGCGCGGATGTCGCCTATAGGCGACGCTCGCAGCGAAAGGGTTAAACGTCGTCCGAGGGACTACGACGCGCCTCGCATCGCGCGGCGGAGTAGCTACGCACACCGGGAAGTCGTCGCAGAGTTCGCGAATTCTTACGCAGGTTCGCGGGCGGGTCAATCGCGGGGCCGTGCACCCGGGTGTTTCGATGCCGTTGCCCTGCGTCGACAGAGGCCGGATTCCGCAACGCACCTACGTCCTGCATCGTCGGAACAATTAACGATCGCCGGGCGGCATCGTTTCTCCGGTAACAACTGCACCGTAATGCCTCGTCAGAGGCGAGCGGAGATTGTTCGCGCCTCGGCCCCCGCCCGTGGAAGCGGCCAGCAATTGTCCGTTGCTTTCTGCGGCGGGCGTTATTGGATTCCGGAAGAAGATCGGCCGAGAATAATTCGCCGGCACTCGTCCGTGTTTCGCCGGTTAATGCATTCGCCGTGACGGGCATCCATCATTTCCAGCTTTCTGCTACTTTGCGGGGCAATTAATCACGCGCCCATTGTGCCCCGCTCCGCCGTCCCGTGGCCGCCTCCGCCTCAGCCGCCGCCGCAGCCGCAGCCGCCGCCGTCGGGATTCCGATAACGCGTTATCGTAATCCAAGGAGTGAGTCCGCAGTCGAACGCGCCCACGCATAAATACACGCCGATAGTATCACGGAAGTTCACTTGCCGCGATCGATCGACCTTTCGTTCCTGGAAATTGCTCGCTCTCTCTAGCGCGCCCGCCCCCCATAAATTTATTTCGACGCGAGACTCGCGGCCCCCCTGTGCCGCACGGGCTAAACGGCCGTCGGTTAACGGACACTCGTGGAGTAAGCCTGTATCGCGTAACCGTCGCCGCCGCTCGAGACGTTCAAGCTTTCTCGCCGTCGTCGGTCGCGTACGCTCGGATGATTCAGCCCGCGGAATTCTGTCCCGTCGATAGAAGGGGATCGGTCACTATTTAGGGGCAGCGCGATAAAAGACAGCACGGGACAATGATCTCGTCGGGGCTGCCTTTCCGCTCCGCGCCGCGGAGGGCGACGCTCCTCCTGGCGAACTCCTTTTTTCCCGAGGATCGGTTGAGTGCTCCGGTGCGAAATTTCGCGATACCAGCGGGCACGCAGCACTTACGGTGGCGGCACTACGATCGCGCGTGGAATTATTGCCGCGATAGAGCCGCCTTTATTGGTACGCGCTCGGCGGCCGAACAATTTATCCTCGATTCGTGTCCCGTATTCGGCGGGCGACGAAGGAAACGCGAGAGGCGTATCGACAGATTCGGTTAAATTTAGACGCGCGGCGATGTACCCCGCGGCGGCGTGGAATCGTCCCCCTAATTATCCGCCAAGGGGGAAGGCGGCGGCGGTGGCGGCGGCGGCGCGGGGGACGTACCGAGACGCGTAGGCTCTATTAAAAGCCGGCGCGGCGACGAAAATTAATCCTGATGCACGAAAACAGCGGCGGCCCGACTATATTTAGTTTGTCAAATGGACGCGGTTGAAAATAGAACAAAAGCGAACCGCTTTGTCATCCTCGAGTGCTACGAGGCTCGTGATCGCGTCCAACCAAGGGGACGTGGACGTACAATAAAGTCGAACCGCTGAAAAATAGACGCCGCGACGAGTGGCCGACGGGGGCGTGCAACGTTTTTTTTTTCTTCTTTATCTCTCTCTCCTTCAGCCTCGTTCCGAACCGCGGGTGAATTATTTCTGAGCGCAATTTTCCTCCTCGCGGGGGTTTCGTTACGTTCGCGACGAGAATAGACCGCGCCGCCGCGGGTTCTGCATTTCGCGCGGCCCCGAGCCGATCGTCGAAGCGTGCACGCGGTTCGATCGCGACGGCGAGGTACGATCGAGGATGACGACGGCGTCGCGTGTGCGTCTGCGGGACGACTCTGGCACCGAATTGTCGGGAAGCTTTCGCGGAAGCTGGTTCGAGGGAACGCGACATGGAAACGGACGTCCACGGGGGGAACCAGTTCGATAAGTCGACGAACGGAACGTTCGTTCCTTCGCTCGTTCTCCGGTATCGCTTAGCGGTGGCCAGTGTTCCCCAGGTTCTTACAGCACAGCCCGGCGTAAATTACGCACGCTTTACGCGAGCGGCTGGGCGCGGGCACACGTGCGGTCAAACAACGGGGTTGACGGTCGAACGACGACGGGGGTGGAGGACACTTTCCGGCGCGTATTCACGACGTTTGCCCGACGCAAACGTTCGATGGCCTCGGCCGAACCTACGGAATCGTTCCCTGCACCGTTCGGGCATGCTTCGTCCTATGAATTTAGGGTGCCCCGTCACGGTGTACCATGAATTATGCATTCGTTCCGCCGGGGAAAAGCGAACAGGAAATGTGGAACGATGTTGCGAACGGTATTTGTTTATCGCCGCGGTCGAGACGCTTCTTTTTCCTCGTTCGCGCGGAAGGTACACAAAATTGCCGGGCCGATCGATTCAATTTCGCCGAGCACGCATTACCACAATGCCACTGGTGCTTGCGTTAATCAGCCGTGGAAAATTACTTCAAGGATGCCCGTGTTTGGCCGGCTCGAGTCGTTCGCCGGGAGGATTCCTGATGGAAGAAAAAGCGTCGCGGCACCCATCGACGATTGCGGATTCGGGCACGCTTCTCGTGTCTCGCGTAATCGTAGTTACATAATCCTCCTCGTTAGACGCATTTCTCGACGCTCGAATTACGACGCGCTCCGGTCTGCTTCGAACGACGCCGTACAACCGAGGGAACCGAAACTTCGGTTGGCTGCGTCGGCAGCGTATCGATACGCGTTCCTTTGCCTCGCCGTCCAGATGTTAGGCAAATCGCGAATTTGCGTCACGGACGATGTTCGCGTGGAAACTCGTACGTCAGCGCTGCGCGAGAGCTCCGAAGCCGGGGCTGATAACGCACCTGCGCAACCTTGCGACTATCTTACAATTTCCAAATGAAAGCGCGCATGTGTGGCGACTATCGTAAGGATAACCAATCAAGATCGGCGTAAGCGAACGATTACCGAGTACAACACGAACCGCGTAACATTAATCTCGGGCTGTTGACAACTTTCTGCGCCCGGATGACGCGTGGTAAATAATTTGCCCGCGTCGTTCACCCAAAGGACGGACTGCTGAACGCTGCTAGAAAAAAATGAGGCTAACGATCCGTGTCTAAAAGTAACACCGGTCAGACATTTCAACCATTATTCTATTAAATAATCAAGCATGCCCCAGTGGCATTGCCGATAACCGATCGATCGATAAGAAATTTTTGCCGGTGTCGGATATTCGCGGATCGGCAACGACGAGAAGAACCAGCTAATCGTCGCAGTTGTCGCCCGACGTTACATAATCTGTCGTCTTAGCGTCGCCCGGAAAACTCGTCACCGCGTAACTCCGCTGCCAGAGGTTTTCCCTCGTACGTCGACACGATTAACGCGCCATCGGTGTCCTCGGCGTAATCGTCGATCGATCGACGAAACCGCGCGGGTCGCAGTTCGCCGCGTCGAGCAGCTCGAACGTCCGCGCTTCAGAATCGCAAGAATCGCGCGGACCCGCGCTCTTCCGCATCGCCTATAATTTCCCGTCGCTCCGAGAATTCCAGGAGGCTTAATGTCGCGTTGAAATCGTCCCCCTCGTTCGATTGCACGCGTCGAGGCGTCAACGTTGCAACGAAACTCGAACGACCGCCGTCGCGTTCACCTTCGACGACGGCGACCGTCGCAATTGCCAGCCAGGACGGTGCGCTCTCCTTCGACGATCGTCGCCGGGAAATTAAGCGGCGCCTAATAAAACCCGCGGTCGGTGTGTCACCCATCGCCCGCCGTTCCGCGTTTCTGCGATTAATTGGCAAATACATAAAGCGACGCGGTAATGACCGCGAATCGAATCGGGCTCGAATCGCGCGGCTCCTCCCGTCACGGGATCTCGAAACTCGAGAATGGACCGCGGCTGCGTCTATATTTGCCGGGCCGTGTGTACCGATGACCGACGAAATTGTTCGTTCGCAGAATAAACGCGTCGTGCTTACGCGCGTCGCAGCGTCACGCGGTGAACCCGTCACGCGAAGAGGGCGACGCGAGGCCGATTTTGCGGCCAGGTTGTACGGCGCATCACCAGTCGGGACGGGTGCCAACAACGACACTGCGAGAGTGATCTCGCGGGGATCGTCTTCGATCGATCGTTTCGCGAATTTTTGTGACGTTCGCACGGACACGCTGGTCCGCGTCGTCGTGCCGCAGAAATAGATAAAGGCGAGCGGAATCGTCGAGCGACCAGGCGGCATTGGATTTTCGTTCGAGAGTAAACAAGCGGGCAGGGACTAATTGTGAGTCGCTGACACGCTCGTGTTTCAGGTGCCTTGGCATACGCAGAGCCGTTCGAGAGACGGCGCGTCAAATACGTATGCGCAATAAATGGTAATGAGTTTAGAGCTTAACGCACTCTATTGTTTACCGCCGCGTTGACGTTGCAACTCGCGGCGCAATCACGCGCTGTCCACGACCGAATTAACTCCGCTCCGCGAGTTAAAGGTTAACTCGGCGAAGAAGCGCAGCAACGGCACGATCGATGCATCGCGAAATCGCGCCCGTGGAAAACGAACTTCTGCTGGAATTTGAAATCCATAGGTGTATCGATCGACCGGCAAAAACGATCAATTAAGGAGGAAACGTTGTGGACGGGCGGTACCCGGTTTAGTCGACGACCGAAACAACGCGCTATGTTGAACGCTTCTAATTTCCGCGGCCAAACAAATGGAAACTTTTCCGCGAATCGTCATCCGCCCGGACGGTCTGCGCACCGCGAAATGTTTCTCATTGTTTCATACGTTACGGTTACACGTGATCGTTGCGCCGCTGACGCAGCATCACGCGAAGAAAAGTCACGCGTCATTCGCTCGCCGATGTGCATTAGTAACTGGGCCAATTGCCAACGCCGACGAAGATACGCGAGTGCGGCGTGTCTGCGTTCCCCGGCGCAAACTTGGCCGAGGAACGCGAACAAACGGGGAAAATGCCCGGCGGAGGGCAATAAAGGGGAATCAATTGTCCGTTTCGCAGTCGGGTCCTTCGACGGAACCGGGAGTTTCTATAAATGATCCGCGAATTATACGCGGTGCATCTTAAAACGTTACCCGCCCCGTAAAATGACGGAGCGCGGCTGCAGCTTACCGAGATCAGTCTTCTGGTCGTCCTCAGAAAACGCGACGCCGCGCTTCGTTGCCTCCTGCAGGACATCGTTCAGGATACTGCGCGCACTCTGCCCGTCGACCCTCGATCCTTCCCCCCCGGGGGCCGCTACTTCCACCGGCGTTCGTTTCTCGCGGCCGGGCAATTATTTCGGAGCCCGCGAGCATTTCATTCTCCCGTCGGGGGCCGAGCGGCTCGTTACTTCGACGGACGGCGCGACGACTCCCGGCGAGGTTGTTTAAAAATCGTCGGGGACGCGGAACAACGTCGAGGATACGGCGCGAGCGTTGTGCAACTGGCGGCCGCCCAACGCGCAGTTTACACGGTCGTGAAAACCCCGTGACACGGTGACAAATTATCCGAACGCGGGGGGCAATCGGCGACCCGGCGGCCGTGAAGATTTGCCAAACATCGTTTCCGCGATCGCGTCCGGAAGGTACGAGACTGAACGCGTCCCGCGGAGCTCGCGAATTAAATACACGTGCGACGTTTCAACGGAAAGTCTACGTCACGGGGCATGTCGTCAGCATTTCGGGGATCGTAAACGTCACGCGCCCCCGTTCTCTCCCCTTTTATCGTGGCTCGTAATTCTCAGGTGATCCGATGCGCGTCGAGAAATTGTCCCCTTCTGGATAGAGGAGCGCGACACGTGTCACGAGGCTCCCCGTGGGCGAAACGACGCTCGCCGACTAATAGAAATACAATTAACGGCCCGCCGAGCGGCGGCCGACGGTCGTCGATTTTCGTTCGCCGGCCGCGACGGCGAGCAGCTCGGCCGGAAAAGCGAAACGACGGAACGGTAGAGAGAGGAGGAGACGAGGAGAACCAGATCGACGAACGATTACGAGCGCGCGACGCGGCACTCGTAGGCGAACGAACTGCGTCTATGACGGCGCGGCGACGTCGTATAAGCGCGAGCTTCTGCGCCCACGTCGCCGTCGTCTCGCCTTGCCGTGTCGATCGTTTCGACGCGATTCGTGACGACACCGATCGTCATGGAACGCTCGTGACGGTAGCGAGCGCGTCAACGTCCACGCGGATACGCCCGTGAACAATTGTTATCGGCACCGAGCGGCGAATCTCTGACGGACCCGTGGGCGGACGCGTCCGATTGAAACGCTGCCCGCCGACGCGTCTCTCCGTCAATTTCGCCGGGAATTCCGTCCGAGCTTCGCTTCGTCCCCGGGTCGAGCCAATTCTCGGACGAGGCTGGTCGAGGCTGCTCGATCAACGGTGCCTGGGCCGCGAGAGGGACGCGACTGTTCTCTGGTCCACCGCGACTGAATCTGCAACGCGGAATCGTCCTCGGTTTCGCGGCGTCGACGAGTCGAACGTCGCGCGGAGTAACGCGAACGGAGGATCGACGTCCAGGGGAAGTTGTCGGACGTTCGGGAACGCGAGGAACGCGCCTCGTTATCGCGGAATCGCGAGGTCGAAGCTTCCCGCTGCACCGAGGACGCGGTAAGAAGTGACAACCGCCGTTTCGCCGCGCCGTTCAATTAAAATCTTTCGCCCGACGGAGAACGCTCGAGACGATCGCGCCGCACGGTATCGACCAAACGCCACTCTGGCCTCGCGTTATCGCGACTATCAACGGTGATGGACAACGTCTGGGCGGTTTTTCAACCCCTAACGAACGCTCGGTTTCAATCAAGAAACTTTTAATCGCCGAGTCATTCGACTCGCGCGTCGAGATAGAAGCGAGAGGATAGCTCGCACGCCGGGTGTTGTTTATCGCGGGGATGGGCTGTCGAGGGACAGGGTATGGTCGTTTTTCGGCACGCACAATTCGCTTCCGTCGTGCCATAGTCGAGGACGGGTGCGCGTGCGAACAACCGCGGCAAGGGTGGCGACGTCGTCGGCGAACCGGCGCGTCCAACGAGACGGCAGCTCGGTTCAATCGACATTCCGCGTTATCCGCCGCGAAATTAGCGAGTTTCGATCTTTCCGCCGGGCGCAACAAAGTTGCCGCTGGATTAATTAGCGATTTCGCGGTGCCCGTTGCTGGAACGCGCCTGTCGCGTCGCGATAAGCAACGGCGGGTGAGCCGCGCGTGTATGTCCATGGTGGCCATGGTTCTCTCGCGGCCTCACCGCGCGCATGCTGCGCGATTGAATTTTATTGTTGGTCACGATCGACCGAGCTCGACACGGATCGAGACAGAATGCACGGGCGCGGGGAGTGCGCGAAAAATAGCCGCGCCGCGAAACGAGCCCGCGCTCTCCGCTCGAGAAAGGCCGCGATTCCGCGACGAAGGAATGCGCCGAGAAATTCTGTGTCACCGTGCAGGAATGCAGCCACGCTCAGACGAAGGATAAAGAGATAAGCGAGGCTGGAGGGACTGTTTCGGTAACGCTGGCTCGGGCGCTCGTTAATCAGCTGTGGCGTAAGTGTTCCTTAATTAATCGCGACGGTACGGGATCGGTGATGCGCGTTCCCGACGAATCGGTCTGCGCGAAATTCAACGAACCACACCCACGTCTCTCGGCGCAACATCCTCGTCGGAATCGTTTCTTCTCGATACGATGTTCCAACGCGGAGTCCGGCTGTTTATTCGTTAAGTTTATTAAGTCGCGTCGACAACGGGTAACGGCGGTGTTGCGCTACGTCGTTGCGTTTCGTTTGCAAAGTCCAATTTTTCCCCTCGAATCCACGCGAACAGTTGGAAATCGGACGCTCGTCCAGGACTTACGCACGCCTCGCCTCTTTTCACCGCGGCGAACGGCGCGCGGCGTCGCGTCGCGTCGTCCTTTCACATAGCTGGGCATCGGCTGCCGAACGGCGTGAGTGTACAGAGAGCGGCCGCTATATTTACCTTCGGAAAAGTCGCTTTGCCAAGTCGAGTAAGGTGTCGCGGGTATAGCGGCCGGTGCGCCGGGAGCGCCGGATAAATCCGGTTCGACGCCAAAAGACGACACGGCGTAAACATAGACGAGACAAACGGCGGAGAAGCGTTGCTCGCACAGGCCCCGATGACCGACATCGGGACGCAGCCAGGTGAGCGACGCGATCCGAGGGGAACAAACGCGAGACCCGCGGACGACACCTCCCGGACTCGCACCTTCGAGCGTTGATGCGCGTCGAAGACGTCGACCTTCGCGGCGAATACCTCGTCGCGGGTAAGAGAAGCCGACCGCCGGGGCAAGGTGGACGATACCTTTTTGACCCGTTTAATTTTGACGCGCGCCGTGCGATCCTGGGCTCTAGCATTGAATATTCAATATCAAGCGGGTCTATATGTCGCTACGCGAACTATTCTCGGGCCGGCCTAATTCGAGACTGCATCGGACACTGGTCTCCTTTCGGGCGGCCAAGCCGACCGAGCTGGAACATTTTGCAACTGGGACACGGATATTTTTCTATTCCGGTCGGTTCGTGTGAATGGGACTTAACGTGCTCGTCGACTCGTCAACCAGGTGGGGCGGAGGTTGCGGGGGAATTGAAGGGTAAAGATAGTATCACTGGTACATCTCTCGAGATAGTCTCGCGGTGCCACGAGAGTCAGGTTGGTTATTTCCGTCGTCTGTTACGGGGTTCACGACCTACGGCTCCGAACGCCGCGCCCTGACGTAACGCGCTTCGCCAGGTGAGCATCGGACACGGAAAAACCCCGGCAAATCCGTCCGGATGCGATAAAACTCGACTGTCCGGTCTCGCAGTCAAGAGCCCGAGACTTCGTCGCGATTCAACGGACGCCGATCTATTTTTACGAAACCGTCCCGGGTCGTTTTGCGAGAAAAAAAAGTGGACGTCCCCTGCTATCCTAAACGAGGCCCAAACGCGTGCCCGGTCCGGACGACGATTAACGCGTCCCAATCGACTCGGTGCAACGCTCCATCCCCGCGGATAACACGCCGCCGTCCGACAGCCGTTCGTCGGAGGCGTGCGTTGTCCGCGTCGGGATCCTCGTTCCGACGTACGCGGCATAACAATCGACGCACGTAACGCCGGTCCGCGCGTGTGACCCGGTGAACGTTACGACCGCGTCGGGCATCCGAACGGTTTTCCTGCCGGTGCGCTCGAGCGAACGAGGATCCTCGACTCGCTTGGGCGGAATTCATCCGGATACCTGTTGAACGCGCGAGACGCTGTCGCGTCGTTCGACGCCTTTCCGACTTTCGCCCGGCCTCTCAGCTGATCATCCGCGGCGAACGTCGCGTCCTCGTTGCCGAACCGTCCCGCGGCTTCTGTCGGTCGGGAAACCGCGAACGGTATACGACGGGATTAGCGCGTGCCTCGCCTCGACTCATCGATCCGCCACTCTCTTTCGCGCGGTTACGCGTCGCCCCGCGTCGAAACGGGGACACCAGAACCGTCGTCCTTCCATCCGCATTATCGCCGATGCATCTCCGATTCGAAGGCCCGTCGAAGACGGATCGGCCGCAGCGGCCTCCGGACTCGGGGATGCGCACGAGCGTTATTTGGAACGGTCGTTAATCCTCTGTGGTTTGGGGGGGGGGTGGTAAGGTTTTAAGCGATTATATCTGTCGACCGGGTTCTAGTAGCTGCGGCTATACCTGTGCAGATAAGGGGCGCCTCGCGGCAACGGGGCGATAGACATCGACGGGAGCCGCGGCTAGGACGGAAGGGATATTGGTGATGAGGGAGCGGGGCTGCGATTGTTCGGTAGTACGATGATCGATAGGCACCGGTTTACGAGTTAATTGCGTCCGCGGTGAAATAATTGCTCGCTGGAAGAAGTTTTCGTCGTGGAGGCTTCGCCGCTGCGTGAACGTCGACGGCTGAAATGCGGCCGTGGAAATTCCTCCGGTGGAATTTTCGTTCACAATTTCGATGGTCGCGCGGCGTCAATAGGATGCCGCCGATGTTGCGACCCCGGCGTCGTGTCCAATACCTAACCAACTCCGCGAGCAACAATGTGGCGGCGTTTCCCTTCTTTCGTATGCGTCGACGGAAGAAAGGATAACAGTGCGCGTCTCGGGGGGGGGGGGGGGGCGCGAATTTCCCGCATTCCGGTGTCGTCCGGCCCTGGCCTGCCATCGACGGCGGTGCCCTCGACAGGAATTCTGGCTGGTATCGAAAATGGATATACCGTCGAGAGTTTTATCTATTCGAGCGGCGGTGGATTTGCCGTGGCCGGAGTTATTTCTCAAGGGTTGATAGGTCTTGCGGCCGTTTGACGGGCGAATTGCTTCCAGATTTCTTTTCCACGGGGAAAAAGGGGTGCGTTATGGGTTCGAATTTTTAAATCCCCGTTCGAATAAGGGAAATGCTGCTCGCGTCTTTGTTCGTGCGTTCGCCGCGTTTGTCCCGCGCCATTGCGGATACGCTTTACTCAGCTCGGCTAGAATCGCAACAACGATATGATACGGACTTTCATTTATCGACGGGGTCATTTCACGGTGCTCCTTCGTCGCGCAATTAACCTTATAAAGCGTTAATTAGCGAGCTGCTCTATTTCGCTCCTTCTCGCCTTATACAAAATTCCATTTCCATTGCTGACGCGTACGCAATTGCTGCATTGTCCCCGTTCGAACAATGCGTCGAGCACCTTGCTGGAATTTCTCCAATTTTGCAGCTGATCAACTGACGGCCATGCCTCAAGGACCAACGGCAAGGGCGGGGGGGTGGTGATCGAGTGCTTCTGCGTATCTCGATAAAGTCTAAGGCACTCGACGAGAGCGCGTTACCTTTAGCGTTTCGCGAGGCATACGCGTTTAAAATTTCGAATCCACGGGCAGACAAAAACCGCTTCCATCGCGCCTAATCGCCCATCGATCTATCTGCGAGGCGAGCAGTGGCCGTGCGTTCGCGTGCGACTCGCGAACGGAAATCCGGAGCCCCGGATGGCCTGCAACGTGGACATCGTTGTCGGATAAATCGGTCGTCCAGATAGCGTATCTTTCGGTTCTTTAAAGCACGCTGGAAGTACGACCCGACCGAAGTCGAAAGGGACGGCCGTCGTTTATTCCTGTTGCTCGCAATTTCTGGCAACGGTAAGAACGGAGCTGAAACTCGAGAGAGTAAAGGGCACGCGTCGAATAACAGTGCTCCGCAGGTCTCTGACAGGTTTGCGAGTGTCAAAGGCATGCTTCGTTCGGAATTCCCAAGGATCGTGGAATTCGTTTGTGACGAAAAAGTTGCCGCATAATGGAACGCGTGTCCGTGCCAGTGTGCAACAGATGTCTGCATCACGCCCATTCACGATAATTTATTGACGCCGGCAAGAAGATCGGTGCGCCTCCATAACGCTGCAAAACCCGTGGAACCTCGCGCTCGCGATTCTATGCCGCGTGCACGCGCACGCGAGCGCTGTAATAAACACATCTGCTCCTTTTTCTGAGGAATCCGCCGTTTATTCTTTCCAACGTTCGCCGGCCTTTGAGCGATTCTTAATGTCGTCCCCTTGATGGGCCAGCTGCCTCGCAGGCCGAGGAAGCTCACTTCGGTACCGTTCTCTAGCGTCCATAATTCGTACCATTACAGATTTACAGTTACACATAATTAGCATCGAGCCGCGCGTCGCGCGCAAGCCACAACGATTAACTCCACTTTCCACGGGTGCAAATGCTTTCCGCAAATATCAATTTCAGCATCGATGGTTACACGATATGGCTCTTTGTTCAAAAACGAAACGAACAACCTCGATAATTTATGTTCAGCCGCGTTCGTAGAATCGTTTCTTTTTATTGGCACGCTCAATGACGAGCGAGACGGTTTCGGAGCAATTGCGATCAACCGCGTTTAGAAATGTATTCTTCTATCGATCAAATCGAACGTTCTACTTATTCCAACACGAATGTTCCTATCATTATTGACGCGTATCAGTTGCGCAGCTCGAACAACGCGCGGTTATTAATCGACAGCTATACGCTCCACCTGACCGGCAAAAATTCCTCGAACGCAAGTGACAAACGGCAATTGTCGTATCGGGCACCGGAAGCCCGACCATCTCCTTACAAAAGGGCAAACTGTCGTATCCTTGACGCGTAACGTCATTTCCCGGCGTCTTGCCGCGGCCCCCCCAGGATATCTAATTCTCCTTACGGCCATCTGTTTTCAACTCGCTAATTGCGCCGTCAGCCTCGTTCCGGCACAATGCCAACATCGGTGTACCACTTACCGCGTCAGTCATACGGCACCACCGAATCTTTCATTCGCGCAACGAACCACTACGGCGAATCTCGTTCCCCGCGTCGTTTGCGAATTCCATCGCCTAACAAGTCCAACAACCGAACGCCTATCGCTCACGTCAGGCGAGCCATGTTACGCGGAAGACGTTTTTCCGTCGGCCAGCGTTCGCGCACCCGTCGAAGGTGTCCAGGTAACCGGTACGGGGGGACGCCGGTCGCGATCCACGGCAACTCTGCAAGCCGCGTCCGGTAAGCGAGCGAGTTTCACGCGCCGCGAACCCGTTCCGGACAAACGACGCTAAACGTCCACGGTGGTTTCTCGCGGTCGCTTAGACAAATTAGCCTGAACTGCCGACGTGGGGCACCTATGCGAAACTTAATACACCGGTCGAGCGTACGTACTCGCGGCTGTCAGCCTCCGCCGCTTTTTCATCCGGCAGCGGAGAGACTCCCCGGGTGTGCTAAATCCGGCGCCACGGGCCGACAGAGATTCCCCGGATTCGTTTGACAACTCTAAACGCGGCCGAATGAAACGCTGTCATTTGACGCGGTCGTTTCCTCCGGCTAACTGCTTTTTACGCGTGTTACTTTGCTCCGCGAGCCCGACTTTATGCGCGTGGCCACCCGGCGATTGCTGTACAGTTAGAACGCCTGTCGTTGCTGTTTTTGTCGGGCCGTTCGCGCGTCGGTATCGCGATTTTCCTCGTCGAGGTTGAAGCGGAACGGGATAATCTGCCGGCCGATACGCATCGATCAAACTCGTTGGCGAAATTTCTTGACGCTTCTCGAGCGGGGCTTTGCGACGTCGACGTTTCTTCGCGCAGTATTGACGCTATTAACGAGATTCGGACCGAGGAACGTCGAACGATACTTTAAACGGAGTTCAGTTTTGTTCCCCTATTTCCGTGGATCTTTTGCACGCCAGCGAAACCTTCGAGCTGTCCGTTCATTTTATCGAAATCCTGCTTCCGCGGTGCCGCCGTGCGAAGAGGAATCCACCAGCTTCGTCTGGATTCGTTTCGTTCCTTTGGCGCGGGCCGTTTCGCACAGCGACGCCGCCTCCTTTTACTGTTAAACTCGATCCTGGCAATTTGCGTTCTCGTCGTGCTTCGCGTTCTCGCCGGGTACTCTTTCTCGAAAACTCTCGGACGGTCGCGGTTGCCGCGGTGGCTCAACTTTGCAGATTTACGGTGGCGTCGCGTGGTTCATCGGTGCCTCGAGATTCTTGCAGCAAGCTGCAGCAGCAGCTTCATTTTCGCTCCGGCGAGCGTAGGGATACTTCGTTAAGGCGGGCGTGTGAAGTAAGCGGGTTCCATTGCGCTCGTGGTACGCAGCATGGCATTCTTAGTAATCGAAGGGTCTATCCACTAACCGTCCTTTGGTACCTTCAACATTTCCACTGAGTCAGATTTTACGACCGCGCCTTCTCCCCCATTTAACCGCGACAACGATTCGGCGATAGAGTGATGCTTCTACCTCGACGAAAAGATCACTTTCCCATCTTCCGCCCAGAAGCGTGTAGCAAGGAGCCGCGCGAAGTTGCCAGCTCGCGAAAACGGGAGGACGAGCCATCGTTTGTTCCACGAGATCATCACCGAGGACGAAGGTAGGCAAAGGTGGCCTTTTCGAGCATACGCGGCACGTCGCCCAGCCAGGAGCGACTCGAAGATCGTCTTTCATCGTTTCAATGCTGTATTGAAGCTGTATCTTCGTAACGGAGTCGAAGTCTTCTGAATTCGTCGGGCAATGATCTATCTATCCGTTCCGGCTGCCTTCGAGCTGTTCGGCACTCGATACGCTCTGCATTACCGCGATACACAGGACTGTCACCGGCTATTACCGATGTCGGTGACAGAAATACGAAGCGGTCCCGTGCTTTAATACGTGTTCCCAAGGATGCGGCGACGCGAGAAACACCGATCTCCAGCCGGCGAGTCCTCCCGGAGGGAAGCCAGGAAAACTGCAGCCGCTTCTAACCGAAATGTTTCGCACCTGTATCCGCATTTCCTGTGTCCCCTGCTTCCGCGCGGATCGCTCGCGTTCAGAACCATCGCGATAATCGGCGAAAAGCTCCGAGCAGAGAGTCGCGAACGCTCGAGGAGAAGCGCGACTGATCGTCGCGTGCCTGACCGTTTATTCAGAGTTTAGAGAATGCTTTCGTGGAAGAGGCTCGATGCTGGAAGTCGAGCAAGAAGGGGCAGGAGGAAACGCGACATCCAGGTACATACCCGTCCCGTGGCTGCCCGATCGTTGGCCTCGAATAACTGTCAGGTAATGCCGCAAAAGGCCTGCGGGCGTTCCGTGCGGGCATCCACGGTGGAGCAGTCGCGGGCCTGGCAATTATATGCATCGATTTCGGGGGCAAAGGTGTACGTCCCCCTGCCCGCCCCCCTTTCTTTTGTCCGCCCTTTTATTACAATTTCGCGCTAATTACACCCAGCTATTGCCCAAGCCGCACGACACTGCTTGCCGTGCGGCTTTAATCCTTTATCCGGTCGCGCACTTGCTCCGTACGGTTTTCACCTGATTTACGGTAGCGGACGTTTACCTGATTCTTCGCAGGCTTTTGTCGTTTCGTTACGCGGATATCGGTATGGACGGAACGACATTTTAACAACCGTCGCGAACTTCTTGCTCGTTCCCTTCATAATCGTCGGTACGTTTAGGCTGCGATTTAGGCACGCGTGCAGGGATTCGCCTTGAGGGTATTCCGCGATCATTCGAAAACACGCAAGCGTGCGATACGCCTCTTCGCGTTAAACCGCTGGCGTTGTACAGACTTCGGTCGATACATTGGTCGCGCCGCGTACATAAATAGGGAATACGCTCTGTCAATATTATTGCCGCTGTTATCGGGGACCCGGCGGAAACTTTCGTCTAAATATAGTGAAACAAAACAGCGGTACGCCGAGCAATAACGTCGGGGCAAGAAGAAGAACCGGGTGAGGGTGCGGGGGGGTTTAATCAAAACGAGGTGAACAGCGAGGGACAGCCGGAAGTATCGTCGTTCGGCGAAAAATTCGTCAAACGCCGCGGCGCAATATCGTGTCGCCGTTAATGGATCCTCGTCCCCGTTGACGGGTATGTAACGCGCCCCGTCGATCTGCTCGGGTACGCCGGACCATCGAGGTCAGATCGATCGGAATTCGATTAGGGCCGACCGAGGAAACGGGTCGGACCGCGCGGGGCGTGTCGCTTCCGCGTTTCAGCAATTAGAATAGACCGGGATCACCGGGAAAGCAGAAACCGACACCGAGGGATCTCGCGTTATCCGAGCTGCGCGCCAGCGGTCTCGGCTTTTGCGTCGCTCGGCTCGCGTGCCACGCGTCGCGAATCTTTCGACGGCGACCTCGATCCCCCCGTGGAGCGTCGCGACCGAAAACGTTACGTTTCAGGGCGGGCGTCGGTCGGGCCGCGGCAATTAGCGGGGTGCGAGCGTGAAAAAGCGTGCCCGGGTACGTCGGTGCGCGTGCACCTGGCCGGCCGCTAATTGACACGAATAGCGAGGACTGTTCCTCGAGGACGAGGAACAGTCCTCCGGTGCACGGGGACCGGATAATCCGCTCGTAAACGTACCCACGGTCGACGGGGCAAATGCGTATGACGCATTCATTGCAGTCGAGAGTACCATTGAGGTGTACACGGATTTTGTGATTCGTCATCGGTGACGTTGCACTCGTCTTCCCTGTAACGACTTCATTACGATCCGCCCTTTATGAGGGGGGGGGGGGGGGATCGAGTGATTTACTGCCCGATGGTATGGCGCCCGGTTGCAGATATTCGAACAGTCATGGCTAAGGGATTTTTAAAAGGCATCGTCCCCTATTAGTTACCTGGCCATTGTAAAGCGGCACCGGAGTCGAGATTAATGCTGAATAGAATACCTCGCATTCCGCTGGTCACCCTAACGCGTACCTGCATCCGTCCGTAGCGGTCCGCGTTCAAGAAATTCAAAACAACTTTACAATTTCATTTGGCGAGGCTCGAGGAACGTTTGTCACAATAACGGAACGGTGTAAACGGGGACGAAACGGCCGGCTTACGCGGCCACGCTAAATCAATACGGTTACAGGCGGGCGAGGAGAAATATTTTGGGGAAAACCCATTCGGACCGTTCCTATTTATGATCGTTGCCCCGCAGAGGGTGCCGTTACGGGGGGTCGTCCGGGTGCCACTCGCGCGACACCGTCCTGCTGAAACAGCGACGCCTCGTCGAGGGGGTCCCCCGCGGCTCGTTACGCAACCGACATTATTTTTCCGACTCGTCCGCACGCTTTTCGTCTCTCGTCTCGCGTCTCGCGGAGCGCGCGTTTAGCACCTTCGCGCGGCCGATTCGAATTCACGTCGCCGTGCACGCGCGACCGTCCACCGAATAAAAGCGACCGCGTGGTCAATTAATATCGCCCAGGGGGGAGGGGCGAGGACAGTCGCTGTCCGCCGCGGGCGTTTATCTCGTCGCTCGATAATAACGCGCCGGACAACAGTCAGTAATTACGAATTTACCGATTTCGATGATAATGCGGTTCGCGGCGGCAGGCCGGAATTACGACCAGATGTCTCGTTCGGGGAACGGAATTTGTAGGGGCAACGTGTTCCCGGATACATGGATACGATTAACAACGATAGCCGTGTTATCGTTTACATTTTGCCCGCACTGTTTGCGTCTACATCGCGATCCCTTCGCCCTCGTATCTCCGCTATCGGACGCGAAGCAACGAGGGCCGCGGAATTCGTTCGAGGAACGCGAACGGAACGCGAGGAAAGTCGCGCTGACTACTCGCGATCCGTCGATAGACGACAAAATTCGATACGCCGTGGACACATACGTAGTACGTATTAGAATACCCGGGGCCAGGTACGCGCACGAGAATCAGCGATCCATCCGCAAAGCGAACCGGGAATCCGGCGGATAACCAGGACGGGAAGGGGCCGCGATCTACAGGTGCCCGCATTCACCCTGTAGCCGTCGATTCGCGATTCGAGATTCCTCCGATTCTCGATCTCGCGACGGGCCGAGCGCTGAAATTCCGAGGCTGGTCCGCGAACGGCGATTTAAACCCGCGGGGCTGGGGAACACCGATCGTCCTCGCCTTGCCCGCGAGCAAACGATCGTATCGGTATTCGCGGGCGAGGCGTGCCCGTCCGCGTCGACGCTCGTCTCGCGGCCTCCGGAGCGCAGCGCCGGAGCGGTTTCGCCTTCGAACGTCGCGTTGCAGGCTCGCCTCGAATTCCCGGCCCGTTTTCGCTGGGATCGCGACGGCCGGGAGTCACTCGATACCTCGCGCGTGGCGGACATTTGATCGAGCGTATTGGATTCACGCAACGCGCGATTCGCCGTCGCCTCTGCCCGCTCGCCGAGCGTTATTACGCAGATAGAACGCATTCCGCTCGCGCGCGTGGAGGGAGGGTTAAAAATCCTCGCGCGATGGCTGCCGGAAGCGGATCGACCGCGTCGGTTGACGGTAAGTTTCTTTCCTTCGAGCGGCGTCGATTTCTGTTCGGGCTTGGAGAACGCGGAGAACGAAAAAGAGAGGCGAGCTCGTAGGTACGCGCGTACGCGTTAGGAAGGAAATACATTGCAGAGATCCTCTCTTGCACGCGAGAATGTTGCTCGACGAAGCGTTCGGCCCGCGGAACATGGACGCCCGTTTTCAGGTGAGACTCGTCGAGGGGTAGGCGAGCCACCAGAAGGAGAAACGCTCGGCTCGAAGCGGAGTTCGACGCGAATTCTACGTCCGTGCATATCTCGCGTGCACTTTCGTCATCGATGTGCCCCCACGAGCGAGAGCCACGGTTTCGCTTGGAAGCAAAAGCGAAGAAAACGCCTGGTATCCGGGGAATGTCGGCCTGGTAGGAGCGGCCGTTGCCTGCCAGGACACGCGAGGATCTTCTCGGCCGAGGGGCCATTCCTCTGGCTCGCAAGGACGCAGCGTCCGCCTGTAGAAATGAATTCGTCGTCCCGTTCTCCGAGCGGTTCGCCCCCTTCGAAGATCAACAATCTGCCGGGCGACGATCATCCTCGAGCGGCGATCTTCATCGAAGATCCACACATTCGAGACGACGTTCGCCCCGCGGGCATATACGCTCGGCTTCGGGCCGACGGAATTTTCGAGCGATATCCGAGCGTTCGTTATTACCGGAATGCAAGCGAGGTCGGGTCGTACGACGCGCGTTTAATCGAAAGGCGCGGAGAATTTTTCGATAATGCGATATAAAATAGCGTCGTTTCTTATCCGCTCGCTTGCCGGCAACCCTTTCGGTGCTCGCCAAGGGGAAAGCGCACAGGTCGCGAGAGAAACTCGTCCTCTTAACGCTTAAGTTCGTCGTTTCTGTGGAAAGTTTCCGTCGATCCGCGGACAGGTGTTCGGTAACGAACAGTTTCTATCGCGGTTTGACGCGTCGAAAACGGCGAACGTGCACCAAGCGAGCCTTGCTCGAACAGCCTCGCCTAGAAGTTTTCGATCGACGACGACGAGAGGAAAACGCGGCCCGATCGGAACGAGGTGCAAGAAGACTGGAGGGAAGCATCGGGGATAAAGTTCAAGGGGAGGGACTTGACGCGCCCCGAAATTGTCTTCCGCAGAAATGAAGACGCGTTAACGCGACTCCTCCTTCCCCATTGTCCCTCGATCATTTTCACTTCGAACCGTCGAAAGATTCCTCGTAAACCCCGCGACAGGAATTTCGAGCGTCATCTATAAACCTTCTAACTAAACGCGCGTTTCCTCGAGTTCGAAGTTACCGCTGCGCTCGAAACGCAGAGCCGCGACGAAGACGAGACGCGGCGTCCACGGGGAAGTCGAGGCGGTGTGCTTTCGCGGCACGCGTCGATCGATACATCGATGGACGCGACGACAACTAGGCTGGCGTGGCGTTATTTAGCGAATTTCGCGGCCGGTCATCAAGGTCTGCTCCGGGGAACTTGCTTGAAACTTTAACGGCTGCCGCGTTGCACGCGCATTGATGCATTGATCGATAACGACGGCAACAAGATTGACGCGGCACCGCAGTCAATTCTGCGCGCCGTGTCTGACGCGTGCGATTCCGTTTCCCCGAGTCCCGGCCACCGGGTCGCCCAAACAAAATTACTTCCCTTTCGCTCGACTGTTCCTGCCGAGCGCGACCCGTTTCGCTTCGTTTCGCCGCGCGACGATCTCCAATCGCCGCGTAACGTCGACGACGACGATCCTCGGTTCTGCGTCCGGCGAAACGGCGAGGCGGAATCCGTCGCGGCCAGGAACCGGCGGAGAATTGAACTCAACCTTGCCCGCGCGGGTCGGTCAGGTGCGCGACGTGCACGGGCCGATCGATAACGGTGGCAATAAAGTTTCTAAGTCAATGGTCACCGGGAAAAGTGGCACGCGAGAGATCAGCTCGTGTTGACACGGACGGGGATTAAATCGGCCGGACGTCGGGCGATTGCAATGTTTTGCCGGGGAACGGGGACCATTCCTTCGGCGAGGAGCCGGATTTAACGACGTTATTCCGGCAAGTTATCGACGCTGGAACGTGGAAGCTGCATCGCCTGTGCCCGCGCAACCCACCATTATCCTCTCGATTCTAATACGCGATTTCGAGTACGATCGTATCCGGCGAATCGGCGTGTTATTGGGTTATAACGCGCGAAACGTCTGTTTACGAACTGCTCCACGGTACTATTATAGCGAGGATCGCTCGGATGCTATCGTCCACGATTTACGGAGCGTTTTCTGTTTTCCTCGCGAGCGTACCGCGGGCCATTACGGTGAACTCTCGACATTGTAAATATTTACAGACAGCGGACGCGCAATTTCATTAGCTGCAATATTCCTCCGCCGTGGCCGGTTAACGGATTTCTATTTTCTATTTAATCGACATCTTCGAGAGGTCTGTCGGACGTCCGGCGTCTGCCGCGAACGCTGTTCGTCGCTCGTCGACGCGCGGAACGCGCCGACTCTGGTGGAAAAATTAATAGGACGAACCGACAGACACCCGAGGTTCCTCTCGATACGTCGCCACCGAACATCGCGAAATGAAAGTTAACATCCCGTAAAACATCGACCGGGCGTAGAACCGAGCTCGCTTCGAAGCTGGCCGCGAAGTAAACGCCTATCCGCTTCGCCCCTCGCTCGCGGATATATAATCGGCGAACGAGGTTAAAGGCAGCGCGATCGACCCGTGGCTGCGCGGCGAATCTGGAATTTCGCTCACGTTATCGGCAAACGTGGACACGTTTCTTGAAAGCGGTGGAAGTGGATAAATATGCATCCGCGTTGCAATCACCTTTCACACCGGTTCACCTTGTACGTCCGACATAACGGAATATTATTAAACGATCATTCCTGGAATGTTCAGCGGCGAGTCCGCCGCCAATCCTGGCCGATAAGGCCGCGTTCATTTTCCAATTCAGCACTGCGCTTCGTTACGTACGCCCGCTTTTACTTTCCAGCTTTCCCGTTGTCGCGCGGTTTCACGCATTGTTCTCGTCGCCGCCGCACCTCCGCCTTACCCTCGTGGTAAATCTCTACCCTGTCCCGGTATAGCGACGCTTCGCGGACGCTGCGACTCCGATATCCACGGGAAATCCGCATTCGAAAGAATCTGTAGAAATGTCCGGATATTCGTCCCCGAGCTACACTCGAATCGTCAAAATTCTCGCAGCGGATTCTCCTAATTCTCTACCGTGCCAAGTTCGTCGCATCGTCCTCTTAATAAAAAAAAAAGAAACAAAAAGAAAACCAAAAATAGGGCGAAAAAAAGCACATCCACGTAACGCTCCCGATTCGAACTGTGCATTCGAAAGAAGCGTGCAGAACGAGGAGGAGATCGGGCCCGCCGAGGAGGCACGGAGGCCGAGCGCAATTGGTTCTTCGACGGTCGCTGGGAAGAGGATCCGCGGACACGGAGCATCCCGGCGTTTCCATCGTTCGCGGCCGATGCGCCCGGTGCCTTTCATCGTCAACGAGGTAAGAAATGTCTGGCCGAAGATAGTGGGCGAACGCGGAGTGGCGAGCAGAGGAGATCGCGATCGAGGCGGGCGAGGAAGGAGGGAAAAAATCCGAGGAGAGTGGCGAGCATTCGCTCGACGCGGCCTTAGAAGGTCGCTAGCTCGGGCTAGCCTTCTTTAGCATCCCGCATCCACGTTTCCTCCGTCCCCGTCCCGTTTCCTCCGACCCGTTCGTCGCCGCCGTGCCTCTCTTATCCGCGTCGCGGCCGCGATCTCGCGACGCCTATGCATCTGTACCGTAGGCCGGTTCGAGCTGGCCGCGATGCCCGCGTGTGCGCCGACGAAACGACCTCGAGTCCCCCGGTCCGCGAGCGCGGAGACTCTTGTCCCGTCTTCGCTGTATCCTCACCTTCCACAGCTTCTTACCCGCGGGAACGCCGGGCGCAAGGCGCACCTGCGTACGCGGGCATTCCGTAACGCGCGGCGTACCCGACGCCCCGAGACTCCCTATCAATCGTCCGCGTCGGAAAGCGCAGGCAAATCGTCGATAAACGTTCGGCTCGTCGCGACGAAGCGACTAGGGATAAATTGTTCGAGCGAATTGACCGCTTTGGAACGGTTCGAGCAAGGTATCTGGAAGGTGATAGATACGCGTCGCGTAACACCTACACAGCGGGAGCGCGTGTCATTTGTGAACACCTAGCAACGCCACCGCCACGATCGGCATGATTCTGCGAAACCAGCGAGCGGAAACGAACGGTCGCACGCATCATTGCAGTAGCCTCGCGAATTATTTCATCTCTCCACGCGTTACGCGATCCAGAGTACAGCGAACGACTCGCGACGGCGCGTCCTGTTCGCGTTCGAAAAGTACAAGTAACGGCAAGATTATCAATCCGCATCGTCAATAAGACGGGATACCCAGCGCCGTACGCTCCCGTTGCCTGCGCCCGACACATAAATTGCCCCGTCCCTCGATTCGTCCGCGAAATTCTATGGATCCTGCGGGAACACCGAGAGATTGCGATCTTCCGTGAATGCGGCGTCTGACTGTAGTCTGGTCCCAGCAACGGGGGATGGAAGAATCGTGATACACCCATCGTATCCGACCGGTCGGGGGTTGGTTATTTCATGTTTCGACGGACGACGATACAATGCATGTTTACAACCTTCCACGCGGCAAACACGCGATCCCACGAAATTCGTCTGCGCTCGAGCCTTAACGCACACGCGGTCGAAACGGATTGACGCGTCAGCATGTCGAGGGAACAGGGGACGAAGCTCCTCGACGATCGACGGGAAAGCCGCCTGGCCCCGTGTTTCCCCCGGCGAAACGCTGTTCATTGGATTTTCGAGAGTCCAATATGTTCAGGCTGTATTTATACGGATCACATTTTCCTTCCCGACGGCGAGGTGTCGTACGTACCCTTCGGAAATTCGTCCCCGGACGGGTCTTCGATGAAGTTGTTTCGTTGCCTGCCGCACGACCGGTAGCGTGCGTCACGTCGCCGTCGAACGAGGGTTCAACGCCGCTTTCTACCTGTCCGTCTTCCGATTTCGCGTGCCGCGTTTTCCTTTCACCCGCGTGTTTTTCGGTCACCTTTTTCTTTCCCTTTCACCCTGCCGCCATATCGCCTGCTTCGACCAGTTTCCAGCGTCTCACGGAGCGGGTTAACGAGTCCGCTCGCGATCGCGGACAAATAACGCGAGGGGGAAGGGTGGTTGAGGAGTCGCAGATAGCGGGGAACGTTCGCGTCAGGTTTTCAAGCGGTTCTGTCGCAAAGAACGTCTAATCGCAAGCAACTGTATCATCGAATTCTAAGAACGATCGCCAGTCTCGGGGAAAACGCGAAGAATGAAGAGTCGGGTAGTCGCGCTTTTCGTCCGAAAATATCAAAGGCAGAAAATATTGCGGAGACTATTTTCTATGTACGGTCGTCGCGAGCCCGTGCTAATAACAGCTGAAAGTTAACGAGGAACAGTAGCGTGCCGTCTTTCGGCCGAAATTTCGCCCGCAAACACAACAGCCGGGTGAATCACGGGCGCGTATCAACGCAGAGCCCATGCGTCACCGGTTATTAGGAACGGAACGGGCTGGAGCTTCTCGAAATGATTCTTTCGATCGCCCCGAAAGAGGATTTCCTCGGATCCAATCCGAGCGAATTAAGTCGACGAGGGTTGACGGCCCGGCTCGACTCGTCCTTCGTTTTGGGAATACTTGCGGTGAGTCAAACAATGTTTGTCCTGAGCATCGCAATTAAGCGGGGCTGCCGCGCGGGCTAGATTTATCGGTGTTTTCCTCAATGCCAGAGTTCAGAATTCGTTTACTCGGTTCCGCAGATAAATCCGAGCTATCGGGGGAACATCGAGTCCTTTATCGCGGCGACGTAAGGTTAATTCGGGACCGAGAATCGTTTCTCTGTACGTTTCAGTCGCGTGTCCGTCGACCGGCGATGGAAAGAGATCCGCGACGGTCGTCGATTCGGCAAGGGGAACGCAATTTCTTGACGGAGACGCTACGGTGGTTCGAATCCGCGAACGGAAAATCACCGATCCGCGATTGAATTCGATCGCCCCGCGAAAGTCCGCCGATGATTTCCGATCAATGGGAATCTGCGATCCGTATCGAACCGATAAGGCGTATCCGCGAACGTTCGGGCAGCAACGATCGTCCGTTGCCACCTGGCGTCCCGATACACATCCGATCCAGTTTCGTGGATCGTGCGAACCGTCCTCGATCTCGTTTCGCACAAACCGCGGGCCAACTTAGTTAGGGAAGTAACCGGCGCTCTCATTGCTTCCGTTTGGAAACGATGACATCGCGATCCGTTCCTTCGCTCCTTCTCTTTCCTTCCCGTAGACAGCGTCGTTGCGGAACAGCGTTACAGAACAGCGGCATCCGGAAGAACGAGGTTTCCCCTCTTCTTAACGCGATTAAATTGGCGCACGAGTCGGGAGGCGACGAAGAACACTGGCCTAGTGGCAAAGAACGACAAGAACGGCGGTCACGAGAGAACCGCCCGGCGATTCCTTCTCGCGGCCGGATCTCTCAAACAAATAAACTTCCCCAGGAAGTTCAGACTTTTCCCACAGCGGTCCGCGAACGTTCCATCAAGGGTTGGACAAATCCAGCGGGCGATTTATCCGAGCGGACCAAGGTATCTTATCCTGGGACAAGACGCTGCGCGAAAACGTAATCTTCACGGCTGGAATAAAAGCAGGAAGCACTCTGATGGCACGCGGTCACGGAGTCCCTGCCAACGGTCTCCTCCTTTCACCGGTTGACACCTTCGCGGCTCGTTTCTGCCATCCCCTCGATCGGCGCACGAGATCGGCCCAACCCCTTCGCCTCACGACGATCGGATTTCCATAAGCGACGAGGCGGCGCGAGCTTCGCCTGATCGCGGAAGAAATCGTCGCCGACGAAACGCTGGCCCTCGGTCGGAACGCACGGATCGGCGAAGTGGACGCCGCGGCCAGCTCGAGCGACTTTCTCGAGGCTTTCTCGGTACCGATCCATCGCGTCGGTCGCCGGTGGCAGGAAAAGATCGGCGTGGAAAGTTGCGACGAGCGGCGGGGTCACGAACAAGGATGAGGAACACGCACAGCCGTGTGCACCATCGAAATCTTTTTCGTCCCCGGTGAACGGTCACTTTCACGGAGCCGTCTCGCGCGACGAAAGCTCCTCTTGCTGGCCGCCGCTGCGAGGTACCATTCTCCTCGGCGAATCGGGCTGCGTTCCTTCTGCTCGCGTTCGAACGCGGCTCCGTGTCCAATAACAATTCCGCCGGCCGCTGCGAGAGATCGTCGCCGGAAAGCTTCGAGCGGATTCTGTCGGCGCCGCGGACCGGAATTTCTCGGTGGAGCGTTGCGTACCGCTGTACAGAGATCGGGGAGTTCAACGGCGAGCAAGCAACGCCGAGGAAACCGAGGGTGAACGAAGGGGAGAAAGAAAATCGGATCAGTCGTAAAGCGCGATCGCGATACCGCCCCATTAAGAACCAGAAACGCGAAGTCGTTCGCTCGCTGGCGAACGTATAACGACGCGCTAAAGACTCCGGCACGGTAATCGAGCGTAATGCTAAGTGGACACGTTTATCGTCCGCGATGCGTCTTCGATTCTGTCGGCGCCTCGACGCACGGTGAAATGAAAATTTATAACTGCGGCTCGCGTCCGACCGCAGTCGCGAGTCTTCTGGTCGACGCGAGGCAACGGGCTGGCTCTCTCGTCGGAGAGAGAGAGAGAGAGAGACGGGGAAAATGTTCCTCGGAAAAAGTAATTTCCCTTCGTCGCTATCTTCGAGATCGACTGTACGCACGCACGATCTCGCGGCGTAAATCAAGATGATTTCTCGCGCTTCGCCCGCCGGCGAAAACGCTCGTTAACGGCGGCGGAGTTTACGCGCAACAATTATAACGGGGTGGCAGTAGTTTGGTAGCTCGCCGGGTCCGTAAAGACTTTAGCGCAACAGAATTCTGTCCGCGAATCGTCCGCGAGGTCTCGGCGAGCAACCGAACCACCGAATCGTGCGCTAAAATTGTTGAATCGTTACGCGTCGCGGACGATTCCTCCCGGCACCCCGTTAAGTAGCACGCTCGTGCCAATTACCCCGACGGCCGCGTAAATATCACCCGGTCGTACGAAAGTTGCACCACCAACAGGCAACGACGGTTTCAACGACGATCAATCGGGGCAGCCGCTCTCGAGTGCCCGACACCGTTCATAGAGGAAGAAACGAACGGAACACCGCGAGGGATCGACCACTTGGAAAGGACAAACGGCCGGGGCACACTCTCTCTCTCGTGAGCGGGTCGCTTTAAGAGGACGTAGAAAGGATGGTCGACGGTGTTCCGGAACGGCCGACTTTTGCGAGGCGTTCGCCGAGCGGGTTTTAACGCTTCGGGAGCGCTAAATGCATCGTCGGTGTTGCGTATCAGCGGTCCGGCCTTTCGTTTATCACGGCGGTCGATCGCTGATTCCCGGTATCGCCGGCTGTCGCGCCGATAAAGGGGCAGAGAGAATGGTCGTGAGAGGAGGAGGAGGAGGAGGAGGAGAGAGAAGTCGGACGCGTTCGCGAGAACTGCCAACCGGATAGAGGGACCGGCTGCGCGCGTAGGATCTCGAATCGTGATCGTATCTACTCGGTATTTAGATCAACCAGCCTCCAGACTCAGTCTGCCGCGCCACCCGGAGTCAAAGACCTCCTCTTCCTCTTCCTCCTTCCCCCCATCGGAATCCGATCGGCAAAATCAGCGGAGGCGTTCGCGCGCTCGTTCGGGGCTGCCCTCCTTCCAACCCTTGCCTTGCTCGCCCGCGCGCCGTCGTTCTCCCTTTCTTTCCACGGGCCCGCGTCCTCGCGGTACGCCCCACGGAACGGGGCCCGCGCGAGTGCAGGGCATCCTGCCCCCCGCAGGCGAGAAACGAAAATCGCGGTCGCTCGTGTGCAGCGAGTCCTACGCGAGGCGCTTGGTGCGCCCCGGAGACGCAGACGAACATTGCGGCCAGCGATGCTGCCAGCGTCAGTCGACGCGGCTCGCTAGAAATGTTCGCGACGCTTCGACGCGAGCCACGACGAGTGGAAACGGTCGTTCGGACGGACCGAAGCCGGGGCGCGGCGATTCCACTTCGCTTGAGAGCGCGAATTCCGCTCGAAGCCCGGCGTTGGATTGCACGCCGGTCCGCATTCGAACGCGACAATAAACCGCCCACTTTCGACGCTAAAGTGTCGCCGATTCTGCTAGTCGAACGTGAAAGTTACGGACTACGATAGCGTAGCGGCGCGGACACCGCGTTCACCAAAGGCGGGGACACAAGCCGGGGAACGACTCCGCCGCGGATTCAATTCTCGCTCCGGGGTGAACGTCGCCAATGATAGCGACGAACGGGCGGCCGTCCAGCGATAAATCTAGCTGGCCGCTCGCCGGCTATCGGCGAGCGCTGATAAAGGAAGCAGAAAATTATGACCGATTCCGTGTCTCGTTCATCGCGAGGTCCTGGAAACCTCGATGGGCGTCGCGTTTCGCCCGAGTGTGCGCGGCCTAACTCGTCTCTGTCGGGGCCTCGAGAGCTATTGCGCTATCGCGAATTCGGGGTTACCGTTACCCAGGTAGGGTGGTCGAGGCGAACCATTAATCGTTGCGAAAAGGATGCCTCGCGAGCGGTCAGGTCGCTCGTGCCTCCGGCTGGGCAGGACGATGCCGCGCAGCGTGTCCGAGGCAACTGAAACCTCGTCGGGCGAGACGAAACGGATGGGGGGCGGACGAATCTAGGGATATTTCCGAAATCTCTGGGGCGAAATGGTTCCCGTTACGTTCGATCGCGCTTTCGCGTGCTTTCTTTTGTTCCGCCGTGCCGAAGGAGGCGAGGAAACACGAAAACTGGTCGACCTGGATCGCCAGTCAGTCGGTTAACTGCAATGGGCTACGCGGCCGTTGACCGTGCCCGGCGTTATTTAACTAATGAATCGGGCTACGGGCCACGACAGCCGGCCCTGCAGGCAGCTGACGTTGCTTAATGCTTCCACGATCGAACAGAAATTGCGCTCCGGCCGCGCGAGCCCTGGCCCACCCCCGCGGAGTATGTACGGAGTTTCGCCTATTATTTCTCGGGAGGGGTGACTCTCCCCTTTCTCCCCCAGCGATTCGTTTCCCAGGTTCACCGATGCCGGGCTGACCGACCGGGGCAGTCTCGTTTCCGCGTCGTGAATTGTGCGTCGTCAGATTGGGGAACGTTCCACGAATTCGCGGGGACCCTCTGCCTTTGGGGGGCCCCCCGGGTCAGATAGCTGTTCCCCGCGTTCTCGCGAGGACGGTCGACGCGCGTCTCGCAACGGGGCCGATCGAATTGTTGAGGACCGGGGTAAGATCGATAGGGTGCCAATCAATTTCCACGGAAGTGCCGGGGCAGTTGATTAACGTAGACTCGATCGAACCGACGCGATCGAGGTGCGCGTACAACGGCGTTCGAAGAACGTTTCGTCGAAAGTCCCCGAATCGCGACGACGATGTTGATTTACAGCTGCAACTGCAAACCTGCGATCTTCCTCTCTCAATCTCTCTGTCTCGCTCCCCCGATGCCCCACTCAGGCGCTCGGCTCGAGCTCCGGAACATCGAAATGGAATTTTAATGAACATCAACGCAGCATCATTAAATCTGTGCATACTCGTGGCTCTGACCTCCCTTCTCGCCAGGCGTGCATCCGTCGCGTTCGACGGCGTAGCAACAGCGGCGCAGCTTGAAACTTGTAAATTGCTCGATGACTCGACGGTTCTCGCGATCGATCATTTGTACGGGGTTGCCCGCCGCTCGAGCGTTCTCTTATCGGGGACGATTCCCACAATTCGGAGCGGGGCGAATGGAGTAGTGACAAACGTCATTAACGCAGGGGGGACACGGATGAATCGAACATATCCCGAACGACCATCCGCCCCAGCTGACTTGGAGAGAGAGAGAGATAAGAAAAAAGGAGGAGGAAGCCAAACAGTGAATCGACGAATCTCCGGCAAACTCGAGCCGGCACTCTATCCGTCGCGAAGTTCTCGGGACGACGAGGAAGAGAGGGTTCTGACAGAGAGATCAGGATCCACGGTGGGCAGCCTCGGCTATCCATCGTGTCGCGGGGTGTACGCGCAGGGTTGCGAACCGTCGCGCACGCGGCAGCAAGTGGCGTCCGCTCTGCTCGGGGGTCCGCGGCGAAATGGGGGACGAGCGAGGGGGGCCCGCGAAGGCGAGACGGGCCTTATACGAGCTCGGTGGCCGTCGGGGTTCCCTCTAATGTTCGATAGTTGTGTGTGGGCCGGCTCGGGCCGCGGCTGCCTGGCGCAGCGTGAGAGAGGAATGCGAGGATGCATAGCCGACTCCTGTTGCTGGTTCTTCGGACGGACGCGCGGCGCGTCCACTTCGGACAATCGACGCTGTTCGAACGCCGTTCCAGAACCAGACGGTCTCACAGCTCACGAGACAGATGCGTGAATCATTCTGTCCGTTGACCCCCGCGAGCCGCGACGAAACGTCTCCTCCGTCGCGCACATCTTTTCTGCGATCCGACGAGCGGAAGGTGCGGCCGATCCGACGATTCACGGCCGACGAGATTCGATTTCGTGAACGGGGTGGCGCAGGTGTTTCGGAGCGGGCAGGAAAAGCGTTGCCGCGAGCCGGTGGAAATTGTCACCAGTCGGGTGGCCGGAATTCGGGAAGGAACTTGCTTCTCGTACCAGTATTCGTTGCTGAACGGGCAAACGGACGATCGACGACGAGACAATTTGTGGGACACTGGCGTAGTGGAATAGAATTCTTTATTTTGCTCGAGCCTCGTGCCCGCTCTCAAGATGTACCCTCGAGAGGTGGGCGTATTTTCCGGGAAAGGCCCCGTGGCCCCGGAACTGATATTCCTTCCGACGAATCGTTGCTCGACGCTATCCGCCCGATAATCCAAACAGAGGATCAATCGGCGGGCGGATATTTGCCCGCCGATTGCGGGCGGAGAGCCACGCGACAAGTCCGAAGGACAGCGTCGCCGACGGAGTTTTTGATCGTCGAGACCCGGGCGCAGCGGGGAACGCGGTCGGGCTTTTTGGTCGCCGGTCGACACTTCTGACGGGGCGAGCCCGAGCATCGATCCGCCGTTTCAGTGCGGCGCAGCAGCCGAGGGGAACGATCGCATCTTTACGATGCCGTTGCTTGTCTCCCGATCACCGGTTAGCTTCCCTACCCCGCCGTAACAACCGACAAGATTGCCACCGTTCGAACATTGTTGCGGCCCCGTCGCGCATGGTCCGAGTCGAATTGGGCGCAAAGTGGTCGCGCGAGGAAAACTGCCGCCTACGCTCGACCGCTTCTAATTGGGACCCGTTTATTTACGTAGTTGGAAGCGAACGGAGTTAACGAACACTGCGGGCTAATTCGGGCGTGGTTCGCGTTTACGCGAGCGGAGGTTAAGGTCCGGGCATCGAAATGTAACGGCTGGGGTTCAAAGTTTGACAGGAGAGTAACCGCGTCTCGCTCGTCGTTGCGATTCCGACTGCGGCGAAATTTACGTCGGGCGCTTTGGAGAACGGTGAGAACGCCGGCTACGAGGGCTCACCGTTCCTCGCCCCGAACGAAATTCTCGCGAGAAACAGTGCCGCGCGAGATCCTTTCCCAGAGCACGACTTTTCCCCCGACAGACGTGCACCGCGAACACGGGGAACGCGTCGGAGACGACGCAATCCTTACGACCGCTCGACGCCGTAGCGCGCGTCTGAAGCAGTTCCTCGCCGCTCGGCGTCCGAAACGAAAGAATTTTTATTCCACTTGGACGGTCGCGAAATATCTCCGGTCGAAATCGGCTTAGCGACGAGCGGATCCGAGGGACGCTCGAGTCCAAACGAGAAGTATCCGATAGCTGCGCTGCCAAGAGGCTCCTCCTCCCTCTTTCTTTTCTTCCTCGCCTTTTTTTTACCCCCCAAGTCCCTCCCCTACGTAGGATGCATTATTGCGTCCAAGGAGGCAAAGCTACAGCCGAGTGACGTCAGGGGGATGAAAAGGGTGACGGGGCGGACGGCGGCTCCACGATCCGGATCCCGGAGTCCTTCTGCTCGAAATCGGGTCTCGACACTGCCAAGTCGCCTTATCGGCGGCCACCTTTTTATCCTCCCCGCAACCCCTCCTTCAAATGACACCTCCGCGCGACCGTCCAACGGCCGTAAATCCTCGCCCAGCCGCCTTTCCACTTTCGTCCGCTTCCCTTATGTAATTGGATGCGCCGTTGCCAATTCTATTATTACTAAATATGTACGTTTTATTACGGCGCCCGTGCGCCGCGGATCCATTCCGTTTTGTCCGCGACAGCCGTTCCGAAACGGTCCCGCCGGCCAAGCGAGCTACTGCCGTAGCGAGAATCGCACGGTCGGTCGCCGCGTCTGGCGCGACCCGACGGCCGCGACGGCTCGATTGTCGTTCAAGGCCCTCGGATGTCCAGCTCCGTGACAACAATTTCGCCGGCCAATCGGACCGAGCGAGGCGGCGGTGTCCTTGCCGACGGCGTTCGCGAGGCGATCCCGAAGCGGCCGCGGGCAACGAAACAGCGCGAGGATCCGGGTGTAAATCCGCGCGCGATCGCCATCGTCGATCCTCTCGGCCCGTTCCCTCCGTCGCCCGGGAGGACGGGAGCGGCGCTTGATCCGCTCGCTCTCCGCGGACCGCGCGGACGCTCGTATTAATGCATCGGCTTTCCAATAAAGTCGGCGTAAATCGAACCGGACGCGATAGAGACCGCGGCCTCGCGGCACGGCTGCGCCACGATTAATCACGGGCCACGCAACGGCGATAGGAGAGTCTGTGTCGGCCCGAACGACTCCTGGATTCGCTTCTGGTCGTCGTAACGGGCGGCAGGCCGTCCAAGGAGGACTCGCGACGACGTTCTCGCGATAGGTGCCACTCGGGGAACAGCTGATTATTCGTCGACCTTGCCGCGCCGTCTGGTCGGGTCGGCCTAATAGCTAGCACGGTCATTAACAGCGTTATCGGGGCGGCCTGGACATCGTCAAAGCCGTGGCCGTCCATTTACACCGAGGCCCAATCGATTCGCGATCCCTCGCGAGATTAGCAAATCGATGTGGCATACGAATCGGTCGCGTCGTCGTTTGCATTCCCGGCTCGCTCAGGTTTCCCCGGGGGAACGTGACTTTATTTTGGGAGAAACTTCGTTGGATCGCGGTTCCGTCGATCGCCGGTCGAAATTCGAAAGGTATCCCGATGCAACGATAAATATTGATTTCGCCAACGGTGGAATCGGACCGCGTCGATACCCGGGGACGGAGGGACACTCGCGCGAGCGCAGAGCAGCGAATTCGCGTTAGGCAATTTTGTCTAATCATGAAAGCGGACCAGCGCGGATTCGTCGCTTTCGAAATTTTACTGTCCTCCTGCGCGATCAACGAATCGCGGCGAATGAACGACCGATTCGATCGCGCGTCGCGAGCGATTCGCCTCAACGGCTATTAATATTAACGCAATCTTTCGCGCTATAATTCTGGGCCTGCGAGCTATAAATACCCGGTGAATGACCATAAAATTTCGACCACGCGAGTCCACCTAGAATCGCCGCTAAGATCTCGGTGGCAATAAATTGCGAATTCTAGAGAGCCTTCGTGAATTCAACGGATCCGAGTGTTACCGGCGCAACAACTGGTCGAATACGTAATCCTTGCATCGTATAAATGATCACCGGCTACGGAGAGGTAAATAAATTTTCTACCGGTCGAGTTGCGATTACGTTTCGCGCGATTTTCCCGTTTCTCTTTTTCGCTCGCCCTCCCCGTGAACTCCTCGATCCGCGACGATACGCGCCGCGAATCTATCGGATTATAGAAAATGTCGACAACCGTCGAGGATTCGCATCGAGCCGTTAACGTCTCGACGAGCGGGGCTCCTCCGTCGAGCAATTAGTATTTCGTGGGATAAACGCGACGCTTCGTTCGTCCGCTGCGAGAAACGTATTCGCGCGCCGCTGGCCTCGCGGTCGTCGCGCCGGATTTCGCTCGCGAAATTTTTGCCAGTCACCCAGAGGCGGCGAATTCCACGAATTTCAGCCGGCCGTCCGTCGGGCGGCGCAACGCGTGTACACGGAGAATAATTCGCCGCTAAAACGGTCAGTACCTTCGCTCGGTGGAGGCATTCTGATCGCCGCACGACCGGCCGCGCCGATGAAATTAAAATTCCGCGCGACCCGTCGAACGTTCGAAGGATACCCCGGAACGTGGAACTCGGGAAAGGCCTCGCATCTATCAGCCAGCCGCGTCGCCAGCCATTTTCGGGCTGGTCCACCGTCGAGGAAAAAGATCCGACGACAGTCCGACGACATCTCGACGACCAACCGCGAGCTCGTCGTCGCGGTTGAAAAACGTCCACTTCCGTCCGCGAGGTTCCCCTCGTCGTTCCGAAAGAAGCCGCCCACTCGAGTATCGATTCCACGGTTTCGCGAGTGCACGCGCCGCGCGACACGCGGACCGACTTCATTGAAGTTTCCAGCTTCCTCGTACACGCGCGACTCCCGGTCGCTCGCAAACTCCGCACCGGTGTGCACAGGGGATGGCCCGTTTCAACGGTGCCGCGGAACACCTGGGTATACGCGTAGGTGTACACGGCGGCCGTGTATCGCCGAACCAGAGATTCATTACGGCGTCCAGGAGCGCGTTAAGTGCACGCTGATTACCATTCGAACGGAGATTTATGCCGGCTTAACTCGGCGTCGGAACTCGCGCTCGGGCGACAGCCCGGAGGACTGTTTGCGTTCTTAGTATTCCGATGAAAATTTATGCGAATTACGCCGGTCGCTGACGCGGAAGTGCTCGCACGAGCGACAAACTCCTCAAGGCCGCGTATTACGTACACGTAATTCGCCGAGGCGAGGCGCACGAAAAGCCTGCCGGGCGTACAGCGCCGACCGACAGCTGTTTGCGCTGTCAATGACTTTGCGTTCCATTTGTTTCGCGGCTTTGTTGTGATCGATTGTGCCGGGCTGTCGTCACGGGAATTCATAATGAGCGGCTCGTTGAAATTCGTGAGCGAAGGCGCGAACGAGCCTCGCGCTATCGCGACACGCCTGTCGCCGACGCCTCGCGCCGCGGATCGGCTGCCCCCGGCGCGTATCGCGCGCCTCCATCGGGCTCGCCCGCTCCGCGTGCATTCCCTGGGACCGTACGGAACGGTCACCGAATCCCATGCACATAATCTCGGGACACTTGTCATTCAGGCCCCGTTCGCCCTTGCGGCCGCGTTATTGCTTATTCCACGATTCTCCGTTGCTTCGACGCCGCCACCTGCGCGACGCCGTGGATCGGAATGCACCGAAGGTGACGAAGTGTCAATCGATTCAGCGACACGCGCCGGACCATGTCCTTTACGTAATCCTTATCCATATTTTATCCGCGGGCTTCTCGCGTAAACAGGCAATTCAGCGTTGGCTGCTTCTTCGCTGCACTTCCGACGCACTTCTGCCGTTGCGGTTACTCGCGGGCGCACCGCGGATCGAGTTATGGTTCTCGTTCGCGAACGGGGGGGACGCGCGAGAGGAAGCGGTAGGGACGCGTCGACGAAATTCCGGGTCCCTCCGAGCAATTCCCATTTCCGGGAGCAATCGATTAGCCCGGCCGCGTAAAATCGACGAAACTTTCACCGGTCGGTGAAACTTGTAAGTGGAAACGCTTCGCGGACGGCTCGCCGCGTGCGCGTGTATCGCGCGTACGCGCGCCTCGACCGTCGAACCGGGGGTTATCTAAATTTCGTCGCGGAAAAATGCGAGGCGTACCGCGATCGCGTAAAGTTTAACAAGAATGGGGACGAAGTTTTGCAACGATCCGTCGTTTCCGTTCGTGAGACGAGAGACTCGCGTGGACTGCGTTACGAAATATAAACGAGGCGCCGCCGTTTCGACGAGCGGAATAAGTTTATGTCGCTTCATTATCCTCGACCGTTCTCGCGTTGACCAGTTCCTCGTTGCTTACAGCCGTTGCTCCCCATTAATTACGCGCATCGTTTGGTTTACCGTCGTTCTCCGTCGCGACGACATCTTTCGTCGCGTCGATTTCGTTGCTCTATCGCGGTGGTCTCGTTCCGAACGCGCGGAGAACGCGAACGACCGACCGGGGACGTTCCACGCTAATTATCGAAGAAGATTAAGCGTTCGACACGCACAGGCCTGGTCCGTCCTAAAATAGCCGCACCGTCACGAGTTCGCCGTAAACTTGGACTTCCATGAAGATAACCGCGCCGCGAGCGCGCTTCGAAACATTCCTTCGACGAGGTCCTCGGTTAATTGGCTTCTCTCTTTTTCCCCCGGGACATTAGCCGTGTCGAGTTGAGCCAGGTTTCACGCGGAAAACTGCGGTAGAATAATAACACGAGGAAACCCCGGAACAATGCTGATATCGTAGCTGCGCGATGTACGGGCGAATCTTCGTTGGAACGGTCGCAGGGCCATCGCCGCGCCACGCCGGAAACCTTACGAAACGTTGCTTTACAAATCTTTTCTGCGATACAAATCCTATTGCGGCTTTTATTGGCCTCAATTGTTCGACGCGGTAGCACCCTTGCTTAAAGAGACGCGTCGCGACGCCCCGATGCGCCGCCCTCTGCCCCCGGCACCGTCGACGAAGGCGTCCCGGAACCTCGGCGGCGCGAACGAGAACTCCAAAACTGCGTCCAAGTTTCAGGAGGGCGTCGGAAATCGTTCGAACGACCGGCCAAGACGGCTCGAACGTTTCATGCCCGACGAGGACACGTCGTTCCTTATCTGGTACGTTTCGCCGTGCTGACGCCAGCGACCGCGCCGTGCAGAACCGGGCGACACGTGGAGATGCACAGCGTGGTGCGATTCGCGACTCTGGTAACAATACACCGGCGCGACGACGCGGCACTCCGCCTGCACACGCGGGGACGAGCGAAACGTGCGCGTTCTTCCGCGACACGTGTCGGCGACGATAACGGAGCGATCCTCTATGGCCGGGAACGACCGCGACGGCTCAACGGATCAGTCGGGAGACCCGGTGCCAGGCGATTCCATGGGCGTCGATCGGCCAACGTACGACCGATTAGGCAATTTAGATTAGGAATCGAACGCGCGAGAATGGCCCGTCGCCGATTTCCTCGCGTAATTGCCGACAGATCGATACCATTATCTGGCCGGCTGACGGATGACGGTGAAGATTCTAGCTGCGGGACTGTTTGCGGAAATCGGGAGAAATATTATAATTGTTGTAACGCTTCTTCTCGACTCTCACCTTTCCGGGGATAATGCTCTTTTACCTGCGACGCAGGCAGGCGGCGCGGATCATGCTAACCCTACCGCGACGACCGATTCAGCAAAAGGTACCTCGATAATAACGAAACGCACGTTCAATGGAAGTTCGACCGACAATTCGTGGAGGATTAAACCGGCGAACGTAGTTGCATTGTCGTCGACGCGGTAACGTTCCAACCTGCCATCCATCTTTTGCGTCTTTGTATCGTCGTAAATGAAAAGTTTCCCAAACGGCAGGGTCCCCCGATGTTCGCCCGCGTAGGAATACCGAGCGAAACGGGTCAGGCCCGGTCAAGATTCGCTCGTTCCCTACTCGTCTTATCTTGAAAATTAAATAGCTCAAGCTACGCGTGTCGCGATCATCGCACACCCACGGGAATCTTCCGTTCGGTGCTCGGGTTCAACCTTTTCCACCCTCGACGAGGGACGAGGTGCGTATCGCGAACCGGCGTCGCAGAATCAAACGCCGGCGTTTAATACCACAATAATATGCGCCGTAAACTCGAAGCTTAACGCGTCGATACTCGAATATTTCCCCGCTCGTTGCTATTTTCCTGGCGCGCACCGTTCGACGGCCGCCGCTATTCCCAATTATCCTTCGCCGCGGGCCTTCCGCACAATAACACGGATCGGCATTTCTCGATGCACGATTCAAACGTTATTCTCGCATTAGCATTATAGGTGTATATTTAGAACGCGCAACGCCTGAAACGTTAACGCCGACACGCTCGCCGCGTTCGCATATTTGAGATTTTTCCGATTGCGAGGAACGCCGGAGCGGAGGAATATGCGCCTGGAAAGGTCAGCCCAGGAGAGTGTCTTCCCGTCCGCGAAGAGTGTCGGAGCGCGGGTAGAATGCAGGACAGACGGATCGCGGAGATAGCGGCTGGCAGATATCGCCGGTTCATGAAATATTTACCGGCGATACTCTTCGACCCGCCTCTTCATAAACGGACGCGGCCGGGCGATCGGTCCGTCGTTTGTCTTTCGAGATCGTCGCGGCGGAGAACGGGGAAAGAAGTCGCGAGACGGAGGCCTCGGGTTATCAACAGTTATCGACGGTTGAACGCCTCGTCGGCCACTTCGGAATTGAAAATGTTTACCTGTTCGCGTGGCAATAGGCGAAATATCTTTTTCCACTTAGAAGCATTTTCATTTTTACCGTCGCAGACCGGCGTGCAAATATTGGAGGAAGGTTTTTGCCGCTTGAATAAATCGAAGTTCATTTGAATATAACGACCGTTCCTTTAAACGCGGTCTTGATATTTAATACGTCGACGGCGAAGCTCTGGAACCTTTCACCTTTGCCCCTGCCGATATTCGATTCACATCTGCCACGTGCGCGTCATTGTCGAACAGATTCGGGAATAAATACGAACCGCGCGCCCCGCTACCGTGTTTCGAAACACAGAATCTGGTCCACGGTAGAGTTTCGCGCGTCCGAAATTCGTTCGATCCTGCGACGCAGCGGCGAGCTACCGAGCGTCCCCCTCGCTGGAAGGTCCCCGACGGGAATAGGGGGGGGGGGGGGGGAAGGTTGGTCTAAGGGTTCAGAGGAGACGAAGGATTAATGGGCAAGGATCATCGTGCTCTAGGTGAAAGATGCTGCGTGTCCCAAGGAGGAGCGACGAGATTTCGCCGAGAAGGCGAGGAAAGAGGAAGGAAGAAGAACGGAGGCTGGCGGAACGGAAGGCCATGGAAAAGAAGAGGACGAGAAGGAGAGGAGAAGGTGGTGGCGGAGGATGCTTGGAGCGAGTAAGACAGGAGAGCGAACGGAGGACATCGAACTGAAATGGCCTCTGGGAGCGCATTCCAGTATTCCACTCTCGCTACCTTAGGCCATCCTCTCCTTCTCCTCTCGCTAGCTGCCTCCTCTTCCAACAGTCTGTCTGTTGCTTCTCTTTCCCGTTCTTCTGCGTCCTCTTCTCCTTCTTCGGCGTCGTTGTCGCCGCAGCCGCCGCCGCCGCCGCCGCCGCCGTCGTCGTCGTCGTCGTAGATCGCGCCGTCTCTTTTCCTCTAGCCGTCTCGTCCTTCGCGCTCGCAGAGTATTTCCCTCGGCTCGTCCTGCTTCACCACGCGGTCTCATCCCTCCCGCCGATGCTCAGCATCCTCCTTTGGACTCCGGAGTCCTTTTATTTCTCTCTCCGCATTCTTGAGTTTCCGTTGGCCGCCAGTGCGACGGACTTTCCTCGTCGCACGCGCGCCAGCTCGCCGCAATCGGCTGCGTATATCTCGCGAGCTTCGTCTTTCGCGGTCAAGCTGACCAATTCGAATCGCAAACGGAGATCCATGCAACTTCGCTCGCGACAATTTCTTCGCGGGGCGTTCTATTTTGACCCTCGGTCGATCGAAATCGCCCGTCCCCGTCCCTCCTCGCGGGCAACAGCGAGCCAGTTTCGAAAGTATTTCTTTCGGAGGATAAACTTTTTATCGGCATTAGCACGCCGCCGCCAAGGCGTTCGTCTCTTACGCAAGCCTCGAATCCCTTCCGTTTATTAGTACGTCTGTGTTTACTTTATTAGGAGCGTACGAGACGTTCGCCGGGCGCTGCGAAACCGCAGGTAGAATCCTGCCACCTGTCCGCGCGAACTCCACGCCGTTTCGTCTTCCCTCTTTTCTCGGCCTTTTACCACGTTCCCCGCGTTCCTCTGTTTCCGTTTGGCCGCGGCAAACTCGGATTTCCTTTGTCCCGCGGCGCTCCCACACCGGTCTCCTTTGCATACTTCGTTTAACGCCAGCCACCGGGCTCCCGTCGGGACTCGTAGCTCTCACGGCCTTCGATTTTCGTGTGCAGTCGAACGTCGCCGGACGTGCACGGTCGTGAAATTTTAAGGTTCCTCGCGGTGGTGGAAACCGAATGGGATTCTGGTCGAGTGGATAGTGGAAAAGTTCGGGACGTATATATACGAAGCGCGTGGAGGGGGCGAAAATATTAAGCAATCTCGTAACTCGCGCAGCTATTCCCCGTTGCGGGTTCAAATTTGTTTGCCGGGTACACGTGCCGTTTAAGCGCGGGGACCTTCGGGCGATAATTGCGCCAAGGGATCTCCCATCGAGCTCCAGACGTTGAACGCAGTCGGTCTCGAAGATGAAACTTGTCCCGGACGGCCTGCACAGGTGGCGGAAGAAACGGCGAGACCGTTGCCCTTCAATTACCAAACGGACGATTGCGCGTTCTCGCCTAATCTGCGAGCTTAATCAAAAACTAGCGGCGCTCGCAAAGTCGTTCGATACAATTCCGTCGAGCGACCACTATCCCCTGCACGTTCGTGCTCTCGCGAGAGTGCGGCTTCCGTTCTGTGTAACATTAAAACGTACGATCCCGTCGTTCTGGGGGAGGGACCCGATGGTTCCGCCCGTTACCTCCCTAAATCACGACGGCATTGCCGCTGTTAAGCCTTCCCTTGTCGCCCTCTGTTCCCCGGCTGGTCCAGAGAATGCGTCGCTGTTACGAAAAACGTCCGGAAGTGAACGCGCTCCGCTCCGTCGTCCGGAAGAAGCGCGTAAATTTTTTTTTATTGCATCGCCATTATTCTCTGAATTACAGACATCCTTGGCACGTGAACCACTGGCGAGCGCGAGCCCCTCGAACAATGCCGCTGTCCCACGGAGGAGAACTCAATGACCCTGAAAAGTCGGCTTAACTTGCCCCCTGGACGATCCCGAAAATGTCAGATCTCCTCGAGCCGCCCCCTCGGTCCTCCGTAAGCCGATTTTCGAACGACGGACTCGACGGTTCTCGATCGGCCGCGACGCCGACGATTCTCGTCGTTCTACGGACGTTCTTCGATTCGACCCGAACATCCCTGAACGGAGCAACTTTTTCGTGCCTTCGACGAGCGCTCGCGCAATTGTTCCATTCGGCGGCCACCCTCTCCCGTCGACAACTTGCGAGCGAAATAGAGCCGCAACGCCAAAATCTCTGTCTGCCAAAGCCCCTTTCGTCGTCCGAATTCACGCTACCCCGAGCACGAAACGTTTAAACAATCGATCCCCAATTTTCAATCGCCGCGCTCGCCGCCGAGGCGAGTGTCGAGGTCCGCGAAATGGCTCGAATCCGCGACGGATAATTTCCCCGCGATCCTTGGGGTTCGTCCGCGGTCTCGTTCGCTTCCCCGCGGAGTCGAAAGTTCTGGGTCCCGGATCGCAGAATTTCCGCGTCGATGGCCGGAGGTTTCGCGCGGCCGGAATTCAACGGCGCTGCCGAAAGTTGCCCGCTAACGAGACGGAGCGGGTCGAAAGATAAATCGGGGCTGGCACTTTTGTTCTCCCCTGTCCGAGCCGAATCCAAGTTTCGCCCGTCGGCGTGAGCCGCACAGCGATTCCGGGATAATCGTGCACGACGCTGTCGGGGTTGTTTCGCACCCCTCCAACCCTGGCCTCTGTACGCCGCCTCTGCCGCGGATCGAATCCGGCAGCGCTTCATTTATAATGCGCGACACGGAACTGACGCGCGTTGCCAAATTAATCCGCATAATGGATGCGGTGCGACGAACTCCGACCATTTATAAGCACGATTTCGCCGATCGTCGATGCGTAAGGGAAGTTCGAGTCGGCTGCCGCTCGGACGCGGCGTCGAGGGTGCGCCCTTGGGGTCGGTATTGTAATTTTGACGGAGAGAGTCACGGCTTTCCTGTCCGACAGCGCGGATCGTTTGTTCGAGTACTCGAGGTTGAAAAGTTTCCTCTTCTCGCGCACAGGAACGCGAGCAAATCTGGCCCGTGGAACGATCCTCGATCGGGGCGGGTGGTCGTAACCGCCGCCCCCGTTTCGTGCAATTTTTATTGCCGCCCGTAAGTTTGCATGCGACACGAAACTGCCCGCGGTTCGCCAGAAATATGTAAATTGCATTTAAACCCGGCCATGTTCGGGAAAGATTAAACGCTCCTCGAGCTCGATACGTTCGGCGAACCGCCGGCGAACGGGAAGCCCGTGCGCACCTCGTCCTACCCCGGCTAATATCTGTTCGCGTCGGATTCCTGTCCCCGCGCGAAGTCGCGTTGACGAAATAAAAGAAAGGGGCAGGGGCGAAATTGAAAGGGGTCCGACGAGCACAGTTCGGGGCGGGCTCGACGCTCCGAATCACGGCGGAGAGGAAACGGCGAGCCCTTTAATCCGTGGCTCGTTAACGCGGACCCGATCGGTACTCTAATTTGCGAGCGGCGCAAAGAAAACAGAGCGCCGGCCACGGGTCGGATATAGTGCAGCGAAAAGGGATCGCAGATAAGCGCGGGCCAAACGAGTCAACTTCCGGGGTACTTAACCGGGGGAAAGCGGAGAAATATTCGTTCGAATCCGGGCGGTTCGCTCGATAATCGCGGCCTGAAGACGGCCGAGGACGTTTCGCGCAGTTTGAAGAGGGGCTGTTCAAAGGCGTGTTTTACGGAACGCTCGCTCGCTCGGCTCGCTCGCGGCGTTACTTCTGGAGAGTAGCGAGCCGCGTTTCCAAGAATTCCACCGTTAGTTCAGCCATTACCATTCGCTACATGTCGAGGGTCACATTTTAGCGTGTTTACGGCGCTTTTCGAGGAAACTGTTACCTCAAGCTCCGAGCTGTCCCCGGGACGGGCAGATACGGTCGCGTATCACCCGGCCGCGCTTTCATTACACCAGCCTCTTCGCGAGATCGAGTGGAAGCTTTGAGAATTCAAAGTTTTCGAAGATAGTGGTGTCATAAAGGCGAGGACTGTTTAGATTGGACACGCGCCGTCGAGCAGTTAGAGGCTGTTAACCCCGTGGCAGGAAAGTCGAAAGGGGCCACTCGCGTTCGACGGCTCTGCAGGAGCCGCGACATGTTTTTGAACCTTGGACCCTTTTTCTCCGCTTCAAGGCGATGCTTGAAAAGGGTGTGCAGGTTGCGCGTGGATACGTGCGCGCGTACGAACGCGTCACGAATATAGATAGCGGGCTCGACGGCAATCTATGCCGTAAGTGGAAACCGTGAAACATTTGGTAAATGGGAATCAGCGTAGCCGGCAAAGGGCATTAGGTCGCGGGGAGCATTGTAGCCAAATCCGAGCCGTGACTAATTTCCAAAGGAATACCGAGCCGCACGTTCCGTGCGCGTACGCTTCTAAATTATACCTCTTAGCATATCGACGGGGAAAATATTTTGCCCCGGACCGCGTCCCTTTGATGCACCATCGGACTCTCGTGTCGGCCCTTCCCCGGTGCTCCGGACGAATTTACGTAAACTATGCGCGCGGCCGTAGTTTGTCAATAGCAATATTCCGTACGAGTCCGTCGCTGATTTTCTTTACGAAAATGCGGCGTTTCTTGCGCAGCTGCGAAATACAATTCTTGATTCCAGCACCGAAGACCGTCCAGCGAACGTGTTGTTGTGTCCGAAGGAACGAGTTTTTCATTTCGCGGCACGCTCTCGCTGGAATTCACTTATATAACCCAGGTACGTAGTTTATATAATTGCCAGCACGCAATGTTGTTATTACGCCGGGTTGAAATTTAGCTCACCGTTCCCGTCGCGAAGGGGTCGCGGGATTCCTAATTGTTTTCGAACCGTAGCCACGCTTGACAGCGGTCTACCTGTAGAACGGGGATATTCCGTTCACGTTTCCCATTTACAGATCGTTCTAGGATATCGGAGCCGGACGCAATTACGCTTCCCCGAACATGTTGGTGGAATCGCGTGCTCGCGACCGCGGTGGACCCGGAGACCCATGGGAACCGGGTCAATTTTTCGGGACGATTTATCGGCCGGCTTTCAATCTAAGATTCGGCCGCCGGGCCTGCGTTTATATTTTAACGAGGTCCGATTGTTGCTGCTCGGTTACGGTCGCGTTCGCGAGCAGCACGTATAAAGTGGAGCGGCAGCGTGCGCTTCTCCTCGTCGGAAGCACCTGATCGCGCCGACTCCGGAGTCGTTCGGTGTCACGGGGCCCGTCCACCGATCCAGCTGGAACGGGCTCTCGAATACCATCGTTGATCTCAGGTGTGCTACGCTTAAGGCCCATTTCACGACGCTCGCCGGCGGACCCCCGCGAAATATTCACCGGTCCCGGACGCTGGTTGGAAAGTTGCGGAGCGGCCGTGCGCGAGAGATGCCTCGATGGAAAGGGTTTAATCGGGAAACGAACATATGGCGGACGAGCACCGACGTTCCGATCGAGGAATTCGCCGATTCCCAGCAGATGCGCGATCGTTGCGAACGGTATTAGGAGCATACCGAGCCGGACTGGTTCTCATGAAAGTTTACCGACACGCTGTTTCAATAATTCCGCTAATGTTGCACTCTCCTTTCACCTAAATAAATAGTTACGATGCCCGAGACGCAGCGATTTCTACGGCTGACCTTTCCGCAGGGCAGCCAATTTAAGAGCAAATTCAACCTACTCTCTACGATCTACCGAGTGCGCCGCGATCACCGCGGCGAAGGAAATTACGTCACGAGCGGCGCGATGCCGGGACCAGCCGAGAGGCTGCTGTCGTCCGGTAGAAGCGGCGCGTTGCGAACGCGCGGTCCCATCCGACGCGGTATCGACGCATCGTCGAGAGGGGGCGGGTGGGGGACGGCGTCGCGAAAAAGGCCCAAACGACTCGGCTGACGGCGGAAGCGAGAGAGCGCGAAGCGATTGCGCGCAATAAGGCCCCGCGTTTCGTGGCAGACACCGTGGCTAACGGATGTGCCGTTACGGGGCCGCATTCCACGAAGCCACGCATGCGCGACGCGACACATTCCATTGTCTTTTACATTCTTCTCGGCCGTTTCTCTCCTCTTTCGTATTCTTAGCACGCTCACCCGCGAACAACCGCCCCTGGAGCAACGGCGTAGGGCACCGAGGGCCTTATCCTGCCGCGTTCCTCGTCACCCTTTTCCCCACCCCCTTCGACCTGAAACGCTTGCCCCCACCGTATTTCCCCTCCGTCGGTGTTGCTGCCGTTCTTCCACGACCCCCCCCCCCCCCACCACCACCACTACCCCCCGCCCTGCCCGGTTTTAACGTTCCCTCTCTTCTCTTTGCATTCCACATTCCACGCTTCTTCCTTTGCTCTTTGTATTTTTTCGTCGTGCATACCCAACTTCGCTCTTCGCTCCACCTCGCTCTTCTTGTTCAGCAATCTTTGCGGCTCCACTTCGCGAAACCACTATCTTCCGACTGGTTCTCCGCGGTCTTTGTCCTTCGCCATCTAGATGCAACGTCGATTCATTCTTCTCTCCGTCGGTCGGTATACCGTATTTTGAAGTCGCTCCTCTCGGAGTCGCGAAGCGTTCTTCGCTGCTCGATTCTCCGAAACGTTCTTCCCTTCGATCTTCGGGTTTCTTTTATTTCTCGCCGTTTGATCTTCGCGACCGTTTCGGCTGCGCCGCGGTTCTGGCCCCATTTCCTTCGGCTGCCACAGCCGCCGCCGCCGTTGCCGCCGCTTTAAGTTCATCTTTTTAGCGATCGCGCGTTTCTCACGCTTCTGCCCGCGTCCCATTATCTCGTTCTTATTCCGCCGTGCCGCCGCGGTCGCCAAACCCGCCCCGGCCCCCGAAGAGAAGAAACGAGCCTGGAACCCCGCCGGAATGGTTAATGCCCCGTTCGATCTCTCGCGGGCCCCCGCGTTCCCCGATTAACCGCCTAATATCGCCGACAAAATGAATGGTTCAATTAATACCTCGTCCCGAGGGACCACCGTGGACGCCGCCCAAATGCCAACCTCGATTCGGCCCTCGTCGTTGATAAGTCGAACGGGTTTGCCGACCCCGCGTCGACGGTGTCTTCATTCGTATTCAAGAATATATATTCTGGTGGGGTGAATTAATATTTACACTTTGTTATTTACATTATGTTGTAGTACTATTATTATTTTGCAATAAACGAAGATTCTCTACTTCGTTTTGGTTGGGCATTTTCGTTGTCTCTTAAAAGAATACGTATACTGCACGGCGGACGTTAATTTCGGAAATGTCGTTTCGTTAACGTTCGCGTACCGGGAAGAATGTCTGGGCGGAAATCAATGTGCGCGCACGTCGTGCAATAACGCATAATATTTGTGCCGCGACAAAAATGGAAAGCACGTGGCCCGCGGAACGGAATAGTCGAACCGTTCCGCAATTCCACAGGCGGAATTCCGTTCGGCTTGGTCTGCGCGCTGCGCAACGGGCCGTACGCTCTTCGTGCCCGTCTTCGCGATTACACCACGCGGCTACGCGACGGGATAAATGCTTGCACGCGCGTTAGCGCTCGCGCACGCGTGGACGCGCACCGGTATTCGAAGATAATGTACCGGGAAATTGCAAGCAACGCGATATGTATTCTGTTCGTTCCCGCGTTTCGGTTCGAGGGGCGACGAAACCGGACCGAATCTACCTAGCTGCTTCCTAGATCTTCCTCTTCGAGGAAGGACAGCCTGATCCTTCACGGATTAGCCATGGCGAGGCTACCTGTGTCCTCCGTAGAACGATTGCCGTCGGTTCTTTTAACGCTACGAGCGTTATCCCTCGACGAAGATTTCCCCTCGAGTACTCGCCCATCGATAGACCGGCGAAAGAAGAAGAGGCGCCTTCGTTCGCGCGTACCGCGTCGACACCCGCGGAGATCAACGCTCGTGGATCAGAGCGCTAACTGTATACCCCTCGAGAACGTTACTCGCTTGAATCACAAGCGCGTGCCTTTTCATCGCGCCGTAGACAATGCGTCGTTCTCGCATAATAGAGGGGTCGATGTCTGGCCGTGGATCGAACGCGGACGCGTTCTCGCGAATCGCGCCGCGACTGCCGACGTGGTCGCGGATATCGTCGAATCTGCGACTTCCAACGTCGCGACGTCGACCGTTCCGATGGGTCCGCGTTCTGTTCGCCTCGGTGCCCCATTCTTCCACGGACAGAACCAGAACGTCGTCCTCTTCGCAAGATCGGAATGCAGTCGCGTCTTCGATCCGCGAGCACGACGCCAACGTGCAACGGAGAAAAAGAGAAATGGAAAAAGCAAAGAGAAAGATGCCGTCGACGGCAAGTAGCGGCGCTCGACAGTGCCGATCGACGTCGGAAATCGAACGAAACCACGGGACGGTGCACAGCGTCGATTCGTATTCCCGCGATCGCGATCGGCGACAAGCGACAAGTTGTTCCCGGTATCATCGCCATAAGAAGCGGTCTCGCTCGTCATAAGAATATCTCAGCCGTTGTTGTCCGAGGAGTCACACGGGTTTCGGCAGTTTCGTGTCCATCTATGGGCATCGAGCGGCGTACAGTCGGCCGGATCGCCGCGCAACGATTTGCTGACCCCGAACGCGCGTGCACACCGTCAACCCTGCGCTTCGTGAAATCGCGGTACGTCGCCTCGCCTGACTCGCCGGTGACACCCGCATCTCGATTAGGATATGGTTCGTCGGGGTCTCCAGAGCTTTTCCTAGTACGCGCGGATCGTTTGGATCGACCGAGATCCCGCACGGACCGTGTCTGGCAACGAATGGAACCGATTGCCCGACCGCGAGGTTCCCCTTTCAGGTTCCCTCGCCAGCGAGGAATACTCGTGCGAAATTTCGCTCGAGAGTCTCGCGGTGATCTCGGCACAGAGACCTCGCCGAACAATGCAACGATCCTGCTTATCGCGATCCACGCGTCCCGCGGATCGACCAGCTGGGAAGCAACGTCATCGAGGACCTTCCGCGCGATCGCATTGACCCGTTTTCGAGCGTTTCCCACGGAACGTCCGTGCCGCACGGCAGCACGACGCGTCGAGCCGCCTCGGGGCTCCTCGACGGGTCGAGCGTTCGTCGCAAGGACCGCTCGATCGACCCATGCGTGCACGTACGCGCACAAGTTGCACGCGCGAGAGGAAACGGAACGACGAAAGGAAGATCGCGAGGCCTGCGGGAACAATTCTCGACGGGTTGGTCGCCGTCTTTCGACGTACGCTCGACGGGCAAGGATGCCCGACCCTGCGCGCGACCGTACACGCGCTGCCGTGGCCTAAAGTCGACCTTATTAGATGGTCGGAAAGGCTCGGCTGGACTGTCCGTGAGTCAGCCTGATCTCGATTAGGCGAGCGACTGTGCCACGCCGCGATTTTGCTTCGGACAGTCCGGCACCGGGGGGGCACAGTCTCGAGTGACTCACGTCGGAATCCTGGAGTGGCACAATAGCTTTTGCGCTCGCACGCGCGCGCGGGCGCGAGCAGTGCGCCCAGCGAAGCCCGCTCCGCGGAATTGAATCGAAGCGCGGACGTGTTTAAGCGGAAGTAGCCACCTGGACGGACCGAGGACACTTCTCCCCGGAGTTGCTCCGTTCGACGCCGCGAACGAACGCGCGAAACCTTCAGGTTTGGTATTTCGGTTTTCCTTCGTCTGGAAACGGGTCAAGTCGGGCTGACATTGAATCTTAGTCAAGGGCCGGGTTTAAAATGTAGTCCGACCGGAGGGCACGCTTAACAAAGTTGACCTTTCGAGCTTGCGGGCAGAGTGTTTTTCTTTTTTATCTATCCTCGGGCTACGCGCGACTTCCCCCTCTAATCCAATCGGCTCTAACGAAGATCGGTAGGCGTATCTCTCAAAGGGGAACGCGTACAGTGAAAAGTTCCGTGGCATTTCGTCGTTGCGACACGCGGCGGCGAACAAAGTCGCTTGAGGCCCTTCGATTCCAGGCGGGGACCCGGTTCGGAGGATTTATCTTTTCAATTTCGGTCCGTCTATTTCTGGTACACAATTAATTTCAACAGGTATGCCGTGGTCCCCGGTCGGAATTACATCACACAGACACAGAAATTTCCGGCACCTCGCCGCTAGAGCATAAATCCCACGCCGCTCCACATCACCTCGTCCCGTTCCGTTCGAATATTAATAATAACGCGGCAAGCGGCTCGCATTCACCGCGCTCGCGCGTTCAAATCGATTAATCTCGAGGACTTCCGCGTTCGCGACGAATCGACGATATCTCCCGGGAAAAGCGGAGAGCTTTCGAATTTCTTCTCCTCCCCCCTCTCACGGTCGATATTCGCGCGAAAAACGACCGGGACCGCGGCGGCTAAGGGTGGGGGAGCGTGGTTTTTTATTATTTGAAGCGCGCGCGCGCGCGCGCGCGCGAGAGCAAGCGAGCGGCGTGCTCCTTTCTAGAGAAACGACTGGCCCGAATTCCAGAGTTAAAACGGCCTTGCGGGACTCGCGGCTACGGCTCGGCAAACCTCCGCGGATTTCCGCAAACGCGGCCGTCGACGATTCGCTCGGCGAATTTCAAAGTCGACGCACCGGCTCGCGAGGGTAAATCGAAGGTCCGCGACGCTTCCCGTTGATCCGATCAGCTGGAAAGGAGCGCGCGCTGACCAATTTGGTCGCGGCGTCGTATGCGGGATTTTTTTCGTTCATTCTTAAGAAGCACCGAAATATTTCCAGCACCGGACGTGTCTCGATTCTCGAGCAAAAGTTGGAGAGCGCGTTCTTGAACTATTGAGCCGGTTGTTTCATCGGCGTCGGAATTATTTGGTAACCGGCGGGCACACACGATCGAGAGGAGCAAATGGGAAAGGGAACGGAACGGGACTCTGGGGCCCGCGTGTTTGTACAGCAGCTATTTCGATCGTGCTAATTACGTTTCGAAGGTTGGCGTTTCTATTTCCGACGCGGCAGAAGGTTTGCACGCTCGAAAGCGTGCAACTCGCTCGGAGGTCTAGGGATTGTAGCTTTTGCACGCTGGGCTGCCGTACGCGGCGCGTACGCTCGCCTTCTTCGCCGGATCGTTAATTTACCACCGCTCGTTGTTCGCCGCTGGTCCAGGCTGATCGCGAGTTGCGCGTGTCCGCGGCGAGTACGATCGAGAGCAGCCGGTATCATTCTGTTGATCGGTGTTCACGGAATCTCTCATTGGAATGTCTGAAGAGTTTCGGGTGTCCCGGGGAAACTTGAAGATTTATAGGCGAGCGAGACAGAGGGCCAAATAATCGATCGACGTGCGCTCCGTTTTCACTGATTAGTCGAGCGAGGGTCCGATTAGTCGAGCGAGTCGGATCGATGCCTGGTGCGTTGTCCGTTGAAAGTTTGGTGATTATCGTGCGTGCGTTATCACCGTATCGGGAACGAAAAATTGAAACGAACGAGACGCGAGGACGCGCGAAAGTTTCTTCGTTACAACTTCAGGATTGTCGCTTTCGGAACACACACCGGCCACGCGAATGGCCGAGATGTCCACGCCACTCGCCCCGCGCCACATAATTTCCAATTTTTATCACGCACTGTTTCCTCTTCCTGCCTCCCTTTTTCTTGTCCCTATTTCGTCAACCTTTTCTTGCCGCTCTCTCGGCATCGAACGCCGTACCGATCGTACGGAATGAATAAAAAAAAAAAAAAATGGATCGCGCGATCAACGATACGCCCGTTCGCGAACGGACCGTACAGTGCGCGCGTAGCTCCTCTCGAAGCGTATAATCCATGATGTTCCGAGCGGGATGCCCGTATCGTCGAGCGGCGTGCTGCTCTTTATCGGTTTCGCTCGGGCCCGTTCCCCAGGACAAATAACGCGTCGCGAGTGTCGAATTCCCATATATTTCATCGGGTACGAGAAAAATTCCCGGATCCTCGACGCTAATCTTCGCCCCCGCCGGGGAGAACAACGAAATTAAACAAAAAAAAAAAAAAAGGAAAAAACGAAACGGGCAAAAGCAGAGCGACAAATATTTCGATAAATCATCGGGTCGGCCAGGTCGAGCGGGTGCGGGATAGTCGATTTCCGTGGAAATAATCGCGGCGACCGTCGCGACGGTAGAATCGAGCCGCGCGCTCCGTTCTGCTCGAGTTTCGAGTTCGAGCCGATCGAGCGTTGGCAAATAGTCGCGCCGTTTTAAAGGGAACACCGGCGTCTCTCGCAGACACACGCAAGATATTTATCTTGCCTGGGAGAAAGTGTACTACATACAGGCCACCGCGTGGCGGCAAATAGATTCCTGCAGTTTCATAACTTACTGACCGACATTCCGCGGAATTGCACCACTAATAATGGCTATGACATCATTCGCCTGTAATTGACTCCGTGGATTGGAAACATTAGGTTTCCCCGGTGGGTGACGCTCCGTTATGGCTGGCTCGGGACGAAAATTGATCCGAGCGACAGATAACTTCGATGGTTCTTGATTCCAGATCGCTCTGCGTCGGATAACGGCGGTGGAATCGAAATGGAAACGGTCCTGGCGATCACGGAGGATCGCCCCTTCGATACCAATCGAGATTCCCAAGTTCGGTAGGTAGAAATGACGAATCGGTTGCCACCTTTCCTCGAAATACCGATACGTTGCGACAGAGCTGTTGCTTAACCGCAACCGAATGCAGCACGGTGTCCGTCCTCGCGGTAAGTTCGGACAGTTCGATCCAGCGCCGACGACACGGGAAAGCGAAACGGCGCTTTTGATTTCGGGGCGAACGTTACGGGGCGCGTGGTGCGACACGAGACCCCGAGATCGTGACTCTTCTATCCCTTTCATTGTCGGGCACGCCGAGAGCGTCGCGCTCGCCGTCGACGTTTTCATCGGGGTTTCAAAAGAGGCTGGAGATATCGACGAGTTCGCCCAGCTGGACAAAATCGACACACGTTTATCGAACGTCCTCCGCCCGTTCGCTCATTCTTTCCTCCTTTGTTACGTCTTCGTCCGACCGCGGGCGACATCCCCCCCGTAACGTATCTCGTACCGTTAGATTTTCAACAGTAACAAGCGGTTCCTAGGTGATACGGATCTCGACAGGAAAAGTCGATCAGCGCGCCTATTAACCAAGCCATAACAGCGTTTCTAATTCTTTCGGACGTTTCTCAAGAGACGGAACCGTGGAGGCGGTTAAAGCTGGTCGCGAGAAATGACCGATGGGGACAGCCGTTCAATGGTCGCCGGTGATACCTCGAGCCGACAATTAACTATTTGTCGGCGTGGACGCACGCGCGTGAAACGCAACGAGCGAAACACGCGTGGCAACCGCGTTTTTAAAAGTCGACGCACCGCGCGGAATTCACTTTCGCCGCGTTGCTTTGGTTCGCACGCTCGCCCCCTTTTCGCCGATCCTCCTTCGATATCGAACCGAGAAACCCCCTTGAAACCACCGCGCGGTCCTCCGCACGCCTCGTGGACATTTAAACACGGGGACATTTAAACGATACGTTTGCCCACCGAGGGTCGCTTCGACGATCGACGTATTAAATGCCCCCCGGTATACGTTTGCCCGTTTCCGTAGACTTGGCGAAGCGAACAGTAACGCGTCTCCGTCGGCTTGGTTCCTCGCTTCGCGACCGTCGAATAATCTCTGGCCGATGGACGAGGCGAACGGACGGCTAAGCCAATTTCGATCCGCGAGAAAGGCCCGAACGACTCGTCCAGCGGACGAAAGCCTCGAAAGAATGAACAGATACCTCGAAGAACTCGACTTCGATAGATCCCTCGACCGCGGCCGGTTTGGCCGGGTTCGCGAAAAATGCCGGCACATCGGCGGGGCCGACGAGGTCCGCAGCGCGCCGCAATTAGTTCCACTGACAGGTATATTAAGGGATAAATATCGGCCGGAGTCGCGTCAGGCCCGGCCTTATAATTTCCAGAAATAGACGAATTAATGCGTCGAGGCCACGTTAAATAATGTATGAATGGCGGCGGGGCGTGAAATTTGAATGTTTATCGCCGCGCGAAAGCGCTTTATTACAATTTTATTCGCGAAACGACCGAACGATCGACGCTTCCTTTCCGGGGGCTCACCTCGCGGCCACGGAGTCGCGGCGTCTTCGTAATAACTGGCCATTGGCCAATTAAGCAAATCGAAGCTCAATTTGCGGCCAGGAAAGGATGAGCCATCGGATTCACCTCGCTTACCGATTTAATCGGCCCGCCGATAATCATTTTAATTACGGCGATACGTTTCGCCGATTGGCTTTAACGAACTGTACGAATAGTACCCGCCGGGCTTCGTTAATATTTTTCCAACCCGCGGGACCGGGAATAGAAAGCGAGTGTAATCGATCGGGCCACGCCGCGTTTCTCCCTCAATATCGCGTAGAACGATCGCGGATCGACTTTTACGCAAGCCGATTCGGCCCTCGCGGCCGCCGACGCGTCGTTGGACGACCTCGTAAACCCGGGAGGCTTTTAATTTCCACCTTGGTGCGAGTGTCCGCGACCTCTTAACGGAATCGAAGCGTCGCGCGATTTCGACAGCCGCGCGCCTCGGCTCGGCCCGGGTCGTCTTTTAAGTTCGAAAACGTGTCGTCGGCGTCGATAAATGGACGTGGGCGCGATTGCGAAAAAGTGGCAGGTATAAGAACGAGAGGAAAAAGAGAGGAAGAGAAAGATCGAAAGTAAATCCGACGGCACCTATGTGAACCGTAAAAGAGGATCGACGTAAAGCGCCCCCGGTGTTTACAGCTTCTTCGTTTCTTTCTTTTCCTTTACAACGCGCAATAAAAACGCGCAGCGTGGCCGGACCGCGGACGATAAAAGATTGTTGGCCAATATCGACGGAACGGATCCCCGCCAGCCCTGGAAAATTGCGGCCGTCGTTGAAACGCGACGCTTGGATTCGAAACGGGAAGCGAAATTCGCCGCGCGACTTCCGCTCGGGGGCCGCGGCGCCCCGAGCTTCTGCACGCGCGCGGAGGATCGCGGCGGTCCTCGAGCCGCGGCGTGCGAAGTAAACTCGTCCGGAGATTTCCATGGTGAAATCGGTCGTTCCGTCCCCCTTTTCTCCTCGCTTCTCTTCTATTTCTTTCCTTTTCTCGTTCGCGCTACGCCACGACATTACGGATTTATCTCCGTCCCCCGATTCTACGCCGACGGGCCGGACATTAGCGAGTCCGTGGTATCCGTGGAGAAAAAGCGTGTCGAAGGGCGTCGTAAATAAGTGGTTCGAAGGGGTCCGTAGGTGATCTCGTTATTATTTACGAGCCGGCCCTCCGAAGCGTTAAATAACAAACGCTCGTTTCTTTCGCGCGGCTGATATTTATAGGGCGGCGTAGCTCGCGTGAACCGCGTCCCCGCGCTCGAATAATATGTATTTAACGGCTGCCGAGATAGTTTCTTTCGTTCAATAACAACCAATTTATCGCCGTCGCTTTATTAAACGTAAGCTGCAACATCGGTTCCCCCTTTAATACACGGGGAAAGCTCCGCGCGTCGTTCCTGGGTCATCTCGACGTCCTTTCATTAAGGAATATCGAGAATCATCGTGGCATTGGCGGGGATCACGGCAGACGGACCTATCGCAAAACGACGTCGAGTAAGTTAACGTCATCGTGGTTGAACGTTAAAATATTGACCGAAGCCGGTCCCTTTTTTTTTTTATCTCTTCTCGCGCAATTAACGAGGCATCGTTGCGCTTGGAAATATCGCACTTGGGAACAGCGACGGCGACGCGTGGACGAATTCGCAGCACGAGACGCTCGGTTTCCGGCCGCGCGACTGCGTTTCGCCTTTAAAAGATCGCAACTCCGAAGTTCCAGTTTAGTGTCTTAGAGACTGTAGCTTGAAAGCTTAATGAAGACATTCTACTCGGAAAGGTCGAACTTCGCCGGGGCGTTTTATTATTAAAGGCTACCCCTTTCGAAGCCTCCATTCAGCCCTGAACGGAGAAGCTTGCGCCGAAAAAGCTCCGTTTAGCGCGGAGTTCCAGCAAAGTCTAAAAGGAACATTCTTCGAGAAGACGTCCGTCCAGTCAGGTGGCTCTTTATCTCGAAAGAGGTGCACTTCGAGTGTACCGTTCGCTCGATCCCATTGAGGGAGCATCATTCCTCCTCGTCGTTCATCCGAAAAAAAATTGTAAAAGGGAACCCCCAGCACAGTTTCCCCCGTTCAATATCGAGCCGCGATTCTTTCGGCCGAGAAGCGTATCGAATTCAGCCGATTAAGCCGCACTAATCGTCGGGGAAAGGTAACGGGCACTCGCGATTATGAATACGTCTCATCGAATCGCGCGGCTCCGCTGAACGAGGAGGCTCGACGGGGAGCGGAATTTCCGATTCCATCGCGAAGCACGAAAACAGCACGAGCTCCGCTATTGAGGGGGCTAGAGAGGCGTGCACGGTGCATGACACAGTTTCGCCGTCCTACTTTTCAGCCATTCTGCAAGCTCGCTGATCATTCATGAAAAAAAAAGAAGAAAAAAGAAAAGAAATAAGGGAGGAGAGGCGACGGCGAAAAAGGGGGACAAAAATAGCGCGACGCGGATCAACCCAGATAGATAAACAGACGGCGTGCAATGGGATTAAATGGCGAGAACTCGATTCTTTGGAAATTTTAATAACTCCGGCCACGTGACCCTCGCGACGAGCGAACAACCTGGGGGATTTTGGTCGAAGAAATCGTATTGAAACAGTTCGTATCGTTTAGAAACACTGCACCAGGGCACCGAAGCGGCTTCGTTCCGCGCGAGGAAAGTGCAACAGAAATTCTTGCATCGAACAATGCCACGATTAACTTTTCAATTACATCATTCCTGATTGCACGTCCGCACCCCTCCGCCCCGGCGATTATTTGCTCGGTCCCGAGTACGCTACGAGCGCGTAGATAGAGGGAAGCGGGTCCGACGCTATCGGCAGATTCTTCGGGGCGCGTTCGTCGCGTGGAATATTTCGCGACGACGCATCCGCGTAAGTCGCTGGCGTCACGGAATCGGATTCGCGATTAAACTCTTGCATAATAATTACAACTGCGTAGATATGCATCAATTTTATCTTATCGCCGGCGCCTTATCGTTGACGTCGCTGGCGTGCACCTATCGTCGGCCGATCTTTCGCAAACGTAAACGACAACAATCGCGCGACGTTAAATGCGGGAGAACATTGGCACGGTCTCAAGAATATTTTTATGCCCGCCAGCGAGGGGACATAATTTCTCGGGCGAGTTTCCTTGTTATTTAACCCCGATTCGCCGCAACACGAACCAAGGATTATCCAGTTTCCTTGTTATTCGCCGGGTGTTTGTATATTCGGCTCGCGGAATGCCCCAAATACTTCTATCGAAATCAACAGCGGCTCGCCGGGCACCGGGGCAGGGGCAAGCGGTAAATGAAAACGAAGCGACACCGTTTCGTTCGTAATTTATTCTAGGACGGGATCATTAAACCGGCCACCGAAATACTATCTTTAAACGAGCGCGTTCGCGAGCCGCGTATTTACAGAAATTAATTGCCTCCGAAATTAAATTGACGACGGAGAACCGATAAAACGCTTCCCTCGGTAGCTCCGTATGTTTGTCCGCGACGACGGGGCACGCGGTACCACTCGTCTCGCCCTGACAACTCCAAGTGTGCGACAATTGGGGTGTCCGAGAGCCGGCGCGTAGAAAAGCAACCCTCGTCCTAGACCTCGTAAACAGACGCGCTGGCAGTCAATAAGCGGGACCTAGGCATTTCTCTAAATTTATGCGCGCGCGTTTATAACGCCGTTTCTAATTCCGGCCTCGATTCGTTCAACCTGCGGACGGTTTTATTCGAGACGGAAATGAGGCCCCTCGGGGCAACACTTTCCGGGATCGACGCGTCCCCTTGACCCGACGCGTGATTTAATGGTGCCGATGGTGTTCACGAAGCGAGACCGCTCTTCGGCGGGCCATTTTACGGGGCGATTCGTTCGATTTTTAATTGACGACGGGGATCCTCGTTTCCTCCAGGACAACGGATACTACGCGGACAGTGGACGGCGGCGTCCGTTTCGATACTCGTCGCACCGTTTAGGAGTTCTGACACTTAAGAAATCCGGGAATTCATATGCACTTACCGGTTGCGCTCGTAAAGCGTAATCGACTTTCCGCGAAACTTCAAAACTCGTACCATTCGTTCGACAAATTCGCTATCGGCCAATTCGGAAGGGCTGCATACGATTCATCGAGCGCGCTTCTCGCGTCGAAACTATCGCCGATAAAACATCGCGGCGACGAGAGCGCAAAGTCGCGACGGTTCGAGACTTGATTGCCGATGACTCTGATTAATTAATACCGAGGGGGTGTCAGCTTTCTCGAGATTGATCCGCGAAACAAGCCATTCGTCGGGAACATCGCGGAAGCTTCATTGTCGCCGTCAGACGATTGAAAATAACCGAGCCCATCGGTTGTACAGATTTCGACAGCGAACTTCGTCGAAAGTATTTCGCGTGCGTCGGCCAATTAATCGTCGTGCTCGTTGGCTTCTTTACGGCTCGGTACAGCCAAACCTGGTCTCAATGGCGGCACGAAGTCCTACAACAATTGCGGCCTCTCTTATCACGCGATTACTATTACACACGGCCTACAATTTTCGAATACTTTCGCGTCAGTCCGACCGGCCTGCGGTATCGCATCTGACAAGTCCGAAGTCCGGACGTTTCCGCTCCGCTCGTATCGCGTTTCGCATGCACCGATTGTAAATGCGACAATAAATTCTTAACGTAAACCTAACAGGCCACCGACAATTAGGGTATTACCAGGTGCATAAATCAGTTGTACGCGTCGGGAATAATTGCGATGCAAATAACCGGTACGGTTGCCGGGTCGCGACCGAGGCCTCGAATATCAACTTCAACCCCTTCCGCCCCCGAGTTGCGTAAACAATCGCGGAGCAACGCCGCGGAGAACATTCGCATAAATATCGAGCGAATGAAAAACGATCGCCGAACATCGCGGGGTCGTGCATTACGCGCGACCCGCGGTATAGAGGTTAAGCCCGTCGTAACGAGGGAATCAAAGCTGACCCCGGCGAGGCGGCGCGGCTCTCAAACGAATTCTCCGCGATCCGAACGAAGCATCCGGCCTCGCGTCAGGAAGCGACGAACGAGATCCAGCTGGCCAAGCGGCCAGACACAATCGGCCCCGGCTCGTCCGGCAGGCGAAAAGGAAAGCCGCGGGTACGCGGCGTTCTATTTGCGTAACGCGCCTATACATCGAACTACATAAATAGCCAGCGCCATTATGCAACGAGCGACGGACGACGCGCGCGAGTACGCCGGCCTCCTCTCGGCGAATCGGCCGTCCGAGCGATCCGCCGCGATCGCGAGGGTCGCCGCGGATCCGCGGGTCTGCCGATCCGGGTGATTTGTGGCAACCGCCGCGTGGAATGCCGCTTGAATTTAGAGGAGCCGGTTCTCTGAAAGCGGACAACCTCCGCGGCATCAGCGCCGCGGCCTACGCGACCCCGCGTCTCCTGGTATCGGCGCGTGATTCGAGCAGGGACGATATTGATAATCGCGATTTCGTCGGGGGGGTACGCGAGTCATTTGTACGCGGGTTTCACGCGGGCCTGAACGGCGAATTCGAGACGAAGAATCGTTGTCAGAGTATTCGGGAATCGGGCGAACGGAGACTTTTGGTTAGACTGGTTTCCTCGGCAATGGACACGCGTAATTGCTTGTCGCGCGCTGGCGTACAGGTGCGCGCAACGGTGCGAAAGTGTCGCGCGTGAATTTAAGGAAGATGCGCCCGAACGAATACCGGCGACAAATTCCCCGGTGGGCGTCGTCGATTACCATACGTACAAAAGTGTCTCCGCAGATTTCCCGATACAGTTTCGCGTAAGAAAAATCGCTCGGTCGAGCATGCCGCCAGCTCGCTCGTTGCCCGATTAAATCATCGGCGTAAGTCATTGCGTGAGTCACGCGGCGCGTTAATCATTGTTTACGCCGCGGGACGATTTCCCTAGAGGCTGATCCGTGCGCAATGTACAGGCGATCCGCGGCGCCGCGTCGCGTCGGCCCGATCGCCGAAAGAATTTTCGCGTTGCGAAACCCCGCTGACGATAATTCGAGAGGACACCGGGGCGAAGCAACTGGTCGCACCTTCCGCATTCCGCGGGTGCGTACGCTTCCCGCGGGCCCACGCGACTCGAACCAAGGACGGCTCCAGGGATAAATCCTGTCGGCAGGGAATCCCGAATCGGATCGAGGCGAGCGGAGATTTTAATTAGCGAACAGCGGCCGCCACGTCATCCCTGTAACTGCGACTCGCCTCGCTTAGAAGGCTGTGTCACGCGGAGGTGAGTAACGCGTAGATAACGCTTTCCACATAGGCAACATTGATTTCCACTCGTGGCCCGTGTGCCCATTTGAAAGTCATTTGCGCGATAGATGCGACAGATGCATCGGATGGTCTGAATCGGCGTGCCAAAGTCTGGCCTGCGCAGAAATAATAACACTGCGACGGACTTCGAAACTGGGCCGCGCGGCTGAACGATCGAGGTGGCAAAAATCGGCGACCCGCGGGTACGCCGAGTTGAAATTCCGGGAGGACAAGCGATTCGTTCATGAACTTCCGTTCACGGTACGCGATAAGGGGTACAAAAAGCACAGTGGATCCCTTGAGGTTCGCTGGATCCGGCGTACCCTTGGGATCCAGGAAATCGGCGGAGATACGAGTCGAAAAATTTCGACGGCTGCCGAAGCGTTCGTGAAGTATTTGCTGAACGCGCCGCTCGACCGATGCCACCAGCGCATCGAGCCGGCGAGACTTGTGTGGAAATGTTGACTTCCAGCTTAGGTCGAAGCCGGCTCGAAAGATGATATCGCGCCCGGCTGTTTCCTGATAATTCGGACGGTCGGCTGATCGACTTGTAGCTGAAAACCGTAGCAGCTCAAAATAAAAAAACAAATGAACAAATATCGTCCATTTAATTGCCAACGCGGAAATGGCTGCGAATTGCACTTCGCTTCCGAGCGTTATCCTCTACATCTCGCCGAAAAAGATGTCAAAACTAATCGAATGAAAAGTACAGGGGAGAAGCCTGTTCACGGTTCACCACACAAGGGGAACAGGACGGGCGTATCCAGACGTCGCGACGCCCACTTCAGCGTGTCGCTTACGCGCGCACGGTTATCTCAGCCGCGATATTGGTCTTCCGTCGAAAAATAAAAAAACGTCGATCCCACGGTCGCGTCCCCGGCAGCGATGTTTCCGTGAATAGGCGCGCGATTTACGAGATCGCGAACCCTTTATCAGTTGTAACGAACCCGACGTTCAACGGCGACGACAACGACGCCTCGGCTACGCTCGATAACGTTCACGGGTTTATCGTGCCCCGCCTCGAAGAGCAGCTGGCTCGCATTTACTACTTCCTCCGTCGAATCGTTTCTTTTTTTTTTTTTGCCCCGCGACGCCTCCGATCTCTTTCAGAAATTCCAAATTGAAACCGACGCAGAGAGGGAGAGACATCGAGGTTCTCCTTCTCGCTAATTCGACCCCGATCGCAATTAACTAAGTGGCGGGCGGAATAAAAGATACAGGGGAACGGACGAAGCTTCGCCAGAGGTTCGAGGGCGAAGGGAAATGTTGACTCGGCGGTCGAGGTTCTTTCTTCATCGAAGCCGGCGATCAGCGTTCCACGCCGGATGCCTCTATTATTGCCACCGTTCGCCCCGGTCGGAGTAGCCGTACGAAGAGACGAACGCGATAGGTTATCGACGAGATACCCTAAGCAGAAGCGTATCAAGATTTAGAACCGATGGAAACGTTATCGGAACGAGGGCAAACGATCCGTTCGATTCTATTCCCAGGAAACGATCCGCGCTTTCAACTTCCTTCCGCGGTAATCAACTTATCCGACCCGTAACGAATTAAAACCAGCGCTCAGCGTTGTCCGACTATGTTCGCCGCAATCCGATCGAGCGCAGGGACCCTCGATCTACGCGCATCGCGCGCACAGTCGGGTGGCCAATCGCGTCCATTCGGAAACGTTCAATCCGATGGGGAAGCGATTAGCGCGCAATCAGCTGGGAAGTGTGCGTTTGATTCGGCGCGGAAGCGTAACGCGCGACGATGGAGGGACACCGTCCTCCTCTGCGGAAGTGGTCAGTTTAGCGGGGAGAAAACTGGCGCAACGCAGAATCGTTCGAGCGAGGCGGAAACATCTGGCGAGTCGGGCAAATCGGTGTCGCCCTTTGTATCGAGCAACCGCGTCTCGATCGGTCGCGCGGTTTCGACACCAATCTGCCGATCGATTCTCTGCATCGATCCGTCCGCCCAGACGACTCCCGACCCTTGGCGTGTCCGCGGCGAAAGTATTCCCGATACACTACGGCCGTTCGTGTTGCCGCAATCTCCTCCGCAACCTTCGCGCGTGCAAACAATCGTGCGCTAAGTTTCCGATGACTCGCCTCCGAAGAGGCTCGACGAGTCGACTCACGGTTATTTCCTCCGCAGCGTCATTCGTCGCGGTGGGCGAGCGACAACATCGTCGTATCCGCGCGCAATCACCTCCAATAAGGGATCCCCCGGAGGATCGTGTACGCACAGACGCGCACGGTGCAACGCTTATCGGGACGATGCGTCGCGAAACGCCGTGCCGCGACGCGTTCCTGACCTAGACGAAACGGGAACGCGAAAACGCGCAACAGTTATTGTCCATCGATGCGAACGGTGCTTGGCGATGCTTCGCCAGGTGGACGCGCGTCACGCTCGCCTCGGCGTCTTCGTTTTCATTCCGAACGCACCGTCCGGCGGACGTTTGCGTTAAAATGTTTGCGCGTGCTCGACGCATGCGAGCATAGCGTCGACCTGGTCGTTGTACGTCTCGCCGTGTACACGCGGTCGTGCATAGGTGTGCCACCGCGAAGAAATCTAATTGGCGCGCGGCGAGAGAAATATGTGCCACGGAGGATGCGAGTCGAGCGACGTTTTTCCGTCGCGATCGGAACAATAGGGAGGCGGGATACGCGATAGGGAAAATGCAACGCGTGTATCGTTGGCGCTTCCCGGTAACGGATATTCGCGGTATCGTAGAGACGACGACGGTTCTCCAAACACCCCTTCCCCTAATGCACGTGTTTACGCGAAGAATTCCAAGATGCACAGAGTAACTCGCGGAAGCGGATTTCCACGCATCGCGGCGAGTGCGAACGCGCGAATTTCGACGCCGGCCGATAGTTCGCCACGTCGACCTATATTTAGGAATCGGCGGTATTCGTGGAAGGTGTAAATCCACGTGTATCGATCGCGAGCACGAGAATTTTCTATCGCCGCGAACCGTGCACAGGCGTGGGAGAATCATCTAGGAGCGTTTCGTCCGGGGCGCGGATAGTTTACGACGGATCGATTCGTATTTATAGCGGCGCGATCTCGTAGATATCGACCACTTTCCAAAATTGGAAGCGATTGTGCCCCCTTTTTACCCCGGTTCGCGCGAACGCCACCCCGACGTTTCGTGTCCCGGCGACACGTTACTGCGCAAACAGCTACTGGGCACCGTACCAAGTCTCATGACTGAAGCGTCACCAGTCAATGTATCGGGCGAAAATATAGATCCCTCCGTAGGAGAGGCGTTCTTTAATAGGGGAACGCGGCCGCAAATGGAACCCGCCGGAATGACCGACCCCGAGACCGATTTCCGTCGGAATTGCAGACCTTCGCGTAGGTTGGGACCTCGTTTGGAGCACAATTGTCGTCACCGTGCGAGCGTGCGCGAACGAGCTACGTGTTCCCTTATCGATGCGACACTGCCGCTCGGTGTATTTGGAGGGTTCGATTCGTATCTAAATTTGAATATGACATTTCGCTTTTGGTTCGGAGTATCCGTTTCCACGAGGCAAAGCCAAGGTAAAAGGTTTCGGCCTATTTACGTTACGTTCGGGCGTTCGGCTCGTTTCAGAGCTTTCGCGTCCGACGCTACTATTCTTATAATTTACGGCAGGCGTGGTTCGATCGCGGTCTCGCGTTACCAGCGAGGCGCAAGTTTTTGTCCGTATCGAGCCGAGGTATCGGCCAGGTGCACAGGTGAGCGAATCTCTATCGCGTCGAACCAGGAATGGCGAAACCTTTCCAGAGCGAAGATTAACTGAAAGCTCGGTGGACTTTGCGATCCGCGCGGTTCACAGCCGACCGATTACCAGGAATTCTTGGCCAGGCCGCGAAGAACCGTGCTCGCGAAAGGTGCAAACTCGTTTCGCACGTTACGCACATTCGCGCGCCGGCCAATCGCCGCCAGGCAGATAAGATTCTGGGAACAACGAGAGGATATCGACGGTTCGCCTACTTTTATCCTCGTGCTCGTCGATCGATATCGCGTTCTTATTTCTCGCCATTCCCGCACCTCGACCACCGTAAACCCGAGTATCGAAGAATTTTACCTAGAACGGTGCCCCTCCTCGTCGACCTGTTCGCCACGAGGCCCGTGGACAGTTTGCCCGCTCTCGACGCTAAAGTATCGCGAAGGGCGAACGCGAAACTCGAAAACACTTACTCGAACGCAAAAAGATGGTCCGCTCCGCAATAGCACGGCGAACGCGACGAGAAATGTTTTGTCAACGCGCAGGAATCTCGAGCCTTCCCCGCGATCCTTCGTAATATCCGGAACAATCCGAGAAAACATCGAGCCTTCCAAGTAGAAACGTGACATTCCCGCCTGGGAACGCGGGGCACCTCCTTCGCGAGGCATTCTTTCGCGCGCCGCGTCGTTTCACGGTAGCATTGGCCGTGAGTTCGCGTTCGACAGCTCGCGTTCCGGACTCTGACCGATGTTCTGTTACGTGAACTGGGCCTCCGTGACGCCTCCGGTGCAACGGTTAAAACAATTAAATAGTTAAGGCGCATTCGTTGCCGAGCTCCGCGCCGCGTAACATCGCAGATCTCGACGCACCAGTCGTGTTCCTGCGAGAAACAGGCGACCGGGGACGCGCGCGTGGACAACGCGTGCATCCCGCATGACACGTCGGATCGAAGAAAGTCTGCCGTCAGCCGAGAGCCGCGAGATCGTGCCCCGAGACGTTCCGCGTCTCGTTTCGACTATCATGGGGCCTACGGTTGATCAGAGGGGCGCAGCCCCGCGGCGGATTTCGCCGCATCTCGCAATCGGAACAAGTCGTGGGCTTCGGGGTGTAGCCTTCTGGAAGAGTGGCTCGCTGTTTGGTCAGCGTTGCAGCTTCATTGGAGTTCCGAGAATGTATTGTGCTCGCTCGAAGGCAGCTGTTTGTTTAAGCAATTCGTGGTCGTGACATGGATGAATCAATGGCTCCGGACGAGAATAGGAATTGCAGCGAGTCGAAACGAGCGTGGGAGTCGGCCGTCACCGGGCAGTTATAGAACCGAACCGCTTCCGTAACTAAATGTTGTTCCGTTGGAAATATTTTAACGGCCGGTTTCTCGGTAAAATGACCTATGAAATCTCGGCCAAGAACTAGAGCGTGCCTGCGTCCGCGGTATCTGGACGCAGAAGCGGCCGAATTTCGTGGAACGTCGAGGCTCTTGATACCGACGCGTAGGTAACACACGCGCGCGCGCACACGCTCGCCGCGGCGATTCCAGGATCGAGTTAGCATTTCATTCCTCGCGCACTCGTAAAACGCTCCACTGCATCTCCGCTTTTTACGACGTTTAATCCAAAGGTCGACAGACGGGAAGCTCGAACGCGACGCGTTTCGACGAACGTTTGCAACATTGATTTCTATTACCATTTATGGAAACGAGCTGCCCGCCGTATACTGGAACGCCTCGCGCGCTTAAATTGCGCTCGACTTCGGCGGGCAGAAGGTATACATACGCGGGCAGGTATCGCGGGTATCGCTTCGCGGACGATCTCGTCGGTTCCGTTGCTGCTCGCCGTTCGATCCTCCTCGGCGGACTTCCTTTATCGAGAGCTCGCCGACACCGTTTCGAGACTGTCATCCGTCAAAAGTTCGACCGATCTCGGGGCACCTACTTTCACGCGGTAATTCGCGAAATCAAGCGCGCGTTAAACGATCGCGCGGCCCTGTGTCCGCGCGTTAAACGTCGTTATTAAAGTTTTCACGCCGACGAATTCCCCACTTCCGAAACAACTCGTAGCACGGTTGTAAAACACGTTCAACGACGTTTAGCTGCTCGCGGCGGTGAAAAAGCCGGCAAGTTTTATAGCGAGCTCCCGTATAAACAGTGTCCCCGCGAAATTTTCGCCCGCCCGCCGATTTTACGACGGTTTTTCGCGAGCCACGCTTTTTTTTCTGCCGCGGTCCCACGGGGGCAATGCCTCAAGCAAGTTCCCGTGCCGGTGATCTTTCTTTGTCGCGGTATTCGTCGCGGGCGTTATGTCCCTCTTTGAACTGACTTGTAACTGTCATCGCCGCGGAATAAAATTTCTTTCGCCGACCCCGCGCGATATCGCCCGGGAAAAAGCGAATTTCGCTCCGGAGAAGTTTCCAGCGGGGATAAAAACTGTCGCCCGAGAGGCTGATAAAGAATGGCTGGGGCTCGGTCCGGCGGGGAAACGCTCTGGAAAAGTACGTCTGCTTCGGGACAAATCGGCTCGGCGACATTGCACGAAGCGGCATTAATTAACGGCATCGATAGAGGCGCGTCTGAAAACGGAAATGTCCGAAAATATCGCAGCGATCGCGCGAATCTTGCGCGAACGGGCAAAGCCTCGACCAGAATTCGATAGAACTCGAAACGGAGCGATTCGCGGGGACGCTAACGCGGCGCGCGATGTTTAATCTGTATCGTCGGCGGTGTTCGAGGAACGCGGGATAAAGCGCTCACGATTCCCCGAACACTTATAGGAAAATCAAATATTGTCCGTCGATAATCGACGGTCGATTCTATGCCAGCCGTTTCGCGGAAAGCAATTCCGCAGTTGCCCCGTCGACTTTTGCCCGTCGCCGGAAACCGGACCGACGGGGAACCCGGACTTTCGACCAGCCGCGTCACCAGCAACTTGCCCTCGCTGTTCGCGATGCTATTGTCATTGTTGTTACCCGTCGGCCACGACACTTGGGCCAGTCCGCGCGACGACGAGAGCGTGCTAGCCGCGTGATCGCGCCTTCTGCGTGACTTTCCATCTTTCCACGCGACGAGCATCCTCCTTTCGCGAAGCGGATTTCGTCGCTATCGCGGTTCAACGTCGCGAGGGCGAGGAGAAATTGGCGCAACACCGATCTGGTACGTTTGAACGGAAGGTGGACTCCTCGAAACGAGCGAAACGATAAGTCGAAGACGGGATATCAGTTTTCGGAAACGCAAGGGGAACGTACACGCGCGCCAGCGTGCTCGCACATCCGCGGCACGGCTGCTCCCCAGATTAGACGTTTTTTCCGATGCGACGGGTATTAGATATCGCGCGATTTACTACCGTAACTAACGCGTATCATGTGCCAACAGTGACATGCATTTATATTTGCGCAATTACGGTTTATCTGGCGGCGAGGCGCGTGCTCATCATCCCGTATTGCGCGTCTACGCATCGGCCGCGATAATAAAAGCGTCAAGTGTCGCTACGTCGCGTCGCGTCGTCCCTTTTTCAGCAAGTCATACGGACCCGAGACGTTACGCTCGCGCGGCGACGCGGCGACTTTTACATAACCGACGATCCGAGCCATCGCGACGAATTTTTCTCCGCGGATGCAACGCGGGCAAGCCCCGCGGAGAAATGCCTCGAAACCGGGGGGGGGGGGACGATCGTTCGCCGCTCCGAAAATAATATTTTTCGGGTCGCCGATGAACCGAGGACGCCCGGGACGCCTACGCGGGCGTCGAGCGACGTTACGGTCGGTTCGTTTGATGTCGAGTCGATCGGTCTTCCCTGGCAGGCGAAGGTCTCCTTGCTCGTGAAAAGGAAGAGACGAATGATTGCGGAGTCCTCGAGTTTATTCTTTGTCAGAGACGTTGTTTTCGGGGCGACAGTTCCTTGCGCGATTATCAGCAGGTCGCGGGACACGCCGTCGCGCGAAAAAGGGGTGCCAGCGATCGCGCGGACAGCCGCAGGGATAGTCGCGATCGGAATGCGGCGACAGTATCGGTCATGAGATCTCGAACGATTACAACAGAGAGCGTGTATCGACGTTCGAAACGTCGCCCGGCGTTTCTATTCTTGTATACAAGCGATTCTTATGTAACTTGTTTGTAAATAAAAGATATTCCGCTGTGTACCGATCGTCGTTAGAGCAAAGCAAACATGCAGAGGGGGATCGCGCACGAAGGTCGGCACGCGATCTATGGTTAAATTTGTCTGCCATCCATTCACGGCTTGCTAGCGACGAGGACACGTGGATTTGTCAAAGAACTATCTCGCGCGTGATGGATAATGAATTTTTTTCTCTTTCTTTCGAGCGTGCAACCGGCACTGGGACGGAAAACATTTACGGGCAAGGTTCCTCGGGACAAACTACGGGGGGGGGGTACAGGTGCGCTTGAATCGCTTTTAACGTTAATTCTCCAAATTCACCTACGAGCGGCGCAACGAATAGAAAAATCATTACACTGTTACGTCTCCGCTGTGCGATCCCCGTGCAATATTAAAGACAGGCACTCGAACTGGAGCTAACGAAATCAATGGTTCCGGTTGACCTCTACTATAATTGACCTTACGACACCTCCAACAGTTCACGCCCGAGTTAGGAGATTACGAACGGGGCGCAGGACGTGCGCTCAGGTGGACATGGACGGGCGCGTGTGTGCCCGATTTAAAGGAAGAACCAGTAACGAACTTCTCCGTCGCGCCGATTGCGAGCACCGCGAGCGCGCTCGCGACGGAAGGTCGATCGCATGCGCGAGCGTGTACGCGCGATAAAGAAACGTTGCACCGACCTGTTCTTCCGACCGCCGTTCGTAATAGACGCGGCCGGTGCTGCGAGAGGTATGCGCATAAGTGCCGCAATTCGTTTCTACCTCGCGTTGTTTATGATCTTCGATCCGGTGCGCGGCCGCGGACAGGTGCCCGCGACTTTCACGGTCCGCGTTTGCTCGTCCGCGCGCGAGTAAAAGCGCGAGCTAATATCTGCCATCGCGCAGCGCGGCACAATTTTCCGCGAGAGTTCAACAGGATCCGTAATATGCCTGCTTCAACCTGCGCGGACTCTGCGCGAAGGTTAAGGCGCACCGTTCGATTGGCTCTGTCTGTACTGCAAACATATGCGACAAAACACCGACGAAACTTCACCGTTGTGCAATACTGGCCGTCTTTAATAACGACCGGCTTCGGTCTATCCCCTTGAATAGAACCGCGTAACAGTAGTATTAATAATAGCGACTGGTTTCCATTACGCGGGCTGGAATAAGATAAGGCGACAGGTAAGCGAGCCGGGCAGGACAATAATTGCGGCTCGTTTATAATTGCGACCGAAAGGCCGTCGTGTGTCGACGCACCGTTACAAAACTGCACCTTCGACGCTCCGTAGTACGGATCGCCGCGCGAGAGAACGGCCAATCTCGCTTGGCGAAACTACCTGGACATCGACAGGGCGTACCTGTGCACTGACGGAACGGCACCAACTGAAAAGGGATCGATTCGGTCGCGTACGAAGAGCGACACGTTCGGCTGGCCGGTCAGCGAGTTACCTGTACGAAAACTATTCTGCCCCCAGCGGGGGTGGCACGGAGACGCAGCTCTCCGCCCTTCGCCCTTCGACACGCGCGCGTCCTCGCGACCGAGCGGCCCGGTTCCGCGTACGACGTTGGTTCAATATCCGCGATCGAGCCGCCAACTTTATCGCCACGGTTCCGTCGAATCTCGTACGCTCATTATCCGACGACCTAGAGGCTGGCCTCGCGCGTGGAATATGAATCAGCCGCGATCGCGGATCCCACGGACACTGTTGTTTACCACGCCGGCCGTTGTGCACGCACCTTCAAGACCGGGATGAGTATGCCAGGTATGCGACGCGCACACCTGCACGCGACCGTATCGGGGTAAATATAGAGAGGCCGCTCCGTGCACCGTCGACCGCCGCGTTCACAATGGACGCTGATAAAAACGCCTATTAATAGAGGCGCGCAGCAACGACCCGGCGGCCAGTCGGATCGAAGAGGGAACCGTGCGACCTGGTGATTAATGGCCGGCTGCTTAGCGTCGATTACGCCCGCGACGCCTATTGCGGGACGATTCTGCGTCGCGGGACGCGTCGTTGGATGCGGTATCTGGGTCGCGTTCTGTCGCGGATCGAGCCGTCGATGCTGACGATCGCCAGGTGTAAACAGTGTTACGCAGCTGTACGCAGGAATTTCTGCGCGAGGCATTCCGCGATGTTGCACGACCGTTTCGCCTACGAACTTCGCGTCGCGGTTCGAAGCGAATCGTCGACGGGGACGATCGTCCAGCGGCAAGTTGAGGATTCCAGTTCAATTTCCGTCATCGCGATTCATTCGGGACGTACTCCTGTTACCTCGATTCCGGTCAACATTCGTTCATCCGTCACCGTAACGTGCACGCGCGATACTTCATCGCCGAACGTATATAGCGCGCGAAGCCGTAAAGCTGCCGGCCCCGATCTAACAGGAAAGTTACCCAACGGCCGCCTCAGGAACGTAAACAATAAACAAATTGCCCCGATGAATCAGCGCACGGGCACGCTAAATCGAGCCAGCGCTAAAGATGCTCTATTAGTAGTCGCGCGAGGCAATTACGACCGCGCCGGTAACGATTAACCGGCCGCTTTTAAATCGGCCCGGCTATTTTCGCCGATGCGTCGTCGTGGGGGACACCGTTCCAGCGGGATCAGGCCGCGTCGCGCCGCTCGGTTCGACCCGGTGAAACGAGGAAATGAAAATAGTCCTCCATTCCGCTTGCAGCTTTGCAAATATATAGCGGCCGAGCGAAACGTTACCTGTACGCGCGCTTGCCTCGCGCCGTTCCGCCACACCGTGACGTTCCTCCAGCTAGTTTCCCAGTTTCCTCGTATTCCTCGTATTCCTCGCGAACGGGCGTGAATGAAGCCGGCGCACCTGGGACGGGCTGTTCGTCGCGCGGCGATTCACACACGGCGCGAGAGTACGCGCGAACAGCGGCGGCGTGCGAATAGCGGCACGTACGCGATTAGAACGCTCGTTTCAGCCTACATTCCGCGTCGCGTAAACAGGAAACCGCTATCGTCCTCGCGCTGTATGTCCCATTGTCCCCGCGACGGCGGTACGAAATTGCGGGCGGTGGTCCCCGCCACCGGCGTCATCAGGGTTCGACGAACGGTTTCTACTTTCGGTTTGAACGTTCGTCCACGCGAAATGCTTCGTTCGCCGGAGAATTCAATTTCGACTGGTGTTCGCGGCTCACGTTAATTGCCGTGCTCGAACGCCGCGTCCGTCGCTGCGTTTTTTGTTTTCGCTTTTTCTTTTTGTTCGCGTGCGATCCGTTTCGACGGGGGGGAAGATCTGCCGCCTGAGAAGCGACGCGGAGCGTGTACCTTCCAGAATGCCCGTCCGATTTCTACTCCCACGGACGATTTTCTGGCGTTCCGGGGCGCACGAGGCCGTATAGATCGCGTCTTCGCCTCGTCGACGCGTCCCATGGCGAGGGACTTTCGCTGCTTCCCACCGGCTCGGTGATTTTCGGTGCATCGATCCACGGTGTCAGACGCGACGCTTTATCTTTACCTCCTAGGTGTAAAATTGGCACCTCTTCCTGACTCAACGCCACGCCATGCAAAGCGTTGCTTCCGGCGTGCCCTCGACATCCCGTTTTCGGGGACCCGATTTTTCCATCGATCGTCGCGCTCGCTTTCCATACAATGAGGCGTCACTTTCTAAAACGCGTGCCGTTCGCATCGCGATGCCCGCGCGTCGTCGCCGAACGTGTGAACGCGCGCGAACGCCTAATCACACGCGCGGCGTGTCGCTCGGCCGCGATCCAGAAACACAGGCGGAACAAAGAGGATCACGGTGAAGTTTGCGCCGCGCGGTGAACGCGTTCGATGGTTGTTGACCGACCCGGGTCAAGGTGAACGGGCGACCATCGCTCGCGGAGTCATCGAGGCGAGAGAAATGTGTTCGACGAGAGCAGAGGAGGACTTCCACAACATCGTGAGAAGTATCGAAGAAGCGGGGCCGTAGGACCGGCTGGCCACGTGATTTCCCAGGGACGCGGCTTCCGTTCCCCGTTGATTGCTCGGTTGCGAACACGCGCGAGCCGGAAGGCGGATTCCGGCGCGCCGGGGAAATTGTCTTCATCCTTCCGCGCGGCGCGTAGTTTGTTTTCGCCGCGTTCGATTTCGCGCGGCTCCCGTCCTCGCGACGCGTCGGAACGCTCGGGAGTGCAAGAAAACCCGAGGCTTTGGAGCGCCTCGCGTATTCATCTGGAAAATGTCGCTGCGAGGTCGATAGGCGAGCGGGGCCCGTAAACATTGGGGGGTCGTAAACCAGACCCTCGAAGGTACCGCGTCGTGGGACCGGGGGGCGCGCCTTCTTGACGGGCAAAAATGCAACGACGAGACACTCTTTGGGAAACGATCGCCTAGAGCGGACCGATTATAACCATTCCACTGTATTGGCTTAGTGATAGATATACTTGTTGCAGTTGACGAATTTTATACATTCCTTAAATACCCCTTTGTCTTACAGGAGCATATCGATAGGAGGAAATGGAGGAAAGCGGGTCGACGGACAGTCAATTCGAGAATTCGGGCGCATCCGTGTTACGACCCGGCGATCGAGCTAATCAGCTCGACTACTGTGCGACGTTCGTTACTCGCGGCGCGACGTTTCGTGGGTCTACTTTAATTCCTGACGCAACGCGTCAAATATCGGACTGCGCCGTGTTACGTAAAATTCGTCTAACCGTTCGTTCCGATTTTTCGATGGCCGCGGGTACCCGCGGAACATCGGGCAACTATCGAACCCGAACGCCCACCCGATAATCCCCTCGATAGCCGGCCGAACGTTTAACCACCTTTCATACCCCAGCACAGGCGATACGCGCTCGCGTACGTACGTTCGAACCAGGAGTTCGTACAGCTGCCAACAGCCGAATCGATTCAACCCTTCTATATGCGACAAAGTTACGCAACGTTCGGCGAAGCGGTCGCGACACGCTCGAGGTCGACAGCCAGGCTCTCTCGAGCTCGTGACGGCACGCGAGGGGGTTTATTTGTTTTGTCGAGCAGCAAATTGCGCGCGATCGGTTTTCGACAGCGTAGCCCGAGACGGATCGAGCACGCCGCATAAGGGCAGTAGGTCACTCCCGAAATGATCAGACCGACGCCGTCCGTGTCTGTCGGGCGCGACTACTATTCCTGGCAAATTATTCTGGCCTCTCGCGAATAAATTTGCCCGGACCGACGGTGACCGCCGCGATTATCGTACGGGAGCGGGTCATTAATTCGTCGAAGCTGGCGTCGCCGTCATCGAATCGCCATCACGGGCTACGCCTCTGTTTGTTCGAATCGCGGCGTCCGAACGGAACGTCCGTCGGCAAGTCGTTTCGCGTCGTTCCCCTTTCGTCGACGGGACGCGAAACTGGTGTTCGCCCGTAATCGACGGGGGCTGGGAAGGTGTTCAAGTTGTCGGTCTTTCGTGTTTTGAAAACGTCGCGGCGGACTCGTAAACAATAAGCGTTCACGGGGGGCGAACGAATTCGCGGGCCGAGAATTACGACGTTATTTGGACGGCGGTTCGCGGATCGCGGAGGACGATCTTCCGAAAGGAGTCATCCCCGAGCGCACCTCGAAACTTTGCTCGCGATATATTGGTACGAATTTGGCAATGCATCGCGTCTATTTTCGCCCGAATTCGCCGGTCGAAATGGGTCGCCGGTGGACGCCTATGGTAGAAATGCGATACACGCGGCGTCGTTGCCTCCTTCGTCGGCGACGGGAATCGACCGACGGGCGGATCTCTGCCGGAAACCTATTAAAGACAATGGGCCGGCTCTCTCGCCGTAGACGGAATATTTATCGCTGCGAGGCCAATACGATCGATGAACACGGGCGAGAGATCGTTCGTAAAGCATAAACGAGAGAACCTTAAAAGAACTGGCGGTGGAAAAACTTATTGCGCCTCGCTCGTCCTCGTCCACTTTTATAATACGTATTATCTTTATTACAAACAGATAAAGGAGCGTCCCCCTCCTTTAACCCTCGCGCGTTTCACCGCAATAAAATCGAACGGGTTCTATCGCCGTGCCCGGAAACCATTTCGGCCTGGTGCAGTTCGGCCGGACGGTCGTCGCGGAGGATAAAAATGTCGGCGCGATTCGTAAGGGTGGGGTGGTAATTATTGTACGACTATTTTCGTTCCGTGTTACTATCGCGTACTCGTCTATAATCCACCGGCACCGGTTTGGCAACGACTTCCGTCTATTTACGGATTACCAACATTGAGACCGGACACGACTCGTTCCGGTCTCTCTCGAGTGGGTCGAGCGCGGAACGGAGTCGTTCGTGGCGACCCGCTTCGAAGCGAACGCAGCGGCCGGCAGATGAGTCGTTTGAAAATTTGCGAATCCGCCGTCCTGGGGGCGTCCGGGTCTAATTGAACGGAAGCGCCCTCGTCGGGACGCGCCAGATGAAAATTAATTACCGGACCGAGAACGCAATCGATCTCTGCTAATTCCTTCGCATCTTGCCGGACGTTTGCGTTTGGAGGCTATTGAACACCTAGATTCGTCACGCGGATTCGTCGATCAACGTATTTCGTTACGAGACGAACTTGTTCTCCTGTATCGTTCGATTCCACTGCAAGAAAATTGTTGCGCCAGCGTTTAAGGAGTCGCGACAGAGGGGCCGGACGAGGCTCGTTCGCGTTTCGAGAGGGTCGAGCGCAGCGGTCGACCGTGGCGACCCGAATTGCACTCTCCGTGCGCCCCGATGTAACGATATCAAATGGGTCGCGCTTGCAGCGTGCCTCTCTAATTTTTTTCCCCGTCGGCTGGGCGCGATTCGTCGACGACGTCGGCCGACCTGTGCCCGCGTGCACCAGCTCCGATCCGCCGATACCCGCGGCGGATTACGTAAATTTAACCGCGTCGCTGTTTGCCAGTCGCGTGGCCCGTTGGTGGGCTTCCGTTGATGATCCAACTCCATCCTGGAACGTGAAACGGGGCGCCCACGGTTACGGTGGAAGAAAGCGCGATCGTTCCGTCCGGAAATGTTTCTCCTTTTGCAGCCGTCGCACGTAGAATAGTAGCGTTTCGTAGCGTGTCCGGGGACACATCTACGGGCTCGATGTCTGAAACGCGGAGGGAACGTCGCACATACGGGATCGCGCGATTTCAGTGGAACGAGTCAACGTGTCAAGTAGGCGATACTGTTCCCGGGCGGACGCCCGACCGCGCGATCGTCGAATTTCCCCCCCGGCCTCGCGGAAAGGGAAGCTCGCCCGGGTACATTCGAGGCGCGGATGGTCCGTCGAGCGGTAATTTCCCCAGCGCTCCAGACGTCTGTCGAATAGAAGAATTAGCGTGGAAAAAAAGAGAGACACCCGGGGGACGCGGTGGATGCCGTCGACTGGCTGGCGAACGACAGTCGCGATCCCCGTGTTCCAGTCCGAGCGCGCCGAGTGGGTCGAGTGCAGTCGAGCCGTGGCCGCGAGTCGATCCCCGATCTCCGATCCTCTTGGCTCGATCCGCGAGGCCGCGCGCTTAGGAACAGTGGGTCAAGTAGGTCGTTCCCGCAACGCTCAGACGGCCGACAGTCGCGCGCTCGTGTTACGTAACCCCCGGAGAGAGAAAGTCTCCCCTTCTGCCCCCCGCGACCGCGTCCTTCCAGTTCTCCGCAACCCGGTCGAACCGCTGCCACCTCCACGTTCGTAGGCGATCCGCAGCTCGACTCGCCGCGGATTGTTTACAAACAAATCCTCCCACCTTTCGGAGCAAACGGGGGCAAACAGGGGCACGCGGCGAACGCGAGTCGCCCGCTGCGACAGCGCCGTCTGGTATCCCCCTGGAATCGACCATCGTCGACCTGGCCGCGTCGGCTCGACCGCGTAGCGGGGCCGTACCGAGTGCGGCTGCTGTGGGGCTTACCAGACTGCATTGCGCAAAATTGCACCACCGGTGGCCGAGGAGAACGCGCCGCGTCTCCGACCAGCTTCTGGAGAAATTGCCTCGGTCGCGTATAACCCTTTCTCTCTCGCCGCGACTCTTCTCTTTCTCTAATCGCACTCCCCCCTTTCGACTCGTCCTTCTGCCCCCGCTAGCCCCGACCGCTTTTGCCATTCCCCTTTACACGTTACGTATCGCGCGGAGATTCCTCTTCTCCCTCTTTCAGAATTTTTCGCACGATCCTTCTTCGATTTCGCGTTGCCGGTCTCGCGATTCACCTTCCCCACCTGGCAGAGATTTCGAGTACATCCGCGTCGCGAACGTCGCCGTTGCAAGCCGGTATCGACTGCGGACCTCTATCGTGGCATCGGATCGGGAAGGGGGGTGAGAGGAAGACGGAGAAGAAAGAGGAGACGACGACGACGACGTCAACGACGACGACAACGACGACGTGCACGGGATCGACACGGGGACAGAGAAACGCCGCTTACTTCGCTTTTTACAGTCGCGTTCCAGATTCCTCGGAATCCGGCGCGCTCGTAACTGTAGTTAATTATTGTTTAGAGCGATCGATGGCTGCCGTCGCGCATCGTTCATTGGGCTGGATCAAAGGGATGCCCGCGTTGCTCGTCCTCCGGTACCCGATTGCTCGACCCCGCAAGAATCCCGCCGTTACTCCGAATTTCACGGGCTCGCCGGCCAGTCCGGTCGATACTCGGCCTCTGCACCCCCTATAATCGTTCCCCGTGGAGGTTATCGAATTTTTTAACGGTGGACTAGGTCAGCCGGTTTTCGCGGCGACGAGAACCCGTTTCGCCCGACGGTTAATCGTTCGATTTTTCTGCGCGAAGTTACGCCGGTCGGCGGGGACCCGCGGGTAGCGGCATTGTGCGGCAAATTACAAAACCGGCGACTTTCGAATTTCCGACTGTCACGACGATGACCATTGGGCCGTGATCTTCTCGCGAGGCTGAGCCATTGCTCGTCCCCGTTCGCCGCTTCCCTCTGGCCCGAACACGCAGTGCACCGATTAATTGACCCATCTCCTGGCACCCTGCGCCCCCAATTCGATTACCCCGCCGCGCGTTCAGGAAAACCCCGTCGATCGTCGGATTTTCCCCGCGGCCAAGGCCGTCGCGACGAACGGGCCCTCGCGCGATTTCTAAATTCCGGACGCGTCCTGCTTAAATTGGCGAGTAATGCTTCCCGAGGAAGACGCCGCGCGCTCGCGATTACTCCGCGAGACGCATCCGCCTCGTCGGGGATCGACGATCGTCTGGAATCTGGCAGGAAAGTGTACGGGCAGGTGAGCGAGCAGCGAGGCGAGCGAGCGATTCCGCATCGCCTCGCGGACGCGAATTTCACACAAAACATAAGCTGCATATAGAAACGCAGACACAGTGGCCTAGACAAGTAGGTCGCGGCGCAGTTCTCGTGGCACGAGCTCGCTTGCGCGAGACCGCGACGCTCGTGTACGTGTGCCTGTGCCGGGCGCGCGGACGCGGAGCGGAGCGTGTCGGTGCGCGTGTGACCGCGCTTGCACACCGTTTCACGCGGACAGGTATGCATGTGTGCGCACGGTATTACATAAACTGGGTGCTTAGCTCTCCGCGCCACACGTTCTACCGAGCGTTTCAAAATGAGTGTCCATTGTTTTCGCAGGTAGATCGGAGCGGATCGATCGGGACGAAGGAATTTCTGATGGGCCTCGTAGACGCGTGCACGAATGGGACTGGGCTCGAAACGAATTGACGGCGGGTGAAGCGCTGAAAGTCGCGGCGACGAGCCGACTCGGTTTCGTTGATTCGCAGTGGTCGACGGTGCAATGGCGGCTGCGAAGATTTACTGCTCAAAGGATTAGAAGACCTGTCCCCCGAGCCGACCTCCGTTAGGATTCAAACGAGCTACCGAGCCTCGAGTAAAACAATGCGGAGTTACCTTTACCAACAGAATTAACTGGCCACCGTTTGATAAACTACCAGCAGCCGCTACCAGTTTGCCATCAATGACATAACGTTAGTCGACACCCCTAGTACCTCTATTAAAAGCAAGCGCGTTTCATAGATCGTAGAAACGTTGGAAGCTTCCTCGATCGGAGCACCGTTTCCCCGGCCGAGATATGTTCTTGAAACGGCCTGTACACCTCACCCCTGTCAGCAGTCGGAGGGTTGAAACCACGTGACTGCCACTTTTCTGCCACCGTTTCGGACACTCGTTCCGCCCCATAGAGGATCGAGCGTGCTTTGCATACCTCCGCTGTCCGTCCGACCGGTGTTCTGGACTTTTTCCTTCTGGAGGGATTTATAGAGTCCTTACGGCAGTTGGCAGGACGTCCCGGACGGTTCCCGCGAGTATCCGCGGAGAATATAAAACGAAACGTGCCCGGTTGTCGGGCGGAAAGCCGTCACGGCGCCGCGCCGATAATTAGCAGGTAGCTCGTAGACGTCTGGAATTCATCGAATCGTTTCGTCGCGACGTTCGAACGCGACCTGCTGTTTACACGTGTCAATTGCCTTCTGTGGCTTCCCGTTTGCCCTATTAGCGGAGGCAATCAGATTGCGAGTTACGTCGGCACTGGCGCGCGGCAAGGGGCGGTCGCCTAGATTCGCTCTTGATCAATAAACTCTGCATAGTTTTCAACGGCGGCGTCTCGAATTTTCACGGTATTCCTCTGCGGCCGCTGGACGCCGCCGATTCGTACGCTCGTGTACACGTTATTTATGGAAAACGAGCGGCGCGGCGCTTCTGGTGCAACGTGTTGCAAGAAAAATGGGTTGAAACGTCACGCGGCACGGTGGAACGGAACCTTGAACAGTTTTTGTCGCGATTCTCAGCTAATTTCTCGTAATTTCGCGCAACTTGCACGAGCGTTACGCAATCCACGGATAACTTCGCCGTATCCGCCGCTTCGCTTGCCTGTTTTCCAGCGAATTTCTCGTTCTCGCTTGAAACCGTGACGCGGGCTCGAATAAATTAACCGCGATTCCCAGCGCTCCGAGTATCATCTCGGCGAGCGTTGGAAAATTAAGGACAACAACGGCGAACTGCTCGCGGCGCGCGCGATATTCGTACGATCGTTGCAGAAAATTCATCGATCCTCGTACAGAGTAGGCGCCCCTCCGACCAACCGCGACCATCGAAGTTGTAAACAAAAATAATTGTCCGCGCGACGATTGTTTCTCACCGGACGATCCAAACGACACAGTCGGCGTTCTTGACGCGCGTTCGTTGGCGTTCGACGTCGAATCGAACGGAGCCGCAGGAGATAGACGAAAAGTCGCGAGTCACCTATCGGGGGCCTGTCGTAATCATTCGCGGCAGCGTGGGAACGGGCCGTTCGAATGATCTGTTATCACGAGGCACGCGAAGGATCGCCGGTCTCGCTCGATCCAACGCGAGCCTTCGCGACGCGCCGGCGAAAAATTTATGGACCCGTTGTCGCATTCTTACGCGGCCGCAAGAATAAATTAACGACCGCGCGTCTTGGCACGGCTCGGCTCCCTTTGATACGCGGCCGCGTTGAAACCTCGCGGCGCCAACCCGATGATCAATTAAATTTAATTAACGCGAACGGATTCAGATTTCTCCGCGCGCGCGCAAAGAATCGCAGAAATTTTGACGCGACGCTCGAACACGCATGGAAGCGCGTTTGCGCAACAAGTTCCGATTCCGCTTCGCCGTCCAGAGACCAACGATCGTCCGGGCCGCGCGTCCTCGCGCACCGCTCGCGCGCGTAGAGGAGACGGCTTCTCGGAAGGCGATCGAAGGTGAATCGTGAAGCGTGTATACCTGGGGAGCGCACCGAAGGAATGCGGGCCTAACGTTCGCCGGCGATCGAGTCGTGATCGTGAATACGTTAGCGCGGCTCGGCAACGATCTCGTTTAATTTCCCACCCACGCGCGCGAGAAAGAAACGCTCGCCAAAAATTCCCGCGGACTTTCTCTTGCTCAGCGGAGCGTGCGCGTTCACAATGGAACGCTCGGTCGCCCCTAACCCGCGGGATATTAAAATCGTCCAACGCGGAGCGCGGAATTGGAGGCGTAGCGAGGGATTCGCCGCGGGTATCCGCGGCTGGATCTCGCCTTTCTCGCGTTCCTCGCGTGCTCGACGAAATTTTTGCGCGAGCGTCTCGGCGACGAAGCGCCCCGATAGAGAGGCCGCGTCGAGCGGTATTCTAACGTCGGGGCAATTTAACGCGAACCGCTTTGCCCGCTCGCGGGACTCCGCGAACGCTCTAACGTTGTGACGCGCAATCGCAATTTCGAATCGGGCGGACGGCCCTCGGAGGATCTCGTCGCGGAGGGAAGACGGCAATCCTTGGACGGTCGACGGGGAGAGGGTGCTTTTTGGGGGGCGACGGGTGGCGACGGATAGCGCAACAGAGGCGGCGAACGCGGGGAGGAACGACTGCGAATTGTGGCAGCGTGTCGAAAGTTTACGGTGAATTATTGCGTCGCAGTATCTAGACGGAGCCTGATTCGTCGACTATCTGGCCTACTTGCATGTTTTTACCCGGCGATTCGGAGCGACGTGCACGTATGTACGCGTCGCGCCGCGCCGCGCCGCGCCGCGCCGCGTCTGCCTGGAGGTCGTGCCAGCGGCTCCGCGTACCTGCACGTAAATAATCGGCGTTGTCGTGGCCGGCGCTGGGACGCGGGAAAACGATTACGTGGAACGAAAGCACGTGTAAAGGCCACTCGGGGCCGTCGGTTTTCTTGGCTCGACGATACCACCGACGGCGAGTTAAAAATAGAATACGGGAAGCCGTTTCTCTTATCGGGTTTATTGACAGCCTATATCGGCTAGGTTCGATGACTGAACGGGTGGCTCCCCGTGCTTCCAGGCAGGGGCTACCGTGCGAGACGGAGGGGCACGGGCAAACGATATCGGATTGCCGACGATTGGGGTCGATCGGGTGGGGTTCGCGGTAGCGGATCGAGGGCGATCGGCGACGCGGTTGGAAAGGATTTAGCCAAATTCTCAGGCTGTTTGCGGATGATGCACGGGGACAGGATGTTACGGGGAGGGAAGAGCAAACTGACGGTGAACGGGGTACGGTGTCCGGGTTGGTTGATCGATAGGCGGGGGTTAAAAAAAATGTCTAACTCGCGAGATGATCGCGCGACAGGTATACAGTTCCACGGCGGTTCGCGAGAACTCCTTGCGTTGGGCTAAATGGATTGCCGTGCTTATACGATACGCGCATTCCGTTTTCCTCGTGGTGTCAAGTGTCGATGTAAAAAATATCGAAAGAACTCCCTATCTAAGGTAACACCTTAGCGCTGCGGTCCGACACATTTCCTTCACCGAAGGGTGAACCCGCGGTCAAAAGAACCGACGCGGTTCCGGATAAAGTCGTGGGCGCAGGTGCGTTTCCCGTCTGCGTCGACGGCAGCATGGAAAACAGGCGAAACGATAAGGGGTAGGACGTCTTCGCAATCGTGTATTGTACCCGCGCTGGCCCGCGCATTGGATTCCCCGTGAAACGCAGACGAAAACAGAAACCGCAAAAATGACGCTCGGGCAGTCGAAGGCTGAGACTGAATAGGAAAGATTATTCGAGGTCAGCACGTGCGCCTCGAACCGGCCGAGAATAAGTCGGTTCGCGTTATTGTTAGATGAAAGACGGGAGATCGTTCAACGGGCGTTCGCTGCTTGTCCACGGGAATGCGAAATGTGGACGTAACCATGGTCCGCATAATTCTCGGCACGCGTCGATCAAAGTGCACGGAGTGCTCGGCTCCGTTAAAGGACGGTCACGAGAACGGAACGCGGTGACGTAACGTCGCGTAAGCGTAGCCTCGCGAATGTCGACGTCGCGTCGACCTATTGATACGACGATCGATCGCGGCTACGCGACTCCCGTCGGGAATGAAAAGATGCGGGCATCGATGTCGACCGTCGTAATTTCTATCCGCGCGTTGCTTCTTGGGTGTTCAACAAATATGGAGCGCCGACGTTCTTATCGCGGGAACGATTCTCCGACGGTTCCGGCCCACCGCCGGTCGAGATGAACCCGGTTTCCATTCCCATTATATCGCGCGGTATCCTTGCGACCAAGGCGATAGGTAAAATGTTACGGGACAACGTCGGTGCCCGGCGCGTTAGTTCAACGAGAATGCCGGACATGGACAAGAATTTCTCATTTAAGAACCGAAAGCGCCGCGGGCTGGCGCAGGTACGAAGGGATTGTGTAATATTGGTCAAATCGCGGGCATTCCAGCGATGATTGCCGGCGTTGGGCACGGACGGAACCACCGTCGATATAAACCGGACGAAGGCCATCGATGCAATTTCTTTAGCAGTGCACTTAAGGGGCGGTTCCGGTTTCGAAACGAATAAAGAATTCACTTTTGTTTTCGCCCGACCTTTCGCTTCTTCGAGGCGCGAAGAGTGCGCGGATAAAAGGACGTTTCAAAATTCTAACAATTATCGAGGTCACCAAGCATGCGCGCATTTATCCAGCCGCCGGTCAAGATTCACGATGGCGAGGAATCGAAGGCGCTCGTTAATTGTCGCGACGCGAGAGCAGTCCGCGAGGAACCACTCTCGAGGGCCAGCGAGTTTGAGAAGAATACTTCTCGAACGTTATCGTGGCAAGATGTGCTCTCCCCGCCCCTCGGCTGTATCGATTTCAATGGCGCAACGCGGGTCGCGCGAGTGCAAAACAGCCGTCTGCGATTACACGTTCCCCTAGACGCGAGGTATGAAAAAAAAGCCATCGATTGGACTCGCAAATCGAGCCAGCGAACGTTCCAGCGACTGTTTCCGCGTGAAACGTCAGATAAGCGACTTGAAACAGCGCGCAGATTGCGCAAGATCGCGTGCTCTCTTGCGCATCCTGATGCAACTGGGCCGAGTTTAACCGGGCGTCGATATCGTTCGGCTGACGCTGCCCCGCGAGGATTGCCCCGCGTTGCAGCCTCGCTATTTACTATGCATTACGCAATCGGTACGCAGTCGCTGCTCATTGTTTGCGGCACATCGAGGGCAAAGGCGTAGCGCGTGCATGTAAATAGCTTAAGGAGTTCTCGCTCCGCGGCGGGACAAGAGAAGAGAAAAACGGACGCGTGGCGCGATTGAAGTTCGCGCGGCCGTCGATCCGGTTAGAGTCCACTTTTAACGTCGGACGAGAGAAACGGTCGCAAGAGAGGCGGACGGCGGACGCGTGAGCGTCACCTTCGCGTCACGGACCCGGGGCATGGGACCGGAAACCTGCGGCGTCACTATTATAAAGATAGATCGGTGCTTTCCGAGATCATTGTTTCGGTCGAGCTTAAAGCGAGAGGAGAAACGGGTAGGCGCAAAGCTCGCAATGTTCTTACGCATTAGTATTGTTCAATAGTTGCGAGACAAAATATCTGTTCGAGGTTAATTCAAGGCGATCGCCTTCTACAATTCCGTTCGGGTCCACCCGCGAACGCGCGACGTCGAGGTTGACGCGACAGTTGAATCTCAACCGTCCAGGTACCGGACCCCGTGGCGGAGCGTTACGTAAGATTGTGTAACCGCGAACGATACCGTCCGTGTTATCAGCGGGGTTCTCGAAGCGACTATCGACCGTCGCGTCGCGTCCAACGCTGTGTCATAGTCACGGCGCGCCTATCGCCGTTTGGACGCAAAATATGGGCGAAAGTGTTTCCTTCGGGGCGGGATCTCGCAGTATCGCAGGCGGAACGTAATTTCTTCGTCGTTCCTCTTGAACGAGTGCGGCAGAGAACCGGGGTATCGGTCGTTGATGGCCGGTCAATTGGATTCTACTTGCGCGATCCATTGACATTGATAGCACAGCCTGTTTTGTTGCGACGAGTCGATCGCTGAATACCAAGATACGTATACGTATGATACGCGAAGAACGTTTTATAATCGAACGAACAGTGATTAGAAAGGAAGCCTAGTCCGATTAGAATGATTACGCAGACCAGCGTGCAGTTGCGCGTAGCTGTGGGATTTATACCAATATCCAGGCGGCCGCGAAGAGGAGCTAACGATAACCTGGGGAATTCGTTGGCTTTTATTGCGCCACAGATATCGCGACGAAAGGGACGCCGCGACTAATCGCCAGATTCGCGTTCGACGTCTCCGCGAGATCGGAGCACTCGATGTTGGGACAAGACACGCGAGTTCCCGGTTCCGCCCGGAGCGGTTCGATTTCTTATCGAGGCACGGCAGCCGCGTGCCCGAATGGAGTTGTCGCTTGTCCGGCCGTCAGGAATTTCGTCGATGATCGCGTGTATCCGGTCGCGACGCATCGTCTGTATCTGGTCTGGAAATCGGAACGGCAGCTGGCGTTGCAGAAAGCACCGTAAGCCCGGCGTGTCAGCCGAGGAGAATTACTCGTCGTGGATAAACGCGAACAGAGTGACTCGGTTGATGCATTGTGAAACGCGTTACGCTACGATTGCGAGCGTTAACGCCGGCTGGCTAGTGCCTCGTTGGCAATGAATTCCTCGCCGTTGATAGCCGCTTATGTCACGGCGAAAGTTAAACAGGTCGAAAGACGTAATTAACGTTAACGTAATGGCGTTCGCAGGTGGGATAGATTGACGGCGTTTCGAAGCTGCGAAGCTTCGTCGATTCGAGGCGATCGATGCGCGGGTCGAGGCGTGCTTTCGACCACTTTACGGCATCTTGTTAACCCTTTGAGTGCCGCGGACGAATATATGCGTCCAGGGCGAAAGCTACCCGCGGGGACCGAGGCTAAATAATGAACGTTCGAGGATAACATTCGCAGAACGCCGAAAACTGATGTCCTGCGTGCGCGTCGAATAACTCGTTAATAAAAATCTCGATCGAGCGAAGGAAAAGCTGACAATGTTCAAGCACGCTCGACAGAATACCGCTACGTATTTTGAAACAGCAGTTCGGCGCTTCCTCTTGTCCGATACAAAGGAATCTCGCGAATCTTATCCAGAATAGGAAACAAGTTCGGCGAGAAGCATTTCTCGGTTCAACCAAGACAAGGCCGCGGTCGTCTCGATGACCGATAACCTCCTAGATCCCGATAGGAAAATCGCGGCGACAGGTGAATACGAGGGACGGTGCCTCGTGTTCCAATCGAACAATGCTCGACTCCCGTATGCGAATTAGTCGAGCCGTACATATTCTCTGCAACGGGTAAACCGAAACGGACAGAAGGCTCGACGTCGCCTCGCGCAGCGCTTAATTGCTGCGCCTCGCGTCGCGATGCCCCGCGGCGTGCGATTCCTAGATTCGTTTAATCGCACCTTCTTAATCGCTCGATCCGCGAGGCGGACGCGGAGAGTCGCGACTTCGCAGACGCGCGGCTGAACAAGTCGCCGCCCGATCCGTCAGTTCGATGGTTCAATAGCTCGAGGGTATTCAAAGGTGCACGACGATTACAATTTATCCGCGCATTACTGCATTCCAATGACAATTTCCACGCGGCTGAATCGTGCAAGCGGCGGAAGTGACGCGCGTCGCAGAGCTGAAGACCTTCGGCCTTTCGATCGGCAAAACGAAAAACGAAAAGAGGGAAAGAAAAACTTGGCCTTGACCACGCCTATCCGCATACGTTCACCGATACGGTACCTTACGTAAGGTCAGTCACTATCGCTCCGAGCGAAGCCAGCGGAGCAAACGAAACGCGGCGATGTATCTGGGAGGCACGGCCGGAAATACCACCTGCTGTTACACGCATGCTTTTCAGCCACTCTTTGGAAAACCCGCGTAACACGCGAATCGCTCGCGAATACTTTCGCAACGATTGAATAAGAGACGCGCCCATTGGCGATACCGTGAATAGTAATACGCCGATGTGTTTGCCGCATTGTGGCGCTAAGCCTTCTCGGAAGAAAGGCACTAGCGCCTGATTGGCGGCGATGCAAGTAACACGCGCTGACGCACAAGAAATTCCATGGAAGTCGCTATTTATAGGGTGACGAGGGGGGAGGTGTGATATAGCAGATATCCTGGATGCAGGTACGGCTCCAAGCCAGGTGGCGCGAGGAAAGGTAGCTTTAGGAACAATAGGAACTCCCTTTGACCCCGTTTACTTTCGACGGATGCACCGTGGCGAATCTTTTCGGGACCTTTTTTTCTATTTGCTTTGTACTTTATCCGTGGCACGCATCTATATATACGTAATTCGGAATGAATCCACTGCGCCCGCATCCTTTTCCTTCTTTCGGATCGGTTGAAACCGTACAAGACCGGAAACGCACGGCGACTTTCCCCGATTTCCTTGGAAAACGTCGGGGTTGTTAAAAAATGATCCGCGTCGCAACGGCTGCAGCCCCTTGCGCTGTATTGCGTTCACGCGACCAACGCAACAATGTTAGCGGCGAGTCGTAATTGCGTAACTGTGTCAGGTAACCGTTGTGCCCTGCACCCATGACGGCGAACACTTTCAGGAAAACGAACCGCGGCTTTCCACGCACGCTGGAACGCCAGTTGGAAAGCTCGAGGTGACCGGTGGAAAATCGTCGCGCCCCCCCCAACGATGGCAAACAAAAGCTCGCCAAACCGAAAGCGTTTGCGAGGGTTCGAACGACAAACAGCGACACGGCGTTTCGTTTCATTCACTAACGCGATAATTGAACGGATTGCGACACCACGGAATTGCCGGTTCGACGGATTGTTCAAGCGCGACGCGGTTCCCAATGCATACTTGAGCATAATTGTCAGGGGGCTATTAAGTGATTATGTAAAATTCGAATTTACCGCCGGCGCCAAGCTGCGTTAGGTAAGCGCCGTAATCATAGACAAACCACGACGAGAATGCGTCGTTTACCGCGAGTGCACGCTTATTACGGCAAATTGTGTTCGGGGAAACGCCGCGAGGATCAAGGAAATCATCTCGAATCGCGTTTCGAATAAACACAGCCATTATGGATTACATTAGAGGAGATACAAGTTTTTTTTTTTTTGGCGGCGTATAAAACCGTGAGCAGCTGATTTTTCTTTCCCCCAGACAGAGAGACAATTTTCCTTCGTCGCGGAAAGGAGGGGAGGCGAAGGAAATCGGCTTCGCGCAGAAGCGGTGAATGTTTCTGGAGAATCGGCCGCTTCGAACGGTTCGCGCGTCATATCTGTCGCTGGAACTTTTTCATGAAATTTCTGGCGTGAAATTTTTTGCAAGCCGATCTAGGTGACCCCAACGATTCGCCTAATCAAACGTCGACGAACACAAAAAAATATATGCGGCACGCATGCGCGTTTCGAATGGTTTTCGCTCGAAAATATCTGCCCCCGGAACCGAGGCGCGAGAGAAATCTCTGGGTCGGCGCTGTCATTCCATACGGGGTGTAACACGCTTCGACAGTTCTATTCGAGCCAAGTTCAGCGACCCACGGTACAAGGTCGCACGAGATCCTTGACCCTGGATTCAAAAGGCCGTCGCGGGAAACAATAAAACACTGCCGGGCCACCGCTGCTCCCCTGCAACCGTGAAAAATCGAGCGCTCTCTTGGCAAGAAAAGAATTCGACCTTGGAATTTCCTAGACACCTCCGCGACCAGAGCGATTCGTCAAAATTCAAAGCCGGTCGCGAACGGTCGCCTCGCAGGCGCAATTGTGCTACGCGTCCGTCTTTTTTTCGCCGTTCGTCAACCGTTGCAGGAAGGAGAGGCTATAAATAGCGGCGATACGTACGTCACGCTGAAAACCGAAAAAAAAGGTCGACGACACGTTTCACGCCGGCCGGGCGTTCATTCATATTTATAGCGATGAATGAAAACTCCGTGACGAATAGTTTCGATCGACCGCCGCAGAGGGTACCGGGGCTCGTTCACGTTCGTCCGCGCGGAGAAAGTCGCGGTCGAATCGCGAAAAGTAACAGGACGGAAGGTGCGCGCCGCCTAAATGCACAGGAGTCAAGAGCGACACCTGTCGCGAGGCCGAGCCCCGAAAGGGACGAGGCCGTTAGAAATTTCACGCGACGCCGAGAGAAATCAGAAAACGATCAAGGCCGGGAGAGACGGGACCGTAACTAGAATTCACTTAAGTAGAAAGTTTCGCGTCCTCGCAGCGATGCAATCGCCCGGGCAACGTTTCCGTCCAGGTTTTCCTACGACGAGACGCGTTTCCCCGTAGCATTCGCCGCCGCGAGGGCCATTTTCATTCGTGTCCCGGGTGGTTGTCGGAACGGGCGGACGAAATTTCGCAGGGCACGAAGCCCGGGTTTAATCGGACTTTGGCCGGTCGGAACGTCGTAACGCGGGGCCTGTCAGTTCGGTTGCTCGACCGTTCGCGTATCGTCCGGCGGCGGAGGTCTTCCACCTTGGGGCGGTGTTTCCCAACCCCGTCGACATTTTTCCTGTCTTCCACGTCGTACCGATTCCGATGCCCGTGCCCCTGTACACCGTCGGCGACGAAATAAGATTACCGGCGAGGGACGATCAATGCGGCCGAATACGTGACCGGACGACGACGCTGCAGCGTGTTTTCGATTTTGCCTGTCCTGTCACCGACTAATGTCTGCGCCGTACGTGACCACGGGCCTCGTTTAAAGCAACGCCAGGACTTCTCGCCGCGACGGGAACCTTGTTAAAAGAGCAAATAAGTAATCGCCGCGCCCCTGGCTCGACCCCATTTCGCTTCTGGTGTTTCGTGTACATTATACCGTTCAGTATTCCGATCACGCCGAACACTTTTTCTTCCTTCGGCCCGTGGAATTCGTATTTTCGTCGAGAGACACCCGGCAGTTCTGCAGGTGGAAGCTTGGAACGACGAACCTGCGACGAGAAATCTCTGTTTCGTTCGGTTCGCCCCGCGATGGAAATTTCGCGATAATAATTGTAATTGCACTCGAATAAACAGGCAACGTGTTCATCGGACGGTGCCGGCGCAGCTCGATAGCGGGCGAGCGTCGCGATAATAATGGAACGAAAAATAAAAAAAAAAAAAAAGGGAAAAAGGTCGATACTCGGCGGGGCTGGAACGAAAAAATAAGAAATAATCACGGTGAACGCGACCAGGGATCGGCGATATCGTTATCTAACCTCTTCCAGTTCACAAATCTGGCGAAAAGCAACGGCCCGTGGCTCACTTCCGGAAGATAATGCACGCACCCGCAGGTGAAGTAAGATCGATCGATCGCACGCGGCGACCGTATGCCTGCACGGGAATCGTATGGGCGTCGTTCGAATGTTGCAGAAAAATTCACGATCGAACATAAATGAGATTTGTAACAATTTTCTTTCGGCCCAAGTTTCCCGACGAATATTGCTATTTCTCGAGAAACGACTAATAAGCAATTATAAAATACTCTCGAGGAATTCTCGCGAACCAACACCAGCTTCGGCGCGTGGTTACATACCCCGGTCTATCTGATCGTGTACACACTGTGCACGCCTGACAGCTTTCAAAGTATTCACTCTCTACTTCCGACGAATTGCGTTCTCCTCGTTGTTTTTCGCATCGATGTAAGCCGCGTCGCACAATTGTGGCGTCTAATACGCGACAGTTCCGGGGACAGTTTTATCCTACCGTTGCCATCCCCGTTAGGGTATTCAACCCTAACAGTTTCTAGCGTCGCTCGAAGATAATTCTTCCCGCTTTGAAACGTTTCCCCCCTGCGCATCGCAACGACGCGTATATAAAGGTTTGGAAATATTATCTTAGAATTACGCGCAACGCCGTTTCAACTCAACTGTCCGCCGCGGTGTTCACTTCGATCGCTCGACGTAACCCTCGCGCCAAGAATATCGCGCGCAACTTTCGTCGAGTTCCTTTTCTTTTCTTTTTCTCTTTCGTGGAGCGTCTTGAAGAGGGTCGAAGAAAAACGGGGCGAAATTTTGTAACGGGAAAGGCAAATAAACCGCGCCGCGCGGTCTTCTCGCGGATTTCTCGGAAACGCGGCCCCGTCGCCCGCTTCCTGGAGATAATGTACACCGCGACGGGCGGAACGGGGTCAAGCGTTTGCGCATAACGCCGAATGGAAACGAGTACGCGCGGCCCGTCCGTGCGACACGCGCCGCGTGTCAAGGCTCCTCCGCGACGTTTATTGCACGCCGTGCCCCGCGATGTTAGGTAAACCGCGTCTCGTTCTAACGACGTGCATTATCCGTAATCGGCGAACGGACGGCGCGCGTCCGCGAATTCGTCGCGCGATTCGAATCGCGTTTCGAGATATTCGCTCGGTCGAGTCGTCTCGCGGACACGCGCGTGTGCACCTTCCGTCGCGCGTCCTATGTTACGCTCCTGCAGTGTCCATCCTCGGCGATCTCCCTTTCGTTCGTTGCCTGGACGGAATCACTTTCGAGCGTAGAAATTGTCTTCGTGTCGCATAGCTCGCATCGCATACCTCGGTTATGCAGACGAAACGTCATCGCCGCTTAAATTCCCGTAATTCTCTTGTCGCTTCGCGTAAAACGTGCCACCCTGTCGATCAGCCGGGCAGGTACGCCTCTCTGTACGATTCTGTGCAAGCGGCACCGCGCTGCGCGATGTAATCGCCGCGATCCAACCGTAAAGGGGACAACAAGGCGCGCGAGGACGCGATTGAACGGCTTTGGAGGACAGCTGGGGTAACTCGGCCGAAAGAGGATCCTCGGTATCGATATTCCGGTTGCGTAATCGTGTAATCCCGGGAACGGGAATCGGGAGAGCGCGAGCATAGCTCGGCGATGAAATTATCGACGTCGAGCGCCGAGCGGACAGCCCCGGCGAAATAGCTGGCAAGGACAGCCCCTGAAGCGGAAACGTTCTTGCGAAACAGAATTTCTTACGGAACGCAAGAATTCTGTTACGCGATTCGTACGACGCTGCGTAGTAGATTTCGAATCGGAAACATTCATTTCCGTGCTGATGTAATCGTTTCGGCGAGGAATAATGTTTGCAATGAAACAAACACCGCCGTCGGCGTCCCGCTTGAACGTTCGACGTTACGTACGCCTCCTCCTTCTTCGTACACCCGTTCCGCGAACGACGATCGCAATGTTTGCCGACGACACGAGGAACTCCGCTGTGCCGCTGCAACGTAACGATAACATCGATCGGGAGCGTCCAGCGTGCTAATTTCGGTTAACCGTAAGCGACGATATTGTTCGCTAATCCGATCGATCTCCCCGCTTTCACCTAGCGAAGGCAGAACGCGAATTTCACGCGAATCCGCGTAGCAATAAACATCCGGACCGACCGGGAGGAATCGTTCGCGAACGATCACGAGAAGCATTCCTTTTCCTTTATCTGCCGTCCGGCCGGCAGCTTCGAGCCAGCAACGTCGTCCGGTTATCAGCGTTGCGAGCGGCACGATTTTCCGCGTCGATTTACGTTCGAAAGTTTTTTTTCGCCGCCCCGTCCGTCTCGGTTTTTCGCTAAACGCGGCCCCCATAAATTGCTCACCGTGGAAAAACAAGCGGCGCAAGCTGGATAGAGGGGTTTCCCTTTCGTCCGGTTCGGGAAACTTAGTTAGGACCAGCGTCGGACGGCTCGAACGACGAGAGGATCGAAGCATCTCGTCGATAGGCGTGCCTCCTCGTCGCTGCGTCCCACGGGGACCGGGGGCTCTCTCTCTCTCGTCCAGTACGGTAATTACACGGACACCCTTTCTTCTTTTTCAAGCCGGCACGCCCGCGGAATAAGTTTACCAGCTGGAAAGTCAGCTAGCCGATGCCCCTTGCCCTTCATCCTTGATTAACCCTCCCGAGATTAGCTTCCTGATGAGGCCGGAATTATTTTATCCCGGGTTACCGACGCGACGCCACGGACGCTGCTTCTGTTCGACACTTCCATTATCCTTTCCTCCTTCGCGGGGTTCGAATATCAGTTGGGAAAAGAAGAAGGAATTTCTGTTTACGCGCCTGGGGGATTACTTTCGGTTAGATGCCCCGTCGGCCAACGTTGATTCTTCGTTCAACGCGGCTACGTGGAAGACAACGGTTGCGGAAAGCCGCTTCTAATTAATTATGAAGCGGAAGCCGCTCCGCCGGGTACGCAGGAATGTTTCATTACGAACGGACCCGTGTTTGATAATCACGCGTGCATCGTTTAGCGAAATTTCGGGACGCCGTTGCAACTGGACTGGGATGTTACAATTTTCCGGGGACGCGTTCGTTCGATAAGATAAAGTTCTTGCTCGTATAAATCGTAATTATTAATATGGCCGGTGGTAAGTCGAAACGTGTACAGTCCGCAGCCTCTCGTCGTCTTCTGTGCAACTCCGGTAAGCAGCCAGAACATCTCCCTTTAATTCCTCCGGTAATGAATAAGCGGGGAGAAATTTAACGGAATCGCGTTTGCGCCCGTTCATGCGCGTCCCCCTCGTCTTTCTGGGAATGATAGGTTTTTCCTCGCCAGGATCCGCCAAGTGCAAGATAATATTGGCGCGCGGGGTAATTTTAATTTTACACTTAAGGAAATCGACGTTATCGAGTTTGCCCAAGGGGCGCAGGATTTCAGTCGCCTCGTTTCGTCTCATTTTCGTCGCCGTCCCCTTCGCGTCTTCGCGTTTTCTTTTCACCTTCCTTTCACCTGTTCGAGTTTCCCCGCAGTCGTGCCTATTTCACGGAAACAGCCCACGGTAGAGGAAAGCGATCGCGGTGTCTTTAAAAATCTGTGGATCGATTTGCATTCCTGCCGTTTAATCATTGAAGGGAATCGTTGCATCTCGTTTTCTTCTTTTTCCGCGGCGTGTCAATGCGTGGAACGAAATGATCGCTTCCTTTGGCGGAGGCGATTAATACGTAACGCACAGCTCGTGGGACACTGTGCACATTTAAAGATTAACCTTTGATCGAACGCGCAATTTCTAACGAATCTCGCATTCATCTCCTTCAAGGACTGTCAACGGGAATTTCCATAGCGCGTAATTTTCATTATATTCGTAATTATATTCGTAACAGTTCGCTTCGCAGCTCGGATAACGGCGAGGAATAATGTCGAACGGTTCTAAGAAGGACGCACCATGGCCAGAGTGCGTTTCACTTGAAACGCGCGATATCGTCGTAAATTTACGTTCCCTGGCGTCGATGATGCGCGAGAGCGCAGATGGTTCGGTCACGGCGACTGTTGGCTGTTTGCATAAGTTAACAGTCCTCGTAAAATTCGGTCGCGGGACGCCACGATTTCCTTCGGGACTGTCAAGATCCTCAATTTCCTGAGACGCGAGCTGACAGACACACCGTCGGTCCGTCGGAGAATAATCGCGTCACCAAACGAGAAGTTGTTCAGCATTTTCATTTAACGTCGATTGACGGAGGTTTCGAGCGACCGTTTAATCACCACGACGGCTCCAGTTCCTTGCCCCATCTTTCTGTTTCTCTTTTTGTTTTCTTTTTTTTTGGGGGGCAGAACGAGGACGGCTCAGAAAAAATGTGGAACTCGAGAAGAAAATTGGGAAATTTCGAGGGCCGACAGCGCGGAACGTCGGATCGTTCGGGGAAGGACGTCGAAGGAGACGCTGACAAATGGTAAATTAATGTCGCGGCACGTGACAACCAGGACGTCGAAAGGGACAACAGTCGTCATCTTTTCTACGATTCATCGGCAGGATCGTCTTGGGCGCATCGAAATTCCATGGAATGCACGTAAGCCGCGGGATCCGATTCCCTCCCATCGCGTTTCTCGAATTATGCATCGGCGTCGCTGTTGCTTTCCGCGCGGCGGCAGAGCTGCGGTCACCGGAGGCAGCTTGCATTTCCATCGGAGATTCCGCGATTGTCCGCGCATCGTTCCCGATCGGGATACGCGTGGAACGAGAGCAAAGGGACCCGTCGCGACAGAAAAACGGGAGAGGAGCGCTTCCCACGGCCGCGACTCGTAGACGGTGCTCGTTACGACCGCGAACGCTTGAAGAATAATGGCATACATAGGCAGGAGGCAGGATCCAGAGCTTCCTTATATCGAAATTTCCCGACCGGACAATCGATTTCGTTCGTCGAGGCCCGCGGTCCGCTCGAGAGTTGGTCGGCAAGAGGGCCGCTCCCGAGACAAACTGTCTGGCCGGTAAAAGTCCAAATTGATCGTATACAACAAGGACTGGGCATTAGCATAATCCAACGACTCGGGAATATATTCTCGACTTCCTCTTGTGCACGCTCGAATCGCGGAAACGACTGACACATGTACCCGCACGGCCGCGATGAATAATGAAAGGTACAATATTGACAGTGTGCACGACACGCCGATCAATTATTCAAGCTAGGCATTTCTCGAAGATTCTCGCTGTATTACCTGACAAACAGCTCGAAGGACGCAGAGAAACGATCCTAGAATCGCCGCGACGAGAAAGTGAAGTTAATCGCCGGGGAACTTTGGCAGGTACGCGTGCGGCATCCGTTCCTGTTCGACGCCTCTTTTCACGGCCTTCCTCGAAACCGAAACGGAGGACCGACGCGATTCACCGTACGATTTGCAAGCATCGATCGAACGTTCCAACGAACGAACGCGTCTTGCACCCCAGTTTTTATTCCTGTAGTTGAAACGCGAAGAGGAGGGATCTGTCGTACTGCGCAGAGCCAATTAGTTACGCAATCTTGTTCCCTTGTTCTACAAGCATTTACCTCACTGCGACGCACGTATTTTCACCCTCTTCCTACGATCGCATTGTTTTCGGCCGGCCAGGTCGATAAGACGACGCGATTCCCTTAGAAATCCACGACGACCGACGCGTACCGCCAAGGTCGCCTCTCTTTCTCTTCTTACCCATCGAACACCGCGCATTTAGGTCTATTTATAGCAGTAATAGGTGGAAATCTTTATGTAACGCTGCTAACGGAACTTTTTGCACGAGGCGCGACCTACTTTTCCCCTCGCGTTGCCACGGCCAGAGGGCCGGGAATTCGGTTGGCCGGCCTGCGTTGCGTTACGCAATTTGGAAAAAGAAATGTGTCTCGTACCCTTATTGCGTTGCACGAAATAGCAAATTAATTTACGGGCCGTCGAATAAGAATTTCGGGCAGCGCGGGGTGGCCAAAGGTTTCGAAGCGAGAAGCATCGCCGAACCAGCGACGAGATCGTGAAATCAAGGCGTCGAGGTGCACGCGTTTCGAGCGCAGTAAAAAGATATCTGACACGGCTAGGGGCGAAAGGGGTAGGACGTTCGTTCGTTAATCTTTCGTTTTCGAAACGAACAGGCGCCACGCGCAGTGGCGTTCCCCGTAGAACCAGATTCGTCGAAACGGGGAGGTATCGAACTGCACGCATTCGAAGGAATCGGGAGGATCGACGGGAGGATGCGAACTTCGTTCAGGAACACCCCGATGTTCATTCCGAAACTTCCTCGTTCGAAGAGCGGGACGCAAAACGATGTCCGGCACCTCGTCGCGGCTATGCATTTAGCCAGGACGCTCCTTTCACCCGGTTTCTCCCTTCTCTAGCGCTCTCGGTGCTTTTTACGTCGCGCCCGTCGAACTCGCGCACGACCCCTTCGCGAAAGTCGCGACCAAATTTTCCGGGAAATGGTTATTTTTTAAACGACGTTGCCCCGTTGCCCTCTGCCCTTCTGCGCCCTCGACGAACGCGTTCGTGATAGAACGAAATTCATTCCGTCGATTTAGCGAAGGGACGGCCCTGGATAGGTACGCGTAACACAGAACTCTGAATAGAAATATCAGAAACGCGCCGTCCAACGTGATCCGGCTGTCCTTCTTCCGCTGGAAAAAAGGGCAGGCAAAAGGGGTGGGGGTCGAAATACGAGAAAGGTGTCGCGTCCTCGTATCCCCGTCGACGTCGTTCCACGTGGCTGAAAGAGAAGTTGCAGACGCGAGGGATGTGCACGGAGCGTAAAGGGGGCCGGCCCCGGTGCAACAAGTACACGCAATTCAGGAAAGTTGCGCCGCGTCGATAAGGCAATTATTCGGTTGCGCCGCTCTCGCGAGAACAATACCTTTTGTCGGATGAGGCAACAACGGGGTTATGGAAGACGCGCAACGGGGAGGAGAACGTCTTTGCGCCGAGACGCAGCCAGACACCTGTATTATCGAGGGAAGGAGCTTTCTTCGGCCCGAGGCCGACATTTGTTCGGGACGACTACGGCGGAAGGTTTTTTTTTCTCTCCTCTCGCTTTTCGTCGACTCGCGGAGCAAATGCAATTCGCCAACGTTTCCGCCCGAGCTGTGAATAATAGCGCACCGATGTTCAGCCTCCGTGGCTCGTCCGAATTTCCGTCGATCCTCGCGTCGTTATCAATTCATTGTGGGCCCCGCCGCGAGGGAATCGTGCGAAGCTATATCTATATCTGGCAGGCTTGTTTCGATATCGAGCCGGCCCGATAAGGCGCACGAGAGATGAGGTCACGATCGTAAAACGTTAACGCGACGGCAACACCTTTTTAACGCCGGCGAGAACGACGCTCGTGTCGTTCGGGAACGGCGCTGTTCGCCTCGGATTTTCGCGCGATCACGGATCAAACGAACTATTCGATTTTGGATTGCTTTCGTTACGGGGGGCACGCGTCACCCACTTTTCGCCGGGTTTCAAGGCGTTCGACGGCGGATTGTGATTGTAAACGGCGAATTAGCCGATGCAGAATTTCATCGAGGCCGCGGTAACGCTCTACAGGAGAACGGAAGTTCAACCTTCGACACGCGTGAAAGTTTCCTCGCGACGAGATTAAACATATTTGCGAGACGTTACGGTGCGATAAACGGTCGGGTTTCGCGAACTCGGTTTATCGGGGAACGCGGTTGCTCGTTCCCGATAATTCGGAGGAAAAGCAGAGCGACGGAAGAGTGACGGAATATTTTTAAATAACCTGGTCTCGCGACGGGTTCAGGAATTACCCCGTCAACCGGGGGAACAAAGCGAATCGCATCGTCGAACGAATGCCGCTGCAGGTGGATAGAGACGTGTGCAGGCTGTCGAGCGGTTCGTAATTCTGGCTGAATGCTGGTTGCAATTGGGGTGAAGAGAAATTCACCGTCGCGGCGCGACGACGTTCTGCAAAATAACTTTAAAGTGCGCCGCGATCGAGCCTCGTGCGTTTAAAGAAAAGCCAGAGAAACGCTGCGACCTGAACGAGGTCCATTTTCCGACCTGCGATCGCGTAGTTGAGGAAAAGAAAAGTGAAGCAAGCGAGTCAAATAATTCGCGAATGATTAAACGAAGATAGTAAGAAGGGACAGAGAAACGTGTGGAGGGACTGCGCGCATAGATACACCTGGGACGAGTATGGAAGAGAGGTGATATCGCGAGAATCACGAGGCGCCGTAAGGTCGCGGGCGACGAGGTCGAGGGAAAGGTCGAGAAAAAGGTTGAGAAAAGGATTGTCGTCCCTGTCTCGCGGTGAATAGCTGAGAATTCGCCTCCCCCGCTGGCACGTACACTCATTTCGCGTTTTTCAACATCGACGCCTGCCGTCGCGTTACGCAGCGTAAATAAGAGCGTCCTAAACGTGACCGTCCTGGCGCTTTCATCCCTCTGTCCTCCACGTTCCCTCGACCAACCCTCTGAGTCCTTTCCCCTGGATTTTCCCCTCGGTAGATACAACGGGTTCTACTTACGTCTACGGAGTTACATGCAACGCTCGAATCGTCGTCAACGTCGGGATCCTGAAAAGGAAGAAGAAAACGATCTGGTGAATTAAGTGTCGCGTCGTTAAACGTAAGAGGAAGAAATTGGAAGCGTTTCCAATGAACTCGCGCTGCGACTTCACACCGAAACACTTCGATCACGCCTGGATTACGCGTGAAACCACGAAAGGCGTTGCACGCTCCGTTTGAGGGCAATGCTAGGGATGAGTTTACAATAATAGACGATGCATTAGTTTGGGGGGACCGTCGCGAATAAACTTTCCTCCTGCCTGCGATACCCTGGCGAAAGTCAATACCCCGCTGTCGCCTCCGGCGAACCTTTATTGAATAAATTCGTAATTCGTGCGCGGACCGTAGAAACGCGCTTCCCAAATGCGAAATGCCCCGGCAATCAGGCTCGCCGTCCATCGGGACCGCTGTACAGCAGGGCGTTCCTCCCGACACGCCAAGGGACAAACCGGATCAAACGGCAAGATGTTTCGGACGAGACCAGCTTACCGATCGTCCCTTCGCCTAATGTTTATCCGTTCGGATAACACAAGCAACGATCTCTACCCTCGTCCGCCTATGATCTACGCAAACGGGTAAACACCGCGAACGCGGTGCAACGCCGGCACAGCGAATACACAGAGCGCACACCCCCGGTTCCCAGTTCGGATAATAAGATTCCCAGCAACGTGCTCGATTATCCGGGAACCGCGATGAAATTTGTCCGGCCGAACAAGGAACTCTCTGGTGCAAAACATCGCGGTGGAGGAAAACAACATCGCAGCGTTCGTTCGCCATCGCGTGCCCGATGCCGTACACCCGATCCGCTTAACGGCAACTAGGCATAACGCAAATGTTATTCAACCCGTGGGGGATCCACGGACGCGTGCAAATAAGGATCGGTCGGACGCGAGCGCGGCGCAACTCGACGCAACTCGACGCAACCGAAAGACGTAACGCGACGCAAATCCGTGCTAAGGAACGGCCGGGGATGTATTTTCGGTGCGGCCGTGTGGGCAGATAATAAGGCGCGGCCGCGCGCAGTAAACGGATTTACGATGGTTCGCGGAAGACTAGGATTTCGGGGATTAATCCCGCGGGTTTCCAATACCAACGGACAAATCTGGCCGTGCAATAAACTGTTCGCCGCTGCGACCGGCGGATCGGTTGCGGGGTTCGTCGATGCCCGAAGCCCAAACGGCCGAGAGTAGTCGAATTCTCTGATAATAAGAACCCAGTTTCGAGCGAAAAGGGGGAGGAAAGAAGGCGTCACGGGGTGGATTCAAGCGGCTCGGTGAACAGTGCTGCTCGTTTCATCTGTTGCTTTTGGAGCGACGATACACCTCGAGCGAGCCTCGCTTCGTCGGAAGGACAGAGTTTTTTCGGAGGAAGCGCGGCCGATTTTGCGCAGCGGCATCGAGCCCGAGGTCAGAACGAGAGGCTGTCTAAAAATTGATGCCCCAGCGGCGAATAGCTGCGGCGCGTGTGTTTACCTGTACGCCAGGCGCGCCGCTTTCGTAAATCACCGTCGCGTTTCCGCGAGGATAGCTTCTGGGAAAAAATTGGCGGCTCGCACGCTGGACGCGAAATTGCGTAAATCCAGCGGCGGCGCGACGAACGCCCCTCGAAAGACCTGACCCGGTTGCGAGAGATTACTTTCGAGGAACGAGGCCCGCCGCGGACACCTCGTCGGTCTCGGATAGTTGCGCTGCTGACGGAGCCTTCGTTGCTCGGCCCCCTTTGCATCGTAATTAGCGGATACATTTTAAATCGGCTTGGAATTAATATAAGAACGTGGGCGATGTTGCGCGTGTACGGGACGGACGCGCAGCTGCGTGCTAAACTCGCGTCCCCTTCGATTATGCATAATTCCCGGGGAGAAATATTCGATATCGCGAGCGATCGAGAGTCAATTTGCAACCCATTTTCTTTGGCCGGGGATAGGAACAACGGATTCTAGTTATGTATATACCAACGTTATCCTTTCGCAAGCGGTTTCACTTATGCAAATAATTCCATAGAAGTGAAACGGGTCGTCGACGTAACGGGAGCCCAGATTGCAGCGAAATTAATTATCGCTGTCCGTTTTATCTGATCATCGGTCCCGTCGATAGATTTATTCGTCCCCGAGCGGAGAAAATAGGCATCCGTTTCGCAATTCGCAAACGCGGGCACGGCGAAAGCGATTACTTTTTCGAGGCGCTGCAACTCGCTCGGCGACGAGCCGCTCGCGGAACGCTCGCGGATCCCTTCCTCGTTCGTGCATACACCGCAGACACGTTTAGGTACACCTTGGCCACCGTGAACCCGGTCGGTCCTCTCGAACCACAAATCAACCATATCGAGACCGTTTCCACTTGAAACATCAGCGCAGAACCGCAGGATGCGGCTACGCTATCGGGGTCGACCGCGGATCTACGATGCGAGGACTCTGCGACTATTTCTTCGCGAAGCTTTCTGTCTGTCTGGGAAAATGCGAATTCGCGCACAGGCCTCTCGAGTAGAACTCGGGCCGAGAAGAGCGCAAAACGAGTCGATGTCATTAAAAACACGGCCCATGCGAAACAACTCGAGAAGGACGCTCGAGTTTAATGAATTCCTCCGGCTGCGACGAACGGAAAGCGAACCGGGGATCTTGGAATTGTTTCGAACATCGGGACACCCGAACCACGGGCAACAACAAAGCGTTCCCGATGTTTGCGGACGAGTTCGCGAATGGAATTAACGTCGCTGAACGTCGCTGAACGTCGCTCGCGAGCCGGCTGTCGCTGGACGAGCCAACGAAACCGAGAGAGCGAGCACGATGGAAATAAAGATCGGGTACCCGCGGATCAGGATAATCGGATGAAGCCGTCTGGCCGCGCTCAGAGGCCGCTCGGGACGTGATGGATGAAAGGTGTTCCAGTTACGCGGATTCCGTTGCTCGCGATGATGAATGAACCGCGGCAGCCGGGGGCACTCGAATTTCAGCGTCGGTCCGCGAGCAAAGGGAACGCGAACCGTAGACAACGACCGCGGTGATTTTCAGACGACGCGCCGGGAGCGCGAGCGGGACGCGTCGAATCCGTGAGCGACTCGAGCGATGTCGCGCGACAAATTCCACCGCGCGACGCGTCCGCGGGCATGATATTTCGACGGGGGGTGGACAACTCGTTAAGGAGAACACGTGGACGGTCTGAAACGTTTCGAGCAACAGCTCCAGCGATCCCTCCGCGATGGAGATCTTACGAAACAAAGCGGATCTCGCCACGCCGCAGCGCGTGGTGCAATTAATCATGCCGGATGAATGATGATGCACGCGTCTTCGGGTCCCGTGCAAGATTCGACGGATCGACGCTTCGCGAAACACGCGACCGCTAAGCTTGTAGAACTTTATCCGTATACGGATCGCGGGTTACTAATACACGTGGGGCGATCGGATCACGCGGCCGTCACAGGATCGGCACTTCAGCCGCGAGCTATCGCGACGAGCCTCCGATTGTAGGCTAGTTATCGTCGGAACAAGCGATGCCCATTAGCTCGCGAACGAACGACGAAGTCAGAATTCGATAATAGCTGCGCGGTTTCCTGCTTTCTTGCGCCCGTCCACGTGGCGTCGTAACGGACACCGATACGTACACGCATTCGATCCCCGCTTCGTATTGCGTCCCGCCCCCTTCGAATGTCCGAGCAAGATCGGAACAGGCCCTCGCAGAGTGTTGCAATCGATCATCGCCCCCGCGCCTCGACCGGCCTGCCCGTCATAAATTACCTTTCCCAATCGTCGGCGAATCTATTTTCAGCTGGAAGCACCCTCGCGAAACGACTCGCAGCGGCAGGGCGATCCGTCAAAACGTTCGCGACAGAGAGCGGCCCACGACGGCGTTCCGCGGCGGCTTCCCCTCGGCACAGGAGGCAGAGCAAGCCCCGAGGCTTCCCCCATTATCACGGGAAATTCGGTGTCCGCTGACAGATTGGCCGCTCGCGGGACTTAGCACGACCGAGGCGCGCCGGTGGCTGCGGAACGCGTCGCGTCGCCTCGCCCCGATAAGGCTTCGCTATTATTGGCTAACCGATAGGTTACCGTGTCAATCTGTCTAGACCGACACGTGTCGCGTGATCGATAACCGGCAGCCGCGCGGCCGTGGGGAAAAATCACGGGGAAATTCGTGATCTCCGTACGGCGGTGAATTCGAAATTGGCGTTTCTCGCCGCTCCGTTATACGTTATGCGTCGGCGTCGTCGGCGACATCCCGTGTGCCGACGCGCCGTGGGATCGGCCGTGAATTCTCAACGATTAAGCGATTCTGCGCCGGATAACGATACGGCGGATAATTCTGTCCGCGTGGAAAAAACATTTCGCCGGGGCGTCGCCGCCGTCAGGTCGGAACAATAGCGATCGAGCGAGTTGTTTTTCGCGCTGTATATCCAACGGTGACGTGCATCGGCAGAGACACTTCGGGGAAACGTCTGTTCGAGACGTTGTTGACCAAGACGAGAATTCCTGCAGCGATGCTCCTCTCCGCCCGCTGGTCGAATAAACGTTGCGTTCCCGTCGCGGATGCCGACCGACGCGGTCAGCTGGGCGGGCAATTTATCGGCGAGGTGCGTGCACGAGTTTACGTTGCACGACCGCCGCGGATGTTTTCCCAGCAACCCGTCCCGCGAATATCTTCTTCGCGACGCGACGAACGTAGGGATAGGGCGAAAGTATTTCGCGGTGCGACGTCGCGAACGTTATCGTCGAGCTTAGGGCGTCGGGCGAGAAACGTTTCGCAGGTCGAGCACGGACGGACAAGTTTAAATGCCCACGGTCATGCTGGACGAACAGACGCGAACGCCTCGTTGAACATTTTCGACGGTCCGCCTAGCGGCCTGCGCGAATCGTCCAAATATTTCGGGCACACTTGCCCGAGTGCGCAAAAGTGTGCCCAAACTGTTCAGAAATCCGACGCGACTCGCGCGTACACCGTGATCGACGCGCAGGTACGATACGAAAGCGCGGTCGCGGGGATCGCGTTAGTCCCGTTTCCGAAAATAGAAAACCGGGATCCTCCGGCGACGGTGGTCCAGCCGTGAAAACAAACGTCGCGCGAGAATGTTCGCGGCGGCCAAGGGGGAGCCGGCGGCAGGAAAAGCGCAGGCCGAAACGAACACCGTCGACCTCGGGGAGGAACGAGCGTTCTCGACGGGACACAATATATCCCGAAACCCTGCGCGGCGATCCCTGACCGGGGCCGTGAACTCAGGGTCGTCGAAACGGTGCACCGTGTGTTTTCGTGCCACCGATGACGCGATTCATAAATATTCCCCGACAATTGGCGTCCTTCGTTTCCCCGTTCGCCCCGGCCTGGCCGCGTCTGCCGTCCGGGAAGCGCTTAAGAGATTAAGCCGGACGGTTCAAAGTTCTTGTTCTCCCGTGTAAACACTTTAAACGGAGGCCGGGTCCGGGTGTGCACCTGTTGCGTCGCGACCGAAAAATATTTCGGGATCACCGGCCAATCCTTTCGCCCCGCAGTCGCGGTGCCCTCAGTTCCGACCCGTCGTTCGACATCCGGGTAATAAAATCTCCGCGAGTTCGCGCGGCTCGCTCCGTTTCGTGCGCCCTCGCCGCGGGTGAGCCTCCTCGTAGGGCGAGCGTGAAAAGCGTCTCGGGCGATCTCGTACCTCCGTGCCGCCTGTTTTCCGCTATCGAAACGCGCGGCCAGCGGAACGCGTTGCCCGTCGGAATGAATTCGTCGATCCGGAGATATCGATCCTAGAAACCGTGCTGGCCGGCGAGCGAGCGCCGCGAGATATACGCGTATGTATCGGGCAGCTCTTATTTTTAGCCCGCGTCGGGTAATCGGCGTTTCGAATCGTAAATAATTCATGCAATATCGATTACTTTCGACGGGGCGCATCGGAGCTGGGGAATTTCTGACGAGTTCCGTCGACGACGTCCGATCGCGCCGTAAATTCCCCGGTTATTACGTTTCGTTATCCGCTGCCGCGTGATCCACGATATTTATTCGCCGGTACGTTTACAGGTAACTAGAAGAGGGGGGGCAAAGTTGACGAGGATCGAGCGAACGCGTTTGCATTACGCAAACGAGGGAACCGATGATTTGCGATTGGGGCCGAGCGATCTTTTCGCCAGCTCGATCCACTCGAATCGGATATCCCGAGGTTCTCGTTTCGCCCTCTCGATCGCGCGCGTGCGCGGCTGCGTGTTCTCTTTTCTTGTATTCTTTTTTTTTTTTCGCGTGCGAACCGTGCAGCCGTTTGCGAATAATTGCGCGTTTCATTGGCCGCAATGTAAATTGCAGTGTCCGATCGAAACGGAAGCGGTGCAAAACCGTGCCCCGTGAGAAATTAATTGCGATGCAATTAGAACGACGGCTAATTGAAACGGCGGAGAACGAAATGGAAAAATAATGACTAAGATAGAGGAATGAGCGCGGAGGCAACTGACTTGCCTCCTTGACTTGCGCGAAACTTCGTCGATGCGAAATGTGTAATCGCGTTCTCGAGTGCTTCTTCTCGGGAACAATTTCGAGACTCGTCGCTCTGTTGACTGGTGGCATTAACTCGACCGATAAACCGATTGGTCATCGTACCGAAATAAAGACGGCGTCGTGTTGCGAGACACGATGGCAATTAGGAATATTTGGAAACGAGATACCGGCGAGCGGTTTTCCCGTTGTCGTCGAAACCAACGCTCGAGAAGTGGGAGAGTCCTCGCAGAGAGACGGACGAACGGTGGAAGGGATCAAGCCGAGGATCAACGGAGATCCAGTGATCATTTCGAAACCATAAACCATCTGGCAGCGAAACCGGTTCGAGTTAATTAATTGACAACAGTCCAGCCATTTCCGATCAATGAATTCCACGATACTGTGCACGGCGGTTCGCGAACGGATCGTCCCTCTTTTTTCTTCTTTCTCGAGCGTTAAAAGCAAAATTGCGATCGTCGATACTTCAAAGGAACCATCGAGCGATCCGGCGTGTCTTGGGAAATTGCCAAAAATCGTCCAGCCCGTTTCCAACAGCGCGATTTCAACAGATCACACGAACGACGGCCATCCAATTTCGAGTCCAACGGGGAATTTCGTGTGTCTTTTCGTCGCGTCATCGTCATTTAGAACGCCGATTTCGTCCCTCCGCGGCGCGATAACACGATCGGCGCGACCTTCCGGACATCGATGCCGGTGCGGAACCTACCTGGCGGCTATCAATAGAGAACGAACGTCGAAGTGAACGTCGTCATTGAGCTGTAATTATCGCTCGACGTCGCACGGGAAATTAATTTCGTCGCAGCCGGTCGTGCTCGGGCTTCTCAATAATACACGCCGGCTAATAGAACAACAAACCCGCCGTCGCCGTGCGGTATCAACCGCGACGATCGTCACGGAAAGTGACGTGCCCGGATCGATCCGATAAGATCGTTGTTGTTCGACGATCAACGGCGGTGCACTTTGCCCGACATGCCAGGTACAGGCCCGCCGCTGTGAATCGCGAGATTAAGGTGTTTTGATCGCGACACGCGACAAGACAAAATATTCCTGCGAGCATTCTGCAACGCCGCGCCGGCGATGAATCAACCGAGCTTTCCATCCCCCTTATTTTTCCTCTCGAATTCTGCTCGGCGTCGATAACGCGTCCGCGCGAATCTCGCCCACGCGCGGGTCTTATCGCGGCGGTGCAATTAAGATCGCCCCTCCTCGCCCCCTGCCCCGACAGGTGCTACGTCGACGGTGCTTATCGATCGGTTCGCGTCGATTTCGATTTCGATCGCGTTTCGTTTAGCGCGTGGAGCGATCGCCGCTCGCAAGGGATCTCGTTTCAACGGCGCTATGAAAGACGCGGGCAGGAATCTCTCTCGCGAGCCGCGCGACTTATCGAAAACTGTTTTCAATTACGCCGGGTATTCTTAGACCGATTTGCGTTTCGCGCGTCACGCGGAGCAATATTTCGCGTGGACGACACGCGTCAACGGGCGAAAGTTCGTGACGCGACACGTCCACGAGCGTCAGCGAAATTTAATTATTTATGATGACCCCCCCCGCCCCCCCCCCCCGCCGGCGTTTCAAGCGTTGCCGCCGACCGGACGAACGCCGCGAACCGAACTCGCTGACGTAGGTACGGATTACCGGATAAGAATGGAAGATACGATAGAGCGCGGTTGGTACGCTCCGATCGGTTGCAAACGTTTCGATAGACAGATATATGTATATACAGAGCAGGAAGTTCTGTTACAATCGATCGAGCGACATTTCGAGGGCCCCGACTAGAGACATGCATTATGTATGAACGATTTGATGGAATTAATTAGAAACGAATTCCACGATAATTTATGCAAACGTATTCCGGACCGATGCTGGCCATGCTTCTGCTGTGCAGCATTCCTGCTTAACGATATCCAGAAAAGCAGAACCGATTGATGTTTATTACATAACGATCGGCTGGAATTCCGGATTGCAACAAGTGGCGCGGCAACGCGACTGTTGCATCAGGAAATTAGCCAGCCGAGACGCGTGCACGCTCTTGGCCCTTTACATTTCGAGCGTTACCGCGGCGCGGATTACTGTTACAGGTACGAAGAATCATCACCCTCGATCGTTCAACGTTCGACGCTCGTCGTTAACGATTCTTCCGGTTGAATCCTCGGCAAAGGGAACGACCTAGGAATATGGAGTATCGGCGGGTAAACGTCGCTGTCCACGAATTATCTGCAACACTCGCGAAGTTGCAACAATAATCAATCAATACGGTGGAATCGGGAACCGATAGAAACCGACGGGGCATTTAAAACGACAAACCGCGCCCGTCAATTTCAACCTACGACAACATTACTCGCTACGACCGATACGCGTAAACTATGCAAGATTCCACGTGGCCGGCTCGAATAAATAAATATCGAGGCTCCGTAACGCGTGCACGGAATCGCGGCAGTAGCAAATTTCCGCGACTGTTTTCGCGACGCGGCGTTCCAGTTTTTCGTTCACGCGGTCCGCTCGTTTCGTCCCGGCCATTTGGCGATTCGAGCTCGTTCGTTTCGGGACGGAGTTCGCGGCTCGTTAACGCGGCCAGGAAAATCCGCGAACAACCGCGGCCGAAACCGTTCGACGGCGATCAATTCCCCGTTGGCCGGACGCTTTTTCCGAGCTTTCCTGCTCGCCTCTCGCGTTTTCCTCTTGCCTCTTGCCACCGCGATCGTCTTCGCGGTCGGCGCGCCTGAGAAACCGCGTCTGTCGAAGATCCGCTCGTTCGGATGACTTTGTCGGGACAGGTGGTCGTGGACAGGATTAATTCTTGACTTTCGGCTATATGCGCGTACATAGTTCCGTTCCAAGCGCAGAATATCGCGGCGAGCGTGTATCACAGATTTGGTATCGACGTTGCGACACGCTCGATCGTTTCATTAATTTCCACGCCGCGGTGATAACGACGGAATCGGTGGATTACGAAAATTTGATACGCATCTGAAGTATTGTTTTCAAAATACTCCGAACAAGGCATATTCGTTCGATAGAAATTAATTGTGCTCGCGCGACGGATAAGATCAGCTGTTGCGATGCAAACAGCCGAGCTTCTTCCGCGAACGAAATCGATCAGCTTCCACTTCTGGCCGTACAATTTCATCATTCCGCGGCGTGCGTACGTCGAGGTTTAAAGTGCAGGGGAAGAAAACAATTTCCACTCCGTTTCGTCTCGATCTTCGACCACCGTATTGTTCTCCCGAGATCAAAGGGTAAACATCGATACCGGTGCGCCAGCAAACGATAAATTCTCCAAGGAGATGCGGTAGCTTCGAGTTAACCCACGACCGCCAGTGGACGATGCACGTCCGTACGTACGTAAGATTTGAGCCGCGGAGGAAAGTGAATATAATTCCTCGCGGCCCTCGTCGGAAGGGCCACCGTGTTCCCCGGAGATATGTCTCCGGGTCGGAGCGGCGTTTCCGACGCGGGGCGGCATCGTCCATTATAAAATAATCCAACCGGCCGGTCGACGGTGCCGTGTAATTCTGGTTCTAAATGCCATGAAAAATGAGTTACGACAGGAAAATTGCGCAAGCCTGTAATTATGTAAATAGACGGACACCGGGATGGAAGCACGCGCTCCGTCCTTTCTTCTCCTATCCACTCGCCCAAGTGTGTACTTTGCTTCTCGTTTTCTTCCTCTCGTTATGCGCTGCGTTCGTGCGCGTGTCGCATCAGCGAGAGTGGGGCGAGAGGAAATAGAGAGATAAAAGGGTCACAGGGGGATAAAAGCAGCAACCTGGGTAACGCGGACCGCGGAAGGCTGAATGTCCATTGGTCAACGAAGACGATGAGGTACGAACGCGCGAGTAGGTGACCAAGCGAGAGGACGTGGGCGACTATTAAGGCAAGGACGTTTCTAAGTGTCGCGGTACGATTGCCACATCGCTGGCCACCGGTGTGTACAAACGTCCTGGAAGCATCGCGATCCACCGAGACGCGTTGCTCGAAATGACTCGAGCACCGTGTCACGCGACTCAGCGGACAAGAAAACGTTACGATCGGAGGTGTGACAATCAATTGGACGAAATTTTCAAGCGACCCTCGCGCGTATCAGCGGCGAGAAACCATTTCCGGTACAACTGTTGCTGGATCCTATTCTTTATTCCGATTCCGTCGGTCTGACCCGAAGCGTCGCGATACTTCCATCATCCACGGATGTCCGGGCCCTTTGCGAAATGAAATTTAAACCGCAACCCCCGCGAATCCCGAGCCGGGAATCAGAATGTCTTCGAGTTACACCTAGGGCAGCCAGGACCGATCGATCGATCCCACTCCGGCGAATTCCTCTTCGCGTCCAACTTTATCCAGCAGCGAGGAGTTCCGAGCAAGTTCGGAGAGCCGCTCTAGGAACTTAGCTGGCCACCACTTGTCGAATGTTTCACCAGCTCGCCCGGGCGGGTGTAGCGAACAGCTGTGCGCCAACTCTGACCGCGCGCGCGTCTGTATGAACACACGCACGCTCGTCAGCATACGTGTGCACGTGTGCGTGCAGCGAAGCGTGAGACAAGCACGGGCGGTCGAGGATCGCGAAAGGTCGACGGAGTTTCGATAACGATAAGTCGGGTATCGGTTCAGCCGACATCCGGTCCCAAGTTCGTTCGCCGATCGGATCGAAGGGAATCCAATCGGCCGGCGCTGTCAGAATCCGATCGCATTTGCATACAATCGACCGTTATCCGGCTGCAGGCTGGCTAATTTGCATCGCGTCGCGCTATCGTCGTCGCGGCCGCGCCGTGTTGATGACCGGCAGGAAAAGATCGCTCGGTGGAAAACGACGCCCACGCGCCACGGGGTTCCGCGGCGTCGTGCGGCTTCGTTGGCTGCGGTTCGCTGCCGCCTGGAGGACGCGTACGGCGCGGGGGTCAATTGGGATATTTACGCCGGCGGCATAGTTTCGCTTTGCTCGGCCTTTTGGGCGGGTCACGCGGCGGAGCGAAGATGAGCCGCAAGGTGACGGGAGTTGTAAATTGTATCGCGGGGCCTTTAGATTCGACGGGCAAATTGTACGCGCGGTCCGTCGGATCGTTTTCGATGTTGGGGAGGAAATGGAAATTTAATTTTCCTCCTCTCTTTCCCCGCGGTTTCGCGACGGCGACGTTCCTCTCGCTCGCGTCGCCCGTACCGATTTGTTCGATTTGTTTATTCTTACACGCGGCGCGAACGCGTCGACGCGCAAGGCTGCTCGACACTTTCCTTGAACCGCGTCGTTGGAACTTTCTTCCGCGGCCGAAAGTTTAACCGGTCGAACGGGTACGCCCGCGACGAAGGAGGCAGCCCGGATCGGCGTTACGATAAAGTCGTTTATCGATTCCGCGTAACAACGAGAATCGTTGTTCGATTTGCCATCGCGGACGGGGGCTTCCGCGAAGGACGAATTGCGAATCCCCGACCGGAAAACGGCATTACTGTTCGACAATTGCGGCTGGTGGCCGGCTAGATTCGTCCGGTGCCCCGTTTTAATGGTCGGTTTTAATCGACGTCGCGTCGGTTCGACGTTTAATTATCATTAAACGGAGAATCAAACGGAGAGATTCGCGAAACGAAACTGGAGTGGTACACTCGCGGTGTGAACACGTAGGGAAGTGAAAGTAGAAATGCGTGGGCCCGTAGAAAGTGACGTTGCACAGCTATGCGGGAACGGATACAAATCATAAAGGTAAACGATTTCGCGGCGGCGTTTTTCCCGGTTTCCCATTACATAAACGAAGGAGGAAAAAAAAGAAAACACGAAACGACTGCCCGACCGTTCGGTAATCTTATCGATTTTCGAGCAGCCCCTCGGCGCCGTGCGTACCACGTCGATAACGCGCCGCGTGGGCTCCGATGTGCACCGCGATAGCGTACGACGCGCTCGTTCCTCGGCGAGAGGACAACGAGGATGCTCTCGTCGCCGACCCAACAGGACCGGCGCGGAGATCTGGTTCTCACGCGCGGTCGCACCGACGGCTAGATAAAAATAGCGAAGAAGACGTGGAATTGAATTCTCGAGATAAACGAGCTCGAGAATTTCCGGGCGTCGATAGCGCGATAATTTAAAGCGATACCGGCAATGATTCAACATCGGGGCGACTCCGATACTATTTACCTTCGCCATCGCGTCGATGCGGCGAACTTCGGAGGAAAGTTTCTCGACCGATAGGTTCGTTGTTTCGACTTGCCTCTCCCTTCCTCCCCGTTATTATTTCTCTATCGCCGTACGGTGCGTATCTCCGTGTTTTCTCTCCCCCCCCCCCCCCTGTTGAAATTACTTGGAGAAATTACTCACCGCCCGTCCCGTTTCACCCGAGATGATCGAGCTTTACCCTCCCTCCCTCCCTCCCTCCCTCCCGGTATCGGTCTCACGCGATTCTCTAATTTTTCCGCCGATCATCCTCGCCCGTTCGCGCACCACGCGATTCGCCCCACGTACCGGCCGCGCCGCGGTCCCCCCCAGTTGAAATCATTTTTACGGGGGGCGGGTGGAGGGAAACAGCTCGAAGAGCATCCACGAGGGTACGAGGGGACGCGTCGCGAGATTCGATTCCTGGGTAGGGACGATCGATGGTTGGAAAATTTCATTCGGTAGTCGGAGAAACGAAGTTAGACCTTCGAAAAGGGGGACAGATTCGGCTCGACGACGGCGAACCAAACGAATTCTTCCGCCACCCCGCAATCGAGTTTCCACGACGATATTGGACATGCATGAGATTTCGCCGATATTTTATTCTCGCTCGTCGCTTCCGTGGGCGCGATGATTGTGTTTCTTATCGGGGAGCTTCGTTTTAACGCGGCCATACGGGGCGGGCCGAAAGCGTGGCAGGAGTATCGGGCATTTCTCACGGTGGGGTCGCTACTTTTGGGCAGGGCCGCGTGAACGTAATCGTCGACGTGTCCGAACTTAGACGAACTTGAACGTAGTAGCCTACGTATGAGCGCACGGATCGATACGCATCTATAAAGAGCAGATTAATTGTCGAGACTGTGGTCGGTTCGCCGGAGTAAGTGATCGATATTCGGGCGTGGATAGCGTTGCACCGGTGCATGCAGATATCGACGGGCAATAAAGCGGCGAAGACGAGGTCTTATTCTAATTTCCGACGACGATGATTCATTAACATGGATACTAATTGCGAATCCAGAAGCCGCGAAACTCGTCGTCGTAGGGTAATAAATTTCCATCGCGATTATGCAGTGATCCCCGGCGACACAAATTTCATTAATGATCAACTTCGATTTCGATTTCGTACGGGGGAAGAATTTGAATAAACGCCGATATTAATATCACAACTTCCATTCTTTACAATATCGCGAGTGCAGGGTGAACCGTTTCAATGTCGAACGTAATCGTGCGAAATTTGCCGTGGTGTTCGCGTGTGTATTATTGCTCGTATTACTTTCCGCAGGAACAGAAAGCGATACCATCCTACATTTACCATCTCTTTCTCTTCCTTTTACGGAAACGTCTTAATCTATTTTTCGACCCCGCTTGAAAGCCCCGTTCGTCGAGGTTTTCGCGTCCGCAAATACGTTCCACGGGAACGCGGCACTCGGTGGAAACGAGGAAAGTACCTATCGTCCGTAACCGAGGCATTGCTCACCTGCAGCGGGTAGAATTCCTGGAAAACCGGCGCGCCGCGACAAAACATCGGCCGAAGAAAATCATTAACGTATTAAGCGGTTGTTTACGTCTGGCAGACGTTGGCGGTTCGTTGGAAACGGAGAAGAAATCGAGAGGAAAACGACGATCAGCGAGTAGTAGGGGAAGGGAACCTCGGGTCTTGAACTCGGCTCGTGGAACATTCCACTGGTGCAGCATTGCCGAGGCAACGAGACCCGCTTGTTACTTCTCGTCAATTTTCGTCCACGTTACGTCACGCCGTGAATATAGTCACCGTGCGTTTCACCCTAATGGAATCGCTCGGTTCGCGTTGCACAATTCACAATTGGGGCCGAGGACCACGTCAGATCTTAAAAATGCTCTCGCCTCGCTCAGCTGCGGGATCGTCGTTGATCCCGATCGCTGGCGGCCACGCGTTTGGAAACGCAGACGAGGTTCAATTAAAATCGTCCTTTACGCTCGAACAGCTGTATCATTGCGGCGCCACACCTTCTCCACCGATCTCGAAGTTTCATTAATATTAATACGAAGTTCTGCAATTGTATACGTTAAGGCAGACCACTGTCGCGCTGCTACTCTAAATGCCGTGGAACAAAAGGGCATTTCCTGTTTCGAATAAAGTTTAATCGTATGCTGAATACGAAGCAAGGGCGATAAACTTGAGACAATGAAGTTGAACTTCACCTTTGAACGATATGTATCTGTCCTAATGGATGCGGAATGCTGATAAAAAGTTTCGGCTGCGACCAACGCGAACGTGTACGCGCGTCGTACGAAACGTACGGGAACGCGATTCAGCCCAGGCGTCGATTCATCCCACGACTTGTCACGCGTTAGCGAGTTTACAAAAAACAAAAAACGACTTAATCGAACTACTCGAGATGAAATCGTTTGAAATCGAGGTGAAACAGTCGCTGTCCGAACGATCGTACGTGTCCACCTAACGACCAGTCCCGTCACGACGTTTCTTCACCTGGTCGCGAGCGTGCAGCGTACGAAAATCTTTTTCCCCGCGACGGCAATCGCGGGGTGATTTTATCGCGAGGAGCAGCGATCGAGCACGCGCAAGATTCCTTCCACCCCGAGGCGGTCCCGCTTCAAAGGGACACGCAGGAAGGGGGTGAAAAAAAAGCCGGGGTATAAGAAGCAGACGTTTTCTTTGTTTACGAAGGAACGCTTTGTTCCTACCCCCGGGCCAAACGGAGGGTGGCGTACTTAAATTTTTCGCACGCGAACCCGCTTCCACTCGTTGACGGGAGGCTCCCACTCGTGCCACCGCTCGAAAGCCCCGATTGTCGTGACAATGCCGTTTACTCGGTCTTGCGGGGTGGCTTGCGAGCCGCTTTTGCACGATTTGCCGGAAAGCATGCAACCGTGCGGGGTTAATTAGCGCGACTGCGTGATACCGTTAAGCTGCCGAGAGAGTGAAAAGCGTTTTGCTTCGTTTGACGTTGATTGTGACATTCTCGAGTGGATAATGTTTCGAGCGTTCCGGCCGATGATCTGTTTGCTAGTTGCAGGCCGCTCGAGCGGGCCGAATTCGACAAGCTGGAAGGTTCGCGACGAAATTTAAACGACGTCTCGCGACGTTTGCCCCCGTCCAATTGAAGCCGAGCATTTCTATGATATGCTATGATATTTTCAGAAAAATACGAGAAACGTTAAACCGTACAGTTTCGTGGTTGACGCGCGGAACGAGAAATTGCAAGCGGACGTATCCGAAACAGTCGGCCGGTGGCGTATACACTTCAATTAGATAATTATTCGGTTCACAAGCATTGCACTGTAACGCGTGCCACATTATCGGTGTACGAATCCTCCACTAATTCAATCGCCGCGGAGCGAACGAGATAAAATACAAATTACAGAGAAATCGCTGACCCCCGACCGGCGTAGAGCCGGGGGGATCAGCAAGACGCGTCGTAATTGCAGAGAGATAAAAAAATTCTCAGGCCCACCACCGACACCGGTTTATCTTCCTCGTACATGTAACGGGATCAAAGCTCGAACTCTGCTCGCCAGCCTCGTTTAACCCTTCGCGGCGCGACATATTTCCACTGGCACACATTAGTCGCGTGTGCGATACCGCGAGCACTGTCCGCAGTACCGTAGATTTCTGTTCTGAAACGGTTCGGTCGGTCGGGCGACAAATGGAAGAATCTTTCTCGTTTTCCTGTGTCACCGTTCACGGCTCGCCGATCGTTGTTAACGCGTATCGCCTGTCGTAACAGTCCGAACCTCCAACGTTTTCTATTGCCCTTCGAGCTAATGGGATCTGCACCCCGCGTTAGAAAGTAGAACGAAACATTCCATTAACGCTTCCGCGGTAATAACAAGAGTATCGTTTCGTTAATAACCATTTACGCTTGTAATGCCTGCTCGGCAATGCCGCGCGCCTTAATCACGCGAGATGTCAGACACGGTGTACCCGTCACGGTGAACGCGTACATTGTTTGAGGAAACTAGAAAACTGTAAGTCAGTTTTATGACGTTGGTTTCCCTTATCTTTATTTGCCGCCGCCCCCCCCCCTCCCCCTTCCCCCATAGGTAGCGAGAGACGTTGTTACTACGGTCGATGTCATAAATGACTTTTAAACTGATACCATCTATCTGTTTCGTAGTTAATGTCTGTAAATCTCCGCTTTCAAATATGCGGTAAATCAATCCTTTTATCTGATTGGTGCCATTATCTTCACGATCATTCGTCCCCGTAAGCGCGACAAATCCAATTACCCGGCCCTCCTCGATTTTCCATCGACCATTTTTGATAATGTCCCTCCCTAGCCGGCCGAAACGACTTGCTCGCTGTTCCTTGCATTTTTATCGTTCACGAATTATCGATATCTCAACGGCACTATGTTTACTCTCGTTTGCTCGACGCCCAACAAAATACAATCCTCCCGACACCGATGGTTCCACAGCTGATGCGTCCGCAACTTGAGCGTTCTCCGCGCGCGTCGGCGTATTTTATGCGGCGCGGCTAAACCCCCGGGCGAAATCCCCGTGCGTCGTCGTTCGACTGCTTTCGATCTCGGGGCATTTTTAAGGGAACGGCGACGGCGAGCGGCAGTCACGAGCACCGTCCAAGCATTTCGGGAATTTTGCCAATTAAAATCGACGAACGAGACAGTGGAAGCAAGGGGTGGACCGATCGGTGGCCCCAGGCCCTCTCGACGTAAACGGTACTCGAAGGAATGTCCTTGGACGCGGCAGTTTCACTAATTGAAATCGATTGCCAGGCCCGGGAGCATCGTTTTTCAGCGATACACCTCCGCCGCCGCCACCACCCCCGCGGTGGCTCTCGAGGAGGAGGCAGGCACACAATTACCGGGACGCTCGCTCCACTGCTTCCCGGATATTCCCATTTTCCGCGAAGAGCGTCCTCGCGAGCGTCCCGTCCGATCCACGCGACCGATTCCATTCGACTCGTCGTCGGCCACCCCACCCCGCGAGGTGCCAATTGTCTGCCGCGACCATTTCGTTCCTCTCGCCTCCGACGCCGCCGTCGATTAAGTTCGGCCTAAGTGAGCGAGGCGATGCGCGTTTGTTTTCCGGGCGGCACCGGTTTCTTTTTATCCAATGGTCCGCGATGTTCAAACGGCGTTCATCGAAATTGCTAAATATTTCGTTGGCAATCCTTGAACCACCTGTACTGCATCTAGGTGGAGCGTTCCTCTGTCAACGGTGCCTTCCGCGCGGAATTGTCCAAGGAAGAAACAGTTCCCAGAAATTCGTCCACCTCGTCCGATTAAAAGTTGCCCCCCTTCGCTCGCGAAAGTGTGACAGTCGTCTGGGGGAAATTCCGCAGGCACGCGAGCCTCTCCTCCGGGAACTGTCGCAACCGCGGCAAGACAATTCCGTGTCGGCCGCCCGTCCGCGTTGCTCGAGGGGTGGAGGGTCGGGGGGTCGACATCGAGAAGCAAGAAACGGGTTAACCGAGACAATTACGCGGAGAGCCCGGGGGTGGCGTCTCGGAATGCCTCCGCTTTATCGCGCGATTTCAGCCGGGACGCGGGACGCCTCCGAGCGTGGTTGACGGCGTGCTTCGCGCAACTGGTGTCCAATGACGGGGCGCAAAGGCAAGGACCTCTTGAATGCACTTACATTCTGAACCTTACATATGCTCACCTTCTCGAGCGACCCATCGTCGCGGTAAGCTCTCTGCCGCCCCGCTTCCTGTACACCGATAGCTCGCCGCGCTCGTGCGCCTGACAAATAGGCGGGCGGGGATGCGCGAGTGCTCCTCTTCCGTATCTGTGAACACCGCACGGCGGACAGAGAGGCCAGAACCGGAGAGGGACGAGGAGAGGAAGAGGAAGAGGGCGAGGCGAGAGAGGGCGGCGGGGTGGCAGAGCTGGTTAATCCGCACATGTGTGATGACAATCGTGAACCACCTGTTGAACGGCACCGATACCCGAGCCACGGCGCTACCTGGCCGCCGCCGCGAAAGGAAGCCCCGAATTTCGGATACGACGCGATCGACCGCTCTGCCCGACCTCCCTCGACCCTTGCTGCCCGCGACGACTCGCGTCGTCTCCTCCGTCCGGGGATCGATTAACCTTCGATACTCGCGTGGAACGAGTCGGAGTTCCGTTCGAATCGATTCGAGGGAACTGGAACTCTTGGGTCTTTCGGCAACGCGTTTGGCATCGGGATTGCGGCGGTGTCGATTGTCGCGGATTTTTGTTGCGCGTCGAGGCCGGTTCGAAGGAAGACGAACGAGCTTCCGCGGAAGCGTCATCGCAGTCAACCTTGTCGCGCGGCGTGCCTCGTGCAACGAATAAAGGCCAGACGTCATCGTGGCTCTGCGCTTCCTGTCCGGCGGCGACAATTGCACCGACAATTACGAATACAATTAACCGCGAGCAACGTTAAACCTGTACCTTTCTTCGAACTGCGTCACCGCGTGTCGCGGTGCACGACGCGCGGCGCGAGGCGAAAGGACACGGCTCGGACGTTCGATCTGCCGCACGACCTATCGAACCAATTATACATCGGATGCAAAACGTTGAACAAACAACATTCGGCGACAGCGTAAGCACCGCGACAGCGAGCGGAATGGATAAGGCTCGAACGATTACGAAACTTTGGGAGCGAAATAATTATCTTCAACTCTTGTGCCGCGGGTACAACGCGCGATTAACCCGCGGGGGCAAAATGATTCGGCGACGAGTGCCGCGCGCAACGGGTGCCCGGGAGCGTGTCTTATCTAATAGTCAGCTCGGAGAGCAAATCGGGGAAGATTTACGGGCCGATGCGAGTCGACGCGAGATGCAACGGCAATTTCGGCACGGCGCGTGACGGCTCACGTGCAGATCGAGGAAACGTACCAGACGCGCTGGATGTAAATCTAACCGGGCACCTCTTGTTTGCGATCGTTTGCATCTCATTTGAACGCGGTGAATGCGAAGGCCGGGTTGATACAGTAAGCCCCCGTAAAGTTCTGTGCCACGAACGTTACGCAATCGCCGGCGGATCAACGAGGAAATTTACCGTAGGATCGATATAGCGAGACGGTCGAGGAAAATTTTCAATCGAACCGCCCGGCGCCGCGCGCGACGCTCGCAGACGCAACCATCGCCGATCGTCGAAGCGGAGGCTCGACGATTCTCTTACCGATTAATCGCCAAGACGCCCGGCACGCGCAGACAGATTCGCTATATTTCATTTCACCCGTCGACCTTCTGGAACGGCGGCAATACCGAGCGCAAGAAATGAAATCGCTTCGCCGGTTTGCTAATGAGACGCGCGATCCTACCGAGAAACGAAACGTAACGAGTCAAACGTATCGCGTCGAGAGGCAAGCGATCCCTGTAAACAATCTCCGTTGCAGACAAGTGCACAGCGTTCGTTCTTTAACCGTGATTTCCCGACAGCTACGAAATCGCGATTAAAACGCCGAACTGACCGCGCATGCATATACATGAGGCGCTATAACAGGTCGGTTGAATTTCATGGCGAATTGACGCACGTACACGGTTAAACAAACGGCACGATAATGGACGAGGAGCGCGCTGTACACCGGGGTCCGGGAAATTTTCGAGCTGTCGTAACGGCCACGGGCTAAAATATGCGTGTGCACCGGCCCGCGCGTCGACCCACGGACGGAAAACTGATGCCCCGCTCGAAACAAATTCGTTGTTTGAACGAAAGGATCCCAACGTTCGAACGGAAATGAAATTACGAATTTCGGACGCGCGACTTTTTCCTCCGCTAACGAAGTGTCCTATTGCACAGGTCTTCCTTTGCTCTCTTAACGCACCTCTGCACAGTCGAGACGTTAATCCTCAACGAGGGCACAAATTTCACGCGATCTACGACGGAAGAAAGTTACGCGTGCGAGCATAGTCGACCCAGCGAGTCGACGAGGAATTACGCAACGTTCGCGATAAGTTGTCGATACGTAACCTGCAATCGGACGTATTACCGATTCAATCGTGCATTATAATGCGCGACAATGAGTTAGGCAGCACGGGCCGATAAAAAGTAATTGTACAACGTTCGTCTTCGGTCGACCTCGGGTATCAACGACCGTGTATCACCCGGCTCGCGCTGGCACCTATGTATGCACGTGTGTACGCGCGTATGCGTGCACGTGCGTACGCGCAGGTTGCATCACGAAGCACGTGTAACGACGCATCGCCCGTTATCAACGCTTTCCCACGGCGCGTACGAGCGCGATCCGTTATCGCCGTTCCCTGGCGCCTTTCATGTTAAAAGAGAATGAACAGGCATATTTTTACGCGCCGCGACGTCCACCGCGACGACGACAGCATAGTAACGAACGTAGCGAATGCTGTTGCGGTTATCGTGGCGTACATGTGTACACGGGCGCTTCCACGGAGGTTTCAGGTAATGCGACGAACGTGCGCCGTACGTTTCTTATTGTTAGTCCCGTTCGACCGTCGTTCCCAGTGTATCCGACGGGCTATCTTCGTTCTCTTCGTTTCGAATGCACCGATACCTGCATTATTCCAAACGCGCTGTGCATCGACGACATAATAGAAACGAAATTCGCCAAAAACGAGAAGGGAACGACAGAGTGCATGGGGGTGGCAGGTCGACGGAAGTCGGGCACGCGCGTATGGGAAGTCTCGACCGAGCTAGATTACAGACCGCCGGTGTCGCGACGCGCACCGGTTCGCGTTTGCGACGAAAATATTCGCAACGCGGTCTGCTATTGGGGGGAGCAAAAACCGCGGAGAAGTAGTCGGATTCGTTTGGCTCGATTTGCTGATAGAGCGGAACTGCGCAGATCGTAATCGTGTTACGAAGAAAACGAAAAAGAAAAAAAAACAGAGGCAAAAGAAAGAGGAAAATGAAATTGTACGCGATGACGCGCGTAAGTGACAACGATCTCTAGATAAAGCGTAGACCCGCGTCGTTACGATATATCGATCGCAATGACTCAGCTGGAATTTAATAAATCGCACTTTCCGTTGTCGTTAGTGTCACGATTATTGTGAACGACGCATCGCTCCGGGCGAAACGACGCCGCGCCGAGCAATCAATCGTCGAATGTGCGCGACCGAAGGTTGCGGAATCGTTGCAACCGGTAAAAGGTTTCGCGAGCGCGGCAAGTCTTCTGGTAATTAACGTTGCAAGAAGCGGAATACGAGCCGCGTCCCAGAAATCGGCCAGTCGTTCGATCGCGTTGCATCGTGCCGCAACGGCGTCAAGCGAGCCGCATTCTTCGGCTAAAATATACGCCGCCGCGATCACGGTAATGGCGCAAAATTACTGTACCGCGCCGTAAATTGCGCACACCGGCGAAATCTGGCAACCTTAGATCGATCGGCGAGAGCCACCAGGCTCGCCTGGCCGGCTGCACTTAGGCGTTTCATCGAAATTGAAACCCTCGGAAACACCGTGCTCCCGTTTCGTTCGAACGAAACGACCGATTGATACCGCGGACCCGTTTTCCTTTTTTAAACGAATAAAACGGGGCGCAGGAACTTGCGGGCCTTCGTTCGCTGCGGTGAAAAGTTCGAAAGCAGGCGCCCCGTATTCCTGGATGTTTCTCCCGTCGAAACTTTCCCGACGACCCGGAACGCGCAGTTGAAACGCGGAGCCACGTTTCGGCCTATGTTTCGGCCAAGCGTGTGCGCGCAGGCCTAACTGAAAACGCGTGGAACGGAAAACAACGCGCGGCCATCGGCCACGCGAAAATTCTTGGGCGACGTGTGCGCGGAGGCCGCGCGTGCACGCGAGTGTCGCAATCGGTCCCTTACAGGGCCCCGGACGTAGCAGAGTCAATATTGGAGCAGCCTCGTTTCCCGGCTCTGTTCCCTATCAGGCTGCTGTTGCTCGGTCTGTTTAATCAGACCGAATGCAGGCTTTAATCGTCTCCTCCGTTTGTTTTTCGCGTGGCCGTTCCACGGGCGAACATCGCCGTTGCTCGCGGCGAGCATCTCCTTCGAAAACTTTCCCGCATTTAGCGCGATCGTCCCGATTTCCCGAGCTGGTAATCCTTGAGGTTTCCTTGGGAGATATTGTGTGACTTTGGATGTCTATGAGGAGCGAGGCTGGAGTTGCTGCTCGATGGTCGTGAAAAAGTGGATTTCGCGCGGCTCGGTAACGGAAGGGGTGAGGATTTCCAGTGCGCAACGTTCGCTGCATCCGTATTCAACGATTCAAGGTTCCCGTCGGGGAGGGTGGGGTCAATATTGAAACGGGGGAAAAGTTTGTGGTAACGAATGTGTCGCCTCGTGACGCGAGCCGGAAAAAATTGTACCGGGCTGAAATTATTTAAACCTTCCTTAATGATCCCTTATGGGGCGCGACGATTTTAATCAACGTCGCGTAATTGCGAGGTCCTTCGCATTTAACGGGAACACCTTCCACCTGTGACTTTTATCCTCGCGTCCCTCCGTTACGCGCACCCTTCGCATAAACTCATACGATTTCCCTGTGTTCCTTCAACTATCTGTCTCGAGGAACCACCCACCGCACCGGTTCTAATGAACCCACTTGATTGACTCAATTTGTTCGGACCGAAGCCGACGAGAGCGGATTACAATGCCGGCTGAAGCTGTTCAGAGCGGAGCAACGCGAGCCAGATCCGGTCTCGATCTTCTCCGCGTATCTCGTAATTGCGAAAGCGTGCAGAAAAGGATAGCTCTGATGAATTTAAAAAAGACAAACACGGTCGCCTTCTGTATCTTAATTTCGCAGCGTTAATGATAATCTAATGAAACGTTAATGGCAACATCGACGCGCCTACCATTCGTGCTTGACGATAATATTCTCGTAGTTTCCGTATTTTTTTTCTTCCCCCGAGCAGACCTACCCGCCTTAAGGAAGCAAATCGTTGTCCCAACAATAGAGTGGGGCCATATATTTTTATTGCTCAAGACTTCTTTCATCCTTCCACGCTCACGACCGTCCGTACATACCACCTTTCTTCGAGGCTGAGAATTCTTTTCTCTTTCGACAAGATCGTCCTCTGTCCTGCGTCTCGTCAATTTTTTCGTTGGTATATATCAGCAGCTTTTCTGCATTAACAAATAAATAGAACATTTAACGACAACCAAGTGTCCCCTTTCTCCCTTCTCCTTTAATTTTCTAAAACGACCCACCGTGATTTCTTAATTCGCGACCCACGATTAGACACGCTTATACAATTAATCGGTTTTATTCTCGCGATTCTCGTGCTCTTTCCTCGACCTCCATTTTCGCGACATTTCTACCCCCGTGAACGGGGCTGACACAATTCCGCGGTACGATCGCGGCGTGACTTTATGCACCGGAGGACTGTTATTGGATTACCGGACTGGGTAATTAGGGGCACCGACGGAAATAAGTCCTTTATTTCAGTCGTGTCGTAATTTCTGACAGATGACCGAAGACGTTATAAATTCCACTGCATCGTGGTCACCGGTGTATCGATTATCTTCGTGGCAATCCGGTGCGAAATTTGCCCGGCACCGTTTTCAGATGGCCCGTGACCCAACGGTACGGTGTCTCGCCAAACTCGAAGAAATATTTACAATTATCCACGCGAATCATCCGGTCTGTACCGTGGGGAATTACGTGTCCGCGGATCGGGCGATTCACGGAAATTCCAGCGGGACGAGAAATCCGGTCGGTGCATTCTCTCCCGTTATCGTTCACGCTTATCGCGTGGCCGCAGAACGTGGGCCCGGCTGATTTCGGGAAGAATAAAAGACCGCTGGGTTCGAGCACCACAGGAAACGTTGTTTCATTGACAACGCCGGGACCGTGGCCATGGTGTCGTTGGGTTTTTTTTTCGAAACCACATCCGTCTAGTTTTCGGTGGGCGAATCGACTCGCTATCCGATCCGTCTTGATTAATGTAAAGTGGGCAGCTCGCGAATCGCAAAATTTATAACGTCCATCGCGGCCGTTATTTTTATTTTTAGATACGCGAATATAATAATTGATTGATTCTGCATCGCAGAAAGTACGAGGATCGGGCAATCTTGCCAACACGGGAATGCACCTTTTATCCAACAAATCCCCGGTCGTGAAGAGAGCGGCGAGGCATCAATCATTACAAAGATATCCCGTTTAATTAAGCATACACTGCAGCGGGAAACACGAATCGATCGATCTTGTTAACGCGCCAGGAATTCCAATTAATTAACCGAACCATCTACCGATTCGTTCTACCCGAACAACACTCGACAATAAGTACGTATTATATATTCTTATCGGCAAGAATGCGCCCATTATCCAACAACTCTCACGGCTAAGGAAACAGTTACAAAACGCAATTCGTTCCAACGGTCCTCGAGTAATTAAACATCGAATTCCGCCCGGGAACAAGAATTCTCTACGCCGTTAACGAAACCGGGGCCCCAATTAATTTACCAAGGCCCCCCACTCCTCGATCGACGCTATTCCCCAAAATTCGACATCCGAACACATGTGACTTTCACCCGGGATCACTGCCCGCCTACCTATTACACAGCAACTATCGGCGTGAGCGGCAGAAAACGTCGCCCCACAAAGGCCCGCCGCCAATTAAGCTCGCATCGTAGCGAAGAACAAGAATCGGTCGATCGGGACTCCAATTAATTCGCCGAACCCCTCGAACGATTCTTTCACCCCGGACGCGGCACGCAACGCGTCGGCCGCGGCGTCCGTTTCGATTACCTCGCGGCACGCAGGACCGAACGGAACGCCTACGAAATCTCGAGGCGTCCCGGGGCCAGACGTCTATTTAGCAACGAGATCTGTCGGGCCCGATCGGCGGTCGGCCGTCGGAGGGGAGGCGCGACAGGCGAAGGAATCCGGGAGTTCGTTTACCCCGTTCGACGGGGCGGCGTCGCCTGGCAAAACTAGTTTCAACGGCGAATGAAAAAGAAAAAAAAAAGAAAAAAAAGGAAAACAGAATAGAGGCTGTCGGCTAAGGAGACGCTGTTTCCTGTCTGGCCCCGTAGTATCGAGGACTCCGCGCTCGCGGAGGACCTTGAAAGGCACGCGCGGAATCCGGCTCCGCGGCGCGCTCGTTCGCCGCGGCCGAGCGGTTTCCTGCTCTCGCGAAACGATACGCGCACGCATACCTGTGGAGCTCGCCCGCTCGCGATTAGCCGCTGCCTCGAATTAACCGACCGCCTTAACCGCTCGTTAAAGTCTCGCGGTTCGAAATAGCGCCGGGATTCCATCACGCTCGCGGTTACGCGAACGTCCAGCGTCGCGGAGGGCAACGAGATCGATGAGATCCGTCGTCCGCGGAGGAGGATCGTCTTGGCGTCGCGCGGACGGTCCTTCGGGCGGTGCCACGGTTACAGTGATGTTTTCGCCGGCTCGAAGCGAGCCTTCGCTGTTCTCGTCCGTCGTGGACGTTGCTCGAGGGATTCGACGGCGAGTATTATCTCGGGCGGTATAAACAGCCGGGGGGAATTAACGTGTTGTTACGCGTTATCTCGACGCATATTTCGCAGCGATAGGAGAGAAATTGTTTTCTTTCGACAGCTTCGAACGGGCCGAGCGGTCGTCCGGATTATCGAAGGAATTGCGAACGAGCAGGTGAGGATATTCTCGACGCCAAATCGTCACTCGCGAAGAGTACGATTGGGCAACGAATGTTTCGCTGCTTTGGTTCGACGATTGACTGGTGGAAATATTTGCGCGATCGTTACGTGCGCGTTCAAAGCGACATTCAACTTGTAGAAAGCGTCCTGTTCACCTGAATCGCGGTGCGCCTTCTAAAATACCCGCATAAAGCGAGCGGCGGACACAGGCTACGTTTTAACTTTCACGTGGCGGTCATCGAAGTCGCCGTACACGCGATACCTGAATCGCAGTGCCCTCGCCAGAGGATGAATAAAAGTCTCCCCTCCCCCCCTCCCCCCTCCCCCTCCCCCCTACCCCCTTGGTGACGACTATTATTTATTGCGCGTCGGCGAGTGTATAGGTGGCAATGGAATAAGGAAAGTCCGCGCGCATATTGCATCCCGTTTATTTAGCGCGCGGATGCATAAGGAATGAAACTCGCCGCCGCGGCGTGTCGCAAGTCCTGGGAATCTGCGCAGACAGAAAACGCTGGAGGAATTGAAGGACGTCCGATGGAAACGTGGCGTGCGAGATGGCATCGGCTGAATCGATGCCGGACCCGAGAAATTAACACGCGCGACGTTTGAAACCGTCGCAGAAATTTCTGTTCAACGCGGGTGCACTCGCCGGCGAAGAACGTCGGACCTTTTATCCACAATTCAACAGCGGAGAGAATTCGATCGAGCGACCGGTACTGGGCCATCGAAAGATCGTGAAATTTTGAACTCGACCGCGTCGTTGAACCCGTGCCCCCGACGCGAGATCCATTCGAGCCGTTGGACCGCTGGTGCGACGCCTGCATTCGGATGTCTCGAAACCGCTACGCGCAGTAACGCGGCATCGGGGCGTCCCGAGAAGCGTCGCCGTGGCAAACGTTTTGCGGAATCGAAGATGCACGGGACGATGTCGCGGGAACCGCGTTTCCTTCGCGGAAGTGCTTCTTATCTCCGGAATTTTGATTAGTTCCAGGGAACGCGTCGTTTTCCTCGTTCGCGGTCGACGTCGGACTGGCAATTGTATATCCGGTATCCGAAAACTTCCTTCCTCGTAGTTCAATGCCAATGCGAACGCAATTGCGTTGTCCCCGGCGCAGTGGTATCGGCGAAAGCGGTTCTCCTTTATTTTACCGTTCGCGAGAACGCGAAACGAACGGGGAACTTTCGGATACACCGTATCGCCCGTAATCCATTAACTTAGAATAATTTCACGGGCAGAGCGCGTTGTCAGGACGCCTCGGTGATAAGAATCGCTGCTTTATTTATGACGCGCGGCAAAAAAAAAGATCACCCGTCAATTTCCATTTGCGTATTTCGACGGCTCCCGTAGTCGCCTGCAGGCCTTGTTAAGAATAATTTACGAACGAGCCGGTGGTTAAGCGGAAAAACTGAAAAGATAACGACGAAGGGTATGATGAACGATCGCTTTTCGTTTTTCCCCGTTGCGAACGATTTTTTCTGCGAATTCCTTTCAAAGGCCTCGTACCTATTCCCTGGCGGATCATAAATATGGATAGGCACAGTTTTCCTGTTTTTCCGCGCGCTAATTTCCACCAAGTGTAAGATATTTTTGTCACAACAAAAACAAGGTTTCACGTCCACGTGGACTGAACGCGTGCGTCGTTTCACCTTTGAATCGTTGAATACGAAATTTGTTCCGGTGGTGTCGTAGCGTGGGTTGTTCGCTCCGTTCGCTGACGAAGCGCCTCCTCGATTAGTTTCCCCGGCTAATGACTCCGATCCGACAGGCGTTAGTCGTATCATTTTCTGGCTCGGCGGACGAATCGGCACCACGATTGAAATATTGCAGTTCCTTCCGTTACAGTAGCTGCCAGAAAGTGTAGTACTCGAGGCGGGACCCAGACACCGCGCTACACTTCTCTGCCGTCGTTTAGACGAGCGTCGTTAAACGGAAATACAAATAACTTGTACACGCGACCGCAGTGAAATATGCGTTCTCAAAGTACTGACCGGATACGTACACGCGCGTACATATTTCTCATCGTCTTAAAGGTTCGCGCGCCGAGTTCCCCGTCGACCATCGAAAAATCATCTGCGCGCGGCGATAATTCAGACATCGTCCGGGCAATTACACTTCCGTTTCGCGGAAATCGTCGCAACGGTGCGCGAGCGTTCGCGAGTACGGCGCAGCTCGATTTACGCTCGCGGAAATCTGCGTCAAGTAACGCGTCTGCTCGTCGAGCCTCGTCTCGTCGAGCGAAACGTTAAAGACAGGTCGCGATCGTTCCGGCACGCGAGCCGCGTTACGAAACAATCGATGCCATCGGGGAAAACGGCGAGCTTTCTCGATCATCGATTCCTCGAACCGGCGGCGTTATAATTTCGGACGGAACGGTCCGTGCTCGAGAGTTTCGCGAGATTTTTTCCCCTATCGGCGTGGCGTTGCGTCACTCGGTACTTCAAGTCGCACGCCTGTTTCATTGTTGCCCGAGCAATTACCGGTCGGGCGTTATCGTGCTCGTCGACGGCAACACTTTTTGCTGGTTCTCGCGGCTACGAGACGCGCGGGTCTATAAATGTCACGGAAAATGGACGTTTCGCTTGGCGGAACTGAACAATCGCGAAGTTCGCCGACATTGTTCCTGGCTGCAGAATGTAGGTGCCCTTCTCGAGCGACCGAAGGATCGAAGTCTCGCGTGACAAATGGTTGCGGCTGGCCGTTTGCCCGTTTTCTTCCGTGTCTCGCCGCTGTGAGGAATTATTGGTCACCGGGTTATGCAATTAATAAAAAAGAAAAAAAAAAGAAGCGCTATCTATGCCGGCGAATTGTCGCGCGACACGGGAATTAACCGGTTAATTGTTATCGCCTGCGCGATAAGCCACAACGTCAAAGCCACTTCGTTTTCGTATCCTTCGTTCATCCAGCCGGTATCTAGACACCGGCGCCGTGGCAATTAACGTCGCCACCGGCAAGTACCATTGTACGTGTGCATCGGTTTAATTTTCCAACATTTCTGAGGTCCGCCGTACTTGGAATTATGGAGTGTCCATTACCCAGATTATTCCGGGGTGGACGGTTGATCTTCTCGACTCGGATTAATGCGAGGGATCGGCGGGCCGGTCGAAACGCTAGAACTTGTCCATTTGTGGCACGGTAAAGCCTGGCGGGTTTATCTAACTTCTAATAGAATTTTATTCGCCGCTTCTCGTCGCCGGGCTCGTTTTCCGCGAGCGGAGTTATCACCGGCCACGAGGCAGCTGGACGTTAATTAGCCGGAGAATCTCGACCGGCTCCACGCTTTTCGCCAACGGATCGAGTCGCGGCGATATTCGGCCGGATCTATCGATACACCGACCAGTCCCGTCGACCGACTAATCGCGTTCGCCTTTTTGCGCGTGCTATTTCAGGCGCGGCGCTTCTCGTCAGCCCCGCGATACGCGAGCCCTACCATTTAGCCGGCCGTTTTCCTCGCCGGCTGGCCAACGAAACAGGAAAACAACTGTGTCCAACAGGTGTTGTTAAGCCGGTTCCCTCGACCTGTAATGAACATTCTCTTTTATTTACCGTTCACCCGGCTCCGTGCGCTTGCACCCGATGACGTGCCCACTGACGTCCATGATTGCGTGTGCCCCGGATAGACCTCTCTTAACCGGACTATGTGCACGGACCTCTCTTCCGTTTTTCATCGGAGCAATGCTCGTTTCGACACCGATCAGGTAGGTCAGGGGAGCACGGATCCTTTTGAATGATACGCGCGGGCGACGGGCGGCCTTGCGTATAACTTCGTCGCGGAAAACCGCGCGGATCGAAGTCCGGAACGCTTCGTTTACCTGGGGGGCGACGCGTGAACGACGCGCGTAACACCTGCCCGCGGCGTCGCAGACGATACGCGATCAAACTTGAACCACATTTTTCTCCTGGAGTCGTCGATTACGCGTCAGTGACGGGCACAGAGGTGTCGATCGGCGGCCATTTAGCGCTGGAAGCGTCGAGAACGATAACTGTGTGACGTTTCTCTCGCTATCGATCCGCCAGTAACGGCGAACACCTAAAGGTCGCTTTTCTTATCGGTTTGTAAACCGCGGCGGATATCCAACGCAGCTGTCCTCGACACGCCTGGTAATCGGCCGAATGACGTTGCGAAACGTGAACTGCACTTGTGCGCTGCGTGATCCAGGTATTCGCACGTGTCCGATCTGTTCGTCGGCGTCACGGAAAGTCCTTCGATTTATACTAGCTTACACACCACCCGTGACATCGAACGCGTTCGTGTCAAAGTAATTTAAATACAATACGGAATTTCGCCGACACTGAAATCCAAACGGACGTCCAAGAATAGAACGGCACCAGACGAGGTATCTGCCCGTACCGTTCCACGTTCGAACGAAATAATCTTAAGTGGATATTGCGAGGCGCGCGACGCCCGCCGACGAGACCGTCGCCCGTGGCGTAATTGAATTAAAACCCGAGCCCACGCACCGGAATAAGCGTCCGTTTTATCCGCAGAAAATATTGTCGGCGCTCTACGCGAATAGCAGCGATGATCGTTCCGCCGCTTGCCGCGTTGCTAATCCTTTGCGGATCCGTTCCTAAGAATCGCCGTTTATCGTCGGATCCCTTCGCGCGTTTCCCGCTCCCCCAAGGACAATGGGAGCTTCAGGAGATGACGGGAAAAACGAGCGCCCAGGATAATCCGGCGACAAGGGGGGAGGGGTGGAATGAACAGTGTGAGAAAAAAGAAACGACAACGGCGAGAAGGGAGGGGCGGAGGCACGGAAAAGTGAGCAGGTTGGGAAACGGCTCGCTTTTCTAATCTATTGACACAAAGGATCCATTAACATCGTGGCCTTCCTGGAAGTCGGCCCGTCGTTTTGGAAATTCGGCACCGGGCTGGACCACCGCGCGACGCTCAGCCGTAAATCGGCCGGACGGGAATAAGTTGTTTCAGGCAAGCGAGAACTTTTCTTTTCGGCGTTCACTGTACATGCCCCGAAACCCGAGATAAGAGGCCCTCGTTAAGAGCAACGTGGAAACGCCGTGCGGCGACTCGGGTTCCTTTTGTAACCGCGAAAGGGATCCCTCGGGGATCGACCTACCCCCGGTCGGAGGCCATTGTTTCCGGAATGAGAATTGCATTTCGCGCGGTCACTGGAACCCCCGCCCCGTCACGGATAGGAGATTCTTTCAGAGGGTGCCAGCATCGGAGCTTCGCCCCTGGAACAATAGTTTCGGAAGATGTTCGAAGAATGGCCCCCGTTTGTTAGCGTTTTTCCGGGGGGCGAGGTGGGAAAGCGAAAATTTCTAGCCCTTGTCGAATAGCGGGCGAGAGGGAACGTTGACGCACGACACCTGAGACCCGTCGACGGAGGGGAGCATACCGATTCGCCACGGACCGGAAGACCTCGACTGCAACACCTTTCACGATTCGACGTTACACTTTCGTAACGATACGGATCTTCCGCGATGTCCCCGATTTACGTTCCCTCGTGTAATTAAGCAATAAAATCCTGGAAACTACGCGATCAACGCAACCGAATGCCCGCGCTCGAGTAAACGGAAGCAGGGAAACGTGGGAAAGGAATCGCCGAATCGCGGTCGAGCATCAAATTGCCGGCGGTAATTAAGAGATCGAACGGTCGAACGGGGAATCCGCCGTTTCCCGGAAGCTGCACGGGGCCGGAGGAAAACGTCGGCCGGGAAAGGTGTTCCCGCGGCGGAGTTTAAGGTCGACTCGCGAGGAACGCGTACCTGCAATCGGCCACGGTCGACGGGGACGTGCCTCTTACCGGAATGCCCGTTTCAATGGCTTAATTGTCGCGCCTCGCTTTATTATTCCCGTCTCATTGTCCGGTTGGTATCGCCACGATCGCCAGCGGGCGATCGGGTCGCGATTGCGACACGGAAATCGTGGAAAGAAGCAGGAAGCACCGTCTTCGTATCGTCGCTGTCTCCGCCCTGCGTGTCATCGCCGTTTCTTTCCTCCGGTGGAACGAGCGGGGTGCGTTTAACGCCGTTCCCCGTTGACGAGCCGATGCGTCCCGACGACGAATCGTCGAAGGAGGAAGGGAGAAGAACGAAGAAGCGGCAGGTCTGTGGGAGGCAGGTATGCTACGTACAAAGGTAACCGGTAATATGTTACAGCCGAGAATAATGACGTTCTCGTTACATCACATCCTGCGAGCAGCGTTCGCTATTTAACGATTCGGTGGAAACGACGGGAATAATCGTAATTTGCTGCGGGCACTGATACGAATCGGCGATGGACATTTTCCTACATCCTGCTGCTACGACTTCCCGTCTGACTCCCGGGGAATCTTAGAATAAAATGTCATGAAAGATCCTCGCGGAACGATCGCTCGTTTATTATCGGGGGGAGGTGTCGCGACAGAATTTTCAGCGACGACGAAACGGTTTGCTCGCGAAGAATTTCAAAGTCGATCGAAAACTATGCACTGTGCGCAGCGTCCCTTTTGCCAAGGCGGCTGTCGAAGTGCGTATGAAATTCCTTCGGAACGGCGCACAGTGGGGTATTTGGCCCGAAAAACCGGACAAAAATATTGTAGCGTTGTTTATAGGCCCAAGGTGATAATGTAGTAGGTGGTTGAAATCGTCTCAATGTCAGCTCCAATGTTATGCAATTAAAAACAAATTTCAACATTAATTTATAACATTATAACTTAATTTTTTATAGAAACAAAATTGTTTTCGAGATTTAATATATTGAAGTTTGTAGATGTCCAAATACTGTTTACCTTTTGTTTAAAACATTTTTCTTTACGACTGTTGAAACCTCTTGAAAAATAGGGTCAATGGTAGAGTACAGTTTTGTACTAGAGTACAAAACTTGGTGTGTACACGACTCAATTTCGACTAAATGTAGCGACACATTAGCGTCTTGAATCAATAATTCCCCCACTGTGCGGCGCGGTGAATTTTTGCTCGAATATGCCTGGCTGTTTGAATGGCGGGCCCATCGGAATGTGTGTCGAGGCTGCAAGGTGTTTAAATACAGGATGGCCAAAAAGGCATGGGGTTGCGGCATTGTTACGCGCCAGGTTAATAAAATTGTATAAACCATTGTATGACCTTAGCTTTGTCAGGGAACTTTTTGCGGCACGGAAGTTGAATGAAATAATATTCGTGCGGGTAAACAGGACGGGGGATACGTTCGTGGAACTTGAAATTATTCAATGCCTACGATTCAACGGCTCGTGGCACAACGAATGTTGATCACGATGCATTTTAAAGTATAATTTGTAATTGTTCCTTCTTATGCAATATTCAGGACATCGAGATGGTTGACAGACAGCCGTCCCGAGGAAACACGGGGCGTCGTAATTGAAAAGTGCCTCGGGGACATTCGATCGTATTGACACATACCTGCAAGTCGATGATTTTATACAACTGTGCTCGCCTTGCATCCAAAGCGACATCTCCAAAGCCGAGCGCGTCACCAGCCAATAGACGAACCGGCCAGGAGAGCTCGCCCCTTTAAAAATTTGTTCCGCTCGCGGAATTATAAAATTGCGGACCGCCCATAAAATCGCAATCTACGCTCGGCATAATTTTATAAGCAACCCGGTTCAATTTTACGACTGCAAGGGGAAATGCACGCGAGACCGCTAACATCGAACGCTTGATCGCGAAATTTTTCGTTGCCCCCTTTCGTTCGCCGATTTCCCCGGTTTCCTCGGCGATCGAATTCGAAGCTTCTCGCAGTTGTTCTGGACAGAAACGGCACGAAATAATTCGGGGATCCGATCGCGACGAACGATCCGCGAGGCTAGACTCACGCACGACCGAGCAAAACGTCCGCATCGATTCGGAAAATGGATTTCGTGCCGCGCGAAAACTCGACCGACACCGGCCGCATTCCTCTTCATTAATCGAAACGGTTGTTTCCGCGTGCCTGCGCAGAAGTCGCGGACGATTTTCGACGCTCCCACTCGGCAAAAGACACTCGCGCCGCTCGTGAATACAATATACCCTGAACGGTTTCGCGGAACCGTCGTTAACGTTCCCGGACTCCCGCGAACCATTCTCGCCCCTCGTAAAACGCGCGTTCTCGTAACCAAGAATCCGTAAGGTGACCAACCGGCTACAAAAGCCGACAGATTTACAAGCGTCGCGGGGAATTTATAATAAGCTCCTCGTGTCTGCGTCAAGGATATAAAACCGACGATTCGATGCAATCAAACATTTAACGAACTCGATCGTTAGTGTATCATTAACTCTTTTTTTTTTTTTTTATTTCGATCGAAGAAGACATTTCGCCGCGCGTAACCGCGTCTCCTAAACGAAACAAACAACAGCACCCTATCAGCGACAGGAATGTCGCCAGGGGAAAGCGGTACGCAGAAGAGTACATCGGGGGTCGCCCGAAAATGAACGACGAACGACGCTACGCCGGAGGAGAGGGCACGAGGAGACGTGGTAATTTGAAGTCGGCCCTCGAAGTAGGTGTACGTGGTGGCAATTATCGGGAATTAGACGCCCTAAACTCTGCTTGACGCGTATCTCCCGGTTGATGCCGTTTCTTATAATGGCGCGTCACGTCGACGGAAGATATTTTAATAACACCCATCGGGCTTGTTTAATAAGATCCCGTCTACACGGAGGATCGTTAAAATATTATGGGACCGTTTCACCGTTGACTGGCCTGTCCCGCGATATTGATTAACATCATTGAATTCCTGGACGGTCTCAGCACGGCGATTGCCAATTAAAGAATTGTTCCACGCCTTTCACGGCGATCGGGCCTCGATCGCGATAAACAGAAAATCGGCGGACACGGAGGAGAAGGGGCGGAGCGTAAAAAATATCTTTGTCCGGTTCGATTCCCGTGCGGCGATATCCGAACGAAAATCTATGTCGCCCCGGAAGCGAATCGAAGAGGAGTCCCTCCACCCTTTCGGGGAAGATCTATCGTTCGGCTGCGAACGAACTTTGGGGAAGTTCGATTTCAGTCCCGGTAAAAATACATTACCAACGCTGGCCCTGCTTTCTACCCGGGACAAGGAAAGTTTTCTGTTTTTCACGGGTTCAACAAGTGGCAGGTGCCTCTTACACGGATCGAACAGTGACGTGAAAAGTCGGGGGCGGAAGCGGTAGGCGCGATCGAGCTCGAAGATAAATCGACGTCGATTACCATTTAGTTAGGTCCCCGCAGCGATGTGTACGCAGCAGCTTTTCGTGCAGGTCCATAATTCACGATCTTGAAAGGGACACGCCGGGAACGCTGGAAAATGGAGATTAGGTCGCTGCTCCGAAAAGTAATACGACCAAAAAGAGAGAGAGAGAGAGAGGGGGAGATAGAGCAAAGGGGGAAAAAGGCGTTTCTTATCGTCGGAGCAAGGAAGACGAACTGGCCCGTCCTTTCGACGCCCGATTTGCATTTTCCTTTTTCCATTCTTCTTCTCACGGAACACGCGTATCAACGCTGGCCCCGCGCAAACAAATGGCCGCCGTGCTCCCTTCCGTCCCGGGAAAGCTTGTATCTTTCCGCGACGATAAAAGCGGATCGCAACGCGTACCGCAAACAGCTATACGCACACGCGTACCGAACGTCTCGATGAATTACTCGACCCCTGTAACGTCCTGTAACATCCTTGTGCAACGTCGTTGCTGGTAACCGGGCTGCCGTGGAAATTCGAGGGCTCGTTAATTGCTTTTCGGGCGAGGTTCACCTGCGGGCATTGGACCACGCGTTGGAGAACGGTGGAAACGACGGAAACGCCGCTCTAATTTCGTCCTTATTCGGTGGAAACGTCGCGTCGCTTCCGCGTCCCAAATTACCACGAACTTTTTCCTCCTTCATTCAAAATCCTCGTAATTCGTATCGGGGCCATTCTCCCATTACGCGAGCGGCCCCTTCGAACGTCTGTGCGCCGCGTAAGAATTAATGTTCTACAATGCTGCAAAGGGGGAGCCGCGGAGATCGATCGCGGTAACGGACAAGAAAGAAACCACGTCGATTTTCCGACGATCGAAAGGAGCGTCGCCAAGTGGAAACCCGGGCGAGGGGAAGAAAATTCATTTGGAAAGCTGAAATATAGCCCCGCGCAGATCGTGGGCCGTGCAACAGCCACACGGGAACCGGACAGATTTACGAGCCACCATGACAGACACAACAGGTGTCTTCTGTAATCTTCACGCGACTCCATTCACAGGTTCCCACCGATTCACAGCCCACGCAGCCCCTTTGACGAGCGCCGATGTCGACGTTCGTAGGCTACGTCACCGAGCGTCTACCCAGAAATCTGATGAGAAACTCGCTTGTGAACAGGGGTGGGATGGGGGCGGGGGGGACGGGTGTTCAAGAGGATTTCCAGTTCGAGACCCCCGTAGCTCCGCGGGCGCGGTGTGCGTCGGCGGACACCGATAATCTTGAAAAATGTTATCTGTTCCGCAAGGGATAAACGGACATGATACCTCGGGACTCGAGGATGATACGAGTGATGAATTAATTTCTCCTCGAGATGGATCGCGCGGTTCATTTAGCAACGGTGGGAACAACGTTTACTCTTGTTTCGAGCGCAACGAACGGTTACCGGTAGGTCGCCCGTAAGTTCGCGTACCAGGGAACCCTGGGAACGGTTAACGGGTCGCACAAGTGGAAGCGAAGTCGAGCGATCAATTACGCGAGGAACCGCCGCTTCGTTTCGCGACGAATGAGGGGGCAAACTGTGCGACGGGGTGTCGTAATCAATTGAAATTTGTTCATCGCGTATCAACGCGGCCCTTAATGTACCTTCGTTCGTCTACAAATTAGAGAGGCTGTCGGCGTCGACGTGGGATAACAGTTCGCTCTATCCCCGGGACCGCGCGTCAAGGAATTTCCGACGCGCCTCGCCCGGAGCACCTGTACCCCCCGAAAACGAGCAACAGAAACGTCCCGGGCAGTGCGCATTCACGAAACGAAGTGCACCTTAAACCGCGCGGAGAGGTTCATCGACGCTTCGCCCGCTTTCACACGTTCTGCCCACGCAACCGCCTCTCCCCTTCGGTGGATCCATCTTCGTTTTCGATCATCTTTACGACGAAATTCCACGAACGGACCCGGCCGACTGAGAATCGCCGCGTGGGTAAAAGCAACCGATGAACAAGGGGATGGGTCGGCGAGACAGAGAGGGCCCGCAGTGAAACGGCAAAAGGCCGGAGAAAGGACGAAAGAAAACAAGAAAGAAGCGAAGAAAAAGAGAATTCCAGGTTGAAATCGGAGTGCAGACCAAAAGCACCGCCGCGTCGAGTGACGCGGCCCGAGGAGGGGACAGGTAGATTCATTCACAAGACCCCCACGGTTTCGTTCCCCTCTCCGAACCGTTCCGGCTCGAATGGGAACCGTTCGGGCCCGCTGTTCCCCCACCGCCCGACTCGTTCGCAGCACCCAACCCATTTCTCCGCCGCGGCGAACCGACCCACAATTCCCCGCATACCATTCGTCTCCTCGCGAGGGACCACCAACCGATAGAGGAGCCGGAGGAAACTGTCGCCTGCGCGTCGTTTCTTATCCGTCTGTTTGTAACGAAGCGTAGACCAAACAAAGGAATCCGAGAACCCAGCTGATGGCTCCAGAATTTCTCGGGGTGGGGGCACCCATCTTACTTTCAACTTATTTCGCCTCTCTCCCTTCTACTTTCTTCGACAGTTCTGGATTAGTTTCGGTTCGGGCTCCCATCTGATAATGAGCGAACGTTTCATAACGGAATTCGACACGGTTTCGATTTTATGACTTCGTGGCAAAGATGAACGGTCGTGGGAAGAGGAGAGAAGCGGGACCGAATTCTGTGTTTCCACTTGAGACGTTGAAAGGTGGAGGCGGGGAGGGGGGTGAGGCGGGGGAAAATGAAACAGGAGGGCACAGCGAACCCCGGGAAAAACTACCGTTTAACCAAGGCCAACAATATTTGCAGTCGTAAAACGAAGGAAACTCGGTTGTACGCGTAGTAGTACGTTCCGCACCCGACGAAACAGTCGGGCATACCGGATACGGCCAACAGCTTTTCTCACCTTCCAGGTTGAAATTTACCAGGAAGCGTGCCAGGTCGATCGGCACCTTTTCGAAGCTTTTCCGAGAACGAGCCGGTGGACCACTGGACAATGATGGTTCGTAAAAAAAGAAACCTACGGGTCGCTTATTCAGCTTCCAGGTTGGTCGATCGAAGGAACGCCTGTCCCAAAAGATCGTGCGATAATGATATTCCATGTTGGCCCGTCGGATGATTTAGGGTCCTGTTTACCTGCGCCCCGTGTTCCTCCGTTCTCTCCCAGGTCCTGTTTACCTTTCGTAGCAGCCACTAGAAACCCATGATCCTCATTAAGACTCCAAAGCGAGCCGACTACTACGCATAGTACGCGACCCCTATTCATCTTCCTAGGCTTTCGAGCTTTCCACCTTCTTTCTTCCGTTCGTAATGCGCCATTGTACAAATACGTGCGTGGTGTCGCACGAATTTCGAACCTCTTCGTTGGCGTCCAGCGACGAGCGTATCGGAAGGGTTCTACGCGTTTCATTCATAACATTTTGATAAACAAGAATATTATCTTGTTTGCCAGCGGGGACAGCGGCCTCCGTCCCTTACCTAATCATTACTGTATCGTTGTTATCGTCTTACAAGTTCAGCTGAACGATAGCGTCCGTGTACGGCGTTTCGTATCGGGGGGTCGCGACCGTACCATGCGTGCACGTAAATATCTCGCCTTTCGGGGATAACGGAGACACTCCGCGGCTTCAAACGAAATATGCTCAATTGTCTCTGCTTGCAATGAACGTTCGCAGGGCCTATTCGGAGAACGAAACCGGTGCACGATTTTCGCAGAGTCGTTTCGAACCATGCTCGACCGTAAATCGCAAGCGTTACGATCAGCGAAACAATGTACGTGTACAACGCGAATCCGTGGCCACGCTTGACGTGTTCCAGAGACAAGCGCGTTCGAAACGGACGAGGCAACCCGGCTACCTATCGCGATACGTGACTAAAACGTAAGATATGGGAAAGCGGGGCCATCTTCGAGTGGCCGGTTTACGTCGAGTCCTACGTGCCAGTTCCAGCGTTGATCGACAGGTTGTTCAAGCGCGGCGTCCAAGCATCCACGAACCCCGTAAGCGCCGTTTCAGAAGGGGCCACTCGACAGAAATTTAGGCGCCGAAGTCGGGACTCGCTGACCGGGTCGGCTTCGAGTTACGGGCTAGACATTTGACCTCCTGCGGCCCGGCATTCGAACTTCTTCTGTCGAACGGAAAATTTCGGTCGCGCGATGCATCGGAAAGCTATCGCCCTCGTGTTTCGACGCGGTTTCGTGGAAACGGGGCTCGAACTGGCCCCGAACGATGCGCGGGTATATGAACGCTGCGAGACACGGGGCGACGCGTCGCGACGTTCCCTCGACTGATGAGGATTACGGTACTCCCATTGAGATACCTGACCGACGTGGAATGCGACGGAATGAAACTTTGTAGAGCTATAAATAAAATACTATGGAAGAAATTGGTGTCTATATATAGGTGACTATAAATACTACGGGGAACAGGTCCCACATAAATCCATCGGACAGCAGTGATTGAGGAATTAGAGGTTACAGGTATCCGAAGGGAAATCTCGCTTGTCACCTGTCCAAAAGTTAGGAGCCCGGCAAGCTGTAAACACGGCCATTGAACCCCACCGTGTGCACGCACACGCGCGCGTACGTACGTGTATCGTCGAGAACTTTTTTACCCTTCGAAACGGACACTTTCCATCCCCTCTCGGGTCAGGCGTTTCTCCGTGAATTTCTCACGGGCAGAGAAAAAAAAATGTACACAGCCGAGATGGCAGCGGCGGATGTCGTAACACGCGAAACGCTTCGCAGTAGGAACGACTGGTGGTCCTCTCGTGTTACAGGGTAGCAATGATGCCCGACAGACGTTGATGTCATCCGAAGCCGGCTACCGAGAAAAGCGGCCCTAGGAGGTGCGAAACGAACGTGGGAGGCGAATCGAACCCCAACAGTGACAACGGGCCCCCTGTAATCTCGTCTAGACGGGCCACGTGTTGTCTACGGTTGTTCCTGCTTCTTCCCGCTCGTCCCTGTATAAACTTTATATCTCATCCCGACAAGGCCACGCGACGAGATCGCGAATTAGAAGAAGTCAGCTAAAAATTGTCCGCCTCGGCACGGCGGTGTCTACGCCGGACGATTATCTCGGGGATAACCTTGGCCGCAGAAGGATGCGGTGAAACGGTGCCACGTGTGCACGATTCGTAAGGATATCTGTTCTCCGTGGGGTTGTTTTTGGAAGTTAACGAGGGTCGAGGGGCGCGGCGGCGGCGGCGGCTGGGAATTTGTGCAGCCGACTTTGATAGATCGCTGATTCGGATGGCTCGATAATACGACAGTTGCTGTGTACCGGAACGGGCTATGAGGGATGGCACGCGAGATAAACTTCTGCTTTGCGGAAGGGGATTATCGCAACTTACCATTGAGTTGGCTGCGGGATTATTAAACAGCGGCTGATCTCGATGCTTGGCCGCCGCGCGTGTACCCACAATCGAGATCCCGTCCCCGTTGTCGGACTTTTTCTTCGGAAGGCTGTCGCGTTAACCTGATATCTCTGTACAGGACGGACTGGAGTTTTGCAACGCGCATTACAATTGCTGCAGCACAGACGCTGCCACGTTTCTAACATCAATTACCAGGGGAAATTCACGTGGCCAGTTTTCTTTAACTCCCTCCAGTGGTCCCGTTGCAAATCAATTTCGACTTGCTCTTGACGGTCTCGTGGTTCTATTTCGAAACGAAGACTATGGAAATCTATGGCACAGTCGGCGAAATATGAAATCGTTATCGGCTGTGCCGCTTGGGTCAATTCGCATACCCGAATTATCGGACGTAATCGCCGTTGGTTAAATGGACGACAACGGGGAACAGGGAAATAAAGGCATGGGAACGCGCTTACAGGCGTATACGGGTCCCCGTTAGAATGACGCAGCAGGCTACTTGCATACGTGACACAATTCATGCGACCATGTGAAATCACCGTCAGTGCGCGTGCTACGTGAGCATCGAGGAACCTACTCGATTCACGTAAACAAGCTGAAAGTACAACTGTGTAACGCAATCGAATGCTAAACAGCCGGGTGTCCTACGTGAAATTCTGCACGATCTCGCCCAGTTTCCCGTTGGGAAGTGCGTGGCAAATAAAGGAACGGAAAAGGGGAAGCGAGAAGGGAAAGTAACGAGAAAGTTAGGCCGAGTTTTCGGCCTGAAAAGGCCGATCGAGTGGTAATTAGCCGCGTTAATGAGCCGAGCACGGTCATTATCGCTGTTGAACGTCGAAGCCTTGCAAGTAAATATGTAACGGGGCATCGGTTTGCATCGCTTCGAAGTTTCCACGTTATTTTCCCGAGAAGTCGAACGGTGCGACGAGCAGCCTTATTCACGAGCCGCGCATCGCATGTTTTACAAATATGGCAACGGATAGTCGCGCAATAACAAAGTGCACTGCTTCCAATTACGATTTCGAACGACTGGACGCTAGGTGTACCGGATGGGAGCGTAAACGGCCGCGCGAGGAATTAATTAGAACGGTTATCGAGGAGAATATGGAAAAACCGACGGCGGCGTATGCGCAATAAATTCTCGCCCGCGATCGTCGAGACGTTTCTGCGGGATTTTTCCATAAATCGACGGTTCTCCCGCTGTAGCGAATTTCGCTTACGATCGGGCCGAATGAATCGAGATCGCGGCGGTCGCCACTCGAAACTCCTCGACGATCGAGTGCCACTAACTCGAACATCGAAACTTTTTCGAAGATCCCTCGAGACCTACTCGGGGGGGATCCTATCGTATCGAAACGCGTGCCCCGCCGTGGAAAAGTATCTGCGTTCGCTTCAATTAACGCGCGACGAATGTTGCCTCCTCGCGGTGTGGATTCCTCGCAGCTGCGGAGTTCTCAGCTTAACAATCGCGATCGAGAATCGTCGGACAGTCGACGCTCGCCGATCGCGTTTCTTGGGCGACGAACTTTCGAAACTATCCGCGTGAATCCCGTCGGATGCCGCGGTTCGCTCTGGCACAGAATGAAACTCTGCTCCGCGGTGCCTCCGGTGTTTTAGTATATCGCAATTGGAAGACGCGGAAAATTTTACTGCCCGTCGCGGTGTCCAACCTCGCGTCGTTACGACCGCGATACCGTCGGCATAATTAAATTTTTTCCGCCCAGGTGGACAGTTGTCGCGCGTACGTGATTCCGCGTGTACCTGTGCACGTACGTATCTTCCCGAGCTTGCCGAGGAAAGGATCGACGCGAAATTTGTATCCACGCGTCCAGGCAAGAGTTATCCGGCCGCACAGATGCAGGATTTCGATAAAGAGGAAATCTCTTCGATCGCGTCTCGATACTCATTCGAGCAACAACGCAGTTCGACAGTCGAGCATCGAGGAATAAACGAGAGAAAACTTCCCAACGCTTATGAGCAACGAAAGACTGCTATCACAATTTGGTAAAGGGAGTTTCGAGCGACTCGGACGATCCGACATAACTCCGCGGAACTTCGCTACCAATTAAAAGTGATAAATCGCCCATGGGGCGACGAGGAACGCCGGATCCGTAAAAAGAAAAGGGAAAAAGAAAAATGTGTCACCGGGAGGAAGACGCGGGAAGGAACAGCACGTCGATGGTGGTTCTAATGCGGCGCTCATTAATCTTGCTCCCCGCAGGAGGCCAACAATAACTGTGTGCATTACGATTACAATCAACCGGTGCCGGTGGGAGCGACTTCGTAAGGGTGATCGCGGTGTTAATAAATCACGATTAAATCTGTCGCGAGGCGGCCTCTCGATGGCCGCGTTACGCCGCGAAATTTATCTCGCAGTTAATTAATTTTACGGCACGGAAACGAGCCGCGATTACACGTGCCCGCTGTTAGAAATTAAATTCATTAGCGAAACATGCGTCGACATAATGGATGCATGTTCTTGGACGCTTTATGGATCGCGGGTATTCTTAATCGCGATGCAGCCGCTTGATACGCTTGTAAAGTGATTTGTTAAAACGTTTCATCGGCCTCGGAATCTCCGAGCGTGCACATTAGTATCGGTCGAATTCTAATAGCGAGGCTGAACGCGACGCGACAGTTCGATAGCCGACTCTCGAAGGCAATGGAGGTGCGTCAAATTTCTTCGACCCGGACTTTTCGTTAAATTCGTAATGTCATTAGCCCGAACTAGAAGAGAAAAGGTGAGCGTCTTCAAGAAGATCCTTGTTAATTGCATCGCGCGTCGCCAGCGGTGGCAAGTACACGTGGTAGCCCCAACGAAACACAAAAACAATAACAACGGCTGTGCGAAGCGGCAGCGGGGCGTGAAAAGGAAGGCCGGGGAAGGGGTCGACCGGTGGCGCGAATTAATTAAGGGTAGAATTTATCAGAAACGATATACAGAGCCGAGCGCGTTACCAAGGCGTAATTGCCGTTAACGTTCGGCTGCTTTACGAGCCGCGAGCTCGTAAGTTACGAGCGGTAAATGTAAATGCGAGATTTGTAAAACGGCGCGGCGCACCCTGGCTACCCTTGTCTCAAGGTTATTAGTGCAATTCGGCGGACGGAGCAGCGTGACTGTAATTGGAGGGCCGCATAAATTATCGTTGCAGGCTACGCACGAGCGATCGTGCAATTTGTATCGGTACGCTCGCGGCGAACCGAATCGACTTGCTCGACGGGTAATTCAAGGCGCGGGTAACGATAATAACGGCACCGCGTCTGCACGCGTATCTATGACACCTCTATCCGCGACGCCAGGAAATTTCTCTGTTCACAATGGATTCGTAGCAGGAACGCAATGCGCGAAAAGATCGGGGGCAAGTCGCGACACGGTGCGATTGCGACAGGTTCGGGCGAATTGTCAACGGGCGGGTCAATTTCGATTTTAACACCTTCCGGGCGAGCATTCTCGTCGCGCGGCTGGAAACTTCGTTCGCTCGCTTGTCACTCGAGGAGCTCAGGATCGAAGGTCGATCAACGAACGGTGACGCAAGAATTTCTGCTTTGAATGAAAAATAGCTCGATCCGCTGTCGACTCGGCTGTCCGCGCGATCGCGGCCGAGCCGATTGTTCGTCAGTCGCAGGAATGTCAACTCGATCCGATTAAAAACTGACAGCAAAGTAGCGGCGACGATCCGGTGTGCGAACGTGCGACGCGACACGGAATGCGACGCGTGACGCCCGTCCCGAGGAATTCTAAACGCTCTGACGCGGCCCGCTTTCGTTCGAACAGGTGTGAATCGCATAATATTTCTCCATTCGGACTCGACGTTTTCTACACGGGGCCGGTGCCTCGGGTTACAGCGTTACACGTGGACGTCGATCGGGTTCTGCGCGAGATGCAAAGGCGCGGATCGATGAGGTACGCGATCGTTCCCTAATCAGTTGTTGCGAGGGTCGGGCGTGAACGGTGACTGTCATTCCGGAAGATTTCTCTGCGTCCACGTGGTAGGTACGCAGTGTGCTCCATTCTCTAGCGACGATGTCATCCGGAATTCTCGAGCAATTATTTGTTTGTTTCGATTTTTTGTATAACTCTTACCAGCTCTGCGTTATCTATCCTATCCTTTTCCGCTCGAGCGAAACAATTAACCCCGACCATCCTCGTCGATCGACACGAGACAAAAAGAAAGCCTCCGCACCTCAGTTCGTCGCCTGACCGAGCGTCCTCATTTGTTGATGACTTCGCGAAACTTGCGCGACTACGATCTCGTGCCACACCAGCCGAGATTTCGCGATTCTAATTGTAGCCGTCGATTCCTCTGGGAAAGACACGATCCGAAGTGACATAGAAACGGTCGTTTCGTAAACGGAAGTAGCCCCGACGCGGGCCGAACGACAATCCGTAGAGCCGATCGCGACGCGTCGTATTCTCGCGTAAATGCTCGCGACGAGCCGTGGCCGGCCGCAAAGCGCAAAGGAATGCGGGGCGATCGCAAACGTAGCTCGATCGGAATTTTCCTGGAAGGTGGACGCACTGACCGAATCTATTATTCGAATAGAAAGGCCCACGCGCCGAGCGGAGTCGAGGAATTTGTTATTAAAATACACCGGCTTATTCGCCGCTGGAATCGCGATCGTACAACGCGCCCGGCGAATATCTTTTCATTTTATTCACGGACGTCGCGTATCGTGCGTTCGAAGTTCAGGAATACCGGTGAACAACGAAAACGGCTGTCGCGGTGTTTTCAGAGCTGTCGGTCCAAGTATATTCGGTGAAACAAGATCGCTGGAGGAGGCGGACGGAATGGTCTACCGTGGAAGGCGGGATATTTTTGGAACTGGAAACAAAGTTTCGGGCGTTGTATGTATAAGGTAACTGTAGGTCAAGCGTCCCGAATTAGAAGCCGAGCGGGCCGAGCGGAGACCTCGGTCGGAGTTGAAATTCAAAGTTAGAAACGACCAGATACGGTGCTCCATGGGGGCGGTGCCCAAAATATTCGAGGCCCCGTTGTATTTAACAAACAGAAATTACGCAGGCTATTTCACCGTACCGCCTGGGAGCACGATCCACGATCGGAGCCGAGGATCCGCTTTGAAGACTGTTTACCATAATCCTGCAAAATATGAACCACGCCGGGAGCGCACCTTCAGCTCGCAACTTCATCTGGAATAGCGACGATACGCGCGAACCACCATTGACATTCAAGCAAGCGCAACAGCGCGGAAAGGATTTTTGCAATTTCAATTGCTATTTTCCGTCGGTCATGGTATCTCTGTCCGGTGACGTCTGTGACGGAAAGTGTCTCGCGCGAAATAGAAGGAAGTCTGAAATCCTTTATCTAAGTCCGCATGACGATGCCGGTGACTCTACGGGCCGCGACGTCGACGAATTACAAAGCGACCGACACTCGTTGTCCGCATTAGCATTAATTAACAGTAACAGGCCGCACCTGTACGCTGAGAAACCATTTCTGTCGACGTCCGGCGAGCGAAACGCAAAAATACTCGCCCCGCCGGTGTTGCATCGTGGGAATGTCCACGGAATTTCAGTGAACGCGGTTTCACTAGCGGACGGAGTCGTTAAACGAGCTCTTTGTATCCATTTTCTTAGCCCGTTCACGAGGTTCAAATTGTTGAAATATTCAGAGGATACCGTTCCGGGGAAACACGCCTTGGGACGCTCCTGAACGTTTCAGAGCGAGGAACTAGCCGCGACCGAGCATTGCTTTAATAGTTACCATTACGATTGGGAGGTCTGTTCAATCGCGCGAGTTTATTATTAACAAGCAAACAGCTGAAAAGAATATCGCCGACACGGCGATACGCGAACGCTAATCAATATTCTCAAACGCGGGCCGGATTTTCCAGGGATATCGGCGCCCTCGAGGGACTGCCCCCTGACGTATTGCTACCGAAAGCCGGCTGTGTACATCCTGTAACCATGGACAAATTCGCGAAACACGCCAGCTCGATATGAACCAGCCCACGCGACGGTAAAGTTTGCCAGACAGCGGCAAACAGGGATCCGTAAACGTTGGGCGTGTGTACTCGCAGAGGGTAGCTCGTCGCCTTTAGCCGCGTGGAAATTGTCTTAATCGAGTAATCAACTACACCGCTTGACAGCTGAATTTGTCCACCATCGCGGAGACTAAACACAGTGTGGTCCGTCGGATTGGAAATCTTCAAACATCCGACGAATGCCAAGAATATAGTCCGATGTTTAATCTTCAATGTTACACCCGAATGTTCCAGGAGAAAGAGCTACCCAGGCAATTGAACGTTACGGGTCTGTCGTTCGTCCGAGTGTCGGGATAAAGCAACATCGAGGAGAAACGATTTCTAATGGTGTCGATAACAATTTCGGTTGTTTAATCCGGCGTCGAATCCGCGGCGTGCGAAAACGAGCTCAGATTGATCCGGGTGGACGACGATCGTCAGGAAAATTTCTGGCACGCACGAATCTCGCTGGGCCGTCTCTATTAACCTCTTAACAGCCATGCTCGTTCGATCGCCTATGACTTCGCTATGCTCGGTTCGAACAAAAGCGCCATCGAGTGCGGCGCGTTGGATCGAGAGTCAAACGGCCCATCGTTTAGACTCGTCGCTCGAAAGACTATGCCCCATTAACTTCGTCTAGCATTTGTATCGCGACGCTCATCGACACTCGAGTCTCGAGAGTTCTACCAGAAAAATTGAATCCTCCCTCGCGGTCCGAGCGTTGCCACCCATGCAGAGAAATGTCCATTTTTCAGGAGAACTCGAAAAAAGAAAAAAAAAGGTGCCAGACGGATATACGTATATAGATATACATTTCTATATATAGACGCAGTTCTTTTTTACGCGCCGTTACCAAAAAATAGAGAACTCCCTATAAATAGCCACATTCCTACGCCAGATTAATGCAGGATAAAAAAAAAAGAAAGGAAAGCTTCCCAGGCCGTCCCTAAACACAATCCAGGCCCGGCCAGCCATCGACAAAAACCGCACTAATCGCCCGACCAACAACTCCTATCTCCCATAACGTTCGCATCGAGTACCGACCCGTAGACCGTGCACGCATCCCAGCCACCCAAAGCGATGAAGTCACCTCCCGCATCGACATACTTATGTACCGAACGCGTCCGTCACGTTGCAACCGCCTTCCAAGAAATTACATCGAACTCCCTCCCGGTCCCGTAATCGCGTTCCCGACAGAACACCGCCGCGGACAGCGTAGGACGTCCGTCCAAAAGTGCGAAGCAAGTGCACGTATACGAGGCACGCGACGTCCGAGGTTACGTCGCACTCTGGGAACCGGGCCAAGAGCGTCAGACGGCCGGCCCGTGACATCAATCTTTATTGTCGCCGCGTGTACATACGCGTAGTGCGCGAACGACGTCGTGGGCCGGCGGAATTGCGCAGCGAAAATCACCAGGCGGAGGAAGAGGCGACGTTCCGTTAGAGCTTCCCGTGTTATCTCGCACGGATATTCGCTTTTCGTTCGGGCAGCGAACGTTCGAGCGCGAGACGCGACCGTTCCTTTGCGATATCGTTACCTATTTGCGACCGAGCACCGCTAGGAAGCGTGTCAAGGCGAACCTTTAACGCGCAGCTATCGTCGTTGCTTATTTTTTCCCTGTGCTTCTGGCGCGACGCAGGACACCGGCTCTATCGATTGCTCTATTAGAGAAGGACAAGCGATCGCGGTAATGAGGTGCGCGGCGAGGTATCGGGATACTGTGCGCTATTAAGGGTTTACGAGAATCTGTACGCGTGCAACGCGAGATTCCACTAAACGTGGCGGATGTCGGATGAGAAATGAAAACGGACGCATCAAAATTCTAATAGGCCGCCCCAGTTGAGAGACGAGCAACGACCAACGGGTGGTAGGTGCGCCGAGGGAATGAAAAAGTTTGCTAACCCCCCATGACCGTTGTCTGCGGGAACATTTCGGCATATGGTAGCCGGAGATTTGGGAAAGTGACTTATTGTATTCAGGGGGGCGAAGTCAACTTCGAGGGCAGCCCGATAATCCGGCATCAATGAGATCGATGCTCCGTTCGAACTCGAGCGCCGTTCGATCAGCGGAACAACTTTTCAAGGCACATACGCATACTGTAATCGGAGCCGATGGGGCGGACGAATCGTTGAAGTGCACCTTCCCTCGTCGTGCACACAAGGGGGGCCACGTTCTTATCTCTCGCCCGATAACAACCGCGATAGGGCCCTCGGAACAACCCGATAAGAAGAATTATCGGGAGGGTGATTTGTCAAATTCTCCGCCCACGCGTGGCCGTGCCTCTACGACTTGAAGCTTCTCGCAGCCGCGTAGATTCGGTGGAGCATTATTGGCAATCGAGGTCGATCGAAAGAGGAACGAACATAGTAGCGCGGATCTGTGCAGGCGAACGCTTAGATCGAAATCGGTCGATTTCACCGGGACGATCGCGTGACAACTTTCGGCACGGATTGTCGAAAGCCTTGCCGTTTCGTGGCGAAGCGGGTCGCGCGGCTGCGCAACACTTTCGGGGGCAATCGTAAAATTTAATGTAAATTAAATTGCACCGCCTCGCGGCACGCCGCCACGCGGTTTCAGCATCGAAGGCGAAGAGGACGCGGTCGAAGGAAAGGAGGAAAAGATAGAGCGGTTTGCGAAACGCGAAAAAACAATTATGTATTGCTACTGCCATAACTCCCGGCAGGCATGCCAATTACCAGGCGCCAGTTGTTACGATTGCGTCCAGTTTTTTTACCCCCTCGCCGCAGCCTTGCGCAACCCGGCTCTTGCGCAGCTTCCGTGATTCTTCGCCTAATCAAGCTCCGTTCCTCGTCCGCCTCGCCCCCTCCCCCCCACGGACCCCTTTCTTTTCCTTTCGTTCACCATAATTTCCACCCTCCTGCCCGTCGGTTTTACGCTCCCATCATTCTTGCGCGCACTTGGCTCTCGTCGCTTCCGTTGCAGAACCCCGCGCTCGACGCCCGACGTCGATATTTTATAATCGTAACGATGGAAAAAACGAGACAATGACACCGAAGAAGTCAGAAGCAATTAGTCGAGCACGCGGCCGTCCTCGTAGTCGCGAACAAGAAGTGGCTCGCTACCTGCGAGAATTGTCAACAAATCCCGGGGCGGCTGGAACGCCGGGCAAGAACGTAATTAAACCGGCGGTACGATCGAACGTACGATTATTCCGGACGGCGTTGGTGATTCGGTGCTGCCGTTATTCGCCGGAAGAATCTGCGGCAAAGTGTTTTATCACGTGTCGACGGGAACGGGGGAGGGGAATGCGACAAGAAAAGACGGTCGAGGAATTTTCTCGCGCTTCACGCGCCGCGACCGCAAGAAGCGAATAGATATTTAAATAATTTCGGTTGCGACCGCCGGTCAGATTATTGCAGAGTGTACTGCCATCGCGTTCACCTCTGTACCGTAGATATTAATCTACCGCGGCAGTTCCTCCCATCTCCAAAGGGTTCGCGGTTAATTCGAGGAAGCGCGTAATCTATCGTCTCGCGCCGTCGTCCGTTTCGCGAATCGAAGTTAGCTGCGTTATTATTTACACTTTACACCCCACTGGCGAACCGCTTCAACTCCGGCGGGTATCATCGGACAAAATCTTCCCCCGCGAGAACCCCGTTGCACGCGTGAATCTTATTTTTACCCGGCGTCGCGATACGGTTGCAGTAAAAATAGAGGAGAAAAGCTTTTCTCCCCGGTCCACTCGTGCGGGATTAATGATTCCTTCCCTTTTTATGTTTTTTTTTTTTTTTTTTATAAATATAATCCTTCGCCGAGCAGGGGCGGACGGGGGATCCGGATAAAAAGCTCACGCCACCCTCCGTAGACCCTCGGCTCGATTAATCACGCCCGTGCGTTTATCCGTGTGCCTTCGCCGTCCCGTTTCGAAAGATTCCCTATCGGAAGCGTCGTGTCACTGTGAACGCTTTTAATTGCATCGTCGCGGCGTGGCTGCGTCCTTGAAAAATGAGAGAAAATCGAATGCACCGCGCGTACACGCTTGCGTAACCCAAATGTTCCTCCATCCGTTCGATCGGTTTATTAAGCTCGCCCCGATGAGCCGTGCGATAAACAAAGCCATCGTGATCACCGTGACGAGAAGCGTAGCCTGAAGCGTTCCTCGGGCTGTACACGTGACTGCTAATCAGCCTCACACGTGTACCCATCGTCGTCGTCGCTTTCCACGAGCAGGGTGGATCGTCGGACACCGGCGCGAGGGACGATGCACAGGGTGACGATGGATTAAAAAAGGAAACAGTTCCGAGGGGATAAGGTAATGTGGTCACGAGCTATATCGAACCTGCGTTTCTGACGGGGCGGTTTCGAATGGTACACGGGTGAGAGAGCGAGGAGGGATGATTCGAGTAATTAATTGCTCCGCGAGAATTTCTCGGGGGCGGAAAGCGTGAGAAATATTGCAGCGAAACGCACCTCGAGCTCGACTTTACACCGCTTGGCTAGCGATAGAAAATTATTTCCGTTAGTTGCTAGATATTCATTTGCATTCTCACGGGGAGAGGGAGCGCAGAAATTCTGCAGGCCGTTCAAGGTTTGCGCGATTACTTTATTCGTAAGTAGGACATCCGAGGACGGCGTCCATGCGACGCGCACCGGATTAAAAGAGCCCAATTAACCGGAGTCGAGCAGGTGGTGTATCCTGTATCGCCATCGACGTCACTACGGCCGGGCCGAGGAACTTTAAAGAAGATCGCGCGAATTCGCTGGCCCTCTGGGATGCATCGTTGCGGCGGAAAGTTCTGCCGAAGCGAACGAGAATCCCACGTGATCCGCGATAACAAGTGGCGATCCTCGTACCTGCTGTATCGAAACGACCGAGCCGCGTCAAATAAAATTACGCTATTTTCTAAATTGCCCCGCTTTATGGGAACTATTATTTTGGGTTGTTTGTACTGGAGAATCGGGGACTAGAACAGGAGGGCGGTCTTAAAAGTTGTAAAACACTTTCCAGTGTAGTTAATGTTACGGTGGCTTGCCCAAACGCAATTGTTCTCCGTACAAATCTCTTACAATATAAGGTACAATGCTGTGCAAAGTGGGTAGCGTAGAGCGGGCATGAGAGTCTCGTTTTTCTTATAAACTTAGTAATAACAATGTAGAGATACATCTTTTATTTTGTATTGAACCGTAAACGTTACACTTTGATTTTACGTAACGAAGTTTTTTCAGCCGATACTCTTATTATTTCTAGCTGCTTTTAATATCTTGTTTAATTTTGAAATATATATTTAGCTCGAGATTGCTGTGATGCAAGCCAAACAGATAGGTAGACACACGAGCGATCAATCGTCGATTGTTGATGTTAATGTACTCGGTTTTCTGGATTTAATCTATAGAAGCAGGGGGCCAGGTGCGACGATAATAACCAAAGGCTAAGTATCTCCGCGGGGAGATCTCTAATTGCTCATCCTCGACGTCGATAATTGCACGCGTCGCTGTACGACACGAGGTCGACTTTCCAAGATAATTCGACCGCGGCGCGTGCATAAACGTCGCGATATCTCAATCGGCAAAGTGGCAGGTGCGCGTTCACTACCCGACACGTGGCTTATCGCACCTCAAAAATATTTACATAGACAGACCGCGCGGAGAAATTCGATGGGACGAAAGAGTTGCGAGCTGAAGCTCCTAGGTGCTTTGGAGTATGATAAACGGAGGAAGACCGGTGATATTGCCGTTTGTTACCCCGTCTTCTTCTTCTTTCTCTTTCAAAATATCAAGTAAAGTATTGTTCGAACGAATGAAACATATGTTGGGCAACCGTTGCGCAGTGCATTTCTTTTTCGATCCAAGTTCAATGGATCGAATGTAAATGCTATCTTGTACGAGATGTACCGATCACCTAACCGGTAACCTGACACAAGCGTAAACTCACCACAACGTCCCGAGACCGATTTTCACGGCAGAGCACAAGCGCAAAGGTGTTTCTAGGACGAGGAGGCCAGGTGTCCGGTCTCGTGCCGTCCCCGATCATCGCCATTAGAAAAATGTCAACGGCTCGATCGCAAGGGGGGGGGGGGGGGGAAGGAGACAGAGTCCTAGGCAGGTGAACCGAACGGTTTCGGTTTCGTTCGATGCGCCAGGTAAGAACAGGCCGCAGGCCGAAGTGCCCCCGCGCCTTGATTCATTCGCTTCTGGAGCACCCAGCCAATGGAACGGCCGTTGTTTTTCTGCGAACGCCGAGGAACACCGAGAAATCGGGCCGGAACACACCTGTTCGCGGCACGACCCTCGCAATTAAGAGGGTAAGAAAACGTATCCGACTGTTCTGCACGGCCGTCCGTTTGCAGAGAAGCGTAAAAGACGGGGCCATTTTAATCTGGCACGCCAGCTGTTTGTCCCTGGCACGAGGCAAAGCTCGATTATCGACGTTAAAAAGTGTATCAGCCGGCCGATCGCGGCCTCGGATGCGAACAGGTGCACGCCACCACGAACAGCATCGTTAACCGGGTACTCGTGGCGCTGATCCATGCCTCGTTTGAAAGTTAAACACGCTCGAACCCGGGGGACCGCGGTGCACCGCGGCGGTGGGGACATTCGGAGAGGAAGAGCTGTAAAATTCCCCTTGACGTTCTCCGCGAAAGAGGCCTCGCATTCGGGAGCATTAAAAAGGTAGGGCGATTCGGACGAAAAGGTAGCCGAGACGGCCTCGGAAACTTGTCGTGCGCACGAATTCGTAGGGCAAGTCGGCTACGATAGCGCTGTAGCGTCAGGATTGCGGAGCGTCGATTAAACTTTACGGCGATGCCGATCGACTCGTGGGTTTGCAATTTCTTTGGGCTGGCAACCCCATTGCCGGGTTCAATGATATTTAACGATGCGACGCGTCAGCACGTATTTAGGGGACGACGATAGAAATTATCTTAAAGCCACGGGGAATGCGTGTCCGCGCATTTTATAAATAATTACCGAGGAACTGACAACAAGGAGGTCGCATTTTAATCAATACGACAACCCTCGTCGACAAACACGTTCCACGCGTTCGAAAATGTTCGCCACCCCTATTGCCGTAATCATAACAATCGCGACAACAAAGTAAAATATACCTGCTGCCCCGCCCCAAGTCCCTTCAGAAACACTTTATCCATCCATGAATATTACCTGCCATCGCGAACATTTAAAGATCAACGTACCACGCGCAGATCAAAATAACGCGAACTGGAAGATGCTCGTCCGACTGTCGTCGCTGACGAAGGTGGTACACGATCGAGAGGGGGACAAAAAGAGGGGTGAGAAAGGGGGGTGTAGTTTTACCGCCCGCCTGCTGGCTTCTTGCGGCCGAGCGACGCACCGGGCCGCTTTGGGCAGGTGGCACTTTGCAACCTTTGTAAGCATCCTGGCTGCATTTACCTGCATGTGCCGCGTTCGCGCGACGCGACTGCCCAGGATCGTGCCCACGAACAGGTGCGTCGAATTTAATTTCTAGAGTTCCTTGACTTCGACCCGTCGGGGGGAAAAACATTGCTTCACGGAGAAGCCGGGATTTCTGACCACCAAAGATAAACAATGACTCTCTCTCTCTCTCTCTTTCTCTCTTTGGCCTACTTTACGGTTGAGTTTACGTTCTCAGGTGCACGTTTCGCAGTCGTAACATTTTTTTCGAACGGCTCCTGGCCCCGGGGCGTTTTCGAGATTCAGAATATATATTTTGCGAGCGGATAATACGAAACGATTAACGTCGTCGGAAAAAATAACTTTCCAAGGTTCGCCGCGGGAAAATTGATTTACGACAGATAATTGCACCGCCGCGACACGGCGATTCCGACGGGCGGAAAAGCCGACACTTCTGACTTCACGAATACGGGGAGGACGTTCCTCAATCGAGCAACATCGAGTAATCGCTCCTCGTTCTTGCTCTGCCGTGCGGTACGCGAGATCGGACGGAACGAGGATTCCGTTTTAAAGGAATATTATCATTCACGCGGCGAACGAGACAAATGATCCGTCAGACCGGACAGCTGTGCTAAATAAAAATAAATCGCGAACGTCGCGCGGCCGTAATAAATATTTATGATCGCGTCATTATAAAACGCGAGAAATATCGTGCTGCGCGATCCTGTTGATCGATCGCCGCCTACCTCTCGCTTTGCCTTTACAAACGAGTTTACCAGTGATTCCCTTACTTTTTATTCCTCCCCCTATCCTCCATCCCACCCTGCGTCCTTTGGCCGTCTCCTCGCTGCAACGGCGAAGTGTCCTGATAATTCAAGGAAATCGAAATCGATAGGACACGTTTCAGGAGTGACATTCGTGACAGAAGTTGTACGTCAAACGCGACGGACCGTTGAAGGTACAGCCGGGCTGGCTGATTCTGGACGCTCAAGGATTCCTGTGGATCACTTTGATAGACGAGGAATAATAAGAACGAGGCCGAGTCGGTTGAGATGCAAAAGGTGATTGATTACGGAGCGGGAGATTATGAATCGGGTAGCTTCGTCGTAGACCACTCGAATTTTTTATCGCGCTATTTTAGCCAAGCGAGGACGAGAGAGAGGCGCATCCGTTGTTTTGCTGCACAATAAATACTCTCGCGGAAAGTTCATTCATCGCAGCGACGGAGGGTATATTCCCGACGATAAGCTCCGCGGAAGAATGTCCATTGAAAGTTTCGCTGCGGGGACGAACACAGGGTGTTATTCACTTTCGACCGTCCACGTTGCCGAGAAATTAACGAGACGTTCAAAGGGTTGCTCGAACATCGCACAAGATCCTACGCGAATACAGAGTGGACAGGCCAGCCCAGCTTTATCGCCGATCGCCCGACAAACTTCCGCGAACGAGGAATTAACGTCCGATTCGAGTTTAATGACAGATTCTCTCCATCGGGCCAGGTAATATACGCGCATAATTTCCATTAAATTGACGTCGATGAAGCGTGCTTCAAATGTATATTTAAACATCAATTCTTTAACGCTATACGAACGGAACGAAAAATATATTCAATTCGAAAACACAAGAACGCGACAATTGAACGGCCGAAATCTGGCCCTCGGAATAATCGCAGAGGTTTAAGGCAGCCCCCAACGACCTCCTACACTCGCGGCACGCAGAAGAATCCGCTTCGTCCAAGATTCGCCGGGGGCGTCGCGCGAGATACGTATAATCTCCGGCACAGATATAATGTCCATTAATAAAAGAGCGTGTTGGCAGCCGGAACGTTGCGTCTATCCTACGCATAGCGGAATTCTTCTTCAAGAATCGTCGAAGGGTCTAATCGTTCGGGATCCGCTATAATCGAGCCCTTGCACGCCGCCAGCCGATGATCTTCGCGAAGATCGCGAACGCTCACGCGCGGTAACAATCAATGGTAGACAGAGAGTCTGAGTGCCAGGGAAAGGGAGAGAAGAGAAATAGAGAGAGAGAGAGAGAGAGAGGGACAGTCCAGTAATAAACGAGGCAAAGTGGTTAATGCCAGGCTGGCGGTTAACCCGAGGTGCAATATGCAAGTTAGCGTCTCTCGGCCGGTGATATTAGAGGCTGTCTGTGCCGTGGCTGGCTCCGTTTTCGGATATTAAGCCCAGAGGTTTGCCGGCCATCGTGCGCCTGCTAATAATTGTCTTGATCCGGCAGCCGGCGCGCTTCGCGCGCCAAAGTAAATTCACGGGCGCAGCCGTGCGCGCTAAATCAACGAGGGAACCGTTTTGCTTTTCGAGCACACACGCGGACGCCTAATCTTGGATGCTGCACGGACTGGGCCCGCGTTTAAAGCGGAGTCTCTGGCCCGGTCGTCGGATGGTTTACTCTTATCGATTGTCGTCCCCCCCCCACCCCCCGGTCGGAGAAACGGGGTTATTAGCTGTTAGCAAAAGATGCGAAGGGGAATGGGTCGGCGCGCGTCGACGGGGTCCCTCGGTGCCAACGTTTGACCCGACTTTGAGTTCTTCACTCCGGGCACGAGCACGAGCGAAACGGTTATCCGACGACAAAGTGGATAGACGATTTTTCGTGCGACGGGCCGGCACGTCGATACCAAACGCAACGGAGCACCCTTGTACAAGCAAGAGGCGACATCGCCGGCAATAATCGCTCGAAACTTCAAAGTCTCGTCTGGAAAGCGCCTTCGAGATCATCGTCCACCGGTACGTATAGAGGCGGGCACACTCGAGGGCCGAGAAGCAGGCGCGAACTACACGCTTGCATATATCCGTGTATACATGAGCACGTATCTCGGTCGCGAGACGGTGTTCCCGGAGGGTGAGCACATAAAGAAGGGGATAGATGGGGCCGGGCCCTGCGAGGCCCTTTATCTCGGGATCTCGGGGTTAAGAACCAGCCAACAACGCTGCGGCGAGGAGCGGCAAGGAGCGGCAAGGAGCGGCAAGGAGCAGCAAGGAGCAAGGAGCAGCAGCCGGCGTCGGAGCGGCTGCACTCAGACGAGTCACGTGCATTGCGTGCGCGCCAACTGGGCTAGGTCGATGCACGCGGATGCACAAAGGGCTCAAGCCACGGAGCATGTCCGAGACGAGCCACCTGCCGACAGATGTTGAGTCTAGCAGGCAAGATCGGAGCTTGCATTATTCTCCAGCCGGCCTCTGCCTCGCCTCACCTTGCCCCACCTTTCCTTCCGTCTCTTCTTCGATGGAGCCCGATTCGGTACCAACGCGGACCTTTGTCCGGCCCCGTTCTCTTACGAAAGTCGCAACGCAATATCCTCCGCACCTGCCCGCCACGACCACCTCCGGATTGCCCCGAATTTATTGACCCTGTTGCTCCACGGCCCGGCTCGCAAATAATAGGCCCCGCTAACGCGCTGTTTGTTGCGCTAACGTAGATAGCCCGGCATTAATAACGGTGATACCGCAAACGATAGACACGACCGTTTCGGTCGATCCTACAATTTCAGGCCTACCCGGTTTCTGTATAGAAATTCTCGGACGTTGCGGAACGATTCGGGCCGATTTGCCGGGCGTGCTTCGCCGATCTTTGATTTCTTATCCTGTCGTTCACGGCGAGCTCTGCATTGCGGCGTGGCCTTCGTTGACGTTTATTACCAATTGGACGGCCTGAATTAATTATACACAGGAACCGTGTAATAACTATTCACAGAAATTTTTGTACCCCGCGTCGACAATGCCCTCGCTTCTGCGTCGAGATAACGTTCTCGATATTGATAGTACCGACGGGAAGGGTTGAAATGTTATTAGCTCGCCGTTTACGCCACATTTCTGCCAGCATGCTAACAGCACCCCGTTATGTACGATGTCGTTCCCATTGAAGGCGTCCCGCCACGAGTACTCGCGCGTCGGAAACAGCTGAATTCATTGTCACCTTCGAAGAAGAATACCAGGAAAAAGGAGAATCATCGGCGCGGCGAGGTGAACCACGAGGAATGGCCGAAGTCACGCGACCGGCCCACGTACATCCTGACGCTCCTCCTGTCCCTTTAATCGAGACAGTCGTTTGCAAGATGTCATTCTGCGATCTTATCTGCGGTCGACTGTCGTGTTCTTGGATCTCCGGTTCGCCGAGTCAAACGTGTGGGCCCGAGCTAACAGTAAGTTTCTTGCCGGCGGCGACGACACTCCGAAAGTAAAGTTTAAAATGCGGGTCAATGGTGTTTTCCCTTGCCTTTCGTTTTTATTACGTTACGCAGATTCGTTTCTTTTTTTATGCATCAAGGTTACCAGAATGTTTTTGCAGGTGAGCCGACGACGGTTCAATATTCGATACAGTTGCGATCCTTCGCAAATACGCGGCGAATACGAGGGCACCGTTGGGGCGACGAAGAAGAGGAAAGCGTGTCCCTTGGTGGCGAATTTCGAGAACGGAACGAAAGGGATTGGAAGAGAAGCGAGGCGCTCGCTTATATTATCGCGCGACACGTAATCTTGCGAACGAAAAAGAAAGTGAACAACAAACTTCGCAGCGGGAAATTTTAAGGCACGGCTTCCAGTAAACGACACTTGACCGGTTTTTTTTAAATTTCACTTTTTCGTCTTATCGTACGTATCCAGTATCGCGAGCGAGCAATCGCGAAGGGTAAACAAATCTTTGAAGCACAATACACCGGGAAAAGAGTGCACCGACGTGTTTTCCAGCAACACTTATCTATTATTGCGTTGCAATTATTCCGATTGCGAAACGAATTAGTGCAACTGGTTTCGCTCGGTGTTTGCCAGGAGAGTTTCTTGGTATCGCGCGTCAGATCTCGCGGACTGCTGGTAAACACTTTCATAATATTTTAAGAATGCCGTTCGAGCTTCAATAATATTTTTGCGCTAACAAGAGAAAACCGTAATGGAAGACAGAATTTCACAAGGTACGTCCAGTAAACACGATATCTACTCTGACAAAATAGTATACTAGTAAACAACTCCTCGTAATAATGAATCACGAGGACGTCTTCGTCTTCGAACAGAAAATAACATGTTAACGTTTAAGCGCGACGGTAATGTCATCCGGTGTTGTCTCGTTCCGACCTCGCGAGGTATAAATTCTTCACGATGGAAAATGAATTTTTTATTTCTCCCCAGCACGTGGAAAGCGAGTCGTGTTACGCGTGTAAGAACGTGCGCGTCCATCGTTTCCCGGGCCCCGGGGGCTGCGGGTCGTTTGCAAGATGTCGTAATTTCCGTTTCGCGACAGCTGTCCCTCGAGCTGTCGCCGATGAACAGAGGTGCATCATCGTATCTCGGGTTTCTTTTAACGGGAAACCACGCCGATTTTACCGCCTGCCCACTCCGTTGCCCATCCATTGTGATTCAATTAAACGGCTAAACGGTCCACGAATTCTTGACCGACTGCCTTTCCCATTGTCGTGGACACTTTCCGGTCCGTGGTCCGCAGCTACCGGCGACCCGCCGGCGTTTTGTATCGCTGAAATGTTTAGAGTGGGAACAGCGGGGTTCGAATTGTGCAGGATTTCAAGAAGCAAGCTGTCGATGCAAAAGTTCCGAGGACACGAGGCTTCCGAATGGGCATTTTCGGAGGAAATTGGGGTACCCAGAGGCGGACACGGTACGTAACCACTCTTCGCGAATGCTGCGTGGCGAATAAATCAGCGATTCTGTTCGCCTCGTATCGCTCGAAATCGGAATGAAATATTCATTAAGGCAAGCATCCCTTCGTACGGTGTTTCTAAGCCAAGGACGTAAGTAAAATTTTACGCATCGTAGGAACTAACTTTTGCGAGGAGAATCAAGAAGCAATACACGTTTGTCATGGCCTTTATTCAGACCGTTATTAGTGTAACTAAAAGTTGAATCGGGTGATGTACCTAATCAACGAACAAATCGCACCTAACCACAATCGATCTCTCGTTTACTGCCCCCTCCCCTCGGATTATTTATGCGCGAAACTTTCGCCGCTACTCCAGATTAGAAACAACGACGTGCAGGACACGACGAGGTGCTTCGGGCCCACACATGTACGAATAAATGATCGGGCCCGGCCGCGAGACTTTCACGATGGGCCGTCGCTACCACAAAGGATTCGCGATCCCGATTCGATCGCCTCTCACCGATACACATTTCGTTCGCCAAACACCGTCCCGTCTTCCTGGTGGGAGCGAACGTCTGAAGGACACGGGGAACGAGATCTTTTCCTCACCGTTACACTTTCACTTTCACCTCTGCAGCCTCCACCGTCGTGTTTTCTATCGTCTACCTCGCTTCTATCGTCGTTCCTTCTTGTCTCCGTCTCCCTTTCCTGTCTGTCTACGTTCTCCGCGATCCCCCACGCCTCTAGTACCTGCGAGATTCACCGTGGCGGGTTTCGTCCGACGCAGTCTCTCCGGCGTCTAGCCTCGAACCCAGGTATTATCTAGACTTTCACCGGCCGGAAATGCCCTCCTTCTCTTCACCGTTATTTGTTGTTCGTCCGTCTCCGTTCCTCCGGTTACCGCGGCTCTAGAGCCACGCGCGTTCCTCGCCCGGGGTTTCCGCTCGGCGAGAAAGGGGTGTACGGGGCGGTGCGCGTGGTTGTTCGCGGATCGACGAAACCGTGACGGTATGAATGAAAGATGAGCGACGGGAATTTTCGGGCAGGAGCTAATTTTCGAGGGCGTCCACGTTTGGATAATGGCGAGCCCGGTTTTACGAGTGTTTGGTATCTTTCGTGAGCCGAAGAAGTTTCCGCTTTAATGGAATATGTTGCCGGGGGATGTTTGTATTCGTCGAAATTTATATCCCCGTATCCGTGGGTAGGTTTACGGGCAATGCACCCCTAGCGTCGTTAAACTCCACCAGCCACAGATTCTTTATGCTCCCCTTTACAGCTCCTCTGTACCTGCTTGTTCCGATGGCTTTGGAATGCGCAGCCCGTATCGTTGTTATTATTATTATTGTACATTATTGAGCTGTTGCGCAAGTTTTATATCCTTCGGGCAATACCCCGAACCCTCCCCTATACGTAGAATGTATTCGAAATTCGTCATTGCCGTGACACGCGTCATTGAAATCCCATTGCGCGCGTCCCTCGCGTCACGAACGTCGCGTCGACGCAAAATAAATACACGCGAGACCCGGCAAGGACGTCGCTGGAGGAACCGTGTCGCAATTACCGATTCACATGCACGGACAGAAAATATTTCGAGATCGCGGAAGCACTTTCTAATCCGTAGCCGAGAAAGATCGGCCGTCGGGATTAATAGAGCGTGGCAGAAGGAAAGGATCCTCGTGGATCGATCGTCTTCGTCTGGCGAGGCCAGACAATGCGAATGTGGTTACGCCGGTTCGAAAACCGGCCGTTCCCCGTCCAAGCCAGGCCAGAGATTTTATGCCCTACTGGACGTTTCCATTTACCACGAATCGTTCGAATTTGTCGCCGCGGTTCTTCGATTGAACGTCGGACGTACCTTCGGGCGCTGTACCTTAAATCGAACTGCCCCACCTTTGTCAGTCGGGATACGGAAAGAAGAATTATTTACCCCCGATATACATGTACGCGCGTATGTAGGAGGGTTAATTACGACGTGTGGCGAATCTTGAAAGTATATTACAAATCGAGCAGCAAGCAATTCGATCCTCTATTTGAGCAGAAATTATAGGAATTATTCGTAAAGCGCGATCCACGCTACGTCGATGCGCAATATATGCCAACTCAACAACGGGCGCTCAAAACCATCGGCACAGTTGCCAAAATCGCAACGCGAAAGCGCGATCGTTCCAAAGCAGCTGGCGCAACTGCAGTGTCCCCTAGATCGTCGTTGCGCAAGGTTGCCCAAAATGAAAGGTCGTCTACCAGAGGAAGGGAAGAAAATGTATTACCGATAATGTTGCTAATTGACCGTGCGAACGATGCCAGGCCGAGTGAACGGTATCGTCGGAGGAACGTATGTCGAATTCACGGTGGTCGAATCTCCGCGACGCAAATCGAAGAAAAAAAACGGGAGGCAAGATAATGGAAAACACCGTTCCCTTGGGACCAGGAAGGAGGACGCGGAGTTTAAGCGAGGGAGAGACTCTTTTAAGAGGCGTGCACACGAACGATTGGGCCACGTGCCAGGCAGGTGCAACCGTACCAAAGATGCTTTCCCGAACCGAACCCCGTTTATCTTCTCCTTCTGCTTTTCCACAAACCGCCCCTTCTCCCGGAGGGCCGTCGCGCGCCCCAATTTGAGTGCGCCGCGCGAGAAAAGGCTAGACAAATAACGACGGTTCCTTTCTGGTTGAAAGAAAATTAACGAGCCGGATTCGCGTGTCTATCAAAGGCCCGGATCCTTTCATGGATCCTTTCTGGGAGGATGGGACCCCGGCTAACGAACAAGGGTCAACCGTTTCTTTCTCACTTTTTACGCGACCACCTATTCAACCGTAACCCCGAACGAGTCGGTGATCTTGAGACTGCACGAGAAACGGGAACCGCCGAACCGCGTCCCTTGACCCGTTTATTCGCTAATCCGCCCGCGGGGAGCGGCGAACACGCCTCGGAATAGAGCTCGGAATAGAAGACTGCTCGACGAGCAAATTATCGCGACCTCGGGCTGACGTATCACTTGGCCCTCGAAGCAGAAGTCGTCGCGACTCCGCTCGCCGTAACATAGTGGCAAACGGTGTACAGGAATTCGTGGGCGAGTCCATCGTGTTCCAAAGAGAAATTCGTCCGGCGGACCGGCTTGGACGACGCGACAAAGCCACCGGGCACGACGGATACGTATTAGATTTACGATGAAAGAGGCAGATTTCGGGCTGGCGGGCCCATTGCTGACGCATTATCCCCGTAATGGCCATAAAAGCGTTAGAGAGGGTACGCGTGCTCCGCTCGCCGGTACTACGGCGGTCGCATTGAACGACGGAGGCTACAAGGCGAATCATTCGAACGTATAAGAAGCTGCATTAAGAGGGGCGGTCTTTTATGGGCAATTCATACATATGTTTAGCTTCTATCTGGCACGGTCGCTCGTACGGCCGGTCGTCGTAAAAATTCCATTATTGTCGTTCAAACAGAAATATGTCCGCGGATGGCTATTGACATATTTACGTAAATGTAATGGCATCGCATAAACGAGCAATAATATAATTCTTACGGCGCGGCGGATGCGCGGCCGAACGTTTCTAAACTTCTGCGTAGCAACGACGCGACGGGTTTAACAACCATTGCCCGATACTTCGCGGGGGTGGAAGTTCGACTTTTTCTTTTGAAAAACGTTTCGTCGTGGACGGCCAACGCGGGGACCAGGATTCTTTACGAGACTTCCGAGTCTCTTCGTTGCGCGATTCGGGAAAGAAAACGTTGGCGAAGGAGGAGAAGATCGTGCGAGGGGATTCTTTTTCTAGACGGATCGTACTTGGAAGGGAAGTTCGAGGCGGTCGCAGGCATCTTGGAAGCAATCGGTACGCTCGAGAAGGTAACGGACAGCGGAAAGACGAGTCGCGGCGGACGACAGGCGCCCGTGGAAACCTCCCTTTGATAACTACATCTCGGATACCGGCGATTGTTATTGAAACTCTAGAAAATGTTCCGCTGCCCGCGTAATCTTGAGATACGTGCATCCATAAACCCCGAACAACCGTACCAGGGAGGTCCCAAAGGACCTGACCCCCAACTCATCCCCGTGCCTCTCGAAACACGTATCCTCGAAGGAACGAGCGACACGTCTCAGCCATCAAACTGAAATTAAAAAAAGAAAGGGAAAAAAAGGGAGAAAAGGACACTTGGATGCTACTGTATTCCGGCAACGTTCATCCTTTCATAGGCCTCGTGTAACTCGTGCCAGGGCAACGGATCGAGGGGACACGGCACGAGGCAACGTGAATTTCTCGGTTGGTCCCGCGAGGACCGTTGTTCGACGCCACGAAGGAAGGGATAGCGTAACCGGTGCGAAATAAGAGGGAACGATGCACCGGGTGGCTGTTTCGAGTGGCGAAGGAACGAGACAGAAGGGGAGAAGAGGTGTGCGATACAGAAGGTTAGGACGGCGGAGCAACATCTGCCGGGTGCAACAATCTCGAACACCTGCCGTCTGGTAGTCGCGTGCCCTTGCACCCCGGGAAACAGGGTGGGAGAATAAGACGGCCGGTCGGTGCCCTCGTAACTTACGGGAAACGAGCACCAGGAGGACCAGAGGAGCCTATAGGTGGGAGCCCGTCACAATGGGACGAAGAGAGGATCGATTTTTCGAAGGGGACGAGCGAGGATCCCGGGCTACCGCAACCGAAGAATGATTCTCGTTTCGTTTCTCTGGGACGAAAGTCATTTCAGGTGTTTAGATACGGTGGTTCTTCGCGGAGACGCGTTTCCTCGTGGAACCGCGACAAATTGCAGAACGTCCGGGCAGATGTTTTCACGGACTTTTACAGGGTCTTGGGCGAGAGCAGGGTGTTGGCGGTGGCGCATTGTGACAGGCTGCAGGAATCTGTTTGTTGTAGTCGAGAAACCGGGTATCGGAATCGGTGTCGCGTAATTTGGAGTAAATGGAGTCGGAAATCCGGTTGCTACCGCTGCAAAAATTGATCGGCCAGGTCGGGCCGCTGGCGCATAAATCGTTCCCGAGTATCTCAATCCCCGTGCGCCTAGGTCAAATATTTGTCCTCAGTTCGCGTGCTTTATTAACAAGCACGTCGGCTTTAATAATAACGACAGTGTCGTTGGTATAATTTTAATGGAAACGTAATTGCGAGCACGCTTACAGGGGGCGAGCAGGAAGGTTAGAGCGGAGGAAATTAACGGGACAGGCCGTTCCTCCGTTAAGGAATCTTCATTTAGCCCCTCGAATATCCCTCTCAGGGCGCAACAAGTTACACCAATCCGGACCATTATGAACAACGGCGACGGACACTTTCTTAACTCGAAGCGTAAACACCGCGTCAATGCAAACTTCCTTAGACGGCGAATTCGCCGGGGCTAACCTCCCGTTCCTCCCGTTCCCAATGCCCCGGAACGGTTCGCCAGCCGCTTGTCTACGAAATTAATCTCACGCCTGCCGGGTCAGGAGCGAGAAAGAATCGCCGGTGCGGCGAATTATCGGCACGCAGCCGGTGATTTCATCGACGCTGACATTCTCGCGGCGAACTTTCTTGCGCTAATAGCGCTCGAAAGTGGCCTGATCTCTGATCTCGAAATCTTGCCAGAGGAGTACCGACAATGGAGAGTGGACGCAATCCGTTCTAACTGATCTGCATGAAACGTCCTAAGATTGCGTGCGATTAGAGCAGCCGGCTCTCGCGGGCCGGGAGAAAGCACGGCGACCTTGTAACGAGGAAATCGTGTTGCGAAGTTGCCTGGCAAATTTTACAACTTCGCGATACCTTAAGCCAGATTTGCCAACGTCTGAAGGATATTAATTGCGCCGGGCGCTGCTCTAAAAATAATGGTCCGCTTTCTCTGTACAGGCACCGAGGCAACTTCGCCGCGCCGTTAAGCGCAATTTCGCGACTCGCGAAAGTGAACTTTCAGGCGCGGAACGCTTTTCGGTAGAACATCGGGGACCCGCTTCGTGTAACGATCAATTCCAGAATCGACCTCCCCCGGTTCTTGAATGATATTTCCGTGCAACGATTACCACCCGACCAGCCATCCCCCCGCAAGTTTCCTCGACATTCGAGGAAGGTCATTTATCGCGACTCTCTCTCTCTACAATCCACAGGATTATCAGGGCAGCGTCGTCGAAGGTGGACCGAGCCACGAGTACGCCGTCGATCCGTGACGCCGGGCCACCCGCGGTACCACGACCCGTCGAACTTTTAGATCGACTTAACTCGATCCGCAACTCCGTTGAAACTGGAGCAAGCGAAGAATCGATCGTTCCACTTTTCTGATAGCGGTGAACTGCGTAATAACCGGCGAGCGTGTTTAGATAAGGCTCGTAGCCGCGGCGAAGGTTATTAGTCTGCTAGCGAGCGTCTTGAGAGGCGCGACTCGTTGTCGTTGGACGTTTCAAGGCCGTCTCGAGGCGTTTTATTAGCAGATTAATCGGACCGATTATCGGGAGGTCGAACGAAGCTGACGCGGCTCCAAGCTTTTTGACCTGGAAAACCACCATCTGAATTTCGCTCGCCGAGACGTCGCCGGCGACTCCTCCGCTCTCCAGCTACTCCATCCCTCTTCTCTTTTTTTTTTTTTTTTTTTTTTTTTTTTCTTTATACCCCACCCCGTCGAGAACTCGAACGCTCGAGACTGTAAGGGGCTCGATGGAAAACCGACTTAGCGCAATTAAACGGTTGAACCGAGAAAAGCAAGCGGAGAACCGTTTCCGCGATTTAGCGCGGATCGTCGAGATGGAATTGCTCGATCGCATAAATAATTCATACTCTTGTTCCTCGTGTATTGTCCCTTAATCGATTAATCGATATTCTCGTATAATGGAGCACGAAACAGGGTATCCTTGGCTCGGGATTGTTTGTCGAATAATCAGACGGACTGATTGCCTCGATTGAATCTGAGGCCGTGGCGTATTTATAAGTTACCTCCGCAGCGGCGAAAGCTGTCGGCGAAAGTAATTATTAATTTCGCCACGGGGGAAGGATACAGGATGCTCAAGGCCTACCCAGACAGGTAACTTCCGCCGAGCGGTTTTGACGTTCTATCGCTTCCTGATACGTCGAGCGCGGCGCAAAAGCCCCCCCGTTCACGAAAGAAACCGGCTGAAAACGGTGTAAGAGCATGCGATATTGATTCACCCGGTTGCCATTGTACCATCGCATCGGGACGGATAAGTCTATATTAACGGCCCTCCTTCCACCCGTGGCAGCAGTCGCTGCGGCGCGGTTTAATTTTAAACCACCACCCCCCCCCCCCCCTGTCGGCGAGAACCGAGGCCTGTGATTATTATATCAATTACCGTCATTATCGGGTTGCATAGAGAGCGACGTTGCCGGGGCGAACGTGACCGTTCGACGTCGTTCCTCAAATAAGGCCCGAACTGCGGTACTGCGGGTCGATCGGCCAACTGGTATGCTGCGAACGTCAGTTACGTTCTTCTTTTTTGCCCAATTTAACTCCGACACTCGCAGTATCGTAGTGAGACATTAATCGCGATACAAGGACCCGCGACGAATTGCGCGGAATAAACGGAATAAAATAAAGGTGGGTTTGACGTTTGTTCAACGCCCGTCGCATATTCCCCGAACTTCTCGAGGTTCCCCAAAGGTTTCGACGATTAATATTTTCGTGTATCGCAGAACTTGTTCAAATAAAAACCGTTCGACGCAAATACGCCTTCGGTCGATTGAGATCCCGCTTGACCCTCGCAAACGTTTCTAGATACGCAAATTCGAAGCCGACGTCGGCGAGCGTCACTCATAATTCATCACCGTCACTCGAGAAACGGCGGAGCACGCGTTCCGTCAACGACGAACGAAACGATCGACACCGTCGGTATGCGTCCACCGCGATCACTTTCGGCTTCCTGCTTGTTCCGGAGCCGGGTTCACGTATTTTTAGAGGCATTATTCGGGGCAGGTAGCACCGATTTAGCTGACGACCGTGTATTATTGGTGGGCGCCGTCGACGAACCCTGCACGCGGCTCGCGTTAACTCATCGCCCGTCGACGTTCTAAATTCGCGGGTCCGTAATTATTCATCGCCCCGTTTCCTCGCGGAATGCCCACCGGCGCCACGTAAGTAACCTTTGTAATTCGCGGACGGATTCGTGGGCGGATGGATCAGCTATTACGTGCATACGTACTATTATATTTGTCTCTGAGTCGGAACAGAGTTGCCGGCCAAGAGTATCTCCCACGGATCTGGGTAACCGGGAAGGTATCTCTGTTCGGTATTTGGAAAGGCCGCAACGTCGACACGGTCCGATTTATTAGATATTTAATTCCAATCGAAGCAACGCCAATGATGCTCGTTTAAATTTGATTTACCGGATGGCCCAATAGCGAAAGCTAAAAATAAAACTGTCCAGTAACAAGGACAGCGACGTCTCGATCGACCTCAACTAGCAAGCGTTTTCATTGCCCGGTTAATTTTGTCCCCGAACGTTCGACAGCTTCGAAAATATATTTTCTACGCGAGCCTCGATTTCCCTTTGCCCATTGTAAATAATTCGACAACTTCGCACCTTCCGACACGGCTATCTCGTGTCCGCGCACGTATAGGCGCGTTCAGGCGTTCAAGATTATCAACGTTCACCGTTCTCCACCTATGTCAATGTAACGAAAGGTTCCCGTGTTCGACGCAAACGCGGAACATCGCGTTCATAGATCGCAATTGCGCGTGAACCACTCGGTCGCGGCTGCAAGGTGTTACGACACGGGTAGCCGTGAATTTTCTCAAAGCGGAAAATGGAGCAGCGAAAGCGCGATCGATCAATTTCTGCGTGCACGCAGCTCCCTGTTTACGTATGTTCACCGCGCGCGGTATGTGTGCCGTATCCTTGCACCACTCGCGGTGGAAAACTAGTTCAGTGAAACCTCGAGCTCCGTGGCCGCTGTAAATATCGTCGGAATCAAAGGCTACGTCCGTTGCTTAACGCCGCGAATACCCCTTTCGGGTTAAGTGTCTTCGCGCCGGCCTTCTCCGAGTGTTTCGCAAGAGAGCGGCGCGGCATTTTCCTCGTGCGAGTGCAGCACCTGTCGGCACGAGTCTCTATCCTCGCCAGGAAATGGAGAACAGCACCGTCGAGTGCCTGCACCCGAGGAACGATCGCTCCCCTTTTCGCCTTTTGAGTTCGAGATTCGTTCCAAGGATATGAACGTTAGAGCGGCGAATTTTTTAATCGTTTCACTGTTGCTTCCCCGTTGTTTTACTTTCACTGTTTATTTTCGTTCCCTTCTTTCGATATTTACCGCGCTCTCTGAAACACGTCTTGCTTTTACTCGTGTTTTGCCTTGCCATCCGCGGATGCAAAGGAAACGCCAGAGATGAAACAACGATGTAGCAACGACGATACGAACGCTGGTACAGCGAGTAGAATAATTTTGAGAAACCAGTTGCACGCGGGTTTGGTCGAATCCATACACCTCGTTGATTGAACCAACGTCTCTAATCAGGTTCCACGTTGGCCCCAGCGAATTCCCAGACAATCTCTAAAGTTTCACGACAATTTAACTGCACGAATTGCCTCGCTGGTATCGTCGACGTAGCGAAACGCCGGCTGCGCGACCGGCCGCCGGGCGCGACATTAAAAATCCGTCAACGCGTTAACAAACGTAGTTACCGTCGGGTTAGCCGGATCAACAGGTACAACGGGGCCGGGCGAACGAACGCGACGTTACAATTTTAACGAGAGCCAGACCGACGCGAGACCCGTCAATTTTTCTCCGCCACGCCGCTAGAGTAAACATCGACGCGTATAAATTCGCGTCCGTCCCGACGGGAAGTTCGTCAAGCTCCGAGGGGAAAGAAACGAGAAAAGAACGAAAGGGAGGCTAAATCGTTTAGGAGACGGGGAGACACGATCGTTCGTTTTATACGAAGTTCATTTTATTAACCGGAAGGAGATGGACAGGGAGGAGAGGGAAGACAGTCGCGAAACGGACCGTTCGTTATCCCAAGGGGTTTGAAGCGAGGCAACTCGCCGCAGGATTCGCAGGACCCCCGGCAGCGGGCTCGAGGGTCCTTTGGCTGTTCGTTTTCACGAGCACTTTCGGCGGCGGAGTGCGGACAACGTCCGAAAATTAAGTTCCCGACCGCCCGTGGCCGCAGCCGACGCAAGTAATGTAACCCCGGCGCCGACGTCCTCGTAAAAATAACAGCCACGCTGTGAAAATCCGGTGACAAATTGAAAAATGATTCTCTTGCCGGGTCCCCGGAGATACGAGGATTAGAGATATCCATGGAACAATGGAGGGTAGTTTTGTTCGCCGGGGCAGGCGGTAGCGAGGACGGTTGATATCTGTTGATAAAGTACGTGGTCGGACTTTTCTCGTTCTCGGAGGTGTTCGAGTTCGGCACTGACTGTTCAACGGAACGTCTGGTGTTTGTAAAATCTAGCGAAGTGAACGGCGCGAAGATGTCGCGAAACTGTTCGTGAAACTGTCAGAACTAATTAACATTTTTTAGGAAATGTTCTTCCTCACTGTGCGGCGTTCCGACATCACATATGTTGTTACAACTATTGGAGTTTGCAAACAGTTGCATGAAATTTTTATGCAGGCATCTCAAGCAGGTTTTAACAAATATTTGCGTGCAAATTTTATCGCATTCACGACTATCCATAGATCACGCGAAGTACATTCAAGTGCAAAACACGGGGGAAAATAGGGATTCGCGAAAAGGTATTTTTCACAGGGTTTAAATACGTAGATACCTTTCACGTTACACGTACGTGTAGCTGGAAGAACACTAAAAATATGTAAACAGACTTCAGAAAGCAAATTCAGAAAGAAATGGGATCGTTCTGAAGTGGACATTCTTCCCACCCCTTCGAAGTTGTCTCAGGCAATTACCGGTGCTCTGCGGCGATCCATTTGCATGCCCAAAATTTAGCCTCACGCATACAAGAAACTGTGCCTAAAGTTTCACGCGTTTCCAAGAAGGTGGAAAAATTGAATTTAATTCGTGTTTCTACGCTTTCGGACCACTGCGCGTCGGGACGACGTTTTTCAGCGAGCGGAACGAGTTCGCGGCCTTGCCGGTCGGTCATTAGAGAAACGCTTCGTCCGGGAACGAGAAGTCCCTCAACGCGGTCCCTCTTCAGCTCGTTCTATTTAACGAGCGTTTATTGTCGTCCAGCCGTTTCTATAAATACACGCCATCGTCGACGAGACACGCGCCGCGATCATCGCGGAAACGAGCACGCAGGAAGCCCCAGAAAAGATGCTCCCGAGGAAGGACGAACGAGAAATTGCGATCCCGATGCTACATACGAGGCTAGGAGCTCAAATTTGCTAATATACACGGCTGATCAGAGCTGTCCCCGTTCAATATTGTAGCTGCGTGACATTTAGAACTCGAAAGTAGATATCGCTGAACAGACACCGCCCACCTATTCTACTTAAAATTGATAGATCACGAATTGCAACCAACCTATTGCGGCAGTACTAAAATTTCATTTGGGACTGGCGAATTACGTATCGCTGTATATCGCTGTTTAGATATCCAGTTTTGTATTTCTTATTTATTGAACGTATTTTTACCATCGGCACTTCGTCTCATTAACAATCCTATTAAGAAACCTGTCCCGCCCGGCGCAGAGTAACCTAATCAGTTGGGAAACGCGTCGTTTGAAATCCTCCAGACACATGTCAAAAAGTAGAAATCGCGAACAGGTAGAAATCGGTTCGGCCCCGACGTGAAACGGGTTCCGAGAATGGCGTTACTCCAATTACGTTATCCGAACGAAACGTCTGATAACAGCGGGACCAGTCGTTAGTCGCCGTGTCTATCACACGCTTCCATCCAGGAGTTCCCGTTGAAAAATTAACATAGTGCGGCCGATAGGACATTCGCGATACATAATTCATAGGGGAGAGCGTGCATCCAACGGGTGCAATAATCGCTGTTCCTTTTTCATGTTGAGCACCCATATGCGGAAATCAGCCGGTTTCGAATGAATGCGCATACCTGATGGCCCGCAATAACGCGTCGCTAATTACTCTTAATTGGAGGCGCGTCGAACGGAGCCGATCACACGCGTTCTCGCCCGTCGTCACCTGTGAAATCTCAAGGAAATTGACCGGCGCATAATACCCGCGGGAAATTAAACGTCCCTGCGTCTCCCGGTGCTAACGAGAAACAAGTTCGGAAGGTTCGGTTTAAAGCGGAGCTGCCGCACAGCGGTGCCACGAATTCAGGTGTTTCGCCGGGGATTATTCTACTGTCTGGGAAGTGTTTCGGTCCTCGAAACAACTAATTAATTTTGTAAATTTACACCCGCGATCTTCGCAGACATTTCCCTGGATATTTTGGTAACAGCGATTCGCTCGTTCCGTGCGCCTGTGTAATTCCGTTCCGTCGTGTTATCGTCGTATTTAACGTTTCATTTCGGGCAATCTAACGTAATTGGACAGCCGGTACTAAAAATCGAACGATCGACTGTATTGTGGCAGCAAGCAAAATAATCTACGTTCCTGTGCACCTTATCCGGCCAAATTATAAGGAGTCGGTCGGTTAATAATTGGAACTGTTTAATCATCGATCAATCACACCACCTGGTTCCCGGAGCAAAAGTGATTGATCTCGCATATCGTTCATCTGTGACGCAACTCGAGTCTGGAAAAGCCGGAGGACCCCAGGTTGCTCGCTCCTTTACCGTGTCGAACGGCCCGGCTGGAAAAGTATTAACGGCGTTTACGCGAACGATTGAGTCATGCCCCCATCGTCGCGGATGAACCACTTTCTAAATGCATCGCCGACGAGACCGTAAACGGCCAACAATGGCTCTATCTACGGCGTACCGAGGATCTAGACGCCGTTTCGAGCGTGACAGTTCTATTCCCGGCGCGTCGCCTGTTTTCGAACGAATTTATGATACGACGGTTTGGCGATAAATAGAATGAAGATAAACAGGGCAAGAAGGCACGCGTAATTTTCGAAACGATTAGAATAACATCCGTCAGGTGACATCGGTGACAATTTCGCAATGGCCACTAATAACTTCTTTAAATGCCGCTCACTTAATTTTCAATTTCGCCGCGCGAATGAGTGTGCACCGTCGCGAAAAGAAAACTGCTAAACGGTCGATAAGGAAATACGATTTTGGTACTTTCGACGAGCAAACGAAGGACACCGTGCAGCTTCCGTGATCTCTGGAGTAACGAGGATCGGAAGTGCTGGGACATACGCAAGACGAAACTCAATTAAACCACCCCGTGCTGGACGTCGACGGAGACGGCTCGTCGTCCGAGTGTGACGCGTAAAATTGCACTTATCAGCCCGACTCGTAAGTAACCGTTACTTGCCCGCGCGGAGTAAATTCTCGCGGCGAGGATACTTTACGGAAAATAAGCTTCGCGCTTTACGCCGAAACTGGGGCCAGTTATTGCCCCGAGGACGGTAAAGTTCAACGATCAACACACGCGACTCCTCTCCGTTCCCTCTCGTCGGCGAAACTGTTGCAATACACGCGCGATCTTGTTCCCGACGTTACCGAGAACGAATTAGCGCCTCGAATGCTTGCTAGAGAATTCGCGGGCTCCCCTTGCGAGTCGGCTTAAAAAGGAAAATTTCAATTGCCGTTCGACGCGAGGCCGACGTTAACGCACACTTCTACGCCCCCCTAAACATACAGACGCATTCGAGCGGCAAATAGCTTTATTAGGATACAAGTCATACCCGGGCACTAAATTCATTTTAATACGAGTAGCACCACGGAGCACCGCCGGGCAATAAAGGGTCGCTCTCAACTGTTCCACGAACCTCTCAATGTTACAGTTTATCTGAAAATCTGGCCCCTCCGTGCGTCGTTGCGCTGTGGGTCCTCGATTAACCGGACAATTGTCCGCAATTATTCACGGTGAAATTAAACGTCGGAGGCAACCGGAACACCGAATGTCCCGATAATCGCGGCAGGATCTCGGCCAATAATCGCGTGAAAACTCGCCTCGTAACGGCCGTGCACGGGCACGACCGGCGAAGCGTCGGGCAATTTTCCCGGCTAGTGTAAATAACGCGGCTAACGGACGACGCAGGCGCCGAGAAAAATGGTTGCGCGAGCGCGTGTATCGCACACGTGGGCAGAGAGCGTACGCACGCGGCCACGCATACACGCGGCCCGGGTCCCCGTGAGTCACTCATTCATGCCTGGCCGGCGCGGCCGCGGGCGTTGCACGATTACGCAACGCACGTGTGTGTACGTGCGACGGACGGAGCGGAGCTGATAGCGAGCTATCGAGACCGAGGAAGGGAGACGGAGCCATCTCTGGGCGACACAGGACTTGTAAATAACCAAGCTGGAACGCAGACTTCTAAATGCCGTGCTGCGAACGGAACGGTATGAAAAATAATAATTGGCCGTTCTGTACGGGAGGTGAGCGTTCGCTCGGACGTATCCGCGGGACACGGCGATCCCGATAATTGAGAGGTCTGGCGGCCTGCCCGCGGCCTCATCGAACGTTTTGCAATTCGTTCGTGTTGACATTTCGCCGAACGAGTCTGCGGGCCATGATTCGAGTTAAGTTATGGCTGCGCCGGCGATGCCGGGCCCCCGATTCGACCAGTCGAACGCTTCAAGCGTAATTGCCGTAATCTGATAATTGGAATGGTATTTACGTGTAGCTTGACTGCAGATGAGAAATATGGTTTCGAGATTGGACAGGAAGTTCTTGCTGTTAGGCGTGCATAACGGGTTAATCCTTGCGCGATCGAGGGACCAATGCATTATCTATGCGCACGGATGTAGGCTCAGCGTTGCCGACTTGTGTGCTCTGCGTCAGGATGTTGGGAAATGTGTTTTCTTTTTTACGTAATGTATTAATAGTGTTTCGCAGCTCAATGAGCTCTTCAAGTTTTATTTATCTGTTTGTGGATATATTCCAATTTTGGAGAAATAAAATAATGAATTGTGCGAGGTAGTATTATTAATGTCGTAATAAGTTGTGCCCTGGCGCGGGTAAAACGTAATATATTTTTCAGTATCCACGCGTAACGAACATTCGTACAGAGACGCTAATTGGATTTTCGTTCGCGATCCTCGGAGAGGGCTGGCCTCCCACCAACACCTGCCGGTGGAAGCGAGAGCCTCGTTGCGACAAGGGATAGCCATTGAGCCCCGAAAATTCCATATCCTGCTCGCTATTAAGTACACCTACACGGTAACAGTTGAACTTGAAGATTAAAGAAAACACCTATGCTCAAAAAAAAAAAGAAAAACTTTTCTACGAGTACCCACTTTTACAGAAGCAAAACATTAATTACCATACCGTCACGAGGTATCGGAGTGGATAAGCACACCCGCCGTGGAACATTCGCGAATGGGTAAAAAGAAAAGAAATACAAAAATTACGAGGCACAAAGTAGCGGAGGTGTTCGCACGAAAATCGGGTAAGCGGATTACGACGTCGTATCAGGGCTGAACGGCATGCATTCATTTCAGGCAATTTTATGCGACCACGAATAGGCATCAAGAACCAATAACAGGCAATCACCTCGCACGATTCTAACAGTAAAGGCGGCCGCAAAACGAATTATCAACGTGGCACGACACCGTCCCGTCCCGTCGTGCGCTCTGAATTGCACGACCAACATTCCAGGCGGAGCTATGCTTCCGCCACGATCGTTCATAAGCGAACGAAATTATAAAGTGCATCCGGATAATGCGAATAATCAAACTGACGATACAAAAATGCCTAGAGTTTAAGGGGGCAAAGCCAGCGAGCAAATAAACACCGAACGTAGGAATAAACAAATTGTTGCGTCACCGTAAACTTACGAAAGACGATCAATAAAGTCGCACCATTAATTCCGCGTTCTTCGTTGCGTCCATTCGCTTCTTGCCGAATCATCGACATACAAGTTCGCCATCCAAAGATCCCCCCAACTAATCGCACCTGAACGAGAAAAGCATTACGTAATTCCATCCTACGAAAGCGGCGCTCGACCAATTTGTCCGGCGGAACAAATGTACCCGGTGGCTCGTTTCGACAACCCTCGATATCGGCATTCGAGGCAAAGACGAGACGCGTCGAAAGAACGACGAACGCGGCGGGGTTGAAACGCGCGACGTTTCCGCTCCGACGAGATTTACGCGGCCGCGAATGCAACGCGCGGATTTTCGTCGCGGAATTTAACCGCGGAGGGACACGTACACACACGCGAATACCGGTTTCAGCTCGTTCTACAACGAGGATGGCTCGTTCGCGAGGAATCTCCGCTACCCGAGGGGACAACGATTCACAGGCGAACGGGTTGTTAACCGGCGAGCAATTACGCCGACGTGTAATTCTGGGATTTTGTCAGTATCAAGGCATTTGCGCCACGAACGTAGCCGGAAGGTAAATCAATTGTCCCCGTAGCGAATGTCTTGCGTGAACTTCGAAATCGAACGAAATAGACGTGTCGGACCATTTAATTGGTTCCCTATTCTTCGAGTTCGTCATTAACGCGTCGCGGGTGAATGATACAGCGATTGCGTCAATTTTGTTGAGAAACGAGGATAAATTCTAATTTAGCAAAGTTAAAGGCGTAATCAGCATAAGCAGCGCTAAAAGACACGAACGGTTTAATAATAAATTGAAATTTGTTAAGAAAGATCAAGGATTCGCGATAACCTGCAGAAAATATGTCGCACGCGAAAAAAGATATTTGTTGGCTAGGTCAATGCCAGTGACTGGCAAAATATGGGCAGCAAAATATTGACTGCGTTCGAAACACGAAGGTATATACATAGCGTTTGAATATCCTCGCTCAGAAAAGGCATGACGAATGTTAATGTCTTTCTTAAAGTAGGTCCAATCGCCGCCAGCCGGCTATGAGTAATGAAATCGAATTCTCCCGTTCCCATTGCCAGATTCCGGTACCAAAATTAATGAATCCGTAAAACTCAAACCACGCTGCTCATGTTGCGATTTGAACAGGCGATAAGTCAAGTTCGAAATACTTGCCTTTATCGAACGCAATAATAAAATAGTTACAGCGAGGTCTGCTAGACGAAGCGTCGTCGACGAACGAACAACTCATTTCACCGGGGCTACGCGAAGGAGGATACGTGCGTCTGCATCTTTGTTTTTCTTTCGTGGCTTTCAGTTAAGCCCAATTTACCGCAACAACAGCGGCTGTTTCTGTTACAGCGAACAACGGGGCAAGTTTCGCGCGGGCGTGAAATGTCGTCGAAAGCATCGGGTCGCGTCGACTCGCGAGCACCGCGAACCGACTAAACCGTCGACAGAAGTCACTACGTGCGTTTTCCGTGTCCATTATCGCACAATTATCGTGCACACTTGCCGGTACACGCACGCACACTTGGAGCAAAGTTCTCTGGAGACAGTACCGCCGCCCACGCGTTTCGTCGAAACCCTTCCCAGCCCCAGCCGCTTATTATTGTATAAATGTTTCATAAGTCTGGCAATCCGAGCGTGTACGCGACCCCGTTGTTAGTGCTCAACGATCATGTTATCCTCCATTCTATTCCCGTTAAAAGCGTGTACACGAATTTAAGGGAAGCACAATTTAAGGGTGTCATTTATTTGCGTTGCTCTGGAACGAATTCTTGCACAATTCCGTGGACGATCTAATTTGTCGTGACTCCGTGGGCCTCGGAATAGCGGAGCCGGACGAACTGTTGATCGACGGAGTGACTCTGTCCCCTGGATCGCGTTAAACCGTGGATTACGTAACGGCCATGAAAATACGTATATTGGGAAGTGGAGCTGGTGGTCGAGGACGACGATGACTATATTATTTTGCCTGCGCTATTTTTCACCAGATAACACCGCGCTCGATTATTCTCGCCTATTATCAGTCGACCGGTTGTTGGTTGTTTATGGATTGCGAATTTCCTCGAAATCTGTGCCAAGGTCGGGACGCGCCAGCGATATCTTTCGCGGAAAACCGGCAGGAAAAGCGGCGGCACGAAAATAAAAGTCGCTTAACGTCAACGCGAAATGAAAATATTTACAACTTCCTCGGAACCGGCCGGACTAACATCTGTTTCGTTATTCTTGGCAATAATTCGACCCCTCCCCCTCCCCTCAAACCGTGTACGCAAATCTACGCGTCCATCCTGCGAATCGGCGGCCGACAGGTTAAGGAGGCTGACGCACGGCTGACTCCGCGTCCACGAATCCCTCGGTCCGCCCTCGAGCCCTCGAATCCACTTCGGATTAATATTCTCGGATACGGTCGCCGTCCCCGCGTCCCGGAATCTCTTCGCCCCGTCGCTCTATTCGCGTTCGCCGCGGAATAATAATAAACTGTCCGCGGCCGTTACGCTGCCACCGGTATTCTCAATGAACTTTCACGGGAGGCAACCGACGCGAATTAGTTCGGCCGCAAATACCAAAGCGCGCGGCTATTCCTGCGAGCAGCGACGACACCGCGCAGGAATCCGCCCGGCACCGGAGGAGGACGCGCGCGGAGAGCGATCGAACATTCAGCCGGTCTAAACGAAACAATCGGTCGGTCGCGCCAGTTCGCGCCGGTTATTTTTGGAGCGCGCCGGGCCGAGAATAAATCCAATGGAATCCGGTTGGTAAATTAGGAGCAATTAAAGCGGCCGAGCGCAGCCGGTCGGCACTCGGCGTTCGCCGCTTTTGTCGCCGGGGATCCCTCGTGCTCGTTTACGCGAGAAAAGAGTGGCCCGTCGGTTGCCGGTTGCCTAATAAACGCGGGAAACACGAGAGCGGGGTCAGAGGCGGCTCGTTACGACGTACACACGTACGCGTTCCTCCTCGGGCGTTGCTGTTGCGTCGCTGTTGCGTCGCTCCTCCGCGCGCTCGTTCCATATTTCAGCGGCGTTTCGCGCCGTCACCGTTTATTTTCGCGCGACGCTCGCCGACCCGAGAGAACTGGTGCCACTTAACGGGGAGGGCAGAGGGGAACGAGCTTTGATTACCTGGTCGTTGCGCGAGTCTCGCGGAAAGGACGGGATACGAGGCGGGCATTGCCGGGGCGAAGAAATTGACGCGAGGCGACCGAATAATTGCTACTGTTCGAAGGAGAGAGGCAGGGTTAACTCGAACGGACGGACTATTGTCGCACATCGACGGACGTGTACATACGCGCGGTTCGCGTTCCGGTTCGAACGCGAAAATATTTGCGAATCCTTGGGGCGAATCGAATGCTTACTGAAAATCCGTTCGGGAGCGTTTCAGCGACGACGTCGCATATTTTAAGAGTCGCCGAACGGCGGATAGCCCGCTGCTATTTTGCTTCGACCGTGTCACTGGGGACTCGCAGCCCGCGTGTGGCCGCCGACAGGATGCAGGCCAGACGCTTTTGCGACGGCTAGGGACTCGACGAAGGAGCCGAAGAAAGTGTTCGAGGGGCGAGCGCTGAGCAAACCGACGCGACGTTGCATCGCCTTATCAAACTGTTCTTGCATAAGTTATCTGGCCACGGTGCAGAGGGGGAGAACGAAAGGTTGTCCACCGATGATGAATCCGTGTCGAAGAGACGCGTGTGGCTTGTGCGCACGCACGCACGCATACTCCTACACCATTTTCATAACTCAATTGGAAAATTTCGATTGCTCGATTAATCCGCGCGACCTCAGCGTATTCCCGCGGGAGAGCCTTGCAGACTTTCAATACTCGTCCGAAATTGCTCCGCAATCTGACGAAAAATCCTCGAGCTTCCCCGACGTAAAGTTTATTCGCCATAAAATTAAGATCCGCCGGTAGCATGGACCACCAGGATGCCGCGAAACCCCCGGCCGCTCTGACCCAATAAAACGTTCCCGCAGCTGCACGACCGAACGGACGTTACTCAAAGAGCCGTCCATCTTGGTCGCAGTCGCGCAACGAGCACCGACACCGTGTTCAGCGCCGTTCGAGCGTCAGAAGACGGTCCGTTACGATAAATTACCTCATCCGTCTGCGCTTCTTCCCCCCCCCCCCCTCCCAACACCCCGTGCACGGTCGCCTGTCGTCGGCTGCACGGCAAGACTATCGCGCGTGCGATACCTAATCGAGCTGTCGTCCCCGCCATCCCGCCGTCGTAAACATTACTCAGGCTCGCGTCGGTGCATGAAATTTCACCAGATGCCTCGGCGAGCTTTCGTCAAGAGTCGTCCCATACGAATTCCTTCGGTGGTTTCGACCGGAACGTCGCGACGTGCCCGCGATATTCGGCTGAAGCGGAAATCGAACGCGGCGTGCATCGATTACAGTCGACGTCGCGGACTGTCCAGGGAGTAGTTGCAATTAGGATTCGAGGGTCTCGCGGATCGTTGACCCAGCAATCGTTTCGTGCGCACGAACATTTTGAGGAGACAGATTCTTCGAGCGCGTCCGCTAGATTTCAGGAAGGAAATACGAAGTGAAAAGGACGAGTCACCGGTTGCACGTCGGCATCCTTTCGAAACCAGCTCGCGGTGATAAATGTTAACGAGCCGCGAGATAAACGTTGACAATGCGACGCACCTCGGACGTGACAAAGTGCAGACGCGTCTAACGCTTAATTTGTGCCCCCGGGCACGAGAGGGGAGCACGTTTCACTAACGTCATCGCCCGCGGAAGGGTTAATAGACTTCCGCAGGTAGGAAAACTAGGCTCGACGGGTAACTCTATCGCAACGTCGATTCGACGTGCGTCGAACGTCAACGTTCGAACATCTGTTACCGTCACCTACCCCTCGCACCGAGTTTCCGCATTCCCCCTTGCCGCGCGACGACGCCGAGGGGCGGACAAGTGCACCGTTGCGCCGCGTCGCCCCTCCGAATTCCCGATACGGGTCACCTAAATTTTCCTTCTATTGGTTAACGAGCCAGCCCATGGTTTGGATTAGGGGCACGAAGTTGCCCGATCTACGGGGGGGCACCGTGAAGAATCGTTCCCCATTTCTTTGCTTACATACACGTACAGGGGGATTGACCTTTTCCTAGGGTGAAACCGTTCCCGGTGAACGGAGAGGGCACGCTGCGCCGACCGATTTTATTGCCCTTCGATAGTAGCACACTTCCATTGCTCGGCCATTCGAGCAGAGAAGTTGCGGTTCTCGCTGGTAGGTCGGGGGAAAGAATCGGTGATAGATGCGAATCTTTTGATTGCAACGATTTCGGGGATGTGGCGCGTTGATGTTTAGAGAAATTTCGGAGGCAAGGTAGCCAGCTGTAGGATCGTTTTCGTGCTCCAGATGGCGGTGGGAATATTGTGTGCTTAATCGCCGTGAAATCGAAGGCATTCGTACAAATATACATTATTAATTATACGACGGACATATTTCAGCGTTAAGCTGGACGACCGACGGTGGCGATCCGCGCGTAAGAAATCGTTGTGACAAATTGGCCGCGGGCCGTATAAATCGATGCAGTTTTCGAAATGGGTGGGAAACGTCGCGCTATGGTCCGAAACCGTAGAAACGCGAACTAAATTCATAGAATGTCTATTATTTACGCATTATTCAATACGAACAGAAAGATTTTAGGTAGTTCTGGAATTTATAGAATACGACTGCAATTAAAGATTCTCTTCTTACGATTGTTTTAACCATAATATTTGATAAAATGTTGCTCTGTCGAGAACGGTTCCGATATTTTCTGCGGTGTGCAGTTATCTGTCAGGTAGCAGTAAATAAAGTTTCTTACGACCGATATAACGACTCTTGCAATACTGATTTCATCATTGAGCTTCACGATCTGTAAAAAAAACTTTATCGAAATTGTACAGTTTATATGGAAGTAGTTTGACGATCGGATGTGCCTAGCGGCGCGTCGGTAGGAAAAGTGGAATGCATGCATGTGTGCACATTTAATTCAGACCGGCGCGCGGCTTACCGGGAACTATAATATCAATATCGAGGTTAAATGAAATATGTATCGTGAATAGTGTTCGTGAAGGCCCGGGGCGAGCTTAGGTTACTTTTATGGGGGGGTCGTCGTTTGTCGAGAGGTAACGAGTTTTCTCGAGTGGCTTATCGATCGCCGTAAAGAATTTTATGCCGGTTAATACCGTTCGATTTAATTCAACACGCGTCGTCGCAAGGCGAAGCGAAAAATGTCGTCCCGCGGGCGCGCTCTGCAGCGACTTATTTCCATTCTAAAATAAACAAACAACCGAAAGTTTCAGCGAAACGACGTTCGGCTTTATGAACTTTTCGCCCGGTCGTCCGAAAACTTCGGATCAAGCAGAACCCCGTCTCGAACCGTCGCTTTTATTCTAAAACGAAAGCGCGAACAATTTCGCCGGGTAACGACAAACACGACGGGAATAATATTTTCCTCGTAAAGTCTCCCGCGGCTCTGTCCGCGTTTCATCAGTCTTTATTTCGCTCGTGTGTACTGCGACCGTTTCGAATAAACAATCTTCAAGTCCGTCGTCGCGTTCATACCGAGGCAAGTTCCGGGGAACAATCGTAAATTCGGACGCGAATTTATGAACGACGGGTTGCCGCGAGACGGCGACATTCAATTCGCGACTATCGACGCGGGACAGGTGGGAAGAGCAGCGATTAGCACCGCGAGGTGAACGGGTCGAGAGAGCTCGATTCGGGTGCAACTGCACGGTGTATAACGAACGGGGCAACGGCGGTGTGCGCCCGTCGGGAACGAAAAAACAGCAACAACGTTGATAATTAATCGTGGCGCACATAAATCATAACATCGCTGAAACGCCAGCGCGCGGCACGCACGCGTGGAAACGTTCGGCCCTCGAAATTTCATAAATCGCGCCGCGCAACTTTGACAAATCTCAAGCGTAATTAATATTCTAAACTGCCGCGGCGGTCGCGCGTCGCGTCGTTGATAATTGATCGTTCGCGGAAACTCGCCCAGTCGGTAGCTGTTAACTCTTTCTGACGAGCGGCTCATTTTCAATTAACATTCCAAGCATAATTGGAATACGCTCGCCTCGTAAAATAATGATTTAGACAGCCCGCGAATCCTTCGACTAATTACCGTAGACGGTGTCCCGGTTCTCCTGGAGAGTACCGTAAAAATTCCGTCGCGGAACTAAGTTCATTCGCTTGTTCCGTGTGCCGCGTTTACGCAGTGGACTGAACAGGGTGAAAGAAAAGTACGAAAAGAAGAAACAAACAAATTATCGTTTGCTTCGTATTTAAAACCACGCGAAGAACGAGCTTCCGTGCAACCCTGGTACCTGGCCAAAGACGAAAATGTTACCGCGGCAAGACTTGCCGACCGTTTCATTTTCTCTCGCACCTTGCGAAACGTACCTCTTCCCGCGTTATTCGAAACGTGCAAGGCGAGCAAGACCAATGGAAATGTGGGTCAAAGAATGGCAGGGTCGGGGCTGAATGAAGTTGTAGCGTACGTGAAACCGTGGGGCGCGAGTTGCAGCCCCGAAGAATGAATATTCACGCGCACCGGGAAAGACAAAGCCGTTCTGTATTTCGCAACAGAAACTAGACGCGTTCGCCGCGGCTGCGGAGGAAGTTGGACCGATGAAGAAGGAGCACGGGTAAACGAAGGTGTTCCCGATAGAAAGGCGTCGCGCGTACGCGCGCGTACACCAAGTACTCGAATAATGGGAAGCGCGTGCATTCATCGTCTACCCCAGGACCATTGTCCGCCCTCTCGAAATGGAAAATGCGTTCTGCGCATACGCGTCGATGGTAAGCGGACAGGCGCATTCATATGTGTATCAAGTCGGTGGCGTGCTGCTCGAATTATCTACGCGTTTGTATACGCGGCGGTATTACACCATTGTACTGCTGGATCGGTACGGAAAGTACTCGACGAATTCGATGTTCAAATATATTAAAAGCGTCGTCGAACGCGAAGGGAAATACGTATCGAGCCGCGACACTGGAAATAGAACCGAGTACGTATTTCTTTCGGTCAACCGAATTCATTAATGAAGTTCACCCACGACGGCGCCTTGCGTCAGAAATATTCTCGTCTGACCCCCTTCAAGCGGCCGTCCGTTCGTGTATACGCAACGTCCGGATTAAAGCATCGCGATTCTCACCCCTACAAATAAAATTCCTGCCGCGTGTGCCGCGCCGTGTCTCCACGTCGGCCGAAAGATATATCTCAGGGTCCTTCTCAGCTTTCTTCTTCCACCGCACCTCGTACATGTACTTCCATTCCTATGGCTGTCCGCGCATATGCAGGCCCGATCCTAACAAATTGTACTCGTTCCGTTTCAGGTGCTGCTCACGAACGGTCGTCTACCAGACGCTACTGCTGCCTGCCTTGCGCGTCCCGTTATTAAAAACCGTGCATCAAGATTCCTTCCTGTTCCAAGACGATCCGCGATTTCGCGTGAACGTTTAAAAGCGTCCGATCCGCAAGCTCTATCGCCGTTTGCTTTTAGGCAAACTTACGCGGGCACGCGTAAAGCAGCGCAGACCGCGCGACGAACAGGTCGGAAGCGCGTGGGCAATATCCGCGTGGGCCGGCTCGAGGAAAGTTGTCCACTACTTTAGTTACTTGAGTTACCGTCTCACGGAACGCTTTAACTTCATGACTATGCAGCGAGAATATTAAATTAAGTGGCTTGTAATGGAGTTTCGACTGCGGCAAAAACTCCTCAACCCCTTTCGTCTCCTCTCGCCGCCGTTTTACCGGCCGTCTGGCATTTAACGCGGCCGTCCCTTCAAAGAAAGCGAGGCGCCGACGTTTCTTAAAAAGATCGAAAAGTTTCGCGCTATTCTACCGTTGCCGGAACGAACCAGCAGTGCGCACCGAGTCACGATGGCGTCCGAAGAAATCCGACTACCATCCACCCGCACGCTCCGCGAGCAACCGTTGTTTCTCGGCTGTTTAACACGAAACTTTCATCCGCATTTAACTACAAAATACACTCTCGCGCGGTACCGTATGACGGAACGCACATAGACGGGCGCATTCTCCGCGAAACCTTATCAATATTCATGGCTCGCACTGTCTGCAAACGCTTTCCAGACCTTTCAACCGAAACACGCGTAAAGACATTCCGCGGAGTAGCGCCAATTGCTTGCATAATTACCCAACCACCGACCAGATATACCCACGCCAATAAAATAACCAGAAGCATTTCTATTTTCACCCGTGTAACAGGCGGTTCTGCCCCGGGCGCCGCGGTACGTTCGCCGCCCACATTCCCACCACCCACATTCGTGAATCATCGAAATCGTAGCCTGCCGATCGCGAGTTTTTCCCTTTTCCCGTCCCGTTCCATCGCGGGCACACACTCTCGCCGCCCCCCCCCCCCCGCCCTCGGTTCACCACCTACCACGACCGCCGGCCTACCCGTTTCAGACAAGGACGCTCGGCTTCACCGGGAATTCCGGTGGCCGCGTGCACCTCGGCCGGAAATGCGAAAAACCGCTCGCTTCGGTGCAAATAAGGCTGCATGCACACCTACACGCACGCTCCCACACGTACGCCGCCACACACGCGCGTCCGCTTCCTCTCACGATCCGCGGATCCATGAATGGTCTGTGGGCTATCAATGGGCTTACGCGAGTCTACCCACACGCGTGCACCCGTTCGGCTCCGGTCGTGTGCAGGCGGAGCGGAGCGGCGCTCCACTCTCACGCGATCACCGCAATTCGAAATCGCCGCGAATAGGTGCATATACATATATATGTATGTATGTATATATATATATATATATATGTATATATATATATGTGTGTGTGTATATATATATATATATATATATTCTTATGCATGCATAATGTATCATCTTCTTTGTTTTCTCACGACGAGCACCGCGGGACCCGCTCGGCTCTCTCGATTCTCGACGCTTTTCCACGCGAACCGCGGATGGAAGATGTTCCCGAGATTGGAAAAAGGCGCTTGGGAACGTGCCCCCGCGGCGGAATTATGCGGGGAAACGGGAAGATTTTTATCGGTTTCTGCCCGTCGGCTTTGTCAATGGCCTGAGCAATGTTAAATTGCTGGAATGTTTTGTCGATTAGTATGCGAGATTGTCGGATAGCATTTAGATGTGTATTTCAAGGGATCTATACGGATATTATTCTACGGCCAAGTATTACGTACAGTAAATTGATTTGGTTGGCGGACCAGTGGAGGATAAATCGCACCATACCATTTGTTTCTTGTTTCGAGCGGTCCCTGAAGCACTCAATACTTCTTGTCGATATCACGGTAGATGGTGTATAGACGGACATTTTTGCGAGATCGGACTACACTACATATCGTTGTGTTTTATAACCAACTTGGAACTAAAATGTGGAAAACTGAGGTCGAAACTATCTATGGACGTCGATGTAAGCCGAAATGTTCGCTTGTAACGAAATTTGTTTCGCCAATCCGGTATCGACAGGAAATATCGAACGCCCGAACGCCGCCGTAACGACAGACAAGCAGTCGAGATCTCTGTCACAGAAACTTGCACGGGAATGAAAACGTTGGGACGTTACTGGAGACACGCTATCCGACAATCTCTGATAGCTAATGCAGCTCGTCAGTCTGGCGATACGGGGGTACGATTTCATTTGGGATCGTTAATTCGACGTCGCGAACGAAAGAGCGTAGAATCATCGACGCGACGATCGCCGGGTGTCATTAAACCGCGCAAGATGATTGAATAAAAACGTGGAAACGAGTACAGATTTTAGTTGTCGCGTTAACGGTGATAATGGGACGGGCGAAGCTATGGTAAACTGTTATTAAACTCGTTGCGTATCGAGAGAACCGGTTGGTCATTAACGATAGTCGGTCTGTGTTGCGCCCGAGCTATCTCGCGTGCATCTAAATGTGTTATCAGAAACTCGCGAGGTGTACCATCCGACGCTGCGAGCCACGAAAACTCGCCGGAAAAATCTGTTCGATAATTCAGGGGCGAACGTCGAAGATGTCTGGACGGGCGAAGATTTACATTTCCGGTTTCCTTAAATACGATAGCTCGTTAAATATCGTTCGAATTGTCAGTGATTTAGATCGTAGACGGAGGGGAAGATTTTTGTTTGCCGAATACCGTTGGTTCGCCATTCGAGCGAACAATTACACCCGACGTTCTGAAATTCACCGATTAATCTTTCACCGCGAAATTGCGCTCGAGATTGAATTTGTTTCATTCGAACTCGAATTCGATTTTCTGTATTACTGCTCGGCCTTGCGATAAGTATCAGCGAAGGAGCAGTATTATAAGATGAAGCATAAAGGTGCAAGGGATCATAGTTGAAAAATGTTCGCTACGACGGAAGTATTATCAGCTGCTGAACAACGCGAATTTTGTGCGAACCACCTCAGCTGGTCGGCTGGTAGCTTCATAAATTCCAATTGACGGAAACTCGCCGGCTTGTTTATTCGCGGAAATTCAGCGCGAGTTAAAGTGCAACCAGGCTCGTGTAGCAGCGAGAAGTAGCTGCTCTCGAGGGAATTTACGGTTTCGACGTTTCTCACACCGGTCACCGCAGACACGGTCTCGCACCTGCTCGTGCGTTCCCTGCTCGCATCATGGGATACCTGTATGCGAGTTTGCCTGCTAGAGTCTCGCGGAAGCGACGGGAACCAGACGACCCAGACAAGTATGAGACTATTTTAAAAATAGTTACCCACGGGTTACTGCCCCGACGACGTTTACAAATCACTGGACAGATCGTAAACCTTTGATAGGAAATAGTGTTCTAAAACAGACGCTCTCCACTTCTGCGCTATCATTTATATTATTTTCAACAGCAAGTAAAATTACGTTCTCCTATTCTAGTTTCAGGTAGGCATACGTTCGAACACTTGCTGGTAAATTATTTCTGCACCATTTCGCGCCGGAAACACTGTCAAATTCGATACTAATCCGTCAATGAATAATATCGTCACGGTGTATTAGGTGACACAAATTCTCAACCTAATAGGTACACAATTTCGAACTATTACCTGGGACGAAACCTCGAGCATCTCATTCAGCAGCCTCAATAAATCGATTACCATTGGGTGAAAGGTTTCGCGACCATTACGCATTCAATTTTCTCAACGTTCCACGGAACCCGACATTTCCCCAGTTCATCGTCCAAACAGAATCGTCGTCGCCCTAAAGGCAGACCCGTTGCGAATTCAAACAAACCGCGATCAGCGTAAACTGTCTGCCTCCCCCCTCGAAACAGCCGTGCCTGGCCATCGGATGAGCGAAACATTTCGGGACATTGTCCGCCTCGGTTCGAGTGCAGCCTACCAGCGAATAAACCAGTTCAAAGGCGACACGAATGGCTTTTTGTCATGCGGCGTTACGAATGGTATTTTCCGCACCTGCACGAGAACGTTCCAGCACTGTTTGTTGATTCGCAACAACGGCGGGACTTTTTTTTTGGGGGGGGGGGGATCGTTGGACCGGTGTCGAAATTCGGAGACGGTAATCCAAAGAGAAATATCTTTCGGTCGCCGCTACAGATTTTCAAATATTCTTTGCTCCCGTGAAAACTGAATTTGCACAGCAGCGATAAATATCGGTCCGCGTTTACCTAGGCGCAGTTTATAAGTGCAACGATGCAGCGGGGTACAGAGAGTATCGCCTGGCATGCAGGATTAAACTTTTCCTCCGCGTAAATAGATAAATATCGTTTCCTACGAAGAGGGATAAATGAAAAATTGTATCGACATGGATTTCGACTCCTTAAAACCGCCGGAAGGTGTCAATAAACGCGAAAAACTGTCGAGTAACAAATAGCACCGTGTTACCAGGACGATTAAAAGCACCGGGATCGTAATAACTCGACAACGGCCGCGAGAAGTTTGACTGTTTTAATGGAGCGATCGGCGAACCGTTTAACCGTATTTCGTGTCTTTCGCGATCGACCGTACACGTGTCGTCGCCTCGTGAAACGGCAATTACTCAAACGGCCGTGCAGGTGTGCACGCACGTATGTAAGTGAACGCAGAAGTCTCCACGGAGTAATTAACCCATTTGCATCTACGAACGTTCTAGCGCGCGCATTAAGCTGTCCATTATCGCCCGCGGACGTATGCTCGGCGATAAATGGTTCGGGACAGTGCGTCATCGAACCGATCCCGTCGAGAAATTCCGTGAAATTCCGGTTCTCCTGTTGCTCGATGAAAATTCGTCGAGAGGTGCGCTGACTTTATGCCGGAGAGAGGCTAAGTGTGTTCCGCGTAAATTTCACCGTGCATCTAAAACGGTGATCCACACGGAACTCGACTGTCCCGAATAAAATAATTTCGTAACAGGATGCACCGAGTAAACAGTATTCGGAAATACTTAATTTAATGACCATTCCCCCCCTTGGAGAAAACGTGACACGTATTCGAGCCCCCTTACGGTACAATCAGACGCATGAAAAATATCTCGACGAAAGAATAAAATGGAAGAGGATGTTGCAGCGGTCGACACTGTCCACCGAAACGCATCGCAAGCCTCCCATTCTTCTAAGGATTTCGTGGTGGGCGCCTGGACGCCACGAAAGGAGCAGGACGTTTGCTGAAACATCTGGGGGACGACAAAAGAAGCGCGTCGCTTGTTTCCTCGCGACCCCCAAAGCGTGTCGGGCACGCGCGTGCCACGAAGAAAATCGACTCAGACAGTCATTTATCATGTCGCTTCGTAGCATACGCGTCGTATCATGGGACGGCGTTCACGGTGGCTGGGCGTCGACGTAGAACCATGGAGCACCGTAAAACCGCGAAACAAACACGCGTCACAAGAACGAGATGGATCGTGCACGGCCGACCGCGTACACGCCTCGAATGCCACCTTCGAGTGGATCGACTTTATTCGCTTAATAAAAAATGAAAGTTCTATGTTTAAGGGCGTAGCGTTATGGGGCTCGGGCGGATGTGTCTGTACACGCCGATGATGGATCGCTGCATTAAAGTCTGACCCGCCGCACCGGTTGCGGTTTCTACCTGACGAACCTCTGGCCTCTTTGATATATGCTTTCTGCCGGGCCGCGGTATCGACTTTTCAGTTTCAATTGTTACGCGGACGATTGCTGACATGGTGCCCAATGAATAAGCAACTATTCGGGGGTACCGGAAGGCGCACTAGATTTATGGTAAATATGGCTGCGAACGTTTCATAATGTCCAACGAAAGAACACTACAGGATAGCGAACGGTTTCAACGACACCGTTGAACGAAGGATCTTGCCTCGTTGCGCGTCGCAGAATTTCCCTAAAAACAGAGAACGGTGTGACACGGGCGGATCCGCGAACGCAGCATTGCGTTTCAAATTTTCTTGCACTTCGTTCGAAACAATACATAAATCCGCGCCCGTTTCTCTTATTAATATTTACCCCCGCACGAATTTGCATACTTTATTAGCAAAGCCGGGCAAGGAGAACGTATGCAGATCTCGCGGGCAACACCTGCCGTTTTCATTATCTCGTGTCCAACCCGGGAAACAACAATGCGAGCGATAAAACAATAACAGCATTTGCACCGCGATTAATGAGGGCTCCTCCGCGTCGGAACTTTCTGTTTGGCCGCGCGCGGAGCGCCACAATGTTCATTACTTCATAAAATCGCAGCGAGCCACCGGGGGGAACGAGTTAATTTCGATCGGGGCCGGACAATCGCGCTCGAAATCCTCGTTAACGCGGTGTAACAATAAAATAATGCCGGCCGTTTGACGCGCCCGTTAATTCGCTTTGAAACGAAACGAACCGTGTGCCTTCCTTCGACGGGAACACGCCCGCCATCCGATCGTCTCCCTCTTCCACTTTTGCGCGCATAAATCACGCTTCCCGGGCGCAATATAAATCAGATCGACCGAAAGTCGGGGCGACCATCGACGATCGCCTTCGAGAACCGTCCGCGTACAAATAGATGTTTAACGCGCGTCGCAAAACTCGCGTCCGCAACCGAAACGCCAGAAGTTGCGTTCGCGTCGGAGTGAGACGGATCGAATGAATCGCGCGAGCAGGCGCGGAAATAGCCGGGGAAACCTTGCGCAGTTAAACGTATCGACGTTTGACAAGTTTTATCTTCGGACAGCATTGATCATTGCTGAAATAGAGGTGTTGCTTTACATCTTCTATTTCCGCGCGTCGTCGATAATATCGTGGTAAAAATAGTTGGCCGGGGATGCGTGGTACAGTTGCGCCGCCACCAAAGCGTTCGCAAAATCGGCGAAACTCGCGCACTCGTGAATCGAACAAAATCGTAGAATCTACGGCGCGCCCGTTGTCAATAAATTCGAGGATCGACATTAATCGTTGAACTCGCGTCCGGCACGAGTCGGTCGATTCGTCGTTCATTAAATTGCGACGAACCGCGCGTGCAATTTGCGTGGGGCACCGGCCGACACGAGTCGAAACGGTCGAAGAGACGCGCGTGATCCGCGGCGGCAGGAACGGTAGGCCAGGTCGGAGGCGGGCGCTAGATTTGGTCGTAAATTATCGACAAGCATCGCATCGATACAATCGTTCGATTCCCCATATGGCGCGACAAGCGTGCGGCAAGGGGCCAGGCCTGTACCCCCGGCTTTCCAATTTTCGCGTTTCTACTATCACACGATCTGTTGTGTCAGACGCGCTCCGTAACGCGTGTCGTCCAGCTGACTGTTGAGGGCCGCGACTACTTCTCGCGTCTGTTTTCCTTGGTCCCGTCGAAGATGCGAAGGAGGGATCGTCGGATAGAAAGGGGACAGGGAGCACAGCGGAGTGGATGAAGATGGCTAGCGGAGGAATATCGACGGCGGCTGCGGATGCACGCATCGCAGACGCCAGTTGAATCCTTCGACGCGTGAGAAACTTCGATCGCAGCAACGTTTGGAGGATTCCGCGAGATACGCCGGTCGGCGCGTCGAATCGAGCGCTCGACGAAGGGAAGCGAGGATACCGTTGAAGTTTGCTGAATTAAAGCCGCGTGGCTGTGCAACGACCCGGCGAAGATTTTCGGGTCGTATAAAAGGCTGGCGAGAGCGGCGCACGTTCCGTTCGTGAATCATCGGCGAACAAAAGCGGTCGCGCGGAAGTCTCGCTACCGGGATGATCCTCGTTGCGAGCTTTCGCGAGATCGCGTCGATCGGAGCGTGCAACGCTGGCTGGCCGGCTGGTAAGTGTCTGGCGAAGATCGCCGAGAGAGATGCAATAAATTCGAGAATTGGGGTTGCCGGTAATCTGCATCACGCGGATCGAGGATTTAGTGCGGACATATTTTGCTCGGCTGCTTTATTCGGTGCCTTTGTGCGCCCTGAGAAATTTATTAGCGCGTTATATTTAAGGCTGTACACGGTGACTGCGGATGATTTGTGCCGCGAGACGTGGAGTATGGAACGCGAGGCCCCGCTGAAAGTAATTCAACCCTTTAGCGCATTGCAATTTTAAAATAATACAGTTTCGTATAAAATATACGCGACGTTAATAGCAGACGCGTAAAACGATAAGGCCCTCGCGTTTAATGCTTCGCAGTCGGTTTGATTAATCGCATACGTAGCGGCGGCGACTCGAAACTTTCGAGCCCGGCGCGGCTTTCGAAGTTCGCAACACACATGGCGCCTTGTCTCGTCATAGTCACGCCGCGCCTAAAACCTTTCATTGTACCAACATGTCAAGCGGAGTGACACGAAAGAAATTATCTTCGGGTCCATCAATTCCACTACCGTGGAAGAAAAAAAGAACGTGCGTTCAGCTGCATAGACACGCATAGATCATCCCGGACAACGCGACCCCGCGCATAATCGGCGTGCACCGTAGCATTTCACGAGGGAGTCGTACCCGGGGCACGGAGAGAAGAACTCTCTCTCTGACGAAAGGTGGACCGACGCGGTGGAACGATAAACCGGCTGGTTGAATGCCGGCTATGGGGGCGGCACGACTGCTATTATTATCGTTCCTCGTTGCGGCGTCGGTGAATATGGCGGTAGGCCTGCGGCGGCTGGCTGTCCGCTGGCCACGAATGCACCCGGGGCCAGTGCACAATGCATCGTCGGGGACAAGATGCCGACTTCGAGATAGGCAAATGTAAGGTGCCGGTGCAACGAACCAAGGGACGTCGTCCCAATCGATTTTTGCGATAGAAGCGGGACCGCGCGGAGAGAAATCGCGGGGATATCGCGTGTGCGCTCCTGGAAAGGGACGGAAGAGGAACGGACTGGGACCGTTCGGTGTACAGCAATTAACGGAGACGATTTCCGACCGCCTCTTTAACGCGATACAATTTTAGGCGCACCGTTAGACGGATAGAAGGAAACATTTGGGGAAGTTGCTGGGGGGTGCAGTGCTCGGGAAATGAAGCTTCGGTCGATGGAAACGGGGGTGGATATTAATTGGTGAAGCAGCGAGGCTGAATTCGAATTCATGAGGACAGATCGTGTGAATTTTCGCATAAACTGACAGCGCGTTACAAGAACACTGTGCATTTTCTGTTCATTCTGTTGTAGTAGTACATACGCGTATTTGGGGATGCAAGTCTTGCAGATTGCAAAGGCAAATTATTAAAAAAAACAATGATCCAATGAGCAATAATTGCCAGAATTGGTGGAACGATATTGTCCATTACTTAACCCACTCATTTATGTCATCCGATGTGAACTCCGCTCCAAACCGACGCGCCACGTCGCACGTCACCAGAGAGCCAGTCAAAACCTCGTTGCACCGGCTGCGGGCAGAACCGATTAGCCACTCTAAAAACGGCCAAAGACCGACACAGTTAAGGCGTAGCCGATCGTAGGCAGGGATAAACGCGGCCGCCGTTGTTTACAGCGCGTCCAAATGCATCCGAGGCGATCCCATCGAACGTGGGAGAAGCATTCCGCGACCAGAACGGACCCGGTCGCAGCTTGTATCAGCGTGTTTCGTCCAGTTTCCCGGGAAATAGTCGTTGTGCGAATTACGAGGCGACGAGTGGGATGGTATAGAAAGAGAGAAACGAATCGTCGCGACAATGCCTCCGGAAATTGACGTTTCCATTACATAATGGCGGACTTCCGCTTCCTCGCGAGGAATGACTCCGTCCGGCTTGTCACTTTCATAATGGCCTTTAAAAACATGAATGGAGCTGGAGCCGCGAGGCGAGTACGCTCGCGTTTGGGCGGACGTGAGCGCTAACCGCGGCGCGTGTACCCCGCAAATTTCTACCGCACAAAAACGTCTCGACAGATTTCTCAATGTTCCACGAGCTGATATTACCGATCTTCGAGGTGTAAAATTGCGAAACAAAAACTATCTCTCGCGCGAGCGATCCTAGTAAACTTACCGTAGGCACACCCACGGGCACGCTTGGTTTTCCCCAGAATAATTCACCGGTCCACCGTGCTGCGAAATATATGCCTATGCCTCCAAAGAACCGTGTCACAGCCTTGTATCGACAACCGGACGAAACATTCGCGCCTTCGATCCGTTCTTCGTTATCCCCGTCGCCGTGTCCGTGCATTCTTAATGCATCCGGATACAGGTATGTATATGCACGCGCGTATACCGCTCGATCCGAACCGTCCACCGGACCGAGACGCTACGTGGAAGGCTTCCGCGTGGGCGATCGTATAGAGCGCGTGAGAAACGCGGCGTGTTTTTCGAGGAAAGTCGGGGTCGAGACCACCCGGGGAAAAGTTGAACGATTCTAGGTCAATCAAGCCGACGGGTAAAGTTCAAGGGCCAATCTCGGATCCGGACAATAATACGTGACGCTCGATTGTGCCGATATCAAACGATATTTCTATTGAAATTTCTATTGTATCTTCCCCGTTTTCTGTTTATCGATTCCATTGTTGCAAATATTGGTAAATACGAACGTCTCGCGCGAGGAGGCCCCCGGACAGAATGTCGCGGCTGACATAACGTAACAGGATACACCTACCAGCAGAACTTTCTTTTCTAATGCACAACACGGGGAAGGCGAGCTCTCCTCGTGAGAAGTCACCATCTGCCCGTTTTTTCGGGGAGTGCACGCCGTTTCGGGGAATTTCGTGCTGTCCGTGTGAATGTCGGGAAAACGTTACCCGTGGCATCATTCCTATCGCACGATCTAATAGATCCACTTCGGCAGCATGCGGGCGAACAATCGAACAAACAACACCGCCCCTTCGTGCATTCCCGTCCCTTAGCGTTCGCTCGGTGGGCCCATACAGCGGCAATTATGTACGTGTACTCTTTAAATCGCTCGATCTTTGGATGGGGTCACTCGTCAAAGAAAACACGATCCTGCGAATTGTCCGTTCAAATTGATGGACAATAGACGAATCGTGTGAAGCGCAAGGAATGCAGGGAGCACGATGCTCGACCTGTGCAGTCGGAAACTTGTCGTTAGGTGCGGGATCCCGTTGAAAAATGGAATTCGGTAAGATCGTTAAGACCGTACAGGGATGCGCTACGGAGATCAGATAGGTATAACTAGGGACGAGTAAAGGGGATCACCGTACAACAGTGTACAGACAGAGTGAAATTCCGAGACAAAACGGGACGAACGTTCGAGGAATATAAAAAAAAATGATAACATCTTCCGGTACTCGATCCACGGATATCGAGGAGATCACTTCTCGACGGTCTAAAGTAGAAGAATCAGATTTCCTCTCCCTGTTCGTAGGATTAACTACTTTTTTTCGGACAAAAGCTCAACTCGAACCGTTGGATCCAGTCGATATTTAGTTTTACCGTGTTTTAAGCCTCGCGCAACGGGAATCGCATTGAAACCGTAAAGTGGAACGACGCAGGGGGTTAAACCAGAGCAGTTCAGACGATTGCTTTGAGCACGGAGGCGGGCTAAATTGAGCATCAGGAGATCGAGAGATTTCTTCCAGACTGGGTGGCGTGACGGTTTCCAGGGTGTCACCGGGCCATTCAGAGGCCGTCGTGCCGCCTCAAGTGATACACAAAGACGACCGCCACTGTCGACTACCGGTCACTCATAATAAGGAAGTACCAACAATACTAGGAACTTTTTTTCGTCACCGCGTACGCGGTCGTTCTCAAGCGACGCGCGTTGCCCTCTGCGTTGCTTCTCTCTCCTTCGTTCGTTCATCCACCTACTATCGCCATTGGTCGACCGTTTCAACGAGGCGGCCGAGCGCTCGGTTGCGAACGCGGAGAAATTGCCGGAGAAAGCTGCCAACGCTTTTTTACAGACCGCGCGAAATCGCGTTGCGTAGGAAGACGGAACTGTCGATCGGCGAACGAAACAGCTTCGAGGAACAATTAGGCCCGACCCGGTAACGCTCGGGAGTGTTTTGTTCGTTGGCGAAACACGGTATCGATAATTGCGCGATGAACGAGTCGGGGATGAAGGGTGGAAAGCTGCCGGGACAATTGAAAGAGCGATGAAAAGTACCGTCAAAACATGCCTCGTCCTAGGTCGTACGTTACAAGGGGTAAACAGTTCAATGGACGAATCGAGAATTACAGATCGAACGCGAATACCACCAAGACGACGTCCAATTCGTTTAGTCCCATCCGCATTCCTGAATCGTGAAGTAACGTCGCGGTGATTACGAATCGTTCGTATCGCAATATTTTCGGCCAACGGATCAACGAAGCGAGACATAGGAGGTTCCTAGCGGACCGGGGTCAGACTAACTCGATCCGTAAGCAAATAGGAGCTTATCAGACGAAACGAATCGTAAACAAGTGGCCGCGAAATTAGCCGGGAGGGTGGGCGCGTTTTGCCAGCGGAATCCGATTTTGGTGGTGGAGAAACACCATGGAATGCTGCCACGCGAAAGACGTAGGCGTTACTGGTCGGCGCCCACTTCTGTCTAACCCCCTTGGCGGCTCGTCCCTGATATTAGAGCGTGAAAACCGATACCGGTTCGGCCAGTCGCGAATTTACAATCCAGAGATATCGCTCGCTCGCTCGGGAACGCGCGCACCAAGATCCACCATATTTACCAGCCGGTAAAAGAAAGTGAACCTCGAATTCAATTACGCGTACAATATCGCAACAATCGAGGAATCGCGCGAGAAAATAGCGGCACGCCTTCGCGCAGAAAAATTCTCAATCTTGATTCGATCGAGACATCGGATCTGAATCTGGAGTGAGACGAGAATTCGACGAACGCGCGGAGCGGATTTTGTTAACGAACGGTGCGCCCGACTGTTGCGTCCAAGTCCTCGAAGAGTACGCGTCGGTGTATCGCAACATTCCCGGCCAATTTTATCGTCCGTCGTGAAAAAAAATGAAACGAACGAACGCCGCGAGCGGTTGCAAGACAATCCCCGCGATACCCGACCGTTGCATTCCGCGAGGTGCACCGCATCAGAAGCGGAAAGGAATGAACTACAAAGAAGAAGAAGAAAAAAAAAGGTGAATATTCGTCCAACAAGCATCCGGGCAGACCGCGTAGTTCCTGCGAGTGCGATGCAAAAACGAGTGCAATTTACTCGCGCGTCAGTCGGGCCCCGTTCCAGCCTCGAAACGGCTTCGAAGAACCATAATCGGCACGGTAATTTATTTCCACGTTGCGGAAATTAAAACCCGGCGCAAGTGCAACCCCCTGCCAGCCAATTTCCGTGCAATTATACCATTTAACCAATCCGGCCGGTCGAGTCCGAACACCTTTTCCTCGCCCCCTAATATCGTGAAAACAACGGGCCCCTCGAGTTTCGGCCGTAATTACCCCGACAGGAGTAGTATGCAACGCATCTTCCGACGAAAAAAGACTGATTGTGAATGGAGCTTTATGAGAAGCCCGAGGAGAGCGAGCGCTGTGTGTGGTGCGACGCATTTCTGGCCGCATTCTCCATCTTCTCTTTCTCCTCCGCTCTTTTTCGCCGTTTTTCTCCCCTCGGCTTGGACCCACCAACGACCCAATCCCTTTTCCCCGGCAGAAACTCGCGCGACGATCCAGGGCCGTCCAGCACGGTGGTCAAAGAGGAAGAGAGGGAGCAGCGGAGAGAGGCGCGGTGAAGGCCTGCCCAAAGGCAGCAATTTCTTTTTTTCGCTGGCCGCGGATTCCTGGAACAGGCTGCTTCGCGCTGGACCCCACCGGGTTTCGGCAATGTTTCAATTAGGGATTCCGCCGGTCGTTGAACAGAGACAAGGGGGGGGGGGCGAGAACTGAGAGGGATAGAGAGTGCTCGTTCTGTGAACAGGCCCTTAGAGGATCCTCTCTCCCTGTCTTTAACCGTCCACCGAAGACGGTTAACCGACGCGGGTTCGAATTTAAAACCGATTCCGCTGAGATTCCGAACCTGGCATCGTCGTTACGCTGAAGAGGGCCCGTCCGTTCAGGCCCACGGAGAATCTCTGGAATCCCTCTCCACGCCTATCTCCGTGTACGTTCGCCCGCTCGCGAGCACCCGGGACGCGGAATTTAAGGGGCTGTTGAATTCATCCGCGGGACGCAAAGTTGCTCCAATCGCCGAGGCGTTGCTACTCAACCTCGTCGGCGATAATTCGGTAACCAGCGAAGAGAGACACGCCCGTTGCGATCTGCCATGCACACGCTCCGCGACGAAAAAGGTTCGTCGTTCGATCGAACAATTTCACCCGGCGCATCCCGTCGTTCTGTAATACCTGCACGAGCGAAAACGCGATGCAATCGCGTGTAGATAAACGTATGAAACGGGCGCGCGCGTACGTACTCCGAGCGATGCTTCCTCCGCGTGGACCACCCTAGAGTCTCCTTCCCCGTTCCGTTTCCGCCGGAAGCGCAGTCGTTTCGCAAGCTTTGTCACGCCGGTACGTAACAAGGCCCGGCTTGTTACACGGCCGGCAAGGTTTTTCCTGATCAAACAGCGATCGCGTCAACAGCCTTCCCGGCTTCGTTCGCGTGGCCCGCTCGGCTGCATGCCTGTTTGCACGGTCCGCGGGCCTCGGGGCACCCGGTGCGTCGATACGCAAAGGTGTCGAGCAACCGATAGGGCCACCCCGTGATCAAAGCTCGTTACGATGGAGCCAGTCGCACGGAGGGGGGGGGGGGGGGCGGAGGACTTGCTACAAGCCTCCCTGGCAGATTGTGTTCCAGCCGGCAGGGGAAACCCCGCGTATCTGGCTCGTCCAGTCCGGAGCGGTGGCGAGCTCGCGAAAGGGCCCGACAAGCGCAATCTTCCATCGCGTATTCACGCCTTCGAGGCTGGCCGGTCGCTACTCCGTTGGGACCTCTGCGCATTGTTTCCGGTCCCGCGCGGCCAAGAGGTCATTTCGCCAAGGAGAATAATCCGGGGAATAGCGTCGCTCCAAATGGGGTTGCCGCTACGACGACTACGTGTATAATGTACAGCTGTGGCGGGGCTCGGCGGAGTGGAATGTAAGCCTGTTAAGTGAAAACGTGCGGGATGCACTTTGCCGCATGGCAACGTTTTCGTAGCGATCCGAGGGAATGAAATGTTTACGTAACAAACGGGGAGATCCATTAATTTGCACCGTCGTACGGTTCCGTTGCGCAAGATCGCGACCTTTGTCCCGCCGGTGGCGGAGCGTAATCGGAGAGACCCGATCTCTCGCGATCGGGCGACGCTCGACTCTCGTCAAGATGGCCCGATCTCGTTTTCCAACGATTTCCACTAACGCGCGGTATCCGTGTTGGAACCTGCGGAGAGCAATCGGCGACCGGAAAGGAAGAACGAGAGCGGAGAGACGATTTCGACGGAACCGGGGTTGGCGGAGGGGTCACTCGATTCAATTCAGATCGGAATCGTTGAACGTTGATACAAGGGGGTCAGCGCGGTGCACCGGCTCCAATGGGCCATTATTTTGATGGAAATCGAGGGATCCTTCGGGCTTAGGGCCAGATGAACACACCGATGCCACGATGATCCGTGCCGGGGCTGCGGCTACGCTTGCGCCCGCGATAAGGATCGCGATTCCTGGCCACGGTACAACCTTCTCACCGCGTTCCACCGATCTTGACGAGCTATCTGACGACTTCGCGTTGATCCACGGGGATCACCTTCCGGTGCGATTGCCAAGGCGGAGCGGCTCGACGCGGGGGATTTCGTTCACAATTTCGCGTCACCGTAATCGTGGAATGGTCGTCGTTCCCTTTGCCTCGCGCTTAAACATCGCAGCCTACGGCAGTCGAGGACCATCGAATTCGGTAGAATTACAAACTGGTATTGTACATTTAGAAATCTCTACACGGGACACCCTGTCTCTCGCTCAAAATCCTTCGACATTTAATTAAAGAAACACTACCCCTTATTGACCTCGGTCCACGTTATCGCCAGCTTCTCGCCCGGGGGCCGTAAATCTCCAAGGATCCGGCCCGCTAACGCGATTCTTCAAAGAGCCCAGCCGTCCCGAGTCCGGAGACCCGTGCACCGGGGGAGGGGGTCTCGCATCGATAGCAGTGGCACAATCCTAAAAGTCACTTTGTATGTAGGGGCTCGCAGAAAGCCCTGTTCGGGACGCACACAATTTCCCGGTTGTATGCAGAGAGGGAGGAGGCTCGGCGTGTGTATCGCGTGTTTCACTGAATGGCAGAGATGGACCCTCCGATGCAGCCGGCCGTTTCAAAAGCTCCGGTACCAACGCCGGACAGAGATGGGCAACGATAAGAGAGGCTGGGATCCCGAAGAAATCCCGATTGGAGACAGCGATATCTCGGTCGATCGGTGACCGGTCACGTTTCGTCCTGACGGAGACAGAGATTTGAGTTCGGCCGGACGCCCACTATGATGGATGGAAATTCGTCGGAATAACCGTAACGCGGCTCTTCCTTTCATCCTTCTTCCTTCCTTCTTCTACCCGCCAATAGAAAGCGTATTATCGGCCGGCTTATCGGGGTAAACTGCATCGCAGCGGGCTTTCCACGAGGCGTTTCGATACAATAGGGGCTGCCTGTTGGGAAGGAAGACTGCTACGAAGGGCGCTTAACGTAATAACGGAGTGGAAATTCGCCGATCTGTGCGCGAAATCGATGGGAATTTCGAAGCGCGCTCTTTAATCCGCAACGATGTTGTGTACCATTTCTGCATTATTGAGCTCTCTGTATTGTGCGGCGGGTTATTGGTCGATACTGATTCCGACTAATATAGGGCGCAGATGGGGGAGAAGCTGGTGCATCGCGTTTTATTCGCGAAGAAGCCCCGTCGGAAAATATATGTTACACTTTCTTGGCGTTTCGCTAAGAATCGCACGAAGTGTTGCAACGCGTTCGACTAATATTATTCCGCGTTGGGGCTGGTCCTTAAGTACGCGAAACGACGGGAATGCCCGTATCCTCCTCATTCGCGATAACCTCTGTCGATCGACTGCACGGGGTCGCGCATTGGACCTCGCAAATAGAAGATAAACGATCGTACAGGCACGTTTGCTTGCTACGGAAATAGAGATTTCCGGGTTACTCCAATCGGACGGTGTCAATCGTCGGGCAAACGAAGCGGCAGAGTTCGCGAGTTCACATCTAACATAAATATGCTCAAAGAATGCCCGAAGAACGTCTCGATGTGTTCGCACGTAATTACGAAGGGAAACGCGAGCCTCGCGAACAGCGCGGCACGTTTTCACCGTGGAAACGCACGCCCCTCTATTGTATTCCGGCTTATCGCGACACTGTTCTTACATGCTGCTCCGTTCTATTCACAAGCCCGAGGGAAAAGCAGTGAAAGGCAGACTTCAGTTTCTACGAAAGCGGCGGGACTTATCGCGACGTCCGCAGCGTTATCGACTTCTCGCCTGGCTTACTCTATCATTCGTAGCGGTTCGCACGAATAAAACGTGGGTTACGGTACTGCCAGCAATGTCCGACTTCTTTCAAAATTCTTCCGGTAAAAACTAAATCGGATACCACTGTACGAGCAGGCAAGTATATTTACATACGTCTACACGCTCGTCCGAGGCTAATAAAACCTCGCTATCGGCGCGAGCGAAAGAGACCCGTAACTTGTGGACATTATAAGAAATGAAACGACAATTATAGTTGTTGCTAGCTTGTCATAGGCGTGCCGTTGTAATTGCGTCGAAACTGCGATAAGAGCCGCGGCAGACGTTGGAGCAACGAACGTGGCACGCTTGAAACGGTATCTCGGAACGTTAATGCAACTTTGTGACTGTGTACTAGATAGTTTTCCTCGGGGAAAACGCGCCTGTTTCCTATTATTTTCAGCTTATCGCGGCGTGCGCATTTGTCGCCGGCACGGACGTTGTGCGCCGTTTGACGTCCCGAGTAAATATTATCTTCGCGCGCACCCCGTACTAAGGAAGCTACATTCGAGGCAGACATCGTCGTGACGCTCGACGATCACGGCGATATCCAGATTCTCGGAGTACCTACGATTTTATTTTCGCCGAGCGAGGGAAAGAGGGCCGCGGGTAGCGCGGATGTTTTAAAGGGAATTCAATTACCGGAAATCAAACGAGGAAAGAATATTGAAGCCCGACTAGAGGAACACTGAGGTGTCTTCAACTGGCGATTTTTAAAAAATAAATGATTCAAGCGAAACGATCGTTCACAGTAAACGGCCATTAAACAGCTTAAAACCAGTAAGGTCAACCGCACAGGCGTTATCTGGATGTCGCGATGCCAACGTTTGAGAAATTGCGTTCCACACGTAAAACGACAAGACACTGACGGGGAAGGGCCGCGTTCCAATTATCGAAAAATATCTACGATCTTTTCGCGGAACGGGGTCGAGAAAATCAATTCCACGAATCGACGGATCTATTTCTGCGCGCCGTTTTCCCCGCGACGATAACGGGTTAACCCCGAGGATCGGAGCTTTCACGCCGCACTGCGAACTGATTGACACAAAGAGATCGTCTGGTTTCCAGCCGATTATGCAACGTCTGTTTACGCCGCTCCGAGGCATCGACTACTCGCGTGCAATCCTATTCCGCGAGATGAAACGGGCGGGTACGAGCCGGTGATCTGCGCGATTCTTCTTCGATGACACGCGATCGACCTTGGTGGCGTTCCCGGAAAATCGCGCTTCTCTATCGTACGTTCTCCACTGCCACGGGTCGCGTTGCCCCGCGCACCGATAGGTCTTTGTGTTAATAATAGTTTGTTTTTGCACGGCAAGAAACAGGAAAATATCATTGAAATCGCTCGCAAGCGGTGACCAGCGGAATCTCCGTCGAGTCCACTCGGTCAGAGGTAAATTAATTTTCTATGCGAACCACTTCCGCCAGCAACGATTCCACCCTTAGAAATATAAGAACGAAAGTACAGTCCACCGCTGTGCGGAAGAAAAAAAATAATAATAAATGGTAACATTCATCGTGCAAACGAGAACGATTACCTTGCACAATGCACGTTTCCGACCCCCCTGTCACGAGAATAAAAACGATGAAAACTGTGCGAGGCAACGTGCGCGAAAAAAAAAGGAGACTCAAATGGGAATTTTCAAGGGGCGCCAGTCGCATTCCTTGCGCAGCCCTTGATCCACCGCGCGGCCAACAGATTTGTCCTCGCGCTATAACGACAATTAGAGGCGTCGCGAGCTCGTTACGCCACGGCACAGGAGATCGCGCTAAATCTCGGGTCCTCGCTACCGGAGAAGACAATATCGCGAGCAACTCGTTCCCGTGCAACTCGCTCGCGCAGCGTGTCGCGCTCTCGTTCCCGCCGCCATCGTCGCTCGTTACCTAAGCGCTAACAAATTGCTCTTCATCCCGGTCCAAGGCTGTTCCAGGTCGACAGCCGCGTTCGCGCGGGGCGAAAGGGCAACTTCTTCTGGGACGACGGCCCACCGACGGGACGGAGAATCTCTGTCTCGAAGTGGACGGATTTTCGCGGCGGCCGGCCGCGTTTGACACGGGAGAACGCGGAAACGTGTGGTTGCTTTGAAAAGGAAGTTGCGATCGCGGAGCGACGCAGTTTTCTCCGTTGTCGATTTGTAATTAACCGCGAGAGTACGCGCGCGCCTGGTGGAAAATTAGCACGCCGGTGCTCCCTAATTGTAAACGCAGCCGTGCAATCTTCGTGTTTACAAGCAACTGATTAATCGGTCCTGCCGTTTTACTGACAACATCGAGCCGGCGCAGCGAACGGAGGATCCGGCGATCGGGAGACAGCCGATCGTTCGCCCGCCGTTGCATGCCGCAACGAGTATCGTCAGTTTGTCCGAGGCGTTCGAGAATTTTCCATCGCGATAAACCGAGCCGAGTCGATCGGCCGGGAGAAGAAACGGCCGCGCGGGGGGAATTTCGTAATTTCTCTCGATCCCTGACAATTTCTACTCCAGATACAATTTCTACTCATCGCACGCAATGGGCAACGCGCGAACGACCCGAGAATTTAGTGCGAGTTCTTAACCGAAGCGGGGAAAACTTCGCCCGCAGAACAGCTTTGCTAGACGCCGAATCAATCACCAGCGAGCGAGCAATTCACGAGCCCCCCCCCCCCTTCACCCCCCCCCCCCCTCGGCTTAATGCTTCCTGCGTTGTGCCTCGTGCAAGCGTACGCGTTGCTTATCGTCGTCGACTTCCATCGAACTACTGCATCATGCAAATTGAGCAATTCCGTCCGTGCTTTATACGCCGATTATTCGCAGCAAACTTCCGTCGACGTTCCGCAACGGCCGCTTCGAAGCCTGCGCTTCGGGGGAAGAAAAAAAATGCCCCCCCCCCCCTAACCGCCCCTCGTTCAAAAACAGCGAAACGGAAGCTACCACAGACGCGTACGTTTGTAGCAATCGTCTGGCGCGCTGGGAAATATCGCCGGACTCCTCGGCGCTATTGATTTCCTAATCCTATTGACGGATAGCCAAATAATGGGCAATTTCTCGCGGATTACGTCATTGAGAGATTAATGAAGCGATAAGCAATTAGGGGAGGGGAGGAGGACGAACATACGGGAGTATATTCGAGGAGAGATTGATTTATTTTTGCACGCTTCTTTACGGGTACCACGCCGTGGCTAATGGGGCGGACAAATTGGGCGAACGGAGAAAACGGACGCGTTAAATATACCAAACAGAAGATGTGCATACAAAGCTCATCGGGTGTCCTGACAAACGCTGCTCTCCGGTGTTTCGTGGGGGAAACACAATGAAGGCGCAACGAATCGCACCATTTTCCCCTACGCCCCGTTTCCTGCTCCTCCCGATTTATCGCGTGGATTTATCTTCCGGCGTGATTTGCAACGATAATCTTCTGGATCAATAAGAACAAACATTTCCGTCGTGCACAGGGGGCGTGCAATTTCGATTATCAAACGAAACAAACGCGGACCGCGTTATAAAAATAGGAGGCGTTAGCCCGGCGGTGTTTTTCCGTCGTATTTTTTCCCGTTATCCTTAGAGGCTCGTAATATTTTTTAGGGACGTGCGCACGGTCGAGTAACAGAATAGAAAAAGAAGAAAATCTACACCGCGGAAAATAAGCCGCCCGTATTACCGGTGGCCTGCGATTCGTTACCTCTCGCAGCATAAATACGGTATAAAGTATCGCGCGGCGGCGTACTCTGCGAAAATGAAAAGGGAAAACAAAAACGGCCGGCCAGTTTCATTTCGTCCGGGGACGGAACGTTTTCGAGCACGAACACCGTGATTATAGGGGATCCCTTCCATAGGAGCAATCTAGTTTTAAATGCGGGGTACGAGGCTAATTAATTCTAACTCGTTTCGCGATTAAGAGAAACAAACAAACAAACAAACGAAAACGCATTGCAGTTAACGATCCCGTGCTATTCACGATGCAAAGAACCGCAAGCCTCGGAGATCTTGGGGGAAAGAAACATCCATCGTACCGTTGAGTTTCCGATGCAAATCGACCGCAATTAATAGCACAGGATGCCAAACGCAATCAGGTATCAATGCGAACCGAAATCAACCGCGCCAGGAATTAATGCAGGTTTTTCTCTCGAACCGAGGCTTCCTGTGTTTAATTATTATACTTGTTAGTTTCCGTCGACGGCGCGCCGTTCCTCGACGAGTATCGAGAGATCGAAGTTACGTAGTAGGATCGCGTGAAGGAAGCTGGCGGGGCAAACGGTGGAAAGATGTCGAGTATGACGAGCAACGAAGGAGGTGCACGGCGTTGGACTGATTAACGAGCCGGAAACCGGAAGTACCGAGTAGGAATCGCGTATAACGGATGATCCACGAACTTGTCCAAGCGGTTCAACTTCCGTTCGCAACGCAAGACCCCGCTTCCCCCTCCCCCCTCCCCCCCTCACCCCGTTCCCTTCATTTTTCTCGCAGCTCTTCGACGCCTTCTTCAGACTACCTTCGTGCCACCGGAAACCGGAAGCCCGTGTATACGCATTCGCGATTACCGGCTTCACGTACGCTCGACTAAATTAATACTTGCGTGCTCCCGTGCTCTTCCACGAGATTGGCCGCATCAGCCATTTTCTTATCCTTCCTTTTTCTTAACATGCTCCGCTTTACGATCACGCATCCCCCTTTACCTCTGATTCTCGCTTGTGGATAATTAGTCCAGTTGCCAGTTTCAATTATCGAGCAGGCTGAACGTGCTTCGGGAGTCGCGGGGAATCAAGGTGCACAATGGGGGGGGGGGGGGTTGGTCAATTAATCATTTCGACGGAAGTTATCATTTAGCCGAAACTGTATTCCACGATTCTTACGGTTACGACGTTACGGGGAAATCATTGATCCGATAACGTATTTTTGTTCAGAAAAACGATGAAGAATATCGAGATCTGTATCGTCCTGTACAATTTTTTAATTGCATGGATTTATGCCAGGGCGCGTTTGTCCGAAGGAGAATGTGGGTACAGGAGACGGTCCGAGAAACGTGAACGAGAAGATTGATTTATTGGGCTTAAACGCAGTCGGCGAGGGGGCAATTGAAGAAGGCAGCGAGGTGACAATAGAATAACAATGTCGACTCGGTATGGCTGCAAACAGTGGTAATTATCTTTAGACAGCGCAGCTAACGTTCGAGCGATACGAATATAATATTGAAAATTGATCGAAGAATGACAAGTGCGGACAGGAAGAAATGTGCTTCGCCGAAAGTTAGCTCGTGCTGAATTACTCTAACAACAATGAACACGGATTCAACAGATTTTGGCAGACACGATCGATCCGGCAAACCGATGCAAATTGAAACGAACCGCCACGTATCGAGTGTCCGTAGCGCACTCGTTCTCCGCCGCGAAAAAGCGGACGAATTACCACAGGAAAGCGGTCACGGAAAAACCAATATCATTAACAGAGGTCGAAACACGGTGCACCGAAATATGTCGGATAAATGTTGCAACGCGGAACGTTCGATCGGCCTGTCCGGCATGTTCGAAATTATAGGAACGGGCGAAAAAGTTCGAACGGGATACAGGAGAACAGAGAAACGCTCGATGCCGAGGGACAATTAATTTCAATACCGACTTGCGAATCCGGATCGATTCGCCAGCCACGTATCATTTCACCGGAATCAATTAGATCTAGCATAGGTTTCAGCTCGACGAACGCCCATCGTTGCAGCAGACGCAGAAATGAAGCTGGTATCGAAGTTCGCGGGGTTTCCGGTCACGTACCAGCCGCGCAAAGGGCAGCACTTTCAGAGCAAACTGACCAGTTCAAAACAATACTAGAACAGAATCGTTCGAACGAAGAAGCTGCAAGCTCGATCTGTTGCTCTGCGAAATAAAATCTTCCCCCCACCCTTCCGTCGTTCGCGCGAACCTCGATACGGTATATTAACGATTTTATTACAAACAAGCCGCGTAGAAACGATTTCCCTCCGACCTATGCGAATAATTTCGATGCGCCCTCCAGCCAGATTGGGAATACCGCAGTCAATACCGCCGGAACCCAATCGTATCAGTCACTCGAGCGGAAAGATTCACTTTCCAGCACTTTTCCCGGGCCAGCGTTGCACACAGATTTCCTAAGCATTCCCCTCTAACAATGTTATTATTCCGCCCAGTTTCTTATCCAGTGGGTCATCATCGTTCACCCCGTCTCTGCAGGCGAGTTTATTCCATTCATGTCACTCTCCATTATACTTCGCGCCTACCTCCCTCTCAGCCCTCTCTATCCCTCTCTATCCCTCTCCGACGAACGCGATCCATCGTTGCACTCCGACATTACACACCGGGAATTTCAACGCTCTACCTACTTCAATTTCCATTGAATCGAATTTCTTTCACGTACGTGGACGCGGCGAGCGTCGTTGACGCGGCCGTGGAGCCGTGCGCGGGAGGTGCTCGACCCGTTTGCTCGTGATTGTACGCGGCCCCGACGCTTTGAACCAACGCAACGGCCGGCTCTCCCCTTATCTCGAACGACAACGCCTAATCGCGGTAGTCTGTACACGTTCGACGGTGCACACAGAGGGTGGACTTGTTTGCCGTGTCGCGAGGTGCGCCTCTTGTTCCGCTGGTTGGACGCGGGCCAGTCTGACGTGCGTCTCTCTAGAGATGATTAACCCGATGCAGCGGCCAAACAGGCCATTTAATGATTGCCGTTGACGAGTAGCAGGCAGAGGTTACGAGGTGACGCGGCTATGGCGGGTATGTTCTTGGAGAGGGTTGATTGGGCGTTATTGCTTGTTGCGGCAGGGTGACAGCCGTTGAAGCTGAATTTCGCCCGGTGTGCTTTGTTTGATGTTAATTAAATAGAGACGGCACGGAGGCCAGGACCCGTACGAAACTCTTCGTTGAGTGTAAATCGAAGTTCGATATGTCGTGGGCACGTGTCCTGTCATTTTTAAGGTGCTTCGGCGGACGACACTGTTACAGCTTCAATAATTTGCGTGAACAACCCTGCTACCAATTCCATCGCGATTCTCAACCTGTTGTTCCGGGACGCACATCATTTAAGCGCAATCGCACAATTTGCAGCGGTGGATTGTTTCTTTTTCCTGCACGAGGGCATCCGGACGTAGATATTCGACGCACGGACCTATTAGCCGCAACGGGAAGGCCGTCGAGATTTCCTTGGGATGCGAAGCGGCGTGGAAGCTGGGCCAAAAAATGCTAATCAAGAAGCGAGACCCCGGGAAACTCGATTCAGAGTTGGTTTGCCAAACGGAGGGGCCAAATGAAACGACCGCAGACGACCGGTAACGAGATTCGTCCAAGTTCCACTTTGTTGGCCAGCGTCTACAAGAGGCTTGTTACCCACCGATGGTGTCGCGTCTAATTCTTGTCCCTCGAAGGGTGCGCTTAAATACCAAGACAAATGCTGCCGGATGAAACGGTCCCGTAGTTTGCTCCCATTTAAGAAAAAGCTACATCCCCATAGATGATCCATATTTTTGTTTAAAACTGACGCTACATTGTTATAACTATAACTGAAATATCATTGCAGTTCCTTGTTACTCTTTCCCTTCGCGCTTTCCACGCGGCGTGCAAAAAAAGATCAGCCCGTGGTCGCGGTAAGATTGTCATAGGGCAGCGTCTGACAAGCACCGGATCATTCCACTTTCGGCTGATCGACGCCGCAGCGTTGCGCAGTCACGCGCCCGGCAAATGCCACGAAACATCCGTATTATTTAATGAGGCCGTCAGCAGGGCAAGAATTGGGGCACAACACGCGGCCGTCGCGTTTTAATACAGAACGAAGATCAATTGTTTCCTCGGCGAACGCGGTCGCGACCCGACGCGACCCGACGCGTTTCGATAGCCGCGTCCACCGGCACTAACTCTTCCCTTTTCTGACTCTGGATACGCGACCGTGTCAGTCACCGCCACGTGCTACCATTATCACGGATGGTTCCCCCCGAATTTGCATTTATCGCGTGTCACCAGAGTCACGCACTGTTAATACGCAAACGCTTGCCCGCTGTTCGCTGTCTTTCTCCTTCGAATAGAGCGCCCGATGATTCTTCCTCTTCGTCGGCCCCCTGTTCCGCCAAGGGCCCTCCCCTCCTTGGAGCAAAAGCTCGGAATATTTATTAGGCGACCGGCCGTCGGCATAAATCTAGCGATACGCAGGAAAAGAACGGGTCGGATCGGATGACAAGAAAACGGTGGCATACACGTAAGTATATGTACGCGACCCCTCCACGAGTGGAAAGGTGTTGCACCGTGTAGTATATTCCGCGCGGAACACGCGAGCTCGTTTATTTTTCGCAGTTGCGCCGCTCGGGCGAAATGTACGCCCGGTGTACGAGTAAACCGACCGGGTTACGGGCAAACAGCGCCAGAAGAAAGGAAAACTGCGACACGCTGGTGTCTTTTTTGCCCTACGCCGGGTCGCGTCTTTGAGGACCAACGAGGCCTCCCGCTTGATGTTTTCTGGGCCGTGAAATTCGGCCCCTCTGCATTTTTCTCATTTCGAGTATCAGGAATATGAACTCCTTTGACTGGCGAGTCGCTTAACGCCGCAGAGAGATCGCGAAGGAATCATCGACGGATGCATGCGCTGTAGAATATTAGAAATTGTATTCGTAACAGCGGTCAATCCATCCGCGTCCACCCCGTGCACGCCCCCTCGAAGAGGTCGCCTTTAACTGCTCCCGTTGAACCGTGGGAACACTCGTTTTCGCCACGGCGAACCAGCATCTGTCACCAGAACCGGGCCCCGATTGAAAAACCAACAAGACGAACGGGCAACGCGAACGACACTCGAGTTCAACGAGATTGCTTGACCCTAAGGGACGGCCGCATGCTTCTGAATCAAGCGATGCGGGAGTCAACGGACGCCGATCGAAATGAATGTTACCCGCTGGGGGTGCGATGGCGCCAGGAAACAGATAGAGACCAAGGCGGATAACATTAGTGCCAGGACGTGCTAGGCAGAACGACGCTTCTGTGTCTGCCTTTTCGCTCGTTCTCTCGTACCCGACCTCGCTACTCTTTCTCCCTCCTCCAACGAGCTGCATGTGTACTGGACGGTTGCGACGCGTCCAGTCAAACCGAGTCGCGACACGAGCTAATGAATTGAGTGCTTGAGTGGCGTCCTGATCATGAAATCACGAGAAACATAACAACATCCTCCGTGGCGTGCCGCGTGGCCCCTAAGCGAGAACGATTCGCCTCGTGACTCTCTGTTCCCCGCCTTCCACAGCCGCGACCTGGCCAGCCACGCGACCTCCACGTTTTATCCGGCAAATTATATCCGGAGGTCGCGAGAATCTTCTTCCCGCACCGTTCTCCAATGTTCAAGCGATTCACGTAGACGGTTTCAGCTGTTTAACTCGGTGGAAGCGGCGGGGGGCCAAGGAAAACAAAGAAGCGTGGTAATTCTGACAATGTCTGGCGAGTTTCTTGGGTAACTTAGGGAACAGGGGTTGAAAGGAATAAAGTTTCCCGTGTCGTTTTCGTATTCCGGGGAAGGACGCAGGTTGTGTTGCAGTCAAAGTACAGCGGCCGATTTTAGCAGGCTTTGGACGCGACTCGTTCAAAGAAATTCAAATCGAGTTAAAATTAGCAAGGCAAAGCTGCGTCTACGTGGATGGTCCCCTCTGATCCTCAATATTCTGCTCGTAATATCGGTTTCCATTCGACGACCGCCATGCTGATCGCGCTTTCTCACGGAACTCGTAGGGGAGGAAACGTGGATGGTCCCATTGCGACAAGACGTGAGCGCACGGTCAGATCAATGAAACGGCGTGTACATTTTTTCGGCAACCTAGTGCGGCAACGAAGCATTTGTGTGACCGGAATAATTGTTTAGCCCCCTTTTCTAAAAATCGATAGAAATTTTCTCCGCAGCAGATGCCCATATTTTCTCTACAAACAAATGCTATATAATAGAGCGACAAATATTCCAGGCGTGGATTAATTGGCTGGCAGGTTTACAGATTAATTGGCGATTCCATTGAAACGCGTTTAAGCGCAAGACGCTTGGTAACGGGATACCATTATCGAAGATATATGATTGCGGCCATCGACCTTCCCGTACACCGTTTTACATAACTTCGAGCTGCTTTTAATCTGCACCCAATTTCATCCGAATTGTTGTAGCTCGCGTTTGTTACTCGTTTTCGGAAACACACACGACCACTATCGTCGCTCTATTAATGAAATTCCCCACCTTACGAGCAATATTCAAATTGACCAACAGAGAACACGGAAAGCAAAGGGTTACGAGTGCTTACCAAGGGCTTCATCACCCCCCTCTCGTTCTCTCTCTATTCCTCTTTACGGGGAAATGTCTGTAACCAGCGGTGCGGATTAAAATTGATCAGAGTCAGATCGGGAGGAGGCCTTTGGTAGCCGCGGGGAGGAACGAAATCAATTTTAATCATTGTAATGCCCGCGGGCTTGGCCCGGTCATCAACATTATTTGCGAAAAAGTCGAACGGTAATTAAACAGGCCCCTGTGGTTCGCGTGGACGAACGAAAAGTGGCCGACATCGAGGCTCGTCGTTAACTTTTCCAGCCGGAGCGTGGCATTATATAATTAACGGGGCTGGTCGTTATACGAAAATTCATAAACAAATTGGTCGTGATCGGGGCTATCATTGAGCACTGCTCGCTGCTCAAGTACTAAGAGCAAATTGCTGGTTACTCTCGTTAATTGAAGTCCCGCTTCTACAGTCCGGCACTATAAATAGGCCCGTTTCGCCAGCAGTTTCGCGCGCAACGCGAGTTCTCTAACTTCTCTGTGTAAACCGGCATGCTCTGTAACGGTGTACGCATTTAGAGGGTGTGCATGCAGTTGGTGGAAACGTGCGGATGCCTCTGCACGTACAGCCGCTGATGGAGGGGGGGGGGCGGAAAAAATCTGACGTCGCTGGTGGCGGATTCGCGGGCCTCAATCGTCGCCGGTCGATGCTAATGGACTCTGTCAAAGGTATCGATAATTCGTTTTCTATCGTATACACGGCCGATTTTCTGTGTCCCTTTGTCATCGTCCATCTGCTCATCGACAGATATGAACGAACCACTCCTATGCGGGGACACGATCGCGCGATTCCCTCTCGGAATCGTTTGCAGGGAGCCGCCGTGGGTGTAAAGGGCGCCGTTGTTGATAACGTTGTAGAATTTTAGAGGCGGTTTTCGGGGGGGGCGAATTTTGGCGCAGGTTCGGCGCTCGGTTATAGAGTTTTAAAGGGGGAACGAAGTGGCGGAGAACGCTGCGATAGATTGAATTCGATAGAATCGTCGAGAAGATCGTATTGTCCCTGTGTTAAGCGAACAATCTTCCTTTACCTCGCCGGAGAGAAATCACGCGAACTATTCAATTTTCCCACCGTTCACGTGCATATAATATCGATTAAACGCCGCGCACTCACGACTTCTAATTTCCGAATCGCGGACGAACATTGGACGCGCTCCAATCCGTGGAAAATCGCTCGACACGCGCGTCGTCAACCGTCCCCATAATAATTCAAAGTCCAATCTCCGCGACGGGTCGATGGAGAAGTCGGGGCCAGTCGACGCGGGGGCGATGGCTGAATATTTCAGAAAGAGTGACCGCGGCGTTTCGCAAAGAACGAAAGCGTGAGCCTTTGTACGCGTCTTGTATCCGCGTCGCGGGGTTGACGGATCGATTGTCCTTGCCCCTCGGGGCTGTCCCCTGGGGATGGATTGAAGTAGAATTTATAGCGCGCGTTTCTGCCGTGCTGGCAGAGCGGATAGATGCAATGATTGCGTGGAATGCGTTCTACGGCTTGGTGCATTCTCATTTCATTACGTTAAGTTTACCCGTTCGAAGGTATAGAGCTTTCAATTACAGTGTTCACGCGAGTTCGATACAAAATAAAGCGAGAAATGAAAATTACACGGGGGCACAGCGATCCCGGGATCCAACTAACGTTTCCCATGCGAAACTCTACGGGGTTCAATGTACATTAACGTACCGTAACCGGTACAGCCTGACCGATGTTCTCGATTCCCCGATATCTGTCGCTTCACGAGGAATGAGAAATGAGAAACAAGCGATTGTAAAATTTCTCTTTCGAAATTGATTAGAGATACCGGACAATATTTCGTTAATACTGTTCCACATTGATCGTCTCTACAGTATAATCGTTCATCTGCGAATCGGTGTATTCTACACGCAGATGAACTTATGCGCAACCCGTGTATAGAAAACGGCTGGCAATGGGTACCTGTTCACGGTATTACCCGTTCGCCTGCCCATGAAACTCGCTATTCGCTAAAGAAGTAACGAGTACATGTACATTAAACGGAGTATTCTAAAAGTACTACGAGTCCAGGAAATTTAGTTCGCGGTGAAAGGATAAATCAAACCAGGGCCAATCTCGATTGCAAGAAATGTACCCTTCTTCTAAATAAAGTGTCGAGGTAGAACAGAAGCGGAACGGTTTATACTGTGCCATGAGTTTTCGTACAGTAATGAAAAAAACGCGGCGCGTTTACCACGCGACGTGGCAGGCTACGTCCTCATTAACGACACTGTGCACCTGTCTCGCGTATCACACACATGCTCGCGTTTACGCATCTCAGTTAACATTCATTGCGTTCGTTTTGCAATCGCATCGGGGCTCTAGAAAATCCGGTACCGGTACCGTCTCAGACCGTTCTAATAATGGTCTAATAATCGAATAAACTCGTTCGGCAAACTACATTGTTCCCGAAACTCGCCAAATAATTATCGTTTGTGAAATCGCTGGACAACGAGGCTGCCCATCGCCGCGAAATTTCGTTGCTTGACACGAGTTAGAAATTTCCGTCGCGCCGTTTGATCGTTCAATATTGTACTTTTCGCCGGTATTTGACCACGGTGGCTTTGCAATACAAACATTTGTTCTGCATCTGACGGAAGTCTGAATTATTCTAAGCTATTTGTCGTCGCAGCACGGGGGTGGGCGTGGGGAGAATAGGTCGATATACCCTCGCTCTATATCTCCCCCGTCTTCTCCACGTCTGCTATAATCTGGACGACCCTAATAACCATACTTTACGCCAACTTTCTGTGTATTAGCATGTTTAACGAGCACTCGACGCTGGCGTTGTTCCGCCAAACGGAAAAACATTCATGGCTGCCTGGCCGTACACCGTAGATTCCCTTCCACCCAGGCCGAGTGCGTACCTGTATTCAAAAATCGTGCGACGAATCGAACGAAATACCGCCGAAGTGATTTCTTCGAAAACCATTCTTCCACTATTCGCCACGGTCTCGACGCTATCTATATTTTCGAATTTACTTGTTCATCCAAAATTCAGCGGGCAATTTGAAGCTCGAACGTGACACCTTGGACGGAATACTGCGCTGCACCTGGGCCTCGCGATAACTAGACGCTCGAAAGCGGAACTTTTCAACGGCAGAATCGACGATTTAGCCATCGCAACACCGGTGACCGAATGCTACATACATCGCCACTGCAAGTGCCATTGCCCCCCTCCCCCACCCAACCCCCGGGGGCACGGCGAGGAAAACCGATAGCAGCGACGATTCCACGATCGAGTTTCAACAATTACACGTAGGAACTTTCCGCAAGCGTGTTTCATACGGCCCTAATAATGGCCATTAAAGCGACGTATCGCGCGAACCTTCTCGCGGGGGGTGTGGAACAGGGATGGTAGGTGGGGTGCAATAATTGCGCGAGCAAGCCACGAAATTAGATTACGCCGTGCCAGCAGGAAATCACGACGCGTATTAATAGGGGCGATGAAATAAAGAAAGCCACTCGCGGCGGAACCATTTTCATGCATTATGCGCCCCGGCTACGATGCATTATTATACATTATGACGCATTACGACGCGTTACGCCGCGGTTATGTCAACCAACTTCGCCGCAAGTCTTGCCATGAATTATGTATGCCAGACTCTCTCTCTCTCTCTCCCTCTCTCGCTCTCTGTCCTCGTCTTGCGCGCACGACCTCGATCGGAAAAGAATTGGGACAAACTCGGCCGAATTTCCGTCTGTCCTAAAATTAATGAACGTTTTTCTTCGCTCGCGCCGGCAACGAGAGGCGATCAGCGAGGTTCTCAATTCGGGCTTATAGCCTTTTAGTTAAGCAAAGAAGATTCCTTTAATTGGTTTTTTATGCAGCGTCGGGAGAACCTTCGAGCTTCTGCGGGTCGTCTACACGACCACGCCCGTGGCGGTGTTTCCCGGCGACCCCATTCCCATTCTACATTTATGGAGTCTGTTTATGCAAAGTCAAGTATCATTCTACGGGTCTCAGCCGCAGGCTTGCATTACGAATCGGAGGTTGAATCACGGTGTGCACTTAGTCGCCGAAAGGGAATGCCCGATGAAAAGTTAAGCAAATACGTCTACAGCAGACACGCGCCGGTTGCTCCGTAGAATCGTCTTGGCGATGAAAGAAAACGAAACGGAAGCGTACGCCTAGCTCGCTTCCCCGCCGGTCGCATCAATGACGCCCGCAATGATGTTCGAAAACGCATTCGCAGTGCTGAACTGCGCGCACCCTTCTGTCCCATGCTTCGAAAGGCGCGATCGTTGCGCCCGGAATACGTTTACGTTAAACGAACGTTGCTGCGCTATTCTTTGCGTCGATTGAAGATAAAAGTTGATGATATCTGGAGGGTCGGGTGCGCACAGTTTCAGCCGGATACTAGAAAACCGGAGAAACTGCACAGACAAGCGCAGACTTAGCCATGCATGTATACAGGAAAAGGGGGACAAGATTGAGTGTACAAAGTGGAGGCAAAAGGAAGTCGGTGGCTTCCCTCCGGAAACGCCGTCTGAAGACCGACTTCGGCGCGTATACTTCGCGTGCCTATCCTCGAGTTAACGTCTGAAGCAGGACGCGCTGGCCGTTTTCAGTTTGCACTTCTTTATTTCGCAAGAAACGGAGTAGATCGGTCCGTCCTTCTCGGACGGCGCTGCGAATCGCGTTATGGTGTCTGATGTTATTTACAGGCTCGGCGAACCGCGCCCCGACGCAATTAAACCCGCCGTTCTTTTACCCCGAAGGAATTACGCGCGCCGCTAACCTCGATGGCATCGACGCTAAATTGAACAACGTTCCGGATCACGGATTCGCGGGTGATGCCTTTTTTCAGGGGTCGCCCACTTTACGACCAGAACGAACGTGTCCCGACACTTATTGCTGGAAATGTTGTTGCTCAAAACGGCGAGAAGCAGCGGGAGACGCGGTCACGAGGCAACTCCTGCTGCTAGATTGCCGTGTTCTCAGGTGTAGCGTCGAGTCGCAGGTGGAGCATGGGCGTTTCGCTTTAGATCAAGGGCGCGATGAAATTATTACAGTTTCCGGAATGAAATTGGTGAACGTGCTGGTGCACTTCTCGAGGGGGACTCGGTTGTTCGATGGTTGTCGTTTATTAATTCGTTCGTCGTTGAGTATCCTGTAATTTTCGGGAAAATATATCGGTCCGATTCGCTTTTCTGCCAAAGCACACTGTCCGGTACGCCGAAAAGCAGAGAAAAAAAAGGGCGAGCAGCAACGAATCGACTCGCGATACAACCGCAAACATTGGACGGGACGGGGCGCGGGTGAGGGGAACGAGTGACGCGACGAACGGCACGGCAATTAATTAATAATTTACAGGTAATTGCGACAATTGTCGGGAATTAATGGAAATGTTGGTACGCGGGTCCCGCGAAGATAATATGGTCATGGCGGTGTGGTCACCGTGTCACGTCACGGGACTTCGACGTGGCGCGGCGGCCCGTCACGCTCCGCGGGTGGATCGTTATATTAATTTAGGGCTAACGCTCATTAAAACTTAACGATAGCGCTCGTTATCCTTGCCCGATAACGACGCAGGCACCGATTATTATTCACCGATTATGTCGTACAGTGTTTTGTTTCGCCTTCGTTACCGTGGCCCAAAGGGGAGCAATTATTAACGGGTCTCCGATCTTTTCCCGACCGCGGTGTTGCCCTTTTTTTTAATTCGCCCCGATACCCGTCCCGATCGTTGGCCTACAGGTGCGTCTACTATGCCCGAGACCTTGAACGAAAAGAACACGGTGGAGGGTGGGGTTGCGAACGGAATAGGGATTGACGCGATAATGCGCGTTCAAGGTGCAACACGAGGAGCGCCGATGGAAGTGGAATTATCGCGCGCAACGATACGCGCTTGGAGAATACTTGACTCCGTTCCTCGTGGAGAACGTCGCGATAAAAGGATGGCGAAAAAATCTCCGTGGAACGGCAACAAACAATTCGGCGAATGGCTCCATTATTCGAAAGTAGAGTGGAAGAGAAGACGAAGGACTCGTTGGAAAGTTCCCCAGGACTTCGCGAGGGTACGACTCGCTTCAGAGATTATCACGTCCTCTTTGCACCCCGTCCCCGCACAGCTCGTCGCCCTTCTGCTCCTTCGGCTTCTCATCCCTTAGCGCGCAGCTCATCTTGCATTCTGCGAGGATTAAGGCTGACGGCATTCCCGGGTTTAATAAGTGTCGCCCGAATGACGTGAATTAGTCCAATATGTCTGAAGCTCCCGGTAGCAACAATTCAGGCCTGCTGCATCGCGTAATTAAAATTACTCCGCGCGTCATACTTTATGTCAGGCCAGTGCCGGCTTCTGGAAGGGGGCGGGGGGGATGAACAGGTTGTCGTGTCGTCTTTGCAGTAATTTGAAGGCCCCGCGGGGGTGGCAAAAACGTTGTCGCCGAACAACCTTCCCGCCGGAGGATGTACTTGCACGAAATCGAGAAAGAGGCCGGGAAGCATGGCAAGCTCTTGCATTGTAAGAAGCTCCGAGATTGGCGACGAAGCGTATTGTAATTTGTTGCGCATGGAATTATGTAGCCTATTAATATAAATAAAATAACCGTAGCTATTAAACAATGGAGAGGGGGGGCGGGCGTTGTTTTACCCGGGGGTAAAACTTGAAGAAGTCCAATAAACTGTAAGACTTAATTCGGTTCCCCTTACTACGTTCAATATTATTAGATAGAACTCGAGCTGTGTAGTGTACCTCTGAAATTATTATCATTCACTCTGAACTACGACAGAGGGGCTAAGAAAACAAATCGTCGTAGTATCGATTCATCGAACCGATTGGCAGGGCGGCATCCCCGCGGGACACCGACACTTCTGAGGACTGGCCTCGTTTCGGCATCGATGCGCAGGTAATTGCATTCACTAGTCGGCCCCGAACGTGCGCAAGTCCTCGGCGAGATCGAGCGCAGTCGGATATTTAATATAAATCGGCCAAACGACGATATTGCGGAAGAGGGAAGACGGGGGCTGCGTCGAATTCCCGTGCTGCGGATGCAATCTCGGCGCATCAACGGGGAAAAGTGGGTCGTCGCGGAAGGTATTTTTACGTGGGTGACTTTTAAGCACTCCCGTCGGTGGCGAACCTGATACTCGAACGATGGAAGTCGGCAGTCGGAACGGAAGTTCCTCGTCACTCGCTACGGAAGCTTACGCGGTGGTTCCTTTTTTTCCTCTCCGTTTCCTAGCAGGTACGCTTATGTTTCTATATATGTCATTACTTTTTGCCCCGTTAACCCCATTCGCGTCGCTGAGAATTTTTATCTTTAGAGTGTCATCGAAAAAAAGCACTTGCAAGATAATTGTGCGACAACTGCGTTCAACTTTAAATTGATCACCGCACTACGATGTCTAGAAGCATTTATGAACCACTATTTACTGGAATGCACAGTATTATCGAAATAATGGCAACAACGGAGGAGCTTGTAACTGATTGTCCAGGTAATAAGAACAAACTGTATAGCCTACACTAATTAATACTTCAAAAAGTAAGCTTCGTCCCCCTTCATATTCATAGATTCACTTAGACAAATTCGGAATTCGCGGTCGCGAGATTCGCGCGGTTCGCAGACCTCTATAAGGAAACATTGCTTCTTACCTTGGCCGAAGAATCCTCCGCCACCTCGCATTCCTCCGACTGAAACAGAAAACAGAACAAAGATACGGGTTATTAATTGGTGTTGCCTCGCAGGGGAGCATCGCCGGATAAGGGGGTCAAATGTGGGGGTCAAATGTGTTATATCCGCAAATATTCACAACATTTTCAACGGCGTCGATGGTTCCACGGCAAGGTGTCGGACTAATAAATCGCTACAAACTTTTTGCAGGTTCGAGTCCCCATCAGGTTGATTTTTATCTCGACGTGAATTAACTTTTTTTTATTCTTAACTATAAGACAATGATTAATATTTGTTTACAAATGTTTTAAGAACATTTTTTAAGTATAGATCCCTAGGTAAACGCACGAAAATTACTAACTAAGCCCCAAGAAAACACAACGAAGTTGAAACAACGCCACGCGAAAAGGCAACAAAGTTGTAATCAAGGCCTCGCGAAAAGACAACAAGGTTGCATACAACGCCTCGCAAAAAGGCAACAAAGTTGCAAACAACGCCTCGCGAAAGGGCAATAAAGTTCCAAACAAGGCCTCGCGAAAAAGCAACAACGTTGCATACAACGCCTCGCGAAAAGGCACCAAAGTTGCAAACAACGCCTCGCAAAAAGGTAACAAGGTTGCAAACAAGGCCTCGCGAAAAAGCAACAAAGTTGCAAATATGCTTGACAACAATTTTCAACACTGTTGCGTCAAAATTTTTGCAACATAGTTGCAAATTGATCGCTAATAAAATGCAACAATGTTGCAAACAGCGCCCCGTGAAGACGCAACAAAGTTGCAAAAATTCTTGACAAAATTTTTTGCAACTTTGTTGCGTTTTCGCGAGGCGCTGTTTGCAACATTGTTGCACAAATTTTACGCAACATTGTTGCAAATTTTTGTCAAGAATTTTTGCAACTTTGTTGCGTTTTCGCGCGGCGCTGTTTGCAACATTGTTGCAAATTTTTGTCAAGAATTTTTGCAACTTTGTTGCTTTTTCGCGGGGCGCTGTTTGCAACATTGTTGCCTTTTTTCGAGGCGTTGTTTGCAACGTTGTTGCTTTTTCGCGAGGCCTTGTTTGGAACTTCCTTGCTTTTTCGCGAGGCCTTGTTTGGAACTTCCTTGCTTTTTCGCGAGGCGTTGTATGCAACGTTGTTGCTTTTTCGCGAGGCGTTGTATGCAACGTTGTTGCTTTTTCGCGAGGCGTTGTGTGCAACGTTGTTGCTTTTTCGCGAGGCGTTGTTTGCAACTTTCGTGCGTTCTCTTAGGCCTTAGTTTGCAACTTTGTTGCACAAATTTAGGCACAACATTGTTGAAAAAATTTGTGAAAAAAAAAGTTACTTTGCCACGCAAATAACAAGGAGAAAACCGGTTATTAATTTTTTTAACTGCGGCACACCCAATTTAAAAATCAGAAAAAAATTGAGAAAAGTAGTCTCAGTAGTACGTACCTACAAAAAAAATATAATTGTGGTAAAAAGATTCCTTCAATGCAAAATCGACATTATTCAACATTTTTTGACGTTTTTTATTTTTTGCACCTCGAGTTTGAGATTTAAAAATCTGCAAAACTTATACAATATGTGCCTCCGTAATTGCAATGTCTCCGATTTTTTTCAAAATTTTGTATGCGCTATAATGGAAGATACTGAGCAAAAACTATAATTTTGTTTCTTCCCTGTAACTACCCCCCCCAGTCGAGGTACAAGGTTGAAACTTGGCACGAATTGGTTTTTCTTGATAAGCTATGGAATGGTACGTCCTAAGTCGAATTCGGTTTAGGGATACATTCGACCCCCTTATTCGGCTATAGCCTTTAGTGGCAACCGATGCGTTCAAATCTGTTTACAAAAACTTTCTGCGGCATTCTGATGGTATTTGTTTTACGCGATCATCCATTTCGATTTCGAAGGGACACGTCCGCGGGTAAATAGTTGCGGGATCGCGTGACGATAACTTGTATGTCAAAAACGGACAGGCACGTGTCTTTTGCTACGCAGAATACTGGCGAAACGCGGGGTCGATAGCACGTCGCTGCTGATACATTGGTTCTGTGAATCTGGCGAAGAAAGAAGACGAGTAGGTAAACGGTCATCGCAGCAGCGCACTCTTCTAGAGTATCTCGGATTCCGCACAAATTGGCGCAACTCGGTGGAAATTCAATGTCGGTCGATACATTGTTTATGTGTCCAACCGCGGTAGCCAGTGTGTGAGTGAAAATTTTAAATAGCCACTCAAATGCGGAGGGACAATGTCGGATCGCGTTTTCAATGGTTCGTTGCACGTGCGCGCGTATGAATTGGAAGTTTAAAATAACCCTACAAAGAATCGGAAACGTATGACTAAGCGAAACGACAGTGACAAATGTGTATGCACGACACGCTGGCGAACGTGTGTATCTAAATTCGTTTACAAGTCATCGAAGGTGCGAACACGATATTGCAAAGATATATTCTACCCCATATCTCGGAATTACTACTAACCGATAACGACACTCGTGCCCCAAACAATGTTAATGTTCTCCGTATATTTCACGTCTATCTCCAGTACTCAATGAAAGCCAAACAGTGTAAATTCATTACCATTCAAAGCGAGGTACATAAGGTTTTTACAAATTACTTGGGGAAAAGTTAGTACCGTCATCTATTATTTACGTGTGAAAATAGTGGTTGAATTGATTTATCAACTGAAAGATTTAACAGGCTTCACAACTACCAAAATCGTGTTCAGGAAAGTTGAACTTACACTGATTGGCTTCTGATCCATGCAAATATCTAGCGGCGCAAAAAACACTAACGTTAACGAAAGGAACGCCTCGCGCTCGTTTATAATTGTACTAACTACGCGTTGTTGCGCGTTAAAGTATTTCGACGCGAACGAATCGAGAACGTTCCTATCGTCGTGACGCGTTCTGAAACGGAGCAATAATTCCCCCCGAACGACGAATTTCTCCATAGAGATGAGAATCCAAAAGCTGGCTACCGCGCCTCGCAGGGATAGCGCAGCAAAACGAGCGCGGCGTAGTATTTCCAAGCGGCGAAAGAATTTGATGAGCGTGAATTCTCTCGTCGCCGTGGTCACGTGCAAATGCCGGAAAGAATGCTTCCCCCTTTCGTTCATTCCTCTCGCCCGGCCTTTTTCCACGTCCGCTGCACGCTTGTTCGGCGCCAGCCTGCAACAGCTCTGGCCGTTGGCGCATGGCGGTGCTAATGAACTTGGCACTCGCGTTTTGCGCGAAACACGTGCCGTTTCGAGGTGCGCCGAAACCGCGAGCGGACTGCAGCACCGCGGGATCGCGATGCACGGCTGGAAATTTGAAGCCGCGACACGCAAACGTGCACGAGGCGAGGAACGTATGATAGTTGGATCGGGATCAGTTTGTCAATAACCGTGCTGTCGCCGGTGAAACGCGTGAAACGTAGATAGTAAGCGTGAAAATGATTTGAACGCGGCTTGCTCGGGAACCTGGTAGCAGCGAAAACTTACGCGAAAAGTAAACGCTTTGCCCTAGAGGCCCCGTACTGTTTCGAAGTTATTTCTCGCGTTGTCGAGCCGGACATATTCTAATTAGAAATATTTTTGCGAACGTTTAATCGTAAATCGCGGCATGTCAGAAAGCTTTAAAGAGGCAATACGTGCAAGTGCAATCCGTGTTGTAAATTCATGGCAGCATTTTAATATAAGTAAGTGGTGTACTGCGAAGTGCCGTCGGGCGATAAAGGGCTGAAAGGGGACGGAGGTGTCCGACACGAATGAATTTATACGGTTGAATAGTATTAAGGGTGCGTGGAAAACGACTGATAGAAGGATTTATCTATGAGATCAGAGATATGTTTTGTCGATTCGCCGTATTGTTCGCGTTGCGCGAAGAATTTCGAAGGAAGTCATCGCCCGCCTATTGCATTCCACGGGATGTTTGACAATCGCGAGATTAGCATTAAATTGCATGAGCTGGCACTTCCACGAGTGGGTTATACGGCGTAAGTATGACACGGCTGTTCGCAAACTGAAAGGATAAAACCTTTAATAAAATGTCTAAAGTAGCCTTGAAGGTCCATAGCTCCAACATTACGATGACAAATACGCGCAACACCAAGGGAAACGTGTACACGTCTTCATACAATTTCCCGGATCCTTGGAAAAATCATTCCCATCTCCCCCGAGCGAAAGAGCCCTCCCTTTTGGATCCTTAAGTTGGCCAATTTATTCCCGCTGCAAGCCACCACAGACGTCATGTAATGCAGAGTACTGGTGAATATGATGCAAGCTCGAGAAACGTATTGTTATCACCCTCGGCGGAACGCTGATATTAATTGGGTCACGGAGAAGTGGGGAAATTATCTTGCGAAGAAGCAGGTTATTGCAAGAACGCAGATACTGCGACTGCAATAATAGAAACTGTAATATTCTAGCCTTTCGGTCAGATTGCATATTTATCTTGTCGGCGCGCAATGAGTTGAAGGAAAAGATCTCCCGTGCTGAATGATACAAACGTTCCGTTGGACTAACATTTCTCTCGAAATAAGGAAAAGGGGGGAAAAAATTCATTCATGCAGCGTACAGAGATCTTCAAGTAGCATGGAACAAGCGCATCGCGAATAACTTAACGAATCGTTAAACATCCGACAAACACGCAACGGTTACGTTTAAAAGGAAGCCCCACGCCTAACAGTGACTTCTGCGAGACGCGTTACTTTCCCCTCCAGAAAAAAAGAAACGACCTCGATCAACCCCAAGAGCTCGTCGAAAGAAGGAGGAACCGAGAAAGAAAAGGCAGAAAGAAGGAAAAGACGTTTCATTCGATGGATCCACGTATCCATGACGAGCGCAACGAGCAACGCAACAACGCAACGGCCAGATCGCAGACAATCTCGGTTAATTCGACGCGGAGGATGCTTAAAAAGGTCGGCACTCGAAATCGGTCGACGGATCTTCGCCTCCCCTCTTCCCCCCGCCCTTTCTTTTTTTGTAAATTAATGAAAGCACCGACGTGCACGAATCAAAGGGGCCGCGTTTAAAGCTGGGACGCTTGTGTCAGGACGTTAATTTCGATCCGTATCACGGTGCAACACTTTTATTATTACAATTTAGACGCAAATGCCCGGCTGAAAAGGGTTGGGCCGCGAGCGGAATTCGTTATTCAATCGTCGGTTCCGCGACGCGCCCGTCATGTACATCGTTCCACTGGTTACCCTTTGAATAGTCATGCAAAAAACCGGCAGAAACTCGAAATTTTCAAGATAAGGATGAAACCGTGACGGGGCGATACCGCTAATTAAATTGCCGTGAGTCCTTGACGGGCGCCAGTTTGTTGACGACGGGGCTGTCGTTAAACAGTAAATTACCTGTAAACGTGTAATCGACGTGGCGAGGAGAGAGAAGGCACGGGTCTCCCGCTGAACGTGAAATCGCTCCAAATTGTCGGGAAATCGAGGCAAAACGGCCGGGCACTTTGTTCGCGTTCTTCGCGATAATCGTGATCGCCGGATGTGGACAGCTACGAGGAAAAGAGTAATCGTCGATGGGGTCTGATTCGATGGCAAAAAAAAAAAAGAAAGAAAAAACGGGGACAAATTCTGCCGATCGTTGGGCCTTTTATTTTAAGAGTAAGCACACCTCTGTGTACTGTAAACGTAAATTGCATTCCCTCGGCACGAAGATATTGCTCCTTTCCCCGCCGCCTGCTCATCGTCTCAAACCCCTTGCGCAACATCTCTAATATCGAACGTACTTGAAGTGCGTTACACTTTGTTCGCGGTGTTCGGAGTATCCGACGTATCGAGAAAGGGCGTGCAACAATATTTCGAAATTAAGCGGAATCAGTCATTGTCCTGCTGGCGACGCGCTTCCGACGGCGACGCAGTTCTTCGCAGGGTCGCGTGGCCGCATGCTAATGAACTCCATGTGAGTCACGTTCAAAAGCACAATAGAGTGAATCGCACGAGGACACGACCGAACGGAGAATCCTGACTCGAAGCGGCGAGTTTGCAAATTGCCGGGCATTTCGATGTGACTGCCACCGCCAACGCAACGGTAGCACGTGTACGGTTTTCCTTTTCTCTCTCCCTCTTTAAACGCGGTACACATTTTCTAGGCCGTGTTTACCGGAGATCGTCGTTACCTGATACGTCGCTAGGCACGCGTACCTCGTCGATCACCGTCGCGACACCGAGCGTTTCGCGATCTTGCAAAATCAAGTCGGTCGGCCGGATTGATGTGCCAGATCGGAGGTAATTTGCGAGCCGAAACATTTATTGCCACGAAGTACAATTTGTACGTGGCTTGTCCTAGTCGCGATCTACGTTATTTCTTGACTCGTATTAATAATAATAATAATCATTATTATCGACGCTTTCGCTGTGCCAGATTAACGGTCGATATAAAATTGCAATAATTAAAAGAAAGCAATCAATTCATTATTACAGAGACTCCATCTCGGGAGACACATCCCGCAACAATTTATTACCAAATTTCATAGGGGAACGCGCTAAATCAATTATTAAAGTGTTCATTAAAATCCGCCCCTTGCCATTCGTTTACCAACTTCCACGGCAAGCCATCGCGTAATAAATAATAGAATCGTCTACCTGGGCCGGACCGCGACTCCGTAGCGAAATCAACCTCTCCAAACCCTGCGTGCGATTCTTTTTTTTCCCCTCCTTTTTCTATTACCATCAAAGGTAGCCAGGGAGCGAAGGACGCGAACAACGGTAGAAGGGGACACCCGAATGGCGGGCAGGAAAAATAATCACTCGATCGAGTCGAATTAAAGAGAATAGCTGGAACGGGCATCGATCTTGGTTCGGTTAGCAGCCGTGGCCAGGCCGATGGTAATTAATCAGGTGCGCGCGCGGGCGCGCGCACGTTGCACACCGGTAATTAGAGGTACCGATCGACGGGCAATTAATACGCCTCTTAACCGCGATCGGCGATCGATCATCGAAATGTTATTCGCCGCCGCGTGCGGTCACAGGGGAAGAGTGCTGCATACCTGTGTAACGGTATCGAATTAACGCGAATTAAGCCGAACAACGATGTGTCCCTCCTCGAAGAAGCGGGGCCATCGAGCGATTTTCTCGTCGTTGATTTATCGGCGGCGTACAACCGGCCAGCAATAATTTCGCGGTAATATCGCGGTGATCCATGGCCAGGACGTGAGGCTCCAACCGACGAGGAGCGCCTCCTCTTGGTGTGCCCTGTCCAGTTCGAATGTGTGAGGAGGAAATTGAATATCTTGCCGACGAATGTGCCAAGTGTTTATGGCCGCGGGGGATGCACGGTCGGTGGTTCGCTGCTCGCAATTCGTTTTCAGGTCCGTGGTTAATAGTTCGGTGACAGTATGCAATTGCGATTTCGCGGGAGGTCAAAGTTTCCATGTCCATTACCGGCGCGCAATGCAAAGGGGAAATTGTAACGGGTTCGAACGGCGCGCGGAGTTTAATTTCAAAATTGCACGAAGAAACGGGGGTCGCTTATCGCGATTGCACGGGGTGGAAGCATCGACGAGGCAGATTAACAAAGTGGATAGACCAGCTAACCCTCCTTAGGGAAACGGCGAGATTTTTCGTACGCGCCACACGCGCCTCGTGATTAACCCCGTCGTGTAAATTACATTTGCTCTTCCACCTCGCTGGAAGTCATTCGGCAACTCGTCTCTTTGAATATACATATTGCATCCCCTTTTATATCATAAAATTCACCTGCCATTCAAACCCAAAACTTCTGGAATCCAACCCCCCCCCCCCCACCCCGCCGTTCGAAAGTAAATTATGTACGTAAAACTCATTTAACCGAGCAGTGGCCTCTCTGGTTCTTATCCGGCAAAGTGTTCCGGCATTAACTAAGAACAGTCTCCTCTCGCGACAGGGCGGACGATTAAACGATCTAAAATTCCATCGCGGTAATCGCCGTAGAAAATTCACAGGTGGCCCGGCACGAGCCACCAGGGGTGGAGCAGCGGCGATTCGGGTCCCAGGGGAGGGGTGCATCTGGCCGGCGTTAATGCGACGATTTTGAAGCAAAACGAGGCTGGATGCAATCGAAACGAAATACCAGAACGCGCTTGGAACAGGCCGCCTCGCCCCGATAATCTCATACACGAGGAGAAAATCATCGTGTCATCGTGGCACCTGGTATTTTCCGGGCGCCTGCTCGCCACCTCGCCACCTCGCGCTGCCGCGTTCCACAGGAATAATTAATTTCAATCTTGGAATGCCCGTTGGGGACGGACAGAAGGTCTTGTCCCCGTAGCTAGCTCGCGCAGCTCGCGAGCGTTAACCGCAGTCACTTCTGACAGATAGCGCGAAGGGGCGGCGGAGGGGGGGGGGGGGGGGAAGAGTTTCTTGACTCCGAGAACTTGATTGCCCGGCGATCTCGCCTTTTTTCACCGATTCATTTTTCACGTTCGCTGTATTTCTTTTCTTTCTCTCGCGTCTCCTCTTTTTTTTCTTTTTTTTTTTTACTGCCGTTTCGACCCGCTGGAAATTTGACGGACGCTCACGGAATTATAGGGAGCGTAATCGCCAGCAGGGAGAAGTTGCGACGCCGTGCTAAGTGAATACTTAACGCGGCCCGCTTTTACTGCGATTAATTCGGGCAAATTCACTTTTGGACTGCCGACAACGGATCTGGAGGCGAGTTTACGACGGCTAATGAAGCCCAGACCGCTCTCTCGTGTCCCCTTACTTTCCATCGAGCAGTGTCTGTGCTTCAGCGGTGTCTGCCTCAAGTCCACGTGGTGTCGAATTGAAAGAAACGACAGATCGTCTTATACGGAGTGTGTCCAACGTAATTGTCTATTAATTTCTCTGGGCAATTGAACGAATAACCAGATAAAATAATCTCACGATATCGCAAACACCGAGGGCAATCGTTCTGACGAAGACCAGGGACAATCATTCGAATAAACAGTTTCGCTTTCCGACTTGCACTCGCCTCGCAGGATCGGCGAAAATGAATCATACGTTGCCCCTCGACGCTCCGCAGGATCCAGCGAGCAAATAATAAATTCCACAGCCGCTGCAAAAGCCCGTTCCATTGTACTTGCCCCGTATTCCTGTCCCCTTTGCAGAAAAGTCGCCTGGCCATCCAGGGCGCCCAGTTGTTTTTTGAAAAAAAAAGTACCGGAAGCTGCCGTTGACCGCGCGAGAGGAAGCGTCGAAACATCTTTATCGCGCCTTCCTTTTATCCTCTCTGCCCCTTTCCCCGCCGCGCACCTCGCGTTCCACGCTCCTCCTGCCGCGTCCTCTCGCCTCTTCCTCGCCCTCTCGCGCTGCGACGTCTGGTTTGCTCGCGCATAACGCGCGAGCGAATTCTTTTGGCCGCGAGTTCAAAAACCTCGGCGCGCGTGCGGCTTCCTCCGGAATGGCCGCACTTTGCCAATTACGGGGAAGCGAGAGGACCCGTTGCCGCTATTGCCGCCGTGGAACGCCGTCGTTACGGCAATTTCGCGAGATAAATTCACGGCGACGAGAACGCACGAAAACGCCCCGCGATTCACCTACCGTACGTGGACCGGGTTGCGCGCGAGGAATTCCAGACCGAAGCGGACGCTCAACGGTATCGATCCAATGGATCCCTGCCCGTTTCCTGTCCGAGCGGAGCTGCCTCGATCTCTCTGAATCGGGACAGCGGCTGCAGTGCAACCTAGTCGGGCAGATTTTTCTGTCTGGCACTGATGTCGAGAAACTTGCACGCCGGTTGCTCGGATCGTGAAAATTCGTCCTAATCGTTGTCGCATACCGAGAGACGGTCCTCTCGATTCTTCGTCCAGCCGTCGCGATTTCTCGATAAATTCTGCTGGAAGTGGTGATGGAAAACGACTACGGTGTGTCGAATAAATCATAAAAAGGCGAAGGCGGATCAATTTTCATGTCATGCAATTCTCTAATTTACTTGCGCAGGGGGAGATTGATTTTCGTCGGGAAGAGGGGAGGGGGGTATGGCTGAGAAATTACACCGCCATTCGGTAATATCTCTCGATCGTGGGAGATATTAAAAGAAATTCGTCTGACGGTGTACGCCAGTCGACTCGTTCCGAGTTATCAATCACGTCTAAATCCGTAGCATAAGATATCCGGAGGCTCCAATATAAAACGCACCACCTGATTTCACGGCGATCCGTTATCTCCAGTTATTCTTGAACCGGCATCACGCGCGCCGACGATATTTCTATCCGACCTATAATGTCAATCGGTCTATTTCGTTGAAAAGGACGCGGGATCGAGCGTGTCGCAGCAGCGTGCGTCAATCAATGGAACCGAAATAAAACCGTAATGCCCACCATCGACCAGCCTCTGACGTTGAAGGGCCGATTGATAGATACGCTGAATTATTTATTGGGATATCGTGTCCTCTTGGGAATTATCGGGTCCTCTGCTGCGCTGAATTATTACGATGCACGGATCGATCTTGCGAATGCATCGTGTAAGTTTCTAATTCGATCCATTTACGATACCTGCGAGATCACCGTGATTATTGCACGGGAGACGGTATAAATGGACACGAAACCTCTGGAAGCGACAAATTGTTCCAGCAATTAAATAATAATCGACGTCGATACAGAAATATAGCAACGATGCGAAATAACCCATCGCGATTAGACATAAGGAAAATCAGAAAATCGAAATCCGTATTGAATGAATACGAAAGCAAATCAATCGAGGTAACCACGGACAGCGACAGGATAGAAAAAGGAGTGTACAGGAAAGGTCTATCTATGCAGAGAACCTTTCATCTTATCGCTCGAGGGGAGAAAACAGCGGGGCCGATTGAAAATTCATGGCTCGCCGCGTGGAGCACGAGCGACGTCTGACAGGTAGATTTATCGGATCATTAGGACGGCGCTAGGTGTTAAGAGTGTGCCGGGCGGTTTCGCGATTCCCCGGGAAACGTACAATTAGCGAAAGACCGCGAGCCCTTTTCGACGGCGATTTATGAATCACTGGCGATCGCCTTCCGCGACCGGTGGCTCTTGCCAGTTAACGATCATCGGCGCAACGTGGCCGTAAATAACTGTTTCTCGAACGCCGCCGTGTGCATCTTAACGCACCGTTCGAGTAATTAGCTTGAAACAGTAATTGCCACGATCGTTGCTTTATCGCCGATGAGTTTCTCCTAACGAACGAAGAGTCGATGGATTCCTGTGACCGGGGTAGAGGGACGCGGTGAAGAGAGGAAGACGGTGGACGGGGAAAGTCGGGAAAATAGAGGCGAACACGGCTGAAAGCACGTGTATACGTATCAAGAAGGAAACGTCGTTCTATTGGAAACATGTCTCGGGACGTCGCGAACGTATCTCGAGACGCGCCGATAAGAAACTGGCTGCCGAACGGAGAAAATGGGTGTATTTAATTGGAAACTGTGGGACGGGGAACGGAGACGATGATCCACGGTCGAGAGATCGTGAAAGGGAGTACAGTTATCGGGGCTCTGGAAGCGACAAGTTTTGGGGAAAATATTGGGAGGTTGAGGGCGTTTCTTTGTCGCAGAAGAAAGCATATTTTTCGTCGTACAGTTGAACACGGGAGAGTAGTATTTTATTTAAATCTTTGTCATCAACTGACTTGCACTCGAAACACGGCGTTACCATTATTATTGTATCGTTATTTTAGACGAACCAGCTATTAAGAAGCTGGCGTAAAGACGGTATTTAAAACTGACGAAGAAGGGGAGGAAATGGTCTAAAAAATATTTGCCCTGTATCGATAATAATAAATACGTTAAGAGCGATCGCGAAAAGTACAATCTATCGACGTTCCGAACGGATTCTTGCTCAACTTGGTCGAGCTCGTCTTGTCGAGGCGAGACGGGTCGAGGCAAGGAGAGTGAAACAAACCTTCCGCCGAAAATCTGGACCGGCAAGAGAAAAAACTTCGAAGCGGAGCATGGAATATTTTAAATAGGGACGTAAATCGCGTAAGGCGATAGACGACGTTTAAAAGTGGAGAGCGGAGATTTATTCGCGGCACCGACGTCGGGGACGAGGAAAGGAAAATCCACTTTTGCAGGAGCATACAAAATCCCTCGTATCGTTGGGAATCAGCCCGACGAATATATACATCGTTGGGGTTCGCGTACGAAGGCCGACAGAAACAAGGATCAGACGTAAGTAGAAAATAAAGGAAAAAAACACGGGGAAAACGGGGATACAGGAACTGTGGATACACGTGTCTTTAGAGCCCGGGTATGTGTCTGAAAGCAATCCCCTAACGTTCTCTCCTGCAGACGTCTCGAGAGCTCGACAAAGGAATAACCTGGACGACGGAGGACTGGACTCGCGATTAATAACGGCAAATAAAAAGACACGGGAATATCCCCGTGGCTACGAGTTAGACGCTGCCGTATCGGACCAGACTGGTCGATCTTAATATTTTGCTTTTTCTATAGAGACTTCTTATCCGTTCTCGATATGATTAAAGCGGCAGTTCTTTACCCAATACGCGTTCCTGAGGAAGCATCTAAGTTCGTTCTTCTTTTCTTTTCATAACCGTACGGGTTCCATTATTACTTTGCGGTCACTTTTATAGTAAGTAAAGCGTCGCGTACAAGCGATACAAATTTAGAGCTATTTCTCGATAAATTGTTCCACATAAATCTCATTAATCCAGCCGACGAGAAACAACAGTATTCGGCTAAAATGTAACAGGACATGCTTAAAAGAAAATCGCGTCGGTAACATGAGACACGAATTAGACCGTAGCTGGGGACCGAAGATACGTATAATAGAAAAACGGGTGGACAGTGGCGGAAAAACTGCAACGGAGCCGGGTAGTAAAATAGAAAGGCAGTCAAGCAAAGAGACGCGCAGCCAGCGCAGTTAAGTCGATCTATTCGAAGGCAGTTCGCGAACGTGTTTCCAAGCTCGGTGGATGTATCACGAGGAACTGGGCTCGTAGGGGTGGTCACGACGACGGTGAAGAAGGTAACGCGGAACGAAGAAGAAGGCGAACAAAGAAAGAAAAGGGAGAGGAAGTAGACGAAGACGAAGAGGGCGAAGTGGTAGGAATGGTTGGCCGTCGAGATGAGAGTCGAGGAGGGGATGATAGACTCGGTTTCCGAAGCAGTTACCGATACGATGGGCGATGCGGTGGCGTGGGGACAATTTTTTTTATTTTTATCGGAAGAAAAGAGTGGTTCCAGGTTGTAATGGAGTCCGGGCACGTATCCGCCGTGCACACGCCAGCAGAGCCCGCGGCTTTTCCAGCCAACCACCCCCGCCATCGCGTCGCGCGCCACCCTCGACCCGTTCTTTTGCTTCCCTCGGCCTTCCTAACCGTCCCTCCGCCGCGCTGCAGCTTGACAGATGTTAGATCGCTTTAGCTTCGCACAACGACGACGCCAACGTCTTTCCCTGTCCTCGCGGCCCGCGTGCCCGTGCACGCATCGAAACGAAAGGTATGCGGAACCGGCTCGGCCCCCGTGCTATCGGATGCAAAGTGCGTCGGTGAGAATTATCAGTTTCGGGGTTTACGCGTTGAATTCTGTTCGCAGACTCAGCCGTAGGAGAACAGAGCGAAGGATGGATTGGCACGGTTAACGGGTGGGGGTGTTTAATTTGTTCAATCTCGTCGCGCTGGAGGAAAAGTTCGCGACGGTACAAGAATCGTACAAGAGACACCAACTAATTAGCGCGTTCTGATTACCCTCCTTTTAACGAATCACTTAACGCCGCGCCGAAAAGTTTCGACGATCACCCGGGCGCAAACTTCGCTACCTGGCGCGCGACTGGAATGTTCTTCTGTTGGGTAATTACACGAAATTTCGTTTATATTAGACAAATTGCGATGCAACAGTGTCACTTTGAAAGGAAAAGTACAGTTACTCGACCCCTCTCCACGGAGGCACGGGTAAAAGAAGATTCAATTAAGCGGCCCAATTAAGGCAGCGAGAAATTGCCCGACGAAAAATGTGAATATCAAGAGAGGCTATCGCTGGTAGATGATAAACACGGATGCTGACGGTAGATGTTTGATAGGCCGCTAATCAGTCGATGAATCGCGTGGAAGGGCGAGACAAAGAGATACAGCGAAAGGGGGACCGATACGGTGAACATTGAAAAAGGAAAAACGGAGCACGCGCGCGGGGTCGAGAGGTTATCGCGCGCAAGGTCGTCTCTGAAAACATGAATGGGAATGCATGAGAGATTTGCAGGGGTATCCGCTATCCCGAATAGCAGAAGAAAACCGCTTATCTCTGTGTTGACCCGGGCATACCTACACCGCGCGACAAAAATATCCATGTTTCACGAGAACCGCAGTTTTTTTAATTAGACGACCTTTTACATTTCCATGACCTGCGGGCTACTGCCTCCGATACGGTAATCGCGCTTCTGTTGTCGAATTTTTAAACAATATTCCTACATGTTATCAAGCATCGGTCATCTATCAGATTCGATCGAGCAATCTTATCCACGCGGCTATTATCGAGCGACTGAATATTTTCCACGGTATCGACGGGGATTTCTTCAAGGCAGCGAAGGCGGACGGAACCGCGCCGAATTAGGGGAAAAATGAACGGTCAGCGATTCGAAAGCGTAAAATTCGTTAACAGGATCCTCGTTATATCGAGTCGGATACTCAAAAGGGGCGACGCGGATGAGAACGAAACGGGAAAAGTGGCTTGTCACGGGTGGGCATTAAATGAGTCTCGGCGAGCACACGTCCGACGTCATTTATCCGTGCACTACATCGCGGCTGTGCGCGGAATAATAAGTGTCAAACGCACGGTGATTACGTGATGTACGACCGGCAGTGGGGCTATCGTTGCCCCGTTGCTCGCCGTCTAATTACCGGATCGGTGGCTCCAAGAAACAATGCGAAGGAATTTAATCTGGCGCCGATTAATTGCCGGCGATACGGAAAAAGTGACGCGGACACGGTTACGTGGCCGCTATGAAATGGGATACGGCGGATGTGGATGTTTGGAATTTAGAATCGGTGTGCTAGGCTTCGAGAACTCGCCGCAAGACAGCACCGGCAATTAATATAAATGTCTGCCGTAAGAAATGCGTCGGGAAAATGATTTTTAACAGTGAGGCACCGATCCAGGTGTAATTGATAAAGCGTCGTACTTCGTACAAGAAGAAAGAGAAGCAACTCCGCGGAAATGCGAATTAAATATGCGTGGTTTACGAGCTCGTGTTCCGCAAGAAACGCGTAGGATCTTCGCGCATGGTGCGCGAGGAATTTGACCCGATAGATGGCTCCCTACTAATCGTGGGCGAGCGATGTACATCCTTTACATTCAAACTAATGCGCATATTAAAAGATGCGGCAAGTATAGCGAGAGATACGATCAACCGGTACAAGTAGAGCGCGAGTGAGAAATTAAGGGGAAACGGGACGTGCGCTGTCAGACGTGATTTGTGAGCAATAGAAACGGGGACCGCCTCTTTGTTATTTTCGATGCGTGCATACTTTCAGCGTTTGTTTTGAGTAAAAGTTGATCTTTTTATGTAGGTATCTCGATGCGTAGTACACGCGGATAGTAATAATAGTGGTAACAGTAATCACGCGTTTAGCGTAGAAATGGGAAAAGCCACTCCGCTAAATTAAGAGCAGATTTTAAAATATTTCGCAGGCGCTTTTGCAACTTCGTCATGGCGGATATATCTGCGACTGTTACAGAAAGAGGAATCGATTGAAGCATCGTGGAACGTGACCGTAGGCGGAGAATATTGAAGAGCTTGTACCAGGCTGCGTATTGTGAACGGAACGATTTATTGCTTCAATCGTTATTGTTCGCACGACCGATGTGTACACGTTAGGGGCAGAAGCAGAAATCAGTAGGTCGTTGATCCAACTAAGAAAACGTGTCAATGAACGTTGAGCGAATTACAAGACACGAGAGAGTACAGATCGCATGGTTTATTCCACTGGGCGCTCGCTCGAAACTCTGTCGAGACATGTCCAACCGAATATTTCCTTTCGTCCCAATCTGATAATTGTTTACCGATGGTACATCGACTTCTATCTGTGAACAATAATTGCTCACTGGAGCAATTTAATGTCCACTCTGGGAATCGTATTGAAAATTAAAAGTCGCCCCCTATGGCGAGCAGTGGGACATATGTTTAATATATGCAAATTAGTCGCATGCGATATCGCGACAGAGACCGAAGCAAAATTAATGCGACCACCCGTTATTTAAACCTTGCTCGGCAATATCGAGATTAATTCGGCCCTCGGATCGTACACGTTAATCGCCCCTTCTGACGTCGCCATTGTCAATATTATCCTTGGCTGGTTCGCGCTACTCGCTTTACACGTTAATAACACGCACCGGTAATTATACGTAAGTAATTCCGTGAACCCATCGATGTTTCCATCTATAATTAAACCTCATTGACAACATTGATCGTTTACTTGCACCTGCAGCAAAAATCAATTTGCTTCGTCGTACAAACAAACGTTATTCTACCATTATCTATTACTTATTACGCGTCAATCGTTAAATCAATCGCTGCGTACCGAACAACGTCGATAACTCTCGCGCCGTCGTATCGAATCCGGATAGTGCGCCCCGAACTGCACCGCTAAGAAAATTATTCTCGATTCGAGAATTCTGTCCTGAAATCTATCATACAAATATACGGCTCGCATCAACCAAAAACTCATCAGTTTTGATTTATTCTGCCGCGACGGGCGGTTCGTGGATCGTTAAAAAGGCAACCCAGCACTTCTGGCGGCACGTTGCGCCGACATTAAGTTCGGGGAGCTGTAAGGAGTACGTAATGTTGCGTTAACTCGCCACCAAGGGGAGATGGATGGTCCGTACGCGACGCAACTTTAATTTTTTCCTCGCCAACGTGGATGGTATCGAGCGCAACTCCTCCCACGGTCTCCTTCCACACCTGCGAGGCTCTCCTCCCCTTTCTTCCCTGGACTCATCATCGCGAAGAAGGGTAGCGGAGGTTCGCGAGTAGATGGAAAGTATAAAGGGAGAAAAAAAGGAGTGCGCCGTAAGTTTTTAAAACGCAAGGTCAGGTGGGGTTGCGTCGAGGGACAAGGGGTAACGGGCACGGGGCGTACGATCGAGAAGGAAGTCGCCTACGTCGAGGAGGAGGGTGGGAAGATACGTGCGCGACATCGTGAAGCTCGTTATAATGCTCTTCGTAGCTCACTTCATTTCTTATTGCCGAGAACGGGACTGCGGACCTTGACGAACGAGGCTGCAGAGCAAGCAGCAGAACCTAATGGTCGTCGGCGAAAATTGGACGACGATGGCTGTTCGGGATACTCGTCGGCTGAGAGAGCTGAACGGACGAGGGCCGTGCCTCGAAGACGATTCGGTGATTAAAGTAACGAAGAAACGATAGCCTGACCCTCGATCACGACGCTGCTCGCATTGAAAACGGGAACGGCCATGAGAAGCCGGCAGTATTCCGGAGGGGTACTACACTCGGTTACTTCGCTTTTATTTTCGAAGCGTGCCGTTTTCTTCCAGAAATCGACGACGACTTCGGGAAAAATTCTGGAGGGTGGGAGGGTTTTCCGTAGAAGTCCGAACGGTAGATTAAACGAACTTCTGCTTTATTGGTATTCGAAGCTAGCAGAAGCGTCGAATTTTATTAGCAAATTCTTCGAAAACTTTCTGTCCGTAGAAGCTAAACGAAGGTATTACACTTTTTAAGACGGACGAACGAAATGGAACGGCAGGAATATCTTCGCTGGCGTCTCGCGAACAGAAAAACCAGCCGAAAAATGGGGGGGGGGGGTGAGGGGGGGGGTTTGGAAGGGAGAAGAGGCTCTCCCCGAAGTGAAGCTCGAAGCATTACGGCGCGCCTAATTAAAATTCTTCGACGAGCCAAATGATTTGCCATAACGCAACGCGTCGACCGTAGACAAGGGAGGAGGCGGACAGCTAGCGAGCGAAGGAGAGAGACGGAGAAAAGTGGGGCCCGAAAAAGAGGAGCAAGCGAGACTGTTAGTCGGGACATTCAACAGATTTATAGGTAAAGGGGCACGCTCGCGTTTGGCCTTGAAACGAAAGGGAACGCGGTAGATCTCGTTTAGTCGGTGAATGAAACGGCCCTTTGACTAAACACCGCCATCGATGTTAAGGATCTTCCGTCTCCTAACCTCCAGTTAACCCTTTGTGCCCTTCCTTTTCGCGCCCGCTCGCCAAGCTCGCTTCTGGGCCCCGTTTTGTTCGCGTCGCTTCGTTCGCACGCACACGTTTCTTCGACTCGTTTTTTTTTTTTTTTTTCTTTCACGTTCGCTCGGTCGACAGGGGTTTCTCACAGGCCGTGCATGCGTACTCGAAATACGAGCCAGCTCATTCAAAAGGAAGCAGCGGCGCTCGTGCTCGCCTACTCCTCGTCGACGGCGTCGAGCGTAGTAGACACGGCCGGTGTCGTCGTCCTCGATGAATCACGCAGTCGATCGCTTTAATTACTCCGATATTAAATTACGTAGCCGTCACACTCGACAGTGGAATGGAAATTTTTAATTTCCAGCCCGGCACGCCGCGATCGCTTGTTTACACGATAGGAGGAGTGGTTAATTAAAGCGGCGCTTAATGAAGACCTTACGATTCCAGACGACGTCTCGACGCGCCGGTCGTTTTCATTCAGAACTCGAAGTAGCGCGCCCCGTTCATCGCCGAATGCATAAAGGACGTTCCGTTCCACTAATTGTAAGATACTCGTGTCTCATTTATATTGTCTCGTTCCTTCTCCCGGTAGAATCGACAACGAGGATAGACAGATGTCCCCCGTTAAGCAGACGGAGGGTAATTCGAGTATCGAAAGGTCCACCCAAACGTGGCATTAACGACGCCCTAATTTCTCTCATCCGTCTTTCTCGACTTCCGCCCCTAACGGTCGACGTTATAGAAAAAACAGTACGCCCCCCTCCGTCCCTCCATCCCTCCCTCCAGGGCTCCAGACTTGTCCTCTTTGACGATTAATCATTGTCAGTCAGGTGCATCCATCATCGAAAATTTTTCCGCGGCCGGGGTGCGCTCGCGGACGACGCGATTGAGCAACCGGTCGTGGACAACTCCCTCTGCGAATCATTGCTGACTCCCCTCGATCGTGCCGGGGGGGGGGAACTTCCGACCGCGAGAAAACCAGTTATGCAAAACAAGCGCGAGGAAAAGCGCAAGAGCAAAATCGTCCAAGTTATCGCCGAAGAGTTAGTAAACAGACGAGACGGAGGATGGCCGGATCCCCGCGCCTCCACGCGCCCACGTAAATTCGCAATCGGGGCTCCACCTGCAGCTGTCTGCGTGCGACCAACGGATACGCACACGTTATCGGGCCCAAGGTCCCCGAAGAATGCCTTACGCGCAGTCGGAAGTTTGTTGCCCCATTTGCCAATGGTGGGGCAGGCCAGCGAGGAGAAGCAGCGTGCTCGCGACGAGAGAGACGATCGCGCGAGAGGGTAATGGCAACTCAGTCGCGATAGTAGGGGCAGCGAGCGCGCGCAGCCTGGCGGGAAACAATGAGGGCCAACAACCGACGAGAAGAATTCGCTTGGCGGGAACCCGGGAGGCGATGGTACTCAACCTCCTCGCGTTCCGCGAGCAACCCTGTGCACGCAGGCGGGAGCACGCCGAAGCGAGGCCCGTCGACGATCGAGGAGAGCGGAAAATTGCACGCGAACGGCGCCGCGGTCGACGGAGCAACGCGAGGAGCGGAGGCGCGGAGGCAGCGCGAGACGTCTGACGCGTCTGTCCGGTCAGGGGTTCATTCTACTGCGCGAATTCGATTCGCCGCGTCAATGGAGTCCACCGTGGGACGCCGAGATACCGAATTAACGGCCGTTTCGTAATAATTTCGTATTCGTCGGGCGGAACGACGGCCCTTTGTTTCGCGAGCCATTAGCCGACGGGTGGGCGGGATTGCAGGTAAAAATCGTCGGCGGTATCGCGTGTTCGACAGCGCGACAAAAAACGGCATTCCGCGAAGAGCGATAAAGCGGCGGGCAACGGGTCGGGCGTGTTGGTAAACCGGCAAGAATGTAGTTGCCATTCACTGACAGCCTGTAGTTGGCACGAAACTGAGCAAACGGTCCCGGCAGTTCGACGGATCAGGATAAACCTCCGAACGGTCGTGCACACCGCGAACCTCGCGTCTAGACGTGTTTTTTTGCCAGCCGGCTCCGGGCCGGGGGCAAACAAAGACTCGGAACCGTTCGATCGTTCCACTTCACTTTCGGGCTAATCCGACGCAACGTTCCTCGGCGGCTCGCGTCGCGATTTCGCGCCGCTCGTCCTGCCAGCTTTTGTCTCGAACCGCCTCCGTTTGTTCTATTTCTAGCTTTCTCCGTCTGAATTGGTAATTGCGGGCGAAATGGCAACGGGAGTGACAACGTTGACCGACCGGAGTTGACGAAGAATTTGATCTATGTATTGAACGGGTGCGGGGTGCACCGGTAATTCAGGTGCGAACCCCGGGGAAAGGTTTTCTCGCGCGAGAAAGCGAAACGATACAACCGATTGCTTGAATTATTCGTGGCGAAATTTTCTGAATACCCCAATCAACGTCGCGACAGAACGATGCTCGTTAACGTTCGAAAAGAGAGGCGGCGAAGGAAACGCGATACTTAAAAAGATACGCAACGAAAACCTTGGGGCCAAATAATTTCAATAACGACGCAGACGGGAGTCCCTTTCTCACCCTTTCAACCTACATCTCCGAACAACAATTATCGGTCAACAGGCTCGTAAAAGCGGCCGGCAGGCCGGTTACGCAAACTTACGAATAAGCGCGTAGTACCGGGCAAACGAGAACGACCTTTGGCATCGGTCGTGGCGTTGGCACGAGGTCATCCGGGCCGGTAGTTTTCCAGGTTAGCCTGTAGGAATCCAGGAGCGGCGCGGCCCCTCGGAGGTATTTGAACCCGACGAGCGTCGTCCCTCCGTCCGCCGTCTGTAGTGGTCCCCCTGCCTTCCTGTTCCCCTACCACGGTCGTACTCGCAGACAGAAACCGCTCGAAAGGGGGGAAGCCGGCGGGGAACAGAGGGCTGAGCCTTGTATCGCAAACTCCGTCCCCACCGACAGACTTTCAATGTAGACGAAGTCCGTGCGTATACAAAGCCATGGATCCGTGCACTCCAACCGCCCTCTATCTCTCTCCCCCTTTCGCTCTGCACAGATTCTGCCCGCTCAAAAATGGTCAGGGATATAAGCCTTCGAAATTGCTGCTGTCCGCAAATCGCGCAGACGCCGCAGTCGCGCGCCAATTCGATGATTATCGTGATCGCGGCGAGGGGGAGATGGAATGCGCGTGGGTGTAATTGCGGGGTCTAGGCTGTATTCCTAATCGACGATAGTGATTCGAAGGGGGAGGAGGGGTGGACGATGCGCATTCTCGCGGACGAAAATTCCAGCCGAAGGGGGAGGGGGTTGCGAAAGCATCGTAGGAATTCGCGGCGCGGAACGAGCCCTTAAAATTGGTCCCGCTTCGGAAAAAGGGGAGGGACGGCAAAAAAGAATGATCCTAAAAATTCTCCGGAGCGTGAGCCTCGCGGGCGTACCGCAGTCCCGTGAAAATAGCTGCCGCGAGTAATTTTCCCCGGTTGCGATGTTAAAGAATCAGCCAGCTATACGATACTCGCCAGCAGGAGCGTCCTATTATGGAGAAGAGCGAGCGAGTTTGGCGAGCCAACGCTCGCGCACGACGGAGCGAGAAACAGTTAGCGGAGGGAAAGAGATAAGCGAGAGATAAGATGGATCTCCCTCTTTCTTCCTCTCATTCTCACTCTCTCTCTTTCACTCACTTACTCTCTCTCTCTCTCTCTCTCTTTCTCTCTCTCCCTCTCCCGATAGACGGCGAATTCGTATCGAATCCGACGGCGCACAGGCGATCCCGTCCCTTCTGCCCAGTCGTTCCGCGACGCGACGCGGCAGACGAGGAGATTCGAGTACGTTGTACCAGGTCGGAGGGAACGGAAGAAGGGAAGTCACGCGGTCAGGCACGCCGGTTAGATGCTCACCCCTTCCTCTACACCCCGGCCATTTAGTACCCTCGCTCCCTCCACGATCTTCTCCATCTTCATCCCTCCGCCGCGTCTCATTCTTCCTCCTTTAGCGGTTCGCCGTTTCTCTCATCCTTTCGTGCCACGGTCTCCCGTTCCTCGTCCTCGTCCGTCCCGGTGTTTTCTTCGTCGCGTCTCTGCCCTTCCTTCTTGCTTACCCTCCCTTTCCTCCGCCGACACCCCCTCCCAAACCGTTCGCCCTTTTCATCATTCATCCTCCTCGTTCCACCGTGCCGGTGGACTCCTTCCTCCAGACGTCGCGTCTCACGTTTCCCTACCCCCGCCGTGGGCGGCCGTGCTCGCTCGTCGACTTGGCGGGAAATCAGACACGTGGTTCTCATGGCGTTCATTCTCGAACAAAGGACTCCTCGAACCGCCGCCGCATAGTAGTAGTACTACGTGTCCCACGCTACGACAGGGCGACCGCGAAGCCGCGGTCGAAACGCTCGGATAACGGTCGTTCCTTCAGCGCGAACGAGAAAAGCTCGTTTCGTCTGTTGTCCCCGGTTGTTCGCGGTTATCGATCCGCCTGGGGCTGGATACGCGCGCGGGACCAGCGGTTATCGTTTCCCTATGAATCAGGCATAAGCCGGCCGATGCGGCGTAAGGATGCAAATATTCGTGAAGATCCGTGCTCCGCGGCGAACAGGTGTCCGTCGTCTTCTTTCTAGCCGTCCAATTTCGTCTCGCTCTCCGCTGAATTCTCACGCGGACGGAAACCAGCACAGAGGCGCAAAGGTGAACCACCTTTTCGACGGCGTCTTCCACGCCAGATTCCATCGGCACGTCGAATCTGTACGTCAACGTTCGATTCCGGCTCGGCTTGCGTCGCCGTTGCGTTTTCGACGGAAATTCAATTAAGGTATAAATAGCCCCCGGAGCTCCATTTAAAATGGCCGGCGTTCGGGCAATAAGAAGGCACATTTGCCGCTCTGTCTGGCTTCGATCGTCGTATTCCACTCGCACGTTCGTTCGTCGCCACGTAGCACGGGGCAAGCCGGTTGGTTCCGTGCGAGCCGTGCAAGCCCGCCACGGAGTGTTGCATTACGTTCCCGGGTTCCAGACCTACCGCAATCCCAAACCTTTGGTCTGGACTCGTCCACCGTGCGGTGGTCACACGTCGGTCATTCACACATGTGCGACCCGTCGCCGCGCGGCCGTTACGATGCGACGACAGTCTGCGCCGCGGATCATCCCCGATCGTAGGATTACCGGGCTTTTAGTCCCATCGATTCGCTCGATTTTCGACGCTCGATTCCTCCGCTGTCGCGGCGTGGTCGGCCTCCGCTTCGGTTCGCCGACGACGAGAGAACCGCGAAACGGAGAATACGCTCGGTTTCATTTCGTTCCTTCCTTCCCGGCGAAATGCGTGCGCGATATAGTTCCCGTTTTGGTTTTCGTTTTTTCTTTGCCACGGACGTTGAACAGAGTTCGGACGCTACGATTGCGGTAAAAAGTTGCTCGATTACATTATCCGACCGTTAACCGACGGTGCCTAATTTGCTACGAAATTTCACCAATTTGTAGCTGCGCGAAATCCCGAAAAGTTTCATGAAACTCCGCTCAAACTCGCGCAGATTATAATGGGAGGATTGGCTGGGACGGGGAGCAACTTTTTGCTCGGGTTTCAATTTTTTCCGATAGGTCGGTTAATTTTCGAAAAAATTCCGCGGAGAGTTTATCCGATATTAGAGGGCCCGCGCCGATTCTAAAACGTCCGAATCCCTTGTTCCCCGAAAGAACCGTGAGACGGCCCGATCGACAGGGAAAAGAATACACGGTTGAGCATTGGCGCGTGATCTAATCCCGTCCCTGAACTTCGCCGGATCATCGCGCACTTATAATACAGGCAACGGATGCGCCAAGTATCGATTCTCGGAAACCCTGTCGAAAACGAGGCGTCTCGATGGTGGGCGTGCCGTAACTGCGTCTCGAAGGTCGAAGCCTTTACGTGGAAGAGGTGCCTTCGAACCATCGTTGACCCTGACCGCCAGACTGGGTCAAGCGAGATCATTTTCGCCAAAATGATGAAAGTGACAGACGATGACCCAACCCGTATCCCATTATACGAAATGCAAATATGTGTGGCGCACAGAATATTCTGTACGCATCGTTCAGTAAAAAAAACAAATGATCCCCTCGGACTCTACCGACCTTTATTACCTAACAAAAATATTTTCAAATTTCCTTTCCATTTCTCCTACCCCTGCGTACGAATTCTTCGCGACAAAGGGCAAATCAATGATAACGGAATAATGAAACGCAGTACAATCGAGTCTTTTAAAATGCATCAGCGTACCCAACGTCGTCGACCCCCCAGCTAATAACCTGCCTCGCGTCGCGGAGCAAATCTGTTCCCACAGTCTACGGCGGGGTGTCGAGACGAAAGAATGGCGAACAAATTCGTGCAAACTGGACGAAAAGGAAGTCCTAGAAGCCGATACACGTAGGAAGCTTGATCGCAGCGAGGCGGAGAGGGGCACGAGCCAGGTTCCTCCCTCGGGCTGAGGCGCAACCGGCTTTGGTTTCACGATCCTCGTCACCTGCGACCTTCTGTCACCGACGGGCCAACGACACTGCACCGGTTCAAAGGAAGTCTGGTGCCATTTTAGCGACCTGCGGCTTTTACCAAGAAGGCTCAGGGTCAGAGGCCAGACGGGCCACCAACACGCATGCGGCCACGACGCACATCGTGCACAGGACGAGGACACGCACACGATTCCCCCGCTATATTACACGCAGGCCCGTATTCCAGCGAACAAAGCACTCCACGCAACACAGTCAGTCACAGTTTTCTCGTTACACGGCTACCGACGATTGCGTCTCGATTTTCACCGGGGTACCCCGCGGATCTTCGCGCAGTTCAAACGTATTTTCTTTTTCCCATCGCTTTAACTGCGACCGCCCGCCGACTCTCCCCCTTTCTCCCTCGCCCTCTTTTCATTCGCGCATTTTATGAATTAATCGAGTCGCCGCGGACATGAATATTAAGCGGTGCTCCGCGGCGCTAAAGCCCGTTGATAAAGTATGCAGGAATTACCTCCCCGCTTTTCTTCTTTTTCCCTCGGCCACGGTTCCTCCTCTTCTGTTCATTTTCGTTTCGAATTTTAATGCCCGTCGCCGTTTATTCCGCGGCGCTATTATTCCCCATTTAATCCGGCTGATACTAATTCGACTACTCCGTTTCTTTTCTACGAAAAGCGAGTCTTCGTTCCCAACAAATAATCGGGGTCACTTCCTCCGGTGCGCACGCCGGCCGGAAACGGGCCGCAGCAGGGAGGAAAATGCGTCGGTACGAACGTTCGCGCGAGACCCGCGATAAAAATAAAAGGAACGAGCGAGTGGCCTAGTTACGGCCCTGGCCGTGCAACTGCGAATACGAATGAGTTATCCCTGGCCCGGCCGTTGGCCCGTGTTCGTCGACCACGCACGCTCGATCGGCCATGGGAAAGATTTTTCGGCGCATAAAAGGGGGCCACGCCGCGGCCGTGTCTTCCACCGGCCTACGGGGGTTTTATTAGAATTTGGGGTGCGCGGCCACTCGACCGGCCATAATGGATCCGCGCACCTCTGCGTCTGGCCTTGCCGCGGAGTTCAACGAAACGGGCTGGAGCGGCCGGGGAAACGTTATACATACGTAAGAATTTTCCACCGAACTGGTTTCGCCCGGATTTGCGCCGCAAACAGACGGGTCCGTTGTCCGGGGACGCGTGGAGGCTCTTTTCGCTACGCGGATACCTGCGGGGAGTTCCTCGAAGATATAACTCGATGCTGCGCGTGTGGCCGGGCGAACGTCGATTAGAGGGGCACGAAAACAATTACGTCGAACCGCGTCGCCCGTCTCGTTCCGAACGATTGATCGCGCGTTCGCCCGTTGATTCGATCGACTATCGAAGCTGCGCCCACCATCGACAGACAATATTCGTCCCGATCTCTGACGAACCCTCTTAATTGGACGAATTTGTCGCAAGATCAACATTTGCGAAGACGCAGCCGGAATTCGGGCTACGTGTGCCCCGTAAAGTAGGAACTTGCGACATGTTGCGTATCGGGGAAAAACAGGTAGCCAGAGCAAAGAGTCGATGTTGGCTAGTTTCGATCCCGAACGTGCTGTATCTCATAACGCGTGCAAATCTCGCGGTGTTTTCCCTTACCACCTGCGCGTCGCTTCGCCGCGTGCCCAGAAATTTATCGGTAAATGAAACTTGGCTGCGGAAAAAGTCAACGGGGAGGGGGTTTGCCGAGGGGTGGGCACCGGTATGATTATCGAGGAGGACGAGTGCAGACCGTTTCGCGAATTAGCATGCAACCACCGTGTGACAGTTTTAAAACGGTCCAGCCCAGGGGGATTTGAAACCGTCGCGACTGCGGCGCAGATGGGATAATAATAGAACGAAATCGAAGGTTTCGACTCGTCATAGACATCGGCACGGGATTTATTTCCGTCGTCGGAGGCTGCGAAGCGAGTCACCGGGGCAGAGACCTTCGCGCGTCTGTCCTCCGTAGTCCTCCGTGTCGCAACGACGAAACAGCACGTTGTTCTCGTCGCTAGAAATAGATAGCCTAGTTAGGTAGTATACGTTCCCGCTCTATTCTCGCCGCAGACCAACTTTTTTACCTCTCCCCCCCCCCCTTTTAGCCTGCCCACCTGGCCGGGCACGTCTCGTACGCGCACGTCTAGGTCTTTCTAGCGCGAAACTGCTCCGCGATTGCTTCACCCGCGAGCACCGCCTCCTTCCATTATGCTCGCGTGTGGCGTTACGCCGTCGCAATTTCCTCCTTTGACGGTGTCGCGCGTCGGACGGGAGAGAACATCGTCGGTGGATGTTGGCAAATGTCGAGGAAAGTCGGCGCGCGTGATAAGAGTTTGGTCCGCTTCTCGTGTCGGACGAATTTATTTTCGTCGGGGATGCAACGGAATGGAGATGCAAAATATCGGATTGAAGCAATCGGGGCAGATTTAACGGAAATTATTGTAATTGGAAATGCTTGGGGCTGGCCGGCGAATTGCGGACGAACGGTGTCCGGAGACAATGCACCGTTCGCTTTAAATATTAATTAACGGTTGATAGAACGGTAGATATCGTCCTGCCGATGGCCGTGCCAATACGAAACGTTCTCTGGCGCACTACTTTAGACTCGATGAATATTTCATCAACGTCGGAGGAAACCGACCAACGATAGCCAAGCATTACAAAACAGTACCTATAAGGAAAATTCTTGCGGATTATGCTCGCGTCTTTCACGAATGCGAATGCATCGGTTCATCCGCATTAGAGAATATTTTCCACATACTTCTCGTTCGAACAGGTTCAACGATCGTGCGATTTACCGCAGTGACCGCCTTGGCATGAAAAACAAAAAAAAACAAAAAAAGGGCAGACTGCCGTTCTGCAGCAAAGCATCGACCACATGTGCGCGTCGACTCTCGTTTCTGGATTCAGCTAGCTAGTTGCGGCCGTGAAGCGTCCTTTTTTTCCGCCGAGGAACGCGCGCCGGGCCCACAGATTACGTTCTTTGTCCGGGGCCCGGATTCCGAGAATATACATCACATCGTCCGAAATTAAGGATATTTATTAGTCTGGCGCTACTAGTGGAATTCGAGATCGGCCCACGAATCCCGACCGGAGGAGAAAGAAAAAGAACAGCCGGGGGGATGGCCGTCGCTGACCAAGGTCCTCGTTCTATGGAAATGAAGATGTTCCTTACGAGAGAAGCAAGATAATTGGTGAAACAGCGAATCGTTGAGGTTTGTTGGAAAACTGAGTCACGTAGAGGACGCTATCAATCAACTTTTCTCGTCGGACAAAGGACTTTCCCCTGAAAGGGGATTATTGTTTTCGAACATCGTCGCAGATGTGGATATATGACTCGAGGTATGTATTGCGGAAACGAGAAACGAGAGGGGGAGAAATTCGGTCCATGCTCGGTCTACAGAGACAGGTGAGTATCGCCTTAAACCGAGGCAAGGGTGGGGGACAATCTGACGTAACGTATACCGAAATGAGAGAATTTCATGCGCGCTGGACAGAAAAATGCAGTACCAAGAGCTTGTGGCTACACGGCGATCGTCCAAGAGCAACGCAAATTGATGTAATCGCACGAGTTCTTCGGAGGTCCTTACCGGGGAGGGTCAGACACCTTTGAGTCGCGATGCGTTTAATGGTGCGCCGCTAAAGACACTCTCGGCCGTCGGAAGCGTTTTCTAAAAGGTGTCCAATATACCTAAGAAGCGTGTCAAAGGGCGAGGAATATTACGCGGGACATCGTTAGCGAGGAAGAGAGTCAACGCGAGAGAGAGACAGAGACGGAAAGCCATCTAGACTAATTGTAAGGTGGGGGGCCCCATAGATATCGACGTCGCGTCGCCTCGCGTCGGGACGGTTCATTTGACGCGCGGACAAAGAGGGCCAAGAAGAGCGTTCCCATTATTGACGGCCATTGTACTTCAAAACGCATCTTGATCCCCCTCTCCTTCTTTCATCACGGGGACACACGGATGAAATAACGTCGCTCGCAGGAACGTCGATTCGAGTCGGCACGGTTAAGAGCACGCGGTCCGCAAGTCGCTTTCATCTTCGGCGCGCAGGGTTGAGGAATCGACGAACCTAGAGGAGAGTCACCACGCCCCCTCGTGCCATCTGCAACTTGCTGGCGAGTTAGCAAGTTTCGGAACGAAGCTTCGCAGCCCGACGCGGTATCCTCTCTCTGGTTCACGTCTGCGTTCCAGAATCGGCGACGATGGGACTCGAGTCTAAACTAGATTCGGTTCAGCGAAGCTGGTAATGATCGGTATCGGGGTGACTCATGCCCGACGGTAGTAATTTTTACGTACGGTGTATTCCTTGGAACGTTTCGAAGGTTCCTCGGGAAACCAGCCACGACGTGAAAAAATAAAAGTTGCGGGAAGAGTAAGGGGGAGGGATGGCAAGGAGGATGAGGTGCGGGGAAATGTGCATGAACTTCGTAGCTTCCGTGTAGCGGAGGGGACCGACCGGCTACGAAGGAAGAAAGGCAGGGGATCCATCCCTTAGTAGTCAGACGCAGGCGTCTGCCGTTCCCAAAACCTGATGCGTAGCGATGGGAACGATGCTCTCGCAGGAGTGAAGCTCTTGGGCACAGTGTTTGTGCACGTTCGTACTGTTTTGGAATTACGGTTAACGGATAGGGAAATGATCGTCCTTCTAATTGTCGGTGCTAGAGATGGGAGGTTATTGCTCGGGACGGATTGCAGTATTAATCTCCTTATTCGTCGTAGAGTAAACTTTATTGTTCGTCCATGTACGATTAATTGTAGAATAATTTCAGACTATAAATTCGATAATTGTCTAATTGTTAATAACAGTGCCTCTTTAGTTCATTCATTTCTGTTCCTCTTCGTTATGTTAAGCGGGAAGGAACGTATATGTACGATACAATTATCGGTTGGAAATAGTAATTAGCATTACTATAAGATAATAAAATATCATTTTGCATTTGCATCAACTTTTTAATCTTTTTTCAATATTCTCACGCGATAATGGAATTGCTCCCATCACTACGGACGTGCTTGTTCTCCTAAGCCTCCATCTGCACCCCCTATCCTTGCGTCTGTATGTCTGTCTGACCCCATACCAGGCGTCTTAACCCCATAGACCCTCTTCCCTTGCTTCCTTCCTTCATCTGGCCCCACTTCGCCTCCTTTTGTATCCTCCAACCTGTCTTACGCTCAGCCGCGACAATTGGCGCGCGCGTCCGTTGAATTTTGAACTTCACTCCCCATCGCGTCCCTTCCCTTCATTTGTTAACAAAGATAAAGAAGTGAGAAGACAAAGGGAATTCCATTTCGACACCGCGCGACTTCTGGACGCAAGTTTTTCGCGTGGCTCGCAGAAACGGTGAAAAGCAGAACCACCAGGATTTTCATTCCGTTCAATGCTGTTCCATTCTTTATGCCGCTATCGTGCTCGCAACGTTCCGTTGTGGAATAATACGCAGCCCGTTACTGGCCATTGTTGCTTACTTATCTTTGCGGTCAATAGGAAGGGATGAAGCAAAGAACGATGCTTTGAAGAAAAAAAAATCTGTACAACGATGGTTAATGTAATACAAATTCCTCCAATAACATATCACTCAACAATCATTATACCAGCACTTTGACAATTATTACTTATCGCGGCAGGCATGTAAACGATTATATCAGGAGCGACACAAGAACGGCAAAGGGGTAGAAAAGCAAGCGTGGAAAAACTCTTAAATCAAAATTTATACAAGCCCTGAAGGTTTTCCTTATTTATGACCGCGAGAGAAGGGGCGAGAGGGCTTCTGGTCACAGGGGATCGCGGGCAACAGGTATAATCTAGTATGTTTATCTCTGCCTTAAATTTCCTTGCTCTTCCGGCGATATCGCGGGCCAACCTACCCGGTGGAATTAATCCCTCGTCATGAACGGTCGAAGAAACTGCGGGGCCAATGCAGCGCCTATGAATTGCCACGCTGAAGCGGTGCTTTTTGAAATTACGTACCGTTCCTTGATAAAGAGACACCGGGCAAAACGAAGAACACTCTACGGTTTCGGTATACAGAGAATTTAAAGGTTCTGCAACAGCTTCAGTTAGGGGGAGAACGTCGCGTCGCAAGGAAAAATTCAAAAAAAAATTCAAAATGACCGACCGAAACTATTATTTCAAAGTTTTCCACGCGGTCGAGCAACGAAGTTCAAGGATAAACGGTTCGTTCCACTTGATACCGTCGCGAAACTTTCGACGATAAATCGCCATCCCCGCGATTCAATGACACCCCACGCCTTCTCTTTATCCACGATCGCCTAATCTCTGGAACATAATACCAGCGGAACGCTGGATCTATCCGCGATCGAATTGTGCACGGGAATCGTTATTCTCTGCTTTCACGTGGTAACGAGACACTCCTGATCCTCGATTCGCTGAGTTAATCACCTAAACTCTGTCACCAATGGCATTAGCGGGCTGGTAGCGTCGAACTCTAAACTGTAATTCCTGTCTAGGTTTGGAGAAAAGCGGCTTTAGCCGGGTACCGAGGAAGTGGTGCTCGTATCTGTTTATACGCAATCGAGCGAAGATGAATTTCTGCACACTACGGACTGCAATAATCTCGCTATCTAATTGCCGTGCTCTTTGCCCGTCTCTCTACCCTTCTGTGGCCGTGTACGTTCGACGGAAGTTCCGCACGGGGAAAGCGAACGACCGAGTACTTCCGACGATTGCCACCGTGAAAAATTCACGGCCAATGGATCCGATTTCCTCGAACAACAGACTTGCTGTTTTAGACTGCGTTTCATTCTTAGTAATTACTTCGTGTACTTCCGGGAAGAATCTTAATTTCATTCTGCAAGGACTTCTCGACTTTCGTCCGTTCATTTGCCCCGTTAATTACACGATTCGCGTAAACTCCGTCGGGAATTACTAAATATTTGCCGCTCTTTTAAAACAGCCGACCGCCGTTTAAATACGTTATCGCGTTAGAAATAATTGGCAAACCGGACAATATTGTTCCAGACATTGCATCCCAGTGGGTTAAACTCCTGCGAGCGCCTCCATTCCGTTCCATCAATAAACCAGAGCAATCATCCAGCGAACAGAAACTCCTCTACCGAAAAAAGATTTAAAAACCAACAACATCCGAAGTCGTTCGACCACGCTCGCCCGATCAACTGAGTTAGCCGTATCCGATCGAACGGTCGATTTATCTGGGAGGCTGGGGCGAGGATCGATCGAAGGGCCGGGCGGCATTAATTTCCCTGAAATATTCACAAAGGGGATGATCGGATCACGGCGGCTCGCTCCGGAGTTGAGGAAATATTTGTCTACACGCTCGCCGAGGGACGTGAAGGGTGCGAAGACGCAGGGCCAGTTATTAATTTCACATTTGCCGCATGGCCAGCCTTGCGTGTCCCAGCGTGGTCCTTTAGCGGCTTCCGGAAAACGAGTCGACGCCCTGCGTAGGATTCTTGGTCGCGGTGAAATTTTCACCGGCTCCCAGGCGGAGAGGAGGGGGCGACACTTGCCGCGACGTCGCTAATTATGCGATCCCCTAATTGCATTGCTAATTGCCGTGCCACATTTGCATCGCGTGGCGCACGTCTTTCGAGTGTCTGTTATCCGAGGCTCGATGAACGGCTACTGCGACTCTGGTTACTCGTCCGGCTTATTCGTTGCACACCCTCGTTGCGATTTTACGACGTAAACACTCGCTCGCGAAGCCCGATGAAATATTCATCGCTGAATGCAATAATACTTCTGGCGTTCGGGAAGTTCTGGCTGTCGGTGGCTATGCGCTTTCGACCATTTCGGGCGAGAGGCTCGGGAAATTAATTAAGGTGACACGTAAGGTGTGAATTCGTTTGACGTTTGGACAGGCAACTGGGCAGGTAAGTGGCAATTGAAACGTTGGGACGAAAGAGAATGGCGTTGGACTAGAGGGGTAGAAATAAATATCTGGTAAGTAATATTCTACGTCTATTAACAACGAAAGTAGAAACCTTCATGGGCCCACAAATCGTTCCACTACCTGCTGCTACCGATAAAGCAGATTTTCCTCGACGCGTCACACTACTGCCATCCCCGCCCCATTCTATCCCGACACCCTGCGCAAATCTCATTTACTAATTGCCACTGCGATCGCCCCACGAGTGGGGTTAAAGAAAAATGCACGCAGAAACAAAAACTAAGGCTTCTGGTAGGTTACCGCGAGCATGCTTCGGGGACGTGGCATCTAATTATTCGATTGGCGGAGACGATAAAGGAAGAAAGCGGTCGTTCACGCTCCCCTGGGGTTGTCACCCTCCGCGGACTGGCTGCTTTCGCCCCGTCCCACCGTGGCTCGGTATAATCGTCGTTACCCCGAAAAAAGTTGCCAGTTTTTTCTGCCAATTCCAATCCTCTCTTTCCCTTCAACCCAGGTTCTCCGGTTTCTCGCCGCGCGAACTACCCTCGTAGCGGAATTGCGTGGATGGTTGGTCGGTCGGTTGGTTTGGTTGGGTTGGCGGGCTGGCTGGTCCTGTGGGGGTTGGTGGCGGTCGGAACCGCGGAGAGGAGCTGCACAAATGCCGTAGGCTTTGTTTTAATTGCGACGTTTGTTCGCTCGCGCTTTATAAATGCCTCTCGACGAGGGCCCGCCCCTGTTTCGCGACCTTCTCCTTCTTCCGCTACCCTTTTCCCGAAAACCGCCACCTTCTGCCGGGCCTACTTCAGCCGACCCTCCCTACACGAGTTACTACACTGTTGCTGCAGATAAGGGGGCCGGAATTGAAGAAAGGGAAAGAGTTGAAGCGAGCACGAGGGTTAATCATCCTCTCGTTTGCGGAAATTTCGCGGGCTTCTGAGGCCCCTCTGAGAATCTTGTGTGGAAAGTTGAATCAGCCGGAGAAGATTGGTCGAATGGGTTAGAGCTGACGTCCAAGAGGGGTTATTTTTTCGAGGTAGCAAATAGGTTTCAAATAGGCACCGACTTCGAACATTTCGACGGCTGCTAAATCGTACTGTGATATTCGATGAGAAAATTGCTGCTTAGAGTGCGCAATCGTTTTTCGACGGCCCTGACGCGTTTTTCCGCGTCGAAGGCTGAGGCACAGGCTATTCGAAAATTGCCCTGCCCTCCCCCCCCCCCCTTTTTTTCCACCGACGCAGACGCGTCGAATGAACGGGTTATCGTTAACAAAGAGACAGCGAGTGTAACGTGGAGCGGCCAAAACGACACCGTGACAAAATAACATTCACAGCCGTTCGTTAAGCAGAGACAAAGGTTCACCGCGGAAACGTCTTTCGACTGGCGTTAATGTTAACCCAAGCTATTATGTCACGTTCGGGTACAGTCGTATTGTGGCTTGCTAACAGTTCTATCCATCCACCATTGTTGTTAATAGCGCGATGATATCCCAAGTGTGTATTATGCTTCCCCAGCGTCAATTAAAACGCGCGACGCTCTGAATATTGCCCTTACCAATTTCGTGTAAAAGCAATTGGCGACGAAACCCCGCGAATTTTACACCGTTGCCCCGTACAATGCGCAACGAAAAACTTCGTTGAACGCTGCGCTTTGTACCGTCAAACAGGGGGACACCAGAAAGTTCAGTTCAACGTGTATGATGAACAGTACCAAATAAAAGAATGTGTACGTTCTATCTTGCCTATTAATTATATTACTCATTCGGACTGCAAATGGGGCAACGTTACTCCTGCCAATAGGGGTTGGAGGAAACGGAAGCGCTGCGCAGTGTTTCACAGAAATTGACTCATCGTATAATGAACGGCCCAACGAGGCACCGAAGCTAGGGGTAAAAATGTGAAGCACGGTCGCGTCACGAGTCGTTCCTTTTGTTAGTCATCTACCGGCGAAGCAAGACCCGAGCGCGATTAATTACTTTCTGCGAAACGCGCTGGCTGACCAACCGCGATTTGGAGTCGCGATACCGTGGTCAAGAGACATCGAGGGCAAACATTACACGGCCGAGCAGTATATCGACGCAATCATCATAATGAAATTATTATGTCGGCGATGAACGCGTGCCGCCCCGGCTTCGACACGAATCACCGAATGTTTTATAATAACACGGCGCGCTTGATTGCATCCCGACGCGTCCCCCCACGGTTATTTACCGCGGGGCGGAAAAAGAAGCGCGCGGCCCGACGAAACGAGTGTGACAATCTCGCGAATGCGTGAATTAGTAAACGGCAGCGGCGATAAATTCGTGTATCACGCCGGTTTATTTCGTCGGCGATTAATTTTCTGCCGCGCTGTGCGTTTCGTTTTCGATCGGATTTCGCGGCGACAAAGCGTGGCGATTTTAATTATCGTGAATTCTTCATTCGCCCCCGAAACAATTGGGCCCGCCGGATCGCTCGAAATATTAATCCGTCGTTGCAATACTTTCCGGCGATCCCCGTCACCGCTCGTTGGTTAATGACTGGAGGAAACATCGGATTCCAGATTGGCCACATGCGACGCTCCCGCAATTCCTAATGAGCCGAATCGGTCGGTCGGTTGGGGTGTCGATTAATACGAGCGTCATGCATCGCGCGGCTTTTGTCGGAGGCGTTCGAATGGGACAGGACAGAAGTACGATCAAGTTAGCGAAGTGAAGTTAGTTATGGTCTAAATCACCTTTCTGTGCGGTCGGGCAGCTGTCCCTGTCCTCGAACAACACCTTCCCCGCACGATTCGATCAGCGGAACACCGCCCTCCTGGGTACACGTGCGTAGGATCGTTCGCATATTCCGCCGTGGAACATATGGCATTATTGACCTGCCAGGCTAATTCTACCGTTACCAGTGAAATCGAAGAAATCGCTGGAATTGAATTAATTGTTCGGCTCGGAAACAGATGCTCAGATACGGAAGGTCCTGTGACAATCCCCGCGCGAGATTCGCAAACGCATCGCGATAAAGGGCGTTACTTAAAAGGTAGAATTTACATGAAAGTTCAACCTCTATATCGCGGAATACCCATTGAATTATCTGCAACAATATTCCGTCTAGCTTCGATTGATTCGGTTTATCGTGCAAGACGATTTGGCGAGCAATAGACAAAAGGTCTACCATGAAAATCTCCAAACATCCTTATCCACCCTCGCTATTAACCGCGCACACCCCATCGAATCGAAAGTCGCAAGGGGTTTCGATCGACCGATCCCCTCGCTCGATACATGCGAGAAACCGTTCGCCATCGCGACTTAACACAGCGTAGCCCGAACAGAATAGAATTTATGAACACCGGTACACGATTTACGTGCACCTCCGTGTTTAGTATACGGGTGAATTATAGCCGGGCCAGAGTTCCTAGCAAAGAGAGAGAGAGAGAGAGAGAGAGAGAGAGAGAGAGAGAGAGAGAGAGAGAGAGAGAGAGGCCTCTCGGCCTTCTTGTTAGAAGTCTAGGGTGGTTGATATCTGTAAGCGAATGGAACCGTGCGAGGAGTGTTAATCCGGTTGCTTTATTGCCAGGAGAATCCCATCGGAGCGCGACGCCATGCCACCTTCGTTGTTTCTCCCCTTGGCGAAAACGCATCGTACACACGATTCCCGTGGTCCGTGTGGCGCAGGGGGTTAAGTTCGTTTCCACATAGTTCGACGACCGAGTCAGGAGGCTGCGGACTCCCCCTGGAGGCAACCCTCTATCGTGCCAGAGCCAGTCGCGTTGTACGCAACCCTTCGTCGGCTGACCGGTCCGGCTTATTACAACGCTGGCATTATTACCGTGCCGTGGCACATTTCTCGAATGGAAATTCCGCGAATCGTCGGGCACGGCGACACTAAGATCCGTCGCTCTGTCGGATTGCCGTGCACCGCAATGCCGTGCGCACTACGTACGCGGGGACGTCGATGCGGATTCGTAGGAACGCGAGGCGTCAACCCACGACAACCTTTAATCGATACCTTGGATCTTCGAGCGTTCTTGGGGGTCGGAGGGTATGTCGATCGTTCCGGCCGCTCTGTAATTCCGGATAGTCTGTCGGTTGGGTTGATTGCTGGGGTCGAAGAGTTTCGCTACGTATATAGACTGGCCAAAACAATTAGAGGATCATATATAGCAAGCGTTGTTAACGACGCACGCTTCGTTGTAAATGTCAAACGGGCGGACGGAGTGAATACTTTAATATTCCACGGTAGTTATATCTTCTTTCGATTTCGAATTCCGATACCTCCTGCGTAACCCTGCGGAAGCGTGCAAATTTTTGTTGTTCCTGCCCCCGTCTTCCACGCAACGTCGCTCAAATCCAAAACGAAAGGAAAAATCCTGTTTTCTCGTTTTCGAAAAGCAAACCGCGGCGAACGTTACGCTAAATCAACCAGCTGACGGTCGGCGGAATTTTTACAAGAAATCCTTCACCGCGGAACGTTTCCAACCCACCTGTCACGTACAGCGTTGACCGGCATAAAACTTGAGGGCTCGATTGTTAATTTCGAAGTGGGTAACAAGCGCCGACACTAACGAATTTTAATAAAGCAAGTTGCTCGTAACTTTTTGATTGAGAGCGTAGGGAAGCGGTAATGAACCGAGAGCTTCGAATCCACCCCCTCTCCCCCACTACGGTCCCAACCCTCCAATCCTGGCGGTCATTGCGAAAATTCAGACCGTTGTGAACGTCATGCGATGGAAGGCACGATAACGAGAGTTATTTGGAAACTCGTTACATTTTGCTTACGGCTCGTTACGGTCCAGTACGTTCTCGTGCCGCTCCGCGAGATAGAGCTCGAAGTTCTCCGATGTGTTTCTCCGAATTTTGTATGCCTCTCCCACGATCCTGACCATCCCCCTCCCCCCTAAACACCATCTGTCGTTGTCCTAATTAGGCAGCTTATCATGCCCCGGCAAATTACCGTGCGCGTAGCCGCGTGCGTTCGGCCACAGACACGAAAAATAGGAACGACGAGATGTCGTGACTGGAATCATTTGAGCCAGAAAATTCGATAATGTCGGCCCCCGGACTGAGACCCGCGTGTTCCAACCGAAACTTCGTTCGTGAAGCTTCGAATTTCACGAAGTACGCTTGCGCTTCGGTTTACATATTCCGGTTATTCCGCGATGCTTATCCAATTTTCGGAATATGCTTAGAGGTCGGGTGCTTGTACTTGGAAATGCAATTTCCCGTTTATCGCGATTCTTTCGGCAAGTATTAATCGTGCAGCCGCGATCGTTCGCTTCGATTCCGCGAGTCGACTCGACGCCACCAACGGAACATTGTCGATCGGGCCGACGAATTACAGAAGCGACGGTACTGCGGTCCCTTCGTTCGCGCGAGGAACGTCCAACGGAAACGACGGCGAGGAGATACGGAACAGCCAGCTTCTGCCGGCGATATTTTTTTATAAGAGTTAATGCACACACGCCGAAGCTTATCCACGGGGAACGTCGAGCCGGCGTGTGCGGTTGTGCGTTATGAATATACATTATATTTCCGCAACATTTTTCGCGCCCGGTGAATACGAGCCCTACCTTCGGGGAGCCACGCACCAACCTGGTAATTCTTTCTCATCCAGTAATTAGGAAACGACGCCCCTCTACGCCCCCGTCGTTTCGCGCGACGCGTATAAATGGCACGGGGGGGGGGGGGTTGAATGGACAAAAAAAGCAATGAGAGAAAAAGAGGAAACACGTGGGAAAGAGGAATGACGGAGGGTGAACGACGAGATAAATACGGATAAGGTGATAAGGGAGATAATTCGAGTGGGAGAATCGTTCGGTGGATTAGTCGTCGCGAGATGAAAATTTCATGGCGACGATGAAGGCGGAATTTCGAGGCTGGTCGGAGGAATACGCGATACACGGAACCCCACGGCGAAGATGTTATTGGATATCGAGCGAGTATCGCGTCGATTTTATGCCGACTTTACGTGAACTTTATTCCGCAAACATTATGGCGCACTTCGCCCGGACGCCAGTCAATGACGGCGTCTTTTTTCTTTTTCTTTTTTTTTCAGAGAACACGGCTTCACCGAGGAATATCATCTTCTCTGAAATGTCTGCGATATTGTTGGGGGTTGAATATACGGGAGCCCGAATTGCCACTACGGGCAACGTATCTCTTTGTTTTCATTGCAACCAATGATATTTGTATTAAAGCGTGCTGCGTATTCCTCCAAAAGTTCGATCACTCTGAAGCCTCGCGTCGCAACCTGGAGTTCCAATTTTCGTGGAAACGTGTGAAATGAAAAACTGCACAGTTTACGAGATTATTAACGTTGCGCGTCGATGATCGATTGCTGCTTTGAAAAACCAATCGGACGGTGATGCACACTCCAGGGTCCTACTACAGGAGCAGATGATTCATAGAATCAGGGACAATAATACACAGAATCGGGACCCTCCTCATTTTATATCATTTCAACTACAGATCGTTCGTATTCTTCTCGCTGCTCTCTGCGCCCGTGTGTCTCATTCGTTCCCCGAAAATAGATTATTAAATATATTGTCGAGCCTACCCCCTTAACGCAATTAACGTCCATCTAGTCCATCTAGTCCATCTAGCACTTCTCTAGGAATGGAACGGGACCAACGGACTATTGGAAAACACCGTTCGGAAGTTTTTGGAACACGATATGAGGCTTAAGCGCAAAGGAAATCACGCGAGTAAATAACCAGGCTCTGGCGAGTCGCTCGTAAAACTACCGCAATAAAGTATCGAGCTGCAAAAGACTGTCGCGTCGCCTTCTTGCCCGGCCAGCTTCGACGTACTTTGTTCCGCGATTATTTGTATTTTGTTACGATCCGCCGTCGCCACCGTGTGGGTGGAGCACTCCGTGCACACACGTGTGCCACTTGACCAGACAGGGCCCGCCGTGGCTTTCTTGTTCCGGGGCTGACTTTTGTCCCGAATCCGCCAGCACGCGACGACCGCGTAGGATGTTTAAAATGTTGATTTACGGTCATGGACGCGAACCTGCGACAAAAATGTCCGCACGGCCAGAGACTCGTCGTTCCAACGCTCGCTTTACGAGCGCCGCGTTTTACGCGATTGCTGGTAGTCCGCTGTGACAATCGCCGTGTGACGATCCGAGATACCGTTCGATTTCGACTGCGAATTGGTCAACGAGGCGGGACAGACGTTTTCGTGAGAACTCGCGACGGCGTTCGACTCGAGGCCCGTTGCAATTTATGGGGACCAGGAAGCGGGAACGCGTGAAAGCGTGTTCGAACATTTACTTTTCATGATGTCGAACAAAAGCAGCCGCATACATTTCGCTGTACATTTGCAAGGTCTCTTCTGCCGTCTATTGTTTGTACCAGAGGCGGCGACAATTCGAACGGTGATTAATGCAACAAAGGCCGATGGAAGTTCAATGAAATTCGATCGGTTGCTCGGGGAGCAAAGGAATACGGGGGTGGCCGAAACGATTCCCTTTGTCGTCGCGTTAATTCATGGAGCTATTTAACGCGCCTCGCCGATAATGAATAAAACAGCAGCGAGCGCGAGCCTCGTTCTCGTTCAGAAAGCGATCCCGTGTCTATCATTAACGGCCATTCTATTTATCCTCTGTCAATTTGCGATACTGTTCGACTTCGGTCAAGAGCGGCGTGAAAAACAGGGGCGAGCTAGTCGGCTTGGATTCGCGCGCGACGTTCCGTTGGGGCGCTTCCTAAATTTGACAGATTCGCGAGCGAAGACTGAACGCAACAACGGAGTTCACCGAGGCGACAGTGCGCCACGAATTCGGTCGGCGATAAAGCGGAAGTTTCGTTCCTTGAAAATTTAGAAGAACCTCGCGACGAACGGTTTAAGAGATCGGCGGGGACTAAGGGTGCCAAGATCGCTGCAAGCGGCACGCTATCGAAAGGTGACAGGAAATGAAGGCTCCGACTCGCAGGAATTTCAAGGGGCCTTCGTTCTCCTTACGTCTGCCCTTTCGTTCTCTCTGAAAATAGAGCATCGCCTTACCCGGGACTTTTCCGCGTGCTACACAAGAAGCCGACAAATTGCGTTTGGAGGATGCAGAGAGTTCGATATCAGGAATTGTCACCGGGGGAATTAATCGCGAGGGAAGCAGAACGGTCCCGACGCTCCGAACCTGTCCAAGTCGAGACAAAAGAATTCTTGGCTCGGTAACGCGTTCGAGTGCACTAAAGGAGGCAGTTAAGAGAGAACGAAACGGGGGAAAAAAATGTACACGAAGAAGAGAGGGCACCACTCGTGGCTGGAGTGTGTACTCCGTTACAACGGGCCGCAAGGAAAAAAAAATGAGAGAGTAGGAACAAGTGGGTGAGGCAATGGGGGGGGGGAGAGAGGAAAACAAGGAAACGGTTTAATGTTCACTCTTGCCGCGGGCTATGGTAATCCATTTACGGCAACGTACAAAACATAATTAGAGTTTTCGCACGAGACTCGTTAACCCCACCGTTGCGTCGTGAATTTTCGAGGAACGAACCACGGTTGAATTCGAAGCTAAATATGCGCAAAAAATAGATGATAACACCGGGGGTAGTCGCGAATATCTTCGCCTCTGAAAAACTCGTTCTGCTGGCCCAAGCGATGCAGACCGAGGTATAGTAGTGATACGGTAATGAAACAGGAAACAGAAAGGGGTTGCAAGATGTAATATCCGTTAGAACTGTAAGAACGATCTACGATTTTGAATTTTTCCGTTTCTTCCGATATCAGAAATTAATTGTCTACGTAAAGGCTCCATTTTTCTTAAATCGTAAGCATCCCTTTCGAACTAATTGCACTATTCAGATTAGAAACGCGTACGATTCATCTTACTGGCTACAAATTTTCCCTCCCCATGACGCCCGAACGGTGCGATAAAATTATTGAGAAAGCTTTCGTTCTTCGGACGCGTATATCCGACAAAGCTCTCCGCGGAACAAAGTTCGCGATTAACACTTCACCTTCTCCGCGATTCTCTCGTGGCAAGGGTTTCTCCCTCTGTGGCGTGTCTGAATACAGTAAGAACGAATTCGAAGAATCGGTCGGCGTTCCCCAACGGCGACGCCCATACCGAACTTTTCTTCGCGTCGTTTCCAACGTGTGCACTTGCGCCTGCAGCGATTTCCAGGCTCGCAGGTGAGGGTTGCAAGTGGCAACGAGGCCCTCAGGAGAGCCGAAACGCATGTAAGCGCCGCTGGAAACCAACGAGCTCGCTTAACTCGACGGTGCGTGTTCGATGTTTATGGGAAAGTTCCATCTTCTGTAGGGTTGCCGCGAAGGGGTGGCGAGGCACGAGTTCAGCCCGTTCATAGCGGAACGTTGTTAAAGTCGATCCTCCTCGACGATCGGAGAATATTATTCGTTTCGATGCTTGGATTAACGAAAGATATCGTCGAATTTCGTTGCCGCGAAATAACTAGGGACCGGGCTTCGCGTAACATAAACGAGACAAGCGGTAATGGAAAGTATCGCTTTCGTTCCGTGATGCGACGAAGATGTTTATTAACGACGGCAGGGGCAACAGTGTCGCGTTTCGATTTCCGTCGTGGCCGAATCAATATGCTCCTAAACGTACTCTGGGTGGCGAACGATCGACGATCGGCGGCGTACAGAAGTCACAGGGGTCCGCGTGAGTCATTGTTGCGCCAGACAGGGTGGTTACGGGGTGGTCCCCACACTCGTTAGGGAATATTTTAATGGGCCGCCGCTTTGAATCTGCCGGTGTTTAATTACAAGGGTTCTCAACTCTGCCCGCCTATCTCTGTCGCCGCGGCCCTTTTGCTGGCGCCTCGCTATTCTATCCCGTCGAATCCTGGACGTTCCCCGTTGAATTTGCTAATTTCGTGAAACGGTTTCGCCGTTACTCTTCCGCGCTACCGAACATCACCGTATGGTCGAGAAATCCCTACGAGTCGAAATTTAATTTCACGCGCACTCGTTCATCCGGGAAGGACCTGTTAATCGACATCAAATCCGGCGCAGGAAATTCTTCTTCCTTCGAGCGTCAAAAAATAAACGGAAGCATCGTGTACACGCGCGTGCCGTCGTACAGATTTCAACCGTGCTTCCCGTGTAACGTTCATATCGTTAACTGCCACGGATCAAGTAGAAACACACCGGCAGGAGCTGAAAGGGACGTGGAACATCAACGAATCTCGGTATGGGTGATGGAAACCCTCGCGAAACGAGATTTCACTTTTTCCAAGATGGAGAAGAAAAGAGAGTCGCGCTTTTGTGCGTGCGCCACGCACCAAAACGAAATAACGCACGGCGCAACGTAAACGTATATACGTACTCCACCCTTGGTGTTCGGTGGAAGGGATGAAGAGGGGTGAGCCGTGCGGGAGGAGAGGCAGAAGCGTGGTAGAAGGAGAAGGGACAGAGAGCAAGAGCAAGGAGAGAGGGGCACTTTACCACCCCATAAAAAGGGGGGTGTGAGTGTTGTGTCTGGAGCTGGACCCACCCTTGGGTGAACGCCCTGGAACCCCTGCACGCAGACGGTTCTTCATCTCTCTCTCTCTTTCCCTCCCTCCTTCCCTTCGTCCTGCCTCTCCTTTTCTCTCTCTTTCCCTCTTTCACGCACACACACTCCTCTTCGTTTCGTCCTCGCTCGCCCCCCCCTCTCTCTCTCTCTATCGCTCTCTCTCTCTCTCTGTCTCCCTTTCTCTATTTCACCACGACGGCTCGATCCTTCTCTCATTCTCTCGTCGCATCTCCGTTCTGCTCCCGCGAGCGTGCTCGAGACTTTTGTCTCTCTGCTCCTGGAAGTCCAGACTCCACAAGGCGTCTACGCTCCTGGACATAAATGGAGCGCCGGCCTGTAGGCCCATTCTACAAGGATTTTCTATTCCCACAGGCACGTCTGCGACGTGGCTTAGAGTCACCGCTCACCCTTTGCCACCTGTCTCTCTTCCACTGCCACCCCGTTCGCCTCTTTTCGCTCTTTGTTTTTCCGTTAACGCAATACGTTTAGATTTACTCGCCGTTCTTTTTTTTTCTTCCCTCCTCACCGTCGCGCACGGCGAGGGCAATAGCCCTTCTCGGGCACGACGGATTTCCAGCAGCCGCGCGATTAGCAGGGCAGAGAAGGGGTTGGAGAAAATTGTGTAAAAAGTTGGGGAGATTTTTTTCGCGGACGTGAAGGTGTAGCCGAGGTTGCTCAATGATACAGGAGATTAATTCAGTTTTCCATCTATATTCATGTATCTTCAACCCTTTTTAATCCCCTCGGTCCTCGACCTTGAGTATCGCGGAGATTTCCATGCGAAATTGGCTACGAATTTTGAATGAACGGATAGTGCGGAATATATATTTATACGCGAAAAAGAAAAGAAAAGAAAATCGCGTTTCAGCGGGGTTCTTTTTTTCGTTGCAACGAAAAATTCGTCGCTAGAATAACGATGAAGCGGTAGAAACTTGTTTCGCGATCGACAGCTTTTATTCGCGCAGACATGCCTGTGTAAAAAGCGATCCCCTTTGTGGATCTGTTCGTCCACGCTTCTCTTCATTCGACTTCGTATACCGCGCAACACGTTTCAATTTATTCGCGCTTTCGAGTCTCCGGCCCCTTTTTGGAACCACGCTGTCCCCGCCACCGGTACGATCAAGGGCACATTCGGACAAATGTTCCACAAAGAGTCGCTACAACGCGGCGCAGAAATTTTTGCGGCCCGCGTACTGTTCGAACACATGTTGCGTGTAATGCGATAACGACGAACGCAGCGACGCGCGATATTATCTATGCACCGCGTATTTTTAACGGAACGATCCCAAACAGCCCGAACAAGTTCGCCGTATTCCTGAATTATAAGCCGGGGTCCATACGCTGGAAGAAATTTGTCCTCCCGGATGTGACCGCTTCGCCGACCCGTGGCGGAGGGAGCGCGGAGGACAAAAGTCCCTTCTCCCTGGAAATTCCACGCACGATGCAGATACATAATCCGTAAGAATCGCGTGCCGCAGACGGAAAGCCGGCAGGGGGTGCAGCAGTTGCACGACGAAACAAGAACGGGGGCAAGGGGAAAGAGAGAAAAGTTTGAAACACGGCGGAGTGTTCTTCCGTGTTACAGAAACCAGATCCCAAAAGAGTTTCCCGTTTCTCGGCGTGAAAAGAAGAAGAGGCGGCGGCAGTGGCTGGCAACGTAAGAACGTGTAACGGTGATCCCCGGGAAAAGTCCACGGGAACTGCTAATTAACGGCGCCTACGAGCCGGCCGGGAACAGAGGAAAATCCGGGAACGAAAAGTTCTTTCCCCGGGCGCAATTTATGAAAACTGCCCCCTAATAACGTAAACGCGAGGCGGTGAAGTTTCCGCCGCTGCCGTAAGCCGAATGAATAACCGCCATAAATATCGCGGAATTCCACTCGGTCGTTGGTCGAAAGCTTCGATTTATTGTTCTACGCGTGTCGTCTACTCACTTTCCCCCCGCATTTAATTGTTGTCCTTTAGCGAATCGATATATCACTGAAAAGCTCGGGCGTGGTGGAAATGGCGACGCACCTTGTACACTGTTGACGCGATTCGTTTGCCGACTTTTCTCCCGAGGTTCTTTTTCCGCGCGACACGGCGACGCGCAAGTTCTCGTTTACGTACTCGACAACGAGTTAAATGATAAAATTTCGACATCAGATAAAGGTTTATTCGGTGGAAACGTTTTTTTGTTATCAAGCTTCGGCGGTGGATTTTTTAAAAATATCGTTAAATCGATAGATAGGGATCGTGCAGTGTAGCCGCGCGAGAGGTCAGAAGTCGGGTAAACGTAGGACGCAATAGGACATGAAAGGACAGCCGGATGGATGGTCCAGGAGGGTTGACAGAAAGGGTCCGGGGACGGTCACCCCGGTTTGCAACGACGTGTGCAAATGAAAAACGGTCGCATGCTTGCACAAAGGACAGCTACGAGTATCAATTGCGCAGCAATAAAATGCCGAACAAATTATATTGTAGAAAGTATGCGAACGCCCGGTACGTCGAATCGAATAAAATGTTCGATTGCGCTTCGACGATACGCAAGTTACGAACGTGTAATCGATAAAAACCATAGAACACTTTACTTGTTTCTATTCGGACTTTCAGCTAAACATTCTCTTGAAATTCCCCTTCCGATTTTCGAACGATAATCAACCGAGTAACGAAGGCCGGGCGATATTCGGCTAAGTAGAATGTGTCGATCTTTGCCAGACAGCTCGGATATTGCAGTTTCGAGGACCAAGCAATACGAACGCGATGAGTCTCGACAAATTAAAATTCAGCATGCCGAGGAAGGCTCCTTGTTCCCTCTTAATCTTCTGGAATAACCGTCAAACCCAGAGAAAAAGTGTTCGTATTATCTTCTCTTCTGTCTAGTCGCTTTCAGCCTCTTTCAGTTACAGGTAACTCGAAGCACAGGTGCATCACGGGCATCGGTAACAAATCGCTAGATTAGCCTGCCAGACAAGACTGGTTTTCTGTGTAGACCTAAGCTGAACGCGGCAAGGCCATAAGTCGATTTAATAATTCAAACCCGCTGTTATGGGGGTGCATAAGAGTAGCCGTATTAGAGCGGGAGGTCAACGATACTATGTGGACACGCTGCGCAAACTATCGATTTTACGGTGAATTACTTTTCGACACGTCCCCGGAAGCTTGTCGCGTAAAAATCGCGCTTTACGCAAATTGCTCTCCTCCCCGTCGAGCCGAAGGTGCACCGGAGTGCAGAACAATATCCAATACAATACGCCAAGGAAAGTGGAGAAAACTTGCGACGCAAAGCGTGATACAAATTGGACAAACTTTTTGCATTAATATAACAAGTGTTCACCTTTTTCTTCCGCCACAGAATTCCCCTTGGAACGAGGCTCACTAATTTTGGACTCGAAACGTCTACACCCTTAACGAGCTCAACTACTCGGAAAGTTGAACAAAATTTTCATCCGACCTTACCAAAACTGCTATTCAGATTTCGCGTACAAAGGCAGCACAACGAGGCGTTCCGTTCAACAACAAAGAAGAATTGTCTTTCATCGATCTGTCCGGGTACCCGATGGACCGTCCAAGACGTACAATTCGGCCGGTCGAACAACGGGCTCCCCAGGGGTAGGGGGAGAATTTGAAACTGACGCTGCTGGACCGGGCAGATAGTCAGTGGAAAGGGTTCTTTTTCGGCGTGGCGCGTCGACGAAGACCGGGACAATAAACGATACGGTTGTGCGTAGGCCGTAGAACCCGGCAGACTTTTGCCCTCCTCTCTGCAACCCCTTTCCGGTGTCCCTCGTCCAACTCTTTACTGTTTGTAAACACAGCCGTGCTACTTTCCAACGTGGCTCCATTTCAGTGCACACAACAAACTGCGTACGCGACGTACGACTCGGATACGATGCATGCATGTATGTGCATGCACGCCGGCTGCATGCGCCGAGGGATGCGCGCGACACCACGGATGGGAATAACGAGGGTTGTTTTTCCGCGTGAAAATTGGAATCCGAGAAATCAATCGCGCTGCGGGCGTTTCCACTGGACTTGCAATTAGTTCCCGCGTGGAAACCCGCCGAGATTTTCTTCGTAACTTGCGCAGCTTTTGTTCGTAAATTGGCTACAAGGTTTTCGTCGACTCGAGGAAAATGTAAAGGGCATCGGAGTTTTAGATGGCGAAACATGGCGAATGTTTCAGAAGGTCTAGGCGTTCGGGTGTTAGGAACGGTTTGAATGTGTTTATTGAATTATCGAGTAGCGAATGAAATCGGTCGTCTCGTTTACATTGCCCTCCCCAGACACTTTAAGCACAATTTATATCCCCGTGCTTGCTACGAATCGCTGTTACCCGCGAGAAAAAAAGGCAATTAAAAAGTTTCGGCAAGGCGTACGTACAAAGACCTAAATCGCGGGGTCTACCCCGATAAGTCTACTGTTTTCGGGCGCACCAAGAGCCTCGAGAGTTGTGCAACTTATACCTTCCTTAATGGAGACAAGTCATCGCAATTCGCGGCAAAAACTTCGCCGTCTTTCTGCTGCTCCTCCTGTTCTTATTGCGCCGCGTCAAGATACAGATACACCTCATTGAAAAAGCACTAAGGCAATTAAGCGCAGCTTCATCGCGGCAAATAATTCAGCGAAACGTTCGTAATTTCGCCCCGCTGAATATTCTCTGCAACGTTCCCCCCTGTACGGGTGGAGAGGTTGCGCAAAGAAATCACGGGCGACGCGATCGCAACGTTGCTTGGCATTTCGGAAATTTCATTATTCCCCGCCGCGGAAGCGTCGAGGTTCAAGCAGCCACAACGGCCGCAGTGAAATTTGTAAAAGTAGAAAAGTAAAAAATCATGGTGACTGCGGACCGATCTTCGGTTTCGCCAACGTGTCCGTCGAGCTGCGTCGCACCGTTTCACGCCGCATGATATAAATTCACCGTTTATAACCACGATGCATCCAGTCGTCAACTATGCACCGCGGTTGAACGCATTCGCGCTTCGAGCCCCGCCTTGAACTTTGCGACAAATTGTGACTGGAGCCCGCCGCCAGGGAATCGAAAAGTTTCGGGAAGCGACGTCGATGAAACTCTGTTGTCGTTCCGCAATCGATTCGAAAATTTCCACGGCGCTATCGGTCGGAAAAGTCGTGAACCGCTGCCTCGCCTCTGTTGCCGCCAATAAGTTTAATCTCGTCTCTGCTTCGCTCGTCAGTCGCCGACATTAACGCACGTATTCTATCTCTCGCGACAACGGACGGACGAGCACCAACGAGGAAAAGTTCAAGACGGGTATATCGAGCCGCGCGATTAAAGGAAATCGTGGTTCGGTCTGAATCGCGGCACGCTCGAGCTGCTCGCGAGCAAATAACCGCGATTTCACAAACGGATTCCCTTTGAGTAGACATATGCATGGTGGGTGTGCGAGTATGCGAGCAAAGACACAGCGACGCCAGCATCGTTGCGGGGATGTGAATTGTTTAAAAAAATGAACACATACGTTGAATCGACTAGATTGAATTACAACAGGGACTCCGTCGTTAGAGATTGCTCAGCGGAAAGGAACGAGCTGTATAAATAATACGTTTTATAAAATCAAATATCGCGTTGCTTGTGGTGGAACAGTTTTGAAGAGTTCAATTCGTTCGACGAAGTTTGATTAGCTTTGATTAGTTTGATTCATTGTCGTGTTTCGTTCGAATTGTCATTTCACTTCTATCATAGGCGAACTTGTAATGCTGGAGCGAACGACCGTGAACAGCGGGAGATTTTCTAGCCTGCGATATTTGTTACCCGGGCGGCTCTGTAAAAAGCAATCCAATTTCTGGATGACGAATGTCTGGCGTTGAACCCCCGGATGCAATGTTTATTTTAAAGCACCCTGCTCGTGACGTTTAAGGGATACGATGCGACCTATTCTACCCTATTTCAAAGGGAAGCGACGGTACATATGTGCGGGCACGATTTCAGATCCAAAGTTATCGGAACGAGGATTCGAATGAATCGAAAGCTTTAATTAAAATCGAATCCCGGAAGATCAGCGAGCGAAGACAGCGCGTGAAGAGTAACGGGGTCGGGCTATCCTTAAACCCAACGGAAGTATCTCCTAGTATTTTATCGTATCCTCGCCAGTCACCGGGAATGGGAAAATCTCTCGCAAATAAGTTCGAGCAGTCAGGCCGGCGTTCTCCAGCGGGCGTTATCAACTTGGATTACAAAACACTCTCGAGATATCCAGAGAGACTTTCGTACTTTCTTCGCGGCTCAGCACTCTGAGGAGAAAGCTGGGGCGTACACGCGCTCGCGCGCGCGCGTCACCATCTCGCGCCACAGTGCGTTTTCTTTCTTTCCATTTGCAGCCGCGCCTTTGATCTCTATTCCGTCGGATTTTCATCGAATCGAACAACGGATCCGCAAAAGTTCGTCGAATCTGGCTGACTCGGCGTGATTCGAGCTCAAGGCATCGGTGTCCTATCGAACGACGGCGCGCGGTACGTACGCGGCGCTCGAGGGGGCGGCGAGGGCTGGCGACCGCCACCGTCGCCAGCGAGAAGACGAACCGACGCGACGGCCGCGGAAAAGTGCGACCGGGACGGAAAAACAGGGAAACGAAACGGGAAGAGGACGCGAACGGGAGCGGGTCGGTGCGAGAAAGAGCACGCCGGCGATGCGGACGGAAACGGAGCCGGCGGTGAACGGGGCGGAGAGCGTCGCCGTCGAGAAACGGAGAAACTCGGCGGCGACGGGGACAGAGAGAGAATTACGAGCGAATGGAGGAAACGAGAGGGTGGAAGCAGGCGAACGGCGAAGCGAGACGAAGCACTACAGGAACGAAGCCTCCGGGAGGAGCAGAGAAATATGAAGCGAACAGGGGAAAGAAAGAAAGCCGGGCATAAATGGAGAAGACAGAGGCCGCCCACGGTGGAGCAACCGAGAGGGGCGTATCAATAGGGACGGAGAAACGCAGAAACGAAGAGTCTGTTAAAGCGGGGGAAAGAGATTGAAGCTGGGAGCGAAAGGGAGAAACGTTTAAAGGGAACCGCGGAGGGCGGAGGATAGAGAATATCGGCGAAGCGAAGGGAGAAAGGTAGAGAGGAAGAGGTAACGAGCGAGGGAAACGAGACGGAACGAGACGGAACGAGACTGGGAGAACGAGAGAGAAGGCTGGGGATGAGCGACAGAGAGAGCCCGGGGATCAATGGACGCAACCCCGCGGGGCGCTACACTCCTCTCTCGGATACTACGTAGTATCTTGCCGCTGCGTAGTAATACTATGCCCGCGCTACGTACTACGCCCGCCACTATTGCACCCGCCACGCTTCCCCGCTCCCGACGTTCTATTCCCCTTATGCGGCTGCTCTTCAGACCCCCCCCCCCCCCACACTTCCCCTCCAGCGTTCTACGCGACACAGAACGCCGCGCCGTTCCCCCTTCGGAAGTCTGATCGCCCCCACTGTTCGACGTCTGCTTACCCCTCCAACTCACCCTGACTCCCCTCCACGAGCACGAGGGCTAACGGCCTCCCGCGCTAACTTCGATCCGCCAATCGTGCCACGATGTCGGTTGGCGCGCGCGGGAAAACTCATCCACGCATACACGCAGCGAAACTTGTCGTAAGATAGAACGCGGAGCCGGTGTATACAGGGTGTGTCCGATGCACCGGGGCTGAGGCCCGCGCGTGGGAAACCGAGAGGACGCTACAGACACGGCCGTTTTCGAAGATCGTCCCGCGGTTGCGGATTTTATTTACCTTTTTCCAACGCTTCCGTTTCGTTTTTCTTTCGCCTGTTTCGTTTGATTTCTCGCCCGGTTTTGTTTCCCGAACGCGGATTCGACGCGTCGGCCGAGGCCGGAGTCGCATAGACGGAGGACGGGGATTAGGCGGCGGTTTTGAATATTTATCCTATCCTTTCTTTTCCCCTCGGCGGCTGCTGGGTGATGCATGTAGACTCGTGATCGAGATGGAAGCATTGTTTTGGTTGGGGATACGAGAATTGTCCAAGTACTCGTTGACTTATTCATGGGATTTTTAGAGTTTCTGCTGGCGGAGGAGGAGGATATTTTTCTCGAGAGGTAGGAAGGCGACGGTACACGGTTCGTTGTACGAAGGCAACGGTCCGATGAAAGTTATCATTTGACGTAATTGGTGAATCGCGAATTACTCGGCCGGGTTCATCGTTTCTGTCGGGCTGGGAAATTTGTGTTACGAAGATTATTGCGTAATGGCGTCTGAAATTTAATTGCTGCCGGAAGGTTACGTTTGTTTAGGGATTAATTTATCACGGGGTAAATCGTGGAACAGGGAAGTGACCGAGAATCACACGGACTCGTTCCGCGGGAACTGCCGGGCAGGGCGTGGTTCGCATAATTTCCCGGCGAATTTGCGATCCGTTCCCGTTCCTGTCGTTACCAATATTATTGTTCGTTACTTCTATTACAGTTCGAACGGTAATATTGTTTGCCAAGTTCGACGCGTTAGAACTGTGAATTGATAAATGCGCATAGCACGTACTGCCGGTGGATATAATCTGTATACCCTTTAATTTATCGAACGTTTTATATTCGCTGATTGGTTCGCTTCAGGGGAAGAAATACGAATTCCATTTGAATTATGACCAGTCGAAAACTCACCCCGGCGATACAAATCGGGGGCAGCTAATGCATAATAGGAAAATTCTATTGATACTCTTCGGGGAATGCATCGGCACAGTTTGTGTGCGCAGGCAAATCGACTAGGGCAACAAAACCTATTCCGAAAATGGAAATTCGAACCTCAAATATGCTTGCCTATCGGCGGCGCTTAATTGAATTGGTCGATTATCGAATAACGCGAACTTTTTCGCGAAACTTCGCCTTCCCCGTCGATTGGAATTTCATTTTTCCCCGAAAGCTTCAGCCCCTTTTTATTTTTCCAGTATGCTACGTTCCTAGGTAATATTTCCAACCCTGTCCCCGTTCCGCAAAGCCTGTATTATCGGTCGCAAAGCAGTTGACGATTAAACATGAATTCGCTGTACCGTCTTTCCATGATACTTCCTTAAATTAAAGGCGGAGTCAATGTTGCCAATTACCGCGAACAATTTACCATCTCCCCGCGTCAGACGGGAATGCATGAATTTCGTGCAAGCTTTGCAACCGTCTTGATTACTGGTAAGTACTTCAGAAGCATTATAGGGGATCTATATAGGCTGGCATAGATACATAACGGTGAACATTGGTAGTTCCGAGCTCAAGACAAACGATACGTTCCTCAAGTGCGCTCGTGTAACAGGTCGTTAATCGGATTATCGTATTACCCTGGCTCGCATATTTCTTGCGAAATATAAATTCGTCGATTGAGTATGTAGGATTGAGCCAATAATGACTGCTGTCCGACTCGTGTTTAATCGTGAAATAATCGCTCCCCTCGGTGCATTGCAAGAATTATTGCTCTGCCCTGTTATTGCTATAAAAAAAAAAACCAGACGCGTAGAAAATGAATTCTCCAATTGACAAGACGACTGTTCCCATAATTTCAATGAACGACGCGCAAACTGTACCGAGGTTGCCCTTCGTTTATTTCGGGCGTACAATACAAAAACACGTTTATCGTCAATTTGTATAATGAATTTTATACCGCTCCCCGCTTTGTACACCCGCTACTTATTTCACTTTATTTTATTACTTCGATCTTTATTTGCGGCTTTTCATTTCATATCTCATTTCGCCGGTCTGTTACCGCGGCTGTTTCGCGCACAGTCTCTCCCACAATCCTTTTCATTTTCCCAATCGACGGACGATATATTGACAGTGCCAAATTCGCTAACAGTCGCGTCACGGTCCCTGCATCCTTGAATCCCCCCCAAAAAGAGCACGAGAAACCCACCACGCACGCATCGCCCGATTATTCGGTGCTCTTCCTTCAAAGAGGAGTCTCGAACCACGATCTGGCGTGCGGTTTTTCCGCGCGCGGCGTGCGCTCGTCCCGACGATGCGTGCGAGCACGAGTGCACGCCACCAGTACTCAGCTCCGAAAGCGCGCGTATTCTTCTTAAAAAATATAGAAAGCGAGGGACAGGAGAGGGCAGATGTCGTATAATGACATTTTCAGTGCGGTTCGTGCCTTTGTCGGCGCATACCGCGCACACGCGCGCGAGCTGCCTGGAAGGGACAGTGGAAGGAAAAGGGATCCCGGAGATAGGGAGAGAGAAAGAGAGAGAGAGAGAGAGAGAGAGAGAAGAAAGAGAGAAAGGGAGAGAAAGTCGAGTGCTTCGAGTTTTATGTCCTTCGGCCCTTAATTCCGTAAAACGACACGAGCCCCTTATCCACCTGGCATCCTTTACCCCGCTGACTTTCCGCTATACCTTTGCCCTCCTCCTTTCCATACCCTCTTCTACCCCTTTCTCCTCCACTCCTTCTGGCCCACCTTCTTTCATCGCCTCTTTCGTTCCGCAAAGTTTTTTTCCTTGAACGTACCACCCCTGTGCTCTCGTGCCCGTAGTCCGGTCAAATCTTTAGGTCTTTCCCCCGGCGAAGTAACTCCCGATAAAGAGGTGCAATTAAGCGGACGTATATCTACTTTAGTCGTTGCGCAGATGATAGTACCGGGGACGCTTTCTCCTGCTTACACCGAGGCGTGAAAGATTCCTCTGTATCTGCCGGGCGAATCTGTGAAAACTCCAACCGTTCCCACGGGAGTTGATTAAACTCGCGTGACCCCTCCTTTGATCTCTCCCTCTGCCCTTTTCCCGCTCGCGTCCCACCGTGTCACGCAATTTTCCGCGCGCAATCTCCACCGTGTAGCTTTTGCCATTCGAGACAGCCCCAAGATAAGGGACATACACTCGGACAATTAACGTGGCCCGGATTTCTTTGTTGCGGCGTCCGGGATATTTGTAACAATCAAGCGGGTCCCGTCGACGAAAATTCGGCACAAAAATTCGTGCAATTGTTCTCGACGTGTACTATATTATCCTGCCGCATCTGCACTCTACTCTTTGCCGTCACGGTTCGTTCGATACAGCGAGCGCAATAGGAAAGGGGAGGGAAAAAAAGGCACTCTAGCATCTCGCGAAGGAGGCCCGGTTCGCCGGAAACGAATGTTTATTACTTATAGCCTGGTGGATCGCATTTACGTATCGCGACCCCTTAATTCCGGAAAGCGTGGCCATCCACTTCCTGCTGGCTCTGTTCCTCGCTCGTCTTCCGCTCGTCTGCGGTCTTTTTTCACATAGTTTTTTTTTTTTGCTGCGGGTACCAGCCTCGCCCCTCGCGGCGCGGGCCACGGCGTTCGAAAGCTACGACCTCGGGACAGAAATTAACGAAGCGGCGATAATTAAGAAAAGAAAGTTTATGCCCGCCGCGCGTACCGCGACATTTTATTACGCGGGCGGGGCGGTGCGAGTAGAACGAATAAAATTGGACGTTCTCCCGCGGCGATGTTTTTCCGTTCATTTTCGGCCGGGAGTCTTGGCACCGAGCGCAACACCCCGGATCACCGTTAAACGTGAACGAACGAAGAAACGGGCGAGCTCGACGCGAAGTAAAAGCGCTTTGTCTTTCGTCCGTGGAGAACGTACGATCAGACCGCGGGTGTACAATTCCCCCGTCTTGGTTCCGGTTAAACGAGCGTTTGCAGAGATCGGGGTGGAAGGAAAACGTTGAAAGGTAAGAGAGTGAGATTGGTTCGCGCGGAATATGCAGCGCGGAAATAAACGATCCCCGATGGTACAAAGGTTCTCCCTCTCTGTCTTTCACATAATCGTCGAAGACGATCGTAGGTCCGACTAAATTGCGGCCAATCGCGATCGAAATCCGGCAAAAGAGCCTTCGTCGAGTCGCCTTGCGAATCGGGATGCTTTAATCCAACATCGATTTCCTGCGAAAAGGCAATCAGGAACAAATCCCCGTCCCCCCAGAGCCCCAACCCCACCCGTCTATCCACCTGCCCCTTGTCAGATCCTCTCCACCGGCATTTACCCTCTCAACAGCCACTTATCGAAACCAAACGCGAGCCACTTCCGGCCGAGCGACTGTGTCTCGTACATCGATGAAATTTCTTTGACGTCCTCCGCCCGCTATCTGGGGTGGACCTCCTCGACCGATCTTCTCTGTTCGCCGTGGTAGCTTTATCAGCTTGCTGACCGGAGAGAAGGGTCCAGATATATCAATTCTAGCAACCACCCGTCCGTTTTAATTAATTTCGTTACGGGCCGAGGGTTGAATCTCGATCAGCCGGACGCTGACGCGATAAAAGCTGACTCGCAGAGGCAACGCTCCGAGTGCTGGCTTTGATAATCGGAACTCGATTGTGAAATCCGTCGCGACGATCGCGGGACGCGTAACGCGATGCCCTCGAACGAGAAGGGGGTGATATATTTTTCGACGGAACGCGACGGTTTCGATAAGCTGTATCGTTCCATTGCTGATCGCGAGGCGTCTGGAAATACCGAACCGAGCTGCGAATATTCTTGTTATTTCGAAGGTATACTTTGGGGAACTTTGAGGAGCGGATAAGTAGCGCGCCGTTTCGATGTGCATAAATTCCATTTCCATAGCGTTCAAATTCTTAGATAAAGGGGCCAGATCGAATGCGCGATCGGTGTTATGATAATGAGTAGCTTCTTCGACGAAGTCTCCTCGTCATCGTACGGCGGCATCCCGAGACGGGCCAGGGATTCTCAACTTACCACCCCCTTGGGGAACATTTCTTCAACCAGCGCGAAAGGTGAATCGCCGTCCGTAATGTACAATTCGCCAAGAAACACGGTGCACAATTTCTTTTCCTCCCTCGCCAAACTACAAATCACCGCAAAGTCCAAGGGGTGGCGAGAGTTCGAGCGTCTTTCATTATCATAAATTCCTTGGAACATCGGTTCATCCTGGCGCATCGATTAAACGAGAGACACGGTTACACGCGATTCAACGGCCGCCTCTCTTCGGCGGATCGTGAGAAAATGGTCTTCGAAGATGCAGCGGGACCACGAAGAGAAGTGGAAGGACGATGAGCGGGGAAGAAAGGGCACAAATTGTCTAGAGATAGGAGTCAGATCGACCTCTTAGAAAATAAGCGAGGGGCGGGGTGCTGGGGAGATCGAGAGGTAAGATGGCCAGGTCTGCGCGGAGAGACAGAGAAAGGGGGCAGGGGGCAGAAGATGGTACGAGAGGTTAGGCGAGACCTCGACTTCCTCTATTACCAATTCATACCCCTCCACGAACTGCCGATATATTCAAACCTCACCGAGAAAAGGCCAGTCATTGTGTCGGCCTCTTTGTCGTCCTTCTGCCTTTTCTGCTCCTCTCGTTATCCTCCACCTCTCGAGTTCCTCCCCCGCTAGCGCCGCTATGCCTCCTCCTTTACACTTCCTTGCCTCCTTGGTCTCGTTTCTCTTCCGTGGAAACGAGGGAGGACCGCATACCTTTGTCAATAGAAGCCGGAGTCAGGGGCGAGCGAAAGAAGAAGCAGGAGAAGAAGTAGGCGAGTAGGAGGAGGCGAAGAAGAAGAAGGACGGCAGGCCAGGTTGGATGAGAAAAAGGTGGAAAAAGGAGAATGAGGAGACTCGGGGTGAATGGCGAGGGAGTGAAAGACAGAATGAGCGAGGAGTCTGTTATGAGCCCTTTGAATACTAACGCAGCAGGATCGAGGGGGTGGGAGAGGCTCGAGAAAGGAGATAGAGGGAGGAGAAGCAACGGAGGAAAGTGAGACGAGAAAGAGCAGAAGTGAAAAGACGACGGTGGAGCCGGCGAGATGGTGAAGAGTTCAATGGTTCGGAGAAGGTAAGAGGCTGCAAGGAGTTCTCGACTCGGAAGGAATTAGCGATCGGACCGTCCCATCGACGATTCGTTTCCTGCCACGCGAGAATCTTGAATTTCCACCCCTACCGACCAAACTCGCGAACAGGTCATTAGCTGAACGCAGGGGAAATACGTTGACGCGCTTGTTTAGCCCTTAAAGGATCATCTCTCTCTGTTAGTCCTTTTTTCTCGCAATCAGTTCATTCGTGCCGGACTACTAACGTATCGCTTTGCGCGGGGGATGAATTCATGTGAATGAATTGTAAATGGTAGTACGCGTGGAAACCATTATTTCCCCCCACGATTATTCATTGCCATTTACAAAAGTTGGAAAGAATCGCGCTAAGAAATGAAACGAAACTTTGATTCACCGTTCTAAACGGAGACCAGGCGACGCTTCGTCGTCTACTAATCGACGACGTGCTGGACGACGTCTTTCGGCGAACCCGTCTTGCCGCGAGGCCGTGTCCGAGACGGAACAAAGGATTATTCCCGTCGCTTCGCAGCGCGGATTGGAACTTATTAACAGACGCGTCAGCCGCAGGAAATTTATCTAGGGCAGGGAACAACAATTGCAAGCCTGTAATTACACGTGTCCCCGTCGAATGGAAACGCAGAAGACGCCGGCTGACTGCTGCGCCGTCTCGTCGTCCCGAATTTCCTCGACAATATTCTCCCCGACACGAGTGACAGCCGACACGCAGAAAGGCGAAGAGAAACACAGAGAGGACGGGGGGATTCGGCGTGTGAAATCATCGTCTGGCCTCTCGAAACGCGTGGCACGGCTGACAAAAGGAAACACAGGGATGAAGCCACGAGTGAATCAGTGGCTGCAGACGCGCCAGGTCATGAACTCGATGCAATTCAGCCGAACCCGTTTCAGAAACATTTTTTCTTCGACGTCAACGTATACGCGGCGGCTGTTGAAAACGTCGTTTCGAAGGGAAACAGAGGCCGATCGAGAGACAGTGACGAGAGATGCGTCCAAGAGGCATTCCTGCTGCGTCGAATTCTCGTTCCCCGGTGTAATTCAAGCTTCCGCCGCGACCCTTGGCCCACATTCCGCTATAAATATTTCGCGTGCATTCTATTTACCGCGCTGTCTTCCAATTTATATAGCCGAGGATGGTCAGACGGAACTGTAGATTATTCTGGCGCCAGGAGATCGTTCGCCGATGAAGGGGATGCAACGATGCCATCGTCGACGAATTTTAGTAAGTAGCCATACAGGGTTTTACGCGTTCCCCTTACAACCGAAAGGTTAATGGAGCGATAAAATTGTAAACCAGCGAGATTGTACTTGAAAACTGCCACCCCGTTGTCCCATTGTCCCATACTCCCTAAAACAGCGGTTTCGTTAACAAACCCTGGTTACAGTTTTCCTCTTGTCTCCGATGCGGTGGTACATTATGCTAAACACCCCGCAAACCACAGCTCGGGACACAAATCGCGATTCGACTGATCAAACGTCTCGCCGGGCGGATTCGTTTTCGTCGGGGGATGACGAGAGGCGTCGCCGAGCCGATGTGTACGCGACGCAGGCGATTTCGGGGTGAAAAAGCTGCTGGTGGAGCGGTGCGCGGGGTCGAGACTTGTCCATGATATTTATCGCAAAAGAATTCACAGTCATAACACGGGATTTCAGACGCGCGAGACGTCGAGAGACGCGAGGAGACGACGCTCGACGTCTAAAGTTAGACCCTGGCCGGTCTCGGCGCGCCGCAGCATCTCCCGTGACGAGCCAACAGCCCCCTATTTTCCCCTCCCGTCTCCTTCTGTCCGTCTGTTCGAGAGCGCGCAGAGGAGGCCCGCAATAACAAACCCGACGGGCAGGTTTTAATCGTGGTAATTCATCTCGCGGGATCGGCTAATTAAGTGGAATATGCGGCCATAACGTAAGCAAACGCTGCCGCTATAACCGGTTGCCGGTTTGATAGATCGCGCCTAATGCGCTGCATTCCGGCCGGATGGAACGTCGGAATCTTTTGGACGCGGGTACGACGCCACTTGTCCCGGTAAATGGTTACGAATGATGATTGTGGATGCTTCCCCTTCTGTTTGGATGGAATATCGGTCGATCCGACATTGATAGTAGCCGTGCGAGCGGAGCGATCAGAGGTTTGACAATGACGGCGAATCAAATTAATTTCATAGCCGGGCAATGCTTGAAAACAACAGTTCGGCGTCCAACTTCGGCCAGGCACGCAGATTCAGTAATTCCAAATCGAAAAACGTATCTCGAACGAAGCTGAAACGATCGAATGCTGCTTGGTAATTAATGCGAACAATTAATGTGACCTTTTGCCTGGTAAAACGCCGCCCCGTTCCTTTTAAATTGAGCACGATTTAAAAAATTGCGTAGCTCCTTGCAGCGGAAAGGCCTCGTTTCCAGGCCCATCGAACTCGATTGAATCCGTACAAAAGGCTGCGCAGAGTCGATTCCGCGGGCTTCCAGGTATCGTCGCAATAAACGTCGCCCTCGCAAAATAGCAGGGGCTGACGATCCCGTTCGGCGAACCGCAGGCGGCGCTATAATAATTTTTCGTCGCTGATCGACGCGAAAACGGCCGTGGACTAGCCACACAGGGCCGGAGGTAAACGATTCGCGGGAATCGTATAGCTGCTTGATCCACCGCGACGATTAGCAACCATTTGCCTCGTTATCCGCGCTTCTTCCTGGCTACGCGACAATTTCGGACGATTATTCGTCAGGAACGAGCCCTTCATCTACGATTTCTTGCGGCCGCGACGACTACGCACGGGCCTCGATGAAAGCGGGGCCGTTCGTTCTAACGCTCGCGAGCGTCAAGCAAGGGGTGGATTAGAAGCTCGTGTAAGAATTTAGGCGAATCCACGCATCGTTGTACCGACGCTGCTCGTTCGTCGTTGCTCGCGCGACGTTCGTACACGCGACGTGGAAATTTTATTCCGTCGTTACGACGCCGCGTACTGAATCGTGAATATTCGACAGGGTAACGAGGTGTCGCGCGTTTCCCTTCGACGAATGGAGGGGGATATTATTTGCAAGGAGTGAAAGTCTCTCTGGGAGTGTATTTTAAGAGTGATCCCTAACCTTTCAATGTTGAAATTTTCGTACAGGCGTGTTTTTCGCGTTTCTCCGACCCACTTAAAACTGTTCCGCACTATGGGAAAATATCACGAAAATTTATCGCTCACCGAGCACTCGAAACCATCGGTCCAAAGCAGAATCAGTCGAATTGGAAATGCCGTCTCCGAAAAGTGCTCCGCTTCGATTAGCTTAATCTCGTTTAATAGCTTTTTAATCTCCGCGACGTGCAAACTCCGAAACGTCACGCGGACAATTACCGAAAAATGACAGGAAACCTAGCTACCTACCTACCTACCTGTCCGTTCCGTTGGACACAAAACGGCCGGATGAAGTGCAGGTGATTGATTAACCGCGTGGCAATCGGATAATCGAGAAGCAACTGTTTACCCTAACGAAACATCGGAATACAACTCGGGATACGCCGATCCAAGTGCGATGCCCGCATTCGGGCAATAAAAACGGTGGAACAGAGACGGAATCGCGGTAATGCCCTTCCAAAAATAGCGAGCTCTTAGCGTTCATCCAAGAACAACAATCCTGTGGTCGGCCAGCCGAGTGACCAATATCCTCGTGCGTGGCGGACAAGATCGTGAACGCGACGAGACCGTCCCGCCGGCCAGCCATTTGTCCAGGCATGCGGGGGAAATAAAAGGCCGCGATGCTCCTCGAAAACGGGCGCACCAAAATGTCGGTTTAAGTGAAACACTGTGGTTCATATTCGTGTTGACGTGCACAGTCGGGTCGCGGACCAGGAAGCAGCCGCTGGCCATTTGCGGGGACGCTGATGCCCGACGGATCGTAATGCTTGCGAAATAAGTATCTTTCTTTCTTCCGTTCGCGCCACGACAGCCGGGTATAAAGGGTGGCCTGCATAAAGGCGACGCGGCGCAGTAAAACGTGGCACTCGAGGATGTTACACCGCGTGTACGTACATCCTCTTTTCGACCCCCCGACTTTGCGAGCTGATCGACGCCCCATTTGTCGACGACGTCCCCGTTTTCATCTCTCTTGTTCTGACGGCGTTTCACGCCTTTATACGCTTAGCTGGTCGGTAATGCACGTCGCAGGATCGCCACGAGCGCATAAAACCGGCGACCAGCTGGACAGCATACTTTACGGGGGCGAGGCTCGTCGAAGGACCAGCGGTTCGACTGCTTGGTCGGTGATCTCTGACCCCTGCCGGTGGATATCACCTACGTCGTGTGAAACGTATTTTTCGGATGGTTTATCGTTCGAAATTTCGTGCGAGGTTCGTGGGTCGGGCGGAAATACGCGTCGAGTTAGCAGCGGGTGTTGTCTGTCCTGTACGGTCTGTTTTCACTGAAAAAATGTCTCCAGTTTGACGACCAAGCGTGTATACGAAGCACGGCCGAAAAGCGTCCGTCGTTGAAGTACTAAAACACGCGACTCCGGGAGGAAGAGTGCGAGTCACGAGTCGTGGGAATCTGTATCTCGGTTGGCCGAAAGAAAATTAGATTCGGCCGGTGGCAAGCTAGCGACCGGGCCATAATTAAAAGGGCTCCGACCGTGTTAATTCGTTCGTTCTTATTCAGCCCTTTAAATCCCTGCCTACGGCGAAGAAACCTCTCCCTCGTCGTGTTACCGTGAATTAAAGGAGCCGTCCGGGGGATAGGAGGAGGAGGGGGGGGCGCAAATCCATTATTTGGCCTAAGTGAGTTATCATTGGCATCCGCCGCGCCGGCTGAATTTCACCAGCTTTGTCTTGAAAAGTCGTGGCGTGAGATTCGCCACGTGCCACTGCGACGAACCGACAATTCACTGCCCCTAATTTTCTTCCGCTGTCACGTGTTAGTTCGCTTTCACGGATTTGCCTGCTTCACTGGATAATCACTCGAATCTATTGGTCAACTGTGTCCCAGTTGGATTGGCTCGAAACGTTATGAGACTAAATGAGTGAGAGAGAGAGAGAGAGAGAGAGAAACTAAATGACTAAATCCACGTCCATTTAACTTTTTCCTTTCGTCGCCCGCAGTTCTCAAATTTAACGCGGGGCAAACATGAAATATTAAGAAATCCATCGCGACGAATTTCACAATTGCGGTGCAGCAGAAGCGCTTGCATAAAATTGCTGCCCGTCAATTTTTATTGCCAGGCCGCGTAATTCTATTTCTCACGCTCCCAGTCGAAACTGAAGTTCGCGGTTGCACGAGAATCGCCACGACTCTCGAAATGCATCGATCGCGACAACGACGACGACGAACGACGACGACGACGACGACGACAACGAATTCTTCATGCATATTTTATAAGAGCATCGTGCATTTCTGTCGCGATCGAGATTGAACGATTTTTCCATAGGTCCGCATCGCAAATGGACCAACCACCGATCCGAAGATGCACGTCCGGGACGGGCGAGTGATTTACAGCTGGTGTCAGTTTCGCTAGACGAGGCGGAACCTCTGGTAAAAATTACGCTGCAACAGGTTGCCCGTACGTACCTGCCGCTGTATGGACTACGTACACGCGGCCGCACACACGTACACTTGCGCCAAGAATCTGGAGCATTCGTGCTGGAATATGTGACCCGCGAAGCGTAATGCTCGCGTAACTATACCGATCAACGCGGAAACGCCGCCGCCGCGATTTTACGCTCGCGACTTTCCTCGATAATTATATTATATACCCGTTGTATGTGGGACTAATAGAGTAACGAGACTAATGCGAGGCACTTAATATCGATTCCGATACGTTCCGTTCGTGAAAGGGCATATAGATATCATTGTTACTAAACATCTACTGCACATGTTTCAATGGATATTATCAGCAGGTGTTATCCTGTTACTTGAGCAAACGACGCTGGCAGTTCTTTAATAATTCGGCAATCGGCTCCTTGTGAAAAGAAATCAGACTACCAGGTGACATATCAACTGTCCTTGGCGTCACCATTAAATGGATTCAATCTAATTTTTTTTACTTTAAATAATTCACCTCCTGTGAAGTCGTAACGATGCACTTTGTATAAATACGAAAATCCACCGAGCAGAAATTGCGACGATTCACCGTGACTTACGTTCAATCATTGGTCTTCATTTTTTTGAGGTTTTTTTTTATTACAGTCGGCACCAGTTTACGCAACTTTTGTAAATTGAAGGTTGGTCGCAAAGAGCGCGTCGCAAGAAGTCGAGACGTGGAATTACGGAAAGGTCGAGCGAGTGTTATTCCCACAAAACAGTACGCAGCCCCCCTTTTATTAGCATTTCAATACACAGCATGAATCAGTCGTTTTCAGAAACGAAATCAAACATTTATCATAGTTTGTCACGCCCGTGAAGAGCATCATTCTGACTGTAAAATATTGTCTTCATTTCTGCCTACCCTGCGAGCATTATTGTTTTAAGAGAAACGTTCGAGGACCATCTGAAGGACATTAATTATCATTATCAATCACAAAGGTCTTCCCTGTTTCACTTCAAACAATTTCCCCGATCCAAGTTGTCTGAGAAAAGAATAGCGTTCCTCGAACAATGGGCAGCGAAGAATTATAGAAGAACAAATGACGAGGCTCTTTCTGGTTTGCTGTCTGTTCGGAGCATATTGTGATCAGAAAAAGCGCAGCAACAGTAAACAACGTGGCTCTTTAACAAACGACGTAATCCGAGTCACGTTTTCCGCAGAAACTTGCATGCAGACCCTTTAATAGCTGAGTTAGCTTGCCGTTATCTGCTTATCGCAGTCTTTCATTCTGGACACTTGAAAGCAACAGAAAGATTAAGTACCGTATACCTCGGCTCCAAATATTTTGCACGAACGTTTAAATAGCTGCCAACGATATTTCATTTGCCGTTGACTTTTCGTGCGTTTCGTGTCTATACCCTAAATTTGTGTTTCACCTTCGAGCCTACTGCGATCGAAATTTCCAGGCTTCGTCAGACACGGGGCACGTCATGTGCTCAGAGACGTTCGACGATGTGAACGGATGCTGGCGGACGGCTATTCACGTGCAACGTAATAACGCTGGCTGACATTCATTCACGGTGAGCGTGCGTTCATTCAGAAACGAGTGACACACATAGCAGCGATCGCGACCGGATATCAACTTCCTCGTGAAATCATCATCGGGACCGAGATAAAATTAATCGTGAATTGTGCACGCAAATGGAGGAGGGGGAGGGGGGAAGGGGAATCGTTGTTCGGCGCCACGTGATATCGCCGCGACTGCGTTGAAATCGCAGCGATTACGTGTCTTCCGGTTCATCCAGTTTGCGCAGTGCAATAAATTGGAGTACAGTGGAGATACGTTTTAGGGATTAGATGTGATTGAGAGTTTCTTGGGAAACGATTTCGAGCGATTCGAAGTTTCGCGTGAAACCGCGCGGACGTAACAGGTCAATTTTCTTGAATCGTTCTCGGCGTTCGTTCCCTTTTTACGTTTCTTCCACGAACGTATGTAGAGCTTCGCTGAGCTAAATTTATGTTCGAACGATAATGTCGATGGGCGGTTGATTATTTTTTTCCTCTCCGTCTACATTTCTAGGTCTTTGGTGAACGGAATGTACGGCGTCGCGAGATACGGTAGAACGATTGTACAGAAAGTAGAGAACGAAACCTGGCGAAAGAGTCGGTGAAGATAGAATTTGTAAGTACACATTTCGTGATATTTACCTTCATGCTATACCTCTGCTGTACCTTCACCTGTGCTGTAATTGTGTCACAAAAATATAAACGATGTGCATGCCATGTTCGGTACAATTAGGAACACCAAATTATATTTTCGCCAAGACAAAACCTAAAGGCGAATCCTATCTTGAACTAAATATGGTATGAAGATATCGGGGTGCTTTTCGCAAAACAAACCTCAAACACATCCATAACGAATCATAACGTTTGAAATTACTTAATCTGATCGTATCTTTAAAATAATTAATACAATAATCTGCGCGCGAGTCGTTGAACGTAGAGTTAATAGTAGGCAAGTGAGTACTTACATCGACGTGGGTATTTGCAGTTAAATTGCAACATTCGCCGAGAAATATCCCGAGGTAAAGGCGGATGGCGAGCGTGTTATGAGTTCATGAGATCAGAGGACCGAAATAAAGCTTGGCATTGCGCGATACGCGGAAAAGTAGCTCGCGTTGATTCCGCGTTACACGCTCGTGATTGCTCTCTTGAACAACTCGCCGTGGTACTACGCAGAAGAAGACTGCTGAAAAAGTCTGTTGAATATCGAAGAACCACTTGATCCAACGCGCTTAAAAATAGGCTTGCGTGGCCCGGCGGGAATGTGTCTCGTGAGTCGTGACTCACCGAACGTTCGCAATTTATTAAGGGTTCGTACGATTCACGAGAATTTAAGTAAACGTTCGCCCAGCATCGGGAACAAACGAGTCATTGAGCGTTCGAGGTACGTGCGTCGCTCTGTGTTCTCCGATTCGAGGAATATTCATTTGGAGGCCTCGGACACCGAAGTGCCACAGATCCTGGATGATGGATGCGTTAATGAAAAGTTCTGCAAAATTTAATCCACAGAGAAATTTGCACGGACTGTCAGCTGTCGTCTACGGGCAGTCCGCGTCGATTGTCCGACCCCGACGAGACGAAAGAAGAATGGGCCAAGGGCCCAAAAAGGGGAATCGCCGACCGCATCGTTCGATACGAGGAAAACGTGCGGTGCAGGGGTGCGTAAGTCGCGTCGAAGTTCACGACAGGAAGGAACCGAGGGTCCGCGGGGACGCGAGGAACTAAAGGGAGAAAACAGGAGCGTACGCTTTCGCCGTTCCTTCCTCTTTTTTTTTTATCAGACATGCGATTCACGTTCCTAGCCTCTGGCACCCCCGATTCAATCTAGACGAGGTCGAAGGGTAGATTCTGGAAGGACCAGGCTTGCTTTGTGTTCGTGTGTCGAACAGTGAGAACGTGCACAGGGTCGCGGAAGAGACAAGCTGTAAGGGAGATCGAACTGAAAGTGAAGGGGGCACAGAATGTTGGAAGGAGAAAGTGTGAAGAAAAAAAAAAAAGAAAAAATGAAGAGGGTAGAGAGGAGTAGCGTAGAGTGGGAGAGTTCGAGCGGGGAACGCTTTACGAACCGAAATTGATGGCGAAATGTACGGACGGGCGAGCAAAATACTCGTCATGTGACAATGCTGCCCTTCGCGAAGCACGCCGGTCATGGTTCTTCTCGGAGAGTCAGCTGCGTCCCAGAAATCTCGCTCTCGTAATCTCATTCACGGCTGCCCTTGCGGTGGACGAGTCGTAACCTCTGATCTAAATTCAACCCCACCGAACGACTCGATCGAGAGGAACGGAGAACGAGCGATTCGGGAACCAATGACGCGTCCGGTCTATGGGGATTCGATTTTGTTCTTTCTCATTTTCTTTGCCCCTCGGCACATTTTATTTTTGACGGCGGGGGAATTAACCCTCACAACAAGTGGATAAGTTATTAAAAATTACGACTGCCTTTTTAAACAAGACTATTGATTTCTCTGCAGAATCGTCTCCAGTTTATTAATATTACTTTCAATGCGTATGAATACAGATTCCTGGGTCGAGTATTTCGAGAGAAAGAAATAACTGTCCGGGTTCACAGCGGGAGTCACGGTCTTCCAGTTATCAGTTCGCAATTGTGTTCCCATTTCTATTATTCTCCTCGCGGGTTGAGTGGAAGAAGGTGGGACAGTGGGAGGAAAGGGGCCCTCGTTATTATTCCGATCACAGTATGCCCTCTGACCGTACGATGGTACCGCGTTACCATTTTCAAAGACTGAATTCGGTATAGAAATTAGAATCGACTTCGTTCTCCTTCCCTTTCCTTCACTTGGAACGGAGTTAAATCGACTTTTCTGGGTGCTTCTACTTTCGCCAACACGCGTCGAATCAGCCGAATTGCTCCATTCAAAGTAATTCAATGTTAATACGCGGGACAATGTTCTTCAGTGTTCTCGGTTCGGAGAAGCACATAGAAATTACGGCAGCGCCTAACGAAGAATTGATTGGACAAAGTGGTCGTTTCCATTTCTGATCGGCCGTTTGCAATGCTAATCACAGCCATTTCCCCTATAGCTATTAATTTTTCCCCCAATCCCTCCTGTGAGTTCGAAATGAGTTCGTTGCAGATAGTGGACGTATTGCTGAGTAACGTTAAACGTGTATTTTCTTGCGTGAATCACGTAACTGAGAGATATTTAATATATTCAGAATTAGAATAGTCAAACAGTAACAATGATCCCGTAACTATCCATGAAGTTGAAGAGGACGTTCGAATCATTTCAAGATACCCATTCGAGTCACTCCAGCCGGCGATGTTCCGAGATAAACGTTAAAAGAAAAAAGCGCCAGCCATCCGGTCGCGAATTCTTTTTCATTAGAGCCAGATGCAGACCAGTCGCGAGTTCATTCACAAGTAGGCGTTTACGAGCACTTCTTTACCCTCCTGATCGCTCGAAACTTCGGCAAAGTCAAGTTCACGATTCAGCAGTGGTAAAAACCTAGTCTCCCGCAGACCACCGGATGTCCTGTGCAATAAATTCCTCGTCTGCCCAGCGAGGAACAGAAAATTGGAATCAACGAGGTTGAACTTCTTAATTCGCCTTACGCGATTAAAGAAGCGCATTCTTATGCACGCCGGTATCTTCGTACGGCGAAACGGTAATGATTTTATGGCGAGTCCTAATTGCGACCGACTACCGTAAAACGTATTTATACATGTACAGAAAGAAGGGGGAGAAAATGTCTGAATTAAGCATTTTTAATTTGCGAATCGCTTAAGCAAGCGAAACTCTCAACAATAGACCATTTCAACAACAGAACAAAATTGTCGCGTATATCTAAATAGAATAATCGGGGACCGATCTTCCAAGGCATGGAAGATCTACTTATTCCAATTTAACTCCATCGACGTTAATTTACCGTCCAACCCGTCGGAAAACAAATAGTATAATATGGTTTCCAAGCACGTATGGCGCCGCTGCAGTCGGGCGTTTTGCATTTGCTTGCAAAAAGCACGCCGTAAGAGCACGTTCTATGCGTATGAATGGCACGACGCAACACGTGTACGACGCGGAGCGTGTCCCGATGCTTTCTAAAAGACAAAAAACGTGGGCACTTTCGTACGCTGTTTCATAAATTAGGACTCAAAGGATTTATCGAATGAACTGCGGCCGGCTCGATAACGCGTCAGTCGACTGCTCCTTTTTTTCCCCCCGTTGCGCTGCTAGAAGCTCGTGCTGCCGGTTCATAAATTCCTTCGCGTGTTTTTATTCGTTCGAACGCCTAAACAGAAAACGCCGTTTGCATGATAAAGCCGGCGACGGTGAGCGCCGGCTACAATCTGAAATTCATGTTCGCCACGATCGATACGGATAACATCGCGAAATTGAAAATTATACTTCTTCCCGCTATTCCACCCCCTTCGTTTCTTTCGCCGTACGTAGTTGTATGCGTCTGGATGATTGGAAAGGGGACAGACTCCGCGTAATCAATTATCGACGGTGATCAACGCGTCTGTCTGTAGGCAGTTCGTATGCAGATTTGCTCGATGACCGTGTAATTAGCCAAGAGTCATCTTGGCGTTGCGTTAAGTAAATTGTTCCAAAAGTGTCCACGCTCAACCTGCGCGTCCCTTCCCAAAAACGAGACAACTGCAGAACGACGCGAAACACGCGGCTGCTGTAAAGGTTCGATCGAACGGAAGGGTAAAAAGTTCCTCGAAAAGGGGCGAAATTGCAAACGTAAAAAGGGCGTGAACGATAACGATTAACGAAAGGTCCCTGCGCGTATTGTTTCCGCTCCTGTTTCACCTAAACTCGAAACGATCGTGGACTAACCGACGCGTAGTTTGCCGGGGCACACTTTGACAATCGCAGTGGAATCAATGGAAAATTTCCTTTATTTCGGTGATAGCGTTTCTAATTCATTTAGACGAGGCCTTTGAAATATTCGGAACGGGTGGAATATCAACGACATTCATATTTTTCACGAAACAGAGAAGGCAATCAGATAGATTACCCGATTCCTCCTAGCGCCACGTATAATTAACAACCTTTCAGAAAATAGAAACACCGTTCGCTCGTCCCGCAAACATCGAAATATTCTGTCCCTGTGCCATTTCGTCCCCCCCAAATATCTCATTCCGGAAGAATTACGATACATTTACACGGCACCAAGCATCTCAATCCTCTTCGAGGAGTTCGCTATTTAGGAAGAAGACAAAAAAAATACTTGCGTGTATACTCGTGGCTAAGAGGTTCGTAGAGAGAAACACGATGCAGAAGTCACTTCTAAAGGACTTCCGGCGTCCTGGTAGAAGTGATTCTTCCTTTCCCGTCCTTACCTCGCTTATGCATATATGTATGGATATTATGTGTCATGCATATATGCATGACTCCTGTACATACATGGAAGGGTGTATGGCCCCACGGCACGTGTGTACGTCTCTGATCCCCGTGGACGATTCCGGATTACAAATTGCCAAACTTCTTAGCGGATCGTTGAGGAAAGGGTCTGACAGAGGGAGTCTCTTCAAAGGGATCGCGAAGGAAGCGTTGACAGAACGGGGGAATCAGGGGAAAGGAAGAGGCACTTGTTGTGCCGATCGAACATGCTGCGAGGACGTCCGAACGCGTTCAGCGATATTTCCCTACTGAAATGAAGGATGCGTCGCGACACGTGGCTACCGAAAGAATTTTGCTGAACGCGGAACAGGAGGGGGGACGGATAGGTACTCTATTCTACAATATTTTTAGAACTTGTGCTTCGAGTGTTCAAGACATTGGCGCTTGCGCGTGTGCGTGCCTGATCAACGAAAGATATCGAGAAATCTTTTCACTTAATATTTATTTGCTTTTGTAAGTAATTTCTGCGTTGATTTAGACGAACGAGTGCGGAGCAATGGTCACCAGAGAAAGAGCGGCCCCGTTAGGCGAAAGAAGTTAGCGTGCGTTGTACGATAATTTGCCAATTAGGTAATTATGTTTACAGAAACTTTGTTGATTATTTCACGCGATCCAAGCCCATAAGCCGCTGCAACGCCAACGCGTTACGAATGCGGACACAAAGGTCGGTGCAGTACCTGCCTACAAGCCCATTAATTTCGCCCGATCGAGACTGGGCGGCCGTATCAGAGTTATTTTATTAATATCCAATCGTAATTCGAAAACGCCAGCTCGAAACCGGAGGAGTGCAATAAGCATCCATTCAATTTGGCGGGTGATCGCAGAAATGGACGCACGGTGACTCTATATTAAATCAATCGGAATGGTACATAGCGCGAGTGGAGTGGGAGAGGGTCAGATTGCGGCAGGACTAATTACGAAAATATTGATTGAAGTATGTAAAAGATCATGTTCCTGTCCGCGCGATCGCTCAGGTATTTTATTTCGCACGGAATCCGAGATGATGGTTCCGCTGTCATCCACTCCAAACATCATTGGAGTTTGGATATCATATTTTACGACATCTGCCAAAACCCTTCCAGAAAACTAGACTTGAAAATTTTTTAGTTCGCGGAAAGTTGCGTCAGATGTAAAAATCCTGTGACTATATTTAGCAAAAAATGTTCCTAATTTGGCAAATATACATGCAATACGACAGCTGCGTCGCTATTGACCGCGTACGTAATAATACGCGCAGTTAATTAACTGTCAGAAACAGTTGTCATATTTGCATCAATCGAATTTGTCACAAGAATGTCCTAGACCCTTTCCGATCCTCCGAATACGAGAACTGCAAATAACAATCTGCCTCTCCTAACAAAGCAAAGAAGATATTTCCTTGCATCTGTTACGAACGGCTAACAACCCGCCGCGGTTTTCCTCCGCGATCAGTCTTCGATTGAAATGCAACGAAAACTGCGAAAGGCCCATTGACAAATATCTTTGGCTTTCGGAATCGCAGAGTATAATTGAATGTAACTTGGACGATTGTGCACGATGTTTCTGCCGATACTTGCGTTCGCATTGTTATGTTCAATGCAAGCTTTCATTTTTCTTCGCCCCATTGAAAGGAAACCAGCTTCCGCCTGTCCAACTATTTTGCCACGGATTACCCTGTCACCTCGCGAGCGAAAAGACGGATCGCTCCTCCTTGGTCCACTTGCGTCATTTTCGGCAATTAAACGACGATGAAAAATAGTTGTTCCGTGCTGCGAAAGACGCTCAAGTGCGCGTAGGTAATTGATGAATAGGGAAACTCTGAAGAGCCGAAGTCTGACACGTTTGGACATTGATTATCCCAAGGCAGCATCATTTACCTTTATCCCAGGAATTTTGGGAAATTGTTTTCAAAACGACGTCGTTCTCTTTTCGCCAGACACCTCGATCGAGACATACTGCCCAAGTCTCCTGTCACCCCGTCCTGAATCTAATCGGTGTACACTAAAAACCGAGCGGCCAGAAACAGCGCGATAAGCGAACAATTATATCCGACGAGTCCGACAGGGAGGACGATATAAAATGGAGTAGGAGGTCGCGTTTCATTGAACGGTACCAGCTACGGAAGTAAAAAAAAATTCCCGGTTGAAGGGTTCCCATGAGGTTACAGAAGCGGCTACCGCGTGCAGGCAGAAATATAATTAAAAAGTGGCAGTTCGATATCGCGCCGTGGGTCGAATAAAACTGCTTAATGGATTTTTCCCATTTACTTGGCCCCGTACGAACTTTCTCCAGCTGTCGTGAATTTTCACACGCACATCGACCCCTAAAACCGTGCATGTACGTACGCTGAACCGCTGGCTTGTATAAGGTTCACGGAACGGCACGGCGAGCCAGCGGGAAAACGACTTCGGGTCGTTTTCACACCTCCAACGAAGGGAAGGCGCGCGACGATCCTACGTTATGGACCCCACTCTTCCGCTTCCAGGACTTTTACCCTCGTTCTGCTTTACGACTTCATCCGACGCCCGCGAAAATTCCACGTTTCTTACGGATACTCGCTGTACACATTGCTGATTTTATGCCCCCGAAATCACTATACAAGCTGTAGCCCGTAATGAAAGTTTGTTGCATTTAGGGTACGGGTAAGTGTTTGAGGGAGCAGGACGGTGTAATAGCTCTTCGCGGTTGTATCCAATTTTTTGCGGACATTTCACGCGAGAAAGCTACCTACCCATTATACAGTAGTTTGTAATAAACTCCGTTTTAATAGACGAGACACAATTTACCCTAAATTCGCCCGGGAACGAGCGCGATACACCTGCACACGAGCAAAACGCTCTAGAACCCAGGGGCGCGTAGTTTCCAGAACGAACAATCGTCAAGAACAAATTGCAATCATTCCCCGCCCGTCGTCGCTGAACCTCGTCCGGTCGTCTACGCGGTCGTAAAATACTTTAACGCACGTCCAGAAGAAGGATCGCAAGAAAGGCGTTAAGTTTGCCCAACTCGTTACCTTAACGGCCACGCAACGCGATAATGTGGCCAGAAGGTTAAAAGAAAAGAAGTGAACGTTTACGAGCACCCCTTTATACGTGTCGCGCGATACATCCAGCCAGCTAGTCAGCCATGGAGTTAATGGAAATGCCAGAAGCATGGGAGCGCATACTAAATGGTCTAGCCTCCCCTGTGCAGTCGATGACTTTTCCACTTTTACCACGCTTTTCTGTCGCTCCTGTGCGACAGGGAGCAGCCCTGCCCCTTCTCATAACTTCGTTCCCGGTGAACCCATAAATTCACCGCGACAACGCATAAATCAGACGTGCGTGCCCGATCGTACGCAGGTAGGAGACTCGAGGAAGAACGATCAGCATTCCAGCCGCGGAGGATCCTCCGATATACGTGTACCGACGGCACGAGAGTAAACACGATCAGCGTACACCGAGAACAGGCCGCTCCTTCTCCCGATACAAGATAGTTGGAAGGAGCAAGCGATACCCTGTTACTGTTACGTTAGCCCGATGAAGCCCGTACTCTATTTATCACGACTGCGACGAAATTAGGTACGCGTTCCGCCGTGCAAACGCGTCGAAGCTCGGGGGAGGAAATTTGTAAGAATCTAACTGGTTCCTCGCGCGCATCTACGGGGAGGCAATATTCTTCGTCGATGACGGTGACGCGAGCGGAAAGGTTCAAAGATCGCGCGAGATCTTCGTCGCGGCAGAAACTCGACGAAAATGAAATAGAAAAGGAACGCAAGAAACGTGCGTGACCATCTCGAAGACGCATCGATCGTTTTTTATCGATTAAAGCGAAGTCGTCCCGCGATCGGCAAAAATTTATCGGGACAAGACGCCGGCTACCCGGGACGAGCCGCGCGTGCCCAGTGTGTCGGTGAGAAACTTATCAAATTTTCGACCACATCGTCACCCTTCTCTGCGAAACTTTCGTTGATGAGGAGGCAGGCAGAAGTGGCCGAAAAGGGAAGGAGGGCAGCGCAGTTCGGCAGGACATGCATCGGTGCGTCTACAGGCCGTCCCGAATCAGACGCCCCGGATGGGAGGTGCTCGTTGAAGAAGCTCAAAATGATCGATGACCGGCCGATATTGGTAGCGACATATGGAGTAGCGTATCCGCCAGCTTGCTCCCATAATGGGCACCGCCGCAACCTTTTTCCACGCGCTCGGGATGTCACGCCTCCGATGTCACTCGATAGCAAATTTCTACTTAACGACCCATGGATATATATACGGAGGCGGATGCACGTCGGCCCGCGTGCGTTTTCTTTGTACGCAGCGGCCTTTTTGCGGGGACTTTCGACGCATCAATCAGGGCCCCGTGACGCGGGAAAGGAAAATAGAGAGGCGGATGGAACAGTGAAACGAATAAAAGACGGGGGCTGGAAGGTGCGACGTGATCCACGAGTGCGATGTTGCTCGCGTCGGCGAAATCGCGGCACTTCTCTGTTTTATACAAGCAGTCGGGATGGGAACGATGTCTGTGTGCAGAAAATATTGTGCTCAATTATACGCTCCACAGCACAATTAAAAGGCCGGAACGTTACCGATCTTTGGACTGCTGCAGCTACGCGAACATTCTTCAGGGATCCTTCGATTTCGTGACGGCGAGTTGTAATCGCTGAGAGGAATTTACTGCGATACCCATTAACCGTGTGTCTTATATTTTCTTTCATCCGATGTTACGAATAATGACTCAAACGCCTAGTTTCATTACACTAGCGCTTCAAGAATTTGGTCACTCGTAAACGCGTGGCCCACGGGCAATGAGAAAAAAGGTCGTGCCAAGGAATATGCCAATGGAGGCTGCACTAAACACGGGAGGAAAAATAACGAAGCTAATTCTCATATCCCATCCGCACCCTCGCGACTCTCAATCAATTATTCTTAGGATCGACGTCCGTCCCCGCCAAGAGGTTTTCCTTGAAAAATTGATCGAACCGTCTCCTTTTGCCCTATCCTCCTGTCCTGATTATTTCACGCGTACAAGAAGGAAATATAGGACGCTACCGAGTGCCGAAGGGTGCAGCGAGACTTAATTGAACGGGCCAAAATCAGGGGACGTAAGTTTCGCCGGGCTGAGATCGAAACATGCCGCGGAGACGATCAGCTTCATTAGTCGGCCAAGGATTAAACAAATCGTGCGTGAACGGCGAAATGAAAAAGTTGAATTCAACTTCCCCCTCGCGTCGAACCTTGGGGGTTATCGCCAGAAAAAAAACTCGTTAGTCCGCCAGAATATTCATCAAGCTTTGATTATTTGTCCGTCGCGCTTGGCTCGATCTAGCCAAGAGCCACGTCGCAAAGTGGTCCGAAACCGTAAAAACGCGAACTATACACAGAATAGACAGATTTTACGTAGTTCTTGAGTTAACAGAATATAATTGCGATAACTGATTCCCCTCGCATTCCCAATATGGTAGAAAAATTGATTTTATTTCGTGCTTTTACGATTACGGACCACCGTGCGTCGCTTATTGGCTGTCACGAAACTTTCGAAATTCGTGCGCACGATCATTTTCGATCCCAGCTAATTTCCCCAGCCGGGCAGCAACGCTACCGGCACGAACAGCAGAGTGGCTGCCGGCGTATCAAATATTTAGGAATATCTCGAACAAGGGCGAGATAAATATTTGCTCGAGACGCAATGAAAAAGAAGGCGTCCGTCGAGCAGACGCGGCGGGGGTGAAATGAGCGTTCGATCGGAAAACATATTCGGGAGCCACGCGGATTCGAACCTTCCCCCTTCCGCCTATCGATGCCTAATAGCCTGGCGCCCCGCTCGAGAGCGTACTCCGCTGTCCGACAGGCGCAAGAAGGGAAAACGTGAAAGAGAGGATGAATCGTAAGGACCCGTGTCTCGCGACGGCACGTCGAATTCTTCAGTCGTTAGGCGCGCAGGCTGTAATTGACGTGGTCGAATAATGGAGTGCTGCCAATGGGCACAAAGGACGAAGGCTGGACGCGGCGCTGTCGCTAGAAAAGCCCCGAGGGGTGGCCGTGGGGGTGGGACAGAGCGCCGGGAGGGTGGCGAATGGTCAGAACAAAGTTCCTCGGGATCGAAAGGGGGACAGAACGTTTTTATCCCGTTCCCGACCCCTATCTGATCAGGAATGCCTCTCACGACCCGGGTGATTTATTCCCTCCATTTCTGGGGATTATTGTACATATAGATCCGGACCAGCCACTCTGGACGCTGTTACATCGCGCCGCGCCACGCTGCGTCGCGTCGCGACTACGTACGTACTCCCTTCGCTCGGAAACTCGTCCGACGACATCCTGGGTCACCGTCGCGATCTGCGTTCCGCACGCTTCCGGCAACCGTCTTCCCCGAATGTGCCAGACCTTTGCAATTCCTGACTCGGCAGCCCCCTTCGCGCAAAGGCGGCCCACAAAGGGTGTTATTTCTTGAATTCCTCTGCCACGCGAACTCCCCGGGGCCGGGGTGTCACGGTTATAAATCGTTTCGTTTCGATCGCGCGATATGCTTTTTATTCGGCCCGATTCCATTTGATACGACGCGACGTTCCATCGAGGTCAGCTTTTCTATTTTATCTATTTGATCTCGCCGATTGTGTCCGCGGGATCTATAGAGCTAACTATCGTGTCCGTTCTTCGAAGATTTTTCATTGCGACGAAACGCGGAAAAAGTGGTCGGCTTCTGGTCGCTAGTGAATTTGCCCGGGCTTCGAATATAACGTCGAGGATCGTGGACGGTCAGATTAACAACAGTGTATAGCGCTCGCGCGGAAGGGGGCGAGATTCTTTTTCTGTTAGCGCGAGAGTGAAGTTTCCAGGGAATCATTTCATCTAATGGAGAACAGGGTCGGAATAGAAAGGGGGGGGCACAGGCGAAACTTTTTTCCGGCCGACGAATCTCTTGGATCACGCGTCTGGCACGAATCCGGTGTCGACTTTTCGCGAAATGCTGCGAACGCCACGGCAGCGCCATAAGTTTCGAGATTTGAGAGATACCGGTTGGCCCACGGTAAATCACCGGCGATCATTCACGAGATTCCGCGGGATAAGAAGCGTGGAACGTATTCCTTCTGCCAAGTTCCTTCGTTTCCCCGTCCACCGTCCTCGCTTTTTTCCACAGGCTAGACATCTTTTCTTTTTCGCGTCTATGATGGACGTTCGACAGATAGGTGCGCACACGAAAGCGTTCTCGAAGATATCGTTTAACGAAGAACAAACAAAGCGGCGAACGCTTTCCCGATCGTCTCAACATGGTTGACCAATTTTTATTCGGTCGAAACGCGTGCCGTATTATTGTATCTTCGTGCGAGCAAGTGTCACGAAGAATTGAGAAATATTTTCCGAGGAATGTTCGTAAGAAATGTGACCGAATGCGTGCATCGATGCGACCGGATTCAACCCCCACTCGGTTAAGGTAACCCTGTTAAAATTTACGACCCGTTCCCCGAACAAGGCGATTCGTTATTCTTCGACGTGGCTCGACCGGGTAGTCGGAAAATCAAATTGAAGTTGGTCAATCGCCGGATCGGCTGTTAACTTTCTCGGTTTCGTCGATCTTTCACAGTTGCTGATTCAATGCTTTATTCAGATGGGCTGCACGCTAGTTAAGGAAAACGTTTCTAGCCTCCTGGTTGGTCGTTCGATGCGGGAACGCGTAAAAGTTTATCTCGACGTCTATAAAATGAGAAGGGAATTCCGACAAAAGTGCGCCGTGCTTGTACTAGAAAATATTTAATTCATGGACACATTCCGTGTGATTTATATCGGCGATACGGTCGTCGATGCCCGACTATATGCTTTTATAGTATTGCACCCTGTCCCCCATTCTGTGCAGACGCAACTTTCTTCTATCTTCAATAACCACGGGAAAGCTGCTGGCGAATGTGCACGAACTGCCGGGACGTTAATTTTGATAAAACTTTGTCGGTTCGTAAAGGGGATACAATTTTGGTTTTGAATATTGCGGTTGTAAAAGCTGTATCATAGGTACAAACTGTTTCCTCATTATAGATAGGATCAAAGCGGACGCATATGAGAATTCCAATCTGCAAATCCGAGTGGAAGTCGTCTTACTCTATGTATAACGAATACTACGATATAATCGATAAACATATTCGCCTCGAAAACCATAGACTGAGAATAATGCATAACTAAAACGGATGCCACGATTGCACCAAAAAATCCTCTACCAACAAATATGCGGCACGGTAGAAAAAATATCGAACCCTCCCTAATAATTAAAGGGGCGCAAAGTATCCTGGCAGAAATGAAAGCGACAATCGGAGAATCGTTTACCATCGATCCACGGGGCCGAAAAACAATTACATCGGCGACCTCCGCATTTCATTATCGTTCACCTAGTTTCGCAGGTCCTCGTAGCTGGTCGACCATAAATCTCGCGAGGCAAAAAGAGCTCCCAGGACATCGTGGAGCAGAAGAGGACCGCGTTATCGCGACGGGACGAGAAACGCAAGCTTTTTCAAAATTGTCGCACACCAGTGAAATACTGGGATGCGTGAATCAATCGTCGTGGAACCATAACGAAGCCTCCCTTAAACTCTCCGATCCGTGGTCGTCGACGAAGGTGCGCGAAGTGTTTGATTGTAGGTCGTAGTGCGTCCGGACGCGTCGACTTGTCTAATCAGTCGTTGCATCGACGTTCGTCGTAATTTTCGCACCGCGAAGTGTGCGTTACAGATTATATCGAGTGCAATTTTCATAATTCTTGATGGGGCGATCTGGGAGCAGGATGTTTCGTACATTAATTAAAATAGCGTACGGCTGTAAAAATTATCTACACGAGCACCGGTACACGTGTGCTCAAAATTTTCCTAGAACTTCCCACCTTCGCCCGGGAAAGTTGGAAGCGCACCCGGCAGAACAGAAATTTAATTAGAAAAGCATTTCGTTACCCCGGCATCGTACAAACATTCACTTTTCGCACAAAAGCGACCGCACGGTAATATCTCGAGAACCAATTGGAAAAATGGATCCACTAAAGCGTATCAAAATTTCATACAGTTCCATTTCCACCGGCGCGAACTTTACATTTCGACGGAAAAAGCGACGCGGTTTTTCCATTCCGGCCTGCCTGTTACGGTCGACCCCTTTTCGTCTCGCAATAACCAGTGTTTATACGTATTATTCCGACTGGAAAATAATATTCAGGGTCAGCGGGGACGGGTTCACCGGCGGCGCCGCCATTACCGCCCCTAAAGCATCAGCATTATCAGTGTATCGTGTGGGCGAGCAGGGGTGGACGGTCTTCTCCGAGTGCCCGTGCGAAAAAGAGAAGGAATCGCAACAAATCACTCGATATCTTGAAAGCCACGCGGCGAGAAAGCCCGAGGAAACGAAGCGGGGACGGAGGTGGAGGATCGAGCAGCCGCAGAGACGCAAGAACTTTTCTTATTTACGAGCGAGCTTATTTCCTCAGGCTACTGCATATGGATATCAGAGCGAAGCGGGGCGACGCGACGCGACGCGACGGTACACCGCGCGGCGAGCGGGTGGCGGATGCGAGAATCGGCCGTGCACACCGTGTGGAACTTTAATGCTACCTTCCAAGACCTCTTTCCGCCTCGCTGGCCAATTCCCTTCTTTCTCCGCCGGGAACTGCTCTTGTCAACCGCGAACCCTGCACACCTTGGTACACGCGGAAATCAACTTTCTTCCTTTTGCTTCGCGGGGAAGTCGAGCGGGGTCTATCCGAGATGGTGTTGCGCGTTGGAATAGATGGAGCGCGTCCCGGCGTCTAAGACAAATTAATCGAATGCCCGTCGTGGCGATGGCGAACGGAATACCTGTAGAGTGCTTCGGAAGACTCGTTGAAACGCATTGTTTTATTTAGACGATGGATTCTAGGTGTACCGATATTTATTCTCTGGCATAATTGATGAATATTAACGCAATGACACGCGCGGAACCGAAAGAAATTGTAGCGACGAGTAACCGACTGTGTCTCGATTGCACCCTAAATTTGATCGTTCGTACATTCCTGTGCAAACGTATATCGAATGGCAGACACGACAGAAAGGTGAGAATTTTCGTTAAGGAATACCGTAGCACGCGATTTGCTGTATTCGCAAGAAACTTGAGCCCGGTGGTCGCTGTTTAAGGCACCGTTAAACCAGCTCCCGGTGCACTCATTTTTACGACTAGAACTCCCCCTTCATGGTCATGGGAAGTTCGCGTTCTTCTCGTCCAAAAGTCGTCCAATAAAGCCAAGCTTCGTACTTTAAAGCTGCTTCCTCGTGCATGCTCGTGCCGGCGCGAACGTGTCGGCAGAAATTGTGTTTAAGGAAATTACCCAGGACCAGATGAACGTCGGGGCGACGAGACTCGCGTGGGACACGGGTTTCTTCGCACCTCGAGTATCGGGAAAAATTCGGGATTTCGAAATTAAAACCCACGATGCCATCGAAAATGAATCCGAGCAGTTTGCTCGATAAGAAAAAGGTAACTACCTCGCGTTACAGATACGTTTCGATATCGCAGAGGAAAGCTTGTTCTATGTAGACATTACTTAACTCCGCGGTATCGTTTTGGGAAACGCATTTAAAAAGGATTTCGATCTTTTCGGCCCTATATTCCCTTCAGACAATAACAGAGTGCTGCGCAAAACTTAATGGAGGAAGAAGAATAGTCGGGGGAAAAAAAAGAAGTCGAGTACGTTGTCGGTACGGAACGGTGGACTATCCTTGGATTTCTCCAGCGTCATTACTCTTCCCCGGGAAAACGTTAAGACTATCAGCGACAAAGCAAGAAAGCGACTGGATTTCGCTCACGTCCGAAGAAAAAGTGAATCTGTCGTCCGAGAGGGAATCACGTCGCCGGAAACGTACTACGTACTCCGTCACGGTTGCACGTCACCGACTGTTTCTTGGTCCGAGCGCGAAGATCGACGGCGGTCCCGTGATCTCCCGACAAGGTTCAGAAATTCGTTTCGTTCGGCTGGCGATGGACAAGATTTGTTTGAATTGCTGCCACGAAATCCGTCCGATCGTTCTTCGAAACGAAAAGGACGGGCGGCCTGGTACATCCGCAGAAATTGGATGCAGGGTTTACTCGTAAAATTGGAACACACCGGATGGCGCGGTAATTCGACGAATAGGAAAATTGTATGTAGAGGCCGCGATGGACAGACACGCGAGGTAATGATCTATACGACGAGCCTGCCCTTTTTCGATTTTCCCGAGCGTCAAGAAATTCGCTCAGTTTGACACATGGAACAGCGATGACGAGAAAGGGTGGTTCTTAAAATTTGTTGAACACTCGTATGTACTTATAACGTCAGATGATCATCGATCGAAACGCACGCGGACAAAAATTCTTCCCGTCTGTATGCCTCCATTAAATATCATTGACGAAACTATTACACGGCACGAGTTAGAAACAACGTCGAGATTCACTGGATGGTCATATTCGACTTTTCGTATAACTAGTAACAGTAAAATCGTTTCGTACTCACCGACAACACCGTCTCCTTCCGCCGGCCATCCTCGACCTGGAAAGAACAGAAAAGTCATTAGACAATTCCTATTAAAATTGTTTCGAGCGAATAAAACAACGAATACAACGAATACAACACGCGAAAGGCATTATCGAAATCCGCGGGTCATTTTTGCCCCCGGTATTTATATTTAACCATTATCCCGAGCACGATCTGCGCTCGTAAACATTCCCGAAATGGACCACCGTGGCTGTTTTTTTTTTCGAAAGATAAAACGCGGTCATTGGTCGCGCGATTAAGCGGTGTCAAGATAAAAGTTCATCGCAATCCAATTACCACCGCCGCTTGGCGGGGGGTAATTAATCGCTCGGACGTTGCGATGGCTCGCGAGTATCGACCCAATAATTGCTTAAACCGAGACACGGATTACCGATATCTTCGCGCTCGTAATAATACATCGCCGCGGGGATCATCGGGGTCGTGTCAACGTCGCGGAAAAGAAGAAGCACGACCATTATGTAATCAATCGCAACAGTTGAACAATTTCTTCAGTAATCGAAGTTTGTCTCGTTCGCGGCGAGGGCCATCGTTTGTTTCCTCGTTGCGCGATATACGCACGATGTCGTCGATTGTCCGGCGACGAACGCGAAAAGGAGAAAGCACGGGAAGAACGAAAGGAACGACAGGGAAACGGTAATAAATAACCGCGGGGTCGCGGGTGACTTCGCGTTCGACGCGCCTCAGCGACCCACGAGTTTCCGCGGAAATTAAACTCGTCTCGAGCAGATACGAGTGAGGGCGATCGGACCGCGCGGTGTTGTTGATACTAATACGAATGTTTTGTCACTGGCAAACACGGCGTTACTTCCCCCCTTATATCGTTCGCCGGTAGAGTAAATCGTAGACGTCGAGCAGTCGCGGTGCCTCCTACAGTTTTCTCGATCGCCGTGTATATTTTTATATTCCATCGAAAGCCAAACGCAACAGACAACTGTTTCCACTGAAATCATTCGTATCGCGAACGTGCTTTTTCTCAGCTTTGCTGGAGATTCTCTCCGCTGTACGCGGGTCATATTCACTGCCCGTGGAAAGGTGTCCAATTAACGTGCACGGGAAAAATAACCCCTTTCGATTTAACCCATTTTCCACGACGTCGACGAGTACCCGACGAAAATCACCACCTCGCAAGTCCAGCGCAGATAAATCATCGCGAGCTCGTTAAACACGATGCCGCAAAAAAAAATGAAAAAAAAAACACACTCTTTATTATCCCCAGCGTAGAGTGTTGTTCGTTCGCGCGATCATAGGAACGGGAAGAAGATATGAATGCCCGTGACGGTGTTTATGGCAGCTCGTTACCAAAGATGGTTTTTAATTTCAAGCGAGCAGTTTCCTCCACCCCCCCCCCCTCTGCCCCCGTTCGGCCATCTTTAAGTATGTTTACATGCACTACTTAACTCATTGTCGCATTCAAAGGGATACGAGCGAGGTAGAAAATCGCCTGGGACAGAGGTTCGACCCTTGTCGCCGTCCGCGGGGCCGCGCAATATGAATATTAATAATATTCTTACGCTGTCTGAAAAGCAAATTTTAGAATAACAATGGCCCTCCTCGCCCCCCCCCCCCGCTCCATCCGGCACCATTGTCCCGCCGCGTTAAACATACGACTACGCGATATTAACTTCGACGAGACGTTATTTCGTAAGTTTCGGCGCGGCCGGATTACATAGGATATTACAGCTGTTTCCATGGTGATATTAATGAACATTCGTTTCACTCCGCCTACGCGATGGCGGCGATAAAAGCAATATCATATCTAACAGAAGGAAATTCGAAGCGGCGCGCGATACTCGTATCAACGGGATCGCTTTAAAAGTTTCCGTGAATATCGTGAAACCCGCGGGCAATGTTGAGCGTGTTATATAAAGACGCAGTTCCCCATTCGACGACACTAATCGGACGGCGGCGCAACCGATATGGAAACAGATGCTTTTTAATCCGCAGCGGGCCGCGCTCTATTTCGCTCAGCGACGTTTAAGCACCTACGTTTGCACGGCCTGGCTAACCCCATTATCATCCACCGACTTGTCCAGCGGGATGCAAAGGGGGCCACAGAGAAAATAAGAGAAGAGGCAGAGCGGCCGGGCGTGTATAGAAAGAGCGGGGGCAACGGGGGAATCAACGAGAGAAAGACAGAGTGAGTAAGGGAGCGGGGTCGACGGGGGTGGTCGGTTCGGTGTAAAAGCGGCTTCCTCGGCGTGTAAGGTACGAGTGTAAGGCTCTTAAATGGTTATTGGATTGAGACCCTGCTCGAACGAGCGGGAACTTACTTGGCGATGTCCTGTCGTAGCGGCGTTCATAGCCGTGCGAGAGGGTTGGGGGAGAAGAACGAAGGCTGGATAGAGGGGGGGTGGGGGGGGGGTGGAAAGTAGAGGACAACGAGCAACATAGGATCGCGAGAAAAGGCGAAAGAGAAGCGGAGAAGAGCAAGGGTGGAGCGGTTGTAAAAGAACGGGTTGCGTCGCAGGCCACACACGTCTCGTGTAAGTAGAGATAGCGGTGAAAAAAGGTGGCCGCGTGGAGAAAAGGGGACAGAGATGGTAGGGACACACGAGCAGCCAGCGTCGACGTGGATATTCGTATGCTCAAGGTGCGCCGACCACCGCAGTAGGCTCGGTGCAGTCTCCCGTCAGACGGCCAAGTTTTCTTAACACTTTATTGCGGCCCATTGTAGCCCCGCCTTGGCGGAACGGCACAAGTGCTGTATGAAACATTTAGTCGCGAGGGGAACACTTAATTTAACCGAGACCGTACCACCTAGTCCTTTCAATATTCTTTCGTCGCGATCCTCGCGAGCCCCACCTACGGTTACATCCGCGTGATCGTAGCTGTTGTCCCGTGGGCGCTTCATTAACGGGACCGTTGTTAATTATGGCGTCGCGTTGCGCGAGTTACGCGTATACGAGCTACGTCGACAGAACCGTTCCTACGTAAATGGAGAAGCGGCAAATACAATGGGTTCGAGTGTCGTTTCCAGATTGGACGAAAATATACTGCTGCCAGGAAAATAATAGAGTCGGACGCTCGTTTTATTTGGCTCGATTGTTTCGAAATCGGCGGAACATTTCGCAAGCGCGTGCCAGTGTTTACCGTTCCGGCAATGCACGAGCGAGGGCGACTTTTTAACGTTTCGAGATTAGCCGCCGCCGCCGCTGCGGCGATAAGAGGGAAACAAAGGGATAGGCAGGGGTTCGATAGAAAAGTGTAATACAGAGTTCCCGGGTCAACGAAAGCTACGCGATACGGATAATGGGAACAAATTGACAGCTCGCGCGACTCGTGCGATAAGGCGAATCAAATATTCTCGAACGCACGAGTTTTCGAAGTTTCGACGCGCCAGATAAACGTGGGGCAACGAGAACGTTAAAAATTCTCAGGTGACTCCCGATGTACTTAGCTGGCGTAAAAGATGCACGGTGCTCCCTCGTTGCGACCGGAAGTCGGAACGAATTGCAGCACGAAGAAGTGTTTCACGTTGATTGTTAGCCTCGTTCACCTTACCCGCCTTTCACCTCTAGCAACTTCCGCTCGTCTACGCAATAGCAGCTCCCGCAGCAAAATGGCAGCAATATTACCTTGCCACTTAGTTACCAATTTACTTGGCAGGCCGAGGTGGAGTGGTAATTGCAGGGCAGTTTTCGCGTTTCACGCACGTTTACATGTAAATCCAGATGCAAAGCGAGCCCGTAGCCGTTTGCTATAATGTCGCCGTTCGAACATTTTTAAGGGGCACGACTATGCGATACCGTGCGCCAGGTGACGATAACAATTAACCTAAATACTTTGAGCGCGAAGGGGGCGCGCTTCGATGGAACTTCGATTTTATGCATTCGATTTGCCGCGACCGCGTGGAATTTCGCGTGGAATTTGACACCCCGGGTGGCCGACCAGTGGAACACAAATTGGTGTGCTTCGCAGGTGGATTTAGCGGTTTTATAGTGTGTTTCAATCGCGGCGAATACTATCGCCCGTTTTTCAACGCGATTTAATTTAAACGCATCGAGCAGATCATTCCGCGTACTCGACAATGGAGCAGAACCGAAAGCGCACGCGGACAACAATGAGCGGCGCCCCAGATCGTCGTCGAAACGGAAGAGTGCACAAAATTTAAGTTTCCGCGTTAAACGCGTCTTCGCTTAATCTGCCAATTACTGGTTGCCGCAGAAATTGTAGCATAAACAACGCTAACGAGGTTAAACCTCGCTCCGACCGATTCACAACCGAGGCTGAGTCAAGGTTTCGCGCGGACGAAGTTTCTGAAGAGCGAAGATATGCGCGCGTTAACCCGCCCGCCTGCTCTTCCTCCGCGACTTCCTTTCACCGGGCCGCCAATTGAACGTACGTGAAAGAATTTTCGCCACGTTTTAATTAGCGAACGGCTCGCATGTATGCCACGAAGTCAATGCAACGCACCAATTAAAGCGAGACATTCTCTTCCAGATTTCCATCGTCAAACGTAACTGTTCGCGGGACCGTCATTGAGTCGGTCGAACCGCGGGGAAGAAGCGAGAACATTGAAATAAAATCTCGGAAGAGAGACCCTCCGAAAAACCGTCTAGCCGAGGTTTCAGAAAAGGTCGCGCCATTTAGATTTCCAACGAGCACGGAGAGAGAGGAAGAGAGAGAGAGAGAGAATCGACCGCGCGAACGAGCTACCTGCGGCGCTTCGTACGCGAAACATCCCCCTATTTTTTTTCCTCCGTTCGCATCGAAAGAAAAAACGAGATAGCACCGTCGGATCCGACTTCCAGCTGTCCTCTCCGCAGACGCGCGGCCCGGGCAAAGACGGGAAGAAACAGTTTGGTACCGCGGGCTGGTTCGGCGTGCGCGAAAAATTTCGCGGCGAGGACCCACGGGCTCGCCAATTATTCGAGTGGCGTGGCGCAATTAATTTGTTTCGGGCTGCGGATGCCGCTCGTAAAACGTGCAGATAAAATTAATGAAACGGGGATAGGAGGAGTCTGACTCGATGCTGCGGTCGGCGAGGGGAAGCCGGGGCGTAGAGAGGAGAACGGAGAGGGCGAGGGCGGGACAGAGATAGGGAGAATCGTAATGACGGAAAAAGGGGTTGAGGGGGAAACGGTGCAGCGACAGGGGCAGGAAGAAACCCGACGACTGAGAATTATATCAGAAATAATATCCCGCGGCTGCTTCGATGAGATAAACCGTTCTGAAGGACGCGCGCGACGGGTTTGGGGCGGAAAGGGGCGGAATGTTTTTCAGGAAGGCCGATTTGAACGGCACCCCGGCACTCCGGCTCGCTTTGTGCCCGTTTCGAGGCACTTTGTCAACGATAACATTTTCAAAGATGAACGCGGAAAATATGGGAACAGAGGCGCGCGGATATTCGTCACTCGGGCGGTGCGCAATTTTGCGTCGGATCCCCTCCCGGTTCCCCTTGCGAATTCCGAGGCGACTCATTTTCCGGAGGAAAAAACGACAGATATCGCAGTTGGCAGCAGTCGTTTGACGCGGGGGTGCGCAGTTGAAATGATGCCTCGATCAATTACTACGCACACTCGACGGGAACAATTAATTCGTCTTGCGCGACGCACCGTGAACCGATAAAAGCATATCCTGGACCGTTAAAGGCAACGGGGACGAGCGAACGAAAGCCGAGGGAAAACGTCGGGACGTCCTCGAGCGGAACGAGTGTACACTCGATTCCAATTGTTTTATCGTTGTACGCGAAATTATAAAATCGCTACGATTGCGGCGGGGGCTCGTACCGGCGAAAGTAAAGGGTGCACGAGTGTTCTTCTAGCGGGTAACGAGTTTAAGAGAGGAACCACCGCGCGCTCGAGGAAAGTCGATGCAATCTCTTTTGTTTTTCGATGAGAAGCGGCACAAGGGCGGACGGGAAAGAAGGAGAAGAAGAAGAATATAGGGGGCAGGGTTAGACCAAGGTGGTAGAAGGGGGGGGTGTGGGACGTTTATTTGGATGCGATGCTGCGGGAGACCGCCGTCGGTAAACGATCCAATTAAATTTCGCGCTATTGTAATTCGAATGGGCCAAGTTGTATTGCATAAATAAATTTATAACGTTATATCTGCGCTTTCCGCAGATCTCATTTCCTTTGTCCCCGGCACAATTCAACCCTCCGCTTCTTTCTCGCCCTATCTCTCCCTCTCGCTTTCTCTCCGTCGCGATCGCTGGTGCAATTTATTTATCTCTCGACGCGTTCTACCTACGGAGGCCTGGGGTAGAAAGGTCTCTTCGAATTCCTTCGGCCCTTCAAACGAAGGGTTGAAACGCCGCGAAGAAGCACCGTTTCGCGCAAGCACCGAACGAGATATACGTTGCACGGATAACAACGCGAAAAATATCAAAAGCCGAGTGATTTATGAATAAAGGATTTACGAGTGCTGTTGCCGGTTAATGGAAGGAGACCGTGGACGAGTGCCGTTTGATTCGACGAATCTTTCGCTGGGATTCGCCGAGGGACGCTCCGCGCGAACGGGTAAACGCATACTTTCAATCAACACGGCGAACGTACCGCGCACAAAGGTGTGATTAATCGAACTTCTACTAGATAAACCGCACGTGCTTCTGTTTTAACGATGACCGGAGATGCCCATGAGACAGTAATCGCAGCAGAATTTCAAGCTTGTGCAACGCGTACCTGTGTACGAAATACAGGATACGCAAAACCACCGGATAACGTCGTCCGAGATATTCCGCGCGCGTGCCGCGTAAAAATTAATTAAATAATAGGCGAGCCGGGCGGAGATAGCGAATGCCGAGATAGAGAAAGCCTTATTAGAATTCATCGCGACTTTTTACGTCGGCCCGTAAATTGCATTTCATCGGGGAAGACACTATTATTCGGGGCCTTCGAATATTTCCAAGCCCCCCCCCCCCCCCTCCACCGGGCCGACCCCTGAAACTGCCTTAACCCAAGCAGTTCAATAAAATGTTTTACAACTATGACGTGCCGTGCAGCACGGTACACGGGGACGGGAAATTAAATTGAAGAAAACCAATGAACAGAGATATACGGACGCCCCGACGTTTGGCTTTTCCTTCGTTTCACTTTTCCCGTGGATATATTTAACCTGTGCGCGGCGTCGGGCCCCCACGGTAATCGCGTTAGTTCAGCCATTAACGAGCTACGCGATACCATTATTTCCATCCGCATTTACATGTGTCGCGAATTTACGAGCGTTTACTAATGGCACACAGACTCGATGGTAAACGAATTAGCGCAGCGGGCCCTTCATAAAATTCCGGCGAGCGCCGTGCGTCGCATTATCAAAGGATCTGGTAAAACACAACGGACCTAGCGCCACGCATGGTTTATTAGGCAAATTAGTAAGCGACCAACGTTTAGCGCATAATTCCTTCGATCGGTTATATCGTGGATTTTAATCGTGGCCGATCGTTAAATGTTTATTTATCCGGATGGACCACGGGTTTTGCACGCGCGATTCGCCGTTGGCGGAACTAAATCGTGGAGGGGCATTGTACGTATTCATTTTGCGCGTGGCGAACGTTGACAAGAGCGTTGACGAAACGCGAACGCGAAACGGGCGTGCGAGGTGCGCCTGTTTTGAAAAGGAAAATGAAAAAAATATTTTGAAACGGAAGGAGCTGGAAAATGATGTTCCCGTCGAGCGATTCACCGATCACTGCGTTACCGTTCTTAAACGTATCGAGGACACTTTTCGATTCGATCTCCCTCGGTTATCTTGAAACGTTCGGCGTTCAACCGGTGCACCTGATTTATCGCTCAACTAATCCAAGCTCGAAAGTAATCGAGAAAGTATCGAGTAAGATTTTCTTCTCAACTGAGAAGCCATTCCGATTTCTCGAAACCGAAAACTGTAGAACATTTATTTTAATCCGTGCATGCGCATATTTCAATGTTCGAGCCGGTCGTCAAACGTACAACTCCGAGAGCACGTTCTTTCCCATGTTTTGCAATTTGTCGAGCAAACTCGTTCCAATCCGACGTCTCCGGGAGAAGAATGTTCCCGTCAACTTTCGTCACAATTATCCCGTCAATCCTGACCGTTCCGCGCTAACTTTCTCCTCCGCGTTGCTCGATCATGAATTTACAAGAACGAGAGGGCGAAAAAGTGAGGCGAAGCCCAAGCGGATAGGAACAGGTTGTCCAGAAACGCTTTTCCCCGTGAACGAAAGTTTCCGTGACGGCTAGACACGGCCATTTTAGGGACCACCTGATCCGTTAGGAGCGCCTACAGAAAATTGAATCGGCTCCCCGGACAGTTATTTATGCAAAACGCCCGCACTTTAGGCGATACACCGCAGGCAACGAACCTGTATCCCGCAGGATGCTAGTTACCGGCTGCGGAGGAGAAAAATATGTGTGTGTATGTGTGTGCGCCCGGCTAAACGGCCGGCGGCTGTTATTTTTAAGTCGAAGTGCCGAGTAAAACTCGGCCCCGCGTTCGTCATGCAAATTTCATTTGAACACCTTAAGTGCCTCCCGCCCTGGCGCCCCGGGGAGAATACGCGGCGACGAGACTCGAAAAGATTAGAACCGCGGGACAAAGTATACGTCGCGTCTTCCCGTCAGAATTGCGCTAAATAATTTCGTTTCTTTCAACCCCGTCCACCTTCGTCGTTAACGCATACGCACAGGACGCTTTGGGCCTCAATCGAGGCGATTCGGGGGAAAAGTTTTTACCGTAAATGGGTTAATTCAATTTTTCTCGCCACCGGAGGCGCGGTGATTTTCCGCCGCTGCAATTTGCCGAGATATTTTTCGAAAAAAAAAATGAAAAAAATATATATGTCAACAAGCTTGGAGCACGCGGCATATTTGTTCGCCGGCGGTAATAATGAGGTAGAAAGTATCGTAACGGGCGGCAAGAATATCTGTAACGAATGGCGTGCTACGTGGAACTAAATTATCACTTCGTTATAAAACCCTCAATCGTTACATCACTAATTGCGGCCATTCTAACAGGAGACGCGAATCTATATAACGAGCTGCCCTTGACCCATTCTTAAGTCAAAGGTTGCGTAATCTGGCACGTACCCGTTTAATCTGTACGAGGCGCAGGGCTGAAAGCAAACAGAAATACAGGCAGGCCGTGATACGGCAAGATAAATTTATTCGCGACATAAAGTCTGATTACATCTACACGTGGTGGGGCGACGTGCGGCAGGCCGGGGTATGAAAAAAGAAAAAAAAAGAAAAGGGGTAGCGTGCTCGATTTGCATATCAGTTGTTTCTAAGCGCACGGATACTCCGTTCTTTCGGTATTTCGCGATACGAAACGGCTGTGGAAGCCGTCGAAAATATTTGGACAAGTACCCCCCCTCGATCCCCGTACAATTTAATCCACCTCTTCGTTCATCTTTTCCTTTCGTCTGCTTCAAGAGACGTTCTGGGCGCAACTGCGGCGCGTGCCCTTAAATACAAACATTTTCATTCGTCGGTTTCATATACATTTAAGAGATCTTCCCGAAAGAACAATATTTCGGGCTGCAGATGCGCAACGTCGGAGGGTTGCCCGCACGTAAAAATCATCGCGGCGGAGGACACTTTTTGCGAAAGGGAGCTCTTGGAAGTGTTTTCAACGTAACCGTCGACGTACTCGGCCGTTTGCTCGCGAGCTCGCGCGCCCGTGTGTGGGTCGACGATTCAGACCGAGCCTATCCCACTAACGTGGGTTGGTAGGTGGATCCTGGTGGATCAATAGCCTCTGTCTGGCCTCACCCTCTGCCGCCAGCCTCAGTGCCCTCATTCGCCGACAACTCAACTCCAAACTCACCCTGCTTTCCTCCCTACCCTTGCTTTCTGCTTCTTTCTCCATCTCCCCCCCTATCTCTCTCAATCTCTCTCTCCCTCTCTCGCTCCGTAACTTTTTTCTACTCCGCTGGCTGGCTGGTTGGCTGATGCGTTCCTTCTCCCTCTCTCTCCCTTTCTCTCTTTGACACACACACATTCTCTCTCTCCCTTTCTCTCTCTCTCTCTCTCGTTCTCACTCTATCTTTCATTCTCCCTCGCGCAACCCCTCCATCGCTCTTCAACCCACACGGTAGCCCAATTCTCCATCCCTGTTCCACTGTCGAGCACTCAGCCACCCCCGTACGCAATTCTCCGGTGGGTGCGCGCACACACCCGCGTCAAGCACGAACGGGCGTATGTTCTGCGCGAGGGTGTTCGAGCTGATCCAACGTGCGCGCGTGGGCGAGTACACAGCGGCGGGGTTGTGCGGCGCGGCGGGCTGACCCATTTTTTAGCGTTTCACCTGTTTTATCTTCCCACCCTTTTTACGCCAGAGCCCTACTTTGTTAATGCCTCGAGCGGCCCGCTAGACGACGCCAGACGGCTTCCTCCGATCCGAGAGTAATGGCCGTCGCGCGTTTTTCATACTCGCACGGGAGACCGTACGACTACGGCATGTGCGTGCCACGGACACCGCCTTCTAATAAACGGCTCTGCCTGCTTCCAGATAAGAGTGGATACATGCACCGCGTATGCATCGCGGACGAGTTTCGTTTAATACTCTGTATCGGGGAATCATTTCCGGACGCGACTCGACTCTCGTCGAGCACGGGGCGACCGGGGTGGAGAACCCGCGTAGCCGGGGGACGAGAGTTGGGCGACTGCCTCCTCGGCTTCGATTTTTTTTCTCAGCCACCTGGACTTCTCTTCTTTCCGCTCTGTGCGAGACGGCGAACGATGTCACTATTCCGTTGGAATTGTTACGCCGGTCCAACCGAAACACCGGCACTCTGGCGTTACAGTCGAAGCGCTCGCGGTTGGACACGCGAATAGTACGTCAGTCGTTGCAATTAATTTCGGATAGCCCGAGACGCGTGGAAACGATGTCGTAAGGGGGCACGGCGACAGTAGTAAGCTGCGCGATTAACGCGACCAACGTGCACGCGTATTTTCCGTGACGGTGCTGCACACGCCGGGTGAGCGCCGCGCCTCGTGTCGCGGACATTTGCGATTAAACGTACTCCTGCTTCTTCGTTAGGGTGCTTTATATGCAAATTCGCGGAGGTAGTAAAGCGCACGATGAAAAAGGCGTATCAGTAATCGTAAAATGTGGAAGTAGCAGCGACCGCATAACTGGCCGGAACGCCTGAGAGGCTGCCGATCGAAATTATTTCTTTCATGCTTCGAGGGACTGAAATAAAACAAAGTACTCGGGCACGAAACTCCGCGCCCTTTTACTCTTGTTTCTTAAGTCCGCTATGACTGAACTGTTTGCTGAGCCCGTTCGATTTTCAGATAGACTGGCTAAGAAACTTAACGCGTCCACCATTTTTCAGCCATCGCGACCCGCGGTGAAACAAATTTTCGAAAAATTACTAATTTATAAAAAGTCAGGGGCACGTTGGTTCTCGCCAATTGCACTATGGCTCGCCAGCGTTGCAGTTGACATTACGACGAATTCAATGAACCTCTACACTGTGGCCCTCGCGTAACCCCGAGCTCAGATATTATTGCCGTACGTTCAATTGATTAATTAAACATACCGCAATTTGTATGAACGAGTATAAAAGTTGCACGACGAATGTATGCGCGAATTTTTCAAAACAGGAATGCGTCGGACAACGGGAACCTTGCTAACCAACAATCCAGACGGTTTGTCGCCCTCGAGCCGCGCGGTACAATTAACCGCAAAATGCGTGGAGCTTTCGAGCGAGACGTTCTAACTGCTTGATTATAACCTTATTCGAGGGCGACGCGTCGCGACGCGATCACGTACCGCTGCGCGAGCAATTTTTGCGGCTAAATACGTGGAGGACGAGCAGACTGCGCGTTTCTTAACTCGCTCGATCAGCGTGCACGCCGTTGCACCGCGGCTAGAGGGATACCGAGCCGTAAACTTTTTACTACGCGCGCCACGATGCTTCCGTTCGAAATTGAAGCGAGGTCCCGACGATGGCGAATGCATACCAGAAGAGTGGAAACACGGGAAGACAGAAACGAATGTTTATTTAGATCTTTTGCATCGCTGCGCTCTGCCCTCGCCTCCCCCCCCCCGCCCCCGTCTACGGCAAGAACTGAATACAAGCGGACGGATAACGAAATCGTCGACGGCGCTTCAAACGCCGGATTAACTTATCGCGAATCCCGCGTTGCAAATTAGTAGATTCATTTTTACGGGGGGAAACGCGAGACTGGTGTCGCGTGTTCGCGCCCCGCGCCGTGTTTAGGCGCATAAATCAATTTCGAGAATATTACGGTGGGCGTCGTACGAGAATCAGTTGCACGCATCGTTGGCGTGCAAGGTAAGGGCACGACAGAATTGGCAAAAGCTGAAGCGTTGTGAATATTTTGCCTGCTGGGTGGAGAGATTTCGCTTCGAGGGAGTTGCGGTTCGAGGGGAAATATCTAAACTTGCGGGCGTTGCGTACTGGTCGAAAACGAACTGCACGCGAAGCAACAGTAACACAAAGATGGGAAAATAGAACAGAAGAAAGAACGGCGAGAAGAGGAATGACTTCCACCTTGGAGGCTTTTGTGTCGCGGGCACGGTGCCCTTCTGCACAGATTGCGATGCGCGCTAGCGGCGATCAGATCGTAAAACTCAGTGTCGCGGTAATAACTATGGTAATAACTGGGCGCAATAACACGTAGTCATCCCGGGGCGAACGCACGACACGCCGAAGAAAGCGACGGAAGGAAACGCGGGCAGAAGCGTCGCTACCGCGGCGTCCCCCTTTTTCGCCTTTTCCTCGCTTGCGTTTTCGCCTCGCTGCGTTCACGACAACTCGCCCCATCGACGACTGACAATCAGGAATATCCACGCGAGCAACGAACGACGATCTTGATCGGGATTGCCCCGTAGCCGTTTCATCGGCCTGCCCGTTGCACCTGTTCCGGGTCAAGAATCGCCTCGCGTTGCCGCTGGAGAAGTACTTTCGGTTTCGCAGTTCTCTACATCGATGAATTATTCCTTCACCGAAACTAGTTAGTTCAAAAGAATATCATTTTACGATTTATATTACGCCTGCCTCGCGACACGTTCGCAGCGGACTCGCTTGAAAATGAAGTTCCATCGAGTTCGCTGCACATTCGCGTGCAAAAAGAAGGTCGAGAAAGAACGAGAATAATTGGAACAGCGCGGGCGACGGATTCCTTCGCTTTCTCTGTTTCAACCCCGTCACGGAAATTCCGAACGTTTCACGGGACCGCGAGGACTCTTCGTTTCGCGCGTGACAACGCAATTCGCTTTCGCGAATAAGACCGGCTTAAACCCACGGCCCGTCCTGGGCATCTTGCATTCAAACGACGGAATAAGGTGTTTCGTACTCTCGCACGAAATGCAGGGGACAGTGGTACAAAGGTAGGACGAAAGACAAGACAGCTCGTTAATCTCAATTCTCCGGCGAAGATATAAATCAAGAGGACCAGACCGAGCGTGATTCGTTACGTGCTACTCGCTCTCATTTTTTTCCCCCCCTCTGTCCCTTTCCCTCGTTCACCCGCCGCCACGCCGTTCCTCTTTATTCGCCCTGTTTTCTGAACACCGCGGACGGCTATCGAGGTTACAAGGCGGGTCGACAAAAAATGCGGGAGAAATAATGAATGGCTCCGAACGCGGGTAATATTCGCTCTCACCTGACCGCGCCGGAAATGGGCAGTACATACGCGTAACAGACTGCCTGGCTCGAACCAACCGTCCGCGTATATATTGTTGCAGATTTTGATTTAACCCTTTTAAGCACCGCGACAGGTCGCCACGGTCTCTCTCCTCGTTCGCGTTGTCCTTGCCGCCGCGCGTTGTCGTTTCCACGCGTCCGCCTTCGACGGGGTGGCACGCGTATTATGCAAATTATATACAAGCCTCGCGGTTCGTGCGCGCGTGAACTTTAATACGGTAACGTGGGGCCCGAGTGATTTCGTTCGGCCGCGAGTCCGCGCTTCCCGATGATCTCGTCTTCTGCTCCGAGCATAATTTATACTACCGACAAATTGAACTCCCTCGAACAACGCCGACGCTTAATATATTGCCCGATAATCACAATGAGACCGACGGTCGATCATTGACTTCTATATAATCGGCCGGCGAACGCGTTCGCCGTCGAGCGTCGATTAACCGCTGCCAAGAATAACAGTGATGATTAATGGAGTGATATCGACGGTATAGATAACCGACTCGCGCAACGTTGCGACTCATTGTCTTCAATTTGATCGCCGACTACTTACACCTACTAGTGCGGGAACAATGTTGCGCGAGAGATTGATGGTTGACAAGTAAACTCCTATAAACACGGGAACAGCCCTGCTTAGAGTCGAGAACGTACGGCACGCGAAACAAATCTGACTGGACGGGAAAGGGGGAAGGAAAGAAGGCAAAGCGGCAGAGAACGCGGGCATATGTGTTCGAAATGATACGTTGAACGTGGCAAATCTGATTTTCTCGTCAATTTCTGGCGGAGGGGGGCAGATTATTTGTAAAGAAACGTCGGACAGGGCTGGTTAACCCAAATGTGACAGCTACGCGTGTATTTTTTGTTTGCGTTACTTCGGGGAGAGCTTTCGGAAAACGATGTATCGCAATAAATTGTCGACGCCGGGCACAATAAACGCCCCTGTTGAACGCGTTTCTCAAGCTGTCCTCGCATCCGTCACGCGATTCCACTCTCATCCTGAACGCGTGTTGGCGAGCGTGCGATCGTTCCGGTATCGTCTCCCCTTCGGGAGTTTTATGAAAAGAAGACCGAAAAATTAAAAGCGATTCGTCAAATCGGCCAACGACACCTACCGGGCAAGGTATGAATACCGATTTTTATTGCACCCGAAAGGAAGATTGTTCCGAAGCAGAACGAAGGATATCGTGCCGGCGCACGCGCGTGCAAGTAGAATGAGCGGCCGTTTATCTTGGATAATCGGAACGAGTGTGGCTACATGACAAAGCGATAATTCAGATTTCCTCCACGCGATCACGGTGGAAGGGCTTCATAAATCTCATAATCGAATCCAAGTGGATAAGAATAATGGGCCAAATGATGTTGTATATTCTACCCCGGACGTGTCTGCACGTGTGCACGCCAGCTAACGTTACGAATTAGATTAACCGACGCTTTGATATTCCAGAACGGCGACCCGGTACAAGGCGCTGAGCTCATCACCGCGTTGTCCCCGTGCAAAGTCTCGAAAATTCAAGCGCGCCCTGTAACCCGGCGCCCGTTGTCTCTGTAACTCGAATCTGTTGCTCGTGAAATCTTATCCGGCAGCGATGGGAACGTAGCAGGACGCGTTGTAATTTTCTGTACACGAACAACGAAGGTGACGCCACTTTAATATCTGGCAAATAGAAGCGCGGTTTCGTGGAAATATAATCTAAACGCACCCCCGACGATTCTTCCCCAAATAATCCGGATTCTGTCAGCAAGGGCATCCGATCAGACTTCTCCTCCAAAACAAAGAGTTCGAGGGGGGATGGCAAAACTTCCGAACGTGACAGGGAAAATTTCACCCCCCCCTCGTGTCAATTACATTCACAGATACTGCAGATTTTCCGCAGGGCCGAAGGCGCAACGTCACCCAAAACTGGGGGGTCCGCGGCGTGATACTGCAAATTACATCCAGTCAGAAATCAACGAGATCCGTTGGTGAGCATTCTCGAATGCAGGAAGCAAGTAGGAAGGGAGGGGTGGGTTCTCGATTACGTTACTTGGGCACCAACCCACCGCGTTGCGTATTACGTATTACGTAGATACGCTCGGTATATGCAGCCTGAGTATGCATTGGGAAACCAACGCACAACGGTCCCGTTGTTACGAGACGAAGACAGCAGGAGGGTAGAACAATTTGGAGAGACGGAGAAGGAGAGAGTGAATGAATTAGAGAACGCGAGAGAGTGAGTGAGAGAGAGAGAGAGAGAGAGAGAGAGAGAGAGAGAGAGAGGGAGAGAGAGTGGTTGGGGTTGCGCTAGCTTGTAACGGGTCAGAACGAGGGTGGAAGGGTTAACAGAACCAAGAGAGAAGCGATCGGTTGGATTCCAATCAACATTTTACTGCCTGTAAAACTGTCCCATTTCGTAACATTGCTTCGTCGCAACCAACGCCCTTAAACTTCGCGTAAGTTCCACTCTATTACCGCGCCAACCTGGATTACGCTATCCAGCCCCGACCCCTTTCCTTTTTTTCGCTATTTTCTTTCCTCCGTGGACCTCGCAGAAAATAGACTACGTGTCGAATGATTTTTCAAAGGGAACCACGAAGAGTCTTGCTCAAAGGGAGCGAACGGTGCCCAGAAGTCTGGCCACGTAAGACGCTCCCCCTTTCGCCTAATCGATTCTAACGAACCGCCCGTTTCGTCGATCCCGGCTCCCGAACGAGTTCGAGAAACGTTCCTTGAAAGGAAACCCAGGTCCCCTTGCTTGTTTCGCGCGGGTAATTGGGCTTTGGCAGACGCGTATCATGGACTGGATCCTAGTACACAACTGTAATATGCGATGCCTTCGGAGAACCTTTGAATTGCGGGTAACAAGGAAATCGTTTGAAAATTGTACCGTGCGGGTAATCGTTTATGGAAAATTGGAAATTGAATTGTTGACGACGAAATTTACGATGGTAACCGGAGTATACGTCAGCGTTAAGGGCAGAAGGCAGCGGTTTTTTTTTTTGTTTTTTTTTCGACACAGGTCACCTTATTCTCTTGGGAATCGAGGCTCGGTGGGTCCCATGGAACGTTGTTCGTTTCGACTGACTGTGCACCCTCTTTAAATGCGCATTGTCCTCGTTGCTTCCCATTATCTCGAAACCGCTTTTGTATGTGAACGGAGAACAGTAGCCAGGATAAAAATGTCTTTCAACCCCCTACGAGCGAATCGGTCGATTCGCTGGGATCCCTTCGGTGGCATAAATTCTTGATCCCGTAAGCGGAGAAAGATATAGCTTGTCTCGAGCTTACTCTGTCATCCGTTGCTTTAATAAACATGAGTGATCCGACTGTCCCATCACCCATGGTATCGACATGCGTACCACGAACCAGTCGGCCTCCATTTGGTATACGCTGATGGTCAGTGGCATTAAGGATTTAGCTATTCTTATTGGAATTGACAGGGATGCTGCGTATCTGTGCGATAGTCCCTCCGCGCAGCATGACTGCAGCGTAATCAGTTGCCCGAATCGATACACCCTGTCGATCCTGTTCAAACTCTTGGTCCACATGACAATCGCGGGCCCACCGTCTTCTTTGCGATGGTTCGGTGTTTAAAATGTCGCACAAGGAGCGTTACAGGTGGCACGGACGGAAAGACCTGGGGTAATAAACTAACACACGGCCGCGGAGAACGGCGGGGATCGATTTCGAGGCAAGGTTGAGTCATTCGTCTAGCTAGCGGTTCGTTGAACACTCGAGAATTTGTAGTTGCCGTGAGAGATTCTATAAGGTTCACGGCCCTTGTTACGACCCCCTTTATGGGCCGTACGTGCTCCTCGGCCCTCCACGTAGAACCAATACGATCGTGGCCGGTACGCGTACAGCTATACTGTTTACTATTTCAGACACACGGTATAAAAGGGCTGTAGGTGGCTGTCGCCCCAGTCAAAGCTAAGTTACTCCTCGCGGGATAATATATTTTTTATCGTTAATCTACGGTGATTTATGTCGGACACGTCTACATAACGTGCCTTTACTGCATTTCTCTTTCTCCTTTTCGTGCACTCTGTTGACCTGAACTATGAAGGAAGCTACCCCGCGGGACCACCCTGCAGGCCACCTATAAACATCGAGAGGATGAAGGGCCATCCAGTAGGGATTTTTTGGTTCCAACTCGGCAACGCGTATATACGTTATCGAGAATATACTTAATGAAATAGATCGAAAGAAAATTGAAGCTAAAAAGCTTTCGTTCTCAATATCTTAAAGTTTAGAGTGCTGATAAAATTAGATATACCTGCGTAGAGATAGATTTTAATTTTATACGAATTTATTATTCCGACAGTGGATAGACTTTTCAACGAGTACGGTACACATGTGAAGAAGGACGACAGCTTCTTTGATATATTTGCCAAGAAGCACCTCTCCAGATTTACACGTGTGTATCATCCAGCATTAACCAACACCATCCAGAAGCATTAAGGCGAAACCCTGCGAATCTCTCCCGCTTCCAGACTCCCCTGACGGTCACGTGTCGCTTACTTTATCTCCGGCTTCCTTTCCTTTTTTTTTTTTTTCGAAATCGTTACCAAGCCCCAATTTTTCGACCGTCAGTCCTCGAAGCAAATCCAGAAAATCCAATCTACGACGCGCAGAGCTCGTTTTATGCAGCGTGGAGGAGCGTGGCTGTACAAGGGAAAGGGAAAACCGGAGGCGGGTTTGCTTGTTTTGGGGGTAAAGAGAAGAGAAGAAAACGGTAGGCAGCTTTACGGGAAGCCGGCAGTCATGAGCATAGAGCACTAAACGTTCCCAACGTTTCTTACGTCCCGTGTAAAGTCTGCTGGCAGTCAACGCTTGAAAGTACGACTTTAATCCACTAACAGCAGTCGCGCAATTCGTTTGCGTTTTCTTGATTTAAAGGAACAAGCTTGCGCCCGTCTATGTGCATATATACCTGTGCGTGCGTACACAGCAGTCTTTATGCCCGCAGAGTGAACGAAGCACGTAAAACCATTGGGACCGAGCGTGGCCACATCGACGAAGAAACGACGTAAAAGGAGGGGGAAAAAAATCCGTAGCCAGGCGTAACCGTCCAAGATTTAGATTTCGACGTTTAAGCCGAGGATGCATGTTCGGCGACCGAAGATTGAAATCCTTTCGTCGTTAAGTGAAACAAACGGGGGGGGAACGCAGAGTGTTACGTCTTCCAGCAACGGTGTGTCCATTTTGCGAATTGACGGTTGCAATTTATACGTCGTTTTTTGTAATTCAAAGTTTCGTCTGGCAACGTTCAGTGTCCGGCCAGTGATTTCCATCGCTCCTCACGGATGCGTCTACTATCCGATTCGTATCGAACGACTTTCGTTCCAATGCATGTAATAAATTTCATTCGAAGATGGAATCTAAGTGTGAACCGTCCGCAGTGGTAACCACCCATCGCGTTCATCGAAACGTCGATGCGCGAAAGGACGACGACCGACGAGCTTGCCGGAACTTATGTGGATATTAAATAACTCAAACTTCCCCGCGAACAATAAGTATCTTACAAGTGAACGAACAATGAAAGAATGTCTGAAAGGAAGCGCGTGAAAAAAAGTTTCCAACATTGCTCATATGTACGCGTCGAAAAGAAAACTTAGATCATCGACGCATATCAAAACCCTCGGCTAATCTTCCTCAAAACTTCCCAACATTTATCTCGAGAGGAATGAAACCGGGAATGATGAACCAGCGTGAGTAGAGATTTCTTAGGATTCGGTTCAAGGGGAGGGAAACAGCAGCAAGAAAACTAAAAGGACTGCTAAATTCGGCCCCGAGAGAAAGAAACGATGTTCGAGGGTGAACCAGACCGAAAGCCTCGGCATGCCAACTACACGTGTCTCGTCGCGAATTTTTTTCCCCCTGTTTCTTCCCAGCGATAGTTCGCCAATGCGATTCATCCACGAATGTGCTTGCTCCCCTGAATTATCGTCCCGCGCCCTTTGTTTTTCCATCGATACACGAGACAGCACACAGTTCCACGGAATACATTTAGAGCGCAACGCATTCCGGCTGATAAAACGCGAAGCAAATATCTGATACTCAGGGGGAACTGGATTAATCCAGACGACGTGCCAACGGCACCGGTTCGGATAATAAGCCGGATCTGGTCTAGTAATTCGGTCAATTAATCGACACGGCGGAGAGGAAGTTGGCGTAACGAAACGGTAGCTGGAGAATTAGTATCTTTGTGTTCCAGCGTTTCAGCTCATAGGAAGAGCTCGTAAAGGAACGACCTCGTTCCAGCAACCGAATCGCCCACCACGTAATCGTAAATAACGTCACGCCTGGAATTCGCGTAACCAACGCTCTAAAGGTCAGCACGGGCTGGATAGTCTTGGCTGGTAATCGCTTTTTGCGCCTTTCTATGCAATTCATTCGACGGAATTGGATCCAGCCCACGCTGAGAAAATGGATACCAATTCGACGGAAGAAGATTTCCACGTAATCGGTCACCCCTGCGGAAGGATGCAACGGTGTCAACGCGTGGGCACCACGTGGGAGAGAAAGTGGCGACCTTCCGGCGCAGCTGCGTGGTCATTTAAACGGACCGAGGGAAGACGATTCGCGTGAAACGCATCGCGTAGGCGGAAAATTTTGCGCCGTCAGTGGAAGGCCGGTGACTATTTAACGGGGCGGGCGTGTTAAATTAGAAAACTTTTCGACACCGCGTCCAGACATTTTAATTGGAAATTGTTTCCGCGCTTTTCACGAATAATTATGGTCTATGATGAAGCGACGTGAATCGCGTGCCCGGCTGCTACCTTCCGGTGAATCTTCACACGCCTCCGGACAGCTTGTGCGCGGAATGTTTCGTAACAGCTCGTAATTATTTTTCGACAGTGAGGAGGGTGTGCGCGGAAAGAATGCGATTCGACAGAAAGACAACCGGCATATTGGATCGTTGAAGACGTGAAAGTTGAGTGAATACAGCGTGATGTACACCGGTGCACGATTCGCGGACGCATAGCCCGCGGAGTCTATGACTAATTTCCTTTTAATTCTGTGTATCGCTGAAAACGGGAAGCGCTGGAAAGGGACGAAGAGAGAGGGAGAGAGACTTGTCGCAAAAGTTTACGAGCCGAGCGAATCCTTGGAGTAATATAGAAGCAGTTTCGGCTTTGAAACCCCATAGCTGTAATTTTCCGTGGCTTACTGCCACTTTGATGTAACTAAAGCACCGTCGACCGCCCACAGTGAGATTAAGGTTCGCATTCAGGACTAGAGCTAGCGGACGCACACATTCGCAGTCTAAACACGCGGTGCAAACGCGGCCGAAGCTAGCAGAATCCAGAATTTTGTATACAGACTACGTAATCGGTCTCAGACGATATAAATTCTTGGCACGCAACCAGATATATGGCCGTGGATAACGCTGATAATAAAGGATAATTGAATAATAAAAGGGCGCCGCCGTGGTATCCTGCGTAATGCGTGCAAATAGTATCACTGCGATGCTACGCTGGAACGAGAAGGGTTGAAAATGGAATTTCCAGGTGAGTCCCCGGGAACACGACTCCACGATAATTGCCACGAATTCCATAAAAACGTCCGACCGCCGGGGCACAGCGGTCGCATGAAACTTTGTGTCAGCCACATCTGTCACGGTTAACGATCGTCCGATAGGTTCGATGGAGCTCCGCGGAAAGCAAGGGTTTCCATCGATTCGAAGATAAAAGCGAGATAATGTAACGGAACTAAATATTTCCCAAGTTTTATTATTCAATTCCCTCGGCTGACGTACGTTTCGTCGCCGCCACCCTCCAAGCGTATCGATATGGATCGTAAAACGCGATACAGATTCCACCCCTCTCTTTTCCAGTCTCCATTTCTCCCTCTCCATCTTTTTCTCTTTCCGGACACATTTGCGAAAGTATCCCACACTCAGCGATACTCTAAAATTCGAAGCACATCCTGCACCGTGTCCGACAACTTCGTCGGCACAGTGAACTTTGAACTTCTGCCCTGTTACACGACGGATCGCTCCCGATGACCCGTGAACTTTTGAGTTTGACGCTTTCCACCCCACCCCCCCCGTACACTCCTCTTTCCTAGACCCCGCTTCAGGAATCGTCCTTCCCAGCTGTGTTTTCAATTATCGGAGAAATTCGTTTGAGATCTACCCTCGTCCCCCGCTGTTGCCCCGTTCGTCGTCGATGGTTGTTAAACACGGGAGAAAAACTATCCGTTCCTACCGTCGTGCCGTAATTTACACACCCTATCGTTCTCCACCCTCGCAGTACTGATCTGAACCCTGATTGTTCCGATAGTATTTTTCGTAAGCGTATTTCTGATAATCGAACGCCATTTGTACACCACGAGTTATCTCCTTTTCCAGGCCGATCTCGTGCAACGAAATAATACACAATAGAATCGATACATTTCCTCTGAGAGACACGTACATTTATGCACGTGCTTGCAAAGCCTTCAACTTGTCGGGGGCGATCGTTAAATTTTGTACAATAATTTTAATCGTTGATTCGATTCGATTACCATACGAGCAATTACGACCTGATCCGCAGTTGCTTGATGCTCCTAGGATCGAATGAACATGTCGTAAAGGAAGAAACTTCTCCTTACATGGATCAGTAATTTCTCATTTAAAGATAGAGCGATTGCATGCAACTGCGAATGACTGTAATTTAGATCGTAGATGGGGGACGTCGCAGTGCATCGAGCGTGTACGACGATTAAAATGCAACGAATATTACTTTTTCGAGGCTAAATATATTTTCAATGTTACGAACGCGACACCATCGATCGACGTCGCGTCAGTTGGACGTATACGGAAACATAATTGCAACTTATAATTACAACGTCCACGGTGAACACCGTATCCCACGAGTATTTTGTGTAACAAGGTAGCTCCTCGCTTTCCCACCTCGTTCCTTCAATGAAACGTACAAATCGAACAAGCTACGAAGGAAATCGGGTCGCCTAGTTTAATATTTCAGCGTGCTCGTCCTGAACATTAAAGTGCATTAATCGATCTGTTCGTAGAATTACTCTAATCGAGCTTTAATAGATCAGTCGACATTGCAATTACCTCGTCCGGCAATACATCAAAGTATAATCGAATTTTATTCAAAAGTCTCTCTCTCTCTCTCTCTCTCTCCCTTTAAGTGCAAATAATTATCGTCTCATTATATCGAATGAATAAATAAATCCTGAATTTAAAAGGCCACTCCGCCGAATTCCGTTTCTACAGCTAAATATGAATGAAATTATCCGCCACTTTTCAGCAGGAAATCATCGTAAAGACACAACGGCTCGCTGCCAAACGAAAAATATAGATTGCTCGGCGGTCTCAGAATCACCGCAAATTGCGACAAAAAAAATTCTCTCTTGGCAAGGTGTCGAATCAGCAGCATCTATCCCGATACAATAATAATGCGCCACATTATTTTTATGTGGCAACGTACAACCTACGGCATGGAGAGAAGGAGCGAACGAGGGAGGCGAGGGGCGAAAGAGCTGTAGAAAGCACGCGATGACCCAGACAGGATGGCGACTCAGCGAACCCCTTTTATACCCTGCCAAGTCGACCTGCACAGAAACCCCTACGAGATGCACACAACCGCATGCACACACTGCACCTATACACGTTGCGCTTATGCGCCTCTTGTTCCCGGAATCGTAATAACCGGAAGCGCACGTGATCATTCCTGTTGGTGCAGAAAATCGTTACGAATCAGAACGGGATGATCGTGGCTCGCTCTCTCGTCTCGAAATATTTATAATCGCTCGGTAACGTCCAGCTCGTAGCTTGTTATTTGACGGGAAAAGACCAGTCTGCGGTCTCGATACAATTTGAATAACGTGCGCTGTTCGCGGAAAATCGGACTGCACGTGAATCGTAATACGGTTGGAGATAAAAGAAATAGGGCGGGGGTCTTTAAATATGGAAGAAGGTGGCAATGGCGGACGGTACGCGAAGTAATTAAGGATAACGATGCCCACTTCGAGCGTGTCCAACTTATAGAGCCATCGAATTGCCGGAAACTTACTGAATCATTGATGCCCGTGGTACCGGTAAATGTTTTTGTTCTTTTTTTTCTATACCGTCGGATGGTGTCATTACAGAGAGGCCGAAGGAAAACAACTATAGAACTCGCCGGCACGTAGCGCGACAGAAAGTTTAGTAATACAACCGCTATAAAGCATTTCGCGAAGAAACGCGGACTCATATAAAATCCCTCGCGACCCGTTAGTGGAAAATTCATGAGCATCGTTCGGTCTTATTCGAAAAGCGAAGTAAAGCCGAAGGTGAAGGAGCCCCGGCGGTTAGTTTCCGTGTCGCCGTTGAGTCTTCTCTTATAGCCATTAGGCCGTTATACCAGCCGCATACTAGGCATAGACTTCCGAAGTTGCGCCGCGCTCCGATTTCCTTTTCGCTACCTATCCCCCGTTCGCTCGTGATCGTCGTGATCAATTATTTCCACGGCGCGTTCACAAGTAATAAATTATAACACGAGTCCGCGTTCGGTGTCGCGCAATTTTTACCCCCCCGCGGCCCTGCCGTAATTTAACGCGCAATTTCGCGGTGGCTTTCGTTATCTGTTTCATTTTGTTCGCTGTTTTTCTTTTATCTCTTCGTTTCTCAGTGACGCACGTTTTCCAATGAACGCGTTTACCCCACTTCTGGGCGGAACAAAATATACAGGGACTACCTGTGGTACCTTATGAAACGCCACCGCCACGGACATATTCGATTCACGGGCATTATCTTGGCAATTAATCGGGGCAACGACGTGGCCAGAAAATTGGCGAAGATACTGGGAAGGAAGGGTTCCGACCCTGAAGAATCGTATCGCCGGTTGCGCGAATGGGGCTCCCGTCCAAGTCCAGGATCTCCCTCTTTCTCTGGTTCTTGGACGACTTCGAAGATTCGTATCTGCCGGTCGCGATGCCGGGTACGATGGAAATTCACCTAACTTGGACCATTAGCAGGCCATAGGGTGAATCGTTATGGCGAGTTCTCGAAGGAACCACAACGCGTTATCCGCAACGGAACTCCGTGCCGTTAATGCTCGTTCTGGACTCTTTCGCTCTCACCCCCACCCCACCCCCCAAACTCGACTAAGTTTCTACAAATTCTGTCGTAGAACCGACCCAGTGACATCAATGGAAACACGGTCTTGGCACGTGGTCCGTTTAAAACTATCTTGGCAGTGGTCATACTATTTTATTCTTTTTCTTCCCCCCCGACCTTCTATTTATTTTCTTTTTTCCGTGTTTTGTCTTTTTTTTTTCATCCGCACGGAGTTAGCGGTTGGAGAGGATGCCGATAAGAAAACTTTGTGCATTCTTTTATTACATCCTGCCACAGGAAATTTCGCGTGGCCGGGCATCCACGATGGAATCAACTCTTTCCAACCGACTCCCTCTTCGCGGATTCGACTTCCCTTCTTCGTGGATGCGTCTTTTTAACTGTAATTTCCCATAAGCCAATCGATTTTTTTTTTTTTCTTTTTAATAAGACACAACTTTGGTCGCACAAATTGTCGTATGAAATGAGCGAGATACAGAAGAAAGGGAAAGAGAAACGTGATCTCGAAACTAACCATGGAAACGTTACGAGTACGTGGATGTGTTTAAAAAAGAAAGCCGATACAAATAACGGAAAGGTAATTACACCTTTCAACCGTGAATAGCTGCTGAACTATTGACCATTCTACCGCAAATGTATTATCGACGGGTTCTACAACTGTACAAGTGCTCGTTAAAAAGTGCAGCTAAAACTCGAGGAGCTCTTCTCGTAAATCAGACGGATCCTATACGTGGCCGCGGCACAACCAACGAGTAGAACTATCGATCCGTCCAAAGAAAATTGTACAGTTCCATCCGACGAAGATTGGAGAAACTAGTAATTCTACGGTAACGAGAGAAGTGGTTATTATTAGCGGTATTACCGAGCGCCCCGCCCGCCCCATTGTAGCTACGAAATCATATTCATCGCGATGCTCGTGAAATTCAAATCAACCGTTCTGCCATGCATTCCATCTACGTTGCTGATTACCGGCGAGCCAAGGTTTCCCCTGAAAATTCTGCCAGGATACGAAAAGACCGGCCGATTGCCCGTGGCGTTGGGTTATCTTTCGTTGTACACAAGGGCGGATGCAAGAGTCCCGCGGCCCGCTTATAACGCCGTACGACACACGTAATTGGACTTCGATTCCCATTTGGTTTCCGAATGGGGATGGGACACGATTTAATACCATTCGGTCCGCTCGTGGTTGCCCTAATTTCACCGCATTCATGCAAATCCGACGTACGCCCGGGACACCGTTTCTTAATCCCGTAGCGTCGTCGTCTTCCGCACCCTCCGACGCCCCAGCCTGGCCCGATTTTTCCTCGCAGAAAGAAGGGGGAGCTTATGAGATTATCGCGATCGGGTTCGTTGGCTCCCGCTTCCAGCGGCGGAACGAAATAATAGTCGGAATATAAATAAATTTCATCCGGGCCATTATCTGTCCACGGTGAAATCTTTGCTCGCTATTAGAACGCCGTTACCGGAGATATATGGACTGCCGGTGGACAATGTGGCTCGTGAGAGCTATTCTTGTAGGATTAGAACGTCGATGACGGGACGCCGCGATTGATATAGCAACAAAATTATTCTGCCCCGCCTTCGAAACCTCGTGGAACTTCTGTCCCGGTGGATGTTAATAGATTCAGCGATTCCTTGCTCGCGTAATTAATGGTCGATCGAAATTTGCTCGCTTAATTATTCGAGCGAATCGAAGGGCCGAAATCGGGTACCTACGATTTCTTTTCGAAATGGCGTCGGAATCGCCGCGCAGGGTACGTCGCGCACCCGGGGCCAATTGATATTATTTCAGCCGCGGATTTGTTTCGGACAGCCGCGCCATGCGCAGGCTAATTTCGCATCGGTTATATGAAAGTCAGCGGGAAACCACGGGCATTCGCATTCCCACAGGCCCGTAACGCATGACAGAGATGTCACGCAGTCCGCACGCACATGCATACGTACACCGCCGTCGTGCACCGCGAACGCGATTCGAGGTCGACGGTATTTCGTGTCCACGTTAGTGCGTTCGCTAACAGTAACCGCGCGGGGACGAAACGGCGAATAAAAAAAAAAGAAGGGATGACGAGGGAGGGGAAAAAAGTGGAATCGAGAGAGGGCAAAGTTTTCCAGCCGAACTGCGTCACCGGCGACCTCCAGGCACGATGCCTATCGTAATTGTCGGTAATGTCAGCTCGAAACGCCACAGATAAGGGATCGAACGATTACCATTTAACACGGCTTATATTGCTGGATAATTTGCCGGAATAACGCGATCGGGACTCAGTCGGCCGCGACCAGCGTTCCAGCGAGTCCAGTCTCGCTAATGGAAAGAAAAAAAGATATCGCTTTTGGTTTTATTGGAAATAGAACGGTCCAGCTTTGTTCGCCGAACCCGGCGATTTTTCCGCCCGTTTTTGCTCGTATTTATGGCGCAACCGACGAGCCAGGAGCCGAATGATTTTTCGATTAAAGATTGGCCAATATTATAGGAATGGAATAGAAACGTATTTTCTATTCCGTGCTGCGCACACATCTAAAAAAAAACCTGGCGAAACTGAACTGAAGCATCCCCGGCTGCCTCGAAATCGCGCCGAATTCCAGAAAATCGTTTTCCCCATTGACCTGGCACCGATGCCCGGGCCATAACCAAAAGCGGAAGCGCAATCACACTCAAAGGTGCGCGACGATAAAACACCGTTCGACGGAGCCCCTCGGAAATGAAACCGACGGAGCATCGGCACATTTCCGCGCGTTCGTGTTTTCTGATCGCGGAAAACGTCGCGGCGACTCGAAAACGAAACATCGTGCCGCGGTCGTGTGTCAATTTACCGGACAGTTTGGACTCGTAAACACGAATCTCCAGGCTCGTAACTATATACCATCCACGGCGGTTACCCGCGTGTCGCGTTGCAATAAAATTTCTAACAATATCGTCGCATCGATTTCCCCGCTAGTCCCCGGCAATCTCTCGAGGATGAGAATGCAACCGGCGGCACTTTTACGATTGAAATTCGCGAGCGGCCGCGCGGCTGTGTGCGACGACGAACGAGCGTGTACGCGACGGGTTGGCAAGCCTGCGACAAAACTTGCGCATCACTTGGCACAAAGAAAGTTAGCGATACCGCGGGAGACACGCGTTGGAGAATTTACACGCGAGCCCCGTGCGCGTATTATTTCAATTCCGGATGCGAGCGTCTCTCTTCTTCTTCCCGGAGGGAGGATTGCCCCGCAAAAATCTCGCCTTCCGGTGCAACGACTGTTTCGAGCGAAATGACGCCCACCACCACCGCGGCCCCGGCGAGTTCCGGCGCATAAGTGGGCAAGAACCGGGTCAAATGCGACGACGCCGCTCTAATGTATCTCTTTCACCCAGACCCTTCCGTCCTGGAAACGACATAACGGGCCTTTTACGAAAATATTTCCGCTACGCGGCGAGGATTTCTGGAACCCGTGACGCGATTACGACGCGAGCGTTTTCTAGGCGACTGCGGTGTAACGAACCGTGGACTGTTAGCTGGCAGATTTTTCTGTTCGAGGCGGAATAATACCGGCACGACGATCGTCGTCGCGAACGGTCGGACGTTTCACGCGAGCAATCTTGAACGGAACATTGGAATCCCGATTCTTGTATCAATTTACGCGCTATATTTGAAACGATAGAAAAAGATCAGGCTGGCTGCTTCCTCATGATGGTTCGAGCTGCCACGAACAGATTATATTCTACCCTGACTGGAAAATCAGGCGACATATTTTTTGTCGGTCTTGGAGCGCAGCACCGATGTGCCTTAGATCCTTGTCCGGCTTCTTAATTGCCACGTCCAACGGGAGCCTAACGATACAGCGAACGTACAGCGAACCGGAACGTTTACAGAAGTGTCGGTCGGGACATGAGTAAGAGGCTAATCCTTTAGCAGAAGATCCGACGAAGGGTCGTGTGTTTTTGGGATGGAAGCCAGGTGCGGGAACGGGCGGAGGGGGGTAAGAACCACAACGCTTCCGTTTCGTAAGGTGGTCGCTAGGGTGGCCAGAGGGGGTTGCAGCGCTCTGTTTGACGTGAAATTGCGTGACTGGCCCATTCGTCTCCGGCTTATCCTCCGCCACGTGCCCCCTTTTGCCTTTCTTATCTGCTCGTGCACGCACTTTATCCGATATCGCGGTGAACCTCAAATCCGTCACTTTCGAGCGAACGTGGACACCCCCTGCCGGTGGAACCTTTGCGAAAAAAAGGTCCACGGGAAAAAAGGCGACCGAATGGGATCGACGAATAAATTCGGACGGGGAGCCGAGGAAATTGGAATACATGAAATATGGACCTCTGTATCGTTCCATCTGCTAATGTGTCCTTGGATGAATACGAATATCGATACGGTGTGGCTTGCGGCGTTCCTTTCGTTTCGTAGAGTTCAAGAGGGGTAGTATTCGGACAAGAGAATAATAATGCAACTGTTTATTAGTGGTTGCACGTGCTGCACTATTATCGACTGGTTCCGGCGTTGACTTTGAAGCTTCGCCGAGGCCACGGGTCTATTTTTACCGAGCGTTATCGACGAAGGAGGGAATAAAGACAAGGTCACGACGCGGTGCACGAAGAAGAAACAATGCGAGGCAGAGGGATTGTTCGGGGAAATTGGGACAGCCGGCGGAAAAATGGGGCGAGAAAGGGGGATGTCGAAAACATTAGGAGCGCCGGCTGGCTCGAAGGGAAATCAAATTTGCTTATGAATGACAGTGATTAGGGCTGATGCCTGCTGATTTAGACGTTGGTATTGTACTCCGTCGTACGTGTAATTGCGATTGGGCTTCGGAAACACCCTGGTTAGAAGAATGGCGACCCTAACGAAAATCTACTCGTGAAGCAAAATACGTGGAATAAAGTATTGCTACAGTCGATAGAGACATACATTAACGCGTTGTGTGATGGCAGCAATGATGATCCAAAAGTGACGAGGCTTCGCTAATTGCTTGCAAGAATTGAATTAGACAGTAAAGGCTATCCTAAACATAGGATAATACTTCCAGGTAAAAAAACGAAACATTATTACTTTTGCCCTATTTCAATGTCCTCATCTAGGCGAAGGGCGCTGGAATTAACGTGCGCAATATCGGACCAAGTTAGGTAACCATGAATAAAGAATTTCAAATATTGTCGACTCGACGGCGTAAACCCGAATCGGGACGGTCATGGAAGACCCATCGAAGTTTAGAAAGGACTTATTAGCTCGTCCGCCGCTTTCTTCCCTCCGCCGAAGGACACGTGCCCACTCATCCGCTACGTGATTTATTTGAATGGGCAAATTTCTGTCTGATGAAAAGCCAGGAGCAACGAGGGACCGGGTTAAACTCGAAATTATCATTTCGAGTGCACAGAAGCGGGGTCAGTTCTTTGAAGAAAGCCCAAGATACAAATAGCGAGTAGATTATGCAGGCACGTGCGCCACGTGTTACCAAGACTGCAACCCCGTCCGTTTAACGCGGTTTCGATCGAAGCGTGTATAAATTTTATTTACCCACGAGCCGGCTCTCCGCGTAATTTACATAGCTCCCCCGGTCGAGACGGGGACCCCGTTACAAATATTTGAAAATTTCATCGATCGAGCAGACGCACGGCCGATGGGAAGAATTAAAAGCGCAAGGTTACGCTCTATTCAGCTCTAGATCGACGATTCCTCGGCGGCTGAAACCGATACAACGTCGAGGGCACTCTTAATTTCTACTTTCATCGCTTCTCGCCGATATTTCCCATCCATTATCCGTCGTTTCTTTGGCAAATTAACACAGTCGGCCTTTGTACGGGCTCCACTCGCGTCCGTAAATCAGTAACGACGAGCTGAACTCGAAAGGCAATCAGTCCGAGAGCACAATAGCCGCAGCGGCAACTCCTTCCCATCCACCATCCTCTTACAACCCGCATTACATTCTCCATCGTTCCGCCGTGAAGTATTATCATTATCGGGCCGGTATCATTTTTCGCCACTCACGATATCATTGCCCTCCGCTCTTCTCCAACTTCCCTCGCCGTCGTTCTAACGTTCGTGCGTACGCGCGTCTAGAAGTCCGGGGTAGGATCCGAGACTGCAATAACCAAGTTAGCTCGGCGACAATACGATAATTTGTACGAATACGCGGCCCCGCCCGACTTGGTGATAATACACTCCGGCACCCCCGTCGAATTTATCGTCGCCACAATTCTTCTCCACCTCCCCTAATAAGACTGCTAATATTCCACTTTTTCCTCCTCGCTCGAACCCGATCGGTTCGCCCGCGTGAACGATCCGAAACTTACCGAGGCGGCAAGCCGGATGAAAAAGAAAAAGTGGAGAGCGTGTTTCGGATTGGCGTTAAACAGACTCCGCTGCCCCATGGACGGACGAACGACACCACCGAGGGATGAAAGCATCCCGAGCGACGATACCGAGATCTCAGTGGGTCATCTATTGTTAGATTTTTCAATACAAAAATTAACGTTTCATTCTCGTGTGAGAGAGGATGCCTTATACAGTTCCTTTCATCCTGTTTATAAGGTTTGAACTGTTGTTTATATGAGAACCGATAGGGCCCCACACGCACTCGAGATTAGTCGTCTATGCTTCAGGTCAGTCCGTTAATTTGGATGCGGTTAGTTCCTTCAAACCATTGATGCAGTAAAGAAGTCACTCTTATTGCGTGGTCAATAAAATATATTATAAAATCACAAGCTGAGGAGAGTTATTGAATAAACCCATTTCCAACAGGTTATGGGCCCAGGTCTAACGTGTAAAACTGTGCAAAAACTTTTTGTTTAATTGTGTTAAGTTTTTATTAGTTATTAAATTGCCAAGACAATTTAAGTTTAGTTAAGTTCAAGTTTAGTGAGATAGAGTGCATTTGATCCAGGTTGTTAATTGTGCAAGGACACGTGTATTAATACCTGTTATGGATCAATTAAAAATGAAAAGAAACATTACTCCTCTTGATGGTGATAAGTACAGTGTATGGAAGTTCAGAATTCGTTCATTGTTAACTGAACTAGGTGTGATTAAAGTTATTGACCAAAGGATTCCCGACGAGAAACCTGACGACTGGGATAAGGCCGAAAACACTGCTAGGGGTGTGATTATTGAATTCTTGTCAGATTCATTTCTTGGCTTTGCAAGTGGAAATGTAACCGCCAAAGAAATTATTGAGAATCTGGACAAAATTTATGAAAGGAAAAGTGTTGCAACCCAATTGGCTGTTAGGAAGAAACTGCTCAGTTTGAAATTGGAAGGAGACTTACCGCTGGTTAAACATTTTACTGTTTTTCAATGATCTAATTAGTGAATTATCAGCGGCTGGTGCAAAGCTGGAAGAGACGGATAAAGTGGCACACTTGTTATTAACTCTTCCACCTTCTTACGATGGTGTGATTACTGCAATAGAGACATTGTCGGAAGATACATTGACTCTGGCATTTGTGAAAACGAGACTTCTCGATCACGAGGTGAAAATAAAAGCAGAAAGTGCAGATACGAGTGCAAAAGTACTTCATGCTGAAAGTACAATGCATGGAACAAAAAGGCCAAATTTCGACACTTCGAAGACCAAGGGTTTCGGTCAAAAATTTATGCAGTTTAATAGATTCAAAAGTAACAGAAGAGTTTTTGGAATCAAATGTCACCACTGCAACAAGCCAGGACACATAAAACGTGAATGCCGTTTTTATTTGAGAGAGCTGAAGCAGAAAAATCAGAAAGGGACAGAGAAAAGGAACACAAGTCAGACTGCTCAAATGGCTCAACAGTTATCGTCAATGGAGTGTTCCGGTTTTGCTTTTATGACTGGCGATTATGAATTCGAAAGGTGCGAGGAAAATTCAATAACATTTCTGATGGATTCTGGAGCATCAGATCACTTGATCAACAGGCGAGATTTAGCGAAGAATTTTCTTGAGTTAAATCCACCAATAAAAGTTGGAGTTGCCAAAAATGGATGTTTCATCTTGGCAACGAAAATTGGTTCACTGGACGTGATAAGCAACCTAGGTGTTGAAGGAGTACTGCAGGATGTATTATACAGTGCAGAGGTTCCGAGAAATTTGCTGTCTATTTCAAAACTGCGAAAGGCGAAACTGAGGACGGTTTTGGATGAACACGATATATCAATCAGTAAGAATGGTAAAACGGTAGCAACTGGTAAGCCCATTGGGAATACATTTCAAATTAAATTTTGTATTAAATCATATGTAGTAAACTCTATCGCTCAAGAATGTAATATTATAAATATTGGTTATGAATTGTGGCATCAGCGTTTAGGCCACATGGGTAAACATAAATTTTTGGAATTGCAAAGAAATAGAATGGTTGACGATGTAAGTCAAATTGAGAAAATAATCCCGAATGATAGACTATGTGAAGCTTGCATAAGTGGTAAGCAAAAGCGATTGCCATTTAACAAAGCAAAAGACAAGAGTAATATAAAAAGACCATTGTTCGTAATACATTCGGATGTTTCTGGCCCGATCACTCCTCCTACACTTAATAACAAGAATTATTTTGTACTGTTGATTGATGAATTTACGCATTATTGCGTTACATATTTGATAACATTCAAGTCAGATGTTTTTTCAGTTTTTCGTGATTACATTTCAAAAGCTGAAGCGCGTTTCAATTCAAAAGTAGTTAATCTCTATTGCGATAATGGTGGAGAGTATTTATCGAGTGAGATGAAGAACTATTGTATACAAAAAGGTATAAGCTATCACTTGACAGTTCCGAGAACCCCACAGCAAAATGGTGTATCAGAAAGAATGGTGAGAACAGTCACAGAAAGAGCTCGAAGTTTAGTTGCTGGTGCTTGTTTAGATAAAACCTTTTGGGGTGAGGCGGTTTTGACTGCCACGTATTTAATAAACATAACACCAACGAAGGCTCTGAAGGGAAATAAAACGCCATATGAATTGTGGCATGATAAAAAACCTAAAATAAAGTATTTGAAAGTTTTTGGTTCGACTGTATATGTTCACGATAAAATTTCTAAAACAAAATTTGACGAGAAGTCATGGAAGGGAATCTTGGTTGGTTACGAACCAAATGGATACAAAGTGTGGGATGTAGCGAATGAAAAATTCGTTATTGTTAGAGATGTCATTGTAGATGAAATCGATTTTATAAAATCAAGACCGACATCAAAGTTAAACGAGATTAATTTTAAAAGATCTCATGTTCAAACTGGTGTTGAAGATATATCCAAACCAGTAGAGTCAAGTGATAAGGTGACAAATGCAGAAAAGAGGCATTGTGATGGTTCTTCATCTCATGAAAAACAATTAAATAGAGATTTAAAACAAATTAGAAGGAGTGAGAGGCTCATAGATCGTCCACCTATTTCTTATGATGAGAGTGAAATTCCAAATGATTATATTTTATGTGCACAATCTATTACCTGCAAAATTCCAAAAGGTTATGCAGAAGTTAAAGAAAACGATGATAGAGTAAAATGGGAAGAAGCAATGAAAGAAGAGATTAATTCTCTTTTAGTAAATAAAACTTGGATTCTGGTACCAAGGCCTGAGAACAAAAACGTAGTAGACTGTAGATGGGTATTTGCAATTAAGAATGATGAATTTGGAAATCCAATAAAGTACAAAGCTCGTTTAGTAGCAAAAGGGTTTAGTCAAGAATATTTACTAGATTACAATGAAACATTTGCCCCTGTGGCAAGAATTGCAAGTTTTAGATTCTTAATAGCCTTTGCAAATCAATTTGAGTTATTAATACATCATATGGATGTGAAAACGGCTTTCTTAAACGGCGAATTAAAAGAGGAAATTTACATGAGGGTTCCTGATGGTATTAAGAATGAAAAGAATCTAGTTTGTAAATTGAACAAATCTCTGTACGGTTTGAAACAAGCAGCAAGGTGCTGGAATGAAGTTTTTGATCGAACTCTCAAAGTATTGGGTTTCAAAAGTTCAGCAGTAGATCCGTGTCTTTATATTTTAGATAAAGGAGACATTAATAAAAATATTTACATTATATTGTATGTTGACGATCTGGTCATAATTACTGCACATATTAATGTAATGGATAAATTGAAATCTTATTCAAATCTGAATTCAGATGAGATGTATAATGCTCCATGTCGAAATCTCATTGGATGCTTAATGTACTTAATGGTCTGTACAAGGCCAGACTTAAGTTTAGCAGTGAGTATTTTAAGTAGATTCACGAATAAAAATAATAAAGAACTTTGGATTTGTCTAAAAAGGGTTCTGCGGTATTTGAAAGGCTCCATAAATTTAAAATTAACGTATGTAAAAAGTGATAATAAAAATTCTTTGATCGGGTATGTTGACTCAGATTGGGGTAGTAATGAAATTGATAGGAAAAGTACAACAGGGTATATATTTCAATTATTTGGTAAATGTACTATTAGTTGGAATACGAAGAGGCAATTATCTGTTGCGGCCTCGTCAACTGAGGCAGAATACATGGCTCTTTTCGAAGCTGTGAGGGAAGCTTTGTGGTTGAGATCATTGGCAATTAGTATAAATTTTAAGATTTCAGAACCAATAGAAATTTTTGAGGATAATAATGGTTGCATTAGCATTGCCAATAATCCTACCAGCCACAAAAGAACAAAGCATATTGACATTAAATATCATTTTTGCAGAGAACAAGTAGCGAAAAATGTTGTAAAATTAATCTATATGCCTACAGGTCAGCAATTGGCAGATACTCTGACTAAACCATTGCCAACGCCAAAGTTCACGGATTTCAGAATGAAAATGTATCTGAAATGATTTGTATTAGTCCGTATTATATGCTTATACAAGCATGAAGTGGTCTGGTTAAGTTTTGCCTGGTTTCCTTAACTCTTAGCAACAAATGTTGGACCACATGTAATCCCAGAAGACGCATTGAGAGTGATATTCTTAACGAAGCATGAATGAACTATAAGTTTATAATATACCGATTAATTTTTGAGGGAGCGTGTTAGATTTTTCAATACAAAAATTAACGTTTCATTCTCGTGTGAGAGAGGATGCCTTATACAGTTCCTTTCATCCTGTTTATAAGGTTTGAACTGTTGTTTATATGAGAACCGATAGGGCCCCACACGCACTCGAGATTAGTCGTCTATGCTTCAGGTCAGTCCGTTAATTTGGATGCGGTTAGTTCCTTCAAACCATTGATGCAGTAAAGAAGTCACTCTTATTGCGTGGTCAATAAAATATATTATAAAATCACAAGCTGAGGAGAGTTATTGAATAAACCCATTTCCAACATCTATCTCCGCGAGTCGACGAACAGCTACGAAAAACCGCGTCGCTAACGGTCTAACGATCCGATATGGGGGTAACGATAGGGGGTGGTGGGACAAAAACTCGAAGAATTATTTAGCCACAGATCTATACGCCCTAATGAGGATTCCATTTACACGATCTTGTCCAGCGTGGAACGGCCTCTTATCTACCGTCTGGCTCAAATTCGAGGGGACATTAACGGATAACGAACAGCAATTTCATTGGGTCTCCTGTTTTTTTATTGGGACCGCTCGTCGCGCTGTACAGCGTTTCGAATTTTATTGTCCCTTGGAGAACAGTGAGACTGTAAAAGGGCGAAATGTAAAATGTAAGTCGATGGATAGAGGGGCGGGGGGGGGGGGGCGGCGGCTCGTTTCTGCGCTCGCACAGTTAGGTGAGCGTTAAAATTTCGTTCGCTACAATAGTTACACGCCTCGTAAGCGAGCTTCCAACGACCGAGTCACCTATTTCTCAAGGTCTGGAGAGATCGTTCGATCGTTACTTTTGATTACCGCATCGTTACTGTCAAATTACCCAGAGTAACGAAATCCTCTCCCCTGAACGGGAGCAAAAGCCAACAGGAAAGGAAGCGAATCGGGAATATCGCGGCGTTGCGCTATAAGCAGGAGGTCGTCCGAATTGTCCTGCGAATTTCGACCAGCCACACTTAAGGGGGAACCAATTACGAGCCGGCCGACGAAAATAAAAACCGGCACGATCACCGAAATCGAATTAGGCGTAAGGCCGGGCTCTCGAGACGACTCGATTAATCGAGACTTTATCGCCACACCGTGGAGGCGGGAGACGGCAATAACACTCGACCAATCATGAAAACCAGATTTTATGTCTTATTATGAAGACGTTTGGCGACGCTCTACGTCAGCCTCGTTCATGGTAAACACGGGGTCATCTCCGGGTGTGCTCGCCCATAGTTTTAGTGGTTCCTAAAATTCTCGATTCGGGGTTTACGAACATCTAGTGAACTGGATTACTGGGTGGTACCATGATCGGTGAACCCTTTTACCGAATACAAGGGACGAGACGCGGCCGCAATGAGATCATAGTAGAGGGTTACGATCGCTCTCTTTCGTATTTCTTGGAATTACTAAGATCGATAAGCAAGTAGGATCGTTCAAGGTACGTGTCTATATACTTTTTTTTTTTCTTTACGTTCCAAGTAATTCCAGTGAAATTACTCCGGGCAGTAAAAGAATCTACCCCGGGTCGTCCGAGTTTTATAGGAAATAAATACTTTATACTCGACACGCTATAAAGAAAAAAAAAAGAAAGAAAAAATGATTCGATCCGCGAGGCGGAATTGCTCCGTGACGAAAAAATTCACGATACTGTTAATTGCGGGGAGAAGGCGCTTGTAGGATGAGAATCGCGTCACGAATTCGCCCCTGCTGCTATCAACCTTAAATCTATGCTTTACGAGCAGTTAACCGGGTTATATAGGCGTCGGTTACGATTACCAGAACTAATTCCATCCGCTCCCCACTGCGACCCACGAGGCCGTACAATTCCCCGCAATTTTCGGTCCTCTGAACTACATAAAAACGTGCCTTTCTTTTTCCTCCTCTGCCTGATATCCCCGCCGTCCCTGGCGTGACACTCGAGCTATAATAACGAAGTCTACCTTCCCGTGAAAATTGCGGAATGCAAGTAGCTGGAGCCATTCACGGACTCGTATTGCGGCAGAATAGACGGCGAACACCTCGAAACCACCCTCACTGCCGGGGTGAAAACCAGCTCTCCTCCTAACCCCCTCGACAGGCTAGATAGGGGGTGGCGTAGTACTCGAGGAGGAGAACCGTGTGTATCGACCACTGACGTCATCCATCCCCACTAAACTACGTCACGTATACGTCCCACCGTCGCGTCGAAGAGGAGGTTGTCGCAGTGCCGTAGCGACTTTGTGGTGCATCGAAGGGCGCCTGATACCACCTCCTAGTTTCCCTCGTCGCGTTCGATTCTGGCCGCGAACATCGCGAGTTCCTGCTATCATTTTATTATTTAATTTCATCGCGAGGCTGCAATCTGTGAACTCGGCTACGATTCGCCGGGTATCAATTCTCGCCGTGGTTTCGTAAACAGAGGAGCATACTGGCGGAAAAAGTCGCGGGTCGCGTAACACGGTGACGGCTCCGACGACCGGGTCAACAGCGTTCACACCCTTCCGACAATGCGGCCAGTCCATGCTCAAATACCGCGTGTATCCGTATGACTATGCACATATATACACATATGTACGAGAACGTTTCAAGAGCTTCGCTACGGTCGAGTACTTTTCGTTTCGTCGTCGCGAACCTCTACGCTACTACGCGTCGCCACCGTGAACGGTCCTGCACGCGCCTTCGATCATGCTTCCCTGTGCTTTTTCGAAACCCGTGCACCCACCACGGATACGTGCATGTATATCCCCGCGGCGTGAAAGCTTGTTTATGTGCGATAATAACTCGCGACAACGAACGCACGATTATACCGGACAATTAATGCAGGCTGAAGTCTGTTAACATCAATAATGATATTTTGGTTCTGCCATTAAATATGTAGGATTTCGACGTTGAACCGTGCGATTTGGTAATTTGCTATCGACACGGCCGTCAACAATTTGAGGTATCGGATGGCCGGGTAATATTGACGCGATTAATCGACCATTCGGCCGTGTTCATTTCGACGCGGCCCCGTTATCGTCGCGCCGTTCCGATAAGAACTTTTAAGGGCACAACAAGTTTCCCCGGGCACGCGCGCCACGGCGAACATTAAATTTCATCAGCAGAGTTCCGCTCTTAATAAGCAATTATCTCCTTGAATCGGAGTTTACCGCGACGCGGGAACTTGCTCGCAAGAATGGACGGCTTCTGACTACCGCTCGCTGAACGTCGTTCACGCGAACGATAAATAACATGGCCGCGGGGGGGGGGGGGGGGGGGGGAGTGCATGCCCGCGTTAAACCCGTGCAACTCCCTAAGCTGCTACATTCCAAAGCGTGTGCAAAGGTGCGGGCGAAGTGAAATCGAGACGGTTGCCAGAAATGCGCGCCTACTGTTCTCTCCGTTGCTCGTGCGATGTTTTTAAATTTCGAACTTTTCGTTTGAAAATAATCGCGGTTCAAGGTGGTCGATCCTGGGTTCGAGGGGTGGAAGCACGCGGGTTCTGTTCGCGCCAAAATTTCACAGCCCTGAGCCCGAGGGAACCTGAGTGCAAAAGTATTGATTCGTTTCATCCCCACCGGTTACGCTACGCTACCCCTACTATCCCGTCCATCGTCGTCGTCGTAGTCGTCGTAGTCGCCGTCGTCGTCGTCGTCGCCGTTGTCGTCGTAGCCGTAGTCGTAGTCGTCATCGTCGTGCTACCTTCTCCTGCTCTCCCTCTCCGTCTACTCGTACCCTCCCTTCGTTGCCCTTGCCCGCCCTTTCTAGACCATCGAGGAGGACAAGAAAAGGACAATGAACAGAGACGAAACAGAGCAACGTACACGATGTGTAGAAGGAGAGGTTTAAGGAAAAGAGAAGAAACGGCGTAGGGGAGAGACAGCGCGGGAAAATTCGCCCTCCATTTTTCTCGCGCGGCGGTAACGCCACCCTGGACCCTCCTCCAGCTGTCGGACGCGAGAGAAAAAAAAGGGCTTGGTCTTTTGTTTCGCCTCGATCTGTTTGTTTTGCTCATTATCTATCGCTACGGGTCATCGATATTCCATCACGGGGTGCAGTCGCGAAAAGAAATAAATTAAGGGACGAAATTCGTGGATGCATCTCCTCGCGTTGAACTTTGCAAATCTATTTTTTTTCGCCGTCTTTTTTAAACGCCGACCGTGTTCTCGCCCTCGAATAACCAACTCCTATTACGTACCGTCGCGTCGTCGCTTTGAAGCCACGGAACCAGGACTGCGAACCCGGCTAATGGAAAGCGGCCAAAGCGGAGTAAATTAATCCGCGGCTCGCAATAACGCACGCGCCTCGTTCGCGGAAGGAATCGTAAAGCGGGCTCGCCTTACGACATTGTAAATTTTCCCCGGATTGTTCGTCGGCGAATGGGGCGAGCTACGTGTTTTTTCTGTTTTTTTTTATTTTCCTTCGAACGGGTCGTCGCTCTATCCCGAGGAGACGCGCCCTCGACTCGATTAAACAAACTCGACCGGTGCAGCGGCCAATTATGGCAGCGCGACAATTACTAATTACTCGAAAAAGTTCGCTCCTTCTTGGAAGCTTAATCGTTTCCGTGTTAATGGCTTCTTCGAGAGATTCAAACGACGACAATTAAATACGATACACGTGTAGCGCGGTTTCCGATACGCAATATACGTGCCTCGGTTTGCAGTGACAGCCGAATTGAACGTACGAATTAAATGGCCATTAGACGAATGTAAAGTATCTGTTCACCGCGCACGCGAGGAACAGAAAGGAGCTTTTAAAAAAATTCCGTCCGTCCGAAGCTGATTGGGCGGCGAGGCAGAAACGCGATGCAACGACGATAGGCGATTGTTTCGCAAACTTGCTTCCTTCGGAACACGTGGTCCTAGTGACACGTGTCGTGATGCCGTGACGCCGCGTTTCCGGCTGATTTCCCCCGTCTCTGGCCTATTCTTTTTTTCCCTCCCCTCTAATTACCGCGATTTAAGCGTTCTCAAGTCACGCGACAGCTTGCGTACATCTAGGCTGCGTATGCACTCCGACGGTGCAGCTGCACGTTCGTTTCTATCCTGAACAGGTCAGACACACGCGACGAATCACGAAGGGGAGAGAGCGTGATTTTCATTCACGCAAGCTTATTAGGTTACCTGTACGCGTCACTTCTAATTATCGATTGCGTCCATTTTCGTTTTCGTTCACGGCACGTATCCCTCAAACGTAATTTTCACCTACGTTACAAGAAGGCCTTACTATAACTTTCCGAGGTACTTTCCCAGTACCGTTCCCCGATACGCGACAGTTTGTAATGTTTCCTTTATTACACTCTCGATAAAGGTAATAACGAGCACCGGCTACGTATAATTCTACCCCGACGTAAAGTTCATTTATATGCATTGGTACGTGTTGCTGCATTGTGTACCGAATAGTGGACGAGTAGATTCGACGATAAATACGAAAGAGAATGCAAATTTATGAACAAGCAAATACAGCATTACCTGTAATCGCACGTTGCAACAGGGAAGGACCACAAGGTAACAGAAATGGAATAGCCAAACCCCGGTGAGGATTTTTAACGTACAGTCGAATCCTTTCATCAAGCTTCGTACGTTGCCGCTCTTAATCGGTGCTTGTGGAAATCACAACGCTCGCAAATGTCACGCTACGCGAGAAACTGTAATCCGCCGTGACGCGGTAATTGCGTCTTGTTATCCATCCATTTTCCATTGCTAATTTCTTCTGTTTGCCCGCAGACACAAACACGTAACCATTCCTCGGCAAGCCAATTACCAGCATCGATTTCCATTATTATCCAACCAAGGGGGTAGGAAAGATACGTAGCGACGTAGGGTGAAATCTAGCCCGCCGGTTGAAAACCTTGTCCGCCACAGGGGCGAAGGTTCTAATTTTCAAAATTTATCCCCTTCCTTCCGCGAACACCGTATTCACGAAGGAACAACCGACTTCCTCCCTCGCGAACAATGCAACAATATTCGCCGCAACGTTGGCGCTGCATCGTTCGAAGGTGCCACCGCATAAAGCTTGCCGTCGACACTCGGCCATGAAACGACCTGTACACGCTCTGCCCGTTTCACCCTACGCGGTGCTTTCCCGGCGCGTTATTGGTGTCCAAAAATGTTCGCGTCCCCGGAAAATACAGTGGCCCGCCGCGAAAAAAGACAAAGGTGAAGCGCGTAGAATTGATAAACGGGCCAAAGGGTCCCCAACTTAGTCGCCGTTCGGGATTTAATATCTACGAAGCGGAACGAGCCGAGCAGTTTTGGAGAACGCGAAGGAAAACACCGGCGAGACGTTATCTCGCGCGAAATTCGATTTTTTTCAACGAACAATCCCTGCCAACTGCTCGCGTTCGAAGCAATCCTTTGACTATTATATCGATAAACGATTATACATCGACGCGCGTAAATTATCGATGCTCCCGTCCAAGTAAATTCCGTCGCGTTTGGTCTGCCCGACTGGCGACCCGGGGGGATGTTGGACGTTCGGCTACCTGCCGAGCGATCAAACGACGGCGAAGCCGCTGCGAAAGGTCGAAACGATAACAAGACGGTCAACAGATGAAGCACCGGAATACATATTTCCTTTCTACGCCTCGAAGATCGAGAATTTACCAAAGCCGTTTGTAGAAGAAACGGGTAACGGAGCTCGCCGAAGAGCTTGATGAAACTCTAAGTGCATAAAGAGGGTAAACACGATCTTCGCGCACCCTTGAGATCAAATGACGAAACTTGAGGAACGCAAAGAGAAAGAGGGTAGGTAACGTCGAGACAGGAGGGGTGAATGGAGGTGTACGATCGCGCCCGTTCATCCCTTGAACGAAATATTTTCGATGGCTCGTGCAAAAGTGGCGCCTCCCAACGAAATAGCACTTCATCCCCGCTGTATGGATCTCGGAAAACACAACACTACGGGTAACAATGGAACCTGAGGGGCAACGGGACCACGATTTCAGGTACCGTTTTTCCATAGATTTCCCCTGGATCAATAGAGGAAGGGCGACACATGTTCCTACTCGAAAATGCCTTTCGAAGAATCATCGACAGACGATATTTCGACGAATGCGATTCGATCGTCGGATATTCAAAGGAACCTGAATAAACACGTCGGAGGAGCAGGTGAGCACAACGCGTAACCGATCGAACGTAATAATAACATAGACAGGCTTTCCGCGCAATTTTCAAAACGATCTATGTATCTCGAGTGTGACAAAAAGCCAACCGGTTTTCCAATTCGCGATATAGAATTGGGTACCACTGTTCGTCCCAGATTTCGGTCCCAACGCTCCACCCAGGGACACAATCACCGTGGACATTCTGCACGGTGCTGAACAGGTTTAATTTCGTTAAGAGCACTTGAGAGGCGAACACGATAAATTGCTGCGGCAGCCTGTGAACTTTTAAACCGAATTTTCGGGGTCCGACCCCATCGTGAATCAGCGACGGCTGATATAGAGGGCGTCGTGTAAACGCGCTTTTACCCCATTCGTTTAACGCTTCTCTCGAAACATAAAATCAACACCTGACAAAAGCGTGCCGCTTAAAATATTACGACATCGCCACGCTTCTACACCTTCTACGCAACCGTTCAGCCGAAACCGTGTTCGAATTATCATCGATCAAGAGCTATCTCGCGAAGAATGTTACACATTCAGAAGAAGCAACGGGGAGTGCCCTGTGGGGACCGGAAGTGCGTTAGCCCGAAATATATTCGAGCACGTTCGACGAACGACCATGCCCCGCGACATCCCTATCCTATTCGCCGGAGAGGATTACAAAACCAATCAAATCAAAATGCGAAACGTATACAACGGGGCTAAAGTGCGAGCGAAAATGAGGGGGCAGAGGTGATTCGTGGAGGCGTGAACAGCGGCGAAACGCAGCGCCGCGGGTATATGCCGTCGTCGATTCGATGGGATCGTTAAAATTAACGAGCGTATTCCAGCTCCTCGAAAATGTCGCGAGCTTCTATTTTTCTCGTGCGTCGGCCGACGATTTGCAGCGGCGGGGGCCGCGTTTTTCCGAAACCATGCGTCATCCCGAGTACGCGGTGCCACGAGTGCCGCCCGCGAAAGTGCCAACCGGCGGCACGTATCGTCGCATTATGAAAGAGAAGGGAGAAAATCGTTTAAAAATATTCGATAGACATTTCGGGTGCTCGCTTTCGAGTCCGCGGGGTTAGGTTTCGTAGTGGCCATCAATTCCGGGCCACGCCCATTCGCAGTTTTCGTTCGCTATTCTGCAGATGCGATTTATTGCTCGACAGATCGGCAATATTGCCCAGCGCGCGGCGCGTTAAGACGAGCTTGGTAATAATAAATTTCGACGTAATCTGTTATTAATGCAGCGACGAATTAATTGGGGACCGTTTCATTATTTTCGTTACCTCCGACATCCTTGCTCCACTCCGAACCTGTCGTGAATCAATTTGGAACTTCGTTGCCCCGAGTGACTCGTCGACCGAGAAAATTAAGTTTCTCCGAAATACGCGAAATACAGTCGTGTACGTATCCAACGAAACAATCGGCGTGAATTGTTCGGAAAAATGAAGAAGCACTCGCGTCTGGGAATATTTCCGTCATCGTGTACGACGGTGTGCAACGGGAAGGGAGCGCGAAACGTTCGTCGCATAGAATTTACAGACAGCAATAATCGTTGAAGGATGTTTACAGTGTGTATGATGCGGACTGTTGGCCGAATGAATTCACCGCGAATCTAGACACGCGAGACGAGTTCCATGCGATATCAATGAAAGTATCTGTTGAGGATAACGATAATGCGATAGGGTTATTACACCCTCGAGACCAATTCGGACGCCCTTTCGCGTGGCCAACTGATTTTTATCATCACGCACGTCGCACCGCCAATTTCTTATAATACTCGTGGACGTTAAGGGGGTGGGGAGTGAACGTTGAACAGCGAGGAGACCAACAAGGATACTCTCGAAAGCCTAACAGCCCGTGTGGACACGTCCTTGCGTGAATGAGGGAGCGAAAATTATATCCCCATATGTGCGTCCGGATATCTGTCCGAGTACTGTGACGAATGTGGTCATATTAGAAAGGGCGATTCCGATGTTAAGGGGCCACCGCGTCTTTCGTCCCAAATGGCATTACGTATACTGCTTTCGAGCGTTCCAGAATTCTATAGGTTGCTTAATTCATTCGCAGTACGCCACCCGATGGTTCTCCAATTTTCTGAAATAGATTGTCCACGATCCAACGTACCCCTCCATCGATTAATTCCTCTCGAAACTGCCTTACATGTATTCGTTTCGCGCGATGAGTTCACATCGGCCGTGCGCCGTCCTTGTCGAATTAAATTTCAGGACGTCGAAAATATGAAATATTGGGTATCGAATGAATTCGATGCTTCTGAAAATTAACAGCGAACGCGAGGATATAACGGGGCGAATTCTACCCTGCTTCAATTTCACGGGAATCGTACGACGATATTCGCTAGCCAAGCTAAAAGCATTTCTCGAGGGCGAGACGCGACGCGTGTATATAGGTTAAAATCTGTTGATATACAGCACGCACGTGGACTTCCTTTCGGCCGGGACACGTAAGCTCGGCACCCTGCTCTTTTTTGGCCGCAGCCCCTCGCGCCCGTAACGACGAGAACGCAAATGGTGGGGTTAATGTGCGTACACGCTACGGGATGTCTACCAATTTCCGGGTTCACCTAATGCACTTATCAGGCGACCAGAAAGGATCCAAGAGAAAAGGCAGCACGGAAGGAAAATAATTGAGACGCAGAGCTCTCGTCGGGGTGGATCGACCGGAAGCCGCTGGCTAGGTCTGGTGCCTCGTGTAAAGCGGAACGAATCATAAAGGCGAGAAGAAATTAATGAGAACGGGCGAGTTCGAAAGGGAAACGAATCGAGCGAGAAACGATCCACGTGCCGAAATATACAGGAATGGTTGCAGAACGAAGCGAGGACAGGTTGTAACAGTAAGATTACGTTGTCATTATCGGTGTTCGTCAACGGATATTGTACGTTGTCCACTTCGGCTGATTCGTTCCGCTAAATATTGAACGACGACTCACGTTAACCAATTTCTATTTCCTCGGGCAAGCCCCTACATCTCGGTGATTAAATAAGGATAATACATTAGAAATGAAGCCGGTTCAAGTGTTCAAGCGTTCCGTCTCATCGCGGCTCCACGTTCGTCGACTGGTCCCGGATCAATTATGCATCGACGGATTCCATTGTAACGTTAATCGCGTTAAAACTCCCCATATAACATTCGAAAGGATATATTGAAATATTCAACGCGGTTCATTAAGCCGAGGGCAAAGTTATCTGCATACCGTGCTTAATAATTCCCCGTAATATTTAAATAACAGCCATCCGAAACTTCCGAGCTTTCACGTCGCACGACGCTCACAGCCCGGGCCGCGGAACAGGAAGAATAGGCTGCTTCGAGAACGCGCCGCGGGTCGCAAAAATTGGATTTATTCAAACGAGCTCGCGCTGCTGATCGCGCACGCTTTCTAGGCATTGCTGCACCCTCAATTATGCATCGTGTAATTTCGTGTTCGCGCGTTTACCGGGGCCAGGCGGCCTCGATATACATTTTCACCGCGGCTCGTGACACCGTAACTTTCACCGGCATTTCTCGTCGGGCAGAAACGAGCAATTAACAATCTTAACCAGGAATACGCGTGGTCCACGCTCTGTCATTCGTTAAGGCCGCTCGCTGCGACCCTTAATTCAATAAGGAGGACCAAAGCGTGGATTACTCACGAATCAACGAACCTACGAAACCTTCTCGCCGTAATTGGAAAGTATCCAGTGGCGACGACACCCCCGAAAACACAGATCTACGAGTCCCTTCAGCGTCTTCCCGATGGGCCAAGGAAATAAACGCCCCGTTGGGTTCATGGGGATCGTGATTTTATTTGTACCTTCCTACAACGAATTAGCCGGCCCTTACGGTTATTCCACGAGGATGCGATCTAATTCTTTCGCGTAGATCTCTTCCCCCCCACCCGTCTAACAACGTTTCGTGGAAGAAACAGTAAGATCCCGATGGAAAGATTACAAAGACGATTACTCTGATTGACTTTCGATGAGCAAATTTACGGAACAGGTAGACAGCCTGTAGTCAGCCAACGTGTCGCCCGAATTACAAGGGAGAAATACATACATCACCGGCAGCACAATTGTGCTGACGTTGCGCACTGCCAATCAATGTATTAAACCGTAACAAAATGAATACCCGTGGACTAGCTTGGCACAGAGTTAGATACAAACGAGCCCGGAATCAGAGTTTACAAGTACAGCTAAACGTGCGATTAAATTATTCCGTCTCGCTGGATGTTCCCGCGATCCGCTGGAAAAGCTTATTTATTCGGTAAATCCGGGAACGAGCGGCGAGAATAAACGTCGCTGACAAAAACAGCGAGCTCATGCACGCCTCGTGAAATTGAGTTACCACCGCCTCGTTATTCTCGTGAGACTCGAAATAAAGTGGCAGGGGCAGCCGTAAGGATTGAGTTACAGTCCACTTAATTGACCGTCCGCAGAGGCGAAAAGAGGGCACTGATTGACAGCGAGATGCAGCTGTCATCGTGGTCGAACCAAGGAGGCGGCAGATTATGTACGATTTAATTGCCATTTAACTGTGGAACATCGAAACGTGATTACTGGATCGGGAGGAAATTCGAAGGTGCCACCGAATATGTAAGTGGCATTTCGTTGCAACGGGCGGGTTTCTTTGGGCCGGCGTAATTAGATCTGTGCCGTGAACATGAAGGATAATTAGGCGGAGCGTACTCGTTCAAATGCCTGATGTACTTGAACGTCTAGCTTCTCTTCGATTAAGCCCGAGTGAGGAGGATTGGACGGGATGCTTCGAAAGATAACGACGTCCCGCAGACCTTGCGGAATGCACCCTAAGTGTTTTAATGAGACTCTAATTAAGGCTTGTTAGCCAGTTTGGGAAAAGATTTGGGACGAAGCATCGTGTTTGTTGGGACAACATTTTAGTGACTCGGTGTTAACGAGGATTCGATACTTTTTATAGAATCTAGATAAATATTTATCGTTCGCATAAAACCACCGTCTAAACGAACGAGCATCCAAATTATTTTGTAACTCCTAGAGAAATTTGAAACCTCCACCGTACCGGCAAGTGTCTTGCACAAAGTGGCATCATCGTCTAACGGCAATAGATCTAACCAGCTTTGCCAATCGGTCAGCCAATTCCAGCCACTTGGGTAATCCTGTTTCAGCATCAAAGATGCAACGAGACACCGTGATCCTCTAACATACGGGGAACCAATAAGCCGGCCAATTCAGTAACACAGCGCGACGCGACGCCTGGCAACGTCACCGTCGTCGGTCGCGACGAATTTCTCGGATTACATAAACCCAAATAATCCCGTGAGTCATTCTAATTCTGGTTCCATCAGGGTTGCACCGTTTCCCTTCCTCCAACGACACGTTCCCCATTACTTCGTCGCACACGTTCGCTCTTTTACCTCTTTTCGTGCATGTTCCTAAGTGTCGTCTCTTTCTTGTACGACCGTCTGCTGTATAAATAGCTATGGCACGTGTGTCGTCTCGGACGTTCACGGTGGCCCACTTTCTCCCTTGACACTCGAAATTAGAGAACTTCGGCGACGCCGCTTTTTCATTTTACATCGGAGACAACCACCGCCTGTCCACGTGTCCCTCCCCTTTCAGTATTCTACACTTGTTGTTGGTTAATCTTAAGACAGTTGAAAAAACAAACATGGTAACGCGTTTAGTAAGTACGTTCACCTGCGACAAATAGCTAGTTGCTTGGGAATAAATGTAACGTGTTGAAACAGGATGGTGACAAATTTCGGAGCCTCGCGAGAGGTACAATCAATTCCGAAGAAACCACTTTAACCCTTTCGCTACGATAGCATTGAAAATGAGAACGTCCTCGCAGCACAAAATAGTGCATATTTTGTTATTCTTTCTGTATGTATAAGCATTTAGATTCTTTGCTCGATCACCTAAGGTTTAGCTTATATAAATAGTCGAAATAATGATATACTATTGCGCAGAAGGTTTACGTAAATTTGTCGCCAAACGGTTGCTAAATGTACATATACGTCCCTCGTGGCGAAAGGGTTAACTCGTCCCGCGGTGAGAATAATCCTGCAAATATCTTTCATCCTTGGGGCCTAATAGAATCGCACTCTAAAACATCCATCACATTTTTTATCGCGCAATACTGCAAAGAAAAGACGACTCGAAATTTCTTCTTCGAACAAAGATTGCACGATAAACGATCCGCTTGATACCTCGACACGCCATGTCGTGCGAAAAATGCCTCACAGATTGGCCCACTAGTTCACCACGCTGGTGAATGCAATTGCATTTCCAGCACGACACGAGGTTCGCACATATCGCCATGTAATAATGGCGCCAGACAGATCCGATCTGACGAATCGCATTCGCGATACCGGACGTTTTCGCCGTTGCCTCGATCGAGCCGTCGCTCGTCACTTCCACCGTCCCAGATCTCCCATTCGTTCACGGTAGATTTTTACGGGACAACAACGGCCAACGGCGGTCACACAGGTAACGAAAATTGTCACGCTTCTGTTACGTCTCTGCCGGCCAGTGCCGCACGACGTATAAGAGCAATAGCTTACGAAGATTTCGTTGTTTTACGGGCGAAAGGTGAAGAGGAATTCGTTTTATACTATGAATATATTTTCTTATCCGCGTTATGCGTTCTCCAAATAATTACTTAAAGCAGTCGCGTACAATGAAGTACGAAGAGAATCGAAGGCGCTTACCGCGCGTCCGGCCTGCAGTAGATCGCGCCGTGCTTGGTCAGACAATAGTATTTAGTCTGTTATGGTCATACATACTTTTTGCCTCAACTTTTCGGTCTAGCGTCAAGGTTTTAGTTAGATGATCGAGGTTCAGGCACAGGAGCAGATCGATCTAGCGAATTTTTTAAACGAGAGGAAACATTCTGCATTCGAACAACGCTTGAATTTTATAAAACTGAAAAAATACAATCCGTTGCGAAACGTTGAAACAATATTTTCGTTTGAATTACGGATCCTGGAACTTGCCTACCGGAAACACTACGTCACTGGTTCATCTTATCAGATTCATCAGTGGTATAAAACAACTGGCATGGACTAGATACCCACTCAAATGACCAATGAGCAACGTGCAACGATGGCGAATCTACGTGTGCCTGCTGTTTTATTATTGTTTACGACGTACAACATTAACTTGGTGAAACCACTGGTGCAGGAAAGTCTGTCGAAATTTCTGGGATCTTTCGCCGGTGTTAAACAGTACTCTTTATTTGAAACACAGACATGCAATTTGTGTGGATATCGTAAACGAAGAACTTTAATCCACGAGTCTATTGTTTCAGTGTGAGAATTCCTGAATTGTTGAATCAATTGTGCAACGAATCCCAAGGGTCGAACACGGTTCTTCGAGACGCGTGTTACGGTTGCTTCTTCAGAGGCACAAATCAACCCCTCGGATATCCATTGCTGCTCTCCATGTCCAATTGTGCTAATATTTATCTGAATGGGACTGACTACGGTCATTGTCAGCAATACTTGAGTGTAAGTAAATTTAGCGTATAATTGAACGGTGAACAATACATTTGAACTTTTCCATGGTAGAATGCTACTACCACGCCTAACTCCCGAGTCAACCCTACAACTATATATTGCACGTTCTTGGAGTGTGTTCGCCAAGTGAACAAAGATACTTTAGTAAGTAGAAAATAAAATGCAACGTTCCTTCCCCCCTTTGCGTCATGGACATGGGACTTCATTATCATAGTTTTCGTTTTTATCTACTGTTAAATTCTTCACCTGTAAATAGTGTACATATAAGTGTGTGGAAGAAAAAGGAGTGTAAATATTAAACAGGAGGCGTTGCGCGTGAAACCAAGAATAGCAGCGAACCTAAGATCATCTTCTAAGAAAGCACCCTTCTTTTATTTCAAACTGTACAAGCAATTAACGAAAGCTGTCTGCATTATACGAGAACAGGATACAGAATCTAACACAGTAAGGCCCGGAGCGGAACCGATCGGTCCACGCCGACTCAACATTAAGTCACAAAATTTAACAATATCCAATTGTACATACTGAAGCCTGTACACAAATACTGTATATATCGTTCGTTGTTTAAAAATACGTGCAACACAGAACTAGGTAAGTACACCTTTCTATATATCCCTGTACATATGTAAATTGTAACTGCAAGATATATTGTAGATATCTGTGTTGCCGCCTCGCGCACAAATGCTTTCGTTTAATATTAAATTCGCGACAGATGTTGTTTGACGTTCATACATCGCCACGAACGAAAAGAAACCTTCACTGATAAACGTTTAACTCAGCTCAGGGAATGTGTCGGCGAAGCCATACGAATGTTCCCTCGATTCAACATCACGGACGTCCACTTGGCACAATTGTACGTGAATACCACCGCCTGTGTCCTGGCAAAAACACGTTGCGCTCACATGAACCCGATAACTGGTGAATTTCAAGAAGACGATCTCGCTAATAAGCTGCATGCGCCCACCATCAACGCGCTGCTCGTAAACACAGATTACGACATCAACATCGTGCAACTACCATTTCATTACACTTCCATCAACGTTTGCGCGAAATACAGGAACTACGAGCAGGCCAATTGGCCAGGCGTCGTATGCTGATCGAAAAGTTCCCGTTGCTGCTTTAGCGGAAATCACTGAGCAATTGTAGGAAATGACTATTCAGACAGCATTGCGGTATTTCATTTAATAGAAATAACTATGATATTAATAGAATAAACTGTGTAGAAAAACGATGAACCGATTCGCCTGTTCGAATTCTTGATAAAGTTTTGAAACTTCGAGGGAAACTAACGAAAGGGTGCCTTGTTAAGAGTTTCACATGTTGCCATGCTCACGCCTATAGTGAGTACTTTCTAGAAGATGTTCCTTCGATACCTGTCATTAAACAATCATTCGTCGTAGCTTGCTCGCTGCACAGTGTGCCCCCCATACAATTTCCATTTCCTCAGCGAAATTAATAACGATTACAGCGTGTGCCGCGATGACACGAAAAGATCGTGCGTAATAGCGACGAAGAATGACACGAGTCATCTAAGTGCAAATCATGCCGTAACGCGCGATTGTGAATCACCGTTTCAAAGCGTTCGTCTAAAAGGAATGCATAAATTTACCATCGACGACGTCGCGGCTGCAAAACGATCGTGAGTCTACACGAATCCTGTTTTTCCTTCCCGCGTTCGCGCGTGAAAATGCTGGCGATTTCTTGCACGGAACCATTTCCATTCGAGCTAGCTTTCATCGTCGCCCGGAGATCCCCCACTGTTGGAACACGTGCGGCACAGCGGAGAACTGGTTGCACAAACAACCTCATCGTAACGATTTCGACCAGCAGCCGTGCAAATTCGCAAATACGCCGTGTCGACATTCGCCGAGCCTGTCCTGGAATTCTTATTTACCTCCTCGTGAAAAAGAGCGCGCGAGACGAAGCAAAGTGTCGGACCAAACGAAAAAGGGGAACGTTTCTCGGGGAAAAAGTTGAAAGGAGGTCCGTTGAAATTTAGAGGCGACGAACGGCGAGATGATCGCGAAGCGTCCCATCGTCCAACGAAAGACGGAGGTTTTCCTAGAATGTATTGCAGATTCGGTATGGGGGGGGGAGGGGCTTGCTGAAACGAATGTGACGGTCACTCTGATATCGTGCTGGCATAATGTCGGGGGAATTTTGATAGCCGCGCGGAAGAATGTGCGAATAGGGACGTAACTGAGTAAACGTATCGTAGCCGGTTCATCAGCGGCGAGTACCGGACACGAGCGCTAAACGAACGTTTACGATATTACTCATCCCGTAAAGTGATCGTAACGAAGCGACCGATATAACAAGCTCACGACGAATTATGCCGTGAAAGAACGAGAAACGAATTTATGATAGGGGCAGATCTCACGGACTTTCACGAGCTTGGTTATCACACTTAAAACAGTTAGTGGCTTCTAAAGGTAAACTTGATTTTTCCCAAACATTACGGATCGGTAAATTTAGATCGTCCGTTTCTTCCATACCGGACCAGAAACGTGACTATGTGTTCGGAAGGATTCTATCAGCAATGTAGCTAAGTATGTATATACCTCAATGGAGGCCTTGTACAGAGAGTGGAATGAAACTAGTACTCTTCAAACGTTGTCACTCGTATACGATATTCAACGCATGGCTGTGTTTACGTTTCCAAGCACAGAAAGCATCGTACACTCGCCAGTAAATATCAGGATACTCGTGGTAATCAGGTACTATAGAATCCGGGGTATCATCGTCGACTCAAAGGGGAGGACTTAAATGGACGGCTCACGAGCATCTCCCTATCTATCCTTTGTTTACCAAGACGAAACTCTTTGGCTAATTCTTTCACGACTGACTGAGACGCTGGAACCAGTCGGAGGAATCGAGGGATCGATTTCGTAACATCGGTGTGCACTCATGTACTTATGAGAGAGGACGAACAGAACGACCCCGAAAGGAGGGGCAGGGAAACTGAGAAAAAGAAGCGACGAAGATGAAGGGAAGATCGGTCCATTGCACAAAAGCGACGCTCCACTTAGCATCATCCTCGAAATAATTTGAAATATGCAAATACCATCGGTGCACACGCGCTCGCGTGTTGGCACACGGCCGCCCTGTGTGCGTGGGCACTGCAACTACTTGTGTAATACGAAAGAGAGGAGACCAGAGATGCGAGAGAGAAGACAACGTATATTCTAGTGGCTTACGGTTCAGTTCTCTCAGAGCCAATCTAACTTAACATGCAGATGCAGTACGTGGAATCGTAGAGGCGACAGAGTACGGAGCGAGATGGAGAAGGGTCGGGGAGAGCCGGAGAGAAAGAGGGCCTATGTGTCTCTGAGTCATTCGCGGAGATAGTACCTTTTCCGTATGATCATTCACCGTTACTGCCTTTAATGTCCTCGCGATTCGGAGGGTCCTTTTAAGACAGGTCGTGATTTTAATGAATAAACCATTCGGCCGTTCGGAACTCGAACGCGGATCAATAAAAATTACCCGGGAGAGTCCTCGGGAAGAATTCGTAATTCGTGTTACGGGCGAAAGGTAAAACCAACCCGGCTGCGAAAAGAGACGAAGGTATAGAAAGGGCCAAAGGAGGAATACAAGCGCCCTTCTGGGGTTCTAAAAGGGAGGCGAGGGATACGGGCCGATATTTCGCAAAATTTCTGAACAGGTGCAATCGATCCCGACACGAGACGAACTCGCGGAGGCGCATCCTTGATTAAATTTACAAGACGGCGAGGTTGTATAGCCATAAGTAATATAATCTGATCTTGTAAAAAGGGTCTGGAAATGAATACCCCCGGCAGATTTAGAAGTACGCCCGATACGTGCTACGTCGATAAGACATGTACCTTGCGAATTAAGGAAGGCTCTTACTTCCATCGTCCGTAGTTGTGAAACTAAAAAATTATGACAGGAGGACCGTTTTCGTGCAACGCAACTTGTTTTATTTATGAGTTAACTGTACCTACTATATCTGTGATATATTCGAATTCGAAGTGTATTACGGCGCAAGAAACACGTCATAAACCTGTGCATGGATCCAGCAACAATATTTCCAGAATATTCTGACTAAACCTCTTTAGCTACCCGGTATACGTGCGGGCCAAAGTAACATGTACCGCCGAGAAACGTGACTTTCGTTTACGACCGAAGTTCAAGCAAACAATAAATCTATATTGAATCGTAAACTGGTGTCTATTTAATAAACACAAAATTACTTCCCGCAGTTGACCAATACAGATAGGGCTTGACCGTTACAAGAGCGGATATTAATATCGAAAGAGCACTTCGATAAACTGTACAAATAGCAATCGCATTACCTGTACACGGATCTAACATCATCAGCTAAAACCTAGCCGCATACATATCTCATCAGTCACACGAGATTAAGTTTGCGTGCCCCGTGGATGCAGCTGCGCCTACGCAGCAGAACGCTTGAGCATCATTTCTTCTGATGCTTCTGGAGATTACCTAGGACGATAACATGAAAGATAGCTTTACCACGAGAGATCAACACTGATGAAGCACCATAGCCATAAAGATCACGCGTACAGAGTTGTAACGTACAAATGTTCCTTCGCAGCAACAAAAAAAAAAAGAACAGGTACATCATTTTATTCGTTAGCCCCGCGAATAAAGTTGGGGCCCTCCTCGGTATTCCTTTAAGAGGATTCAACCGTGGCTACTTTCTCCGCCCGGTTTGCCTTAATCTTTCGTTCGCCACTACTTCCGGGCTCCACCGAACGACTCGCGTGTGCCGTAAACAAACCGAATCGTTTTACAAGCCGAGTATGTACAATGTACCCATGGACGGAGCCGACACGTCGTTTGCACGTGAATCATACGGGACACGATAGGCGCGTGTTGCGCAAGAAGAAGCTCGTCGTAAGCTGCGGAGGCGTAGCATCAAGCGTGCCGCGGTTGGAAAATAAAAACAAGGAGAGGAGTCAGCGCCTGACACGTCATCGAGGCGCGGCACACGAGAAACCAGGACACGCCGCGTGCTTCGCGTCGCGATTCTATCTGGCCCGATTTCTTACACCGTCCTGGCCTCTCCGATCCTTAACGAGAACACCATTGTACCAGGAACTATCTACAGACTCGCAAGACAGAGAGAAACAGTGGGAAGAAAATTAGTTGAGACGAACTTCGGGGGGTGAGCTCCCGTGACTTTTGTTTGGGAACAAGGGTGCAAAGATTAATCGTTCCACGAGGTATTAACGAAAGGAGGCATCAGAGACCTCAAGTATTCCCTCTCGATTTTTAATTAAATCTGTACGTGCGGAGAATTCTGGGCAACCGCGTTTATCCCCCCAGCCCCGTGAAAATGAAAAATCAAGGAGCACGAGCGTGTCAAGGATGCAAGAAACACGAAGTTCTTGATACGCTGATATTCTTGCTGAATATCCAACGGCCTGTGTAATTCAAGACTCTTGCAGTGACTGACCGCACATGCGGGGAAATGTTTTAATCCAAGCTCGCGGATTTTGCCCATATTTATTTCCATACGCTCGCTGTCTACGTCCAGGCTGTTGCGATTTGAAAAAGAATGGGGCGTTTGCTGCGCAAACACACTGAGATCGATTGTTAACGCGAAACAGAAACTACGGCGCTCCGCGTGGCGTGCATAAGCAGATGGAAATGCTGATCTCCACATTGTTGTACATCGGCATGGTGTCTGAAGAACAGTTGCACGCCGCTGCATGACGCGCTGTTTCGCAAAAACTGTCTCGCGGCGAGCTCGTTCGCATTAAAACGGCACGCAACATTTTCGAAATTCCACACTTACGCCACGCGCAATCATTGAACCGGCTCGTTCCACGCGCGCCCTAACTTTCTCTCAATGAATTTCTTGGGAAACAGAACTACCCACGTGGGTCTACCTTTTTCAGGACTTGCAGAGCCGTGATCAGCCGGGATTTCGGCTCTCAAGCGTCGTTGTCTCGTTTGTTGGGGAATCTAATTCAAAGCGACCTCAGATATTTTGCAGGATTTATATGCCAGTTTCGCGCAATTATATACATACGTTCACCGCTATATTGTGACGTTGTGAAATAAATAAATGCAAACGGAACAATGTTTAGCTACAAACAAAAGGATTAACGAGTATTTAGAAGTTGTACGAAATACGTGACGACAAATAGCATGCGAACGCAAGCGCACAGTTATTGTGACGTTTGGGAAACATGCAACGTGACTACAAAGTACTACACAATGCGCCATCCGGCAAAAACGATATAACGACGCGGCATGCTGTGTACACATATTTCCACGTGTTACGCTCGACGTTTTTTGCTTGTATTTTATTTGAACCGTGCCGCGAAGTCTTGTCAAGGGTTCCCTCTCTCTATCTCTCACATTTCGTCCTTATTCTTTTTTCCATTCCATTCCCTTTGCTTACGTTCCATTTTGTATTTCGTTTAATCCACCAGCTATTAATGCACCTGCTTCACCCCTCGATCGTACGCGTTCACCAACCCAGGAGGAATCAATTTCTTGCGAACAGTTTCCACAGTTTCACGCTCCACTGTTCCGAACAAGCGATAGGCACAAAATAAGATCAATATTTGCAGAAAGACCCAGTTAAATACTTGATTGAACTTAAAAGGAAATAAATGCTGAAATTTAACCGAATTATCTATCGATAATAAGCATTATTCCATGTTCACAGGCAGTCATCTGTAATATATTTACTGCACAGAAGTTAACACTTCTGGTGTATCGGCTACGAAGCTCCCGAAATTCTTAAATTTCAAGCCCGATAAAAGATTTCAGTGATCTGCCGGAACTGGATCAAACAGAAAACGTCAACTCGGTTTGTTTAATCTAAAAAATCAACCGTGCGGTGCATATAAATCAGCCATCTCGCGCAAAGAGAGCAAATATCGCGTCAGGAAATGCACAATTGCCGAAAAACGAATAAGAACAAGGGGTGAAGCGACCGCGTGTATGAGGAATTCGCGATAGCTCGTGTAATTTTGAACGTCCGGTCCTTCGGCGAACGTCGTTCGCCGGAGAATGAGCTGTCCGATGAAACGATGTCAAGCTGGAAGCAGGTGATTCCTCGCCGACCAGGCTATTCTGAGCTCGATGACACTAGCGGTATGCCGGCACACGTAATATCGCACAAGAAGAAACGAACCACGCAGACGGCGAACCGCGAACCGTGCATTTATTATCGCCCGATTCCGAGGGCAAACGATGATCCCCAAAGGCCACACTTGTTGTACCCAACCACCTAACGCAGTCGCGAATTTTGATTCGTTTACCCTTAGTCTAAAGTGCACATTAGTTCAAGGATAACGAAGTGGAGTACGGCGAAATCCCAGTACGACGCGATCTCGCTATCCGCGGTTTCAGATGTCCGCGGTTGGCCGCAGTTGGCCGAGGTTCGGAAAAATTAAACAGAAAATTCTTAAATTCCCGCCAGGCCATTGATAGTCGTGTGTATTCGAGCTTGCGTTCTATATATTTTATTATTAGTTACTATTAATGAAACTTTTGTACCTTATTATTAGTTGTTTGCGTTCATGTTTTATTACAGCTAATAAATGAATTGATTTTTTTATATAAAAACGAAGGTTTTCAATGTATAGATGCAATCAGAGAAGGGCTATTTTGTTTTCTGCGAATGTACAGTGACGTTACGCACGTCTGTGCTACCCGTGCTACAGGTGATGAAATAATTACTCTACACTGCTTCTAGGTATATTACACTGCACCGCCCTATGCTTTACGCCGAGGTTTACCTTTGCCATCGCGACAAACAGTACTGTACACAAGACACGCGCGGTTCTACTTTCGGCGCACGCTGAAATTAACCCCATGGCATGTGCATCGCTAAGAATGTTCAACATGGTGTGCAGTTGTTTGTTGTTGTCTACTGAATAATACATATGCCACAATGTTGACGAAGGCTCGTTTGGGTCATAGCATTTTGTAATATTACTCTATGCGTAATATTATGTGAAATGGTAGAACGCTTTGGCCAGTTTCTAGTGGAACCTTTTTAAACAGGCGTTCGCAAACCAAGCAACCCTTTAGATATATTTAAACGTTATACTGGGTCAGAGATTTATAGGCGTGTTTGGTAGGGCTGGGAAACGAAGTTGATTCCCTTGTGCATAGGTAGATACCAGATAGCTACCACCTGTGGCGGAACCTGATTATTGTTATTATTTTACACTTCTAATGTTGTTGGTAATCATGCACTTGAGATCTACAGTACAGCGTATTATTATTAGAACGATACAGATTGTACACCTTACTCCTACAGTTAGGTAAATCTTTGTCATGGAATTATCATCCCCTATTATACACAGCTGCGACTAATTTTCCTGATTTCTCAATACTTTTCGTCTTTGGAGAAATGGGAAAAGAGATTGTATTTCTCAAGACGTCTCGAGAATTCACGAAAAATTAAAGGTCAGAAGCCGCAAAAGTCCAGTAGGTATAGCCCTTGGATCATAGGTCCAGCTAAAACTTGGTCAGAATCCGTAAAAGTCCAGTTGGTCTGACTCATGGACTGCTGCAAGTTCTGGCCCACTTTGAGCTGGACCTAGGACCCCTGGGTCGGACCTATTGGACTTTTGCAGACTGCGACCAACTTCTAGCTCAACCTACGATCTTTGGCGGATGCCTACTGGACTTCTGCGGGTTCTGACCAACTTTTTAGCTCAAACCACGATCTTTGGCTGATACCTACTGGACTTCTGCCACGCCAGGATCGATATCGTAAATCTTATTTCGTCCTCTAATTAATCTGCTGCGCGTATAAAAGTAATCGGTGTGTTGTTCAACAAAATATCAGACGAAAAATTGGCTAGGGACAAACAGAAAGAGAGACATCTCCGATATTGATTTCATTGGACTTTATGTCGCATCGCTGTAAATATTATCCAGCAGACACTGCTTACTAACCAATACGCTAAATGAGGAAAATATTTACCCACTCGATGGACGGCTGTGATGGAAATGTTGCAGCTAAATAGTGGATAATATCGATTTTACGATTGCACAACATCGATTAAATTGCCCTTTCGTCGGCCTATCGGTACAACTGGATGTTTCACCTCCAACTTTTATTAATGAAATTGATTTCTCCAACGCATTTGACCCATTTATCGCCTGACATATATCCGCCAGAATTTCTCGTCCCCCTATCGATATAACGAGATTAGAAACTCTTGCAAATATATATTTTTACATCAGCACCAAACTAAAAACCAAAGTTCATTCTCTTTCTCATAAGTAACGTATTTATCATTTACCCATCTGCCTGTAAATTAATCGAACAAATAATTCCTGCTCTAAATAACATTAAAATAAATACATTCTCTTCGCTCGAATAACGCATAATTAAGTTGAACTCAGAAGCAAAATATGAGCGGCGAAATAATCGCAGAAATCTTTGTACCAATTACCAAACGTCAGAAGCTACTTTCATTCCGTCTACACTTTTATTCGAATATGAGCCACGTGTTGCCACCTAACTGGAAGCGCACGAACTCGATTACGCGAGCTTGGTCGAAAAACTTTCCAAAGCCGCCCGATCGAAACGGGTTCGAAACTGGTTCTCCGAACGAAAATTCCTGCCCCGATCGTCCAAGAACATACATTTAATCGAGCCGCGCAATTTGTCAGTCAACAACGACGCGGAACCAGCCGGTATCTTTTACCAGGAGAAAACTAAGTGCAGTTTCTAATTCAGCCACGAAACGTCGCCGCAGATGCCGAGAGAGATTCCACTACCACAAAACGGGGATGTTTCTTTTCGTTACCCTCGAGCGGATCCGGCTAAAACGAACGATTGTATATACGCGAACGTTTCGCGGAAGCCCTTTCGATCGAGCACGGTATCGTTTTGTCACCGACGTTATCTAACGCAGTGCCTGGTCGAAATTACGAGCCCGGCATTCGTGTGATAATGTAGCCGGTTATGCAAATGAAATTGTTACGCGGCAACCGTCGAATTAAATAATATGAATCGGTGCGGGAACTGCGTGGATTGCGTGCTGCCGCTTGCGATGCAAGTTGAACGCGCTTGATTGAGATTCTGCGCTGATTGGGAGTTTCATTAACGTGAGTCTGTTGGTGCGAAGATTCCAGGAGAGGAACGAAGCGTGCGCGATTCAAGAGAGGAATCGATGCCAAAGTTCGAATAAATGTTTAGGGTGTTTACAGAGGATCTTTGGTGTGAGAACTTTTGTTCGATTACGCAAGTTGTATGGATTTCAGAATTGTACGCGACATGCGTGTTTGGGGACAATGGGAGAACTGAGAACTGTAAAGGGAAATCGAAAATTTGTAATAAAAAGAATGACCGTGCAACTATAGTGATGAGATAGTAAATTTTATTTACCTGCAAACCGAAGGAACATTAATTATTTCATACTGGTAATATAAAGCGGGAGGATATTTTCAAAAATTATTACCGCGTTCGATATTTGGATCAATTTCACGCGAGACTTGTTTCTAATAATATCGCCACTAAGTTGTTCCTCGCGAATCGTTGACTGTCGACGAATCTGTTAAAACAAACATTACAAATTTCACAGCTTGGATCGCAAGAATCGCACGAGATACATTCGTCACTGACGAGAAGACCTCGACGTTACAAGCAAAAACGAAAAAAACGTCAGATATTCGTAGGCTAATGTACCTTGTAAATTAGGAAAGAATATAAACACTCAAGACTTAACACAAAAAAACGAACGGAAAGAATGTTGCAGCAGAATCATTTGTTACGAACCAACCTCCTCTTAAGAACCTCGCATGAGTAAGAGAATATTTTTGAAAATGCAATCGATTTGCAAATTCAACGGCGCCGGACGACAACATTTCCCACAGCTGTTCTTACTTATCAAACGATCTGAGAGTCGATCGTGGGTTTCTCGATGGGAACACGATTTCTTGGTCAGTTGCTAACCGGAGGTAGGCCACTCGAATTTTGCAAACTATTCGCGGGCCGCAGAATTAGTAGCCCACGCTTGGACGAAAATTACAACGTCGTAAATAATCGTCGCACGCCAGAAATTCGATATCAAGTAACGCGAATTCGGGTGCTCCATAAATTCAGAGATCTATTAAAAAAAGAATCGAGACTTCCTACGAATGCTTCGTACGACACGTAACATAGCCATTGCAACAGAATATTCCTGCTACTTCGACGGATTTACGATGTTTTACATTACCGCTTCCTCCACGAATGAAATACCGACGAAACGTATTTTTAAACTATCGAAGTAAGACATCCAGTGCGAATTCAGATCTCTTATAATTCGATCGAGTTCGCCAACACGGGCCATTCGTAATACAGAAAGATATGGTAGTTCTTCCAAGATTAAATCATTTATCAACGAAAAACGAAATATTGTACGATGATGATGATGATGATGATGATGATGATGATGATGATGATGATGATGATGATGATGACGACGATGATAATGATGATGATGAGAATGATGATGATGATGATGCTGGCGATGACGATGATGTGAAATGAATGAACTTGTAGTTCCTACGCAATATCATTAACCGCAAATCAATCATAACTTAAATCGGGAACGAAGCATTTCCAAAATTACATGTCACTAAATCATCCAACTCCATAAGGGCACCCTTCAACGCGGTCCACTTTATTAGATCCAGTTTGGGAAACGTTATCCCATGCGTGGATCAACACGGCTGATAGAAAATTGCTTCTTTTTTGTCAGGCAGGCAGCATGCCGGTAATGGTTGCCCCGTAATTATTCCCATGGCAGGCGATTGGTCGTTACTCTCGAATTAATTGGTGGGCCAATTGATCTGAATTAAGGCGCCGCCCAGTAGATTCAAATTAAGATCAATATCTCGACATGTGAATTGGAATATGACCGCGAGCACAGCTCGTAACTATAAATTCCTGCTGTCCAAACAATGGGAAGTCGCTCGTAATTTTCGCCAGAACACGTTGTCTGGCCACCATTGATGATGAAACGGATTGCGTATTGCTGGACCAACCCCGTTAAAATCCTGGCAAAAATTTGCTAAACAAACCTGGAACCCTGGGGCCCGCAATACTTACACAATTATTTCTGTGCCCCGCAGTTGCTTATTTATTAATTACTCGCGATAGTTGCACATCGGAGAATTTCTTTATATTTTCAAAGAGTTCGAGCGTTACTGATTTTTAGAAAATTTTTAGAAAATTTTTATTTTAGAAAAATTAGGCGAGCGCAGTATGCGAACAGAATTCAAGGCTCTTCACTTATGACTCTGCACTCAAATCTAACAGTTTACACGAGTACTGCGATTTACGGAGGCAACGAATTGATTGGAAGTGTTTTTTCCATTTGGAAAAAGTGAACTTTACGACGTATGCTTAGTACCTACATCCTGGTACCGAAAAAGTTTCTGGAAATACGAACAAATGTAACATCTTAAATGAACGTGCTGACTCCAAAACTCGGCGCACCGTGCAATTAAATAGAGCCACCGTGCGTTAAAAAAATTACACCGGGGAGGACATTAATTGTTAGGAAATATACATGACAAGGGGAAGAAAAAATAAGTGGAGGAGAACATGAGGAGACATCTCGGGACAATCTTAATAGAGGGAAATCACGAATGTCGTGGCACGAGTATACGCGCGTGAACGACAATATACGAGGTGTCTCGTTAACATTATTGGTATACATGTACCTACACCAATAATCGTTACTGAACTGCAGCTGCACAATTGCAGCCATTCAATGCGACGTACACTGCTACATGATCCTATCTCGCCACGGGATTGAAATGGCTTCCCCCCATGTCGGGATAAAACAGATATTAGATCACGCACGGCGTTTGTGCAAAAGCAAACACCGCGAACGAATAAACTGATTATGCTGGTTTAGTCGTGCTACGACTGCAATAATTTTCTGGTCTTATATTTAAACAAGTTGTCCATGGTATTCAAGGAGGTATCATGAACCAAGAAAAAGCGAAAGATTGTTGGTAAAATTTGCATGCAATTTTGTAGGAAAACTCATACTCTGCGATTGAAGGGTTTTATTCGGAAATCTTATTTTTTATGATGTATAAAATAAACGGGGTACCCTTTGTTGCGATTCTGAAAACTCGTCCCAGCAAAAATCTTTAAATTTTCAAATCCGTCAAACTGTTTACCAAGGAAAAACAAATGGTCTAATATTCGAGTGAGAACAATCAAACACAAAATTACGTTTCCTCGGGGTACTTTGCAACTAACATATCCACAATTTCAAAGTTTATCACGTTGATGAATAACAGAGAACGGCGAGTAAAACGTTGACAATAAAAGCCGAGATTTAAAGAGTGGAACATGTTGGGTATACTTTTAGCAAAGCTGATGCGCGCGATGGAGTAGAATAAATAGCGCGAACTGTATACAAAATTAAATAATCCAATGCAATGGCTTTCGCACTTCCGGCTTTTCCTGGCCATTTAATTCGACGATAAAAGCATTCTAACTTGGTTACACCGCTCTCGGCCTTACCAAGCCCATTTCCGCTTTTACTTTTAACTACCACCGGTAGCCTACGCGCTGAATGGACCTTTTAGAAATGACTACCATTTGTACAAAAAGCATTCTAGTAAAGAAAAAAGTGAAACTGAGCAATGTTATAGTGGGGACAATTATTAACGTGACAATTGTCAACGATTCTAAAGATAACATAGCTTTATAGACGTATCACGTACTAAGAATTGTGTTGTCCCCGAATTTAGATTCGAATGCAAAACAGTAAAAAGATTATGTGTTTAAATTATTTTGAATACATTCTAGAAATAACTTTTAGCCCGACAATTTGTCTAATCAATTATTACGTAAAAGATATAAAATTACGCAACGCTCAGTCCTGAATCAAGCCAGTACGCCGCGAAGAAGGATAACGATACGATACGTGGCACAAGTTATGAAATAAGTATCGATTAAAACGAAGACACATATGGTGTAGAAAATAGCTAGTCCAAGTTTGCATTAATTCGATGCTTCGGATAGACCTACTACTAGTAAATAGCATAAACTTATAAAGCATCGCAACTATTATCTAAAGGTCTGCTACCAGCTTTAGATAAACTTGAAAGCACCGACACAAACAGCAGATAACAGTTTTGATGTCGACGGCATTTAGCTATAATCGGGGAGTTAGGTCGTAGACCATCCAAGATCGTCTTTTCAATCGCAAATCTTGCTGACTGATGCCAGACACAAATCGCTTTTAAGTTTCCATGTCGTTCGATATTGTTCTCATCATACGATAGTCCGATATACGAACAAAATCTAATCTACTGATTGCAATTCGAGCCATTTGTTCACTTTATTATATAATTATATCCAGTTTATGTTATTTTATAATTTCCGTCGTACGATAAACTATGATTGTTGGATGATAAATAAGAGTTATCATCCAATAAGGTAAATAAGAGATATACCTACTCCAAAAAATTTGTACGCTTCAATGGGAACAAATGTAAACATAAATAACAACAGTAGCAGATGTTAAAAGCGTCCGCACGATATCCTATAAATATGTGCTACTTATGCCAGGTGTGTAAGCGCAAAATCAATACGGAGGGCGGACATTATGTCGCCAAACCTGTTAGGACACCGAGCGGAGAACGTCAAATCAACAATGTCAATAGGCATATAACCAATAGGTAGATGTCGATTTCGAAGTTATTATTCAAGCGTTCGCATAAGCATAAGCAATCGAACGTATCCTAGCATACGTAAGAGTGAACAGACTCTACCGAGTATGACCGAGAGAATGAACTCTACAGTTACGTCACAACTACTCGTGACGTCACCGCCATCAGAACAGGTGACAACCACTATCAGCTAGTGACGTCAAACGGGAACGGGCAACGAACTTCTTTTCTGCGTTTGCGCATAACACCATATCGGACGTGAACTGCACGTCCCCATTGCGATCAGTTCTTTCATAAGCGCCTGCCGATTGCTCGAGGCAAGAAAGAGCCGAAATATTAACCAGAAACTAATCTTATCCTTACTCGATCATCGATAAGCAAACGGCATGAAGCCGTAGATGCGCGAATGTTCTTTCATTGGTAACCTATTGAACGTCGACGGTACCGAACACTCGGCTCTAGAAAATTTAATAGACAGTGACAACACTTACGAGTGCCGTTGGACTGTCTGTCATTCTTTCCGGGATGGTTTTGTCCTGGAGATGAGCCTCACTAGCGATTAAACGTGCGATAAAGGGTACACGTATTCACGACACCGTGCTTGAAATCTCAGAAACTGTCTCGGCCATCATGGATGACACAACGGTGTCGATCGCCGACTCGTTTACGCCGCAGCCGTAGCTGCCGCCATCTTACAATTAATGCTACAACTCTTCATAGCTGATAATAATGTAATTGCAACCCACTTGATACTGATCTAAAACGTTCTCAGTTTGTATTATAAATACAAAAGGAAGCTTCTGTGAGCTGCATTTCCGAACACCTGTCAAACTCGATTTGGCTGAACTTATATAGATAGCTTCATTTTACATATAAATAATGTTTGCGAGAATAATTTTTGGAAAGGTAGCCTACATTTGATATTGGCAATCATTATTTAAACTTCTTCTACATATTGTAAACTAATCATGTACAAAAAAGAAATGTTTTTTGTTTAATTACTACTGCCATCTATGCACAAGTGCCCGAAACGACTCGTGGCCCTGCCTTACCTATACTCAAAAGTTATGTGACGGTGAAACGAGATGGAAATGAAAACGCTTTGCTATTTTACCGACCTTATATCTTTAATGGAGTAGATATGGTAATGTAGCGAGCTGTATACCGACACAATATGGCCCCAAACTATGGCCATGAGTGTAGAAAGGTTCGTTTTTTTCCCTTATATGAGAATATTTTGCATGCGTATTTATTAATGTCATATAGTTTTATCAAAGTAAAGGAACCTACAAGAATATTTGTTCAAATATGATTTGAATAAGAAATATTGCTATTAAATGTACCATCGATGATCTATGGTTCTTAATTTTTTATATTATAAGGCGCGGAGTACAAGAAGGGAGATCCAGCCTTGTATAAGAAATAATACACAAGAAAATAATGGCGGCCACTATGCTCGGATAACTATTAAAAAATACAACCAATCACCCGTGCTGTTTTGGACCAATCGTCCTACGGCATGATTGGGCACCGGAATAATAAAACGCATGCGACTCACCAACTCGTTGATTGCAAAATTGAACAATATGTCGTCGCGTCAGTTCGGTCCTGCGCATTGCCGCCCGTCAGCGACAAGTTCGAACGCGTTCCGCCAATCCGGATTCGAAGCAACCGAAAAGTTCGCCATGGAACAGAATCGCACTGAAATTAGAGATAAATGTATTAAGAATCATCAATATTATAATAATATTGCTAGAAAGCTGCATAATATGCTACAAGATCATGGAATTCTGAGCTGAGATACATATACGCACACGTAAAAGATAATACGTATATGCACACTCGAGTCGAGTGTGATTCCGTTCATTATGCAATATTTTCTTCATTTCTTGCACAATATTCATTAATATTAGCACAAAAACTATAGAAAACTTAGAGGACAAGGAAATGAACACAATGCGTATATCATTTCCTGTTTTCGAGAATATATTAGACTATGTGACATACCTTAATTCGACGGACACTATGAGCACGTCTATTCACTACGCGATCCGTTACGCGAAAGAGGAAGATTTTTGAAATAGAATGCGCTGATTGGCTGATGTTGTATTGTAGATCGTATTGTTGTTTCTTTAAAGCGGGTGCTTTTTGAATATCGTGTCGTACGCCATATTTTCTGTTACAAATATTACAGAATGGATATTAGTCGAATAGAGCACAGAGCGAAAGGGTTAACAGACTTTTAATTAACATTAATTGTTTGATTTCCATGGTCGCATTTCATTACCCGAGAACGTATATTATTTTACAGAAGAATAATTTTTAGCGTCAGAAAACAGAAGAATAGAAATAATAAACAAGACAATAAATAATACATAATACATACAGCCACAAATAAATAAAAAAGCTAGAAACAAAAATTCGAAAGTAATTACAATAAGAACTGAAAATGCGAATCAGTCTAGGAATATGTGCCAAAAAAAAAATAGCATGATTTGTCGATATTTCAAAACATCTGATGTAAAATCCCGTGAGTTGTTAGATCTATGTCATTACACGTCAATGGTGCAAATGTTTGTATTTTTTTAGATCATCTATAGCTCCATGGTTTATGCCTCAATGTCGCTCCCAAATCGTCGAAAAAACGTAAAGAATGTATGAGTTATGTGCAGTAAAGGAACGCGGTAGCGTTGGAACGTTGATTTTCATGTAAAACGTTGTAGAGAGTAGAAAAAGTGTAATATATATTATGTTTGTCCATTTTTCACCATAATGCGCCAACTAAATTAATTCTTCCGCGTAGCGTGCATGTTGCGACCGCACACAATACTATTATTCGGTAACTTAACCTCTTTGTAATACGTTGGTAAGATTCATAGAAAATTGTGAAAAGAATGGCAGTTGGGTCGACAAAAGTGGTGCAGGTGACAAACATCGCACCTCAGGCGACAAAAGATCAAATGCAAACATTGTTCGGGTATTTAGGAAAAATAGAGGATATTAGATTGTATCCTACTATACGTGACGTTGCCGTACCTGTACAATCTCGCATTTGCTACATAAAATTTCATGATCAGGGATGCGTTGCAGTCGCTCAACATATGACAAATACAGTGTTTATCGATCGTGCATTAATCGTGATCCCATACCAGAATGGAGACATTCCAGATGAACAGAGAGCTCTTGAATTAACCAATAACGGCACAGTTGTTCCAGGTGATAATAATTTACTTCTTATTCTGCTAATGGATTGAAAACTTTACTTGCAATTCTTTGTACGCATATAGATTCTTTTTTTAAAGGACTTTATCCTTCGGAGCCCAAACTACCGCCAAATGTTGTCAATGCAATAGAAGGTATCCCACCGAACCATGTTATTACTACTATGGATCCAAAATTGGAAGCAAATGGATTACCGCCTTATCCTCATCTACCCGGCCATTTAGACAGCAGACGAATAGAAGAAATTAGAAGAACTCTTATTCTTGCTAATTTAGATCCATCCATAACTTCAGACAACTTGTTAGACTTCTTCAGCAGCAACAATGTTGAAGTGAAATATTTGCGGATGTGTTCCAGAGATTCAGATACCGAGCATTATGCATTGGTAGAACTTTCAGAACAAGCAGCTGTGGTTGCAGCTCTTTTATTGAATGGAAAAATGCTTATGGATAGACCAATCAAAATTTATCATTCTACCCAGGCAATAGCTAAGCCTGAGGCAAAGAGCAATGAAGCGGCTCAAAAAGAAATAGAGGAAGCCATGTCCAGAGTGAAGGAGGCACACAATTTAATTTCAGCTGCAATAGATCCGATGATTGGAATGCTGTCAAAGGACAAACGAAGTCGCAGTGGCTCTCGCAGCCGTAAATCTCGGTCTAGATCGAGAGGGCGTAGTAGACGATCTAGATCACGCAAAAGGTCACGTTCCCGTCACAGACGCTCGCGTTCACGCCATCGACGACGATCAAGATCTCGATCTAAACGCTCTCGTTCCAAAGACCGTAGAAGGAAATCTCCGTCACGCAGAAGGAGTAGTTCTCGTGGTCGACATCGTTCCCGGTCACGATCACGACGTTCTCGTTCTCGTAGATCTAGATCAAGATCGAAAGATCGCAAGAAGAGATCTCCGCGGCGACGGAGTCGTTCACGATCTCGAAGTAAACGCTCGAAATCAAAGTCCAGACGGTCTAGATCTAAATCTAAATCCAGATCTTCGAAATCAAAGTACTCCGAAAAATCCAAGGACAAAGACAAAGAAAGAAGAAGCAAGGATAAATCGGATAATGGAAAGAAGAATGACGGCGACAAACCCGATAAAGAAAAAAGCGAGAAGAAATCTAGCAAGGAGAAAAGATCAGAGAAGGAATCAAAGTCTGACGAGAAGAATAGAAATACCTCTGAAAATAATGAGTCGAAGGAGAAGACAGAGTCTGAAACATAAAACTTGGAAAAGTATGGTCTATAAAATTCATTTATTTACGTCTCACGATCATTCTGTTAATTTAATGTTACGATATGCCGTAATGTATTGATCAATAAAAGATACAAGAATATAAGCTTCCAAGAATTCCTTTAATTTATACATACATATATGGGGAAGACTTACATTGATACAAATGTAATAGACAAGGAATGAAAGTATAATAATAATAATAATAATAATAATATATATATATATATATATATATATATAAATGTATATCTTATACAACGTTTGATTGTCTTAAATATTTTAATGTTTTGAGCGTCACATAAATTTTGTAAAACCTTTATAAAAAGGTTCATAGACAATATTAAAAGATCAGAGATAATTACTTCTTTACAACTTTCTTTTCATACATTAACTAATCGTAATTATATCATACATGCCACGATGTATAGATAAATCAATTTTCTGCCTTTTATTTGGATTTTTTGTGGTATTTAACATATACCTCTATCGTAATACAGAACAATTGAATATGCTGTACATTGACTTCCCTTTGTACGATTTTGAAACTTGCGCCTGTCGTTTGAGGGCAGCACTAACACTTAGTTGAGTCACCAAACATCATTGCAATTTCCTTCCCATAAACTTCTATATTCTCTGATTGAAAGCGCTATCGGATCATGGTATTACAATGTTAAAGATATCATAAATGACAGAGCCGTATGAGCGTAGTTTAGTCAATTGCAAGACAAAGATAATCGTGGCTGTAAAATAAGTCGAACTCACTACGTATTTTGTTTTGTACTTGCAAGATTGAAAGAAATATAGATCTTAAAGTTTCTTGCATGTACGAAAGATAGTAAAACAATATACTCGTTCCGCGGTGTGTTCTCTTTAAAATACTTTTAAAAACACTCTTCGATATTAGTAGGAAAATATTTAAATTTGAAAAAGGGACGTCACTTTACGTTTTTACAAAGTTAATTATTTCAAAATACTACGTTAAGTGATAAAAATGTCACATCCAGACGAAGGGAAAATAAGGCAAAGTTTGTCAAAGGTATTGTAATATAGTCTCTTTCATTGTCAGTGTACAACCTACATTTGTACTTCTATTGTCTTAAATAAAGTACATTTCATTTTCCAGTACCAAAATCCCGATATCACCAAGAAACATGTCATCACAGTTCTAAATCTTTATAAGGGTTTACAATATAAAGTAGAACCATTTGGTAAATAATAAAAACATATGATTAATACAAGCTTCTTTGTTTGCATATTTATAATTTTGAACATTATATACAGAAATATATATAAAAATTATAATTTATTCATTTATTGACATTATATTTTTTTCTCTTTAGTATTCAATGATGGATCGCATAAAGAATTATTTAATTTACAAGGGACGATACCTGTTTCTTATAAAGGTAATACAACAACAAAATTTTTTACAACAGAAATACATAAATGTAGGAGTCCAGATAGAATTGATACAGTTGTGTGGCAATGTTTGTAGGTGCCTGTTACAATATTCCTATATGTATATGGTTGATGGATACACATCCAAATAATGCACCTATGTGTTATGTTAAGCCTACCGTTGATATGAACATTAAAGTGAGCATATTTGTTGATCATAATGGAAAGGTCTATTTGCCGTATCTTCATGATTGGTTGCCAGTAAGTAATTCATCCAGAGTCATCTTTCACTGACCATTCTATTAATGCATTCATATTGCAATCTATTTCTTTTATATTCAGCATTCATCTGATCTACTTAGTTTAATTCAAATAATGATTGTAACCTTTGGAGAACAACCACCTGTTTATGCTAAACCACGACAAGGTCCACAAACTATTTCCACACCTTATCCTGTACAACGTAAGAATACATGAACTTAATTGTACAATGTTATCGTAAACACATGTCTGATATATTAAACAGTTTCCAATTTTGTAGCTTTCATGCCTACACCTGGAAGTGGAACACATATTCCAGGCTCTAAACTTCCACCGTACCCACCAAATTCGCAGTACACTGGTGGAAATAACGTGTATCCCCCATACATGTCTCCAACATCTTCTGGATTTCCATATCAGGGTTCATACGGTTCTTATGGAGGAGCCGCATCAAATTATCAACCGCAAAGTTGTACAGGTTCTTTTCCATATCCCCCATCAACACAACCAGTAAGATATGATCACTGACCAGTAGTAAATATATATATCTAATATAATTACTTATAATTTTCACGATTCTTCAGTCCCCAACAGTTCCCGGTACTGCCGGCGCATCGGGTACAATTACAGAGGAACACATCAGAGCCTCTTTATTGTCAGCTGTAGAAGACAAATTACGACGGAGACTTAAAGAACAATTCTCTCAATTGTTGGCTGAGCTAGAAACATTACGTCGAACACAGCAAGAACTTACAAGCGGATCCGCCCATCTTACCGATTTATTCGATAGGCTAAAGAAGGAGAAAACAGAACTCGAAAAGAACATAACTATCCTTCAAGATAAAGAAGCGGAATTGGAAAAAGAAATTGCAAAGCTTTCTGACAATCAGTCGATAGATGTGGACGAAGCTGTTACGACGATTGCACCACTTTACAAGCAGTAAGTATTTATCAGTAAGTACTTGTCTTTTTTTTTTAAATAACATTACTATTCCTTGTACAATTATAGAATGTTAAACGCATTTGCGGAAGAGGCGGCCACGGAAGACGCTATATACTATTTGGGCGAGGCTCTACGTTGTAGCATCATTGATCTAGATGCATTTTTAAAACAAGTGCGGCAACTTTCACGTAGACAGTTCATGCTGAGAGCACTTATGCAACGCTGTCGTCAAAAATCAGGACTGTCCGGTTAAACATTCTATTCACACCTTTTACAAAGTTATGCTATTCAATATTTTATTTTATTACAAACGATGTTTGAAGATAAACTATACAAAACCTAAACAATAGAGGGATTGCAATATGATATAGGAAAGGGGCATTCCCTCTTCCGAATTAATCTCTTCACAAAAAGAATAATTTCTTACGAATTGAATATTATAAATACAGTAGTGTATTTTAGTTTACATGTTGCATGCATTTTGTTTAGAACAAACGTTTTGAACGTAATGCTTTTATATACAAAATGAAATAAAAAGGAAAAATATATATATAAATATATATATACATAAACGAACAAATTAAGCAATAAGTAATTGTATTAAAAATAAATATCTTTGTTTTACGAAATTATCTAGATTATAATGTATTTAAGAACGTGTAAAAAATAGGTAGTCTCCATTTGATTCCTTTGTTATATTATACAAATTCATGTACTACAAATAGCGATTTTAGATGATAAGTTATACTAATGCTTATTGACTTGTGTGATAACTGTATAGATTAATCAGTACATTGCATAGTTTATTAAAAATATGTTGTTTTTATTCTTGCAACTTGAAATTATTCTGTAATTATATAAATGCTATTACACATAGCCTTAAAATTAATTTTACTGATCAACTGGATTAATCTGAAACAGAAAGCACAGAACTTATGTATTTAATTGAAAAGTAAGTACAATTTTATCAATATCAATTATTTTAAAGCAATTATATACCTATACATAAATCCCAACCCAAAGGAGAAGGAACAATACACCAAAGCCAGAGAATATTGCTGCTACTAATGAAATTAACAATTCTTTGAACATGTCCCTTGTAAACTTTGTGCTTGTGACTTCATATACAAAGAACCATGCTGTGAAGAATATTCCGATTCCGAGTAATACTACTGCCAGTAATGGAAAAATTGCTGGGTTTATGGGAGAGACGTATCTCGTCATAGATTCGATTTCCACCTAAATAAAAGGAAAAATATTAATCAAATAAAACTAAATATGGCCCTTTATTTTGTTTACTACATATATGTAATTCTGCGTATATATGCAGTAATCAACAAATTGATCTTGCGAAATTTTGATGGACCTTTAGAAGGTTTAGTTAGAGCAATATTATTAAAAATATATTATAACATAATATTAATAATTTTCCAAACGCGAATTTTTAATCTCTCCGGTGAAAGATACCGGGATGGAATTAAATATGCAAGTAATAATATTGCAACATAAAATATCACAGTAAAATGTAACGAAAGAATAATAAATAATATCACTCGGATAATGCCCCACAATAAACGTTGCACTCACCATTGTATTAAATAAATGTTTTGACGTGGCTTGATAGAAAAAGACACGTAAAACTCACACGCAACTAGCGACAAATATGTAGTCGTATGTTGCAAACTTCACTATTATACATAGTCGTGAAGAGAGTAAATATAATACGTTAGTTGCCAATAGTCAAAATATAAATCACTTAAACTGCTACAAAGATGATGAACTCGTTGATGTCTCAAAATGCATCCTCAAAATATACAAGGGAACATTTCTATTATTGATGAACAGTTTTCGTTTTCTCATTTGCTGATATTGTAAAGAATATTATAACTAGGAAAACATTATTTAAGGCCACGTTTCATGTGAAATTTAAAACTGCATTACACAGCATGCAAGACTGATGATTTTTTTTATTACGAATGTTATTTGCACTATTAAGAATTATAATGATTAACAAATTTTATTCGCGCATAATTAAATACCTTATTATATGGATAATAATTTTCATGCGATATTCAGAATCCTTTCAAGAATATCTTACTTGTGTGAATAGTATGTATGAAGATCAGTTCATTTCTATCGAAGGTTTCTTTACTTTTATTATATGATTAAAGAATAATCGTTTTAATGTTCTATAATATAACACAAGCCGTTGCTTTATACATGCATATGTGCGTATATAATGTAGAAAAATATATACGTACGTATAGATGATCCTTTTTGAATTTCAATTTCAAACCTTTAATTGCGATTGTTTCGAAATCGATAGTACGTTTGTCACCATGGTATGATTCATAACGCATAACATAGTATGTATAATATTGCCAATCTTTATATTATTTGACACCTACAAGCGCTTTTTTTTGTACGTATTATCAATAAATTCATTATGTGATAATGCGTAAATATAGTAATAACATTTAGTAATAATATTAAATTGAATTTTGTTTACAATTCTATGAGGGCATTTGTTTAATAGCGCAAAAAATTAAAGTTGGAGTTATTAGTATCGAATCGTTTGTACTTTATCCCTTAGACTGGAGAAATGTTGTATATATAAAATTGTTGATATTTCTAGATAAAGATGGCAAAGACTTCACCACCAGAGCAATTCTCCTTGAGATGGAACAATTTTTCTAGCAGTTTAGCAGCTGGATTTTTTAGTCATCTTACTGAAAACGTTTTAGTTGATGTCACACTTGCCGTGGAGGGTCAGCTATTACGAGCACATAAATTGGTTCTATCTGTATGCAGTCCATACTTTAAAAATATATTCAAGGTATAGAAATTGTTTCCTTTATTCATTATATGCATAACTTGTGCGTGGTTGCTCAGAAAGAAACCTCTTAGAATTGTTCCATAGGAAATTCCCTGCCAGCATCCAGTAATAATCCTGAAAGATATGAAATATACAGAAATTGAATCATTGTTGAAATTTATGTACCAAGGTGAGATCAATATTAACCAAGAAGATTTGTCTACATTCTTAACAGTGGCCCAAACTTTACAAATAAAAGGACTTACAGCAGAAGATACGAGTAGTGCAAACACATTTCCTATTTTTGATAGTCAATTAAATATTGATCCTAGTAATAGCCAAAATATTGTTCAATCCAATGTAAGTAGAATAAATAAAACATCCCATGAAATGGATGCAATAGATAGAAGAAAAAGGACTCGCGATGTAACTAAGAAAAGCAGCAAGAGAAGAAAACAAGATACAACATCATTAACAGATGACACTCATGATCTATCTAATAGAATGAAAGAGGGAGATGATCAGGATCGATTGTCACTGATACATAAAGATACCACTGATGCTATAGACAAAGCAGAAGATGTCGATATTTCCATTGAAAAAAGCGACAACAAAGATGATAATGCAATTGAACTAACAGATGCAATGAATGTCAGGGCAAATCCAGCTCAACAAGGTGAAGGATTCATGTAAAACTTTATCATCAGTTTAATACATAATTGTCATATTTTAATATTGTAGACATTGAACCAGTAATTTACAAACTTTCTGCACGGGGTCGACCACAATTAGTACACGAAGGCTATGTGTACAATTTGACATCACGTTCTGAAGGTTTGAATAGATCTCACTATAGATGCGCCGAACAACATCGGGGGTGCAAAGGTAAATGCGCAGTTATCGCTGAAAGGTTCATGCCAACTGGTGTGCATGATCATAATCATCCACCTGGATATTAGTTAGGTAATGATTTGCAGGAAAAAGAAAGGTTTAGATATAGATACTTCTTAAATTATAAAGATTTTAACATTGTGAACAGCACTTTACTATTTCTTGATTTTTGTTGCAAAAACTTAGAAAGAACCCGAACTAATTTTTTAATGCTATTATGAAATACAACAATAATATTTTTTCCTCGAAAAAACGTACAGTATTTTAAAAAATAGAGAACAGTTACATGCTTGCTGTGCAATTCCTCAATGAATATTGAAAGGGACAATACAAGTATATAAATTGATAGAATTGTGCGGTTTTAACATTAATGTTATTAATAGCATGACTAACACATTTATGCCAATATGGTAAGTGATTCTTCGTATTTCAATTAACTGTGATGCACTTTTCTGAGATTTGCAAAGAAAGACCTATGAAAAAAGATGATAAACGCATTCCATTTAGTATTATGTTTAACACGAATATAAGCCAAATAAAAGTATTTAATCTATGTTATTTTTTTACATATTAAATTCGGTTTTACATATATATGCAGATACATGAATACGTCTACAGAGATATATGCATATATACATATGTACATATGTACAAACGAAGTAAATCATTATGCTTTATTATGTCAAAGTTATATAAAAATAATTTTCATGTAAATTATTAAAAGCGATAATAAATTTGATAGCGTATGAATTAAATTAATGCGAAGTAAATAGTTGGGTAAGGAGTAATGGGAATAGATAACGTTCAAAATTAGAAAAATTTATTTTTATAGTAATCTTTTCATAAGTTTTCTTTCATAAACACTGTAAACACGGTTGCCAAAATGAATGTGATAGCGGTCATGAATGTTATCCAACTTTGAAGCAAATTGAACTTATAATTTACATACAAATTTATATGAAAGTTGTAAAAATATAAAAAGAACATGAAACAATGCAGGCTAAAACGAAGGTTAAATAATACGCAATCTTGATACAGTAATAATAATAATTCTTAACTGTCTAACCCACAGCCCATATAATTCTAAAATATTTATTCCAAATGCACCCTCGCAATTGATCAAAATATTAATGTCGCCTAGCCATCTTCTTTTCCAACTTTCTCTGTTTTTTTTCACTAATCTCAGGTTGTTCTGGGGCTGGTGCAAAAATCCATGGAGCTAATATTTGTTTCCATATCATCCAACCTCCTCTTAATGGTACCTGTTTTAATAATATTTATGTAAGCATTTTACAATTTGTTTAAAAGCAAAAAGATATCTAGGTCAAAAATTGAGGTGTTGCGTAAAGAAAAAAAGTTATTTTAAAATGTTTTATAGTGTATGCTGTACATTCTGTACGGTCTCATATTTATATTATTTATTTTATTATCTATACTCACAAGAAGCCATAACAGCCAAAAATAATTCGATATAAGAGAAAGTACTTGTACTCCTGATGTTAATATAATTAAATCTTTTACGTGTCTGGAATAAAAGGAAAAATGTTATTATGTCTAACAAGCCTGTTATATTATAATAAAATGTTATATTATTTAAAGATGATATTATAATTGTGATATTTACTCTGCTATACCTCCTTCCATATTTAGATCGATTCCTGAATCTACGAGTTGCCCAGTTTCTGAATATGTAGCGTGTGCTATGTATTTCATAAATTGATAACTTCCTATATATATAATTCCAGAAAATATAGTCAACGTCTGTAACATACAATACTTTCAATTTGTGCTTAACTTCCATTACAGGAATAAAAGTTGTAATTTGAAGATAAAACTTACTATTGATACAGTTGTAAAAGTAAAGATTAACATCATAAGAACAAAGTATGTTCCTATTGCTCCAATGATCATGTTCTGATAAAAACTTAGTGTTGTTTTATTTTCATCTACTATCTGCTTCGCTCCTTTCGTCGCTGCTTTAGTTTTCTTAATCTTAGGAATATAATGTATGGTATTATCTATTATTCATGTAGGATAGTACAACAATTGTTACAAACAATTATTGTTTTTTAAATAATTTTGCGATTTAATTGTAAATTGCAAGTCATATGAGAACAATCAAATTAAATTAAAAATTATGAAACTTTAAATAATATTGCATGTAACATACCGTCATTTTTTGTTTATAACTTGTGCTGCACAAAACGTTTAATACATCGAAATAATTAATATTTGCTTAAAAATCAATACATGACACTCATTTATCATCGTGTGTTCAAACACACTAAGGACCTGCAAAGCCACGTGAAAGATGCCATATCGAAAAAGTCTCTAGGTTAATATGTCGCAATCCACATATATTTAGTATAGATAAGTAAATGATTACAGTTATCGTTTAGTTATTGGTTGATACTTTAATTTTTGATCAATAATTTAAGAAAGCGATCATCTGAAATGTTAATGTTTTATTTTTAGTAATTGACTATATTAATTGCTTCATAAAAGCTTAATTTACTTTATTCAGTAGATCTTACATTTATTTTTAGATACTGATTTTAATACAGGATCTAGTAAATATAACAATTACAAAAAAAATATTATGATAAACAGGTGTAGTAATTTAATCTTAAAAACCAAGACTTATGAACTATTCGTTTAATAACTGCTTCGAATACATATTACGACTGCATCTTGCATAAATTTTAAACAAACATTCATGTAATCCGAGAAGTACAGCAAACATGAATAATTTGACACTTATAATTGATGTTCTCAAAAATGAATTTACGATTCATCTTATAAGTACAAAGTGGAAACTAACATTTATCCAGCTCAAATGGAGCAAAACCGAGGCGTAACGGGCGACTACGGACTGTAAATCAACTTTTCTTCAACATTAATAAATAATGGTTCTCCTAAAGCGGGAAACTTGTAAAAATAAAGCTACGTCACAAATAATTAAGGTACTCAGAATTTAGAGAGTTCTGAAAATGACGCCACATTCCAGGAATTTCCGAGAACTTAAATTTATGGGTTTCGTCTGACTAAATATAGTTAAATCTGCAATTGTATCATGTTTTATAAACGATTGCCAGAAACTATTCGTATCCCCGACTTATCTACAGTTATAAGTAGGTTTTAGTGCCGCCATCTGTAAACAAGTGTATGAAACCACACGTGACTGTGCCATATTTACTCATAAGATAGTTTTTGCTGTAAGTAAAGTAGGGATAAATCACTGATTGGTCTATCACAGATGAGATCACAGACGAGATATAGGATTAGACAAGACATCTTATGGAGTTTCGTAGCCCAACGTGACTGACATACCGACTCAGAGAAACCACGTTAATTCGAGCGTCCTCTGCACATGATCAGTGATCACTTGAAGAACTATTATTTACTGAAGTATTGTAGGGGACAGAATGCAGCGATTGTTGAATATATGTAAATGCTTTGGGCGGATCAGGAAAGCTATTTCTCGGGCAACGTTTCGGTAGAAAAAGTGAGCTACGGTGCCTGGTCGCGAGATGCACTTCTGTTTGGCTCGAGTTGAGTCGAAATCGCATCGGGGCGATGAATTGCGTGTGTCGCGTATAGCGCACTTTTTTAAAATATTTATTTTCTAGTCCAAAAATCAGTTGTTTTAAACATCTTGAATATGCTACATTTCAAATAAGGTGCTTCAGATACCCCACTTAACATTAACGCACCTTTACATATAATTGCTACAAAATATTTAGTAATATAAGAAAAATAAAGCAATAATAATTTTCTGGAAAAAATGTAATTAATTGTAGTACATGTTTTGTAATGTATTTTATTTTTATTCTAAATCGTAATATTTTAATACAATGCAATGTACTTTTACAGCATTAAATAGATTTTTTTATAAAAGTAAGTAAGTTTCAACCGGAGGAAACGAACTTGAGCCGAAAATCAATTACCAGATAACAAAAGATATATGTACATGAACCGTTGGGATAAGTTAAATGTAAAGTCCTTCAGCGTATGTCATCAAACTGATTGTTATGCATGGCAGTACATAATTGTATCTCAATGATCCATTCCTCCATCCTTAATATATTATTCTTTGCCAGCCAAGCATCCATTATACCTGCAACGAAACAATAGACCTGTAATAGACCTGTTCTAAAATCAGAATCGAATTCGAAGGCTCAAAAGCAGTATGTAAGTGACTGAATAAAATATAATAAAGATTTGAAGAACAGTTGAAACTAATAAATTAGTTAACGCGATGTTACAAGAAAGGACTAGTTAATCTCATATTAAAAAATCTCGATGCCGGACGAAGATGCGTCCATCCTCAATTGAATGATCGGTCATTCGTCCAGCAAAAGAAACTCAAGAATGATTTTCATCATTAAAGTTTAATGTACTGTTGCGATAGTAGAACGATTGTTAGTTAAACGCGTATTAATTAATAGAAGCTAATAATCAAGCGTACACGATGGTAAAGTAAAGCCCGAGGTGCTATAGCGTTGTAGAGTGAGATATGTCCGCTAGCCTTCTACTTCATACAGAGCCTTACGCTGCGACGCTTCAATCGTGACTGCCCGGGCGCGCGGCGCGCGACGGCCGACCCCACTCCGCAACGCGCCGGCGCGTCGGCTGCCCTCGATGATATTCGCTATTTCCATAAATTCTACTATTCTAGGGTCACACCTACTGGACTTCTACTGTTTCTGGCCAACTTTTAGCCCGGACCTACAATTCTCGTTAAAGAATTCTTTTGTACTTTACCGCGCAATGAAACCAGGACAGTACAGGTGGGACGCTTGACGTGACGTATCTCATCGTCAATTTCATCGCCCGATGCATCGCGATGTGAGTTCGACTCAACACGAGCCGAACCGAAGTGCATCGCGCGACCAGGCACTGTAGCTCACTTTTTCTACCGAAACGTTGCCCGAGAAATAGCTTTCCTGATCCGCCCAACACATTTACATATATTCAACAATCGCTGCATTCTGTCCCCTACAATACTTCAGTAAATAATAGTTCTTCAAGTGATCACTGATCATGTGCAGAGGACGCTCGAATCAACGTGGTTTCTCTGAGTCGGTATGTCAGTCACGTTAGGCCACGAAAGTTCATAAGATGTCTTGTCTATTCCTATATTTCGTCTGTGACGAAACTACCCACATTTCTGTTATATCGCAGCCTTTAGTATCGTCATCTATTCAGATGTAAATGAAACAATTCGAGGGTTGGTCATATCTACACTTACGTTAAATAAGAGGCGCGAGTAGTTTCAAGGAGTTCTGTATAGATGGCGATACCATAGCAGGCACTGTAGGTGGGGGAGAGCCCGCGTAGTTTCAAGCACATCTTTACAGATATTAATTAATATTAAGAATTAAAATATATACATTTTGAAGTAACTTAATAAAAATGAAGGAAACAAATATTGGGAGAAGGAAGGTAATTCATTTTTATCTCCGCTTGTTGCCTGCCCTATCCCTCAGGCGACGCGTTAATGCCTTTCATTGCGGCAAAGAACAAAAGAATTTTACTATAATCTACTACATATGTTAGAAACGTTGTGAGTGACATGGAAATGGTAATGGGACCTGTGGTCCCAGAAATTCGGGCCGAAAAAATACACTGAATGATTTGTCTACTCATATATCTCGTCTGTGGCTCAAGCTTTAATTTTCCAGGTCGGTATGGCAGTCAAAGGTCAAACTCAGATGTGAGTAAGGCAATAGATCTATATTATATCTCATCTGTGGTATCAGCACTATCGGTGCTGCTACCCTTTAACTTATTGTTAGTAGTGATGTAGGTTATCACACGATACGTATGTCTAATTAATGCAAAGATATACCGTAGTATTTTCCATGATCTAAATGTAATACTACATAATTTATCTACATCAGGTAGAGAAAGAAAATATGAAGTGACGTGCTAACAGTAAAATGAACCCGGAAGAATTCACTCGAAACGATCAACCAAAACTTTTGTCCTTATGCAATTTCGAGTAAGAGTATTATTCTTTCGGAGATTGTTGAGCCTCTACTAGATTGTTAGAGACAAAATTATCAAATTGGTTTAATAACACGTAACTTTTAAGTAAAATTAATTATTTTCAGATCGTTAGAGAAATGTTATTATTTCTAGAAAAGATAATCGAAGTTTTCATAGAAAGGAATCACTGGTGCAAAATGTATAATTTATAATCGATAATGATATTCGTTAAATCCGATACGTCTTGTAAGTTCTGCTTGTCATTGTCGAAGAATTCAGAGCTGCATATATATATTCTGTCCTGGTAAATATCAATCATTCGAAAACAAAACACTGCCAATATATAATGAATTCTAGAAAGGCTTTTTTTCACCCAATTTTTCGTAAACATGTAATACTTTTTTTCTGTCTTTTTTTTTCAAATAATTCTATTAGATTTAAAAAGAAATTCCACAGAATTAATTAATCTGCAAGCTATAACAAACTATGAGAATCAGTATACAATTTCTATTTTGTCATGGCTTTCTTGATACTATTTCACAAATTGAAACTTTAGTATGCGATGTTACTTATATTGTTAGATCATATAATTATGTTAATTGTTTTTTTTCGCATATATACTCTGTTCAATTCAAATACATTTACACATATGAATGTATTTTAGGTTTCCCATGCTGTGATCTTATAATGCGATGTCATTGAAAATTTGTTTTTATTCCACAAGATTATGACTATAATCATGTAGAGTTTAGCTTAAGGAAGATGACGCCCCATTTTGTAGCTCTGACACCCATAAGAAGACGATGTTTGATCATACTTTCAATAGTATTAGTACCATGCGCCATTCTCAATCTTTTATCACCATCAGAGTTGCATGAGGAAACAGTTTTGCAAAATAACATCGCTGAATTGCAAGCTAAATTGGAACATTTACGTGCTAAATATGTTACAAGTCAAGAAGAAATAAACATGTTATCGCACCAATTATTGCATTTAATAGAGAACAATCACATATTACCAGATCTGCAATTTTTACTTAACAATGCTACATCGAATGTGACAAATATAAAATTGCCATCTATATATAACTTTCTCCCCCATTTTTTGAATGATCCTAATAGTCTACGTCCAGCATTTGTACAAAGTAAAGGCCGTACTGGAGTTAGTATGGTACTAGGTGTACCAACAGTTAAACGAGAAGTGCAGAGTTATTTAATGGCAACACTTAAAAACTTATTGGATCGTATGAATCCTGCGGAAACGGCAGACACATTAATTATTGTATTAATTGCTGAAGTAAGAAGTTGTAATGTAATAATCCAAATATGTTTACAACATATTTGCGCTACAATTATTATTTATAATTTTTCAGATGGATTTGGAATATGTATCGTACATTGCGAAGCAAATTGAAGTTCAGTAAGTTCAGTTTGTAACAACAACAAATTAATACGACTTTCTCTTCAATCTATGTTAATCGTGTATTAGAATTTGACAACATAATACATAAGGTTATTGTAAGAGGATTTCTTATTTATATCAATTTATTGTATTACCAATTTGCCAACAATCATTTTTCATTTAAATATTCGGCATAAGGGGTATGCTAATCGTTTCGTTAATATAAATAATCGATTCGTTTCAATTTCAGGTTCCCAGCTGAATTTGAGGCTGGCGTGATTGATGTGATATCTCCATCTGCATCTTATTATCCAGACTTATCGAAACTGCGAGATACTTTAGGTGATGATCACCAACGGGTAGTATGGAGATCAAAACAGAATTTAGATTTTGCATTTCTTATGTCGTATGCCCAGACAAAGGGAACATTTTATGTACAATTAGAAGACGATATACTAGCTAAAAAAAATTTTATAACTACAATGAAATCTTTTGCACTACAGAAGATTGCAAGAAAGGAAAATTGGTTTGTTTTGGACTTTTGTCAATTAGGATTCATTGGTATTTATAACTTTATCGTTGAAAGTGCTATTTATCTTATTTTACGTTTATGATATATATATTTTTAAACATCTTCATCTTAATACAGGAAAACTATTTAAATGCGCAGAACTGCCATGGTTAATCCAATTTTTTTTAATGTTTCATAACGATAAACCAGTCGATTGGTTATTAGATCATTTGGTATCAACCAAAGTTTGTAGCCTCGACAAAGATAATGTAAGTACAATTTAAAAATTGCATCGTCAACCAAAATACATTATAAGCGTCTTTTACATATTTTTATATATACATATATTTTTCTTATTTTAGAAACACTGTAAAATAGCTAAGGCAGAACTGTGGGTTCATTATAAACCGTCTCTTTTTCAACATATAGGGACACATTCGTCGTTAAAAGGAAAAGTACAGAAGTTGAAAGTATGTAGAACTGGAAGTAGAACAGTAAAAATCTTCTACATTGTACAAGTGCAGCATAAAAATGATAAATATTATATTTAGGATAAACAGTTTGGAAAGATAACATTATTTTATGCACACGAAAACCCAGATGCTACAGTGGAAACACGAATTAAACCTTACAAACAATACACATTACAAAAGGCCTACAAAGGGGAATCGTTCTTTTGGGGTCTCTTGCCACAACCAGGAGATCATTTGAAGTTTAAATTTTCCCATCCTATTTTTATACAAAGGTATTTTGTGACTGCGAAGAATATTTAAAACAATTGTAATATCGCTAAATCCAATTTTTCCATAAATCCAGGTACTTATTTAGAAGTGGAAATCCCGAACATCCATCTGATAGATTTTATAATACAACAGTAGAAGTATTTGCAGAGATATCTACGACTTTAAATAGAAATAGTAATGATGTTACTGAAGATGGATATGTTATTATAGGTAATAGAATATAATTATTGCATAATATCTATACAAAATTGATAGAGGTTTCTAAGATTGTTACTTTACGTTTCATATTAGGAAAATTTGATACACTTGGCATTGCTCAAGGGACGGTAGATAAAAAGTTAGGAAAAATATCGATACTTCGGTTGACTGCGCACAGTGAAAGTGAAAATTGGGCGATTTTATCCGAGGTAATATTTATCATCAAATGCGATACGATATTGTTATATATATGTATAAATTTTATTATTCATGCTTTATTTTTTCTATCCAACAGATTCATATAATTGAAGATCATCCTAGTTGACCCCCGGAAATAATATCTCAACAGTTTTTTCGACACCATTTACAGGGATAATACATATAATAAGTTAATTATTAAATTATTTTTAATTTTATTTTTGTGTCACTATGATGTGTCAGTAGATTTTAAACTATAAATGATCCGTTTATGGTAAGAATTGCTTGCATAATATTTTAATAGGTTTGACATCGACTTATATAGTGCATATAACAAAATATATTTTATGCCTAAAGAAATAATTGCCATTACTATATGTAATGGAACAATATGGTTTACATCTAGCCTAAGCAGAAAAGCTTGTTACATACCTTGAGACTTAACCGTTTGAGTCCCAAGTGGGGCGATCGCGCTTCTTCTACTCTGCGTCCAAAGGTGCCAGCGCACTAGGTTGCGATGTTGCGATGCCGACAAAAAAAGCGCGCTCGGTTTTTGCCGATGCGTGTCTTTACGGTTACCGTGCAGTCTTTGATAAGTTAAGGAAATATTGGAGTAAATAATGTCAGAATAGCACTAAACTGAAAGAAATAAGAGGCGCTATCGTGCCGTCTGACATTTTCAGACACGGAATGAAACAAGCGCTATCGCGCTGCTTGGCAATTTTCGATTAGGAAACAGCAAAGACCCATGGGACTCAAACGGTTAAGGTAATTTTAGAGCAACTTATGAAATTTTTTAACAGTTTTACTAACCCACAGATTGAAACAGTACCTGCGTAGCCGATATGGGTTATTACGCTTGTTAAAGATCAAAGTACCATTTATAATTTTATGCATCTTTTGTAAGATAATAAGGATCTTGTAACGACTTTTTCAATCTCATGCACAATGTTACAAATATTAAGAAAAATGCCGTATACTTATCGTCGCGATCAAATAAGTGCCAGACTATTTTAAGAGATTTAAGGTGAATCGAGAAAATGAAAATTTTATCATTTCCTTAAGAAAAAAAAGGACAACAAAAGTCGTTCAAGAAATATACATTTCTAATGTGTATGATTATGTGCAATTTATATGCTTTCTGTAACATATTATGAAAAGTATAATGTTACAGTTAGATTCGGATATTTGTTATATTTTAACAAGCAAACGGTGATATGAAATTTGTACTGTTCTCATATATGTATTATTTATTTCGTATAGCTTCTTATATAGGATATATATTTAAATATATACACATACATGTATTTTCATATAAAATAAAGTATATTTTTCTGAACATTAAGACGTAACATCTTATTTAGAGCTATTGTATACACTGTACATTACTTAATCTATCCACTCGATTCTTCGACTATAAATCTAATAAGGATTACGTAAACTGTATAAAATAATATTTAAGTCATCAATTATTATCTTTTGATTATAATTGTATTGAATGAGGAAACTTTCTATTACGCTCTTAAAGACACCATTACCCTGAATGGTTTAGGACCAGCTGTAACACCATCAACAAAGTCCTGCGACGTTGGTTTCTTTCCACCAGGTACCGGTGAAAATGTGAAAGCTTGCAATAATGCAGTAGCTATAATAAATACGTTACTTCTAGCCAAGTTTTCTCCCATGCAACGGTGTCTTCCTATTACAGAACATTAATATTAACAAATAAATGAATATTATCAAAAAGATTAGTTATCATATATATACAGGGCCTTCGGGAAGCTCTCCGTCCGCTTTTAATGTGGCGTTTGCTGGAGCGACTCTGAACAACTTATTTCTTTAACAAAATGTTGGTTGAAGCTCCGTTTTTGACTTATTAATGAAAAACACTGGCCAGTCGAAAAAGCACGCGACCCTCGCTCTCGCGCCGTCGCTGTGTCAATGCGTTGGTTCATGACCACGACCGAGCGCGATTGAAAGTCACCAATGTGTTAAATACGGACAAAAGATTCTGTATGACCCTGTATATACATATAAATCAAAGTGTATGTATATATATATATACCAATGCTAAATGGGAAATACGTTTGTGGCGCAATAATGTTACCGCTTTCATCGATAAATCTTTCTGGCCGGAAGTCTTCTGGATCCACCCACGATTCATCCATTAATATTCTATTGAAGTTCGCGATAAGCATTGTATCCTAAAGATTGTTAATTAAGTCACCTTTCTTCAAGCTTAGTTATGTTTTTAAATATTTGAATATTTACTTTTGGAATTTTGTGACCTAATATCGTGGTGTCTCGTATCGCTCTATGTGGTACGTTCAACGTTCGTCCCATGAACATTCGTAACGATTCCAAAACGATAGCGTTCATGTACGTCATTCTAGAAACAAAATTATATTTGATTAGAAGACAGCTAATTATCAGTAATAAACTGTTTAAAAAAACTTTCAAAAAAAAAAATTCAATTCATCACCTCGTTTTGTCTTCTAGAGTAGGTGGTCTATTTCGTCCAATGACTCTATCTATTTCTTCGTGAGCTTTCTTCTGGACATTCGGAAACAGCACTAAATACAAGAAACAAAAGCCAAGAGCTTTCGACGTAGTTTCCGATCCTGCCATGAACAAGTCCACGCAAATGGCAAGTAACTGAGACTCTGAAACAGCCAAATTGTATTATATTAATCCATATATTACGATGCTTTCCCTTAAGATATGTCTGTATCATCCAGGTACCTGAAAACGTTTTGCTATAATTCTTAGAGTTTAGAACAGTTAGATACACATCCATTAAGTCTCGGGGTGCATCCGGTGTGAAAGTACTTTTATGATCATTCAATTCGTCCTATAATAAGATTTAATTTCTCGTATCATTTCTAATATATGGTGCCAAATGGCGTAACTTTAATTTTTAGATATTTAGATAATTCCGTTACCCTCAAAAATTTCCATAGCTGTTGATGAGTCTCCAAGAACGATTTGTAACCGGACATTTCTGGCGCGATAAATCTCAATATCGGAAAATGTCCAAACGGTGCTCCTATCATATCGATTTCCCTTAGAAGTTTTGTCAAAATGCGTTGAAGATAAGTCAGGTCCTCATCATCGAGATTGAACCTGTATCAAATGTTTCAGATATGAGCTTACCTATTTCAATAACATAAATTGCTGAATCGTTCAAAGTTTCCGAATAAATATTTCGAATAAACACAGAATGAACAACCTTTTACCAGCCATCATTCTCCACAGAGTATTGAGAACTGCAACTCCAAAGACGTCGTGCATAGGAATGACCATTCCGTTGCAGGCTTGAGCCATCTTCTTCACTTCCACATATTCATTAGCATTCACGTACATATCCGAAGCTTTTATTTGTTTTTCCTTCGTTGCACAATTTTCGATTAACACCGACTCGTTGATTCTGTCGTTTTTAATTAACTTGTATATCTGGCCGTCGTCGAGCTCGTTATTGTTGTAAATTATCCTAGATTCATCGATACGATCGTTGTACTCCTTATTGATCAGCTTTTTAAAGTGCTCCACGAGCGAGCAAGCTTCCTCTTGTATTATTGTAGCCATACTTTTCCGGCCGAAACCGAAATCCCGAAGGTGCTTCAACACGAATCTTCTCTGCTCGACCCACAGGGCATCGTCCACGACTATTAAACCTTGGATCAAAGAAATATTTCTTTATGCCAGACTGCTTAAATATGGCATATTAGACATATCTTTCAATTCTAATCTATGTTTGCTTACTGATTAAAATTTTTTTTTTTTTGCGAATTCATAATAATTTCAGGGAAGCTTTGAAAATTAAGAAATTAGTTTGTTTTAAAATTATCGTTGATTCACTTACCTCTTCTGGCACCGAAAGTTCTCGTCTCATACACTGGACCAATTGGTCGTCCATCGCAGTCCTCGTCGGTTAGCATCGCATGAATGCTCTCGTAGTCATTTAGCACTACGATACGATCTGTACCGATTTTCAAACCAACCACTGGTCCGTATTTCTTGCACAAAGCGGAACAGGTTTTGAATAAGTATCCGGTCTCTTGGCGAAGACGAGCCACTTCGAATGCGCATCCCAAAATTGGCCACCATTTTGGACCTGAAGTAACCGGATAAGATTATACAACGGTTTATGGCTTTCCTTTACATTCAAGTAGCTGGAATGATTAAATGGTAAAATATACATTAGAAATTTGATTAATAATCGTGTTATACGATACCTGGAGGATATCCCTTCGGTTTCCGCGAGCCTAAATACAGCAGCAGCATCAGCAGTATAACGAAGAGCATCACCGTGGAGAACATGCTGTATAAAAGGAGAATGATATATGTAGTTTACTTATCCTTTTCTTGAAAGAAATTGCTGCAAAATATTTGTGAAATTTAAAAGAAGTATTAATTGCAAAATTATAGTTGCACTGTATGTACATATTTAAAAGAAATTGTTGTATAGTGACATTGAAGTTCCGTAATATATTCGTTCGTTTAATTTAAAAGGGGGGATGCACTTGTAGCAGTTTCAACACGAGAGCGTTATAGAAATCAATGGTTCTCTGAGAATTGCCTCGATAATCACCTCAAGGTCCGGTTTCGAATATTTCGGGACGAAACTCGCGTTTACGCCGCGCACTTGAAAAAGAAAGTGAAATATGCGATCTCATGGGAGAAAGTTGCATACGGAAGAACCGAAACACACTCACTTCCATTATTTCATAACTTCTTGCGTAACAATTTAAAGTCTTGATTTTTCTTAGAACGCGCGTCTTCTCCCTTGGTACATTTCACGTCGTTGTACTTATGATTAAAGTTTGCGACACCCTCGTTAACGAGTTTCTGCACATAATCCTCGCCCTTTTTAAGCATGGGAAAATACATTATTACAAGCTCCGTTATTTTTCCTTTTTTTTCATTTAACAAGGAGGCATATTCGCCTAATTTTTAATTTTAACGATCTTTAAAAACCTTTTCCAGGCATGTACGATGACTACTAATTTTGTTCGCAAAAGTGTTGAGGATTTCATGCACGAATTAAGAGAAGTAAAATAAAAACGAAAGGTGATCACAGATTTCAACAATAATTAATTTCTGTTAGAGAATCATTTGATATGTGTACCGATTTTTAAGACGCCTGTTAACGCGACAATTTTTAGTTATACTTCACATATAATTTGCTGCGCATGAAATGAGCAGTCTTTCCGATACCCCCTACCCGAATCCATCGACCGATCTTACCTTGCACGAAGAGAAACGCACTCTTCTGTTGTGTAAGCTCAACTGGTCGTGGACCAGCTCGCATACGCCTTTTAAATACCCCTCTTCGTCCACGCCGATCTTTTATTTTGCAAGCCCAAGTTGTTGAATAACAGTCCCAAGATGTAACCCCATTTAGGAGCAGTTTTACTACCATTATACGCGTATCATGGACAAGTCATTTCTTTGACGTTAGCAAAATTGTACACGTTTTCACATTGTGCCTGTTGCAACCAGTGATATCTCCAAATGTTTTATGGGACTACTCTGTTGTTGCTTTCATAGTAAATGCAAGAGACGTTACTCGGGGCACCATGTAGAAAGATTTGTATAAAATCATATAGTAGTTTTGTATATTTTTTTTTTTTTATTATTAATATCTAAATTACAAATATATACGTATTATTTTATTTGGGCTCATCAGTTTCTTCTGATTTCACCATTTCGAAGGGTAGACGATCACCCCATTCGCTACATCGTGCGCAACGATATGTATTTCTGAAAATACAAAATAATGCGTTAGTGTAAATCAAGTTTTCTGCCGTGCAATTTTTTAAACATTAAACGACGAACTTTCCGTTCTTCCACGTAGTAAAAATTTGCTCTTGTAATTCACCGGATGCTGTACACGTACGACATATAACATGTGCAGAACGTTTCAAAACTGGTCTCACAATTCGTGGCCATTTGCAACTACCTTCTGGACGGCTACCTAGATTCGTCAGTTTTTTATTTTTTAAATAACTTTATTTCTTTGGTCTCACGTGCTTTGTTTTATTTCAATCAATGGTGATATATTTATTGTATACCTTTCTTGAGCACGACATATGAATAACGTTCGCTTTTGTACATAGAACTGCAACCAATAGGTAGAGTGAGATAAGTAATCGCAAAATTGCACAGGGTTTCATCTGTCATGTACTTGGGGCATTTTAAATCGTGAGGACACTGAAATAAGTGGGCAAAAATTGATTCTTCTTGAAAGATGATTATCATAGTTATACAAGTAATTCTTTATGATCTTTGATCTGCACTTACAGGTGAAAAAACGTGTGCACCATGCCCATCCTGTTCATAACTAAGTATAAAATCTCTGGCCTCGTTTACTAACTGTTTGAAAATAAACTGATTAATTGATGATTTGTAACAGTAGATTAAGTAAATAATAAATAGAACCTGCCTTGAATCCTGCTCTTGTCCCTTGTTCCACAATAACCATGTAATTGCCTGTTTTTTGCCATAATCTTGAAAGAACTTCGAGACGAGCTTTCTGACTTGGCAATTCGAATAAAGAATAGGCGCTCACTACAATATCATAAGTAGGCTATAATACAAATAATATGTTTAAAATCTATCTTATATGCCTGCACATGAAATAAGTTATATTCTTACAATTGAAGACGCAGGCAGAAATTGTCTATAGTAAATGTAATTGGGATTAATTTGAGGTACAGCTGCTTTTATAAGGTATTCAGACATGTTATTCATGTCAGCAGAAACATCCACGCAATAATATTCCTTGATAGATTTAACCCAAAATTGAGAGGCTGCCCTAAATAATAAATTGCGTTTATATTTTTTTAATAACTCAATAATGCTATAAATATTTGTATCGAAATAATTACATAATTATTGGGTGTCTTACCACATAACTGTACCAATGCCAGAACCATAATCGAATAATGTTCTTGGCACAAAATGTTCATCGCTATTGAGAATTTCTTTAAAAATTTTATACAACACACTATATTCGGCTACGCTCCTACTGATTAAGTATACCACAGATGCATACTTATTGTATTCAAGTGGTGCCCAATTATATAAAAGTGTTTTAATAAACTTTATTGCATTTCGATTAGTTTCCAAATCGCTGATACTTGAAACTTTTGTATCTTCCGCTCCAAATTTTTCCTGAACCTTTTGTATTTTTGTCCGGATATCTTCCTTTTCGTGTGGAGGATGCCGGCTGTGTAAGTGGGCAGCCAATGTTTGCCCATTTTCGTAAACCACTTTTGGTGAAATACTTTCATCTTTGTAGATAAATATGTAAATATATTTATAGATAATTATAGAATATTATGCCTAATAGTAAAAATATATTTGTCGGTTTCTTACCTTTTAAATACATACGGATTGAATTTACAAGCCAATCAGGTTGTTGCGCTTGTCTGGGCTTTATTATACCAGGATGGTGTTTATGATTGAGAGTATTATTTGTAAACAATTTGTCTAAAGATTCTATCACTTTCATTTTTTGCTTCGTTGAGTACTGATGAACATAAAAATAATGACATGTTTTTCCGATTAAAATAACAAATAACTGTTAATTTAACGATAAAAGATAAAGCAGAATTATACTGTAGACATTATTTAGGACTAATATAAATATTTTTATTTACCCATCGTATTTGTTTATACTTCATAAAAGTTAATCTGGTTGACATGTTAAATAACCTCATCTCCTAATAGCAATACCTTGATCAATGAAACAATTGTATATAATGAAGTCTCAATAGTTGCAATATAGTAATATAACAGGTTTTATGCAACTTAATGTCGATGATAAAGAGGAATGCGGAAAATCTACAGATAAATCACAAAATGCAATATAGCGACATTGTGCTATGATGCAGTATTAATACTATAACCTTAAAAGAGTCTACGTTCAGACATCTATCGTATGTTGAACATCTTTCAGTCAAAAGTAATTTATGATTCTTCTCATGAAATTGTTCATTCTGGTATTCGTACTCTGGTGCACTCAGTGAAATACGAATACCATAATTGTTAAATTAATTGATTTATTAGGAAAATGAAATTCGCAGAGCACTTAACTGCTCATATTACGCCAGAATGGAGAAAACAGTATATAAATTATGAGGTAAAATGGAGATATGTATTTAATTTTCGAATTAAATCCGATTTAAAAAATTAATTATTTTCTAGTTGCATTAGTGAATTAAAAGGGAATAATTCCATTAAACTTATAACATTGTTACATAGGAAATGAAAGCATTGCTTTATGCAGCAGTGGAGCAGGCACCGACAGCAGATGTAACAGAATCATATGTATTGGATCGGTATTTTAATAAATTTGATGAGAAATTCTTCCATTATTCCGATAAGGAACTAGCGAAAATAAATACATTTTATTCAGGTAAATAATTCTTTGATTTATTCAGAATTTATACAAGGAGCGTTATTCATTTTTTATTAATTTTCTCAGAAAAAGTTGCAGAAGCAACCCGCAGATTTGCAACTCTCAATAATGAACTAAGCGAAATTCTTTCCGTCTCTGAAGATAGACAAGGAAGTCACAAAATTCATTACCGTAATAATATTTTGCACAAGAGAACGGTTCCTGCACGTAAACTTCAAGAATTGAAATTGGCTTTTTCTGAATTTTATCTCTTCCTTATTTTGCTTCAAAATTATCAAAATCTCAATTTTACTGGATTCAGAAAGATATTAAAAAAGCACGACAAAGTGAGTAAAAACAAGAAAGATACATGCAAAGACTTATTCTTCCATTACTTTAACAACAAACTCTTATTACAGCTTTTGAATATAGATCTTGGGGCAAAATGGAGAGCCGAGCATGTAGATACAGCATTATTTCATACACACAAAGATATAGACAGACTTATTGCAGAAACGGAAGCATTGGTTACCAGAGACTTGGAACATGGAGACAGACAACGTGCCATGAAACGTTTGAGAGTTCCTCCACTTGGAGAACAGCTTTCTCCTTGGATTACATTTAAAGTTGGTCTTTTTTCAGGAGCCTTTGTTATACTTCTTATTGCAGTGATACTTTCAGGTGGAGAAATATATACTATATAATTTTTTTTTTAATATTACCATGTCATGCATTGATATTCACTTTATTTTTTAGGTGCACGTTATAAGGACAATAATAATTGGCGGGTTTTATGTAGATTATATCGCGGACCATTGCTCATGATTCAATTTCTGTTTCTGATGGGTATTAATGTTTATGGATGGAGATCATCCGGTGTGAATCATGTTTTAATATTTGAACTTGATCCGCGCAATCATTTATCAGAACAGGTTGCGTAGTTTATATACTGTTTCCAACAAAGAAATAGCCGACATAAAAGATAATATATTTTCAGCACATCATTGAAATGGCTACTGTATTTGGATTGGTATGGTCTTTATCGATACTAGGTTTTTTCTACAGCGAGACATTGGGAATACCGCCGTTTATTCAACCTGTATGTTGTTACAATATACAAACATATTAAAAAATGAATACACATATATAATCGTCTTTTTTACAGGTTTTGTTGTACACATTGCTAGCCCTGTTCTTGTTTAATCCAACGAAAACATTACGGTATGAAGCCAGATTTTGGGCACTTCGTGTATTAGGAAGAATATTTTGCGCTCCATTCTTCTATGTTGGTTTCGCCGATTTTTGGCTCGCCGATCAACTGAATTCCTTACATACCGTTTTTTTAGACTTTCAGTATTTTCTTTGTTTTTACATACAAAATACCTCGTGGTATAATGTGACTGGTTAGTAACAAGTAATTATCGTAAAGCACGATGAAAGATATATTAATTATTTAATTAAATGACTTATGCCACCACAGATGCTGAAACCTGCATAATGCGGGAATTGTCAATGAGATCACTTGTAGCTTGTTTGCCAGCGTGGTTCCGTTTCGCACAGTGTTTACGACGATATAGGGATACGAAGGAAGGTTTTCCGCACCTCGTCAATGCTGTAAAATACGCCACTAGTTTTTTCGTCGTTGTTTTTTCATATTTACATTTGACGAACGCTAGTAAGTTCTCCAAATGTCTTTTAGATAATGAAAAAATGACAAAAATATTTAATTGTGCCTAATAATGTTTCCGCGATATTTCTTCGTAGAATACTATGTAATGTCGACCGAAAATCCTTATTTTTATTTATGGATTACCGCGAGTATTATGAGTTCATGCTTCACATATACGTGGGATGTAAAGTTGGATTGGGGACTGTTCGATAGCAATGCGGGAGAAAATAAATTTCTTAGAGAAGAAATAGTTTATTCCTCCCCGGTAAGTTCATGTGCGTACAGAATGGTGGGGTGAATTAATCTTTACACTGTGTTATTTGCATTATGTTGTAGTACTATTATTATTTTGCAATAATCGAAGATTTTCTACTTCGTTTTGGTTGGGCATTTTCGTTATCTCTTACCGAAATGGGATACGTGCATGCAGATTTAATGGTTTCCATAGTCGCGCCATTGGAAGTGTTCAGGTAAGTTTGCAGTAAGTTAACACCTTCGGCGATAAACAAATATGCAATTTTAGAAACAATTAAGATGCTCGTACGTACGCACTCAATGTATATGAATTTTTTTTATATTGCACTACAGCACGTATTTATTTCAAGTGGTGCCTGACGAACATTTTCCCTTGCATGAGTATTTAAAATCATTTTGTATTTCAGTCGCGCAAGACTAGCTGAAAAAATAATGTTTTTTGAGTGAAACTAATAAATCTTACTAAACATAAACCAATTTTATGTTTTCTATCATTTTCCTTGCTTTCTTTACTCCACCACAACTTTTATAAGTTGTCTCAGCTCCTTTTCCTTTTGAACTTACTTTATATTGTCGACAACTGTAAATATGTTAATTTGTTATAAAGACAACAAAAATCGTTTTGTATCAGTACGCCTTACTAATCAGTTGATAGAAGGTACATATGGAATTATTTTCGTCTGGAAAACGAACACCTATACAACGTAGGAAAATTTCGTGCGGTTCGAGATATCTCCATAGGCCCTTCCAGGCGTATCGAACACGACGAACCAAATGTGGCAATGCGTCTCATGGATCACACGAAAGACGACGATGAAGAGCGGATATTACAAGCATTTCGTAATCGTTCAAATTGGCAATCTTGTAATTGTTAGTTGTACAAGCATATGTTGACAAATTGTCCAATTTTCTAACGTAATCATTGCTTTAAGTGAAAATTTTCCATTTCCATTTATAAACGAAAGAAATTACTTTTTTCCTGTTCATAAATTTGCATGCGAATCTGCATGTTCGGCATGCTATATGAACTCATAGTATAGTAGTATTTATGCCTTCCAACCAGTATTTATTTATTATTTTGTTAAATCTGGATTTATAAAAAATGAAAAGTAATTATTGCTCCTTTCTAATAGGAGATTCATATGGAATTTCTTTCGCTTGGAAAATGAGCATCTAAATAATTGTGGCAAGTTCAGGGCGGTCAGAGATATTTCTGTTGCGCCGGTCGATTGTTCCGATCAGACGCAAATATTAAGGATGATGGATGCTACTGATGGTGTAGTCAATCGGAAGAGGAAGCAAAAGATAGCAGATAAAAAACTATCACGCGCATCTTCCAAAGGTGAATCCTTGATTTGCGATCTTGATACCTAGAAGAATTTGAATAGATTGTTGATTTATGATGTTTGAACGTTGATGGATTTCTCTGTGCAAATGTAAAGAAAATAATGATTTTATTAGTTGTTCGAACATAAAGGTACATCAAAGTGACTCTATACATACAATGAATTGAACGTAAAAAATGTATAAAGTTTTATAAGTGTATTATAAATTTATTGTACAGTTTCGACGGCTATACTTGTACTTTCGTTGCCATTCGTATTTGAATATTTCGCGCCGTACCAATTTACGAGATTCGATTTGTCGAAAGCTTCGAGATGCGCGTAGAATATGTGAAATGAACTTAAGTTCAAACAAGCAGAGGTGAACTACTTTCACAAATAAATCAGAATTTCCTTCATATGTATGACATATCGATTATAAATTGTAATAAAAATATAATATTTTGATGTTTTCAATCATTTCTTCCCGACTTCTTTTTTATTCCCGGACGTAATTGTAAATAACTGCAATGCCATATCTAAGGGATACAATAAAAAATAACACGCTTTTCGGCTTCTTGACATTTCTTAAAACTATTTTTGAAATTTAAAAACTATTGTTACACGTTTACACGGACAATTGAACGAAACGACTATCACAACCTTATCCTTGCCTAACTTCTTACAACACTCGGCTGTCGGCGCCAGCTGAAGTAAATAAAACGCTAATTACAAGTGTATCGAACGTAATCCGTATAAAGTACAGACGACGCGTGAATAGTTTTAGAACAGTCGCCGTGATTGGCGGTACAGCGATCAGTGCTCTGCAAAGCTTTTACGAAAGAGCTGCGAAAGAGTTCGGCGCTGAAAGCAATTTTAAGAGGATCAGGCAGTGAATCTTAAAGCGCTGTGATTAGTTCCCGGAAGAATTTCTGGTGAGTAGCCTTGTAACTTAAACATCGCTTCTTTACGCTTTAAAAAATATTGGCAGCCTTCGGCTGCTGAAACCATTAGTTTTCACGAAAGCTCTTCGCGCGCGTTCCAACGTAAACGGATAAAGGTATTAAGGAATCTTATTTCTACCATGGAAGATCGTTCTAAATACAATACGCAGAGTCCGCTGTGAAAGCCATTTTTAACAAAAACAAACGGGATTCCCGTGTTCAACTTATTCCTTACTTTTGTATACGTATTTCGAAACCCAATTGTTTCCTCAGCCCGCTTCGAGAACAACGCAAAGTCGTTCATTAGCATTAGCATAGCATTTGCTGCAAAGTAGAAATAACGAACAATGCTCCTAAAATATTCCTCTCCAAAGTACTGCACATTTACTGTAAATACTTCCGTGACGTCAAAAATATAGCATGCGGGTTTAACGAAGTGCCGTTGGGTGCGACGTTTGTTTGTGTCTTATTATTGTTAGGGTGTCTTTTCTTCACGATAAACGCTATTTTTGCGACGCATACAGGTAGCATTTAAAGCGAACTTGCATGGGAGGCGATAGACACGGCATCGAACACGGAAACGAGTCCGCAGAAGGGCAAGAGTCGGTTTCGTCGACGACAATATCGCTGTGGAAAGGGTAATGGTGGTATTGATTGCAGCGGAACTTGACCGCGCAAACTCTCTGTCTGCCCTCAATGAAATGACGTGCTTACATATGGAACCACGACGGACGGAACGACGATAAAAACCTGTGGATACCACACCTGGCCGACACCTGCCAGTTGAAACGGTGATGATGACATCGACCCTCTGCACCTACACATGGCTGCTGCTACCCTGCTGCGTTCTCGTTACTCTTTCCACCGGTGAACTTGATTTTTATCAAGGTGAGTACAGTCGCCACCCGTTCCGCCGAAAACACCGCTCGTTTCGAGGGTAATGACACTACGGTGTAGCATCGCTCTTATTCCGACGTTCACCGCCTTTCCTTGCACCTCGGTTTACCTTTCTCGATTCGCTTATCCTTAGTGAGATGCTTTCGGTTAGAGCTCGAAGAATCGAGGGATGCATTTAAGGCGATACCGTGTGTACCATCGTCACGGCGCGATCGATCGGTTTTCGTTGCTTTTGCTTCGAATTTTTACACCGTCCGTGGCTTTTTTCGGTGGAATTTCGTACATTTCACTGGGTCTGTGGCGGGAGGGATAAATTAGATTCGCTGCGAATGTTGTTTGGGTCAGTTGAAAGTTTACATATGTTTTCGCGCGGACGCCGTTCGAAGTTAAAGGGATGCTTACCATTTCTCTTTCATTCGTACGAAAGGTACTTCGATTGACCCGTTCAAGGCTAACCGGTTAGTTAAGATGTTTTATTTAAGTAGAGGGAACGTATTTGAACGCAAAACGTTTATTTTGGAATAGCAGGACAGACGTGAGTTATCTCGCTGCTCTGTTCACGGTAGTTTTAAACGGAATAGAAACTAGATAAATGTGTTTGTCGAGCTGTATGTCGAACTGTACGTCCCCCGTCGAACAACGTGCCTGTTAGCCGCAGGAAATCCATGTTCGTGTTCTTATGATAAGATCAGGAAGTCAGAGTGATAACACGTACATGTTGTACAAACTACCAATGTCGTTGCACGTCTTTAAATTCTGGCCGGCGAGTTTACTCTGTTATTCGTAAATAATATCCGAGGGAAAGCAGATATTCGTCTGAATATTACGAATAAGTGTGCGTTGGGTTACTTCACCTCTGTTAAGACGCAACAAGTTGCTCGTTAAAAATTTACTCGACTACATAATTACACGCGAAAAAATTCAGATAATTCGTATTCCAGATGATGACTCCGAATCTTCGGATAGCATCGCCCTCAGGCAATTAATCAAATATATCGAGGGGGAGAGAACGCATTTCTCTTCTGCGTTAGAGAATGAGGCCCACAAGAAGCGTCGTCTAGACTTGGATAGACAAAAGGAAAGGGATATCCTGGAAGCTTTGGCTAACAAAGGCAGCTTGGACGAGATACTGCGGAAGGAGAAACCGAAAGAATGGAATTATCGACAAATGCCATACAACGACCCGATCAACGAACTACCGCAAGAGAGAGAACGTTATTTTCCGTTTTATGAATTGAATCCGTTTGAAAGTCCCTTGGAGTATCCGAACTTGCCGAAGTTACCTTATTTCCCCCGTGAAACGAACGGCGGGGACGCCAATTACGGGGAGGATGGCTTCGAATACGATCGAAATCCACCGCTGAAGCAATTACATTACGAGGAGACGAATATCGATAAGGGGATGAAGGAGGAACCTTTGCCGGAATATCAAGGGCATTACAGGGGTTCGATTAACGAGGAAGATGCGGACAAGAATGAGAGGATGATACAACAGCCATTTCGGAACATCCCGGATTTTACTTTCAAATTCGATGATGCGAATTTGCAGGAGAGGCAACCGTTCGCGGTGAAACCAAATGATCCGAGATACTATCAGGATGATTCTTCTTTCTTCGGTGAGTTCAGTCTCAAATCTTTCCCTAATTTACGTCGATCAAGTTTTTTTTCTACAATTTAATCTCGCGTTGCTGGTGAACAACAGACGATGGCGTCAAGTCAGAATCGGAGAGACCGGTTAAAAATAATACAAAGTGGGAACACGAGAATGCAGAAATGGAAAATGTGCACACGGTGCGGGAAGAGAGGCCAAGGAAGATCGAGTCTAAATTTCCGGATACTTCGGTGATTATGGTGCCGGGGGTGGAGCGACGTATGGAACACAATCCACTGTTCGTGCCTATGAATCAGGATTTGAATAATGATATATACTTTATTGGTGAGCAAAGTGTCCACAGAAATTTTTGTGACAAATATTACCTCCTGTGAAGTTAAGTTGAACAATAAAATTATTCTCCTTGCTTTCAGCTATCGTTGCTGGTTGCAGTGCCGCGGCGATGTTCGCCCTCGTACTAATCGCATTAACCTGGTGCAGGTAATTCAAATTAGCTATCAGAGCTAAGAAGAATCTGAACACGAATTTCATTACATAAGATGAATAGATGAATACGTAAAGATACCGACTAATTTTCGTAGATTGAAGCGGGGTGCGAAAGCGGCCGCTGACATAGAGTATCCAGCTTACGGTATAACCGGTCCAAATAAAGAAATATCACCTTCCGGAGACCAAAGACTCGCGCAGTCTGCTCAGATGTATCACTTCCAACACCAAAAGCAACAAATTATTGCCATGGAAAAGTAAGCGATTCGTATGATTCATTGAAAATAATAATCTTCGTTTGATATACTTGATTTGCGACACTTTATTCAACGAGGCCTCACGAAAAATAATAGGCATAGGAAAATCTTAGAAAAAAGTTAACGGTCTTATTAAGTTTCATTCCAATTAGAGAATATTGTTTCGATAATGATTTGTGTAGTCGTGTTTCTGCAACCAGAGACCCAGGCTCGGTATCTGAGGCAGAAAGCGAGGAGGAAAACGAGGAAGGAGACTACACCGTTTACGAATGTCCAGGACTAGCTTCCGTAAGTCATGCTTGATGTCTACGTTGTGAAACGTTGATAGTATAAATTGCGTTAAATGCTCATTCGTTTTATATCGTTATTGTTCATTTGTTTTCCAAGACTGGTGAACTGGAAGTGAAGAATCCATTGTTCCATGATGATCCAACACCAGCGACGCCAGCACAAACTAATAAAGAAGAGGACCATATATAGTTTGAGTAAATTCTAAATATACATATTTGATTTGAATACCTTTTTCTGGTGCTTAGCTCACTGTTAATGTACCATATCGGAAACATTTATCTATATATTGAATGTATACAACTTTAATACCTATATGACGCAGGAAGTCGAGATATAAAAGTTAACTAAAGGTCCGATGAAAGACCAATTATGCGTTTGTGCAAGGGATTTACCGTGTGAAACGATGAACATACTACGTCGTTACAAACTATCGTGTTTGTTTGAGAACACATATTTTTTAACTCCATGACGTACTATAGTTTGTACTTTCATAGCAAGTACGGTTAACCATATGATTGACATTATTTTTCTACACACCGTTACACTTGCAACATAGAGTACAGATTGGAGATCGTATTATAGTAATACATAACATCTAATATCACTTTATACCTGACTCTAATTTTAACACCTAGGGGTAACTTTTATTGGAAGTTGTTTTATTTTAATTCATATCAGTAACAATGTCGACAATTCATCTATGGAAGAAATTCATTAATTATTTCAAATTTGAAGGGGATGATAGCAACAGGTTTGAATTTATGCTTTATATCAGAACTTCCACTCGCGCACATGAATTTACTATTACACATCTCTAAAAATTTGTGTGTGATATAGAATTATATTCATTTCAATTCTTTCGTAAAAGAAGACTATATCGATAGTTTAGATAATTAAAATAATTTGAAATGTTACATTGAAAATAGTCTATGACGTAATGTTTACAAATAATATGTTATATTTACTTCGTTATATTAACTTTTAGCTAGTTTGATCAAAGCTACAACAATTACATTGTAACTTCCATTTTGCATGTGCTGTTGCTTTTGGTATTACTATTGTGATTTATATTCTCTAATTGAAAATTCTGTACATATCTATATACATACATATATATGTTCGTTTATGTGTGTGTTAGTGTGTGTGTGTGTGTATATATATATGTATATATATATGTATATATTTTTGTTACAAAGCTCTGTTCCTTTAATATTGGCTATTACACATGCGATATATACATATATTATTGATTGGCTTGGGCGATGATAATATGTATTTTATTTTTCTATGAAACCTATAACTGTTGACCACTGAACAGTTCTAAGATAAAGGAGCCTATTATTGTACCCAACATGAGATATAGAAAGGATTATTTATTTTGGCAAATTTTATGCACTACATGTAATTAGAGTCGACTATGTAATTTACTCAAAGAGTTACTATTTACATCCTCGAATATCTGTGGAATACTATATACATATATGATATATTAGAGCAAGACGAGAAACGCAGTAATCTCCTAAAGATTTGTCTGTCTAAAAAAGCGATCATAGATCGAGAATTAAAAACACGTCAACAGCATGAAATTATCCTTAGCCTTTCAATGCCTTCACAGCACTGCATCGTCGACTATATAAATTCGTTAAATTTTATAGAGAGGACACTATGAAAGGACAATCTGTGTACAAATAGTCTATTGTATAGTGATTTGTAGCATGATTGTATGTGTTGTGGGCCGTAGCATAGGTGCAATGAGAACATTGCGATTCATGTTTGCGATATGTTTCGTAATTATATATATACATATATATAATATATATATATATATATGTATATATAAATATATCGTTATCACTATTATTTTTGTTCTTCCATTAATTAATGAAGTGGTGTAAAATATGAATAATAAATGATGTATTATTATTTTAATAAATAAATTGTTTATTTTATAAAAAAAATTGATTTTTCTTTAAAAAAGAACAGGTACTACGAATGTGTGTAGTAACATCACGTAGACGTAAATTCCTTTCGTTGAATTATAAAACAAAATATAATAGAAAAAATTAAAGCAGATACCAACATAATAAAGTTTATGTCGAGCAATATTATGCCTTTACAAAAATATACAGATACGTTTATTCATACTGATATTTCTATTTACAAGTTTTGCGTATCTCAGCTAAGAGCGTGGCATAGAGATGTGCATGTTATCTGGAATCTTGATAATCTACTCAACTTGCGATAATAAATACTGAAAAATCATACGCGTCTAATTAATCAAAGTTAATGGAATCGTTTAATCGTACAATTAGTATAATAATGATAAATTTCTGTGTTCTATCGTTTCCACGAATTTAAATGATTCTAATTGATTTGATTACTCTTACATAAATTTGTTGATTACACCGAGGACAATTTGTACCGGCAGTATAAATTTTGTTCTCCTTTAAAATATATTCTCTGTTCACAATAAGTCTTGCGATCCGTTTAATTGTTCGACTATTTCCGAAATATGTTTTGTTAACATATAGAAACACCTACGACATAAACAAAGTCGTACTGCAAATTGTACAAGAATACTGTGCTTATACGGCACGGATGCAAAACTGTCATTATTTGCAGAATTTTAATTTGCCAGGGAATAGTTGTTCACTTCTCGTCGTTGTTATAGGACTTGTTCTCAATGCCATTTTTGACATCCATACTAATTTCCTCCGTGGCACATTCACTTTCAGAGGTATTTACGTATTTGTAGTATTTCGCCATTATGGCGAAAATAATCATGTCGACGAACATCAAGCCGGCAAATAAAAGGTACTCGTAAACCTGGACAAAACGAATACAAAAAATTAAACTCGTCGCGACGAATTATACAACTGGCTAAAGTAATAGATTAATGAAAAATCAGTTTCAAAATGTTCAATTCCATTGTACGGACGTTAAATAATTAATTTAAAATTTAGTATCCTAAGTATTACTTTCTCTAATTCTACGCTTATCAAAATCTTTCATAAAAGGTATTCATTTTATAAAAATTGTGTTTCTCCCTCACCTGTCTTTGGAAGATTGCTATATTCGCGATAATGACTACTATGAGATTACCCAAAGCCACCGTCATCAGCCAAGCAGCTTGCAGCAAAGATTTCATGGTGGGCGGTGCTTGCGTGAATGCAAATTCTAGCCCGGTCACGGAAAACATTACTTCGCTAATCGTAATTATAACAATTTGAGGTACTAGCCATAATATATGAATCGAATTTGGGTCAGTTACGGTTGCGATATTAACATTTCGCTCGTTCCCAATTATAGAACCAACCACCGTATAAACACCACCAAGTTTCAGCGGCACGTCCTTTTTAACGGTTTCACCGTTCAAACGAATATCATAAGTGTCAGGTTTGATTTCGCTCAGTTTTTTGGTTACATTCAATGGACTGCTATCTACGTTTAACGTAAGGACAACTGTATTGCCTTTTACGAATTCCAATCGAGCGGTTTTCTCCGAGGAATCCGAGAAGATCAAACCGCGCACATAAGGATCACCTGTTTTTGATTTTTTTATCGAATCTATGTAGTTGTAGGAAAGACCATGGGTTGTGATAACCCAGGAAGTTACGTTATTCTCCCATACTTGAAGGTTTCCTGAAAAATAAATTCTATTTTTATCGTCCAATCTTTCCTATGGGAAAAATGATCTCCCCTTCGCAAAACGTACCGTTAACAATTTTATTTTCTGGTACATCGGGGAAACTGACTAGATCACATTTCGTAAAATCGGCAGTGTAAGGCAAACTTGTTTCCCCGTTTGCCTTAAGATACTTCTCTGCCCACATATCCAAATTTCTTAGATCAAATTCATAATTATTATCTATCTTCATATGAACGGGACAGTTCAAAGTGTTGAAAACTTGTAGCTGAGCTAACCCATCCGAAGGAAGAATTGGATTCGTTGCCTGAAATAGTATCAATTACCAAACTTTTGTATACAGTTACTAAAACGTTCAATACGCATTGAACTCTCTGGCGAATCTACCTTTGTTAAAGATATATTTTTTTTATTTCACACGCTGCAATTGCAGTTAATTGTATTGCGGCAGGTCAATTGAAATTACCTCGAGCTGCATTTCAACCAGCGCCGATGCGACGAACGACAAGGCGGCGAGAAAGCCGCCAATAGTGAGCTTCTTCAACGGCGTTCGAAGTCCAATTTTCGCCATTAAAGGATAAACGCAGGTCTCGAAAAGGGGAATGAATGCAAGCACCAAGAGTGGATTGATCACTAACAGCTGATCAGGTTGGATCAGGTAACTTCCGACTTCGCCATCCATTTTGGTCGCTTGGATCGTCCATCGAGAGGCTTGCTGATCGAACAGCGCCCAAAAGATCGGTAATGGAACAAACAACTTCATTACTTGCAAAGCTGCTTTAATATCCTGTATCAACGGTTTGTCGTATATATCCTCCGCGTGATCGAGCCAATGCTCTTTCTTCTCTTTCGACACTGCCTTATTGTAAATGGCATGCTGGAATTCAGAAAATGGATCGTACCCGTTATATTAATATGCAATTAAGGTGCTCGTGTTTAAAAGAAGTACATACGTATTGGTTCATTTGGGACTTACAGAAACACATTTGGCGACGCTCAACACGACGTTGCCCGTGGGCTTCACTATTTTGTACAAACGTGCTCCAAGAACGAACACAACTGAAAGGATAGGCGTAACGATAATACAACTTTCGTTTCATCAATTATAGTATTCGCAGTTTTGAAGATTCCTTGTAACTCACCGATAGATACAGCCATAAGTACGGTAGGCACGAAGAAGGCCAGAGAGTAGCACGTATTATCACCGAAGCACGAGACGTTATTACGAAGTAGGGGCGTGAGGAAGCTTGAGATCAAGGATCCAGAATTGATGGAAAAGTAAAAGAGGGAGAAGAATGTGGACAAGTATCGCTCCTGTTGCGGTAACACGAATTGGTCACCACCGAATGCAGCCACGCAAGGTTTTATACCACCTGTGCCAAAGGCTATGAGGAGTAGACCGACCATTGAAAATTCTCTGCAAAATTATGCGTTCGATAAACGCAATTAATGACTGATAGACATTTCACTGTTTATCATCTATTTCATATTCTTTCTTTGTGGAAGAAGCAAATTGAGTGCTGCAGTCACGGGTTCGAATTGTATTTGCAAGGAAAAGTAATAGGAATCGTTGTTCGAAAACCGATCAGACTTACCTCATTGGTATCCCTAAGGGTGGTGCTGCCGTTACGGATAGAAGTAGTTGACCGATAACATAGACGACGCTCAAATACAAGATTGTACGGAATTTTCCAAGCAGAGAATCCGCGAGCATTGCTCCGAACAATGGGAAAAAGTACACGAACATCGTGAAAACGTGATATATGACGGTGGACGTATCATCGTCGTAATTTAGTTGGTTCCGTAGATAGAGCGTCAACACCGCTAAGTAAATAAATGGTTTAACATTAAACTGTTGCCGTGTTGGTATAGGGAAACCGATGAGAATCGGTCGTAAATGCTTTCTCATTTAGATCAACAGACACACGGAAATTGAATCTTAAAATCGTATCCATTTTGCAACTTCATCTTATGCATGCGCCAGTAAGTAAAAAGGATGACGAATACATTGATACAGATGGATACTGAATTTTACTTACTACGCATTCCATAGAAGGTGAACCTCTCGCAGAATTCATTGACAATGATGAAAGGTATCGACCTGGGATACTTCAGCTTCTGCAATGTTTTAGAAGAAAATAAAAGAAAAGGGACGACATAAAATGTGTTTCGCAATTCAAGCGAGAAGGCGCGAAAAAGAATGCTAGTTTCATGATTATCGCGTTGACCCGATTAACTTCGTTGTCATCGCTGTCAGTTAAAGAAGAATCATTTCTTCTGTGCTGGAAAATCCGAAGGTCGCACACGACTTCGCACAATTATTTACGCTACCGAAGCTATTTCATTTAAAGGCCAACATTCAGCATTGCATTTCTGCTATCTAGAGTCACTGATAACAGGAGTATCCGTTTTTTTTTGTTGTCAATGAATTTAAAGAATTAAGCATTTTGATATTTCTTCCTTCTCCTATGTCTATCGCTACAAACGATTCAACGCTGGCATGGTAATAGTGTAACCTGGTCACGCTTCTGTTATGGTTTACTAAATAATTACTTCTGTTATCATTCAAACACTCGAGCATGAGAAAATACTATTTATTTTGCCATTTTTTTTTAGAACTCCGTTTGGGTTTAGCATGATTAAAAGTGACAAGAAGTTAATTACTTGTTTAATGAATGGCAACTTTAACTTACTCGCCATAGATTGCTGGTTTCATTTTAGAGTTTCTGATATTGTTACGACTTCGCGAAAGAATATGCAAACGTGTATACGACTTTGCACTAAAACTTTGGTATGCGATCAGAATCTACCGATGTGTTTTTCTACAATGGACAGTGTTATTTAACCTTTTCGATACGCTCCACGCATTATGCATTCGAAACTGTAAAAGATAAAACTTTCATCGACAGGTGTAAACCTTTTTGCGGCGGTCTCGCAGCATTCCAAATGCTGCTGTCCGCGTTTTCTCCACTCGTCTGTCATTGAAAAATTTTTAACGCGTTACTTTCAAATTCTTATAAATTTGTACCCGCCTTCTATCTATTACGCTACAAAATATGGTGTAACCAAGGATTGTTGATAAAATATTACCAGGTGTTCAATGTTCTTAATACAACAATCGTCACGTTGACTCATTGGCAAGATTAATACGTTCGTTCAAACTTGCTCAAAGGATCAAATATCTATCGATCGATGTCGATCCGCTACAGATTATATATCTTTTATGAAATTCATGGTACTCGGTGTTCCATCGAAACGAAATAATGAAAAGTTTCGTACCTCTGGCTCCGTTGTGTCTATCGCGCCCATCGCTTCTTCAAACTCTGGTATTTCTCGTACAAATCACGTAAAAAAAAAAGAAAGAAATTGAAACGAAACACTCAAAGAACTTTCACGCGCGAGGAACGTGGTGCTAGAACTGGTTGCATGACAGCCGAAGAATTTCGAGGAATCGCATGGTCGGGAACACTTTTTTTGCGCGACAGCCAGTAAAAGAATATCGAGAACACGAAATCCAGCATAGATTACTAATCAACGGTGATATCGGGAGAGATGCCGCCGAACAAGAACGACGTTCGTCTCAGTTGGTAGTCGGACCTGCACTGTTGGGTTTGTCACAGTGTGCCTACGATATGTAAGCATTACGATTAATGGCCCGACAAGCTGGCATTGAGGAACATTGGTAGGTAGTGCGCGCGTATCACATATTTGGAACAATGTGAAAGTACCGTCTCGAACTAGGCCTAAGCTATGTACTTCGCAACGGAGCTGGTACCGCGAACAAATAACATTTACAGTGAAGTTCTACAGAGATGCACCAATTTTGATGGAACTCTTGCAACGCAATAGAAAGCATCCGATTCGAACCATGCGGTATGTACGTTTCCTCGTGGCCTTACACGATTTTCCTACATGCATATTGTGCGTTGCGTATGTAAATGTATTAGATATTAGATTTCCTACGTACGATCGGACGATGGTTTAACTACATTATGAAGTGAAACGCTTATTGAAGTTCTGCGTTTTGATAAGGCCTAATTAATTGTTGCCCTGGAAAGATAATACAGATGATAATGGGAAAAGGATTGAGATAATCGGATCGTAATAAATTGAATGTTCGCCACAGAGAGTAAATGTATCGCTCCATTGTGATTACTAGGACATGCCCGTTGTAAAGCCTTTGAGCCAACAATTGCGAGGGAAAGAAGCATTTCGATGCAACAAAAAAAAGTGAAATCTGATCTCGATTTTCGCGCAAAGTACCGTGACATTATTTCGCGAAACTGGTCCATCTTGCAGAGGCGTGAATTACGATATTGAACAACAAGTTAGAAAGCCGAAACGTTTTGCATTAAATTCGCAATCCTCGGTGTTAACCGACGTTGAATAGGAGTTTCTCTTTCGATAAAATGCTCAGAAATAACGGAGGAAAACAATCTGTTCGCCATTGACGAACTTTTTATACCGCGATGTCCTTCGTCGCGGGTTCGAAGATCAATGAAGTCAGTGAAAGTGTTGAACTTTACCGCTGACCAACCGGACATAAGTTCTGCGGAAAATATTGTCAAATTAAAACCCCGTACTTGTCGATTTTATTGGATGAATGATTTTTCCCGTTGCCAGGAAAATGGAACACGATAGCGCATACGCGTGGATTTCGCAAGGCGAGTTTATAGCTTGGCTAAAATCATTTTTAACTTCCACGTCCGTTTTCCGATGTTACGCAAGGATGCTGGCACTAATTACAAGTGAAAGCGAGACAAAGATAATCGATCGTCAACGTTACGTACAATTTGATTGTATTAGTTTGATTAATAAAAGCGTCATTCCTTTCGCTGTGCTAACATTAGATGTGGATTCCTCCCAATGAAGTCATAAATTCATTTAATGAGTTTAGACAAATATATATTCGTTACTAATTGCACCTACCTCTCTAGGATAATTTATTTGCAATTATAGTTATTAAATATTATTTAAGGACAATTCGACATAGTATCACGATGCTACGTTGAGCAGGAAAAGGATGCTCTGATTGTTAATGAATTGTTTCTTGACATTGATAAGCATGAATACTTAATACATATTTACCTTTCCGTCATCCTCCGTGCCACTTTCATTGTCCGGATGATCTGAAAAACACACGAGAGGCGACATTGATAACGATCGTTTTGACACAATTATACGTTTACCCGCCTATCGTGACTTTTAATCTGCGATGAGAACATGTTTATTTACACGCTAGAGAAACTATAAATGTCTACTCGTTTTAGCAAGTACGAATCCTTTATTCGCACCTTTCTTCTAATTTTATAAATGGGGGGTTCTCTGTTAACAGGAATGACGTAATTCCTTTCGAAATTGTTCATACCACAATACAGATGCCTTTAATGTATGCAGGACAATATTCTATTAATGCAAACAGCATTCTTTGACGTTTTTTATTACGTAAATAGCATTTATCCTTCAACAGGTATCGAATTCAGTGAAAGGTGAAGAGGTGATCTTCTTCGGCGAGATCCGGTCATCCCCGCGTATGTACATAATTCGCATTACGACAGTCGGGGTTGAAGCTACAGCTATTATTATCATGAAGCGGGGAACGCCAGTAGAAAGGAATCTATTATGTCAGGCATTAATGTGTGAGAAGCGCTTTGGTAATTTGTTACTTATGAATTGGGTCATCGCCCAATCAAACATTCGGCTAAACCGAGAACAAAATGATTTGACCCGAGTTACCCTGCCCAAATATGTATCGCGTTCTGGCCCGTCAATGAACATTCTTTAATAATTCTGGGCAAAGTGTGACAATGCTGTGCGTTTCACGATAAGTGTATTAAATCCCTACCGTAATCGGTTACTACAGTTTAATAATTGGATGGATTTAATTGCTGATAACATTTTGGCAAAATTTTATCAGAACAGTGTTTACGAATCGTGTCCATAGGATACGAGCCAAAGCACTCGAGTCACTTTTCAATGAGGAGTACGTACACTTAAGTTATCGAAGCTTGAACAATCGTGACTCTTTATTTTTTTTTTATGAAATAAAAGTTCCATCTCATTCATACTGTTCGATGAATATGAGAGCGCTGGAACTTCGATGCTAAGATGCTGAAGGTTTGTGTGAACTTTGTTAAAAAAAAATGTATCCAAGTATTGTAATAATTATAACGATAACGATGATAATGAATTGAAATGTTATATAATATTATGTAAAACTGATCTCTGACTTAAAGAAAAACTCTTTCGAAGATCGAAGAAAAATACAGATAGAATACCTTGTATTGCGTTGATAGAATGTTTTCTTTCGCTCATGTTCGCTACGTGTAATTACTTAAATCGAACCTGTTCGTACAACGTTAAGGCGGACACTGATCTCCTTTTTCAATTGTGTTATCTTCTTATGATTGTCTGTTCTTATCAAACGAAACATGTAAGCCAACAATTAATTCTGGAGACGTTTATCACGTTCGATAGGGTCAAAATTTTTTAAGATAGAAGAACGTCTCGTAGACTACTCGACTACACCGGAAAAAGCTCAACCGAAAGTGGTATAGAATTTTTACGAAAGCTGCGATAAATTCAACTTATTGGTAGCAGTGGCGTATATGTGCTATCAGAACTCGTAAATAATCAGTTTTCTGTGTAATCAAAACAAGGAAGATATTCAATAACGTTAGTATCCTAATGCATGCAACAAATATGTACAGTATTAAAATAAAGTTATCCACTTTGGGGGCACGCGGTGTTCACTAAACTGAGTGAGCAAAGTAAGGATCCCTTGTTTTAATACGTTTTAGATGTCCAACAGACAGGTGTGCTCACGCGTTACGAGTTATTTTATGATTACAATATATACATTTTGCGCATTAAGCGATTATTAATCTTTTCGTCATGAGCGAGGATTTTTAAAAAATGACGAATTTGATCAAAAATTTTTATTCGTTGATAAGGATAAAATACCTTTTGATAGTCACGTTTTAAATATCATTAAACGCATGCCGGGTCTGCAAATTTATCAACAATTTATTTGTAGCAACATTACAAATCGTTTTTGTTATTTACAATAATAAATGGTAATTTATAAATATGTTGCTTATGACAAGCAAGTTAAAACTTGTTTCAAGCACATATAAACGCAGTTCATTTATTTCTCAAGGTTATATAATATGCAGGATTTAATTGATCAAGTATTATTTGTTGATCTTGATTTAAAGGCTTGCAGAGTCTGAGTACCCTGCAAATTCAAGTTGACCCTCCAGGTTCCCCTTTGCGAAAGAAACAATGGAAGCTTAGTTATATGACCGTGCAGGAGGATGTACCAACTTTATAATGGTTTATCCTATTGATAATCGTGCATTGTAAAATCATCAAATTTCAGACAAATAGAATCACTATATGCATTTATGCATTTGAACAAAGTGATCATTGTCAAATTGTATGCTACTCGTGGAAAGTAACGGTATACTTCGAGAGCTTTCACGGCGAACGCCATCGAACTAGTGGATTCTGGATCCACAGTTTCGCAGTAAAGGCTCGTCGCTGCGTACGAGGACGTGTATTGTCCTGAGTTTACATTATGGGGTTCGATTTGAATCGCTTTCCGGGCGAAGTTCACGAGGAACTTGTTTGCTCAATATGTTTCGGAGTCCTGGAGGATCCCGTTCAGGTATAATTTCTGTTTCATTTGTTAATAATCGAATGCCCTTAATAAACCAGTTTTGTACGTTTACGTAAAGCTAACCTAGGTTTTCTTTCATCGTTCTGCCTCTATCGTTATCATTTTTTTATTCCCGGTTGAATAATAATTTTTGACATGTTTACGCGACCAATGGTTATTATCTAGTACGTTAAATATTGTCGATTAGTTTACAAAAATTATTTGTTGCAATTTTATAATAATATTGTTGTGTCAATCATTTGATTGTTTATGAATTTCGTTCTGTCAACTTATAAAAAAATATTTTTTTTTATCAACTGTGTACGATATTAACGCATATTTGTTATATACATCTATCTCTGTAATAATAAGTTTTGTAAAATGTTTAGTTTGGTTTATAAACTGGTAGGTGAGCAATATGTTGCAGGCACCTCTGTGCGAACATGCCTTTTGCCGTACATGCATTAATGAATGGTTAAATAGACAACCTACCTGCCCATTGGATCGCACACCTATCACGTCTGCTCAACTCAGAAGGGTCCCAAGAATTCTTCGAAACCTCCTGGCTCGTCTTTGCATTAGTTGTGATAATATTATCTATGGATGTCAAGTAATAGTCGAGCTGGACAGTTTAGTGTCACATTTGGAGCAATGTGAATATAATCCCAAGAAACCGATGCTTTGTGAAAACGGATGTAGTCTTACTATTCCTAAAAATGAATTGAAAGATCATAACTGCGTTAAAGAATTGAGGAATATTATACATTCGCAAGAACAGAATCTTGCTGATCTGAAACGTGAATTAGGTGATCAGCAGCTTCAAATAAATGAGCACAAGAGGGAAATACATCTTTTAAAAGATTTCGTGAGAGCATTGAGAGTCTTAAATCCTGCAATACGAGCTATTGTCGATCAGATGGAGAGAGACGAAGTAGTAAGATGGTCCGCAACACTTCCTAGGGCACGAGTAATTAGATGGGGAGGAATGATTTCCACGCCTGATGAGTTATTACAGGTATGTTCATTTGTACAATTGTATTAATCATTTACCGACTATCTTGAGGAATAATCAAACATAATTTTGTAGACAATGATAAAGAGAGCTTTATCGGAATATAACTGTCCGTCACATGTAATTGATGAATTAATGGAAAATTGCCATGAAAGGAAATGGCCACCAGGATTAAACTCCCTTCAAACTAGACAATATTCTAGGTGGGACTACGATAATTATGTTTGTAGGAGAATCCCCGGCAAGCAGGCAATCCTGGTTCTTTATTGTGATAATACACATATGCCTGAGGATATGATGGTTGAGCCTGGAATAGTAATGATTTTTGCACATGGCATAGAATAATATTTTGTTTCGTTATTCTGTGGATGCCAAAATATTTTGATGTTCATTTACTTTGTTGTTTGTTATATTCATCGTAATTCAGTTGAAAAAAATGTACAGAATATCTCTGTACTTATCTGCAGATATCAGGATATTCAGATAATGTATCTTGTATGGAGTAATGCAGGATATCTTTTTTAAAGCATTGAAAGGAACAAGCGATATGCCTTTTGTGATAAACAATTGTACAGACGTAATTGCCACATGCGAAAATCTAATTGAATGTCTGGATTGTTACACTGTAATATACTATTTCATTGAGAAAGTTCCTGAAATTGCTTGATAAATGGTAAGCCATTTTTAGTTGTTTTAAGTCTTTCCATGTACATTTTCATAAATTCAATTCGTTGTTTAACAACATTTGACAAACCAACTATTTGTCGACTATTTCAGGAAATTTTTTTAAATATATAGAAGTCTGTGTTTTATTATAATACTTTAGATAAGTAAGGCGCAAAATCATAGAAATTATCAATATTGTAATTGCTACTATTAAGATCTAAATGTGTTCTAAAAGATAAGTATCGAATGTCACACTGAAACATATTTTTTCCTTCCACGTTATTTATATGATTTTCATAAAACGTTCTCGAAAGTGCGTAAAGTGAAATGAATATGCGGTACAACGATCGTCTGAATATATTAATGTACACTCATCGAACACGGCCGTTAATACTGTTTGTAATTTACAATATAATAGTGCTATCTGCGAATTTGATTTATTCTTCGACGAATAATTCGGAAATATATAATAGTAGTCTATGATAATTAAATTAGTACTATCAAATTTTGTTTAATATCACTTTTCCGAACTTGATTTTGTGCAGTATGAATTTCAAGGGAAATAACCAATGATTAGTATATGAAAAGTTGAGGAATATAAGCATGCGGTCTTTGAGGTGTTATTAAATAAATATATGATGATGTTCTAGCTTTCTGTGTTTGCACAAATGCAAGTTAGGTTCTTAAAATGCGTTATGTATCATCGAAATATTAGACAATTTATAATGCAGCTTCGTATATCACTGCACTGATGTCTGAAAAAATATTGTATATCCTAATTTGAATATTTATATATTAATTATGAGCCATTATTGATTCACGAAATCGCGTTTGCATACGAATGTTTATTTTTATTTACGTGATGCTCTTCCGAAGGGCGTAAAAAGCTTATTATTTTAATAAACTTTCTACTAAATATTGTGTATACCTTGAAATAATTTTGTATTACATTTCTAGTTGCCGTTAAACTTATAGAAAATTATTTTCGCTAGCGCGTGTACTCAGAGATTGTAAACAATCTTATACACAGGTTGATAGTTGTTATAACTGTAGTAAATCTGATTTTATATATTGTAAATCATTTAATTACACAGTTTTTATATAATTTTCTTTATGTAAGCATGGTAGCGCCAAGGAATTTTCCAAATCCCCTGTCGCAATCAGATCGAGACGTATACAGTAAAATTAGTTAAATAAATGATATGTAAAATAAACGGGCTAATGCATCTGAAACATACTGGAACCTTTTCCTGTTTTTTGAAGCAAGTTCATGATTGCATGCTACAGTTCAAATTAAACAAAAAATACAGCCTGCGAATATTTTTAATTACATTACTTTATTTAATTAGCATCTTAATTTTTCTAAATGTTTTCATGTTTACAAAAAAAAAGTCACAAATTTCATTAACGATACTACATAACTTATGACTTTTATTATAATATAACATACTTTTCTTTGGTTGCGTATTACAATACCTTCTGAACAACTATCGTTAACTTTTCGTTTTGGTTTTATTACAAATTTTCGTAATTTGCCTAATACGAATTATAGTAAAATAGCTTACCCGAGTGTTTAAATAATCATTGATGGACATAGTATGGATACGTAGTTCTATCTTTCGCCAGAAAAAAGCGAAAAGAACGATGTTCAGTCTTTTATGTGTTCGAACGAGATTGTACACTTTTTGAAAATTTATATTAAAAGGCACATTGGGAATGTTCAGCGGTTTTTCTTTTTTTGCTCAAAATCTTAATATATCAACGGCTAGGCCCTGAGATATGGCACTCGATATCTGACGACTACAATTTATATTTCTGGGCAACAATTACCTTACATACTTAAAATACTAAACTATATATTTTAATGAACAAAAGAATGAACTCAAGAAAACACTGTGAGTATCTACATGTCATTGTTTTTTGCTTTATCAAAAAAAAATATTCGAAAATCATTGGAAGACCATTAAAAAGAAAATAAATTGTAATTGAGTTCAGTGCACTTTTAAGTGACGTTCTTGGATAGTCTTATATCGTTGGACACACGCCAACCATAACTTGCCCGTAAGCACGTTCGGGACCTATACTGATGGGTCGCATGTTGATATGAATGTTACTGATGCACCCGACGTACTGTGCTTGCAAAGTACTTCCGCGTAATCTCCTTCCAAGCATCGGGTGACCACCGATAAAGATCGGATGTTTCGACAGAACTCCAGCCACGTTCTTCCCACCGATTCCTGGCGCAGCTGCTTTGTGGTCTACCGACAATAGCACAGCATTCTTCTGTTTCACGGCTGTGCAAAAGAAATGATAACAAGTTATTTACTTTCCCCGTCTTTTTGTTTGCATGTGAATATGCATGTCACATCTACATCACTAGTAGAAGAAATATTACCTCGAATATTGTGCCAGTTACCATCGCACAAAGAATTCGTGCTCGTTGGTACAAAAGACGTTTCTATCGAGCCTCTCGCTGTTTTCACAAGGAACTTGACGGTTCCGTTGACCATCTCTAGAACCAAGTAATCACGCTTTCCATGAACGGAGAGCAAATGCCCGGAGCTTGATCGTGGTTTGATGTCCATTTGGATATCGACGGTTCTGCCGACTGTGAATCTGTCGACTAAAATTTGTAACATTCAATTATAGATCGTTATTTAAACAAATTGGTAATTTAATATCGCATAGTACGTACCCGCTTTGAACAAGTTGCTACCATTACCCGGGAAGAAGAATAATCCCGGTTCGACTCGATTCGAACATGGGACAACGCCTACTTTATTTATTGGGTCACCAACCGGCTGTCCGTTCACCATAAAGTTTCCTAGACACCCACTGAAGGTGGCATTCATTCCCTGCAAATCCGTAATCGACCAACCATCATCAGAAATTGACACATTGACCTTTCTATGTAAGGAAAATTGTTAATAAGAATCATACACTTACAATGGTGTTGTGGGCCTTGCTGGACATATCTTGAAGTACTCCCCCAACATAGAACGGCGGGCTTACATTTATAGTTTCCATGGTTCCCTGTGAATGGCCGGAAACTGCTGGATCCTCGTCAACAATGAGCTGCCCATAGTTTCCTTTTCTCTTAAATATCACGATGTGCCATTGGTCGTCATTTATTTGCTTTTCACTAATTAACAGAGCTGGCCCACTTCCGCAGTCAAACTTATAATGAACCTTGAAGAAACAATATAGCAATCAGCATAATTCTTCGCATCCTGACATTGTTTATGCGTAACAGATGCATGATTATTTTCGGAATTTGTTTTAACGTTACACCTAACGAGTACACTTGATCATGAGTATTTTTTCCGGAGCAGCTTAAGATTATCTGACACGTGATAAAAAAAAAGGCAAGTCGGTGTCAGATTTCACTTGAAAGTGTCTTACTTTTCCGTCGCTGATGTACACGGCGATTAAATTCTGGTTGACGAGGTCCGACGTGTAGAAAATAATTCCTTCGTCGGCCACCGTTTTTACGACTATTTGGAAGTCGTAGTCATCCTTGTACCTGCCATTTAGAGATCTGTACTCTAATCTACTGCTCCTTGCTGTGCCTAGGATATAATGAAAATCGCGCATTAAAGTATTGCCCTTTATTCAAGATGGAATAACGTAAGGATATCATACCGAATCGCCAAATATTTTCCAAGTCAGGATCCACAGCTGGATAATAAGGTAGTCGACATTGATCGACGTACAGGGGTGTTGTCTTCTCTGTCGAAGTGGTGGGTTCTGTGGTTGTAGTTAGTTCTTCGTGATAGGTACCACGACCTTCTACGCCAGGTTCTTCCTCGTCCGTATCCTTATCCAGATCAACATCGACCACATCTAATGAAATTTATGAATAAATAAAAGATTAGATTATTTCCACGTATTCAATGTCTATATTATTACACGCAATATTATGCTCACTAATCTGGGTAGATAATTCTATATTATCTTCTGGACTTTCTGTAGGAAGTAGTAGATGCGGGGCATCCGGTTCTGGCTCAGGCAAAGACGGCAGAGCTACAAAAACGTGCACGTTTATTGTAATAACAGTTTTCAGCCTCAATTAGAGGAATATTTCGATGGTATTTAAGTAAATTGCTTACACGACGAATCTCCCAGTTTGCATTTTCCAAGAAGGGCGTGCGGCCTCTCCGTCGTGTTCGCGAAGTTAATGATAATACCATTGAACGTAGCATCCCCGATACAACCAACCAGTGGGGTCATCGCACCAGTTTGTGGAATACCGAACGACAACGGTAATCCACCGATATACAAGGTACCGTATGGTATGTTCAACGCAGGTGGTTCTAAATCGTTGCTGTAATTCTTAGTGTCGTCGATGTCCAGCATCAGGGAATCAAACGAGTGCGTAGCCGTGACCACGTGCCACTCATTGTCATTGAACTTGATGCCCGTGGAGCTCATTCTTAATTCTTCACCTTGGCTATTGAAGACAAGAATACCATCGATTAGGGACAAGTAGCTGACCATTCCTTTCTCGTGGTCAGTCACGTAGAAGATTAAACCGTCGTTTGCTAAGGTCTTGAACTTCAAGTTCACTTGAAGGGTTCCGTGCACAGAGATGGTGTGCCATCTCACGTAGCCAGGCATGTTCTCCTCGAATGACACCAAGCTGGCGAACTGGACAAAAATACAGCAAAATTAGATTGTATAGAAAGACAGGACAGTGTATCTTTCAATTGTAAACGAAATATTGCGTTACCCGCACTGGACACCCTGGAACAACGCCGAACGCTTGAATATTGCGAGTTAAGTCCACAATCGTGTCCAAAATAACTACGTCATCGATGCACCCCTCGAAACCATCGTTAGTCACCGGATCATAAGGATGTTTGGCATTCGGTGGATATCCTCCGAAGTAGATATTATCCGAAGACACTAAAGTCTTAGTATTTCCCTCTGCCTTACTATTTACTATATCCACACCGTCGACCTTTAGAACGCCCATTTTCTCGAACCTAAGGGCTTCGAGATTATGCCAGTTTCCGTCGTTATATTTGTTCATGGATCTCAGGCTGGTTTCACCCTCCCCCAAGTCGTACTGATAAAGCACATGACCCTCTCTCATTTCCAGTGACAGGTACTGTTTCCCTTTGCCCATCAAATAAATCAGTCCGTTGTCCGCGAACGTCTTGAAGTTCATCTTGATACTGAACTTCTTGCTATCCGGCGAAATCTGGAAGTCCCTCTTGCTCAATATCGCGTATCCGTGCTTGTCGAATCTGTAACCGGTGCTTGGCTCGAAGTTAATCAATTTGTCCCTTTCGATCGCTGGCTTCTGATTGTTTTCGCCGTCGACGAAATTCCAGAAGGACACTGGCCTGTCTTCTCCAATCACGAGCTCCTCCATTTCACCCTCGAACGAAGACGCTGTCACAGCACCCTGCATGTTGAAGGACGACGGATAACCACCGACAAACAGCTTCGAGTGTTCTTGATCCACGTTGAATATCGCGTAAGAGCCTGGCAACACGTGCCCCTTCTCGTACAGCCGATCTTTGCCTTCTCCGATATCTTCCCGAACGGTCAGCTTCACGTTCTTCCCGGTCCTATCGACGATTATTTGTCGCCACACATTGTCCGACACGAACTTATTGTTTATGATCTTCTCGGGTCCAGAGCCTAGGTCTATGATCAGCACTGGATAGCCGCTTTCGATCAGCAAGGCCATAAAATCGTGCGTCTTCGAGCGCGGTAGTTTCGCGTTCTCCTCGTTCCCGAGATACAGAAGGAAACCGTTGGTCGCGTTCGTCACGAAGTACACGGATATTTTTGTAGACGTGGCCAACAGAGGAAGATTATCAGGATTCTTCAGCTCGAGAGTGGTGTTCCTATAGAACGTCAAGCCTATCTTGAAACGATTAGCAAGCTCCCTGGCATTTGCGATCTTATTCTTAAGCGACTCTATTTTCGTCTGCAAATCGTTTCCATTTGTATCTATGCTCTTTTTACTTCCGTCCAGGCTATTCAACATTTCCGCGATGTTTGGAAGATTCTTGTCGATAATATCGAGTTGCTTCTTCGCCTGGGATATGTCGCGTACCGATTCCGAAATATCCTTCGACAGCTGTCTCGCTTCCTTCAAGTCCTCCGGAATTTTGTCAACAATGCCGTTCGTGTTATTCACAGAATCCTTCACGTTCTTCTCCACCTCGGCGACTTGGTCTATAGCCTCTCTGGCCACGTTCGAAGAGGGCGATTGCATGCTAGAAAGAATCCTATCGATGTTGTCCAACAGTTCTCTGTTATACTTATTCTGCGCGGAAATAAAACCGATACCCGATTGCGCATTGGCCAGGTTCTCCTCGGGTTTGCCCTTCGTTTTCGACAACGTATTTTTAGCCGACTCTAACAGCTGCAAAGATGCGTTTCGCCAGTCGAACAATCTTTGCTTGATCCCGTCCGACAAATTAGTGGCATTATTAGCCGCGTCAATCGCATCTGCCGCGATCTCGCGAGCAGCCTCAATGGCTGTCCCAATATTCCTATAAGCAGAAACAGCTTTCACAGCATCGGTGTTCCTGGTGTCAGTCAGAAGGCCATCTAAATCCAATGATCGGTTATGAAGACGCTCGGCGTGGTCGTTGGCATTTTGAACCGGGCCTAGCAGATCCACCAGCATCTGGTCGTTCTGCGTAATCGTTTTATTCAATGCATCCGTAGAACTGTCTATCTCGTTGTATCGCAAGATGTCCACGTTCCGTTTGGCTCCCGTCAAATACAGACTGGCGTTCCTGTACAACTCTTCCCCGGCCAGCAGGTCCTCCTTCACCTCTGCGGTTGCGCTTTTCACTACATCGAAGTTTCCAGTTTCGGCTGCGATCCTGTTTTCCTGATTTAATCGGTCGACGAGGCTCGCCGCTTCCTGCGCCTTCCAGGTGATCTCGAGGAGATCGTCCATCTTGTCGGACACGTTTCTGATCTTGCCGCTCAAATCATCCGCGATATCGGACAGATTACTGACTGGCACGTTGTAGTCCAACATTTCCGACACAAGAATGTTCGCCTGGTCCGCCTGGTCCGTCGCGCGATCGCGGAAACTAACGAACGATACTTCCTGAATCCTCTTCAGGATGTCCGCGGCTTCTTTCAAAGCGTTGTCCACTTTGGCGCCCGTGCCCAGCTCGATGTTCGAGGCCAAGGATTCTATTTCAGAGACGGTCGTTCTAACCAGATCTATCTCCCTGATCACGTCCGCTTCCAACAAATTCATGTCCTTCAATGTGCCTTGAGCGGCCAGCTTCCACTTCACGCTGCCCTCCGCGCTGTAACCGATCTCCCGTTTGTAATTAGACACCTCAGACTCCAGCCTCTTCACTACCAACTGCAGTGGCAAGAAGTTCACTCTACTCGGATTGAGGAGCTTCACTTCTGGATAGAGATCGTTCACTGTATCGTTAATAAACTTCAATCGTTGATTGGTAAAGTAGCTCTCCGCTACCGTGCTGAACCCTCTAAAAACGGGATCCAGCATATCCGATAAGTCGTCGGTGACGTCCAACAGGTCTCCAGTGCAAGAGTCGCAACCGAAACAACCCTGTCCAGGGATCAATACGTTCCTGTATGGACAGTGATCGCATTTCTCCCCAATTACACCTGGCAGGCAGCTGCACTGCCCGGTGGTCGTGTTACAAGACACCCCTACGGAGTATCCGATGTTACACTCGCAGGAGGTGCAACCTTCCGGTCCGTAGTTCCAATTGCCGGCAATGCACTGGTCGCATTTTCGTCCAGTGACCCCGGGTTTGCATTCGCACTGGCCAGTTGCTTCGTCGCACTGGCTGCTTTCCGAAGCGATTCCACAGTCGCAAGGCCTGCAGCCGTCGCAAGTGTCGTATCCATAATGGTCGTCGGCGCAACGGTCGCAACGTTCTCCAACCACGTTCTCCCGACAGTAACACTGCCCCGTGGAGCTGTCGCACCTCTCCATTCCGCACTCCTCGCAGTTGCAGTTGCGACAATCCTTCCTTTCGATCGCGTCGCCGTAGAAGCCGGGCTTGCAAAGATTGCAGGCTTCCCCGTACGTGTTGTTCAAGCACCGCAAGCACTCCCCGGATCTGGAGTCGCAGGCGCCCACTTGGTTCGTGTCGATGTTACCGGAGCACTCGCAAGGTTTACAGTAGTCGCCGTACACCTCCGGGTTCCCGTAGTAACCGGCGGCGCAGACCTCGCAGCGCGCGCTGTAATAACCGGGCAGGCAGTCGCAGCTTATTTTGTTACCTTCCTCGTTGACTTCGCAGCCGGTGGCGAAATTGTTGGACGCGATTGGCAACGGGCAGGCACAGATGAGACAGCCGGTAGGAGAACCTGCGGTCGCGTTGCCGTAGTAACCCTGCTCGCAGAATTCGCAGTGGTCCCCTGTTGTGCCATCTTTGCAGTCCTGTCGGAACAAAACGAAAATAAGGAATTTGTAGAGCAAGTTTATAAATAACGGGCGCGGCGAATAAATTTGTATGTCGCATTTAGTACGGTACCAAGCATATTCCAGTTTCAACGTCGCAAGTCTCCGCGTGATTATTGCACTCGCAGAGAACGCAGTACCCTCCGTGCGGTCCGGACTGCACCCTGTAGTATCCTGGTGCACACTCCTCGCAGGATAGTCCCTGATAATTAGGCGGGCATTGGCATTGCTCGACGCTGCTGGCTGGAACGTTGTACTGAGGCGAATAAGTCTCCGTAGCTACATCCAACGTCACGTAGGACAGAGAGGCAGCTATGCTGGGGTTCCAGTAGGTAGCTCGAATGAATATTCCTCGAAGGTTCTCGAGAACCACCATGAGCTGTTCCCTGGTGGCGCCGAGGCGATTCGTGGTTAAGAAATTGGTCTCGGTCAACTCTAGGGACGCTTGGAAGTTCGTGAACGACGGTGGCTGCTCGTCGGAAAAGTGTAGAAGCGTCGTATCGGCACCTTGGAGAATCACGTCAGCCGCGCTAACAGCATTGCCAAATGGCCCGGTGCTGTAATGCACGGTGTAATTTAAGAATCCTCCGTACGAGGTCAACTTCTCGCCCAAGTACGTCTCCGGAGCGGAGAAGTAGACAACCTTCTCGAATGTGTCGTTAGTGGTCAGACCGATTGCAATGCTCGTGGAATTGAATTCTTGCGGGATCGTCACTAGGAAGCTCATGTTCCCGATTTTCTCGTTGGCCAAAGCGAGCTCCCACTCGGTCAGGTCGGAAACGTAGGTCCTGTACAAATTCGCGGACACGCATCTAGTGGTTTTGCCGAAGCAGAAGCACTTGGTACAGCCATCCTCGTTATTTTCCTGGATGTTGAACGTGCCCTCTTTGCACACGTCGCAGGCCAATCCCTGAACGTTCTCCTTGCAGAAACATTCAGCCGTGTATTGGTCGCAAATGTCCACGGTGGTTCCTCTGGTGTCGCAGTCACATTTTTCGCAATGCGGGAACTGAGAGTATCCCGCCTCGCACTTGTCGCACTGTCGGCCCACTACGTTCTCCTTGCACATACAGCTGCCGTTCAGAAGGTCGCATTGCAGGTCACCGCCCATGACACCGAGAGGAGAGCAATTGCATTCCTCGCAGCCGATGATTGGATGGAACCCGTAGGTGCCTACCTCGCATTTATCGCACCGTTCACCTGTGACCCTTGACGGGCAATGGCAGGCACCAGTTTCCGGTTCACAGAGAGCTGTACTGGGGCAACTGCAGGGCCTGCAGTTCGGGAAACCGTAGAAGCCTGTTTTACAAATCTCGCATCGCCTTCCAATTATGTTGGGCTTGCACGGACACTGTCCGCCGAATTTCTCGCACTCGAAGCTTATCGTTCCGTCAATGTCGCAGTTGCAAGGCAAAGCACGGTTATTGTAGTTGGCCGTCAGGGAGAAGATTGAATCGCGACAGAAGCCCTCCTCCGTGTTGTCGATGTGAAAGTGATTGTAGCCGCATTTCTTGATAAACTCTTTCGTTTGATCGAATTGGATCTTCTTAAGAATCTTCTCGTTGTACTGTTCCGTTGGTATTACGAGGATATAGTCCAGCCAGATGCTGTTGTTGGCATTTTCTTTGAAGGTGATGACGAAATTCTCGATCAGTTGGAATCTGATATTGCCATCGAGTTGTCTCACAACCATGCGGCATCCGCTGTTACTTGGGCAATGGGGAACCGACATCTTTGCTTCGTAGAATTTACCGTTTTGTACCAGCACGTCAAGCTCGTATTCCGGATAGTCAGGTTGATAGTATTGCACGACGAATGTGTAGTCCCCAGGCTGTGGAACCTTGGCGTGGATATCAATCATTGTATTCTTCTCGTCCAGGTAAACTAATTTGGTAGTGTTGTCATAGATACCAAAAGGCATGCTCTCAGATTCAGCAATGCTGCTTTCGAAATCAATTTTCTTGGCATCTGCTGCGCCGGGGAATTGTCCCTTCACGCATACCCCGTCCTTCCTAACGCATATCGATTTTGGTTTCACGTAATCCAAGGACCACTGATAGTAGGGAATAGCGACGACAGAATCTATGGCGACGTTCGATGTTGGCTCTCCAGTTAAGATCAAACTGATATAATTCGATGGGAAGTTCATTACAGCCACTTTGCCATAGGTATCGGTCACGACCTGTCTGCAAATGCTGGTGTACTTGCAAGGGTATAGAGTAGCTTTTCCTTTGCCAACGGTGTTGGCCTCTATGAGGAGCGTAGACGTAGTGTTCTCATCCTTAGGTGTCACGTAAGTAACCAGAATAACGTGCGGGCCAGGCTTCGAGATTCTTAAGTTGAAGTGAATCTCTTCTTGTCTCTCATTAATCAAAGGAACTTCGTCCCGGCTGATCTCGCCTAAAACGTCTCTCTCCGTGAAATATTCGGTCAGAGGGATTCTGATATTGTTCTCGCTCAAAAATCCACCAGCTCCATGAACGGAGTCGAACTTCGTCAAATTGGGATAACCGTAGTGCCTACAGAGTCCTTCATAGCCAACCTCGCAAGGAATATTTACGTCTTGAGTTAGAATGGTTGCCTCGTAATATTCTGATGGAAGCAACACAAAGTAGTCGAGGAATAGACCCTTCTTGGTAGAAATACTGATAAACCAATATCCTGGATTCATCACCATAGGTGAAGGCAGATTCCCTTGTGGCCCTGCTACAGTCACGAACGATGGTTTCACAGTGGGTTTGAAGTTCACTTTAAATTGTTGCTCCACCTCTAATGGATTTTCGGGAGTAATTTTAATTGTTCCAAGGATAGGTTCATTGTTTGGATTCACATATTTTAGGACCATTCGATAGAGAGACGATTTCTGAATATAAGCGTTTAGAATAATTTCATCTTGAAGTGCAGAGAATACCGCGTATCCCTTCCAGCTGTATCCTGGGAAGTGAGTTTCAGTGAAACCATAACGAACGGGACTATTGCTTGGCGTTCTTCCATCTTCTGCTTCGTATTGGAATTGATGCAGAGTTGGGAAATAGTGTGCTTTCAGGGGTTCCTTGCAAGTCAGACCGGTGACGCGTGGCTGACACTGACATTGACCTGTTTGCCTGTCGCAGACTGAATTCACGGAACCGCCGATGTCGCAGGCGCAGTCTGTATGAAAAGAAATTGGACGATTTTTAACCGAACTTGCCAATATATTCAATAACGCTTAATATACGAACTGCGTACCTGTACAGCCGAAGAAATTGCTCTCTTGAAGATTGTATGTTCCGTCCACGCACTGATTACAGCTTCTCTCTGTTACCCCAGGCTTGCAAATACATTGGCCAGTCTTTGCGTCACACTCGCCGATATTTCCGATGACCCCCGGTATATTGCACTGACATTCTTAAAAGAAAACCGCAAAATAATCGAATGGTTACTTATTGTATTATATTCCCTGCTGTATTGTGAAGATGCAGCTATTCCATTCACCTTCGCAACCCTGTGGAGTGTAAGGCTGCAAATTCCAATAGAGCGGCTTACACTGGTTGCATATTCTTCCTTCGACACGGTCCTTGCATTGACAAAGTTCACCGGCTGGCAGGGAGCCGCATCCTTGGAAGGTCTCGACGACACCTGCTGGGTCACAGTTGCATCCCTCGCAAGTCGGGAAATTGTAAAAGCCTTCTTTGCACTGGTTACACCTGGCACCGTCGAAATTCTCCCGGCACTGGCATTCGCCCTCTGCGTCGCAGGACGCACCGATTGAACCGTGGCTGTCGCAGTTGCAGGCTAAACAATTGGGATGCAATTAATTTTAAAATACAGTTTTTCTATGCCATTACAATTGATGCAGATAAAATGGCAATTGAACACTCGCAAATAGAAGTGTCGCGTACCTATACATTCTGGGTACATGTAATATCCTGGACTGCATTGATAGCATGTCCTTCCAGCGAAATTAGACAGGCAAGAGCATTTTCCTGTGACATCGCAGTTGACAGAGGATGATCCTACCGTGCTACAATCGCAGGGCCTGCAATTCGGGTATCCATAGTATCCGCTGATGCACTGATCGCATCTAGGACCGCCGTGTCCCTCTTTACACAAACAGACCCCGCTCGATTTGTCGCAAACTGCGGGCTCCGTACCACGGGCATCACAGTTACAAACTGCACGAAACGTATTATCAATCATCGGTTTATACACACGTATAAATATCCTTTACTGCGAATTTCGATATCCTTACATGTACATTCTGGATAATTGTAGAAGCCGTCTTCGCAAATGTCGCAAGTTCTTCCGCCATAGTTGTTCTTGCAGGTACAATTGCCGGAAATAACATCGCAAACGTCGTCGAGAGAACCCAGAGGGTTGCATTCGCAAGCTATTATAATTGTTAAAGAAAAGTCACGTTGTATTGCTCTTATTGGCCAACTATTTAACAAATGTTTATGCGTAAAATTATTGCTTACGTAAACATTCAGGGAAATTGTAATAGCCCTCAGCGCAGAGATCGCAATAGTGACCGGCATAGTTCGGTTTGCACGGGCAAGATCCATCGATCGCCTCGCAGTGATCCCCGCTCGTTCCATTGCGATGGCATTGACAAGGGACGCAGTTTGGATATCCGTAATACCCAAAGCTACAACTGTCGCAATCAGGTGCAGTATATTCTTTTCTGCACTCGCATTTTCCGGTGGCATCCGCGCAGTTGCCGGTCGAATAAAATACGTCGCACTGGCACGCTATTAAGAATGAAAGAGAGAACGATGCAAAAGGTAATTCGTGGAGTTAACCTGTGTAAAATCTCTGATTCCAATGGAGCGACAACTTACGCTGGCAAACGTCGGTCGCGTTAAGAGGTTTGTCCCGTGGTCTATAAAATTTCGGTTTGCAACGATTGCAGTTAATTCCCTCGGTGTTGTCCCGACAATTCTGACACACACCGCCGCCCTCGTAATTACCGTGGATATCCAAGGACAAGTGCTTCTCGTCCACTTCCGCTTTGTATAGGCACTCGTCCGAGTGACCGAAACAGTTGCAAGCTGGGGGGAAAAAAGAGTTCCGAATTTTGTACAATACCATATAGCTTTCAACTACGAAGAAGCAAGAAATAATTGTCGATTCCTACGCTCGCACGTGAATTTCTGTGACAATGTGGACTGTCGCCACTTCTTCTGCTCGAACCCTTTGCAACAAGTAGCGCACTGAGGACCGCAAGTATAGTGTTGACATCTGCAAACGAGTTTCTTCGGCATCTTCGGGTCCAATATGTCGCAAGTATCGGCGTGACCGTTACACATGCACCGACCGCCGATGCTGATATCTTTGATGGAGTAAAAATACTGAAATACGATTATTTATATTAGTGCCTCAAGTTTCGGTTCAAAAAAAAAAGAACCCTCTCTATAAACTTCTGGAACACTTACTCTTCTAGTCACAGTGGGATCCTCGGCTACCAGGGACATCAAGTGTCCCAGCAGATTCTTCGTTCTCAAGAAACGGAAACGAACGTTCGTTGCCCGGGTCCATTCTTGCAGGAGAGTGGAATTGAAATAATGTTTGGCCGACGGACGATTATTCAGAATCGATATGGGTATTTCACCACCCTCCAATGGCACAATTTGAGAATACTCTGTGGTACAGATAACACTGTCGTCCCTAGTGATGGGCTTGTAACTGTCCACGCCGAAGTACGTTAAACAATCGTTGGCTGTGTCGGAGAAGTATTGCCATGGGGACCATGTCTTCCCGTAATCTTTCGATTTCTCGAGCACCCAGAGTCCGGGTCTTGGTGAATTGGCCATCCTTATGTAGACGTACGCAACGTGAAACTCCTACGAAGAATATTTCACTGTTTCCGTTTCGAATTCACCCCGCTATACTTTTGTTACGTGCACGACGAATTTTCTAATGTGTAATATGATTTCTTGCTTGACGGGAATGCATAATAAATGGCCGGTGGTATTTTGGGCAGAATTCTTGTTCACGCAGTGGAACTCGGTATGCTCAAGTTCGGTGCATGGGACTTGTTTTCACGCCATGGAGCCAGAATATGGGAGGATAAGACAAAAAGCATGAACTGAGAAACACATGTGTCGGTCGGGGGCTTTCGAAACATTAAGATCACTCTGTGCACCGAAATTCCCGCACACGTGGTCGGGGGAATGCACGAGGGAAAGAGCACGTTAACGCGGCGTAAATAAGGCCTTCTGAGAAACTGTTTAGCGAAAAGACAATAACCTCGGGGTTGCAAGTAGGACGCGAACTCGCACTTCGATGTCTACTGGCCACTTCGAATAGTTTATCATTTGAGCATCATACAATTTTCGTTTTAATACTTTTCGTTGTATTAATATTCCCTGTTTCCTTGCTTCATTCATGGGGAAATCGATTTAATGAGCGAAAAGAATATCTGTATATTGCACCATTTACCCCGCTCCCTAAAAACCGTGTTTTCTATTGTCCTCCGGAAGTGATGCGAAGATAATTCTTTCCCGCTTTGCAGGAAAACGCCTACTGCGTGATAAAGCAATTTGTGACAGATAAAATACTTATTCCACAGGCTCATTATTTCCTGCTGCTTTCAATTCTCTCCCTTCCATCTCTGTTTTTATTTTTATTCCCCTCTTTTCCCTTCGTCGATCAGAAGTGGAATAATAAAATAACTGATCGAATCTATCGCTTTTAATCATCGAATTGGCGTTGAGTATAATTTGGGTGAAAAGAAACAAAACATTGCCAAGGAGTTCGTAAATTTTTGTGGGTCTTACTTGTCCAAGGTTGATCGTCAGATTCACTTCGTTGTACTTCATCCCTCTGGAGAGTGGCGGTGATTGCCACCAGGTTTCCATACCGTCGACCGCATATTCCGGTGGATGCCATTTTTCCGGGTTGTCCACATCACAGTAATCGCATACCTGCGTGCACGTATCGGCCACGTATTATATTTCACCCTTTCAAACATCTTAAGTAAATTCAAGTGCAGCAGAATAAGTGATGCGAATGAAAAAATCTTGTCCCAAGTAGAGAGACATCAATGCTCGAAACTAGTTTTTCCCATTAATTTTTCTGCATTCGTAATTGACGCTTCAATCGAAGTCTATTATTAATTCCTTGAACGTCAACCGCTTGTACATATCGATATCGAGTTCAATGAACCGATTATCTCCAGAATCTATGCAATAAAAGAAAACAGGCATACAGCATCACCAATTCTGTTCTACCTAAATTTTCAATGCAACTATCGTAGGAAATGTAAACGATATGGTCTATCTTCTTACGAAGGTTCCTGGAGAACGAGTCGTTTTTTTCTTTTTCAACAATCTTTGTGGGGCACCCGTGCCAGTTCGACTCGTTGGGAATTTGAAAAGACGAGATGGTCAAGTGTTATCGAGAGGTCACCCTTATCACGGGCCCCTTATCGGCCCTCTCACTTCTAATCTACATAGCATTTTCTTTCACCCGCATAAATAGATATACACGTAATGTTTTAAATCCGTGTGACCATTGACTATTTCCGAAACCCCGGATTTATGAATCGTCTTACAATATCAACCACATCGTGTATGCGCAGCGTGGGATACGATTAACTATTGCATTGAAAACGAACGATATTTAGCTGGGTAAGAAAAATACATGGTGCAGTTATTAAAATATCACACAACCGTGTCAAGTGTTACACAACTACGAAATCGGTCATCTAAATTATTATTTCCTGTTTGATTAAGGGAACCCAGTTTTAAGATACGCTACGGAGAAACGCAAAACGATTAACAGTAACGAGATTGATGTGCCCGAAACGTTCACTTTCATTACTATTCAAACATTAGTGACTCGATGAGGCACTTAAATTGCTCACCAGTGAAACAAAGTAGCAAATTGGTGTAATGATAAGTGCAATAAATAATTTATTTTCTACTGCAATCTTTAATAAGAAACGGAGTTTGAAATATCTCCCACGAGGGACACGCAGAAGTTCTTTGTCCTGCTTTATCGTTACGATTGCTCTCGTATCAATGTCCGGGGGTAATTTTCAATGAAGAGGATTATGGTTATCCTCTCGGATTATCATGAGGTATTTGCATCTAGTATTACGCGCATCCCAAGAAACTTTAGAAATTCTTATACGTGTATGTATATATAATTCTGTAAGAAAACAGATGTGCAGCACATTCTTCTAAGTTTATTTATGTAATCGCAGGAAACATTGTAACTGTACTTCAAAAATGATATAATTGGATTATATTAACACATGGCTTATGTCCGGTTGTAATTACATCCTCCCTTCTCAGTTGAATAATGAAAGGCGTTATTTTATGTATGATTTCATTCACGCTTCTTCGTATAAACGATTTGTACGATCTTCCCTTATCGCTGCAACTAACAGTAACGTACCGAAACATGTACCGTAACGTCTTTTAAGGCGACGTGGAACGGAAAAAGTTTCACGAAATGTATTAAGAGTTAATGTAAATTTTTTATATTGTAAATTAGTGATTGTTGAGAGGTGAATTAAAATATTACATTATTATTGGGTGTTTACATCGGTCTCCCGCATTGTTACGAAAAAAAACGAAGAAAAGGAAGTATGTACATACATAGTTGAGTAAGCGATCGGTTGTCTGAAGACTGATAAACTCTTGGACTCAAAGGACTAAATATAGATAAAAATTGGTTCGAGACCACGACACCGACTATTGGAAACGATTTGGAGTAACCGACGCCCGTACTCAGAAGACATTAAATAACACTCTCATAAAAAACTGAACGATACGAAATAATGATATGCGACAAACTTCTAAACAAAAATGAGACCAGCATACATTTACGAATAACATCTCTTTTATTAATTGCACGATAAAGGAACGGAACGACCGCGAAGCTTGACAACTACGAAACTCTTTCAAATTCCCATTACATACTTCACCCTCCGTATCTCTATCTTGCATTATCCGTTGCAATCTTTCGTTCGCAACAATTGCTCTAACAATTTCACCTGTTTGCCGCCAGCAAACAGAACGGAAAGGGAAGCGTACATAAAGTAGCAAACGACGGACAGTCCGAAATCTTTCTCCTTTCTCCACAAAGCTATACCGACCTGGCCCTGTATCAGATTAATGTCCTCGTGTTGATCGGCATTCGCGCCGACGAGCTTGCAGTAGAGTTCCGCGCCGGGGGTGTCGACACCACACGTGGCTGACGCGATGATCTCCTTGCCCTCGGCCAAATTGAAATAAGGCGGTGTCAGGATCTCGTTTCTCGCTTGATGGACCAACAAACCGAGCAACGAAATCACCAGCAACCACCTCGCCATCCTGACAGTGGACAGATCGAGCCTGCCACCGTCGTCACCTCAGATGGTTCGTCCTTTTTTGCGCAGCGTGTCCTCTACGAAACTATCACGACCCGTTTATTCCCTTTTCCCTCTTGCTTTTTTTTTACTATCCTTCTCTTTCGTCCTCAATCCCTCCCTCGCTTTCGTTCTCTCCTCGGGAGAATGCGGCGAGAGAGACGCGAAGATGCTGATGATGCCTGAACGGCTTCTCGGTATAGACTGACAGGCCGGAGGTCATCGAGGACCGGCAGTCGAGTAGTAGAGGGGCAGTGGGGGTGGTGAGTCTAGAAGGATGGTCCACACACTTTGAAACCATATGCTATCCCGTACCCCTACACACGTGCACGCTGGTGGTGTTCTACAGTACAGACCATTGTCTGCTCTCTCTTTCTCTTTCACTCTTCCTTTCACTCTCGATTCTCGAACCATCTCAGTCATCATCCTTCGCCTATTCGCGAGCAAATGAAACGACGCTGATTATTTAGGAATAGGAACGGTAGCGATTTTGGGTCGGAGAATCCAACGTGAACCGGGATATAATGAACGATTCAATAGATCGAAACCGCGTGGTCGTAATCGCTTATGTCCCGGTGTGCAGCCTCAGCAAGCGATTAAAGATTTCTGTTCCAGGAATTACATTTGAATAATCTTGCGTGGAGATACCAGCCGCGGGAAAAGAAATGCACGATCGAGGGGGAAGCTGTGAATGAAATTACATACATATTTAGTTTTCGACGCGCATCTGATCAGTCAATAAAATTTTTTATTTAATGAGCATTTCGTTACGATATAATATCATGTTGTTCGTGAAGAACGCTCTCAGAGTTTGTGTATAGCTTAACGAGTGAGGAGATTCACAGTTTTTATGGCTTATTGCACGATTGCATCGTTCTTCGCCGTGAGTACACTTGACGCAACAAATCCTACGACGCATTCTTTGGCTAGATTAATCTCGCGGCAAGCGTGTATCCATTTTCGAGCATCCTAATCTTTCTTTACGCGTAGTGATCTATAATAAATAGCGGAAAACATGATACTGGAACTTAATATCACAGAGAGGGTAAAGTTTCCTAGTAGTAGCGTGTCTGCTGAATCCATCCAAATAGTAAATACTCGCGCTGAAAATAAAAATGTGCGTTAGTTACTTAAGACTCTTGACTTCGATCGAAACAAAATTCCGTAGTATTTTCGTGTTTCTTTGTTTTGTTATGAATTACTTACTTAAATTCGTGAACGAAGAGATGAACCAAGTAATTGGCGACACTGTGTCTGCATTTTTCGCTCGAAAAATTGCCATCAATTGGACTATTTTACTCGAGAGGGAAATAGGAGTACACAATGGCTATAAATTACACAGAAACAAAAGAATTATTTTAAAATTGAGTGCAACAGCCCTTCTTAATTATTCGTAATACTGAGTAAATAACATACCGCTAAAATCGTAAGGACGACTTTTGGAATGAGTTGCATCGCAAATGAAATACTTATTGCAAAATATAATGTTGAGGCAAGAATTGAGAATGTATTTATTTTATTTAAGTACTTCAGGACTAGATAAATTAGAATGTACTCCTGCAGCAGAATTACAGGGTACTCCAAATAAGATAACAGTGAATAGCCATTGGTGAAATTGTAGCTGGTCATAACTGTATAGCTGTGAAAAGCAAAAAAAAAAAAAGATAAATTATCAATCAATTTATGTACAAGAAAATTGCAATCTGCATAATTAAAATCTTACCTTGTTAATTCCAACAGAAGTCCCACAAGTGATATTTGATCTGCTGATTTGGCAGTCAATAAGTTCAAAATCTGTGGAATTTTTAATATGAAACACATGCCTATTGTTATGAGGCTCAACAAATCTGCCAATTGTTGAAGCATGTTTTAAATTGTCTACCTAATATTGGCACCTGCAATTATATCGTCACTTGAATCGTGTTTATCAAATTTTTCACTTTGTGTTATAAATTGCGAATTAAAATTTGTGCAGCTTTGCAAATTATTATAAACAATCAAATTTTGTACATGTTAATTGTATTAATAAAAAGTGCATTACGTTTCTAGATACATGATACGATAATAATAATTTAATTGTACTTGATTTTGTAACCTGTTTTTAATAATAATCCTCATTTACACTTTGTGTGGGAAGTGTCACATTCACTGATAGTGACGGTCGGACAAGTGCATGGATGTGTATATCTTACATTCACGTTGATAATCTTCCACGTACACCTGTGACATTCTTAGCAATCTTTCACACTTGCGCAATCATAAATGCAGAAAATGTATATAAATAAATAATAAATTAGAATACATAACGACCTGCCGAAAATACTTGTGCTCCACTCGGCAGCACCATCGTCGCCGTGTTTCTCTGAACCGGTGAATTTTTACCTAGAAACTTTTCAAGCTACTTCATGTTTGGTAACTTTAAAGAGATTATGAAAAGAACAACAGTGAAATATAAAGGAACAATAATTTACCAAGAAATGCCCAATAAGTATAATAAAAATATCTGTACGAACATTACAGTAAATGAGGCTACGTGTTTAATATATTTACATTTGCGCGTAGAATGCTCATTTCCGAAATTATGATTCTCGGTCCTTGTTAATTATAAAGAACTGGAAACATTTATATGTTTTCACGCATTAACGTGCACAGATAATTCAATTATCCTTTGAATTGCAAATAAAATTTCGGTCGTCTATGTTGGTCATTTGAAAATGAATGATTAACTGCATGTATAAATCCCATTTCGAATTGTGCGACCGCATTGGTAGCTGCAAATCCTCCTTTTGTGAAATGCATCGTCGATCCCGGAAAGTACTCGAATAGAACTCTTCCTCGGCATGACAGACGGAATGTGGGAACGGAACTGACATGGAGTAAACTGTAACGTGAAGGTCTCGCGTTTGTCTTTTAAATATTGATTTGTCTCTGTCGAATGAACCTTATGTGACAACGATGAACGTTTTTCTGACATTTTGCTTCTCTGTCGAATGTTACGTGAATACGATCGCGTTGCGAGTAACCTAGCATAAGTACGTAAATGCACATTTAACTTTCGAAACGTCAAACGTAGTCCACTACTATCTACGACGCAAACATCAACCTTGCCGGGATGTTAAAGTGTTCACTTTACGGCATGTATCTTCGTAAGGATATCTCGAATATTTCGCACAATAAACATCCGAAAGATGAATCGTACCAAGGGATATACCAATTCTTGCCCGTGTTATGCCAACGTGGGTATAAATTTCTTTTTACTGCGATATTAAGACATATTGTTTTTTCATGTCACGTATCTTTTGACAGTACCAAATATTTTCCGTGAGATTATCTTTCTTCCTTAATCGTTTTTAGTTTGTATACACTTTCTGTGATTTTCCGTACCGGTAGCAGTTCCATGCACTTTCGAACCGTAGGTTAAGTAATGGAAGATCATGGAGTGCAAAATGTGTTCTTATTGTAAGGAAGGTGCTTTCTGTATTTTATGTAAATAATTTCATCGAACCGAGTGACTTTTCGAAGTAAAAACGATCATTTAATTTCGAAAGCGCATGAAATACTATGTGTTTGATTGTATTGTGCAAATGTTGGCCTAGACTACAGTCTGACATCGATATCTTTTTAATGCACTTTCAGCTTCCCATTCGTAATGGACCGTGTGAAAAGTACAAGAACGTATGTAATCATGAAGATCACAAGACATTTGCGTATTGCCCATAATTGCACTTTACAGGTAAGGACTGTCATTTGATTTAACAGTTAATATTTTATAATTTAACATGTTCGCTACTACACAGCGGAGAAGAAATTATAACCATAGGCCATGTCTTGGACAAATGAATGTTTGCTGTCACACAACTGTGGCATTGCGCTATCGCATGTATGCAATGTTGGGAGCGAATGTGTTAATATGCTTTAAAAAAAAGAAATGATGCGATGTTCTTTTCTTCAAGGAGTTATATTATATTATTATTGTAGGGGGCAATGTGGAATTTCCAAAAATTTTGGCTATTATAAACTGGTTAGCAAGCAAATAGATTAAAAGTATTGAGATGGACTCTCCACCGTCATGTTCACTAAGCGCTACTGGACCTCTCAGTGATCTTGGTAGCAGTGGAATTGGAGGGTCCATTTCTAGCGATTCGGTTCGGGCGCATCTTGCAATCGAGGTATCATTTATTGCACTATAGATCTAAGATCCCTAAAATTTTCTACTCCATATTCACAGTATATAGAAACCTTCAAAACTAAGTGAATCTATTTTTTTTTAGATGCAAGAAAGCGATATCGAAAGTAAATCTTTGTCGCAAGATTCTTTTGATTATTCGGATGGTATGTGTGGTGAAAATTTTAATACGTTGAAAAAAGGACCAGGATGGGCCGATGCCGATGGAAAACTAGAAGTTGAAGTGGTTGATGTAGCTATTAAACCTCCACCAGAGTTCCAAGATAGTCCTTCTCCTCCTAACTCTGAATCTTCGTCTGCACCCATTCTTAGCTATGCACGATTAATGAGACAGAAAGTTCCGCAATTAATAGATGATTATGCTGAAAATTTAGTACAGTCAATGATTGAAGAAGCATTAATATTGTCTTGTAGAATATCATGGCCAGAAGGAAGAATAGCACCTGCAACAAATCATGCGACGGTGGTAATGCGTAACATATACAATCCAAAACGTCTTTGGGCAACAGATTTATTGACACCATCTTCATGCCAAGGGGCTACCACTCTGATTACACCGTATAACACTTTGAATCGTCCAAATTCACGATGTTCTCTAGCCTCTTCTCGTTTGTCCAGTTCTCATAACTCAATAAATACCTCAGGACTGAGTCATAAAGTGGACGATAGCAGTTTCATCACGTCTGCTATGTCGCACGATGTTTTAACGACAAGTGAGATCAGTGATATGTACAATGTGCCCTTTGATTCAGACATTTATACTGTACCAATAGATGTAGTTAGACCTTTGCACGATCTTAGAACACCGCAAAGGCCTAAACGTCATAGACATCATCGTAAGAGAAGAAGAAATGTATCTGCAAGTTCTCAGAGTGAATTAGAAGCCCATATTCAACAGGCAAGGCATTACTGCGGGAAACCTCGTGCTATTACCCATGTTATTAAATCGCAAAGACTATTATCCGATGTATGCTGCAATGAATCTGGAAATGGAAAGCGTCATAGTGTTCCAGGTACATCTGGACGACATACATCTCGTACATCCAATGGTCACATGCATAATATTGGTGAACCAATTCATATGACTTTACATGAAGTGCGTCAATATTTGCAAACACTATACTCAAGCTCCAGTGATTCTAGTGAAAATAAAATTAAACGCGATAATAAAGCTCCGATAAGTCATACACCTGTACACCCTGCAATGCCAAAGGGTATTAGTGTAAATAATAACAATAGATATAGTAATCCGCATACAGATTCAGTGATGGATACACCGATTTCAAACAAAAATAGCAATGGACTGATTCACAATAACAATAATAATAATAATAACAATAACAATAATAATAATGGTAATGTTAAGAAGCATAAAAAAAATTCGTTCGTTAGTATTAAACATAAAAAGGTAAAAGAGGAACCACATAAGGAGAAGGTTGATTCGGAAAGAGAGAAGATTAAGAAGAGTCAACGGAACTTCTCATTAAATTTGAAGCAAACACTTTGCAATATCTTTAGATTCAGACGTTTGGGCTCTCCGGACCACTTCGTAGAAAAAAGGAATAGCATTGTACAGGGTGAAATTGTAGAAGAGGAAGAGGGTGTCGATTCTGACCAACATGCTAATAATAATAATACTACTTCAGAGGTAGATTCCTCTGTACAAAAGCTACCATTTTTTAAGCGTGCGTTACCGCCATTGCCGAAAAGCAATGGACACGTAGGAAGTGTGGAGCAAGCGGAAGATGCGCTTACAACGATGGTATCTAAATGCGAAAGTCCAATTTCTGTTCCACCACAAATGCCTCCACTTGCGCCGAAAGTCGAGGATGAGCCAGCAGAGGATACCAGTATGGATTTTGCTGCTAGTATTGAAAAAGTAAAAGATGTATGTAACTTCTATTGTATGTTCTCTATTGTTTTTCGAGAATATTATCATCAATTATATAGCTAATATTAAAGTATATTTTAATTAACAAACTCTGCTTCAAACAGTATGGATGGTATTGGGGCCCGATATCTGGCGAAGCTGCAGAAAAAATACTGTCCAATGAACCAGATGGGTCATTCATTGTACGAGACAGTAGTGATGATCATTATATTTTCTCCTTATCATTTAGACTTAACAGTTGCGTGCGACATGTAAGAATAGAGCATGATCAGGGTAAGTTCATTTTTCTATTCGTTAAATACTACTCTGTCTTCGAATATTAAATGTACAAACGTTCCTAATATTTGTCTTATATATGTAGGTAATTTCAGCTTTGGAAGTTGCACAAAATTCAAGTCTCATACTATTGTTGATTTTATTGAGAATGCGGTAGAACATTCACGTAGTGGACGATACTTGTTTTTTCTTCACCGGCGGCCAGTATTAGGCCCAATGCGTGTGCAACTGCTTCATCCAGTATCAAGATTTAAACAGGTTCAAAGCTTGCAGCATACGTGCAGATTTGTTATTTTGAAGATGGTACGCAGGGATCTTATTCCCACTCTACCTCTGCCGCGGCGGCTCATCGATTACCTGAGCACGCCTCATTACTACAGCGAGCAATTAGCTGAACAAGATGACAGAGCTGAATCTCCTGTTAGTTCTTCAACTGGTGAATTAGAGAAGATTTGTTTCACACCGCAAGGCCTATCGTGAGGTACAAAGGCATAATCTTTTGTTCTTCATTTTTTTTTTGTTTTTGTTTAAATACTTGCCAAATGTTTAGCACATATTATTTAAGATATAAGATTTCATACAGTTTTGTTTTCAACAGGATGCTGTAACGCAATATTATGATTAAATATGAAAATAGCTCATTTTTACATACAATATATATTAATTTAATATTAAACAGGATATTTAATATCTTTTTTTAACAGAAGGGTAATCCGTTCCACGCAGCGCGCATATAAAAGAAACGATGTAGTTAAAAGTATTAGGAAAAGAATAAGACGAAAAGAAAAGTCAGTTCGAAGATAATATACAATCAGAATTCTTCACATTTGCGTAATATCATTGGAAATGCGCTGTTAAATAGATAATTTTCTCGTTGTCAAGCTAACTCCAAGAGCACTGATAAATTCTAACTTCAGTTCCTGTTCATCGTTTGAAAATAACATTACAGATTTACATGATGCAATGAATGTATTATATTCGTATATATAACGATGCAAAGCAGTGATCGAATAACTCCTTCTTGTGTGCCATATATATTACACGACACTTTTCAGTCAGCATTAGACTCATAATGCTTTCATTCATTAGCTTTTGTTAATGATTTACGTTTTTGCCAGAGATTATTCACTCATGCAATTAAATGTCTGCTATAAAATTCAGAAATATAATTAAAATATACATACATTGAAAGAATGTGAATATAGATAATCTACAACCTACATTTGACATTACATTTTATTGGATGATCGATATAGAGTCAATAAATAATTTCTAAATATGATACACATACAAGCAATTACGGAAACAAAAGATGTAGGCTATCATTATATTAAGGTATAATCTGGCATATATAACAATCAGTTATTGTGTCTGTCGATTGTAGAAAATTTTAATATTAATCAGTTTAACATGTTGTATCGTGTTTTAAGTTTAGAAGTAGCTGCCACAGACTGATTAACTTAGATAAAATATTCAACGAAATAATTGAATCATAATGGAGTTTGAATACTTTCATTGAAGCATCAATCGTATTTGAACAGATATTCTCGTTATAATTTTCAAGAATAATCTTTGGATGGAACACACTGTTTTATTATCCTACATTGCTTTATAATGTAAATATTTTTATGTATATCGCTTGATTTATTAGAATAATTAAATTTGCTAGAAGTTTATTAAAGTCTGGTATTTTAGATATACATATATTTTGTGATTTTTTAAGTCTCTAAAGAGTAATTAATATACGATGTGCAATTTTTTAAATGTGTCACATTTTTGTCCATTTTTTATAGCGAATTTTACAGTAAGATTTAATGATATTTACCCGAGAGGTAAGAACAAATTCTTTGTTAAAACTAATTAGCGACTGGTGCTATATAAAATTATAAATTATAGAGTTCTGATTCCTTAAATTATGCAGTCGAAGCAAGGTAATCGAAGTCACTGTTTACTCTTGTGCTCAGATAAACAATGATTACATCGTGCAATGCAATTAATCGAATTTCGTTATGTCATTATTAATTTTATTTAATACCTAATTTTATCGATGCAGATTATATTTATAATTCGGATAAAGTTCCGAAAACTTATATTTTCGTGTTGAACGTTTAATTTGCGATTATTACATAAATTTTAGATTATAAATTAACTTTAAGAATTAATATAAACCGTGCGAAAAGGTTTTCAACTTACGATTTCAAGTAACCAAATGGAAAAGTAGAAAGGAGCTTCGGATAAAATTTAGTAAATCGTAATAACATATATATTTATTTTTGTCTTTTTCCTGAAGAAGTGTGTAATCTCATCTTCAGAAACAGAGACATTACTTTGATAAATTTTGTATTCTGTAATGTTATACAGAGCTCACTATGAAGCATTGATATAAAGATAAATATTTCAACGACGGAGGAAGTTTTTATACAAAATGCATACCGATTGTTATTAGAGAGATTACTTAGCAACTCTTTGTTCTATTTCATCTGCGTATTGCTTTTCCTGTGCAGCTTCATGAATCGTGGAATAGCGAAGGCCACATATACACATTGCTCAGAAATCTTTGGTTTGCATTTTCGTGATCTTTGCAGTACTACACAAACAAATTTTATACTCAATATTCACGTGGTAGATTTTGCAATACAATTACTATTACCAGATGGTCTGAAAAGACTATGTCTAAGGATAAATCTAAACGTATGTGAAGCATGTGCATATAATTAACGGTTAACGGTTAAAGGCACCATGATACCTCAGCCACAGAGGGGAGGTATATAGAGCAGAATTAGTACGATTTTATAACAAATGTATTTTACATTAATATAAGTTGCACATCTGTATTCTTCTGACGAAATTAGCGCTACTGAAAAATATCAATGCTTTATTTATCATTATGTTTTACTATTACTAACATTGTCACTAAGAAAGAAATACTAAGATTCTATGCCAAGTGTTATCGAAAGATAATTACCTTAAAAAAAACATTTCTTTCGTATAATTGTGTATAAGTAAGCGTATCTTAAACAATAGTTTTCTATTCTCATAAGGCGCTCCAAATGAGGGCATGTAGAAAGGATTGAATTCAATTCTACACTTCTGATACTGAAATGTGATATTATTGTTAATATTAAAGTTTGTAATTAACTGTACATTTTCAAGAAGAAAAGCAAGCGAGATAGTTAAGTGTATTAAAATGATTGAAAAATATGTATTCTTTTAAATAGAATATTTTTGAATCTGATTACGAAAATGTATGGTTCAATTTAATATTTAGTTAGGAAACTATTATAACACTTTAGGAAAAGTGCACTTGGCATAGAATAGCAATTTATTTCTTACATACCAAAGTTTATTATTTTATTGAAAGTATAACATTGTCTTATCACAGTTTAAAAACTGGCTCAAATTAATCACGTATATATACGTGTATTACTTATTGTATTGTAAAGAATCAATAAATGGTCTCAAAAATATACTAAATGATTACATGGAATACATTTTAGAAACTCAAGCAATGTTGTACTTTGATTGTAATGTATTAATGGATTATTTTTTATTATGGTTTATTATATATAATTGACAAGTGCTAGTCATAAATATTGCGTTTTAAGTTGGAATTCAGTATTGTTTACTAATAAATATAAATTTACTTCTGAATACTTGCATTTATTTTGTTGTCTCTTTCAAAGATAAGAATCCAAACATACTATTAATAGATGAAAGTTTTGAAAATATGATTTAATATTCAATCATTTATTTATTCTAGTCTAATATAATTCATCACCAAGTTCGATGGTCATTAGAGTGAGGGATGCATGATAATCAGAAACCTATTATAAATCTTTTAATTTTGTAAATATTTATGGTAATGCAAGGTATGCTTTCAAATATGCACAACAACAGATGTGTTGATAATTAATTAATACTTTAAGATACATAAGTGTGAAAATGAAGCCCGAGTAAATATACCTTTATTTACTTTTACTAGTAAATCATTTTAAGTTTAATAGTAAGTTCACAAGTAATTTTATATAATTTGCAATAGCAATATTACCTTAATTTTTAGATCTACACATTTTTTTATGCAGCAAAAATATTTATAATGTATTTATCTAAAACATTACTCTAGTTTCATTTTTGTATGTTTTACAATTAATGTTACTCCTTTGCAACATAAATCTATTTAAGGAAGCATTGTTTGACGAATATTTAGTACTATTTTCGTAATTATGATTTAAATAATTTTAGTAATTCAATATTTTCATACCTATGAGCACAAGAAAACAATTTTGTTGATTAATTTATTACAGTCAAGGATACTCTAAGTGTAAACAAATGCATATGTATTTGATTACCCATGTTTGTACTGCAGTGTTGAAAATAAAATGCATTTTTTGAGACTAATATACTTTCTTATCATTTTAATTATGTACTACTGTCCCAATATTATACATCACACTAAAACATGTATTTGCAAGTACACAAAATAACATTTGAATAAAATTTATTATTTAAAACACAATATATATTTCCCCATTGAATATGACATTTTAATTACAGGTTCCTGTCCAATTAAATATTAACCATCTTAGTTTAAGGTGGAATTCCAAGTGTTTTCCTAACTAACTTTTGAGCGATTCTTTCAAATTCAGAACGATCTTCCCTCCACATTTTAGCAGCATCAACATTTGCCCCACTTTCATCGTTTGGCTCTGCTAACATACTTACCACGCTTAACAATATTTTTTCTACACTTTGAACTGGACTCCATCTTTCTGCGCTACTTTCATAGCCCATAGGATCATCGCCGGGTGCATGTAATATACTTATACATACTCTTCCATCTGCGTAAACTGAACAAAAATTAAGTCTGTGTAAGTTTATCGATGATACCATAGAACAAAGCAATACAATATTTCATTAATAGAGATCCTACTATTTGGATGAAACATCTCACAAGTGAATTGCATCTTTGGTGGACTTAACGGATAATCTGGTGGAAATATCAGCTTTGCTGGAAACACGCCACCTTCGAAGCATGTCCCTTCCGGTCCACTAAGGATTAGTAACAAATTATTGGACGAAAAAGAAAAAAAATAAATGAAATAAGTTTTGTACCAATAAGGAAAGCAACGTTTGCCCGTTTAAATACATACGTAATTAAGGCTTCCCATTCGAAAAAGTTTTCCTCGTTCATTGGCCCAGCGATAATACCTTCAGGTGGATTTAAGGTTAACTCTGCAAGTTATGCACTAGTGATTACATTACTGTTTAAAATCGACCACAAAAAAAGGGTGTAAGCGCGTAATACTTATATGAAGCTTCTAGTTAAATGTGAAGTGCAAGACTAAATCTGATTCTCACGTTTATATTCAGCCATTAATCGTCTTAGCGCTGAACCCGCCATTGTTTTGGCTATGGGGGTTAACGATGGCAATGTGTCGAAACGTCAAAAGTTGGCCATTAGGTTAAAGTACCGGGAAGAGTCATTGACATATGTATCTGAGTTTTATCACGAAACCAAAGGAAGCCAATTGTTCCTGCAGAATTTTGCAGCGTTTTTAAATTAAACAATGCTAGTTGAGAGTTCCAAATGGCGTCTGAGGAACACAAATATTTAGCAGATATCATAAAAAGTACACATGCTACGCTGCGAGAAGAAGCACAGACTTACGGACCCGAGATTGCGTGGAAGCGACACGTTAGTCGCAAAGACATTTTACAGGTTTGATTTTTCGCTAATTTTTTTATTTGTTAGAGTTATAAAATGGTATCTTCATTTCTATTATTTATAGAGTATATCGTGGTAATCTGTGTTGCAGAAATATGCCACATCCATGGAAATGTTGGCAACTACATATTGGAATGAAAATAACACAAATGAAAAAAGTTCCACGTACTCCAGGATAGAGTGGATTAAATCACAATGCGAAGAGTACTTTTTGAATGGAGGAAAACAGAAATATGACAAGAGAGAAGAAGACATTAGATCAAAGATAGATACAAATTTTGTAAAGACTACAGCTGTTATAAATTGTAATTTAAATATTGAGCATGGGAACAAAATATCATTGCTAGATGTAGGTAGCTGTTTTAATCCCTTCGGTACTTCAGATATGTTTCAAGCTACTGCAATAGATTTAAATGGGATACAAAACAAGGTTTTTTGTTGTGATTTTTTAAAAGTTCAAATAGGAAAGCAAACAATACTTTCCAATGATGAACAAGAAGTTTTACAATTACCCGAAAACTATTTCAATACAGTCGTATTTTCTTTACTTTTGGAATACTTACCTTGCCCAAAGCAGAGGTTCATTTGTTGTAAAAAGGCCTATGGTGTATTGCAAGCTAGTGGTATACTTTTTATTATAAGCCCTGACTCAAAGCATGTTAATGCGAATGCTAAGATAATGAAGTCATGGAGATATGTACTGAGTAAATTAGGATTCATGAGAATAAAATATGAAAAGTTGCGGCATATACACTGTATAATGTACAGGAAATGTGTGTATAAACACGTTGCAAGCAGGTGGGCAGATTTACAAAAACTACCCGAGAACGATTCTTTATATTTAGACGAGACGTCAATTTACATACCGCAAGATTTCCGAAATGTAACGAGTAAAATTATACAAGAACAGCAAGAAGAATACGATGCAAATGAAATAACGTCCATGTTCAATGAACTACCTTTTGATGAAATTTAATGGACGAAAGAGCTGTTACTTACCTTATTGTAAAATATAATAAAAAATGTATCTTATTTTTCTTCATTTTTATTTGTTACAGATTCTATTCTTCTCAATTTTGTTGCTTTAATTTTGCCGGCAACAGCATGCGTCTGGGTATTTTGTTTTATTATATTGTTGCGAGTCTATTGGTGAGATATAGGGAGGTTCTGTGGATTCAGGTGGCCGTGGAACGCTGGACCGCTCTGCTTGTGGAGAAGCGCGGAAGAATCAAACACAAAATTGTAAAGTTTAAAAAGAGCGACTGTTTATTCTGTAAATCAACGTAGAAAGTAGTTTGTAACAAGAGATAAAGAAGTTCTGCTGCTGCGAGGGTTTTTCTTCTTTCCTTTTCGCCTCTGGTTCCTCTTCCCGAGTTTTTTGCTCCTCCTTTTGACTTTTTCCTGTCCAATGGGGTTGGGTCTTGATGTGGCTGGGCATGTGGAGGTGGCAACGCTTCCGTTTCCGCGTGACAAGCCAGGGTTACGCGTGAACTAAAGGAAAAGTGCGAGAAAACCAGAGGAAAACGCGCAAAAGTCGGGGAGAGCCCCTCGAAGAGCTGGTGAGGTTCTCAAGGGTTCCTTTGTTTCGGGGTAGGCCATGTGGTGATCTGCCCCGGATATCGTGGGGTCGACTTTTCAAGGGTTGTACGTGACTTTTTAGACTTAGCTGTATTTTTACGGTCTGTAGTAAATAAGCTTTAGAAACTTCCAAGTGAAGTGTTCTAGGATCTGCACTATAAATAATGTATAGCTTTATTTATCGCGTGCCCCTATCCGGTTTCGAATTTCGCTCCTAAGTTATTATCACTATCGATAGTTATAATTATATCGTCGACCGTTGATTCGATGTCACTAGATATTAAGGCCTACTAACGCGATAGCGTAACAATATATTACATAGGAACATTTAGGATTCTCCATGAATTTCCTAGAATTGGCAATCCATTTTAGATGCCATCTTGAGTATTCCTTTCTTATTTCTTTCCGCTGGTCGTGCACGTGGTGAGTCTATTTTCGCCCTTTATCATATTTTTAGGCTGTACTTCAATTTAATATCACTTTTAATAATACAGTTTCACAAAGTACTCTCTTTAGCCTAACTAAGAAACTCATTATCATCGATAGAAAATGTGTCTTTTACACATTAATAATACTGTAGGTTAGCAACCTAGTGCCAAATGTCGTGCTTACGGTTTGATCCAAATAAAATATATTTATAATTAATTATTTCAGACTGTTTAAAATGTCATCGCACTTGAATTGGATGATTATACGCAATAACAATGCGTTTCTCTTGAAAAAACGCAATATCAGCAAGCCGTTTTCAACGGTTAGTATTGAATTTTATAACGCGATTTATAAGAGTTTCCTCCGATTTTGTTCAGTTAGCAAGAGTTGCCGAGCTTAATAGATCTATGTTTTATATAAAATTTCAGGAACCTAACAACTTGACAAACTTGAGTAGCTACCGTTACTCTGGTTTGGTTCATAAGAAGAGCGTCGGTATCGTTGATACTGCCGACAAAAAGGGTTTTACCGTGGTATACAAGAAAGCTAAGTCAGTAAACAAACCTGTCAAATCCACAGTTAAGTGTACAATGAAAGCTGGAGCCCGACGCTCTTTGCATAAGTTGAAGAGACTGCTCAGGAAGAACAAGTACCGTGTAGATCTTACAAAGGTAAATGGAATTAGGAAAAGAGTTAGAATTTGTTAACTATATATATTGTGTGTAAGGGGTTTTTCAATCTTGAATATTTTATATTCAGGTTGCTCTTCGTCGTGCCAGCGCTGTATTGCGTTCCCAGAAGCCTTTACCAGCCAAGAAGACCCGTACCACCAAAAAGGCTGATTAATTTCTGTACATTAATAAACATGTTTTAACGTAAACTTCAAAATATGATATGTATTGCAAAGGAGATTCGTTTTATCTTAGTCTGTTTGGCTATTGCTAATGAAATACTTCTCCTTTGCAGTAATATCTGGGAGTACTTAATTTAATAATTCTTTTTAAAAAGTTCATATAGAGATAAGTATTATTCGTTGGAAAAGGTGAGCTGTTAATTTATTTCTTTGATTTTTTTCGAACTATTTAAGTAAATTAATTTTTACGAATTTAATTTCAGAGCTAGCGAATGCACGTTACGAAGTCATCTTCTATGAAGGTGAGTTACATTAATTTTGCTACAGAAGTAATTTATATATCTTGAACATGATGATAGTTTTAACCACCAAGATCGATGATTGCCATGACTATATTTCATATTTGCTATCTGAGATGCAAGATACATATCATGCTTATTATTTATACGTAATTTTAAATAGCAAAACTAATACAAGAAATTTTTCAGTTTCGGGAACAGATGGAACTATGCTATTCAGTTGCATGCAGTGTGAGTACAATGTTTAAAGATAATTGCCAATTAGCTTCCGTTAATTTATTATGATGAAATTTGTATCCACCAAGATTTCTGATTGCCATGATTAATCGTATTTGCTAGCTGAAATATCTTCGGAAATTTTCATTTCGAAAAAAAAAACTTCTGCAGTTACTAACGATGACAAATGATTTCAGTGCCGCTTACCAAGAGTGATCTCAAATGGAAGATGTACTTGCTAGAAAACGTAAGTATAAAAAAAGAAGAAAAATATATTTAGTTACTACAGGTTTGCATATGATGAAACGTTTTTCCACCAAGATCTATGAATGCTATGATTATTCCATAGTATTTGCTAGCTGATATCAGTAAACATAAATATTCTTTGAAGGAAAATAGATTATAAATGGTAATCAGTAAAAATCATTTCAGGCTTGACCTTCCGGCAGTATGGAAGGATTTATCGTGAAAAAGTGTAAGTATTAAACACTACTCGTTAATTCACGTATTAATTTGTTTATGATGAAACCATGAACCACCAAGATCTATGAATGCCGTGATTAGTCACAGTATTTGCTAACTGAACATTTCAAAAGAAGAATCATTATTGGCGTTGAAAGGAAAGGGAATTGATGGTTCTTTCTCTTTGTTTTACAGGATCCTTCCAGTTTTGTTCCGCCAACGAAGTCGGTGTTTCGTCAAAAAGGTAATTATTTCATCCGTTATTAATAGAAAATAAATTCAATCACTTTCGTCTTTCACGTAACTTTTATGATGATGCATTCACCAAGATCTATGATTGCCATGATTTTAAATTTGCTACTTCTGAAAATAGCATACTTTACTCAATTAGCATTTGGTCAAAGAACAGTGATATAATGATATGTTTTCTTTTACAGATCACCGCGAACACGACGGTGGATTTGTTCTGCAAATTTGGAGTGCTGCAAAAAATGAATGAAAAACCAATGATAAATCGATGTGTGTGTTTTACCATGTAAAGAAGCAATAAAAATCCCTGCACTGACACGAAAGGTATTATTTTTTGCTGATTATTTGCGCGCGATGTCTCATCGCATTTTTTAACACGAAGAAAAAAATTCATTTGTATTCTTTGCGTGAGGTTTCGAAGTGGTGAAGAATCCTACACGTACGTTGCAACGAGTACACATTCTACAACCGTATATTCCGATCGTAAATTTGCGCAAGGTGTCTCGGGTTGGTTAAATCACATTTATTATATAATACTTAAAAATTCCTAGTTCCCCTTTACAATAGAAATTCGTCCTTATCGGCACGATAAGTTTTTTTTAGGATATACCATCGATCCTGTCCTCTGACCTACCTTCCCAGCTTGAATCTACTCTTGTAAATTCGCTGCCGGATATGCAGCGATTTATTAGGGAAGCGGAAAAACACGATGGCACAAGAATGAACGCTAATGTGTGTTTGCACAAGTAATGAAATGTTCCTGGTACTGAATTCTAATCTAGCAAGTTCCACAGCTTGAAAGATATTCCAAATTCGGGTACGTGCACATTCTTTACTTACCCGAAATCGGATTATGTTCGCGAGCAGAATCAGCTTTGCCGTAAATACAATGCCGCGTTCAATGCAGCACGGTGTCTAGTCCTTTGTGAAACTGCACACTTGGACATTTCAGTACATGCCCATGTTTCCGGGCTAGATATACGATACGACGAGCATTAACGGGATTATATAAGGTGATCTGTTCGCTAGCGGACACAAGGATCGTGCTTCTGTGACGGTATATACGTGCGATATGTCGTACGGACGATTTTAGCTTTGTTTTTCTAAATAGTGAATGAATCGAAGTCTGAAGATATCGACGCGGTATTGCCTTGGCGGTCTATTTTTGTGTGATTTCAGCGAGAGAATCACCCTGTAGTAAGAAACGCAGTACGATCGCAATACGATTATAGAGGTATGAAAGTTTCGAGGTTCATACCAGTAGAGGATCAATGATATACGGATTGAGATCGTAAAATCGTCGAAGCGTTAAACTACACGAGTTTCGAGCACAGAGAAAGAAATTTGGTACGTTCAAGGGGAAAATTTAGGGGGTCGTGTCTCATTCGGACAATACGACGTCCATTTAGAATTCTTTTCTTTTAACGATGTGTATGATCTGTTTGCAAGGCTTTTGTTTTAACAGCCCTTTTTGCAGTTACGCTCAGACAGTCATTTCGTCATTGTAGCTCGACGAATATGCTCAAAGAAGTATGTGTAGGGGTAAATGGTGCCGTGATTGGCTATGTAAGGAAGCGGGTCGCAAAAATAAGTTCTAATTTAGTAAAGTTAAAAACGTAGTCGGCATAAATAGCTGTAGAAGACTAATAGCTCAAAAACAAATTTATTAAGAAAGACAAAGGAATGCGACACAAGAAGTGTCGCTGAATATAGTGAATAATATTGAACGAAGTTATTAAATATTTTGAAGCAGAAGTTAAAATAAGCAGTTCAGGGGTTTCAAATATCATGTATGTACATATTGAATTTTTTTCAACTGACTACGAGCCCAATTCATTCAACTATACGAACCTTAATTCAATTTCTACTTAAATTATTGGTTTTATCTCCTTTTTTTCGTCCAGCTGTGCCGTTGAAGTGCTAATCATAATTAACGAACTTCGATGGCAGAATTCTATATTACTCTGGCATTACGAACACCCACACGCGCATACACACACACACCAGCAAGGTGATTCTATATCGAACCATAAATTTTCATTCTCTGCATCAACGTTTTATTTTATTTGATGGAAGTACGGTAATTTGAGCTGTATCGATTACGCGCTTGCTAGATAGCATATATATCTGCAAATTTAAATTGGTCACCTGCCATGCTGATTGCATTAATTATTGTAATTTCCCGGAGAATCCTCTAATCGCGGAACACCCGTAGATTTCAGTTCCGAAAGCTAAATCTTTAAACGAAATTTATATATCTACGAAAATTCTACCCGAATTTACACAAATACCGATAATCTCTCCGATATACAATTATATATATATTTCTTTCTTTCGAGTATTTTTCAATATGCCTGGTAACAAGATTAAAATTGCACCAAACATTTTGTAATCATATTTCACGAAATTCTTATTTCCACCCTCGGGGCATATAAAACTAGCTTCCATATTTTCAAATAGTACAGCATCGCGTCGCAGTTCGATAAAAAATATAAGAATTCGAATGTTTCTGGAGGAGGATACTCTAACGCCTTTCTCTACCGATGTTCGTATAATCTCACAAAAGGCTGGAATATTTTCACGAATAATTTATACGAATAAACGTTGCACGTTTTCAATACTTATTCAATATCAGTTTAATATTACACCGTTGGTATTAGCATTTTATTAATGTCGGTCTCGAATGAAAAACGCCTTTTGTTCCGAGCCCGCTTGAAAGGAAATAGTTTCCCCAGTTTGTACGTATTAGAGTTCATGTTTTATTCAAATATCCTCCTCCAGGAGGATTTTCGTTGTTAATCAGATTTTTTTTCCGCGACTTCTTTGACCATAACCGAGGAGGAAAGTTTTCGTCCTCGTCGAGATCTTCCGAGCGAACGTGTCGCAATCTCTCACGGTAATTAATGTCGGGCGTAAGGGCGCCGAGGACATCGACGATGAAATATACCATCTACCTTTCAGATTATGATTTACAACCGATGAAATTGGTAGCTATCTTAGCGGTGGTGTTAATGACGTATCGCAACGTTATAACGATGGTCCAGTGAAAGTCGTGGAGTCCTTCGAGGCCCCCGCGATCGTAAATCAAGGACCGTTCGGAACTGTATTTCGCCCGTGTAAAAAGGGTACCGTTCGATTTTCACTATCTTTCAATGTCATAATAGACGGACTCATCTGCGGGGCCAGATCGTGGCGAGGTTCGAAAGTTCGATAGAGAGCGTGTCACGTCCGTTCTCCTCCCTCTACTCCAGAGGAGTTTAACGAGACACTACTTTTTATAATTCGAGGAAGGAACTCCATCGTTTTTCCGGCGGGGAGAGCGCGCGAGCTTCGATCGATTTTCTTAACCGTCTTTTCTCCCGTGCCCCGGAGCTGCTCTCGGCCGCAAAAGAAAGAAAATAAGGCTGCAATGACAGAAGGTTTCACGGTGGGGCAGACACCGCTGCCTGCTTGCCACGAGCACCTTCCAACCTTCCATCTCTACGGCAAAGAGTAACCGGACCGTAAGAGCGACGAAGATGAGGAAATCGTTCGCCCACGCGGCGAAAGAGGCGAAGGAAGGGGACGCGGAGGTGCGAGAAGGTAAGGTCGATGAAATGACGAAAGGGTGCACGGCTGGAGAACGATAGAGACATATAGATGAAGAAAGTGCGAAGGAAGGTGAAATGGAAAGGAAAGGGAAGAGCAGGACGAGCAAAGATGTATATAAGTAGGCGGAGTGTCGACAGAATGGGACAGAGACGCGGGAGGGATGTGCTGGTTAGTCGGTGGAAGGAAGGAAGAATGGGGAAAAGGAAGGAAAATGTGGAGATGGAGGAGGTTAGACGGCCCTCTCGTAGACGAGGAAAAAAGAAAAGGTTCATGAATAATGCAGGAGTGAAAGCCGGCTGAAACAATTGCTGGGCGTCGCCCTACTCCTGAAATTACATCATCAGATTTTCCGCGAAATTAAAACATTATATATTCCACGCTCAGTTCTCTCCCTACGGCCACTCGTCTTCTTCCCTTGGACATTACGCTTCTGGGCTCCCTCCTTACCGTGAGCGAACAAAAATCGCCGATTATACGTTCACGCGATGAGACTGCAGTATTACCTACCCCAGGGCCGTCTGAAATACCCCCCTAAAAGGGTCAATCTTCCTGGCTGCAATTCCGCTGAATACGTAAATTAAGTTGTTCCTTGTCGTACCGGAGATGATGTACCTCCTGGTTAAACCACTTTCAGTTCACGACAAACTCGTCAATAATGCCTTTATTTTTTGTTGCCCAACCGCGAGGATATCTCGCGGTTCGCGGATGCATATAAATTTCCGTGTCTAACGATGCGTTTAACTTTCAGGGCGAAATCACGGGGCACGAAAGCACCCTTTGTGCATCGTGGCTGAAAGTAGCGTGGCGGAACAAGGTGTTGAGCTCAATTTCAATGCGAGAGGATTAACGCAATGATAGGGAGGAAAGAGTGAAACAAGAACGACGAAAGAAAGGGGAACACGAATTAGCCCGGTTATAAATTTTAAATGTCGCTCAAAGTTTGTTACCGCGAATTTGAATAGTGATCTTTGTGCGGTGCAACTTAAGAGGAGATTATTCATTTTTTCCGCCCCCTCGTGAACTGTAAACAAGACCTCTGCATTCTATCCCGCGAGAAATCCAGGCCCTGGAATGGCAACACTTTAGCGGAACGCAATTTGGCGAAGAATTCTGAGTCGGTTAAAGATAAGTATTCTACTCTAACTAATAATATCCTAGATCTCGGACCCGCTGCCACGACTCCGGGAACTTTTCGCAGATATTAAACAATCCCTGTTTGGAAGGGGAAGTCAGCACCTTCGTTAGGCTATTAGGAAGTTTTCCAGCTACGTGGCTGATTCGGTTTATCTTTCCTCGGTATGAAAATCTCACCTTCAATTTCGTAAGGGTCGTACGTATCTAGTAATAGCGTTTGATATCACGGGGTTGCAGAAATTGATTTTCAAACGTCTCAAACTTCGCCTCTTCAACTTCGTTTTACAGTTTGGCCGTTTGCGGTGCCGAAATCGTAAGGCCTCAAACGAACCTCGCAAAATTGACGGGTCGAAAGGGTCGAGCGCGAGGGTTCCGCTCGATCTCGAGATCCTAGACAGATAGACAGAAGCACGTAAAATTCACATAAATCTACCAGCCCGCGTTTCATGACGCGTATTTTTCTCTTACGAAATTTCTTCGAGGCGGCACAATGATTCGTATTTCTACGAGGATCGTAGGCGACATTTATTTGTTACCAAGAAACGTTTTATCGCTATCAATGATCTCCGTTAATCTCGTTAGTATCCCGTGATTTATAGCCTTCGAATGAGTTGACATTCATGTTCTGGATGAATAAAAAAAAGGAACTTGATCTCACAATAGATATTCCTCTGACACGCGTTAGGCAAAAAAGGAAAAAGTCATTAACATTTTGCGCCGTCGTATTCCATTTACATTCGGATATCGTAATGTACCGGATGACGCATGTATTTGTTTTTCGTCATCGTTTATCATTTATTTCTATCATCTGTTCGGCATTTAGTTTCACTTTGGTGGCCCGTCGATCACTAATTTCGTTTCTGCGGAAGGCAAATATTGAATGTATTCTTCGTGTAGACGTTAATAGTGTTCGAAAAGAAGTTTCTGCTTCGATGTAAAATGTTCATAGATTCGCCAGTTTCATGGGAAGTGCAACCGTCGATATGGCGAACTACCGATCGATTGTTTATAATTAATGTCGCGTTTGATTAATCCCCCTAATAGCGCCATTACGAATATTGATGCACTGTGCACGGTCGGAACTAGCGTTTCCCATCGGCACCATGCTAGATATTGCAATAATAAATTCGCCTGCTTATTTTACAATAGCGACCGCGTCGGTGTGCTAGTTTTGCGCAATTAGTCCAACACATTTGTTGACGAATTAGATTCGAGCAATCGGGATTACCCCGCTGTACATTCGATCGACGCCTTTGATCAGCATGTTTATGATAATTGCTCGATCCTCCGTGTCGTTCATTAGCAGTAACAATTTCGCGTATCATCGAAAATGGTGCGCGACATTTCCATGGAAAATGTTGCCTGCCAATTTTGTTCCTGTTGTTCATTTTCAATCTGTATACTCGATCGAGGAAGAATGAATTTTATAAACGATTTACCGTGTCGTTCCGTATACAAATTTCGTGTAATTTTACGGCAATAGAGTGCCCATGTAAATCCATGAATACGACATAATTATTCGGCTGAATCCTCTGCAAATATTAACCCGATGGATGGGAAGCTAAGCGGTATGTGTACCGACGCGATGGAAGAGATCCTGGATCTGCACGATGCGTTCGATGTCGCGAAATGGTATCCATGAAAATATTGATCGAGATTGATAAAATATTGACAGTGCATTAGGGAACGTGTGCGGGAGAAAAAGGGACGCCATTAGGGGGCGGGTACATTGAACGTACAATATCAAGCAGCTTGTACACACTTTAACCGAAACTCCACATAAGCTGAGAAGTCGACGGAAAAGCCTGCCGGTTCGTTCTGGCTTCCTTGGCAGTCGAATGGTTCGTTATCGGGTAATCGCGATTGATCTGCAAATCGTCCATTAATGTCGCGTTAAAGGCTGGCAAAGTTTTCTGAGCGATCGTGCCCGAGGGTGTGCAAGCGTATGCGCATACACGTATGCCTGCACCCGTGTATTTACGTGCACCAATAACCCCATGGCGCTCGACTGAATCTCTGTTCCACTCTATGACCCTTGCCTGGTACCTCAATGGTGTTGATTGCTTATCTGAATATGCATAATCGCGGCGATAATGACAGCGCTTGGCCAAACTTCGGATGCGTCGCGCATATGTAACTAGAGAGCAATTCCCTTATGCAGTATCCACCGGATCTGATCGTGGACAATGAAACGGTTCCGGTGCCGTTGCCGGCTGTTACGGCCCGTTTAATCGTTTCGAATAAGGTAGCTGGCACGGTGTCTTTCGGCCACGTTCCGGTTCGTTCTAATTCGTGCCGCTACACTAATGTAATCGACCGTTACGTTTGTTTCTCGATACCTTCTATATTTTTCTTTTTTATCCTTTTTTTTTAATAATAAACTTCGTTGCTGGGGGTTCGCCAGTGTTCGCTGCGGAGGGCCAGCGGACCCTTGAAAGTTGGCTCGAAGGGCAAGTTTGTAGGGTTCTGGAGTTCGTAGAATTACAAGTTCGAAAGTTCTGTGCTTCCGAATTACAAGTCCGAATTACAAGGGTGGCCTCGAACTGTTCGAAACGAGGTTGCTTTGGAAAAACTGAGTCGACTTAGTCGTTGGGTATTCTAAGGGGGTTGTGGTCGAAGGTGGATGCTGTGCACACCCACGTGCCAATTTCAGCCGCTTCCCTTGAATTTTATTGCGAACTCGCAATCTCACAGTCTATCGTTCTCCCAGGTTCGAGATATTGACATCGGGAAACGGCAGAAATGTTGGGCATGCACAGTGAATTTAAAGGGGAGTGCCAACGTTGAGTTCCAAAATTAGGGAAAACATTCTTCTTGCAATTGAAAAAATATTGTACCATACCTTGTTGATGCATTTTTATGCCGAGCGCAGTTCGTGGAACGGTAAAGAGCGAGGTACAAAAATTCGTATGAATGACTTGAGAAATAAATGGAGAATTAATCAAGATTGCAGAATATTGTATACAGGAAACGGCGCTCTTCCGCTTCGAAATTACGAAGATATAAACTCTGCCTTGTTGCGATCCGAGTTTCAAGTGGAATTCTTACTTAACCCTCAACTAAGATCTATAGCACGGACGTTCTCGACTTCGAGCACCAATTTTACTTATAGTTTTACGGAGAACGATTCTACAAGCTCCTCCTAAGTGGAATTCTTATACGGCGCGAGATGTAACCCCGTGGCCAGGGAAAGAATATTCTTGGTTACAAGCTGGGGACCTCTTTCCTGGACTTTAAGTAGAATTCTTATCTATAAGTTGCTCGGCGGTGATTTAATACAATAGCTTCCGGGGACAGCGGAGCAAGGGAGGGCAGGATCCGAATCTGTGAAACGTGAATTTCACTGAAATTTAAACTTCGCATCCCTCTCTCAGACCCGTATTTAAAATTCGACAAAAATTATCGCGATACGCATCATCGGAGTATCAATTTCGAGGCCAGCGATTGCCTTGATCGTCGCAGGAATCTTATTATACACGTTCTTGGCCGATTAAGTTCGTAACTTTTCTAATTTTTCTGAAGATGTTACGAGCGTGACGCGATCAAGAGTTCGTTACCGTTCGTGGCCGGCAATTTAAATTCCTTTATCTGCGCGGCTTTGACGCGACGTGTTCTTTGCAAAGGATATTTAAAAGTTTGCGCGAATAATTTCCGTGAAATCTCGCCCAGGGGTGGAGAAAGGGCGCCGATGTCTCGGGTGCCACGAGCAGCAGTTGCTTGCGCACGAACGCACATAAATTCTGTAAAATAGTTCGGCCACCATCGTCATGTAAATAATGTTACAGGGTACAAAGAGCAAGGGCTATTTGAATACACGAATTACCTTTGTCCGTTATGAGCAGGAGGGTTTACGAGCGACGGCGGTGAGATTTTTTCCTCGCACGCCGAAGCGATTAAACTGTGCTTCCGTTGTGGAAGTCGGAAGTTTCATGTTTTAATTTTTCTGTTTTAATCAGAATGGGGCGAGGCATTCGAATCGCCGAGAACGAACGTTTCAGGATGAATCACGAGAAATCTTTAAACGTACCATTCGTGCAGAAACTTCCGAAGTGGCGATTAATAATGATTAGCATAGATTGGCGGGGGGGACAATTGGCAACGTCAATTATCCGATTTCGCGTTCGTTGGTAACGTCCATTATCGGGAAATTATTTGAGCGTCGATCATGTAATTAAAGGGCAATCACGTAATTGCAGACGTCAGTGTATTATTAGCGGCAGAACAATGGGATCGATCCGCCGGCGAAAATCTTGTCGCCGGATGATTTTTGCATTTACAAGTGGGCCACGAATCGGTTTTCTGTTGGAACAAGCTATGTAGACGTCGCGGAACCATTCGGACAGGCATCCTTGCGACCGAAGTTATAATACATTCAAAGCGAACGAGGACACGGCGCAGAGTACCGTCGCGATTTTGCATGAAATATTCCACGTACAAATTCAAAGCGGCGCATTCAAGCGGCTTTAATAACGTAAACGCGTGTATAAAGCGAAATGTAAAAACAACTGTCGTAAGGCGGCTCGCTCGTTTTAATGTTATTCGCCGTTCGTCCAACGTTCGGACACTGTTCGAGTGTCCTGCACCCGTTCAATGTATCTTCGTCGGATGAATGGGGGGCTGACTTTTTGCGACGGCGATGATTTTCTGATCTTTGGACGCGGATCGTTCGGTTCATGGTCTCGCGGGATTTGGTCGAGATTCGCGCTCCTTCTACATCGCAAAGGATGACCGGATAAATAAGACTTTTGGGTATTGCCGGAATATCATTAATATTTATGAGCTCACAGAGTAGAGTGGCTGGGTTACAGTTCAATGCATGATTAATAGCCGACAGAAATAATTAAGATAATATTCCAAAGTGACTGCTGAAAGAATGAAGGGATCTAGTAAGTACTATCTTGTTGGAGATACGAACTACCCTCGAGTGTTACTAAGGTGGATGCGATGGAATTTTTTTGCAATCGTATGAATCAATATAGCGCCCCGTAAATGTTGCATTTCATTATTATCTGAAATAAATGATACCTAAATCATGCGCTAATGCAATAATATGGTCCACGTTATTTCGTTCTTCGAAACACGTGCCGATTTATTGATTTGAACCGCGAAACGGGCCGGGATGAATTTGCAGCAGCTAATTAATTCAATTTGGTTGCCAGAATGTTAGAAAATCTACCATGCTGATGGCACTAAGCGCTGTTTGTAATGTCAGCAGGCATTGTAACGATCTTCCCGAATTAATTGCTTTGAGATCAAACATTACCACTTAACTAATGCACACATTGCTTCGAAATGCCTCCAATTCGTGCAAATTATCTGTGTTTTCCTATTTGTGGGCGAAAGTTTGATTAAATTAATCTAATTTGAACGAAGAAAATTCCATTGAAGATAATCAGAACACTCGTTTTCGGCTGACCTCCGTGCAGTTTCATCCTCGAGACACGTTCAAATAGAAAAATTGCATGAACGATGATGATCGTAATTATACAGGATGTTTTCTGATACGAAATTATATGAAATGAATTAGATACATTATCGAAAAGTTTATTACTTTAAACCGCACTAAATCGATTTACTTTTGTACAACGAATCATTTTCTGTTTCGTTGTATCACGACTTCGGAAACATTCTGTATGACTCGGGAACATAACTTTGCAAGTACATGTAATACATTTTTGAAGAACGTCGGCTATTGAGACTACTTCTTCGCAGTGGGAAACACTCCAGGGACGTTGACGAGCTACGAAACGTCCTGTGGCACAACGTTGATCAAATATTATTTTCGCGGGGCTTCTCTTTAAATTCCTCTAACAAGCTTAAGCGCGTACAGCTGATTCGGAGAATATTACGAATGGATGCAAATTCGATTACTTTTGCATCGTGATCGTGGTACGATTCTAAGAACCTTTCATTAGGCTACGAATCGATGTTTATCCATAGGAGGTTTTTCTTTTCTTTTTTTGTTATACTTATAAGTACATTTTTTCTGTATCAACGATAGACGATAAAGCAGCCGCGGCAAGCCAGGAAATATGTGCATATAAATGCACATATGTATGTACGTTTTCACTTTTTAATGTATCCGACAGTAATATAAATTGTTTCATAACTTCGTAACTACTTTTTGTTGTGCCCCTGCGTTACGGTTAAAATTGAATTCTGCTTTCTAAACGTTCCAATTTTTATATGCGAATTAATATTAAATTATAAGTAATTATCGAAAATATAAATATATCCTCGCTTTGATGCACAGTGAAAAAGTATGGCTCCTATATGGGCCCTTTGTCTTTGACGTACATAGGCGTTAAATATTAATTTCGTTATCGGGGATATAATGTTGGGAACACTTTACAGTGTACCGTATAATTACCTCGCTTTATTAATTGGTACGTTCGACGCTTGGATCTCCCTTCTGTCGAAAGCTAATACCTCTGTAAGAAACTATTACGTGTAATTATACGAGCATACACGGGAAGTTCCGGTAAAACTATGTGTTTCCTGTGGCAACATTGTTACCCATAACTTGAATCATGCGCGAGAGTTTGCTCCAGCCGTGGCAATACTTTATAATAAATTTGCAGAGAGGGAAGGTAATACAGCGAGCCGAAAATTTCGTTACACGATTTATAATGAACTTTGTCTGCTTTCTTATGCACGTCTTTATATACATATATATGAATTCAATGTTATTTCCCTGCTGTTTATCCGAAAAGGTGCGACGCTTCTCTAGAAGCACGTCAACTTTCGCAAAGTGTTTGTACTACACTACAATTACACCGTGCGGTAATAACTCTTAAACACCAAGGCCCAAGGCGAAAAAGTTTTTTCAACCACTGCATATTTCGTAAGGAAATCTCTGGAAAGGCTCTTGGAGTTCTTTCCGCCAAGTGTTCTCCTAGGACTAACAACTGCACTCGTACGCATTCGTCGATCTTGCAATCGTTATTAGCACCGATACAATGTTTACCCGAGCATTGCCGACAGCGTTGCATAACGCACAGTTTGAAAAACACAAGAAGACAAGCGACACACCGGACGAAGTGGCACAACTCGAACTTTAATCTTCGAATTTAACGTGTGCAACGTGTCTGTCAAGGGAGCAACACTCCGAATCGTGAATCAAGATTAATCGAGTAGCGGTCATTGCTTTATCTGTCCGGTACAAAGGCCGTTCCCTCTGCCGTTCGCTGTATCGAACGCGTACGCACCGAGGAGGAATTAATTTTCTGACAACGAAAAATGAAGAAAAAAAATGGGGGGGAAAAAAGCACCATACAACAGAGCGGTCTGGTTGTTAACGGGCACGTGTCATCGTAATTCTCAGAAGACGCGGACTGCGTTTACCTTTCGTTTCGTCCCGTTCTCTTCTCAGCTGGTGTCCGTCGTTCTTCGTCTCGTCCGGACGACTCACCGGAGGAGGTCGAGTAAGACAGCCGTGGGCAGGAGCAAAGAGGTGCGAGAAAGAGGAATAAAACCGATCCGATGAATTCGGAGGCTGGGCAAACGGCCGGGTATAAAACAGTTGATCGGCGTCGAAGCCAGCATCAGTCACGCTTAACTCCGCTTTCCTGCTCGACACAAGCTGCCAACATGAAGGTAAGCGCCACTTTTGCCATCTCTCCTCTCTTTCCACACTGTCCACTCTCCGGCAGCGTTGTTCTCCTTCCGTCAATTTTCTACGACTCTTTCGTCTTTTTCTTCGCGCCCCCGTATCACTTTGTTCCGTAGCATTTTTCCAAACCTCCGCGGGTCTCGATTAACCTTTGCACAGATTCCTTGTTTGCTAATTTCAACGTAAATGCGATCTTTCGCGTACCCCCCGTTCTGTGACGCCTTTCTTCGACACGGTACACTTTTGTTCGCTGCATAACGTAAGCTTGCATAATAGCGTTTTCAAGTTTCACGTCCCGGCCATGAAGGATTGCTTGTCCGTCGTGTGGGATTTTTTACGTCGTGACGATCGAAGTCACGCGATCGTACGGTGTAATCGTTCAATTCATTGGTATCTACGGAGCAGCATGACGGTGCAATTCATCTGTCATTGGGGATATAAGGAGGCGCGGCGTATTTCGCCCCTGTTTGCCGTTTCCACGCGTGCGTCTGTTCGAATTGTCGCGGCAAAGATTACCTGTGCGCCGCGTCGAAGATCGTCCCGGGCAATACGTTACAGGTACACCTAATTTGTGAAAACGCGTTTGCCTAAATTCGAAACACGTTCCACAGCGAGCCTTGCCTCCGTTTGTTCGCCGCGAAATTCGGTCGGACGTGCCCTGCCGCGCGTAAGGGGAATAAGCCAACACGGCCATTCCTCCGTTTGCATCGAAGACCGGTAGAATTGTCGTTAACGTCGCGGTAAACCTTTTAAACCAGGTTCGCCAAACTTGTTCGTTCATTGAAGCGACTTTACTATCACCGTGTCAGTTGGCAACTGCTTCTTCAACACGATCGATTTCGAAAGGGTCAGTGGTAATAGAATCGGTTGATCAGGTTCAATGTTTTACGGCGTCGAATGGCAAGTCTATTCTGTCGCGAAACCACCGCTCTGTGGACGATTCATTTCATTTCATTTCAATCGGGAGGAGGTTTAATATCTTGTCCATAGCACGCAACGTAGGTAATATTTCTCTTCTGACCGTGCTTCTATTTGTTCGGCTCATCCTGATATTTAAATCCATATTCATTATGATAATTTTGATTCCACGAATCGGCATAGAGAAGGACAAGAGGAGATCTTCGTCAACGCCTGACCAAATTGAATTATCCAACTAGCACTGTTGACTCCCAGTCGTCATTGTTGTAATTAGTTTTTTTCGATAACAACTTGAAAGAACTTGCCGTCCCGAGTAGGAACGACAATCAGGTGGCACGATATGCCAGGCGAATCGGCAATTTTAAATAAATTTCTCACGATATAACGACACGAGAATTCAGTATGGCGGCCTCGTATGCATCGTGTGCAGGTATATGGTTGTGCGGTACGCGTTTCCCGACGAAAGTTTTGTTGGTCTCTTACGATCGACACGGGCTGATAAGAAACTGGATTCGAGGCAGTTCGACTAGTTCGCGTGCCATTTCGATCCTGCGGAGTTTGATCGATCTTTAATAGCCACCGCTTTTAATCCACGTCTAATTGGACAACTCAGAGCGCGGCTCGTTAATCGCCGCGAATTAACGCGACCTGCTCCATCGACGTGCACGTTTCTACCGTTCTGACGGTATACCACGCGCGTTGGTAATTTATTTAACGATGGATACTAATCGCGAGACTGTTTTAAAATAATCGATTAATCCGCGGTTGATCATTCGCCTGTATGGAGATACGAATCTGCAGCATCGCTGGAATCGAAAGGGGATATTTATATTCGATCCTTCTGCCGAAACCAATCAGCTCCGCTGATTGGAACTTTCGATAATGTATTTCGAACCACTTGGTCTGAAAATGTCAAAAGTTCTTTAAGCTTCGAAAGAAAACAGGAAAAAGAAAAAAAAATAAGGGAAAAGAAGAACGATGAAAGAGCTGTGGTGAAATTTATTTGCGAGAGTGAAAGGCGTTAGGAAGCATTCCTTGATGGCGCGATTGCATCACGAGAGGTATCTACGTGCGCCGTGTACGACGACGGTGTTGACACCAATTCTGTAATTATTGACGGTATGATCTTTTAAAGTGGCGTGCACAGTCGTTGGGCATTGGGAATCGTGCCATTGGCTATGTTAATTGAACGAGGAGACGCAACCATTCCGAGGATTTTTACGAACCCACATGATTAGTCATTGATCTTCGTCGTTAAAAGGAGGTTCTTCCAAGACGGTGACAAGGTTGAATGACCGATGGTTTTCGAATGATCGGACGTGGCCGAAGGGGTTTGGTAAAAAGAGAAAAAGAGTAGAACGATATGTGTATCGTGACTGCTTTCTCTTTTTCAACGGAACGGAAGGAATTGTGCAATGATTGTGCTCGTAATGATATCGCAGTGACTGGGAACTCCAGTTGTATTGGAAAAGAAAATTAAATAGTTCCGTGTCTAATACCTACACAGTATTCAGAGTAATTCCAAGACCACATTGAATGAGTCAAACGATACTCCATTCAGAATCGTGATTAATGACGTTGGTTTCCATCAAGTCAAAGTCCGGCGAAACAATTCTGATCGCCGCGTTACGTAATCATGCAAAATTCATTCGTTGCTTTTTCATTTTCCTTGGCCTTGGGCCACTTCAAACAGGACGAAACCAGTTAGCGGTCAGAAATTGGCGAAACATGTCTCGAAAAAATTAGCCTTTCGCAAAGGACGTGTTACGAAATGGCAAGTTCAGCTCGGTGGCGAACATCTCGCACGAATCTTGGATTCAGTCGAAATACCGATCCCCAATTTTTCCTAAACTCAGAAGATAAACAGGCGCACCACTTTCGAACACTCCTCTCAATATTTCAACTTGTCCTCCGGCAATACGAAAATTCATTACCACGCTTTCGTCGCCTTCGATTTCGTCGGTACTGCTTTAAGCGAAACGCAATCGTTACTCGAGCACGATTATCAACGATTTGCAGAGGACGACTCGCGTGCAGCAACAGATCGGCCGTTCTGGCGCACTATTCGTGCACCCGGACCGTGGAGAACGGGTTGTCTGATCGAGTCGCGTTGCATGTAATCGATTTAACTGTAAATTGTCGCCCTATAATTCGGTGCCGCGCCGATTAAGTACGTACAGAACTGTATCGGTACAGTTAACTGGCAATTGTCTCCCAAGTCTAGATTCTGCGTACGAGACACACCGCCTCGGTTACGTCCGATGCGCCTTCGTTATTCGCGTCGGCCGCGAAGCAAATTTGCATCGAGTTCGTATTAAAGCCTGGCTAGATCTAAATCGGATCTCCGTTAGATCAGTGGAATATTAAATTTCGATATTATCTGGCCGGACCTCGGGTAGTGAAATAGGGTCTGCAACGGGTATATCAGTCCTGAGAGCCACTTAACTGGGATCGCGTTACTAATTGCGTCCTATTAACTGTCCACAATCAGATTCACGGTGTTCCATTCTGTTACACGGTGCTCGACCTTCCGCTCGACTTATTCGACGAGTTCTGCCCGCCTAACATGGATTCAACTGCGTGGAAATGCAGTTCCTAGGGGAGATGTCGTAGGGTTGGCGAACCGGCGAATAACCTTTCTCGACCGCTTTCGTTCTGTCGCGAAAGCAGCGTATTTTTTTTTTTTCCTTTTCTCTTTTTCAAAACACCGAACCGGTTTCGACGCACGCGTTCTCCCGCCGTTCCAGCACGCCCGACAGCACGCCCCGTGTCCTTCTCGCCCGGTTTTCCAACCCCGAATATAATTTTCCGAGGGAATAAAGGACGTTTCTGCTGCAAGTGACAACCCCGCCTGAGCGAAATTATTCTTTCTAGGCCGGTGGCCGGCGGTTTATCGGTGTTCGTATTTCTTAGTGCTTGCACGAACTTAGTTTCGATAGTCCCGCGTGATGTCGATCCGGTATTGTTCGGCTTTCCTTTTGTTTCGAACGCTTTCGAAAGCTCGTACACGTATTAAACGGTTCCCTTGCAATTTCTTCGGGAACTCGTAACGTGTTCTTTAATTCAGCGTTGAAGGTGGCTCGCCCGATATCACGGCGGCGGTACAGCTCGCGGGCGCTTTTAATTTTACAGCTCTCACGGAGCCGCCTTTCGATCGGAGTTCGAATCTCCGTTACACTTTTCGAAGTCGCCGTGATACCCGCGATCGCGTGATACCTTCTGTTACCGTAGGTACGCCGCCCGTACGTAATACGTAATGGTCACGCGACAAGTTTCACTTCTCCGGGGACGCGACAAAAGTGTAACAACGGTGTAGGCGTTCTTTCGCTCTCCCCGAGTTGAATATCGTCGTAGTACATCCTACCTAACCAGTCCTCCCGTTGCGACGGCGAGTTGTCGCGAACGGCGTAACTTACGATGGTCTCGAAGAACAACGCGAAATCCCTTACGCTCCGGATGTCCCCGTAGCGGGCCCACGGCGCGATAACGCTTTTTAAAAGGCGCCGAGCTTTTTGTCACCAGCCCGTTAACTTTAGCCGCGAGAGGACAGGGAGAGAAAGAGCAGTGGGAAGGGATGCGGCCACGGCATCGCGGCGTTCCACCGCTTTATCTCATGGATGCCACTTTATAAAAGACTTCCGCTTTTCTGTTCTGCCCACGAATCCAGGTCGCGGTTGTTTTCCTCGCTGTGCTCGCCTGCGCCCTGGCAAACGAGAAGTACACGACCAAGTACGACAACATCGACTTGGATCAGATCCTGAAGAGCGAGCGTCTGTTGAACAACTACGTAAACTGCCTGCTGGACCTTGGTAGCTGCACACCCGACGGCAAGGAGCTTAAAAGTGAGTCGACCTTTAATCCTGCTTTAATGCGAACACGTACCTGACCTCCTGACGCCTCTTTTGTCACCAATTACACGCCAGATCGGGAGGAACGTTCCTCGTCGTTCTCGGTTCACCGCGTCCTACCATCTTCGCTGTTCGCTGTTCAAATTTCCCCTACACCGTTCTCATTTATATACCCCAGCTCCTTTGTCCATTCGGACCGTTGAATTTCCACAGGATCGTCCATGCTCGCCGGTCTTGCGACCGATTGTTCCGAGAGGTAACTTCGCGAACGAGCAAAGAGAATTTGTAACGAGGACAGGTGGGGGGGTTAGGAGGGTGACGGAAGAATCGGGTTTGCAGTCTTCGATGCTGGCTGGAGATTCGGGGCTGAAGCGATTTTAACGATTTTAGCGTTTTACAATTTGGTTTCGGAAAATTAAGGACGTTCCGATGTTCGAGCAGTTAAAAGTATTTTTATTCCGCGATGCCGTATCTGTCGTTATAATCTTCTCCGACAATTTGCGCTTCATCGTTGTCCCTACATCCGCAAGAACAGCAGTACACCGTTTCAATGAGGAACACCATACGTAACACTCGGTCAGACCGATGCGGCAAGCAAATGTCCCAGCGAATCCCTCTAGCCCGAAGGACTCGTCTTTAATCTTCCAACCTCTTCCCCGATACGGCTTGTTTTATGGCGCAGATTCTAACATTGTCTGCTACTCGGTCTTGGGGGACCTCTAGCCTTGAAATCCAATAAGCAATGCCCATTACTTCGGCCATTCTTCCTCCTCGCTTGCGCTCCACAACGAAAGCACAGGTGCTCTTCCCATTTTCTGGCTTCCCTGTAGGCTGCCCACCGGTTGGCGAACGCTGCTGATGGAATGTTTGTGGGTTGCACGCGGCGTAACGCTGTCAAATATTGGACGAGGGTCGCGGTCAAAGTCGAGAAAGTGGGCCGAACAGGGAGGTGGACTGCAAGATCGCACCTTTCGTCAGCTCGAATGTTCGAGAACCTTAACAATGAGCTCGTTCAACCTCTGTCCCCGGGGAAGCTGGCGAGCATGTGTTCTGTGTCACGGGCGTTTCCGTATCGGAACGACCGCACGGAATGACGATTCCTTTTCTTTCTTCTTCGGGAAAGCAACCGGGGCGTGTCCTTTTTGCTCTCGTTTTCTGGACGATTGAGTATAGATCGCGCGAAGATTCGATGGGTCGTCGAAGTGACCCTCGTAATGGACGGAAGCGAAATATTTTATTTCGTAATACACTCCGGAGATTCGTGGGCATTTTCGTAGAATTCGTTGTTCGTCGTTGCGTATAGGTCGTTTGCTTCTTCGAAAAGGGGGGGACAATTGTTTAGGGACACCGAAAGTAGCAAGCACCAGATGTGACGGGAAAGAAAAGATTCACGGACACGCTTTACCTTGGTCTGCTTTGAAACAGTCTCCAAGGGGCTCGTCGCATCGCTTGCAATGTTGGCAGAGCTTTCAAACGGCGAACAACAACTTCGTCGAATGCAAATCTTCTTTGCTTACGCATCGACGTCCGCGCGTTCGAAGACAGGGAGAATTCGTTAGTTCTTCGTTTTACTATTGTCCAGAAATTTGCTAAAAACACTTGCCCGTGCAACGCTTCATTCCCGAGAAGAAGCGAGCATAGAATGACGAACGTAACGCAGGTCGACGAACGAGATCGTATCTGTTCGACAAATGACTTCAAGTTTTTCGAATCGGTGCTCGTTGCATTCGATATTATTTCGCACTGATTCCGATTCACGGCGACACAGCCGTTCAGAATCAATTTGATCGCGGCTCGCTGTTCGCTGGTCGTTCCAATAAAATCCCGCCGCGCGTTTTCCGCAAGCGTTAAAAATCACCACGCTGGGAAACGGCTCGAATCTTCCCCCGCAGCTTTTAATCTCCCGAAGTCGGAGTCGTTACTGCGAACGTTTCCCCGAGATAATCCAAGAGAATAATCGCGCGCCCGATAAATATTCCGCATGGAGGCAACTCGCAACCAGCAGAGATTCATCAGCCGTTGCCCCCGGATCGCGTCGGGGAAATAATTTTCGATTCAATTAAGATACCTCGCGTGGACAAGCCATCGCGATAACAGAACGGCCCGTGAAGCAAGACGCAACACCGGCACACCGTTTAACCTTTCCCGCTAATGGCTACTCGTTTTTCTAGCAATGACGCACGATAAGCAGCGAGCTTTTTATTGGAGGCACGTAAGCGTCACACGGGCGTATCTAGATTGGAAAGAGAGTGACAGGATGCACTTTGGCGACGTACTTCATCCGTTTAACTCATTCATTACGGCCAAATTGGCCCCTTTACTCGTTTGATGAATTTAACCCGACGAAAGTAGCGCGGGGAACGGCGAATACTTAGCGAGCTTACGCGGACAGAGGAAGAGGTAGATAGGTGATGTGCGGCCGAATGTTGGCGAGTTATCAAGCGGTGTCTGAATTAAAAAGTGTGGCGGACCAACAGGTAGCGATGCACCGATACGAGCTTAAACGCTTGTCATCGGATGTCGCGGGGAATAGTTTGCATTTATGTAACAGCTTCGTTGAACAGCTTCTGCCCGTCGTCCTGTCCACCGACGTCGCTGAATTTTCGCTTTCCGCGGCTATGAACGAGACGCATCGGTGGAAATGAAACGATCTCATTGCTGCCGGCACGAGTCTTGCGACAAGTCCCCGTTTCGATGGCACGATTGGGTCGAATGGTTGGAACGTATCGAAGACAAGGCGCGTCGAATAATCGCGTCGACGAGGGCTCGACGTAAACGTCAACTCGTGTCTGTCCATCAGGATGGATTTCCTCCGCGTTCCCTTTTATTTTCTCCCTTTCGTCGACAGTAGCGGATCGCGGGCCGAGCGAAGGGTGGTTTATCCGGGTAACGCGGTGCTTGTCTTGAGAAAATCCACGAACGGTACGCCGACGCGTGCTGACCGCCGCGGCAGCTGGTGCAAATGATGCCCGGCAGAGATCGTCGGACGCAAAATATATGCGAGGGTACGAAAAGGCCGCCGCGCCGCCCTCTCGCCCTCCATTCACGCTTATATTCGCTGGAATAATGCACGGTATGAAGTTCGCCCCGAAGGACTTCCGGCACGATCGAGACACCCATTGAGAACGCCATATGGAGAAAATTATAATACTCTCATGCCGTTACTTCGCGGGTCATTCTGTTGCTCGAGCATGCCACTCGATCAAAGTCCATCTGACTGACATTCATTCTGCTTTCTTTTTTTCTTCGGTGAATAAACGTTCAACGGCTGGCTCAACGTTTCGTTTGCGATACTGTTGCACGTTGATTTTTAATATGTCGAACGGCTGCGCATTTGGACCGTTTTAAGGCGGAGAAAAAGTTGCACCGTCTGCGCACGAAAAGTCTTGCTCGCGGAAAATTGAGAATGTCGAATGAATTTTTGTTCATCTTCCATGGCTAGTTATTAGATGGCTACGGTAATAAGAAGTCGCGTAGTAGCATCGAATTTGGATATATAATCAAACGATTACTTCTTCCCTGTGTGCAACAAGTTTGGCGAACACCGATCGACAGTGATCCCGTCGCATTTAATATGTTAAGTTGGAAACCAATGAAACTGTAGCAGCATTTGATTTGCAAGGATGCACGGTGGATGTTCGAGATCGGTGATTAATAAGCCGTCAATGAATTATCGATGAGCTGCCAGATTGAATTTTCTGTTTTCAAAAAGAATCGTATCACGCTCGATTCGACTTCGAGATGCGTTCGCGTTTCGGATGCGATTAAGGCGCGGGTCCGCAATTAGCACAGTTTTCCTGTAATTCACTTCGGAGTTCGCTACGTCCACGGTCACTTTGGAAAATTCTTGATCTCATTTTCAAGACGCTTTCGCTCCCCCTTCTTCCCCGTACCGTTCCCCAAGGTACCGTTGATTACGTGGAAAAGTGGGCTCACCGGAGAGGGTAGCTCTAGCCAGTATAAATAAGAAGGTTGCTCGAGTAACCCATTTAAAAGTACTTCGTCATATTTCCTGCCTCCGTGGAATATGACACGATGAAAAGATTCTTTACAATCTCGAATATCCTACCCAATTCTATCGCAATACTTGCCGCAAATCAAATTTTCATTTCCTTACCGTCACGTAACGAGACAAGTATACGGGTTCCGTATTACCTAAATGACCAAGCTGGAGTAGCTGTTGTACCTAATATACGGACGCGGATAACAAATACGATACAGTGTCTAAAAGATAAGGGAAAAGTGAAGGAGGGTAACGAACAGTGCGCATTAAAATAGTTCGCTTTGGTAACGGAGTGCCAATTACTAAATCAGGCAGATACTGTGTTGACAGACACCTCATATTTACGAGTAAGAGATAGTAATGGCTTAGCGCAATTACCTTGTCAGCGGTCTATGGTAATTCAGAGGACTCTTATCGTGGAAACTTCTCACGTAGCGTGTCCTATCTCTCGAGTAGCAGAGCATCTACTAAGTTCAAAAATACGCGGCCACGAGTTGGTCAATTACATCTCCCTCTCCCTGTCTGCCGGTGGTAACGATGCATCTTATCAGGCCTTATCACCAGAGCCTGCAACGACACTGAAAGGGACGACCGGGCAGAAGTTCGAATCGAAGGAGGTCCGCTAACACGAGCGCTCAGTAAATAGATTTACACCGGAGATAAAGAAAGGTATCGTTGCACCGAGTGCATGACTCGTTGAGCTACTGCAAGAAACAAAGGAATAAACAGAAATTCATGTCACAAAGGCTCGTGCAGATAAGGTGCAAGTAAATCTGGATACGCGCGTGTCGTTAAATAATAAAATAATATCGACCTCGAAGATACCTATCAAAACTATGCACGTTAAAACTTATTCGTGTGTTTTCAGAATCCCTGCCGGACGCGTTGGCCAACGATTGTACCAAGTGCAGCGAGAAGCAGAAGTCGGGCAGCGAGAAGGTCGTCCGGTACCTGATTAACGAGGTACGTTCACCGAGCGGCGTTCACCGTCACTTTTCCATAGCTAATTAAACGCGAGAGTAGCGTGTCCCAGCCTCTTACCAAGCAGGGACAATGAACTCGATGCCACCCGCTTCTAAATTCCGTGGAACGGTCTCGACTCTTGACGGGCAGAACAGTTTTGACCCTCGGATCGAATCCCCGAACCTTCGCGAAAACTCTCCGTCGAATAATTCCGCGCGGATCACTCTTGACTTTTCCTCGTTCCGCTGATATTCCCGAGGGATCTCGAACTTCGCTTAATAATCGTTAACCTATGCCCCCGGACAACCGGTTAATCTACTTCGCGTCGAACTTTGTTGCGCTCCGCCGTGCAAACTTGCTCGTTATTTGCTCCTATTCGGTACTTTCTCCCTATCTTATTGACTCTGTCCTTTTTGTTTCGCTGCGGGTGAGGCGGCGTGCGCGTTTGTACGTTCCACCGTGTTCGGGAGAGACTATATTTATTTAGACTCGTCGGTTCTCCCGGGACGTCGAAAAACTGATTCTCGAACTGCGAAAAATAGGGGTCGCGGATGATCCGTATTTTTTTCGTCCCCCCGTAGCTGGCAGAAAAATGTATCCGTCTCGCGGGCAAAGACTCTTCGAAGGAGAATATTTCCCCGTTGACCAGGAGCACTTCCCGCTTATAAAACTCGACAGCGAACGATCTAACGCGGCCCGCTCTATCTTCGCTGCTAACTTTTAATTGAAGCTACGGGCGCCGATTCATTTCTGTTGACGTTCCTGCCTATTTTCTCCGGAACTCGTCAACGGGGCCGCAATTCATTCCATTATAACGGGACACGGCAACGAAGTGTCCGCGCGCAGTTCGTTCGTTTCGCAATTACGGCGCTCCCGACTTCGTGATTTTTATCGCGACGAACGCGACTCGCGTCGTACGCTCGCCCCGCGACATTCAGTTTAACGCGTCAGGCGCGTTTTACGTAACCTCGAAGCTAACGGAATTCGTCGTTAAAGCGGGTCTAATTAATTCTCGAGTCGAATGATCACGATTTACGTTTCAGCGGCCGCAAGTCTGGGAGAAGCTGTCGAAGAAGTACGACCCGACCGGCGAGTACAAGCTGAAATTCCAGGACGGCGCGCAGAGTCATGGAATCCATCTTTAGATAGTTCGCAGTGTTAAATACTTTCGGGGAGGCATTGAGGCAGATTCTACAAATAGATCGTTAATTCACTCGACTCGAAGGCAATTGTGTTTCACTTTTAATTTTGTATCCGGTCGAAAGACGGCGAAATAAATATTGCATTCCTGTAGAACTGAAAACGGCAGTGGACGAGGAACGATTTCTTTCACGCGGAAGCACGGGCCGGCGTCTAACCTGCCCGTTGCCGCGGAACGAACGGAAAAAAAAAAAGAAAATAAAGCGGGTCGAGAAGATGTTGGAGAAATCCCGTCGTTCCGTTGAAAAGATCCGGCATCCGGAAAGCACAGAAAGAATTCACCCGGCGCATCGGGCAGCACTCGCCTTAAACGACGTATCCTTTTTCCTTCTCGCCTTTTATTCCACCCGCGGTTCTATTACGACTGATTGTTTCGCGTTCGAAATAATCAGGGCCTCTTTCACGGTCGACGGACGAAACGTAAACCAACGGATTTAATATGAAATTGGAAAAATCTACCGGGTCAATACGGGGATTCGTATGCTATCCGCGTGGCAGCCCTCCTTCAGATTCCACCGAAAATTTTCGTCGAACTGTCGCACGTACGATGCGCGTTCCCGTTACCGTAAGCCGCGTGTTTCACCCTCTGCTCGCCTCCAGATCGGCGCCGAATCACGATTTCCCGGCGGGTCGAGAATGAAACGAACCTCGCTGCGAATCGTAAACGCGTCTGGACGTTCACAGTTTCCGTGTAAACGTGTACAGTTGATTTTCTCTGGGCAACTGCGAGCGTAAAAGTGAAGGGTTGACTCTGCACACCGCGGGGCATGGGATATTGAGACTCCAACGGTACGCACGAGTCGGGCGACTCGTCCCATTGAAATTCTGTTCCTATTTCATTTCAAGTATATTCCACGCATTTGTATCTGTCACGATGATTTCGTTCGAAATTTGTGGGACGCCGCGTAAATTGTGCGTGAGACATAAGGGGACTTTGTATCGGGATGGCGTACAAAATGGAAAGGTATTATCGTCCCTCCTTTCCGGTGCGCGACGCGATGTTTCGGTTCTTCGAAAGCCGCACTTACATTTTCGAAGCTTCGTTGGGCCGAAATGAAACGTTGAATTGAAAATACTTTCCCGGACCGATCGGAGTGGACACGCAACGTTCCGAAATCGTAACGACGGTTCTCTTGCAACCGTTCCAAATGGTTTATCGTGTCATCTTGCTCGCCCCATAAAGCTAATCAACGGGCTCCCTTAACCGACGAACGATCGAAACTTCGGACCCATCTAACACATCTTCCCCGCTCTCGCCCGGTTGCAGGACCACTCGGCCGAGTGTTCAAACAGTCATAAAATTTCCCGTCCCTCCCCTCCCGTTTTGTCGCGAAAATTGAATTAGCCCGGTCGAAGGTTCCTCTCTTATCGGACTTAATTTTTTTTCGCCGACTAACTGAAACGGCCACTTACCCGGATAGTTTCGGCTTGTTAGTTGGCGAACTAGAATCGCGAAAGTTTCACGAACGCCGCGGGTCCAGTCGGATCGGTCGTCCGGTCGGTGAATATTTAAAGAAAGGCTGGGTGGTTCGTGTATCGCGGTGGTGAAATTGTTTTAACGCGTGCCGCGACATTTTGCACGGCGGTCACGGTCGTCAATAATTTATGTGTAACCGCGAATACGAATAGTTCGACACTTCGGGAGCGATAAATCCGGGCGCAGTGTCGGGAAAAGTTCGCCGGCCGAAGTTTTGAAGTCCGAATGTCGCCCTTGAGACCGTCCGCTTAATTTCCTGACGCTGTCCGCCCGCAAAATATCTACGCCGCTATACGGCCGCCATAATTCTCCGGAAAGTTCGAAAACAATTTCGCGTTTCCATCGATATCTTTCCCTTTTTCGCCTCGGAGTCGCGGCGAGTCTTCGCGGGACGCCCACGAGGAGGAAAAGGACGCGCGGCCGTCCCTCGAAACCTTTGAATTGCTTACCTCGCGGCCATCGTTTGATAAATTGCACGCTCCGGAATTATTAATTTCCCCGTCTCGCCGGAGAACAGTCGGAATTTCCTTAAACATTCATCCCTCTCATTTCGTTGGGGGATAAACTTTCTTTTTGCGTACAATAAATTCCGGCTGGAGCGGAGAGAATATTTCCCCCATGCCTTTTTCAGTTTCAGTAAATTTTTCACCGTCACGAATTCTAGTTCGAAGATGCGACAGCGGGCCCTCGAGCCGCGAGTTCGGGCTAGTATAGTCGCGCGGACGAAATCGCAGGGTCGGACGTGGTTGATTCGTGAGCCCGATCGTTATTCTCCGTAGCAGAAGGCTGGAATCGTGGAATTATGTGTCCGTTGTTTCTTTCCCATTCATCTGGCTTCTCTGGTCAAAGGGATCGGACGAACAATATTTTATTTACCAACGACTCGTTCCACTTCGATTCCACCCTTTGAACTTTCCCCGCTCTCCGTTTACCCTCGCCGCTTTAAGAAACTCTCTTCGCGTTTTACGTTAACTAAATACTCGTCCGTCGCTTCGTTCTTGCACGTTCGTTCCTTCGTTTATGGGCCCGGCGAGGCGACGTCGATTGACGCAGAATCGTTACCGCGAGGGTATCGAGGCTTCGGTAATCGAGCAATGGAGAAACGACAGTTTTCACTCGGCGACGTAGGGCATCAATTAATTTGTAGCATCGACATTTAAAGGGGGTCGATTGCGGCGCTCGTCGCGCTTAAGGCAGGTAAGGTTGGAGTGCCGCAAAATCGATCCCCGCTGATCGTATTATCGCGAGTTAGCGCGGGGTAATAGTCGGAACATAAAATGTTTGACAGCCGGGGAATGGGATTTCCATGTAGAAAGAGCGTCGAACTATCGCGGCGAGAGCAGAGATCTCGTAAATAGACCTACCCTGCTCCCCGTTGTCGAACAGGAGAATCGACTTCTATTTTGTCCATGCGATTCTACTCGAATTTTCTTATCCGACCCCGGTGAACCGTCGCTCGGGGGAAATTCTACTTGCTGTCGCCTCTGTTGGATCCGCGAAACTTTCGGACTTTTCTGATAAATTAACCCCACCCCTTTCCCCTCCCTTTCATTCTTCCGCATATCTGCGTCCCTTATCTGCGCACCCTCTTCTTTGTTTTCGCAGCCTCTCCCCCTCTTCGCAGAGCCATGCCCGTTCCACATCTTCGCTCCTTCCAGCTCTTATCATCCCTCTCTGTTTTCCTGCCCCAATCGTTGTCACACTTCGACAATTTCGGCCACGGCGGATCACAGCGGCCGGAAACTGTGCGAACCAGCGCGGAGCGTCCGGTTAAAGCGAATTTGACGGAGGTCGGATTCAGGTCAGGGTCGCTCGGAGCCGTCGCAGAAAGCGGGCTGATTCTTGTTTATAGAGAAGCTGGACCGGCATTCGCCTTGCAGTCCCGAAGGCAACAACAGATGGAAGAACTCCAATAACGCGTCACACGGCCCCATGGAGGAGCAATTTTTGCCGGAATCAATATTTGAAGAGTCATCTGTGCGCCTGCAGGCTGTAGCAAGCTGCGCGATTAAGCTGCTCGAAAGCTTCCGAACCGGTGAATCGAACGCTCCTCGTTACTTATCCCTTTAACATCTGTCACTTCGTTTCTCCCGCGTCTCTCGTCGCTCTCGATTCTCGCGAAATTCAAATCGTTCGGCGTCTCCACCGTGACGTTTAACGACAATTAATGTACCGCAGTCGCATAACGCATTGCAACGATTCGACAGTTCACCGAATTCGACCCTGCCGTTTTATTGCGTTCAGAAAACGGAGGAAACCTGACCCGACCCTGTCCCAACAAATCGACGTTTCTCTACCCTGGCGCGATTCGTTTCGCGAGCGAAATTTATCACCATTATCCCTCGATGCACGGCGCCAACGCCCCCTCGTTTTTAAGACTGCTGCCCCCGCGAAACATAGGACAGGTCGTGTTCGTGAATCACGCGGCACGGGGCTCTCGAGATACGTCACCCGTAAACATTGTTGCAGCTCGTGTCCCGCACCATGGGAATTGTTTCCATAAGCTCACTCGCGAGATCGCTTAATTTATTTATAGCCCCGCCGCCGTGGATTCCGGCGGACTCTCCGTGGCTGCCACCGATACGTTTCACCCCTTTCGAGCGAAGAACCACCACCGCCCCCGCTCGTCTGTCCTCCCCCCGTGTTCCACCGGTTGGAAATTCGGCGACGCGTCGATTCGGGGTCGAGCGCGTTAAGCATGGAAATGAATTACGAAATTAGTGTAGAGCCGACTTAAACAGTCGATTTAAATGCGTTACCCCGAAGGAGGACAGAGGGATGCCTGGTGGGGTTTTGCGCCGGAGAGTTCACTTAACGCCCATTCGAAGTCACCTTCCTACCGGGCGAATCCATGCCAGTTCGATCATAGTCGATTCTTCGAGGGGGCGAACGCCGTTCGGGGAAACTTAAATCGAGTGGGGGAATCTAGAATTCAATCTAGCTCCGTTTCTTCGTGTCCCCGCTATCCGGCGTATATACGCGGCGACTTTGTCTGAGGACAGGAAGGTGAAGAGCGATGGAAACTGAGGGAACAGAGGACGAGCCGAACGGCAATTCGTTTGTTCGTTCGTTCGTTCATTCGTTCGTTCGTTCGTTCATTCGTTCGTTCGTTCGTTCGTTCGGTCATGGAAAATGGATTACTTTCGGGCGCGTTGTCCGAGATACTCCTTGGCCTGGCAGAGCCGAGAGTGTATTTGGCTTGCTCGTTTTCAACAGGTAGCGAATTCATCGTAATTGGTCCCTTTGACCGGTCGGCAGACGCGGCTCTTTAATTACACGCGACGCGGTGTTCAACGCTTTTGGGGTTGGGCGGAAACGAGTGCACGCTGTGTCCGTCTGTATAATGCGAAATTACATACGAGAGATTGTCTGTCTGAAAAGCGTAGCCGCGGCGGCGGCGTCGCGGAGAAATTGTCCAGAGTTCCACAAACCGATTCATCGCGACGCGTAACGAGGAACTACGACCAGGCTTCGAGGCTTCGAGGGTTCCCTAACGAAATTAGAGACTAGATTCGCGAGTTCGTGCCAGACCGAATTCTCCCATCTAATTCGGACTTAAACGACCTTTTAGCGGCGGCTTTTCGTCCGGGTAACAGGTGCGGCTTTCGGTGTGCCCCGGCAAATTGGAAAGGATGCACTGCGTGATGTTTTCGCTGGTCGCCATCGATATGTGAGGCTATTCTTGCGAACGACGATTATCGACGGTGATCGTAAACGTTACGATCATTGTCGGTGATTACAACCGTCCGGCGAAACGTCGATTCATTGTTCCTTTCGGTGGCTTTCGGGGAAAAGGACTTACGTGGGCCGCGACGGTCAAGTTGTTATAATTATTAAGAACATTCTGTTGCCGCGGATCGGTGATTTATGCATTTAATAAGTCTCGGAATGGTCCGCACAGTGGCTCAAGAATTTCGTGCAAACAGCCGGAAAAATGTGTAATAAAATCGGCAGAACTCGTCGAAGCCCACTTTAGTATTCGAGGGTTACAAGTGAAAGTTCAATTTCGAATCTCTTGGATACGAACGGTGTCCTGCGTTACAATAGACACGGATTGAAATTTTTCTCGTCAGAATGAAGACAGGCTGCCACATGGAGACCAGTCCCCTACTCGCCTTGATTATCCGATACCGCGATGCCGGGAAACTGAAGAATTCCTGCAAATAAGTTCCCCCGACGTAGTCTCTTCGTCCGATTCATTTCGAGCACGGCTCGATCAAGCCCAGCTTTGTATTCCATTTTCCTGGACCCTCCTCGATCGCTCTCCCTTCGTTCACCGTTCCGTTTCCTCCTCGCATGATGCTCGAGCGGCGTTTCCATTTCACTCGACGTAGCTATGCAATTCTCTTGCCGCGAACGCGGCGGCGGTGTGTGCACGCGATGCGTGCAACCGACTCGTATGAATCGTAATGCGAGGTCACGAAAGCTTTCCTCTGCCCCTATCCGATGGGAGACCTCGTCTGATCGGTACTTGAATCGACCGAGGGTTCCTATTAATCCACCGGGGACCGGTGGCTTTTCAATAAATCTATGATATTTCATCGTAACGCGTAGAAAATTGCAATCCGGAGGCCGACGTTTCCCGATCTGCAGAAAGATTTATGGCCCCTAAACGGGAGCAAGCTTTACGTCTATGGACCCTTGACGGATCTACGGTGTCCCTGTCCCAAGCACAACTTACCACGGAGATTATCGTTGTGCGTTTTCCCCCCTTCAGCGGACTCGGGATGATAGAGAAGGAATTCCTTGCTGCAGAGTGGAGGAATGTGATGGAATCGTATTGCCGGATTTTCGTGCAATTCGGTACTTAAGTGGATTTAGAGAAATTGCAAGTGATATATAACGAATTTTAAATAGAACTTTAAACAAAAATGGAATACAGGTATGTGCGCTGTGGTGTAATAATTAAACGAATGGACAACAGTTTCATTATTTAGTAGAAATATAATTATTTGTTATAGGCTATCAAAATATGCCCCTGTAGAAAAATCTGACACGAGAACAAGTTCGAAGCTGTCAAAGTAGGGACTCCACAATTTAAAACGAGCCGAGGCGAGCCCTTCTGCGATTTTTTCCACGAAATTACGGCAGTTGAGAAATCGACAACTTTACGGTGAAAATTTAACGATCCTTCAATTTCGTCGAGGAGTGAATTATTATCTAATTCCCCCTCTCACGAGCATCGCACATACAAACGTCGGTACACGATACAATGTTTATTGCGCACTGACTTCGGCGTGGAACATCCGTAAATTTTAACTCGCGAGTTTATGCATCGGCACGCGGCCTGATTGCGCGATCCTCGTTTAATCTAAGGAATTATCGTTTCCATTTTTCCCATTACGAGGCGTGATTCATTTCAGCAGCTGAACCTTGCATATGCATGCGTCTACGTATACGGACGTGTGTGACACGTGCATAGGTGACGGGCTAACGCGTTTGCTCGCACGTGTTCTGACGTATCCTCGTTACGACCAGGTAGTTGAGTACATATGGCTGGTTTCCTCGTGACGTGATCACCGTTGCTTAGCAGCCTAATTTCGGTAATTAGATATTTAACGTCGTGCATCGAGGCGATTGATTTCAGCCGCTCCACATCCACAAACGGCGCCGCGGATTTGGCAGCCGTAATTTATTCGCCCGGAAGCTACGCCTTGACGTGTCGAGGTGTTCGATTCGCGAACGAGCTCGAAATTATGGGAAATAACTTTAACGAAATTTGCCAAGCCCGGCGCTATCCTTGAATTACGCAAATAGACACGTTTCTGGGGGCCGATCCTTTGCGGAAATCCAACGACGAAATTTTGTCACTACGGAATCGAATTACGGTATTGCAGACGGCCCTGCGTCAGATTCGAGATCTCGGGAGTGTCAAGTGTTCGACCGACAAGTACCAGCTAATACGGAATTGCAAAGTGAATTCGCGCCCCGTGGAGGGATACCCGTGTCATAGCAGGCTGCCACAAGGGATGCCTCGACGAGCCATGGAATATTCACCCTTGGGATCGTTGCAAACAAATACACGTCACCGCGCACCCACACCCCTCTGAGCTCTACATTTTGCAAATTTATCGATGCCGTGGAAAGGACACGCTCTGGCCCCTTCATCGACCTGTCATGCCTCGAAGAATAAATCAATGGGGCTGGGTCTGTGCTGATTGCGTGAAAAAATGTTGCTCAACCGTCTTCGAAACAGCACTGCGAAGTTGAAAGTTCTCGCAGCGAATTTAAAGTGAACCAACAATTGGCTGCCTTCATTTCGTCGCGTTATTCCTCCCGTGAATACGCAACGTTCTAAATTCGGACGTATGATATACTATCAAATATTTAAAAAATATCTATTATCCGAAACCAACAGCGTATAGAGTCTAAAGGGGGGGGGGGGGCAGGAAAACAGTTGTCTAATAAGTATCGGGACTGGCACGTGAAATCGATAGAGTTCGATTTTCACGCGTCTTGTTTCCCTTGATCCTGCTCAACGCCGGATCGCCCATGGTCAGGTTCCTAGATTGAAGGCTTATCGTTAGTCGCGTCCCGTCGTCTCCCAGGATCCTCTCTCGAAATTAGAGATCGGGACAGTCGGACGTCTCGGTTGATTCCCTCTGCTGTCACCGCTGCAAATCCTCCGTCCTTGCTTCCCGATTCTGAAGGTGCGACCCGGATACCGATTCCACGATGCTCATCGGCAAATCGTGCCGTCTTGTTTTATAACTCACCCCTTCGTCCGGTGCCACGGGGACAAGATGATCGGGGCAACGACGGCAATGGAGGACAGGGACGGACGACGGGCTTTTTGCTCTGGCGAAAAGAGCCTTCGCGGCATCGGGAAATGGAATGGAGTGTGACGGGTGTACTATGGGTTTATCGGGGACCAAGCGAGAGCAAATCCCGGAAAATTAGTGTGTCGCGGTTCCTTGCCGGTTTGTTGCTTTTCCGTTTTCCGGACGAATGACGTTTTACCTTTAAGAAAGATTTCTTTCTTGTGTATCGTCGAGACCCGGCTTGTGCCATTGGTCAACGAGAACATTGCTTCTAATCGTTGTTTACGTTTCGCTCGATTTCGACGAAAAGGTATCACGAATATATCGTTCAATTTGCCATTTTTTTTAAAGTCACCGTCGTTTCCGCGTGCACGCGAATTTCATATTTTTTCTCCCCCAGCGTGGCATAACAAAACGGCCGCGCGCTGATTCGGCCAAATTGTTTGCAATTTCTCCGTTGCCTCCGCCGCACACGGAATTACCGCGTTCTTCTGTTTTATTTGCTTTCGCTAATTTATATGAAGCCGGAAGCCGAGTTTCTCGCGGGAAATCGTCGAACGAGCTGGACGAGCGAGAATTTCGCGAGTTTTAAATTATTAGACCAAACCGAAATTTCCGGGCCTATCCCCTACGTCGTTGCTACCGAATGCGCTTCGAAATAAACACGAAACGTTCCGAAGACGAACAGCGCTCTCCTACGCGTCCAAATCATCGATATATATCTACCGTTCGGTAGATGCAACTTCTGGAGATGTCGGATCGCGTTCGCATCCAAGTTCGATAACAAACGAACACTCGATACTCCAGGACGGATCGATCTTACTTAGTTCACAGGAGACCGGGACAAGGCCTGGACGTTTGATTTCAGCCGCACCTGTTCCATCTGCTGCCTCATTTCACAGTCAAATTCAGCCTGGTTCGGGCGCCCCTTCTCCAGCTACCACCACCCTGGCCACGCTTTAGCGTACAATTTTTGGGCGAACTCTTTGGGGAAGTTCGGGGAAATTAATGGACGACTTGAGAGAAGATAACTAAGAGCCTGATGTGGAGATACTTTGCAAAGTAGAAGTGTTTAATAAATTCACTTTGAAATTCCCCGATACTGTCATTGTGTTTGCGGAACTGCGCACTGGGAATGATCCTGCACGATACAGGGTCAGTTTTTAAAATATCATTTATTCGTCATTTATTTATTTAGCGATTCGCGGGAATCGGCTCGGTGTTACTCCGCTTCTGAAAGGAAGCGGAAAACGATAATCCGTTAACGTACCATTATTGTCGATATCATTTTCAAATGACATTCGTACAAATTTTGTCGGAAATGCTTTGGCGAAAAGGTAAATCGCGAGTGATTCGATTAAACGCGAAATCCTTTATCGCTTTTAACTAACATTCTTTTAACCAGAGGCAGGCTCGTTCGACGGTTTCCGGGGTTGACGGGATTCACGGCGGCAGATGCAACCCCGTTTAGAGAGAATCGCCGTGCACAATGGAAAATTCGCCAAAAATTCCGAAACTGGATCCTCAGTTTTTCATCGGACGTGGATTTTTCGTTTCTTTGATCGGACAAGCATATCATCGTTTTAATGAGCTCTCGAGCGTGCCACGCGACACGGTTCAAGCGAAAACGCCGGTGGTCAGCTCGGGGTGGAACTTTTTTCTACCGGCTCCGGGTTTCCGGTTTAAAGCACCGGCCGTCCCTTTGACCGGCGCACACCTCTCCTCCACGGGCACAGGTGAGCGAATTAGATTAAGAATTTCTCATCGCCGAATGAATAATTTCATTCTCCCCGGGGCGAATTGAAAAGTTCGACTATCCGCTGGTCCCCGCCGACAGGTAGAATAAGAAATAAAGCAGGAAGAAACAACACGGAAACGAGGGGACAGAGGAACGGGAATCGTGGCGAATGTATTTGAAGTGGAAGTTCGTTATTTTGTTTAGCCGAGTAGTCGGCGGAAAGCAATTCGAACAAGGATTTCAGTTCCCGAAGCACGGTCGTTCCTCGTAATCGAATAACCGAGTCAAAGCGCGAGTCGGGGAATTAATTTCGAAAGTTCCGTGGATTAACGAAGTTTGTAAAACAGCTAGTTATATACGTAATTGCTACTTCATTTTCGCGCGGGCCTCAGAGGTAGCTAGTTTCCATCCCACCTCTGCCTGCGCCGCGCTACCTGTCCATGGTTTACGGGGCAACTTCGCGGCAACTCGCGCGACACCCCTGTATTATCTGCGTGAATTACCGCTCGATCTGATGGCGATTAAACGCACCGCCGACGTCATAATTGTCCTCGGGCGGAGGTGAGCCCCGGACGATGGATTCGCGAGGTACCAACGAACTCGTTCCTGCCGGACAATCGCTGCTCCCTGTCGTCGTGCGATTGATACCAAGCGGTTATCGCGAGAACGCAGTTGCCGCATGGCGGACACGTAATCGATGTACATGAGCACGGGCGAAAATGTACGACGAAAGCCGGACCGTTCGTTCCAGGCTAATTGTAACTCTCGTCGTAACTGGTTGGAACCAGTTGGAAAGGTGCATGGAACTTACCATCGTACCTCCTGCGATATGCACATCAATGTTTGACGATCGATCGAAGCTCTTCGACGATCACTTCGACGAACGGTGCAATGCCTGTGTGAAACAGGATACGCCCGGAAATCTATCGAAAACAACTATTAAACGTTTCGCTCGTTCGGACACCCTCGAGTAGGCCTCGCGCTTGGCAGCGGCGTCGATAGAAATTGTCACGGCGAATCCGCGGAAGCGTATGACGTCGCTGCTGGCGAAGGAACGGAATGCAGAAGAAGCGAATGCAGACGGTGGAAGAAAAAGGTACGAGACGAGGTGGACCCGGGAGAAGCGTGGAAGGAAAAGGGTGGCGGACGCGACTGCTTAATTTAACGACAATGAATACGTTGCTCCGACGCGAATTTCTCGTCACGCGGGGGAATAGAGTCGCGCTTCGTTCCGGCTCCGTAAACCGCCGCAGCCCTCCGGACTTTTCCGTTATAATCGCATTGCCCGGTTGGCTGTATCCGTGACGGAGCCGTGCATGCACCGTTCTTGCGTAAATCGCGACGCGGAAACGCCGGCCAAAAGGTGGGCCTCTTTCTTCACGACGACCAGGAGAAAATCGGCCTCTCCACCGGGACAGTGTCCTGTCCTCGCGGGTCACAGGGATGCCCGTTGGTCTTTATTACTCTCGAATCAGCCATCCGCGATCACGCGTGTCTCGTGGATTTCCGAGTGCACGCCATTGTGTATCGTAAGGCGATAGGAGACCGCTGCGAAACAAGCGATCCGGAATTTGGGAGTGCTTCCGGTAATTGAATCTGAGGAAGACGAACGTGCGAGCGGGGTGTGTTGCGTTGAACGGATAAGTGTTGAAAACGCCCAATTAAGGCTAGGCGAAGAAGCGGCGGACGGTTCGAGGTTCATCGCTGATCGATGATGGGACAGGTTTACGTAGATAAACGTGAATTTAGGGGCTGGGGATCCTTCAACCCTCGTCAACGCGTGCCCACGAAGTTTTTTCTCTCTCGGGGCGTAGTTATTCAACGTCCGTGTCAACCTGCAAGACGGAGTGGTAGGTTCGTCTTCGAGGGGCGTTATATTTTACTGATCGCGTAGCTCTTTGTTTAGGGAACGTTGTAAACTTTTCGGCGATTAATATTTGACGTTTTGTTCCCGCTGTAATTAAAAACTGTGCAATATTGCCGCGCGGTCGAAATTTGCTTCGTACTGTTGCGAGCTTCGCAACAGTTATTATTCATCACGCAAGAAGTATTCAAATGTCAATTCGTACAATTTTTGGTAGCTAATAATTTTTGATACATGAGCTATTTGCATTTGCCGAAATGGAATCGCTTAGTTGCTTGCCGGCTGGTCATATACAATTCAGCGGCAAGCTAAAACCATTGTTGCAGAACATAAAGCTGGAATGTTTTGTTTTGTCATATAATACGCTTTCGGCGCACTGAATATTCTGTTTCAATTTGCCTTTCGCGAGATATTTCATTACCTCTGTTTACAGAAATTGTTTCTCAGCAGTCAGGTCGGTAAGATGTTTTAAAATGTTATCGTGCATCGAACGTTCCAAATAATGACTAAACGATTCCAGCAAAAGGAAGACTGTAATCTGATTTGAGAAATTAAGACAATTACATGTACTATATTATGCAGCAAGTATTTTTCAAGTCTCTTACTAGGAGCTCTTTTTCATACAGAAAAATGTATAACATTAATTAAAAACGCGAAAGAGTGTACGCGGAAAGTAAATACAAGCGCGACAGTAGTATAGGTTCGTTTATAGTCATACGCGCGGCAGTTCTAGTAAAACAAGCATCTGCATTTATTTCCATTCTTCGAAAAATCTTGCAGAATTATCAAAATAATTTATACATAATTGTCAGGCATTTATTATTAATTAACAAGTTCGAACCCTCGAATTTAGACGAACAGACAACATTGGAAATATTAATAGCAGGGTCAGCTAATTCTTTCTCGAGCCTATTTATAACTAACGGTACTTCTAATTACTACAAACTTGTCCTCCAGCCGCAATCGTTAAATGCAAGATTAATATTGAACAAATTGTAAGCAACAATCGCTCATCAATCGCAATCGTTTATTCGTCGTTACGAAGCGTTCCCTCGATCGCAGGCCTTAAACTGTATTTAAATCACGATAATAACTGAGCGAATTAAATCTGACAAATCCCCTCGCAGTGTATCGATAAAGTCCGGCACATCAAACGGATAATCTGATTTCGAGCTGCAGTCATTTCATCGGGAAATGTTCGTTCAGATGCAACAGGGATATCTAGTGCGGTACATCAGGTCGAATTTCCTGCGTACGTACTTAGCGCACAGGCAGGGGGTGGCATGTAAGTGGTGTGCGCCCGAAGGGATTAATATTAAGGACGCATTTCGACGTGCCTTAGCTCTCGGTCCAACCCCATCGTCGGCACCGCCCGGCTGTGACCCGATTTTACTCGATAACAGCGCCTGTGCACCGGGCTGCGCGGCGTCTACATAATTCACGCGTCGAATGAAGCCACCCTGTCGTTTTCGGCCAATACAATCCGGCTTGACACTTTAATCCACCGCGATCCTACGAATGCACTTCGTATATATTTGACTTGGTAATTCGAGGCCCTGCTACCCTTGGCCCCCGTTCCCCCGCTTAGGAAAGCGCATTATCTAACCGAAATACAATTCCATCTTCTTAATATCAACCAGACATCTTGGAAATGAATTTGGTGTTCGGGCACGTGCCGGACTTGTGGGAACGTATGGTTGAAATCGTGTCGCGGATGAATTATAGTCAGCGGCATCTGAGAGTGCTTTTGGATTCGTGTTGCGTTTCGATGCAACAGGAAGGAAATATGTGGCAGCTACTGATGCAATTGTCTGATGTATTATATTGCTATGTTTAGAATTCTAGGGACTAGATGGTTCGTAGTAAAATAAGGCTGCCCGGTAAATTCTGATTGCGCCGGTCAAGCTGAGACGACCCGTGTTCAAGTCCACGAACTTTGGATAAAAATGCATGAAAAATTTCGTTGAACTGTTTAATCTGGTAAACAGTACCCGACGCCTGTAAAGAGGTTTACGATACATATTTCATTGCCCGCTGGATTCCATATTTTATCGTTGTAAAAGGTAAATAGAAGGGGATGTATATACAGGTGATTAAGATGGAATGTTTATCGATTAAGTCGATAAACGTAAAAATTATTCGTAATTCATTTGATTAGAATCTTTGAATATTTGCAATTTAGGAGACAGACTCTATGTTTCTGTTGGCTCAGTTTTTCTCACAGTAACAAAGTGACACATTTCTTTGGCAACAATGGCCCAGCGAAATCAGTTGCATTACCATTGTGACGTTTCCAACAGGTTACAAGCGCACCTGTTCCATTTTTATAAAATTTCCCTTTTCGTACCAGCAGAGATTTGTTTGATTTGCAAAGAACGTTTGCCTACGAAATAATTCTGCATATGTTTGAACAAACGGTGATCGATAGTTGCCGGGTTGCAATGAGTGCAGTTACCAAGGGGAAGTTTTTGTATCACGTACATATGTACATCAAACTCTTTCACTTTCTACGATATTAATTACATTAGAATAAACGATACGAATATGAACAAGTGGTTCCAAAGGCGTTGGTCGAGAGATAAATAAATTTGAGAATTAACATTTCAAAGCCGCCGCGGTTCTGCAACTGCCAAAAACTTTTTGTGACCTAGCTGGAACCCGAAGCAGTTCTCATTAACTGTAATGAAACGGGTTGTTTTTCTACGTGTATGCAAGACAATTATCGGATTCTGTTCGTCGTACACACAAAAACAAATTTTTCAGAACGCGATTAGAGTGCTTCATGGGAATAATACGTATGCTCTGCGAGACAATTGCCGAATTGCAAATAATAACTAAAGACCTACTACATTTTACTTTACATTTATTGTTATCACGAAGTTCGAGCTTGAACATTCATGGCTGACATTATGCTTGTTCGTAAGCACAAAGTTCTCCGGAACAGCTTTTCACCCGAAATTGCTCCAAGTACTAAAATACATATCCATCTGCACACACGCGAGATAACTACTTCGAAAACACGAATTATAATAGAGATACGAACGTAGTTCTACGCCTTTGTATTTTTTATCGTTTTCAATCGTCCTTTTGCAAAAGCTGAACGCCACCGATCCTCTTATTTATTTACTCCGTTTCTCTATGCGCGGTCATAATGAGTCCGCAAGAATTTTTTTCCGAGAGCACGCGAAACTTTTTATCCAAATTTTTGGGAGCGCAATTTCTCCATTTACCTCGTTAAGAATTAATTACATTCCAGGGGCTGCTTTTTCTCTTCGAAAAATATATGAGAGCATATAAGGAAGGAAAAAAGTGAGCTGTTTTTCTACCGTTAGAAGCGTGGTTTCACGTGGTCGTGCACGTCAGAAATACACGAATCCGAAAAGTTAATTAAATAACGTATCGTCGCTTTTCTATTCAGTAATTACGAAAAGGGAAATGCACAGCGGTGTTTATTGCACGATCAACCATATACCAACTTAAACGATAGTAATAGTATAAAAAAAAGAACCCTTCTGCACTGCAGTCTTATCAATTTCACTGACAATTAACATTTTATTGCGCCACCCGATCTACTGCTCGAAAGACTGCTTCAGAATAAATTATACCAGCTATTTTACTCGCCCCGGTGTCTCATTCCTAGAACTAGGATGAAGAAAACAAGACAGGGCAGAGTCGGGGAAGACAGAGTGGGACAGAGGTTGTCTCGAAGAGGGTTGAAATATCGTTCGCCACGTGGTACGCTTCCGCGTAGCGAGAAATCTTAGCAGGCTTTCATCTCAGATAGAAGTTTCCATTAAAACCTCCCTAGTCGCTCTTAATGAAGTTTATCGCGATGAAGTTGTTCCCTCTTTGGAACGCAATATAATTTCTGTTTAATTTTCGTCTCGCTTAAGTGTACCGAAACACCGTAACATATCGTTCGGTCCGAGGTTCGTTGAACGAGCTTCCGTTTCCTGCCATCCAGTTGTCGCCTCCACGCCGCTGTTCCGCGCGTTTCCCTTAAAAACGCATCGCCTTGCGAGAGATGCAACACGCGCTTTAACTCGCAACCAGTCGGCCACGACTCTTCACGTGACGATCGTCGATCCTCGGGGCACGGGACGCTCGTCAACCCAGGCGTTTGTCTTGAAAGTGCTGCGAAACCGCGACCGAGCGTTTTCAAGTGGAACACGGTAATTTCGCGCATCGACGATATCGGTCGCGCTTTAATTTCCATTGCAACCGCAAACGACGACAACGGCGGCGAACTTCGAACCGCTGGAACTTCCATCGACGCGACCCTCATCCTCTTCGTGACTTGCTGCTCCCCGTCCACTCTGTCCGGTCGTGCAAAAGACCTAGAGACTGCTGCCCTACTTTCCGGTTTGATATCTCTCCCCCGTTGTGTGCTACCCTCGGACGAAGCTTGCGTTCTGGACGACGACGACGACGACGACGACGACGACGAGGACGCCGCTGGGGGTATCGCGACGAAGGAATGCCGAGGATCGTGCGAGGGTTTCACGCGTGAAACGACGAAGGAAGGAACGTGTCCGACGTACGGTGCTCCCCACGCAGCGAGATATGCGAGCCGGGCCACTCACCAAGACAAACGTTTTTATTACGAAAAATCAGGAGGCGAGACGAAATCTAGGGCCGCGCGCAAGCGCAACGAAGAGATTCGCGAAGATGCTGGTCACTGTACGGGGCGAGGATGGACCATGAAGGGAAGGGATAGGAATGCGTTCACCGCGGTTCGTAGGACGAAATTTCGTTTCACGCGTTCGTGGTCCGTTTGTTAATATATTTCCACCTTGGTATTGTTTCGCGTACACTTGATTGCGGAATTTTATCGAAGCGCATTTTTCGCCGCTGCTTCACCGGCAACAAATTAATTACGACGCTGGGAGAGATGGATAAATATATACAGAGAGCGTAGGGCGCGGAAGGGTGAAATTTCGTTAAACGGACACACAATATTGCCCCCCCCCATTCCCCCTATGATGGCCAATTACCGCGCAGTTATTAATTCACGGCGTTGCATGAAATTCGTCGCCGGCAGTGGCGATTAATTGTTGCGAGCCGAGGAAACGAGCGAACGAATTGTAACAGGGCGGTGGGCGAAACACGGGAAACCGTCGTCTTCGTTTAATCGGCGCATTGAGTCGACCGACCCGACTGGCGGCTCCCGGATAAATTTAATTCCTATCGATTCACTTATGCTAATAAAGACAATTGTGAAAAAGGAGAAAAAGGAAAAGTCACAGGACAACGCGCGAGTGTAAAACGGCGGAAGAAAGAGCGGGTGCCGGGAGAGCCGCGAGAAGAGAAAGAGCTGGATGGAAAAGCGGGGGTGAGACCGGCGGTTTCTCCCCGACGGCCAACCCTCTCTCTATCTTTCGCGGCCTAGTCAGTGTAGGGTGGCTCTCCTGCCAACCAGCCAGCCAATCCCCACCCTCTGCTTCGTCCCGTTGGTAGCGCCGCTCGTGGCAGCTTTCTCAATCGCTCCGCTCGGTCTCCTTAGTCGGTCTCTGTCTGTCGCGCTCGCTCGGTGGTTGGGGTGTTGTCGGAAGGGTGGAGGTGTCAGGCGCCAGTCGCTACGCGGACGTTGAGCTCGGGATTTCCGTCGCCGTCGCTGTAGACTATTTTCTTTATTTTTCACGAGCCCGTGTTCGCGAGCCACTCGCCCGTTCGTCGCGGACGATTCGCCGTGCGTTCGCTCGCGCCCCGAGACGCGACGTCGCCGAATGTCGTCGCGATCGCGCTACGATTGCCCCGGTTCGATCTCGATCATCGCAACGGTCGCGTGTGCCCGGTGGACGGGGCGCTCGATGTGACGATCGCTCCTTGCTCCGACTCGGTAGAAACAAGTGTCGCGGGTATACGTGAGACCGAGGATTGTACGCGCGAACGGCCCCGCTTGTTGTGAATTCACTTGCCACCGGGGAGGATACTACGCTGTTATGTACGCACCGCTTCGGGACTATAACGGATATCTACGCTGAATCGACGCAGCCATGAGGGACACGGAATCGTGACGATTTCGACGGTAAGTGGATCGGCGTAGAGGCGCGATTACTTTGATCGGTGACGAGTGATCAATCCCCCCGCCGAGATTGTTCGACGATGCAGGTTACAAGGTGATGGGGTAACCGCGTCGGGTTCTCGACGGTACCCTGTTCTTCGTTTTCGATATCGTAGGACATCTGTGTGCACTCGATACATTGTTCTTTGCCGAGGTAAAGGTCGACTATGTAGCTGGAGAATAGTGTTCGTGTGGTACCAATTTGAGGTGAATCGGAAGGCGAAGACGAGACATCGGAAACTTTCTGTTCTGGTGCCCGAGTTTATGGAGGATATGCGTGCTATTGTTATCGATTTATTCGCGCTGCTTGCGATTCATCGAACTTCGTGATAACGTGGAACCTTCGTTCGAAAGTGTAGCTGGTTTGGGTCGCGGTTTCCCAATGGAACCCTTTCGAGAGAGCTTATCGCGACGGAAATTTTTGTCGCGAAGAAAAAACACTGACGGTACGTACCCCCGTGGCCTATAGCCTCGGGCGAGTTCGTCTCGCCCCGTTTGAATCTAGTCGACGAGTCGCAAACGAGGATCCGCTAAATCGAACTTCGAACACACCTTCAACGATCCCGTGAAACTGGAAGGGTGGGTCTGTTCGACGAAGTGAATGGTTCCGTGCCGTTGACGGTCGGGTTCGCAGGGACCAATTAAACGAAAGAAGTCCGTGCCTGGTGTCGAATTTCAACGATCGGCCAGTAAGTCTTGCCGGCGACGCTCTCGATTCACCTACTTCCGGACGGCGATCCTTAACTTCGCTCACGCGCCAAACTTTCCACTTTCGCGAAGAACGTGACGCGTGCTTCCAATCTTCCCTCTTTCCCTATTCCACCCCGGTCCATCGTCCGAAAAGTTGCCCCACAGTTGAAAACCGTTCAAGGACCTCGGTTGAGTCGTTAATGGGTGAATCGGCTTCACGTCGATTAAAATGAAAAAGGGATCTCGCCCGGAGGGCGCATCGCACTTCCCTTCGCCCTTTTGTCTCGCGAACACCGATTTATCGAGAATCGAATGAGCCGGACCACTCCGTTCGCGATCGTACTCGAAGTTTCGGCGTCCCGAATGTTGAAAAGGAAAACGGGGCGATCGTTGGATAAATAAACGAGAACGACAACGCGCGGATTTGTCATGAAAGTCCAAAGAGGCTATCGACCGCGTCCTGCACCGACTTTTCGGGTACAACTGTTATAAATACGGCTATGTATTCGAAACTACACCGTGTGTGCGCGTGTGCGCGCGTTTTGTGTGTGCGTTTTTTTTCTTGTTTCGTTGCGTGTTCGTTCGGCTGTTCTCCCTTTTTTTTTTTTTTCGAACGAGTCGCGAGAGTTTCGTCGATCGGTCCGATCGCATCGTTTCGCTCGAGCGGGTCGTTGCCGATTTAATTTCGTATGAAGCTCCGCTTAACTTAAGCATCGTCGTTCGTTTATCGGCTCATATATTTTTATGCTGTGTTTTACTTACGTTAAAACGCTCCATCGATTGCGCGTTACCCGCGAGAAAAAAAGGTGTCGCGAGCCTCTGCCTTGTAGCTCGACGGGGCGCGACGCGAGGCGTCGCGACGCTCGTTCATTGAAACCGACCGGTCAGAAATATTGCGAATCATTTGTGGAAATTAAATGAACGGGCCGCGTGGACGCGGCGAATTTCGCGTCGTTCCTGAAAATGATATTATGGGCAGCAAAACGGTTACCGCGTTTCATATCGGGCTCTCCCTTGGGAAAGGGAAATAAATTATTAGCAGGATCGTAGCGGAATGTCCCTCTCGTCTATTTCTTCCTCCTGTTTTATTTTGGTTTTCAGCGCGCACCCGCGGCACCAGTTGCTTAACGAACCCCGTTTTTAACTAATAAGAGAGAGTCGTGTATTTGCTTTACGTATTTGAAAGGAAGGCCGGTAAATTATTTCCGCGGAACGGCCAGATCAAAGGATATCCTGTAACCGAATGAAACGTGATTTCGTTCAAGTATCGCGCAATAAATCCGGTTCGAGGGTGCGCGTAATTTGTAACGTTTTTTTCGTGCCGTGCTCTGTCACGCTTGCGGGAGGTGTCACTATTTTCCTACGCGGAATCTTTTAACGTCACCTGCAATCTGTAGCCGTCTGGGCCGCATTAATCTGGAACCGCGGACGCGATATTTCATCTAAGCCGCGGGTGAACAAAAAAACACGCCGGCTGTTCGTAAATATCTATCGTCGCCTCTGACGTTCTTTGAGTTTGCCTCTTTGTCACATGCAAATTCACTGCGGCGAATATAAATTACATTGTTCGAACGCTCGCAGCGAGGTTACCTGGACGAGGAATTACCCGCGGGGTTCTCAGGGTGGCGGTACCAAGACGAAGCAAGGATTCTTGTATTCTCTCGTTCGGTGTTCGTTTGCCGCTCTCGTCGGATTGCTCGTCGCGAGAATTATTCGCATCGACGGATGCACTCTTCGTGCACAAGACGGCGCGAACGGAGTGCAGTTAACGAGCCTATAGAATAGCGGTTAGAATGATTCGTACGAACCAATACGATTCTACTGATTCGAAGAACGACAACCGGCGCCCCTGTTCGGACGCAGAGGGACACCAGGTGCTTGACGATTCGCATATGGGGGCGATCACGCGATGCGTAAAAAAGGTCAGAAAATTGACCGGAAAGGGCAGCAGCGCAGTGGCGGTGGCAGGTGATGGTAACGCAGTTTGTTTCCTGTATCGAACAATCGAAGCGAGGCGCAGCGCGCGTGACGACTGTACAAAGGCAGATGCAATTTGATGCATTGTGAACCGTGTGCTCGATGTACGCTATGAGCCCACCGTATATTTAACACTCGACGCAGGATGCGACATAGACTGTGATAGGAAGCGCTTCCATTTCCTCTTATCGGGGATCCCTCGATTCATATGATTAATGAAATCGGTCGACGCCGCGACTTTTCGTTCCCGTCGTAACGAATGCTAACGAACCGGTCGAACCCTTTCGTTCTCGGATTTATTTCATTATTTACGCTCGCCCGGCTCGAGATTCACGATCGCGGTCCCTCGTGCCGCTGGTCGTCGCACGCTTCCGTCGGTGTTAATAATGCACATTAGTCGCTTCGTCGATACTCTCCAAGGCTCGTTGCCGTCGAACGTGCCCCAATTTTATTCGTACCTCGCGCGGCACTTGCGCCGAGGGCCCTAATTTCTTGCGATACACGCCGCGTCGACCGGCCGTCGACTAAATTCATTCGCGGCAGAACATATATTCCGGAAGAAATTACGAAAAATCCACCGCAACAACAAATGTCCGTCACGAGGAAAGGATTGCGATACGCAAAGCATGTGGCACGTGCGTCGCAGTGACTCGTCCTCGACGAACGTGCACCGGGGCAAAGTCAATCGAGCTCATTCCTCCCGTGGTTTCGCAGGGGAATTGCTTTCGACGTGTCTTGGGCACTTCATTGGGGATCTGCGAAGACCGCGGAGCAGCGGTTAGCTCCGGATCGTTTGTGCGTTTGAAGGGAGCCGAACGAAGGAATAGCAGGATTTCCGTGTAATGAGATATTACGAGGATCCCGCGTAGACGACGGTCTGGTGACTCTGGCGCGGGGAACGCGTTCGCGAAGTTTCCATTATAATGGAAAAGCGAGACACGGAAATGATTCCCCTGTCGACGGCTTAATTCGTCGAGAATTAAGCAGCGTAACGGGGTATCCGGCGTCGAGGCGCGAACAACCGGGACGACGCTGGACGAAACGAAATGGAACGGAAGTTACGGCGTGTTCCAAGGGGAAAGAGTTGGCGTCGGTGCGCTTGCAGAATGCGGGACGCTCGTCATTATCGATTCCCGTGGCGCTTTTTACTTCACCACATAAATATCGAGTGCATGGTCTTCGCCTGTTATTACGTTCCAAGCCGTACGGATCGTCGAGCCTGTGCGAACTAGATAATACGACGGACGATCTTTTTCCTCGCTGGGGGGGCCGTCGTTATCGGTGTGCACCGGTGTATCGACATTGCACGCCGTCGTGTATCGAGTCTCCCGTACGGAGGGCACGCGAGGCACCGAGGTGCGCGGATGCCACTGCGAGGAATTACAACGGCTGTTGAACATTAAGGATGTTTGTCGTGCATTCGCGTGGATTCGATAAACGGGGAACAAGCTTAATCTTCGCGTTACCACGCCATTGGATACAGCGGGACGGTAGTTTACGCACGCTCTCCTTCGGACGGGGTATATGCACGGCAGGAAATTGGAATAGAATTGTTCTGTATCATTAAATTGAAGAGGTACCCTGGGCTGTAAGTATTTCACGCGAACGCAAATCCCCAGGAGGCCCGTGTATCTTTTAAGCGCGGCGCTCGAAGATAGCTGTCTGGAAAAATTGCCCGAACGAATTATATTCCCATTCTTGTGCTAAAATGTTTCTCCTTATCTCTGTCCCCTTGACGACTTAATTCAGCTGCGTCTCTGTTCGTCGCTCGAGCGGTAATCGCGGGTACGCGCGCTGCAAACACGCGCGCGTTTCAGAAAAGCAATAATATCGCGAGGAGTCGACGGAGAGGCGAGTCGATCGTCGTTCCGGGCAATCAGCAACGATTGAGCCCGCAGTTCCTTGGACGGAACGTGTTCGTAAAGCGAGTCGACGGCACCCCGATTATTGTGTTCCGATCGCGAACCTCGCGGCAGCCGCGGATAATGCATTCGAACGATCCTTTCGCCGTTACATTCGACTATCGGCGCACACCTTGGCCCATCGGCATGATAGTCGGGGTGTGTCGAACCGGCGGAGCGTGCCTCCACATAAATCAAACGATACACCGCGAGCCAGGAGTACCCCGACGATAACCCGAGGATTTGCAATAAACGCGAGTTTAAACTGTTTTACGAGAGTTTGAAAGATAAACTGATCGCGACTCGCATCCGGCTATACCCTGACCTCCGATACTCGATACGTCCGTCTCGCTCGCGTCTCGTCCGGCCAACGTTCTCTGTGAAATCGTGCTCATTGGTAATGACGAATATCGAATATCGAATATCGAATATCGAATATCTGTCACGGGTAGAATCGTATGGGTCGGGTCCAGTACCGACGGCGGTGTCTGGAGGAGCGCGTGCATACGTTCGCGGGAAGGTTGCACGTTCTTCGAGTCCATTCATTACCCTGGAACTCGGGGGAGGAGTTGGTCCAACGACGGGTGACCTCGTAGCGAGCTTGACTAACAGCTGGTAGTATTTCACGCTGCTTTCGGAAGGGCGAATGAGTTACTGCACCAATTAGACGAAGGTATTTGTTTGGCAACGTTATCCCCCTGATAAAATCGAGCTCGATCGGCATCGTGTTGCGGACTGTTGTCAATTATCCTTGTGTTCCTTGTCAACGGCTTGAAATTGAACAGACACGCCGTATGAAAGTTGTTACTCGTGCCGAGTTCACCCCAGGTGTCGTGCCCTGGCTGAGTTCGCGATAGTCGCGCCCGAATGTACTGCAAATGTAACACATTGGAGGGGTATTCCTTCACGGTGTCGTCGAGGAAACGGTCGACGAATCGATCGAAGCCAGACAAAGAACTGGCCTGGGAAGAGTCGCGCGGATATCCAGCCGGTGGAAGGACGGTATCCTCGAAGGCTCGATTATCGGCTGCCTGTTCGAAATTCGCGCGCATATTCCCTCTTCCGAGGGGAAGCCGTCGCTGAGCCCTCTTACTTAAAATTTAAGTAGGATTTAACTTGGAAATCCTGCCGCTTGATTGGGTGATTGACGGTATAAGTAGAGCTTAAAGTTTCCCCGGAACCCTGGCCGAAGGCGGCGGTCCTGGCCCTTTGCCCTCCGTGAACAGCGGCGCGTAAATCGATTCGTCGGGATATGCATACACGCGCGGCCGCTTGAACGTGCTCCACTTTAATTACGCCGACAAAGTGGTCGAGAATTTTGTTTGCACTTTATTGCCGTTTCCGTCCGAGCTCCATGGCCAACTGGAAAATAAGATTGCCCGGAAAATTAACTCGGGATACCTAGGCGACAAAATGGATTTATCGCCGCGCGGAATCGAGTGAGTAACGATACTCGGGCGTGATTCCGTTAGCTTTTTCTGCAACGAGCCCGGTCGCTTCGCTGCGTTAGCTCGCGGTTGCTTTCGGCTGGGTAATTGTTGTTCTCGAGAATAAAACACAACGAGGGCACGCGTATTTCTGTTTTCTCCAAATAATACGAAACTGCGATCAGCCCCCGACGAGTCGGGGCGGTGAATTATACGCGTCGCCGCTTCGTTCGTGGCAATTCTTAAAATCTGCATCGCACGTCGCCGGACAATCTAACGAGTGCTCCGAATTTCGACCGATAACGATAGCATGGGGCTACAGAAAAACGCGGCCTGCGCGCAGTACGTACTCGTGATAAGCGACAATGGTCTCGTTAGCCTCGATTCTTCCTGGAAATTGCGTCGTTGACCGGGAAATTATGGAAAGCCGATTAATTTCATAAATATTATTCTTCGCTTGGGCGTCCGCGAGCGTCAGTCCGCTGGAAAACGGCTTTTCCCAGGCGGCAGACGATTTCATGGTGCCGCGGGTTCCTTGAAAGGGAACAATATCCAAAGAGTGGAGAAACTAGCGCTAAATGCGAGGAAAAGAAGAATGAAATTCTCGACGGGCAATCGCTCGCCCCTTTTAATTGCAACGAATACGAAGTTCGGGTGCTCGCGTCGCGACCAAAATATAATTAGAGAAAATTTGTCCCCGGTAATTGTGCCCGGGACGATTGATAAATACAGCAATTTATTTCGACGGGAACATTTATCGGCGCGATGGCTTCCCACCACTTCCAAATACGCGGCATGTCGTGCACGTTTTCTTGCGAAGTTAAGTGTGACTCGGCGGAAAATACAGTGCATATTTGAATTCCGCGCGTACAGTTCAATCACTACGTATTCGCGATTTCCCGACGCTCCTTAGCATCCGCGGCGCGTTTATATTTGCGCCCCAAGTTCTACCATCGGAAAAATCCTTCGGGGATTCTTCTTTCTCGTCGCGCCGTCCGACGATGGAAATAATGTTTTTACTGCTTGCCGAATTTTCGTCACGTCCTCTGTGCGTACCGTGCGCCCGAGGTACGAAAGCGCGCCCCGGTTCTCTGTTTTATCATCAACGACGAGAAACAAAGTTGACCAACTCGCGTTCTCCCACCAAATGCACCGGCAGGCTGCTGTAGTCGCGTCTTGAGGCGCGAGAATCCCGTCGTCGTTAACGCGACAACCAACGAAACTACGGCCACTCGGTTGAGATACGAATTTTCTTTGAGAGAATTTCAGCCGTAGCGACGTCCATCGCCGGGGCTGTTTTGCAATTTAGAAAAGGTTCGAGCGGAGTGATTTTCATGCGACTGCCTCGAGTAATTTGAGGGGAGGCTTTGAGATGGGCAGGTGTTCAAAGAACTGCCTCACTCTCGGGGAACGGGGCGAACGTACGAAAAGATACACTCGCGTACGGCTGCGGCTGGGAAAGCTCTACCCGCCGCGTTGCTAGGCTTTGCAGAACGCCAGGGTGGAACCGGGAGACGGTAGACGAGCCGTTGATTCCGGAAATATGCATATGCAAATTATTTTTCATTCACGATCCACGAGTCGATCCTTCACTCGAGTGTTTCCTGCAAACACTCGTTCAAGTAAAGCCGCCCGCCGGATTGCGTCTTTGGATTAACCTTCTCTTTTCCTCTCTACCCGTCGTTATCCGCGTTAATTGGACCGCGATAGAACGAAATTGAAAGGAGCAAACGTATACGTCCTACCCCGTTGTACCGGGGCACGGAAACAAGATCCGCCAATTAGAGAATACGGTGTGCATCGATTTGAGCGACGGCAATTTGTTGGCATCGAATCGATCAGTTGTCCGCGAAAAGTCGAGATGAAAGTCGAGGACGGTCCGAAGTATCGTCGTTTGTTAGAAAAATGCTGGATCTCGCCGCTCTCCCCGTAACGCCGCTCCAAGAGGCAAACATCGGGATCAAGCGTACCATTGTCATAAACAGCCGTACAGAAATAGAAAGAACGATCCTGCGGAGAATCCTAGAATTAATAGTTTCCGAAACGAGCTGGCTGTCGCATCTCGAAATACGATATCGAATTTTCCGTCGTCGAATAACCGCCACGGGAGTGTATACACTTCCGCGTCGATGCGTGTCGCGTCCCGACGCCGAGCCGGCTCGCGAAATTTCCTTTATTTATTGTTTTCCAGAATTTTGCCCCGCCGTTCCACAGCGGAGGCAATCCTCTTTCCTCCACCGACATTCTCCGCAAACAGTTGCGGGGTAAATTGTGGCGGAGCCTAACCGCCGGGGCTAGCTCCATCCCGAGGTGTTAAGTAAAGTGGCCTTCCGGTCGACGCGATAATGCCCCCCCCCCCCCCCCCCCCCGCCTCGACAACGACTTTTCACCGGCGTCTTCATTTTAGCGAAGCACTTAATTTTTCACGCCAACCGGTCTTTCCGCCATTTGTCACACCTCGAAGAGATTTTCGTTAATATATCGCGACTTTAATCGGAATAACTGATGGCGAACGTTCTTTCTTCGACTTTATTCCTGTTTCTCTATTTCTTCCCAATTTTATGCGACAAGCGACAGGCTTCAAGGCTGGTTCGATTATTAATAGCAATTCGTTTGAACCCCGTTCGTATTTTTCACGATCAGTGATCGTCCATGCTCCGTCGAATTTTGTCCTCGCTATTTCTCGGCAAGCACCCAGAAGTTTGCCGGGATATCTTGAACTGCATAGCAAGAGATCTTCTCGTTAGCCACGACCGCTGGCGAATTGCGTGCACGCACTAATTGGCCGCCGTTTCTTCTGGTCGCCGGGACGACAGCTGGCGTTATAATGTCGCGGGCATTCAGGCTTAATTGTACAGCGACCGAGCGTATTTATCGTCGTGACCAAAGCGAACTGCCAGTGACCCCCTGGGAAGCCGTATCGTGCCCCCAATTTCCTCTCGAACGAAACGAAGCAGGTGGGTATCGTTGTCCATTGTTTACCGTTCGTCCAATTATTTAGCGATTCGTCGCCGTTCTCGTCCGATGAAGCGGAAGTCGAAGAGATAACGACATTGTCGTTTCTATGTTCTAATTACTCGCGGCAATAGATATTCCTTTCGTTCAATTGTCGATCGAGTTATCGAAACGGTAACGCAAATCGTGTCTTTGAGTTACGATAACGCTTTATCTCACGGGTTAGCGAGTTTCGAAGGGGCGTCCGTTACGATTAATTTCGCGATACCTGTTTATTGGCATGGAACACTGCAATGAACAGAAAATCGCGTGGCATTTCGAATTCAATGGCTCGTTCTACACCGAGATCGCTTAAGCGTCGCGTAAAGTGTCTTCCAAGCGTCGCGATGTATCATTAACCGTGATCGCGTAAGATCCGCCGGGTAAGTCTCTTTAGGGACGGGATGGTGTCTTCAAAGGTAAAAGGAACAGATATTTTAGCAAATACGTGCGGCCCAGATTCGAGGCTGGATATACGCTCGCGTCGCGTCTCGTACCAAGAAAATTGAATGTAAATCTGGGTGGCGCGCGTTGAATCGAATCCAAGGGATTAGAGAATTCCAACCGAAAGGAAAACATTTCACGGACCAGCCATTCATCGTGGTCCGGGGCTGTGTACGATCGACGATGAATCGTACCAAGTCGGAGTACTTGTTGGTCCTTTCTTAAGTGGAAACCGTAAGTCCGTCGTTTATCGACTGTGAATCGATTCGCGTGCTTCCCTCTCCTCGTCACGGCGGGCAGAACGCATCGTTCAATTTTCAACAGATCGATCGCCGATGCAAGTTGATACATTAAGCTGGCGAGGTTGTAGCAAATATTTATCTGCGTAACGAATTTTCAGATTTATTATACAATGACGAAGCGCAGAGAATTTTGTATCCGCCGGGGGGGCACAATGCGCCACTCAGTTTCCTATAAATGTATTATTGGATGAACTGAAACGTCATGCCGTCAAGATTGAAGTAAATATTAAATTGCGTAACGAATTTGTCGCGTTTTAATAATTTCGCGCAGCATAAGGAACGTAATCGCCGGCGATTAATTCTCGTTCAACTTTTCGTACCCCCATCCCGTCTCTCGACAGTTCATCGTACCCCCTATACAACAATCTGATTACGTTCAAAAGAAAATTGCACATAGATATGCATTTCGGTGGAGTATTTATTCGAAGGGAGTCAAGAGGCGGACGATTTTCGCGTCTCGGTAATATAATGCACTCCGAGCGTGTGGGAACATACAATTTCGGCTCGACGAAAATACTTTCGCGATAACAAATCTGCCTCGTTACGCCGACGAAATGGTTCGGCATCGCGCGATATCCTCGCATATCGGAGCTTCTGGAGCGTCGCGCAACGCGAGAATATCGAACCGCAGATCCATTTCCCTCTTCTTTGGGAAACCGATAATCGGCCACTGTCCGAATTGACGCGGGCAAAAAGTAGATGCGGTCGGCTTTGTTCCGGCTTGCGGCAGTGCCACCGTTTCTCTCGCCAATAGTGATTGGTAGTTTAGAAAGCTTGATGCAGTGCGGGGGATTTTTCAAACGTCCAGCTTTGGCGGCCGCGGTGACTTTTTGCCACGCTAAACCGCCGCCAGGTTAATTTTCCCCGTGTTCCCTCCCGTTTCTTGTCCGCCCGCTGTTTTGTTCAGATTAAAGCTACACGTTTTTGCCCGCCTAACCGTAAGAACGAGTCCCGGCAAATTTGTTGGCGCTCGATAGTGGTACAGCTACGGGACACTGGGAAATGTCGTATCGTCGTGAAGTTGAATGATCGAATGCGGATGTTAAACGGCTGGTGTCGTCGCCGGTAAAAAGCAAAAAAGAGAAAAGTGAAAGAAAAGTGGACGTTAACAATGGGGGCTTGTAAGAACGAAAGGCGCTACGGTGGAAGCATATGCGCATTGTCCCGTTTATCGTTTATTCGAAATTCCATGAATTTCCTGATAACACCGGGGCGCAGCCTTATCGGGTTCGAATGTAGCCAATAAGTCGATCGAATCGTTCGCGCGTGTAAAATAGCTCGGCGCCAATACGAACGGGACAGGATCATGTAGTAGCACGGTTGTTCGTTCGATTCCTATATTTTCCGGCAACCTCCCCTTCCGCTGTGCCCGGCTGCAGCGACGCGCCACTCTCGTCGTTATGAGTTCGTTTTCACTGCCACCGGCTCGACGGCGTGAATATTTTCATCCCGTGGCTGTAAATCGAATTGGAAATAAGAGAATCCGTGTCGCGCGTCGAGTGGCGAACTCGACGCGCCAGGAGACCTCTGGGATCGAAGAACGCGATACGGTTCGCTGTCGCGCGAAAGGCTGATAAGAACAGTAGCGGCCAATTGATTAACGGCAACGAATTTTCGGCGACTCGGAACGTTTATTGGCCGCCGGTGAAATTCGCGAGAAACGCCGCGGAATATTAACGAGGTCAGGTATCCCGATTCATTGTGTTTCGCGGAATGCGGTAATTAGTGTATTTTTCGTCGCCGTTGACCGCTCCACGGAAAACTTAATTACCCGTGCGGAACTGCTAATGATCGTTAATTCGGACAAAAGCCGGATCATTTGGGCCGCGGCGTTGCGTTTCTAGGGGAGGTGGGTTAGGTCGAATATATTCGTCTGCGCGCAACTTCAAACGAAATCCAACGTCCGAATGAAAAGTTTTGTCTACGGGAGGCGGAGAGTTTACGGTCGCGTGTAATACATTTCGTCGTCGGCGTCGGGCGATCCGTCGCGCCGGCAGCGAAACTTGTCGTTGGCGGAACCGTTAAAATCCACTTCTACCGCGGTAACGATCGAAATCGAATTACGCGGCGTGATTAGTCTGCGAATCGAACGAAATCGGGGGGGTGGAAGTTGCCGAGGGGTTGCACGGGGTCGCTCGTTACCGGGCACGGCCTTTAACCGCTAAACACAACGGCGTTCGTAATTTCGATCTAAAACGGTAATGTGTTTCTTCGGCGAGTCGCTCGCGCTAATTGTCTAATCAGGTGGCTGGGTCGTTCGCGCCGCGAAATCCCGCAGAGCGCACGCCGTTCCCCACGGTTTACGCGCTCGAACATTCTCAGCTTCGCGGGCATGATCGTTTCGGCTATCGAACGCGTTTCTGAGCACGAACGGTAACGCGCGGCTGGCAATTCCATTTAGCCGGATAAGAGAGAAAGACGAACGGGGCACGGACGGGGACGGACGGATCGGTTCGCACCTGGTAGGGTTAATTAGCGGGGAAATTCGAGATAATTGCTAGGTGGGCCCCAATCAGTAGGAATTCTTGAATATTCGACGAGCAATCTGTCCCGGCCGGCTCGGTACGCTAAGCGATTAATAAAATATTTGCGCACGTGTACCTATGATTGTGGCGGCCAATTTCGTGGCCGGTTCCATTTGCGTCGGGGCTTCGACACGGTGTCGCCGATAATTACGTGGAGTTGCACGGGTGTATCGGTGATTTAGGGGCGCGGCGACGTTAACGAGAATTCGACACGGCCATCTACCACCATCGGCCAGGGTAGATACGCCAGCGCGATCGTTCCCGAACGGTCCAGAACGAGAATGGCGTGCCCCTTCTGTCCGGGGCTCGTCCTCTCTCGTAATTGAACCGAGGAAAAAGAGGCAGATCGCGCGGACGAAAAACAACCGGCGAGAGGTAGCCGGTAATCGATGATTAAAAGCGATTTAAAAAAGGGGCGAGATTTGGGGGAGCTTTCGAGGGGCTTTCTCGAGACGAACGGGATCGATAGGGAGCAACACTCTGGCCCCTTCGCGTCCGGATTCCAGCCGAAATTCTGTTGAAACGGCGCCCGTGGAAGCCCGGCCCAATAATCATTCAATCAGATTCCTAATAAACCGCGCTGGGCACGGTGGCGTGGAATCGACGCGGATCTTGGATACGCGAACGGAAGAACAGCGAAACATCCCCGGTCACGATGCGATCGAGGATTCCATTTGCTCAGGTGGTCGGGGATAGCTGGAAGCTTCGAACGGCGTCGAGATAACGGGGAAATAGAGAGCCGGAGCGGACCGGTTGCTTGAATATTCGATAGACGAGCGGAACCGGCGGCGTTTATCAATTCGGGATATTCCAGGTTTGTTGCCCTCGCGACGATGCAACGCGATCAGCCCTTAACCAAAGATGGATCGCTCTGCCGTTCCGCTCGAGTTTCGTAGTTCCCGATTGTCGATCGTTCCGGATGCATCTCGATGACCCGCGCGACACGTCATTGGCACGGGTAGCACAGGATCCTGGAAAATAGTTTCCCGAGACTGGCAAAGACACAGGCGAGCCAGAAACTTAGCAGAGAGACCGTCGAACCGAACGTGACATTCTTCCAACTTTGTCCGAGTCCCCGAACGCGAGCTTTGCTTCCACTTTGGCGGAATGGAAAGCACTTTTGTCCCTGTTCCTTTGATAGATGATATTCTAGAACTATGAGGTTACGTGCATGGAAGTGTCGTTTCTTGCGGATTGATGTATATTTGGTGAATAGCGAACTGACAGCAGGATATTGGATATTTGAATCTCGAAGATACATTAGCGTCATAAATCAAGTAGCAAATCTTCTGTTCAGCGTAATAAAATGGATGCGCAGTAAATAAATATTGCGCTACGTTCGTCGGGCGTGGTAATTGATCAATGCATCGCCAGTGGGAACGGGGATAATGAAATACTTTGCACGGACATGTTTCATCGTACATTGTATTCGTACGCGACGCTAGCCGCTATAAATATACTTTCTTTCGTTTGAAAGTGCACCGGTTTACGATCGGCCATCGCACTCGAGAACTTTATGCTCCGCGTAAATAGAGGCCGCGCTGTTGCGGCGATGTAATTTGCATCAAAACGCTGCAGTTGATTGTTTCAAAGTAACTGACAAACAATGGGACGACCGTGTTTTGAAATTATCACGTCGCGGCGAGCAACGAAAGCGGGGCGACGCGGTTATTCGAATTTATTATTGATCGACTATCGGGTGTCAGTGTTCGGTCAATATTTGCGCGGCATCCGGTAAACATTGATTAATTGCCGCTGCATCTAACCAATAATTAAACAGTAGTCTATGACAACAGCGGGGCACGAGTGCGATCATTTTTACACAGTTCGGCGTTCGTCCTACCGAACGAGAAATCGGTAACACTGGTTGCACTTGTTATTTGAGTGGACACGCAAGCATTCGAAGATACCCACTAGTTGGCAATTCATTTTTCGACAATCCGAAATTACGAATGACGAGCACCCGAACGAACGCGTTGGCGCTCCCTTACGATCGACGGAACCAATGAGATTACCTGCGCAAGAGAGGCTTCTCGTCAATGGCCTCTCTTCCAGGTTCTAAACAGTCATTAAACTGTCTTGAAACTCGAGGGAGAACGTCGCGGGACGATTGGATGTGCGACACAGCGCGTCATTGAAGTCGCTACGAAGAGTAATGCCTCCTGCGAGCTATCGATACGTGTCTTTCGTGTAAGTTAAATCAGCCTCCAGTGCACCGCAAAGCCGATTATTCGGGCCATCCATAACCGTCTTAGCTGACGCGGCACATGCCGCGAGAACAGGGCGCGCTATACCCGTGAAGCTCCATTGTGCATACCTTTTAACCGTTTCAATTAATTTATGCGTTGCTCGCTGCATTTTTCTTTCGTTTCCATGTACATACCCGTGTATCTCAGAGGTTTCGAGACTCTCAGAGCTAATTGAGCAACACGTCGTAACGATCCACGCTATTTCCAGAGATGTGTGCGAGCTTTGATATTTGACGTTCGTTACCCTCTTTGTGTTCGAGCCACTTCGATGAAATTCGCTTCAAGGGAGGCAAAGCGCGAGCTGCGCCGGAGTTACAGTCTACAGATGCACGCGAAGGTTATCGCGACGTCAAGGCTGGATAAGGGCTGCAATTTTATTCAGCTGCCGTTGGCGGACCGATGAAATCATTAATATCCGCCTATTTGCTCTAATGCCGGTGTGTATTATAAAATACTGTATATACTGTACAGTAGACAATTTTCTGGTAACACCTGTAAATGTTTCACGTGAATGTAATTAACATTGCACAATCACGCGAATTGTTCTACGAGTTTACAGCTCCGAGCTCGCTATTGTACGCCATTGTTCAAACGTTACGGTTCGTTCCGTTTGTTTGCAACAACATACACGTCATGCCCAGTTACATTGAAACCGCGGAGCGCGATGATTTCTTACATTTTCCATCCCCATTCCGTACTAGCGATCCTTCAAAGCTCGAGCAATTCAAGCTAAATAAAGCTCTACAATTTCTTCCGACCGCAATTCACGGCGACGTTCAAAATGCAATTTGTTGCATCCCATTTATCCCACTTCCGTCGATGGCCGACGATTCCATCGATCGTGCAACAGTCACGGAACGAATCGTTATGAGACAGCGAAATATCCAACAGAGTTTCCCCGCTCGAGTACGCGCCGTTCCTCTCGCGATTCGAGCATCAATCTCGAAATAATGGAGGCACGGTCGTGACTATCGGTGCGGGGTGTCCGGTATCTTTGTTCTTCCTTTGACTTTCTCTCCCTTTCGTGGAAGACAATCGCCAAACTAACTTTCTCTAGGGGTTCATGAATTCCCTGCAAAGGTTTCGCATGATCTTCGAGATTGTTCACCGGCTGTTAGCTGAGATCGTTATTCCCCTGGCGAATGAGTGCGAAGAAATTCTGAAAGACACGGTGGCAGACGCCGTGCAAACATTGATCACTGGCAGCCGAACGGTGCAATGCTCGGCGAGGCAACGCCAAGAATAGAAAGAAGCTCGAAGCGACAGAAAGAGCCGAAGAGTTTGCGTCGCGTGTGCCTTCAACTTACTTTACGCGGCTGTACAAAATCTTTGGTGATTCTGGATCCTCTTCATTCGTATCGCACACTTACGGTGCGAGTATTTCTCGTTGATTTTCGCCGGTATCCCACGACGTGCAATGTAGGTGAAACGTTTGTACGTCGGTTAAGTGAAGGACCATCGCACGAGAAGCGGTGTTTTATCTCATTTGTCGAGAATAACTGGCTGCCCTCGTCGGACGAAGTTACGCGCCGCAATTTTATTTCCCCGAAGGTTGGCGTAAATTCGTTAACTATCGGACGCTGCCGCCGTCGTCGTCGAATAGGCCTGAGGCACGCCGGGTCTTTAATATCGTTAACAAAAAATGTCTGACCCCGCTCCAAGTTAGTTCTGCCCTCGGTCTAAATATTTTTCAACTTTCTCCCGTTTTTATCGCGTTAATGAAACACGCCGGTAATTCGGCCCGCAATAACGTTACGCAACGGCGGTCTCGCTATTTTCGCCGCCAGTATTTCCAGTCTAATGCGCTGCTTGATTACGCCGCGATCAAATAAAGTATCGAAAACCTGCAACTTCGTAACAGGAACACGAACCCGGATAGAACATAATTAACGAATTACGAGTAATTAAACGTGCGCCGTCCGCGAACGACGAAAATCAGCCCGTTCAATGCAATTTCGTTGGCGCACGAATCGCCTTGCCGGCCTGGATCTTCCTCGCAGACCTGTAATTGGCGTCGGCCGAGAATCGCCGGGAATCACCACGGCTGGTGCAGTTCTCGTTCGAACGATCCATCGATAATGCGATTCTCGCGGTGTCGTTTCGCGCTTGGTAAACACCCCTCGTGGGACTCCTCGTGGTTAAACGCGTCGTAAAAATCGGACACGCCGGCCGGAGTACCCATGGAATAGTGGAATCAGCGTTATCTTCCGGGACAATCGCCCACAGGCTGACATAAATTTCTGCGAAAAGACGCGGGCGAAGTATGCTCGAAGTGCCCCGGATAGAGTTATTCCAGCGTGCCTCTCTCACTCTCTCTCACTCTCTCTCACTGTCCGGACGTCATTGTTGAGATAAGCCGGCAACGATAGCTCGGGGCTGTCGCAAAATGCAGGAAAAGCGGTCTTAGTTGGCCATCTCCCGCGGGAATCCATGGAAGGGTATACGGTTTCTAGGATCTCGAGCAGTCGCAGCGCGGTCGTCTTGGGGGCGAAGTCGATTCTTCTTCGAGGTTGCTTGAACTTGGCCTCGCGACGCGACGCGACGCGACGCGAGCTTCCGACACGGAAGGCGTTCTCCCCTGTGACCTCCGTCCTATTGGTACTTCCTGGTCGCTGTGAGATTTCGTTTCATTCGTAGCGGCGACCATTGAATTCGCTGGTCTCTCTTTTCTTCCTTGGTGATCAGCTGCGAGATTTCTTGAAATGGTCTTGAATATCATTCGAATCGGGATTGCTTGAAACTATGTGGTCCCTCGACGGTTTTAATTTCACTGCGTTGTGTTAGATGATTTAACGGGCCCAGAAGTATGCTGTGGGGAGAGAAATGGCTGGAACGAGTACATCCCCTTTTGTTCGTTGTATTTCATTCGCTGTTGCGATAAACAATGTAAATTCAACGTCGAAGTTCTTCTCGGTCTCTGGTTATACGATTCGAAGGCGACTGGAATCTATCGGTGGTTACTTGGCAGAGAGATATGTACGGTGGTTTTTCCGTGCGCGTACTGTCGCGTACGGGGGAGTATGGATCGGTGCATAATTGCGGCTGATTTATGAGCGCAATTTTCTTTCCCGGCCGCGGAGTGGTTTTTAAATACGCGCGGTCGCGTATCTTCGACGGGCACCGATTAATCGGTTCCGGATGGCATAAATTCGCTGGCCCGATTAATTTTTCTCCTCCTCAGCGAGACGTCCCTTTGGAAACGTGGCCGTATCATTTTGGTATACAGTTGATACGGAGCGTGAAATAATTAGGAGTTCATTAAAGTGGATTCGCGGTCTTTGAAAGCGAACGATGGAGATGCCTCGAAGGTTTCGAAAACGGACGAACTCTGACCGGAATAATTTTGCTGCGCGTTTTTCATCGGCGCATCGACACTCCTTGCCGATAAATAATCGCTGATTGACGTCCCGATTGGATATTCAATTGCACAGAAGCATAGGATAATGCTGCAATTGGTGTCGTTAAATATATCAGTTTGATTCGCTCTGGCGATCGTCAATATCGAGCATACAATTTAACTAGGTCCGAGATAAAGCTGTTATCGTTTGGCAAATATAATTATATCGCGCGTCCGTATAGCTGCCTGTAAAAGACAGCAATAAAATCATATATGATAACGGGACTCGTGCAGCATCGTTCGATTATCGGTTCCTTAATTTCTCCTGTATGGTTTGCGATTTCTCCGATTGCCAGCTGTTCGAAACGAATGGAGAAAAAAAAACGCCCGAAAAAGAATCACCAGATTAACCCCCGATGAAGCATTATTGCGAGCGTTTCGCGCGATACGCGATTTAACTGGATTTATTCGGTTAGAAATGTTCAACGCGCAGGAAGATACGACGGGTGGGTGATGAACGTCCTGGCGTCGCGGAAATCGTGCACGAAATTAATAGCGGATAATGACTGGACTCGCGGAAGATTCGTTAGCTGCGATTAAACGATTGTCAACGGAACATAAAATCGGTTGTCGCGTGTTCGGTCGGGCGAGCGCGATGAAAATCTGCAGGCCGCGAGATTAAATTGACAAATAGCTCGTCCGCTAACGACGCCAATGACGCTTTATACCCTGCGATGATTTGCAATGAGAATTATCGGGGATACGCGGCGTTCTGTTCGCCGCATTCGCAACGGGACATTTTGCCGAAAATCATCGTTTCAGTGATTCTTGATATTCCGTGCCGTAAATGGGGAGGAGTTATAAGCATAATGTGTCGTTCGATATAAGCTGTTCTCGGTAATTTTCCTGTTACGCGCAGGCTCTTAATTATCGCGCACTTGCTTCGCCAGTTGCCACGGGGGAACGAGAATCAATCGAGTCCTGGGGGAAAGGAGGAAAAGGACGGCGAGCCTTGGTTCATCGCACAATCGAGGGCATTCCGTCACCATTGCTCGCCAGTTAATTGCTCGAAGGCTTTCAGTGTCCGCGACACATTTCTTGTTCGACGGCAATCGACTCGCAATTTTCCTACGAGGCATTCCGTTCAATTCGAACGGGTCACAGAGACAAGTATTTTTGTGTCAATCTCGGCCCTTCAGCTGTACATCGCTCACTCCTCTTTTAGACAGTTGACTTTCGCATTTTCCATGGTTCTCAGCGGTGTATCGTTCGCCACGGATTTCTATGGGTCCCCGCGTCAATTCTGTCCCGCCAACGTACGCAAAGGGTTGGCAGGTTATCGGTGAAATGTTGGCCATTTGTCGAAACAGCGCGTGTTCGGCACACGCGGCGCGAGAACATATCTGGTTATTGCTAGCGCGCTAATCAATTAGGGAAACGTTATCCGCCAACGATCAGAGGGAAGTGTTCGTGTTTCTGGACAACCGTTTAAACGGTGTTAGAGCCGTCCGGCCAGAAGGGACGTTTCTATGGCCAGTTGTTATCCAGTCGGCCCAATTAGGCATCATCGCGAATCCGTTCCCATGGACCCTTAATACCCGTGCAAACGCCCCGGCCAATTTTCCATCAATACATTCGACGCGTTCCACGCTTTTGTACCTACTTTCTTTTCAAATTAAACGTTCACAACGTCCACAAAAATTGTTGCGTCTTCCGGATAATATTTTTTTCAACACGCGAATAGCAAGCGTACGTGATTTTCTTTCACGCGAAATCTCGTCGACAGAAAATAGTGCGAATGCTTTCAGATACGTTTTCAGATACGTGTTCAGATACGTTTTCAGATACGTTTTCTTGTTAAAGAGTTTATTCACGGCAACGTGTCGCAAGTTATCGACGATGGAGCGGCCGAAATAGAAATCCATCGGTGTAAATCGGTTGGCCAGGATTTCCCGGGGAACAGACGAGGCCGATGGAATTGTTTTTCCACGGCCAGGGATCCGTCATTGTTTGCGGATGCGTTCCAGTTCCGTTTGCTAGAGAGCCCGGCAAATTTTTCGACCGACGAACAATTCCACTCGAATTCATTTCGACGCTCCCTTTCGAACTTTATTATACGCACTGATCTCGTTGGTTCGAAGCTTAAGCGTTCCTTTCTCTCCGTACCATATCTCTCTTTTCCTCTTTGCATCGGTTCAGGGGGCGTTCAGTGTCGTCTGACGAAATGCAACGAACGTTTAGCGTCCTCTGTATCAAACAAAAATTACTTTCCGCAGCAGGCTACTCGTTGCTCGACGACCTAATTTGCAGAGTTAATCGCCGTACCCTCAATTAGCCAGAGCATCCGGTCGTCGTAAGTCCATTAACGATCGGTCTCCACTTTCAAGCGGTTGCTCTGTCTTTGATCGTCCTTTCCCCGCTGTCATCTCGTTATCTCGTTCAATGTCGATTCGTTGCGAAGGGGCCGAGCACCCTTCCAATCGCGAATCAAAGTTTTCCGAGTATCCAAGGTGAACTATTATTTTCGGCCGGTTCCAGGCGTTCCTCTTTTTCCTTTTTTTTCCCCTTGTTTTCTTTTTTGTTTTTTTTTCGTGAAACGGCCAAGTTATAGGGTCGAGTCAACAATTCCACTCGGCACTCGGCGTGATTCTCTTTCTGGGTCAAGGGGAATTCTTCGGTTTAAATGCGCAGGATCAAAATGTCGAGATCAGTTCGTTTAGCTTTCTGCAGTGCCTAATAAAAGTAATAGACCGAACTTGGACGATTGCCGTTACGCGAACTCGCGTTATTCGCGTTCTCCAAATTCCTTTTTTTCCTTTCTTTTCGAACCCCTTCAAAATATTGGCCCGCGCAATTGAAACGGGCGAGAAACTTCGCAACGCTGTCGGTATTCCCATTGAAAGATTGGAGAACGTAAGGAAATAAAAAGGCCGACTGCATTGCTGACGTCGATTTTTCATTGTTCGACAAAATGGAAAGTGGCTCGCCTCGTTCTGGCGCGCGATTCGTACGCGCCACGGTTCGAGGGGTTTGAGTTTGCGTTCTAGAAAATATTCTTCCCTGCCTCTCGGACGTTTCCTCGCGAGAGACGACGATAGGACGCCCGGAGACCACGACCAGCGTATAATTTTCTTCGCCGACTCCTCTTTCAGCTCTCCGAGAACTGTAATTTCCTTGGGATCAAAGATTGAACACATTCAAGTGAAAAGGTTTCATCGAGCGGCGCGAACGTCTCGATAAGTAGTCGTTCAACAAGCTGAGTGTTCCGGCCTTCTATTTCCACTTCTGCAAGATTCGAGTTGCCGTTTCTTTTCCAATTTCGCGTAAACAGTGAAATGCTTGCCGCGAAATGGCTTTTCCACGTTTCCCAGCGTAACCTCCGTGAAACTGACGGAAGCCGACGATCGACGCGCTGCTTTCGAATAATTTTGTGCCGACAACCTCTCGATACCTCCGATAAGAATTAAAGCGACGCGACCGGAGCAGCAGGTGTACACGCGGGGCCGATCTAACGGAGTTGATCGATCATTCTCAAATTCGCCATTTATTAGAGACGACGGTGGTCCTGGAGAAATAGGTCGAACCGCGCATTTACGATGCTCCGTGCACGTAGGAGCCGTCGTTGCGCCGGGAAAAATGGTCGAAGTAAATGTAGGAAAAAGAATACCGGGCGACAAATCATCCGGTGATAAATTTATGGCGAACCACCGCGCACCCACCGCGGCGGGGACGAAATTGTTCAGAACGTGGAGAGAATTTCGCCTGCCTGGACGTTGCCTCTCCTACTCTTGGCGCTGGTTTCGTTGATTCTCTCCTAAAATCCATTACGCAATTGAACGCGTGAAAAATGATGGAACATGCAGAACGCGTTTGGCGTCGATAGGAGTGATCCTGATGAGACAGGGCAACCCGAGCCGATCATTTCGGCCAATATCTGCACGCTTTCCTCTTGTCAACGCGACTCGATCACGATTGCTTCGCGTGCGATTTAACGAACGCCCGTTACATTCTACGCTGGACACGACTGCATTGTTCATCGAAGAATCAACGACGATGTACGTACGTCCACGGACCATCGATTCTCTTCTCGTTTCCTTTTTCTGCACGCCCGTTCCGCGTTCCTATTTACCGACACGAGCATTGTATAATAAATAATTCGGGATTCCCGCTGTGAAATTCGAGCCCGTCGCTGCCATTCTTCTCCCGATACACAATAATTACGGCAAACAACGGTGTATCGGCCAGGTCGAACGGGCAGCTTTCGGCTTCGCGACGGAAGACGTATACACGCAACTTGGCGATACAATATCGGTGGGAGGTGATATTACGAGGGGGGGCAGAAAGTCGGTATCGGCGCGGGATGTCGTATTAATCGTCCGAACCGCCCACTGCGGGCTATTTTTCTTCGAACTTTAATGGGATGGAAGGGAACATCCCATAAAGCAGCTGAAATTGAAGCATAAATTGAAGCAACGTTAAATCGGAACGGATACAAAAGGGGCAGAAAAAGTTCGCCCGTGGGCGAGCGGAAACGATAGGATTTAAACCGGTTAAACTGTTCTGCAACAAAGGAACGTACAAGAAAAGACGCAGCGTCACATCCGGAAGAGATTATTTCTACCCGGGAATGTCTCTTTAACAGATAATTGTCCAACGAGATTCGCCTGGACGAACGACGTTTGCTCGCCGCTGAATCTAAGCACGTGGACGAAGCTGGTTTGTTTGAAAATTCTGTCGCGAGCCCTGTTTGCACCCGTAAAACAGTCCCCATCCAGACGAAACAACGCTCTTGGATAAACAACGAAATCGACTTATCGCCAGTCACGTCGTGCACGGCGCCAGCAGGGATAAAACTATGGCAAGCAACGTTGCGACCCCTTCGGCCGTGTCTGCTGACTCGAAACACTCCTTTGCTGAATTTCTCGTCGTGATTTGCTGTGCAGGCGCTTCCCTGTCCTGCAGGCGATATCGATTATTACGCGGGACCGTAGGCTGTGTGCCTTGATGCCACTCAGCGCCTTTTTATCGCGGGGCATCGTCGAACCTCGTTTTATCGTTTGCAGGAGATCGAGTGCCTCTTTCGCCGTACAGCGTTTGACGTATCGCGCGACTTGGCGCTATACTTTTTCATTTTCTTCGCTGCTACGGTACAGATTGGTGTTACTCCCGTGAATTTGAAGGGAAAAAAAGCGACGGGCGACGCGAGATTGTCCTTTAAGCACTTTTCGCAGAATGGAATTCCGAGTGTGCAGCGAGAATATAGTTGCAGTTGGAACGGAACGATACGTTTGCCCCCTCCCTCGGATGCAGTCGGAAAATTTGATCGCGCGATCATGGAAGCTGCGTGCGTAGCAGGTGCACGTTAAGAGGAAAATCGCGGTGAGCGAAGTGGATTTCGTATCTGCAAGCGATCTACCTGGGCGCCGTTCGGCGTAGAATCAAAGAGCGAAGCGAACGGATCCGCGGGAAGAATGCTGTCATTCCGACGGGGAGGATTTCTGCTAAAAAGTAGAGTACCTGGCGCACGGCCTGGTTACGTTTCGACAATGTATTCTCGAGTCGCTTTTGAAAATTGTAACGAGCGGGGAAAAAAATTGCGGAAAGACCGGAACCAGCGCTCGTTGGACGGTGAAATTTTCACGACGAAACGACGAAGCGGAAACCCGATCCGCGTGAAATCACCTCCCGGCCAGGACCTATTAATTTTTCATTATCCGAGAGATCTTTCTCCTCGGGGGAGGAGGGAGGGGGGAGGGGTCTTATTTAATACCGTGGAAAGGGAAAGCCGGAGAAAAGAAAAGGACGGACGAAGGAGGGGAAGCGTTACACGAGCGGCAGATTAAAATTTCCCCGATCTAATTGCACGGATAATGAGCCCGGACAATTAGAGCTCTTAAATAAACGGGGCGGCGTGCACGGGTATCGTTTGCCCGCTGTTTGCTCTGCTGTCCCCCGCGGAAACGGCCGGCGACAATTTTCCGAACGAAATTTCATCAAGCCGCGTTAGTTCGCGTGGAAACTGAGCCGGGCGGACGGGGGGAGAACCGGTGCTGAATTTATTGTGAAAAGTTCACGCCTTACGGCGCGACACTTTTAACTTCCGACTTGTCGCGTTACGACATCTGGGCGACAAGTTTCTCGCGAATGGAGCAATAAAGGAACGCCGTGGTGCAGGATGCAATTATAGGGAATTCTGAAAGCGTCGCGAGGGATTAAACGACCGCTCCCCAGCGCGACGCAGGATCGTTTTCAAGCTAGCAGTCGATATTCAACCGAGGACTGCGACGTACCCCTTGACGGATGAAACGGGAACGAAGAATTTCTGTAACAGCATTGCAACTTCAAATTGGCGCGGTCTTGTCCTCGTGCTCTCGCGACGGTACACTTCGTTCGAGGAGGGCTGCCTCGCGTTCGTCCCGCCGGACTAATTGCCATCTCTGTTGTCTGCGTGTGCACGAGAAACGAGAGAAACGGGCGAACGCAGCCCGCCGTATGCGGAACGTTAAACGCAACGTCGGCGAGAACGATTTCTTATTACCTTCGAGCGCAGTTTCATTAGTATAAAATATGCGACCAGCTTTTTTCCATTAAAACTAAAGGCACGCTTCGCGATACCGGCGTGCCGTCAATGTTGCTTTGCGAATCGCGAGCAAGCCTGTTATTATGGAACACCTCGCGCACGTCGTCGCATGCATACGCGCGCTGCTGCAAATTTAAAAGGTTCCGCGTACCTCCATTTGCGAATGGTGCATGCGTTCCAATTAACTGGTACGCCGGTTTATCCCGTCAAGGCGAGACACCCCCCGCGAAATCGACGTTGTACCTTGAACACACTAAAATCTATCCATTCCCGCTAACGGATTTCTCAGCAGAGGGCCGGATCGTCCGGCAACAGTGGGCGAATTCTGTGCTCGAACGATGGGATGCGGGGGCTTGCCGATGAATGAAGTGTCAGATTACTTTACCCCATCATGCAAATGATGCAGCCAGCAGTGCCGCGATGCACAGTGCACGCGCATTCGACTGGCCCGGCTCCGCTAATAACCACTCACGTATTGCGTGGACCGTCGATGCCGCTCCATTTCTGATTACCATGATCTATCGTGATTCTCGCTTACCGGAACGCGTTGATTTTGTAATGGCCCGTATCGCCGGGTCACTGGACGAAGGGCTGCTTTTAATTAGCCCGGCACTGCACGCCGAACGACGGTTTGTCGTTGATGCCCTCGGGCGATTTTTCTGCGGATGAATGGAGAAGTCGACGCGAGAATTCTGGACGAAACGGTTCGCTCAGGGTCCCCGGGTCGGATTTGAAAGTCGCCCGTTCGGCATGGAAACGTTCCTCTGACGTTCGGATGCTTTGGTTGATTAACGTTGCCAATGATCCGTTGGTCCGCAGCCGTCGTTTTTCTATTTCTCCGACTGTCCCCGAAGTGCTCTTGCAAATGGTGATTGCGCTTAACTGTCGAGCTTTGGTACTCGTGCGGAGGAAACCGGCGATCTCTAGCGTTTTCGCTCGAGTTGATAGAGCGGGGAAGAAATGACTGTAGGAGGAACTATGCGCATGGTGTACCATTCCATTGGAAAGGTAAAAATGTTCCTACGATAGTTGTTTTCGGTAGGTGCAGCGGTGGTAGATATAATTCTTTAATATCCTCTGTGTCTTTTTATTTATATCACGATAGGTTATACTGCGATGCGTACAAGGACCCACGACATGGCATCGGTCTATGCAACAGAATGCAAAAAAAGTCGATCCGAAAGAGTTTGAAAAAACGAAACAGCCTGCAAATTATTCCGAACCAAAACTGTTCCAGTTCCGAACTACCTTTACCAGAATGGATTCCCCGTGGATATAGAAATCCGGAGGCTCCTAACGTACGAAGCGGAAGAAAGTACATAGAGGGAAACTCGGCCTGAACTAGGAAACCCCTAATTGGAAGGAGAAACATTCGCGAATCCCTGTCCCCGCATCTTTTCATCCCTCCAGCGGTGTAATGCGTTCCCAAAGTTTGCGCAAACAATCTCATGAATAGAGAAATATCCTGTAATAGAATCTTCCTGTGACGCGCCATCCGCGACATAATTTTCGGAAGCCAAAGACAGCTTTGTATCGCCACGCAGTTCGAAACAGGGCTATTTTCCTCTCCTAGCGTATCACGATTTCGGACAGCCCGTCCTTTGAAAACCGTATACCCCTGGGAATAGGTTGCTCTCTATGCCTCGATTATCCACGAAGGGAGGGCGTACTTAATTAAACGCTGTCTTATGAAATTCGATCGACTCCTTTTTTGTGCGCTTGCTTTTTTAAATATACGCAGCTTCGATGCGCTATTCCGTTCGCTCGCCCAATTTGTACAGGGACATTGAATCGATGTTTGAATGGCTCGGATAAAAGTAAATGAATTCGTACAAAGTTATCCGCGGTAAAAAAACGGAACGGCGAAGGGATTCGGGTCACGGTGGATACATTCGCACACAACGGACGAGTTTGGGCGGCTTCCGGCTCGAAAGGCTCGATGGTGGAACAAAGATTAACGGCTGAAAGAGAGCGAAGCAAAATTAAACGGGCCACGAATGTATCAATTTATCATACAGAACGGTTTAGCGCGGACCGATCGTTGAAACAATAATCTGGTCGCGCGGTTTGCGCGACAACTGGGTTAGGGTGAACGCGTTCGACGGGCGACGCGACACGAACGTTTATCGTACGATTCCACCGAGGACATTGTTTTCAACGATCGTTCCCGTTTTTACGCCGGATCGAATGGCGATCGTTTGAGCTCGGCTCGTCGATAAAGTCGAATAAACATATTTGCGATCATTAATGAAGAAGCCGAGGCAGCGGATTTTAATTCCATTCGTGAGACTTTATTACTGTACAGTGAAAGTACAGTAAAGGTACAGTAAAAACTAGAGCAGTGAAATTGCGGGCAGAAGCGTTCTCTAAAACGAAACGAAATAACAGAACTGGATGTTGAAACAAGAACAAATGATCAATCAATTTATCTGTTCACGGCGTATTGTGCACTCTGGTGTACACCTTCAATTAGAGGAAATTACGGATGCTGAAATTTCTTTAACTTTCCTGAATTCTAAATATGTATATATAGCCGTATCTGTCTATAATACGTATAAGAACGAATCGATTTTACATTCGTCGACGTTGCTGAACTCCACGATCGCTTGTCTTATTGTTCGCGAAGGCTCACGAACTGGAGTGGATTTTTGTTCTTGTTTCCGCGGCGGCAGATAAAGGCAGCCTCCAAATTGAAAAACGATGATCCGGGATCATGAATGCTGCCACGTCAGGAGAAACATGGCTTCCGAGATAAACGGGCAGAAACGTTTTCAGAAAGATAATTTATCCCTTCTGCGTATCAGAATTTTTGGCAAGTCGGTTGATCTCAGTGTGGTAGTTGCAACGCACGAAAGAGAAGGAGACGGAAGAAGCTCGTCGGAACGAGTCGTCCTACGGGATTCTTGGACCGATTCCGACGGTTTGGCATTAATCCAGCCGAGTTGATGGCAATTCCCTAACGCGGGCCCGAGATTACGTGATTTAATTCGATCCTACGAATATTATTCGCCTGCTACGCGCCGACTTTTGTTTCTCGTCAACGCCACCCTCCGACCTCGTTTAGCTCCGATATCCAATCATCGATCGAGTGGCAAGGGTTATTTACTAGACGATGCAGGTTAAGATTGCGTACGCGTAAGCTACATTCGTTAAAAATTTTTCAAAGATTTCCATTGTCGAGCGCCTGAATCGTTCGGCTCGGAAATTCGAAATACTTATCAATGATAACGTTCGAGACACCGTTTCCTATTCCGTATCCCCTGTGTACGTATGTCCCTCTTTTTGCGCAACAATAGATCTTCATTCGACGCTATGAATAGTCGTTTCTCGTTTCCGGCTGTTCTTGATCCTGCTCGAGCCTCCTCGTTCGATATACCTACATACATTGTCCCTACGGATGCCTACTTTGCTCTTTCGCTGCGTTTTCGGTCGCGTCCGCCTCTTGGACGTCGAATTTCTATCAATTGGTCCTTCAATAGCTCCTTCAATATCAATTCAATATCAATAGCTCCTTCTTGCCGTTTCTGTAAGTGATTTCCGTCGCACGGGAACTCGTGCCGCCCCGCTTCCGCAAAGTAATTTGCACTCGATGAAGCCGAAGCGTTAATTAATTTTGTTCGAGCAGGTTAGAGGGAAGTGTCTTACGTTCGAGTTGAATTGTGTCGGGACACGTTGCTTAGATTGGGCGGCACTCTTCTCGCGGTCGAATTAATCGCTGGTGGGTTTTCTTTGCCAAGATCGATGCTTTGGCTTCGCTCGGCGCGAACTTACGTAATAGAGCGATTAGTTTTATCGAGCGACGTTCGGCCACTGTGCGACGAAACGGATAGCAGGCATCTCATTTTCTGTTTCGCGAAAATTCATCATCGGAGTGGTGCATAGTGTACTCTGGGTATAATTTAAATGATAGAAATTTTCGTTCTTTATGCACTTATTGAATTAAAATAAAAAAATCCTGCAGGTTGTGGTCTTCTTTTTTGAGAGAGCAAGTAGTTATATCGCATACCTTTGCAGCCGTTAAGAGAAATTACAGGGGCACGAGGGAAACGCAGAGTTTGAATTATTAGTGGCGAAGAAATCGCTTCCGATCGAAGACGTGCTTCCGGTGATTTTTCAAAGGCTTGCAACGCCGCCACCGTAGCTGCACGTTTATGTATTAAGGGCGAAAATGTAAAGCTGGTCGCGTGGGTCACATAGTTTCGCGAATTTGGATACAAATATCCCGTGGCCGCGTAATTATTTAGTATAATTAAAATAGTTGCTGACGCTATCCTCCACTGGGGATAGGGATTTAAGTTAATACGTCACCCAGCTCCCGTCGCTTTCCTTTTCGGAAAACTTTGAATCTGCTTGTCAGCGGTTGCATTATTTACGACCAGAATTAGCATTACATTATAATAGAATACGTGAGAAACGAGATACGATTATTAAGACCGGATTATCTTCTGCATTATACGAATTATAGGAGCATTATTGGTAAAAAGAAATTTTTCCTTATATTGTTATTATTATTCCAACAATTTGCTATCATTCTTATTGGCATTACTATTATTATTATCATGTTTACAATATGCGGCAGTGAGGTTACAGGAAGAATAAAAAGTACAGACCACGCATTATTAAAATTAATTTTTTTTTCACGGAATAGATTTGCTTATAATATAAATAATAATCTTGCCAATTATTTCTCACCGCTTGAAAAGAGAAATTTAGAACTCGATCTTAAAAGAAATAAAAGTAAGAAGCGTCCACGAGTCGTTCGTCTAAAGCCGAATTACTCGGGGGCCCTTCAATTTTTTCTAACTTCCAGAATGCGCAAGTTATGCATAAGTCCGCCGTTCGAATCGACATCTCTCTTACCGGATTTTTCCATTCTACCGTTCGTTCGTTGATCTAGTTGGGCTCGTCCTTCGAAAAAGTGCAACTCGACGGCGCGCTCTCTGATTGATCGTACCTTTTCCAAGCGAATTTGATTGACCGAGAGCGGCCGACAGATAGAATAGAGAATTAATCGATTCTGAAGTCGCCGAAATAAATGGGACCAGAAATCCGGCGGAGTTTCTGTTCCTTTAGTTTTGAAACAGAAAATGTAGGAACTAAACTTTCTGACGCGTGTTCGGTTCCACCAATCATCGGAAAACGGCATAAGAAAACAACAGATACGGCAGGAATGGAAAAAATTTGAAGGAAAATTAAATGAATTTTATTTTTTTAAAAATTGGTAGTTACGCCAATGGAATTCGCGAGGAAATCGGGATTAATTGGACGCTACGACAATGCATCTGCGCGGCCTTGCGAGGACGTTCCCACGGGCGGCGCTTACACGGCAGTAGTAACGCCGTACGCATTTCTAGGAATTTATATCGGTCAATCTTCATTCATAGTTCGGACGAATCTTTAACAGGCTGTAAGTCGGCTAAAAATGATCGGATCGAGATCGGACAAAAAGCGAAATAATCAGGGCGATCTCCTCTATGCGATAGTAGTGCACAATCGATTCTGTGAAGTGTCTGTAATACGCATACTACTGAGAATATTCAACTACTTCCTTTCTAGAACAGTATTCAAACTTTAAAACCTTTCAATATTATTGATCATTGATGTAGCTCACCCGCAAGTCGAAATAACCCATGTGTTTATAATTACTTTAAACAAATTCAATTATCTCGCGTTCTAATGTTCCGATTTTAATCGACGACGTCCTCAATTAAAGCTCTCGGTTCAAGGAACGATCTGTTCCTTTTTTTTTTTAGAACGACTCTCGTGTACATACAGAAGTTTCTCACATACATATGCACCGACATAAAATTCCTAAACATTCCAATTATCGTCGCAATCGTTTGCCTCCGAACTGAAACGTTTCTCGGGCAAGCAAAAATGCTTCGGGAGTGCCCTAATCTCGGCTTTATCGTTTGCCAAGTCAGCAACTGTACGCCACGCTGGTCACCTTTCTTGCAAGTTCAAAAAACAGCGGAAGCGGTGCTGCAATTGACAGACTGTCCCGCGCAGGGTGTCGGCGATTAATTTTCCTAGCCGAGGAATTTTTTGTTTCCTTCCTCTTCGTTATCAAGTGGAGAAGTTCGCGATTAGTGAAACGAAGAGTCGATTGACGTCCCTCGCAGGCCTCGAGAGACGCGGGGCCTTCGTTCGGCTCGATTTTCGGCCACGAGGGCGAGATCCGATGTATTCCCGACCACACTAGGGAAAATTATTTCTAACAGGGTTCACGGTAAATAACGGCTCTTTAACGGGGCAGCCTGTATCGTCGGCTGTCTCGTTTTTCTTGTCGCCACGTCCGTCGGAACGAGTCTTCGGCAGATTTACGAGACGAGGTGCTTGCGTCGGCGGCGAAAATTTCTGTTACGAGTCTGTAACGGGAGGAAACTTCTGGAAGCTTCGCAGGGAATTACGTCGAACGGGAATAATCGTAAATTTTAATTCCGCCGCAGGTTGCTCTGAGTGGCGTTCGATAATTTAGTGCACGGACCGGCGTCCAAGTTTTTCCCGCAGGCAGTGAACAAAAGAAAGTGCTAGAACATTTTCGATGTGTGCGTTTCCAAAGAGAAAACAAAAGATTCGCCGATAGAGATACCGTCGGTGAAATGAATTCGTTAGTATCTGTAAATAAGATTTCCCAAATTCCCCCATACGAAAATCGAGTAATTTTTCGACAGTCGATGATCCAACGAACGCAAGCCTCCCACACACGTTTTTTTCCCTGCTCGTCTACAAAAACACGTTATCGTTCGAATTGCGGCCGTAGAATACCGGCTTTGTTAGCCGACCGTTATTTAATCCATGTCCGCAGCTATTGAACCGGTGTTCCCCGCGTACATGAAATCTCCGGGCGTACGCGTTAAGCCACTGCCGATACCTCTAACACGATTTCAATCCGAAACTTTGCCCAATTTTCGTATCTGCTTTCCCCCCTCCGATCCATCGATCACGAAACCCGTCCACAGTTATTTTTCATACGTACTCGCGTTCGACACGGATTATATTATCCGTTGACACGGTATAATAATCGTAACAAGGCGGCCTAATCTTCACGGCACACCCCCGTCCCATTTGGTTTCCCGGATATCGCGAACAGCGCAAGATTTACTCGATGCACCGGCGACCCCGGGAACGAGCGGATCCGGTTAAATAGTTGGCCCGGCGGAAGATTTGTGTGTCGGCATACTAGGCTGAGCGAGGGAATCGACCGATGCCCGGCGGATTCCCCGCGTAATACGTGCAAGTTTACGAGGGCGATTTCGAGGCCTTCCCTCTGGCCTAGCTCTCTTCCCCGTTTCTGCTCCTTCCACGAAACATCGTTAACGACGGACACCCGGCTATTTGGACGGTGGCCGACCGTTTCCGTGTTGGGGTAGCCGTCGCGTTACGGTGTATCCGCATGCGATCTACGCGGCACGATTCGTGGACCGGTTATACCAACGAGTGGGTGGACTCTACTTACGCCGTCGGGTCTACGGTAATCCGCAGGGTAGATCCGTTCGCCCTCTGCCTGCGAAAAGGGTAGCAACGGCTTCGGGAACGGACGAAGCTCGCTTTTATTTATCTCTTCCCATTTTCTTGACCGGCGGCAGTTTCGTGCCCCTTTGACGCGCTATGGTTTGTCTCCCCAAAGAAGCATTGCTTCTCCGTTGACCAGCGATTCATCCGGCTGCTCTGCTTCTTACACCGCGGTCGCAACGTTAATACAGTCGGGGACAGCGGCAGTAGTGCATCGATGCCAGGTTGCGCGCAAGCAACAGCTCGTTCATAGTTGAACGGAGACAAAGGATCGGGACGCGAAAGCTCATTGCTTGCGCGAGTAGACCGACTACGTGAGAAAAAGGGGCCCTCGAAAGTGGTATAGGCGCAGGCACGAACGGAGAGAGGGTACCATTTAAGCGTTTAATAGCGCGTTGCCACGGATTCGCGTCACGGTTTCCACGACAGTTTCGCCGTTTCCATTGTTTCCACGCGGCGTTACTCGTTGCGCATTTTCCACGCGCTCGTTTTCTTTTCATTCTTCGCGACGACGCGACGCGACGTCCCGCGACGCACCGTCCCAGCTAATTTCCAGCTCGGCCTAGATACACCGCTTCTGCTTCTCGCTTATTTTAATCCCCCGTCCACCGTCCCTCCGCGCAATTTGTCTCCCGACATCAAGCGAGCAAGCCGCCTCTTTCGTTTCTCGATCGGATTCCACGGTCGGCCGTCGTTCGTTCAATCGGAACTTCAGGCGGATCGTGCACCGCAGACATCTTCACGCCTTCGAAGCTTCAACGGCGCACGGTTCAGTCGCAAAGAACCGAATACGACTGAATTGTCTGAATTGTCTGAATCCACCATGAAGGGAGAGCAAAGCATACGTCCCCGCGTTAGATTCTTCGTGTAAAACCGGTTTGCCCCGCCGCTAACAATAAAGAAATAAATAAATCGTGCCGGACCCCGCGCGTATTTCCTTTGATCGTACTAATTTCGTTGTCCGGTCGGAAAGGATACTGGCCAAATCGCCTTTGCTCCGCGCAATTAGTTCGTTTCTCTGATCTTTGACTATAAAGCGAGAGAGAGAGAGAGAGAGAGAGGGAGAGAGAAACTATCGATAGGGTCGTTGGGTCCATAGGAATTCGCGATCGACCTCGTTGCGTCGGCACGATCGCGCGAGCGGGTTAAAGCGCTCGGGTACGCAACGCGCGTCCGCTCTAAACTCGAATCTCGACAAACGCTGACCGTACTGCACGGGTCCCACCGTATTGTAGCTCCACGTTCTAAAGCGAAGAACGTTGCACCGAATTTTATCGCCGAGAATCTCCTCGGTTTATTTATTTTCCAACCGGCCCCGACCGTAGGAAGTTTCGACTCAATTTCCCTTTTCCCTCGCTTCTCGCCAGTGCCACGTTGCCCGGTGTTTTCCTTTTTTGCCCCACTCCCCCTCCAACCCGGTCAAACACTTTTTTCGACGTCCAAGTGATGGATTTTCGAAGCTTTTGTTGTAGCTCGGGCTGACCGAAGGCTTGCTTCGATGCGACTGCGAATCATTGTCACGGGATTGAAGGGATGGATGTTCTATCGTTGTCGATGCTTCGCGTGCGATTCGGGAAATCATTCGAGCGACGATGGCCGCGGAGCGTAGTTAAGGGCTTGCGTTAAGTGGTCTTAATAATCGAGACAATCTTTCGTATTACGTTTGAATTATTAAGTCCGCAGCCTCTTCGGTCCAGGCAGCGCACGAAGACAGCTTAACCTACTTAAGAAGTTCACTGTTATGTAAGACTTATCGGTAGAGATTTCGCTAAATAGATAATTTTATAGGAAAACGGATTGCTAGGGCCCAGCTTAGGAATGTTGCCAAACTAATTCATATCCCGTTGCCGTCATAAAGCGGCAGCATTATGCTTGTGCAAAGTTAGCGAGGATGCCCTTTCGTACTTGTCCCCGTCCAACGACAATTTCATTGTCTAATGTTTCTTTATCCTGCGCTTGGACCGTAACCTTTGTACTCAATATTTTACACGGACTCATATAAATAATGATGTTATTTGAAAAATATAACACTTCAACGCAATAATAATAATATTCTGCTCTATTTATCAATATTATCGCGTCCTCACTGAATTACACGTTTCGCGTCGCCCAATGGACGGATCGAAACGTTCGACCGGCAATCGTAACGAAAGAGCTACGAAAAGAACCCCGTCCAAACAAAGCACACAGGTTTTTCCGTCACCCCTTTTCGCCCAGCGAAGGGCCACCTCGAGGGCAAGGGAGAGGCGGTTACGCGAAACGTAAAAACGCGAAACGCGTCTCACACTCAGCACTTCGCTCGCGAACACCGAATCGTTGAAAGGGTGAATCACTTGAGCGTTTAATAGCGCGCCACGGCCGATTCTCGTTCCCGTTAAAGCGATTTCTATTGTTATGCCCAAGCCCCGACAGGCGTACGCCCCCGTCGGCACTCGCGCGCACATCAACGTCCACACCCCCGGGGGTGTAGCGCATGCAGGATTCTTGAAACCGTTCACCGCGTCCATCCAGCCGGCCACCGTGAACCCTATGAAAACCGGCTTAAGCTAATTTGCAATTTACGCTGTGTACGGCTTGCTTGTTACATCGGTACGAACTGACCGACGCCGTTCGAGCTTCATCCGGTTATCACACCCTCTCCGCGAACCGATGCCGGAAAATTGAAATAGCCGACCCCTGTGCCGCGAGCCCTAAGAAGATTTCGCCAATTAGAATGGGTGAACAATTTCGCGACCGTGCCGAGAAAATTGACGTCGGACTTTCTTCCCCCCGTTCACCGTTTCTCCCTTGACTCGAGTTTGCGATTAATCGGGCGAGGGTTGGTCGGTCAAGTCGGATTCGGAGGCCGCCGCCGCGGATAGTTTTATTTCGATCCGAGGCGTTTTTCGCTAGCAGATGCGCGCCAGGTTCTTTTTTCTTGAGGAAAGGTCGACGTTAACCGAGCAGCGTGTGGGCGAACAAAGGGACGGCCCTATTGATTTGGGGTGCTAGGTTCACTTTCCCGGACAAATGGTCGTTAAGGGTAATTGCTTGGGAAAATATTGCCGCTTGGAGTTTATACTCTGCTCACGCTCGCGCGGAGAATGTGCTTTGTAAATCTTCGAGCGCGATGCGTCGTTTGTTGTGCACCGTGGATAGATGGGTATCGACATACGGGTTTTCTTTTATAATCAAATGGAATAATTCCCGAGATCGGGTCGACAAAGTATTGAGCATCTCTTTTTACGGCAGTCTCAATCCATCACTCAGTCTTTCTACTTTGGAGCGTTGTCAAATAACCCTCTGAATCCTTTATTGAGTTTATTCGCACGCTCGCTGGCGTGTTCGTGTACCTGGCTATGGAATGCTGGATGCGTGTATCGTGGGAGTTCGCCAGCGGGGACGCTGCACGGGATGGAAAATTTCATAAATTGCTAGAAATTCGGCGTCCGTTGAGGTCGCGGGCGAGCTTTTACCCTGCATTTTACGATGTATACCGTTTGGCCGATAATCAGCTCAAGCTGACCGATAAGAGGATGAATTTCATCCTCTTATGGTGTTTACCCGTTGACCAGCACAGTTAGGAAATTGAAAGCATGGGTGTGTGAAACTGGGCAGATTTATGCCGATCATAATCACTCTGGAAATTTATTAAACCGTACCGATCGGCCATCCATGAAAAATACTGCAAATCAAATAATTCCGATAATTGCTGCTGCTGTATTAATGTTCCTGTGTGGTCAAGTGTACCGCTCTGAAACGAGATTCTTTCTGCCTCGATTCACTGGCTTGTACTCCGAGAACGCAGTACGAAGTAACGGGTGAAACGCAGCAGAAGAAATACGATACGTGGGACAACAAATATTTATCGCGATCAGCAATAGATTTAGATACGAGATCTTCTAAAGACCAGCCGATCTATTTATTCATCGTCAAGCCCATTATTGTATCGGTTGCGTCGATGTCAGTTGAATCTTTGGTTCAATTTCTCAGATTGTTGGGCAAATTGACTCAGCATTCATTGTCTACAGCAATTCGCGAAATTGCCACATGCAACGGAGATAACAATGCTCCATGGAAAGTAGTTTCCCTATGTCCCCACAACTAGGCTCGAGTGCGGGGCTAGAACATCGACCCGAATGATATTTCGCGGTGTATTGAATTCGCATCGCCGCAATTGCGAGCAAGTGTTCGGCGCAACGTGCTTCCGACGATAAGGACGGTGTTCGCAAACAGATCGGGTAAATAAAAATTTCACGAATTTTTCACCGCCCGACGAACACGCGCGTGTCCACGACATTCCTATAGTTATAAATTACGCAGGCAATAGAACGAACGGGGATAGCATTGCACGCGTATTGTTTCGCCATGGATAAAGTTCGATTAATCCGACCGCGGTATCACTTATCCTCGCCAATCAATTTTCAAACATCGTAATATATCGCTCTTCGTTGCAAAATCTTTTTCCAATACGTTCGTGAACGGGAATATCATTTTTCGGAAATTCTAGGCAAGATCAAGCATCGCGGCAAATTGGTATTTCGATACGCGTACTCGAATTCATATACGCACATTGTATCTCGATTCAGTCCGTGTGTGAGCGGAACACAACGCGTTCCCGCACCAAGCAATATCGAATTAATTTCGAACGCTGCGTTTCTTTAACGGAGATACATCCACACGTGCAATATACGGCGCATATGTATGTGCATACATATAAATCTGTTGTCGAAAATAAATTGAAAACAAATTCCTGCTTTTTATTCTCGACGCGGCTCAATTATCATCCGTACACGTGCAGCGATACGCGTACGTTCACCCGCGCGGAAGTTTCGCCCACGCGGGTTCGCGAGCGTATTGTCGAAGTTGCGAGCGTGTCCGCGGGTCGCGAGCGAACGGCACAAATTCTGGCCAGTTCTGGCAGAGAGTATTTCATTTGGGGCTGGTTTTAACGCCGAAGTTGGCCTAGACTTGTCGTTAATTCTCGGCCAACGCGACGCATCGTTCGCGGGATGTTACAGCGTTCCGCTTCGCGGTCGCCTCGGCGAAATACTCCGGTCGTTCCGCTTTTTCCTTGCGACCCCCCGTATAATTAACTCCTATCGTTCTGACCGGAACAGATGCTGCCGTGCGAAATGCGATACGCGCTGGTTTTCGCCCCGGCTTATTCCCTTAGCCTGCCTAGATAATCCGTAATGGCTGGCGCAGTCAAAATGCTTGCACGATTTTCTCCAGAGGACAGGCAATCGGCCAACGCTATCTTCGTTGCTCCAGCCGATCCCCTTTGGCGCGTTGGTATTAATTGTCGCGACATTTCGAAATTTTGCTGAAGCATTTCAGCAGGTGGCTTCTCGTTTACTTCTGACGGGGTTGCAAATTATGTTGGCCCGACGAAAGGAGAAAGTGTAAATTCGATAAAAGTTCTCTGGTCAGAAATTGTTTATTGTTTTTCGGAAGTTGTCCGAAAATGATGAAAGACATTCACCGACGCAAAGTTACGTTTGAATTATTTAATTTCGTACAAGCGGCGCAGCGTGTCGCAACGAATCGACGCGACGCCCCGTGATTAAAACTTTCCGTTGAAGTTCGTCAAAGTTTCAATATCTTGTAAAGCGGACACCGACTGTTACGTCAACAGCTCTCCGTCTATTTGCCGAAGGACTACCCGGCAAGGATATTGAGTCCTTTAACCCGACAAGATTAAAGGCTGAAATTAAAAGGCGCTGCTGGCCTACAGTTGATTGTTCTTCCTGCGTTTCTTTCCTCGGCCCCTTCATCGACTGTCTGCGCCGTCTTACCTCTTCTTTGTGCCTGATTTAAAGCCCCCTCGGTCCATTCAATATATTCACGTCTATGGAGGAGCGCAATCTCTTCGTCTCGGTGTATGGCGTTCGTCTCGCGCGTTTAATACAGTATTTCGCGCGCGTCGTATCGCCGTAGACGTTTCAACGACGAGCAATTACTCTCAAAGTCCTCGGCAAAGTCGAAATCGGCGGACCTCGCTCCGGAGGAGATGAAATTGATGTCGGACTTTGCGTCCCATAGAACCGCAGGGAACGCGTCACGTTCCGCGATAATTAATTTCGATTAATATCGAAGTCCTCCGCGATAAATCTGCCCGATTGCGAGTAAGAAATTTCTTTCTCAATGTTTCATCGCGTGCGACGATCATTTGCATTCGAATCGTCCTAGCGGCCAAGTTGTCAATCCAATCTAAACCACGTAATAATTTGAATTTCCCTACAATATCGATACGCAGTCCGGATATAATACCATTGTGCCAGGTGATATATAAAGTATTCATTGTATACCATCGTGAAACGTATATTCGCGTGTATTTAATACCGTGGCGAATGAAATTCCTCTCCAAAGGTACAATGAAATAATTGCAATGCGACTGCGGATTCATTCAGATTCCAACGAATATCGCCGAATACGATCAAATACGGACGAATATATAACTCGTGCCCCTCGCAAATGCATACACCAACTTAGCACGGTCAGATATCGGTTCCAAGGTTCCTTGTCTACCTTTCGCGGTAGAAATGCCCACTATCTGGTCAAATTGCAGGGGAATAGGTAACCGGAGACACTTGCAGCCGCGGCGGCGGAAGCAAGTAGTGACGGTTACCTCTGGTCAGGCCGTGCGTCGGTCCCGGCCGTAAGTAGTCGAACCTGCCTTTCATCCGGCTTCGAACGCAGCCAGTGGTAGCGGCCGTTTTTCGCCTGGCAGCCGCTCAAACATATTCCGCCTCTGCTTTGATCATGCATATTGTAGCGGGTCAGGCTGTCGTGACTTGGTGAAAAGCCGGTGGAAAGCCATGGAAAACGTTAGCCACGCTCCCTCTTTGAGCCTCGGGGCTATCTCCCCGGCCCCCGTCAAAGCTTGTGTCTTATAAACACCGTTCCCGTGGAAGTTATGTAAACTATATCGGCTTGCGACGCGGATGATCGAGAGTACACGCGTTCGCGTGAAGGCAGAGCTCGATAAATCGAGAGATCTCTCGAAGAAATCTGGTCTATCTTCAAGCGGAAATCACGGTATTCGTGGGGAGTCGACTTGCCGACTTCTTCCACGGTTACTTCGTTCCTTAAGATTGCAGTACGTTTTTTTTCGTTTTTATGTCCCCGAGATACGGCGGACAGTTTTTCGATTCCGATTCCTGGCACCGGTGTGCTCGTAGAGGAATCTATTTTTTTCGTCGCGGAATTCGTTGCGCGATCCCGAGAAGAATCTGTGCGGTTCTAATAAAGTGTATACACGAATGCACCGACTATTCGCCTACATTAATTTTCAATTTGCGTCGATGCGACAGTACGCCCCACCGTTTCTCGGCCATTTTTTACAGCGCGACGCTGCTCGCTGCGAGTAAAATGCAACATTTATAATATAATCAGCGTCAGCCGGCGTTTCGTGCTCGGTGCACGCGCCGCTCCGGCTTCGAGATTTCTGACTTCTTGGTTTGAAAGAAAGACAGCCAGATAATTGGGCCCGCGTCTTTTTCGCGGATAGATCGTTTCTGACGGCGGCTCGTTTCCGCGAAAGAACATCTCCGTGGAACGAGGCACGAGAGCGGGCCAAATTGACTTTGATAGCGTTGGGAAAGGGAACTGAAGTCGGACGCACGTAACGAAACGTTTTTCCAGCGCCTCTACCTCGCGAATGTTCGCCTCTGTATTTCTCTCGGCAGAACGATTCGGGACGGAAACAGAACGGTCCTTGGCGTTGACCGAGTTAGACCCGCACGCGTCTCGCGGAGAACTTGCGTTTCGTTAAATATGCTTGCAATTCATGGAATAAGCTTGCATCATGATAGGGGATGTACCAGTTGCCAGCATTAATTCGGGAAAAATTGCGGCTGGGTTAAAATTTCCTGGATGCGAAGGAGTTGTTGGTGTTTTATACGAATCGTAATTAAGCCTTGCAGAACATTGGTAGCCATGTGCGCGGAATGAAAAAGGTTTGAAAACACAAATATCCCCCCCGGGATAAATTTAATCGAGCTAGTAAAAATACGGTAAGAAGTCGTGCAGAAATTTCTACGCATTTTCTACACGTATGAACAGCTTGTTCGCCCTTCCTTCGTAATTATTTATCGGTTAAGGTAGCTCCTCGCAGCTTTCGTGATATACCAGCAACCATTCTGAACATAGTTCTCACTGGGAGATTAAGCTTGTTCAACAAGTGAATCTCGGCTTATTCCTTATCTTTTTTCTAATTTCCATGCCTGAATTATTCAGTCGGGTCTCCTTAAAATCCGGCAGCAAGGGAGCTTAGACGGAGACGGCACGTACAGAAGGGCACGGAGTGCAAGTTATTATAAATTCTACTGGCGGCGAAGAGTATTATGCCAGATAAGAGCATTAGGATGGACTAGGTGGCCTGGATAGAGTTATAAAGTTAAACAACATCTGTAGTTCCTAGTCACCCCAGTTCCAGAGTTGCTCTATGGGTGCAAGTTCTGCAGGTGACGGGAACATCAAACATGACGACGTTAAAACGGTGTACATTAATGTATGCGCATAAATGCATCTATTATTTCCCTGAATGATAACAGATGAGATTGGAAATGATTGGGGTTGCGCATAAAGTTTCCCTCAGATTGCGCCAAATTTTCATCCCGCACGGTATATCAACTCGTTCAGACTTGTTGTTTTAGTTAGTTATCTCGGTGTTGATCACAGCGCAGAAGCAGCCAGACGCTGTAGTCCCCGTGTTTGCGGCCACTAAACAGCTTGAACGCAAATATCGGTCGATCTCTGCGTCACGTTTATTCTATCGTTCTTAAACGCGACTCTAGCGAATTCTGGTCTCGCGGGCGCGGAACGGGAAACCAGAGAGCTATAGGAACAAGTTTACGAACGCATCTCGCGTTTACGATTTATCAAGTGCTGCTCGTGACGAGTGGGAAGTTGCAGGGAGGATAGCAGGATATAAATAATGCAACGGATAATTCCGATTTATGATATCGTTGCCCCGTGCCGGCGACCTTGTTTCACTGGCGGCGGATAGTTTCGAGAACGCTGAAAAATACAGAGTTCACCCCGGACGGGGTCTGAGTTTTATTTTCGGCCGTTTATGTTGTTTGTGCCTACGAGAAGCGCCGCTCCGGCTGAAAAATTCATCGACAAACATCATGAAGTTTTAAAAAGCTCCCCTGCTATCGCAACCGTAGTTCCGTCTCGCTGTGCGCAGATATTTTTTTACGGAAACGGATATACCAGTAAATCAGTCGCATTTCAGAACACGCCCGTTCGTTCTTTCTTTTCCCCGTACAATGGTACATCGGATGCGCGTAGCATCGTCGTGTAATCAACGCTGATTCCCCTGCTTTTTTTTCTGCTCAGCCTTGGAGACTACTCATTACAGAAAATGCTCGAGTCCTTTTATAAGCGCCGTCCGCGGAGCACAATTCGTTTCGCGTACGAGGCGAACACGTTGACGGAAAGCGCAAGACGGATAGAGGATACGGGTAGTAACTGTAACGGAAAAAATGAAACGGTGACGTAGAAAGGGATGAAAGTTTTATGCGTGGATGGATGGCAACGAATGGAACGCTGGGACTAATTACGCGTCTTGCGTTGCCAGGAAGAATATTCTCAGGTGGCCGAGGATCTATTACGAATAGAGAATGAAGGGACGATGCGTGAAGATGATAGCGATTGCAATTGCGGGCCGGTCACATAGGAAAGAGATATGTACGTACACTACTTGATAGGGGAGCAAGCGTAATCCTTTCGTTTCCGTGGACGTTTGGTTGACGGTTCTACGTGCCCCTCGAAACGACGGGATATGTGAGGTTTAAATAGTAATTTAAGGGGATGACTGGGGTGCGCGGATAATTGAGCACGTAGCTTTCGAAAGCAGAGTCTGCATGGCGAATGAGAGAACCGAGATGGTTTCTTAAATAACGTTCGTTTAGGATGGAACGTTGGTTTTTAGCGCAACGTATGTACGTAGCATGTAGGGATGTACATTTCTACTCATGCTAATGGTTCCTGCGAAACTTCAAGTAACTAAGATTTTTCACGATACAGGTCTGAATAGATGGAGAGAAGAACGAATAAATTAAATGCAATAATAATAATAATTCGTGTATTATCTGTTACAAAGCTTAATAGTGCGATACAAAGGTAAAAACGTTCGCAGTGAGGGAAAGAAAAATGTGTTCATTAAACACATAGCGCGCTGGTCTGAAATTTAACCTTTTATTAAAATTATTTGGTTTCGCGAACCGTGGAATTTAGCCTTTCATTGCGACTGTGGATACAATAAGGTTTCATTAATTTCTTCGATTAGTTCATAATCGACAGGCCGCTGCAAAAGATTTTATTAAACGCCGCACAGCTGTGACACGGGAGTAAAATACCCCGGGTCGTTTGGTAATCGTGGGACGTTGCAGGATACGTTTTTATTAAATAGCTCTTTCGTTAGGTAAAAGGGAACAAATCGGAACGAAAATGGTGGTTACCGTGATACGTTTCCTGGTAATTACAAGAAGCGAATCCGTCGTGATTGCTTTTCTTTCCCATTCACTCCTGCCGCTCGCCACAATATTTCTCATACATACCCTGAAGTGTACATTTTTTTGTGTTACAGTGATTGCATCAGCGCAACGTGTGTACTAATCGTTTTCGTCGACCACGATGTCTGGATACAAGTAGGGAAATTATTCTTCGGAATCAATCATCGGTGAGTAAATGTGCACAAGTTGTAATTAGACAAGTTTCCTTAGCTTGTGTAAGATAGTTCTGTATTTTCTATGGTGAAACAGTTGAAAGCATCCCTCTGTACTCGCCCCCTTGTCTCTCCCTCTCCCTCTCTCTCCTTTTTACAAAAAGATAAGAATTCCAATTAAATTGATTTCTCCAGAAGTCGATACTTTTTACGAGGCACGCGCTGTTGCTCGGAAAAGGTTCACGCCACAAATGCAAAGTAGATGAAGTTCCTTTCCCTCGATTGCGAACAGGCAAATCGCATCTCGTTCACCGAGGTGATAAAGTACGGAGTGAAAGCATAGATAAATTAATGGCCGCCTATCGAACCGTGTTTCAACCTTTCAGCGTGAAGAAATTAAAACCCCTCCTGTCCATGCTGGATCGGTTTCCCGGGAATGACGAGAAAACGAGGTACACGGCTTCGAATCCAATTACACCCTCGAGGAACGGCAGTATTATGTCACCCGATTGGAATTTACGGCTGGTTTTAATAAGAATAGCTGTTCAAGTTCAAAGAAAGCGAGCGACGGAGCTCGCACCCGTTTCATTTCTGCGCTAATGAGCAACGATTACCCGAATATTCCAATTTCGCTAAACTCCACAGATTTATCGAGGTCTTTAACGAGGGCGGCAAATAAATCGTCTCGACTGTATCAAATGTTTTCGGTGTAACAGAATTACCTTCTCAAATTATCGATAAAACATCATTGGTCTCGATCGCCGTTCAAACAGAGTTCGCAAATTTAATATATCACCAAAGGCTTACGACATTTTTCCACCGAGGTGTCCCTTTACTTCTTCCATCGGAATATTCAATTTTCTTCCCCGTTGGACAACATTCGTCTATCCTGGCGCGATCGATCGCTACTCGATCCCGTGGCAAGATTAAATATATCCACCACGGCGATCGTTACCCGTGATCGCGCAAGCGAACGAAACCCCGCCGCCACCCCGGCGAACCGCGTGAATTCAATCATAAAATCGTAAATGTTTGAATAGAGAAACGCGGTAGAATTGATCTCTGCAATTGCCGCGCACCATGATTATCACGGCGCTAATCCAACACAACGGCGGGGATCCGCCGAATAAATTATCTTCTTCTGTTTGTCCTGTCCCTCCAATTACGACCCCTCTCGCCCGAGCTTTTCCCTCGCCGCAATGTCGCGTTCTGGCCGATCAATTGTCGAGCTAATTACTCGGATCGAACGTTGTTCTTCCGCGCGTCCGTACGTCGATATCGTGTTCGCGATGCAACGTCTTAATATATTTACACGACGCCAGTCGAGCGTCGAGACGCTTCTCAGGACTCTCTCTCTCTCTCTCTTTCTCTCTGTCTCGAGCTTTTATTTCCCGACGTCGCTCTTCGATAATAGCGTTCCAGCCGCGAATCACTCGAAACGATCATTCTAGAACGCCAGACGATTGCTAATCGCGTGTCATTTAATCGAGCTTTATTTCCTCGAGCTCGACAGCTCGAAGGGTTGCTCCGTGGTGTGTCGAGCGTTTCGACGTATTCGACGTAATTTTCCCTGCCACGGAATAGGCGGTGGATGGTCCGTTTTCAGCAGAGGATTATGGCATTCTTTTCCAGCGATAAAGACATTCTTGGGAATGCGTCTTGAGGGGGGAAAGATAAGGCGCAGGACTACTGAACGTGCAATTTCCCGTGGAAACTTCTCTCGTAGCTTACGCAGGGCGACAAGACTTTGTTTACACGTATTTCGGATTACACGGGCTTTCGGCGTGTAGCGCGGAGCTTAAGGTAATTAAACGTCGTTTATAGAAAGCACGATTAATGACTGGGCTGTCTAGAAAGTTTGAGGGGCTGAATAGTTGAGATTTCGCGTGTTCCTGTGCTAAGGGTGGTGGGAACGAACGTTGATACCGAAAAGTGTCACAACGGAGGAGCGGGGACGAAACTTGCATTAGGTATAATTTTTCATTCGAACTGGCGATGGATTCGTCGCTTCAGTAGAGCTTCAATAGAATGAAAATGCAATTAATCCTGTTCATGACTAATGATTTGGGGCGTGGTTGCCACAGTCGATGCAAGAACAGAAGCGGGATCAATATGGTTGCGTGTGTTCTCTTTCGAGGTATATACATAATTAATTTAAAGCGCAAAACGCGCACGTTCGCAGGAGAATCATAGTCAGTTTTGTATGCGCATCGTTAATTGAAGCTGGACGAACGTCGGCATGGTGTATTGTCCCCAGTTTGCGCTACGATAACGCGCTTAATTATTACGACTTTCAATAAACAATCGAGCGCCGGTGCTTAACGCCGGCGAATATCATAGGTCTCAGAGTGATCGTAAATATTATAAATCGTGAAATATTGTTAATTTTCATATCATTCTCGTATCATTCATTCGTTCCAACCTAACAACATCATCGTACATTTTGACAACGATACTCTCAACGCACATCGCGGACCTCGCCCTCCTTTCTTCCATTAATCGATTCGATTTTATTGTTTCAATTTTCGAGAAGCCCTTCGCCGTCACGGAGAAGTCGATCGATATTTTGCGGCGCGCCAGGGTTAGAAGGGCGGAATTTATGCGACCCTTAAATCGCGCTGGGTTGGGTGTCGTTCAAGTTTCTGGGGGGCAGGGTTCTAAATTCTCGTTGCTGCCGCTACAAATGGAACATAGCCGTGGCCGGGCGGTGCACGAGATTTTGCTAAATATGTGTACCTATTATACGAAATACAAGCTGGTACCATATGGCACCGCTAGGCTCCGTTCCGGCTAACCGGTTCGGGCATCATTCATTCTGCCAGCCAGCCCTGTATTTACTACGCCGTGCATCTGCAAATATTTAAATCTCCGATCAATCATGGAGCGATTGCACGCGAGCAGACGTTCCTATTATTTGTACGATATCTTGTATTAAAATTCGCCAGGGGCCCATCCGATCCTGAAATCGGGGAACAAATACACGTTTATCGATTCCCATTGGAAGATTCGACGGATCTCCGTTTTCGTAACCGAGGATTTATATATGCAATTTGTATTTGTCGTTGAAGGAGCTACGTTTCTCTGACCTGATATGAACGCGTCGCTTCTTTTTTTAGTACTGCTCGTTGCTCAAATATATACGTTTCCCTTCGAGAGGGTGGCCGGGTCGCTCGACAGTTCTCTGTAAACGTTGGTAAATATCGGATAATACCATAAACTTGTTAATATCTCCGGGCTCGGTCGTTTTACCGCATTGAAGTGGAATCCCCGCAAAGGAATATGGTGTCGTTAGAACGTCGGGAATCCTTACGATCGCGGGAAACCGCAGACTCGCGTGTCTCTTGTATCGGGTTCCATTTCTTCGCTCGATTTTATGAAGGAGTAACTGGAGGCTCGGTTTAACCCGCTCGAGGCCAGTCGTCGTTTCTTTTTTTCACCCGGAGAAGACAGAATTTCGCTGATCTTTCATGGGGGTAAAGGAGGCTCGCGTTGCGATAGATTCCGCAAACAATTTGCCGGAGATTTGCCGTATTATTCTTTGCCAAAATTTCTGCAGCTTCTGGCTTCTTTTTCCACCGAGGGTGAAGTGTTCCGCGATTACCCTCAGCTTCGCGTTACTCTCAATTTCCATAACTCGCTTCAGGTTTGATCGGCCGCGCCGTTCGTACACTCACACCTGCGTTCAGCGACGAGACATCGCACGCCCGTGCTATTAAACTAGCGTAATTCGTAACGAGACTGAAACGCCGTTAACCCACATCGCCGTTCTCACCGCGGCGAGCAAAACGCTTGACCCGCACTCGTGAAAATGCTGCTCGCTCGACCGACGGCGAAATAAATTCCCAGCCGTAGCGTCGCGAGATTCGCCGAATCGCGCAAGCAGAATTTCCCTCGCGCCCGTGGAAACGCCCGCACTGAATCAGCTCGTCACGAGTCACGATGATAACGGCACGGTTTTTCCCCGCGCCAGGCGTTTCATTCTTGAGACCGGGGTCATTCTGCAAATTGCATAACGCGGGAGCGGGCGGCGGTACGAGCGAACAGTTAAACCGAGCGTAAAGATCGTTACGACCGCGAAAACCGCAACGAACACTCGGCACGCGCTACCAATGATTACGGTGCCTGCAGACGAGCCAGGGGAAAGTACAGCGGAAAATATAAGGCTGTCAGTCGCAAGCGTTTAGCCCCTTGTGCCACGCGCACGTGGTTACCTCTGGAACGAAAGATCCAGCCCCGGCCGGACCAATGTAAGAAATAACGTTCCGCTCTGCGGAGCGGTATGATTAACTTTGGAATGAACGGTCGCTGGCTGGAACTAATGCCTTTGTAATGCCGTTATTCTGCGATGCCGCGTCTGTCAGTTTCATCGTATCCTCCGTGCTTCCTTCTGCACCAAGAGGGGGCGATGGGGCGGGGGACGGGGGGAGCGGGGCTTTAAGCGAATAGCTTGTTGCAGAGTGCCTTACTCCACTTTTTCTCATTTATTCGGAGACGGCACAAGGGTTGAATATTAAGTTCGGGTATTACGGCGGAGCGAGCGAAGCGATGCTAATAATGCGGCATTACGTACTTGAATCGGACAGGGATTATACTATTCAGCCTTGAATCGAACGTTGATTGGAACTACGCGAAACGGGAGAGGGTATATCGATGATACATTGTACTCGTTTGATGCGGCGTATTTACTTGTTAGAATTAGGTCCATGCTCGAGGAGGGGGCGTTAATAATGATAATAATAACAATGGATGGAGTCCGTGGATATCGCCCGGGTATTTGTGGCATTTCATTTCTCACCCTCTGAAGTTACCGGCCGCCCCGTCAAAATCAATTCCTGCGATGCAGCTGCGCAAGTGAAATAAAAATAAACAGCGGCGACGGTAACGCGAAGTCGCGCGTATCGATGGGCGTCGAAATAGAGGATAATGATTCCTTGGTTCCACGGAGGCGCCGATGTCAACGAATCAACGTCATCGGACATTCATTTGGCAGCGGGCGAGTGTTCGAAATTAGGCACTAAATGGCAAGGTACACGAGCGTGATGTTCAACACGATAACAAGACCCCTCGATCACGGCACACATGCAGCACAACACTCCGCGCATAAATCCATAGCCTGTTAATGACGCACCAACGCCTCTCGAAACAAGATCTGCCACCTAGCTCGGAAACAGCTTAACGATTCGTGACAAACTAGCCCCCTCGCCGTGTCTGTATTAGGCCGTCCCAAAAGTTTCTTTCGATGCTTGACTGCTCGATTTTATTGAGCAACGTTTAGTCAAACACGCCGACTGGTCCATTTGTCGAAAGATGGAAAAGCAGGGAAGACATTTGGATCCGATTCGGAATATTCCAGCCCTGCGCCCTTGCTCTTCAAATCTTGCCTTTCTCATTATTCCTTATTTATTTCTTTAAAAAATTTCTTAAAAAAAATTCGTTATAAAAGATTCAGCTCTTTAAATGAGATGAAAATCGTGTTGATCAATACGTTGCTACGAAATGAAAAAAAAAAGTTAAACCATGATATCCCGACGCTTTCGGAGGGATGCAGGAGAATGGCGCGGTTGACATCTACTAAGAAGCCGAAGGAAACTTTTCTAGCTACGGTCTAATACATTCTACGTGCGGAAGTTAAGAATGAGGCACGGCCAATCTAGTAATGCAGCAACGTGAATCGTACAATATATTCGAATCTGCGAGTTCGAAGTTCGATTCGCGATGATCGAGAGGATTGCACGCGTGTATTGCAACGTCGAGGGGCGAAGCGGCGATTAAAATGAAACCTTCGTGCACGAGACGAACGTTGCGGAATTTTTAGCGAAGCGTAGCCGGAACGTACCGCGCGACGCGCGTGGCCTCGTTCGTTAGAGCCGGGGCAAAGTTCGGTTTGCAATTGCTTGGAAGGCACCGCGACACGACGATACCGACTAGCGAATTTTACCGCGGAGACCGCAGACACGGCGGTCGCCCGACGCGGATTCTGTTAACGTTGCGGATTTGGGAACAGCAGGAACAGACAGTGGAAAATATGCGGCTGTCAGCGGCAATGATTCGAGGCACTTTCGCGCCCGACCAAAACGCCATCTTTCCGTCCCCTCGCGGACGCGCTTCCGTCGGGGGCTTTGAAGAGATATTTTTCCTAATCTCGTGGCATATTCGTATCGATGCAAAAACACCGCCTGCATTCTGTCATAAGCGTGGAATCAGAACTCGGTTCAAAACTGTTCCTAGACTTTCGAGCGCTGACACGGTCGTGGCCTCGGTTTATTGTTCATTATCTTCGAACGGGACTCCGCGCGATGTCAAATTCGAAAGCTTCACTTGAATTCGTGTTCGCGATACGAATCGCGGTGCACGACGGTGCGGTACGGAGTGGCATTTTTCTTTCGGGTATTAAACTTTTTTCAAATGGAAATACCAGAACTCATTGGAAGGATACCATTTTACGGTTGATCGTTGAGACTTGGATTGCGGGAGAAAAGGAAATGAAATTTTTATTAAAAATCCAGGCCGACAGGCGGATGTGGTCTCTTTGGCTGCTCTTTCTACAGTTTTAATTCTGAAGATACAGAAGGGGTCAACAATTTGGGGAGAATGCAAAGATGAAACATTCGCCGCGAATGTGTTTCCCTTTTTCTTTTCTTATAATTAAAAGTAAATCCCGGTGTTTGGGCGTGCCGCAGCATTTTGGGCGAAGCACTTCGTTTTTAAAAAGTTCGTAGCGAAGTAAGTCTATCTGTTTAACAGACAGCCCATATATATATATCTATTTTTTAATCATCGAGCGGCGGAGTGCTGCTGAGCATTTGTGGAATTTTCGTTGCCGAGCATTTGTGGAATTTTCGTTGCCGAGAATTTATGGAATTTTCGATGTGTCATCTCTTTCATCTGGGTTTTTTTCGTAATGGTTGTCGAGGCATTAAATATGGATGAAGAGTTCCTTCGAAAGGGATTATTGTAATACCCGGTTCCACTCGTTACGGGCTGAATTTATTAAAATTTTCTATATAACATTTATGGCGCATTCCGGCGGACGGATGGGATACATGCCGGGCACCGTTAGTTGCCGCAAAGTTATTTAATTTAATTCGAAATTGATGCGTCACGCGTGCGAATAATTCGCACGGGCTGCGAAAACGTAACGAGTTACGTTCGAACGGCCAATGATATACACTGTTCCGCGCACTTTCAGCTCTTGCAATTCATTGTGCCGCCGAATTAAATTGCAAGTAGAATTTTAACCCACCCAGGGTGTTCTCAGATAAACCGTGTATCGCAGAAATAGTCGTAATTCAGAAAATACGAGCGGCATTCTGGATAGTATGCGGATAACAATTTTTTGTTCGACAACGCGTAACATGAAAATAACAAGCTGACGCTATATCGAAGAACGAGGTGGGCCGAAATTTCTACGCGACAGCAACAACACCCCGCACTCGTACGCGTAGCTTCAATAATATGTTTTCGTTGTTGTAGCAAATTGCGTACATATTATGATTCTAGCATATCGAAGATTCATCGAGCGAGCAATGTTGGCCGTTCGACGACAAGAAATATACAATATACGTATAGAATTGAATATTCGATACGGAATTCTAAACTCGGATTCCCCGCGACCCGCCGCAACAATAGACTCTGCTACGTTCGAATATATCACTTGGCAATAATGCAACGTAATTGGAAGGCGATTCGTCATCATAAAATTAACTTGGTCCAGTGAGAGTGGCGGGCGAGCGTGAAATCAATGATACAGGTGATGGTCGATGTCGACGTGAACGCCAGAATTATCGTCATCGTCATAGTCCTCAATAATACGGGAATCGATCTAGCTCGATGCAAGGATGACCTCAACGGGGTCATCCCTTTGACACGATGCTTATCGCGTACAATATGATTGACGCATCAGGTCAACCGTTTCTACTTCGATTTCATGTTACCACTCTATCACTCCCGGCGAATAGCCTTTGTCACCGGCATGCGAAGATACACGCAGCCCGTTTACACTTGCACACAAACGTGCCGCAGTCATTAATACTTTTGTGGACACTCTTTATTGCACGCGAAATGACAGATCGTTCGAGTCGAAATTTCGACCCCTCTGTTGACGAACGGATTTATCGTTTCATTCATTTGCGGTTTCTCGTCGTTGGTGGGGGGGGGGGGGGGGGGCAGAGTGATTGAAAGGAGATTTTGTCGAGCTTGCTCGATCCTTCGATCTCGTGTCTACATTCGGTATAAACTTTTACTACAGTGCAAATCGTTTCAATGGAACGATTCCCCTCGTCGAATATATATTTTTCATCGCAATGCGCAGATAGGTGGGCGACTTATTCGAACCTAGATCTCGCCTCGTTGTCGGTCATTGTGAAAATGAAATAGGATAAAGGGAGCTGGTAAATGTCAGCGTGGAAATCTTGCAGAATCTACCACCGAATGTTCCCGGTGCAGAGTGTCGAACATTCTCGACCAGACCTTCGAAATTTACCGCCGTCGAACGAGAAAGAACGGGAAACGGGCGAGAATTTGTAGAAAGCACCGGGGCCAAAAATTCCAGGACAATTTGGGAAGCAAAGAGGCGGAGAAATGGCTGCACCTGTGGCGACAGGCGCCATAAATTTCCTTCTTCTTATAATAAGACCAATAGTCGGCTGCTCCGAACGAAGCTATTTACGTTTCTGGTTGTTTCGCGTCAACGCGGGACCGCGGGAGCGAAATAAGTCGAAACGAGAGAAACGGGATAAAGCGTTAAATTCGAAGAGCAATCCGCCCCGGCGAAATAACGATCGACGGGGCGAGCCCCTGTTGGGAAAAAAATTTATCATTTACCGATATTATTTGACGGGGAGGGGTGCAAACAAAAATATTTGTCCGCCGACGGAGCTAGAGATAAGTGGCGCCCGACACTCGATGCGGCTCCACCAATTGCTCGATACGATTTTTCTTTTTTTATTTTGTTTTATTTGAACCGCGCCAATCTGTCGGAAGCCTCTGGAGCTTTTGCTCGCGATACCGCAGATCGGAAAGATTAATGCAACCGGCCGAATTTGAATATTTCATACGTATAACTCACGGCGGCCCGATGAACTGTCGCGAGATTCGTAGGAAAAAGGAAAAAAAGTATCCACCGTTGCCGCGGACCGCACGAATTGCAATCAATGCCGATTGTCTATCACGAAAACGTTCTCCTTCGCGCGACTAGAGCGCCTAATGCACGATCTGTATGATGCGGAGTAAAGAATTCCGGATTCGAGTTCGTTCCCTTCAGCGAATCGGGTGAATTCCATTCTTTTATATCATTCGCGAGAGTGGTTCGAGGCGCGAGAGGTGGTAAACGAGGCGGCCTAGAAAATAGATAAATCTTATTGCCAGCTGCAATTCGCGGCACGCGCGTCCCATTTGTCCGTCAGACGAAGGGGAGAATCGGGCGGATCGGAGGAGGATCTCACGGAAATAAACGCATAGCGGGCAGGAAGTCATTAGAGCTGTACGTGATGCAGCTGGATCTCGCGAGTGGCCGGGAACCGACAGGAATTAAGATGAAATTTTTACAGCGCCGCGGAAATTACAAATTCTCCGATCGCGCGCGACCAGGCGCGAAAGCGAGGCGCGTCGGTCGGCGAAGATTCGGCGAGAAATAATTGCGGGTCGTGACCGTACTGTTTTCCTGTAATGGTCGCGAGTAAACGCGGAGCGTTCCCCGTAGAATCGAACGCTTGTCGAACGAGACGCGTAGAAGGACGACCGCGGGAGCGAATAATGAACCGAGAGCGTGGACGAGTTCGAGAACGGATCGAGGAGGATACACCGGTGCGAGGTGAATTTGTGGAGCGAGGGTGATATTCAAGGGGTTGAAAAAAATAGTGGTATAACGTGGGATTTGGAATAGGTGGAATTGCGAGGAGGGAAGGAACGGGGGTAAAAATGAGGGTGATAGATGGGATGGTCCAGTGGTAGAGAGGGGAAATTACCTGGGGGAGAGTATAACAAGTGAGAGAGTGGGATAGGACGAGGAAAGAATGAGAGCCTGCGTAACGCCTAATCTCCTCCAGCGGATCGGAAGGTCTGGGATCGGTCGCGTTCTCGTTCGATTCAAAACTCTCGAACTTCTCGACGGTAACCAAATGTACGCGGCGACAAGTGCAGCGTATCGCGAAAGCTCTCTGCAACGTGGAAACGTAATTCGGAGGGGACAAACGTGCGCGTTTCTCCTCGCCTGCTTCGAACGGTATTAAGAAGTAGCGTGCGCGTGGAATGAAGGGGGATGCGAGAAGAAAAAGGGTTCGGAAACGAGGGTGGCGGCGAGGGACGAGCGGCAACGAAGGGAACGGTGTTTCCCCGTATCTAGGACAGCCTGTTGGCGTCGCCTTCGACATCATTGCTCGCTCGTACTACTTAATTGGCAAGACATCTATGCTTGGGTATACAATTGGAGGAGGGGACGACGGAAAAGGGTTGGGGAACTCGTTTATATAAAGATGTTCTCTGGATAAGGCTGAGCCGTACAGTTAGAATCTCCTTTGACGAATTAATCACAACCCAGGAATTTCTACGGGGGATCCAGCAAACCGTTAAGTTCCTCTCAAGCGATAGATTACGCTCCCGGATCTTCTACTTAAGATCCCCGATTCGCGTAATCGCGTTACTTCCCGCCTAAGACCATTTGCCGAGCCATCAGCCTTGGACAAATTCTAATGCCTCGTGAAATTTGTAGTCCCGCGCCGTCACAACTGCCTTCCGTGTCACGCGTCGCAGCTGTGAGCTTAATCGTTCGGGCTCCCCGTCCGCTTGATACGGCGCCTCGTTGCGTCAATCTCAGGTGCAGGTAGCGCGAGGCTGTATCCACGACACCGATGTCGCCGAGGGCACAGCGGAGAGTGTCGTTAAATTTTCAAGAGAAACTGGAGAACCGGGTGACTCGTCCAGGCAGAATGTTCTTATTACGGCAAGCGCTAAGGGACGCTCCAAGACGCGCGAGTTCGAGAGGAATCGATCGGTGTATTTCATTGGATCGTTGCACGCGCGGAACGTCATCGATATCTTCGAGGGCAAAGGTGTCGAACGACTGATTCTACTTCTCGTCGACGCACCGTCCGATCGAATCAATCGCAGTCCGCCGATGGTCGATCCGTGCTCGCTCGATGGCGATTATCAAAGCCTCGATTCGGAAAAAATTCTCTGGAATTTCGATGAAACTCGATGAAACTCGATAAACCGGATAACCGGTGCGGTTGGAGCGTAGCGTCGGGGTGTTGGCGCATCTGATCACGGCGAAAGAAGGGTGAAATTCTTAGAGTGAAGTCGAGTGGCTCGTTGAACGGCGCGTCATACCCTTTGGTGCCTGGCGTCTTATTTATCTGCAGACGAAGAGGATCTGCGAGGGGATCACCGCGACATCCAGGTGGATAGAAACGTCCCGGCGCGCGACTCCTCGATCGCCGACAGTTCGACATCCACCGAGGATTGGGCCATTGATTTTTATCGTCCGATCGAACGCAGCTGTCGACCACGGGCTCGTTGTTACTCCGCGCCTCTATCGATATTGTTCAGCCGTGGAACGTTAACCTTTCATCGTGACGCCATGCATAAATGCATCGTTAATGCACTGGCGCCAAGCAAAGCGCCTACGTAAATAGAGTAGACGACACTCGGCCCGTGTTAGAAGGATCCTTCTACGCTGAATCATAGTTGTCGTTCAACTTTTCGCGTGTCGCGTCCCCTTTTCATTCCGTTTTCAGAAAATAGAAGACCTTTCGATGGAGTTAGGACGTAGCCTGTATAATCGAAACGATTCGCTGCTTGTCCCGCAGTTGCTTCTCCTTGTTTAATTCATAATTTTTCATCAAGAGCAGCACTTTATCTTCTGCCTTCACTGCTTTCGCTTCTCTGCGTCGTCTGTGTTATTGGAAACGTACGACTTATTGTTGGAAGCAGCTCTTTGTTGAAAATTGTTCGCCGTACACCGTCGCATTTTTAACGATCACCAATTCCTGAGAACGCGAAATAAAAAAGTGGAACGAAGTGGAAACGGATACACTGGTCACTTTGTCACAGCCAGGTCAGTCGCGGGGATTAAGAAAGCTACGCGTATCGCGATCATGGATTTCCCGACTTCGAATCGGATACGGGGAGATTGGTTTCCATTTCGGCAAACTCGGCGCTTAATCGACAGCTAGGTAGGTAAAAGTTTAATCAACGAGTTGCGCAGTTTCTAATTCATACACGGAGGACAATTTCCCGGTGAATCTCGCGGCAGCGTTTAAACAGGTAGTTACTTGAACGCGAACTGTTCGTATATTGCATAATTAAAAACCATTCGAGGAAACAGCGTAACGAAAAATCTCTCCGCCTTCCATTCCAACGTGTCGTAACGTAATTAACATTTTTAATATACGGCGTTCCGGTGCACGGTGCTTGCTTAAGACGCGTAATCCAGTTATTTCCCTTTCTTTCCCTACCGGAGTTAAATTAACCTCGGTCTGGCTGTTACGTAACAAGTAGTTTACTTTCCAGTCGAGGATTAAAAGCAGGATTCCCTCTACAATGTCTTGTAAGTAATATATTACCGTGCTAAACGTGCACTGCTTGTTTCAACCCAGCCGGGTACAACCAGTTGATGCTTAAACCCGAAATGGACCGTGTTCTCCGCGCAAAGTGAATTTATTCAGCCGGACCTTGGCTGATGATCCCGCGGAGGAACGTTTTTAATAACGCCGGCAAAATTATTTCGAGCCGCTACCGACGTTGACGCGATTTTTCTTCTCGATACCTCTGGCCGAAGTGTTTTAGCAGAATTAATATCGCGGCCGGTGTACACGCGCGAAGGATTCACGCGTATCGAATCGAGAGCAATCATCATTAACGCTTCTGCATAATTCGACCACGCAGCCGAGGAAGTGTGTTTCACGGGCCGAGCATCGGTGCTCGTCGAAATATTTCATTGCGCTCGATTCCCGCTTTTAGCCTCGTCGATTCTCCATATTTTATGGGGGCGCCGCGGCTCGCTCGACGGGGGTGCGCACCCGACACTCGTTGCCTTTACATTTATTTGCCGGGCGGCCGGTTATTCTCCTCTGCTTTTTTCGCAATTATCGAACGGCCGTATTTATGCGAGCCGCGACAATCATTCGCGTTTCGATTAATGTTTCAAGCGGCGTTGAGTACGGTCGCGACGATCGATACTCGCGTTACAAAAAGCGATCATTATCGTCGGCGTAAACGCGTGTTCATCGAATGGAGCATTACGCGGCCATATTGCCATGAAACGGGGGCGTTCAGGGGGGGATGAACGCCGACGGGGTTAAGGCGTTTATTGCCGAGCCGTACTTTTACACCCTGCCGTTGCTCTTAGCAACCCTTATTTGCATGGAACGGCACAGCCTGTCTGCGTCTGGTATGGAAAATTTACGGGACCGCTCCACGAGGTTTTTAAGCACGAGTCTACGACTTGTCGGCCTTAATTATTGTCAAATGAAAATTACGCGGGGCATACGTTATTCCGGCGTGCGATATTCGACGGAGTTGCTTCCGTTAAAAGCTCTAGCAGGTTAGGTAGGTGGAAACTGAGCTGCACGATTATTGTGCGAAATGTGGTGACAGTTTTTCCAGTACCCCGTGATAAATTGAGAAATAAGAATACAGAGAGAAATATATATCAACGGTGCAAAATAGAGGGGCGACAAATAGGGACGGTTGGACATTTAACAAGTTCATCTGCCCCCAAAAATAACGAGAACCTGCAAGTTAACGATCGTCGCGAATGACATTTACATCATTATCTATTGGTCTCGCGAAGAAGAGAAGGAACGAAATCAGAGACTCGATACTTACTTGCAGCACGATAATCGACGAAAAGGAAACGGAGACTGCTTGTTAAGGATTGAAGGCAACAGGGGCAAGTGTACAGTCGTCTAGCGGTGTGCAATCGTATTCCAATTAGATGCAAGTTCGACTGACAAGGGACAACTGATCCGCTGGTCCTCGAGACAGTTACTCCGCGAAGTAGCAAAGAAATCGGCACGACCGGGCAGCCTATTCGCTTACAGAGAACGACAAACTCGATAGAAGAAGATTATCCGTGTTGGCGTTTCATCGCGTTCGCTTCACTTATCGCGACAACTCGTTGGAACCACCGAGACACGACGATCAAAGAGCGACGCCTTAGCTGGGTTCGCGTTGTGTATTACTTCTGGCCTTCTTTTTTTATCGTTCCCGGACTCTGGATATAAATCGCAACCGAACACGGATCGCCTTCGATTCGAGGGGTAAACGTCGTTTCGTCGGAGGACCGCCTTTCATCACGGGTTCAAAATTCGATTGACACCATGCCGAGAACCAAGCAACTCGGAACGTTTTGCGCTGTCCGTGGATAAAATTAGATTCGATATGGAATTATATTGAATTGCTTTCTGTCGCAATTTTTATACGTATCGATGCATAATGCGTCGGTGCAACGCGGCGCGAGGGAAGGGATAGTTGTTGACAATTCTATAATAATATATTTGAATGTTTCGACAAATTGTTCGCACCGGTGACATCTCTGGCCGTTCAATACGGATCACTTATAGCGTAGGGATTTGATATCAATATTGCCGGAAATTACAATGGTAATCTCGTTTCAATCGAATGTACAGCATTCCTTCCACCGTATTTGATTGTACCGGGACGAGGGATTGTACGCATCGACGGATCGAGTACTTTCGTTCGCCCCATTTCTTGACGACTTCCCCCCGCCGGCGATACCTAACAGCGTTTCCCAGCCCAAGCTCATCGTTCCGACATAAATCTCTCATCGAGGAGGGTGAGTTTTGTTAAAAAAATACTAGAAGAAAATCTTATACCTTGTCGAACCATTGGCAAGCCCTCGATAACACGGATCGGTGAAAGAAACGAAAAAATGACAGTATTTTCTCTGCTGCATTCGAACATCCTTTCGATTAATAAAACCTCATTAATATTTTACACAGCGCACAGCGGGCACGACTGCCCGACACGCACGCATTCGAAATTTGCATTAAACGAAGCAAACAAAGCGCGAGTGAGTATTTATATTAGCTGGTACAATATGAACGGCGGGGGGAGGGGTGAAATGCTCATTTTCGTGCGAATAAATTTTTGCAATCATAAGGGAAACAAATATGCCCCGCATACAAAATTCCATGCGCGGTGAAATATAACGCTTCGTCATCTCGTCTGATTTATTTTTTCCGCGAGGATATTTTTTCTCCACATACATCTATTTTATATTCGAAACAATTTGTACGCTTTCCGATACGCGAATACCGATTTCCTAGCTGAAACTGCTTCTTTCAAATGATCTGGTCCCTGTATACCGATGTCCGCTTGGTTATTTTACCATTCTACAGAATCGGCCGCTATTATCTTTCGCGGGGAGAGCAACGACGAAAGAAACGGTGCTGCCGGCCATTTCTACAGAACGAGGAACTCGTGGCCTCTTTGGACACCTTCCGTTCGTAGAAACACGTTGGATTCCTCCACGGTCCATGCGAGAATCGTGTTTGACTGTGACGTAGCGGTACCATAAAGAGCAGTTTCACCGTAGGAGCGTATGCTCCAAGTCGTTACCAACGCTCTGCATTATCGCGAACCGTGGTTTCTGGATAACTCTCCCGGGCCGCGTTAATTTGGATTTATTCACCCCTTCGAGAAGCGGCCCCGATCATAATCTGCTTCGTATTCCCCGTGCCTGTATAATTCGATACTTTCGCTCGATCGTCATGACTATGGAAGCCGCGTCTAGGCTTTGCTACGTCGACGGAATACGTCTTTGCTAGATTTGGCGATTGATTTGTTGAAAAATGGCGATCGTTCCGGTTGTGCAGCAACGCTCTGTAGCAAATACGCCGGCCCCCGTATCGCGAACAATCTCCAATCTCTTCTTCGCACAGAAGACCATTCGTACACAGCAACGAAACCACAGCTCGCATCCGGTTTGGAAGTGCCCTAACTCAAATCCGAACTTCCCCTTTGTATACACGGGACAAAGTCAGACCGCCGTGTAGTCCTCCCTTAAGCACACTTCGAGGGAGCTGCATGCAAGCCGGTTGACACGTCCCGTCGCTCAGTCTGTCATTTCGTCGGCGATCACGGGCAAAAAGGGTTGCGTCCACTAAAAGACGCGGCGGCGTATCGAACTCGAACGCTGTCAGGCCTTTCCGCTGCTGGACATCACGGTGCTCCACGTGTATTGACAAGCCGTCACGGAAGAACACCGGGGGATCCTTGATCCTGCACTCGTGAACCATCCACTCGAATCCACTTTTCGCGAATAGGTCGCTCGATGCTCTAGGAACAGAGGGATGGACGTAGAAAGGGGAAGCGAGCAAGAGAGAGAAGGGTAGAGAGGGGGAGAGAGAGAGAGAGAAAGCAGCGTTTCATTGGAGCCTATCAGATGCTTTTATATGTCCGTCAACGAGGGGAACGAACGAAAAGACAGATTGATACTTTAAGAACGCGACTCAGCGTGTTCGGGCCATACCTTCGTCTCCTTCTCTGTCCCCGATAGCTGGACCTTTTGCCGAGGTTATTCCGTGGGCACGACGGAGGCACGGCCGTCCCAGCCGTCCTAAACCCAGAGCATGTCGGCTTTATTGCGTACAATGCCAAGGGCTGAGGGATGACGACGGGTTCTTCTGTAAATCTGGCCTGGCTCACGATAAAATCGATCCTCCGTTTCCTTTCGCGGCCCCACTTAATTATCTGCTCCTTTGTTGGGGAATGTGCGGTTTCCGCCCACGAGGGCGAGTCGAGGGACCCGCTGCATGGAATCGTTGCGGCTACAAGCCCGTTGGGGTGAAATGATTGGCTCGATTGATCGGAAGTGAAAGTTGTAATGGGATAGCGTTCACCCGTGTTTTTCAACCCTGTCGTTAATTACAGCAGAAGGGTTCGGTGCTTCTCTTATTTGCCGTAGCTTTCCTTGCCGATCTGGCTCCTTAAAACCCGGCTCGCAATAATCGTCAGCGCTTCGCGTTCGCGCTCGGCGGCGCAGCCTGTGTATCGTTGCTTCCAACAGCGGCGTTCGTATTCGCATCGTGGATCAGATCCACGATAATCGAGCCAGGAACGAATCGCCCACGACCCTCGAATTCAGAGACGCGGACTCACGAAGGTCAATAACCCGGCAACGGTTCACCGCTCGCCGGGGCATATTTCGATCGCGATTAATTCACTCCCCCTCAGGATCTGGTTCCATTCCCTCCGATACCGACCGGCCTCGAGGAATCCGTCCCTCCCTCCCAGAGGTTCCACGATTCCCCATTCAAGACGAACCCTCGAACGTTTAATCCCATTCTATTCTCTCTCGAACGTCGATCCTTAACGACTCGACACACGCGAACACTCGAAAGAGGTGAGCACTCTTACGCTCGGTATGCAGGCCGTATTTGCTCCTGGTACAGAAGTTCCATAAGGCGGCGACGGACCGTGTATGGGGCGGAAGAAAGACAGAGAGGGAGAGAGAGAGAGAGAGCGAGGGAGGGAGGAAGAGGAGGAGAGAAGTTCAGCATCACGAACGAGGAGAAGCGATAAGGGTTAGGTCGAGTCGGTCGTTGACGGTTGGAGGATGATGCCGTGGTCCCTGCATCGATCCCGCCACTACTCTGGCGCCGCAACCCCTAAGCACCAGCTAACTACCCCTAGTAGTCTCACGTCAGCGCGCACACTCCTGTATTCTGTGCGCGACACAGGCCTACTTCCCTCCGGTATTGCTCCAACGACCGCTTCTCATGCGGCTTCGTCCTTTCCTCGTTCTGGCCGACGCGACGTGCTGGTGCGTCCACGGCCGCGCAGCACGCTGCAGCGTGCTCGTTGGTCGCGGATAAACAGCCGGGAGGGTGGTTCGCTGTCGCGTACAGGACCAGGAAACGTTGCGACTCCGTTACGAAATTCGTTCTCTCTGCCTCTCTCTAGCTATCTATCTATCTCTACCGTTATCTCGCCGTCTCTCCGTTTTTCCCCGTATCTTACAATTTCTCTGCCCTTGTCCACTGACACCGTGCGTTACGTGCCACGTGCCACGCTTCAGCAGACGCTGCAGGCGAAGCTGGTTCCACCCTTCGCGTGGCCGAGGGGCTGACTCGTATTTGCTTCGACACTCGCGTTCGCGTTGCGAAAGCAGGCGGGTTGATTCCCGCTGCGAGCAGAAGTCCCGCTGCGACGCCCTTCGCGGCGCGGAGGTCGGTAATCTGCAGCGATTTGTGATTTCCTGGTGGTTGGAAAATTTGTTCGCGATAAACGATACAGTTCTTGTTAACCACTTTTCGAGAAAATTCGTGCACGGTAAAGATCAGAGCATACTTCCCGCTGCAATCCAATCTACCCTCGAACGCATACGAAAGGGGTTGCGCCTCTCGCGGGTCGCGAGCACTGGCCTTCGTTTGGGAATTTACAATCTTGACGCACAGCTTCGGCTTGCGGAGTAATCGGGGCGTTCGCGGAAATCTTTCGCCGCCTTATGCCCCAGCTGGTAGTCCTCCGTGGCGCCTCGCAATTTTCCACGAGCTGTCGAGCGTGTTCGCGAAACTTGCGTGCCGCCGCTGCTCGATCGTCGTGAAATGTTCCGTTCTTTTCGCGTCCGACGATGCGGCTGCACTTCGCCCCACCTCCAACCCCCGTCGACTTTTGTCGAACTACTTTTCGAAGCCGTGCTCCGCGCAAAAAATTACTTCGCTGATAGTCCGACGCACCGATACCGGGCATTGTTGCGAACGAAAGCCGCGGAAAGTGTTGTTTCCAACGCGCATTGTGCTTCGCAGCGTTTGCCTGGGGTGTATTTGTTTAAATAAAGCGTCGGGATACAATTATCCAGTTGAGTTTTCCGGCCTCGTTAAAAAATTTAGTTCTCCCGTTGTCTTCTTTTGCGCAACGAATATAATCAGATCAAGCTTTCCCATTCTACTGTATTTAACAAATGTTATATGCCCGTTATACATTCCTCCGCGAAAAACGAAAAACACAAAAACAGAAGGCGAGACCGTAATTCAAGCATAAAATGGCGAGCTTTTCCACTCTCTCGAAATGTCTGTATCGATCGGGGGCGGCTTCGAGTTCGCAATTTCGACGAAGTCAGCCTAAGAGATTTTCATAATTCTCGTTCTATCGGCGTCTTGGTCGCGCGTCGCTGCACGGCGAGGCGTGCGCGAAGGGGGCCAGAAGGTTGAAACGCGTCTGTCTCGCGGCTCGAATAAAGCGGTGAAAAGAAACGCAACGGCGAGACGGAAATTCCGGTGAACGCGCGAGATGTCGCGGCTGATTTATTCGACAAACGATACCTCGCTCCACTCGGATTCCCCTCGGTTTGCGCCGACACAATACGCGCTATCTCGAGGGAGCGAAACGGCGACGAGCGGGGATTCCAGCCGTGGTTAAGTCGCCTTTAATTTCCGTCCGGACAGTACCGCTCTTTGCACCACGAACGAGTCCGCCCCGAGTCCTTGACCGTGTCGAGATTTTTCGGCCCACTAGCCCATTGCTTATGGCAACGATCCGTGCTCGTTAACACCCCCTGCGCATCGCACGATGAACAGTTCCGCACGTATCTCGGTAACTTCTGCCGCGACTTGAATTCCAAATGGCCACTCGCCGTGGAGGAAATTTCGCTCCTTCGTGAACGATTTAACTTTGCGATTTTGTACGGGTTCCCCGTCGGCCCCCTTCTTGCCGTATAAATAGCGTTTCTTTTCCTCTAATCCGCGTGGGGCGTAGTATACAGAAAGTCACGAAAGCCTTCGCAAGCCTTGTAGAAAAAATTGTACTTAAGACGTTTCCGTAAAGCGACATGTTTTATCCACTGACAAATGGATAATGTTACGCAACGTGAAAAGGCCATCGCGGGCAGCGTTCTGAATTCTGAATGATATTATACAGAACGGTATGATACCTGTTTCACTCGAGAAAAGACTTAACGAATGAACGAAGAATACTTTAGTGTAATACGAATTATCATAGCGGGACCCTTGGCAAAGAGGAAGGCAGCCGAAGCGTCCGCGTGAGTTCGAACTATTCAAGAAAAAGCCGATGCATTTGCAAGGGAGAGTAGCGAGGTTTATTGAACCGGCAGGCGTAGGAAAGCCGAGGTGTGCAGGCTGATAGAAAACGGTAACGCGGGGGGTCTCGTCGAAAAGACGCGTGTCAAAAGGCACGATTGATAGTTTGAAGGTGTTCTAAATACGGGACGCTTCAGCTTCAAAAACGTTGGGCGCCACACTCGTCGGGGATGAAAAGGCACGTTCGTTAAATCGTTTAATGGCTCCCGCGAGGGTACTTGTAGCGCATCCGTTAGCCCACTCAATACTTTTTCGCTCGAGTACCCGCCAGACTACCTGGCTAATTTGAATCGTGCTGGATAAAGGGAACCACCCTTCCATTCGGCTCCCCTGTAAGACATCGTGTGTTAGAGAAAGCGGCGGAAACATGTATGCATTTCAAATTAAATAGCACAGGTACTTTTGCTGGTGCCAGTTATTGAACTAAAATCCGCCTACGTAGTAACGGTAATTATTTCAAATACTTTTGCACGTTATACATTGAACGAAATATCAATTGTACGTCGGCTGCTGTATTTCCACCTTCATCGCATCAATCATTTTCACAGCTCCTGTCAATTGTATGTCTGTGAAACTACGGCATTCACCGGACGGGTCGCGTCGGGTCGATTGCTCGGTTCGATAAAATTGTCGTTAAGGGAGATAGCGAGATGCTGGATGGGTAGGTGCCGTGGCACGTAGCTTCTGGGTGTGTGGGGAAGGAAATTGCAAAGCAATTTCGCGGGGAATATATTGAGAAATCATTTTGCCGACGATATCGAAGGTGGCTATTATGCGGTCAACGTTATCATTACACGAGACGAAGCTTGTACGGTTGATAACGTGGTTGATATTCTGCAGGCACCCTTACCCTCGGCCACCTACCAGGAGCAGGTTCACATAAGCAACCTGCATCAACGACGGGATAGTCTACTGTGCGTCGCGCATTCACACGTTCGGGTCATCCGATAGATTAATATACCCGAGGGTCCCATTTCTTTTCGAACTTTATCGATCGCGGATTTACGACTGGATAGTATTGCACATAGGCGGATACGTTCCGCGCCGACTGTTCGATTAAAAAGGGAGATACCGAAGAAATTGGCGCAGCTCGATCTCGATAAAAGATTTATTTGACAAGAAGTTAACGGAGTAATTGTCCCATAGGGAATCGAAACCGTGTCATCGATCGAGCCCTAAATCCTTGCTCTTCTGTGGAGCAAATGTTGCGAAGCGAAGGATCGGGTAAGCGTTCTTATACCGAAATGATGTTGCAGTTTCAATCTCTACAGTGCGCGTTGAATAGCCGGGCTTAAACGTCGCAATCAAGATATACGTTTAATTAACGAAGATCATCCGGAGCGCTCTCGAAACGCGAAGCATTGGAATTCGGGTAGAGCTCGAAAAGTATGTGCCAGCCGGTTGAAGGGTCCGAAAGGGAGTCGAAAATTTGACTAACGACTACCTCGACGACGCTGCAAGAAATGGATCCGTCGTTGGATCAAACAATCTCCAGAGTCTTCGTCCCTCCCCGTGTCCGCGGAGAACTTTTCTGCCCGCTGTGCCATATAAATCCTCGGAGTTCTCGACCGGTCGAAATCAAAGTAATTGCAAACTGTTCGAAATATCGAACAAGGGGCTGCCTCGTGATACAATCCGAGTAGCAAAATCAACGATCGCCAGTTCCTCAAGCAACTCGCGTGTCAGCACCTCGTCGATCACCTAGGCGAACGCAGAAGCTCTTCATTGACCGGTTGGAAAAAACTTGCACGTCCGGCGATCGTTGAAGCAATTTAAGTTGGGCGGAAGATCCATTTGGCCGGGGAAGAAGGGGAACGGTGCAGCGGTACAGGGCCGGTTGAAAAATATTAACTAATTTATATCGCGGGATTTAATAACTTGGCGAGATGGCGGCGGCGCGGATCGTGTCCATTACAGTTGGAACAGCGTCATTAATACAAAAGGGGCCTCTTACGGCGGACAGGTAGCGGCCCTTATCGTTGGCCCCCTGCCACCGGCAGGTCAGCGGAAGTGCGCAGCTTCGGCAACGCCTCCCTGATATATCGATATCCGCCAGGAGATGAAACGACAGCGGAAGCGTCTGGGGTGTTTCATTCATAAGTGAGTGGCGCTTTTGATTGAGAATGGTAATTATCGGGTATTGCTATTTACATTATAGCTCGACTGGAAAGTGGTTGTTCTCGCGATGCCTTCATGCCGTAGATCAATGTATCGGTATTGTTTCGTAAATTTCGCGAACTCGATGCCTGCCATAAATATTAACCTTCCTTCGCTGAAATTAGTTCCCGATGCGTATATTTGCACGATACCGTGCTGTTCGTGTTCCATGGATAAAAATGACGATTATCTCGGACACTACGAATGCGTAGCTTTGAAATTATCATTTTCTTAGAATCTGTTCGCACTTTGACGCCGTTAAAACGATATGGGGACCGTTTCATGCGTCGTTAAAAGTGAAAAGGGATATTTGCGTGACTTGTTTTGAGCTCCACGCCCTTGTACAAAAATTATTCGAAAAGTATGGTGCATTGAGAGGCACGGGTTTCAGGGGAGAGGCAAAGAAAGATCGCGTTGCAAATGTGGGTATACACGTAGCTTCCCGGGCCGGGCAGGATTCACTGAAGGAGCGTACAGCGAAAAGTACTTAAAAATAAAGCGGAAAGCAAGTTTCGCGTTTCAGCGGAAGATTCGTCAGACTCGGGCCGTGAGATCGCGTTATTTCGGAATTCATTTTAATTTGCCGAGACGCGACGTCGGGATTTTCTTCGTAAACACGGTTGAAAGCAGAGAAACCGGACTCGGTTCTCGCCGTGTCGACGTTACCGACTTCCCTCGACCCTCGTGGCTCGTGAATTTCCTCGCTTAAAATGCGAAGAACTACAAAAGGGCTCGCAAGCACGGGAACCAAGGAGAAATTTTGTAACAAGAAAATTTATCAACAACAGGGACTGCATTTTTTGCGTCCGCGAGTTCAACGGTACCAACGCGAATTTCCATGCAATTTCTCTCCCGTATGGAAACCTGGAAAGTAGATGTAGCAATGCAGGTTGGTGCATTTCGCGAAACGTTATTCGCTGACCGCGAGGAACAGGTTGTATATTTGCTCGTTCGTTACATTTATTTGACACTGGCTACTTCATTCCTTCTCTCGACCGTCTTTCCCGCACTTAGTTAATTGTTAATCGGAATTGCAGCGATGCAATTCGCGCAATATTTCCACGTTCACTTTCGTGATAACTTCAGGGATAACTGCAGCAACGTCTCAAAACGTCTCCACGATCCTCCAAACTCTGATCGTCGGTGTCAATAAATCTACGATTCGAGTGAAAATAATAAAGAATCTGTTCCGAAGCCTCGATCGTGAAAATTTCGATAATACAGATCTCGATTTGGGCAAGCACTGCACGAAATCGCACGTAATCAGTTTACAAGCAGGTGCAACGCAATTGGGAGGCAGTGAGAAAATCTGCAATTTGAAATTCGGCTGGGACATGAACGACGCCGGCCACCCAGGGGGCTAATTAGTTTATTTTCGCGCTACACCGTGGTGTTCTCGTTAGGGAAATTCGCTTCCTGAATCATTGACCGGTGTATATTTTTAACCCCGATTATTATCAGAACTTGTAGCTCGCTGATCCGCAGTGGCTTCGAAGCACGCGAACATCGTGTATTGCGTGCAACCAACCAAGTAAGCCCCTTTGCTTCGAATTAATTATTGTCGACGCGCCTTTTAATCTTGCCTCGCTGTTCGCTATGAATTATCCGATATTAGAACTTTGAAATTTCCCTTTCTATCCGGTCACATTAACGTGACGTGACGTGACGATAATGGCATATCGGAACGTAGCGACGCGTCGACCGAATTCTTTTCGAATTTTCGGGATCTACTCTGAGTGGAGCGTGCCGAAACTTCGGTCTTTATCAAGATCGTCGAAGTTAGCGACGTCAAAGTGTAACCAGATTGTAAGAAAATTATAATTTCAAAGCTACACATTCGTCGCATTGATTCGGTCGTATTGCTTTGGGCCGCAAATGTTCCTGATATTTGCGATTAAGTGCAGCTTTCTTCGATGAACAGGTAATAAATTCAGGTGGCTCGGAGTTTCAGCGAGATGCGGGGATGGCGTGAATTTGCGAAGCGAGGAATTGTATTGCTACGAGACGCAAATTGAGGACGCGGAGTGAAAGATCATGGGTGGGAGGAAAACGAAGGGTATGTCATTTCGATTATGAAGTTTGGAAAGGAGGTTTTATCGACGGGCCGGATAACTAAACCGGTACAGCAATCAACCGTGCTTTCGGCAAAGGTGTAAGTTCTATACGAAATCACAATATCTCGTGTCGTCGAACAAGATTACAATCGTCTTGATTCGTAGGCGCTTTGCATCAATAGTTGCGACAATTTTAGAGCTTTTACGTTAGAAGCGCCGAGCTGTAGGAAAATATCGCGTACTATCGCCAGCTGCAAGAAACAGTTGTATTTTTGGTGTACAAGCTGCAACGTGGTTCAGCTAACCTCGAACAACAGGAATACCAAACCACTCAGTTCGGGCGACAATCATCTAATTGTCGGCACATGTTCAACTACAGATTTCGAAACAATAGAAAAATGAAGCAAATCCTGGTATATTGGGATTTCTCTTCGGGCCCGCTAACATGGAAACGCGTGAGTGTTCGACCCGATCCGTGCTTTACACCTGCACGGTTTACACGGTTTAAAATGGTCCATATATAAATGGTCGCCCGATTTCACCGTTACCGTACGCCAATTTATCATTTCATCCTCGCTAAGTTGGCTCATCATCGTTTCATCGGCCGCACCGATAAAGCGGGCGGAATTTAAACTGCCACGCGGTGTCGTGGATCATTAAAATCCCAACGGGTAGATTCATTCAACCCACCGCGATTGCTGAACGGTGCCGCAATCGGCGCCGCCGCGTTCGCCGCTTTGTTGCGAACTGAAACGTCTTGACGTTTATCCAACGCCGCGTCGCCTGGTTGCTCGCGAGGTATCGAAATGACAGGGGCAGCTCAGTTAACGGAAGAGAGACGACTATTTCGTCGAAACGAGAGGACAGAAAGAGAATGGGTCAGAAAAGTGGGCGAGCTCTTAAATAACAGGCGACTGAACCGTGGTCGGCGTCGATCGCAGGACGGAAAGCGTGAACAACCCTGTCAAATCCGCAACAAGGGTCGAAAGTCAGTCGATCAGGCGTTCCGCTCCGAACGGACGGGCGATCCTTTTGATCTCAAGGCCATTTTCTTCCATGCATCCGTTCGCGATTTACACGGCTGGAGATTTTCAGGCGAATTTGCGCCGGGCCAGCCAGAAATCAGTGGCTTCATCGTTGGCTGCTGCCAGGTGAAGCGACGATAGGCGTTGAGGGGCAGGAGGCAACCGCCAATTAAGTTAGCAGCCGATTCTAGCCAGTTTGGGAGTTTCATAACCCGCCACCGTTGCATCCAGTAAATCTGTTAGATCCCCAGCAGCCATGGGGCGGACACGGCCGAAAGCACGACGACCAGACTCTCGTAATTTCGCCGATACGTACGTCCGGCGCGCAATTTAAATCCTCCCTGGACTCGCCACGCGGCACCCGCTCCCTGTTGCGAAGAACTTTACGAGGGGATAACGTTACGTGACACGAGTCTGAAATCGGACATCGAAAGCTTCGAGCTGTTTTCCGCCCTGCGCGTTACACCCTCCTTGCGCGATAGTTCGCCCTGTTTTATCGCCGCGGTTCAAGCCCGCGTCGGGATAACGATTGGTCCCGCTGATTTTTCTGCGGCTGTATTTCGACCGTACTATTTTCTTTTTATCGGGGAAAATATTTCATCGTTTGGATAATTCGGAAAATAGAAAGATTTCATTGCAGCGCGAATGGTCGTGTTTCGTTCTCGATCTTTCGCGTCGGATTCATTTATCGGTCTGATGGAAGTCGAATGTAGGGTAGCTATTTTGTAATCAAACCGCGGTTAACAGAAGCAATCGCGTTTACTATTTAAGCACGCGAAATGGCAAGCATCCTGTTAATGAATCAGATGAACCGAGTAGCGCGGGGGCTCATAGGTTCGAATAGGTACAGCTGCACACCGCTGTTCTATTAATTTATAACAGATTTAGTATCCAACATTGTAGCGCACCGTATTAATTTACAATTCTCCGCAAATCGTTATTAACGCATGATAACGAGCAATCGGCTACCTTTCATTTACATTAACAACCCCGTCTCGTCTGACATTTTTGTGGCCACGCCCGTGCACGATGTAGAACGTGCTCTATATTACGTAGAATCTAACAGGGTCGAATAAATCGAGCGATTAAACCGAATGCAACGGATTACGAGTCGCGTTTCCGGTCGCAATGAGAATTAATTCGAACAAGGTGGATCATAATTCTGTGATGCTGCGATACGTTTCTCGGCGGTAAGGGTACGTGGCCGCACGTGGAGGCGGTCGAGCCGGCCAACGGATGTTCAGTCGTAAACCTAAGCGTATCCGGTCTCGGGGGCGCACAAACGCCCCCTTTCCACGTGTACCTACATCGGATTACGAGCGGAGTTCGGATGCGTTCGGTGTCAGGATTTGCAGAAGTCTTGCCAACGCGTTCGGATTCGGCTGGAGTTGTAATGCGGCGCGCATATCGCAGGTTTCACGGGTCGACTGTCAAATCGTACACCGCGGGTTTCCTTCGTTCCGACCATCTCGCCGGTTCCCCTTGATTTCAGAATTCCTTGCCTGCGGTCGTGACCACTGTTCAGTTAAATGTGCAGTCGTGGCCACCGTCGAATACAATTCTACGGCCGCGTTAAGATTTTTTTAGAAATTCCCAACCCCCGTTGTGGCGGCCGCAGAAGAATACCTACATAAGCGTGTCGGTTGGAGACGCTCGACTCCATCCGGTAACCACTTACGGTGGAAACGGCGATGAGGCTTGCCTTTAATTAGCGTTTCCATCGCGGATTGTGTGAACCAGTGAACGCTTTGTCTCGCGGTCATTTCTTCGTGCGAGCGGCGAGTATGCTCGAGACGCTTGACACACCTAATTAGGAATCGGACGTGAGCCGCCGCCTTGGAAAGGGGTTGCTCGGCGAGATCATGGGATCGTGCACCCGAGCTGTGTAACGTCGCGGAACACGAACAGAATAAACGACTGGCAATAAATTATGCGAAATCTGCAAATACCCTGTCTCTCCTTCGTCATTCCAGTAACGCGTGTTCAAGCGAAATCGTTCATTGCCAGCGCAAGATGTTTATTATTCGCAGCCGGTGATCGATAAGGTCATTAAACCCGCATTCCTGCTTACGTCACGCCAGTAGTCAAGTATGCAGCAGCAATTATGAACGTACCTGTGACTTCGGCGTCCCTACTTTCCTTCGATTTTTCATGCATCGGCCAGACAGCTTGCGGGAGGCGTCGCTATAAATAATAATCGGAATTCTCCCCACACGAGCGACGTATGTACATACCCGCGACAAATAAACTCCTGCTGCGGCGTAAATTAATTTCAGAAGAGTTTCGCCCCGCGAAGCGTCGCTTCGCTCCGGGGGCATGAATGTATCGTCGTCGGCTAATTTCGATGGCGTGCTCGCGATAATTAAGTCCTAGTGCGACGCACTACTCTGAAGAGTCGACGATTTTGAATGAGCCTGCTTTCGTTCGCGGCAACCGAGCCGAGAAACGCGACAGTACTACCTGCCATTATGGGGAAATTACCCCAGTCAGCCACACCACCTCTTCCTCGCCTATTTTTTTTCTTTTTTCTCCGCCGCTGCAACCTCTAAAGCGGCGACGGAAATTCGCGCGAATGAAAGTTCGTCGCTGCTTCTCGTTTCCGAGGACAGAATTGGCGTGGCCGTATTACGCCCGTGCGTATAATATTTTCGTTCCAACTCTCTCCCCCCCCCCCCCCCCCCCGCCCCATGGATCAGCCCGGTGGAATTTTCTCCACTTTACGCGATTCTCATTTATCGAGCAATATTTCGTCGGTCTTCGCGTGAATATCGAACGGCTGAACATTCCGCGTTTCGATAGAGACTATCGTGTACGTAACTAAACCGGCAATATGTTGCTGGTTCGCCGCGGCAGGATAAATTGGAAATGCGGAATAAAATCTTTTGACGCGTGGCTTCGTTCGCGGGGAAAATTGATTTCGAACGCTGACAAACGGGCTTTTCTTTCATCGTGCCACGTTTTTACGATGCTCGCCGTTGATGAGTTTCGTCGCGCAATAACGTTCAATTCGATCGGTGCATTAATCGAAGGCGTATCGCGATTTCAGCGATTTCTCTTCCGGCGATTTCGTAGTTTTCGAAATACCAATTTCGCTCGGATATAAGCGGGGGGGAACTTGTTGCGCGGCAATGGCAGAGTGGTCCCTGTTGGAAAAATACGTCCCCATTTTTCATCCGCATTTTTTTCATCGCCGTTAACCCGCAGCGCCGCGCGTCGACGACCGAGCTAATTCGTTCAAACAAAAATGTATCTTACCACAGATATTTTTCTATTTTTTGCTGCGCGGCCGATATGGAACGGCGAACTATCCACGGAACGTTCCACGGACCGGAATTTCCATGTTTGTTTCGAGCCGCGATCAAAATTTCGTCGATGACAAATGCAGGGCCAAGTGAACGCGCGCTATATTTTTCTGCACGCGCACTTCTGGCTCGCCACGTTGCGCCACTTCGATTGGCTAAATGTTTACGAGAGGGCGAAAAAATACTCCGCCCCGATGGCCGAGAATTTTCAAAAGCGTTGCCGGGTTCCGCGGAACACATTAAAACAAAAAATCTCTCGCTTTACTCGCGCTCCGGGCTCGCCGCGAGAATTTGTCCCGGCACGCCTCTCAAACCTTCTCCCAGCTGCTTTCCATTTGCAAAGGGCAAACAAGCGATACCTTTGCTTGCCGCGTTTCATAAATATTCCCGACACCGGGAAAATTAGTTTTCCGTTTCTTTGTTTGTCAACGTCGCGGACAAAGCTCGCCCCGTGTCAGCTTTGCAGGATCGATCGCGTCTTTTCCCGTTCCGTAGGTTTAACGGGACCGTGAACGCTCTTTCTCGCGTGCTCGCCGAAAAATGTTCCCACGTCGCAGAGCATAGCATCCAGCGAATGGTAAACTAGTTGGAAATTGTAGATTTAACCTGAACCGCGATCGTCGCACCACGACGAAACGTCGACGGGCACGCTTGATTTCTGTTTGTTCCCTGCTTTGAGCGACGCCGCTAGATAGTTGTTGCTGGACAAAAAGTCTATCGCCTCTTGGAGGATTCGTATTTAGCCTTCCGCGATTTTCGCTCATCGCTGGTTTCAAGTTTAGAAATATTTTATCGCGTCGTTGGCACGGAGCATTACCCACAAATGGATTCTACCATCGCGTTCTCATTTTTGTTAGAGTCTGAGCCGATGGGTAAGGTAAGGAAAGCTTAAGGGTCCAGGGACTAACGTGTCTCCACGTTGTATTTACCAAGCAAAGATTCTGGGGTATACATTGGCCTTTGTTTTCACAGTTCTCTTACCATAAGACACCAATGTCATTCTTTGGAATACTTTTCCGAAGGGGTTCTTATTTTTGAAGATTGTTTGTTATCTTACGTACACCCTTTTCTTCTATGGGTACACAATCTTTCCCCTTTTCTAATCTTCAATAGATACATATACAGCGGGGCGCCTTGCTACAAACTAATCCTTTCTAGAATCATGCTATTTATAGGATATATACATACACAGTCGAACCTCTATAACTCGAGAACCTTTACCATCATATTTAAATTTCATACTTTGATGCAATGAGAAAAACTGTTTCGTTATGGCAATCGTTCGATATGAGATTGTTCGTTATGGGAAGCTTCCCCGTACTCGAACGAACCTTCTAATTTTTTCAGGACATCCCAAGAAGAAACACATTACCACTAACAATCCGGACGTGTAATTAAAACCATATTTCTTCTGTCTACATCGTAATGACCGTCTGGCAACCATTTGCTCCCCCTCCAAAAAAGGGAAAAGAAAATAAAGAAGTATTATTTTCCTTTTCCGTTATGAACAATCCAATCCAACATGGCCCGCGGTTTTCGCGTCAACCTGTACGTTTGCCGGAATAAAAACAGGGGAAACGCCATTATCGGGTGATTGATGGACCGAGCTGGGAAAGCTGCGAAAAAAGGACGGTCGACCCTCTGGTGAGCGTGGCCGGCGTCAAAGTAAATACCCATTGTTGACTCTCGCCAAGGGATTGTTTCGCGCTGCATTTTTCAGGTCGAATGGCCGTTTTTCGTACCTGGAGTGCGGGATATCTGCTGACTAGTGACTCGACCGGGGACCAGTTCCCGTTCAAATCAGCCGGAAATGGCGATGGTAAAACGGCGCGCCGCGACTCGCGGCCGCTTGTTCGCGCTTGTCGCGGCGTTCACGCGAAATTGGGAAATATTTCGGCCCTTCTGTTGCAACAGTGCCAGTTCGTTATGCTAACAAGCGTGTAAATATTGCTCAAGCTACGGAAGCACCTGTTCATTTCAATTAGAGCCGCAAGCCGGCCGGTGAAAATTAATCGCTCGCAACATTCTACGGGGACGTCTTCGACGGATTGTCATGTCCGATTGTTCGTTCGTTCTTATCCCCAGGACAAATAATCGCGGTTCGTCGAGAACGTCTAAGACACCCTGTACAATATTACGCGTGACTCGTATTCATATTTAATCCACCGCGAGGCTTGCCGCGAAAGCTATTAAGTCTGCGGCTTATGGGTGCGTGCAAGTTGTTCCGAGCTTAAAGGGGTTGAACAGCGATCGAAGCGAAGTGTCGAACACGGGGTGGAAATACGAACAGCGGCGAGCTGCACGGCGGTGTCCCGAGCTCGGCGAAACAGGTCGAGCCCAGGTGGTAATTTGGGGATCCGCGTCTGCACGAAACGACGACGAATTAACTCGCTCGCTGGCGCGCCCATCAAACGCGAAACGCCCCCGACAACGTTTCTTTATGCTTTCTCGACGTTTATGTGCGCACACTTTGCGGGCGACCGTCATCTCCTCGGTGTATATACGTATGTATACCGTTCGCGGCGAAGGGGTTAGAAGCGACGTTTACGCTGCTCCTTAAGGACGTCGGTTAATTTTCCGAGCGAAAATAGACTTTCTCGTGCCGCGTCCTGAGTTTCCGGGGCAAGGGAGAAGTCGCTCGGTTGCAAGGATTTCCGTCACAAGAGCGTCCTTGGGATTTCACTTTGCTAATTAGTTTGACGAGATCAAATTGTAAGGGATAAATACAGCATGCATTGTTATCATCGAGGTATAGAGTTCGGAACAGCTCACAGTTTAACCGCGATGTTCGAGTAAATCTCTGCCCCGGCGTTGTATCGACGTCGCGAAATCAGGTTTAAAAGTTTGTCGGCGGGCGCGACGCACCGGGGTTCGAGCACTCGCTTTTATGCGAGGAGTGCGTGCCATTCCGCGCACGGTATTGAATAAGTTGAGCGGTCAAACGGTATTATAAATCGTGTATTCACATTTTCAGGCTCTGCGTAACGGAGATCAGAGATATCCCGAATGATAATTCATCGGATGAAGTCAAACGAATTCCACAATTGTCTCCGGTACTAAATATCCCAGGACCAATTATCTTTATCCCGACTGAATTTCCGCCGCGGAATTCCATTTGCAAATGACCGTGGAACGAATAGCTGGGTGGGAGGATTAATTTTCCGAAAAGGTTTCATCGCTAAATAGATACACGACAGCTCGCCATGGGAGGAGAAACGTGGAAAACAAACTTCTGCCCGCTCGGAGCTCGATAATAGGTATTTGCTTTGAGGACGCTCGGAATCACGAGCTTTCAGCGTATTAAAACGGTCTCGCGACTCTTACAACGAGGGATCGGTATATAATGGCCGGCCGTTCGCGTGTCACTCAGACGGGGACGCGTTTTTCCGTCCCTTTTCGCATATTTCGCGGCGTGTTTCGTTTCGCGGTTGAACAGGAACAATCGGGTAGCGCCTTCCACTGGACGAGGCGTCTTGTTTTCGGTGTTCCGCGTATCGACAGATTCGACAAGGCGGGGCTGCTCGCACGTTCACGGCGGATAAAAGCGGCGGAGTGACATTGGCTTGATTGAAAAATACCTGCGAGAGCGGTAAATACTTGCTCGTAGCCGTGCCAGCGGCGAAAAATTTCGAAATTGATTCACCAGCTTTTCCCTGCATATTATAATTCCCAGTTAATCGGAAGCTTTCGGCGATACAGAATCCGGATGAAGCTGCTGTCAATAATATATGATACATGGTTGCGTTTTTTATCGCCAATGCGTACGTATAGCTCGGACGAGATTTCGAAATTTTGCCCCATTTTTCTGTTTCACGGTTCTACGTTTATTCTGTAACAAGCTTGGCGTGCACTATTTTTTTTTTAACGCCACGGCAATTGAAAATATTGAAACAGCGGCGCTCGAAAATCGCCTGGGCTATAAATATAGGTAGCGAAACTTTGCAGCTCGTATAAAATATCGCCAGGAAGGGAGAGTATCAGAATCTGTCACGTGTGTACCTCGACGGGCGTATATTCCTCGCGGCTGTGTGCAACTTATTCTGCTCATGGGCGGAACAGTAACGTATAAAGGAGTTATCCGTGAATCGTACGTCCCGTGTGATGTTTGGATGCGCATTCTATGACGTTTAACCGAGTCTTCACCGCCGGGGTGAGCCCTGTGTATAAGGTAATGGATGCGGAATTCTCCATGTGTTTCACAACTTCGTTTCTGTTCTCAATTATTTCGACATTCTTTATAAATACTTCAGAGCCTTGGACGCTGGTTTGGCGTGCGACCTGATCGCACCAGGACAAGTGGTTGCCAGCCCTCCGTAAGACTCGTGTTACTAGTTCAAAACAGTTTAGGAGTAATTGAAATACTTCCGCTGCGTCGTTTTCATCAAACGACTTGACATCCTCCGTCTAAGAATTTCTTGGAAAATTCAACAGAAGCGCAGAATTCCCTGCGTGTGCGCCGCGACTTCAGTTTCAGTTTCACACGTTTCATTAATTGTCCGTTTCAGCATTTTATTCCACCTTTAACCTTCTTCACTTTCACCTCGAGTGCAGCGTTTCACGCAGTATCGAAAAAAGGATATTGCATATCACGTGTATTCGAAGCTTTCGTACTAAAATGATTGCACCGATTCAATATCGAATATTCGACGGAGAGAAACTGATTACCCAGATAAAAATCGAACACTTCATAGTTTCATAGTCATCCCCCTCCTGCGCTTCCGTCTTTCCTTTACTTTACGTTCCGTGTCACACTCTTCGTTTACGAGCGCCAATATACAAAATTTCGCGATAAGAAGATTCTTTAACAGGCGTCCTGATAGGAATCATCTATATCCTCTCAATCTCCAAATATTCTTTTTTACAAGTTAATGCTGACAGAGGAAAATCCCTGGTCCCAGGAAGCTGGACAATGTGCGATGCATGGATACAGCTTCGAAATTTCTTACTGCACTAAGCTGTTATTATCGAAAACGACAATAACGATAACAGGAGAGGAAGAGTGTATAAATTCTAGGTATTGTACGTATCTAGGAAGATCTCTCGATATGACAACAGATAAGTTTCCCCGTTCCTGCCGTAATGTCCGCCTACGGTGTTCACGATACACTACATCCTGGTGTCGGTGTCCGTCGACACGTGTATCGAGGAAATGCGTCGTCCCGTTATTCCCGTTTCCCCTTCATTACGTTGTTTTCTCGATCCCACGCCGAACACTGAGCGGGCGCTTATTTCAGTCGTTCGTTTTCGCCCCCGCGAGTGATATTTCTTCTCCTTCCGAGAAACGGAAGGGCGGTCTTAAAGTGTCATATCTTCGAGGAATCTTCGTCTCATCTCCGCCAGCGTCGCGTCTTTTTCCGTTTCCGTCGATGACGTTTCCCATCCGACGATTAACGCAACTCGCGCGGCGAGAAACTATTTTACACCGCGATTAACTGCGGCACCAATTAAACGCGATATTAATGTTCGCAGTTTAAAACACTTTGAATCGAACTCGCTGTCCGCCGTGAAAAAAAAAAAAAAAGAAAACAAGCAGCAGCATAGGTTTCGGTTGCCCGCCGGGCGAATTCGGCGAATTTATGGCTTCATTATTTACGGTTAAACGTTGCTTAAAACCGCGGCGACCGCGGGGCTAATTCTGCGACGGTGTCTGAGCGCGTAATTTCAATTTAAATTCACGGAGAATCTTCTTTAAAGGCGGAAGCACGATCCGACCTCTGGACGACCATGGTCTGGACAAGAACAATGGCCCGGCTGAATCGTTCGGAGGAACTCGAACCATCCACCTTACATCCGCTGGTCCCCGGTCCTATTTATCGAGCGTAATGACCGGCCGCGCAACGTCACTGGCAAAGACAAAGTTTATCGCTGTAAGCGGTAATCCGCGCGGAGAAAAACAGGAAAACTTTCGGCGAAAGTTGGTCTATTTTTTGCCGGCTCGCGGACGAGAAGTCGTTAAGCCGTCAGATGCACTTTGTCGATCCGCCTTCGGAACAGGCTGCTACTACTGGCTGCACCCTGAACAGCTGTTCGACGCGGTCCAATCTGCCCGAACGGTGTCTCGTCCGCTGTTACGTGGCTGGACGAATGTTGCATGCAAGTGTAATATTCGGTTGGTAGTCGGAAGGATCGCGTTGCGTTGCGAAACGAAGCAACAGTGGCATTGCCTTGAATCGTTAGGCCGAAAACGGTAACTCATTTTTTAGGCTCGATTAGCCGGTGACGCGCACGTGTTGTTCAACCTGCGAGCGCGCAGGTAACGTCATAAACCGAGGAAACTTTTATCTTACCCTATATCGCGTGTACTTTGCGAATTGACAAATCGCGAGCATTCTATCTGCCCCCCCCCCCGACTATTCGCAGTTTAGTGAACAAATTTGAACGATGCGTGTCAGTATTATTTATGAATCGATGTAATCAGGTTGGACACAGAATGTGATACAAATTACGGGCAGAACTTCCGATTCATTTTCAGGAGAGTTAATTAAAGCGAGCCGCGGATAATCACGCGGAACAATGTTTCCATTTGCATCGACGTTCGTGTAGCATTGACGTGATCGTGATTTGTTTGCTATTGTTCCTGTCATCTAATAAGGCCTATGTGCACTATCTGTCCCCGGCAGTCTGTTGACGTAACAAGATACAGCAATCGCATGCACGCCGATTCGATTAGGCTTCTAGTGGCAAGATTTCTGTCGGTGCTTGCGTTGTCAATGGATTCGTCCATCGTACGATTTAAACCAAGCGATGCCATCTGCTGTATGAACGCAAAGAATCGTGGAGTTCGGCTGGGATTTCGTAAACGTTCCTAATTAAATAAACCAACGTGTACATTTATACATGCAGCTGTCGTTGTAGTCCTCCAAGCCCTGAATTGCGCAGAGAGCTCTTAACACTTACAGCTCAACGCTAATAGCTATCAGTACAAACGAGAGCGTCCGAAGAACAGGAAGCAAACTTCCGCAAAAATCTGTGAGATGAAGCGTTACGATACGGCCAACGTTTACTCGGACGATATCGCCGTCGTTAGCGATACCTGGCTAACAAACACCCGGTTTCCTCGTTTTTCTCGCCGAAGTTTTGCGTAGCGTCTTGTTTTTCCAGATCCACGAAGCCGTCGGTATTAAGCACCTAACTGTTTTAAAATCTTTTTGTCGGCGTGCCGGCACGGACACGGATAAATAATACCGGCCCGAATTTCAAGGTATGCAGTAGGTAATTCTGCGAATGGCGCGGCCGGACGTTTCATTAAGTTTTTCTTGCCACGATACGTGCAGATCGCCTGTGAAACATTGGCGAGTCGCTGAATAAAGTACAGCCCCACGATTCGGCGTGGAACAATTTTGTTCGCAACGGTCGACGAATTTTTTTTATTTCCGCTGCTCGAGGTTTTCTCGTTTAACTGTAGTGCCGAAATTGTAGAGCATAGATGTGCAATTGTGCAGTTTCACTTTGAATTGAACGATACTAAGTACGCTTTTGTGGGGATTTCTTCCCTTAACCACTATACCATTACCTCGACACCTTCGGAACCGCCAGTGCACAGAAGCCTCGAGAGCATCGACACGAACCGAAGGGGAAAGAAATTGAAAATGGAAAAGCAGCTTAACAACTCGAACATCGCGACGAGTGCACAAGACACCTATTGAACAAAAAAATTGCGAGGAAAAAACAACACGCGACAGATTGTACCGCGTTAAATCACTCGGGGCGCAGCAAATCTCTTCGAAACACGGTATTACCTGGATTTCGCGTACTCGAGCTCCTTTCCCTCTAACAACTTACTTAATATTCGAGCAGCGTCAATTAAAAGCTGCTTCTCGTAATTCACCGTTAATCCGTTTGCCGGCATGTTTAATTATCGTCCTGGCAAAAGAGGCCCGCGATACCTTGGCGGAAAATATCCCTGGCAAGGGAGAAACCGAGCTGGAGAAGAACGCAGGGAGGAAGGACGGTCGTTTGTACTTACTGACATTAATTAATTGTTTATTGCGAGAATTAATCGCCCATCACGATGGGATTCCGCCGTAACTCGGGTCCTCGGGACTCCTAACGACCCTCCTGGCAAATTCATCGGCGCAATTAAAGGTGGATTTCTTACTCCGCCGCGCTCCCGTATGCGCGGTATTTCTTTCCCTATTCACTTTGGCGTCCGTCTGCTGAGAATCTTCGGATCGAACGATATCGAATCATCGATGCCGAAACAACCACGTTTTCCCTATACGGTAGACGCGGACGAGAAAAACCGTGGCCTTCCTTCGTCACCGAATATCTGACACTGTTTCCAATTAACTTCACGAGCGTTCACCGGCCAGGATTTTTAATTGGAATTTCATTTCAATTAACTCTTCAGCCATCGAAGTGCACACGCGCTCGCAGGTTCTTAAACATCACGGGACACACTCGCGTTCCCGTTCAAATTGAGTTGTCGCGTAACCAACTTACACCGGGGCGAACGCATTAAAACGCGTTCGCTTTGAAACGATAATTCGGCAGGAATGCGAAATAACGCGTCGCAGATTGCCAACTATTTCTCGGACATATTAACGAGTCGTTCGCACGATCGGCGTCCTGTTCCTTATTCCCAGGAAATTCACGGCCGGGTATTATCACAGAACCACCCAGGGGGGTGCGTATTTTCCTTGCCTTGAACCGCGATATTTATCTTGCTCCTTTCACCCACTCCCTTTCCATCCACGCCCTTTCAACCGTCTCCCTGCCGGTGCCGTCTTCGTCGCTTTGAAACGCCTTCCCAGGCGACCCGTTGTCTCGCAGTAGTTGCGCCGCGGCGTGGTCAGACGTCGCGACGGGCAGTAATAAAACTCGCTATTCATCCGCCCGGCAGCGTCGCGCTTTCACTCTTTTCGACGCTGTTCCGCGGCCCTTTCTCTCAGTAACGTTCTTCCGGCGAGGTCTTTTCGTCTGCGAATATATCCCTCGCCCTGGCGATCGCTTTGGAACGAATCGCAGCGACCCGTTCATTGTTCGCGGAGTCGCTGCAACAAAAATTCTGATTAACGCTGACCGTTAAATTCTGACCGACGATAGATATCAACCGCTTCGATTGCGTCCACGTGGCCTCGGAGTCGTACGTGCGAGATTACCCACACTAACCAAATATATGGCAATGGGTAAAATTCGTAGATTCGTGGACATGATTTGTCTTTTGATAACAATGAAAGATGTCGAGAGACAATGGTTGGCTTTCGGTAGCGGTCCACAGGGAACACGTTGTTACCATAGTTAATGCCGTAATATCTCCGAAACTCTCAGAGAAATTGGGGCCGAGGAAGTAAGGCATTTCGAGTGCACGTGGTCAGTGAAATCGCGGAAGTTCGCAGCGACGAAGCTGGTGCTGGAACCTTGATTCCCAGTTTACCCACTAATCACAGTAGGAGACTATAATGTAGGGGATCTAGGGGACGACGCTTCGAGATTGTCCGCGAGTAATACTTCGTGCCGTTTCATAGCCCCGTCGGCTCTATTGAATGGTTGTTTGCTACAACTTATTTATTTGTTACGACAGTCTTCCCAACAGACACACGCTATCTCTACCGCGACGAACTTCGACGAACGCTACAATTCTTCAGCATCACTCAGAATCAGCCCACTGTTCTTTCGGATACCCTGTCTCCTCGTTCCTTCGTCTCCTTTGGCGTTTGTCAGATCCAGAGCCGCATTAATCACTCGCTCGGACGAGGGGTCCACTTCGCGTTAAAACCATCCCCGTTACGTTTCGATACGTCGAAATTGTGCCAAAGAATTTCCCCAGCATATCTCGAAAGACACGAGTGTCGCAGAGGGGGCCCGAAGCGACGAACAATTTTTAAACGCGAGCAGGCGGTAACGAGACCTCGCTGTTCGCCCGAGACGACAAAGAAATCGCGCATCGATGGAAGACAAAGGGGAACGGAGATCCGTGAATCTCCGTCTCTTTCGGCTCGCAATTTATTTTTTTACCCGTGTAGTCCAAATGGAGGTCACGATCGAAATGGGAAAGGGGGGTGAATCGTGGGAGAGACAAAGAGACCGACGGGTGACGCTCTTTATTTCCGGCAAAGCGCTCACGTTATTATCAGACGGTGTCGGTGAACGGCGCGGATCGTCGCTGCGACCGAAAATGGGATCGACCGGTTGGAGAGTTTCGCTGGGTGCGGAGAGAATTAGGGCTTGCGGTGCGAGAAGCGGGCAGAGCTCGGTGAAAAAGTACGTGGCGCCGTGATGGCACGGGAACGGGGCAAAGAACAGAGGACGGCCGATTAAATAACAGAGAGCATGACAAGCGAAGAATAAAAAGAAGAAGGCTGTAACCGGGCGAAGGTGCGAGAGGGAAAGGCACCGGTGGTGGAAAAAGGACGGAGCAAATGGGTCGACGAAGGGTGCACGGAGGTAAAAGAGGAAAGGTACGAAAAGAGTGGGACGATACAATAAAAACGAGGTCACGGAAGCGACGGGGTGTTGGCTGGCGAGAGGCGCAGGGAAATGAATGGGAAATGAAATTATAGAAACGACGGGGGAAAACAAACAGAAGCTTTCTTATCGTACCTGTATGCAACGCACCCCCTTAAAGTGGAATATACGCTCGCGTATTTTATTGAAACTACCCGTCCACTTTTAATTGTCTCCCATACGGTTGGTGTTATTTGCATATACCTATATGTGTACGCGTATGCACAGTTGACTACCGCGTTCGCCGTTTCGAAAGAACGTCGCAGTTGCGAAGGGTCGCGAGAGGTCGCCGGAAGGGTCGATATCCACCAGGGAGGCGGATTACTGCGTTACACCGTAGCAGTCCTTCGAGCGAAAAACGACTAAAATATCGGCAACGAACGAGTGGTTAATTCTATTGGGGGCCGGAGGCCTGGAATCCGGAACGAGGGAAACCGGCAGCCGAAGCGAAAGGAAAAAAGATTAAGAGTTCGGGGGAAAATTTTTGCGAAATTTAATTCCGTCATTAAAGTTGCCGCAAAGTTTTGCGGTTATTACGGGAGAAAATAAAATCGTATTTGTAGCGTAACGGTTAGCTGGCGGTATTGAATGCGCCTAGGGATCGACAATCCCTCCCGTCGAAAACTGCTTGACTGACGGGAGAAACGCTTGAACCGTTGAAAGTTCGCCTGAAATGTATGATGTTTGGAACTTGCCTCGCGCCACTATATTTTCGTCGTCTAGTCGATTCGGGTGCTTCCAGAAGCGAGAATTTTATTTCAGATCGACAGAGGGTAGCGCGCAGGGACTTATAAAAAGGGAATTGTATTATGCATTCAGGTAGGTAGGGATTTCTCTCGCAACCTTGGAAGGTCGCCCCGCGTCGGAGGTGAAATTGAAAATTCTCTGGATAACGTTACGGGACATCGCGAAACTTCTTGGTTGACCAGTTGGTTTCGAAGAGCACGAGACACGAGCGTGCTGTCCCGTAAGCATCCCGATTCTATCTGGCAGATATTTTTCGATGCATTCGCTTAAACGAATTATGGTGCGACTAGGGCAAGGAAGTATAGAAGCAGAGGAATACAAAATATAAATAAACAAGCCGGTAAAAAATTCGCAGCAGTAAATTTCTAGCTACTTTGCTTCAAAGAGAGTCACATCCTTCCAAGAACGTAAGTCAAGATTGAATTTTAATCTTTAATACCTTGCGAACCATTCTCATCGTCCTCGGAAAGGGATATTGATGATACTTATCGTTGGTTTAACGAAGATGGCGGAGCTCGTTAAAAGGGGGAAGCGATACTTGAAGAATTTCCTCGTTAGCGGAACTCGGCAAAATAGCTCGGGGCATTTCTCTTTTCGTATCGCGACATTCTTTCGCCTATTTAAATTTTCAGTAAAAAGCTTCGAGGAAGCTTACTCGTTCCCATGCTGTCTGACACGCTTGGCTCGCCACGTTCGATAGCTAACCCCCGATAAAGCGGGACTCACCGCCGAATCTCTAACAAATTCTCCGACGACTTCGCGAACCTTTCCGTTCGCGAAGTATCTGCGATTGCGTGCGTCCAGAAACGGGTCCGCGACCCACGTTTCTACGCATTCCAGCACCTCGAGTTCACGTTTTCCCCGATAAGATTCGCGCGAACAGTCTCTGTTTCACTTACGACTCCCGATCTACCGTTCCCACACGGCGGTGGGGCTAGTTTTCGCAACTGGGTTCGCGCCGATACGCTTCAAGCGACCGATTTTCCTCGGCAGGAAGCGCGGCCGAGGATCATCGCGCGTCGCTCGCCGATACCCGATATCGATTCTCGAATTTTCGCGGAGAAATAAGAACGAGGGAAACAAACGAGGAGGGGGGCCGAGATGGGCGCGATGAGCATCGAGGTTGAACGAGCGTGGCTCTGGTCGGATAAAGGGGAGAGGAGAACGGCTGTGTCTCGCATGGACGCACCAGTTGGTCCCAATTGGATGCAACCGTACGTCGGCTGGCTTCATTAAAAGCTTCTCGCTGGCACGATGAATTCTTTTTCTTTTTTTTTTCCTTTTTTTTTTCTTGGTTTTTTTTCGCCGTCGCCGCCACGACCGCACTGGCGGCAGCTCGACGCGAGCTGGGACATTGTTAATTAGAAGTGTGCGCGCAGAAGGGCGAGGCGGCCGGCGACGGTTGAAAAACGACGAGCGGGAGAAAATTCCGTGGTACAACCTTTTTAAAAGGGCACGCTCGGGCGCACGCACCGCGAATTCGCGGTAAAGCCCGGATCCCGTAAATCATTCCGTAGCGAAGCGGTGATGACGGGGCTTTCACGGACACCCGTTAGAGAGGAGGGGGGGGGGGGTCAGAGTTCTCTCTATCGTCGCTTCTAGTCTACCGGCGCGCCGATGGAAAATCGTTTTCAAGAGCAGGTGGAGCTCGCGGCGTTCGCGACATGCATTCGCGATTACCGTCGACAGGCGGCTCGCGGAAAAACCCGTTTTCCCGTCGAATTCCACGGCTAGGTCGAGGCGAGATATCTCGACACTTACAACACTCAGATCCGCGGCCGCGTCACGAAGACTCGTATCCATTACTTGGGATTAGCTGTGATTAATCGCGCCGTCGCGATAGTGGTTCGCTCGAGTAATTGTGGTTGCACCCACGTTATCCAAGTGATCGACCCGCGAACCAGCCCCGCTTTCATAAACTCGTCCTTTTATCGTAACGGCCCCTTTTATAATTCCACTTTGTACGACGTTAAACGCGACCAGCCGTGCAATAAAGCGGGCGTCTCCGTTCCATTCGTGTTCGTTGTATCCACAGGGATTTCAATGCTGGCGACGCGACGGCTGGAACGTGGCCGGAAAAGCTGCTCGGCTCGGGTCATAACGGGTATTAATATTATTACGGATTTTGCGGTTTCCAGTTCCCCTTTCGTCGAACGCCCTTCGCTGTATCTGCGGATCTGAATGCCGGCGTTATCGCGGAACGGCGCGGCTGCATCAGCGATCGCAATCTCCGCGGACGATTTCGGGTATTGGGGTCGTTAGAGGCATTCATGGCCCCCTCCACACTTTTCGAATTTCGTGGCACGGAATTTGAATGCTAACGATAGCGGCGAGATTCTCGACGTCGAGCATTAAAATCGTTCGAAACTCTCCTTCCCCTTCGTGTGTTTCGCGTTCGCGTCCACGTTCGCGGAGGCGCACGGGACGCGTGAATAATTCGGGGACACCGGTCCCGCCGGAAATACAAAGGCGCGCCATCCTTCGATCGTTACTGTTCATTTCTAATCCAAGAAACCCCGGAGAGCCGGCAAGGGGCGGCCGTGCGTTTGTCGAGAATTCTCGGTCGCGCATTTATTTATGAACTTTACCCGAGAGGGCATCGCTCGAGCGCGAGAGGCCGCATCGGCCTGTCTAACGCGGCGCTTGGCGAAAAACTTTTGTCCCGCGCCGTTCTTCCCTCCGGGACAGTGGCGTACACAGAAACCGTTCGAACTGAAACACGACTCCCTGCAAATCGGATAACACTAGATAGATAATACTCGTTCGCGAACTAGTCGGGTTCGATAAATTGGCGAGGGCTCTGCAAAACACGCGGTAACGTTACACGGCTCTCTGTTCTGCTTTATTCGTACGGCCGTGCAAGCTTGTTAAACGAATGTCGCGTTCTCGGTCACCGACGTTTCGACGGAACGCGAATGTTCCCATGGGAGAGAGAATGATCTGCGACAGTTCATTTGTAAGCTACTTTCGTTTGGATCACGTGCAAGTGCATTATGCAATCTGGCGAGCGCGTCGCTCTCCCGTGGAAAGTCAGCCCGGATCGATCCGGATCCGTTCCGAAGTTTTAAGTTCTTTGTCTCGTTCCCGTTCGCGAGTCGGCAGAGCTCTAGAAGTGTGTCAAGTTGAAAGATTTGAATGCACAAAGGTTGGAGGAAATTCCGGCGTGACGTATGCGCGATAAGTTCGAAAGGGGACGTGTGGCCTAAAAAGGAGGCTCATTAGAAGCGCCGTGTCCTGAACGGGGTAACCTCGTTCCCGGTGCCGGCGAAACATCTCCAACTATCGCGAAAGAAACTTCTCTGCCTCGTTTCGGTTACCCGGGAATCCGGTTCCACCGGCGGCTACTAATTTTTTCTAGCGATTAAAACGTGACCCTCGCAGCGCGAGACACGTCGAAAAGGAACGCGACGCGCGGTCACGGGGCGCAGCATTGATTTAGAGGCGCGAAAACGGGCGCAAATGGACGGCTTCCGTGCGTCGAAACGCGGACCGTTCAAAGGGGTGAAGTTTCTCGGCTCAAACATTCTACCCTCAACGAATTTACACTGAAACGTGGCGCGCGTTTCAACGCGCGAGCGATCTTTTTGTTGAGAAATTTCATTCTGCCGCGAGAGATCACCCTTTCGCAATTAGAATGTTCCGTCCGGAGTCGTTTCTTACTAACGGCCTCTCTTTACGAGGCGCTGTTAAAATCAACGAAATCGGAGAGCATGCCAGCTGTCCCCCCTTCAGACCCCCTTTGCACTCTATAGAGTCCGCCGTTGCCCTCCAATATAATTACAAATTTCGCGCTTCCGTGCACCTGACGCGTATTACCCTGGCCACGTCGAATGTCCCGTGACGTCGGTGAAAACGTTGAAACAGAAAAGAGTTTCTCCCTAGACATTTTTTCCCCAGCTCCGTCCCTTCGGACGCAGATAACGTACGAATTGGAAAACGACGGTGCACAACAGGCCGTGACAAACGAGGTCTCGTCTGTTCGGAAACGCGGGGACGAGCCCCAGTGCGACGGACGACCCGGGCGCGGGGAAAAGTCGGAAGTGGATTCCTCGCGGGTGCGCAAATGAGGGTGGACCGCGATATAATATTACGGATCTCTCGTGAGCCCCGGTTAAATTCAATATAAAATCCGACTTGAGGTAGCGGAAGCGGGTTCGCTTCCTTCCTCGCTTCCTTACCTTTCTTACCTGTAGCCGTCATTCGCTACGGCATGCGTAACGCATCCAATTGCGGAACAAGAAATTTCGTGTAACATAAATTGACAGGATGCGTGCTTAATACTTGACGGTTACTCGTACCGATAGTAAAGGAATGAACATTATTATTTATTAATGAGAAACGAACACTGCGACGCTCAATGCTGCACACGACACGACTTGCACAATTCCCACCGTGGATGACTGTACTCACACGTATCTGTATACGTAGATAAAATGATGGTCGCGCTGTTACTAATTGCATCCGTTGCCGTTTTTGTTTCAGGACCACTCGACGGATGAGTAACGAAGCGTGGCCCGCTCTCAAGGTACGGACGCGGTCCCTTTTCTTGCTTCTAACGAACCGTCGCGAAATTTGTATTCCGGCTTACCTCTGGGCGTGCACCCGTTCCAGACGTGTCGTTTCGTCCCACCCTTTGTTTCCTGCCTTTCTCGACCTCTTTTCATTCTGGCTTCTTCCCTTTTCTCCCGGTTTTCCGCTTTTTTTCGTTCCGTCGCTGTGGACGCTTTCGGGTTACATTTGTCGCAAGTGGTTCGGGGATCGGATTAACTGAAGCGACCGATCCTACCGGGACTGAGATCGGACGTTTAAAACTTTCTCCCCCAAAATTTTGTGTTCGTTTGTTTGTTAATTTGGTCAGTCGCAATTTATTTGACCCGAGAAGGATAAGCAGCGTGCAGAACCGAGCGTGCGATGTTTCTTAATCGTAATTACTTTCGTTCGTCGCTGTCGCGCCCGTAATTACGACAATTAGTATAATTGCTCGGAAACTTGACGTTTCATCACGGTTGCATGATGTTTGCCGTCTGGACGATCATCCGGCAAGGGTGCTTGCTTCTGTTTATCCGTCTCCGACGTTCAATTAAACAAATTACCACTCATCGCCGGATAGAGTGAATGAGTGAACCCACACGCGGGTTCATTTCGATAACTGTCGCGTCTGAACATTCGTGCAAGAATTTTTAAATATCTTTATTAAATATTCAAATGAGAAAAGATGATTCAAATGTCATTTGAAATCGAACATCGTGGAACCTTGAGTTCTGATTCTCGGAATTGACAGATTCGCGGATACCTTTCGCACACCGAAGAATTCCAGTTTCCGTCACAGTTGTCCGCTAATCAATGCTCATTCGAATCGTGTGCCACCGCTGCGGCCACGCAATCGTCGGTGAACAATTATACAATAGCCATGCGCGTGTTCGAATGAAATTCTTGGTTGTTGCACATTAGTCAGGGGTCGGAGAGTTTCATTCAATTTCCTGTAATTTCTGCGGGGCTGATATGCATTTAGATGCGCGACATGGAACGCGAAGAATCCCGTGAACGACGGATCGGTCCAATTGGATTTCGTCGATTTACAATGCCTGAAACGTTCCCTCGGCAATCAATATTTCCTGCGCAAAAATTTGTTCCCAAATATTCGATCGAACGCGGTTTCGTGAACAGTTCCCGAAGGTTCGACGATCGATCGAATGGAACGCAATCCGAAATTAAAATTCAGGATGACAGAATGAAACGCGAATTTGAAGGGGCTGTTCCCTTCCACGCGAGCTGTTACACTTTGCATTTTAATTACCCGACTGTCCAAGTCGTTTGCAATTAAAGCGGTGCCATCGTTTAACGGCAATTTAAACGTTCCCCCGGTGTGTAATCAAGAAATGTCAGATTTATGTTTCAACGAGGTTTCAATAAAACGAAAGCATTCGCGCGTTGTCTATCAAAGGGAACTCACAAAGTAGTACGCTGTACGATTTCCTTGCGGGAGAACGGCACCGTCTCTATCGATTTCTGTAATTGAAAACCGATGACTTGACGGTTCCTCGCCTCCTTTTCAAATGCGCCACGTTTTTGTTCATTAAGGATGGGGGGCCGCGCCGAACACGGGATCGATTCTATCGAAACGGGTCATCGACGCGATAATTAAGGAAGTTTAATCGGAGATCGGCAGGGTCGTAATTCACGGAAGAAAGTTTGTCGCAATTTCGCGTCCACCGTCGATCGGCACCGCAGTCCACAATTATTCTTCAAAGCCGCCGTGCTTATTGATAGTTTCGACGTATTAATTCACGCGAGATTTCAGGCCGCGGCGCAGATCCCCGTGAAATATATTTATAGACGTTTCCGTTCCTCTGTTAAACCGATCGAGCAATTATCGAGGAATTCCGTCGAACGTGCGTTGACTAAATTCCATCAACGACGAGATGGGAATTTATTTATCTTCGAAATGATGGCTCGTCGCGTAGTGAAATTTGCCCAGCGGTATGCGCGTGAGTTCCAAGGATAGATGGTACAGTTCACCACTCATTCTTGTATCTACAATTTCGTACATTATTGTTGCCTCTTTCATCCTTCTACCTTCCGTACGAGAAACGTTTTATTGGAGGTTCGAATGGGAGGGCGAAATTAAATTCTCGCGAACATGGTTTAAGAGCACAATTTTGCGTTTACGTTACACGCAACTTCGTAGGCGTTCACGAAATCAAGATCAATTTAGCAAATTGAAGGAGGGAAACCTGAACACTTTCCTGATCTGGTGGGACCTTTACAGCGGGTTTCGATACCACGCAGCAAGCCATTCGTCTTTATCGCCGCGCTGGCCGTCACGACGATAATTAGCGAAGTTTAATAGCTCGTTGACCAGAAGTAATTACAGTTCGTCGGAGTTCCGCTCGAGCAACTGGGATAAAAACGTCGATCGAAACATCAATCAGACTACGACGAAATTGTGGCGGCTCCGAGGCACGAAAATTGGCAGCTGAGGTTCGGGAAGCTACGTGAATCGTTTTATAAAAACAAAAATTCCTAACACGATTTCAGATATTTGTAAAAAACAGAAAGGCCAAGAAAACTGTCGTCCCGCGACACGCGAATTCCCATGAAAATCATATCGATGAAAGCAATGCGGGCAAAGATTCATCGACGAATGGACACCCGAGAGATATTGTCCGTGAAGCGAACGGCCTTCAACGTGTAAAGATAAAAAACGAGAATAAACAGTTTTGCGGACAGAAAAGAGTTTCAGTGCGATATAAATTTTGGGCAAGCGAAATACCATGGCCGTTCTTTCTTGGACAGACATAATCACAGAACGGTGGGATCGCTAATTGCATTCGTTCGCCGTTCTCGTTCGTTTGACTACCGGCGGGAGGAAAAATGCAAAACAGACGTTTTTGTCCGTTAATCTTCTGTTGCCCGCCGCGTTCGCCGGGATTTTTTTCAGCAACGATGTAATTATACTCGATGGCCGCATCGGACTTCGCAATTTCTACGCGTTCGAAAAATACCCGCCCGCTTTAAACACACATTTGTCATGCATTTTATCTTTTCGTTCGTTTTCATTCGAAAAAAGAACCGCTCTTCTAAAACGTTCGCGTTTCCCATCTGTTTCCTTCGCTGCTCCTTTTTTCCGCAAAGCTTAACTAGGAAACGGGTGTTGCAGTAAAAATTTGCCCGATCGCGGGGGGCGAGAATATGGAGCGATTAGAAAAATCGCTGTTACGCTACGAGAGACGTGGGGAAGTAAGAGAAGCGGTCGGGAGCGGAGATAGCGTTATCGCGATCGAAAACGAGCCGGATGGGAACGGAGATAGCATTATCAGACTTTCGTTCCCGAATTCCACTAATTTTAACTAACGCTGGAAATATCGCGAAACTTTTGAGCGACGAGCCCGGCGCCAACTAATTTATCTTGCGATCTTCGAGCAGGGGACGGGGACGGGCTGAAATGTAGCGACGGACGAAAAGGAGAACGAATATAAGAGGAGAGGCGGTAGGTAATAGCGAGGCTAGGAAGGAAGATCGAGGAACCATGGCCGAAGAAAAACAGAAAAGGAACACCGAGAGCTTTTATCTTTTTACTTATCTACTTGCTCCGCAGTTGGACGAGCTTTAGTGCCCACATAAACCATCCCATAAACCTAAAAATTACAGTTTAACCTCTGTACAAAGTGCTGTTCGTCCGACGAAAGCAGTTCGATGCGTCGATCGACGAAGATTGAAGAAATGGGACCAACTGCAATTCGTAATGTCCGTTCTTTTTAAATCGATCTCCGGATGTATGACGAATTTCTTCAAAGAATATTGATCATTCGGTATTTTTTTTTGTTTTTTTTCTGAACAGGAGTGGCACCTTTTCTGTAGTACAATTTTGCATCAGTGGATCGTTGCGTAGTCTTAGCAGCGGAATCGTTGTAACGAATTGCCCCACAGTTGTCAGACTTTCCTTCCAGTCATATCCGTGGTCGGAATTCCTTGTCACAGTTTTCACAATCGCTTTTCCGGACGACACGGTGTCGCGAAAATGGGGAACGTCACGTTTGACGCAATTAATTTTCACCGAGAAGAATGATTATCGCGGCTGCCGAAGGATCTGACCAATGAGCGATCGCGGGTTCGTCCATTAACCAAATGCAACGTGATTAACCGCTAATACATGCGTATGCGGTCAATTAATAATCGCTGCGTTTACACAGATTCGGCGCTACGCGGCCGCATTAATTGAAACTCGGTTGTCGATGGGGGGTTATCGTGACGCTGCTCCATATCGTTATTCGATCCGAATTTCGGCTCGATAATCGGTACGTGCGTTCGAAGGATAGCCGCGTGGACGCAGAACGGGTCAGGGATTTCCCGGCATCGACGGGGATCTAAGCGGACGACTCGTTGAATCTTTCGCGGTATAAAATTCGCGTAACGGAATTTCGATTAAACGGGAGGAATACAATTTTTCCGGTGGAGCTCGATTGTTCGAAATACCGACGCGATTGAACGCGTCAGAGCGTTCACGGCGACGCACAAAGCGTGGTATATATTTCCGCTCAAATCGGCGATACGGCCCGTGGTGTGTGCAATACGCGGCTGAATATTCGTCGGCGAGGAGGAAAATATTTGTAACGGGGTGGGTGGTTTGTTTGCGAGTAACGCGTTGCCCGATTAACGAACTGGCGCAGTGAAATAAAATCGCGTTGCGTCGTAATTGGAATTTCGGGCCTGATTGAAATTCGAGGTGAGCGTAGCGTCGCTGAAACGGGGCGTCCGACAAGGTCTCAAAGTTCGCGCGAATCCTATTGACTCAGGGGTAAATTACTTGGCACGCATTCGAAGGGCGGAGAAATCTTTCAGTTTTAGTGGAAACTCTTCAAACATAGCTGAGATGCGTTGAACGATTAATTGGTGTTCCATGCTGTGAGCGATTTCACTCGACAAATTCGCGAGAATAATAATTCAAATAATAATAATAATAATCGCAGGGTGGTCCATTCGTTTTCATCGTTGGAACGAGTTCGAAAGGCGATCGAACGTGTTCCTACGGGACAGTGTACGGGGCGAGTCATAACAAATGAGTCATAAATTTGTAAGTAGATAGGAATCGTTGGTTGCGCGAAATGTATGTAAGCCGCGAGAACAATCGAGCGCTGCAGGAGTTTCTCGCTCCGGCGCGTCGCGACGTCTGGGTATCGCTGGGCATGACTACTTTGTCAGTAGATAAGGCGCTGCTTTGGTCGGGCATTCCTTATACCATACCTCACCCGCGCGCCGCAAGAAGCGTGCTATTCGCGTACAACCCCGACAGGGTGGTAAAACCTTTCAAAATTCCGACCCCACGATGCGAGATACCTGATTAAACTGATCTGCTCGCGTCTACTTTTATGCCAGCCCGGGGAATATGGACCGCGGAAATATTGCGTTCTCTCGGCCGATTTGACGGGAAGCTCGAATAAAGCTGACTAAAGTTTCGATGACGCCTATTCTATTACCAAATAGATTTCACTTTGCTCGTGAAGTTAAATTTGGGCAAGAAATATTTCAACAAATATTTGAGTACACGCCAGTGTATTTTACATCGATTTATTAACTCGAACGGAGCTTTCCGCAGCTTTCTCGATACCGTGAGCGCCGCTTTAAGGGAAAAATTAAGTCGACTACCTCGTCGGTTCGTGTGCACACGTGACCCAGCTTCAGGGGTCACGATTGCACGCTATTAATTTCCCTGCTCAACCCAGTAGTGCGTTCCCGGCGAGACCTGTTCTTCACCCAGCGGCTTAAATCGGCCCAACACCATAATGATACCACTCCGGGTTGCGTGCCCGCTGTGCAGGAAGCAAAGGCGACGGTTACTGTTACAGCACGTGCGTGTCGCTAGGTGTATACCCGCAGCTAGATAAGCTCGTATCTAGACAGACCAATAACATTAGCTATGCACCGAACCGGGATATCCGTAGCGTTGGAATATTTTAATGGACACCATTAACGTCTTGCCGTGGGCCGACGATACCCAGGCTTCTCTTTACCCTTTTGTTCGAATTTTTGCCACAGCCAAAGTTCATACCTTACCACCGCCCCCTTAACTCCGCGGATAGTTCCAAGCCACTATTGTTGTTTCTGACTATCTGCACCGTATTCAGCGTCAAACGTGTCGACCTTTTGAAAATTTGAGAGGGGTGCCGATGGAATTGATGAAGTTACCCTTTTCATAGGAATTCTCGTCCGAAAGGCGTTTCTTGTATAATGAAAAAGCAATTGTGTCTCGGACCAGAGCATTCAACCCCAGGACAAGGTTAAATATAGACTTCGACTGGCTCGCCTCTCGTTGCAAATTATTCTTCGTTGAGGCAACAACTCTATTATTTTCTATTCATCGATTATTCCGCGGTCGGCTCTTCACAGGCAATATGATTCACGGGACCGTGCGCTTCTTTAGAAACACGAAACGAAACACCGGCAAATTGCCCCGCTCGAAATTGAATATTGCCGAGTCACGGAACCATTATGGCCAACTAGGCACTGCCTATCGATCCTCTGAATCTTCTATCGCTGTTCATGGATACACAGCGGATTGTACGCAGAGGGTATTCACCGCTTATGCTGGTTATTAACGAAGAAACCAACTCGTGCGGGTTTTACCCTAGTTTATCGCGGGACACCGCCATAAACGTACACCACGTTTACGCGGTTGGTATGTCTAGCGTAACGACTACGAGCGAAACGTCGTTCGACTTTGTCGTTCTGCTATTATCTCCGCGTTAACGACGCGACGTCTGCGACGGGGTCAGCTGCATCGTTAGTCGCAGGATACCCCGATAAGTTCTATGGTCATTGGCCAGCGTGACGCGTGTCTTCCGTTGCGTCCGAATGGCGTCATGCATATAATCGTCATCATTTGGGACATCCTCTATCGTGGATTGTTGTTTCGAAACGAGCACTCAGCGAAACGTACGATCGATTAGCTTGGCATGGTTCTGCGTGCTTCGGGAGGACCGGAGATCGCCTGCAAGTAAAACTGGAACACGGAATTCTGGTTGCCTTCCGTCGGTGTATCGGCGAGAATCGGCGAGAGCCGGCCGTCGGAGCAACGAGCCTAGTCGTGACACGTACCTTCGATCCACCGAATTCTGGTCGAGTCGCAACCGAGTCGAACGCGGCGAAAGGGCAGAGGGTATGGAACGGTCCGCAAACAAAGGGGACGCGTACTCGGGCCAGCTCGGCGTTTGGCCGATTAAACGGATATCCGTGTAAAGGCCGCGCGAAAGGAGCTCGGCGGAACGTTTTCGTTTGTGACGGTAATGCGTCGACAACCAGTCGGCGATCCGCGAAAATCCCGACCGATTGGTACAGGTAAATTTCCTTGGGACAATAGACCCATGGACCGCGTTCGATCGGCCCTACGGAGGATTCGTTCGTTCGCCGTTGCCGAGAAGACAACGCGAGAGGGGTCGCGACGCGATCGCCAAGTGGATTTAATTAAACCGGTCGTAACGATCGCGACAGTCCGTTGTTCGTTGCAGTTACAACTTTTTCAATCCGGCTAAAATGTTCGCCGGTGGGCGGCTGGCTACAGGCCGGAGAACTTTGTTCGCCGCGAGCGTGCTCGTTCAGACGGGAGTCATGATGAACGCGTGCGGCTGCGGCACGAAACAGGGAAGCCTTCCCCGTTGGCCCGACTCGGCTGTTTTTAATGACGCCGGCCTACGACGTCGTTACGCTCCTGGAACAACCAACGAGCTTTCTGGTTATCGGAGGAACCGAAAAAACGAGCTGCAGGCATTAAGCCGATTCCGTGCTTTATTCCTCCGTCACGGACAGCCCGCGCCTCGTTTGTTCTTCGTTTTCCGTGACAGACGATTCCGAGTGGAATTGATGTACGAGTGAACAGTGGTAAACATTAGGGTTTCGTTGACGCGGTGTTTGTGTTTTTTAACGTAATTTTTTTGGCCCTCCATTGGCAGACACATTTTCGAAGATGTGTCATTTCGGGGAGTGCAACGACAGGAACGATTTTTTGAAAGCTCGAAACAGAAGCACTACCTCGAGCTCTCTGGAATTATTGAACAGAGTGCATTGTACGCGCGAGGCTAATCGCGAGGCAAACAACGTAACGGAAAAGCGGCTTTAAATAGCGGGCGGATCAGACGGCGAAGGTGCTTCAGAAGCGAGTAGGTTAATTACCGCATCTTCGTTAAGGATTAACTGGTAGATGATACAATTACAAAACTGTTATTACCGGAATAATCGCCGGGATAATTACTGCCTGGCAAAGAAGCAGCTCGTTTGTATCTGTGTACAGAATCTTTAAACGTAATTAACGCACTCCTCCCGTTACTGGATCTTCTCGCCTACCGCACGTAAATCCGCTAGGCTTTTACCCGGAAAACTTTGATACGAGTAATTTCCCCGAGACCACCCGGGAAAAAGGAATTGCAAATCGTGACGGTATCGGTCCAAACCGTCTTCCGCGAAATTTATATAAATCCATTCGTTTTAAGCCCGCAGTGTTTCACGGAGACCAGTGGGGTTCGCTCTAAAATTGACAATCTAATTTTAGAGTGGAAGTTTTCTCGTTACGTAGCCATAACCTTGCTTTTATTTCTCCGGAAAATGAGACAGTTTTAAAACTGTGCCTGCAATCTGGATCCCGATTTTTCCCGAAGAAACTTTTGCCTTTAAACATCGCGCGTTCAGCACCGCCGCGCGGAACACGGGACGCACACATCTATCCAACGTTTGCATAACACACGTCGGCCAGTCGAATATTTTCGAAACGGGGGCTCGTCGAATTTCGTGTTGCTCGAGGGCCGACCATTTCGAGTTCGGGGATCTCCGAACACGCGGCAGCCGGTATCAAATATTTCTGAAGCGAGCGTTAGCAAATAAAACATTTCCAAATCGAACGTTTCTCAAATTGGATGCTGCCGAGTCGACGTTTCCGATTCCAGCCTTCCTGAAAGCAACTGCGAATGGGCGAAATCGATGGGCAAATAGACTGAAAAAGGAAAGCGAAAAAGGGGTCTATTTAGTTTCCCTGACAAAAAGTTTGTCTACGATGAATTATCGATTCTAACGCTGCGAGGCTCGCTAAAACATCTATCGAACCAAGTCAATTTCCCGGTCATGCAAACTTCTCTCTCTCTCTCTCTCCCTCTCTCTCTCTCTCTCTCTCTGGCTAGAGATGTATTAATCGTCATTAAGGGAGGACTGGTGCCTTTTCCCGGCAACCTCGGGGCTACGGTAACGCGAAAGGAAGTAGGTTACACGGTTGCTCTCCACGGTAAATGGAGTTTCGCGTTTGTTGCGGGCTGCCCTGGGTGACTTGGCCGGATAAAGCTATCGATTTGCCTGCAACCCGTGAGAAAAATGAGGACTGGCCCCCTGTCAAATATCCCCGGAGATTGATTCGAAATTGCGAGTGCCCGTCATCGAACGGCGGTCGATGTACGAGCGATTAGTCCTACGGTTAATACGGCGGATTCACGGCTGTCTAGTTAGCCTTAATTAGTTTTCTATGAAGGCCACGGAATCGAGATTCGCCGCCCGCGAAATTGGATATTAAGTGTTGTCAGTGTCGACCGCTGATGGATACGCTTGTAACGCCGGCGAACAGGATATTCCGCGCCGGCTGACCAAATTTATTTCGTTTGTTCGCAATTTCATTAACTTTCGCCTCGACATGAACCGCGGCATCTGGCATTCAAGGGGGCGAACGACACGCACCGGAATACACGTTTTTTCCGCAAACGTGCCGACCGTCGGCTGTTCGACGTTCATTCGTCCCGGCATTAAAACAGAAATTTATTGGACGAGCGCGGCGATCAGCCGCGGAAATTCTTCGCGCTCGTCCTCGTTTTTGCGCTTATCAACTTTTCGGCTGGTACCGAGACGTGGCCGGCCGTTTCGCGACTTTGCGCTCGAGATTCGTTGCTCGCTGGAACCGTTGACGCGATGGAAACGGGGCAACAGTTCGCCGAGAAACTCGGCCCAGCGATGGAAACAGTCGCGTTTAGTCGTAAAAAGTATCGGCATGTTTATTAGACGCCTGTGATCGCTATTAACTTGCGCACGCCTGTCTCGCATTCCCACCGGTCGCAATACCTGTTACTATATTTCGTAGTTCGCGAATACGTCACCGAAGTCATTAAAACTCCAGAGTCAATTCGATAATCGTATAAACGTTAATTTATTAACGCCTACTCGCGAAGTACGATCATTCTGCACTTGAACGGGTCGACAACAGCGTAGCGAAGAGTCCCTCGCAAATTCCGAATTGGATTAATTTGGAAATAATGGCCGCCCCTGTACCATCAATATCCATCCCCCTGCTCGAGCTGTTTACAAGGGAAAAGCCACATTTAAGCACCAAGTAAATGAAGATCAAGAAAGAGAGCGTTGCCCGCTGCAGGGGATGGTATTTCACGGTGTGGCAGAGCACCAGGAGCAAATCGAACTCCAGCACGGAGAGCGGAGTAGAACGGGGGTTGGCGGTGCCTTCGGCTTGGGGGAGAAGGGAGATTACGCGGCCACCACTTATTACCCTATCGGTTAATCCTCTTATCGGGCATTGGACAGCTGCTTTCGCTCACCGCGTCCAACTTTAAACTAGTCCAAAATGTAGGAGAACTGTGCGGCGCGTCTGGTAAGGTGTAACAACACGGGGGGTGGAGTTAGGGGTTGCTTGACGGAGGTCGACGCACCGCTCTGTCACAGTAATTGCCTCTATAACGAACCTTTTCATAGAGATGAATGGACGCGTGTATATTTCAGCTTCCGCTACCTTTTCCTCTTTTTCCATCGTGTTTTCTCATTCACGCGCGCCGGGAACGCGCTGGTCTCGTTTCACTTTTTTGTTTTGCTTTTAGCTTCCGCTTCTGTTCGACGCGGCGGAGCGTTTCCAAAGCGAGCGGAACGGTCTGCTTGAGATATTTCGCGTTGGAAGATTTTTAGATCGTCCTGGGAAATGGACGGTTCGTTTCGTCGACGAAAATCTTCTCTTTTTTCCCCCAAGGAAATACCTTTCACGGTATCCGGCAAAGGGGAATTCCGAGATTAGTCCACGATAAGACGTTTAAGGATGTCTTTGGTTATTACGTGGACTCCTTTCCTTCCCCCGGCCATTACCGCCACCGCAATTCTCCAGGCCGTTTTCCAGGAAGATCCTCTTGTCGCGGTTAAAGAAACGTCTCGCTTCCTTTCTCTCTCGTCCTCTCTCGCGCGCGATGTAATTATTCCGCGCGGTCCAACGCCGGGAGAAGAAGTGGCGCACGTTCCCCAGGATCATTTTAATCGCGCAAAGTAAGATTCCGGTGACTCCTCTTGACGGCCGCGCCGACGGCGTTCGCCCAACGAACCTCTTGGAATCGATTGACCGAGGAATGGAAACGGCCAAGAATTTTAATGATCCCGAAACCGAGCGCGAGAATGAACCTCAGCGAATGGATTTCGCGAAGGCTGCACATGTCGCGCCGCTAATTCGCAAGTATCCGAAACGGTCCCAATACATTTTTCCCCGCAACCTCTCTTCAACGGTTGCGCTTTAACGCCGCAACATTCCGACCTTAATTCCGGCTCGCCGTGGAAAATTTTTTCGACGATAACGCGCGTACGGCATGTTTGCCTTGGTTTCGAGGAAATTCGGCCGGGTCTCGACCGTTTCAACGGTCTCTCCGCGCAGCGGAGAGCGATAGCGTCCAACGAGCTTCCGGGCTCGCAGCCGTAAAGGGAAGAAGAATTTTCGTTTTGTTTTCATTTTTGTTGCCGCTTAATAAAATATACGGACGCACGGTGCGCTGGTAAAAGGGGCAACGTACGAAGCGGCGGCTCCTGCAGAAAGCAGCCCGGCACGATGATGCTTGAAAAAGCTGAATGCGAATTACCAAGAACCTTCTTCGTAAGTTCTCCGCCCCCGCCGCTTCTGCTTCGCGTTCGCTGGCTGGCGGAGAGAGCGCATAAAGCGGAACGCACTTCTAATTTCCGCCTGCTCGTTCTTCCCTGGCCATATCATTACGCGGCCTGATCCCTTTTGAGGATGGAAGTTGAGGCGATAAAGCGGTCCCGGCCGCATTTTCTAGCCGGGGAATATTGTTGCAAGCTCCGCCGCGATTTCACGAGCGTTCCGTCCAAAATATTAGGTCATCGCGTAAGTAATGTCGTTTTCCCGGAATCAACTTTCGCCGCGAAATATTAGTAGGCCCGCACATTTGTCTTCCCGCTATGTTCCGCGCATTTCTCTCGGTTTCTCGTGTTATTTCCGGAGGTATTTTTCAGAAATATTTCCTTATCCCGAGATAGGTAATCTCGTCGCGTAAAGCTAAACGGAAATCTTTGAGAATGGTATAAACCCTTTTACTTGTACATATATATTGCAGGATAAAAACGGGGAAATGTGGAATTTATGTTAGGAAAGTTTGTACTAAATATTATCCTCGTTATCAGAAATTGGAGGTGCGCTATTCAATTCGTTTTCTTGGAAACGAATAATTTAATTCCAAATAGGATTCGGTTAGCAAATGCTATTACCCGAGCGATGAATAATTAATTGTTTTACGCTTTTAAGAAAGTGTATGGAGCCTCGGTGCAAGAGGAGTGCGTGGCTCGAGAAATTCCCTCGCGATACCCGTGATGACCCTCGGCTTGTAATGTTATTTTCCCGTAACACGCGTAATTAACGAGCGACCCAATTACATTTCGCCAAGAAATCTCGTAAAAGCCGATCATCCGTACAATTTTCTCTCCTCCTTGCTAACTCTCCTCAGCCTATATTTATCCACGATCGCGGCACTCGATAGACGTTGCATTATTAATATCCACCGCGACGACACTCTAAAACCCTAACAATATTTTAATACATGTAGTACGAAGCATTTCAACCTGCCAACAAGTTTCGCTTCGCTCCCACAATCCGCCTCACTATTCTTTCAAATTTCCTGCCGCAATAAAGCGCTTGGCCCGACTGCGGTGAAAAGAGTTTTCCCTAATCGTCGCGATCGAACTCGGTCAGCGTTTCTAATTCACGAGCGAAACTTCGGTAACAGTTTCGACTCGTTGCGCTAACCACTTTGTAATTTATTAACGCTTTCGCGTAACAGAAATGACCGGCCGACCCAGCGAACCGCATAAAAGAACCGCCGCTTTCGATTCTCCCGCGAAGCACCGTCGCTTAACAAGATTAATCAACATCCGACTTAACTTCGTTGCACGGATCGTTCAATTCGCTAACTCTGCGGCACAGTTCGCCGAATCGTGCACGGGAGAAAGAGAGGAGTAACGGGGGGAAAGTCGGGGAGACAGTCGTGCAACGAAACTGCGCCTTAGTTGTGCATCCAAGTGCAACGTTGTTGCGAATTATGATGTAACCGCAATAACAGCCCGGCGCACGGTATCTCTGGGGGATTAATAATGCAAGGAGCCGCGTTTCCAAGCGTGCCCTGTCCGTGTCGTCTTACACAGACACGGCGAACCTCACCCCTCCCAACCACCCCGAATCTCGCGGTGCACGTGTGACGGGGCAACTTGAAAAGTACTTTGGCATGCATCTTGCATGCGAGTGCAACCGTGCGCTAAGCTGCGTACGTGAACGCGCGCGCGCGAGCGAGCAAGTAGCCGCGAAACAGCGAAAAGTTTCCCCCTCGTATCAAGCGTCGCGTCGCCTCGCCGAGTAACTTCCGCCGATGCGCGGCGTCGTATTAGCGACGCGATTATCCGCGACCGCGTTGCATATCCGCCGCTGCAGCTGACTCCGGGAAAATGTGCAACGGCCGCCGAAAGCTCGGCCAACGAGGTTTTTCCGTTCTTTTTCCAACGCCGTCGACCGTTCGCGATTTTTACGCCCTCCGCGTCCACCCCGTTCGGATACGAGTACACCGCTGGTACGCGCGGAGAGTATTTCGGTTAACGTTGTCGGGGGCAAAAGCAGCCGCGAACAGCACTCGCGTCGATCGATGCCGGTTAACGATACACTTGGGAGATCGTCTTTTAAACGGCGCAAGCGGAAGTTCGTGAAATTTTTCAGCACGCGTGATACAGTTTCGTCGGTTATTAATTAAATAACTTTCGTTATCGCCAAAAGGAATGTTAATTTGCCCTCCATAACGCGCAAGGATCGCGCGGTGCGTGAGAGGGAAGGAAGGATGAATTAATACCGTGCGATCTACATGGAAGATGCGTTTCCGGAGTGTTTAAGCGGCGTAGGCGAAGAGGGTGCCCGATCTTACGCGGCCGCGAGACAGATCGATATTACCCGCGAACGAGCAGCACGAGCGATTGATTGTTCCTGCTCCTATGAGCGATAGTTCAACGTTTCCATAGCAGTGATCGTGTAAGCATCCAATTACCTCGCTTTGCACGTGTAGCAGGTATCCACTCGTCTAAATAATCTGTAATTTCTCATCTTAATCGAAGGAAAACCCCGGATTGTACTGCAATCGAACCGCAAGCCCATTACCAACTCTGTCTGTACATCGAACAGGTGAATATGGCTCCACGATCGTGATTTACGACAATACACTTCGCGATCGCGTGTTCACAAGCGTAATAATTTCATTTACCTATTTTATTTACCAACGCTGCGGTCAACCGCGAGGATGCTATTGTAAAAATATTATCAGGCTTTCTTTACTCGTCGAGCAATATTTAGCTTTAAAAAACGAATCGTTCGTGATCTTCACTACCTGACATCTTGACGAGCGGCAGAAAATAAATTTGGGAAACACGCCGCGGATGGAGTGACGCTAAAGTCGATTTGTGGGTTCGTCGAGGGGGAAACGTCGATCCTCGGGAGCGAAAGGATACAGGACAAGGGAAAGTTCCGTTTTCGTCTTGGGAGATAAATGTCCAGGGACGAATCAAGCACAGCGCGTAGTGAATCGGGGGAAAAAGAAAGAAAAGGGGTGGATCGGGTGAAAAAAACGGTCTGGGACGACTGGAATGATGAAACTGTACGGAAAATAAAAATGAAAGAACCGCCGGTCGCGAGGGAAAATAGCTCGACGGTCGTTTGGCTAAAACGAAAACAATCGACGGGGAAAAAACTCGATCGACAGAGGCAATTCGCGGCTGGGACGAGGGCTCGTCCAACGAGCAGGCTGGATGTCTCTGCGACGAGGGGCCAAACGTGCAAAAATGAAACTGCGCGAATAAAATGTAAAGACCGGTCTGGAAATAGCGGGTTACATAAAAATCGAATGGTATTGGACGAAATGTAAAAATCAAGAGGAAAAACGGGACTAACGCTTTCGCTGCATTCGCGGCGGGGACGTGCTTTGTGCATCGAGCTCTCGATCGAGGCAACCGAGGGACTACAAAACGTCGCGCAAAAATCTCCCACGCGAGGACGAATAATAGGGGATGTCGGACAGGGATAACGTTGCGTCTAGTGTTCCTGATTTCTCGATACCTTTCGCTCCTCGAGGAATGAGAAATCAGGTTGCATTTCTCAAGAATACTCCAGAAGCCACAGAAGTCCAGTAGGTACTGCGGTTGCGTACCAACTTTTAGCTGTACCTACGATTGTAGGGTTATACCTAACGGGCTACTGCAGCTTCCGACCAACTTTGACCAATTATTATAAATGGGACTTATAATATTTTTCTGAAACTTACGTTTCTCGAGGCATTGTAATTTCCCGAGAATTGAGAAGTAAGCATTTGTCGAGTTCCTCGGGAAATTCCCGAGAAATAATTCCCGGAAGGGACACTAATTACATCGGAGGGTCTGCGAGGAAAGCCTCAGCGAGCTGCGCGTTCTGGGTGTTCTACTGCAGTAGACAGGTGTCGTTATGCTTGAACGGGGAAGTGAAATAGTGAACGTCACTCGATGCTCCATCCTCCCGCTTTTGAGAAGAAGCCTTCGAAGATTTATCTTGTTTGTCTGCTTCAAGTATTAGGGAACGAGGTTGACAAAAAGATTTTGCAAAGGGTCCTCGCGAAAACGAGACATCGAGCACGTTGACAAAGGAGGGTCCAAATGATAAAGTGTATAATTCAATCTGGCGAAGAACCAACCGGTGCACCGATGCGATGTTTCAGTTTGGCGAACAGAGCGAAGGGACGAGCCAGACTTTCCTTGTCTATTTAGTGGGCCATTTTACACTCTGGACAGGTGTCGTTGCTCGCAAGCGCCGAGAATCTTGTTCTCGAAGGAAACGGGCGCGTTGTAGAAAAAGCCGAGGCACTGTGCGAACTTCTTGGGGCAGTGTCGCAGAACGTCCACGAACCTCGTGTTCGCGTTGAAAGTTCTCAGTTTATTCTGCTCGTAAAATTTTTGGTGAATGGATATCCAGTGTATACATTGTTCAGCCTTCGAGCGCAGCGTTCATTGCACCTTTGTTTCCACGATTCTCGAGGACAATTGGAGACGACATCCTGCTAGTCACAGTTTGCAAAGGTACTCCTCGCCGGTTTCCCGTCAACAGAGTTGGATTTCAATGGGCCGGGGTGTCCTCGCGGAGGCGCCATTCAAAGGTGCTGGCTGGACAGCTTTCGCAGTGATCTAAGAGGGACGGATTTGGCGACAACCCGCGCCAAATATCAGATTTCGTTTGACGTAGCGCGAAACTGTTCACCGAGTACAATCGCACGAATTCTTAGGAGTCGTTCGCCGCTTAATGGACGCGCCGTTAAACGGTCGCAGTGTTAGACGCTGGGAGAACCAAATTAGACGGGTCAACTGATTGAAAGGAAAAATGGATACGGCAACTGAATAGGGTAAACTGTTCTGCCTTAGGAACCAGTATGTCTTACGAGAGTAGGGTGAATTATTTTGAAACACAACACGGTCGTAACTGTGGACATTTATCTCCCTGTGGGAATTCCACTTCTCTGGAGACTCACGTTGTTTGTGGACAATGTATGCCGTTGCGAATAAGGGAACAGTTCTTTCGCCGGGCAACGGATGTAATGCGCGTACGTACTTAATGTTTTCGGAAACACTACGTTGATATTCCTTGTTTCAAATCTGGACAACTGAAGTAGCCACCGTACGTACATAATTCCTTCGACGAATTACTTGCGAGACAAAAGTACGCTCGGCGAAAGGCAAACAGCGACGAGAGTAAACCTTGATGAATGGAACCAAGGGGAGGGCCGGAAAGTTATAATTTGTCTGCGCGGCGGAAGTCATATCTTACGCGCGGCTATCGCGTCGCACAGTTGGACAGATGTCGTTACTCATAAGGATAGAACTTTGCGGGAGGAAAATATTCGCGTTCGAGCGGAAAAGACAGATAGCGGGCATTGGTTAGGTCCGAGTCAGAGCTGGATTCCCATTTGCTTTACTCGAAGGCACCGAACAGTTCTTCGCGCAACACGCGTGGCCGCCTGTAGACATTTGTTCGCTTAACGTAATCCCGACAACCGATGCCAGGGGGTTGCAGCCGGTGTGCACGATCGTCCGGGTTTGATTAAATGGTTGGACCCTGTTTGATCGGCAAAGCAAATAACTATCGTGCGTATCCAAGACGAACGTTGCTCGCCAATTGATTCGCACGTATCGGTAAATAAACGTGCCGCGTATTCGGAATTCGAGTGCAAAACCCAGGTGCCACGAAACCTCGTTGCAATGTACGGTTAGTGTTAATTCGATGCGACAGAAGTTCGATGCAGACGGCCGAGTTTCGTCGGGGTGTTTCATATCGAAACTGGGACAACGCCTGCTCGGTGTCTTTGATCCAACCCCACTGGGTCACAGAGACTGAGGGGACGGTTTCGTAGCAGCCGTTCGCCACTTTGTGGCGTCACGCTTAAAAACTGATAGCGACGGTGTTTTTCCGGCGCGCCTCGCCGCTCCGCGCGATCTCGAGCTGGCTATCTAGGCTCAAAGAAATGATATTGGAATTTTTATGTAACGCGCGGCCCAGATATGTATTGGTCTCCGCGGCGGAACAAACAGATCAGGGGCTTTCTCGTAGTCGCGAACAGAGAATCTGAACCGGATGAAATCTCTTCTTCCAGTTTCGTCTATAAACGTAGGAGGAAATACGGCGCGGTGCTCGCCGTACGATTCGGCATCTTAAAGTACTTCCCTATTTTCGATCTTACGCAAACATGTCTCGGAGGGGATGCCGCGGAATATAGATGGAGTATAAGTCATATGTACGCTTGTCGAGTGGATGCTTCCTATGCTTACTGTGCATACGTCTTTTCCTGCTTCCCGAAAATCAACAAAATCTTGAAAGCTTACACGTTTCGACTCGAGGGACGCCGAAATACGACGGTGCGAATTCTTAAGCGCAACTTTACTTCCAATTCAACGTTCATCCATTTGGACGAATAGTTCTTCCGTTCTGTTCTTACATACCGCGGGGTGGGCACACACTCGAGGGGAATGCATCGATCGCGGAAGGTCTAATGAACTCCTCTTTCACGCTTAGTTTAATGCGAGACTGCCGCGTTGGCCAAGGTACACAATAATCGAACGGCGCACGTCGAATTCGTTGCATATTGCGAAGCGCGTCACGTACGCGAGGATTAAGAAACGTTTCCCCGGAGAATTTGCTTGGGTAAATTCGAGGGGACCGTCGAACGGGAACGGCTGTCTCGCAATTCCAGCAACCGCTATCCTTCGAGTATAATGCTGTAAAAATACAGCGGCGGGTGGCGTTCTTAGAACTGCATGAATAATTCAAACGAATACAGACGAAAAAAGATGAGTAACAGTTTACTACCGCGGGGTTGCTGAACTGTTAAGGTCCTCAATCTCCGGAATATCGAGCAAAAACTTTGAATTCATCCCGATTGAGACCAATCGGGAGACCTTCCACCGATCGGGATAGCGGTTAATAATAGTATCGCATATTTGGTCGGCAATGCAGGTTAAACTTTTTTCCGTCCCTTCGGGCGAAAACGAGTTCGCAAAGTACAGCAGCGATCTATAAATACGCTCGACAGTACTGACGCTCTGAGAAAATAATCGCACGTGTCAGCGTGCCCGGAATTTCACTTTGACGAAGTAGAAATTAGGGACGATAGCCCGGCGGTTTAATAAATAAAAAAGAGAGGTTTAGCCTCGTTGCCGATCCCCGTGTTCGAAGCGCGGCCAGCCCAGAAGAAGCTCCGACCGAGCGGTTCAATTCTTTTTGTTCTCCCAGCCGGAGACTCACCCCGTTTCTTTTTTTTTCTTCCGACGGTTCCGCAGTTCCTCTTCCCGGTGGTCCACGGTCCCTCGACCGTTGCTCCTTTTCTTCGAATGACGGACAGACTTGTCCGCATTCATTGTACCAACCTCTTTCAGGACCGCTGTCGCGGTTACAAAAAGCAGGACGCTGCCGAGAGATAGGGACGTGGAGAAATTTTCTCGGGCCGCTGCGGAGCGCCTCCGCCTCCTGCTCGTCCTCTTGTCTTTCGCTTCCTCCGCTCGTGCCCTGCGCGAAAAATAAGCCGGACGAAACGGGAAGAGCGACGGCGGTGCCGTTCATGCGGTTATCGATGAACCTGCGGTCGATTCATCTTTGTTCGTCGCGTCGACGTCGCGACGTTTGTATTCAATTCTTCTCGATTATGCCCGGCCAGGCACGCACAATTTCCGCGCGCACTTTCAGCGTGATGTCTTGAAACATTTCGATCTCCTGGCCATCCGTAGACGCGCGTATTTATCGCTCGATGATATTTATCGCAGCTCTCGCTGTTTCGAATTGGAGGGGCATATGTTTCTTCCGCGAAAGAGTCAACCTTCGGGTCGATTTCAGGAATAGACGACAGGGTATTTATCGTCTTTAGTGAAAAGCTGAAGGCACTTTCAGCAGCTTCGTTTTCTCATATCCGCGCAAGTCGATCGCGAAACCGTTACGTTTCACAAAATCACGTTAGCAACACGCGAGCAGTATTGCCACTATTTCGTGTCGATGTAATTAACGGAATCGGGTCGCATTTCATCTGGCGTTGAATTAAAAACATTGATTATTTCGGTCGAATGGAAACAGTTAATTAGCCGAATCACCGTTTCATTCGATATGGACGGGATATTGTCGTGCCCTACGGGAACACCCGGCCAAAAGTATCTCTCGCTCGGCGCGCGTTGGAAAACGCGTCGGAAAATGGTCGACCTCGCGGCTCTATTTTCCGCAAGGAAGGCCAGCGTCAAATACGATTATTGTTTTCAAAATAATCGGTCGATTCTACATTAACGAACAGCGAGACCCGTCTTGCAATAACTCTGCTGTCCGTTGTTAATAGCAACGAATTTCTCGGCCGTGCAACGAGCAAGTATCGATACCGCCTACCCATTACCGCATCCGAATGTTGAATCTGTTTGCACTGAAAGTATCGAAACTTACCGTGTTTATATTTGCTCTAGCAAATATAAAGGCGGTGGCGAAATATTTGCCCGGCAAACTAAATAAAGCTGCTTAGAAACGAAGCAATAAAGGTTAACAATTTCGAGGCAATCCAGAGTTAAATCAACGCGACCCATTTCCCTGTCCATAAAATCGACTTTATAGCGCTGCACAAGCAATCCCGACAGTCTGAGCCGATCGTAATTCTCCGTCCATCGAATCTGCGTAACAGGCAGAAGGCAATTCTGCGGTACTTAACCGACATCTGTCGTAAGAGATCACGATAAGACGAGATCTGTCGCTGTACTCGCTGGATTCGTGCTTTCTCGCCGTTCGTCAAAACGAATTTCGCCGTGGGTGAGACGGCGGAAGAAGTGTCGCGTCTGTCGCGGCCACCCCCCCCCCCAAACCCTCACCGGGGGGATGAAATTTTCCGGATCGCCTTTCATTGTCGGCGGGGGAACAAATACGTCGACAGCGTGACGGGAACTCGGTCGAAACTTTCGAGATTGCACAACGGAAGTTGGAGCCAACGAAAGGACGACGGCCGCCCCGAAGAAATTGAATTAAATTGCTGATTCCTTGATTTTCCTGCGCGCTTTGGCTCCCCGCGCCGCCTTCCTAACGCTCGAATTTAATTAATGGCTTCGGGAAAGTTGACGGATTTAACGAGCGCTCAATATTTGTTGTCGCTCCTGCGTTTTTCCTCGGGCGCGCCTCCCTTTTCCACCTTTTGTGAGGTTATTTTGCTTTTCGGTCGCCAGAAGTTACGCGCGAAAGTTAGCCCGAGCAACGTTAAGGCGCTTATCATTAAGGAAAGAGAAATTCGAAATAAATTCAATTACTGCGTACGTCTGTGCGCGAAATCTTCCGGGCCGCACGGCCCCGAAGTTAATTATAAAGGACGGTGAAATCTGCTTTGTTACAGTTTAATCGAGGAACGTGGAAGCGGAACGCCCGTTCTCCTATCTTTAGCATTCTGGTACGATACACTCGTCGAGAAACGCAACCGTTCTGAGTTAAATTGATCCCCGGTTACAGTTCACGGAACACACTCCATCTACTTTTGCCGTGAGCCCGCCGCTTTGTAAACCAGAAACGCCGGGATAAGGGGTATGTTATCGCGGAGGAGTTAAGAAAGTAGTCGGACAATTAATTTCTGTCGGTGTTGCCGGAAGCCGAGGGCGTCTCGCGAAATCGGCGAGCATCTTCGAAGGGGAACAAATACGTCTGGGAAGTGTCGTGACTCGAAGTTTCCGAGAAATCTCGTGGAACGCGGAGCTGAAAAGTGGCGAAGGCGCGAGGGCGCGCCGAAAGGGAAGAGCAATTGAATTAAAGGAGTCCCGGTTTTCCGTCGATCTTCGGCCGCCTTATTCGGCGGCACCTCACGATCCCGGCGTGTTTAGTTAATGTAGAAAACGTGCTTCATTTGCTCCGCTTAGCGGGTACAATTCCGCTTGTTTAATATGCAAACCGATCCATGCTCGAACTTGGCCGATTCGATGGGATTATTCGCCTCGTTTCCGCGACCCTCGCTCGTCCCTTTCTTCCCCTACGTTCTCGTCCCCTTCGTTTCGCCTTGAACTTTCAGCCGTTTTCCCGTTCAAGGGAAACCTTAAATATTCCTTTAATCCGATCGCCCCCGAAACTGTGCGGCCCGATTTTATTTGCCAAGCGGAACGGTGTCCAATTCGGGTATTAATATATCGATTCGATCGCCCGTACATTTTCGCAACACGTTTCGCAGCTTCCCTTATTAAATTAAATTTAACGTTCGTTCGGGTCCCCCCTCCGTTACGATCGATCGTTCGTAAGACCGAGCGATCCATTTGTCTAGTGACCTCCCACTGTTTTTCACTGCCGATTGATTCCACAAGTTACCTGGAAATTCTATTCACGAGGAGCGGAATTCGTTGCCTCCGGGAACTAAAGCCTGCGTATTCGAGAAGCACGGCGGTAGGATTAAAGGTTTCTGACTCGCAAATTGAAAATAATGAGGAGATTGCACGGTTTCTAGCGGCCGGGCGCAACTTTCCAGATCTCGAGGAAGCACGAGAACAGATGATAGATTAGTTTCCTTCTGACGCGTGCATAGGTTTTGTTTAGCTAATCGCGGCTTACGCTCCAGACACAGGGAAGCATTTTGCCCCAGGTTGATTGTACGGAACGAGTAGTTTGTTCGCCATAATTCGCGATACGGACACGTTCAATTCATCGCGGTATTTTATTCTCGCGTCGGTCGGGTTAATCACCGGGCAGACATAAAATTTCTGTTTAAAGTGCAATATGCGTACGGATTCGCGCGAGCGTGTACAAGCGTTAATTATTATCTGCGCGCAGTTCGATATCCAGTGTAACCGATTTCGCGTGTCGAAATGGGGAACGTGTTCGCGAATATGCTCCTGAAGCGTGACGTTCGATGCGCAAAATATTCGAAACAAAAATCAGCCGAATTCTTCGTGCTCGTGTGCCTTGAATTTTGTTCCGAATTTAGATCGCTGTTTTCGCTTATTCGTTGTCAACAAATTTGAGCATTTATCCGCAAGCATCCGTGTACGATCGCAAAGTACACAGGCTGCCACTCCAACTTGACATCGAGCTCACAATTCCACAGAGGCTCGCGTTTATAATCGCACGAAACTATCGTCGTTTTTAAGCGCGTTCCCTCTTAAACGATTAACCTCGACACGCGAATCTCCACTATACCCTCGCAAAACCTTAATCAAGAAGAATACCTTTTCTCTGCGATCTGGCGAAGAGATTTCCACTGAAGAAAAAAAAAAAAAAAAGAAAAATGAGGAGAGGAACGGGAGAAAGAACTCGAAAGCATTCTTCGCGAATTTAATTAGCGCGAAGATGCACGAACGAAGCGCACGAGATCTTTCATGGATCGGAACTCCGACGGTCCTTCACGGGAAATTCAAGCGTCAAATTCTTGCCAGTGTCTCGCGTGCTCGAACAACCGCAATCGATCACGCTCGTTCAGCCGATAATTAGCGAGGCGAGATATTTGTATGCACCGTGGATCACCTGGGCTGCACGGCCTTAATTGCGTCGAATTAAATTCACTAAATTTAATATCGGGGGAAATTCTTGCTGGCCGGGTACGTATCATCGCGAGCTGCAGGCCGTTGAATATATTACCCTCAGTTGTGAATTATGCGAACGACTTTTTGTACTTATTACCACTCGCAGCCGAAGTATCCCGCTCAGTGGCCATTTCATTTCGACCGTACAATTTTGATCTCGAAGCGTTTCTCCTTCAGCGTTCCTCGAAATCTTTCGCGGCGCACCGCGAGAACTGTGAAATATCGCGTCAATATGGGATATTTATACTGCGTTGAAACTTCTTGAGTTTCTTTCATCGCTATGGTTCTTTTTCCCCCTGCAATAGTTCGTCCTGAACTAATCGCAAAGTCAACTGAAGGGACTGACCTAGATAATAGATACACGCCGCTAATGTAAATCTAATCCCTGTAATCAAGGTTGGCTAAACTCCGTCATATCGAACGCAAACCTATTACAATATAATTCAAGTTCGCACAACTTTGTAGGATCAACGCTGTCATCGAATATTCTGCAAATCGCGACGACCTATCGACCTCAGTCCTCGTCACATTTCGTATACTGTAAAATTCTCCTCGCACGGGTCTCCCATTCTGAGAAGCTCATTCGCGATCGCCAACAAACGGAAATGAAAGGCGTTTTTTTTTCAAATAGTCGCGAAATTCAGCGATCTAAAGCGTTGCCATATGAAAAATCGCTTTTCCTCGTGGAGCAGCGGGCAAAATTTCGCTGACGCTGTGCCGCTCGTCGGCTCGGGACCGACGAAATTTTCTGGAAACGCCCCAGTTATTAGATTTGTGACTGCCAACGAAATCCGTCGGCCCCGGAAAAATCCAATCTCGTAGGGGAATCGCTGGGACTTCTTGCGGAGTCTATCGATCGGCTTTAATTGCGGCCACGAAGCCGGCTGAAAATTAAGCGGCCCCGATTAAATGCCCCGTCCAGGAAGTTAGCTCCCTGAAAATGTTGGTGTGCGTCGTAGCCGGCGATATTGTAGTTTGGGTGTCGCTGAAAATCTCGTGCCGCGATATCGCACTGTTAAATTTAAATATTTAAGGATTAGAAGGACGGGAAATATTAACCGGGTGTACACGCTGTGATTATACGAGATGTGCTCGAAAAGTTCGTGCAATTCCTTTTCTCGTAATGGGGATATTGGTACGTTCATCCTAGATACCTGTGCCGAATTTCATCGATGTTCGTTGCCTAGGTTACAAGCTACAGCCGATTGTTTAATATGCGACTTCAGAATGGAGGAATTTCTCGCAAAGAATGACACGATACCGATGAAAGGGAAATCGCTATGCGAACAGTGCAGTGTAGAACGAAATGCATTCCATAAATGTTCCAACGACAGGGCGAGGCGCTGGAAAAAATGTATTGCGTCCATTGGGGATTCACTTTGAAGAAGGCAACTTTAATATAGGGGAATGAACAAGTATTTTTCTGAACATTCTATTCTGTACATTGAAATTAATCCTCTCAAGGATTTCAGAGCAATATACATCAGTGCCCATGATGTATTTTGTAAAAATAGAGGTCATATGCAATCCGCCTATGTTCCAGGGCGGATAATTTCGGAGAACTCACGATGTCCGAATAGTCGCGGTCGAAAATCGAAAGCCATTCGTTGGCCAAGTTTGTGGGCTATACGCCTAAGCATTTTATGCTACACCGCTTCTAATTGTCTCTTGCGTTTAATGTAATGCGGGGACCAGTTGCTCGATCCTAATTCCAAACGAGAATTGACGATTCTGATCGCGCCTCGTATATTTCTAACGCTGTGTCAACTGCTTTATTTTACGGGGCGACAAATAAGTAGAATCATCCGATTTTTGCAGCGCAGATGCAACGGTAACCACGCCGTTGCACCACGCGCACACAGTTATCGCTCTCCCTCATTCGAAATCTAATATCCAAAGACCAACAAACTCGGAGCGAGCCGAACGTTTCCAGCAAACAGACCTCCCCGTCTGGCCTGCTCGCGTTTCAGTCACCCCGTCTGGCGACGGCAGCCGAAAGCACGACGGCGTTCTCGAGTCGTCGCCGAAAAGCCGACAGTTCGCGAACGAAAAAAGAGCTAAGCACATTGAGGGGGCGTACAGCGTGTGGGAAAGAAAATATTTATATAAATACCGCAAGATCTCGCGGGGAGAGAGGAAGCGTATCGTCGAGCGGCGCTCTCCAGCCGCACTAGAACCGTTCATTTTCGACGCCCATTATTTCCGTAATTAGTCTCGAGCGCACGAGGCTCTCCTTAAAGCCGTCGACGAAACGAGATCCGGCTGCAGCCGGTTGGAAAACTTCAAGCGGTCTGCGCGCTCGCGTGTGCCCGCCTACAACAGGAATACAGGGGCATGGGACGTGGCCGGTGGGGTGGTTGCGAGGGTGATGCACGCCGGCCAGGAAATCCTCTCGCAATCATGTATTTAAATGGAACGAAGCGGCCGCTGGTTACAGCGTGCTCGGTCAAATAATCATATAAAACTTCTGCTACAGCTACGTTTTCGTGGCTCTCGGCTTTGTGCCAGCTACCCAATCCCGCTTTTCTGGGAGGCGAATGCACTGAAAGCATCCCCCACTTCTATATGGTCCCGTGCTCGTTTTTCTCTTCATTCGCGACGTAACTGCGGTACTGATTCGAAAATTGAACGGGAGTAGGTGCTTTAATGGGGGAATTAGTATGGAGTATTTTTCAGTGATCCAGTATGGAGAATAGATATTAATTGTTCGTAAAACAGTGTCGCGATACCGTGTGAGAGGAGAATGACATGTTTAGAGATTTTCGCGGCGGAGCGATACACGTTCGTTTCGCCTGTTATTAAATTTAGCGGAGGAAACAGTACAGAAATTAGTTGCGCTTCCCTCGCCCGTCTACTTTCACTTCCCATCGAAAGCTAATATTGGACACAGCAGCGCGTTCGGTCACCCGCAGAAGAGCCATTTTTCCTTCATCGAAAAGGTAACCCCGTCCAAGGAGCCAATCTCCGGAGAGGCTGCTGAAAGTTTAATCCTTTTGTAACCTTAGGTTTCAAGCTCGCCATACAAATTTCATCGGTCTATCAGTGTTGCTTCCGTGATGTTGCAACCACGCCAGAGTCCCGACGCTGCCGTCTCACCTTATTACCTGAAAGTATTTACCTGGATCGATACCCCCGAACGTGAAATATGTACAGTGCCCAATATCATCCCACGCAATTAATAATTCATTCGCGAAAACGTCGAACCGACGCCGCCGTCGTTGAATATAAGGAAAAACCGAAACAAGAAAGTATAACGCGAGCGTCGCAAAATTGATACCGTTTCCGTGTCTGTTTAGAAAGAAATCCAGTCGGAGTTGAATAGCGCCATCCCCGTGAAACGAGCCCTCTGCTTCCTGGATCCCTTGATCCCCGCAGCTTTTTTCGAAGCGGATTCTTCCGCAGCGAGCGGAATGAAAATTTTTGCCCGATCCGGCCGATGCAATTCCCCCAGCCGAAATTACTCGATCACCCGGCTCGATTATTAACCGAAGAGAAAGTAATCCTTCCTCCCTCTGCACGCCTCGTCCGTGCTTCTCGTCCTGCACGTTGTCCCGCCGGCGCCGCTGTAGAAACCCCTTCGTCGGTTGGCGTTTAATTGAAAAAGTTGCCGGCCAACCCAACGAATCGACGGCCGCGATTAATCGCCCGAGATCCCCGTTCGTTTCAACCGCTCGACTATTTATTCGCTGGACCGAGGCGGCCGGTACGCGACCTGACTTCGTCCACGCGACGACGCCAGCTTGAAATCCTAAGTGGACGGGAAAGTATGTTGGCACTTTGAACGCTTATTTGTTTCTTTCTCCTCGCGAGACGGATTAAACGGGTTGCTCGGTTGCAGCCTCCCCCACGGGTCGATCTAAACTTCGTGGCCTTTCAGATATTTCTTTTATCGTGTGTGTCGCGCGAACGTTGGACTGCGGAATGCCGAGCGAGACGAACGTAACCGGGGGATCTAATTGCGAACGGAGAAACGGGCGGCCGCTTGGAAAACTTGCTCTGGAATGCATGATTAAATCGTACAAATAATTAAAGTTACACCGCTGCGTTATTCACGAGGGTGAGAATAGATCGCAGTCAGATTTTGGTAGAATATGACTGCCGCGACGACTTCGACGTGGAACGAGATATTGCAATTAAACGAACCGTTCGGCAGGTGTAATGTTACGTTATCGTAGCTTTCGTTATATTCGACGTGCTTCGGATGCGCCGTGCAATCACGGCGCGCAAGTGGTCGTATCTAACTTTTTGCTTGCAACGTTACCGTGTCCGTGCACAGCTATGTTATCATTTAAAAACGAGGTAATGACCGCTTGCGTGCGGGACGTTTGCGAAAAAAATGTATTCCAGAGAAACAAGGAGGTAATTGCTAGGAGTGGGAGGCGCTTATTGCATGGGAAGCGCAAAGAATGGAACACTGATAAATTTTATACGCGTAATTTACGGGCGCACTTGCGCGTGTTTCGCCGCAAACCAACATTTTGCATACTGTATTCCGCAATGCGATCCTATTTTCTGCCACACAGAATATTACCCTATTCACTCTTTGTCCTTTATAATAACTGCGAAGTTCCATTGAAGAAAAAAAAAAAAAAAACGCAAGGAGAATGCACCATGTATAAATACATATGTATCGTTGTGCAACTGGAACTCCTTGCCTTGATTGAACGAATAGAAAAAATGAATGGGAGAATATACTTTTAATTGCACGATTACGCGAAAGCATGCTAATTCGTCGGTATATTTTCGAGGACCTCTCGAGCGGTCCTGGCAATTTGTAAACCGCGCGTCGTAGCATTTTTTTTTTTTTCAGCAGGGAACAGCATCTCGAGTGCCGTTTGTCATGGACCGAAATTATTGCACAGTTCCTGGCTATTCTAAAATTAAAATGCGCATACCGGTCTCGAGGATTTGGCTCCCGTTTCAAGAGTCATCCTGTCGAATGAATTCAGAGCAAAACCATTTAACCCACATTTACATTTGGGGACACAAGAACGCACGCGTTCATCCCTGTCTCCGTTGGAAAATTGATTTTATGGATATGAAGACAAAGCTGCGGCTCCCGCATCCCTTAGCCCTTCTGGCGAAAGTACCCGTTCGTGCACTCGGCGTCTAGCGTGCACAAAGAGGAGAGAGAGCTGCGATTGTTTCGTTAGACAATGGACCTGTAAATGAGTTAGCAGTCCGTCGTCGAACTCGGCGAATTTGCGGTGCCGTGTGTCGCGAAACTATCGGTCCTCGATAGATTCGTCGAAACTTTGACGTATCTCGTAAATTATCCAAGGGTCGACGACGCGAATCCGGCAAACAATAGCTCGCCACGAAGTACACTGCCGTCGACTTTGCACGATTTCTAAACATTTCAATAGGTTCTGCCGCGTGCAAGACGCAGCCCGTTTGTTTCGTGCAATCGTTCAACAGGATTGGCATTTCCGCGTGAGTATTTCTTAAATTGCCCCTCGTCCTTTATTTGCTTTGTCCTGGGATTCACTATTCGGCGAGCGATGTGCATATGCAGCAGTCGATATTCCGCTGAATATTCCCGTGGATGCACAGACGAAGTTTTCCCCGAGAACATCGCCCCGCTGAAGATTCCGGGGTAAGTGCTGTCTCTCGCAGCCCTCTTACCGGCAAACGTGAACCCCTGAACCCTTTCCCCGCCCCGAGACTTGCGTCCCTCGCAATCATACTTACACACTTCGCAGCAGTGTCTCGATGTAAAATCGCTTGCCGTTTCTGAACATTCTCGTGCCCATTTCACATGCATTCACCTCGCAGCGTTCAATACACAATTGACTTACAGAACAGCCGTCCTTGTTTCCTGAAACGCGTTCGCGATAGCTCATAAGCGTGCGAAATGAATGTCCCGTAGAGTGATCCCACTTCATTTTCAATTACCCTTTCCGGTAACCAGGCCCGATGCTCGGGAGCAAATGTAGCCGTAACTCGCCAGTAGTAGCCACGTACTGCCCTACGGGAAGAGACGACTGGATGTCAAGCGTAATCCCCTGCTTCCGTGCCCGTTACGATCAGCCAACCGCCTCGCGGAATTGTTTTTTATCCGGTTTACGTCGGCGGTTTATTGCGCAATAAAGGGACAGGCCAGGTCCAGGGGTCCGCCTATCGTTGCGGGGAAACAGGAAAAGGGAGAAGTTTGATCCCGTGGGCAAACGAGATCCATCGCTAGGTGCAAATCGACGATATCGTGGCGCAGCTTTATAGCGCTCCTCGAGAGGAACGTATCTCTCCCATGTTTCTGGAGAAGAGCGGTTCACGATTCTTTTTTATGGGATGCCGTCCCGTGCACTTCGGAGGCGAATAAACTTTATCTTCGCAGGATTAACCTATTACGGTTCGACAGTCACGGCAAAGGAATCGTGGATGGCCGGTCTTTTGATTAATTGATTAGAAACGGCGGGACGGTTTCTGTGAAAGGGGAAAGATTTTTGCCTTCGCTCAGAGAAATTTGATCCGCATTAAAATGGATTAAATTATTCGGCCGAGCTGTTTCTTTTGTACAAAATATTGCTCGCAATGGTTCCAGCAGACCTGTTCCAGAAGATCGTAATCGCCGAAAAAGTGGAAGACCCGAGGTCCTGGTAATTTTCTTCACAAATTCTCGCGGCATTCCTTCTCTCTCTCTCTCCCTCTCTCTCTCTCTCTCTGTGGAGTTCATCGATTTGGCAGGCAGGGTCGTGAAGGCTGGTTGGTATGCGATAGCCGTGTTCGCCGTCGACGTTATGCAACCCGTGTGTACACGTCTGCCGCGCGTGTAAGCTCCTTCACGCGTAACGTCGAACTCGTACGTAACTCGAGTTGCATATTTTTCCTGGGCAAACTTTATGGGGCGCCCCGTGCACGAGCGTCACCTCGAATTTCGTCGTGGATCCGGACCACCCTGTTGTATTTTAATCGGATTACGCGTATCGCCGTTCCACGGGCGGAATTTCGCTCGCAACTTGGCCCGTCCGCGATCTTGCGTGCTCGTAATCGCGTTCTACTACCGTCTGGCGGTGTTTCGACGGAAACATTTCAATGCTCGGTCGATTGTCGCCGAGTGACATATTAAAGACATCTGCTGGCTGCGAAGGATTTACAGCTTTGGAACCGGAATGCATTCGTACCAGCGACGAGAACACGAAATTGTGCATTGGTAACATTCGATATCGATTCTATCCGCGGAAGAGGAACGCTGCTCCCTTCTACTATAGATTTGCAATATATTCATACCCAAAGCTGTGCAATAATTTGAATCAACGCCGAGCTCGTCCGTTTGCGAAACATTGCAATCCGACTCTAAGCCCTATCGACAAAGTTGCACACTTTTGCGAGCTGTCTCGGGGGGCGGAGGAGCGTTCATTAAGATTGACTGGCACGGGGATAGTTAGCGAAGTCCGAACTCCCGCGTTGCCAGTTAATTGAAGCGAGCATGGTAATATCTTGATAGCTGATAGCACCGTCAAGTTACGAAGCGAAACGTTTCGTCGACACGCGTACCTACCTCCCACGTGTAAACCGGCCGTTATGCTGTTAGCCACGAACGGTGCTTCGGTACAGAAGCAGGGCACATTCGAGGATCAGCCTTGCCGCTTCCCAGCGGAACACCCGAATCATCCTGCTGAAACATGGAACGTTCCGTTAACGCCTGAAATATTACAGTGACGAGAGAATTTTTCCGAAGCGTTCTTCCTCGAGGAGGCGGCCGTTCCTGTCTTATCTTGGCACCACCTGTTTCATTGCTCGTGCAGACAACTTTCCAGCTTATCCGTTGCAAAAGAAACACCCCATCCTGCCCCATCCTTAGGTTTATAGATACAGATGACGGGGCAATGTACTTCCCCGGGCCGAATTAATAATAATAACAGTTGCCAACTTATTTCGTTTAAATTTCTCGCTCGAGCCTCTGATACACTTGTCAGACGCGTTCTCCAGATCGTTGCGGATCGCAAAACAGGTCGCTGAGTCCCGGCGCGAAATCGTTGACATATCGTGAACGACAAAGCGGAGCAAACGAGTCGCTGAAGGGGTTGCATCCGGTTCATCAAAGGAATTAGCCGGTAGCAATTAACGTTTTGGCGGAAACGGTTAAGCAGCAGCAGCAGCAGCAGGTGATCCTTTCAGCGACGAGCAGAGGCGCGAGAGTTTCCGCGAGTTGTACACCGAGGACTCGTCGCAGAGCAGTAGAATGAAGGCCGGCGTCTTAACAAGCGCCCAGTTGCTGTCAGCTACTCAGCGAAATTAGAATCCAAGCGACAGCTCGATCCTGCCGCGCTGTTCGGTTTCGTTTGCGCGACCCCACCTGAGATTCGTTAGCTCGAAAATGTTCACGGCGGAGCATGAACGAAGGCGTTTTCACGGTACGTGTACCAGCGCGACGTGGCCGTCGTGAGAGATCGCGAAGACAACGAAACTGAGAGATTCAACGACAAGGCAGGACGGAGATATTGTTCGAGTTAATAGTTTTGCACGCGTTGATTCCCGTAGATAGTCGTTTCTATGATGATCCGTCGCAGTCGCGCTATCAACGGTTTTTGAGAAACCGTTTCGAATAATTCAAGAGCGCGGTGGAAAATGGTAACTAACGTTGTGGCGATTGTGGGCTACGATATACCGCATGTATTACATTACCAAGAGCAACTGCGATGGTGTAACAATATCTATAGCCAGCTCAGGGCCAAAACGTGCACACAAATTCCAGGCATACGCTGCTTAAGCTTTATGTATCTCGAAATTGCCGCGAAATTCCGTTTAAAATTAATCTCCTGTTAATATGTGCAACGTTTCTTCCGCGAGAGTAATATGCATTTATATTTCGACGCTGGCCGCCTCTACTTGCGTCTGCGTATCGACGGGCCTGACTCTACTTGCAGCCAACAATAAGGCGGCTAAATTTAAAATCACCATAATGCCGTGTTCTGTTTAACGCGCAACGAAGCGGGCGTCAAAGCAAGCTCGAAACGCGTTCCACTCTCCGTATGGCTCCATTTCCCCCGTTGAAAATTTGATTCACGGATGCGCACAAAGAGCGGTTCACTCGGGATACAATTCGCCAACTTTGTTGGCGAGAGCGACGGAAAACGGGATGAACGCAAGATGGAAAACGACTTCCGCGTGGCGACGTTGCGCCCTCAAAACGCGGAGGGAAAAGTTTCATCCCCTGGCTGGGAAGAAGCCGGCGACTTTTTCTATTTGAAGCATCGGCCGCCAGTTTCGACAACTTCCAGAAGCGCCCCTTTTGTTTCTGCCATCAGAACGTTACGAGTCTGTCAACGGAAGTTCGTAAAGGGGCCCCGATGCATAATTTCGCGGCGGGGGACGCGACTTGATGTAAGGCAGGCGATCACGAGCTTAGGATAGAACGGAGAGGAAACTTTGGCGAAGAGCCACTGCCAGAAATTGTTTTCCCCGATGGTTTTTACAACTGAATCGCCATTTCGTTCCACAGATCAGGGAATTTCTTTAGCTCGCTTATTTCCGGGCCGGATGATTCGAAATTCCAATTAGAGCCTGTAGAACTTGCGAAGTTTCGTCCTGCTTCCCAATAATGATTGATGCACCCCGGTCCCAGGGGAACGCGAAACTTCAAACACGAATTGTAAACCGGCCTCGGAAATTGAAACCACGCGCACCGTGGCTTCATTACCTGTACGCATATTCCATGCCCGTGCTTTGCACGGAGCGCACGAAAGTTCGCGGTACACGCCGAAAAATATCTCCTCCGCCATTATCGTGAACCCTCTAAAGACGTTCCGGAGTAATCCATTTGCTCTAATACACTTACGGATCCGCCTGAACTATGTAGAAATTTAATTATTCGGGCGATCTAAAAAGACCAAATAACGAGGCGCTCCGGCACGCTAAAACACTGTCATCAACCTATTACTTCGACCGAACTAAACAGCAAGGCGCGCGATACCCTGGCTTCGAGATATTCGATTACCATACCATGGCACACCCTATACCTTCTATCATGAAAGGAACGCCCCCAGAGTATCTTCGATGAAATGGAGCGCATTTAATCACCAGTAACTTCGAGCAACGTCGAAAACGTCGAAGAACGCTATTGGGAAAATCAAGTGCTCGTTGCCGGTATCCCCAAGGCTTTGGGAAGGGGAAACGAGGGGAACGGGGATATTAGGAGCTGTGGGTGAGTCCGTGGCTATTTATTTGCCCCCTGCGGGGGCAATTGCAGCGGACTGGGAGGAACGGGTACGGGCGTTCGAACGGACAACAGGACGCGGCTTCCTGCAAAACGCCCCGGAACACGCCCGCGAGGAAACACGTCGCGCCCGATAAAAAAGGAAATTCCACAGGGGCGGGTGTTTCGGGGGTGAAAAAATTGGAGCGTTGACACAGTTTCGGGCCAATAAACGGCCAGAATGCCTTACGGACTTTCCGAGCTTCTGGCGTCTGGCCGCAGGGTCCACTGCTCGCTGCAATTTTCGTCCTTTGCCCACGTCACGCCGATACCTTTGCCCGCTCGACCGTGATTCCCATCTCCTTCGTTTCACGAAACCTTCCCAGATTAACGTCCAGCGAGACTCGCCGACCTACCGGCAGCGTAAAAATTAGTTTACGGATGCGCAAGCTTGGCAACTGAGTTTCTTCGACGAGAATTCTTGCCCGAGATCGAGCGAAGCCGGCTTCCCCTCGCCGATGTGCAGTTCCTGAAAGTAGCGTTTGGTGTTTGGGATCGATCGGGCCGGTGCTGAGACTTGTCCCGCAGATTTGGGTCGGTCCGCGTGCTCGTCCTTTGTTCGAGATACCCACCGAAAGCAGCCCTATTCGTACCGTCTTCGCGGTGTGCGCTTTCAATTTTAAACAAATCCGGCTCAAGGTTTGAAGGTGGGCGTACTGCGACGCAACTCGCATAAACCGACGAAAGAAAAGGCAAAATGAGACGAAAAAAAACGGATGTAGATGACCGCGAACGACGCGACACCACTTCTCATCCGACCAACGGGACTTTTCACCCCGCTCGTCGCTACGAAGGAAAACACCCCGAGCCGATGGAGACGCGTATACCGCGACGATTCCCGACATTACGTTTAAAGAAACGGGCCAGAGCCAACGATCACAGATAGGTTTTGTCGCGGCGGCTCGCAAAGTCGACGGCTCTCAGGCAGTCTGGCCCGATGGCTCGGCACAAAGGGTGGTGCACAGAACATACGCGGTCGAAGGAGGGCCTGGCAGAGTGGCGTCGCTCGCCGCAATACACCCCTTGTAACGTGGCGTGTTGTAGGGAGCGCGGTGTGCCGGGCGGGTCGGCGACAAGCGCAGGGTGAAAAAGGCAAAGTGGAGACGCCGTGTCGCCGTTCCGACCAGGCGACGCGTCGCGACGCCCCGATGCTCGCTGAAAACAGCCAGGAAATCGCGTCGAAGCGACGCACGGCCCGAGGGAAAAGGGCCGAACCGTCACGAACCGCGGCAAATGTACTGTGTACTCGATAAAGAGAGGCGTTCTGCGCTTCGCTGAATCTCTGCCCCGTCAGACGCAGCGACTCTGCAGCATGGAAACACTCTTACGCGTATTAACCAATTTAGCTGGAACGTTTTTCGGGGGGAGAACTTATTTTTTCGCGCCGTGTTTAAATATTCATGAGTGGGAATCCGTTTGTCCGGCCCCCTGCGAATCTGAACCGGATAATCCAGTTTCGATATAAATGCAAAGAAGCGGAGGGGAGGCGGCGTTGCAATCGTCCAGTCGATAAACGACGGATGGCAATGTTCGTGGCGATTTATTTAGCAGGTTGTTCTTTGAACGCGGCTCGAAATAAATGTTGCTGTTACTATTATCACCGCTGCGATCTTCGCTTAAGATCTCAACGCATTCCGGACGACCTAACTCGCCGACAGACCGCCACGAAAATTGTTAACATCGGTAAATAGATTTCTAGATGGTGTAAAGATGGAACTTTCGTTGCTCGTCCATTATCTCCAGCGTCGTAACGCAGTATTTTGATGGGGATGGATTTAGCGGGGCTATAAAGCATTTGAAATTGCTAAACAGAGCTTTGCCAAACAATATAGCTTATATCGGGCTGGAGAGCGGCGTTCTGCCATATGCGAATAAACGAGCCCCCGAAAGGGCATGACCAGAACATTGATGCGTAAAATATTGGCCGACGAGTAGCACCCGTGGTTGAACCAGGGACGAGTAATCCGCTTTTATACGCGAAATATATATTTATGGAATTTATATATTCGAATATCTGCGAGCGGTGTCGAAACAGAGAGGAACAAAAGGTTGGGACCTGAATCATTTTATCACTCCGCCGTGCTCGGGCACAATCGTGCTACAAATCTCACGTATTGGAAGATACGACGCAGACAGAGCCTACGTTGAGGGAAATCTTTCAGAGAAAATCGCCTAGCAATCGTGCGGCGTGACGGAACGCGAAAAAGATTCGGCATTCGGTTGAAATTGCGTTAATTATGCAAATACCGCGGACTAATTAGCGGGCCCCCATAGGATTGTGGTTCGCGAACAAATAAATAAATAAATTCCTCCTGGTCGAATTACGCAAGTTACTACCATTTCGAGGCTGCCGCGTTAACGCCGATTCTCCTCGTTTATTGCGTATAATTGACACAGAATGCGTTGCAATACTGCCCATTCTATGTCCCGGCGAATACCTCCGAAATTAGTTACATTGCAAGCGTTTGCTTAACAAAAGGAACGAGCTTTCCGCGCGGCTGCAACAGGAACGAACAATCGTTTATCCTACACGATTACGTTTGAGTTTACGTGTTTGCAGATTTCTTGGCCGGTGTACACCTTTGCGCAAGTTTATGCCTGCTCTCTATGGGATTTAATATATTTTTTGTTGTGCAATACAATCGTAATAAAAATATACGCGCTCCGCGGGCAGCCCCATTCGAATCGCTCGCGGGATAAAAGTTAAGGAAAGAAAACCGTGTATTAAGTTTGTAACGAGCTTCGTGCAATATACAATATTACGGTTGCAATTATGGCATTAGCTCGTTTCACTGTACGCTATAGCTGCCTTTCATGGCGCGACTTTACGAGCGCGGTAATGACTCGAGAGAAATGACCAAGTTACGCAAATAATAATGCTCGGCTGAAAGTATCTCGATGTACTACGCCAGTTTTCTCGTTACGCCCGCGTGCTTCATTACCCAGGCGTATCGTTACGCATAAACGACTGGTAGTCTCTGAAACGTCGTCGATTTTTATCCCTCCCCCGTGCGCTTGCTTCGCTTTTGCCGCTCGAATCGATTAATCGAGTGCATCCGAAGCTGCCGCCGGGGCAGGTCGAAAATTCGAGCAAAGCCGGATTTCGCGTCGAAATTCTTTCTCCCCCGCGCGTCGATATCTTTGATATTCTGTGTGCGAAATTGTATTCGCGTTCGACAGAACGAATTTCTCACTTCGCTCTGGCGCGATCAACTTTCTTAATTCACTATTATGGAATGGTAAGCAATGTACGCTCGCGGGGTATGACAGAAATCCTTTCCCCTCTTTGCTACGAGAGATCGGCAGAGAGAGGATGAAAACGCTTCCGTCGGATCGTGAATTATTTAGTACCGCGACAAAGCGTACGATACTCGCGACAACGTTCACTTCGAACTTATCCAGCCAATTTCGTAGAAGAAATTTGCCCGAGCATTCGTCATTTTCAGCAAATCCCGCGACCCAGAAAAACCAAGAAGCCCGGGTTTGGATCACGGAACGAATGTTGCACGAAGACAAATGCGCCGCGCGACACGGTTGCGATTTAAGGCGCATTTAACGTTTCCGGGGCGAGTAATTCCCGCCAGCTCGGGAATACGCTTTGCTACTTTTGTTCCTTCGTTTATTGTCTCGCGCATGCAAACCTGTTCGCGTCGAGCGGTCCTAGAGAGTACCGTTCAAAACGATTGGCGCACGCTCGCGGAGACAAGCGGGCGAAACGCGCCAGAAATGATTCGTCGTTTCTCACGGGGGTGACGATGAAACTTTTTCATTCCTCTACGTTTTCCAACGTCACGTTACAAATTGTACCGTTTTCCCCCTTGCTTGCTGCCTCCTCAAACATCGGGGACGCTCCTCGCATTCGAAACCCGAAAACTTCCGTGGTCGGGTGCTGCACAAATTTGCCAGTGCCGTGGAATTTTAAGTGCCGTGAGTCAGCGCGATACTCTCAAACGTTTCCACGGACCCGGTATAATTAATAACAGCGATATTGCGGAAGCGAGTCGACGCTTCGCGAATGTAAATCGAGGGAAAGTCGTACGACGAGGGATCCACGAAAAATTGCATCGTCGATCCGCGAGACCGGAAATCTCTGCTCGACTTGAATTTCACCGGACAACGACGGACGATCCGAGGATAGGTACTTCCACGGGGACGGAATTTCGTTGCACGGCGATGAGTCAGTGGGGGGCGAGGACAGGCAATCGCGCGGCTACGAAATCAAGATCCAAAATAACCGTCGTAAAGCTCCGTGGCCGTCGATTGCGACCGGACAATTCAATCCCAAGATTAAACAGTCGATTACAATTTCGAGCGGGGCTCGTTCGAAATTAATTTGGCCGCGATCCAAAATCGTCCACCGGTAAACATATTACAGGTCGCGTTCTCGTAACTAACGGCGACGACGCCCGTCCACCCGAGGGGAACGAAGTGCGCTGCACTGGCGATTTTCGTTACAAACGCCCCGCAGAGTGTCCACGACATCGAGTCGTCGTCGTAGTTCGACTAGCGGGTCGCGAACTTTCTATTACCCCGTCTTCCTACAAGTACAATTTACAATAACTAGAACAAGCTGGTCCTCCATTAAGTTACATTAGCAAAGAAGTACAAATAGTATAGTATCGGGACAGGGCGAACCCATACGGAGAAAGGTACTTTCGCACCGTACAATCAATCCCCAAACACATCGTCATCGTATAGAAAAGCTGTCCTCGCTTGCGAGCCACAAATCCCCAATAACGTTCGCCGCGTCCGATCTTCGTTCCTCCGCTATCGATGTATTCCTCGGACGACCTAATCCCTCCGTAAATACGCATCACGGTAAAGTGAATTTAAATCAAACGTCCGAGACAGGCGCCCGGAAATAGCCGGGGCTGCCCGGAACAAAGGGGCGAAGAAACACAGGATAGTGAAAACGTACGGAGGAAGTAGTGAAAAAAGAGGGGGGGTGAGCGGGGAGACAAAGGTGGGTTGCGCTCGGGTATCGACGTCTCTTCGATTCCAGCTTACAAAGGAAACAGAAAAATGTCCGAGCAACGGGAACGTTCCGATAAAGGCGGCACGGTCGAGCGAGCGTTCGCTCGGTCGAATACATCTGGCTGCGTGTTATCGGCCAGCCTGCAGACCCTGCGGTTCGACGTTCGACCGAGCTACAGGCTTGGCCGGGGTGTTAAGGGCGCGCACCACGATCGTACCCCGAGATAATCGCGGTTCACTCCCGCCTATCGCCGCTGACACGGGGCTGAAATCGGTGTCGTAAAGGGGCCGCCGGTCGATGGACCGACCACCGGCCGCCTGGAACCCCTCGTCGTCTTAATTCCGTGTAATGCGGATCGACCCGGCCGATTGCGCCACAATTGCGCCGTCGCTGCACTCCATGCCGCGGCGAACTTGACGAATCTTGATAGGGTGTGCCGCATTGTCCGTTCGCGCTATTAATTGTGCGCGGTAAGACAGGTGTCTGGTTATCGGTGGATTACAATCGGCACGCGGGGAACGCGTGTAATTGTGCTCGCCGTGAATCGCTCGCCGGCGCTCGTCGGTGGGAATTCGCGACGGCGAACGACGGTCGCTGGGATGGAGGCAACGAGCTCGTGAATTTTGGTTAAAGATTCGGTTCGCCGGGAAATTATGCCCGGACTGTAACGGCGCGACGGCGGTATCGTAACTTCGGGCTTGGGATCGGTTTTCGGGGTTGGAAGCGAGGTCGTGGGCTTGGCTGGGCGACGAGGGCAAATTGGATGCGTGAAGTGCGAATGCGTGTTTTCGACGGGTGCAGCACGCGGGCGACACTATTTCGCGTGGACTGCTTTTTCCGGACGGCTCTCGCCAGCTTTCATATCCGTGACAGCGGGCGCGCAATTTTAAATTTCGCGAGAAGCTATCCTCGCGACGGCACATCGGGCGGCTCGCATTATTAATTGCGGTGCCCCTTTCTTCGCGATGCATTAATTCGAGACCCGAGCGACATTTCGTTCCAGTCGACGATTAATTCCACGTCTGGAGGAAATTCGCGTTCGGTAGCTCTCTTCGCCGGGGAGACCGTGCCCCTTGATGTCAGCCAGAAATTCTTGGAACGACGCTCGAATAAAGAATACTTCGGAGTTTTCCAGTAACCGCGGCAAGAAATTGTACGCAAGTATGTATATCGAGAAACGGCATCGTTTCCTGCACGGCATGATTCATGACTCGCGGCGAGGAGTAAAGGGACAAAATAAAAGCCATTGTTCCTGGCTCCTTCGGGAGTCACGTCGTAAATTCAGCCGTCCCCGGAGTTCACCCATTAGACGCACACCGTGTCTTGAGTTGCGCGAGTGCAGCGTTCGCCGCCGCCTCGCGAGCCCGTGATACGTATCGGGGAGGGCGGTAATTTGATTCATTCCTAGGCGAACGACATTTATGATACGCGCGATAAGCGGCGGTATATGCTCCACTGATCGATCGGGGCATCTTTCTAAATCCTTGTATTCTATGAAATTTGGTCCATCGAATAGAAAATTGTGTGGCAATACGTGCCACTCGACGATAATCGATAATCTTTTCGCTGTCACGCACGACGGATACACGACTGCCCGAGCATTTTTATTAATCGAGGTTCATCGACGGTTCGGAACGACGGTTCCGCGCAATCGACGTCGTAAACCGTCGGAAAAATCGCCCTCTTCGTCTTAATTCCCGAGCATTCGATTCGGGACCACGCTTGCGAGATAATTGTTCCATCCAGGCGTCGTAATTCGACGGCCCCGTAGAAGAAAGAGGAGGATCAAGGTCCAGCGCGGACGAGTTCGTCAGCGTTGCGCCGAACGCTGTCTTTCACGAGGGAAGATCGATAACGCGAATGCTTGAAAGCTTTAATCTCGCCTGACGGGCCGGCAACCTACCTCGGAACTGTCCGGCTGATGCCGTTACGATTTCGATTATCGGGAAAACCGAGCTCGCTCGAAAGACGTCTCCGCACGAGAATATCGAATGAACGAAATCCACGGAACACGCGTGACATCGGACGTGCTTTGAATTTCGGCGACAGTGATCTTCTTAAAAATTGATAGCGAAACGCGATTAGACGTATTTCGATTGCGGTCGTCGCCCTTGCGAAGTTCGTTCACCTCGTATCGCTCGACGAATATCACCTGATTCGAAGTATTAAATGTGCACGCGCGAATGTGGATTATTTCGCGCGGCGCCATTATTCGCGAACAAATACAAATCAAACGCGAGATATATCCTCGCGTCGTAATTATTTGTCTCTCCCTTTTGTACGCAAAATAGAATCGACCACCCTGAACAGAAAAATATTTAATTCGTCCCAGGTGTTCTCTCTCATTGAAGTCGACTAGTAATCGTTTTAATAATAATAATAATAATCGCGGCAACCGAGGGGAGCAGAGAATGGCATCAGCCGGGATCGAAATTGGTCGGGGGCGCAGTTAATATTTCCTATTCGACTTCCATTTGGAGCCGCAGAAATTCTGAAATTGGATCACGACTCGTAAACTGGTCTCGCCGGGTCAAAATACCTAACGTCTCCGGCCTTTTCCATTTATATTTAAATCCACCGTCGCGGAGCCAAACACTGCTCGCCACTGCGTATTACATTTTTCGGTAGCAACCTATCGCGATAGCTGTCGCGAGCTGATCGATTTGCGTGGATTTCCCGGAATAAAGCTATGGTAAAGCTGTAGTAACACAGTTACATTAATAATACGATCCTTTTTAAGGTAGCTAGGATATGACACGAGCCTTCCAATGCTATCAATTATTCGCACGACTCGATGCATCCAGACGTGTCCACCTTTTCATATAAACTAATTCATTTCGCGAAGCACAGTAGAGTTTCAAAGTCGAAGGCGAACCGCCAAACAGAGTTCTCCGTGATTCACTTGCCATTCTTACTTTCCATCAATTTTATTCCCCGTGGAAAACGAGAATAGAAGTCGCGGTGGTTCAAATCGAGCGTTTAAGTTCGCGACGAATTAAACAATCAGCAATGGACTTCAAACGGCGATAATACAGTACCAGGAGGCAGTTTTTCCATCATCGGGGCAACGTCTTTTCGTGGCTTTTGCTGGGTCCTTGGGTCTTGTCAAAGGGTCTCCGGGCGGAATGCAAAGCTCCTTTTTATAGACGATACCAAGGAATCGAGCAACTTGCGGTCGTAGTAACCAGTTTTCATCCGAAAGAACGTTAGAGTCCCACGGAATCGCTTCTCGTTTTATCGCGAAGAACATCTTTGGGCTTTTACTCGCCGCGTTGGCAGAAATTCTGTGGAATTCGAATGGAACATCTCTCTGCGGGGAAATGCGATCGATCCTCTTCCTTGAGACTTCTGCGATTCCTTCGGTATTCCGAATTAATTTTTTTTTCAGATATAAAAGCCATAACGTTGCTGTTCGCACGGGAGAACGCTCGCGTTCCATTGAATTTGTCATTGTAACGAGGCGGTTCTTCTTTTTTCTCCCTCCGAGGCGCTTTGCGAGAATACTACGAACGAGCCAAGCAGAAGAGATTCGAGGAGAAAGAAGTTACGTCCAAGTCTATCATCCGCGGAATACGTTCACGGTGCTGCCGTGATTGATTCGAGAAAATATGGAATTATTTTACGGGGTTATAAAACGTGACTGCGAATAGAGTAGGGCGAAAGCGATCGATTCTCCAGTTCCTCGTGGAATTCCATCTCGAACCGTATTACAGTGTTTCTCTTCTTCTTTTTTTATTCTCCCTTACAGATTCGAGCATCGAGAATTGAATAATTCGTGCACTTGCATCGAGAAGAAATTGAGCGCACCACGCAGCCCCCTTTTTTCCCCACTCCCTTTTGTACCGTTTTCGCAACGCTTGAAATCCTTGTGTAAATTTCGCGAAAAGGGAACGAAGGGGGTGGACACCCCCCTCGGGACTCGAACCCGGGCCATTTTTGCGAGAAGCAAGAATGCCTGCCACTGTGTTATCGATGCCCGTCGATGTCAGCAACTTTTTCCACTTACTTCGCCTGTTCGGCTCTACTGTTCGCTCGTGGGATACGCGCACGATGGCGTATCTTTTCCTGCCGTTGGAACTTATGAGACTGTAAAAAATATCCCAGTCAGTCGACTCTGTAAATATTGTGGGATTCGGGAAACGGATGCGGCAAGCAGCTGTGGATATCGTACAACGTGTTTGTATATTCTAATAAATGTAGCAGCTTAACCTCCGCGTTAGAGAATTTTCGGGCAGCCAGACTAATTTATAATGCTTCTGCGATTCTCAGTTGCGGGGGGCAGCTTCAATTTGTTGCGCAAACACCGTAAATATCTTCGCCGCTTGTTGTCGCTACATTTTTTCCTTCCTTTCTTTTTTTGTCAGTTTTTATTCCGAGGAGGTTGATGAACAGCGGCTCGAAAGAGCTGCGGTTGAAATATTAGCCCGGACGTGCTCGAAAGTTTCGAAGCACACGGGGGTGCTATGTTGCGGCAGGATTTCCCGTCGCTCAGCTTTGCCGCACGCGCCAGCATTTAGATAATTGTGTTTCGCGCAGCTCTGACGACCATGTCATAAAATAACGTCGCGACAATATTTACAGTGACTCGTTAACATAATGGGATAATAGAATCCGCTTTGTAAATCTCCTGCGAGATCCATTTCGATGATTGCGTTCGTTCGGCTGGCCTGTTTTCTTTGTTTGCATCGGTGCCGCTATTCGTTATTCGGTCAGCTGTGGCGCGCGATTTAAAATGCGTGCCAGCAATGGACGAATGTGTCCCCTGCAAATTGAGCGATTCGTCGCTGAAATTAGATTCGACCCGATAAACAGACGCGGCTGTCCGTTGTTTATGTCGACTAGGTAATTTCTCTGGGAAGTCCAAAGCCCAGCGTCTAGAGTGCACACGCTGGTATTAATCCGTTCACCGTTGTACTTATTTCGAGGCCTCTGTTGTCCGTTTAAAATTACAATTTCGCAATCGCGCCGGTCGCCTTTCGTTCGCAACTATTCGTCAGATAATCGGATGCACTCGACAGAGCATAAGCGATCGTTTCGCGGCGCGGGATGGCCCACTCGCGAAAGTGGACGACCATTTAAAAGCAATATCGCGGCAGGTAAGCATAATTGCGGCCGCGATGGGAATCGCTGCAGCACGTCGAACGATACCAGGGCCAGGAAGCGATAGTGGGAGTAACACGGGGCGGCGTAGACTTAATGCACTAGAGATAACCGTAATAGCGAGAGGTTCGCAGCGCAGACGGTCGGGGGGTTGCCGAAAATAATGGCGGTGGCTTACCGCGGCACCGCGTTTTACAGTTCATTCATTTTTGCCGCGGTTACCACCCGTCGTCCTCGCTTCGTCCACGGTTAAACGGCGCCGACTGCAAGGGTTGCGGGAGTGAGAGATAGGCCTGGGCGTATTAATATTTTATTCAGGACGATCTTCCCCCGTCGGTGGCCGCGACACAATTCCAGCAACGAGCAGGGGCGAGCTCGATTGTGGCGGTGTTTGAAGCGTTAAACATTTCTGCCGTGTCGACGCGTTGGCACGCTCTCTCCTCTGGCTACACTTTTATGCTTCGAATCACCGTGGACGTTATTCCTTCCGTTCCGATCGACTGCGAGCGCGGTTTTGCTCGCTCTTCCCGTAAACTATCGATATCGGTGCATCGTAGCGAAGTCAAGAGTTCTTTTTTCGGATGTCCGGTCGACGAATGGCGCACCCGCACTGGTAACAGAATCGCGGCGCGAAAAAGATGAAAAATGAACCGCCGCGAAGCATTGATGCGCCCCTTTAAGTAATACACCCACCCCTGACAAACCACTCTTCGCGCATCCGTCTACAATAAATCATTTCCCCCCCCCAATGTTCTCTGCTTGTCCTGTCCGCGGATGAATCTCCGACGGGACACCCGGAGTAAAGCAGACGAGCAGATGTTGACTCCGCGCTGCCAGGACGCGACGTCCTCGTGCTTGTGTTCGAGGGCGAGCACGCGGAAGCGAGTCGTTAAAACGGCGGACGGTTTATCGCGGGCCGGTTAACGAGGGACTAGAATTGCTGTTAGTCGTTGGCCGCGAGACGAGAACGGAATGGAGACAGACCGAGAGATTATGGGCCGGACTGCGGTCGTAAAGCGCAGCCACCAACGACGACGACGTCCTGTCCGCCAGACGATTCCGGCTTTCCGGCGTACCGGAGGAGAAGCATTAAAAAAAAAACAAAATGCCACGTGGAAAGAGTTGTTTCCGCGTCGCCACTCTTTTGCCAGAAACGCTAAGGGTCAGAGGGCAGAGCGTCGTAACGATACGAGCCAAGTGTCGCGTGTGCGTTCCAGGACAATCGGGGGGGCGTCGCTCGAGAATACTCGTTCGATCGATTCTTTTGTGCCCTGGCGGGGTCGGTTCTCGTCCACGGCTTGTTAAATCCATTTGCGCAATGTTCAGACGCTGTTCACGGTTGCCCGCGGACGCACGGAAGTCTTTATTTGACGGGGCGTGCGCAATTATTGTTAGCGAGTTCGATTTTTTGTACTCCCAGCGAATTTAAAAGTTTCATCCCGATGGATGCAAACACAGTTTGCGAGCGGCTTTGTAGGGACGGAGGGCGAAGTTTGGTCCGAGCAGTTGCTATGCACTTCGTCGACAATGTTTCCAGAAGTTTAGAAAGCACGTATCTAAATGACCAAACTAAGTCGAACGATTCCTTGGACGAGCAAAACCCCCTTGCCACTATTTCGATGCCGCGAAACCAAAGCTGCCACCGTTGCAGTTGTTTAGGTGCCAGGCTCGCGCCTGTTCATTTTTCCTGCCATAAATCGCTGTCGCATTTCCGCAACTTTCGTCTCGTCGCCGTACCGTGCCTCCGGTTTATGGTTTCGCATCTTTCGTTCGCGTTAGTCGATCGTTAGCCGAATCTCGTCAACCATTGCACGCGAAAGTCCCTCGAGAACGCGAGACTCGATTATCCCAGGCAATTCGAAGTTTGGCTAATTGGTCCGACCTCCGTCGGGAGGAAGTAAAGAAAAAGAGCAGAACTACTTAACGGAGATTCCCGTTACAATTATAATTCTCTCCCTTTTGCGGCGAAAACTGAATAGAATTATCACTCGAGAACCTGCTCGACGATTAATCGACCGATTAGTCCAGTTATCAGTAATGCTCGGCTAGGCCGTTTTCCTCCTGCAACCCTTGTGTCCATTGCCCCGTGTTCGGAATTAATCACATAGACCGTAGTAGATGCTAATCGATTAATCAACGTCAACCTATCCCAGGGAGCCCGCTGCCTGATCACTCCGGCTCGAATAAAACACGAGCTTTTTGCCGCGGCGCTCGACGAGTTCCACGATATTCCTAATGGACTGCAGATGTTATGCGGCCACGATGGACGGGCCGATGCTCGTTCGATACTCGTTTGATATTCGACTCGAGGCTCCTCGAAGGCGATGGATATTATTGGCCACCGTTGGTATAGCCCGACTCGAACGGGAAGCAAATTAATCCTGCTGGACTGCGCGCGACATACCGCTTCGGGCGACTCGGGAGCCCCGAACGGGGGTAATAAAATCACGGATGACAAGGGGACCGACGCGAGGCTGCCACTCTTGGATTGCAACGTCTTCGGGGGTTTCGCTGACACTTCGCAAACACTACGTCCGCGGAATCTTAATGGGCCATTTTCAATAGAACCGAGCCGGCTATTCGTGTATTCTTCTCGCATGGGTGTCCGGAAATCCGTTGGAAATATACATACGAAGATATCAGTCGAATGTAAAATCTAAAAGTAAAACGAAGCAAATGCCTGGAATCTTGATCTGTAATTCCTGCAATAACAGACTCGTCCAAAGTAACGAATGTGTTAAGAAAATTATTAAATAGTATTTAATGGTTCGTGGTTCGTCTTAGTCGTTCAACTGGTTTCCTCGAATACTATTTATTCAAAAACTGTTCCGTGTCATGGTGAAAGATATCGTACCACCAACGATGCTGTGCATCGTTGCACGAATGCAACAAATAACTTCGTTAGTATATCACCTTTGAAAAAAGGAACCGTCATCAACGTCAGCAACTATTACTTCGAGACCCAAGCATTTTCTGCCACCTTTTCCGCCTAACGAGAACACCAGCGACCTCCGCCGAAAACGGAAAGCGAACTGCTTTATAATTCAGCTCGCGGCAGGATCGAACGACGCTCGTAATAGGGCGATTATTCACCGAGTCACCCGGGGAGCTTCCTGGGCCCTTCTCGCGGTCGAACAAGACGAGCTGTTCTTCTAGCAGGGACGAGCGCCGATCTTTCGCAGTATTCGGTAATTTTATGGTTCGACGGAGCGGGGCGCGTTAAAAGATTGCGCGACATCAGACGCGAACCAGCATCCCTGCAATTTCTCGTCCACGTTCTTGCGTCCTCGGTGATACTTTCTCCTACCCGTTCCATCCAGCAAAATTATCATCGGCTTTTTCCCAAACGCCGCCGGCTGACTTGGCGGATCGTTATCTCTTCCGGGATTAACGTTCATGTTGGAGACGCTCTGTAATTGAAGTCTCCCTTCCGAACCGTGAAATTGACTTCACGCTAAACGCGGAGAGAGTTATTTACAATATGCGACCGCGTGTCCCGCAAGACCGTCGTTCTGATCAAATTCCGATGGGAGAAACTAATGCCGTGGCAGGTGACAGAGGCAGGGGGGGGGGTAGAGGGACTTATCTCCAGTTCGCAGATTTTGGCGTCGAGAGTGCGCCCGACGGTGAATAAGATCTGGATAGCCCCGACAGATTTACTCGTCACGAGAACGCCGCACCGTTTTACGAATAACACGCGTCTGTTACGGGAACTTTGGAAGAAGATCGGTTCTCGAGGGTTGGGTAACTCTGGAAAATACTGGCGGCGCAATAACTTCGCGGAGTTTCCTGAAGATCCGCGAAGACCGCGAAAAGGAATCGTCAAAGACTGGACAACGTGAACAATGTTCAGCTTCCCTTTTTTTGCAAAAGTATCTTCGTCCACCAGAATATACCCTTTTCGTTCAAAACATATTTCTCTCCGATGTATTTTGCCGTTTACCCCCTTCGCCCCGGCACCTCTATCAAGCAAAAGATTTTTAATGCGCGAAACCGTACAGTTTTGATTTGATATCGTCTCGCACTTTGACACTGTGTTCAACTGCGACCAATGCGAAGACGTAGAACCGTGATTCCAAAGTCGGTGAGGACTTCGGTGGCGAAAAATCATCCGTCGTCCCGTCAAGCACCGTTCATGGTCACTTCATTTATCTTTACGACCTCTATACACCCCTAATCTCTGGGACCTACTTCCAACGACGGTGGACGGCACACGTATTCGATGCCCGTCGTAAATAATTCTCGCGGAAGAGCCGCGGGAAGATGGCTTTTCCGTGTAGCGTCCAGAAATTATCGCATTCCCTCGAAGTGGAACGATTCGCCCGGACCGTTTTTCGGGGCTCGCGCGAGTAGAAAGCTTTCTGTGCCGCGAGGAAAGAGACGGGACGACAACGATTAATACGGGAACCGGGGTGGAAACGAACGTGGACGGGAATTGCATCGTGCTGCAAACTGGGTTAGACTCCGCGGGATCTACTGGTGACCCGAATTACCGGATAATTATGCGGGAAGGGTAGCGAGTTCGTTGCGTCTCGCCCGCGAGTTAGAGCTTACCCTATTGATCAGGTGTATCGAGGTGCTTGTTATTGTCGACCGTACAATTACCGATCCGCATGATAAATTAATTATATAGTCGGGACGAGTATCTCGTGCTCGAAGTCAAGCGGTCGGCTCTCGGCATGGGAATAAACGAGTAATTCGCTTCACTTTTTAACCGCGTCGGCAGGTATTGAAAATTTTGTCGAGGGATATAAGCTGGAATATTGCTGGCATATTGCTGGCATATTGCTGGCATATTGCTGGCTGTTCTTGGACTACTTTTTTTTACATCTGCATTTGTTTCCGATTTTCCTTCCCTCTCGATGATTAATTTTGCGCACTCTTGTACGCAGCATTGCTAAAAAGTTTCCTTTCCATTATGAAACACCAATTTCTGTCAAGCATTTGGCCGCACCCCCGACGCGTAATTTTCCTGCATCCGTTCTGCTTCGATGTTTAGGATTTCTTAGAGTCAACTGTTGTTTGCCCCGCTCGAGGTTTCCTTGCCTGTGGCCACGTCGGAAGCGCCAACTTTCACGTGACATTTATGTGCCACGACACGGACATAATCTCGTATTCGACTACAATATTTAGTCCGTTCAACGCAAGCTGTCTTCTCTGTCGAATACAACGATTAACTAAGTGCCTGCTATATTCTACGTACAGAAACTCGCATTCAATACGTATGGCAGTATAAATTAATTTGCGCATGCAGGTGTCATACCTCGACGAGCACACTGTGGAGCGACATAATGCACCGCGGGTGCAGCGTCTCATTAATATACAATGGAAATAAACGAAAACTACTAAGTACGCAGTACTAAGCGTCCGCGGAAGCTCGGGCGATACACTTGTAATTAACAAAGAAGCATTGCACGCAACAGTCTCAAAGTTTGCCACTACGGGACGAAAAACGTGCCCCCGGCGTATCTCTAAATCCTCAAAGCCCCTCGCGGAATCTGAGTTGACCGAAAGGGTCGAACGAGTGGCGGAAGTTATTACCGCAAAATCAGATTTCGCAGGTAGAGGCAACACGGGGGGAACGAAAGCCTCGCCGGCGAGTTCGTTTAAAAATTGAAGGGCGAACGATCCTCGTCGGGAGATTACGACGACAAACCGAAGAAGGATTATATTTTCACGGGCGATCAATCGCGTCGTTTCGCGTTCCACGTCTCGCCGTTCCTTTTTCTCGTTTCACGTTTTCCCTTTTTTCCTTCATTGGACACGGTCCTTTGAAGTCGTCGCCGGTGTCGGTTCCTCCTTTAACGAGTCGACAATGGTGGCGGGTTGATAAGAAAAAAAGCTGCTCGCTTGATGCCCGCGTATTTGTCCTTTTTAAATACAATCCGCTCCAGCGGAGCGCAAAATTGCCGAATTCCCCGGATCGATCCGTCACGAATCGAACGAGGACTTTGATCTTTAACTCCGCTCTCAATTCCCGTATCCGTCCGACGTTACTTCGTGCTTCCGCTTTTATGGGACGCGGCCGCGTGACCAGAAATTTTTCAAACTGGTTAGAACGGGCCGGGCGTGCCGTTGGAAAAAAAATTGGTCACGCTGGGTAAACCCTTTTTTACTGCGAGCCTCTGAGGTTTACGATCGCGGGCAAGGGTTTGTTTCAACCCTTTATGGAAAATCGGTAGCCCGCTCACGTAGAGCTTGCGACCCTCGGGACTTCCCTCGAACGTTCTCATAATCGGGCTTGATAATTAGAGAAAAAAAATTGACAGACGACGATTTTTGCGCGTTGAATTCTTCTTGCACGTAATTATGAAACCACGAACGGAGACTATCCGGCGTTCGAAGTGACCATCGACGAAACAAACCGGCCCCTTCGTCCAGATTTGTACCCGTGGGCTTTCGACATCGGTGTCGAAGTGATTTCGGCTTGCCGTCGTTGCTGTTTACGCTTCTGAGCTTCCGCAGACGAGAAGAATCCGGGCAAACCCAAAGAGAGCCGCGGAGGAAAAGATTGAAAAGGTGGAAGACTCGGAACGGATGAACCGGGGGGGTGGGGGCGGGCGAGAGAAAGAGGGTTAAAGACTGGGGGTTCTCAAACTAAGTTCAACTTGCATTAGTCCGGCCCTTAAATCGCGAACAAATCGAGATTCGTATTAATGGACATAAAGTGCTATCGTGCTTGCTAGGAAAAGCTTACCGATCACCGCATTCGTATAATTTTTTTTCGGCCACGTTGTTCGATTAAAAGCCGCGACGACGGCGTTCGAATGGACACGCCGAGCAGAGAATAGTTGGAAAATCGGGGAAAGAGATATCGCCGGGCTTGGGAACCTCTATCGGCGGGGGCGGGAGAGGTAAGGGTGGATTTGGTCCACTTGGTCGGATCAATGAGAAGCCTCGTAGGTTGTCCCCTTGTTCGTCTAGAGCATTGTAAGTCGAGGACGAAGACTCTGATGGCCTTTTTCTCGGTAGAAGGGCCACGAACAACAGCTTCGATCGGATTCAAGCAACTTCAACGAATATCCCACCGACCAACCTCCCCGGACCTTTGTCACCGTTCCTGCTTTGTCCAGTGGCGCTTAATGTGGCCAATAGCGACCCAATGTTAATTAAATTCGTTCGTGTTCATGCCTATTGGCCCGTTCCTCGAGGAACGTTTCATATCTTCCTTTGTCCGAGTCGTTCGATAATTTTACGAAATTAGCGAAACGATTGAAACATTGCTCGCCGCTGCGCAGTCCTCGAATCTACGTATAGATATATGTACGTGTATATTTGTCGACGTTTCCTTTCGTCCGAACGAACAGGTTAGTCGCATTTGTGTCGCCATCGGGTACACTATTTCCCCCGCGACGTGGAAAAAATTCGATGCCGAGTTTTCGTGGCCAGGGCGAAGGGGTTATCGAGGATGCTATCGAGAATAAAAGAAACGGCCATTTTCGTCCGCAAATCTAAAATTTTAAGGCTGTGAACGCGGTATGTTTTATTCCTTGCCGCATCGTCGCGCTTAGCCACGGTTCGTACGATGCTGTCAACGTGGAAACATTATTGCGGCGATCGCGTTAGATTGGATAGAGGGCAACGGCAATGCACGTCAGCGAGAATCATTTCTATAATAGTGTAACCCGTTTCCCTGGATCGAAGGAATGTCGTAATACCTTCGCTGAATAAATATAGAAGGGCATTCGAGAGAATGGGGAAATACATTAGAAGCGAAATCCAAGCAGTTTGCGGTGCTTATTTCTGGGAAAGGAACTCACGTTCGAATCCCAGCAGTGGTAGGCCCGAGTGGCTGCCATCGCGTTTTACGAATTCCACGAGGTGTCTCCCGGGCGCCCCATTTGTTTATTCGCCCCGAACGAGCCGCGGAGATAGAGGTCCTGGCAATAGAAGCTCTCCCCTGGCGCACATTTCGGTTAGACTTGTCCAAGAACGGAACGTGTTGCGTAGAAAGAACCTATTTTCCTTATCAGAAATCGTGACACACGGCACGTCGTTCGGGAAATCAGAAAGGCCGCGAGTTATTTCAATCACGATAAAGCGATTTCCCCGTTTACCTTTGCGATGCAAACTCGCGGAAGTATTTTGTAGTCGTCTGCACAATATAATACCGACTCGATAAATTGTACGTAACGTTTCGGCGTCAGATATGGAGAGGAGAACGGTCGACCCTTTAAATTTCAAGATTGCCGGGCAGAAAGGCAGGGATCTTCATTTGCCAAAATGTGTGTGTGGGGGTGGGGGGCAAGTTTAGCGCGTTAGAAGAAGCATCGTCTGAATTGCTGCGGGAAAACGTGGCTAAAGTAGATATTGAATTCGAAATGTCGAGCAGGCAATATCCTCGAGGCCTCCTTTTGAACCTGTTGAAAAACCTCGTTGAACGAAGGCTCGTTGGAATAAAGCCATGAAAAACCGTGGGGTTTGCATGCGGCTGCTCGATATTCCGATATCCTGGTATCGGATGAAGCTATGCCGCGAGGAGTGTTTCTTCTTGAGCCGACGTCTTCGCCTTCGGGATGCACACACACACACACACACACACACACACGCACACTCACACACACTCTTCTGTCTATGGAATTTATTATCCCTTCTCGATCTCCGACCCCTTTACGTTTGTGACTTCCCCCAAGGTATACCTCTGCCATTCCTTGTCAACTTCCCGACACTTTCCGTCACTGTGCCACCCGGCTGAATGGAAGCTTTCCAGTTATCCGCTGGTCCAAGCGTTTCACCGTTTACCGCGACGAGGATTTCTCCCTCGATTTTCCTTCCGCTTCGCTCGATTAAAATTTGATTCAGATTCGTCGCGAACAGGAGGAAGAATTCTTGCTTGTCTGTACTCGCCGGAGGAAAGATTCGTTCGAATTGTTCGGGTCTCCTCGTTAATACTTTGCCGACGAGGAAAACGCGCATCTGCGACACGGCTCCTACCGCGGACGCGAGAGTATCGAAGGACGGGAACAGTTTCTAAAAGGATTAATTCCTCGGCTTGCACAACTTTTCCTGCGGCCCGGTACAGCTTTCTCCCTTTGCGTCTTCTTCGACTCCACTCCCGCTTCTAAAGTCGGCTGGCTACACATTTTCCCTGCCACCGACTAGCCTCTCCCACCGCCCCGAAGCCGTCGCGGCAAGATATCCAAAGTTTCCCGCGGCCAACGCGGCTCAGATTTTTCCACGAGGCGCTCCCGAAGAGGACCCGGGGCTTAGGGGTGTATTTCCGGCGGAGATTGAATTCGACGCAACGGGGGGGCCGCGTTGTTTAAAGAACAAGCCGCGAGCCCCGCAGGCCGCGATATTGCTTCGATCGGGCAGCCTCTGCGGCAATTCGCGCGTCTGACAGCAAAATATACTGGAAGATAGCGTGTGCCGCGAGGAGATCTCCAAACAGATACGGCGTAATCTGACGAGAAGTCGCACGAAATTTCTCCGTCTCTCCCGACCCGACAAACTGAATCGCGCTCCAGCGTGCAGATTGCAGAGCTGTTAATCAAACCAGTCCCGCGAGCAATAACGCGAAACGCGTGCTCGCATTTCGGGTCGAGTTTCATCGCGGCGAATCCCCCGATCGATCGTCGGTCGCGCTCGTTGGCTAATAAAACATTTAGGACGAGATGGGACGGATACCCGCGGAGGACACCACCCCCGGTGCACGACAATCGGCCGACGAGCTCCGCCAGGGAAACGAATCGATTATGGCGGACGTTTCGCGCGAGCTTTACGATCCACGCGAGCTCCGTTTACGATCCACGGGATCGATACGCGATCTCCTGCGAGGGAGCGATCCCGGATCCGGTGTCTTGGTATTAATAACTATACGCCGGCATGGTGTAATTTCTAAGTGCATCCCGGTTCGAGAACAGCGGTGGCGGTTCGCGGGGCGAAGTGCTTGCTTTAACGTCGACCGCGTGATATGCCGATTAGTATGCGCTGCGATGCTTCGTTTAAAATGTATCGCGGGATCGGCCGATTAATTATTAATACGCAGTACGTCAATTCGGGAACAGTATCAACGCCGGTCCGCGGAAATGTCAACGGTGTGGCTATTTTATGAGCGCCGCGAACGGTGAATTGGCAACTAGCTGCCCGATACTGCGGAATCGAATTATGCGTTCCGCTATTCTTGATTCGTCGTTCGGAACGTGCCCGGCGGGCGCTCATTTTATTCCGTTGATCTTCGATGAATCGCTTCGAAAGGGGTCCGCGAGAATATATTCTATTCGCGACGGCGACCCTTCGTGAAACAGTAATCGAATTATCAATTGAATTAAACCGAGAGCAACGACGATTATGGGGGAACCGAAACGTCTCCGATTTTTGCCGCCTCGTGCGTAAATTGAGATGGTATTAGATTCGAGATCATTTCACCATTCGATATCCGGTGTTTTAACGCGGAATCGTTAAACAGGTAACAGAAATAGATCGCTACGAGGGAATTACGGTTTAATGGAACCGTCTGACCTATTTTTGCGATGCTCGTTGCAAACTATAAATTTTACACGACGATGAACGTGCTAACCTCATCGCTTTAGAGTGCGCACATATGCACACGCTGCGGAGGGTACGAGCGTTCGTTTGCGAAGAGCATCTGCACACAGAGCGTAATGTCTAAAGAGGAACGCCACTGCTTATGAAGATACCGAAATCTCGTAACCGAACGAACTATAAATTAGAAGGGGCCGAAAGCGGCGATATGATATGGTCCCGAAAGGTGTATTCCACAGTTTCAATGTTGCTGGAATCGTCTTGATAACGATAACACATTTTAATCGTTCACGATTCATTTGATGTTGCAAATAAATAAGACAATTACCGCACACCAGCGATCCATAAAATCGTACCTCCACCGTAACTCCGTTTCTAATCAATTCCGTTCAACCCCTATTGTTCCAGGGTGGACAACCAAAACATCGTGATCATCGATGCCCTGAGTCGCAGCAGCCGCCCAGACGAGAATCCGCGAGCAGCAGGACGATAGCTGGTATGTCCTCTGCAGGACAAGCAGCCGCAAGAAAGTCGCAGTGCGTATAGAAGCGAAAAACGAGATCGATCGGAACATGAGCTAGAAGGAACTTCTCGGAAAATTCCGGGCAACGAGACACCATGTGCTCGAGCGTGCGAGCCTGGTGGTGGAGAGGTGCGCTCCTCGGCACGATGATGCTGCTATCCTGGACATCCACGATGGTGGAGGGATGCCCGAACATGTGCACGTGCAAATGGAAGAGCGGCAAAGAATGGGTTGAGTGCGCGAGCCGGGGCCTGAAAGGTTTGCCCCAGGGCGCCCGTGAGGAGACTCAGGTGTTGGATTTATCGAACAATCATCTGGTCAGCCTGCCGCCGGATTGTTTCCACGCTCTCGGCCTGGTGAATCTGCAGCGATTGTACCTGGGCAGATCGCACATCAGCCGTATAGCCGGCAGGGCGTTCGTTGGCCTGGTGGGGCTCGTCGAGCTGGACCTCTCGGAGAACTTGATCGAGGAGATACCTAGCGAGACCTTCCCGTCCTATTCGAATCTGATGAAGCTGCTGCTGAACGGCAATCCCATACGGGAGATCCGTCGAGGAGCGTTCCAGCATCTGGCGCATCTGACCAACCTGGAATTGAGCCAGTGCCGACTGGAGAATATCGAGCAGGGCGCGTTCGGCGGTCTTCACCTGCTCGAGTGGCTACGGCTCGACGGCAATCGACTGACACGCGTGCCCGATCTCACGTTACCACTGGGGGGTAGCCTCAGGGGGCTCACCCTGCACAACAATCCTTGGCTCTGCGACTGCCGTCTGCGTTCAACGCAAGCTTGGCTCAAGGAATCCGCTCCGGCTGCGCCTCAAGAATCGGAGCCTGTCTGCGACGCGCCCCCGAGACTGCGGGGCAAACAGATCAAGGCGGTGAAGGTGAACGAGCTGGCCTGTCTGCCGCAGATCGAGCTGCAGGAGAGGGTCGAGACCTACGAGGGTGACAATGTTACTCTCAAGTGCGACGTGTACGCGGTACCAGCTGCCAAACTCTCCTGGTGGTTCAACGGGGAACCATGCGAACTGCAGACCGAGAACGGCTCCCTGTCCGTGTCTTCTGTGAACCTGCCGCGGTGAGTAGTCCTCGTTTAGGCTCGACGAGGCGAGAAGGGCTCGTCCTGCGGTAATTATTTCACTGCAATCGCAACGGCGTCGGCCGTTTGAATTCGAAACGTAAAATTAATTAGCGATTTCGCCAATATATTGCTGGCCTCTCGATGGCAGATAAAGATAAATGTCGAAATATTGTACCCGTGGGAACGGTAATTTCAAATATCGTATTGCTCTTAAAATACCTATATAGCCTCCGTGTAATTAAAGTACAAAGAATATCGAGACCCTGGTTGAAATATAATTTGCGTTATATCTGTGTGTGGGCGGAACAGAATACTGCGGAGGACCCTTCAACAGGTTTATTCGCAACCGAAACGAAGCTTTCGTAATGCACAATTAGTGCATATAATTCAGCAACTGTGGCAACCCAGATGGGGGAGTCCTGTGTTTTTAAATTACTCTACCACGAGTTCAAATGTATACAATTCGCCTAATTCAACGCAGACACTACTTCTGCCATAATTGATTAGTACGTTTCGAGTTCAAGCGGATGGAATTATCTTGTATCTAAAATTGGTCACTTTCTCCTTGACCAGAGATTGTAATTAATCGTGAAAGTATTTTACCGAACAAGTGTGGCAGGGTCGCGCTAGTTCGACGACGGTTAACAACGGCAAGCTTTTCGCGAAAAAATTTTTCTGCCGTCGCTGTGTAAGGTCGATGGCGCCGCTCGCAAATGACTTTCAGCCTGCTGCTAACAAAACTTGCGCCGCGTTACTAATCGTGCCGCGTGGTCGCGTTTCATCTATTTTGTAACGCGCGCGTTTAACCGAGCTTGCCATAAATTAAGCGAGCGTCGCGTGACTTCGCGAAGGGCTCAAGACATTTAAAGCCACGATGAACGAACGTCGCTGAATAGGATAAAACGTCCGTTGTTTATCGCGTCGCGTCGCCGCAACGACAGCTAGCGGAGGCACTGTTAAGAGAAACACCAGTTTCATTTCGAATTCTGCGCCCCAGCTTCCAATTGAAATTCAGAGGTGGCCGCAAGTAAACTTCGGAGGACGGCAGGGTGCTAGTTTATGCGCCGAAAGTATGCACAAAATCTACAGCGCTTCGCAATCTGTTCCAGGTACGTCTACAGACAACGCGGCGGCACCAACATGAGCAGCACCATATTGCTCTACTCCGTGGAGTCCATGAACGAGGGCACGTACACGTGCATAGCGGAGAACGGTGCAGGCTCGGCGGAAGCGAACCTGTCCCTGCGGGTGCTGTTTCAGGAGAAGATAACAGTGGAACCTCCGAACGACCATTCGAGATCGGGATACGTGGTGGCAATAGCCGCGGGAGCCCTTGTGGGCACCCTGTTCGCCATAGGTTCCCTGGTCGGCAGTATCGTGTTCTGTGTGCGGAAACGACGCCGCGACCGGAAGAGAAACTCGAAGGCCCTGGTTTCGCAGAATAAATCCGTGATGCCCATTACCAAGGACACCACGACCAGCCTGCCCTGCAGAAAAGGTAACGGGAGTGTGATCGGCCTGGAACACCAGCAAATGGTGTCGTACACACAGAGAGAGATGAGCAGGGCCGCGACACTCGAGCGTAGAGAGCACAGGAACATGGAGGAGCCGTACTGTAGTCCGGTGTCAAAGTATCTTACAGAGCCGGATCTGATAAACGAGGTCCCCGAGGCTACGGACGTCGGCTACGGTCACCTATACCGGCACCAGCCAGGCGAAAGACAGATCCTGGAATACGATTCCGGATATCCGTTGCAACCCGATCTGCGTCCATCGAACATACCCCAGCTGAGCTATCTGGATCAGGACGGTTATCCTCTAAACTTCGGCCTACCAAAGTTACCTTTCAGCACCGCGAGTACTCTGCCTCGTCTCAGGCACAGGATGCCAATGGAAGGATCGGCGGTCGCCCCACCTGCCAGGTACTCCAGGGAAGCAGAGTTTCTCGCCAGGTCGCCAGGATACGACCCAGTTCTGTCTAGAACCGACACCAGGTACACCGCCGAGGGATACCCTTACCCTGCTGAGCAGCCGCAGACCCTTCAGTCTCTTCAGCCGCTTCAGGCGCTCCACTCTCTTCAGCCTCTTCAGCCTCTTCAAGCGATGCAGTCGTTGCAACCGCTGCAACCAATGCAGTCGCTTCAATCGCTGCAGTCGCTGCAACCGCTGCAACCGGTCGAGCAACCGCTTCAACATCAGCTACCGATGTCCCCGGTATCGCCGATCGCAGTGTTCCCCGAGGTGCCGTTCATTCCCTCTCCCCCAGCTGCGTACAGGGGCGAAACGACACCCCTTTCGCCAAGATCGTTGTTGAGCAAAACAGCCCGGGAGGCTGCCGCAGCCGCTGCTGCCCGAGCGGTAGACCACCAGCCTCCTCATCATCCGGAGAGTCCTGACGAAGGCTACGTTGGCGACGCGATGGACGTCTAAGGTTTGCATCGTCAGGATAGTCAGGACTTCTGCCCTTCGATTTCAAGCGGTGCGTGAAAATTCGACTCCGTGGCCGTCGCGTCGGTCCTCGAGAAATCGTGCCGGGTCGTTCTTGATCTCGAGAGAGGGGACGATAATTGATCCAGCACGCGCAAACGAGGAAGCAGTCGGCTGGTACGTTCGAAGTGAATTAATCCAAGGAAGACAAGGCTCGGGCACGAACGGCAGAACAGGGACCTCGGGGCCGAACGACGACGTCCATCGTCGTTTCGAGGAGTAGACGTCGGACGTCGGTGCAGCCAAGGGCTGCTTGTGCAGGGACAAAAGGAGTCGTAGCGACGGAGGCGTGATAGATTAATCAGCATCGAGGATTCCCGTACGTTCTGAACCACGTGTCGACGGGTCATAATTTCTTGTCAGATCCAGGTCTTCTGGATCCTGCGACAGGACGACGAACAGCCTCTCCAATCGAGGCGTCTTCCTCGTGGAAGGGCAATGGACGGAGGCAATAGAGGAGAATCATATTCGCGAAGCGAATCGACGGCGCAACATCGAGAACTGCAGAGATACAAATTTTATTAATTCGTACAATCTATTTTTGGCATTTTCGATGCACGTTCGATCCCACCCGCGGCAACGAATTTTCGAATGCTTCCGGGACGTCGTCTCAGCGTCGCTGGTCGAAACCCCCACGGATCCCCGCCGCCTGCAGTTTGCAATGGAATTTCCGGGAACGAGGAGTACGTGAACGGTGCGCCAGCCGGAGGAATCGAATTTTCGGCGAGCTTACGGAAGCCGGCGAACGCAAACAACCGACCGCGAGCGCAACCGGAATTTGGAAAAAGGTCCAAAGTCGCGGCCCGATCGATGCTGATCTGTCCCCAGGCCGAAGAACGTGACCTTTGCGTCGCATTATCACGATCTATCACTCCGGCACCCCCTGCGAATTTGGAAGCATTCCTGGGACTAACACAGCAGCGTCGCCCTGTTCGACGTTAACAATGCTCAACTTTGTCGAAGTTACATGTTTAATAGAAGTGGTTCACGGGAAAATGTTTGAACGGACGAGTGTACATAGGGATTCCTTGTGGTTGAGTGTGCGTGTGTGTCGAAGTGTGAGAAATAGAAAAGGGATTACACGAGTGTGCGAGTAGAGCGGTACAGCGAGCAAAATGCGACTCGGTTAAAGATATCGGAACGTTCGTTCGCAAACAGAGACGAGTTCTTCGCGTTACGATATATAACATACTTGTCGTGTTTCGTCGCACACGGTACCAATAAAATTAAGAAAGGAAGATGAACAATATACAGACTCGTTTCCGGCGATTAAAAACGAGCGGTAACAGTAGGAGTGTAAAGTAAAGGGGGAGCCTAGTGAAAACAAAAAAAAAAGAGGTGGAGCGAAAAGGGAAGAAAGGAAAAGCAACCCCGTTTACGGGTCTCTAGAAGGCTCGTTCGATATCTGCTCAAGTTCATACGCATTCCCATTAAACAAACCCCCTTACCCTTCCCCCACTTCCAGGCATCCCAGTGGTTTCCTCGATCACTTACTTCTTAAGCTAACCAATTATACCGTTATTAAAGTTTACTGCTCGTCGATTCCAGGAGAAACGGACACTGTATCGCGTCTGGAAAGTTCCGACGGAAGGTTGTAGCAATTCTACCGTAGTGATAATAACGTTAACTCGGTGTTTAAGACTGGTAAACTGCGCGAGATTACGAGCCAGCATGGGCGCTACACAGCCCGATGTACAGTACCGTTGAATATACATGTATATGTATAAATTCGTGCATCAACTATCACAGAACACACGAACGAATAGAGACACGCAAGACGCGAAATTTCGCGAGAGTGTTATGTACACATTATGTATGTATAAAAAACGACACACAACACGCGCGTGGACGCATGCGAGTAAACGGAAGCGAGGGCCGATCGATACACTTGGACACGATGAAAGTAGATATTTTTTAGGGGTGTCTTTGAGATCAGGACGCAGTTTATAAACCGCCGCCCTCCTCGTTCTGCGATCCCATCTCGAGAGGTAGTAGAATTGGAGATTACAGTAAACGCTCGAGGTTCCGTGTAAGTAACATCGGCGAGGATCAAAATCAAAATTCTCGAGTTCCGCGAGATTCATCGAACTTAACGTCGACTAATCACAGCGACGAATTCATTTAGACGCTTAAGATCAACAGCTAACTCCGCGTCTCGGTACCGAATTACGATTGCCGGACGGTAGTTGTCCGGTTCAGTGAAATATGTCGCGAGTGGTCAGACAGTGGAAATCTCGGGCTAGTGTCAGCCGATCGTCGTGCACGATCGTGGACGTAGTTGCTCTTCTTTCCACGTTCCCAGAAATCGGCCGATTTGCAGAGGGAACCGTGTATGTCTTACGGTCCGCCGAGAATAGAAGCTCGGCCATGTCCATTAGAAGTTTCCGATTCACAGCGGCGCGTGATTCGAACCACACGAGCATTGAACGTGAGACGTAATTCGAGCAACTCGGATCCGCATCCCTCCGAATTTCGAACGGCGAATCGTCTGGTCCGTTCGATGTTTCGTTTCAAGGATCACTCATTCGACGCAACTCAGAATGAAGATAACGCGGATCCATGGAAGTTCGTGCCGGTTCCGCTCGAGTTTTGCACGATATCTGTATAGTTTTGGGGGTCTGTCGAGGCGGAGATTTAGAGATTGCTACTGGCATGCATTCGTATTGAACCGGACTCCCCACATCCCTGTACTGGTATTTACACGCAGTTCCGCGTTTCCTAGTTGAGTCGTTGTATCGCGATAAGAATGCACCAGCTGGATGAACTTGTTGTCCTTAAGAATTTTTTTCACATTTCACGAAGGTGTCAATGTTCACGTTCGTCGCCGCAATAGGAGTGCGAAAAATCTATTAAACAGAAGCTAACAATAGGCAGCTCGATCTCGTCGATATACAAAGGTCGGTCCACTATCGAGGGAACTTTGCACGACAAACGAAATCGCGATTCAGTCTCTCCTGTCGGCCCGGGTGGACCCCCGTGGTCCGAATCGAAAAAAGGGATAGAGATGGGGGGAACATCGATGAAAATTTTGAAAGTGTGTTTCGCAGCAGTAACTCAAACGTATAATCTGCGCGGTGCATTCGCACGCGATGCACGTAGGCCCGCAATAAAATTTTCAGGGGAAAAATCGTTGCCGGCCAGCCACGAGCGCAACGTAACTCACCCCGGCGGATGCTGTTTTTGAGTTACGACGCCGCCCAGATTATTTGGCACACCTCGTGCTGAATTAGTTTTACGATCTTCCCGGTACCACGTCTCCTTCTCCTGTCGCGTGCATATCGAGAACGTGCCCCTTCCATTGTTTTCCGTGCTCCCGTAGTCTCGCATTTTTCTCATTTTCCCAATTTCGCCGTACCCGCCCACCTGAATGTCGGGAACGCTCAGGAGGTCTCTTATCACGCATTCCATTGATTTTCACGCTTCGACGTTACGGCCGATTAAATTGTCGCGCGTTGCTCGGCTTAATCTGACGCGTTCATTTCGCTGAACATCGCGTTCTTGGAATTCCTCCCGCGATTTAATTGCTCTCGCTGAACCCCCCCTCGTATCGTAATCTCGCCCCGTAGTCCACGATCGATTTTTCTGCGCGAGATACACGATTGAAGTAATGGCTGAATAAAAAAAAAAAATTCCTGGTCGTTCTAGACGTGGAGCTCCACGTATCTGTCCTTCGCGTGTACAGTTTTTCATTGGTCCCTCCGTTCCTCCAATTTCGCCTACTCTTAACCAACGGGACGCCGAGTAAATACTGCGAACGTCAACATTCTATTCGCGTTGCTTCTTTCCTCCTATTCAAATAAGTCAGCCCGACGTCGGACGTTTTTGTGGGACCTGTCGAGCCAACCTTTCGCCGAGGAAACATTTAAGCTTCGCGCGTGCTCGCGGAGGAACATGACAGAGCAAGACCTTTTTTCGCGACTTAATTCTAAACGTTTCGCAAGCAACAACAGGTGGCTGGTTGCCACCCGGATTCGTTCTATCTACGGTCACGAAGGTTGTCCTCGTCCTAAGGGACATCGCGGCAAGTTCCTGTACAGTTCGGAGACGCGTGGCGAGCTTAAACGGATTGCACGAGACGGAAAGGTGGAGGGCAGTGTAAACCAAATCGGCCGGCAGCGAGAACCGGCTCGACGGGGAATCTCCGATCTCCGGTATCCCGCGAAACCCCGGAGAATTGAGCGACGACAAATCGAAATTTGGGCGTGCCACGAAATCGCGGCCGTCGAGCCAACCTTTCTTTCCGATTATCGGCTGTAATCGAGCCGCGGGAGATGCTTCGACAGGCACGGGTGCACGCCGCATGGGTTTGCTGCGTCGGGGGCACAACGGGGATCATCAGTGTTCGCAGAACAACGCTGGCAGCTCGCGTGACAGAAATCGAAGCACGTATTGTAACAGCCGCGGCGTCTCGTCGCTGAAACACCGATTGTCGTCCGGACAAGCGGAGACTATTTCACGGTTTCGTGATCCCCTTTTCTCTCTCGACTTTTTTCGTCCCTTTTTGCCCGCGATCTTTCATACGTTTTTCCGTACGCGTGCTATGTTTTGTTTTTTTTTTTTGTCTACGCAACACATGTGCACAGGGTTGTTTTCCATTGATCCTTTGACGGAATTGTGACCGGCGTCTGTGGGCATGTCCACGGGGCTTTTGTGCGGATTTTCGTGGACCCAGTCATAGAGGGTTTCTTTCAACAAAGAACTTCTAATGAAATTTGTTGCCGGATTTACGGCAAGGCTTGTGGCGTAGTTACACGAAGGGGTGTATAGGGTTTCAGCTCAACTAGAATCTGAAATGTTTTCCTTCCAGCGAAATTTACAATGTCGGGGTGCAATGGAAGCCGCAGAACTGGCTTGTAATGAAACCTACATCCTCTTGAAATTGGACCGACGGCGGCATCCTTCAGGGAGGCCTACGGTATTACTCTATGATACAAGCCCGCGCCATTTGGGTCTTATGACACCGTTTTGTCCTATTACATGGAACAGACTCGGAATTCCAAATTAACCTGAAGCCTGCCTCCCGCTATCACAATAGTATCGTCTTAATTCTCCAATTACATCGAAGCCGGCGTTTCCCGAACCGAATTCTGCGGGGAACACGATTTCCATTAAAACATCCACCTTACGGTTTCTCATTAATATTCCGTCTCTGGTGTGCCGCGCTCGACGTATTTATGTATTAACGAGGCACCCCCTGATTATCACGACGCGTAACAAGCGTTGACACAGGCGCGCTTCGTACATTACTGCGCGAGATAAATAATTAATTGTCGCGATTCGACGATTCATTATTTTTAACAATACCCGCCCGGCGTCCCGGCGGTTCGAAGTTTAACGCGCGGCACAAAGGGCCACGCTGGCAGACCGGTCAAATATTTCCGCGCGGTCGTTCGCCGACGATTAACGACGGGTTATGAGCGCCGCAACGGACCGTGATAATTATTAGCCAGTATAAACGATGGTTATTGGCGCGAGACGATTTAATTATTTTACGCTAATGCGGTTCGCTGTTTCGCCAACGCGATCGAGCTGTCGCTATTGTTCCGATCGTCCCTTTTGTTCGCCCCTTTGATTTTTCATTCTCCGACGAGAGGGGTCGGATCGCCGTTGATTCCTCGAAGCGCTCGCCCCGCGAGAGCGGAGCGCAATCGCGTGAAATTCCCCGCAAAAATTGTAACCTCGCCGGGGTCCCCGCTATTTCGACAGACACCGCGCGATATCCGGGGAAAGCTGCCACCGCGAAATCGACTCGCGCCGCCGAAAATCGGGATTAAAGGCGCGGCCGGGCTGGTTTCTCCCGTCGGCTTTTCGGCATCTGCATTTGGTCACCCGTTGAATTATTAAGCGGCGCTTGCCGCCATTGCCGGCGAAACCAGCCGAGCTATCTCGCTTCCGCAAAATCGATCCGGGTCGCGATTTTCTTCGCGAGCCCCCAATCTCGTCACAGCTTGTCGCCTCGGCGTTCGTTAGTGTCGCGCGGAAATTCGTTTCAGCCGTTCCGGAAACGACATTTGATCAGCTTCACCGCGGGCTCGGACACAATCTCGGTGGCGGATCGTCGTTGGAAAAATATCGCCCCAGTAACCTCTGCGGAACGACATTTCGCCATACGCCGAAAAATTCCGCCCGACTTTCCGCCAGCTCGCGTTCATCCAGTTAACCGAGTTCTTCCAATTTCCTCCAGTCTTGTGCTATATTCGTTACTTTGGTTAGCACTCGGCCGTCCTTCTCAGCGCGAACTACGTGGCACGATACCGCCGGGGTTGGCGAAAATAATGCACTCCGACATTGATCGCGACTTCCGTGAACGGCGCGGCTCGTCCGAAAATAACATCGCAGACGTTTGCATTTAATCTCGATTCGCCCGTTTAAGTGAAATAATATAAGCGGCTAGCCGGGGCGTACGTATCCACGAAGGCACCAACAATTTCACCCCGTCCCGTACGAAACGAAATCGTTCGAAGGCGAGCGAGACCGAGAATTCTCGAGCCACGTCTGGCGCGGCGGAATGAATATATGTATGAAATACAAGTGGGCGGCTGTTTGTCGATCGATCGATCGCGAGAAGCGGGAATTTATATCGAAATTTCCGCGAAGAAAATCGACGAACGATGTTCCCGTGACGGAAAGTCTCGCGTTCGCACTAGGGAACGCAACCTTCCACGACCCGAGCTCGCCGCTGAAACTTCTCTCGACGATTACTGCCGCGAAATATCGTTGCGACCCGGCGATACTTTGTTCGTTCGAAAGAGCAACGCCAAATCGTCGCCACTTGGTGCGCTTCGTTTTCCTAACCGTGTCCGTCGATAGTTCTCCCTTCCTTCGAATCAAATCTTGAATGATAGTTGCACCCTTTTCAGTTCCAAAGAAATAGTTCCTTCGAATAACACATGCTACTCGCGCCGCGTAATACACCTTCCGGCGTATCGAGAAATACGAAAGTATCGTCCGAGCCGTTGGAACTCGGTCAATGCCTTTTCTCTAACACGACGTATTATTACGGTTGTCGGAGCAGAGGCGGGCCTGAACACCAGCCGAGACCTGGGACGTCGAGTGAAAGCCCGTTAGACGACGGAGAGTGTTAAGGGCGGAGAGAAGGATTTCGACGGGACCGTGACGGCGGTGTCGTCAATTTCGTGACAGGAGCTTCTCGTGCTTCATAATCGGCGGCATGGGAATGAAGGGCGCAGAACGTCGGAGGGTAAAGGGTTAGGGAAAAAAGAGAATAAGAGAAAACGAGAGAATAACGGGCGAAAAGAATCGAGGGCAAACGTATCGATCTCGTTCGACCCTCCCTTCGAGCGTAAAACTCTTCGCGAGGAGAGTTACGGTTTGCGCGACTACACAGCTGCACAACTATATCATTTGTGCGCACCTACACACATCGCCATTCACACGTTCACGCTCACTTTCGTGAAGCCACCTACATATACATATATATATATATACATATTTATGTATATGCCAATGTATACATAGATATATATATATATATATAAATAAATATAAATAAATATAAATAAATATAAATATGAATATAAATATGAATATAAATATATAAATATACATGTAATACGTACACACGCTCATGTACACACGATGTTCCGAACGATTGAGCAATACGATTTGTATTACCGTGTATAACGTAATGTATTCGATTCTGCACATGTCGTACGTACTTTGGATGTAGCGAGGGATTTTTCACGACTGATATGAGATTAAAGAATAAAAATAGCTTTTGTATTAACAGTCTTTCTTTCACGATCCCCGTTCCCCTCCAGTTTCATTCCGTATTTTTGTGCGAACAGAATCCAGCCTCAACCTGGTTCGCGACATTCGGCATATTACCTTGAAGCAGAGCGTCGTTATTCGATCCGTATCGATAGAACAGTTTGTTCGGAGTTGATCTTCGTCGAAGAGGAGTGCACATATGCGCAGGCGACCGAAGAGGATTCACGGTATCCGCGATCATGGACGAGTAGGTTCGAGGGAAATATATCCTTTCGAAAAAGTTATTCCCCGGATTTGTTTCGTTCCTGCTTTTGTCTCATGATTGTCGAGATCGTACCGCCGGGTAGAAGGAATCTGCAGACATTTGGCGAATCGCTGGAAGATTCGAGAAACTAACGATTCGTTCGGAATATCCCGTTCTTGCTGCCGAGCGTTCCAGTTATTGCCCGGCACTTTCAGACGACAGTTCGATAAAGTTGAAAGAATCTTTAAACGCGCACGTTACATCCTCCCTTAACGCACCGGCTCAGGGGAACGCTCGAGTTTCGTTCGTTGCTTCCTTCCTAATATTTCGTTGAATTTCCGGCGAATTTAGAACAGAACGCATTCCTCTAATCGTTCGTCCTGAAGAAACAAAGCAGCATGGACCGTCTCACGTTTTCCGCTTTAATTGGAGTCACTGTCAAAGTATATTTGCGCCGGATAGAATTTCCACGGTGAGTATTCGAATTAGGTGAACTCGAGCAACTGTGTCCTTTAGTGCGCGAGAGGATTAAACATAGCCGGAAGAGGCGTTTATGATAATGCCTGAAATTCATTATGTAAATACCGGCACGTCGCCGTTTAAACGACGGAATCGTTGGTAACGGTGGCACGTTACCCGTGTTCTGTTTCGAAATATTTTCATAGAAAACACGGGCGACGTTTTTGACCGTTGTTCGTTTGCGCGGTTTCAAAGCGGAGTTAAACGCAACTGGAAACACGTGGAAAAGGTTGGAAGCAATAAAAGTTAGTCTGCAGGGCAGGAAGTGCAAACACAAATTAACGAGTGACTCTGAAAGTTCTGAAACAACTCATGCTCTTGTTGCTATCCCCCCCCCTTTCTTTCTTCAACTATTTCACGCGCTAATGAAAGTTAATTATCTAAAGCAAGTGGTGAACAAACAGCGGCCCGCAGGTCACATTTGGTCGTCCTACACAGACCTGCGACCTGAACGTATATCGTATTGAACATACCAACGCATTGAACAACATTGTACAACATAGCATCGCAACGAAGGAACTACGTTTGCAAGATATCTCGTCCAAAGCGTATCAGGAAGGAAGTCACGCGACGAGATATCTCGTCCTCCGATGCGAAGGGGTTAATATTATTATGAAGTAGTAGATTTCAACTGGGAGCCATAGGTTGCTCACCACTGATCTAAAGCGTCGAAATAATGTGTATGTTTCGTTCATGACCTCCTCGATGTAATTCCTTCCCGATAAAAAATTCACTGCAGCCACGCGACCGCTCCTCTTTTTTCACCGCCCCTGGCCACGAGGTAACAGCACAAAGGTTGCCCCGGTGTTTTTCTCCCCTTACAGCAAGGCAACAAAAACACGTTAGTAATACCCGACTAGTTGTTCTTGTAATTCGACGATTAGCATCTCGTTGAGCGCGAGACGGGGGCGAGTTTAAGGCCACTTTGTATTCAGCCGTCGACTCCCATCTTTTTATTCAATTACGCTGCTCGGTTGCTCGAAGCGCATCGGTCCCCGTAAACTGTGTGCAGACAATTGGCCGTCCTCTAATCGCGTTACTTTGTTTAGTGGCTGAAAGCAGCCGGATCGCCGCAGTCTTCTCACCTTCGAGTTTCATCAGGCGCTTGGTGAACAGGTAGAAACGCTTGTCATTCGACGAGGGATCGCGCCCGACACGAGCTACCAGATGAAATACGGGCTAGTTCGAACTATAATAGCAGTGGTCAGTTTTTCGGAAAATTGTTGAACAGTGTGCGTCGTTTGCCGTTTGTTGATTCGACGATCGTCCAAAATGCTCGTGGCAGAGAACTTTTCAACTTCGCGATACTACGAAGACGACTCAACGATGCGCTAGTTTTCATTGAACATCGTTTCCAGCAAGAGGAAACTATTCCAGCGCAGCTCCGCGGAACCAGAGGCACACAGGTTTGCCCTGGATCCGTTGCGCGGCGGCTGAAGAGTCACGCACAGCTCGCCGGCAATGCACCGTGAAAATAATTGGCCCGTTTCTTACCTGTGCGCTCACGGGACGGGCCGACATCTATTCGAACGGCGCTCCAGAAAATTGTACAGCCGAACGGCTGCCCCTCTCGGATCGACCACCGATAAAAGCGTAGCAATAAAAGTTCAACTGTGCAGCATGGGAATCCTCCTGCGTGTTCCCGCGGCGGGCTGACGTACATTCTCCGACGTTCGAACAATCGTAGGAGAGTAGCTCGCCTGGAAAACTGGAAAATCTTTCGGCAGGGACGAAGGTGATAATCTTGAAATAGTGCAGCGGCACCGGAGCACCCTTTGAACTTTCATTTTTCTGCTAATTGTACGCGTTCATTGACTCCTGACCAAGCTGACCTCATTGCTCGGAAAAACGTCGATGTGATTCCCCCATCGTGTATGTATAGTGTATGCTGAGGCCTTTGACACGGGAGGCTCGCGGTCGTGGAAAATTAATTAGCGTTTTTCAATTTAATCATCGGGGATTCTTTGGCGAAAGGTTGGCCATCGTTTAAATAGTTGCGTACCGTGTAAGTCGAGCACGCGTGCTATTCTATATTTTTGCAGTTATTCTTCGGAATATTTGTGCGTCCATTGCGAATGTAATAAAAGCGTTGCGCACTATTATCATTATTATCATACGGTCACAGTGGAAAATGAAACGATTCCGCCGGCGCGCCAGGCTTCTACGAGGGTCGTGCTGAAGCTAAATGCTGCGTGAAATTAAATAGTACACCTGGAAATTTATTCGACGTGTCCACGGAATGACTATAATCACCGATGGAAATAAAGAGTATTAAGTAAACGGTCGAATGAAAATTAACGAGAGACGCACCTCGGGAGGAGTTAATTCGTTCCGCATTGTAAATCATTCGCGCGAATAGCGATTATATAAATAAAAAGGAACTTTCCATAATAATATTTTGCGTTATAATTCTTTACACTGGGCCAACGTTGTTCCAGTTTACACAACATGTGAATATAAATTTCCGAACGGGCGATAATTAATTTCTTTCCACCGATACCGCGTATCGCAGTTAACCGCTATGAGATAAATTTTCAATCATTATTCAAAGCTAATCCATGTGCCGACGTTTCCATAACGAGGCAGGAAATATCGCATCGAGGAAGAAATTCAACTGTTCCCGTTTCTACGTACGCACAGCGCTCCGGGTGAATCCGAGCGTCAAGGCGGTTTCGAGAATGGCTATTTAATTTCCTGCTGCTGGATGTTCCTGGAAAGGATAACGCGCATGATGGACTGAACAGTATCATCGACATTATTCGAGAAATATTCCCCAACAGCGAGAAAGAATAGTATTCCACGTTGAAATTCATATATACACGTGGAAATGTCCAACGGAAGTGTAGGTAATTGTTTTTTTAGCGACGCCTTATTTCTTGTTACGCGAGAGCAGGGTAGATTTGGCGACGAGCAAACTCCAGGGCGCTGAAAAAGCACCGCCACGTGTCGCATGGGCGCAATCGGTTCGCTGCCGATTTTCATGTACGTTCGCTACCATCAATCCCGGTTCTACCCTTTACTAGGGTAAAGGAGGGCGCTTCTCGAATTAAGCTTCGTGGTTGCAAAAAATAGCAGCTCTAAAAAAATATATTTCACGTCCTTTTCATTTATATGAAAATTCATATTTATAATCCCTCGAAATATCGTCCCCGATTCTCTTCAGAATTCACGGAACCCTAAATGGACGTCCATAGAATTTCGCTTCAACTGGCCGGCTAATTTTTCGCCGGTCTACGCCCCGAAGTGGCGTCGCAGCTCGGCTCCAATTCGCAGTCGTTCCTGCTTGCCTTGATGGTCACCGGGGACATTTTTCTCTGATTCCCGGCGACTCGATTAAGAACGCCTCTAGAAAAGTTGAAAACGACGGGACGAACCGCGGCGGTGGGTCACGATGTGGAAGAAAGATTCCGCGGACTCGATCCGGCGAGTACAATAACTTTGGCGGCGCAGTTGTTTTCCCGGATCGTTCCGCCCCGAACCACCGCCAGCCCTCTGCTCCCGATACGGGGTAAAAATAATTCGAGAATTTTTGGTCGTTACGCGGATGATTCAACGAGCAAACTTCGGAACGGAAATGCCGTATTCAAGGAATCTTTTTATTCGCTTCCCTCCGTACCCGGTCACCGAGATATCATCCAAGAGTTCCCACCGACCGACTCATTCCACCCTTTCTGTCTCCCCTTCTCGTGCCCCGGCCCCGTTGCCGCCACCTCTTCCACCGTAGCCGCCCTCTCATCTTCCAAGCCGGTTTCTTTCCTTAGCTCGTTCGACTATTTTTCCGTCCCTCTCGTCCCGCGGCGATCCACTCTCGACATTGTCCTTTTCATACACTCGATGCTTGATTCGTACAGGATTTTACGAGTCGGCACGGCGTACCTTCGATCGTAAAGAAACTTTTTGGATCGAGCTGCTATCCTTATCGCCGTCGGTCCGGCTCGAGCCTTCGGGGATGATCCCTTCCCTCCTCTTCACCGGCCACAACTTTCTCCGACTCCCCCTTATCGGCCATTCCCTATCGCTGTTTCGACCAACGATATCGACTCCATTTTCGTTCCTTCCGTCTACGCCGTTCTTCACCCTCGTCCAGGCGCACTCGCGGGTTTCTTCGAACGTACTCTATCGTTCTTTAATTGCCCATTATTATCGACCCTAACTTCCTAAGCTGTCCCCATTTCTGCTACCTGTTCTTCGCAGCGTTGCTCTTGCATATTCGCGTCGTTCTCGATACGAACGACGACCGGGAAATTGCGAAAGAATCTGCTTCTTCCCTTCTGCGCTAATCTTTTCCATCCCCCCTCCCCCCAGTCCTGCTAGATCTGCGATCACCGTTCAAATTGTTTCCGCACGATCGTCTGGATCTTTATCGTTCCGCCCGTTTTGGCGACAAACGATGAACATACGTTTCTCGGACCCGTTAGATCCGACTATTCTATTTGCCAAAAATGTGCTCGCCCTTCCGTCTTGCAGCCCGGGAAAGATCAACAGCAATTAGACAAAGGAGCCCCAGTTTTTGTTCGTGCTGATTGCAGGCTGCAGAGCGTATAACAATTTCATTGATTGTATCGATTGGCGAATGGATGCAGAGTATTCGCGCGGGTTGACTCTGCGTGTTAGTACGTTTTAGATATAAAAAAAAAATCTGCTCGATTGGCAGAAAATTGGTTTAACATTAACAGTATCGCGCTGCACCGACGAAAGCGAAAATATGTAATTTTCATGATATTTTAGCAACTTGCAAATTCATAATAGAGCACCGCATCCTTTACAAAGACACGAAGGAATCTACCACACTATTTACGCTTCACGATTTCATATACGCGTTTCTATTAAATTGGTATCTCATACGCTGCTCTCTGTGCGCCCCTAACTCCTCGCATTCCATCCGTTGGCGACTCCAATATTTTCTGGCGTTCGTTCAACATCGGGGAAACTCCGCGTTATCAATAGAATCCAAGTCATATCTCCGGCATGGCCAATGGATCTTTGTTCTCCGCGTGTAGCGAGCCATCGTGGAAAATGCTTCACCGCCATGGAAAGTATGTAACGCGTATCTCGTCGCGCCTCGGAATAAACAGTTCGGCAACTTCGCAATTTACAAGTCGTTTCGTAGTCGCCCAAATTCCAGGATAATCTCTACGGAACTCTGGAGCACGTTCGAGCCAACATTCGACCACCGCCAACGTTGACGTATGCAGAGCGATATCGAGGAGAGTACCTCGCGCGGAGAAAGTTCGACACGACAGGATTCAACGCTGGCAGACTCCGTGTCTAGAGCAGGACACATTGCGTTAAGTGTCGTCCGCTAACGAATCTCTCGGACAATCGTCGGCAAAGTTTGTTCGAAATGGATATATGACAAACATATTTTTTGTTACTTCGTACGAATTCAACAAAAGAAGGAACTGCCTCGTTTCGCAGAAACTCGCGTTACACGGGAGCCCGCCGGTATATTTATCGATTAAACTCGAACCGGTAGGCTTCAAAAAACACTCCCATGAAACCGGTATCAAATTCATTCGAAAGAACGGTTCATCGCCGTGTTCTAATCACCCCGACCTCTTTCTCCGTCTGAAAGCCGGCTGAACGAGCAAAGGATTCCCTTGAAACGCGCTTCCTCTCCGCGATTAATCCCGTCTTGCCAACGGTTTGCCGCGTTGAACGCGAAACGGACGTGGCCTGGCGAACGCAACGGAGCTCGAGTATATACCACGCGGCTTTTGACTCGCGGACCGTGCGTCCGTTCAAAGCGGAATCGCGCATCGAATCCGGGCGAGAGGCAGGCCGATCTTTAACGGTGGCCGTGTTTGTCTGACGGCCGTGGGCGGAGAAGAAGCCAGAGTTTCGGGCCAATTTTTCCCTCCTTCGAGGGGGGCATTTGTCGTGGACGCGATAGCGTGATCGCGTTATCGAACGATTCGGGGACAGAAGGTGGCCTGCGATCAAAGAAGAACAGTTACTTATTGCGGGCGAAACTTGAGACCTGGAAAAATGTAAAGGAAACGAATTCTCATTGACTTCGTGATGCCCGGGGCACCTGAATCCGCTCCAAGCCCGATAAAACATGGCCGCCCGTGTGTTACCCGACAACCATCGACCGGAAGGAAACTGGAGAAAGAAGGAAACGCGATTCGACGCGCTCGTCCGAGCTACCAGCACTTTCTTAAATTAGTTACAACGCGGGCCAGGTTCCTTCTCTTTCTTTATTACGGAACCCTTTCCGCTCGATATCGCTCTGCTACCAGAAACACATCCGCTATTCGAGACTGTAACTTCGAACCGACTTCTGACTTCGTCGCTTCGCTGGATCTCTCCTAAATTCAACCTCAGGATGCTCTGCACACCTTCACGGGGTAGGCCGAGTGATTAGTTCGTCCGCGAGACGCCTACGTCGCTATGGTTAAAGGTTTCACGACGGAGGCGATTGCCATGGACGTCGGGAGGCTTGAAATTTCCTCGTTCGTCATTGTTTCGCGTCCCGACAGTGGGGGAATATTCGCGATCAGATTCCTTTCGGCACCGTGCAACGGCGAACAGCTAAAGATTGTCCGAATGCGAATACGCGCTACGAAGTACACACCTGTACACTCGACTCACCGCGATCGTATTTTCGCGTAGATTGGACTTGTATCCGGCGCGATGTTAGCGAGCGCGAATAAATTCGGATTTATAATTGAAAAAGTGGGCCGCGGCAGGAGACACGGAGCATCGCGCAAAAAGGAAACAGCAGTTCCGAATAGGAAGCGTATACGCTGCGCCAAACTTGCGAGCGGAGGACCGGTCCGGAAATTCAAAAAGTTACGGAACTTTGCGAAAATGTGTAAAGCCGTGTTTCCACTGGGCGAGGTTTAATTTACTCCCACGTGAAATGAACGTTCTGCACCAGCCAGTTAGTCCACCGGCTTAACGTTAAGACGTTCCATTCAATTCGTTGTTTCATTGTATTTCTATATTCCGTTCTCCGCAAACGTTTTCACGCGATTTTGCCGGCTGGTGTAAGCATTCGGCCGAAGTACACCCAAGCATCGTGTACCTGAAAATTAAAGATCAATTACACCCCTCAGTCGACGGTTACAACGATCCCCCCCGGTAGATAGATGCTCGCTGCGGCCAGAGAAGGTATGCAGCTCACGATCGTCTGACCCGTGTAATTAGAAAATAAGGTGGTGGATATTGCGGCCAACGCGGGGAAGGCTTCCTAAGAGGGAGCAAAGACTGTGGGGCGGTTTGTCGCGATGAATCCGAGCAGGGGTGAAAATTACGAGTTAATAACTGCCTCCGTGATTGACCGTTTACACTGGAAGTACCAATTTGCCAGGCTTCTTACGTGCACTGGGTACGCCGCTGTAACGGGCCGACTTCAATTGATCCACTTCCGCCTGCGCGATCCGCCGTCGAATTTCAATCGCTGGTTCGTCAGATTATGAAGATTGATATCTGATCAATCGGATGTGTCGTCGGGTGTCTTTCCACGGAAGCTCTTGTTACCTCGAAATACTTGCCCCCGAGGCAATTGGAAGGGTTTCCCTCCGATCGAAATGTCGATAATATCTGGCGAATAGTCTGTTCGTTGGCTCCGCAGTAATTTATGCCGGAATTACGGGCGCAGCAGCCTCTGTGCAAGAAACGCGGTCTAAATATCTTGGATAATACACCCGCTCCGACTGTTGGCTTCCGCGAGGAATTTGCAATTCTATGTATCGCGTTACAATATTTTCCATAACGATGCCGGGCTCGAAGCGGCGCGCCGTTAACCATGCGTAAAATATTCCTCCTCTTTAATTTATGAATTGCCAAGCGGCAAAGTTATTATTGGTCGAAGTCGACGCGTTACTCCATTGATGCCGCGTGTGGAACGATTTGCTGAAAAATGTTTCCCCAAACTGCATATTGTTTTAGGGAACACCGGGACCGAAATAATACGAACGGATATTCATTAAAATTCTATGTGCGAGTTGATCTCTATCCAGGTCAGGCATTTCGACCCGTTTGTCCGTGCAAGAAATAATAATTTGCTAGTGATTTAGCGCCGGTGCACACGTTATTACGATTCGCGTCCGCGCGGACCGTTAAATAAATCTCGCGCGACGTCGCGTCGGGTCATCGGCGTCGTCGTCGATCTACTAACGAAGCCCATTCATAAAAACGGTCGCACGTGAAGTACGACCATGGGAAAACTACATTTAATTACGAAACTTTTCGATGTTCGCGTTGCCCACGTTCTGTCGTGGTGACTCCACTTCGAACCATAGTTCAGCACCTCCATTGAAACGGTTCAACGCCACCTTTCCAGATTTTTTTCCATGCACCCTAGCTCTCCTCTTCCACCACCCTCCCTCTGTGTTTGCGTGTGTATTTTCCTCCCTATTCTCTACGATGGGGTTGCTCACTGCTCTAGCACGTCAGTTCAAACACAATTTTATTCGCTTCCAAGCACCGCATCGAAATAGTGTTCAACAGTCTGCAAGACGGCTGAACCGACTTCGATGCTGATTTGTTCTTCTTGGTCTTACCTATTGATTCGATAATTCCTGGTATCGCAGAATGAACCAGAAGTGTAACGCTGATGTGTAACGTTGAGCGTCGAAGATTATTTGATTCGTTGCATTCAGACAAATGGAACCCGCGTTCCTTTAATCATGGCCTCCTCGTAAATTCAATTTCTCATGCTCGCCTGTCGTAAATTCAATTTCTCATGCCACGTCGACAGTCTGTTTGGTACGTCGTTCCAGACTTGTATGGGTATTTATGCCCCCCCGGTATAGAACGAGCTTCATCGCTTTGACATTAACATTTGCCCCAACAGGGTATTCATTGTCCCCTTTAATTTCGTTGCCTAACATCCGAAATGTGCGCACAATTGCGTTACGTGGCCATTATACATTCTACGTTACGCTTGACATGGCAACCATTTTTTTTTTTTCTTTCTCGCCAAACCCCACCCGCGAACGTTATGATTCGCGGCGCGACAAAAAGTAAATCTTGTCGTCGATCAATCGTCCTCCATGGTGCATTCGAGAATCTCGCCCGTCGGAGCGTAGCCCTCGAAACGGCTCGCCACCCCACCGAGATCGAGCGATTCTTCTTTTTCAGCCGTGAAGTCGCGCGTACGGCGCGAGAGGAGTCGACTCAGTCGGCGTTAATATTAAGCCTCCGACGAGGCGGCCGGTTCGCGGAAAACAAATTCCGTCGCCTGGGGGGTGAAACGGCAGAAAACGAGGAGGGAAACGCAAACAGGCCGACAGAGAGGACGAGCGGAGAGACGAGGCGGGCGAGATGCGTATTGCCGTCGCCGTATTGCAAGCGGACGAAATGAACGGGCATCGACGAGCGAGGGTAAGGAGCTAGGGAACTGCACAATGCGACCCGCCCCAGACCTGCAGGTACGTGCCTAATGGACCAAGTAGGAAACCGTCGCGCGATTTCTCCTTTACTCCTTTCTCCGCCTCTTTCTCTCCTCTATTTTTTTCCTGCTGGCGCACACGTAGCCCGCGTGTTTTGTTTCCCCGCTGGGCCCCAGGGGTAACATCCACGCTGGATTCCTTCTCACGCCGGCAAGATGGCCGGAGATGAAAAGGGGGATGCCCGAAGGAGTTCGAGGCTCTCCTCTTTCGGGTACGTCGCTCATAAATACCCAGTGGCCGCGAGTAAATACAGAAGCGAATGTCAAACTTTATTCCACGGGCATCCAGCCGCGTCATATACTCGACCGCGTGCAGATCGAGGGGCTTCAAGCTCCTTCTCCTTTAGGTAACGTCCTGTATTATTCCCGGGATGCTCCACGGGCGTTTGCCTCTCCTCGAATACCTCTTTCTCTACGGAATCGACGAATATCAAACAGCGATATCTCGCCAGCCGTCCTAAGCACTATTTTCTCCGTGGAAAATAAAACCCTTCGTTTCTTCGCTGTCAATATTCTTCCAAACTTCAATATCTGACATTAACCTATTACAGTATAGAGACGTTGAAACGTTCACCCGAGACAATTAGAGCAATGGCAAATGGAGGAAGGTGTTTCTCACAAATAGCGATCCCTTCCGCTGGAAGAAATCGCGGGGATTCGTCACGCGGCACATAATTCATTGGCTTAACAGCTAGGGAGAAATCTTTGATCGCTAAAGCGCTCGAAAGCGCTCTCGGTTATCGGTTTTTAACCGGCTCGCTGTCACGGAATCCCCAATGTGCCTGTGCACGATCGTGACTGCTTTCGAATGGGAACGAGAACGCTGCCCGGGGATTAACGCGGTGGTCACGCAAGCCACGCTCACTGCCACTTCCTCTTCCTGCCCCGTCTGTCGTGTGTTGCACTCGGTGGAGCGTAAGTTACAGGACCTCTGGCGATGGCGTGAGTCCGGCTGACGAGCAATCCTTCGTTTGTGGCCCCCGACGTCGCTCTGAGCGGTTTCCACGGACGTCGAAATTCTGTCGGCCCTTTAGCGAGCTTCTCCTTTTTGCCGGAGAAAAGTCGACGGAAGAGGCCCTGCAACGGAAGTGGCGTTCTCTTCTTGAAAGAGCGGCGAGAGGGCGGCTCTTTGAATCGTTTCGAGGGGGAGCCTTGACGGACGAAGGAACTCGAGGAACTTGGACCGGCGTTTGTGCGATTGTTAACGAAAAGAAAACCGGGGGGGCCGTATCGGAAGTGGCTTGCCCAGAATCCCCATGAGTTCTTCGTTATTTTGTATTTCTCGTTTCGACGCCGCGGAGAATGTAACGGGATTTATATGCGGATATAAACCTGCACAATTTATTTTCACGACAAATTTTCGTACGCCGCGACGCGTACTCGCGCTACGCACGCACGCTGCCGAAGTACTTACCGTGTTTGCGTTGCATCATAAACACTATTTTTCGTTAATATATACGCGTTTAAGTTATTTACACGATCAAATGAATAATTCGTTGCTAATAAATTGCCGCGGATAATGATCGTGTGTACACTACCCAAACAAATATGTGTGTACCCTTTCGAGCCGAAACAATTTCCTGTCCGGCGCAACGAATCCGTTACTCGATTCTGTTGATTAGCCTCGACTCGTCCGATCCAATTGGCGAACGAGCGCTGCGTCCGTTTATTAGCACGTTTTACATATTTACAAACGAGCGCAAACATCCGAACCGTTTACTGTTTCGTCGAGGGGCGGAAAAAAATCGTCGGGATCCCGTCCGGGTCGCGCTAAAAAATCAAATCCTCCCACATATTCGAAATGCGACGCAAGCTATCGGGAGCTCGAATGCGCAACATCTCCGTTCCAAAGTACTTGTCTCCCAAGAAACAAATATAGAAACGACACGCGTATCCGGTTCACCATTCTCGTCGTCGCAATTGTGCACCGGGGCGTTCGTTCTTAGCGAGCGTTTCCATGCAATAATCCCGTCATGACTCGACGTCACACATGGCGGCGACGTTACTATCCTCGGATACGGTTCTGTTCGCAGGTCATTCGCGTGTACGCAACTACCGTCCGCCTCGTTCCACCCCTAAAAACAGTCGAGTCTTCTCCTCTTCGTATCCATTGCAAGTGTACAGCGTGTTTCCGATCCACTTCTCCTTCACCCTCCGATATCCCGGTAGCTGCGAGGCTCTTCCACAAAAAGCGTCGCGGCGTGCACGATCCCGAGGACAGAAGACATTCGCGACGGCGCGGCCGGGTCGACCTAGTTGAGCAGAGTCATTCATGCGGAGAAGGTCGAGCATCATAAGAAGTTGAAAGATTTCGTTCAGGAACTTGGCTGCGAACAATGATAAGAAGGAACGGCCTCGAGCGAGCATAAGGACACGAGGCCGGCCGCCCATGCCTTATATTTCCCACGAGTTCCTTTTTCCTCGGCGCGCCGCACTCTTCAGCCGCTACCGAAGTATCGCGGAACTGCCTCGAAAACGCTTTGTGAAAGTTTCTACGGCGAACGCGAACGCGGCTTAATACTCGCCGGATCCCGCCCGCCAAGGGCCACCCTTTCCCCTTTTCACGATCGTTTCCACCTTTTAACCTCGTCTCTTAATTCGCACGATCCTGCCCCCCTCGGCCCGCTTCTCATCCCGCAGAACGTACCCAGCCATCGCCGTTCCATTGCCCAAAGGAACGATGCATCCGCATCGAGGACCGGCTTCTCTTTCTCCTCTTCAACCTCTGATTTCGTCTCGCTCCTCGCCCGTCACGGACCGTCGAACAAATATCGTTCGACGGTTTCTTATTTCACTTCTGCGGATTCGCTCGAGAGACATCGGGAACTTTGTGTGTATCTGTTCAAAACGACCGAGGTAGCGAGGATGAAATACTGTCCCCTTTGGCGAGCGCAATTTGTAGCCGTGCGACTCTGCTTTGTAAGATCTGCGTCGCGAGATCCCTTTCCCCAAATAATTCGGAATAAATTATCATGCATTATGGAAGCGCCTGCGCTTCCCGTATCACTCGATAATCGTAAACGTGATACGAAGTCAGCAGCCAGTGAACGTCTCGGGCGGAGACGTTCCGGTCAGCCTCGATCGAGAGTTCCGGAGGGCGAAGTTTCCGGTACGGGCCGATAATTGCCGGCAGAAGTTACCGACGCCGCTGTATCTGGCGGCGACACAAATCACCTGCGATCCATGCGTAAGCACGCTCGAAAAATATGTCGCGGAGGTACGCGTTTATCGCGGAAGTGTCGGCCGGCAGTATTACATTTTCAAAAGTTATAACGCGCCGCCGCTATTTATCGTCACCAGCGGGACACCGTGGGTCGCTCGTTTCTCCATATACCTTCGCCGCCGTTTCTCTTTGCCCGGGTACCTGGGCGTCGCGACGCCTCGTGATTCCGGGCTCGAGACCCGTGATCCTGTGCCGCCGTCTAACGGCTGCTCGATTCTAAAACGATGCCCTCGACCTCCGCCATCTCGACGGCCCAGTGTCTTTTTTACACTTCAAATATTTGCCTCGGATATAACCAACCCACTCCCTGGCACTATCGAGATCGTCTTCGGTGAACCGTGATAAAAGGGAGCCGTCCGCGTCGCAAAAATCACGTTGACTTCTTCTTCCGCTCGTGGCCACGACGACGATCGCGTCGTCGGAATCCTTCGACCATCCTTGTAGCGACAGCCACTGCTTACTTCCGTCCGTCGGTGCCCCGCTTGTTTTTATTCAAGGGGGGGGCTTCAGCGGCGAAACAAGGGTCGGCCCTTTTTCAGCTGAGAATCTACTCGTTTCTGGGAGACAGCTCGGGAAGCGGACGAAATTGCACGCTTGTACTTTTGTTTGGGTGGGAGGACAACTTGGTGGATTTGTTAGGTCGCATTTTTGGAAACAGGATTGCTATTATTATTATTATTATTATTATTATTATTATTATTATTGTTATTGTTATGTTGTTGTTATTATTATTATTGTTGTTATTATTATGATTGAACGAAACTGTCGTGGAGCTTGCTCGGGCACGTGAATATTTAACTAAACTGAAGTTTATAATACCGCCCCTTCATAAATGTGGATCTTCGGGAAGATTGCCTCTTTAGTTGAATCTATTTCGGTTTTTAGATGCCCCAGTGGTCGAACCGTTTAAAACCGTCTCTCGCGTCACGTCGCCCCCGTTGAAGCGGGACGTTGGACGTCGACTATCTTCGCCGATTATCCGGCTTTCGTGCGCTCCGCGGTCCTTTTTTTCCATTCTCGTGCCGGCGGAGACGGATCGGTCAAACGCTAGTCGACCGAGTCGTTTAGATAAAAAATGTTGGCCCGCTATTCAGTAAATTTATCGGACGACTCTATCTCGCGTGCGGCATCCGTCCCTCGAGTTCCCTCTGCGGGCGATTCATAAATTTGCCGCGCCGCAAAAAACTGCAATTTGCCTCGAGATCCACTGGACGTCAATGTGACGTTCATTACTCGAGAAGCGCCGGCGAAATGACCGTTATACCGTTGCGGCCGAAACCGAAAAACAGCGACGCGGACAATTTCGTTCCGACCGGGGGACGAGAATTCGCAGGAGCGTTTCGAGCACGCTTCTCGGGGAAAATACGACGCATATTTCGCGGCTCATCCCCCGACTAATCAAGAGGAATCTCATTTACCGGTGGATCCTCTGGGAGGCGGGAGATCGAGTCGACGGGGTCGATCGTTTCACAGCGACACTTACCCGCGAGTACCGAAAACGTCGGCCGGCTGGATAATTCGCGGCAGGTAATGGCGCAGGTCTGATCGAGTGGCTCGATAAATCGTCCCGCGATCGAACGGAGAGGAGCAACGCCTATGACGAGCAGCCCCGAGAAGTCTTGTTTCCCTGCCGGCGGTTATCACGGGACGCTGAGATGGACAACGATAAGGAAGAATGGCCTCGGGTGAGCGCGAGGACGCACCGGCACCGTAATTTTCCTCGGCGGATCGCTTCTCCATCTTTCCTTCCATTGTTTCTTCCGTTTCCCGCGGTAAATCGTTTCCGCCTTATTCGCTCGTCTGAAACGTCTCCCCGTTCCTAGAGCTCCCGGTTATATGACGTCTGTGAAACGAAGGAGGCTACGCGACGGGCCACCCGTTGGCTCGTTGCGGATTTAATTGCGACGAGGGTCGCGAACGTCGTCCTCGGATGATGCCGTTGCCTCGTTACCTCCGATGGAAATCTGTTCTTCCTTCAGCGGTTGAGACCCGGCTTCTTGGAAAACGCTCCCGATACCCCTAAGCAATTTTGCCCTGCGATGTATCGGTCGATTCATGGAAATTGCTGCGTTTCGACAGTGGACGGTGCAATCGCGGAGTAATATAGGTCACGGGTAGCGAGTAGCGAGTAGCTGCAGCCTCTGTTAACTCGGTTTTGATCGATGCGTCATGTGCACACTACCTGCCGATCGATGGAATCGGAGTACTGTTGGGGAGGAACAGTTTGTCGCCGACATTAACAATTTTCTGTTCTGAAAAAATTTGGCGTGTCTCGAAAACAGCCTAATAAGGTGTTAGCTTAATAAGCGATGTGCAATACATTTGTATCTGGAATAGAAATATGCCATTTGTGAAAAACGAGCACGATCTTCACATAATTTTCAAGCATCACCTGCTCCACACCTCTCCGCATTTCCCATAAATATTCTCTAAATAAACAATTCCATTGCGAACCATTTTCCATCGCTCCCATCTTCGCTCCCATCTCTGCGTTTTCCCAGGTAAACGGTTTCCTCGGGACCTCCATCAATTTCCAACCTTCCGCGTCCCTTTCGACGATTGACAAATGTTCGTCGTCGACGGGACATCGAATTCGCCCGGGACTCCGCAGAGCCACGCGCATTCGATCCACGCCTGAATCGATATCGATCCGTCGCTAAGAATTTTGTAGTGTTCCGCGAACGTTGGTGCGGCTCCTCTATGAATGCCTAACAAAGCGAAAGAAAAAAAGCGAACTATGAATCGATGCCGGCATTCTGGAAGCGGTGCCACGGGTTTGATGCATCGATCGATCTCTTTTAAAAGTCTATGGGCTTGAGTTTCAACGTACGTCAGCTCGAGATTTATCTGCCGCGAGCTCTTTCGAATAGAGGAAACGACCGCCGACCACGGTGGACTTAGTCGCGAATTATGAGAAACGATTATTTCCGTATTACGGTGAACGGGGAAAAGAACGATACGTCCATCGTCTCTTTACGTTATCACGCAATTCTCGATCGCGCGAAAGGATCCTTTGAACGCCATAAACGGTCCCAACGTGCCACAGGTCTCGCACGAAAGCTCTCCTGATCTCGTTGAAAATTTGATACCGCACGAGTGAAAAAGTTTCACGGCGTTAAGAGTCTGTTAGGATTATGGGAGTGCGTCCGTGCGTGAAGTTGGGCCAAGTTCGCCGAGAGTTCTCCCAGCTAGGGAAGGTAACTTCCTAAAGAGCATGCAGTATAGAGTTCAGCCAGTTTAGAGAAACCGAGTTTCAGCTCTTTACTATAAACAGTATAATGGTATAATGGCAAGACACGTTGTATTCGTATGCGTGCTATCGTTCGCCGTTTAATAGCCTGCATATTGTATCAAGAATCGACTCGAATCCTCCCAATCGATTCCAAAAAGCACGTCGACGGCGCGTTTCGACTGTCGCAGCAACGAAGATTTCGTTTAAATAAATATTCCCATACGGGCAAACGTTCTCGCGCTATCCGAAGTATGGTATCGTTCGATCTCATTATCCGCGACTGACCTCTTAAATAAGCGTCCCGCGCGCCTCGAGCGGATAGGAAATCCGCTCGTATACGGGGCTGTCCACGAAGGGTGATTGATTTCCTCGAGGCCCCGTACTTCTTCGAGAATCCAGTTATTTCGTTCCTTTCGACCGGCATCGGTGAGCCGTGGACAGAAAAGGATTGGAAATTGATTTCGTCCGACCCCACCCCGTTCTGTACATACTCGCCGCGATATTTTCATCCCGTTGGAAACGGAAATCGCTCCACGAAAGGGCTGCTCGATTCGTGCGTCGCTCACGCCACCGCCAACATCAGAAACGAAACAATAGAAATTATCTCTGCCGCGTTCTAAGGGCGCAGCCCGACGTTGCTCGCGACGCTTTGTCTAGCTCGAGGAAAGATGCAACGCTCGTCTGGAATGTGAACCGAATCTGACCGGCGGAGCTTGATCGTAACGTTTGAGGAAATTTAGTTCCACGATGCCAACAATACAAATCCGGAAAATCCGTTTTCCACGACCAACGACACCTAACTGAAAATGGAATCGCCGCGTTCTGAAGGCGTCTTCGAGGCACGGGCCCAACGGGTGGCGCGTTTAAAAGGGAAATAAGCCCAGAAACGGAGAGTAGCAGACCGCACCGAGCATCAGCAAAGTGGAAAGTTTCCCGGCCGGTCTCCGATCCCTTATCCGGCAGGGAACATTGGTATCGCGTGCATTCGAAATGCCGAGGTGAGATGGTCGGGAGCCGATAATATCGCCGGCACACGAGCACCGCTTTTCACGCCAGAACGGACCGACTGGAAGTACGCGCGGGATGCAAACGCGGCCGGACAGAGGAAGAGGATGAGACGGGGATAAATTCCAGCCCGATAAAGGGGGACAGCGGTGGAGCGAACAAAAAATAGGCAGAGGGAAACGAAGGCGGAAGAAATGGAAGTACGTTGCAACGTGCTTTCCCAATTTCCGAACCTTTCAAAAGCGACGTGGATTTATGGATGCTCGGAAGTAACTAGACTCCTCCTGGACGAGTTTCGCGGCTGCTCGAAAGCCGCCGGTTGCAGGAGAATGTCGTGTCGGCGGGTAAACTTAATAAACCGAAGACCGGGCTGGGCCCGCCTTGCATACGGCACTCGACCAACGCGTTAAGTATCTTTTAAGTAGCTCCAATCCCCCGCCGATCTCTCGCCGCGATAGAATCCACCCCGCCGCCGCGCCGGGGTAGTTACTGATTTTATGCGTTATTAACCTTCCGACCAATCTTCTGGCCCGTTTATTAGAACCTCGCGGTCGATGATGCCGTTTAAGCGGCCAGAAGGGAAACCCCGGTTCGAGGGAGCACATTATGTGCCGGCCTCGCTAAGTTTCGTAGACTTTCGACAGTTCCCCTCGCCTCGAACGATCCTGGAGCGAAGAAAATTTCTCGGCCACGCGTTCGTTCTAAATTCGGACGAAAAATCTATCGCTTATTCCTGAATTCGCCCTACTCGTTGCACGCGATTGCCGCTGCTATTAGGGAATTTGTCCGACATCAGGGAATTTCTTGTCGCTCTGCAATAGCCTGTTCGCACTTTCGAACGCAGAATGGTAAAGATGAGTTCTAACCGCCCGAACGGTAGCAACGGCGAGAGGCAGCAACGGCGATAAATCGTTTTTATCGTCGGACGAATTGTTTGGCGGGGTGAACGCAGCCAATTGTAAACCGGCCGCGTAATTCCGCTGATATCGAAATACATCACTTGCGACGGTGGCCATTCGCCGCTCGTCTGGCCACTAATGCCGCGATTTGCCCCGCTTTAAACAGCCGGACGGCCAGCGTATATCATAAGCGCGTGACTAATTTCATCGATGCGCGCACAAACGCGAGTCGCCCGTGCGCTGCGTGCCATGGAAATTCAAAGAAACGACGCGAATCAACGTTTCGAATTAACGTTTGCTCCGGAATATACAGGACGAGCAGCGCCCTTTCAGAACCTTCTGAAGGAGCATCCACTTTGACGGAAGCTGTCGCACAGATCCGAATATTAACGTGAAAAAATAAGGAGTCTCCGTTGCGTGTGCTAATTGATTTGAAATACATATACAGCGTCCACGGAGGACAGTTTGCATGTTACGTTGTTTCATCGTTCATATTTAGCCGTTCGTTGTTCACCTGAAATTCTGCGGAAACGTGCAAGTGAAACGTACACCGTTTCTGTAGCAAAGCGGCGAATGCTCAAACGCAGTTCACAGAGTGAACTGGCCAGAACAGCGTCGCGCCGGCGATTGGCAATTACGCCCAACAGGAATTAATAATTCCGGGCAACTAATAATTAGCAAAGTTTTAACGAACTGCCGTTAATCGCGCGGCAAACGACGCGATAAGGGCTAGATGCAGTAACAATCGGCGCGTTCCACTGAAAGCGTTCCGTCGGAACGTCGGAACGCCCGTTCGTATCCAGCGAGCTCGAAAAAGGGAAACGAAAAAAACGGATCGAGGCGATGGAAAGAGGCAGAAAAATAAAGCCAGAAGTTCCGCGGGAAAAATTCCGACAGCTCGATAGGCCGGGGAAATATTTACTCGTTCCTCGCCGCGCGATGGGTTAAACGCGTGCACGTCGCCCCGAATGCGTAATAAATCCATTGGCTGGGTTCACTCCTTTTGCCGTCCTCGTGCCGTGAAAAATTGTCGCGTTCCTGAAACGTGAAAATCTCTGTCGCGCTGATACATGAAACGCGTTGCGATACACGGCCGCGTACATGGACAGCGAGAGGGACGAAACTGCGCCGCGCGTATGCATAAAAAGATACGTCTTCTTCCTTCTCGTCTGCAAGGTGCTTAACGCATTCTTAACGAATTCGAACACCGACGTTGCGTCCCGCGTGAAGATTCTCGACCGCGTTTCAACCAATGCGTATAATAGAAAGATGTTCGCAGATGCAACCTCGTCAAATTTTAATCGCACGACGGAAGCAACATCTTAAACATGGCTGAAGTATTATCGGATTTTCGACGAGCTTCGGCGTACCCCCAACCGCGAGCGGTATCTACTTTATGAACTTTTGATCGTTAAGTGAAGTTAAAAGTTTATGAAACTCGATTTTCCACGAAGCTTCCTCGGGCATCGCTCTCGTTTTATTTCGTCTGCCCGCGAAAGGAGTAAACACATGATGTTACACCTTTTTTCCAATCAACGGTACCATGGTGTCGAGAGTTACGGCGCCATCTTCATCTTACTAGTGACGTTTGTTAAGTCAGTCATGAATGGCATGTACTCAAGCTGGAGTCTGGATTTTTCAATATTTTCGGCGCATATTTACACGACGAAGGGAAAGAGACGATAGAGCGAAAGGAAAGCGCAATTGAAATCGTACGCGTGCCGTTCGATCAGTTGGTTGTGCCGAAAGCAAACGCATATACTGCGGGGTTTAAAAAGGATTGCCGAAACGAAAATTGAAAAACGTCTCTTCGTATGTAAATACCACGGGAAGCAATGCAAATTAACAGCCTTACGAACGCGCTGGCATCGAACAAACCGCGATCCACAAACGCACGATACTTTTACGAAGGGACGTTTCTCTCGAATATCTACGCGACCATTTATATGCGCCAAATGCGAACAGTGATACACGAATTGAATTCGACGAGCTTCGAGCGCTGCGATACACCCAATAAGAAGAAAAATAAGCGGTCGAACTAATCATAGAATGCAAGGCTGCATTTAAAGTAATACAGTGTTCCACAAAAGGGAATTTCTCGTTCGAATCGGTCACAATCTATTCAACTTCTAGTTTCACTCTCTGGTCGAGGAGGTAGATTCCTTTCAGTGATCGTGTACGATTCTACCCTTTGAAATCCGCCGAGCGAGCCGAGTCAACGCTGGCTCCTCTGACAGACCTAAAAACGTTTAATTGCGGAGGAACAGTTAATTGCCGTTTATTCGAATCTCGTCCGGTCAGATTTCGAGCTAGACGACGCTCGTTTGGCATTCTCCCGTTTGCCTTTCGCTCCGGTGAACCCTGACGCTGCCTCAAACCGGCCAAAACGACCTGGCATCGAAAGGGGTTGGAAACCAGAGGGGTTGGGAATGAGGTCGAAACGGTGTCATCGTAACAGGACCCGTGGTTCCTGCTTATATTCGATCACCCTCCAAATAGTTGGCTTTTCCTCCGCTCATCCCCAATACCGACGGTGTATTATTTTTGGCATCGCTCATTTTTCTGAACAATTTCTTCGCATTTATACAAAGAAAATGGTGCGGAAAGAGATTCGAGTGTTCGAAATTCCGTCATTTATCAAAGAGCTTCGTCTCCCTCGTCATTCTAGAAGTGTCCACCAACTTGCGCAAGCAAAAAGGTTCTTGACTTACAAGTATTCGCTGCTCTCCTTTACTTTTCCTGCTCCTCGCGACCCTCCCCGCCGCTCGTAACCGCATGGCCGCGAGACGCGCGTTAATTTCGTCTAGTTTCTCCTCTCGTTCCTCGCGTTTCGTTGGCTCTTCGCGAAATGTCCACGCTCGTTCGCCGCGTACTAGCATACCGTGCACGTACGAATGTTCACACAAGTCTAACAAGTAGATCCTCCGCGTAACGCCCGGCTTAAAACTCGTCGTCGGAGCCCGACTAAGGGACACTAAACTGCTCTATTAGCATAGATCGCTCCGCTGTAAATTCTCCGATGTCACAGTTGAACGATTCGACTTTACTTTTGCTTATTTCAACTCTGTAATCGCGGACCGCCGTCCCGCTATGAATTGGATCCCGCGGGCGTAACCAAGACCCGCTGAAAGTGTGACAGTTAGCGCTTCACCAAGCACGAAACCAATTTTCGAAAGGGGAGTTATTTAATTAAAGCAATTTATTCGCGTTTCAGCCGGTACATCGGACGGCCCACCTTCCGTTTCTTGCTCCTCGTTTTTCTCTGTGTCCCTTCCACCATTCCGCCGTTCGCGGGAATCTGCAATATCCACGGCTGCTGGCCGACAGCCAATTCTCGCGATAAGCTTTTAATTATTATCTGGAAACTAGGTAAGCTCGTACGTTGGCCGAATTCGTCGCGGTCCATGGAAGCGTCAAAAGAGCGTTTTCATTTCACCGGAACGTTTCTTTCGTCGCTCCCTGCCCGTTCTCTTGTCCCGCGGTGGCGTCGTCGAACCTCTGCCGCACGACCAGCGGCATACGACATCCGACTCTACAGAAATTTGACTCCAGATTGAATCTTGCAACGTGACCGGAATGAAAACGTGAAACATCGAGATCGGTGGGGGAAAAAATTGATCCTTCGCGTAGTTCGTTTTTCTTTTCATTTCTCGCCGATGATTCGACGCGACTCGTCCGTTTATGCGCGTTATCCTGAACTGAAAATAAAAGTTCTTGCAGGTTGCGTCCGCTGTCAAACCACGCCGAGCCACTTGTACAGGAGTAAAAAGCAACTGGGATTCTCTGCGCTGCCATTCGTACCCCTTCCCCCAGGGCTTCACCCCTGCTTCGCCCAGGAAAGATTGGCTGCCGCGGTTTCCAAAGATCGCGACGTGTTATCCAAAAGTTTCAGCTGCGGCGACGACGTATTCCTGTTCGCGGCGAGAAACATGGCCGCAAGCAGCGAAGGGGTTCGTGGGAGTCTCACCCCTCGAACTTTCCACTCGAGGATCCTCGCGTGCACGCTCGCGGCTTGCACGTACTCCTCCCTTTCTCTAGCACGCCTGATTGACGGCCAACTCGTGCTCAAATCTAGAAGGTAGATTAGTTTATCTACCTTCTAATAGACTGATTAAACTAGCTCTGCGAATGGAATTGAAATCTGTTGATACACGTTTTGGGAAAAGTTATTGAAACGTTGCCTCCCAGCGAAGGATGAGAAATTGTACAGCCGGGTGCACATAAACGGGTGCTCGTTGCGCTCTTCGAGCACTTCGAAATAATGTTTGCCGCTAGCCAAGATTTGCCTCGACCAAAGGAACTCGATCAAAGACGATGAACGGCTCTTTCGCGGGATGAAACTACTTTGGCCTCGCTTCACTCGTTCGTTTCGTTTATTTCGTTGTCGAATTAACCATGCCGAGGCACGAAATGAGGATGTTTCACCTCGAACCTCTTCCACCGTATTCTTCTTCGGCTTCAGTGCCGGCCGATGTTGCTTATAGCGTAGAAACTTTTTATCAACGCCCCGGCGGCAAAGAAACACGATATCGCTGCGAAATTAAATTCTATATAAGACGGGAGGCAGTTACGCGCTGTTACTCAACGTCACTATATTTCGACACGAAGTCTCCAAATGCGGTCGTTTCGAATTCTCGAGAGACGAGAAATATCGAGCAATCAGGAGCGCTACTTCCGAACGCGCATTACCTCGAATCGATCTTTATTAATTTAAACGTGACCAGCGAGCCCATAATTTGAAACGCGACAGTCCTATCCTATCGCTTCTCTCATTAATACAAGACCAAGAACGCGAGCGGCGTTATCTTGCTCACGAAGCAAGTACAAATTGCAGGCCGGTCTCGATAACCCGTGGTTATTCAATGCAAAAGTTCGTGTCCGAACGAACAGTGCCTAGAAACGTCGGTCGACGTTGAATATAATAAAGACGGCCGCGCAATGAACCACGTTTGCCACGCTGCATTCTCCTCGAAAGCTCGGTTACGCGAGCTTATCGTGGCCTTATCATCTCGAAATGGCCTACGCGTTTCCCTATTGGCCAGCGCGAACCCGATCTCTCTCCCTTTAACCGACTAACTAATAGCTGACTGCGATATTGGTCCAACTGGAGCCCTAATTGCTTCTGAGACTGATTAACTGATTCGGAGCCTAACGCTTGAAAGCCTGATTGCTTCCGAAGTGCTTGACGTCTCGTGAATGACTGGTCACTGACCACCGACTTGCCGATTGACCCTCTCCCAAGGCTATTGCAGAGCTGTGTATGGGCTCTTTCATTGCGGCCCCCGTTATAGTACTCGAAATGGGCGCATGTAACGTCGGCCTTGTTTAAGGGCAATCCGATACGAATTGGTAAAGATCCGACGCCATTATGAACCAACCGATCGATCAAGACGCCCTCGTACCACGGCTTCGCGTCGCGTCGGCAGGCCTGTCAACGCGGGGCCGAGAAGAAAGGCGAGTGAGGGGGTTAATCGTCGAAACGAGACTCGTTATTTCCCCAGACGGCGAACGAAGTCGGGCGTTAAAGAATTAACGAAGCCGAAAACCGAAGGCGAACAGAATCGCGCGTTATTGGCCGGGGCGATGACCGGTCTATAAGTAACCAAGGAAATTTTAACGAGCCGCACCGTACAAAAAGAATGGAGTCTACGAGATTCTTTAGAGGACCAAGCCCGAGAGAGCTCTTTCGACGTTCAATTACCGATGAAAACACGCTTTCCCGCAGAACTACCACCTTGCCGTTGGCTAGTCTCTAGAGGACACTATCTCCTTTGCTCGGTGACGTCGCTTTCAAGGCGCTATCCTGTTTATCACGCAACGTGGACCGTCCTTGATGTCTGCGTCGCATAAAGACCTCCACCTTCGACGTCGCGACGCTGAAAAGGGTAGGTAGGAAAGGGGGGAGGGCAAAAAACGGGAAAGAAAGGAACAAAATAACGGAGAACCGTTTTCTCTCGTGGGTCTCGTGCAAACAGTTGACTCAACACCGGCTAATTACGGACGGCGGTCGGACCTGGGCGGCCGACAGGTTAATTACGCCCGACTCCTTTATGTTTTTCAACGGCGCAGCCGATCGAACGCCACGGATTTTCTGCGGCCCTTCTGTACACCGTTCCGGTCAGCAAGAGGTGGACTGTCCTATACCGTGAACCCCGTCTCTGCGATTTTCCGTCGGTGTTTAAAGCGTTCTTGGAAAAGCGCGAGACGTACATTTCCAGCCAAAGATTTTGAACGGCTGGATTCAACGAAAGTTCAACCATTTCGCGACCTCGATCGGTTTTTACCCCCAGGGCTTATCCTTTTCGAATGATTCCGTCGTTCTCGCGACTTCGCTGCAGGGGGGCCTTGGTTTTGCCCACGCGATCGTTACGCGTGAGCGAAAAAATTTCTTGGCGGCTCGCTGCCCGATTATTTTTCGATACCGGTCTACTGCTTCCGTGCACGCGTACCCGAGCGAAACTCGTGCAACAAAGAAACCGTCGGCAACTTCGTATTAACCAGGGTAATTACCGGGCTATCGGGTACTGCGAAACTCCTATGACGTCCACTACCCATTGCTCGAGTTGCTCCGGGGGGTTGTTCGAACTATCGTAAACCGATTAACACGGCGTCCACGCGATCAAAAGTCGGTCGTCCGTTGCTTCGCGGCTTACATTCCGTAGAACGGTGTCCGGACGATAATCTCGCGAGTTTAGCGCCCCGGATAAAGACACCGAGACACCCCTCCGTTAAACGAACGTGGACGAAAGGACGGAACGTCGAAGCTGTCTGCGCGGATAATCAAATTAGCCGCAATTAAGCACGCCGTCGATCTTCGAGTGCCCAACTGTGTTCCGTCCTCGAACTTCCGGCAAATGGCTTGGAAATTAAACAAGCGTCCGGTCTCCCACCCTCGGGCGCCTCGAACGTTCCGCGCACGGCGAATAAATCGTGACAGACGTGCCGCGCCCGAGTTGCGCTGATTTACGATGCAGCTTGCTATAATTTCGCCTGTTCAAACAACGGTTCCCCGTTCGGTTTTCTGCTCACAGGCACCTCCGCTGCGCATTTCGTGCCGGTACACTGAATGACAAGTGGCCCTTCCGCCGAGGCAGCGTCGTCGAATTGTTTCGGCGCCGTTCGCCGTTTCGTACGTTTCAATCGGAAGTTTTGCTCGATCGATCGAGAAAGTCGATAGGGGGATATTTATTTGACTATTATAATCAGGACCCCCTTCGATACAATCTTCCTTGCGGAGTGTAGCGCGAACGAGATGTGTCTGGCGCGTTCGTCTACTTGTACTCCGAATTATTGATTCGATTCCTCCGGAGCTAGCCGAACGGAACAGGTTTCTCCAAACAAAGCCGCGCAAACACGCGTCGTTGCGGCGCGTGTACACGTTCGGAAACGTCAGGATAACGGAGGGCGAGACGAAACGAGCGCAATAAACGGTGTAAAAATCGTGAATAGCGCCCGGGTGGACGTCGTTTTGTTGAATCGCATCGGTCGCGCAGAAAAACTTCATTCGCGACGCGGCCATTGTTTTGAGAGCCGATAATTCAACGCGACCATACGAAAGCACGGCACATTCAAACACGAAATATCCTGCCTTACGGTCGGTTTCTTCGTGGGCGAATAGCAAAAACGACGCGGCAGCGCGGTTGCAACGGCGTTTGAACCTCCCCCGGTGAAAACGCTGCTGTTGCCCGCGCGTTACGCGAGCTAAGGTAAATTTGTAATTATTCACGCGAGTTGGGAATTTATCTAGACCCCTGCCCGCGCACACGCGTCGAATTTCGACATAGGGAGATAGGTAGAGAGGGGCGTAGAGGGTGAAGGAGGGTAAAAAAAACCCGGCGAAACAGGGGAGAAGCCGACTCGGTGGCGGATATCGCGAAAGAATCGCAATTACGTTTTGTCATGCCCTCAGCGAACATTTCAGTCGGCATAAGGAAAAAAGAAAAACGTTAGAAGCGGAAGTAACAAACGAGTGGAAGGGAACAAGGGGGCGGGGGAAACTCATTGTTAGTCAAAATTGAATTTCTGAAATAAATTGTTCGTAAGTCCCGGGGCGAGAGAACGGAACGAATCGTTTCAAAGAATCCGATGGAATATTCCGCGAACGGAGCACGCGAGGGCATTGTTTCCCGACATCCGATTGAACCCTTACAATTTCCCGGAGCCTTTAAACTCCCCGAGGACGCTGCGCCGGCTGCGTCGCGTATCGGCCTATTGTTTCGCCAACAGGAAATCAAAAGGTAATGCGAACGGCTCCCGGCGATAATTCGAGGAAAATTTCTGTGCAAAGGTTAGCGTGCTCCTCTCGAAGACCCACATCGGGAACAACTTTTGGTTTACATCTCGTTTACCTTTGCCGCCAATTGCGAGCGGAATCTCAGCAGCTCGTGTATACGCAACGCGAAACGTTCCGGTTTCAGTTCGGTAAGGAAAATAACCGTGGAATAATTCCTTCTTTCTGTCAATTAAATATTTCGCCGCGTTACTTTATCGAACGAGATTTTTACTCGTATCAATTTTACACAGTTTGTTTGCGACGACATCATATTTCGCCTGAAAGCCGTAGCGTCGACTGATGAAAATAAAAAAAAAAAAAAATTGAGGTTTAGCACACAAACCGACAACTGTAATCCGACCTAAAATATAAATCAATGTTCGCGAATTGGCACTCTCCGCGAGCCTAAAACAACTCGTGTCAATTGCACGGTATTTCAAACTACGATAGCAATTAGTGGCGTATCTAAAACTTGTCGAATATTTTACGCAAAAAATCGTTTGACGAATGAAATTGATATTGAAATTTTAATTTACCTATAACACGCCACCAGTCTTTTTTTCGTACGATTTTAATAAAATATCGAGACGGAAAATGTACGGAGACATCATGATCGGGTGAATCTGTCGTAATATCGTACAATTCGTGAGTATTCCTTCAACGATTCATCCGTTTGGAGCACGAGCGAGAGACTGGGTTCGCAATGGCGGATTTTTCGAGCTCGTTTGGCCGCTGTCTACGCGGAAATATAGCTGGATACGTTTGTTTGTCCTACTGACAAAAATCAATGAGCCGAAAACTAGAGGGGTTAAAGCAAGATAGACAGAAAGGGAGGCCAGTATTTTCGGTCTACGCCTACCGCGTCACAGATTTACGACTTTGTGCTTTCGACATGGATAATGAATAGATGCGTCCGAATTATCCACGCGGAGCACGGGATAGCGGGGCACGAAAATAATTCGTATCCAATTGGAGCACGAATCAAAGGGCATCGCGGGCCAAACGGCGAATCGTGCAAATTAGCCCCGTGTTATTTTATAATGCAAATAACACGTGGCGCGATTAAAAGGCTGGAATTTTAACGATATTATGTTTGCCCGGCGCTGATCGAATTTAGTACGCGACCAGTGCGCGCACGTATTTTCGAAAGTTTCCTGCAATTTCATCTATCAATCACATAGATTTACTCGCGTTTTAACATCGACGTTTTTCCACGAAAGTAAAGAGAAACGAGCGAGGGAAGGGCGGGCTCGATATGCGGGACACGAGTTCCCACCGTGACGGGTAATGAAAAATAACCGAGTTGAGATTCAATAAGGACGATAATTTTGCGGCATGTTTCGCTCGTTTCAGGATCGCTCGGTGACTTTCACCGGAAAAGTGTCGCACCCGAGAGGAAACCGTTGACTCGCGTTATCGGCCAATTGCGATGTGGACGATGAACGATTCGCCAAAAATCGATTCGTCCGTGTTTCAAAACGGTGAACGCCGGTATCGAGTGTTGTGATCGATGCCGCTCGAAACGCGGTCGAAAAACAAAATCGAATAGGCGCTGGCCCATGCGAATATGGTCCCCTTTTGTGCGTTTTAATATGCAGCTAACGATAACGAGCGCATTGTTTGACGGTGCGTTGACATAGGGAAAAAAGAAAATCGCATTGCATCGACAATGGCTTTTAATGAAAGGATGCAAAATCGTTGAGATTAGTTCATTGATGGGGAGAATGGGGTCGCATTCTTTATTTTCAAACTGACGCGCACTTTGATATAAAACGGGGAACGAAGAAAATAGTAGTGCAAGCCCGATATAACTATTATTCCCGTTCGGAAGTCCCAAAGCTTTGAGCAAAAGCACCGAACGGACGGGCACGATAATACCAGCAATTGGAATCGGAGAATCTTCGATTCGAACAGTTAATTTACAAATCGAAAGGCCACATCGGTCCCGTAGATGGTCTATCTCTTTCCTGTCCAAGCGTAAACAGAACCATTGGTATTGGCACGCAATTAATCGTTCCGTAAAGAGCGAATATATAAAAGTAATAGCGAAACGTCCAGTGTATCAACGATCGACACATACAACAGCCATTCGAAACGTCGCGTCGCCTCCCTTTGTACGCATTGTGCCCGGCGAAGAATTTAATTTAGGCATACAATACACTGTGGCGGGGGCAGCGGGTTTATCATGGAATGCCGCTACAAAAGGCTCTTTTGAGCCCGGTCGCGTAATTCAAACTGATAACGTAGGGTCGAAAAGATTTCGAGCCCGATCACGGCCTGCGAAGTGCCGTTTTAGTTCGAGTGTAATCCATTTTCCACTGGTCTGTGGTTCTTTGTCGCGTCACGCATTCCGCGCCACGTTGCTTCAATCCAGCACGCGGAAAACATCGGGGTACATGACTCGCCTCTGCGTGGCCAACGAGCTCGTTGATGCCCTCAAACGATTAATCGTCCCCCCCGGAAGGCTAATGAACGACATAAATGTCCTGGCCGTAACTGGTTGTGCCCGAGCACGCGGTTGCTTCACTCGACCGAGCCCGTCCATCACCCACGTGTTTTCATTATGCTTTATCGGCCGCTCGAATCTTCTATCGTCGCTGTGATGATTTTGTTAAATTTCAAACGCGACTCGGCGGTGATTTCACGGCGCCTGGACATCGATCATAGGACTGTTAAGATTCGACGACGTATTTCATGGGCTTCGTTTATGGGACCGTTCGACGGCCGATTATACGATCGATAGATTGGACGGCGGGAGACTTTCTTCGGGTCTCGTTCGAGAAGAAAATTGATTTCTGCGACTGTGATCGAGAGGGGCAAGGCCTGGTCGCAGTGTAGGCTACGTGGTCCGCAGGTCAAGAAAGAATGTAAGTCATATCGGTTCATCGATCCGCACGACCACTGGAAATAAAACTGCGACGCTGGGTTCGTTATTTTCGTCGATTCGAGCGAGAAAGTGTGGAAGAAAGGGCGAGCAATCTCTGCGAACAAAAATTGTTCGATAGAACCCGCGACTCCCCGATGGGAAAGGTGCTGAGCCAATAAAATACTTCCTAACGATGGCAGTAAAAAGTGCTGTCTCATTTTTGTCGAGAGTAGGATTAGATTTTGTCCCTGATTTGTTCGAAATGGAGCACGGATGAAAAGCGACGAATTTTCCCCGTGGTTAAGGTTCGGGGCACTGAAAATCTGAGGCGACAGTAGGGAGATTAATGGCGAGTAATTAGAAATTCTGAACGCATAAATCTCAGTTCAATCGGCAAAAAACAATATCTAGATGAAATGGTACGCCGGTCCACTTCTCTCTACGTTTTTCACAGGCGGATCGCCGATCGAACAGCATTTATTTGCACCTTCCGCGATTCCATCCGGTGCCTCGTGATTCGAACGGATGTTTGATTCGGACACAAATCATCCGTGCATCGCGTTCCGTTTGAAACCACCCCTGATGAATTCCGATTCCCCCGCGGCCAATCAAGTAGGTCCTGCGTTCGTGGATTCTTTTTTTATATCAGCCTTTGATAAAGTTATACTTGTTTCTGCAGTTTTATTTCAAGCATTTGCATAAATGAATGTCAATTCATTAAATTCTATACGAATATACAGGCAGGCCCCAAACTGGTGTTGCAATCGGGAAAGTGTCAAACTATGGGGAAAGAAAAAGGGGCGAGATATATTTCGCGTAACGCGCTTGCTTCTTTTGCGAATTCCATTCGTTTCGCGATCACGAATGAATTTTTTACGGCGCCGCGCTGTCGCGAACGGGACCGCGCGAATGATCGACGAACTGGAAATTAATAAAAAATGAGGTAATTTCAATGGAAACTGATGGCGTTCATTTATCTGAACCTCCGTTTCGCAATCTCTCTCTCCGGTTTCATCTTCCCTCCACTTTCTTCGCCCGGCTCGCCTTCGATTTATCTGTTTCTCTGTTCCCTCCTATTCCACGCCCCAGTTCCACGATTCATCCCTCGTTCGCCTAGCAACGTTCCGCCGTTCCCCGTTGATTCTGTAATCCGCATGCATTATGAACGTTTGTCACATTCGCCAGCTCATATCAGTCGACCGCTGTCACGCCAAAACGTTTGTACGACGCCGACCAGATTGCGTTATCGATTTCCAATGCTTGCTCAGCGGCACGCCGTATTGCGGTTGATGGACTCAAGTAGCTCGCCGCTCGTACTTCGTCGACTTTTAATGTTAACGCCTCTCAGCAATTTCTTGATTAGCTTCATCCCGATTTTTACACCTCCTCGATCACCCCGGTGGACTATTGTCGTTCCGCGAGTCGAAGCCGAGCGAAACGGCGAAAGGGAACTGCGAGCCCCGTGGTCCACGCTCGATTTAACAAACGCTCGAATATCGTTGGAGTCCTTTCAATCTTCCGCGCTGACCAGAAGTATTTCTGCGAGGCGAAAGCTCCGATAGAACTGAACGTCAACTTCTTGCCATCTTTTGGGAAACGTGTCGACGGTAATTCTAGGAGGACCGATTCATTCATCGCCGAATTCGACTCAACTTTGACTTCTATTAGAACGTCTTCTTTCCTGAACGTCCGAAATTGCAGATATGCTGATTAGAAATCACGAATTGGGTTACGTTGGTAGTCACGCGGAATTGGCAAGAACCTGCGATTACCTGTTCCAATCTCTACTTATACGCGCAATATCCTTGGATCGTATATTCATGCGCTAGATGCGGACCGGTAAATGGGATGCTGCAAAATTCAAGAAGCCAATCCAAAATGTAATTCAATTTCTGATTGAAAACCGGCATGCATGTACACAGAAATATCCGATAATGTAAACGCAGCTGCCGAACATTCCGGTTGCGAGCATTCGCAATGTCCCCGAACTACATCTTCGAACAAAAAGCGAAAGGCAAAAAAGAACGTTCCTAATCTCGAAGGTCAGTCAGTCTCTGGAAAAAAATGAAGAAGCAGTCGAAAAGGGAAAGGGCCTTTCCACTGTTTTCTTTCGTTTCCACGGCACTCTCGTAACGAGTGGCGTCGGCTTAACGAGGGGCGATTTAATTTCACGAGGACCAAAATCCGGCTTAATTTCATCAACGGGACACGCCACGGTTCTTGCGACGTCAATCGCCGCCCGCTGTAAGAAAAATTACTTCGTTGACAAAGGCGCTCCAAGGGAAAACAGATTAAGCGGCTGGCCGCGAAGCAGCGGTGGGAAGTGGGCGTAGTGGTTTATCCGAAACTTAAATTAGCAAGTTCTCCGCACTTCCATTCGGGGCTGCTCCGCTCTGCCCGCTTCCCCCGCTAGCCGGCTACTCGCTTTCGCCACGAATTACTTTGATAATTGCTTATTGTCGTTTCATTAATTCTCTCTCGTTGATTATCTCCTTCCATTCGAAGGATCCTCCTCCATCCGCGTCCCGAGTCAGCTTTCCATCTCGCAATTCAGAATTTACGTGGCGCGCAAGATTGTTTTTAGAACGAGTGGCCGAGCTTTGAAGTTTCGTGAATGAAATGATACAGTCGCGAGCGATTCCCCTTTGCCGCGTACGTCTGCCGTTTCCAACGAGACTGCCCTCCCCCCCAGCATCCACAATTTTCTTTCCTCGAGCTTGAATTTCCTGCTTGTCATTTTGTTACGGACACCCTTTGATATCCTTGCAACTCGCATCGAGCGCAAATAAATACCGGGTCGACGTTCCTCGTTCGCTCGAAGCGACCGCCTCCCTGCTCTGAAACGAGAAAAATGGCAGGCGGTTGATGCTGCTCGTCCTTTAAACAGCGAGACGTGCCCGACGCCGCGATAGCTGGATAATACGAATGACCAACTGTTACCCGTCGGCAGGCGTATCGCTCGTGCTTTCCAACGCTTCAAAACAAATCGGCGTCCATTAGTTTCACGGTGGCTGAAAAACGCGCGGAGCCGCGACGGAACGAGGAACGGCCGCCTTCCGAAAAAAATGAATATTGCGCGGATTTATATGCTGGAACGGGGTCGAAATAAAGGTGGACCGGCGGCACGGAGTGAACCAGAAAGCACGAACGTACGCCTGCACCGAAGCGACCGACCAACGAAACGGCGCGAATACGGCGCGGAGGAGGGCGGAAAAAAAAGGGACGTCGACGCACCACCGTGTCGGAGCAAGTGTTAACGCGGCTTTCTTTTTCCCTTTCAAATTTTCACCCCGTACCTTGGTTACGCATTTGCATCTCGCGGGAATCGAACGACGGGGAAGCCGAGGGCGTCGACCAGTGAAATCTCGAAATATCCGGCTCCGCTTTCGAAACGTTTGGCGCCGCTGTTTCGTCCCAGGCCGGATGCGGAACGACTGCCGGAACGTCAGTCACGAGCGTGATTCGCCGAACGGCCGGATACGCCGCTATTTAACCCCAGTCGCATGCGAATTTAATCGCCGCTTAGGTGCCTCGAAGCGTGCCCTTCTTGGGAGCGATGGTCCCCCTAAAATTCGCCCGTAACAATGGACCATGCAGCGGCGTATTTCACATGCTAAGTTGCGTGTCAAATTGGCAACTTTACGACGGCGATCGAAGCAGCATGGCCCAACGTTTACACCGAAACGTCCAGCCGGCTTATGAAGTAATCGAGTATGGCCGATATCGACGTTTCGAAAGTTATTCAATCAAACCCGGGCCACATTCGGACACGCGGTCATCGAAATCTCGTGAAAAGATTGCGCTGCCGTATCAAACGCGATCAAGTTAATGGGATACCCGCTGGGGGATCAAGCGAATTTATTAGAATCCATTAAATCGCTGAACGCTTTATCCCGCCGTTCCTCCCCCGTCTCGCTCTTTTTCGCGAACGAACCGGACGAGCGGTCGCCCGATGACGCACGAGCCCGCTGATTAACTATTCGATTTCCTCGTATCGACGACCGAATTTCAATTACCGAATTGAACCGCCGGTTTTTGTAAACAGAACGAGGCCGCGCCGCGCCGGCACGAGGGGGCGGGTTTTGTCGACCGCACGTTCGCGACGAGTATCGGCCGCATCCGACAACTCGCTTTGTTTCGTCCTTGTTTAACTATTACGCTAATCTACTTACAATTACAGGGGAGGGATTTACACTGGGACGATATCGTCGCTTTGACGATGACGCGACTCGCGCCCCAGCCTTTTAAGTTCGATCGTCCCCCGTTGAACAACCAGCTCTGACCGCCACGGGCGCAATTATCCGACAATCGCGATTCATTTCTTTCCAGGGGCAAACAAGTTCACGCGACGCTTGTCGCGACTCGAACGCGTTCTGTAATTGCCAGCGGAAAACGCGAGAGCAGCGTTATTGTAATTTCCCCGATGTTTTCTCAATGCACGCAATTTCCACGACTACTGATCCGCCGTTATCATTGAAAACATTTCAACCGTTCCCCTGGAAATGTCGCATTGATGTTTCCATAAATAACGCGCCGCTTCACTTTGACGCTATTATTGCTTTAGTATCGTCGTTCCCGTTGTTCCGCCAATTACTTCGATCGAGCAGAAAATTCGTCGCCGCTGTTCTTTGGAACTTTGGCAAATTCGTTTACCCCGCATGATGAACTCAGTTGACGAAAGCGTGATTAAACCGTGAACGTACAACGGGCATATTAGTGTATCCAGCGGCACGCTAGTCAACGGAATCTTGCCCAAAGCATTCTTGGAACATTAGGAGCCGCCAATCTTCGTTACGCTACGCGTGATGGGGCCGAAATTACCTCGATGATTAAGAGACGACATCTGTATTCTTGTTGCGTGTAACGTCGCTGCTCAGTTAATTTCGCCCGCTGTCATACTTAGCTTCTCGGAGCCGAAAGGATAACCGAAGTTCTCCTCATATCTGTTAATTCGATTCAGCGTGCGAGTTACCCGCAGCACAAGAACGTGGCGAGGATACGAGAAAGTTGGCCCCCCTCTATGACGGCTCGCACCATTCGAGACTTTCAGTTCGCAACAAATAACATTAGCAGCAACCGTTTCCGTTCGCCTCGCCACGAGCGACGTTGATCCTTGTCCGCTTTAAACCATCGTTCCCATCAACTTTCGCTCTCTTCCACGCCGCGTATGTAAGCACCGTTCTCGCGGAAAATCGCCCGGCTGTCGATGCCTCGTCGGGGGTAAAAAAAAAGATTCAGAATTTCCTCTAGTACCCTCTGCCCACACCCCGAACCACCTAAGATTAATCGTCGACGATTGAATGAAGCGGAAATTGCTTTCACTTCTCCCAGCAAGAAGCAAACAATTTCCAAAGCAAATCGGAAAGCAGGAAACGTGTTCCCTCCGATCGGCCGGCGTCTCTGCAGAGTACACTCCGTTCGATCATACTTTTCAAAGGTATTCGCAACGCACGTCCAGGGTTACGAATGACGTTCCGTTACACGCCTCGAATTCCTGCATTTTCCGAAGGAGGCCGTAGCAAGAAGAATTGCCCGGCAGCTCTCCCATAAACTGTAGCTAATCGTCCCATTAAGCTTACCTAACCACCGTTACTCGATGCTCGTGGCGAAGCCAAGTTCATAAAACATTTCCACGCTCCATGTGCGCCCGAAAAGCACGGCCGCGCCCGGACGAAGGAAGCAAGATTGACGGCGCGTCAGATGATCGGCGCGTAGATCCCGCGGGGTCGCGAGAATCTCCTTAGCACCAGACGGAATTTTTCGTCTATCTCGAGGGTTGGCCGGGAAAGGGGTGCGCGCAGCAAGAGGATAGAACTGGATCAATAGTCCCGTTGCCGCCTCACTCAATTTGTGCTCTCCCTTCCTTCTACCAAATTTGTGCGAGTTCACTCGGCAATGTTCATTAACCGGGCGATCCTCTGCGCTGTCGTTGCTCCACTCTTCCTTGCACCTGCGCTGGCTAACTTTTAACCCGAATATACTCGCACCTCCGCCCTCCGCCGACTACATCCCGCAATATTTCCCGGTTCTCGTTACCCCGTCACCGCGATGAACATTGGCCCCGGGGACTTTTCGCTGGCTTTATCGTTCACGCTGACCACGACTTCGAATCCACCTGCCTGAACTCGCGAGCTTCGCCCGATCCGCGCGCGGACGTGTTCATCTTGGAGGAAAGTGAGCGCATACACGGTGGCAGGTGGTAGAACGGTAGTGGAAATGGGTCGGTGTGATTTAACGTAACAAGCAAGAAGCCGAGATACTGTTGCTTTGCGTCGCGATATCGGGTTACAAGATCTGATATTAAGATTTTATACTGTGTCCCGAGGAAGGACGAGTTGAACTTCGAGTTGTAGAACTTAATGCCATCCAGCTTTAACTTCCACTTTACGCGAAACTCGTTCCCGTTACTTTTCCGGGTCGTTAATCTGATCCTATCCGAAGGCAACCGTCCCGTTTAATTAAAAATACTTCAATTCAATCTACATTTATAGTAGCCATCGTCGAGATTTAGTTAAATAAACGTTCAATCCAATCTCGGGCGTCCCGACGCGTCGCGTTATCGCCGAACTCGTTCAAACAAGGGGCAACACTTTTGTCGCCTCCTGTCTGCCTTGACGAGTTACTTTCAACTCGAGTATTCGTTCCTTCTGGCCTAGAAAAAGAACGGTCCTTCCTCGCTTTATATCGGCTGGCAAAATCTTTTGCTCTCGTCGTTCGAGCTGCTTCGGGCAGCAGCAATTCGTTAGCAGACTTGCAACGAAACAAGGAACTTGGACTTCGAATAATACCGGTTACGATTTCGTAACTAGATCCTGAGATCCACAGTTCGCCGGCAACTCTTGATGTTCGTCTCTCAATTGACGACCCACGAGAGAACGTCGAAGCATACGCAATTGGAAACCCAATTTGTCCGCTGCGCCTTCCATTCAGCTACTCTTTCAAGAATTTATTATTGGCTGGTCATTTATCCGTTCCGCTTTGTTTAATAAGAAATTTCATTGCCAAATTACCTCTGTCGGACGGTATCGCCGGTGTGCAACCCCCTCGAAATGTACTTGCCAATTGTAAGAATACTGTATCAATTTCATTGGATATCGACGAAACGGAGATAGCTACGAAATGAAACGGGAGATACGAAAATAATTTTTCAAATTTCCTTCCAGCAAAGGAAGCAATCGCGCGACTCATTTGCATCGCCACCGTTCACGAGCTGTCTTTACTACGTGACGCGACAAATACAGTTGCAAATGCCACGGTAGATGAAAGTACTTTAGCGAACGACGAGGGGTGCAACTGGATTCGAGCTGCGCATTCGATTGACTCTGGTAATTACGGATTAAGTAGAATCGTGCAACCGTGCATCGCTGTGGTCCAACGAACGAAGAACCGTGTGGCGTGAGTTCGGAAAGCTGCGTATGAGATTAGGACGGTTGAACGTTGAACTGCACGCCGCGAGTTACGTGTTGATCGTCGCGTAAACTAGTTTCCGCCTGCTACAGAGTTCGTGCGCCGGCCTGAGTTAAAAAGTTTCGCCATGGAGCGTGATAACGAATCGGATCTTTGCCAGTAACAGCCGCCACGTTAGCACGCGAATCGCGCGAATAAAAACATGTGAATCGCGTGCTGCTCTGCTGCTGTGCGCGGCTTTGCAATTTAAATTTTTAAAGAGTTCCGGGCCATCGGTGGAGATATTTTGTTAAACATACTCCTCGAATAACACGGCGGTAACTTTTAATAGAACAGTCTTTTCATTTTCCGCCGAGCGGTTCGAGCGAGGGATGAAGAAATTTTTGCGGCGATAATTTATAAATATAATGCAGGGTAATTATCATTTGTTTCTCCGGCGAAATATAGCTCGCGTTATTTTCACAGCTGTGCGCTCAGGTCGCATTGGCACGCTGTATCTCACCCTTACGTTCTGTCAATTTAATTGGTAGCATAACCGTTACCGCCACCAGAAAGAAGTCAATAGAAACGGCGAATGTGTGCTGAAAACAGGTATTCAGTAAAAGGCGAAGTGGCGATAGAGAAGGAGTAAGCAGCAGTCGTATATATGAAGTATTATTCCTGCTAGTAAGTACGGAAAAGTTACTTTCGGGACAGCCAGGGAAAGATTTTCTGAACAATTCTCGTTATTGTCCCGAATAATGGCTGTAACTGCGTCGCGATCGAATAACGTTTATACATAGGCTGCAATTGTTTCAATTGGAAACGTTCCGAAAGTTAGTGCCATTTCGGCACCAGCGCTAACTATATCGAACATGACTGCGCTACCTGATACATTTTCATCCGGTCTTTCAAGCCGATGATGATATTAGTTCTTGGAGTCTTCGTTGCTGAATAAATCCAACCACAGAGTTCTGGTATCGGCCAATACTGCTTGCAAAATCGTATTCTCGAATCGACATGTCGCGACCTCGGTTCGACGTTCGAAACAAGCTTTGGGTATCTGCCGAGTCGAGTCGATTCACGTTCGATCTTATCCAGACTACGCTATTGACCGTGGTTCGTGTTACATTGCTATCTTCTTTCTATCGTGTACGAGATATCTTTACAACGTGGAAAGAAAACTTGCGGTTCGCGCTATGGATTTCGCTGCTCCTTTACTTTCTTCCGTGGGAGCGTTTCGCGCGAGCAGCGACGATTCCGTGTAAACTACAATATTGTTTTAGCGCGAGAGTAAATATGCTTTAAATATCTTTCTTTACGATTTTAAATCTCTCGTCGGATTTCAGCACAGTATTACGCGGACGTCGGTCTATTTATATTTTAAAGCGCAGAGAGCACATACGGAGCTGTTTACTTGCGCGTGTTTGCAAAGGATGCGCGAGCAAAGGTGTGTTTAACAGTGTGCATCTTTTCGAGGGAGCTGTAAGAAAAAGCGTTTTAAGAAAATTGTCCTGCAAGGTATGCTGCCCCGATTCGAGAAAAGAGAAACGCTTTTACCGCTTCATTTCCCTCTGTGACTGCCCCAATCTCTTTTATTATTAAGTATACTCTCTCGCGTTTCCTTTATCGCGTACCTGCTCCCTGCGCAAGTGTGCTTAACAGTGTGTAATGAAACGGTATCAAAAGAAAAATCTGACGCGCAAGAAACGCGAAAGCTGCTAAAACTTCTACGCACCCCGAGCACTTTTAGCGCAATTTAAAATCGACACTCCCGTTTATTCATCCTATTATAAATAAATTGCATCGAATTCGAAACAAAATAGAGCTTTTCACGCGTTCGCCGCTGTTGAGGCGCGGGGTAACAGCCGAAAATATGGCCCGGAAAAAATTTATTCTTACGTTCAACATCGATCTCCCTCTACACCGCGCGGACACCTGGTTTAGCAACATTTAAATGCAGAGGGATTGTGGTCGTAAACCGTAACATTCGAAGCGATTCGAAATCGATCCGTCGAATCGCGCCATCGAAAAAGCAAAGAAGTAACCGTAGCCGTTGCGTCGATTATTCATCCCCCTGCCGACATTACGTAACGAGCAATTTTTCCGCGAACAGAGAAGAAGAGGGACGGCCGACGGTGCATTCAACTAGAGCCGACGACGGCGGCGCGGAATAATTTATAGCGTCGTTCCACATCCGGCCAGCACCCTTTAGAGGGCCTAGAAAAGTTTGACGAGCCGCACTCGTAACATCGATAACGCTACCCCGTCCGTCATACGATGCACGCTCTCGTTCATTTACGTCCCCGTGAATATTCATAAATCACACCGGCGAGCTACCTTTATTTAGTCGGTATCGTCATAATTATCTCCGCGCAGGTTTTTCGCCGCTCTCCTCCGTCCCATTAATTATAACGCTTCGTTAATAACGAATATAGCCTATGTCCTCGCAGCACGTTCGGCTGTGCTGTCTGTCGCGTGACCCCCGCCTGTTTCGCTGTCGATTGCGAATCCGTGAATTAATAATCGTCGAGATCCGCGGTTCGATCGTTGAGAGGCGTCGTAATTAGCGTTACCTGGAGGGGCGGGAGGGGGACGTGTCCTTTTGAAATGAAGGCCTCGCGTATGTTTGAACGCGTGCAATGTTGCCCGCAAAAAGACAGGATTGTCTGCGGGACAATAACGGAATGCCCCCTCTCGAAAATAGAATTTCATCGGCGAGCAGGAAAAAGTGACGTGCCATTTACGGTCGGCGTGATTCGTTTGCAATTCGTTCGCAATTCGTTCGCGAGCGTAATTTATTGCGTCGCCCGCGTCCCATGAGAAAAGCAAGGAAAGGAAGCGACTGGCGGAGGCGGGCCGGAGTAGTCATTTATTATTCCGGGGATTAATTTTCCCGCAAGAGTAATTACAGAACATTGGTTATTGAAGCGTAATGGTTGCTGTACATAAGTATGTTAATTCTCATGAGCTATGCACGATGACAAATTGAAGCGGGTTAATTTGCCCGTGCTTCTGTGCGGCGTTGATTGGAATACAAAGGGTTTATTGTAATGAAGTAAACGCGTTCATCGTCGCGTAAAATTTATGGCATCCCAGAGGACCTTAAAAACAGTCTGAGTGCTTGCACTTGCCGGACTATTTCAATATCTCTCATATATTTTAATGCCATTTTCTCGGTACTACGTGTGTGGCCGAATTGGCCGCCCTTGCCAGTACAAAGTGGCATCGGGGCACGCGAATGTTTCAGCAGCGAAAAGTATTAATTCAGGGTAGGTAAGGAGTTGAAATGGGTACAATAAAATAGAAAAATGAATCGCGCAATTCAAATACGAAAAGGCGAGAGCCAATTTATTTATTATTTATGTCCCACGGGGATGGAAAGAAAATTCCTTAAGGGAATTTCAAGCTTCCAGCGATTCCGCCACCCAAGCAAATTTATTAATCTTACTTTGATGTCCAAATCTACTTCGGCGCTAAATATTTTCATGTGCATAGATGCTATTCAAATTCCATGAACACGATTGACGTACGAACAAGTAGAATGTACTCAGATATAAAGAGTAACAGCTATTCTTAACATTTTTTAGGAAAAAAGGTAATTGATAAAAAGTTGATATTTACTATAATGGAAGGAAATTATCATTTTTGAAAAAATGATGCGACTAAAAAATTTTTATTTTTTACTTTTCTGGTTATGAATAACAATTATAAATGACCAAAATTTTGTTCGTTATACCCATTATTAATGACCAAAATTGTTTTCTATTATAAATAATCGTTATTGGGAGGCAAAAATCTTTTTGGTTACGAATAATGATTACTGAAGACAAAAATTTGTTTGGTTGCGAATGACCATTATAGGGAAATATTTGTTGGTTACGAGTGACCAATACCGATGACTGGAGTTTTGTTTTGTTTACCTCAGATTTAAAATTTTAGTTTCGCGTATTTATTACTTTCTGAGATATTGATAAATAGACTTTCGGTGCCATGCATTGAAAGCTGCATCGTCAGATAGTACTAAATACAACCGCATTCGCTGTGGTGGCGTAAGCGTCGCGCGGCGAAAGAAATGTTTGTAAACACCGATTACGAGTATGAACGACACTGCTGTGTAGTCGCGTTTTACGATCTCTATCTATCCGATTTGCAATGCTGCGACATTTTTTAATCGTGAATGTGCATCGCTTGAAGAAAGCTTAACGCAACGCAGTCGTCGATGTCTGATCTACGATCTATCGTTTCCTTCTGCTACCTGACGTTCGAAGACGCATTGTGAAAGCTGGGTAACCAACGCAACGATTTATAAAAAATCATAATATAGGAACAGTGCTGCACATCATTAGTATGCACTGACTGGATACGATGGATCGCTTTGCTTTCATTTATTCTCATCGTCCAATCCGCCCGAAGAAGGATCAAAGAATATAACAGTTTTTCCGTCATAAACTAAATAAAATATGTATGACAAACTCAATACATTAAGAACGCTAGTGACAATGCAAATGTATTGGATGTAGAGATTCGATATAGAGTTAATAGAAGAAAACCATTGATTGGCCATTGTTGGTCCGGCGAACCAATCAGCGAATCCGATTTTTAACGTACTTTTGAAAACTAAGGAGAAGGGGCGCCGATGAAGAAGCAGTAGCTGGTTGCAAGTGGCGTTGATCGAAGTTCTTCTAACGAGACGACGCAGGTAATGACTTTAATGGTTTATTATGGCAAACCTGGTCATTCCTAAATACTTCGGATCGTAACTCAGTATTGTCGCGACGGTTTTCGTGGGTTCGCGAGTTTATACGGTAGATGCCACACGGCATACGATTGAAAGTGGAACGGGCATTCCGTTTTCTAAAACGTGGAGGCCGGCCGCCATGATGTGCGTAGCAGCCCTTTGTCTTTCCGTGCGTGAGTGTCGTTTCTTATTCGCCGCTGATTTTTTCAGCCGGATCGCGAGTGTTGTGTTCGGGCTAATTGTGCAAAGTGCCATCGATACAGCATAATGGATACGCGAAATGGATACGTCATAACGGATACCTCATAATGGATATACTATGGATACCTACTCATGGATGCTGTGCAACGCAAATTGAAAGTGGAACGGGCTTTCCGTTTTCTACAACGTGCAGGCCGGACGCCATGATGTGCGTAGCAGCCCTTTGTCTTTTTGTGCGTGAGTGTCGTTTCTTATTTGCCGCTGATTTTTTCAACCGGATCGCGAGTGTTGTGTTCGGGCTAATTGTGCAAAGTGCCACCGATACCACATAATGGATACGCGAAATGGATACGTCATAACGGATACCTCATAATGGATATACTATGGATACCTCATAACGGATGCTGTGCAACGCAAAATCTACATGGATTGCAAACGGACCGCCATGTTGGCGAGCCGTCTTCTTGGTGTTCCTTGCAACGTGTCTTCGTCAGCGAACGGTGAGTCAGAACATATATGAACAAACTTTTTTCATTTCGATATCAAATTCGATACGCGAAATAATTAACTGATATACGAAATAAGTAGTATTGACTATCAACGTTCGAAGCAATTTGCAAGCCCGTTTTTTATCGCGATATTCATAACAGTATTAACCGCAAATTTAGTTGGTAAAATTTTCGAATTATTTATATTTTTCGCAATCGGGATTGTTACATTAAAAACGAACGGTCTTGTTAAAAACTACATTCTTCGCGATCTCGTTTAATTTTTTATTCGATCTGCGTACCTTGTGATGTGCACGCGTACCGAACTGAGCATCAACGCAATATACGCGCATTGTCAATTGCATCCGTCAACAGGTACACTAATCACGGAGCCCGCTATATTTACCTATATAGTCCTAGAGTCAAAGTCCGTTTTTGAGTCGCTCATTTCTTCGTTTTTTGTATTTTTACGACGTTTTATTATTATTTTGTGTTAGAACCAGTTGCTCTATTGTTTGAAATGTTGCCCCTTTAAAAGAAAATTTCGATATTTTCGGTCACCAGCAAATGTTGTTGCTAAGGCTTCTTATTGTACGTCACTTATTGTTAGTTCATTAGACAGTACCAGCTTTTGGTACAAGAGAAACATATTTATATTGGTAGCCTATGACTATAAATCTGAATTAAATTATTTAGATAATAGAACTTTTACATTAAATTTGTTTTGCATTAAAAATTAGAAATAGTATTAATTCTTTTACGATAAAAAAATTTGCGAATAGGTATTGTTGTTTAATGAGTAAAGAGGTTGCTTCTTTAAGCGGGCTATACATTTTGTGCCCAGGTTCGCTTCAGACCAGCTATAGTATGCCAATTTTTTATTTATTCGGGGACTTCTAATTATTATTGACCTCATGTCAACCCTATTGTAATTGCGCAGAGTTTTTTTCGATAAATTACGCTCGCACCCGAAGAAAGGTTTGCGCAAGAAAAGTTGACGATTGCAGGCGGTAATGATAACAATTTATAATAATGATAATAAAAGTTTTTGTATTTTGGTGTGAATGAAAAGAAATTGACACGCTATAAAGCATACTTGACCACAATAGACATGTACAGTCCGCTTGAAAACAAGCACTATGATCATGATGATCTTTGTTTGCATCCCCTATTGGCAACTACTTTGTGCTATGGAAATAAATGTACCGTCCATTAGAACGACGAAAACTTAGAACAACAGGTTATTTTATTACGACCTATGCAAATTAATAACAGTCATAGACACCAAAAATCAATATCCGTAAGTTTAGTGAGGCCTTCGGCAAAAGCACATCAGATCTTTCGATTAATAATAAAAGGAAATTAGCAGAGACCTTTTTCGCTTAATGCTTGTACTCGCTCATGCGATAGAGTCGAACTCCATTTTTAATTAATACCAATCTGCATGACCACAACCTCTCCAATTCATTTTCTTATTTTGTAACAGAACCAATCTACCGTGAATTGTTGTTGAAATGTTTAAATGTTGTCGCATTCCATGAAAATCTTGATATTTGCAGTAATCAACTCGCCTCGTTAATAATGTTTCTTATTATGCGTTACATATTCCATTAATTGACACGGCGGGTACGTATATTTTCCATCGTATTGGTCATTCGTCTTTATGCACGCAGTCATCGTACAGGTTATTGCGTTTACTACTGAAATTGCATGTACAACGCTCGAACGCTATTTCACAGCTGATATCTGTTTGCCATTCAGTAAGCCGAAGTAACTTATAAAGGGTATATACGCACAGGGGCAAGTTCGTCGTTTGAAAAATTTAAAAAAAATTAGGACACCAAAAATAGTCATGACTAGATGGTGCGTTACGCCTTACTAAATGAAGTGCACTGGAAAGAAATCGCCGAAGTAGAGAAAAGCTCCGTTAAATATTTGAAAGCTCGTCGAGTGCATTCAAATGTGATGCTCAGACTCGGTACGTTAACATTCACATCGATATTTTGAACTTTTACATGCATGCATTGTATTTTTATCAATTATATATGTATATGTATTATCATACGGGCCGTATGAAAAGTTAGGTGACGTATAGTGGCTATATTTTTTTTTGTACGACGAATCATTACAATTAGTTATAATAGCACCATGGTCTGGTCGTAAAAAAATTCCAAACGCGAAAACCGCCCCCGGATTTTGCGAGCAATTACAATTATTATGGGTGGGCTGAAGCACTTAATAGAATTAACGAAACGGATGAATAAGAATTACTTATCTCAGAAGCATATTCATTCTGTGAAATATTTTCATTTCGCAGTTATTCGATCATTATTTACCTTCTTTAAAACATAGGCGTCGGCATCGTATATTAATCCTCCCGGTACCAAGCGCCTAGCTCACAAATTTACACGTATTCCCAAAGTGAAAACTTTTTAACAATGATAAATTATTTCCCCGAACGGGCAAGGGACCATTCCTTTTATCAGCCGAGAGTTTTCTTGTCCCCCGGAGCGATTGCGTCCTGTCCATCGAAAAATCTGTAGCTAAACTCGACTCGACGTTCCCCCCCTCCTTCCATCATTCCTTCTGTTCCCATTGCGCCGGGCCACCTTTTATCAAGAGAGAATTAATGGTATTGTCTACGAAGGAGCATCCAAGACGAATCGTTATTTTCATTACTTCCAGCTGCTTTTCTTCGCGATTTTCCCATCCCGTTGAATGCACAGCTCTATATTTACCCGTTGCGCGTAATGATACGAAGTAAGTGAGTAATTGCAAGCGCACAAGCGCCCCGTTGCCGATTACTTCGACGGACTATGGCAGCGGAATTCCGTTCGAGGCAGCACAAGTTTCTAACAGTTCTGACGGCGGCAGCAAAGCATTAGACTCTGCTTAAACGGAACAGCTTACTAATTAGATAGTGCAGTTCGATGTTTACGCCTTAATCTTCCGCGTAATTCCACTCTTGCAACGTTTACACCTCCGCATTCGACGACGATAAGAGACGGGCGAGGACTAATAACGCGAAACGATTTCTATTTATTAAGTATGCACGCCGGGATGGGGCATAACGTTCTCGACAGGAAGCGTGTTTAAAATTAGAAAACTTGGCAATCGTGGAACCCGTCTGAACATCATCTCATTAATATACAGGCAGTCTACTTTGCCAGCGCCGCGGCATCGCCTTATCTACGTCGGCAGCAGAGCAATCTGAAATATTAAAAACTGCTGCTCGCTCGTTGAGTTTGCTCGAAACAATATGCAAGCTAATTACAAAAACTGTTAACCCTTGCGCACAGCTTGCTATTGCGACTACTGTAATTCTGAGTAACTGGCGCGATGAAAAAAGGGGAGACCGAGTCGCAAATTAAAAGCCGGGCCAGCTTATTTCTGGGAAATCGTGTTACGCCGCTGAAACGATATATTACGACTGGTTTACCAAGAGCCTTCGCGATTTAATAAACACTGGGGATTACGCGAAGCGTGAACAAGATTTTAACGTGCTCGAAAGTATTCTGGACAATTGGAATCTTTTAGAAGAAACAGACGAATTCATATATTTTTCGGGAGTTCCGTACTGAACCTCTCGTTTTCGGGCTATAAACGCAGCGTCGTTACTTCGATGCATCGTGCGCTCATTTAACGATGTTTCATTTAATGTTTCATTTAACGAAATTGAAATTGTTATCAGGCTAAATTGACGTATACCTAATCCCTGCGATTAGAATTTCACTTAATTACGCACAAAGCGAATTTATCGATAGAAATTGTAAATTCCGAATTACTTGCCTCCGCGTTTTGCGCGTAATAGCTAATCAAATTACCTATTGCTCTTGAAAGAAGGCTTTGTTTTGACTTCAGTAGAATTTCAAAAGTTGCCGCCGTCCTTGATGCTCCCTATTTGTGCAAGCGCACAGCGATCGTCGGGGAATGCTAAAGGTATTCGCTAAATAATGAACGTGGGATTGTACGTGTAATTGGTGCTTCAAAGTCTCTGTGGATTAAAACTTATGGAACGCAGGCGAACGTTGGGGCAAGCTATAAATACTGTAGATCTGGGATATACTGGAATTATTACAATACTCCGTGCGATGCATTACACACATAATGTAGGGCCGGTATTCCTTGAATGCCAGTCGAATGTTTAATTTTGTTTCCATTCAACGGTGTATATGTACATTTCCTTCGAAACGCAGGCGTACGATTCATTTCTCGAATCAATCGGCAAAACGATATTCTGTCATCTTTTATTAATTACAATGCCTTGTTGCACTTATTGCGCCGCAAAATTCGTAAGAATACGTAATCGTTCCTATAGGCGAAAGGCCGGTAGCCCCGGACACTCGTTAAGTAAAGTAAAGAAGCAAATTCAATAAACTGTAGCCTCTGCTTTTCTGCCTACATCGCTCACTTTTCTATCTGTTTTAAAAACGGGCCATTTGCCTTCTCGAAAAATTTGAATAAAATTGCAGTATCGTACCAGGGCGACTACATTCAAACGAAACATGGATAATTACCGACAGTAACTAGCGGCTGTAACAAAACGTTCCCCCCGGGCCACTTTACCGGTTCTGGTTGTTTTTCTTTTACTAGCCACTGGAATACGCGCTACTCGAAGTCTGCCGAGTTGCATTGCGCAGGGACTTGCTCGATAGTACATTAAACCCAGCAGCCAGCCGTGTTCCCGCTTTGTTAACCGGGAGAACAACGCGCGATGAGTTACCACCTTCACGGGGACAAATAAATTAGAACGAAATAATTAAATCGAGTCGCAAGGCAAATGTTGCGTCGGTAATTACCACGAAGTTAGAATAGATAATGCATACGGAAACTCAACCCGTATCGGATTATTCCATTCACCGACGTCTACAAGCCCGGAAAGTTTCACGAATTCGCTAGCCGAGTTGCACGCCTTCAGCGGTGTTACTTAATCATCAAATTTCTCGACCCGAGCTCATCCCTTTGCCACCCCCCCCCCCCCACCCCGAAACCGATCGCGTGAAAATATGCTTGCTTCCACTCGTTTGCACGTGAATAGGGAAATTCTCACCGGCGGAAATAAATCCGTGGGAAACTGGAATGCCGAGAAACAAAATAGAGCACAGCGATATCCATACGTACGTAAATACGTTTCTGCTACCTAGACCTTATACTCCGTGATCAATGATTCATGCTTCAAGCTATTCGTCACACTTTAAGTATCCGAATGGACTGGTACATGCATAAGTGGAATTGTATTATACGAAATTCGCGTAGATTCGATTCCCCCGGTTTTTCTTATTAATCCTCGACGTTGAAACTATGCGATCGTTAGCGATAAGCGTGGTGCGCGCATCTCGAAAAAATATTCTCGCATCCCCTAGCAAGGGTGGCCCCCTCGAAAAGCCAATTGAAATTCACTGGAAAATCGATAACAATTGGAACTGAGGCCGGATACGACTGTAATCGGCGGCACAATCGGCGGCGATCGCAATTCTCGTGACTCGCGACCGAGCAAACCGCAAAGAAACGAAAGGATTGAGCCGGCAGGATACGCGTGTTACCGTACAATTTCCGACTTTCACAATACATGTTGAATTGACTAAGCTTATGCCAGGGCGGCAGCATCCAGCCCAGAAACCGGGCGACCAAGAGAACACGGATAAATCGGATCGCATTGGCCATTCCGGCTCGAAATCCAATATTCGTGAAAAAAGGAGGGCAGCTGCGGGGGTGGATACGGTCTGGGTTCGATTCAAGAGGGGAACCAGCCCGACAGCAGGGGGCAAGGGGGTGAGGCGGATGCAATTGTATTCGAGGCCGCGAATACGTTTCACGAATTGCATATTGATTTCAAGCGTGGCGACCGTCTAGTCCCATCCGACGAAGCTTTAAGCTTTGACGATGTGCAGACAGAAACCACTGACGGCGTGATCGCGATACCTAGAACGTCTTATCGCGGTCGATGATCTGCTCAGACTCTCTCGAATTATGCTTGAACATTGATTCGCGTGGCAATGAATTGGCGTTGAGCTTCGATGATATTTATTCCAGTTACGTAGCCGTAGCAATGATTATTGGTCCATCTGGTAACAAGTTAGGAGATTTATGTACGGGGTTTTAGAAACCACTGGTCAAAGAGAAATATGTTATAGTTCCGCAATGATCCACTTTGTTCTTAGCGTACAGAGGACAGTAATTTAAATATTCCGACGTATTCCCTATCGACGTTATTGAATCGTGATTGTTCGGATGTTAATTCGATGTCGATGAGTCGTACGTCCAGGATTGTGGGAGTAAACGTCGACAAGTAGGATTGGAACGTTTCGCCAGCTTAGCAGTCCAGCTTCATCAGGCCAGACGATACACTGACACCAGGATATCTCATATTTGATGATTGATCGCGCACAGTATAATCACAAACGTGGCACCACTAAAGGCGAGACATTTCCGTAGCTCTGCCTCGTCCAAGTCTGATAAGGCTAATTGCAATGCAACCGGAAACGTTCTATATAGCATTATTACACAGAATGTATATTCGGAAGTGAGCGATCTATGCCTTTTATTTAAAGTATCCTACTCAGCTCTCGAGTCCCGTGCGAAACGACATTCTTCGATAAAAGCGAGACTAACGCGTGTCCAGAGAACAGAAACGTTGCATGAAAAGGTTTGCACCGCGCGCCGCGTCAAGCAGATTACGGAGCGAAAGGTTCAGCAATTATGAAAATTGAAACCCCTCGTTCGTTAAACTATCCAGACGCTGGAGAAAATGTTCGTTATACCTCATGAATTAATCCTCAGAGGAGACTTCTAATCCTGGCTACAGTTGGGTTAGCTACCAGCACTCCGATATCACATTAAACTCCCAAAAGCTGCGGAACACAGTTTTCTTGATCGTATTAAAAGCGAAGCCCGCGACGAACGTGGCATACCCGGCGCTCACGAACGTCCATAATACCTGAAGGATTAATAGAGCAGCGAAATTACAATGCCACGGCGTCCTAATGAAATCAGCCGTCCCGGCAAGACGAGACGAGACACCGTCGTTCGGTTAAACGATCAACGTCATCGCGACTACGAGTACTCAAGAATATCGTCAACGAAGACACGTGTCCTGTAACGCGGCAAGGAAACACGACGACGATACAATACGAACGATAATGGAAACGCAAAGCTGCGTCGAATTCGCGCCGCTAACCGTTGACTGATTAATCCACGAAGAATCGATCGTCAGTAACCGACGACAAACTGTGTCCCGTCGACGACGCGGCACCGTGAACTTCGGGTTTCGATCCAATGCAATGCTGGAAACATTCGTACCGTATTAACGCTACCTTTCTCCAGCCGCGATCGTTTTTCCCTGTTATGCAAATCGCCCCCCGCAATTCCAGTAGATGTGCATCGGGATGGCATTTGGAAGTTCCCAACGATTCACGGACACTGATCTTCTTATAGAATTATTGCGGCCAGGAATTGTATCGAAACCGAAATGCAATTCAAGATTACGGGGCGATGCTTTCGAGCTGTAATTTACATATCCGTTTGATCCTGCGCGGTAACCGCGAAAAACAAGTGAGACGAACCGCAGATTATCTCTTTAACCAAATGGTAACGGGCTTTATAGCGACAAGAAGATGAAAGTGTCTCCCCAGTCGGAAGCATTACCCACCGACGAAGAAGGCTAAGCAGCCGTGGTCCATTACAAAGCGGAAATTTATGCAATCCGTTAATCCAGATCCAGGTTGTAAGGCGAGAAAGTCGGACATGAAACACGGTAACTAAGAACGAGTAGCTCCTTGGCCGTGCAGCGTGCTAAGAACTTTATTCCTCGGCGGATAAATTAACGAGGTTCGAGGCTTCTCTCTCGGCTATGCTTAGGGCAGGTTCTTCAGCGCTGTCCCGTCGAATAAAACAGCTCTCGCTCGTGCGGAAACGCGCAATCCGCGCGTCGACGAAACATGTCTGTCGCTGCCTCTCGGGACCCTCGTTAAAATCGCACGTCAACGACCGGATGGTTGAAATTGCGAGGCTTGGACAATGTAAACCTCGTAAAAAATTCAGGCTGTCCTTGACAGAGCTCTCGCCGGTTCCAGAGAGCCAGGGCTGACGATTCTTTCGTTCTCCTTGAACTTCCGGGCCGGGGAAGCATCCGTTATGCCCCGACGACTGTGATATTGGCTTGCCAGACACGAATCATCCGTTTTCTTTGTTCCGCCGCTTCGCCTCCTCGATGAACCACATAGACGAGCAGGGTTCCACGCGAAACGGAATGAATTAGGTAGTTGATTAAACCGTCGGAGGTGTTCTTGTTCTCCTTTATCATTGGTTAGGATACGTAAAGTTTTGGTCAATTGGTATACATAACGCGGGGGGACTAGGGATGCGTGTCAGCGGCGATAAAAGTTTTTGGAAAAGTTGGAAAATTCGAAAGAAAATTTAAAGGCCCCAAGGGAATCCCCGCTTCCTTTTACGCGCTCCTTCGCGCTTCTTCTTCGTACTACGAAAGAGTTTTGGAAGTTCTGTAAGGCAACGCTTGTTAGATGCTCTATCGCACGCCTTCTTCTCCGCCCACCAACACGAAAGTGGTTTCGTTTCAAAAACACCGACACCCGATGCTACTCCGCTGCAACAAACACCCGTACCATCTTCTCGCAGTTTCATCGATTTCACCGAAAACATCTTGCTTCCCCGACGCGCTCCTGCAAATATCTGTCGCGACACGCTTCAAAAGAATTACGTCACTTGGCGACCTGCTAAGAGGCACGTATTATTTTTACGGTAGCTCTCGTTCAAAATAAGTAACGCGAGGAAAGTTCTATCGAGTCGTTCTGTCGTGCAGCTGCACCGCTCAAGTGGAATTGTTCTATGGAGTTTCTCCTTTGTAACGTAACGCAAATAAAACTATTGCCCCGTTGGAAAAATACGCTGCACTAAAACGCAGAGATTTTTGTAGTCGCGAACGCCAGCATTAACTCCGAGGCTGTTGCGCGCAACATGAAACAAAGCGAACGGAGTTCACGTTTTTGGGAATTCGTTATTGCTAACGGGCCATCGAAATGTTCCTAAACAGAACTACGTATGGAGGGTGACGCGATACCGCGGGATGAAAAACTGCGTTCGTAATGAAAGTATAAAGGCGGGGTCGGGAGATGTCGTGACGAATATTTCGTGCTCGGTGATTTTATTAAAAGAGTTTCGCGGCCCTTCTATTTCTATCCTCGTAAAACGCCAGGGAAAAAAAGTTTTATTTGCTGTCGGATAGCTTGTTCCGCTCCATACGATTCGACCTGCGAAACAATAATTTCCAGCGCACGGCGAGTATCGTCGTAAGCGAAGGAACAAGGAGAGCGTGAACCCACATCCAGCTATGTCATGGCGGTGTCCGCCCCAAACTCGTCCCGATTGTTCCCGTTTTTCCCCCCATCGATCTCTCGAAATTTCATTACACGCGGGCCCGGAAATCGAGGAAGGAAAAGCGGAAGGGAGGGTCGAGCTGCACGCAAACGGAAAATTTCGAATCCGAGGCAGAACCTTGTTGTCAGTGCCCCGCAGCTAAACAGGATGAAGCAGAAACGATTGCTCAAACGTCAGGACATCTATGATCGAGCACGCTCGGAGAAATTAAGATCCTCTTCCCACTCGATTTGTCCCTGATCAGCCATAAAATTGTATTGATTCGAACGGTCACGAAAGTTATAGGTATTCTTTGCTTTCTTCCAAGTCCTCGACGCTGGGCGTAAAAGCGAGCTGTCGAATCTGGATACGAACTGTGCCCTTTTTAATTTTTCTTCGCGAACCGATCGATATGCAGAAGGTTGATCGAGAGTTGAGACAGGGGAAGGTGAGGTGAGTACAAAAAAAAAGGATCGTTGCCAGGATTGTTACACACCAGAGTCGTAGAATTGCAATCGTGAGACAATACCACAAGTGGTACAAGAAACTTACACCGATTTCTGTGAAGCATTGTCGCAGTTAAACGCCAGTCTGAAAAGCACTGAATTCGCAGTGTTACGGTATTACTTGAATGTGACCGCGTCATAGAATTATGTTCCTAACGTTTTTCCCAGCCGTTGTTGGTCTCCGAACAATATAATTGTCGCGCGTAGAAAAAGTTATTCCAACTATTCGGCTTTGAGCTTTAATTAAAGTAAATCCACTTTGCAGGCGTCCCGTACGATGTACGCGTCCCGCAAAACTTTTTCGAACGTTTCGTACAATTTGCTCGTGCCGCCAAGGCAACAATATAAACGGCCAAATGTTGTTGTTCGTTTTTGCATTGCACCGTGGTCAAGCGAGTTAAGAGGTTTCCACGGCGTCGATCTTAATAGCCGGTATATATCAGGATTATCCGCGCCGTTCTCGAAAAAGGGCTGGCGAAGGGACAGACAGCCTTGCAAACTTTTTACTTCCCGAAACGTTGTCGCGTATCGTACTACCAGCTTCTCGTAAAACGACGAAATTTATGGCGAATGAGGCTCGTAAACGGGCCTCCCTTTATCTAGCTTTTTGATAAATGCCTGTATCAAAGCTCAGGCCTCCTCAAAGTAATCCTTTTACGCCTAACCGGTGTTACGCCTTCTTCTTTATAATTGCAAGTATCAAGCTTCGGGATATGGAAGGAATTAGTCGAACGTTAAATCCAGGATCGTCACTCATCTGGGACCAGGTTCGTTTATAGCGTGCTCGAGTTATATAGCCACTAAAATTGCGGTGTACATCAAGGACACGGGTAGGTGGGGGAACGGAGGGGAAAAATGTAGTATATTAAGTTCGAAAATTCCACGGTGGCAGTAAATGTTTGACTCATTTGTCTGCACCCTATCGGAATAAAGTACGTAAACGCGTAGCGGGATAATAAGAATGCTATCGCGTTTAGTGTACCGATAAAGTCAACGAAATGCTTCCCTATCGATTTATTACGGAACGACGGCCGATGTCTCACCGACAAAGTAAGAACGATAGGTTCGTGTACCGCGATCGTTTTACTCACCGCTCGATGACTGACGAGGTAATAAAAGAGTTGACTGAATAGCGACATCGGGCGTGGTGCGGCGTTACTGAAGAAATTTCCTCGCGATTCTGGTCATGAAGCACGAAACCAAAGTTAAATCTAACGCGTATTGTAATTACCCTCGCCCCCCCCCCCGAATTAATTGAAATCTCGTTTTGCGTTCGCATCGACGTGTATCATCAAGAAATTGAACGCTATGGTGCATCGCGTGGGAAATTCATTCGCGAAAAGAATACGAGGGAAGCGAGAACCGAGATTTCGTCGCTGTTTGAAAGGCACCGGGGCAAGATTGTATTATCTGCCGTGTAACACTATAAATTCGAAGTGTCAGCGCGCGGATATCATTGTTCATTGTTCTTTCACTTCGCACGGTGCGTGTAATAACCGGCTTGCTGGCGTCGAAACGGAACGTCATACCCAGCTGACACCCCCGTGTTCCCTATTAATCTTAAACAGAAATTTTCATACTTCCTTCGCGAGGAATAAATCCACGGACGGGCTTCCAGAACGGAATTCGGTGCGGCGGTTCTTCAGTCGATAACCCGTGTCGTTTATAGACGCGCAACTCGAGGAAAGTTTTCCCGGGTCAAACTCGACCGGCAGCCCCGGAATCCGCCAGCTTTGTTCCGCGGCTAAAGACTTGAGTGGAAGAAACGAATTCAACGCAGGAACTCGCCCGCACGGGGGCATCTTTTCGCGTTTAAGCATTGCGGATCGATTCCCTTTGCAATAGTCATCCCGATTTCCGTCTTTGTCCGTTCTCCTCGAGCCTCGAACTTTTCGTTCGTCTTTCGCTAACTGAAGGGAACCATACTTGGAACGGTCTCTCCTTCTGCGCGTAGAATCGGTCCGTCGACCCAAACGAATTCACGAATTTCCGGTTACGAAGTGCGGTGGCGTCTCTACGAATTTCATTCGCGGCCAACGTGTCGCCAATTGATTCCGGGTGGATCAACCAGCCGTGGTCTTGCCTTAATTGAAAACGTTTTTCCAAGGAGCAGGAAAATTCCGCGCGGTGTAAGTTCCGATATGAACGTCGATAACGGTAATTTCATTATCGAAGTTTCTCTTCTACACAGGAAGTTCGACACTTCGGCCGTGAGGGAGGCGGAATACATCAAACTGCCCTGCAACGAACCGGCTCTGCGCCGCCTGTTCTGCACCCTCCTCTTCTGTATCCTTTATCCGCGGGTGCAGCTGCACCGCGAGCTTCTCCTCTGCATCTACTCTGCATGGCGGATCCGTTCACCAAGAGTTCCTACAAGTTTTCATGAACAGGGCGGGTTAGTTATTTCGCGAATTTTATTCGACGGAGTAATGAGCAAGAAAAATTCGTTAAGCAAAGAAAGGAGAAACAAATTGCGCAAGTTGAGAGCTCGCGCAAACTCTTTTTTCCCCCACGTGCAAACAGGGCGGTGGTCGAGATTTTTTTTTATTAACGAGGTGCCCAGGATTAAGTGGTCGAGAGTTCTAAGAACGAGGACGAATCGACGAAGAAGTATCTGTCGGTGAACTCGAATTCCCCTTGATGCGGACAATGCAACGACTTTATATACATGACGGCCGAGGGTACTTTGAATAGCAATAGTTTCTCAATTAACGGCAACGTTCTCGTTGTACGCGCGCTAGCTTCTTCCGCCGGAACGATTTCCGTAATTTTCTACTTAAAAATCATCTTCTACGTTAAAGTCTCGTTTAAGCGACACCGTAGTCGAAGGTGACCGCTTTATAACCGCCGTGTCTCTTCATTTATTAACGCATACGAACGGCGACGCTTATGTAAGACCCTTATGGAATTTTTGTCGCATTGTACCGTCGCGAGATCGCGATCGCATAATTAATTACGTGGCGAACGTTCCAGCGCGTTCCAAAGGAAATCGCATTAGAGGCGATGGTCGCGGTTTCATTCGAGAGACAAGAAAAGGTAAAAGGTGAATCTCAGGAACGGGCGAAGGCAAACGCAGGCAAAGCAAATCGGTCGTGAGTAACGAAACCACCGGCTATGCGCCTCGTTTTTCTCCCTCGGCTCCCAACGCCTCGTTAACATACTTATTAAACCGCGTTAATTATGGACTCACATTTACCCAGCCGCGCATTGGTCGAGACCACCGGCTACATTTTCGACGTTCCTCTGAAAGAACCGGATTGCGGTCGACCGAGACAGACTTTTCTTCTTCCAACCGCGAGAATACTGAATTGCCAGCCAGCAAGAACGAACTAATTCCTCGAGTGAAATCGTTCCTTGCCTTTTAAAGCTGTGACGTAGATATTTGCTTGCGCAGCTCGTGTCTGCGGGCCCCTTTAAAATTACTATTACACAGCTCCCGTTTTCCTGAAGTATTACAATCTGTTTATTTCTGTGGACGTGAAAGTGGCTTTGGAACCTTTCCTATATTGAGACACATCTTTTCCACAATGTTCGATTCGAAATACATAGACGAAAGCATCCCTCAGATGGCCGTGATATCGGCATAAATACGATCCTCAAGCTTCTCCATCTTCAATCGTGGATCGCAAATGGCGCTGCCACTGCAAGAAGTTTGCCCGCACATCCGATCAGTAGTAAACCAAAGACTCAACTTTCTTTCCGAACCGCGACGGAACGATAAGGAATACGTAGCCAGACGGTCGACGATCGAGAAAGTCAACGTCGAGGGGACTATTAGCGAAGCGGGTAGTATCTTTGTGCAGCGGAATCGCGTTCGTTCGAAAGTCTTCCTTAAAACCTACCGGTTCCTTGGCCGGAAAATAGTTGGAAAAGTCAGAAGACACTCGGAGGTGGTCCGAATGCGGAAGGCTAACGCTTTTACCTGTAACGAACCGCGTTCAGCTCCGAATCCCCGGGTAGACACTTCGGTGCGCCCTTTTTCCGCTCAGACCGTTGTTTGCCTAAGATTAGTTCCGGGTATCCGCCGCATCTCGCGAATTTCGAATCGACGATCCAATTTTCGGAGAGAGATTGGGAACGAAGATCTGCTTATCTTGAATGTAAAACTGAAGTTCTGGTAATAGGAAAGGGAGCGCCATTCGTTCAACGACGTTCCAGCTGTCCGGTAGCGTTCACCAGACTTGCATGCGTATAGAGTTCACGTCGACGTATTCATCTCCATCGGAAATGCGCTTTTTTCGCCCAGGACTTGGGACAACGTGATTTCGTTCAGTAACCCGGTGTCGGGTTGCTTCAGTCGGCCGACAAGTTTTAGACAAGCCGCATTTTCCGAAACAAAAGACCGGCTATCGATCTCGATCGATGATCGTCTTCCATCATTCGTTTTCTCAATCCATTACGTCGCATTTTGTCGCAGGGGTGACGTAGAATTGCATGGTTCCGACGATAGCGCGGAATATTTTGCTTGCAACGCAATTGTACGTCGATGGGTTAACTGTGGCAAGTTGTGAGAAACTTTGTACCCCCAATGCCAGTATTTTATTTCTTTATTCTACTTCAATTAACGCTCATCGAACCGTTCGATTATTTTTTCGTTTGATTTACGCAGTCGGGTATTACGGCAAACGCGAAGTGCATATAATGATTTCAGTGGGGAGATTCAATGTAACCCCGATTGGTGTGAAGTAATTGGCTAATTAATAGACAGCGTTGTTTCGGGACGGATTCCGCGTCAACCAAAATTCGAGTGTCCCAATTAATAAGCCACTCGTTGTCATTATAAATCGGCGTTCCTTTGCGGGAAATATTCTGTATTATTCGGAATGTACAAATGGAAAGCCTTTAGTGCATCCTCGACGGAGTCGTCGTATTTCCTTCCCTTCGTTTCTCCCTCTCGGGGTACAAAATTCACGGCGGGCGGGTAACTTTGAGATCCACGAGCCCGCGCCACTTGAACGTTCGCTCAGAGGAAAAGGGAGCAGACGTGGACAATTAAAAATGCGCGCAAAGCACGATTATGCGGGACGCGCAAATGAGAACACACAGAATTTGAATATCCAAAGCGTGGGTACATTCCGCTTCGTTCTTCCGCCATCGCGCGAGGAACTTCGTTAGTTGACGGCTTAACTTCGTTTCCTTCCCGTGTATCCACGAGCCGAAGTTGGAATCTTCTTAGACACTTGAAATGTTTTCAGCGTCCGTTGATACGCATTTCCCCCCGAGGTACGCCAGCTACGACGATAATGGCATTGCTCCTTTCGGCAAAAAGGCAAGCAAAAAAAAAAAATGATGAAAGGTTTGCAACAGCGGCATTGACAAAATTGTAAGAACCAGCACGCACCGGGTAAACTCGTCGCTGTTAACAAGCGGCAGCGCGTTGCGACGAACCGCGGGGAAAGAAACGATCCTAATTATCCGATATTCGAGCGAAGCCAATTAGCCAGAACGAAACGCGGTTTCGCGGATAGCAGCTACCGCCCGGTTGCTGGGTAAATTCGTGAGCCCGTGCATCGATTCTCGGCTAATAAAATCAGCAGGGGTGCCAGGATGCGATGAAGGCAACGATTATGGTCAATAAATTATCCCTGTCGTCAATCAGCAGGGCGTAATGCGTATTCTGAACGGCCGATGATCGATTATGCCTACACCTATTTACATGTTCGGTTTGTCGATGAACCGCCGCTGCGACGAGTAATCGGTGCTTCTGTTTCCCCCATCCTTGTCGCCAAGATTTCTTTTCCTCCGGCTGAGATTCAATTGTCGTGCTATTCGTGCTATACGCGGAGCACGATGTCCTGTTGCTCGAAACGTTCGTTCGGTTAAGGACGACGGCAACGATCTTTTTCCTCGCGTAGAAATAACGGTATCCATCACCTTGCCCGCGTACGGTCAATAAAAGGAGACTCGTCGATTTCCATTATTTCCAATTAACTGCATCGCTGGGAACGTCTCGTGTTAACCGAGGCTCGTTAAAAGCATCCCGATTTTTTTTTTAAGCAAATCACTGCCGTCAGTTTAACGAACGAAATCCCTTTGACTGCTATTAATTGGATGCAACGACCGGCTGGTCCAATTTGTTTCACCGGTTGTCCAACCGAGGCCGCCGCGCTGTCCCTGCCCCGCGGTAAAATCAATCGGGACGAACCGGCGAATCGGCGGAACTCTGCCAGCGCATTAACGCCCCAAAGACAACCGGTCGCGGTCGACGCGTTATCTTTATCGCTTATCGGTCCGTTCGCATGTCAGAATGATCGATCGAGTCTATTCCTATCTCGCGTCAGTGCGAACACGCTTATCGTGCAGGCCGTGGATGGCCGTGGCAAACCGAACGAACGAATATTTCAGGGGTAGGGAAAATGATGAAAACTGACGTTGTTTATTATCGGAGGAGCCGTCGTCTTGGTAACACCTTACTCCTAGAACTATTATTGGAATCGATTTCGTTCTCCTTGAACGCGTTCATTCTAATACGGTGCTCCCAGTTGCATCGGAGATATCAAAGGGTGGTATAAAACAGATGTGGCGTCTATTCGTACATTGATCCTTTCATCTATCTCACAAATGAAGCTTTCGGGACTCCTTTAAATCATTGAATGCTCCGAAACAAGCAGGCCCACGCGTTCGAAACAATTCTCCTTGCATCGCATACACGAACCGTTTAGCGAACAACAACTTTTTAACTACCTTTAACGCGTAGAAGCGAACCGGTGCGCCAGAAGCGAAACGAATCGGGGAACTCGGCTTTTCCTATTTACCAGTCTCGGCCAGAGGAAGTCGAAGAGTTTCAAGGGTGAGAATCGATCGGCCGAAGTTCGATGAGTATCTTCTACGCCGTGTTTAAACACTCGCGAGGCGTGCCCGAGATACACGGTGGTTCGCGAAATGGAGTTCGGTAATATCGCGGAGGGTGGCCGGCGAGGACGGGGATGGTAGGGTGGTGGTTAAACGGGGGAGGCAGAGAAACTTTTTCGAAACCGTGAGCCGCGAAAGAGGGAAAGTTCGTGACGCGGCGGGCGCGCCGTTTATTCATTCGCAACGGTTTCCCAGAGCCGAGTGGTTTAGACTATGCTACTCGAAGCGCCGTCTCTACCTCGATGGTCTACGGTTGTTTCGGCCGAATTGATTTCTCTTCGAAGGGTCGATCCTGCGAATATCAGACCGACGGAAGTCGATCTCCTCCTCGCCACGACAAGAACACGGAATTGGGACGGCGACGGTTCAGCGAGGCAAATGAATTCAAATGCGCAATGAATATTCAACGAACGTATTTTTCTCGACGCGAAGAAAAACCCGGATCGTTTTATTGCGGTTCCCTCTTCTTTGATGCGCCGCGGTCGAGTCGTTTCTTATCACGGTACGCGAGAAACGTCTACGTTTCATACGGCGGCACGTTATTTTCGACGATCAGCCTGTTCTCCCTGCTAGTATACTGTTTACGATGCCTGGCAAAATATTTCATCCCTTTTCCCCTGGTATAGCTACGTGCCCGATGTGTCCTTTTATTTCCCCTTTCGCTGCCATTTGGTCGCTACAAGTTCTGCTCACCTTCTGTCATCGTAAAGAAGAAACGACTTTACTTGTGCATGCGCGTGCAACATATTGGAGATATTTTTTCCCCGGCGCCGTTATTGCGTAAGCGACACTTCCCGTAGGAAACTCCTCGCACTTTCTATATTGGCGATCGGATGTTCAAGCGTATATTTTTTCTCGCCGTTACAGCACGCGCGACTCGAAGAAGCATCGCCCGTTCTTCGTATCCGCTGCTATTTAAGCATTTACCGATGCCCGTGTCGTTATTGCAGGTACAATGCGTCCCGGACAAAGCAGCTTTTCCAGAGAGACGGTACGGAGAATTTATAAATATCCTTCGGTTTCATTGACTCTCCGTTGAGTTCCGGCGTTTTAAGAGCGAGGAATTGTAAGCCCTTCCCCTTTATACGAGCATCTGGATATTGCTCTATTTCGTGCTCTATGGAATATCTTTATTTTAAATGCAGGTACTTTGCTCCAATTGACCTGCATAAAATTCCGTTTGATAAATGGTGGCTTCAAATTGTTCAAGGCATACGTGTGTAGCAGATACGTTGGAACTACTGCGAGAGCACAGATACGCACATACATAGTATATTCCTCCACCATTAAATCGTACGCGACCATCCCCCCATACCCCCTGGTTCTTCATTACCCCCGAGGTCGACGTCTCGACAGCGTTGATAGTGTTTGCCCAACAATCACGCTAAACGAGTTATCTTGATCACTTCGGACGTACGCTCAAACATGAGCTATCTATTCCAACCACTTCGTTCGCGGCCAATTGATTGGATTCTATTTGCACAGATCTCTTGATACAAAGAAAAGGGGGTAAGGGCGCAAGTGTTTCGTGACCACTCTTTCCTCGACTCAGCCCCACTTAGTCCATCAACGAGGAGAAAACAACAAAGGGAGTTACTTTTCGTTTAGTCCACGTATCGAAGCAGTGGTATAGATTAACCTCCAAACAAAACGCCGATGAGCATTATGTTTCCCCTAATGAGCGCGTATCGTGTGAAACGACAATCTGAATCCCGTTCGTTGACCGTTTCAATGAAGCAGGGTCACGAAGTATGTAAGTAGAAAAAGGTGTCTGGCAGAGGCAGACTCTGACTGATTTACGTCTAACGCGAAAACTTGAAATTGGAATATTGTAAGCCTCCGAGAATCGGCCAAATAATCAGTGACACCTGTATTGGATCACTGGAAAAATAGAAATTGATAAATGTGAACAGATTTTAACGCCGAGACTCTTTTCAGGGTGACATATTTTCCGCCCTCCTTTGGGCTGAAGCGTTTCCCAGTGAAATATCCGTTCCGCGATCTGAACCGATATATTATTAATACCCGAGAGTGTTTCGCAAAACACGCCGCAACGATCTTTTTGAATGCAGAACGAGGCAATTTTTCTCGCGGCCAGGCAATCGTATGAATTTGTGTTTTCGAACTCTGCGAAATAGGACGCTTGGAAATTAATGAGCCTGGCGCCGATTGAAAATTAGGGATCTTTAATAGGTAGAAAATTAAGCGAGCTTGCGTGGCAAACTTCGAAGGATATTTAAGAACTTTTCTAGCATCGTTTAAACTCATTTAGGTGTCATTTTCGAGGTACAATAGCTATCCCATTGCACCAATTTTGCGTACACTATAATAACATGATAACATCGGGGAATCTGTATTCTTCTTATCCTACCAGAATCCGAAAAGATAACCTCCAGTAAATTTCACGTAAAAAAGTCTCGCTAGTTTGCAGAGACTTCAAGGGGAAATATCCCGTTATTCGTACTTCTGTGATTGTGCAAAAACCGTGCATGTAATCCTCCTGCGCCACGTTTACAAAGTGCAACGTAAAAGGTTTACGTTCTATATTCTTAATATTCCACCAGGGCTTTCGTTGCGATGTTCGAGCGCGAATCCTTTTCCCATTCTTCAAAATTTATACGTAACGCTCGGAGATCCGTCGAATCGTGCGCCCGGGTTTTTTCAATTTACCGTATCCGACGTGATAAGTCCATTAGCAGTTTCGAATGCCGCGCATTCCACTGATTTCATTCATATTTCAGCGCCACGGAGAGACTCAAGAATTCCCTGCTCCCATTGACAATGGAAACGACGAGCAAACCATACACTGGATATTCTAATCGCGACGATCGCAACGAGCTGAATATTTTCGCGGGGGAAAAAAAACGCGACGGACGACCGGTTGGTTAAATCCGGCGTTTTAATTCCCACCGAGTCCCTTCCGTTTTGTTCGGTCCTTGGACGTCGAAATGCGAATTAGAATATATTAAGCGATGCCGACGGCTGGCGTGACCAATGGGCGCCGCTGTCAATTTACAGCGGCAAACGTGGTCCCCGCATCTAGCGAGAAAATTCTCCCGGCTCCGGTTCCACTTTGATTCCGGCCTGACAAATATTGGAGCACGAATTACCGTGAATCGCGCGCCACGCTCCGTTGTCGACGAATGGGAAATTTTGATCTCGGACAACGAAAAAAGCTCCGCGACCTGAACTACTGTCCCCCTCGCCGATACGCACCGTGAAACGAAACGTTACATTTCGTTTTCCCTTTATTCTGTTATCCTTTGTCTATCCGTTCCTTCTGTGCTTTCAGTTTCCCTCCCTTACATGATCTAACTGAATCGATTCAAGTTTCCCCAATTCTGTTTTCGGCCTTAGGCAAAGAAGCAGAAATTAATTACGCGTCGTTAACAGTCCGTTTCCATTAACGACAATCGTCGACTTAAATTTCAGCGCAACACGATTTCTATGGCTGTCGACTGCATTTTACACATTTGCGGTACTGTTCCAGAGGAATAATAATAATAATGGTGATGATGATCGAATGAAAATTCTACTACTCAGGCTAATTACCCGCGACGCGATATGTAAATTCAATATAGTTAATTCTGCCTACTTCCTCGCATGTCTAATTTCCGGAGTACTTTGTTCGTTTGTTTGACCCACTCGGTAGTCATATCAATCATAGCACGGAAAATAATAGTCAAAGTCCAAATATACCGCGAAATTAAATCCGCTTTCATCGTACGATTCGATGTTTCGTGTATACAGTAAGTTTTCGGGCAAATAACAATTTTGATTTTCTCATTTCGCCGTTCGATCGAACGCGACCCAACCTTTCGAATTTATATCTATTTAAACGATGAACGTTTGATGCAAGCAGTCTGGATGCACGACATGCGCGAGAATCATTTCGACTGGAACTGAATAATTAAAAGCTGTAAACCAATGAAGTGTGAGCGACGCCTGATAGACACGAATCATTTGTTCGTGTAATTATATCTGTCGATAATCAAATTTGCTCCACACTACGTGCCACGTTGAGCCGACCAGATTTCCCATAAACGAATGAAAAATCCCAAGACGTCAATTTTACCGAGATTTCGAATTTTTTGCCCTCTAGTATTTTAGAGAGACAAGAATTACCCATTCCGTTTTATATGTTTTTATTTCGTTGAAAATTACTTCGGTACGGAATATCTCACTGACAGCGGACTGTCACGCGTCCAGATAAATGCTCAAGATTATTATTGCCCAAGCAGTTTTCAAGCTAACTAAAATATATAACGTTGTACGACATATAGCACTATTAATCAACAGATCTTAGTAGCGCGTATGCGACTCGAGAATGATGTGTAATGCATAATAATAGACAAATTTACAAACATAATTGTGCGAATGCAAATAGCCCAGTGGACCCGCGGCTACATTTCGAAATTTATTACCTTTCATTCGTCTTACGCGCGATTTAAATATACCAGTATCGGGTACGCATGTCATTATGAAAATGTCATTTCTTTCATGAAAAATCAACGGTACAGAAATGTTTCCCGGTCTCTGTCGCGACGCTCATGTTAACCCATGCATTCTAAATATAGCGGCAGGTAGTCCGAGTATAAAACGAAGCAAAAATTCGAGGCTTTCAAATTAGGAAGAATAGCTGGGCTACGCAGATCCGCCAGCAAAGTAAAAGAATAGCGTCGTGCGCGTATTCGCATTGCAAATTGTCCAAGTGCAAAATTGATTGGGGTTCGAGCGAGACGCGATGCGAGCACGTTATTCAATAACGTTAATAAATCCGGCGAACTAACTTATGATAATAACGATAACACATCGAGAATGCGTAATCGATAACGCGAGATATTGTCTCCGGTAATAGGAGAAAATTCAATTCGTTTCAGCCTCGACCCCGTGAATATTGTCAGCTGCAATTTTCGATGGCCTGTTTTTGTCGGGAATGCTTCCCGTTTCACGTTCGTACGAATCAATTATGTCCCCATAACGGCCCGCTTTGACATTTTATCGTTCGTTCAGAATTCTTTCTCGACGGCCATATATACGTGTCCGTTCGTCATCTACAACGCCAATTCAATTTATCGTCTACAAGTCTGGGGAAATTGTGCCGCGACATCGATACGCGCAACGAGAGGTAACTTGCGTCGGGTTGTACTGCAAGACAATTTAATCCGCTTAAATAACAGCGGCGTCGATTTAACGCCGCCCCGGTCCAGCGAAAATTAATAACACGATAAATTACTCGACCGCTTTTTTCTTCTTCCAGCCGATAACAATAATCGCTTCAAACTCCCCACACCCTCTCCCCCTTTCCGGCACGCCTACTGCACCCTCTAATTATACGCGATCCGATATAATCGCGAATAAATACTCGGACCTAGCACGTTGGCAAAATACAGATCTCCCGTACCAATACATCGTTAATCCGATTTATCATGCAGGGAGGAAACCGTTCCATTTGCTTCACGATTGAACAAATCGTATTAAGTAGCCATAGATAAACGGAGGGCTCAGAGGCCCATCAGGTTAAAAGTCCATTTTCGCCGAAAATGATTTCACCTTCAGAAATCCCTTTATTGTTAAAACTTTCAATTGTCAAGTGCGGTGTCAACGTTGTCATATTTTCTTCCAAGTAATTCATAAAAACCTTATTTATCCCCGCGCGAATGCTAGTGGACTTACACTGATTGACTTCCGAACCCTTCGAACATCGATGATCAATTTGTGTTACTATAATCAGGCTACGCCACCCTCCCCGATCTACTACCCCAACATTTCCACGAAAAGTTTACGCCGGCGCGACGTTTCCACCGCGACGCTATTAGACATTCTGCTGAATGTTTCGCGCGGAACAGCGAATTCGAGTCCGTGGCGTGGAATAAACGTATCCTAGCCGGCGTCGTTTCCGCTTCCGCCGGCTCGAGCGTTTACGGGCGTTCATCATCAATAACAAGCCCGGGGCAAGTGAGCCAGCCCGGTTTCTGCATACTAATACTCTAAACCGCGCGAATAGGCGGCGCGCGTCATCGCCTTGAACGCGCGAATTTGTCAACGACGAATGTGCGACGTAGGGGCTTGATTTCGAAGCGGGTCGGCGAGGCCCGACGCGGGCGGAACGAACGACACGGGGCAAACACGGAACCCGGCTGATTTTCTTCCCGAAACGAGCGACAGTCTGCTAATTTGCCGGTCGTGGCTTTTCAGCGTGCTCGGCATCGACAGACACGGCGCAGGGGGTAGGGGGAGGGGGTGACATCGATTTTTCGAATTAGCGCGTCGCTCTCCGACGGATTAATCGGTCGGCTGGTGACAAGAGGAAACCGATGAAATCGAGATAATCGCTTGTAATTCGGAACTGCCGTCGGATCGATGGAACGTAAAGCATTGGCCGGACCGTTTCCTGGCGGTATCGATCGTACAGTTCGGACGCAATCCCGGACTGAAAAGCGATTCGATGCAAATTCGTGTTTACCGTCGAGTCGTGTTTCGATTACCGTTTGAAGGGGCGTTGAACAATCTTCGAGTCCCCGGACTAAGTGCTTTTCCCGTTTCATAGAAGCGGGTAACGTTTCGCTCTGCAAAGACTTGCCGTGAAATTCATACCTACGTGCGTTTGTTTTGCGCCTCCGTGGAAGCGAATCGCGTGAAATTCCGGTCAGAGCACGCGTGTCGTCCTGCCGGGAATTCGGACAAAGGCAGGCCAGCGCCCACTTCAGTGTCGGAATAGCGAAACTCTAGCGGGCCCGCGTCAAAGAACGGAAGTTCGTCACAATTAGCCGGCGAATTTCTAGAAAAACTGCGTGCCCCGTTGTCGCGGCGAACGGCCGGTGAATCAAAGGAGACGACGAAAGGTGGGCCGGTATCCGTGAAATTTAACGCAGCCCGTTACCGAAACTGGACCGTCGAAAAATAAAATAGAGGGCCGTGACCGCGCCATCTTCTCAAAGGATCTCGACTATGCTCTTAGGGAGAGTCAGGGGCAAGATGCTAGACCGGGATCAAGTTGAGTCCTCGCTGAAATCGAAAGGTCATGCGAGTCCAGTCGCTTCGCCAGGTTCTGCGACGCTGTTGGCACAAACGTTGCACATCTTCGGATACTTCATTCGATCCGCGGCTGGCCTCGATCCACTGCGTCCACTGGATTGTTTTTTCCTTGATGCTTTCCATTCGATCGACTGCAGCTTGCTGCGTTCTATGCTACGCTACTCGAAAGCTTGGGGGAAAGCTTTGGGTTTTAACGATCTCTGTTGTCGGTTCGCCTATACGTCGTCCAAGGGCTCGTCGTGTTCCTTTTGTAGCGGGCATCGCGTACACCTGTAGCAGAAGGGGATACGAAATGCATGTGTGAATTAGGGTTTCGTATGGGAGCGACGAAACGCTCGCGTTGTTACCCACACGAATTCAAACCGTAATCCGTGCATAAGAACGCGTGGAATATGGCATGGAAGAGCGATAAGTACGAGTGAACACGCGACATGTCTCATTCAAGTTGCGGGTAATAAAGGTGAAGCTGCGCTGACGTAATAAATATAACAATGGGATTGGGATTTAGCCCGGTTACAAAGGGAGGAAAATGAGAAATCCGGTCACTTGTTCTGTTTTTTGAAACATCGCGTTCATTGTATAACATCGCGCTGCACAATGCTTGCAAAGAAGGATTGCAATTTGCAGTAATATTATTGAAGCGCAAGCAAATCTATAGAGCGTAAAAGTAACAAAACAGAGGGGAAATTGGTGAACAGAAAAAACGTCGCCAACAGGTCGATCATCGTGATTCATTAGCCCGGAAAAGTTGGTGTACAGCTCTCCCGCTAATTGATGTATGGATGTATAATCCACTAGATATGAAAAAGGTTCAGGCTGCGCGGTTGTTCCGGGAAACAACTGCATTCACACGGGCAAACAAGATTCGTTGTTCAATTACAGGTTGTCGCTGTTGATTATTTATTTAAAATATTCATTTATTTGGCCGGGCGGCCATGCTCACGGCATGGCTCCCCCGCTCGAAGCGACGAATAATGGAAAATCTGAATATTCAGGGATATTCGAAATCCGGTTAGCCGAGGCTCGTCTAATACACGACACGCGCAGCTCGATCGCTTTCGGGAAACGCTCGGAGTCCGCGGTGTCGATGAATCATATGACAGAATTCCCGTGGTTCCATTCGCCAACTTCAACCTCAGTCGAAACGATTATGCCCTAGAATTGAAACGTACGGATTTCTTTCGAGTATCGTCAACGGGAAGTGCGGGTGGCATTGAGCGAAATAAACAAAATTCATCTACGTTCGTTGCAGGTTATTTTTCGCCTCACACGAAATCGACCCGGAATGTCGAATAAAAATAAACTGTGAACGAAGTGAAGTGAAGTAACTTCAAAAGGTAAAGTGCCAGTTTTAAAGGGTCGGGTCCGTAGAATCTTAAAGCTTTTATGTTTCGTATCAGAATGTTTGAGAATTCAAACTTCTGCACTTACCGCGCGGGATAATAGCAAGAAAAGTTGTTGAAAAGCTGCTTTGTTAGAGAGAATTCTACCTTCTACGTTCCTCCATTCGGTAGATCACAGAGTTTCGCGGATAGGAAGATTATTTTGCAAACGTTAGTAATTGAACAGTCGAGTATTGCAGGCCAAAGGGGGATACGATTTTTCTGTACGCATATTTGATTAATCACTGCTCTCCGCTAACCGCTGCTCGCTTTTAACCAACTAGTTCGTGGCAAAATTCTCCGGCCACATTGTTCCCTAGTTTTTCAATAAACAAGCGCTGGAGGAGGACCACCGGCGTCCGTAAGCAAGTATCGCGAAACAAACGGGATGCTTTCCGGGCGGCGTCCTCATTGTAAGTTTCAAGCGGCCTTAACGATTTTGCGGTGACTCGGTAATTCAGGGAAATTAGGAAGAGCGATTTAAATGTTGCGAGGAAAGGATAGGATAGAAATGGCTGCGGCCTCCAGAGAGTTTTATTTACGCCAGGATATTTGCATAAAACGTCCCCAGCCACGGAATTCTTATTAGACCTCTCACAATCAGTCAGCTTGACGCTGCGACGAAACATGGCTGCGTAATCGTCGCTAAAGCTCTCACCGGGGAGACGAATCGAAAATTCTCGCCCTGCGTAGGTAGGTTCGTTGAACCGTAGAAATCTCTCTCGATTGAATACGAGCCGGGATTCTGATCGGCGAGTCTCGAAAGGTTGACAATAAAAAATTCCGTCGGATATAAAGGGCTTTCCCGATGGCAGCGTCGCATTTTCATAACTAAATTCCGGTGAACTTTTCCGCGGCGCTGTAGACGTATGATTCGACAGTATCCCTAATCCCACATCGCCCCTTAAATTTTTACTAAGTCATCGTACTGCGTGGTAACGCGCATAGCGAAAAGATTGTCCTTAAACCGCTGGAGAAAAACTAGAACCCGTCGTTGCTATTAACCGTTCAGGGCAAACGGAAGTTGCGTCAAAATCAACAATTCGTTCAATTTCGTTCAGCAGAATCCGTGTAGAGAACTGGTCACCCAATTGCCGTTGCCGGATATTGCGGTTTTATCGGGTCATCTCGCGAATACAGTGATTTTTCTTCAGGTCGTTCGCGATACGCGCGGTAGCGTCATTTAATCATAGAGAGGTGAAAAGGATTTCTCGGTAATTAAAAAATTTAATATTACGGATAATGGAATTCGCACAGGATACCGCTACAGAGAGAGAGACCAAACTTTCCAAGCATTTCGTAGCTCGTGTTTCTTCGTTGAAAGAGCAAAAGGGTACATACCGGTTAAACTGGCGAGACATTATTACAGGAACGCAAAGCGCGTCAATTATTTTCTGATAAGAAATTCGCATGAATTCATAGTCCCCTGACGAATGGAATTCCTTTTAAAGTTCGCGGCGGCACTCCGTCGAGGGAACTGCCGTAATATTCTCCGCGGTACCGCGGAGCCATTTAATTTGATGTCCACAACTCTGCAAAGTGACTCTCGGCAAGCATCTTGGCGGTTATTTGTAGCCCTTGAAAAATTTTCCGCAACCCAGGTCGCGAGCAACGGCGAAACAACGTTGATAAACGAACCGCATTCTCTGGACGAATAGTGCTTCGCTGGTTGCGACGTTGTTTAACACAGATTTAGTCCCCTGTAAATAACACGGCATTCTGACGTACACACTTTTTTCCTACTCCACACTTGCAGTGGCCACGCTAATTCGTGCGTACGCATGTAGCTTCGTGGGCCGTGTTATCCGTAATCAGGTTAGAGCTTTTAATTAGCTCCCGAATTGGAGGAGAACTATTCGACAATATCGACAAGAACGAAAATATCGACGATTAAATTAGCCTCGGACCGATGAACGCAATAACACGACTGACGAATACCGGAATGGCTAATTTTTCGATAACAAAGAATTCATGCGAACTCAAACATTCAATCGTATTATCGTATATCGTTGATAAACGTTTCGATTGAGCTGCATTTAAAGATCGTATACGTGCCCCTAGAAATTCCAGATGGGCTACGATCTGGTTAGAATTCGAAGCCGTAGATTAAATGTTCCTCCAACTCGTTGCGGATATGGTAGTCTTCGCTGGAATTTTTATCCGTTTCATTACGATGCCAAGTGTATAGCTCGCGTAAAAATAAATTACTCGTGAAATAAAAGTGGAGAAATTCGAACAATTGCAGTGTTTTTAACTTTTATGATATGGATGAAAACAGTTGCACCCTTTATGATTCGTAGTTCGGAACATATTCGGCCGAAATTCCATATAGGTTGTCGAAGTAAAAATCCAATATCAGTAGTGAAAAAAAAAAATTAATTTCTGCAGCTGCGTCCCTCCATTACGCTGCAATTCATTGTTAATTCAAATAAAATGAACCGCATCGGCAAACCTAAAGTTTCTACGCGACGTTTTTAATATGGGACGTTCGAACTGCAGTTTTATTCGCGTCCATTTTCCTACCATCCGTAATTGTCGTAAAACCAGCCACCAGGTTTACCTTTTCAATAAAGGGAAATGAAAAATATTTGGTAAAAGGTGAACACGAGTTTTATTTCCAAGAGATTTGCATTTCCGCATACCCCTTCCGCATTTGGCTTTCCTGTAAACCACGACCGGGTTAAGAAGCATCGATGTAGAACAAACCGATAAGAATTAATTACCGCCGACGGGTGCCGTGCAAGCAGACGCATTTGAATATTTCCGTAAATTCAGGGACTGTACATAATCGTCGACGCGGCGGCTTTGTTTTACTTTCATTTAGATTTTAGATAATCGGATGAACGGACTTCCAACGGCGTATACCCGTCACTCCAAACTCGTCAACGAGGCGGCGCATATTTTTACCGGATTAACATATTAACTGGAAGGTGGCCGAGTTTGGATATCTTTCCCAGTGGCTTTCGAGGGCATAATCGGTTTATTTCTTGGAGGTTTGTTACACAATGCGGACGACCTGATTTATCATCCGATAGTCCTGGTGCTTTCCCGTGCTCGTCGTTTCTGTCGCACCCGCCAGGAAAGAAAGTCGAATCGTGAAGCCAGCGGCGGCACGCCGCGTAACCTGCCCACATTTCTCGCGGTGCCCATTCTGGAATACGTCCCTGTAAAACCTAGATCGAGGTGGATCCCGATTTTAGTGAATTACACCCCCGTGAAATCGAATTCGAACGGATACCGGGCTAACGGGGGAGCCGACTTTTTAACGGCCACTCGACGGAATCACGATTACCGTTACTCGCGATTTATCGACGACACTCGATGGTCGAATAAAAAAAGGAGACGGAGAGCATCATTGGTGCATCGCATCGATTTTTCGTAACAGTAGCGGTTATTTCCTTTTTATTTTATTTTGCTGCAGATAGAAGGCTTCCGGGAGAGGCGGCAATCGCACCGCGAAACATCGGACACGTGCTGCGATGCTTACCGATAGTTATCGATAACGATCGTTAGGCCCCGACGCGACGTACCGTCCGGGCGATACGTGGATAGATTTGATACGGCTATGCTTCTCGCCTCAATACTTTATTCAACAATTTACTCCAGCTGTTTCTTAAATCCGAGAGCAGTTCTGTTTCAAAAATATTCGCGGTTCCCCGCACACCTCTCTAGAGCACTAAATTTTTCCTCGCAACTTTACCAAAAGCAAAAACGCCACGCGGGTTCGGGGGAAGCCCGAGGAGGACCGAAACCTGTTCGCTCCGAGCGACGCGACGTTCGCAAAGAAGCGTCTCGGTTCGTCGAGGGTGGGAACGCTTTACATCCGGCCAGCTGAGACAGAACTAAATGTACTAGCCGTCTGCCGGATCCCCATTTAGCCATTTATTATTTATGAGACGCGACGGCGGTGACGAAGGACAGGAAGGGACGGACAAGGGGCAAAGAGTGTGAGGTGAGAAGTTGCACTGTCCGTCGACGATGACGGCGTCGACGACGAGGCCGCGGACTAGCGGAAGGAAAAAAGTAAGCCTTTCCCGCGAACGCTTATCTCTTTTCAGAGAGGTTGTCGCGCGTGCGAGATTTATCCAGCGTGAAAGGGGGATGCTCCGCGAAGGCATCTTTTTTTTCAGCTGGCTTTAAAACCATCAGCCCAGACTTAACCTAAACTTCCGCCCTTCGCTATAAAAGCCCCGTTGTGAACGTGTCGCCCTATTTTGCGACGGATTTTTATACCGCCATTGACGAGCCTCCTTTTCTACTTTAATTTGGTCCGCGAGCAAAGCGTCTTGTTATCCTGCATCGTTGCAAATTAATTTCTATTCCCTCGCTGTTCCTTCAATCGACGCGCCAGAAACATATTGTTCAAGCCACGTTGCCCTGCAACGAACCGTTCGGTAGCGCAATAAGTGTTTCACGCCGCTCGGTTCGAGCATTGCGACACACGATTCCGAGCCGCGGCACGCGCGAGTCCAGCGTCGTTTAAAAGTTGTTGCCGTCAGTCGCGAAAGGTAGAGATATCGTCGCAGAGATCGTTATCGAAAGTAATTCGACGGATATTCCCGTCGCAACGCGAAGTAGAAAACGACCCCCTTCATCCCCGGACTACTCAAGGGGTACGTGAAGGGTTTAGATAACAGCACGCCCGAGAGTTACTCGAAACTTTCTCCCTTCCTTCTTGGCGGCTGATCGTGTCCCTTTCTCCCCTTCCTTTTTCTATCCTCGGCTCGACAATCCTCGTCGCTTTCTTCGTCCCTCTTCCCAGCTATCCTCCCCCCGTTCTCGGCCCCACGCCATCCTCACCTTTCGCCCTCGTCGGTCGCTCTCCGGGAGCGCCCACCAACTTCCCGGCGACAGTTTGACAAAATGCAGATTTCCTTCGTTTCCCTGACAACGATCGGTTTTTCTGCTTACTCCTCGCGCTTCCGTTCGTCTTCTTCCGCCTCCTCCTTCCGCAACGGCGTCGCGCTCCTGCGCGACGTGCATGATTAAGCTTCTTCTTATGTACTTTCGCCTGCATCGCGCTATAGCGAAGCAGCCAGAACAGTTTTTTTCCCCTCCCATTCTCTTTCTCGCCGTCTTTGTTGCACCTCGCCAGACTTCTTTCGACGGCTATCACTGATATCGACGAAAGTTGCGATTAACGCGGTTATACGCGCGCGGCTGCACCTTCCGGCAGACGCTTTTATCCGAGCTGGCGAGCCTCCGTTCCTCGGCGAAGATTTAACTTGTACGCCGATCTGGCACCCGTCCGCGATGTCGCTGACTAATGCTACTGTGCAGGGAACTTGCTAACGTTTATTGTAGCTGCTGGCGGGGAAATGAACAGTCAACAATGCCGTGACAAAATGTCCGACGCAAAGTCGCCCGTCAGAAAATGAATTCCACTGGTCTGCGAAATATTCTTTACTTTTTAATACTGAGCTTTTAATACTTTTTAGGCCGACTTCATACGTGCAATCGTTTCACTTGTTTTTTTTCATTTTCCCCGTACACGTTAATTGCAAATTAAATTAATCCTACGTATTCGTATTATTATCGGCCAAATATTTGCGAATTCAATAATTCTCAAGCAATACAAACTGCTGTCGCATTAAAAACAGAGCGGCGGAAGAAAGCTGTTTGCAGATTAAGAGATCAGTGCAAGAATTTTGTTTATCAGCGTTACGCGCAGACTAGATCCGATCAATCTCGCAGTCGATACATCGACATTCGTGTCTATATATAATGGCAATACTACGTCCTTGAGATAAAATGTCGACCGATGCCGGGAATTTCAACTTCCCTCACAGCACCGAAAGCACTTAAACGTTTAAGCCTTTGAATGCCGTCATCGTGGCACGGGCGTTCAGCGAACACAACGCTCGTCCACTCGTGGTTGCTCAGTCGCGGTATTATGGACGTTCTCGCGGGCCGAACGAATACATTTGCCGTAGCAGAGGAACGGTGGCGGCCACTCGACGAAATCATTCAGCGTGTCGCTACGGTTGCTCGCGAGTCCCAGCTGAACACCAAGGAATATGTGTGCGGAACGGGTTGCAGTATTTTAATCCCAGCGGGCCCATTAGCGCGAAATTATGCGCGGCCGCTAAACGTCGCGGTGCGCTCACAATCGTGTTGCTAATCGTCGCGCAAGTCGCGCGTTAAAGCCCAATTTTGTAACGCTGCGAGCCCGCTCTCCCTGGATTTCGCCGCTCAAATGCCTGGCCGTTATCCCGAACAGCGATATCGCCGTTCGATTTTCTGTTTGTGCCACCGATTATTCCCGTTCAAGCTGAACGGCCGCGTTCGAACGCGCCGATTAACCTGCACAGCGAAAGCGGATAATTGAACTGGAAGCAAGTGGATCATAAAAATGTAATTTACAAGTGAGATTCTGCGGATTTTCTTATAAATGTTTAGAGAGGATTCTCCTCCTAAGGAGGGAACAATGACGCATCCAACCTGCCCTCGCATTTGTACCTTTCAATATTCATGCGAGAATTACGGCGCGGTAACTCTCCGCGGCGTGGTTATCTAAATCCTCCTCTTCTCGGGCAATTCGGAGCCGAAGGTAAAAGGCTGTTCCAGGTTGTAGAAGGGAACGAGGGGAAACATCGTTCGTATTACCTCCGATAAGAGTCACCGGGACGGTATCCTTGCTTCTCGTTTCTCACGACAACATGATTATCCGACACGTCTGGAGGAAGTTATTCCTAAGTATCGCTGCGACATTTCGCCGATGAATATTTTTATCGACTCCGCTTCTCTGCCTTTGATACCGCGACGAATCTGCCTCGCAGTTTCGGAATTCGATACCGAATTATTTTAAAGACGAGTCCCTTCGGTCTCTCGGGATGCACGGTGCTGGTAATTGTAACAATGTTTCGGGGAAACTGTAGTACGACAGCTTCGGTGTTGCTCCATCTCGATAAATGAGATTTTTTCCTTGGCGAACGGCGCATTTGTTGCTCGCCTGTTTATTTTGTAGAAAACGAGGACGGAAGGAGGAGGTGAGTTGGGTGGGCGGTACTGTGTTTGGGAAGAAGTATCGTTTGCTTGGGTGGTTCGTCGGTAATGTCGAAACTGGGCACGGTAGTACCGCTATTGGATCCCTTCCAAGTGACTTTAAAGTTCTTTTCTCTCGAAAAATTGGAAACATCTTCGGTCGGTGTAGAGTATGCGGATTTCTGTTGGAAATACGACCCCCGAAGTTCAATTCTGTCCCAAAATTGGACACGGCCGCATTGACGTAGGATGTATAACAGCCTGATCCTTCCTCTGATCCCCGGGGTGAGTCCTTTTTAACAATCTAAAATGTATTCTACTGTTGCGCGTTGCGCGGATTTCTTCGCGAAACAGATTTAAAGTTTCCGAGAGGAACAAGGATTTACGCTTGGATGTAATCGATTGAACCGGTAGAAAATTTTGTCCAATTTCGAATAACTATCCTCCGTATGACTTTACCGCACGACGCAACACTTTTCCAACATTTCCAACGTACCTCGATGCAATCCATGGTGACAGAATCTGGCACAGTCCATCCCAGTCGATTTTTATGCCGTTCAAGTTTCAAATTCAGACAGAGCGGGCGCCAAATGAGACGAATCTTTCTTATACGTTTGCACTCCGGTGTTGTCCCTCCGAAGACCCGGAAATTTTGTCCCCGTGCCAGGAAACGCCTCGCTGCAAATGTCACCGCACTCAAACGCTTCTCGGTTTCGACATCGATAAACTTTAGATTCCATACGAAAATTGTTAACCGTCGATTTCCCGTGGTGGATCGTTACACCGCCAGAGATACATTTATTTTTCCGTCGCTAAAGCGACATCCGAACCAAATAAAAATGATTTCAATCTGCCGATCGAGCGTCGGCGAAACTCGCAGAATTGCCATGTAATTGTCGTTCATTGTCGGCGTCGGTTCACCTAAATATAACCTGTAGAATCAGAATTTGAAGCACGCGATCCCATTTCACCACTGGATTTCCCAGCGAATTTGGCGAACCTTATTTCTCGTTCCTCGGCTCGCTTACGCATACATAAACATTGCAGGGGGGAAGCGTTTCGCCGGTGGTGTTGCCAGTTTAAAGTGCGACTATCACGATCCGTCGTAGCTAAATCTTCTTGAAATGCAATATCTCGCTCGTTGTTCGCTAGATGTACGGCCATCCGGATCAGACGACACGTATTGCTCGCGTCCGCGCACGAAACAAGTACACTTACGCTCGCACCGCGTCACGAGCGCGCGGAAATGCATAACTCTCAATTTGCACGTCGTCGGTGAACGTGTACCACGCCTGATATTACTTTTCTTCCATCGATACCCGGGGCCGAAGTCACTTGAAATATAAAGACCTGTACGTACGTACTTCGAACCCGGCCACGCGTCAGCCTCTTCCCTTTAAAATGAGAAATTCCTGGCGGATTGCCGTGTGATTTTTTTTCCCTCACAAAGATACAGCAGCTCGTGTATCTGCAATCTTTCGGTCCTTCAATTTTGTGCGGGAGCGGGTTCGAACAGAGCGCCCGACCTTTTATTATAAGGAGAGGGTGTATTTATTAGAGATCATTTCACCGCTGCCACCATACACCGATAATCGCAGCGGGGATCAGGGATGTGTGCCGCGAATACAGAACTCCGAAAGCTTCGCCCGTTAAGTCCAGAAACAGAGGGAATCCCTAAGCAGGACGGTTGTAATGCTCTCAAAGCTTAGGACTTGAAATTTAAGACGTTCGATTAACAATGATTTTCGGTCGCGTGCAGCGTGCCTAGCGCTAGTCGAAACTCTTCGGGGCCAAAGTTTCTGAAGCTGTGGAAGCCGCCTTTGTTCCCGGTCTTTGTTCCATCCGAAGTCTCCTTCCTGAACAGATTCGAGAACTTTGAGAAATATCCCCGGCAACGACCTGGAAAATTCAATCGTTTCGATCGTGTCACCTTCTCGCGACGAATATGTATATATTTCGCGTCGTGCTCGCCTGACGAACGTCGCTCGTTACATTACCAGACATTGTTGCAGACGTTGGACGGCGCGTTTCCTGTCATAAATTTCGTCCTGGGGCGAACATTTTCCTGGATTTTGTTCACGTCAGTGGCAAACTTTTCGAAAGGGAATTGTTTACGTTCGGTTAGAAGATATTTCACTTGAACGGAAAATCAAAATGATACTATTCCCGATTGGGTAAAATTTGATTCGAGGAAAATGAATGAACGGGGGTAATAATACGCTCGTTGATTAATCCGGTTAGCGTTCGCAAAGGGGTGAACGTGTTTTCCTTTAATCTCAAACTGCCCCCGATTTAATTCCTGTCGCGTTCTCGAGAGGATCGCGAAAAAACGTAAAAAGACCGCCGAGTGTTTCGCGAAATCATCGGTGTTCTTAGAGCAGCGAATAGTCGCTCGTAGAAACGGCAATCTCGTTCCGACTTAAACGGCTTTCAGACGAACCGGATACGATTAATAGCGCAGCAATGGTCGCGATTAAGATCGAGCGAGCCAGTCGAGCTTAAATATAACTATCGATCGCAGATAACTACGTCCGTTTCTCGCCGATTCGTTCCCCCGCTAGGCGTGTTCTTTTCCTATCCCCGTTACATCCCGTCGACCGGATTCTATTCGAAAAGTAGTCGAACCGAACTTGCATCGGTGATTTCAAGAAAGTACAAATTATTATATTACCATGTTCATCATTAAACATTTACATATACATTGCATTTGTTCAACGCAGACAAATTGAAATATTAGATAAATCAACCTCCCTGTCGCATTAAAAATTCTGCAATAAAATATTCGCGAGGATCGCATTCCATTCGGATACCGTTTAAAAATTGCAGAACGCAGAGGTCTGGGTAAGCGAATGAATCGCAAACTGTAACATGCCCCCGTTAATTTCAAATAATCACCTTGCGAGAAGGCGAGTGACATTCGTCAGAGTGGAAGAAAATAATTTTCGTATTCCTGGGGCGCGGTTACACAGTAATTCTATCGTCGTCCGTCATCGACACCTTTTGAAAATGGAACGAGACACACCGGAGGGTGCGCCACAGCCACGGAATTACAATGACGGCGAGCACGTTACCCTAGCATAGTAAATGGAATCGATATGAGAAACGGAAACGGGGGGTACCCTGGAAACCAAATATCACAACGAAGATGAAGCGGATGGAATAATCATCGAAAATACGGAACCCGTAACGAGCGTCTTTTCGCAATTTCCTGGAAACGCTGTTCGCGTTTTCATTCGAGGAGAATTAGATGCGTGGCTCATTTTGATATTTCGATGCAGAAAAGCCGCCCGAGACAGAATTTCTGTGCCGCAATACGAGGGGCAGGCCGTCGAATGCGATTTTGAGAGCTCGGCAACGTTTGCACTCTTGTACTCTTAAATTGATATCAGTATCCATAATAATTCACCGCGCGTACCCGTTGCTTGTTTCAATATTTCTTACGCGATTCTCATCTTTTCCAAAAGATCGAATATCTCGCGGCCAAAACTGTCGAGTCGTCCATACATCGGTTATTCCGAACCTTCGTTTACCCGGAGGCATTTCGCAACCCCAAAACGAGTCCCGCTCTCGACGCAACAAAATCTTCACCCCTGGCATCCCTATCCAGCCTTTGGCCAATGATTATCGCGCACGTCGAAACGAAGCAGTTTCGCCCGACCAAGCAAGGCCAATAAAGATGTTCCGATCGATACATTTCGATGCCTGTCGACATCTGATTTCCCGACGCGTTCCCTTTCCCTCGAGGGGCATCTCTGCGCCACGTCTGGCCGTCGCGTCGCGTCGCGTCGTCATTCGTCGAACGGAGACAAACGAGCACGATTCTTTCTGATGTCCTCTGTCGACGCGTAATTCCGACGCTGCGACACGAGAGGAGCTCGCTGCGCGGCCGCCAATATCGACCGAAAACCGGGTAAATACACTCCCCTAACAGCGGCGTGGTGCATTGCACCCCTGCGGGACAAGTATTTCAGCCGCGCGCCAGTAGACCGAGAAACAAACACGATCGCGTCTCTACGCCCACGCGACCATTCCGCAAGTGCAACTTGTCGCGGACGTTGATGTCGAACGCGATGGATCGTGAAACCGTGAATGCCCCTCCGTCGAGCTTTATGTCGGGCTATAATTCCGTCCGGCCTGTTCTCCGTTTCGTCTGAGAATATCAAGGATGCCTTACCGATTTCTGGATGCCCGAGCAAGGACTCGAACGATATTTTAGGGTAAATAGGGAACGAATGGACGGTGCAAGCTATGAGGGGCGAAGAAAATGCGGGGTGGTTAATTGAGAGCAGAACTTACAGCCGTGCAGCACACGTTCGGGCGGCTCGTTCAGCTACCCGCAAAACCTTGCAGCCAATCGAGCAGGCCAGGCTTCTTCTCCCTAATCTGTAATTGTGTTTAGGAAATTGCTTCGGATTTGCCGCACCGAACTGCACTGAATTCAGGCGGGAGCCAGTTCGGTGGTTGAAAATAAACCGTGTGGGAATAAAATGTTATCCGAATTAGATCTGATTATCGGACACACGGATCTGCGGGGTACGAAACGATCGAAATGAAATTTTTAGAGGGTTCGGTCGATGGGCCTCGACAACTCGAACCTCCCACTCCAGCTTTGCTGAAATCTTGTTCGTAGTTGTAATTACTGCAGTCGGTATTTCGATAAATATTAATTCGACTAATTGGATCCGTCAATGGCGTTATTTTGTTCGTTACAAAAATAAGAATACCGAGTGCTCGATGTACGTAAATGGTGTTTTATTATTACGATTGAGTAGCGCGAACCGTGAGTACGATTAATGAGGTTTACGTCATCCGTGTTCAAAGGGAGTGTTCGGGCATGGTAAGAAAAGCGATACGACTCCTTTTAATTGGATCCCCGTCGCACACGTTATTTTGCAATTGCACAATTGATTCGTTGCAATGCAGCGTGCGGGTTGCGCACTCAATAAGGGAAACTCGTATTCGGTGTCGGTAATAATCAAAAATTTTAATTAAAAAAGCGCTACGTCGTTGCGGCAAGTGTGAATTAACGACGGGCAGATGAAAGGACGGAACCGTTTTTAAGGACTTTTAGGCTGTCGACGTTTGCACGCGCGTCTACATCATGCTCTACTATTCCATTAATCAGAATGTAATTGCTTTTACATACTGTCTGTGTTGTCCTACCGCTCCACCTGCGATTTCGGAGATAGATGGTAAATTCCCTTAAAGTTCGTTTTATCGTTGCCGTTGCAAAACCATTCTCTGAATTCTATATTGCAATAGTTAAATTATACATGAAACAATATTATACGGTACGAATGGCATAATGGAGCGTTTAATGTGTACGCTTACTTCCGAGCGAAGGTTGTGAAAAGGTTTTGTTTTGTAAGCAGGTTAATAAAATATACGAATAAACTGGGCACCGGTCCGTTGCTTTGTTTTGTACTTATTAAACACGCGTGGACGATATGAAAATTTCCGCGGGGCTTTTACGGGTCGACTGGTATCAAAGTTTTGTTTGCGGCGAAATCGGAATTTTAGACCGCGGTCCCAGAAATATTAAGCGTCCAAGGGACACCGATTCGTTGCGATCGCGCTGTTCGAATGTATACGTACCCAATTTCGCGCGAGTAAGCTTATTTCGTTTCGGGGGGGGATATAATTATTTCCTCGTGCGAGAGGACATATCGACAGTTTCGTTTTACATTCTCTTCGGTCCACCAAGGAAAACGGCCTTCGATCCTGAAGTATTTCTTTCGTTCGTATTTGCTTGAATAAGTAAAGAAGTTTTCGCTAAAAACGTTCGTGCGGAGTTTTTGAAACGCAGACACAAGGCCTGGTTGAAACGTGTGCACGATCCGCAGTGAAACGCGTGTCAGCTTCGCCCTTTTGCAGTGAAGTCGCATCCGTCGTTAAAGGCCCGGGTCCCCCCTCTTCCAAACAGAATACGCGCTCGAAAGTATGTGTACAATAGCAGTCCAGGAATACGTGACTACCAGAGAGACGATTCATCGCGCCACACTCGTTTCAATCAATTTCTACATGCCCTGGGGCATTCTCCAAATGGATACACGATAGATTAAGAAACGCATTAGACTGTCAGTCGTTGAGCCGCCATCATCGAGGCAGAACCAAACGGACTCTGTTCGAAATGAAATTCAGAAGCGAAACGAATCAGCGATAAAATGTCAGGACCGAAGGTATTTCGTAACTTGTCGACACCGTGTCGAACGATATTAATCCGAGGGACGAATTAATTTTCACTGAACCACGATGCATTAGATTTCAAACGAATTCCATGGGCAAAGGCTCGTTTCGTTGCGCCTAGTTTTCCCCCAAAATGTTTGCCAACAGATAGGCAGAAAGTTGAGGAGAAGGAGGAAGTACCGAGACGCGTCTCAGTAATGGACTTTGACGTCAATGGAACACCGGCGGAAGAATATTGCTTGGACGAAGTAACTGCGTCAAACTTGTCCCTGTGCTAGACACTTTGACGTGTATCGATATAAGCGACCAGTCTCCTTCGTTTCTGTAGACCAACATGCAAAACCGGTAACGCGTGAACAAATGTGTATCTTTTTCTGCCCGTGCGCGAGCAAAACAATCATTTACCAAGATCCTCGAAGAATCGTACCACTCGGCCCTGCAGAAGTGAAAATCGTTCTTCGACTAAATCTTTTGTTACACTTTTATTTCATTTCACCGCAACGGTTTTTTTCTCTCGCAAAGTCACACTGATCCATTGCACGCATTTTCTTCCCGATTTTTCTTTGAGCCGGGGAAAGGGCAAGCGCACAGCGGCTCTCATCCAAGAGAAATATATCGTGGATACCCGAGAATCGGACAAGCCCGTTGTCCTTTATAAATAGACGAAATTGCTCCGCAGAGGAGCTCGTACAGTGGAAACGACGGATGAATAATTCCCAACGATTCTCCAAAGACTCGGCCCTCTGTTCTTCCACGCTTGGACCTTGCTTTGCGGCGAGATTCTGCCCGGGTCGCCTCTAAACAACGCGCGCTGATGAAAACGTGTTGCTCAGCAAGAAAGACGCTCGATTCAGCTTAAAGAGGAACTTGAATTCTCTCTTCAATTCTCTTTTTCTCCTAAATGCTCGGAACGAGGGTGCATTTGTTCGAGGGTCGTCTAGGTGTTTCGTCGAGGGGAAGCACAGCGAATATAGAAAAAGCGGCGAAGCGTAAACTTTCGAATATTCCCAACTCCGTTACATATTCCGAGGCGGTTCGACTTTACATCGTACTTCAGCAGCTTCTGTTGCGTATCGATTCCGCGGGCTGGTAATTTCTAAACGGTTCTCTATGAAATGCGATCTATGTTACTTTCCTCTTCCGCCATTCCGCAGGCCGCGGCTTCGAAAATCAAGCTGGATACATTTCATCGTTCTGGTCTGTATCGGGCTCGCGGAAAATTGAAAAATTACCCCGACGAAAAACTACTGATTTATCTATCGGCGAAAAACAACGATCTTCGTCGTTTCCCCCCCGTCGATTCAACAGTTACACACCGGAGTCTGGTTCTTTTTCTGTCTCGTTCGCTTCGATGCAGTTTTTGTTCGGTGCCAGACACGAGGCAACATAATCCGCACGATCGTTGATAGCAGCAGAAAGAAAAGGAAAGAATCTTAATGCCGCCGACGCCGCCGCCGCGTTTCTGTCGACGCGCCGTAATTTCGTTTACTTTCAATCTTCCCCATTACCCGCATAAAAGAAGAAATAACGAGCAGGAATAATACCAGCCGTCGATACAGAACTCGAAATGGAAGACTCTCGCCGAGCAAAAAGATCTGCAGTGTGATTCGAGTGCGATTCCGCGAAAGGAATGTTACAATAGAGCCGGTATAACTGTATAATGAGCTACTGTAGGAGGGAATAATAGACGTCGATATTTAATAGTACGTACGACGATGTCTTTTGTACGCCCCGGTTATTATAACTGGAGACTTCATTTATGACTTTGCGTACTTCGGTCATTCTTGTTAACAGTATCGTTGAAGTGGCATTGAATATTGCACAGCGTAATCCGATCTTCGCTGCGAAAGCTTCTCGCTATTTCGTCCTGGAGGCTCCCGGTTTCTTATCCAAATACTCGTTAAGGCTGCTTTGAACTTCCATCCGCAAAGATTTAACGAGGGCCCCTTCCGGCCATTCCTTATTTCGGATCCGCGCCGCGACGCCGTCAACTACATATTTGCATTAGCGCGAAAAACCGTTGACAACATTTTCCTCTGCACACGCGGCACACCTTCCATACACTCGTTGCTCAATGTTTCGCATAGTTCTCGGGAGGAGACGGACCGTCGAACTCCAGCGCAGAGCGCAAAACGGAGTCGCTAAGCCAACGTCAGATAAGTCGAAGCCCGAGGCACGAAACACGTCAGGAATCATCGAGTGGCTGCTAAACGAGTTTCTGATGGTGCCTATTCTTCCATGCTCCAGGCTCGCAACGGAATATTGTCCAGCAGGGAGGACTGCACGGGAAAAGAGGGTGCACGACGTATCGCGGGGTTCGCCTCGTCGCGTCGTCTTTCAGATACGCAGCCACGGCAATCTATCAGGGCGGCGTAAACATTTCCCGGCGATAGCAGCCATCCACCGCTCCCATCTGAAATAAGATCTTTTTCAATGCGGTCGAATGCGTCACCGCGGTGCTCGAACAACCGCAAAGTGACTGATGCATCCCCCGAATGGAAAAATGGCCCCGTATTGACGATACCGTGTCTGTCTCTGATATTGCTATATCGCTGTCGCACGCAATTGCACATCAGGAGCAGGAAAGATTGCAACGTGGAATCGGCTGGCGTAATTTTGCGAGTCACGAGCGCGATGGCTTGCGGCCAAACGCGACGCGACGTTAACAGCTTCTGATGTTAATGGAACAACAGTAAGCAGGAAGCCGTGCGATGAATTTTCTGGGGAAAATTATAGTTTCGTAGAATTGGAACAATTATGCCTGTACAGGCATTTCTACGGCCGTTATCGCCACCGATTTGTCCAGCTGAAATTCGACGCGGACCCACACGGAGGTTGTTCAAAGAAGTATACAGGAACGGTATTACGATCTAGCATCGATGGCGTCGTTTCAACGCTAATTACGTATTACGCGTAACTTATGCGGTGTACACCGATGCGCGGAACGTGAGTACGATATTCCAGCGAAATAGGGCAATCAGAGTAGACAGACACATTTTGAAGAGTTTTCGACTCCTGTAGCAGCTGCAAACAACGTTGTTCCGTCAATCATGCCTGAGAATTTGGTGCTGCGCTACTCGCTACCAATGCCACATTTTCGTCAGAGAGAGAGGAACCGAACTCGTCTGCCTTGCACAGTCAAATAGCGATCCGATTTTTGCAAGGGACACACTGATATTCGAGAACTCGTATTTGAAAAATGTAGTAACAGAAGAGGTAGAGGATCAGGAAGAGCAAGAAGATTACGCTACATTCACGGATTGAGCCGCGGATCAATGGATACATCCAATTTGCTATACTATCTTATTTAGGGACATCCGATTGTGATGTCCCCAACAATTGTCCCGCGCTTACCGTTCATCCATTTTCGTACGAATACCCGGCATTCAGCCTGCGAAACGAACGTCCAGGAAATGGTCGGTCCTGGACCAGCTGGCAAGTGGTTCGCGGTAGATTCGTTTCAACGCAAACTTAGCGAAACATCGGACGGGGCTCGGGTCTACTTAATGTCAAGAGCAATTAATATATACAGAGTACGAGTGCGGTGCATTCCGCGACGCAGCTTCGAAACTCCACGGGCACGAGGAGCGGCGGTGAGCGGATAGTGAACGACAATGCGGGGCATCGTGCGAGACGGACGGAATGTAACCAGCAGTTTCACTACGAATCTCTCCGCGGTGACAGTTTGAAACCGTGGTATCGCCCACGGGGACTTGCCAAGTTCCACGGGAACTTTGTTCTTCGTGAACCCTCCCGGAAACATCCACCGGAATCTCGCGCCCGGGTAATGCTCCCGGGACGAATGGAGGCGGCGCGAGCCGAATGCAATTCAAACGATAATAATTCCTTCTGCATTATACATTTCGTTCGCGTTTGCGCCGCCGCGCGTCCAGATCCGGCGAAATCGGATTTGCGAGCCGACGCCGGGCCGGCAAGCAACCGTGTGAAACGATTCCTTCGAACTGGAGTAACAGCTTTCCGACCTGCTGCCTTCTCCGCGGACCACTTTCCTTCTGCACCTGCTCGACGACGGGGGGCTGCGTCCCGGCTCTCTGCGCCATTGGATACGATTAGCGGGCCCCGAGGAAACGACGTTTTATTTCCCACCGCGGAATTATCGAGACGCGGACACTCTCGCGCGTTTAACGACTCAACGGTGTCAGCGTGCACGTCGGTTATCATCAACACGGACTTTGATCTGCCCCCGTAGCTTTCAGGCTTAACGCGTTACGTTCTGTGGCTGGAGCTTCAAAGACGGCTGAAATTATTCAAGATGAATATGCTGGCTGCGCTAGGAGACATCTCGTGCAAGTTTAAACGAGTTCGAGCCGGACGTCCTTTGAACGAGAGGCTTACCAAAATCTGCCGGTTTTCCTTGTTGGCTTTGCCGCGTCGCGCAGCACCACGTTTCGCTGGACACGTAAACCGGTTTTTCGACGGTAAAAAGTTCGGAAATTTCGTAGGCTTCGAACGAAACGTTGAAGGGAACTTGCGATGGCCAAGTATATACGAGTTACCCAAGTTCGTCGATAATCTCGGCTGCTCGAAGAGCTCTCAACGCTCTGCAAGAACCGATGCCCAAGAGGATTTCTTGCCGGCGCGGCGCGGTGTCGCGCTTCATCGTTTGCCGTCCGTGAAAGCACGTAGGATTTGCCGGGCTGTGCTTTCAATTACTAATTCTGTTCGCCTCGTGGCGGGACAGCTTCCGACGTCTCGACGAAACAACGTCTCGTCGAGCGCCTCTGTTCGCAGCGAATATGACCACGCGTCCCAGTTTCGTCTCCTAACGAAGCGGCCGAGAAGAAAAAAAGGGGAATCGTTTCTGACAGCGGGGCTGGACTAACGAATCAACCTCCGGGGCTCCTCGGAAAGGAAACGCTTCAAATGCTCTCGCAAGATCTCCGTGAAATGAAAAGAATCTTGTTTAGCGAATGACCGAACGTAGAATTTCGGGTCTCTATTTCCCTCGCGGCTGTAAAACACACTGGCAAGTTTTTACGCACAGGTTGAGAATGTTCCTCCGCTGTGTTATGAGAACTTCGAAGCCAACCGACCGGTAATTTCGGTCGGAGTAAACGGGCAACCGTGCACCGGCGATAAACCTCCCTTTTGCGAATGGAGGTCTTCGATAACTATTTCCGCGCCCTTTGAAACTTTCCTCCAGGCATTCGTACAAGAATCCATAATCCCATGGCAACGGGGCGAATAACGTCTCGCGTGAATCGTTTCGCGATCCGGAGCAGCGAATCGGCTCGCTTTTTCTCGAGTCGCGGGCAGCGCGGAAAGGAAAACAGTATCAGGAATTACGCGTCAGGTAGTGGCGCGGCTTTCGACCGAGTTGCGCGAACTTTTTTTTTCCCACGCGGCGGACCGATTCCCTTGCTACCGTTTCGGATTGACAATGGAACGTAGCGCGAGGCGGTCAACAGCGAGAGGATGGCAAAGTGCTCGTCCTCCAGTTTCACCGGAGAGGACCACTACCGTCGACCCTTCCATTCGAAAGCGCGGTCGGTCGGATCGCGCGTTGGCCGGCAGGTCGAATTGGGTCACAGGATCTCGAAGAGGAAGGGTTCGCCTCAAGGGCCATGGAGGAGTGGCTGGTTCCCAGACCCCCCCCCCCCACCCCCCACCCCCCCACCGAACTCATACGGATAATGCTTTTCCACCGATAAGCTTCTCGTTCCGTCATCTATCTCGCCGACGCCGACGCTCCGTTTAACCGGCGTACACACGCGACCGCCGGCAACTCAAACGTACGTGTACACACGGGCGCGGGCGAACGTAAATGTCTGTAAACGGGTGCAAAATCGATTCGTATAATACGGTCACGTGGTGAGCGATTTTCAGTCGGCCTGATTACGGTTATTCAACCACGTGACAGATTTCAAATTTACTTGCCGCTGCCGCTGGCTTTCGCGTAGTCACGTATAATCAGGTGGACCGGAATTTATTATAGTACCCTACGTGCGTGACATGCGGCTTGCGCTATTGCGATGCCCACGATAGTCGCGGCGGCGCGTATTCGATTTATCGCCGATACATGGACACTCGTTCACCACCTTCCCTGTCGATACTTTTCGTATGTCTCTCTCTCTCTCTCTTGCCCTCGCTCTCTTTCTCTGCCTCTCTCTCCCTCTTCTTTGGGTAGACGGGAACCCCTGTCGTTTCTTGGTTGCACGCGAAATTCGATTATCTGGAATACGGACTGCCTCCCGACCAGTCCATCGTCGTGTTAGCCGGAGTTACACCGACCAAACTAGACCCTCTTTATCCGGATTCTATTGCACGCCGTTTTGAATATTTTCGCCTCGGTATTTCGCCCGAGTTTCCGGGTTGCCGGCATTCGGGAAAATGGGATATTTTATATGCCGTCATCGAGCCTGATAGCTGCCCGATAGCTGGATGTAACGCAATTTCTTTGGGGAATGTTCGACATCTATGGAGTGGCCCGACTCAATCAGTTAACCGAAACTAGATTACACGACGTTTGCAGCCCATCGAATTTCCATAGAATTCTATGCAACTCGGTTATCTCTGTGCAATATAATTAGCGGAAAATATACTTGTCGCGCTCCTTGCCGGACGAAACTTAATTTCGCGGATCTCGTGGCGCAAGGGTGGAAGGGTAAGATCAGAGGAGATAAGTGCTCCGGCTTTGCGCAATATTGAAAACACAACGATCACAATATTGTTTCTGTCGCTGCAAAATAAATGAACTGTTCCTGGGTTATGCGCGTCTAGACGCGGCAGTCCCTCGGCGTTCGTCGTCGAAATCGTCGGATTATCCCGGTGAATCCATCCGGCGCCGATCATAATCACAAAGCAACCACCGATGAAATGGAAGAGGGTGTCTGGAATCACAATGGGTGTGGGGGTGGTGGGGGTTAGCAAGTAAAAAATTGAGCAGCTTCGGCCCAAGATGGATTCGAAGCGAAACGACGATATCGATCGGGGGTTGCGAGCGTTCGTACGAGGTAAAGGCGATCAGAGAGGAATCAAACTCGGGTAACCACAAATTACAGGTGGCAAGTAAAGAACGACGATGTGGAAAGCTCGCCGACAGTGAGGAGAACGAGTGCTGCCAGTGAAACGGATCGGATGAAAAAGCGGCCCCGGGGTGAGAGAAAGAACCATTCGAAAGCGAGGCGACGCCCTTACACGCTTCATCAATCTTCGCTCCTCGCGAGAGGACTAACGACGTCGCGACGTCGAGATAAACGGACTGGCTGGTCGGGTAATCTCGGTATTCCAGTTGACGCGGTTATTGTCGGCGAAGCTGCAGGAAAGAAAGCCATCTGTTGGGTACACGACTGGATTACGATCGATATTCCGTTTCGGCGTGCTGGCGCCCTGCTCTTATCGCAGTTCCGATAACTTAATTGCAAAATTAAAGACAGGCCCGGGTCACGGTTAAATTCCAGATGACAATGCTCTCGATGTCTGAGTCTGTTTGAACGAAAAATTGAAATTCTCTTATTCGTGTCGCGAATTCATGCGGGTGTTAAATTCACGGCAACATTCGAACGCATGTGGTTACCGCGAGGCACAGCCAGGCAGCGGCGGGTTAAATTTATCCACTAGCAATTATTTCCCTCGCTCCGTATGCGAATTGCGACTTTCAACTTAATCTCTTACCTTTAGGCGACAAAGATATTCGGGGGTACACGGGAAGAGGGAGGCACCTATCTGCCGCAAATCGTATTTCTTCGCGGTCAGCAACGACGTGCCACGATCACGGAAGTCACCGCGTAATACGGGGTATAAACTCGCCCGGTCCGAAAATATGGCCGTTGTAGGGAAGAAAACGAGCCCATGAACAGTAGCGCGGATCAGTGAAATGTCGGGCATTGCTATTCTGCCGGCGTTCCCGGCCTCTATTCTTTCCCGGCTCGCTCCCGTGCACGTACACGGCAAGGGCGCCGACTAACCGGATCAACTTGGACGCTACCACTTTGCAACATCTGTAAATGAGAAGCTGTCGTTGACGTTTGCTCGAGCGGCTGGCTAACGCGGGTCTAAACTGTCCGCTTGTTCCCCTCGCAGTTGCCGCGGAATCCGATTTAAATTCTCGCCTAGCATCGCGTGCAAATTGGTGTTCGGAGCTTTACAGAAATAACTGGCTGGTCCGCGAATGCCTTTCGTTTTCTTCGTATCGTTTCCCAGCCGAAGTAGAAGCTATTTGCTTTAAGCGGAAAATATTCCTCGGCGCTGAATCCTGTCTTCCGTCGCTTTTCCGTAGAAAATAGCCTCCCCGCGTCGGTCTCATTGCCGGTGATCATACGGGTGGAATGATTAACCTCGAGTAATTATCGCAGACAGAACTCGACACTCGACTGCCTCGCCGGAGAACGGATATCCCAGAGGTCCTCGCGGAATCGTGGATTACGAATCGCTGGGTTGAAAAAGAGTTGGACGCGGTGGAAGAGCGACGTCGAGAATGGGAAGTTCAATACAGGCGTGGGGGAAAGTATGAAAAATGGGACGAGAATGATGAGGAATAATGGAGCGGCGAGCGATAATAGGGGAAGCGTGTAAAAACGAATCGCGCGATGAGAGACGGCCGACTCTGACGTGACGTATGAAGCGATATTAAGTTAAGCGGTCGCGAAAGTGCTCGCGATTAAAATTCTTCGTTATCACGGCCGCGTTATTAATTACGGCAATGAACGGCCATCGGTTGATCGTCGGGGCGCGCGAGACTTGTTCGAAAGGTGAACAGGCCAGGGGGCCTCGCGTTTCATCGGCTAGAAAAGAATACGCAACTCCCGCGGGTGTTTCCAAAAGTTTACGTGACGCGTATAGAGAGGCGCGAAGGGCGCGTCGAGACGGTCGAGAGTGGCAGGAAAAAGAGAAACCACCGGACGGCAGGGGAAAACATCTTTGTCGAGCCGCCAGCAAGCAGGCAGCTTTTAATATATTTGACAAAGTTCGAGCTTTCAGGGACGCGGACGGAGCCAAGCAGTCTCGTGAATCCTCGCCTCTTAATAGTATGCGTGGCCTCGCTTCTACGCCTACAGGCTGTACACCACCGCGTCGCGTCGCGTCGCGTCGCGTCGCGGATAAGTCTTCGTTTTCCCAAAGTTTCCCACGCGATCCGTCTGAAACATTTTTACGAGCCCGCCCGAGACGTTCCATTATTCGTGTTCTTTCGCGTCGAGCCCACGGGCAAGGGCAGCCCACCCCCGACGGTAGCAACTTTCCGAGGAGGAAAAATTGCGAAGTAATGGAGATCTTTCTTTTCCTCGTTTGCGGCGGAGAACGAACCGAGTTTCTCGGATTACTGTCGATGACGCGATAATGTCAAAGCCCGACGGACACCATTATTTCAGTGTTTGCTCCCGGGGTGGGAAGAAGCCCGGATGCTTACTGGAAGACCTCCATAATGGGTGTCCTATTACCGTTGGGGCTCGGGGTTGGGGCTAACGTTGCCGCTTGAAATCGGCTGAAACGGGTCCTTCTAAAGTAGGCACCGACATTATTGCTGGATCTCTGGTTTTGACGTTGCCACAATGATTCTCAGTCCCACTGTGGACAGAGCTACTCTGCGGTTTCCCTCGCAGGCCGTTCTAATATTTCATGTTCTCGATTTTCATTAATGGTCACCGTGGGTAAACGTTCTTCACCGTTCGAGTAAAGAAATTTAACCGCGAATGAGCGATGCGAGTAAATGTGGCAAGCAAGGTATATAATTGTTCGTTGGAACTTTCAGCACCCGGATGAACGGGGACGCTTGGTTTTGTCACAGCCACTTTGTAGGAAGCTACAGCATGTACGTGCTCGCAGAGACATTTTATTTTCATTATTTGTATGCAAAACACTCGTGCGCTTTAACTTGCTCCATTAAATAGCAATGAAAATGTGCTTCATCAAATATGCAACTGCGCTTACGTTGTGCTCTCAGTGCTTTGTCGTGGCGGCTGTAATACTGCAAGGTGAATATTTTTTAATGCTGGGCGCGGTTCTATATTTCTCGCCGGGGAATGTCTCTTATTGTATACGAAAAGATTTTAATCGAAAAAAAAAATCAGGTCCCCATTGCGACATTAATGTTAAAAGACAAAGGGAAACGAGCGACCGGTTCAGATTACGAGAACAAAACCTAAAGTTCAATAATTCCCGACTCCTCACGCTAGTGTTTACCTTTGAACCTCTGTGACGATTAAGGTCTTTGGCGCGGGATGGCACCACATTTTTTCCAATGGTTCTTCAATATCTCTGAAAGATGTCGCTGCTATGTCCTTCGGTTGGCAACCCCTGTATCAAATAATTATTTCTTTATCGATACTGCAAGAAGAACGAATCGAGTACCTCGATGAAAGTGTTCGTTTCTTTCCGAGATTTCCAGCCACGTATCTGTCCCGCAAAATTGATCTAACTCGTTTAAAGATTTCTATTTCACGCGCAGCCAATTTTCGATCAGGTATACGATAGATATCGGTTCGTTCAAAACAAACCCCGAAATCGGAGCTTCTTCGCGGTGATTGGTGGCGCCCGGTGGGCTAGTTGGTCAATGAAGCTTCGCCGTAATTAATTACGATAATGTTATTGATTTCGGGTTTCGGTGGTTGCGTCGATGTCACGATTATCAGCCTCCGAACACCGATGATCAGCGACGAATGCCGACCGGCTGGAAACCGGTGGCCGTCGCAACATCGCTAATCGATTAGGCTGCAGACTGTAGACGGTGTGTCGCGAGCAAACGATATTTTCATCTTCCAAGCGCCGACGTCCGCCTCGGGGTTCCCTCTCAAACGTACCGATGCACGCATCGACGACTGTCGAGAATTAATGCGTGTCGCACGCGGCGCAACTTCGGTTCTAAATTCTCGTAGCGCGTGTCGAGAGCAGAAGGCATGTCGCCTTAGCAAAAAAAATTACACCGAGGGAAATCGCGCCGTATTGATTTACAAGAATTTATCTCCGACCGGCACAGAACGGGTGACCAACGTCTGTGTTGTTTCGCATTCGGCCCGTGCCAGGGAACACACCTATACTCACGTCATCAATTTCACCGTTGCGCCCCGGTGTTCCGTTGCCTTGTCGAGGATCAGCGCCCTGCCTGCGGATGCAATTCGCTCCGGGGTGCAATCAATGCGATGCCATTGCAAATTCCGTGGCTGGCAAAGTCGAAGCCAGATAGCGGACAGGGCTGCCCGACCAAGCCTGCCACTAGTTCGGCTCGACACCGGGACAAGTTAGATTTGTTCTCGTATAGAAGACAAAAGATCACCTTTATCTTACTCCCCGATCGTTTCTCCTCTTTCTCACTCCCTCTCTCTCTCTCTTTCTCTTTATATTCCTCTTCGCTCCTATTGTCCCCACCCGATTCCACCTTTTCGATTCCTCTCGTTCTGCTATTCTCTTTTGTCCCGACGTTCGCGAATCCACCCCTTTTCTTGCCGTCTCACGATGCATCGAATCTCGGCGTCCGTTTCAAACGACAACGATTCTATTTACGGGATCGCGCAAGTATTCTTTCTCGCTTCTTCGCCATTCACCCCCCGGTCTGCGGAACTTCCGTTCGCCCCCCCCCCCTCCAATCCTTTCTTTGCTCATTCTTTTTAAGTTGCCCCGTTTAATGCACTCCTATAGGAAGTTACAAGTGAAAACGTTTCGTTAGCGGCGTCTATTTTCCAGCGTCGCTTTTTTGCCCCCGTTGTCTCGCCTCGTTTTTCTCGTTCGCAGCGCGTAAATCGTTAGCGAGCTCGTTAACTTCCTACGATATTTATCGACGGGAGCCTTGCCTGCGATAATGGAATCCTATTGTCCACTTAGAAGAGCATTATTCCCGTCGAACGATTGCCTCCCGTTGGCACCGTTCCTTTCGACCGATCAATTCGTCGCTTCGAGCGCGCACATTCGTTCGTCCGTCGTGTCGACGGCCTTTTTTTTCTCACGTGTCGACCACTTTCGGAGGCGAAACGCGTCCTTCGAGTAGAGACTGCTCGTTACCGACGTTCTGCTCCGTTTCAGATTGAGCAAATGCTGCACGATCAAGCAAATTCTTCGATACGCAACGTCGCGACTTTTTATTTGCTCAGGTTACGATCTTCAATACAGTATTGTCGAGCTTTCCGCGGAGCACGTTACTTTAACACTTGGTTTACGGACAAGTTTGAACACTTTTCTTTACGGGCTTCCCTCAGATTAAGAATGGCCAGATTGCTCAGATCGCCAATGAAAATACGAGCTTTCTTACAAAAAAAAATTAATTCACTTCAGAAACGAAATATAATTAATCTAATTATATAATATTAACAGACCTTCGTTAATCTCTGTCTTCCGAATTCTGAAATCCAGCAAATTGACGCGTTCCGTGAGCCTAATGTTAACGAGGCCAGATGAATTCGCTCGGCGTTCCCTACATTCCGAATCGCCCTCTGACCAGGCCAAACAGAGCCACTTTGAACTTTCGAATCCGACGAGGATCCAGCGTGTTAATATTTGCCCGCGTTAATACCTGCCGAACCTATATATCGAGAAGGAACTTTGTTTGAATCAGCGTTGCAAAATCTATCGGCACGCTCGGAAACCTCTTCGGCAGACAAGCAACGAACCAATCTTTTGTCGCTTCTTAATTTCCTTCCGTGTGTTCCGCACGCGTGAACCCCTTTTCACGATGACCGAAAGACTGTAGTATTTGTCTTTAATTTTAAACTACTCCACTCCGAACGTGTCCATTTAACGTCGATTTCTAGCTTTGACATTTCGTGTTGGGGGACTGCGCGTACGTGAAATCAGTGCGATTCGCGTTTCAATGAACGCAATATTTACAGGAACAGTGCAACCAGTTCCGCCAGTCAAACTCGCGAAATCGATTCGAAATCGAAGATTGCGAAATCCTATTAAAAATATGTTGTTGACCGTTTACAATTATTTTGCACCGCGTGCTCGATCGAAACGTAGAGCAGAGAAATATGTAACCGAAAGGGGGACGCGCGGACGTAAAATCCACCGATGGTGTTTTTAGTTTGCCCCAGTAAATTTCAAAGTCCGCCGGGCAGAATTGTAACTCCAAATTCGATCGCGGTCCGCCAGAAGAATTACCGTTGCAACGCAACAATATTTGCCTTTCGAAATCATAAATTCCTGGTTAATATGCCGGCACACATATTAACAGCATGATAACTCATCGATCGCAATCGACGACGATTAACCGGGGAATAGCGTGACGGAGTACGTTCGACGAAACGATTGCGATAATTAACGGCGCGATAAATTTCGCCCCCGAAACAATTTCGTGTCACTCGAATGAAAAAAAAAATCTGGACGAAGTAAAGAGCGCACGAAAGTTTGTACACGCTGCCACGCCGAACACTTTAAAAGCAGTCGGCGAATGGCCGATAAATAGTCATGGATCTTATACAGAAGGTAATTCTACTTGGCTCCTTTCTGAGCTTCGTTGCACCCACCGGCAAGGAATCCGTTTTTTTTTATCAAGATCGACCATTTTTCTTGCATTCAACGCTTCTCCCTTTCTTCGAGAGGCTTCTCCCCCGGCAGCGGCCGAGATCTTCGTCGTCGTTACGTTTGAATCACACCTAGGAAACTTGCGAAATACGAACGAGATGAGCTATGGGGAGAGGCGCGATTCTTCGCCACGCCATTCACCGTATTCTCGGTAATCTTCGCCCAATTATGGAAAGTTTCGCGAAGAAAATAAAGGGGGACGTTTCTTGAGAAGCCATCTGTTTTCCCTTCCATATAAACGCAAGGTAACAATGGCCGGTATGGCCAGTCGAATAAAACGTATTTAAAACTTTTTACGACAGCTTTTATTGCTCCAAATGGTGGTTGCTCAGAAGCTCTGAAAGGCTCGGACTCGTAAAATCCGGCATCGTGTAATAGCAGAAAAGAATATGATGTTCCGCTCGGCGGGGTACAAGTGGCTTTATTATGATGCATTTGCCAACATAGAAATTACTCTCTTAATAATTTACTAAAATAAAAAAAAAAACGAAGTGGGAGTTTTTGCGGCGTGCATACGTCCCGGTTTCCGACGTAAAGCGTGGCCGATATAAACTTGGTCCTGAAAATGTTTTCGAAAACACTCCGCGGGCACCTTTTCGGCCACTCGTCTTGCCTCGCTATTTTTTATTAGCTCGACATTGAATCGAAGTGGAATCGAAGAAGGTCCCGATGGAGAAGTCTTGTAACGAAAAAAGCCGGAGACACTAAAGCTGCTCACCTGATAGCGAAGAGAAAGGGGTGCTCGCAGTTCGGTCGGTGCATCGCGTGTATCGCGAACCCGTATTGGATATCTACCCACGAATCTCTGTGATTCGATGCAACGTGATCAGCAACTTTCCGGTCTACTTTACTGCCTGTTACGTTTTATGATCGTGTTTATTGCAGCTCGCCAAGACGATAAACTGCGCGCACGGATTGGGAACAGAAAAAGAATTGAAACTCAATGGAGATCGAATAGCCGTAGAACGTTCCCTGACACTTCAATTTTGTTTTCATCGATTCGAGCCCGTTAAAAATGTTCCTGCGTTATTTACTTCTGATAAAAAGGGGTAAATTGTTCCGCGCGCGTTCCATCAAATTGCCCCGTGTAAACGTCCAGCGTCGCATAAATACAGGAAGCAGATGAAACTTTAATAGGCTATCCTTTTTTGTTTGTCAGAGAAGAATCACGCTTAATCGATCGCGGCAAGAGCGGATTGTTCGTGTACATTATTTTCCCGAATCCGTGCTCTGCCGTTATTTCTCGATGTTCAATTTACTGCTCGCAATAAAAGCAGATCGTACGATATCGCGGACCCGATACAGTAGGTCGGCTAATAGTGAAAAGTTGCCGTTTCGCCTGATCTGCCCGCGGTTCGTGTTATTCGCGTACCGCAACTTCGTGAGAAAAAAAGGCATCGGTTTTATCGAAGAACCGAGACATCTGTGAAATTATAGGAACGCCAGTTCGAGTGTCGCCGCGCCATTTCAAGTTTCAGATTTATTTCCGATACTTGTGCAATCGCCACGCAACTTTTCCACTCGGCTCCTGGAGCACGCCCCATATTTATCTTTTCGCGAAACTTGTAACTTGTAATCTCGTTTCCGCGGATCCGGCGCAGCTTATTAGGAATCGCCGCGTCGCGTCGATGTCCCGTACAAATCCAAGTTGAGAACTTACCAATCCAGGAGCATCGAATGTAAACCGCCATTTATTTATCGCCATATCTGTCGCGGCTTACCAGTGGATCCGCCATCGAAATCTCGACACTGGATGTAAACAGGTTTATGAGAGGCACCCGGGCATTTTATAGGGCCGGCGAAATCGGTGAATGGGGGAACATTTTTCTTCGATACGCGCGTTAAATGCTCGTTTCTCTGCTTCGAGAAACTTTTTCCTCCCCGTGAACATACTCATTTCCTGTTTCGCCCGTATCCCCATCCGACACTTTCCAACTTCCAACCCTTTCAGGCAGCTCGGTGTAAGATTATTAATGTCCCTCGGGTCTGCTCGGCGGTAGACTCGAAGACGGCCAGCTCAGAGCTTAGCATGGTCTCTGGTATGAGCTTCGCCTGATAAAGAGGCTCACAGACAAGATGGATGAGACGAGATAAGGCTGGCTAAGGCCAGGACACGGTGCAACTAAACGTAACGAGCGGGGACAAAAATAGAAGCCGCTGGACTATCATAGAACGAATGATACCTTTTCCAAACGCACGAGACAGCGCGGAAATGCTCGCGTTCCCGGCGATGCAGCGGTCCGGGCCGATGATTTAATTAAAAAATATGGCAGCCGGTTAAATTAACAACGTCACTCTTATAAGTGAAGATTCTGGATAGCGGTGGGTTGGGTCTTCTCTGATTAAACTGTGCCGGTGTAGCAGGCATGACGTCCTGGTGGAATTCGACGAGATTCATCGTTGGAGGGAAACGTTTATCCTTTGTATAAAACGGCGATGAATTCCAAGCTTCTTCCTTAATCCAGCCTGCTTTGTCCCCACGTTTTTTCTTTTCCTTTTTTATATTCGACCTGCGCTTAGAATAAGACATGTATCCCGTGGAATCGTAGCCGATACCGAAAACCATAAACGGACAACCATAAAATTGCGGTGCTTAATAAAAGGGTGGATTTTACGGGGAAAATATAAGACGAATATACACCGATATATAAACCGATCAATCATTGTAATATAACTGTTACACCGAGCAATCCACTTTCTGTTTCATTTTCTCCGGGCAGCGTCGCGAGAGAGTCGCGAAGAAAACCAATTAAGTCGTTTTCAGTTGAAAGGCCACGTCTGCCCGGTCTCCACCCTCTGACACTTGCCACGTCGAACAATAAATTCACGTCCGGAGGATTGAAATTAGCCCCTTAATGCCCGTCTTATTGCTAAAAGATGACCTTACCTTCGTCCTCGCCTTTTGTGCTTCGAATTATCGTTCGTTCCATCGAAGCGATATCGGGTCTCGCTTTGTCCCTTTACTCCTTTCCTTCACTTTTTTTCCGGCCATGCTCCTGGGCGCGGGTCACCCCGTGCTATTCGCTATACGGATAAGAGGCTTACCATCCGGGGATAATCTGGCCACAATTCAATTTTCTATTAGACTCGCGACGATCTTCCCTAGACTAAAGTTGAAAACCCCATGCAATTACGAGCCGGAGGTCGATTTCAGGCCGTACTCCTACAGGGACCAAAATGGAATCCCGAACGGACACAAACGAAGAAGTGCATTTTCAGCGTCGTTTATTCGGGAAGGGCGGAGGGGGGCGGCTGGATAAGCAGCGCTTAACCCAATTACCGGCGAGAATTTCAGGTAATTCAATTTTTTTCTAGGCCCGACCAGCTTCCAAGGCGGGACTCGTTAATGGGACGCGTCAGTTGACGCGAACCGCGCAAACAAGCTGATGGTTGCTCGGTGTGCCCCCATTGTAATCGCCGGTAATACGATACCAGGCGGCTCGATCCAATTAACATTTCTCATCAGCGTCTACGGGTGGCGCGAGTTGATTTTCACTAATCCGATGCGCCGTTTGGGCTCTGCAATCGGATGTACAACCGTCATAACGTGCGAACCCAATTTCGAGGGCGAAACGGGGGCGAGCACCCCCGCACCCGCGCTCGCGTGAGATCAATCGTGAAATTTGCAAGTGAAATGAATGTAAGAGCATGCATGGGAAACGTATTTTAAGGGTGCGCGTGCGAGTTTCATTTTTAACGCCACATTCCCCCCCGCCCACCCTCCCTCCAACCCCTGGCCAACCGACGCCGCTTCTGCTGTAAATTATTGAACCCGTTTTTACGTTCGCTGCGCAATCAAAACGCACTGGCTACCACCTGTCCGGCTGACCCTTTGCTGAAACGTTCAGTAGCGATATTAAGCTGCCGTCGTAATCAGTACAGTTTTTAGTAACACGCCACGGGACTGAATGACGAACGCTTCTGGGATATTTAATTAAAAAGATACGATACTTGGTGATCAATGTTGCTCGAGAAACGGCCACTGTTGGAAAGGGCTTGCCACCTGTTATACTTCTGAGTTCGAGTTTTGTGCATATAACTTTGTGCGGTATCATAGAGAACCCTGCATAGCCTGTCACGGCGGGCGTGCTATTACACGAAGCAGGTATATTTGGAAAAATACGTTAATGCAAATATGAATTGCTAATCTCGTAGGAGTCTCCGTGCAGTGTTCGTAGCGCGACACGAAAGTCAAAGAGAACCATGATTGTCTTCGACGGTGCCTCGAATTAACAGCCAGAAAGCCCGAATACAAATCCGTTGGGAAATGTACTTTCGCCGGGAACATGGAAAGTTTTCGCAGAGTTCGAACGAAGAGCGAGCCTCGTCGGGACGAAACTTTCGTGAACCCGAATCGCGTGTCAGGACGAACGCGATAATATTGTTCTTTCGTTTCATAAGTTGCAACCGCACCGCCATGTGTGCGCTGTGCGGTCGAAATTCGAGCTCGATATAATTTCTGTCAATTCCGAAATGCATAATTATGAACGTGCGTTCGAGCCGTCGGTTTACGTCGACTATGAACTCGTTGATCGGGAGTCCTGAACGATGTTTAACTAAAGTCAATTCCGCTCGCAGCATTAGGAGGAAACGTTTCATAAAGGAATCGGGATTTTCGTATTACCTGGAGTCCCTTTTCAGCTATACGTTTGTGGAAGCCGGTGCGCGACGCCAGCAATATCGGCAAACATCATACGATATTACCACACGCAGGCAACGGCTTCGGAGGGCGAGGCGTGTGCACCAGAGCGACGTGTAACTCCTGATTTGGCGAGTTACATGCCAAACTGGAAATACGGTATACCAATTTCATATGAGCCTAGACGAAAATAACATGGACGAAGGACGGCAGGACAACAGAGGCATGTCAGAGAACGCTGTTAATATTATGCGCGAGTCGCGTGTCACGTTATCGGGGCGTGTACAGGTTTAGCGTATAATAATGTCGCCAGGTTAGAATGCTTTGTCGAGTGTTGTACAGGTAGTAAGCCTCGTCATATTGATATCGCATCATTTCGTGCCACGGAGACGCGTTCAAAGGACGGCTTGGATTTGTAATTCGTGGATTGAACAAATTTCCTCCCCTGAAATTCAATTCTCGGTAACTTACTGTACTACAATCGATGCGTGATACAACAGTCAATCCGATAAACGGCTACCTCTCCCGTGCCCCACTTCTGACGAAACGTGTTTGAATTTAACGCGAGATTCCACAATTCAGAATACGTGTGGCCGTAGAACCGTCCGTCTCGAGTAGAACTGATCAAGGGTTGCTCCGATATTGTTTCGAGCACAATATAACTTCTGAATCGTAATTGAATACCCGTTTTGTAGTAAATCTGGAGCGTATCGTAAAAGATCATGATTTTGGGAAACATTTTTGCACAGGGATTTTATTAAATAATTTCTTCGAGGTTTAATTCTGAACCGCACAGTAGCTGTTCATTGTCAATTGAAGCGGATACAGAGGGTAGCATTATGATTTAACGCATGCATAATTTTTTTCTTTTCCTTATTCTTTTTTTTATTGGTAGCGCCTAGGCGAAAACACAGTTTCAATTTTCTAATTAACGTCACTTGTTCCACGTGTTTGGATCAAAGAGTTTCGTAAAAACGGCCGCGTACATCCTATTTCGAGTCCCGTGTATAGAAAGACATAATTTTAGCATCTCATGTCACATTTTTTAATGAACGCGAGTCGCACACAGTGTGTCAGCCATGGAAGTGTTCGGGCAGCATCAAAGAATGTGGCATAAACAAGAAAAAAAAGGTGGCAAAGTTTTTCAGGAACATGCAATTTATTAAAGAGTGCTTACATGTTCAAGAGAATTATTATGCACTTTCATTTGATAGATTCGGAGATGTTTCGTTAAATTTACCATATTTTGGATTCCATTGAAAATTAAGTCGATAATTAATTATTAAATTGTAAGGCTTTGAATGATGAAAGTGATGAATACGTGAGTGCAGTCAACTTGTCCGACGTGGAACAGCTTTATTTCATTGTCCATTCGAATTACGGTTGAACACCAACATCAGCTCCCATTTCTTCAGAGAAATTTAATTCCGGCAAATTTCGTACCTCCTGCGACTGTACTGTACATTGTGCTTGGTATCACGGCTCACTCGATTATCGAAGTGACGTGCCCGCTTTATGAAGGGTGCTGAAATATCCATACACTGAGCATTTAGTGCAGCAGTTTAATTGCACAAAGCATTATCGCTTATATACAATTATTATCGAGTATCATTAATTCATATCTAAGAGCGTAAATAAATCATCGTGTAATGGAAATTATAATTACGATAGATACGATTAAAATAATCCGTGCATCCGCACAAAATTGATCCCATAATCTTCACGCATACTGATAATCTTAATGAACTGATTTCTGTTTAATTCACCGAGGTCTAAGCGCAAACAAAATTAATTCGAATGTCTGTTGAACATATTATTAATAAATCGTTTTTATGAACAAGGTCTACAAAAATCATTTCATCACATTATCAGAATGTATCGCGTCTCAATTGAATTGAATGATTTACGCCGATCAAGTACAGTTGGGACAGTTCGGGACATCTGGTATGCCCGTTTTCTAGTTTGTTGTCTAGCCTAAGGTGCTTGGCTTCTTCTGACTCGACAAACAAACCGTGGTAAACAATGAAAAGCGAAACAGAAAGTGCCTAAGGCTGACGCCCAAACTTCCATCCAGTATCAATGTCTAAATCGAGTGCAGTTTGTCGAAAGTTCTTAACTTGAAATATGAATAACTGTGTGTACGTTTTGCTTGAGCTTTCGCAAATACCATACAATCGTGACGCTTTGAATTTACAAAATTTTAATGCACTAGAGCTTCAATGAATTATTCTCATATCAACCCAAAATCTGTTGGAACCCGCACGCTTTCGACACCAAGTTGTCTTATTGTTAGTTTTACGTTCAATCATTATTATCTATGTTTAAGGAAATTGCAACAGTGTTTGGAAAATTTGAAAATAACACTAAGCGTCCTTACTTCATCCACAGAACATTCTTAAACCGTCATGAAATTTTGATCGTGGTAATACGTCAGGAAGGCCAGATCTGGTAATAAGACTCTTGTACAGTTATAGACAACTGAACTTCATTGTTGTCTGATCTTTCAGTGTCAACCCGGTTTTCACGCGCGTAACCATGAGTTTGCTTACTTTGCTTACCTGAAACGTCTATGAAAAGTATTTTCTAAAGGAAATGTATGTTAATAACAGCGTTGCAATTAAAAAGGTTTTACGATATAATTGCCCTTTCATGGAAGAGTATTTACATTCACAGTAACGATGAATAATATACTTATACTTATACTTATATACATTCAGATGCAGCTATACGTATACAATCGAACGGTACGAGTTATCAATAGAAATATAATATATGTTATGGCCAATGTCCATATACTTTTGCTTCTAATAATCCATATTTCATTCTTACAAATACAAAATAACTTTCTCACCTACTCAGAAGATTCTATCTAATAAGTTGCGTGCATTCAAATAAACGTATTTGAAATATATATATATCGTACGTATAAAGGCGTACAGTAAATATAATGTAGAAAGATTATATTTTCATTTCGTAGATGTTTCAAATTGTATTTTGAATACAAGTAATAAAAACATTTATTTAAATACATTCAGCAAGCTGTGAAACGGTCCAAGCATATTTGAGTTCATTAATCGTATTTGCCAAGCCTGCTTTTTAAGTCAAAAACGCAACACGTTTCAAATCTCTGTGAAGTAACGCAATTAATATATCATGAAAGATTGTAAACAATGACGGCATTGAAATATTCTCCATAAACAGGACTGTCATTTGTGATAAAGAATATTATTCATAAGACTGGGGGAGCAAGAACCCTAGATCGCATTCACTTCATTATGAATAAACATGCGAACCTAAACGGGCATACCAAAAAGTATGCAATTCAATTTAAATCATAAATTTGTTCAACTTATAATTAATGGCCAAGTAAAACGAAGGTACAAATAATTCAGTAACATTCTTTACCGGCATCAGGCATTCTATACAGGTTTGCTGTTCATACAGATGAAACTACAATTGTTAGTCAAATTTTATTGTAGCCATTCAGTCAACAATCTTTGCGAACGATCGGACTTTTAATCGTCCAACTTCAACGTTCGGGGGTTTTACATTTACAGACAAACTGTTCTCCTTTTGCTGAATTACAGACGGTGGACGATATTCCCTTATAATCTGAACATCCGGATCGCTATCGCTCAGCAATACAGATTTTGCAAGATTTACATTCTTTTCCCAAACAATTTCAATCGCCTCAGAATCGTCCTTAACAATCGAAGGATTAAGTACCAAACCAGATGATTCGCAATTACTATGAAGTTCTAGCATACGTTGAAAAATCTCGTCCCCAACGAAATTCGAATTATTCATCGTAGAATCTGCTTCAATCTTCCTAATTACCTCGCTTGAGGAAGTTTCGCTAGTTCCGCTAGTTTCGCTTGCTTTTACCTGTATCGTGTCAGAGTGTGGTTGAACGTTTTCCAATGTAGGTTGGTCCAAGTCATAGAGCGACTTTCCTACGGCATTTTTTAAAGTATCATTTCCTTTCGCTGTCATTGCGGGCGCATTTATTTCTGCACATTTATTTGCGACTGGTTCGTTTACAATCGTGGCAGCCGTATAAATTTTATCTCGATCACTTTCATGTTCTTCCCGAGGTATGGCTAAAGGTTCAGAGTTATCAGGAAGATTCTTCACGGGCGGGCTGTTTTCGATCGAAGTACAGATCTTTTTGTTAACATTGCTGCTGTTAGTCTTGCTTGCGTCGCTACCAGAATATACCAATTTGTCTTTACCATGGATGTGAATGATATGCGAATAAACAGACACAGAGCTTCGAAATCTTTCCGCGCAGTGATAACACTTGTGCTTCAGGAAACGATTCTCAACAGTGTTGTGTTTGCGTAAGTGTTGCTCGAGTGATGTAACCCAAGGGAATCTACGACCGCAAATTGTGCATTGGTTATCCCCAGAGTTGACATATCTCGACCTGTGCTTCGTTAGATTCTTGTTGCTGCTAAATGCTACATCACACTCGGGACACTTCACAGTATTCTCCTTTAGCGCACTATTAGCAGCAGGGGATGCGAAACCATTGAGTGGTTCGTTTACATTTGTAGACCGGATTGACGAAATGGGATTCTTATTTTTCTGGGCATTGTTAGCGTTCTGAGAGTTTTGTTGCCCTCTATTAGTACCGAACGATTCATATCGGTGTAGATGTAAGACGTGTGTCCGAATGTTCGCCACGTTTGTAAATTCTTCGTTGCATATTGGGCACCGATGGGGAGATGAAGTACTGTTCAACCTGGCATGTTTCGCTTTGTGTACTTCCAGTAAATATAGCTCAGTAAACTTTCTTTGGCAAATGTTACAGCCATATACGCCTATATTGGAATACTCCAATTCATGATGCTTCAAATTTATCTCGTCATCGAACTTCATTCCACAAGTCAAACACGTAAAAGTATCGTTCATAAACACGTCCTTATCTGCGCTTAGATGAAAGCTCTGATCCGCGGTGGCTAATTGGTTCGACGTATTATTTTTCGTGGCATTATTTGTATTGTTCCCGTGAAAATGTTTCTCGTGGCACAGCATGGACGTACTAGTCGTCGATACTTCTCCGCAGAAACGGCACTTGTAACTCTGGTTAATATCGCAGCCAGCGTGATTCAAACTCTGGTGCTTGGCAAGGATTGCACTGGTGCGACACTTCCGGCTGCATTTGTTGCAGTGAAAGTCACCATCCACGGAATATTCTATATCATGCAAAGATAGGTCCTCCGCGTTGGTGAAGTTCAAGGCGCACACGCTACAGGCATAGGTTTTCGCCGGTACCTCTATAGGCTCTCTTGATTCCGCAATATTGCTAGATATCAACGCATAATTGTGATCTTGCATTGGATTTATATATATGTGCCTAGAATCCGACTTGCACAAGTGAACGTGTAATTTGTGCGCATGGAAATGCGTTTCGAAATTGAACCCTTCTTTGCAAACATCGCAGGTATAAAGGTACGATTTCCTCGCGCTCTCCGGATTGTGCACTAACTTGTTGTGGTGATGAAGCTGATACATTCCTTGGAATGATTTGTTACAAAATGTGCACACGAAAACTTGACCCTTGTAGTAGTACATATTGTGTTCAATGAACCGTTCGTAGGATTCGAATACTAAGTTGCAAATGTTGCAGACTGGACTGGAATTCCAGAGGTAATCGGGGCTCGGCCATGATTTAGGGGGCTGCGAAATGTGGAAATGTCGCTCGTGACTCTGAAGATATCCCTTTTTGTGAAAACCTTGGTTACAGAATTTGCAGAATAACCTATAGTTCTCCGCACAGGAAGGTGTATGAGTCGCAAGCATGTGAAGTTGCAATAGTCTTTTAGTAGGGAAGGTAGTACCGCAGATATTGCACCGGTTATTGGCTGGTTTGCTAAAGGTGCGCTCGTGTATGCACAAATTCTGAAATGTTTGGAACTGTATCCCACAAATAGTACAGGGAAACTTGACTTTTCCTGACACGTCTAGTTGGTACCCCTTTACACATGCAATCCCATTGATTAATCTTTTATTACCTCCATTCGTAGGTGATGACGGTGAAATGCGAGCATCAGTTTTTATAGGGCTACTTGAAACGGCACTTTTGGGAGACTCTGCTTTTGTCAAAGACAATCCTTGTTTCAAATCAGGCGCCTGCACAGGATGATCGTTGCTTGAATACTGTGCTGAACAGTCGATAGTGTATTGAGCATCGGTAACGTTACCTTTCAGATCCCTTGTTTCTTCCGAAAACGACGACGGTGATTCTTTTACGCGAGGATTTTTCTGTTCATCTATTCGGTCATTCATTCGGGTACACACCTGCCCATGCTGAATCAAACATGAACGTAACCAAAATCGTTTACGACAACCTTGGCATTTGTGATGCTTCTTAATTCTGTTGCAATTAATTTCAATATCAATTGACTGACTGTCCTTCTTGGATTGTGTGGTCTTAAGGCAATGCAGGAGCATATGTTGCTTCAATAATACTGGTGACTTAAATGTCTCGCGACATACACAACATTCTTGGCGTTTGGAGACATGATGACGAAAATAATGATTCAGTAATTTATTCATAGATGTATATCGTGCTTTGCATATGCTCGACATATAAACGACGTGAAACAGTTCTAGGTGTTCACGCATGTTCTCCTTTAAGGAGAAGTGTTTGCTGCATAGATGGCATCGATACAGCTTCTTCTGTTTAACTTTAGCGATACCTTGCCGTAAGTTATATTTCGTATAGTTTCCACAATTTTCTAATTTATCGTTCCTTTGAATCAACATTCGATCACATCTTTCGAGATAGACTGAACATTCTTTGCAATTAAATTTAGCCTTCAACCTTCGGCCCTGCGACAATCTTTGACTTTGCCTAGGCGTATCATTCACTCTTCTTCTCTTGCTGAGCGAATCGCTAAACGTAGCTGACTCAGAATGCCTCGTTCTTTCTGATCTAAGATTGTATGATTTATCGCTGGAAGTAGTAGAACTTTCAAGTTCAGTATTTAGTTTGTTATTACTTAATAATTCCACCATCATACCGGGATCGATGTGTATTCGAACAAATGGTATTTCACTACGAGGTGTATTCATTTTAGGAATCTCAACAGGCGTGGACATCTCAGTCTTTATTGGGGCCATTGATGATGTAGGAGTTTCATTGCAACTACCATCATCATAATTAAATATTGGTCCATCTTCTGCGGCAGTCACTTTCACTGGACTAACACACTCAACTTTTTCTACCTTTTTACATAGCGACATGAAATCTGTAAGAATGGTCTGCCTCTGCCTTTTTGCAGGTGTACTACACAAACCGTTATCGAATTTCAATCTTTTCATGAAGGAACTGCTTGAATTCCCCATCTTTCTCGAGGGTGAATTGTTGGAACTTTTCAATTTTTGTAATGGTGTACTTGTTGGACCATGGAATCTTTTCAAACGGGCGCCGTTTGCATCAGATAAGTTACTCACGCATGTATCGTTCGAACAGCTGAAGTTTGTTTTAAGTTTATGAATAGAACCATACATATTCTCGGATGCTTCTGGAGTTCGTGCCACAAGATAATTAGTACTATTTGTTAATATAGTTTCACTTTTACCATCATGTATTAAGTCCCCATGAGAATGGAATAAATGCGTTTGAATGTTACTTTTAGTAGGAAACCTTCGGTCACAAAAATTGCACGCGTATTTAAACCGTGCATCACATGATTCTTTACAATTGCGCATCTTTTGGTGGCGTGCCCATAAGGTACGACCAAAAAACCAACCGCTACACTTTTTGCAACCGAACCCTGCACTTTTAAACGATTTGTAGTGTACGGATAAAGCTTTTTTATGTGGAAATCTTATAAAACAAATATTGCAAGTTGGCTTCCACGTAGTTACTTCCATTGGCCTACGACGTGAAAAGCTTGTAGCCTGCTCAACTTTTTTATTTGATGTCAAATGTGGCATATCGTTTGGTACTAAGACTTCCGGTGATAAGCTTTTACGTTCTATTTGATAAAAATTCGATTTTTTATCTTCGGAATCAGTGGGAACTTGCGCCGAGATATACTCATTTTTCGTGCCACTAACAGCATCTGAAGATTCAGCTTCAGGTGATATTATCTTACATCGATCTCCGGTATTTTCATTATCTGATGACGATTCATCTGGCGTGTCCTTATCTGAATCGAGTGGCTCTTCCTTAATTTTCAATCCGTGATAGGACAGCTGAAACATATATAAACCTTATATTTATAAAGCAGGGAACGTAATATTTGTTTAAGGGCTTGTTGCATTGAGCAAAGGGGCAGTAACCATCACTTGAATATTGGCTAAATAATCGTACTAATGAACACTCGTTTACAAATTAGTGTAACCTACTATGACGAGACATAACCGCTACAATTTTAAACCCTAACGTACTTAAAGACCCCTAGCAACAGTGAACGTTTTAAAGATGGCGTATGACACTATTATTCGCAGTGCCATCTGCGAATTAGATCCCAGAAGCGACCGATGTACATATTTCGGATAGTACTTCAAGTAACTGTGGAGCTGTCTATAATTAGTTTGGAAGTATAGATTTTATGAATTAAGGTCGAACACTAATATCTTTAATATATTTATTAATTTATTTAATGTATTATCTGTCATACATAAAAATATGCAAGACAAAATGAAAAAATGTTAATTGCTGGGCCCAAAAATATTATCACATACGTCCCAAAAAAGAAATTAGGAAACTCATTTGAAATACTTAGGCCCAAGTCAGTATGCAAGTATTTATGTTCGGTGTCGGGCGAGCAATCTATAGGTCCCTATGATATGCACACATGCCTATACATATGGCTAAAATTAGCAACGGGCCTGCTAGAGGGGGAATCAAATATGGCTGAACAACGGACCGTTTCGCGACTGACTGGCGAATCAACAATACGATAAATTGCGCATATAAGGGTTTCGATCCTACGTTGCACTTTTAATTCAACCCATAACTATAGATATGCTAACTTTTATGTTCCGCTGCTGATCCAATAAATTTGGAAAGAAATGTTAAAGTCTTGGATGCATATTTATTTTTAATATGCCACTTTGTGTTAATCCTGTTGAATACACATGCACTATTTAGGTACTTTAAAAAATAAAGAAATTAATTTAAAAAATGAATAATTAGATTTCGTTTATGAAGATCCTACAAAAATTAACTATAAACTATAGCAACATTTAACAAATGTTACTTATGTTAGATTATATAAATTGGGACAGATAATCCGTACATTACATATTCATATTGACTGTAAATAATCCTCTATCTAATATTGCTATTTCCTCTGACACTAGAAAGAATATATTTTGAAACAAAAATGTAACTACTGTTGGTGCTTCTACAGAAGTATATAAACACTTAAACATATTCAGAAGAAGAGAGTCATGTCAAATTACTACATGATTTCAGTTTTTCAAAGTTACAAATAAAATGAAAGTCCAGAAATTACCTCTCAAAGCAATTAATGTATTATAACAGTTTTCTACATAATGGAAGGTGTTGCTGCAAGTTTCTTGTTAAATGTGTAAATTCAATTCTCAATTTGCTCTTGTGGTGTTCATGATAGCGATCCTTATTTAGTTAAAGAGAGTAAATTAATAGTAAACATCACTTTGGTGCATTGAATTATACAACACTTATAAATACCAAAGACTACATTAAAGACAAACAAATAATTTTTGTTGCATAAACTTCTAAATGATACTTACATTTGGTGTTTCATAGAACCTGCTATCCGTAAAGACAGCATTGACTGCCCGTTCATAAACATGGACTCGAGCCATTTGTGGTATGAAATTATTCTCACATACAGATCAATTCTTTGCATGCATTCAAAGGAAATCTGATTACAGAGTAGTAAGCGTTGAAGATTTTTTCAAAAGAAAACTCATTCCGTGTCTGAAAATATCTTAACGCTATATGATACCAATAACTTTTACCTACTTATACAGAATAGTATACAAACAATAATGATTTAAAATTAACACGAAGCTTAAATGCATGTAAAACCACCAAGTATTTGAGGTTAGAAAATATTATAACCTGTTGGGTAGTCTCAACAATTTCTCATTCACTTATACAAACTCTTTATTATATTTATTATTTTATATATCACAATAAAATATAGATTTCCTCTCATACACACAAAAACTGATAACATTTACAAACTACGACCCTATGTTAGAGAGCACTTAAATAAATCTACTAAACGGAAAATGGCGTCCACGTATTAATCGAGAGCATCGACATACAGCTCACTTCAGAACGTTCTCGTTGATCTCATTGCGGCCCGGGAGGCCAGCGACCTTGAAAGCCATTCAGCGCGGGCAATTCAAATGTTTGAAGGAAGTACTTAACATTTAGTATAGAATGTAATTATTTATATTGTAATATTTTACCTACAGTACTAAATACTTGCGAAAAACCACTTTCGTATTGTAAAAGTCTAATTAGTATCATTATCTGATTGCCAAATATTTCGTTAATAGTCGCTATTGGTATTTTTCTCGGCGGCAGGTGAAATAGGTACTATAAGTATCTATAATTAAAACTATGCAATTCAATTTTAATGTATCGCGTATTCAAGCAACACAATAATAGTTAGTCAGTCATCAACTGTGATAAATCATTCCCAATGTTTGCCAGAACAAATGGGGCCCATCAAGAATAAACATTTTAATTTGAGACATTGCATAACAATAAACTGTTACTCTTGTTACAACTTCAATTTTGTAAATTAAACGCTATATAATTGGATTGAACTTGTGTCTAAAAATAGAAGTGCTGTTGCTAGGCGGACATTGTAGCTAACTTCAGACTATACGGTATGATGTCATTACCAATAAAACAGTTTGTTATAATTATACGTTATGAAAGGTGAATCCTCATTTGCTGATTCAAAAATTGAGAAGTTTTCATTGGACATAATAAATAGTGCAACATTATTACACTATAGGGTCGTAAAATATAGTAGTAAGGCATACTATAGCCTATAATAAAATTCAGTGAAAATGTGCTGTAATGTGAACTCGAGCGTTTCGCACTTCTAATTCCAGTTCATTACTGAATAATGCAGCGATACCACCATCTTTAAAATTGTATTATACTTTCCATAGGGATTAAATGGAGAGGGACAAGTAATCTAGACATCATTTATGTATACATTTAGGAAACGACGAAAAAGGATGGGCAGACATCGGGGATTGAACCTAACATCTGGTGTTGGTCGGCACTGATGCAGTTCAACTGTGCCACGTCCTCTTACCGATCTTCGTTGTCTTATCTTCCTTACACGTTCTTTGATTGAGGACCCCAAACCCACATACACAGAACTGAACGCTTTATACCAGCAGAATAAATTCTTTCAGCATTTTATAAACCGATATAAAGATTTTCGTTTTGATTCCGATCATTTAATGTAAACATTAATTAGTTGTATTGAAACTGTGTTCAATATTTTTAGACTCTTCAAGTTACCTTGTAAGCAGGAATCATTTATTTTGTCACAGTATACTGAATTTTTGACAACTTGTTGATTTCAGTAAATTTAATTCATTCTATTACATATTGCCCATAGTCGCGCTGGTGTACAATCATTAACTGCGAAAATATTGACAGAAGGCGATGGAAAACTTTTTAGCAGATATAGTAGGTAGTACGCTGTAAACTGTGTAAATCAGCATTCACATATTCTTGTGAATTATGCATTTCTTACTACATAAATGGAAAAGAGGAAAGGTCGAAGACAGTTCGAAGCGAGGGTAGACACTTTGGCATTCAGTTGATCCACGTCGGTCTCATGTAGAATTCACAGAGTGCAATAGATTCCATTCCATTAGGTGCAAATGCCGCTAGTTCAGTCTGATCGACACAGATACAACGCCCTAATTTAACATCAGACTTCTTTTTGGGATATTCATCCGGTTTTTAATATTTTCACACCTATGTTCGAAAGTAAGAACTGTGCGTAACAACGTAACAACACCGCACCCCCGTTTAATTAGAAATATTGTATGGATCGGATTAGGAGAAGTGGTTCCGTCTAAGGTGAGGGAAGACAATGAGGGTTTGAAATAAGGATTACGTCCTCGCGTGCATCTACCTTGTCGTTGAGCGACGTAGGAACTTCTAGGAGGTGTCTAAGTTTTGCAAGTAATTAAAACCACTTAACACGATTTTGCCTAACTTTCTGATATCACGGTGAGAAATCAGTTTTAAATTGTTCGCCAAGGAAAATACCGCATTTGCGGTGCAATCACAAGTTTTAATTATGTCATTGGAATATTCTTCGCTGATTGTATGGCGTCATGCATTTGTTATGAGCCAGCTCCACTCATTAGCAAAATTCCTTTGTTTCATTGACAATAGGTTCTTACCTGTCCGCGTTTGTGACCTTCTTTTGTTCGTGGGATTGCCCATACTCGAACATAGCGGTACAATCCTTGCAATACCGTTTCTTTCTTTTCTGAATAATATATTGTGTCCAGTCGACACGTTAAATTTCAAAGCAAAATTGTAAATAGAACTTGAAAGACAATGAAGGAATCGCGAAATCAGATAGCTGAAACTTACTCGTACTGAACTTGATCAACTATATATATTGTATACACGAATCTCGATACTGCACTAAGCTCTAGGGACTACTCTGGGATTTGATTTAGACCTTGGAGAACCTACTTGCTGGAAATCCTATTATCTCAAACCTCAGTGCACAATGTTAACCAGTACTGGATGACTACTTGGACCGGTTGTTGGAAATATGGCATACATTGCAGCCAGTAGCGACCGGATTGCGTGTATCCGTAACAGCACGTAAGTTTAGGTCAAATGTTAACGACTGGTTTCAATATCGACATGAATATGTTCACTGAAATCGTGATTCCTTATTATCGAGGCAGCACCTTCGTGCCATACCTCAGATGTCAGATTAATGTATATAAGAAGCTTGCGAGGGGGAGTATATCGATAGAATAGATATGTCGCGAACAAGACCATGTCTCACGAAAGGAATATCATTAAGATGGATTCGCATCTTATGATTGTAACCTGAAGGCTGTCTTCGACATGAGCTTAGCAGATTCCGCTGTCTCGGAAGCGTATTGACGTGCGTAACATCAGCCTTTACTTCCACACAGGATTAATATCCCCTCGATAACAGAATACTCGATATTCAATCACAGAAGTAAAGAGGAAGAATTATTAATCTGGCTTCAGATGCAGAAACACGGAAACGTGCATTTGCTTTGGTCATATAGCACTAGATAGAAATCTCTTTCACAATAGACCACCAATTTTCTATTTATTAAAACAATAGCTGCGTTCAGGTTTTAGTTTCTGACCGATTTTATTATTGATTATTGATTAAATTATTGATCGATTATATAATGATATCTGATATTTTGAAAGCGGTATAAGATTAAAAATCATTAATGAGTTGAATTGCTCGAATAAAAAATCGGAATTTCATAATAACTCCCCGGCATTGAAGTCTATCATTTCCCCACATCTTTAACAATATGTTTCAAAAATTTTATTTTGTGCAACGTGTTGAAACGGGTTAGATTGTCATTCATTTCTACAGATTTCGACTTTATCGAAGCCCAAGAAAACAACGTCCTGTGAATCATACAAATTGATAGATGTGATCTTACCCTTAGAGCTAATCGATCAAAATTATGTCGGAAATAATTTACTTTCTCTATACTTAATTGCAGTTCCTAACGTCCCACTAGCACTGATATCTTATTCTGTCCCAATAATGTCACATTGGACACGCATATGGCGACGGGGACATCTTAAAGGAATGCTTGAAACTATTAACTATTGGCAACTCGTTTGATACTACAGTGTCCATTTTTTTATTCCTTAAACACGCAGTACCGTGGCAGCATTTTTGATGGTAAAGCATTAAGCCGGGAAACTGTACATAATAAACGAGAGCTTAAATAATAATAACGTGAAACTGGATCAAGTTACAGCAACACAATAATTACAAGTGAGTAGCTTATTCGTTTTCCTTTCATTTGATACCGCATTTATAAAAAAACTACCACCAGGAGCTGAGACAACAGCTTTTAGAAATTTTATCGGTAACGATATGTCGATAACCGGCCATGTGGCACCATCTACCGTTTCCAACCTTTTTCGCAGTTCGCTGCGCCTTCAAAACCAAATTTCTGGATAACATCGTTAATTTAAAGAATTGCAATTCTCTCGGCTGCTAGAATGGGGTATTTTTTGTCGTGTAGCTTGTTCGTTTCCCTTTCTTTTGAGATGTCGCTGATGAAAATCGGCCCAGCAGAAGCTGAGATAATAATTTTTAAAAATTTTGTGCACAACGAAAAGTCGAAAACGGTACAAGTGGCGCCATCTCGCGTTTGCGGCCTTTTTCGCAGTTTTCCACACCGCCAAAACCGAATTCCTGAATTACATCGTTCATTTAAACAATTGCGTGTTTCTCGGCTTCTACTTCGTATTTCTTAACCGGGCTTGTCTTAAATTAAAGCTGCGGGCCATGGCTAGATCCTCCAACAGTTGCAACAATATGACATTAGCGGTTTAAAAGTTATTAACAATTGAAGAATTAGCAAAAATGCTCTCCGTGTCACTGCAATTATCTCAGCTTCAACTGTGCCGATTTTGATCAACAATATGTCAAATGAAAGGAGAGAGAATCAGCTACACGAGAAAAAATACAACGCGGCTGTAACAATATGCAATTGACCGTAATGACAATTTCAATTGTTTAATTGTTACTAACAAATGAACCGCTCCGCGAATACCGCTCCCACCAATTAAAGAGGGTAGCTGATGCTCTTAGCTTTAATTTGTGTCGTCTGATCATTGACTTGGTTCGCCTGCAATCCGAGATAATTCAATTTGTTTAAATAAATTATAAACAAATGCCATTATTGCGGCTTCTAGGCGAGCTACGTCAACCATTAGAAGAACTAAAGTAAAGCTATGAGCATCTGCTACCATCTCCAGCAGGCGGGAACACTGTTGCATGTGCAGCTCATTTTTTATAAACAATTAAACAATTTATATCGTTATTACGCTTAAACGGGTTGAGTTACAGCAACGGGGTATTTTTATCGAGTAGCTTGTTCGTTTCCCTTTCTTTTGCGATATTGTTGATTAAAATCGGCCCTGTAGAAGCCGAGATAGTTGCAGTGACCCGAGTGCATATTTACTGATTATTCAATTGTTAATAACTTTTCAACTACACATGCCATATTGTTGCACCTGTCTGGGGAGGTAGCTATAGCCCGTAGCTTTTATTTAAAACAAGTCCGGTTAAGAAATACGCAGTAGAAGCTGGGAAACGCGCAATTGTTTAAATTAACGATGTAATCCAGGAATTCGGTTTTGGCGGTGTGGAAAACTGCGAAAAAGGCCGCAAACGCGAGATGGCGCCACTTGTACCGTTTTCGACTAATCGTTAGGGACAAGATTTTTAAAAATTAGTATCTCGGCTTCTGCTGGGCCGATTTTAATCGACAATATCGCAAAATAAAGGGAAACGAACAAGCTACTCGATAAAAAATACCCCGTTGCTGTAACTATAGCCGTTCAGCCGTAATAATAATTTCAATTGTTTAAACGTTTGTAACAAATGAACTAGACATGGAATAATGTTCCCACCTATTGCCGATGGTAGCTGATGCCCACACCTTTAATTTATGTTCAGTAATCATTTTCCTAGCTCTCCTCTAAGCCGAAGTAGTGGCATTTGTTTGTAATTTCGTTTAACAAATTTACTTATCACAAACGAGATGCGTATACCTTCATGTAAAATGTAAAATAATGCAATATATCTTTCCATCATATTATTATCTCTGTATTTTTACAATGAAGGCATAATATATATTCACGTCTGATTTTGTTTCCCAAAAAAGAAGAAAATATAGTATTTCAGCAAATCGTCGAATGTCACAACCTTGCTTTTATTTTCGGTGAACATCGAAATTAATAAATATTTAAAATTATTAAAAATGAATTGCGATAGAATATTTATGATTCACCGTCTATTCAAAGATATGGTAAATGTAAATGTAGAAGGACAACGCCACCGGTTTCGATGAGTTTTTAATATGTAGTCGAAATCAACATTTTGAACAAAATGTATCTTGTCGGTGGTGTTCTGGAAGTAAATGACAATATTTTTATCTAACATCATACTAGTGTGTCTGTAATATTATAAATCAGTGACAAAAAGCATCACCGATTCTTAAATACTTTAACCATATGAAGGTAAATTTACCTACTGGGCGCATGAACACCCGAGGGTAAGTCACCTACGCTGCGGCAATTCATTGGATATCACACAGATGAACTTATTTTGCATGGAGATAAGTTACCTATCTGAGATACTAATGATATTTTCTAACACCTGTTTCAGCAGTTTCTTCGAATACTCCACAGATGTCAGATTTGACGTATGTAAGATTTAAACAAGATTGATCAATTCATTATTTACATATCATCAGCCAATTTGTCAAACGTAGTTTTGACGAAAACGCGTTCCTATCCCATTTATGAGGGAGTCATACCGTTCTCGAGTACATTGTTGCCCTAAAAACGCTGCAGCTTCGACATTTTAAGAGATTGAAACCTATAGTTTTGAGAGAACATTTTAAAAGGGCTGTACTTCAAGAAAATGCAAGAAAAGGAAAAACTATTTTCTCCTTCCCTCTGAATGGGAATAGCCCTATAACGAATAACTCCTATAACTGTGCGGGGGTTCATGAAGGAGAGAGAGAAAAGGTTTCGTCGGGAAAAGAAAGAGGAAAGGGAGATGTTGCGTTTCGTCCTAGGCCTGCTAGCGGACTCATCAGTAAGGCGTACTAGCAGGCCCTGCCTTAGACACAGGGATAGTAGGGAACGGTCGGTGGTTATATATATAGTGGCGCGGACCTATGCAACCACCTTCGGGAGCCGGATCGTCGTGCTCGTCCCCTAGCGGTGTATGTGGGAAGTACCCCCACATCACTCCCCCACCAGTGATAACGATATGTTGAAGTTATCCCAGGGTCTGCTGGCCGTTCCTCGATTCTGCGACGTCGATGCCCACTACCGACTTCGCCCTGTAACCCGCTCGCCGCGGGTGAGCGCGTGCTGCTTAAGGGTAACGAACGTAACCGAAGTCGGTAGCCATCGCGTTAAAGTCGCCTCCAACGTCTTTCCCCTCTCGGCGTCGTCCGCCATCCAAAGTCGTGCGCTGCTTGCGTGTTGATCACGTCGGGGTCACCAATTGCGGGGGTTCATGAAGGAGAGAGAGAAAAGGTTTCGTCGGGAAAAGAAAGAGGAAAGGGAGATGTTGCGTTTCGTCCTAGGCCTGCTAGCGGACTCATCAGTAAGGCGTACTAGCAGGCCCTGCCTTAGACACAGGGATAGTAGGGAACGGTCGGTGGTTATATATATAGTGGCGCGGACCTATGCAACCACCTTCGGGAGCCGGATCGTCGTGCTCGTCCCCTAGCGGTGTATGTGGGAAGTACCCCCACAACTGTTACCAAATTCTCCAAACAGTCCGCCATGTAAGTCACCGTACACTTGAAACCTACCACAGACGTTTTATTTCCACGACAAAATTTCCCTCTCTAAACATTATCTTTAATCTCACGAGAATACTTCGTTAATTTCTCCATGCCGCGACTTTCTTTCCAACATTCACCTCACACACGTGCAGACAGTGAGGGGGCCAGGGACAGACGTCTGTTTAATTCGTATTACTTTGCTCATAAATCCGTCGGGATTCGCGACCGTGGAAGGGGGTGTAGTCCACGGGGGTAAGCGATATAATGTCGCATATAACGCGAAAGGTCTACGTATATATGTATATATACGGTTAACTTTGGCCAACGAGACAAGGGGGGAAAGAGCGGTGGATAGAAACGACGAATTATATTTCTCTCTTCTTTCCCCGGACCGTTTCATCCTCTGCCCCCCCTTTTCCTCGGTACTCCTTGAGTCGTGGCTGTACCGATTCCAGACAGTTTTTGCTGAAACATCGCGTCGTTGATCCAGCATTTTCCAGGCCGCTTGGTTTATCGCTCAGCCTGATCCCTCTGTTCGTACCGCGGTGTTACAAGCCCTTGCAATCGATGTTTTCATCCCATCTTCCTTACTCGACTCCATCTGTGCCTTACCCTCGACCTCTTCTTCTCCCACCCTCCGCCAACTACCCCTCTATTTCCTAGCTATTTCCACCGTTCCTCCGCTTTGTGTTTCCCTTTATCATTCTTTTTGCTCCACCGTCCTTTCCGAGATAACCACCGCCATTTGTCTCCCGGCAGCGGGGTGTACCAAAGCTACACACGGCGATGCAAAGCTACCTACGATCGTCTGACTGTACACCAGAGACCTGAATCTTCTACCATCCAAGGAAATGGGGTCAATTTTTCGCCGCAACCGCGACTGTGCTGGGGTAAATGTATGGGGTTAGCGGATATCTGTGTTGGATGAATTTCATAGAGGAAAGTTGAGTCGAATGCAGTTGCGGTCGGGGTGAATTAACGTGGATACAATACTAGAATATTACATATCCGTTTTGAACCCGAACGAGGGCAGTTCGATCAACGGAATTTCTATAAACTTTCGCGCGTGAAATCTGCTGATATCATTTCACGCATACCATCGATGTTCCCCTTCTCGTCTCAAACTATTTTTTCGTAATTCGTGTCCAATAATTGGACTAAATATTTTACGACGCGATCCCGACCTACGGTACTCCACGTACGCTCGTAGCAAAACTAAATTTTTCATTTCGCAAAGAACGGAATCAGAAGTCCACCGGCTGTGCCTAACAATGAAACATCGAGACAATTACTCTGCAAAGTCGCTGCTCCCGCTGCCGGCTCCAGCAGAATCAAGTAGAATATTCCTGTCGTACAAAGGCAAAGGGAAACAGTGGAGCAGGGCAGGTCCGTCCCTCGGTACCCGAAGGGTGCCGAAAAACAGGCGTCGACTTTATACACCTATTTTCAATCACGTTCAGCCACGATAAAAGACTTTGGCCCGCACGATCGTGTACTACCCTTCGGGCACAGGATTTTGTTTCCTGTGCCGCGCGTTGGTTCGCCAGCGCGCGAATAAACACACCGGGGACACGCGATCTGATATTCAATATCCCCGGCTTTCCCCACGGGAGAGTTTGCCTGGATCTCGAACTAGCAACGCCGTATCCAGTTTCTGCGTGTCTCCAGCCCGTCGGATATAATAGATACAATTCTCAATGTTTCAATATCGCAGATTCTAGGACGCCGCGTTTCCGTTCAACGATCGCGCCGAAATAAAACATCTGTCCCCGTCTGTTTCAGAGTTAAAGAATAGGATGTATTATATACGCAATAATAACGCGTTCTCCGGCTACGGAAATTTCAAGCTACCGATACGGAGTACGAGTAATACGGGGACAAGAAACGGACGATAAAAATGAAGCACCACATAGGTTGCAATTGATTTTTCAATCGAACTGAAGTAGAAATTAGAAAGAGTCAGGTTCTTTATTATGAATTAATTTATTATGAGTTAATTAAAGGCGTAGGGCGAGGCAAATTCAGCCCTGCCATTCGAAGAATATTCTTCGAAGATTTCCTTCCTTGATCTTTGCTCATCCTTTCGCCTCTCCCTCCATTCTACCTAAGGTCGTTATGAAATTTACATGAAATCTTTCGACGTTGCCTGATTGAAACTCGCGAACCGCAGGATTCACCGCATCTCGAATGATTCCGACAAATATCCACCTATCGACCGGAGAAAATTCTCTTCGTCGCGCTTTAACAAGTCCAGCTCCTTCCACGGTAGTACGCGACCGTGTCCATCAACGCCGTTCATCGTTCGCGACGTATCTCGACAATTCCCTCGGGAGCAACGAGCGCGTAGAGAGCGAGCGGGAGAAATAGTGAATCCCTATCCAGTGGATCCCAGTTGTCCATTAACTCGCCGCCCTTTAATGCATCGTCCAGACTGGCGGCAAACCTCCACGGTGTTTTGACACTCGTCGATGCGTGACGCTGTCCGCTCTACGTCGCCTGATCCATTTTGCAACGCGATTTATTCGCGTCAGCCGACTTCACCCTGCCTTCCGCGTGTTCACCCCGCCGGGGAATCGTCGTGGCGCGATGGAGAATCGTTCCCCGTATTTCATCGGGGACGCTGGAAGGAACCGTAACGGAGGAGAGACATCGTACCGACGGTTCCGGAAACGAACGAAGTGCCGGCGATGCTGCGAGATGTGCGGCCGCCGCCGGAAACGTGCGGCCAGAGGGTATAAATTGAATCGGGGGGTAGCGGATCCGGCGCGTAAAAGTGAGCTCGCACACGCCCTTTAAATTCCCGATGCTCCGGGGCCCCCTCCATCGTTTACTGCTGCGCTGGACAACCATTACGGGCCGGAAAATACCAATAATTTCGCCTGCCAAACGATACCGGAACCTTACGTCCTGTCCTATACGGTGGCTTCTAATTCAATGATTTTCATCGTCGCGGTGGTGGTAATTCCGTGGATCGCTCGAATCTCCGGACGGCTTGCGCCAATGTCTCTTCGTCGTGGAATGAAAATATCCGTCGATGTTTGTTTCGCGGAAGCAGACGGTAACCTAGGAGAAACGAAACGTTGTTCGCCGATATCTAAACGGGCTGATTATAATTTCAATCGCGGTACGAAATTTCACGCGCTAAGCTTCGTATAAGATATACATTATTCTAATTAACGGATACGTTCCATCGGCTATTGTTCGAAGTTGCCATCGTATTCAATCGCGAAACACAAGAGGAACAATACTCGAGGGGTACCAGCTATCCCTGTACCGTCCAACGGTAAACCCCGCATTATAGACAAACCAGCAACACGACTATTCGAATTTCCTCAGCGAAGCCACAATGGCGATACAGCCAAGGATGACCCAGAGGAGCAAAGGAGAACGTGGCCCGTTCGGACATTTATCGGACACGGTGGTCCACGGGATCAGCTCTCAAATATTCTCGTCCGGGTTGCGGTAACCTGTGGCTAGCTCTCGGCTTAGATACACGCAGCTTAGATCCGCCTTGGCTTTGCTTCGGGACCCTCGCGAAGGCGATACGTCAACGTCATAATGGGGGCCATAAATCCGGCTCGCACGCGTCTAAAGCTCGCTCTCGTAGACCGCACGCGGACCACGGTCCGCAGCCGTCCATAATCCGTCCGCGTGTCCTCGCCGGTTACTGCTGCCTCTCTGTGTGCCACGAACTTAGTTTGCACGCTGACTTCGTTAGATATTGTTCAGTTCATCCATCATCGACTACAGCGATACAGTTTCGGCGTCCTGCGGACCAGACGTGCCAACGTGGGAATGGTTCGACGTTTCGAAAGTTCCCGGAGACTCCGTGAGGGTCTCGTGCGTCGACGATCGGCGACGATTGACCCTCCGTTCGATTGATCGTTAATGCCTCGTCGTAGAAGATTAGTAGAACGGCTTGTATTCGAACTGCAACAACCCTAACGTCGTTCAGGTCTGTCTCTAACGAAACATTGATTTTGTCCGTCGATGATGTTAATAATATTCAAGCAAAAAATTTCAAAATCGTCGCCGTTACGGATTCCATTATTACAGTAACTATTAAGCCGAAACAGAGAAACCAGTTCAAATGATCCTTCGAACCACCCCAGATTAGAGCGAACGAAAAGCTTCTCGGGAAGCTCGCGAGAGTCTAGTCCGGCTATAGCGCGCACCAGACTCGTATGTTACCCGGCCAGCTCTTATCGCCATTCGTTACATCGTGTTTAGATAATTAATAAAGCGGAGCCTGCGTAAATAACGAGGCGGGTATCGCGGGATCGCCCCAGCCGAGAGGAGCAATTTCACTCGGCGTATCCCTGCCCCTTTTATCGTCAAGCGTGGCAGGGTTCGAGCGTGTTCCGTGTTTCATTCGCAATCAGCGACAGTAGCCAGCGGGCTGAACAGTGCCGTTCATGGCTGAGCGTAAGCGGTGGCAGTAACCTGAAAGTTATCGCGCGGCCAACAGGGTCGTAACGAGCACACCGCGTAGAATGCAGCTTACCGGTCGAAAGGACGACATTCTGCCGCACTGTTATGGCCACTAAGGCCTGTTTACACTTACGCTGTCCACCGTGATAATGTCGGTGTCGCGATCGCGAACTGATACTGCTCGACCCTTTCTCCATACTTGCGCGGATCTACTTTCCCCGTTTCTCCTTCGCTTTCGTTCCATTTAAATTTCGCGATGATCGCCGTTCAACAGGTGCAAATCGGGGTGGACCCGGGGGGGGGGGGGGTGGTACGTGGATGTTGGTAGAGAGATTGTTTAATTGCCGTATTTTATTTATCAGTTTGGGGGGATGAAACTGCGATGTTCGTAGTGATATTTGCGGTACAGTTACATTTGCGACGAAGTATCGAATGTATTTTCAAAGCATCCTCGATGATTGTTCTTCGTGCTCCTCGCTTCTTTTGCTCTGTAAAAGGAGAATGGCAATGTTTAAATTATTATATACTGTAAATTGAATAAATAATCTCCACACACAGGAGAGAAAACCGTGCAACTGCACATAAAAATATTAATATTAATATAATGCAAAACACTTGGGCTGTTTATGGCCGTTCACACGTATTTTGTGCGAATGATAGGCAGAAAAATTGATGTTTCTGTTCTAAAAAGAAGAAAATCTAGCGGTCTTCAAGAACGATATCCAGCAGCGTTGTCACAAAAATCGACCAGCAACCACTGGACGATATCTCACAGCCTAGAACGATCAGGGATGCTATAGGCGTCGCTCGTAACTGTGCGAATATTATTTCTGTCCCGGGAGTTTTAAAACGTTTTAGTATGCAAACAGACGGTTCTCGAGGCAATATAACAGCGACGTTAAGGGTTGAAAGTCGTGGAGAATGTAGATGCGAACCGACCGGTACACCGTTACACGAAGCTATACCTTTTACACGCGGCCGTTTAAATAAAATCGCATTAGCTACGAACGCCCACAATTCTCACCTGTTCGCATCAACCTTTTTTCCCTTACATCCGAATCGCGCAATCATTTCGGTGATATTTTATTAAGCTCCACGCGTATTCCTGGTGCATTAATTCATGTAACTTCTTGGGAGGAATAAGTTACTTTCGGTGAACGCCTTAAATATGATGATTTAAAGTTTCTGTCGCATCGTCGTATTACTAAATTCGTTTGATGCGATGATTAACGCATTTTCTACTGTTTCTGTATAATTGCAAAGCTGCGAGACATAGACATAGACAGCTGCGAGACATTAACTTCATTAAATCCATAGTACTGATAAAAACTCATATGCTATAATTATTTAATGCATGCGCTATGAGACTTTGGTAATGTCGTATAAAGAAACTGCACAATTCTAGAAATAAAACGGGGACTAATATATTTTTCGTTCAGTTTATGTATTTAAATAATTAGCTAATACGATTACTATTTTCGAGGTAGAAGAGACCCTTAGTACATTCAACGAGGAGGAGACGATCGCGTGTCCACAGATTTTTCGTTCCATTACGATTATTCTCGTGTCGCTTGGCCAAACGGTCGCGACGTCGCGTCGTCGTTGACAGATGCACAGAATTTTTCTCGAGCCCTTTTCGAGTCACCAGGACGCGCAGAAACGGATGCCATGATTTCCCAGGGGTCCTGGACTATTCGTATATTTTCATACGAATGCGTGGTAGAATGCCCACCCCATTGTCGTAGAACGATGTAACTAGGCGACTGACCGCAGAATTTAAATGCCATTATGAATATTTTCCGTCGGGTTTGGACGACGTCTTGTGCGCGACGACCAAGCGGGCGCATGCGGATCTAGATTATCACAGGAATTCGCTTTTATGCTCTTCACTTTGTAGTGAAACATGCATTCGACGTATGGAGGGTGGGGGGTGGTAATGGCTTCGTTCGAGAAGTGCAACCCTTATCAGTTACCACAGTTTTCGCGTAAAGCTTGGACATCTAGTAGGACATTTTGCATCTAGTGAAGCGAATAAACTAGGCTTGCGTACAAAGAGCAAATAAGTATTTTCGTATTAGGAATATCCGCGTAGCATATATAACGAAAAATTCCACAGCATCGCTCGCATAACAAATGCAATGCCAAATTATCTTTAATTACTCTGAAAGCTGCTCGGCTAAACAGCTGCTCACACTGGTCAAAATCAATCACAGGACGCGCTAAGTAAAACGTTGTATCTAGGCGGTAGAGTAGGGAGAAACGGAGGGTGAGCATACAGGGGAGTGTCGTCTCCTCAAAGACGACGACAACGTCGACGACGAGGACGACACTTGCTGGTCGCCAAGAGCAACGTAGCAACAACCCCGTTTAGTACTCTCGGTGTGTCTGCGCCGTAGAGAGTACAGAAACGCCGAGAGATGGTAACGACGACGACGACGATGACGACGACGACGGCGACGACAATGTCACTAGTGGTGGTAGTGGAATAGAAACGTCGTCGACCGTTCGCGGTAGTGATGGTGGTAGTGGTCGTGATGGAGGTGGACGAGATCCAAGCAGAGAGAGGGTGAAGAAGGGTGGCCAAAAGGTAAAGAGTGGGGTGGCAGGATACGGGACGGTTGGTTACGGTGGTGTTGCGGGGTGTCGAGGGGATGGTCGAAGGAGGAAGGGCGCAGGAGGCAGACTCGAAGGACGGGAGGGAGAGCAAGGAGGTGGAGAAGGGTGGTCTGGGTGGTTGGTTGGTGATGCATTGCGCGAACTCCCCGCGGCGAGGTCACGTGACTCGTACCCCCGGCCTATCATTGATCGCTCCCCGGAGAAACGTCGGACACACTGTGCCCACCAAGCATTGTACCTTGCACCTTACCAGCTTTCCTACCGGCACATCTTCGTAGCAGAAACGGGGGTGAGTGGGTGGACCGTGGCGTTCCGTCGGAGGCACCCTCGGGCTATGTAGCCGCTTCGTGATCTTACGCTTTGTCCTTCCTACGGCGGTCGTTTCACGATGTTCTGCTTCTTTCTGGTCTCGTCTGTTGCGGACACTGGTTGGCCTATCGCGGAAGAAGGGGGATGATTCGGCCTTTCTCAGTGGGTCTCGTTGGACAGGGTTCGATTGGTATTCTTTAAGGGGGGTTGGGGGGGTTGGGGGGGCAGAGGAAACTTTAAATTGGTGGATCTGGTTGAATCGAGGGATGGCAGAAGGTTGGGGATATGCTGGGGGAAGAAAGAAAAAAAAAATGGGAATGTGTTTTATGTAGAGTAGATTCTAATGTAATAAATATATTAGTGTGCAGGTGTGTGCGACTCGATGTATCTTGCAACCTCTTCGTCTGATCGCGAGGGTGGAGATAGCTAGCTTGAGTAAGATGTAAGCGATGTATCATAATGAATTACGGGCTGTTGACTAACGGGACGGTTTAACGCGCTCGAGTAGGTACTGCAGTCAAATACGTAGAAATATATCACGCATCAACCGCACCGTTTGCCTCTAAAGGCTTCTAAGTTCTTGAAATGTTTTTACCGCAGCAACGCATCCAATTCGATAGTTCAAAATATTTTGGAACGGCCAAAATGTGATTCCTATTAATCAGTGATTCCACGAGGGTTCGCACCGAATGCGTAGGACTAGAAGGGAGTTACTCGGCTGATAATTCGCAGTACAATTACCAAGATCGTTTGCAACGAATCAGGCCGGACAAGCGGCAAGAAGTCCGCCATATTAATTCCTCCAGGGGAGCAGTCTTTACACTCGTCTCCCTTGTTCGATCGTGTTCACCGGGAGTAAAAAGCGTTGCACGTGACATCGGTATCGCGTCACGAAGGTGCTCGTTCACCCGCAAAACCACCGATCCGTCAACCCGAACGAGCGTTCCTTTTAATTGATCCGCGAATTCTAGGAAGCACGTGAACGGCGGCACGCCAGCTCTACCCGTGTAAACCCTTTCCGAGGAAAACGCTGTAACCGGCTGCGAGTAGTTTAGAATTTCTCTCTCGTCACGGCCCGGCAAGAAAACCTGTCCCTAGGAGCAATTTCGCGTACTCCTTTTTACTGGTAACTAGCATCTCACTTTTATATTTCGGTTGCTGGAAATATTCAGTTTAATGGTTGTCGATAGCGTCTTCGCGATACGCAACGATATTATACAATTTACAAGATAGAGTAAAACAGTTTGTACAATTAATTATAGGTGGAAATGTTGGATTATCTGAGGAAAAATGATAAATGGTGTAATGGTGTAAATTAGTTTTTTTTTATCCGTACTCGTCTTCAACAATCGTTTCTCAAATTGGTTCGGAAAAGGTTAAATTTTTTAAAATTATTTATGTGTCTCGCGTATACCTGACGTTTCATCTGAGCATGCGGTAGTGAATGGGTAGCGTGAAATTTAAAATGTAGATAAGTTGAATTTTGAAAAAAGAAACATCGTCAACGCTTTGACGCGTGTTTCTGTTAGATTTATGTAATGTTTCCGGGTTCCGCAATAAATTTGCGCAACCCGCCTTGGACGAGTTACTCGTGTACCACAGGTGTCCATCATTCTTTTTATAATTAGCAGCTCGGCTTTCACAGAGAAAGGAAGCGTCATTCCCCTTCGAAGATAAATTAGACGTCTATCCACGGAACTTCCTACCAAAACGTAACATCACAAACATTACCAATAATTATAGTACCCACGGGCAAATATCCCCGTGTCTTTAATCATCCTGCAGATAGTTGAAACTGATTGAAGTTGAAGACTAATTGGTAAACGATATTTAACCGGGCGATAATAATGGTCACGCGTGTTTGCTTGCCAGCATGGATCAGGTATTCGTGTTTCTCAGAGATGTAATTATGAAAATTGCATTTGCCTCGCGGCTACCGGTAATAGTTACACATGTGAACGCCACGGTTACATCCGACCAGTGACTGCGCGAGTTTTATCGACGTATATGCGGCGATAATGATACAGGTTGCCGTTCAAATGACTTCGTAGAGCGACCGTTGTTCGAGCAGGACGAACCGAGTTAAGCGCGAGAACGAAGAAATAGAACGAAATGGCTCGAGAACCATAGGGAACCTCGAAGTTTACTCGGTGCTCGGAATATTGTTTTGTTTTCCGCGTCGTTTCCGCGTGCGATTAATTATCGAAGAGGGGAACGGGTTATTAATGTGAGTTGTGAATTCATAGAGTCAAGTTCGACTGTAGTAAAACGTAGTCACGCGATTGCTTTGAATCATGGGTGCTAGAGATAATTAAATCTGTCGGGTAATTAATAGTTTCTTCTCCTCTTTCCTGGAGGGTGAAGTGTATATACTCCCGGGAGAAATGAAAATTTATAAGAGATTAATTTCATCGAGATTCCTGATGATGTTCCGCTGCGACGACCATTGAAATCCCAGGTGCAACGAGGTGCAGTTCGTTGCACAACGTTTCAACGGCTCGCAACGTATCAATTACGGTTTAGAGATCGTGGCCATTACGTTATCTCGGGAAATTATTACTGGCGTTTCGGTTGAAACGTGTTTCATGAAGTTTGACGTTGTTGCAGCCGGGTAATAGGAATTTGAATTTCAATCGGAATTTATTTTCATATTCGTACACGGTGTCTATTTCAAATATTCCGTCAGCTGTTAAATTGAATTAAATTTTAAGCGACGAAAATAACAGTCCAGCTCTTAATTAAATATCTGCCCTTTAAGAGGATCAAGGGAAATCTGTGTTTCTCCTCGATGACTCTTGGAAAAAATTGCGGTGATCCCATTCGATAAAATGGAACAGAAAATTGAAGAAAACTCCAAGTGTTCTCGGTGATCCGACTACGTCGCGCGACGACAATCGGAATTTCCTGCTGTTCCTTTGTAATGCAAAAGGTGAGGGGGTAGAATACGGCAGTGGGGGAAAATCCTCAACGGCGAGGCGTCGTGGTGTCCTTTGAAATTAAGTAGTTATGCCACCGTCAAAGGGTGGCCCTGCTTCGACCCGTTGCTCACAGCTTGCTTCTTTCCCGCGAAAACTCTTTAAATCGTGGCTCCTCCGGCGCCGGAGGCGGTGGTTTATTAAAAGGGTGAAGTTCGAGGACGGACACCCCCGAGGCGGGCCATGCTTTTAATATATTTTGATTGATAGGATTAGCAGCCACTTAGCGGGGGACACTTTCGGTACTGTGTTAAAAAATGAAGAAGAAAAATCGGGTTCGGCGAGTCTGAAAAAGTTGTTCGATATTGGATATAATTGGATTATTAATAGCTTGCGGATGATGGCGCGTAATAGGGGTGTGCAATGTGGATCGTTAATTACAAACTTGTTACTCACAAAGTTGATTTTATCCGGGGAAATGCTTAGGCATTATATAAAACGATTGTATCTCGTCCGTATTCGTATAGCCAGATTTAAGTAGAATAAGCCAGTCCGGCACAGGCATCAAACAGCGTCAATGCTTAATTAGAAGCAACCCAAGTATTATAATGCTGCATATGCGCCCGGACTTCTACAGTAAAGAGAATTAATGCGGCGTGAAATAAGATAAGGTTATTATTAACTGTATCCACAAAACGTGAACAAAAAAATATCACCTTTCCATCGCCGTCACCGCGTGTACAGCCGAAAAGGGGTTGTCAACCGCTAATTATTATTTCAGTACAACATTCTACGTATCCTCGCCTGGCCACGGAATCCTTCTGGCCCGCCACTTCCAGTATCCAATTAATCTGTTCTCCCCGTGTGGCGACATCCGCGTCAAGTTTCTCTAGATACAGCGTCCGCTGTCTCCCCGCGTGCGCACCAGTTACGTTTATATCCGTTTTTCAGGCATGCAAATGAATTCCGCCTTGCCTTTCGTAATTCCATAAATTCGTTGCTCGTCTGAACTGGCTGACAGACGGGAAGACGGCTAAAGGTGGGCGGTGGTAGGCGCGGGGCGGTCGAAACGGGGGTGGCAGAAGCGGGAACCGGATGGTGACGACGCGGTAAGTCGTGTTCATCGGGAACGAAAGGAAGAAGAAGAGAGGAGAGCCTCGCGAGCACCAACGGTGGGGGTACAAGAATAATTGAAGACGAGTTTCCTTTCCTTCGGTTCGCGGGGAGGGATGGTCGCGGGGCAACGTCAGGGGTGGGTTGTTGATGGAGGCAGCACCAGATGTTATCTTCCTCTCTTGGGGTGACGCCATCAACTTTTAGACAATGCGAGGACTTTTCGGCGAAATATCAAACTTTGGTCGCGCCTTGTCGTTGCCAACCTCCCCTCCCCCGTCTCACCCCCTTCTCGCACTCTCACGACAGCGCCGTGAATTCGAGACGCCGAACGATCGGTATTAAAATGTAAATTTTGCCTCTGGAATTTTCGGAATGAAATTAATGTTTTTTCCTCCGCTTATTCTCCCCGATGATGAATTCCTGCGTTTCCCTGGCGTTTCGCCTAACTTCCTTTCCCTGGCAATTACCAATGGAACGAAGCTCGAGCATTTATAACCAGAGCTCACTTTTCGTGCACTATTCGCGATGTCAACACGACGTAACAAGCTCTCCCAGTGGCCGCTCAGATACGACTTAAAAGAGCCATCCGATTTATCGTGGCAAGAGGAAGAGGCATCGTAGACGACGCGACGCTAAGATAGGAGCGGCGGGACTCTCTTTCTCTCCCTGAAGAAGGTGGCACGAACGGCCAGGCGATTATGGCCGTTCGAGTCGTGGAAAGGAATCGAATGATTTGATCTCGACGCGATAACGGGCCGAAGGTAAGCCGGTACGAGGATGCGAAAAGGGGAGGTGAAGGACAAGGAGGGTCGAGAGGAAGGTGAACACGACCACCGTCGAGAGGAAGCTGGGTCCAGGTAGCTCGACGGTTGGAAAAGGGGACGCGGACATTTCCGATGCAGAAGCGAAAGAGTTGGAACTCCGGTGGAAAGAAGGAGCACGAAGAAGGGGTGGGTTTCGCGTTGGAGGGGAGCAGGTCAGGAGGTCGGGTACCTTTATCGACGCCATCCTACTCGTAAATTGAATCAAAAGGAGCGAAATGAGCAGCCGGCCCCTGGGGGTGGACTACTTGACTGGGAGATCGAGCTACGAGCGGCGGCGACGAAGACGACGACGACGACGACGACGACTACGGGGGTGTTTTAGCTGGAGTTAAAATGGCCCTTTAATCAATGTCCCTCCTTAACTACAAGCCATGAGATAAACGACCGGAAATGACAGCCCGATAAGAAAATTGCTTACCCGACGTCTCCCGAGAATTGCCTCGATTTTCCAGCATCAGTGGCGCGTGCGTTTTCTCCTTCGTAAATCGTTATCAAAATGGATGTCCCTCTCGGTGTCCTGCCGTTACTTCGTTTCTCGACTTTCAATTCTCGTCGACTTGTAATCACACGCAAACGAGATCTCCGCGCCGGTTATATAACTGTACAGCGTTGTCGAGTGCCTGTTAACTTTCGACCCGATTGCATCCGACGAAGGAAACGAAATCGCGGGATCTTCCTTCCACCTTTCTTCCGTTCTCGACGGAAAGCTTTGAACCCCGACAGCACCAGGGTACGCGAGACCGTATTCCGTTGAACGTGAATAGCTTGTTAACCGTGCAGCAGGTTACACCCTCGTTCACCGCGGCGACTTATTGCAGATATCAATCTGTGGTATGCGAGGCGGCTTGCATTTGCATGCACACCGTCCCTCTACGCCGTTCGCGACAGGTGCAGCCGCCTCTAAGATAAGTTCGCATTTTTGCGCCAATTATTGGCATTTCGCAAAGTTTCGCCGGGGCTGGATAAAACGTCGGCTTAACGAGCATCGTGGCATAATGCGTATTCTCTTTGTTCGGGCGTCCTCTACGTTTGCGGGCGCAGCTGCCCACTTGTTGTATCCTCCGCGGAGGACACGCGGCGTACGTCAAAATTGAAATTGAACACGGGGTTCGTGTCGCGTCTCGCTGTTTAATTCCATGACGCTCGTAAAGCGAGTCGGCATATCGCACGAGCGGAGAAAAGCGAACGTCCCGCTGTCCCGAATACGGTTCACCCTGTTCGCGATGCACGATACGAACCGTCGACCTCGGTATGGAAACGACAAGAGTTCCGGTGGCGCCTTGACGAACAACTCTGTGTATCGTTCTTGATACTCATCCGTTCCATGCAGCCGGCTATCGACGAACGCATCGAAACCGCGGAGCGTGAGAACGGCGCGCGCGCGTCCCTACCGTCCACCGTGTTCCATCCATGGGACGGGTTCGCCTATCTAATCTGCTACAAGTGGTAGAAACGTTGTCGGTTGCGTATCTGGAGCGGCATGGCTGGCGATCCAGGCTAGACCACGCGGCAATTATCATGCAAATGGTCGGCCGTTTCGCAGCCGCGAAATCGCGGGGAATTGAATTCGTCGGTTTGCGAGCGTGGAACAGTCGGACGGCGGAACGAGCGCGGAGGGTTGCCGGCATTTTAATGCACACAGAAACGGTGAAAAAGGAGGAGGCACGTACACGTACATATTGGAGCGAGAAGGAGGGAGGGAGAAGGAGACGGTGGTGAAAAGAGAGACACGGTCAACTGGTAAGACAGTGGTGTAGAGAGGGAGGGGAACGGTGAAAGAGAAGGTACGAAGTAGAAGAGCAGGAAGAGGTTAGAGGTGAAAGGAAACGATGAGGCTGGAATGGAGGGCGGCAGAAGGGAGAGGACACAGTGCTGCAGGAACGAGCGGCTCGACACGCTGTTAAGTATGGGTTTACGGCAGATACATATCGCGATGTATATATCGCGTCTCAGCCGAGAAACTATGCGCGCCGGTGTCGCGGAGGTGTCCGCAGCGGACCCAGGTACCGCGTCCGTGGATGCCTCCCGATCGCTTGCAACGCCGATGATTTATTTAATTACCGGCCGACCGGTGTCGATACTCGTTGGTTAACGACTTTGATGCATGGGGTAGTACGGTACTTTGCGGGACGTTTACTTTGTCAATTAGGGATTAGTCGTTAGCTGGAGATGGTGGACAGCGGTGCCAGGTGGTCCGCGATTCGAATTGATAGTTTATCGTCCTGAATCGCGCGTTGGTTACGAAGATCACCGATCGAGAATAATGATAGTTCCCGGCTCCGACGATGATTTTTCAGACGTGCCATTACATTTTTTCCGACCGCTCTCAGGAGTTTCTACTTTCCGCTTTGAGTAATCGTTGCAATAGAAACCGAGCAAATCTTCAACTGCCCCGCGTCTCGCCGCGAAACGCTACGTCATATGAGGCGAACTCGAAAGATCGATCCTATCGTGAGCGAAATAAATCTTCGATCTCCAAGTAGGCAGTATCAACAGGAGACTGAGCCCAGGTGGATCAATTCAATATTGGTACCAAGTAGATCCCGAGTAAGAGCAGGGTTTATCGTGCAAGTAAAGCTCACGGTACATTCCCTCGAGATTTATACTCCAGAGAATGCCGTGGAGAGCAGCTCGGAAGAGGTTTGTACCGTGGAACAAGAAGGGCTAGGACACAAGGAAGTGGGGTAGGGGCTAAGGGTGAAGGGTTGCGTCCCCGTATATATACAACGGGCATGCGGCACGGAACAGCGACAAATATATCGAGGTATTCCAGAGGAATTGAGCCGCGCAGCTCGCGGTGCTGCGCTTTTACCGCGGGGTCACGCGAAATATGCTCGTTCTTTCTTCGCCAATTTGATCCCACCGCAGAGATAGCATTGTGGTCCCGGTGAAGGCGCGGGCGCGCGGTCGCGCGCGAGCCCGCAACCGAGGGCACGTTGCTTCGATGGCTCTGTGAATCTCGGTGCAACGACGACAACGACGAGGTGGTGAACGTCTGACGGTGACCAACGAGATCCTTCCGTCCCTTTTGTTCCTCCGCATCGATTCCATTTTGTTTCTCTGTCACGTTACCCGCGATATTTATACACAGCGACCGAGACCCACCGATAGCGCCGTGTGCTTTTCGAAGTCCGTACTTAGTCGTCGGCATTCGGGCTTCCATGTTTCTGTCTGGTAAAATTGCTGCACAATCCGTTCCTCTTCCACCTTTTACTGCCTTTGTACTTTAGAAGCTACGGTCGTTCGTTTGTATTTTCATTGCCCCGCTCGGCTTCTCTACCTTTACTCGCTGCCGGCTATCAACTATTTAACGGTTCGTTAAACTGCTTTCGATTACGTTGAGAATATGTCAGCCTCGAATTTAAACGGACTCGAAATCCGCGCTCTCTTCGTTCGATCTGAAAAAATTAATCTTATCCGTAACGTTAGCGAACGTTCCTTGAGCTAAACTGCACCACCCTCTGGGGATCTTTCTCCGCAAAGAAACACGTCATTAGAGCAGCTGTTACACCAGCCGAACAGAACGTTACCTTAGCTTCTACGATGTTCTCACACCATTTCACGCTCCTCGAAACGACTTTCGGCATTCTCGTGGTGCCCGGCCTGCCGTGCGATCTACGCGACGTCCGCGCATGTTTTAACACGTGTTTCGCGCAAAAATTCACTCCGCGATCCGCCGATAAGCGGGGTCGATCTTGCGGCGCGGCGGGACGCGCAGTGCCATTATACTCCCGCCGCGATTTTTCGTTCCTCTTCGCTGTAAATATTCCCCGGCCACGGCCGTGTCCAAGATCCTCCGAGCCGGGGGATTCCAATAGTTTCCTTCCCTTTCGTCGTGCCGTTTCGGGAATGTCGCCTTCAGATCGCTATCGGGCCTCACTTCTGCGTGAACCGTGCCTCTGCCTCGTGGTTTCGCCGGCCTGCGTACCGTGCTTCACGTATGATGGTAAAATTAGCTTTCCGCGAGCCCCGATGATTGCTGGCGATTGCGATACTTGTAATTGGAGTTCGATGCACGTTTCCAGGCGTGAATATTTTGATTCCGTGGCTTCTTGTTTATGTGGCTCGGATGTTTGGTGTCTGAGATCCTCTGAACGTTCGACGAGTGCTTGAAAATTTGGGATGCCGATAGGAATCTTCGAAGATCCAGGTAAATGTGGTAGCTGTGGTTTTGCGTACTCGGCTGTGACGATTACGAAAGTATGTTTCGAGTATGTTACCATTGAGAAGATCGTTTCGATTTCGCAGTTTTGTAATTTTCGAATTCAACCGGGCCCTTTCCCCGTCGTGGATTGAATGAAAACTCGTCTACGTTTAAAAATCTCGATCGTCGAAACCTACGCGGCGCAACGGGACCACCGATTTTATCGTTTCTATCAAAACATACCCGTGGCCGTTTTATTCGCTACACAAATTCCGGCCGCTAATGTACCGAGCAGTCGCGTTCACGTTACCATAATTCAAACCGCGGCAATCCCGATCTCTGGCGCGGCGCTTCATCATCGTCGCGAAACGCCATTTACTATATTCCGCTCCGGTTTTTGTTTTTTTTTTTTTTAATTCCGTTACGTGTTCCCCCCGGTTATTTTCGCGGCCGCGAGCATTCAGTACTCGCTGCTAGAGACACGTCATAAAATACATGCATGTCGCCGTTTCAAGTGAACTCGAGCATACAGAATCCATAAAAGTGACGAAGACACAGATTGCCAGACGGATACGTATTACCCGGCGCAACGTGTCCCGTCCCTTTTGCGACAATTTTCACGCTTCATTTTTTTGTTACCGTCGATTCATCCACTGTAAACACCGCCAAGTCTCTGCATCAATTACGCGATTGCGCTGGCGAATTTCTCTCTCACGGAATTCATCCGATATATCTTCGCTTTTGCATTCAACGCGCGACTAACTGTCGAAACAATCCCGCGTTATAATATGTCATAAGGTAATGTACGTGTGATATTTCGAATATCGCATCGCGTAAGTGTCAATCGCTCGACGCTTAATTAAACTTTTATATTAGCCAGTACGATAATAAATCATTCGCTGCGCGCCCTCTTCGATATCCTCGGAACGGCTAGAATGTCTTTCATCCGTTCCAATTATAATTATCGTAAAAATTCTTCCCCTCTGGATTGCTCCTATTGCCTCGTTAAAACGCACCGTACAATCGACAGCAATTTTCATGCGAGCATACGTGGTCCACGGAGTTCAGCGTTTCAAGCACAAACATTGACGCGTGGGCGAGTCAGCGTGATATAATGTTACGCACGGATGCTACTGACCGAGATAATACTGCTACAGGAGAGCATTATAGGTAGGCGAGCGTACGATACGTGCCTCGATGAAGAGTGGGTTGTAGGGTGTACACAAGTTACTCGCCATAATTCACGGCAGACCACGAATTATAGAGTGGCCGTGCCGGTGTTGCACGCGCCCGTTTGCACCTGGAAAACGGCGACCTGCCCGTACGAGATTCAGGTACGATCATTTCTCATCGCGGTACTTAACGCGTCCAAGAAATATAGTCCGACTTTGGGACTACTTTATTAGCCGTGCACGGCGACACGGCGTAACGGAACGTTTGGAAAATTGTTCGACGAGCTGTTTGTTCTTCTAATTTATTCCTAGCGTAATTGAACTCGATTTAACGGACTGCACATAGTGGTAAATAAAATTAGAAGAATCGAAGGTACGGAGAGAAGTATAAATAAACGTTCTATAGTTTCTAATATACAGAGGCGACGTGGATGGAAATTGAAAAGCTGGTATTCCTTATGTCTGTCACGGAGCTGATTGCCTACCTCGATTGCAATATTTATGAATACAAGATAATTTGACACGCGCGGTGGAGTTTAATGGGAAATAGTTAAGATCCATTGTACATTCACGCCGGTATTTTCACCTGTGCTTAATCTATCGTTCGTAACGCCGATTGTTCGTCGACCTCGTCCAAATCGTGCAAGATTCATTCGAATTTTTAACTCGCCGATAATCGCCATACAATTCACTCGTCGCGAACGTCGCGTGCACTTAATTTTCGTCCCGCTTCAATCTCGACAGTCGGCCGTTAAAAATTTCGGCCAGCGAATGTTACCGAACGCTCTGCTTACATTCCTTCATCAGCGGGTAGGCAATCGTGTGGTCACGCGATCGCTAATTGAAAACGAACTATGTATCCAGGTAATCGCTCGCGCATACGCACGTGGGCGTGCGCAGGTACGCGAGGCGACTCGCAGCTGCAAGAAATTCGCGTCGTAATTCACGCCTCGCGGTGACGCGACGCGACGTCCGTTCACGGCGACCGCATTCGCTCACGTCGTCGACGGCCGCGTAGCTTTCGCCTTTTTCGACGAGTTCGCTGCCTGAAGCGACCGACTAATAGTCTAATTAGCCTCGGCGGTCACCGCCTTATACAGCAGCCCGCTTCAAGGTGGCCTGCAACGAAACTGCGACGATGATGCATTTCTGCGGGGACGTGCGCCTATTCTGTACTCGCGGACTCGCTCGGTTACGACTTTCCTCCCCATCGGGTCGATCTCGTTAATTGGAAGCTGGAATTTGCTCCGCTCGGGCTCCTCCGTTCAAATTCGTTCTATATGGATCGTCGAACTAGAATGGTGCATTGGTTTGCAATTGCTTTGCCTTGGGGACCGGCGTTAAATTTGACGAATGATGGGATGTTTCGGTAATGAGATATTAACTTTCTGTACGGAACCTCTTGGATCGGGGCAGCTTTAATGTCATTTGATTATTTTTCGTTTATTATAGAAAGACAGCTGTTTGCAGTATCGTTGCAAGAGAGAGATAGTTATGATTCGGGGAAGAGTCAAATGCGGCTTATCCATGGCTACGGTATATTCACTGTGTGTTCGCAACACACGTACCCCATTCTACTTCGTCCGACTATTATTCAGGGGGGAAACGGCGGGCCCAGCCAGAGAGGCGAGTCATTTGATTAAATTGAAATCATACGCAGCTAGGCGCCCGCCCTGATTTATCGATATTACTTTGTGCCGCGTCATTTACAATGTATTCGATCGTCGTTCGGGACAGCCTCGACGAGCGAAGGAGCAAACTTACGAAACGCACGTCGCTTCGGGAGAACCGGCGACCAAGCTGTCCCTGTTTTTGTTTCGTTAAAGAGGAGCCCCGCGCTCGCGTTCGGCTCCCGAGAATAAACCGATGATGAATTAGTAAAGGAACACGGTATTAACGAGCGAACGAATTTCTTCAAGATTCCAGGGTGGACGTGTACATCTCGATTCTCAGGATGGCCGCATCGCCGGAACGCTTTCCTGTAAAAAAAAAGTCGATCAATTTGAAATTGATGGCCCGGTTACGTTAATTAGTAAGTGGAGGTCCGGCCGCGGCGAGAAAAAAACAGGCGCAGGTTCAACGTTGTCGGTGGGTCCGCGGGACGGCGAGTTGCCGGTTTTATATTCGAGGGAACGCGAGGCATCAGGTAACAGGTGTAGTTAGGATGCTTTGGAACTTTTTATGTCGTCGCAATCGTTCGTTTGAGCGGAACATTTACTTGCAAACCAAGGGTTCGTATGTCTCGACATTACGGCAGGTATATTATTGCGACGATGCGCTTATTAAAGGTACCTTGGACCGTATCATTGATCAATAGAAAGCGATACGAATCAACAATACAAATACAAATACATGATACAGAGCTACACGACTACCTTTTCACCTTTATCATGTTCGTGTAAGAAGTGCGAATAAAAATGCCGTGAACGCCAAAATAAATTCTTTCACTCCAAATAACAAAAGAATGTTTCTCGTGCCATCGAAAAATATATTTGTTCGCACTCGAAATATCACAACCTCGATTAACATCGAACATCCCCCATAGCATCCCCGCGGTACGTATCCAAACCTGTATCTTTCAAGTTCGGTCTCGCCGGTCAAAAGCTCCAGCGCATCCCACGCAGGTATCCGAGTCCAATAAAACCATAAACGGAGCGGCGGTGCTGTGAAACGAGACAGAGGCCCGGTGCTGCGTGAACGATGAACCGTTATTTCCTCGAGGGGCCACGTATGTACATCGGGCGTGATACAGACGGAAGAAATTTCGAGGCGCGAGCAATTTAGTCAGCGACACTTTCCTACACACTGTGTGTCGCTGGACAGGTGTGGGGCGTGTATGCACGCGTGAAACCGGCGTGTTTAACACGCGCGTGAATCCACTGCTCGCAGCGGGACGCAGGATCTCGTCGCGGTCTCATCTTCTCCTACTCTCCTCCGAGTTTATAATGGGACCACTTTGCCGGCAGGCATACTTCATTTCTCGAACAGCTCGGCACTTTTGTTTCTTCCTTGGTCGCAGTTGATTATTGCTAACGCATAGACGGAATTCTTCCAACGAATTTTAATCCTGCGCAGCGGAAGTAAATTTCGGGGGGTTGCAATTTAATGGTTGCGATAACGTAGCGCTGTGTGTTTATGACAAATCGTTCGAGAATCGAATCGTTCATGCTAGTGAGTTTAACTTGGAGCGCCGTGGGCTTTCTCTAACTGTCTCTCCGGGTATTCCAGGTTTCGAGATAGCCCGTGTAGTTTTACAGAAACACGTGTACGCGTGTGCTTGGGGAAAATGGGCGACGGCGGGGAAAAAGGCTAGTTTAGAGTGTGCCGTGTAAAGAGAAGTTGAGGAAAGTGACCTACAAGTTGTAGTAGGGTGTACCGTGTGGGAACTGGTGCTTTCGGCGATAGTTACGTTTGCATGGTCTATTGTTGATGCTGTACGAAACTTATGTTCCAGCAGCTCGGCTCGTTGCAGAAATAAAAGCACCAGTGTTACAAGCAAGCCGAGCATTTACTTCTACTACGAACAATTCCGTTGCGTGGCTTTACATTAATTCATCGGCAAACATTTTCTTTCGCCGTTCGCTCTGTAATTTGCATATCGCCCACCCGTTGTTTATTACCATAACCAGACGTCATCTAATAAATAAATCCAGCACTCGGGAATAAAAGTACCACGCACGATAGGTATTCACACGCCATATTTCTGCGAATATTGTTACCCTAATGTTGGGATATTATCATAATAAACGTTGCTTGTCGAACACCTAGGCTCACGTACGAGCTGTCGATGGTATCGTTCGACGGCCAGGGTATCGACGGACTTCCTGCCGACGGAGAGCACCGAGCGAAACGATAGCTTGCTCGAAATATCGCGGTATCCATGGCGGTTTCGCATCTCACCCTCGTTTAAAGGGACGCGCGTGTGTGAGTGTATTCGTTTCGTTTCCGCCCCCGCGGACACCATCCTTCGAATTATGCCTCTCGTCAGTTCAGACACCTGTGCATACGGTTTCCCAAGCCCTCTTCTTCAACTCGATCGCGCATTACATTGGGATTCGTTTGGAGGAAGCACGGTGGTCAATCGAGAGGGAACCCTCTCGATGACAAGTGTTACGCTTAGAATTTTTATATCGTTCCACGATTTGAAACGTGAATTTCAGTATTTTAATATTTCAAGTATTTTGGTAGATCATATTCCTGTTCATGTGGAATGAAAGAACTACACCCCTTATTAGTATAATTCTAAGTTGTTTTTTTAGGCTTCCTTTTGCTTTTGGCGTAATACAAAATTAGGATTGCTTAAAGATTTTAGTACCGACTATAGCTTCGGGCCTGCTGAAGAACCTCTCCAAATTTCGAGTCAATCGGATAAATTTTAACATCTGTAACTCAGTTATTTTCACGAATTCCGGCCTATAATTCGACACAGATATTTTCGATGATCAGATTTTCCTTGGAAGAGGCAACAAAATTTTCTTTAAATTTAACTCAGAAAATACTCATTTATTATTCTCCAGCGTCCGCGTCAAACTGTGTCTGCAATTTTCTCTTCTCCGTCTCAATAATTCCCGGCGATAAATTTCACGCGACGGTAGGCAAACAAAAAGGTAAAAGAGCTTCAAGTTTCTCCGCTGAATCTCGCGCGAGAATCTCGTTGGACCACTGCTGTCCGACACAGTTCTCCCCGTGGGGGACAAATTTCCAGTCGCGAGCAACAGTCCACAATCTGTTGGTCGCGGAAGATCGTTGAAACTGGCGCGGCTGGACGTCGCGACGGTGTCGTCGTCTCCCTGTTTGGGCCACAGGGGACATAATCCTCGAAAGTTGCACAGCCTGCAACCACGGGATCGCGCCGTTCACGAACATGTGTCTGACATTTTTAATCGTCGGATTAAAATAACTGATGCCAAGGTGTAGCCCTGGAATCCATTATCCGGCGGATGAACGTACGGCCACCCAAAGTGTCGCGTGTCCCCCGGGACCTGCCAGCCAACGTGGACCAGCTCTAAGCCCTTGTGTGTCTCTTTTGATTTTGTACGGAGGAAGGGAGGGACGGGGGGCGGATTGGTCAGAAGTATGCTGCTTCTCTCTCGTAGAGACAAAAAGAATGAAGGGAAAAAGGCTAGAGAAGGTGAGCCGCTTCACCGAACCGAGGATATTAAATGGTATAATCGATGATGCACAGCTTTGATACCTGAGGAATAAAATTGTCGTGCTTTTGCTTTCTTTTGATCGGCTTTACTCTGGCGGGTCCTGGGTTTCGAGAATTAGACGAAACTCGCTTGAGAGGAATATTATTACGCCGTAGATATGATAATCACTGTGGTGCATTGATTATATCGCATGTATTGATTGTTCGTCGGCAAGCGGCGACTAAATTTCAGAAAAGTATACGAGTTACGCTGACCAGGGCAATTGATGTTGTTACTTTACTGATAAATCACCGATGCGAAACTTGTACAGCAACCGTTTTGTTATCCTAGACAAAGGATGTTAGCCGGTAGCACGCGGCTTTTTCGTTTTACGCGTGTGTAGGTCGGAAACGAGGAGTTCGCCCACGGCAATACTGCGGTCGAGAGATTTCTTTACTGCGGAGATAATAATGATCAGACCCTCGGCCGACTTAAGAGTTGCCCGGGGCCTCGCTTTACTGGCAAATTACGCGGCATCCTGCACCCACCGGTGTAACAGTCATAAGATTATTTTAAATAAGCACCGGCTGCCTCGTTAGCCCGTGAACCGACGTCGCTTCCCTTCCCTAAAACTCGTGTAAAACTCCAACTTATCTCTCCCCCGAATAAATAATTCTATCAGCTGGATGAAAATAGAGCTATCGCGTCTGTAAAGGGGGGCAACTTTCACCGGGCAACTTGTTTATCAGGTAAACGCAGGGACCCAACGATGCACGCTACTCGGACAATTATTTAGAAATTAGGTTTCATCGCTTAGCACTGAAATTTCATCGCGCACCGAGAAATATCGCGTAGTTCCTTAAAACTCGCAAGCCACGGCGGTGTATCTTTTAGTGCGATCACCTGGAACATATTTATACGTTTTAATGATGACGCGAAATAGAGTTTCCACTTTATAGTTCGCACCGTAATAAAGCGTATCGGTGTCGACGAAATCTAACGAAACACACCGCCGGAAATAATGATCGTTTCCCGGGAATCGCCATCGGGCGTTCCGCCATTAAATAAAAAAAATTAACGTATTCCACTTTTCTCCCGTGTGAATCCGTCGCTTCTAGACACCTCCCAGACATCGATGCCCAACTAACAATTACCTTGCATTATCTTTCCACCTCGCGCGTAAAGAACGACAATCTCCGTGACTATATCAGATCTGCAGGATAATCAGATCGCCTGTAAACGAGGAAATCGAGCTGGATCTACACGGTCCCCGAAAAGTAGATCCTTATCCGTTAAGGTAGGCAAAGGCTCGCGATCCTTCCCGATCTATTACCGGCTAACCGTTGATCTTTTAACCGGTAGCTCGACCACGGAGCGTAATTACGCCTGTGAAACGCGGTTGGCACCTCGGGTACCGTGGCCGATATTCATTACGGTACGAGGCACGGTCACGCGAGAATATTTGTCATTGATAGATGTGTACACACGACCGCGTGTGTGCCCGCTTTTGCAAAACGAGAAAGCAAACGTCAACGAGTAAAGAAATACGGCGGAGGCCGAGGGGCGAGGGGGTGAGACATGGCCGTACTTCCGGAGGGCGGTACCACGCCAAGACAGCCCGCACCGCCAATTGACCATGTGTGTACGTGCGTGGCCTACCTGTGTGCACAAGTGTTCCAGGTAAACCCTGTCGTCGGCAGCCATGTTCTTAGCACTTCTGCGGTGCTTTATGCTTTCGCACGCACACGTCGCCGCCGACGGAGCGTCCCGGATGGTCGACCGTCGATGATTTCAATACTACTTGCCTCCTTCGAATGATACTCGCGACGCCCGAATATGTGCCCTCCCGATTCAATTGTTACGTCGAGTAACGCAATACTTTTTACCTGTCGATGTTTTGTATTTTCTCGTCACTTCCGCCTTTGCTCCATCGACGCGGAATTCGCTGGCGACGCGGCAGTCGGCGCGAGACGCGAAGCGTTAAAATAAATATTCACTGTGACCAGCATGCCGAGGAGACCTCGGTTTGAACGCGAAGACACGTCGGAACTTTCGCCACGGGGAAATAAGTACAAATAGAGAGTAAAGGTAAACGGCGGCTAGTGTCGACGAATGCCTATTTTGCAAGCTGGTAGCCGTGTTCTTCCTTCCAAGAAACCACTTGGTCGTTTACCATGAGCACACTTTCGCCCTGTAGGGCACTCGGAGGCATGGTTCTTGCCAAAGAGGAGAAACGGAGCCCTGTGGAAGACGGCTCGTCGGCCGTAAATGCGTTAAAAATTAGTCTGGCAAATTCAGAGAACGCTACTTCACTTTTTACGTTCCTGTCGCGTCGTCGTGGTTTGAAATGTTTCTGTAGAACGGGCGATACGACGCAAATTTCTTGCGGACGAGCATCGTTGGCCGCGACACAGCCTCTCCGTTCGGGTTTCAGAAGAAAAAGAATCGGAGTTTCGAAAACTTTAATTGCAATTTCGTTTTACCGCAATTAATGATTTTTAACAAACGAATTGCAAGCCACAATGTAACCCACATTCCTGTGTTTATTAAACACTCGCGCGTATTGAATTGAATGTGTGTCAGGTTTTATATACTTCAAATGTTTGAGGTCTGAGAAATACGATGTCGAAACACCGCACAGAAACGTTTCGACGTTTCGTTGCTGAACAAAATAAATATCGCGCGACGCGTTCGATTATCGAGCGGCGGACAATAGTAATCGCTGACGATTATCTCTCGACGGGGATTTCGCCACGAACGGCGAACTGGCGAACGGTACAATTTCATAATCCCTAACTGGCGCATCAATTATCACGTTCGATTACGAAACCGCGATACCGCGTAATCGCGATAACGGGAACGTCGCTGTCCCGCAGGCATGCTTTCCCGGTCACGCTGGAAAAATTCGTCGGAATCTCGCTCGTATCGTTTCAAAATAACCGTCGCCGCTCAGCATTCCCATAAATACAGTTCCGTCGCGGGCGTCGCGTCGTCTCGCGAATTCAGCAAACACCGAGCGACGCCTCGCGTCCCGCGTTTTGCCGCTTAATCAAAATTAAAATTCAGTTGGAAACGCGAGCGAGCGAACGAGCCCGGAGTCGAGTTGCCGCTTTGCGGCCAGGCGTATCCAATTAAAAAAATGAAGTGCTTTTTCATATTCATCTTTGTCGTTCCGTCCCTCTTTCGCTCCTCCCATTTGTTCGTAAATAATAATTAAAAATACTCGTCCACGGTTCCGCGGGCGTTCGCTCGCTCGCTTGCACCATTGTGCTAATATTAATCGGGAGGGCAGATAGAAAGGGAGAACGAGAGTGGCTCTGCTCGAATATCCACATTTCCATCGCTCTATTCCATCCCTTAGCCAGGCGACCACCCGTTCAACCCCACCTCCCCCACCCCCATTCCGCCGAACGTAGCTTCTCGTCAGTCTCCTCTTTTGCATTCTCGACAGCTCGCGCTCGCGACGAATTTGCAAGCTTTTAATATAAACGCGTCCCGTATACCGTCGAATCCGAGTGTTGTTGCCCGTCGTTGCTTCTCCTTTCTCTCCTCCACTCGGTGTCCCCAGGCCCTTCTCTCGCTTTCTGCCTCTGTCTGGTCGCGTTTATCCCAGTCGGGGGCTCTCCCGTCACAGTCCCTTTATGAATAAATCCGGCGCGATTCGTTTTCACCTGCAATCGCCAAGGTAACGCGATATCCTGTCTCGCGACAGGATTTCGTATACACACGCTCCCATCTATGAACGTGTCACGGAGGGCTCTTGTATTATATGTACATCCGATGACGAGGATGCGTTCAGGCTGGATATGCGCGTGTTCGTCCTCAATGAGGACGCGCTGACGTTAAATATTCGTGGTTTTTCTTCAGTAGTTTGAAATCTCCGAGGAAATACATTAAAGTGTGCGAAGCGCCCCTTAGAACATTGCGGTGACTCGAGTTTGAAATTTGTTTGAATCCCGGAAAGGAAAGTTGAGAAGTTTAAGATTTTTCAACTCCTCCATAAGTGTTTCGCCTGCGCAAACACTTCGCACATTGTATCGTGCGCCTTGGTAAGCCGCGAGACGCTGATTTATATTAATGTCCGGCTATTTGTCAGCGCTGCTTTTATTTTTCTGCCCATGCATAAAATGTACCCTCGCCAGCGCAAGGGCGGCGAAGATTGATTATTGCACGACATGTGTACGCGGCTTCGTCGATCCGGAAACGCGAGCATATTTTGCCCACGGGCCGCCCTAATGAACGGAACGTCGAACGAAACGAGCAATGGGGCGCGTGCACGCGGATTCGATGGCTCTTAAACTGGATGGGCGGACGAGGCCACGTGCCGCAAGAAAACTCGTCGATGGGTCGAACACCGTGCCCCGTTGACCCACGTGGCCTGCCACTTTTCGTTCTACTCCTTCTCTGTGCCGACGTGATTGATATCCGAGGGAGAAATGTAACATTGTGGGACCCCGGTTTTTAAAGTCCCGAAACCTGCTATTGAAGTAATTATTGCGGCCACGCGTCGACGAGACACACTTGCGCGCTTGAACAATTCATAAAAAATTTCCTTTGCCCTCGATATTCCTTAATTCTCTCTAATTTAAATAAATAAATCGATCACTGGTATAGAGACCTCGTAATTAATCGCCCTTTGTCGACGAGCAACCCTCAACTAAATTCCATTTAAACAAATTTACCCGAGAAGAAGTGTAGCAGAACTTATTGATAGCTTCTGTTTTTCGAAAATCCATGTTCAAACAACAGTGGCCTTGTCGCGCAGGAAAATCTACGAATCACTCAATTCGCCGAAATGTTTATCAAATACGCCACGGATCCCCCAGCTTAAGGAAAGAAAGCACGGGCGAGTCGCGGTACACGAGGCAGCTTGGGTCAGAAGGGGTCAGAACAATCGTCTGTTTCTCGCCATTCGAGGGAAGACTCGGCAAGCTAGAATCCGGACAAAGTCTAGGGTCGAGGGTTTAGTGTGCGCCTTCTCTCGTTGGCACACGACATCTTTGCTCCTACTGCTCGTAAGCACCCTAAACAAAGGGATATTGAGAGACTCCTGAGAGAGATAGGACTAAGAGGAGGATAAGACGGGGCGAAGAGGCGGCCCACGGCTACAGGGGATGAGGGTTGGAAAGACGAGCTACCACCTTAGGATCGGGCTGACTCCGCCACAATGGTGCGTCGCCGGGAATCCAAGGGGTTTATTAAAGCCGCGGTTGGCGATACAGCTCACGTTCCCTGCTCTTCCACCGAGCACCCTCGTCCTCTTTCGTCGTTCACCCTCTCCCCCTACTCCGCCGCCTGGCTCATCCTTCCCTTCTTCGATCTAGATCGTAGCCCCGCTCTTAAGCAAGGGTGTCCGAAGTCGGGTCACCTACGTCCTACATATACTCGGAGTTTAGAGGCGACCGCTTTAAGCCTGATCCTTCGAGCTCTTTCTGCAAGAGGCTTGGAACTAAATTTGAATTCACACGGTGGCCTTCGTACTCGTTGGCTGCATAATACAGCTTTCGCAGTGAACGATGGTACTTCCATTATTTCTGCGTTTCCACTCCTTATATCGCGGTGCTCGTCCTACATGTGCAGCGTCCTTGTAATAGCGCGGAGCGTTGCTCGTTTTAGGATAGCCAATCAGCGTAAGGCGAACGTTCCCTTGAACATGACTTTAGTAGTTCAAAATCCTCTTTATTCTGAACACTTTCCGTTGAGAAATCAACTAAGTCACTTTTTTCATACGCGAGCAATAGATGACGGTACTGACATTATCATTTTTTACAAAGTAATTTGTAAAAGCCTTATTTATCTCGGTTTGAATGCTAATGGACCAGCACTGATTGGCTTCTGAACCCTCCATATACAGTCGAAACCTCTGTAATTCGAGGGCTTTAGCTCTTCCCTGGCGATTCGAGAAATATGTAGAATAGGACCATGCGAATATCCGTAATATAAATATAATTTGTTACACTGCACAAAAATCGACTTCCTTGTACTTAACATGTTCGTTCGTCGCAGGATCGTCCGTTATAGAACATCCCCATGTATATTGTTTCTCGCGACAACATCGGAGCGAAACGAATACCCGCAAGAGTGGTATTCATATTCGTCGTTGCATAAATCAGAAACATAGTCGTCGTCGTCGTGTCGCCCGGAGCTTTTATCGGCGCGAGGACATTACGTGAGCGGAGCGACGCGACGTACGCGTGTAAGAAGGCGACGCTGGGTAATCGGCACCCTAGAAACACGTGTCTCGCATCCCCCTACCAGGGATCCGCTAGAAGCGTAGCCCGTTGAAGGAGAAGGTCTCGTCGCCGATGAACGCTTCCTTTTCCGTCGCTGTACGAGCCGCCCCGTCGACACGGAACGCGCATTAGGCGCGGCTGCAACCTCACGCCCCGCAGCTACTTCCACGTAGCGGAGGCCTCGGTCCCTGGGACGCTTCTCGTTCGAGAAGTACGCGTTATGACGGCTGACGCGCACGGACTATTCTACTGTCTCGACATTCGTCTTTGGTTGCGCGACGCGACGCGAACGCGACGTTTCGTTGCCTGAATTCGTGGCGGTTCCAAGGGGAAACTGAAGAAACGTATTTCTGTATCTTGGAGATTGAGGAATTTATTTTCGATAACGCGCGACGTTAGTTTCTATAAGCATGAAATATTTGCTAATTGTACGATTGAGTAACTGCTATCTAAGACTGCATAAATGCGATCCCGATGTTCGTTTCTCGACGTTCTCAAGACTTCCGCCCGAAAAATTTTGTCACAGTCACCTGGGTCCAGGAGCCAGCGGGAGAAGAATCAAATCTGAATGTACCTCTCCAATCCAAGAGGACATTCTTGCCCTTTTGACGGCGAGTGCTCCTCAAGGTTCGTAACATCGAGTGGACGTTTCCTTTGAAATAAGAACACCCCCGCCTCCAGGATCCTCGTCCTCGAGGATCGTGTCTTTATTAAAGGATTCTGAACGGCCTATTTCGTCGGCTACGTTCTCGGTTACGGCGATGTGGCTGCAACACCAGCCAACTCGGTCGTTCGAACTTTTTATCGGCACTTCATTGGGCAGTGCCGGCATAATTAACGATATTCATCCGAGTTATCGAGAGTGGCGTGAGCCGTTGGCTTTATGCTCCTCGTCCTAGCCAACTCCGCTAGGTCGAAACTTTCTTGGGGGAAAAGCTTATCCTGGAAATGGAACGAGCCTTCGTCCCGCTTGTTTGGATTTTTGAACGGTTTTGCAAAATGTTTCCCCTTAGTTTCCTAATACATTCGATTAAGCGTCATAAAACATTTCTGTTTGATTAGCACCGCGTGAACGAGTTTCTTTGACCGTACATAGCCAGATGTTCGACTTATTTAAATAACAGTAATTGTATTTGTTTTATCGTTGTTCAATATTGTAGGTGTAATACGCATGCCCTTGTATCAAATAATTTAAACGGATCTCTTGCTGTAATTCACAATTTGTCCGATGTAATTCAACGCGATTCACCGAGTCGAACGTGAAAATTAGAAAATTCACCTCCTGTTATCCGACTACAATGAACGACATTACAAGGAATTTATTCCGCTCGTCAGAGCGGCGCGATCCACCTCGCGCTAGAGAGCCACGGATCGCAATTGAGCAGGTTGGAAGTAATTGCGGAAGCGAGCCGTTTGAATATCGTTACTGCGATTTATATTAAGCTGCTGGAGTCCATTGTGTTCCCGCCGCGAGGCCGTCTCGCTCGTTTTCCTCTGATATATATTCGCGATCTTTGTTCCCCTCGTTCCACCTGAACGCAGACCGGGTACAATTAGACGACACACGCGCGTGCCTTTGTGCCTGGGGCAAAATGAAGCGTAATCGAGGAATAGAGAATTTTCATCTCCGCCGCTTATAATCCGAATTTTCTTTAATATCATATCGTCAATCGACTTTTGTTTTCCTTTTATATAATTTATTCCGACATGTTGATTCTCATCTATTAAACATTAAGTCGCTTTTAATCTCAATTCTGGTCAACTAGACACAATTTATCCAGAAGACATGTGAAGGAACGCGATGTAAGTTCGGATAATTCCAATCGTTCTTTAGAACCACGCAGACGTTACGTTCTATAGAAACAGCCTGTAAAACTGTTCCTTATACACGCTGTATACCCCGTCTCGTTTCCTCGAGGTTCGCCGGAAGTTGCATTAGAGTCTCGTGGCTGAAACCAGCGGGGTGGAGAAGTGGTGGTGCTATGCTTCCTGGACAAAGTAACCGCGCCATTGTCACAACAAGCCTCCCCCTACGCCCTCGCCTCCTTTTCACCCCCTGTGGAACGCGCGTCCATTGTACGTGCATTGTGTTAACTTATTTGCACGATATACGACACGAGCCTGGTTAGAAACGCGACCAGCGTTTCCTTCGTTAGAATACATTACCTGTCTCGGGCTCTAGCGTGTCCCTTCAAAGACGCTTCTACACACGAAAAACTAAATTCTGGTTAGAGAGAAAAATTGAAATATAAAAACACTGCAATCCCGACCGCGTTCATTCGATCCGAACTTCTACATTCGAGATTTATTTGACTCCTTGTCTTTCTAAACAGAATTCGCCATATATTGCCAATAATTGGGCAGCAAATTTGAACGCGACAAACTTGACGACGAATTCCATTCGCTCCATTAACAATTCAGCGTGGTCGATTATCAATCGTGAATATTCGACTCGACAGGTAGATGAAAGTTTGATAAGGCGACAGGATAGACGAGGCGGGGTACGAGGAAAGACGTCGACGTTGTTCGGCGACAGCTTTAAAGTACAGCGGTTTCGCATGTAGATATCGCGCGATGCAGTTTGGCCGGCGACGGTACGAAAGGGGTAAAAGAACAACGACGAGCATGAAATTACTCTCGCGGTATAAATTTCGATGTTAAAAGGTGCAGCGCACCTGGCCGCGTCACGGTCGTTCGATCCCGGCGTTGCCCACAGGAGGGCGGTGGGGTCGGGGAGGGATATATTTATTGCTTAATTCGCGCTCCTTTGTTTCATAAAAGTGAGAAACAGCTTTAATAACTGGCTGCGATGGGAATATAATGAGGGGTTGTACGAACACCGGAGATGCTACAGCACGCGAAAGAAAGCGCCATCTTATAACCCGTTTCGGTTTCACGAAATTGCCGGAGCAGCGGTTCTTTATCGAGAATACTTAAGTGCTCGATTATAATTCAATAGCGCTGCATTCTGCGGCGGAATACTAATTCCGCGTAAGATAGAAATCCGTTCCACTACGGCGTACGTCGAATCTTGATTAATTATCCTCGGTCGTCCGGAGGTCCCGCGATAGGAAAACTGTTATAACGCAGGAAACATCTCTGTAGTGTACGATTTTCTAACGTTAATGTCCGAAATTGAAACCAGAACGGCGTCCCGACGCTTCTCGTTAACCTTGCAACGATTGATCGTGTGATCTCGAAGCGGCTGGAAACCCTACCCGTCGTTTAAAACCATCGTTTCGATGTGCAACCACCGCTGTCGGCGTCGAAACACTCGACCTTCCTCGAGCATTCGCGAAACTCGTGGGCGATCCAACGGCGGGCCTCGTTCGACACGCGATTCGGGAGTCATAATTTCGACGGATACTTTGCGAATCGACGGTGCCGTCGCGGCTCGTTTTCAGCCGGCGTTTATCGTCGGAACGAGACGGGCAGGAACGCTTCGGGGCGGGTGACGAAGGAAGAGGACGAGAAAGAAGAGGAAGCGGCAGCGAGGCGATTGTTCGAGGCGTGGAAGCGCGCCTTAGATGCGACAATTGAGGTTCCAGACTGTGAACCTGCAATCAATGCTTCGTCGTCGTGGAAAGAGACTCGCGGTGGGGGCGGGGGGGGAGGGGGGTGTACACGAGAGCAGGGGTGAACGAGAGAACGAGAGGAAGGATGTGGAACGTTGAGGTCGTTCGAAAGAAGGAGCAAGACAGAGTGGGTGGCAAAGAGGGTGGCGATGGTAAGGAACAGGGAGGGAGAACGCGGAGGGTGTGAAGACGGGCGGAAAGGGCTGGCTTTGTCTGGCCGTGAAAGCTCCCGGAGGGTGCGCGAGAGGGAGGGTTCCTCGAGGAATACGCCTCGAAGGAAGCCGAGCAGCATATCGAGCTCCCGCATCGCGCATCCTTATTTCACGAACGCTGTTCTGGGAGGATCGGCTAGCCACAAATCTGTCGATGTTTGAAAAAGAAAGAAAGCGGCGCGAGAGCGAGGTAGAATGGGAGGAAGGGTGTCGCGCTCTGGGAGCAACCCGCGTTTTCAACCCTCCGCGCTTCTCTCCAACCCGGAAGAGATATAGCGAGCGTTGGCAATGAAAGTTATTATAAATAATGCGGGGGCCGTTGAGCGTTGCCGACGATGAAGACGCTTCTTTATTCCTTTTTTGCTTCTCGACTTTAGAATTGCTACACGCGGGTTACAGTTCAGGACCTCGGAACGAAAACCTGGCAAGTCGAATTTTTGGTCAAATTGTACGGCTTTCGAAATTTCCGCTTATCCTGATTTTCGATTACCGTTGACCTTTCGAAAATTTAATTTGGCTGTTTCGGATCGAGAGGGGTTGCTCCGGAGGTCCCGCGTACGTGAACCTTAAGCAACGGCAGGAAAGAGTAAAGAGGGTGGGTGCTTCTTTTTTTTGAGAGTACAGACTCATCTTTGGAACATTCGCTGATAATAGCCGATAATAATCGCCTGATCGATTCTTCCGTGTTATTGTAACTTTTCGTTGCGCGTGCAAGCCCATCTCGACCGGTCGATCCTCTTGATTATATAGGGCACCGCGTAATTACCGTTTCTCGTACACGTGAAAGCGAGTACAAGCGATTATCCGATCGCACCCATGTCGAGAGAGTATCTAGACCGATTATACGCAGCGGCAACAATCTCGAGGCGCACCTGCCCTTTGAACGGCGGCAGATCAGTTTCGTCCGCGCGATTTGAACGGATGCATCGGGCATAAATTTTATCGCGCAAATATTGGCCCGGGGCGATACAGTATTTACAATACTGAACATCGCAATCACTTCGGTAATCGACTGCAGCAGTCCAATTACATCTGCACTCGTTTCATCGGCGAAGCTGTATTACCGAGTGGTACATTCATTTTGGTGCAATTGAGTTGCACGATCGCGCGAAATATCGTGCTATAAATTACAAACTGATTCGACACGTCAGAACTGTCGAGGAGCGTCGAAACTTCGAGACCGATCAATTGGCATCGAGCCTAATGTATCATTAAAGTACACGCTCAACAGAATCTGCGATAAATGATGTATCAGTATCGGCAATGATCGTAAAACGAGCGGACTCGACTATTTCTACCCGAAGGACCCAGACGAAACCGGCGCAATTCCATCAGTCAACGATCGCGATCGACGCGGGGGATGCGATAAACGTACACGTGTCTAGCAAAGATGGAGCGTGTCGGGCAGGTGGGACTACCGCGTGTGCGGTAGACAGAGTGAGAGAGGGAGAGGGAGAGATAGAGGAGAAGGCTGATCACGCGGTGGGATTACCTGTGCACCGCGAGCCATTAGCCAGGCGTGTGTGCAGTGTACTCGAGCGGACTTGTAGTCGCTTCTGGGTGGGAGTAAACGCGATTGTGTGTGCACGCGGGCGGGATAAACGCAGAAACACACCAGGGAGGATCCTCCGCCGAAAGCTTTTCCCTTCGATAGTCGGCTGATCGTCTGCCAAACAGCCGCGAGTTACACGGTCCCTGAAGACGCTGGGACCGTGCCGCCGCCTATACGTTTATGCACGTACGCGCCATATTAAGCGTAAATGAAGCGGCCGCGTATACCAGTCGCATTAAGCGGCATGCAGCCTAATGGAGGTAGCGCTGCCGATGTTGGCCGAGCAATTAAGCCAGTCAGCGGTCGAACAGAGAATAAATAACGGATATACAGGTGGTTGCGTCGAGGAGACGCGAGTCTGGGGAGGCGGTCGCTGTTTGTCCGTTTAGCCGCTCCGTCTACCGCTCTTCGACGCGGATGTGGTCTTATCAGAACAACGATCTTGCAGAAATTTTCGTGCGTATATGCATATTTATGCGGGGCAATAGTTTTCTCGTTGTTCCCGTTGGGTATGGAGGGTCTCATCGTGGGTGAGTGATTCCAGGAAGCCGACTGCGGTCGAAGTAAGAACAGGAGGAGTCTGAACGCGCGTGGAAGATTTCGGATTAAATGGTGGCGTCAATGAATGAGAACAAGTTGCGTTGCGGTATAGGAATATCTGAAGGAAGACGTTCACGAAACAGCTTTCCACGCGCGAACGCAATCGAGCCCCGCTAAGCTGGCCCACACTTGCTCGCACGACCGTGGGGACAATGGAAATTCGAGCAGATTTTCATCAACGATTTAACGTCTCATCGGAGTGCGGCAGGCAAACAGCTTGCAGGTAGTAGAATCGTCGTGTTAACGGTCGCAGGGTCAATTGCTGGGAGAACCGGACCTTCCGCGAGTTTACGACACCTCAAGGCCTCGCTCGTTTCATAATCGATGCCTCGTGGCTCGAATACGGGCACCCCGATGCCCGGCCGAAAGTGAGCACCTCTTCCTTCGCCACTATCGTGGCTCATCGACAATTTCCGGTCCGCTCCATGCTGCTCGCTTTTACGACGGCGAAAGTGTATTCTGCTTTACGACTATTCACAGGGCAATTTCGAGATCCGCTCCGAGATATGACAAGATATACCACCGAACTATTATATTCGTACATCGTTCGCCAGCTACGGTCACTTTATTTCCCCCGCCGCGAACGACATATTTTGTTCTCAAATGGGATTACAAGGAAATCATGGACACTCGAATACTGTACGTTTCCGCGAGACGAGCTTATCCTCCCCCGTCCCGTTCTTGATTAATAGTCCCGTCGAGCATCGTTCGACACCAGGAAGCAGCGCGCGATCTACCGACCACCAGGAATCCATCGCCACGCGTCGCTAACAACCACCCGTCGCTAACTTCCCATCAATCGAACTTCTTCAATTTCCAGTTCCGTTCCAACCGTTTGAAAAACGCGACGCGTGGAGCTGCGCGAGCGAAGGAGCACGAAGCGCAGGGGTTGGGGGTTCGATTCCGGCAGACGAAGAGCGAGTATATGAAATGGAAGGGGATGCGTGGGCCCGAGGCCGACATTAATGACGGTAGGTTCGCGGCACTCGTTCGCCTCGTTACCGTCGCCCTGGGGCACACCGACTGTACCTCCCTCATCCTCTTCTGCCACCACCCCCTTGCCCCGTTGGCTCCGTCGAGTCGTTCACGTAATGCGGCCAGGATATTATTTGTTTCCACTTGTTTGTGCGCGCACCAGAAGCTCCCGACAAACAAACAATCTGCCTTTCCAACGCGAAGCACCGCCTCTGTCGACCGACTGGCTCGCCTTACTCATTCTTTCCCTTTTCTTTTTACTCCTTTTTCTATGGCTCGCGATGAGACGTTTTTTTGTATCGTAAATAGATCACAGAGAGGTGGAGAAAGAGGGCGAAGGAGAGGGGGTGGTAAGGGTGGAGGGTGAGTCGTGGAACAAGTGAGAAGCTTCATCACACACACGAAGCTGGAAGTGTACCAGGAATGAGGCATTCGCCAGCCATCCAGCCAGCCAGCCAGCCAGCCAGCCAGCCAGCCAGCCAGCCAGGGCCCTTTTGTGTCAATGCTACGATAATTATTTCTGTAGACCGGCCCGTAATGGCTCATTCAGACGGTGTCGCCAGCTTTTTTCAATGGTAAATCGCGCCATTATGGCGGCTATAATGAACGCCATCGCCAGCAGCGCGTCGCCGATCATATTTGTTTCCTAACGCTCAGGAGGGAGGCGATCACCACACCTGTGCGGACTATTATTATTGTCTTCTGACGGGAGAGATAAGGGATGAAAGGGTTGCCGCGTTTTTTGTCACCGATTTAGTAGACGACGAATGAGTACGCTTTGACGAGTTTCACGATTGCTCCGACAATCGGTAATTAATTAAGTAATTCGCACTTTTGCCACGTGGGAATTATACGTTTAGAGAGGGCAATGACAGGGTTCTTCTACCTGCATTCGCGAGTCGAATTTTTTGAAGAAATAAACGCCCGTATTGAATTGGACTATGGACGACTGTTCATCTGAAAAATCGTTGATATAACTGGCGTCGAGTTCTGAAAGCGTGCCCACTCTCGTTTAGACCGGAAACGCTGCGACAGAAAGCAGCAAGCGCGCCTACCGCCGTGCAAAGTAACGATATCCACGGGGCAGGCGAGCTTCGAACAAATTACCCGATGTGCTCGCCTCGCCACTTCCGTTTCGGGATAATTGTGCGAATCCCTTCCAACAATCTAACGGGTAAATGTGATAGAACACGTTTCGCGATCGTTAGTGCTCGTTCCCGTGGCTTGTAACATTACCGAATTTCAAATGCGCGCGTCGGACGGAACAAAATTCCTGGGCGAAAGGTGGCGAGAAAGAAAAATAATGAAAAAAAGAAATACGTACGCTAGTTTTAACTGTACGGTCGTTTGCCGGTGCCCGGGCCGTTCGACCGATACAACCAGATACGTTTAACTGCGCCGGGGGAAAAATGTAATAAGTGTCAGCGTTGAAATTACGCCATTATTATCAACCGGAAGAGAAGGAGCGATAAAACCGCAGCAATAATTCTTTGGAATTATCCTGGATAACGAAGGACATACAAAGACACGCGGTCTTTCTATGTATAATATCTCTCGTCGTGTGTGGATCTCCGTTAATTAGCACGTTTTGTTTAGCGTAGCGGGTACCGTATCATCGACACGGAACACAGGACTCGATCTCTCTTCTCCCTTTTTTTTTTTTTTTTCTTCAACTGCAAACAAAAGAAAGATAAACTGGCATAAAGGATAAAGACACGGCTGTGGAACGTGGCCGCTACGTACGCGCGCACACATCATGGGTTACACTTAAAATTCCGCCTACTGGTTACTGACGGTGCGGTGGCTAATTAGAAATCGCGGTAAGCATCACGGTTTATTGTTGCAATGGAACGAGGTAAAGATAGGCGATAAAGTTGGCCGCCGTTGTGTTCCTTGTCAGAGGAAATCTAGCCGCGGGATCTGAACGTAAAACGTAGTCGGTTATTAGATGAGAGACTTCAATTTCCATGGTATGCCTTCTTGTCGCGCGTACAACGCCGCGAGAGATACCTTCTTCTTTTTTTCCATTTTCACGTGATAGCGATCTCGATCCTAAAATCTAATTAGATAAACGAGCAGCGCGGCGAAAGAAAAAAATGAGAACAAAGAAAACAAAGGGGTAGTGAAAAGTAAGAGAAATAAATTTCCATCTCGTTTCGGCCGGCCGTATTAATTTACGAAATGGGCGAATCTCGAGAGTCAGCTTCGTGGAACGCGAGCTAGCCTTTACGTCCGGAGATTTTACAAGTTAATTTTATCGTACAGGTTTGACGACTAAGCTCCCCGGCCTGTGTAAACTCAAAGGAAACTGTGGGCCGGACGAAAAAAGTCCCTTTAATATCGTTCAAAGTAATCTTGAGAAATTGCACGGCCTGTCTGCGTTTACCGCCTTGTCGCATCGCGTTTTAATATCGTCTCCTCGGTTGCCTTCGTCCCTCCTACTATGTGGCTGCTTCGTTTCTAACGATACGGCGCAATGGAAAACAAACACAATATTATTGAAAAGCGCTGAAAGATCTGTCGTATACTGGGTTACGTAGAGTACATACATCGGCAGTAGTATGATAGAGGATTTCAGAGACCTGATCTACATATGTGACGATCGTGAACGTGCTTACGCTGTCAGTCGCTGTCTGCTTTTCCATATTAATTTCTAAAAAAAAATGCAAATTACCACGTTATCGCCTTCAATTTAGGATTAAAGTTCCATTTCTTATTCCATGGAAAATATCACAATTACGAAACGCGTTCAAATTGCTGCGTTCTTAAAAATCGTCCCTATCGCAACATCTGATTGCGTAATTTAAAAACCGTCGACACACGTTCCGTGACAGAGACCTCTCCGTGAAATTCCATCGATCCGGTGGAAGGAAAAAAAAAACTATTGACAAGAAGGTCGCGCTCCAGCACTGCGGAATTATAGGATTGGCGTTTTCGCGTCTCGATCCGATTAACCGGTGGAGCAAAGTCAGGCCGCTTATTCGAGGCTGCCAAGGTGGCTGCGAGTAGCGCGATAAGAGAACGACGACAGGAATCCGTATCGGTGGAGAACGTGAGGTTCTGCAGTCGAATTCGCGAAGACAAACCGGAACAATGGAAACGGAGTGTCGTTCGGGCGGAATCGAGATGCTACCGCTTATGATAAAGGACCAATGTCGCCTTCGAATAGCCAGGTGGTCACTGTAGCACCTGCTTGTCTGATTTTTTGTTCAATTCAACCCGCGACAATCTCTCGTATCGGACCTTGCCCTTGCGATGGCGGGGATACATATTTCGTTAGAATAGAATGTCTACAGGCGGCTATTATGGTATTACGTGGAGGTCTAATGAGGATGTTTCCGTAAGGGTTGCGCGAGTACGTGTGAATGCCTCAGTGTGAATTGTTCCTTGAAGCGGTTGATGCTTGATACGCTGGCAATATTAGTTTTATCAAACAATAATTCGTCGAACAATCGAAGTAAACGAATCGTGAATATAAATGAAGAAACGTGCTGGAATCTCACAGACATTTCCTGAATCGCTTACGCGATTCTGGCGCGAGCATACACAACAACGCGTCATATATCTAAACTCCGACTGCAACAATATCTCATGAGCCCCAACCGTGTGCCCGTTTTGACGGCCTTTACAAACCGAGAGAAGCTCGTCCACAAAAAAAAAAAAAAATCGATGGTCCCTTTCTAGGAGCCCACCACTCCTGCTCAGGCATAACAACACCTAGAAACATCTTCGTCTCGCAAACGAACCATCACGGACTACCTGAACGTCAGCATTCGTGTCAATAAATATTCAGTGAGTTGTCATCGCAGCGCTGATTGTTCGTTGCTCGATCATGAACAGACCGGAATGCCAGGCATCCGTGGAACAAGCCCAGACAATGCGTATCGTTCAGGCGCGACACGAACTTGCGTATCATCGCGGTGTGATCGATGATCGCCCGTGGAGAGTTCGGCCAGGAACCGTTCGATCGATCAGCCGTGCAAACGAGGCTCGAATACCTGACTGTCATATTAAGGGAACGAGTTTTTCGCGCGAGTTCCCCTGCTACAGCCCACGGAGTGGCACTCGGATGAGCTGCCGATCGGGCGATCGACCGTAATCGAATCGCAGAACGCCTTAACGTCTGTTAATTAGTCCAATTAGAGTGACGGCGATTGGCCGATAATTAATGCAGCTATACGTAAGAACCGGCTGATCATCTATGTATCAGCAGCCTGATCGAACGGCCGGATGTCAGCGGATCTCACACGTACGGGCGCGCACACGCGCGCGCTGGTCGTAGGTACCCTAAACACCGCTGTGTTGCATTGTGTGTCGCGGAGAATACTTAAGTCCCGAAATTCTTCTGATACCGGAGGATCGAGTTGCCCCTCCGAGAGACACCGGTGCCCAACACCCTCTTGATTCGTGTATACGCGGTGTATCGGGAAATTATGACGCCAGCGCGTCGATATTTACGCGAAACCCGGCTTTCCGAAACACCCGAGATTCGTTCGCGAGATTCTTCGGAAATTCGGAAGCAATATTTCAAGCGTCGGCCAAGCGGGATTCCGATTTCGCTGTTGCAATGCATTTATCCAATGTCAATCTTGCACTTTCGATAGAGCGAAACGAAGCCGGCAAAGGAGAGTAGCGTTTACAGGCGCACAATAAATTACGCTCGGGGTTCAATAGCAATCGCCCAGGAAAGATCGACGAGGTGGCTAGTCGGCGGGGACGATAAAGTTTCGCGACCGTAAAACTGTCGTTCGGACACATTTTCGCGCAGGTGTATCGCGATATAATTAATTTGCGTGATTCACGATACACCCTGTAGACGCGTATAATTTTATACGCGGCGATACCGACTCGTACGGTATCTTTTTTAAAAGGTTGCCCCGTGGCTCGTGCGACGGAATGGCCGGAGGAACGGGCACGATACACCTGTGGCCAGGTCTGGCCGGAGCCAGGACCCGTTCAGAACGCGACACACAGGCTAACAAGCGCCATGGTTTCCGGAAATAACGAGCTTTTACAATCGCCAGCTGCCCATTACGTTTCCACTCGGCTGTACAGGCCGACGCGACGTTCGAACCCGTGGAAAATCATATTTAAATTGAAACCGTATTCATTGCGAAGGAGTATTTAACAATTTAATAAACATTCTAATAAATACTGTTTCTCATTGCGCTCCACTGCCACGGTGTAAAACACGCGCAGGAAAGAAAGGTACACACGTACAAGTCGTTTTGAAAGCACAACTTCTACTCCGTTACGCGAACACGCCCGATAGTTTGATAAAGATTGCCGGTAATTAGAGAGCGAACCGCGAGTCGCGTGAAAATTTACGACAAACCGGCTAACGGATACACTGGCCTGATATTCTACGATTCTCGTGTTGCTCATGCCCGCCCACGATTTAAACAACAATTTGTTAACATCAAACAGAGCGTTCTGACGTTGGTTACGGTTATAAGATTTACAGTCTGCACTTCCGTCTGGCTTTGCTAAGTAATTAACGCATTAACACAGCCGCGTTTCATAAATAGCCGTGAACATGGCAGATTTTTGCCCCGCATAATTAATCTAATTAAATGCCAGAAGGATTGTACGTGCCTGGGAGTGAGTGTCTTCTCTAGAATTATTATCATTCGCCTAACGGTCTAACGTATTTATAAGAACAGCGTTCGAAAAGACAGAATAACGAATCAATTGAACGCCGTAACGAACCAGTTCACCCATCGACATTTAAAGTTAGACTGGCTCGGAAGCAGTGCAACCGATGTCGTCCAGAAATCTGTACCACGCGACATCGCGTCGAGCTCGTTGTCGAGAAAATATCTCATTTTCACGCCTGGCTCGCCGTGCGTCGCCCGTGATCTACGCTGATGCTCGAACTTGTTCTGCAACTTAATCGTATAAACGAAGTAACCGTGCGAGATTGTATCTGCAGGGATATGACCGGCGACTAATTAGCACTCTGTTACCTAGCCTCGTAAATTTATGCCACAGTCGGAACGACCGCGTTGTGTTATCGGCGTGCACGTGAACACAATACACGCGAGTTCAACTCTCGGCTATTTCGCTCTGAAAATCGTTCACTCTCTTTCTCTCTGAACGGTGCTCGACTGTTTTGCACCGTTGTTGCATAAAACAGCACGGGGATAGCTGGGTTCGTTCTCGGGGAGCTGGCATCTCCCGTTCGCCAACCGGAAGTTATACTTTGCCGGCACTCGTGAGGCGCACATTGTTGATTATCTGCGTAAATAAATGTGTGAGAATCGGACAGATACAAGACGAGTTTAAATGATTTCCTTCGCGATCATTATGCGCTGTGCGCAACAATGTTTTAGGATGTTATGGAGGCTAATTTTATGTTTCGCTTCCGCTATAAAGCATTTCAGTTCCTTTCGGTTCCGAGCGCGTAATACACGTTGCTTTCTCGCTCATCGCCGTTTTCTTCAATTCAGTTAACGATTGAAGGGAATATCGTGTAGAGGAAATTCTTGGATCCTTGAAAAGGTGGGTTCATTCCCGACTCGTGGAACGAGGTTTATCAAACCCTTCACCGAGAATAAATAAAATTCGCTGTTCGTCGTTAAATATCTAACCGGGATTCTACAATCTTGTTGTTATGGCAACCATCAAAATTAAGTATCTCTTCATTTCCCGTTATCAGCATGCGAATTATTATTCCTAACAGTCGTCAACCAACTCGCCATCGATTATTGTCGTATGCGCATCTTTCGCGATACCTCAGCGTGTAAATGTCGCCGCCCGATTCCTCATCAACCTTATTTATTTTAATTCACCAGCAACCCGATCAAATACGACTGGTGCTCGGTAAAAAAAAACCACCGAACAAATTGTTGCGCCGCGCACCAAGAAAGGCGTCGTATCACGCGAAGAATCTCCGGTGAACGCCAATTACAGCATATTAAAGTCTTATCGAGCGAGCACGGTTTTTCGTCCCGTTCCGCGGTGGCATTAAATTCAGGAATCTAGTCGCGGAATGTCGCCACCGATTCCAGCTGAGAGGGAGCAGCAGTGCGCGAGAGATCGGCATAAGTAGACGATACTATTCATGGCGGGGACATGCGCGACATTCTTCTCCCCGGTTAAGAATCGAACGAGGGATCGATCGCGATTCCGCGGTCGGTTCGCCGTGCTGTTCGCCGTGCTGTTCCCCGATTCCACGTTCACCATGCCGATGGAATGAACCCCTCGATCTCGTTTATGGGCGCACGAGGACGCGAGATTAAGGCGCTCCTTTATACGGCGAAGTTATTTGTTAAGAGGCTCGGGGATGGCTGGATGCCAGTTGCGTGTGAACTCTTATCTGGAGCTCATAATGCACCTCTTTGGAACCCGTACCCCCTCGCAAAACCCAGGCTACCAAAGCGACGCCGTTACGCTGTCGTCGTTTACTTTGACTCGGGGGGTAAAAAAGAAAAAAAATAGGTACCGTGAATTCGGCTCGCGCGCTGCGAGTCACGCGGACGCTTCTTGGTCCTTTATTAAGTAAAGTCCGAATCGCAGTCGCGCGATTGAATTTTTATCATCCAACGTTTCAAACGTTCCCGTAAATGTTTCCAGGAGGCCGAAACCGATCTTTGGACGCGAGTCAATTGCCACCTGCGTAGCTTTCCTTCTTCATCCACTTGTATCGCGCCGGTCACGTTTCACCGGCGGACAATTGCATTATTACTCGTTTACCTCGCGGCGTGCACGATTCGCAGAATATTGAAACGCTTCGTTCGTATCACCTCCATCGGGCCGTGTAACATACATTATCCCCTTTTTCCGATGAATTCGGGTATACAGGAATTATCGCCGACGTGCCTCGCGATCGGTACAATCGAAACAATCGGCACAGGGGCGACCTGTCCGAAAGTAGTCCGGTCGTACACGAGCGAGAGCCTGTGCGCGCATCATACACATAATGTACCTCGTACATTACGTTTAATGGCTCGCTCGTAATGGCGAACCTTTCTCCTACGTTTAAGCAATTTTACGCGATGCCCGATCGTGTAATCACCTCCATCGCGGTTGCGTGCGTATCAATAGTGGTGCCAGAGTGTTTCGCAATGGAGAATCTAAATTGCCCCGAGATACGCGGGTAAAGATACCGGATATCGACGAGAGCGTCGACGGGCGAGCTCGACGGCGAGCGTAATTGGTGAACCGGGAATCCATGCGGTTTCGTAATTATTATTATTATTATTCCGTCTTTATTAAACGTTGGAAGTTGCGGTTACGTTGTGAAAGGATAAACGAAACGGTGAATGAAGATAGAAAGTAGAGAGGTAAAAAAAAGATTATGGAATTGACAAGAGCCGTTTCTGAGCTGTGTCGCGTAATTGACAATATTGATTACTCGTTGCCCGGAATGTATCCGAACATCTACACATTGCGACGTGAGGTATTCTGTGGCGAGGTCCTGGGCGTGCAGCTTCGGGACGAAGGTTTATTTTATATTCGGGAGTACATATATAACAGGTGGTAGGGAAGCTGACTGCATCTCTATTTTCGACCTGAAAGCTGGCTTAGATGGAGGACGAACGACTCAACGCTATGTAATTTTGTAACGAAGGGACGTTTTTAGATGAGAATTTTATTTATACCGGCAGACGAAGTTCAAACGTATTGCACGGTGAAGCGCACGTATCACGAGTTTCCATTGCATTGTATAAAATATGACACGGTTAATTATCGTCTGCACCTTCAGATTCGCTGTCCAATTCTCTTCGTGTCTATTCCTCTGAAATATGGACATTCTTTTATTACGGATATTTGATTCGTTTCGCTGAATTATTCGGGATTATTGTTCCCTTTCGTATACATATAATCTGCATATCTTTGCCAACCGAACGCCGAACTATTTTTACACATTCAGATATCATTAGCTCGTCGATTATTTACCCAGAGAGTTTTTGTTAATGTCCATTATCGTGTATTAAGTTTTGCTTTAAACAGATATACGTATAAACCTCGAATAAATACTGAGCATCCAAAAACGGCGCGGGAACTCATTTATTAAAAATATTGATATACTTTTATTACCGTTCATTACGCCCCTTTGTGACGTCAATTACTGATTTATTCCAGGAAGCACGGTATTACGAAAGTATCGATTAATGTTCGCCATTATATACGATATTAACGTTTATTCTTGGTAAGAGCAACTTTGAATCGCCTCGATTAACCTGCCGTTTCGATATACCCGACCGTTCTTTCTTTACCACGTCCACAAGCATTTTTTTGTTTCTTCGCATCCTGCGTAGTATTATACGAAAAGCAATGCAAAGTTCAGTTAAACACTAATATACTCATTCTAGATTATAATCCGCGGTCTTGCATTTACAATTATTGATTGCATCGGTCGATGAATTTTTGTTGGTCAATTATTACCACAATTTGCATTTGTAATTATAATGCACCGGCCGCGGAACGAAGTATCGAAAATTGCCCTCTCCCCCCCCCCCTTGTTCGTAACAGCGAAATCGCCTGCCTCGCCGCAATCACTGTCGTCGTGCATCAATGATAATGAACTAAATGTGTGAAACATAAACGGTGCCCCTGCCGATTCGTCGGCTGGATGAAGAAACAATAATTGCTGCTCAAAGTGGATAAACATTGCACACGTACCGTGCACAGTATGTGCAGGATACAAATTTTTTAAAGATTGTTTAGCCCACGAGTTTGCGAACGATCTATCGACCCCTGACAGAACGTGACTGTCGAGAATTCTTTGCGTCACGTTTTATTTATATGAATAATGATGTTCTTCAAACATCATGATCAAAGAGTATTCTCACAATATTATTCCATATTGAAGTATAAATCCTGTTCCATGGATAATCGTTTCTCCCCACTGGACGTAATAAGGAAGTGTAAAATAAATACAGTTCAACGAATGTTCTTATACTTGTTCTTGATCGCAATACTAAAACGCCCTGTATTCTTCTCCCCCATACTCCCCTCAATCGTCCAATTTTTCGAAGAACAAAAAGAAGTTCTCAAGTCTTTCCACCTATACCTCCAAAAACGTCCACCGTTCAACCCAATACCCAGTAATACCAAGTAAGAGGGGAAAAAAAATCGGTCAAAGGTCTGGGCGAAAGCGTTGGCAATTTGAATCGTACAGAAGGGACGATCCTTTCCGCGGGTTAACCAGCTCGGCAACGTTTAATGGAATGGACCAGAACGGAGGAGCGGCAATTAAGTCGCGGGAACGACGGGACGAGTGGAGAATCGATCGACGATCGGAGATGCAAGCTTCAGCAACCCTGGCCACAGTTATCCCTCGTCATCCGCGCCGGGGAACGGCGCGGCAGTTTGATAATCGATCCGGGCCAGACGCGTTAATTATTTATCAGGTGGCACGCGCGACTGGCGATCGTCCAATTAAATTAAAGCAGGAAGCCGGATCGGAGGCTATCGGCACTTGAACCGACCCTCTGTGTCCGCGAGTTTCGCCGCCGTTATCTGATTGACGCGACCTGCCAATGCGCCACTCTGCCTCGCCAGCATTCGGACCGAGTCCATTAAAACTCGTTAGTGTCCGAGCACGCACCCCCTCTAATTGGATGTCACCGCCCCCCGACGTTCTCTTTCCTCGGTGCCTCGGCTAATCTTCCTCCCAGCCATGGGGAATTTTCACCAATTTCCTTCGCGAGAGGGACAATTCAGATGGGACACTTAAGGACGCTCAATTCTGTATGAGAGTTTAATGACAATCGAGGATTGCGTTGTATATGGTAGAGCATATTATACGCGACAATTGCGTATTGGCTTTCAACCGCTCAATTGCATAAAACGATCGACGGCGTTACTTGAACTTGCGATAGAGAACGCCTACAATTTTATCGATAGATAGTGATGATTCTGTGAATACCTTCTTCCTACGAATGATGAAGGCAAAACTTGGTAAGAACACTACATCGGCTGGGTAACGCCGCGTACCCACCAACCATCGATAAACCGGAAACCAGCGTCGTCGACCATCATATTCGAAGCGGGCCACCGCGTTACAGACAAAGCCAGCATAATTAAGCCAGCCGTTCTTGCGTCTGTTCTTTACCACGTCAAAGTTCCCGCGGGCAGCAATTAACATTGACGATCGCAAGCAACGCGTCGCTCGAAAGTCAGTTTCCACGGCGGATCGGTGGCCTTCGTGGGTACGGGCTAATCGTAAAGGCGTGCACCGATTCGGCGCACCGAATCGAAGAAAGTGGGTCCGTTTCGTGTCGTTGGTCGTTTCTCGCAAACATCGGCAGCCAAAGAAACGCGCTTCGAGGAACACGGGACGCGATGCATGTTAAGTATTCCGCCTCCTCTTTTTGCTCCACGCTGCACGGCGAGCGGGTTTTTCGATCCGGTTGATCCTCCTCCAGGACGAACGGCCTCGCGCTTTTTACGGAAATTTTTGGCTTCTTTCGCTCTTGTTGCGGTGAGATTGAATCTAGATTGGCAGCTGGACGAAGGTTCCAACGGGATCTGGTTGCTCTAATCTGTTGAATGACGGTCGTTGTCGTCCTTCTGGCCGGGCGGCTGACGTGGATGGATTATTCGCTCGGGTTTGGTGGCGCGGAGGGGGCAGTAATAAAATGATAGCACGGAATAATATAGCGTCATCTGTATGCAAATGGTCACGAGAATTAGTCGGAAGGATGGTTGCATTTGTGTCAGCGATAGTGGGAAATGTAAGAAACCTGTTTGCAGTCGACCGACCATTTCAACCGTATCGTCAGAGATATCAGCCTGATATCTGGAGCTACTTTTAATATTTTGTCCCCTTATGGTACGAGATACGGTGTCTTGTATCGACAACCTTTCCCCTCTCTCTCTCTCTCTTTCTGATATTCCCGACGTATCGTATGCCGCGACACCGGGCGAAACGTCCAACTCGCGATATTAAACTTTCCTCGATCTCTTACAATGCTCTCAAACGCTTCTCCAAAGTCCGCAAATCGTGTAACCCCTCGCGAACTGATTTAATTGAAAAACAATAATCAAATGTTCATCCCGATCACGGCGTCGCTAATCAAAATTGAAACCTTTGTCAAAACCAATATCCTCCCCGCGGGAGATCTCGGGGAAATAGAAAATCAGATCGGGACAAAAACGAATACGAATTCCGGTCTCAGGGAGAATAGACGGGAAAAGGGGGGGTCGATCGACGTATCCGTTGCAGCTCTGCGCGTTCCACACCCCCGCAAACATATGGGGCCCATTGTGTACCCTCAGGGGTTGACACCCTGTGGCGGTTTTGCCAGGGCCGCGGAGATACGAGTCGAGATACGGCTGCCTTTATAGAGCGTACACCATGTTTCTTCAGTGAAAAGCTGCTCACACGAGGTAGCTTGAAAACCGTCGGCTTGCTTGCAAGCTCAACGGGAAACGCGGGTGCAAAGGGTGAAAGGGGCGAGCGGAGGGTGGAAACGGCCGGGGTGTGTATGCACTGTGTGTGATTCGACAAGGAAGGTCGAATGTCACGAGTTCCGCGAATACGCGTCCGCTGAATAGATTTGCAACGAATAAAGTCGGCGCCTCTTTGCTCTCTGACGATCCAACCTGCTCGTGCCCTCTCGTTATTTTTTACACTCATTCCAGTTGCAGTCGTTCGAACCAAGCACTTTCATTCACCTTTCGGTACAACGTCGTATTTGTTTCGCTACACACCTTGGGATAATCGCGGCTTTGAACAGGTTTGTGCGGAGAATGTTTCCCCCTTTGTGGGATATTCTGCTCTATTCGATGGAGAATGTATAATATATCATTGTAAACGAATGTTTAGCGATAGCAGTTGTATTATTCCGACAACTGGAATAATATAACTCCTGGAATAATTCCTTCGTCTCACTTATTCCAAACCTACTCTGCCAACTAACCGTACAAATCAAACTTCGTCGCCGAAGGACCAGTGAAAATTCAGCGTTTCCAAACAAACCCAGCTATCAGTCATATTTACCCGCTGAACCAAAATCACCGCTCGATCTTTACCTACAACTCGATAAGGTTGTAAAACAACTCAAGCCGCTCCACGCAGGGCCCGAGTTCGAGCAGCAGCGATACAAAAAGAGAGGAAGTCAACGGGGGCTATCGCTCATCGCTCGCGTCCCCAGAGAAAGCAAGATATATCCCGAGGGCTGGCGAGTCGGTGGCGTAGGGTAAGGGCCGTCGTGGAAAAGGGAGTGAGACCACCGCCGGTTCCACCTTATCACCTACCAAATAATGGAGGCATATTGAATAGATAGGCGAGGTCGAGCGATGTGTATCTGATCCCCGACGTCTCCGGGGGATATTAAGGAATCGGCCCTTTTTCCACTCCCCTCGAGTATCGCGCCGCGCGGAACGATATCGTCAGCGGGAGAAGTGTTTTCGAATAAATCCGGAATCCTCTCACGTTCGCCACTCCCTTGCCGCGTTGTGGATCGCGGCGAAAAGGTTTCCCCCGGAGTTTCTTTCCTCTGCTACAAACAAATTCCGTGTCGTCGTGAAATCGATCCGCGACACCGACTGATTTCCAAACGGCGAGCGTTCGGTTCACGCATCGGAGCGGGCACAGGGAGGAAACACACGAGGAACTCGTTTGGTTTCGTGATTCGCCGGAGAATGGGCTACTTGTGATTTGGTGCGACGAAAGATTGACGTTTTGCACAGCGGCGTTTAATTAGTGAATATCTGCTTCATTTTGTATGTGGAAACCGAGGTGTAGCTTATTCTGGGTATAAATCCGCCGAATGTCCGTTGTATTATGGACGTGTAGATACGTTTTGGAAGAAACGGAAAGAAACGCCGCGGCGATGGAAATAGAATTGCTGGTAATGGACTATTCTGATCGTGGACAGAAAAATCTTAAACAGAAGCCAGTGTCAATTAAAAACATCGGATATTTTTGGGAGCAGGTGTCGGATGGGAATTGGAGTAAGTAATTTTGGAAATAGCCTGTGTCACTTGTCGTATCAGCATACTGATTGTGGGTACAGTGTGTCACAGGTTTAGAGGCATGCATCGCGCCGTCCTTAAATACTCCTTCAGTTTCAGCTTTTATAATAGAATTCGTAAATCTCTATTCCAATAGCCTTCAAATACTTTAAACAATTGTTAACCGTGAATTCTGCACTCCCAATAGCTATCATTCCCACATAAACCAATGATCTGCATAAACGAAAACACGACCGGATACGATAGAGACTCGTCGAACATCGTTTCTAAATGAAATTAGAACAGGATCTATGCAATTCCCTTCCAGAATAACACGTACATCGCGTGCAACTAGTGCTCCCGATTTCTCGATACTTTTCGTTCCTCGATAAATGAGAAATCATTGCTGTGTTTCTCAAGAATTCCCGCGAAGGAACGCTACGTGCAACACAGGTAACTATACGAACTGGCGCAGAACAGTTCCACACGTAAGCTGTTCGTACATTTCCCTCCATTAGAAGAAAGGAACCACGGTAACAGAGAAACAGTTGGTTCAGACAGAAAGGAGAAGAAAGGAGAAGCGAAATCCGTGTGCTCGGCGGCTGGCAACGTATTGGATTTGTTGGCGGTGTGTTGAACAAATGATTGCGCAGCTACCGCCATGGAAAAACTTGGCTGGAAGCGGCTCGATTCGACTATTCCTACGGTTTCTCTCGATTTCCTCCGCCTCGAGACCGACCGAGGGGGTTGTCGAACCAAGAAAGTTTACGGGCTACAAAGCGCTGCCTGAGAAAGAGCCGAGAGAGTACAATCGTCCCTCGAACCTCGCCCAACCCCTCAATTCCCGACCGCCCTCTTTTCCGCTTGATCCACGCGCGCACGTGTACGTGTTACGTGATAAGGCGGTGGTGGTGGTGGTGTGCCCGCGACTGAAATTTCGCAGTTTCGCGTTCGATCGGGGTAGTCGCTTGGCTGTTAGCACTTTTCACGACAAGTTGGTTACCGTGTCGCGGGTAAAGGAAACGCGCGACGAAACGAAGGATATTTTTTTTCTCGTATTTCAATATTTTTCTCACGGGGGTGAAATTTTTTCACGGAATCAGCGGGGCAAGATTGAAACGTTGCACCATTTCGATCGAGAGTTGCTTCACCGTATTTGTACAGAGTATTTCTGCGATTCTTGGCGAGCGATCCCTCGAATGAAAAGAACGTTGGTAATATGTACATCGAGCAACCATGCGCTAATTCTAAGAATAAGTCTCGAGCTAGCAGGGATCTCACGTTATTACAGATAACCACATCCGTTCTTGCTCATATTAGGAAATATGGGCAACGTCATGATTTATTCAACGTATCCATTCGAGCTGTTTCATACCTCTTCACTCTATGCTTATTTATAGATACGATTCACTTCGATTTATTAATTCGCCGGATACCATCCTCGGTCTAGTTGCATCGCACAAACGGTACGAAGTACACAAATCTGTAGTAAAATAGAAATAAACGGAAAATCCTCTTGCTATCAGAGAACTGCCCGCCGAGGGTCACTTCTTACAAACAGATACTCTCCCAGCCGCATCCGATTTGTTTAACCACGTCACGAAGTGCATTATAATAAAGTGCATATTGCAAAGTTGCCGCGAGGCTTGTAGACTAAAAATTAAGTGCGATCGATCGCAGAGGAACACCAGGCGGCTTCAACGGGAAACGAGACGCGGGACCTGCTCGCGGCGTGCACGAGGAAAGAACCGCGAGGCGTGCTCGGCGCAAACGCAAACGACGAGGACCGGGGCTCCTCTTTTACGCAAGCACGGGGCCGAAATATGATGTTTCGGCAAACAGGCGAAAGTAGAATACAAATATGTAAAGTCTGCACTCGAAAGGCCGCCCGCTTTGCGTTCCCGTCCGAAACCTCCCTCGGACGAGCGTGCCGGATTTGTCCTTCTGCCTCTCGACGTGTTGACGTTTTCAATCTCTTGTCCCCGAACGCGGCACACGTAAATCTAGACATCCCTTTCTCCCGGGGAGCCGTGTAAATTTCGCAAAAGAGGATCTCGCCGCGGCCGTCTCGTCTTGACTCGTCGCGAGTCTGCCGAAAATCCGTCGGGCCGCCCCTGTGTACTTTTGCTTTTTCGCCGAGGCGGACGGTGTTTTTGATCTTGGGGAAACTTGGCGGGGGCCACGAAAATCGTGTCAACTGAGGCGTGCCGTGTATATTCGGGAGGGATTGCCGTCTTGCGTTATCGCGAGAAATGCTGGAGCATTTTAAATCGCCATTGAGAATAACGGGAATTCGCCGGGGAAAATTTTCGATCGATGCTTCCGGCGCAATTGTTTCAAAGGGGAATTTACACATTTCCCCGTCGCAGTTGTCTGGCAGCGCGGAGTTCCCACCGAGTGTCCCGAAAAATTCCACGAAAGAAGCAAGCAACGGTGCAAGCGGAAGCCATACGCTGCCTGGGAGCCTATTAGTTCGCTAGCTGGCCAAACGAGGCGAACTTACCAGGAATCCATAGGATTGATAGAAATTTGTCGTTCTTCCGTGTCATTGTGCCGCGTTCCCCCTCGACCACGTAATATTCTCGATAATGATTTCCCCATATCTACTTAGCTGCGTGGCGCTTCTCCAGCGGACGCCATGTGCGAACTCACGAAAGGATACTCGACAGGTACAAAGGAAGTTCGACAATTTTAATTGACGAGAGGGAAACGAGGCTGGAGGAACGAGGACGTAACTCGCGGGATTTTATGACACGAACGACGTTACGAATGCTTGGAAGCTTCGCCCGGAGGAACGGCCACCCGGCACGCGGTAATTAAGCCGCCGTGGTTTGTCGCGCTAATGAGAAGTTTATCTTACGATGCCTGGCTACGCCACTGCCCCCGGCGTGCGCGGACGCTCGTAGCTTCCATTCTACGCGCAAAGAAAAAAACGATGGGGAGAACGGTGAAGCCGTTCTTGTCTTATGGTATAATTAATGAGGACCCGCGCTGGCGTACACTTGGGGGTGGATTCGAGCTTTCGGGTGACTCGGCTGGGGTTTGATTTCGCAGACGTGGAATGTATGATTGGTGTCGTGGCGGGTGTGCCATGGTATTTGGGAGTTTGAGGCGTTCGAGATTTGGAGCGATAAACTGGTGGCTCGGTATCGTACGTCTGTCGAATTTTAGCACATCGTGCGGGTCGCCGCATTATTTAAGTTCCAGATTCCCCCCTTGGCTTTACATCGTTATCCCTCTAGCGTGCTAGATGTAGGAGGCTATTGCATTTCAGTTACCATTACGATTCTGAAGGGTTTCAGCTGTATTCTTTGTATCGGTAGTCTTGACCTACGCGTAACGGTCGAGAAGACTGCGGGCAAAGTTGCTGCGATGTTCGAAAGTTGACTTCAATCAAACCGTGTCTTAATGCTTATATAAATAGACTTGAAACGGAGAATGCACAGAAAGGCCAGCGCCTGTGCTCGCGGTAACTCGACACGAAATTCATTCTGCCCGCTCCACCTGTCCGGGTCGTCCCGAATTTAATCAGCTTCCACGGTAATTCGCGTCGGGGAAAATGGAAGGGGATCGTCCTCACGGAAAATCGGGCGATCAAGATGCGACGCGTGATCCTGCCGAGGTATTTCGATGGAGGACGAGGCAATCGGATTGCTCGCACGGCTCGCATACCCGATGAACCGGCGCTACCCATCGGGGGGATGGGCTGGCGTCTTTTATATTAATTTGCGGCGGCGGCTCGGCGTCGCGGTGCTCGGCGTCGTCGGTGCCCAGATATTCAGCACGCGCCCCGCTTTTTGTTGGCTCGCATTATTAAGTTTGATCCACTCGCATTCCGGCACCGGTACACCGATTGAATAATGCGACCAGATTTTATTCGTCGCTGCTTCAGGCCGCGACGAATCTCGTCTGCGATCTCTCTATAGTGGCTGCAGGGTCTTGCGATGCTTGTGTGCGCGTGTTTGTGCGTGTTTGTGTGCGTGCTGTCCGTTTATACGCGTGTGATTCGTTCAGGGTTGTGCGTGTGCGTGGGCAGCTGGGAAGAGGTAAAACAAGGACCCTCGACTGAATATTGAATCGCAACGTGGACTGTTCGCGTCGTCTCGCGAACGTCTGATGGGTTGGAGGTTGAATTGCGGAGGCAGACGACTGATAGGAAATTCGTGAGGGCTTTTAGGAGTTGCATACTTGAAAGTGTTCTTTGGTGCGTCAGGGAATTCGGTGAAGAAACACTTGAGAACAGGTGTCGGTAAAATGCGATGCGAGTGGTGATTTAATTTGGGGCGATCTGGTCTTCTTCTCTTTGGATGGCATTGGAAATTCTGATGATTTTTCTTCGCCACTTTCGTTGCGATTGAACGATTATATCTGCGAATTATTGTTCACGGACTTTAAGGTAAAATCGGGGAATTATACGTACGGACGGTTAGTGGAATTGCGTGTTCGCGAAGGAAAGGTGTTCCTACTGATTCCGAATTTTGAGTACCGACGTATGGCTAGGATTTATAGTAGCCCGTGAGTTCGTTCTCAATGGACTCGCCTTACAATCGATCTCAATTGCACACCTCGCAAGGAGGAACGTGTTCTACATCAGGCGTAATGTGGAGCACCGTACAGTGGCGCCATCGTTCCAACAAGAACTCGCTTTCACCCTCGGCTACAAAAAGGAGGAATGACACGAGCAACGATATTCTATTACCACTCCGTCGTCCACGCTGACCGAAAGAAACCGACGCGAGCATTCCGAATATCCAGCACTAAACCTCTCGATAAGTCACCTCTAGGTCTCTCAACTGAAACCATGATACGTAATACCGCACTCGCATAAACATCCACCCGTGCAAACTTCGATCCGCAATGAACGGAATCTTCTGATCACCCCCTGAACATTGTTCCGCGATTTCCTCGTAGCTCCACTTCGATCCACCACACGCGCCACCCTTTCCTTCCTTTTCATCCACTATCAAAGAAATTTCACTCACCCCCAAACACCTTTCCACTTCTTCCCCGCTCAACCTTCGTCCGTCAGTGGTCGCAACAATGATCCGAACGTCCGGTGCCGAAGATCGCGAGGACGGAACGGTCGCGAGGCGAGCAGCAGAAATTCGGGAACGGTCGCGAGCGGATCGCAAGCGTGTCGGTTGCGGCAGGTAGCATCTGGGCACTGAAACCGCGGCGGATCGGGCGCTCGAAGGTAGGACGAGAGTTGCACGGGCGAAGGAAAGAAGGCGAGCAGGAACGAAGGCGAGCGAGAGAGAGTCCTTTATGGTGGATACACGAGGCTGGCTTCGACTTCTCCGCTGCTTCTTCTTTCGGCCAGGATATATACACGCTGGAATGTTAATGAATCGTCGCATCGAAACGGCGGCCGAGCGATCGTATTATTCGCCTCTGACCAGATCCGACCAGATAAATCTGTCGCGGGGTAAGACGGTAGAAATCGATCGACGGTTTTGCCGGTCGAAACACCGGCCACCGTGAAACGCGTGCACGTATTTCTGGTCGACGGGATCATCTATGAACGGATCGCGCGAATCGCGTCGATCGATGGGAATGACGCGACGGGGTGGTTCGTTAGCGGAATTCGCGGATGCGAGGGTAATCGATATTTGATTCGGCGGTCGTCCCCGTGGACGGAATATGTCGGTGAAGATTCGACGTATCGATAGCACGCCGGCTGAATATTTCTTTGGTCGTGGCTCGAAATGAAAGATTTCCGCTGGATATTCCGACAACGGCGGATCGAAGATTGATCGACATTCTGATTTCTTCGAAGCAGAATGTTTTTCGCGTGCCGCTGCGCTCATCGAGATATGAATTAATGTATAATACTGTTTTCAATGTGCAACGGCTTCTTGCGGATCGTTAAAATAAAATATGTCTCTGTTGGGAGATACCGTACTTAACAATTTGTCCCCGCGGACGCGAGAGCCATGTTTTCTATGCATCGTACAATCACTAAAGCCCTGTACGAACACGAGTAAATGTTCTGTCATGTAAGATTACTGATCCATCCCCCAGTTTGGACATCGTTGGAATTGGGTAACGTTCGGTAAGCATGTCTGGCCTCTCTTAACAAGGTGGGAGAAACCTGTTCTCACTGTTAAGCACCTCCGATAAGACAGACTGGCGCACTTGAGTTAAAATTGGGAGGAACGTTGAGTGGATTGCTTTAAGGACAGTGACAGATATGTGACCCGAAGAAAGAAAGTTATGACGTAAAAAATATTACAAAATTTTGAACGCGAAGGGTCTCAGATAGATCGTGAACATGTGATAAGAGGATAAATAAATGTATATAAAAAGCCGGGGGGGAAAAGTGAAATACATGAACTTTTATTTATAATGATGCAAGAGACTGTGTATCCTGATTATAATGTTATTGATAGTATTACAATTTGTATCTCCGCAGTTATTCTAACAAAATTTTATGACAAGGTTTCCTATAACTAAATTGGGGAAGATAGTTGAAGCATCCGTTACGTAGAAAACGATCCTCTCAGGATCTGTCGCCACTACGCAATAAATAATTTCGTCACCGATTACTGGGTCGTATATTTGCCCGATGTGTCCGATAACGAACAATGTCCACAACGGGTACATACCTACCGGTATCGAAGCATTCGGTACGAGTCGAGTAACTCGGTGTCTCGCGATCAAGACATTTACATGCTAGCCTCGAACCAGTTGGAACGAGTCGGTTCACACATGAGGACATGCGTTTCGATTCTCCTGCTTGCCGTTCGGATGACGAACGTACGCTTTCAAGCAACTTTTCTTCCTCTACTCTGCCCCAGTGAGCATTAATTATGCGTCGAAGGTACGGGACGAGGGCGAGATGGGGGCGAGGGACGAGGCAGAGAATATGGAAATGAAGGATTGAGAAGAAGTCGGAGAAGTAAGAATATCTTTTGTGTTCGACGCATTTAGCGCATCAAGATATTTGGAATAACCCGAATATTCGATTCTAGATCATATTATAACGATATTAGTATTAATATTATTATTATTATTACCGTAATAGTTTGAAAATGTGCATGAACTTTGGCTGATTAAAAAACGAAGCCAATATATTATTTTCGCTTCAGAATTAACTGTTCCAAAAAATCGTAATCTTTTAATTCCATAACTGTACCTCTTTTTAACGTTGGTACAGTAATTAATAGAAGTAATAACCATGCAACGAGTATGATTACTGTCGAATTCGAGTAGGAGAAATTCCTGCTAAAATAGCGCGACGCTACTACTGGCCGCGGCTAATTAGGGATATCATAGATACCCGTGCTATTGACATTAAGCATGGTTGTAGACGGGGTGGCCGGGATCGTTACATCTATCTTGTTCGCTAGCGATTAGTTTAACTTGTAGCTGGCCACGAGTACCCAGCCGCTACAAGTGTTCGCGTTACACCAGCATTAAGCACACGCGTTACTCTGCTTTCCCTAATGGAACAAATCGAACGATCTACTGCGGCTCGCAGGGAAATTAGAAAGTCGTGGTCGGCCTGATTATGTAATTGAAAGCCAGTATCACTCGACGGTGGTGTTCCTTTCCCGCGGGCAAGCGGGACTCTCCGCTCTATCGTTTGCCGCACAAATAATGGACCTTTCTGAATTTACAATCGTCGAGTTTGTCGCGATAAGCATGAGGCAGTGATCAACAAATTTTCCGAACGGGGAAATTCTTAGGAGTCTCAAAAGTGCGGGACAGAATGTCCGTTCGACCACCGGAACAGTCGGGCATAGCGTTGGGATTAGAAACATTATGCTTAGAAGAGCCAATTATTTAAATTTCGCATGGGTAATCCCCGAAGTGAGGCACAAAACATAAGCGAACCAGTGTCTCGTCCACTACCAATGAATCAATGCAATCGTAGCTGCTATCAGAGAAACATCCACCAATACATATTAATTCAGTTCGTGCGGCAAAAATACATCGATGCGATCATCCCCCCGGCCGCGCAGCGAGCGAGAACGCTCCGCAGCGTCCTCCTCGCCGAACTTTCAACGATCAATCACCATAAGTACCATTAACCACGAGCAATGCGTCCAATAATGGCTCGAAGAACGATCGAAAACAATCGAAGACGGGGGAGAAGGATCCTTCGTCGGTTTCTCGATCGAGGCGCACGTACCACGCTCGCTGGTACACGTGTAACGCATGATCGCGAAACGAGCAACGAGGGAATGCGAGGGATGCGAGTCGCGGTCGGTTTTGCAGCGACGATTCCACGTCGTCGCGGCCGTGCTTGTCGTCGTTGGCATCGTCCCGGGCAGAACACGCGGCCACGGGGAATGTTATCGCGCCTGTATCGTCCGCCAGTTTTCATTGCCATTCGTGCCTCGAACGGGCTGCCGCGCTGAAAAACACGATTTGATTTATTGCCGGCCGCGTAGCCAACGTCTCGCGACACTGCCCGTTCTTCGCGTTTCGAACGCAAAATACGCTGCCACGAGATTCGGGATCCGATTCGCTGTGCGCCACTATGCTCGCGAGTTTTGCGCGATGCGATCGTTCGAGACTTCGGCTGTTGGAGGATTAAATTTCTTGCATTAAAATGGCCGGCGCGTGCTGTAACGTTCTTGTTATCACGGTCGTGATAACCGCGGAATTTATTAATTTCGTCGCGACGTGGTCGGTTTTTAGTGGGATCGAAGGGGGCGGTTATTTGGCGGTGGGCGAGAGAAATCGTGTTATGTTTCTTTGTTTGGCAATTGTTTTAGCAGCATCGTGAAAACAGCGGGGCGTTATTGAGACGTGGAATTATTGAGTTCGGTGAATTCCGAGCAGGAGGGAAATTGACTTTGGGTTATTGCAAAGAAATGTGTACAATGCTGTCCTGGAAATTAATTGAACTAAAAATAACGAAGCGGAGTAAAGTGAAAGAAAGTGTCTTGCTGTAGCTGGTGAAATCTGACGCAGAAACAATTGACACCACTTTTACATAGGTTACCACTGCTGAACAAAAAATACTGCCATTTATCGGTCGCTCGAAAACGATCAACCGTATTACGATCAAAAAATTGTACAGAACCGCCTCGCGGCATCGTTTGCCTATTATTACGCGAAATCTTCGATCGAAGGTCCACAAAGATGATCGACAAAGGTGGGCCAGGTGGTCGCTCGGCCAGCTGATTGATCGCTGTTGGGGGAAGTTTAGCGCGTCCGAAGTGCGGATAATTCTGGCTCGTACCCCGTCCTTGTTACTCGAGGGAACGATCTGATACCAATTCCAGTTCGAGCGGGCCGTATCCACGGATTTATCGATCGTCCTTAAACGAACGAAAATTTTTGCCGAATCGAAGAATTTCGAAATCGCTCGATGCTTCGTCGAACCTATTCCTTTGTGGAGCAGGTTGCAACTGCCTCGTTCCCCGTCCCTTATATAATTCCCTCCGCCTATCTACACCCGACATCTTACATAAGAATATAAATATAGACCCACGCCGAACCGTTTGAAACGCTTCGAGCAGTTAAACGATCAATTTCCTGGCGAACGTGAATGGAATCGAACAGACTTCTTCGGTGCATCCTAACGGAAAGGCAAGAAACCGGTCGGATCATTAAGGATTATACGATTCAAGATGATTTTATCAAGTACCAAAAATGCAGCTAAAAACCAGTTAATTGTTTGCCCTGGACATATGTGAGTACAAATGGGATTGGCCGTTTAAAAAGGCTGAAAATATGGCAACCCTGGGTTATCATTTGAAACGATTGCATTGGCTAACTAGCTTTCCGTTAATCCCGTCAGAGTTCCAATTTCAAAATGTATTTACTGAACAGGCAAATGGTAGATTCAGTTTCACCCTAGGAAACGCTGCATCGTCATGGCTAACGTGTCGATATGAAATCACGCTTCTACGACAGCTGTAAATATAATATCGATTATTAATTTATTATATAAATTTCCCTGGAAAATATCTTTCTCGATACCAAATTCATATTTTGCCTATGCAAACCATTCGTGCCCTGTCCAATTAAAAATGCCCGAGGCTCGAATCATTCGATTAAGTCCTCTGTTTGATGCTTCTTTTTTAACCAGGGGTAGTCGGGGCGTTAGGGGCGGCAGCCCCCGGCCCCGCTAACTCTTACATTTGTCACTTTGTTAATCCCTATTAGATCAAGCCGGATTTGAAACCCAGCCTGCCCCCCCTCGGGTACGTGCTCTTGCGTGGCGAAGAGTAAGCTCGTTTGAAAAGTGAGCACGCCCCGCGGTGTCATGTCGAACACTCTCCGGAAGAGAGAAGGAGCGAAAGAGAATCGACACCCTCGGGCCCCGCTTTGCATCGAAAACTACTAGAGATCCATCGACCTTTTGTGTCGCCTCGCTGTTCCGGCAAACGTGCGCGACGAGTCGTGTGCGATCGCCTGAAAAAGCTCGTCGGTAGACGATCGAGTGGATCGTGATTAATCTTATAAGCAATTTGAAGGGAATTGATGGGATGGGGAGGGGGTGAATTCTTTTACAGAAGACGCTGCTTCGTTTGTAATGGGCAATATTGAAACACTATTCGGAGCTACAGCTTTGCAGCTTCGGAGCTTTGTCGGTTTTATTATTATTGTAAAAAAAATGTTGTTGCCCCGATATTGTCGATTGCTGTTTAAATACACAGGGGACTAAATATTATACTGCATTGGTATTACGCTAAATCGGTACAATAATATTAGTATCTAAATAAAAACAGGCTTCCAAGCACCACGAATCGAGAACCTAATATTTCCAAAGAATATCGCATATCGTTTGGTCGTTCTAGTGGCATCGCATCGCCGAGAAATCGGTCTGGATAAAAGGGCCACCGATCTCGCGTGGCAGAGGAATCCGACGTCAAAGTGCACATCCATCGACGCAACCGGGATCGTGTCCTTCGGCTTGTCCGTGCGAAATGGACAAGCTGCAGGCGGACCAGCGACACGTCCTAATACCCATCGTGAGTTACTAATCCTTTAAACGGATTACCAATTAAACGTGTCGCCCGTTTCGTAGGCTGGGTGACGCGCCACGCACCCAGACGGGGCGAAGGGGGTTAAGCGAAATCGGGGATCGGGCTAAGTTTGGCCTCCAGGGGGGATAGTTTTCTGGCGGCGCGGAGGAACAAAGTTGTCGGCGCCAGCGCGAAATCTCTCGCCCTGTGTAACGGGTGTAACGTTTCAAATCTCAACAGGCCCGGTCCGCTTAGGTGGATCCATAGGGCGCAGCTGCCAAGTGGCGTGCATGCTCGCTGTCACATCGCGAAACTCGACACGGCCCACCCCTATACTTCGTCGCGTCCCGTTGCACAGGTCTTGCGTTTCTTCGACGTTTTTGCGGCCTCGAGTGCGGCGTTTCGCGTTAACGAGATAGCGTCGACGGTGACAGTTCCTCCGCCCGCGAGTTCAGAAACGGGGCGGAGTAAACGGACGTGTCGGTGGATTTCTGGTGACATCGGTCCATCTGCCACGATCACGGTGCGACGTGTGTGCAGCTAGGCGCAAAGTGTCTATTTGGGATTCAGAGCTTGCTAGATGGCCGGGGGGGTGGGGCGGATTGGGAATAGGGCGAATAGCTTGATTGAAATGCGCTGCAATTATTCATAGGTCAGATGTAAGCAATTGTATATATTCGAGAGTGATTTATAAAGAAGGAGCCTAGGTTGAAAGGTCGTTGATTTTCCAGTTGCATATTACATGCGAAGCCGACCGAGGTGTCGCGAGGTAAATGCAACGCGCGACGCCGACGCCAGGCACCGATCCGGTTCTTTCGTCAAAATTCAACGCAACCGCGATAACATTCGTAAATTCGTTCCCAACTCCACCCGGTGGAATCATCTCTGCCATCCTGCGAGGGATGCCGGGTCGATCGCGATCTCTCAACTTCCATTTCGCGATCGGGCGCGTTTGTATATAAACGTTCGTACGCAATGGGCCGCCCCCACCTTCCGCCCCCAGGGCGAAGCTCGTTCCCGTCAGCGAATCGCAAAAATACCGTCACGCGGTCGACTCTGCGAGATCGCCGGATTACGCGGAACGAAGGGCGGTGGCCGTTGCCAAATTGGATCGACGGTGTAACGTGCTAACGCGAGTTTCTTTCGAAAATGACGTGGACGTGAAAACACACATCAAACCGCTCACGCTAAGAGCTTTACGCGAGAATATCCGATCGGGGTCGGTCTTTCTGGTTCCTCCCGAGAGCCAGAATGAATTCACCGCGGAAAATATGTCAATCACATGGCGCGACCCTAACGCGTGCATGCTCTGATTGACATCGTTTCGCATCTGTTGCCGAATGTATACGGCCTGGCTTTGTTAACGAGATACAGCTCAACGCTTTCCCACTATCCGTCTCTCTCTCTCTCTCTCTCTCTCTCTCTCTCTCTCTCTCTCTCTCTCTCTCTCTCTCTCTCTCTCTCTGTTTGACGTTTGCTCTATCTGTTTCTCCCTGCCGTCGTCGTCTCGTCGTTGCATCGCATCGCATATAATACCGTTGACACGATTATTCGAGTCGCTACTAGAACCGCAACAGAGCAGTTCGGTTATTGTCAAGCTTGTCTCGTGAAGCTGCTCGACTCAGCGCCACCGAAATGGAGATGGCGTACAAAGACGAGCGCACGGTTTACTGCCGCGAACGACGAGCAGGGTTGAATGCAAAGCGATCGTAAAGGACTGCAAGGGGTGAATCGACACGCGACACCGGATGAAAATTAAGTGCACGGAAAAGTATATGGTTGCGAATGGGGGATCGTTTAGCGGGGTGTATAATTTGATTTCAGTTACTCAATTGCTAGCGGTATTTCATATTTCCCGTGCCTCTCTATGTTTCGTCGAAGATCCTCGGCACGATTCGTTGAGCCTTGGCGATCTAGTAATTTATTTCAAATGTCTTGTTCCTGTGTCGTAAGGCTATAGGCTACGAACCACAGACTTTACTCATCCAGAAATACAATTTAAAAGAGAAACACTCTTGTATCGCCAACGGAGATATCCGACACGAGACATCATTTCACACGGCGGAACCAGATACAAGGTGCACCACTGTCTCGAATAACCTCGGGACCCCTGTCGAAAGAATCTTATCATCCCGTTACCTGTACAACGATCGATTCTTCCCAAGGTACAAACAGTTTCCGGTCGTGCTCATCGCATGTTCGGTGGATGTAGACGTCAGGCGCGGGAGGACGAAGGAGGCGAAGAGATCGACGCGTGGGCCACGCTGGAAAGTCACGGTGAATGACGAGCAATACGCTCCTTATCGTCTTCGTGCGGGCTTTTTCCCCGCGAACAATGCGCCACGGTAATCGTGGTGAGTCATTGCGTGTCAGCGATCAATCACCTAACGCTGATCGGTCCCGGGACCGCCGCTACAAAACCGCACACGTGTACGACGCACGCGGCCACGTGTTTTGTATATCGGCATTTATTCCATGAATTTATCGCGCGCTCATTCGTCCCGGGAATCGACGTGACTCGCAACACACCGAGCCCGACTCGCATTGCGTCCGACCGGTTAAGCTCCATTCTGGCCTGTGCGATCGACGAGCGAAACACATAACGCGCGGAACTTGGTATTCAAATTTTACTTCGATCGCGGCGTCCTCCTTGTCGTGAAAATATATTTCCACCGGTGTGCCCGAGCAACGTTTGTCGCATACTATGTTGTCGCGAAAGGTACCCGGCACCTCCGTCTTCTAATAAAACCAATATCGCCGATCGATGTACATACCATGTAACAATACGCTCCGCGAAAATCGTACTACCTTCGCGCAAAACTTAATAATCATATCGCGTCGAACCGGGAACACGGCGCGCTGTCAAAATTGTCCTCTCGCCGTTGATTCCCGATAACAATACCGGTCGATGAAAACAGTAGCTTCGTCACGGCGCATTCTCGGCACGTTGTCCCCTGACAAAAGTCCACACCTTCCAGTTTAGTAGCAGATAGCCGTTCGAAGACGTTCCTCTCGCGCGTACGTCCTCGCCGGCGGACGTCTGCGCGGAACCGCCGGATGATAGATGATGGGTACACCGATATTATCTCGGGTGACGAAGTCACGCATGCACGAGCTCACGCAGTCACGCGTGCCGGTGTCGTAACGAGGCGGGGATCGGTGTGTAGGTGGGCCGTAGGAACGGGGAGGTTAGTTATCTCGTGGCCCGCACCTCTGCTTCATCGGGCGGAGGTGAGACGCGAGAGCAGCCCTGAAAGAAGCGCTTAACGAACTGACGACGACATTATTGTTGTTGCTCGGTGCCGGACGCATTCGGCCGGCTACCCGTTCCTTTTATCGGATGAGGCCAGGAGGCACAGACCCTGTCCGATGTCCCAGCGATTTTCTCTGTCCCTTCGTTCGCCTGAACGGGAAGAAAGGGGTGGAAGAGGAGAAACGGGCAAAGAATACAGACGGGGCGAGAGAAAGAGAGCAGGGTCGGCGGAGGGGACACGATTTCGCTCTAATGCCGACGAGAGGGTTTTAATTAACTCGCGTTCCTATCTCACCCCGGCTTTCATCCTGGTATTTACGTGTGTCAGCGGCTTTCGTCCCGGCCGACTCGATATGTTGAAGGAAAAGCGAAATTTTGGCGACGACACTGAGCAATAGTCTCGAACGACGCCTGCGCGACGTCGTTGATGAAACGTCGCGTCTTTTAGAGCATGATGTTTTGTCATCGTTGCGAGGTTTTCGGCGATTAACCGGTACGAGAATGCATATGGTGCACGACGAGGCGCGATTTTTAATTTTAGGGTGGGCCTACGCGATGCTCGCGGATGATTGGCAGGGGTAATAATTAGCGCGCGTTTCGATTTCGAAGTCTTCGTGAGTACGGGTCCGGAGGATATTGCGTTGTCACGCAGGTGCGAATGCACGAGCCGATTTCTTGCAGAAGGTGTGCAAATATGCACGCACCTTTCATTCAGAAATGAAATAAGAAGCGTGAAAGAGAGTCGCGTCGAGAAAATAACTTGATGGAGAGACGTTCTGGAATTATTCATTGTACTGGCCCCATCCGAATCAGCGTGTCCCCGCGCAGCGTCTATCGGAACATTGTATCGGGCATAATCGGCTAGAGTGTACATATCCTAGCCAAGCGAACGCAGGCAATGGTATCGCGGTCGTGCCGGGACCATCTTCCTCCCGGATTCATTAAAGACTTTTATCGGGAGAACACAGTGCCGCCTATGTACCAATTCACTTAACGTAACCAATCTAAAAATGCTCATCAGCAATTTAAAGCGTCGGGGGCTCCTCGAAGGACAGCGGCGAGGGCTCGAGGGAGAAGCGGAACGACGAGGAGAGTCTTCCGCGCGGGCTCGAGGGAAACAGACAATGAGAAAAGGATCGACTGCGAGGCTCGCAAAAAGACACGACACGACAGGGTGGGTCGAGGAAGAAGATAAGAATGCAGAAGAGGGTATAGAGGGGAAAAAAAAGGAAGGGAACTATAGAGCGGTGGAGGGACACTGACGGTGAACCGCTTCCACCGCGACGCGGACAGGAAAAAGAGGGGAAAAAGTACGAGGCAAGAGAGGGAAAGGCGGAGGAAGAAGCGGATAGCTCGAAGGAGAGGAAAAAGAGACAGATCCATTTGCAAAATGCTCATCGACCGGTGTCGGCCCTTTTCTCGAACGCTATATTTTCCCTTTGCAACCACCCCTCGGTGCCACGGGCACGGAATCATGTGGGGGATTTTTCGAGAACGCGTTGCGAAGGATTACTCTGATTCGTTTTGGCTTGCAGATTCTGCCTTTTCCGACCGTCCCTTCCCCATAGACGTCCTGGCCCTCCGATTTGCACGCGCGGAGCGGAAACAGGAGTAGGAATGAAAACCAGTCGGCGAACAATATGGCTGGGACAAGCTTCGAACAAATACGCGTGGATCGAAAGTTGCGTCGTGTCTTCCGGGAAAATTATTGTTACGAATTCGGAATCGGAATTCAGAAGAACGCTATCCAATTTCTACTTTTATTTACGTACCATGGAAAATCGAATGGGTCTCGTATAAATATCCTGTTTTAAGCATTTTGAATCGCGTCGACCGTTCAACTGCAGAAACGATACTGGCAAGTACACGCGCAGGGAAAAAAGACTTTAAAGAATTTATTTAATTAAATTATTTATTGTACATAGTATATACAAAGTTAACAACTCACTAGCCATTCTTATCCCACTCTATGATTAACAACGAAACTTTCGGTAGCCTTAGAATGTATATATATATCGTCCAGCATTTTCAATATCAATTGCAATATTCCCATAAGAAAATTTCACTTCACTTTCGTTCAACAATCAATCCACACGAGACTTACCGCTATCTGGACGGTACAATCGGCGATCATATCGCGCGTACGACTTTATCCAATAATCGCCGGGGGATGAAGCCGTAGAGAGGATTTCTGCATCCCAAATCAAGACGTAATGCGATCCGTCACGATGGAGCCATGAGATAAAAGCGTTTTCGCGGCCACGGTTATCGCGTGCTCGCCAAGCAAAGACTGGCCTGTAATGCGTCCGCGTGGCCGTAAATCATGGTGTTTGCATAAAATATTAATAAGTGACACGAGTCAATCCGGGATTAAGTAACGGTGAGAGGGTAGTACGCGGCGTGCCGGCCGCCCCTCGATGCGAACGATCCTAGCGCCACTTTATCTATCTCCATTTTATTTTGTTTGTGTTGGCTTTTCCCACGAAGGGTCGCGCTGCCCCTTTCGCCGTCGTCGACGAAGCGACGACGCTCTTCGACAAATAGTAATAATGCGAATTGACACGTGACGCCGTTGTCGCAACAACGGCAAACACTCGGACGGGGTTGATGTTACTAGAAGGGGGTAGTGCGTCTCGCGAGAACGTCGTTTACAAACCAAATGCTCGAGCGGCCACGTTAGTATATATGTAACTCCGCGTAGCCTGTCGTTTCGTCGTCGATATGACCAATCCTTACGGTCCTCGATAAACAATCGAAAAGTGGTTGCAACGGGAGGTAGCTGTCTGGGCTTCGTTCGTGCGTTCGTTGAAGTCGTATATTGCAGAAAACTTATTTCATCGGCGGTTCGATTCTGCATAATTCAGAGGCAATATAGACTTCTCACTACTAGCCGGCAGACACATATTAATTTGAAAGGGGAAGTTTACGGTCGCGCGCTGTTACTACCATCAACGAAAATAAAAACAGTACAATTTCCTTTCCCGATGCAGGCGTGAAGAAACGTTATCTACGCACGGCAAGTGCCCACATAAATTGAACCTAAATTTATAACCAGTCCAAACCTATTAATTGTCCAGCGTTTCTGAGACGTGGCGTGTGTATCAGTAAGACGCGCAAGCCTCGAATTGCCAATTTACGAATCTCCACGGCGATCTCGTGCTTCAGGAAACCGACAAGACTCGCCTCATCGGGTCTACCATTAATGAAGAATCTACTTAAGCCACTAATTTATCCCGACTCGGCGCGCATACAAAACAGCCTCCGCCTGGTATAAACGAGCACCCCTTGCTGCTCGCTTTTCAATCGAATACGATATTGCGGGGCGCATGTATCTGGAGCTGAGGAGGCAGCGCGTGGTGCGTTCTTGAGCGGCGGTAATTAAGGAACCGCCTAATTCTCGTGGTGCCGGAACCGGTGAAGATTGCCGTCCCGATTGCCCCGCTTTCGCAGCGACCCGGTGCGACGAGACGCGACGCGACGTGTGTAGGGTAATTGCGAACGGCTGTATCAGTGACCTGCAAGCCCGCTCGACACGTGTCGGCTCGTGCTCGTTTCCCTTATCTCGCAACTGCTTTACGTTGAACTCGTTGTTTCCATTATACATAATAATAGATTCTTCTTATAAGTTCTGCCCGCCCTTTCCCGCCGGGGGCCGCGGGGACAGGCGAGACGGGGCGAGACAAAAGGGGCCCAGAAGAGGGAGAGGGACGGACGGAGATGACGGTAGGATAGAGGGGAGACAAAGTGGCTGCTGCACACGCGTTTGTCAATGTTTGCCGGTGTCGACACCCACCTACTTATGCAAATCATTTAATTTAACCCCTCCATACCGCGGATCCCGAGAGAGATCGTATCTCGAAACCTATTCGTATTCATTGCCTGAGCGATGGGGAGAGCTGCGAGCCACGATCCGCAGAGCAGCCATACGATCGCGTTTCTCTTGTCCCGATGCTACCGCCAACCACCTCTTATACATCGTGTAAACCTTACGGCCGTGCTATGGCCTTTCGATGGATTTAAGCTATCCTCTGCCGTAATTCCCAGCGAGGAATATTCGTGGTTCCAATTCGATGATTGGTACGGATCTAGGTGGAGGTAAGGCAAATCGTTTCATTGGAAATTTCGAAATTATTGTTATTATCGTTCGTAATGAATGAGCGGGGGAAACGTGGATCGCATCGTCCTCGTCGATTTCATTGTCCAATTCGTACGTCGACTGAATTTCGAAAATCACATCGTCGGAGATCCGGCTGAACGCACCGGGTCGGGTAGCCCGCGAATGAATTTCGTTTCCGGGCGCATATTTTAAAATGTTACCTACACACGACAGTACACATCGGACCTGTAAAATATAATGGAAAACAAAAGCGTACCAGGCCGCCGGAGCACAATAAACGTTTTATACAGAGCTCTCGCGTAAATGAATGATCATAAGGGAGAGGCGTAACGAAAAACTGTGCGATCCTTTAATGGAATTTATTGAGCGCGTCAGTCTGCATTAACGGGCGGCGGAACGGACACGACGATTGCCAGCGCAGGACAATGCGATTTCGACCTCTGGACAGGGAAACGGTAGTCGGCGTTCAGGTTTGATGCTCGATGTCGACACCCACTGACGGTCGCGAGGCGACACGTTTTCACGGTTTTCACGGCAAGTGGACGACCAGTGTCCGAAACGATTTCGATGATCGATCAAGATTGATGTACCGTGGGACGCACGTGGAATTTTACAAAAGCGAATTTCGACCGGCCCCGTCATTGGAACGATTCGATGATTCGCGAATGAAAAATGAATTTGACTGGTCGGCGCCGCATGTTTCCTCGCGCTGGAAGTTTTTGGGCCCGGTATCGTTTAGCGTCGAGTTTCGATTCGACGTTGAAGAGTTTCACCGATTCCATGGTCTGTCGTAGTTGCCATAAAAATCGATACAATATTCATAACGATTAAACGGAATTATACGTCGGGGCAATACGTTTCGCACGTATTCACGAGCTGCGTCCAACGATTACCCGGGCCAGTAAAAGAAAAAAACACAGCAACGAAGAACAACCATCTCTAAACAGCAACGAGAACAATAGTACGGGCGCGCGATAACAGAACGCCCTGCATATAAAACGGAGCAACGGAACGAACGTATCTAGCCGATACACAGGAACGTATTGAACAAAACGCGTTCGCCCGTTGTACAATGGCTGACGACCGTCCGGGATTGGAGTTTCATTACAGCGTGGAAATCGGGAGTCAGCGATTACGATTTAGCCGCGGTGATCGTGTCGGCAGGCCGTTTTCGGTGCACGGCGGTCGTGAACATCGTGGAATGACGTATCGGTCGTGCGGTCGTTTTAACCGTTTTAACAGCCAGAGGAAAACGTGTGTCGGCAGCCACGCCAAAAGCCGTGTACACACAGGGTGGAGCGACGAGGCAGCGTAGAGTGAGCTCGAGAGATTCGCCTCTCGTCGCTGCAGCGTTACGATATCGATTCCAATTCACGCCCGGCGAATTGCTCGGGGGTGTGGGGGCGGCGGGGACAACGGTGCGCTGAATTAGTAGCATTGTTAATGCAGTAATCGAGTGTTTCATCGTTCGATGATTCGCGCGGGGGGCGGATGCACCGCCGACAACTGAGAGGGAGAGAAATAGGAATAGAGGGAGGTGAGGCTGATAAAACCCGCGGGATGACGAGAGGTCGCAGGTGTGTGTATCCAGCATGTGATACAACGTGTTGTCATTCGGCCAAACGTGTATATTGATGCCGCGACGGCGAAATTTTTGTCGTCGCTCCGTGTGTATGTAATTGGTACGACACGATGGAAATTTCGCGCGAGCGTTATTGCGCTCACGCAGACACAAACGCAGACAGAGAGCAAGAGAGAGATGTGCATGTGCGCGCGCGAGGTCGCGGAAGGAGGACGCGTGAAACGGTGTAAAATGTTAATGCTCGGTGTTATTATTTAGCCGGAGCCGGTGAGGCAGAATTTCGTGGAGGGTAATCGTAATATAAATTCAACACGGAAGGCGAGAAACGCGGATATTAAAATTTCATAGCGCCACCGCTTTAGAGCCTGTAAAAAATGGACGCGCTCGTCTCGCAGCTGGAGCGGTTCCGCCGCGCGGTCTGCCGCGGAATTATTCGTCGCGGACCGATGATTTGTTTGAACGCTCGCGAGGTACGGAAAACGAGTCGCGGGAGAATGCTCGTCGTTCGCGTTGTTCACATTTATATTTGGTAACGGAGCGACGGTGAATATGTTTCCTTTTGTAACGCGGAGCGAACTGTCGGTTGTCTCCTTTCGAATTGGTTTCTCAGTAGCACGAGCGGACTGATATATGTGCAAAAGGTTGGGAAAGATCGACAGAGATGATCGAATGGTACCGCTACACGCTGATAGCAATATTCGACTTTCTGTTAGAACGAAACGGATCGTGTTCAACAGCTACCGCATAGCGCAGCCGCAGAATAATCCGAAGTCACTCGAAGTCGCGCAATATTACTCGTCCCGAACGCAGGGCCCAACAAAATGCAACAATCGAACTTGGCGCAGCGAACAATGAAACGCAAGGAAACGTAAACCGAACGATCCTCGATCCGCGTTTCAACGGATTTCCATTCCACCACGTTTCCGCGTCGCGGCGAACAGCGTCTCCCGGCATGAATTATTTTCATCGTTCCGTGCGAATAAAACGCACAAACAGCTGGCCTCGCGTATTCGTGTAGCCGACGTGTACCCGCCGTTTTTCGACGGGAGCGACGTTCATTCGTTTTTCCGAGGCAAATGAAAAAGCCTGGGCGATGCATGGCTGCGCGCTGCCTGGCACCGACCACCCGCCGCCACCCTCCGACCCACCCCCGTTTGTCAAAACTCTTTATTGCCGTTCCACGGACGCTGTATTCAAAGCGAGGACTCGAATATACACCGCGGCCGGAAAAGTGCACCGCTTCAGTTTTATATATAACGCGGCTGGTTTCGGTTTTATTATTACCCCTCCCTGCCTGGCGTTCCGCCGTTGGAAAAATATGCGACGACGCGCTGGCCAACGCGGCCGCTTCGGCCCTTCTCCGCGAACCGGGCCGGCTTCGTCCCTTTCTGATAAAACGCAATGAAAAACGTCGCGTCGCGAAATCGAATGAGAATGAATACGCGGCCGTGGACAGCCGAGAGGGACAGAGGGAATGTATCTGAAAGTCATCCTCAAGCTTCAATTCGGCAAAGAAGTTGAAATTGTTTCCCTGGTTGAAAGCTTTTTAATTTGGAAATTTTATCGTCCCGCACACGTCGGGGAAGTCGATCGTTCTGCTATACGATATCAATACATGCAATACGCACGTATCGATCTGAAGTGACCATCAACAAAAGACAGAGGCATGTCTAATAACGCACAGGTGCACAATCGCAACGTGGAACGTTGCCGGTTGGATTTCAATGATCCGATGCGAGATTCGTGATGATTAGTAAACGGCATCCGAGTTCTTATCCCCGCTATTCATTAACGTCGACGCTGCCCCTAACGGTCGGAAGGATGCAGTATTGCAGCCAGCTTGTACACGCGAGTAGCGATAGCTCGCGACTTCATGAATAAAAGCGCGAGCAGACGGACAGGGCACAAGGCATTAGCGGAATAAAACGGCCGTAATACCAACGGTGTTGAACACGCTCGCCGGTTGTGCGGAATTTCGTTTCTACAGCGGTCGGTTAGGGGCCGTGGTAAATTTTCATTTTTTTCCTCTCCGCGAACACCCCCCATCGTAGCTACCGCAGAGCGGTTTTTCGCTGCGAATAACGCGCGTCCGTAACCCCGTGACAGCGAGGTGCCTTAAATAATTCGTGATATCCGTCGAGAGGTAGCGATCGAGTATAGTTGAGCAACGATTAAGCGATTTCTCCGTTTCCTTCGTTCTACCGTGGAACACTGGTAGCAGCCACCCGATTTAATTGGTCCGAAAAGAATTTCCCTGGCAGAGTTTTATCTACTTAGTATAGCGTACATATTTTCGTATACGGTGCACATAGAGAGATCAAATACAGAGACTGACAAATCATACTTGTACAAGAATTTCGTGCTTTCGAATTATTGCCAACGAATATTAATCGTGTGGCAACAGCGAGTGCAGCGATTCTTCCTCTCCGCGACAAATTACGACCCACCTGACCCCAACGTCTCCCATCTGCGATCCCAGATCCGAAACATCGACCATTGCCCCCGTAACAATACCTCGGTCAGCAATCACGCGTCGCATAATACAGTGGCAAAACGACGCGAGGAAAAGTTATTGGTGGACGCGTCACGCACGAAACCACAGTGTTTCCGGTGACACGAGCTTCCGTGAGCGGGAGGCTAACAGTTAAGCCGGGGAGGACCGTTAAGTGCAGCACGACATAAATTAGCGTCCCGATAGAACGGCCGAGACACGAGAAAATATTATTGCGCCGCGTCAACGGAGGAGCTTCGCGCAAGCTCGACCGGGGATAGTGGCACTCGATAATAAAATGGTCCCTTTGTCCTGGCCACTCGGACGGTCGTATAACTTCTGTGACGGACCGCTTCCACCCCTCTACATCGTCGTTTTTCATCCCCCACCCCCCCGTTCCAGCCCGTCCTTTCTTTGCTACGTGTGCGTACGCGTGTACATATTGAAAGGATTTCGGCAAGAAGCCTTCTTGCGTCGCGCCCCCGCGAGGAAAGGGGAACGACTGGAACGGAATGGGACCGAGCTGGCGACGACGGAGTCACCAGCCGTGGCGTGCTCCGGGATATGCGGATGTGTGTTACGTCCACGGCGGTTCCAGCTCGAGTGTCAATATTGTCCGATCCGTCGTTCGCGAGACCCTTTTGTAGAAAAAATGACGGCGAGATTGCCGCACCAGTTGGGATACCATTTCTAGGGAGACGTTCGAAGGGTTATGAATTCATTTGAGGGATTGTGCGCGACGACCGGCAGGCTGGTGGATATTAATCGCGAGGGACCTTGACATTCGTTTCGATTAAACTGTAGCCCTCAGTTTTGTAGGATGTTACGAGCGATTCGGGACTGGACGAGATCGGTATTATTTTGTTCACCTGCCTATTAGTTTCGAGGATGTTAAACGGACAGGCGCATACGACCAATCTGATTTCGTCGTTACTCCAATCACTCTATCAGAACTGTCGTCATTACGAAAGAAATCGCCCAACCGATTGCAACGAAACGGTGGCAGGGAAAGTGACGCGAGGCGACGCGACGACGTAACCGAAAGTGCACAGCGCCGAGGCTGAAACTGCCCCGACGGTTCTCCGGCATTGGGGTTCGGTTCACACAATGGGCATGAAATCCGAAAAAGGGGGAGACTGCAGATAATTGGCCAGTGCGTTTGCACAGCGTCAAATCGCGAGGTCAATCCTCTCGCACGGCAATCTCACCCTGCTGCCTGCTGGCGTCCCCCCAGCCCCCCGCGAATCCACGGGGATGAAAATCGAGGTCGAACGCCGGGAAATATGGACGACTGCTCGCTCGTTCGCGAGCACCACGCCGTCCCTGTGCACGAGCGTACACGTGCTTTCGTGTGTAACCAGATCGACCGTTCACGTCCTTATTCGTTGCTCCGCTTGTAACGAAGAACGGTCGACGTTATTGTCGGGTTTTATTGAAAAACCGTGCCAGACCTTTCGCGATGTCAATTCCACGTTCGGGACTGGAAAACGCGTTGCATGTTTTTGATTAATGGAGCCGGGTGCTTTTCGCGTTTCGCGAAACATGTTTCGCCGAATAATAATGCGGCGACTCGGCCACGATTACGAGTGTACGCGCGACGGAAAATTATTTGGAAATTTCGTATCTCTGCGGTATACGATACCGTGACGAGACAGGCGAACCAATGTCTGGGTTTCATAGCTGGCTGACAGAGAGCGGATCGCGCGTAGTCCACGCATTATTTATGAGATTACCGGAGATTATGGGAAACGTGATTTCGATGCCGAGTGGCTCGCTCCCAAGAGCGATTATTATGCCGCGTATAATAATAATAATGCACGCGCGTACACGTCGTATTAATGGTCGAACGCTGTTACGTCCGACTTCGTCGAGTGAAAAATCAAACCAGCCCGATGAATACCCTCGCCTCTACTGTACAACTTTGTTGCTTCCATTCCTCGTTACGTAAACCATGTCGTGTTGCATTTCAACATCATCCGAGAAAAATTCCCGAACAATTCTCATTATTCCTGCCCCCTCGATCGTACCTCGTATCCGAGCGAACGAACAAACTGATAAAAACGACCCGATCAGCGTCGCCGAAAATTCGTTTCCACTCGCAGGGGCCATCGAAATAAATAATATTCGCATGCCGGGCGGTGTACTAGCCGTATACCAACAACGAAACTATACGTGTCGGGCCTGTCTAAGCAAATATTGACAGAATCGTCGTTTTCCCCGCCGCGACGATACGTCACCGTGCTCGCACATTCGTCACTTCTTCGGCATTACGGGCCTCGATTGCAATTCGACGCGACGCGACACACGCGGAGTCGTTCTCTCCTCTATCGCCAGTGTCTATTATGCGTCCATAGAGTCGCGAGAAAGATACACACGGGGGCACCGCTAATCTGGCATGCTCTTAGGGTGGATTCGTCGTGGTATTGCCACTCCGATAAATAAATCAACTCGTAAGCAGCCACCATTAGGGTCCTGCGGTGTGTACGCAACTCACGCCCCACGCACTCTTTCCTCCATTCACTTCCTCCCTTCACGATTCTCTATTTTCCCTGTCCGTTCCACTTCGCTTTCTCGTGTCCCCCGGAATCTTTGCTCCCGCTTGATTCGCACGAACCTAGTGCACTCCACGCTTTAACGACGTTGGTTTTATGCACGCATAAAAATCACCGGGGGGAGAACGTATGCGAGCCGCGTCTTTACTTACACTGCTAGCGCCGCTTGATGCGTTTACGGGCGTGGCGGAGCCGTCGCTGGGCGATAGACGACGGTGCGTCGTGGGGGTGTAAACGTTAAGTGGCGTTAACGAGGTCGATGGTAAACGTCATTGCGGCGACTTGGAATTGTGCGGGGAAAGAAATACTCGATTGTGGGAAATAAATGGGCGGTGTCGATGCACGTCTGAACTGTCCGTGCGGCTAAGGTATCGGTGTCCGGTCGACTGCTTTCCGTGTTTCTATTCGCGACACGAAGAAACATTTGAATCAACGTTCCGAACGGTTCGTCTTGAATCGTTACACATATTTCGACGGTGGACGCATCTATCGTAACGCTGAAATTCCATACAAATTATTCGACGCCCAAGATGGTCAAGCTGCCGTTCGTTTCCCAGCGTTGCAATAACAGAGGAATCAATAACAGAGCGGGGGGAGCAGAATTGCATCGTAAGAGCCGGCGAAGAAGAATTACGAACGGGGACCAGGAGGAAAAGTAAAGAAGAGATTCGTAAGCAGAAGATTTGTTACACCGAGAGAAGCGAGATCCCGGGGCGGTTCAAGCAGAATAATCCCCGTCACTGTGCCGTCTCTGGCATCGTCGACAAGGGTGGAAAAAGTGGATAACCCTGCTTGGAAGCTGCTACGGCTAAGATGATGAATCTAGCGCGGAAGCACTTATGACGTACGACTCGGAAAAGCTTGGGTAGGGTGACTCGTCGCACCCTGCAGCTTTGTTTTCCGCATCAGTGGCACCGCCCCCGGCCGGATTACTCGGGGTGATCAGCTATGAAATTAACTCGCTCGCCGTTTCCCCCCACCCGCCGCCCCGTCCTCTATCATCGTCCCCCCATTCCGCTGTCTCTCGGCGAATTTTACATTCTTCGGGCCGATTAATCGGATCGACCTGCTTGTGAATTGAGATCGCGCGATCCAACGAGACGCTGAAGGGTGAGGATAACCGGATGATTTTTACGATCCGAGAGTAGACGAATCCTCTATGAAAGGGATTTCTCCGCCGACTTTGACACAGTTTTTTTGTACTTCGATGTACTGGTAGCTCCTTTTTTTCATGGGCTTAACCGATCGGATCATCCGGGCCAACGAGGATCCGAACAGCGTGAGCCTGAACCGTGAAAGTCACTGAGAATTTCAAATAATATCAACCCCTCGAATAGTATCAATCCGGTCCCATCTAGAAAATCATCGGACCGCGCGCAGGCCAACAGATTCGCGAAGAAAGCCAGCGCGATCGGATCCGCAGTATCCACACGGATTCCGTGTTCCATTATGGAGCGTCGTGTAGCAATCGCGTCCATCAGGATTCTTCTTCGTGGCGCCTCGTTACGCCCCGTTCGATCGATTCATCCGTGGAGTAGCGGCCCCGTATTGTGCGCGTTTATTTAAGCAAACAAGCCGGGAAACATTCTCGGCGTCGAATTCCGTTGAATGGCCGCTTAATTTACCGGCCGGCACGTTCACGCTTCGTACATACATATATGGAGAGAAAGAGAGTGAGAGAGAGAGAGAGAGAGAGAGAGAGAGAGAGAGAGAGAGAGAGAGAGAGAGAGGACGAAGGAACGAAATAACGCTGTTAGAACGAAACGAAATAGAGGGTGAAAGAGCGTGAACGAATATACCCGGCCGATCCTTCGGGGATAGAAAAAGGTCCCGTCATTCTCGAGAAGAGGGCCTCCTCGATCATCCCGTACGTCGGCTGTATAAATATCTCCTTCCTGCCTATAAAAGATACCCGTAATTACGTCGCCTTCGGCCAGGAACACGTCCGACGCGTCTGTCGAGTCGATACGTCCCGCTGGACGTGGCTGTTGCTCCAATGAACGGGGTGCAGAGGGGTGGCGTATCCTCCGACCGGCACATCAGGGGATGCTTCATCGGGAATCTTGCCCGTGAGCGTTTCGAGAGCTGCCGCGGTTGCGTCACGCGGGACGATCCGCGGATCAGAGTCCGTGGCACGTTCGCGGTGTAAAAAGGTACGGGGAAACGATGGAATAATGATCCATCGGTTGGACAGCTTGAAAGGGCGGCGTGACGTGTCGGAAATGTTTCGCCGCGTGAACGCGCGTGCACGTCCGTGGATTTGTCGTCGGGCCGAATGGTAGGATTAACGGTGTCACGTTGCTCGTCGCGAGAATCGCACCTCCATCCGGCACGGTTTCCGTATTTATGGCTGCCATTTCTGGCAAATGACCTGGCATTATCGACGGCCGGCCCGCTGTAAGGGGGAGTCGTTTAACTGAAACCGCTCGACTCCATAAATATTGATTTCCCTATAAATTGTTGCGGCCGGAAGCAAGGGGGTTCGAGAACAGGTTCCGTGAATTGTCTGAGTTACTTTCTTGCCCCTTATTGGCTTGCGGCATTTCGCTAAATAATTACACGGTTTTAGAATAGGATATGTATACAATATACGGAGAAGGCTGATATTTTATTTCGACAGCACACTAAATAGCGTTTGATTATCAATCATTCAAGGCCTGCATAATCTCAGTTACTTTTATTTGGAAATATGTCGTGCTGCGTGGATAATGTAGATAACAAGAAATATAATTTCGTTTAATGCTCTGGTAATGAGAACACGATACACCCGCAAGTTAACGTAGAACACCTGTACACCGCTCCACTATTCGTTCTTCTAAAACATTTATACCGCAGAGGTGGAAACCACGTCCACAGATTAGCCTGGCGGCTAATTGAACGACAAAGTGGCACAATAGACACGGCGGTTCGGGTTCCGTCACGTGTGAAAAGAGGCAGAACCTATATTTATTCAGATCGTCCCGCAAAATCGGTGGATCCGTGCAGCTGCCCCTCCCTGTCGCGTATTATGCGAACGCCATCTGCATCTTTTTCGCCCGGGAATGCATGAATGCGGAATTGAAAGTCGTTGGTACCTATGCGACACCGGCATCAAAAGTTTCACGATGGCATCTCAGGTGCGGAACACGCGACGAGAGTGTCGTTTCCTCGAGATCGTCGCGCAATTTGGGGAAGTTCTTTAAAATCTCTTCTCCGCCCTCGCCTGACCCGGCCACCGCGGGAAAGGCAATCGAGGCAACTTTCAAGCTAGATCCCCTGAAAAGCCAATTTTGCGGTCCCGCCAGCCTCGAAACTTTTCGATCCACTATTTTTTGAGGATCTCACAGGATCTTGGAAATTGATCCGCCCTATCCAGAAAGTAACAAAGAGGACGAGCTGCCCACTTTTCAGCTACCTTTAAAAGTTACCACATTGTTGTTCGCGATATGCGCGCCGTGAACGTTGGGCGTATCATTCGGCTGTCCCCGATTAGCGTATTAAAGTAATATTTCGGTATCGAGCGCTAAGTTACTGTTGGGAATGGGTTTATTCAATAACTCTCTTCAGCTTGTGATTTTATAATATATTTTATTGACCACGCACTAAGAGTGACTTCCCGACTGCATCAATGGTTTGAAGGAACTAACCGCATCCAAATTAACGGACTGACCTGAGGCATAGACGACTAATCTCGTGTGCGTGCGGGGCCCTATCGGTTCTCATATAAACAACAGTTCAAACCTTATAAACAGGATGAAAGGAACGGTATAAACATCCCCTCTCACACGAGAATGAAACGTTAATTTTTGTATTGATTTTTATTGAAAAATCTAACAATTACCGCTACTCGCGCAGCGAGCAATACTATTGCATCAAAGTTTTCGCCAGAACCGAATCATCCAAGCATTTTGGCCTCCTGTTAAAGCATTTCGGCGAAATACTTCAATTTCAACTCGGAAAACTCGGAAGCGGCGTGACCATTAAACGGTTCGACACGGTGGCAATTGTCCGGCGTCGGTCGAGCGACGCTCACGTGGGCGCACGAGCGTGCTTTTTGCCCTCGTGCCCCACGGCGCGAGTCTGCGAACGGCCGTTAAATCGGGAGAGGTTACTTACGACGCAGGTAAGTAGCGATGTAAGTGGTTGTAGACAACCGGGTCCCGGCGTCATAAGCAGCAGCCGCTGCCTAATGAAACTACAAATCTCTCCGCCCTTTAGGCACCACCTGTTCTTAGCGCAACCAACACATCCGCTGCCGCAACATCGCGCTCGCATGTGACACGCTGCTTATGAGCCTAGGGGATTATTTCTCGGCCCGTTTCGCGAGCTGACACGGCGACGCGACGCCTTCAAGAATGGCCTTCTTCCCTCGGTCAATGCTGTAATCGCGTTACTTACGTCCCGTCTCTATGCGCGAAATTTGCACTGGGAATTTGTAAGGGAATTACGGGACGCGTGGTGCGAGCGCGGTGGCTGCAGAAACGTGTTTCGATGCGAAATATTGACGAAAGCTTCTGCGTGTATATAGTTATTTAGTAATTAAAATTGATGCCATCATATCGGCCTCGCTTATGATAGAGTAGCACAGGAAGGTATTCGTAGACGTTCAGAACAAATTTATAATGTAGCATTCTATAATTTTGTCGCTGTCGTTGTTTCACATAAATATTCAAACGCGCTCCGAAAATATGTACAGCCGGGAATAATATACAAGAATGAGTGCATAGAATGAATAAAACGAAGAGGATGTACGTACCAGAATACCAGAAACGTTCGTTATTTAGCCGGCTACAACGCCACGACGAAACAAAGAGGTATCCATAAATCCTGTATGAAAAGCGAAGACAGCGTTCGACTGGAACACGTACGTACGCGTACACCCGGGGTTGCATCTGTTGTTGGTTCTCCGGGTGCATCGGGAGCACGTTTCCCAGCGACCTTTCGATTCTCACGCAATCGTTCTGCGTCGCTGCAACGCGTATCCCGGTGCATATCTCGTAAACAACCGGTTTCCATGCGTCGGACAATAATAATTATTCGCGAATGATCGCGTAACCCTCCTACCGTTCCGCTTGCAACCCCCTTTGCCGTTCTTTCTCTCGAACCGTCGCTCCAGCTCTCTCACCCCCTTCTCTGTCTATTTTCGTTGGCACGTTCGAAAGGGGTGTGCGTAGGCGTGCACACACGCCGTCGCACCGGTTAGCTGTTCGAGAGCGGTTTTACGTAGCCGCATTCCTCTCTATCAGCGGCACCGCCGTTGTAAAACAATTATACGGTGTCGTCGGACCGCGCAATCGATATATCATCAATTCCATTGTCATTGCCGACCAATCCGGCGTGTCATGATTATTGTTTGCAGCCCGCGCGAACAATGAAAGCGCTCCACTCGCCTGCTACAACCCCTGCAACCCCTCCGCCATCGATGCTAACGACGTTCTCCGTGGAAAACTGTGGGTGGGATTTTACTCGGGATAGATCAGCGGCCGGACGGGGGAACGGGGGCTGATAAACTGCGTCCATTATCAGCCGACGATTTCGTACTTTTCACGAACACGCTCGTTTCGCGTTTGTCCTATTCCCCTCGCCGTCGTTCGCGTTTCACTCGTCCCCGTTCCGTCGTTGTTTCTCTCGTCGCTCCGTTTCTTTCTACGATCATTGAATGTGCCCGGTTGTTTCACGGTTCTTCGTTAACCCCTCCCCTCCGTTCCAGCCGGTATATACACAGATTCGTACAAACGCGTCGGACGTTCCGCTGCGAGTTTCTGCCGGTCATGAATAAATGCAGCCAAGTGAGTAACTGCGTTTCCCGCATTAATATGGATGCACCGTGCCGAGTCACGAACGTGCACGAAGTCGATGTGTCCTGGAAACTCGAAAACTTCGAACTGTCCGCCTGTTATCGCTAACCGTACTTCGGGAACTCGACGATAGAACTGTGTCTCGGGCGGGCGGTTGGTTGGCCAACGCGGCGTGAATATAAATCAATAAAAACGATAGCAGAACGGAGCAAGCTTGTTTTCTCATACTTCATCCGCGGAAAGACGACGATGAAGCCGGGGCGAATGAATGCGACCAGGTGGGCGTGGCAGGGTCGAGGTAAAAAGCCGATGGATCGTAGCATGATTAATTGGATGAGTTCCGGGGCGAGTGCGCCGCGACGCGCGAGAGTCTGTTTGCCCGGAGGGTAGTAAAAGTCTGTTTGCACCATTTCGAAATGGACGTTGGGAAATGATTTCGTGGCCGCGTCGGCCGGCTGGCTCTGCTTTTAAGACGCTTAATTCAATCGTCCTCCCTGGTCGACCTGTATCCCCAAACGGATGGTACGTGTCCTGAGCACACGTCGTAAAAATGCCGTCAGGAATGCCAGCGACAGTGGTCGTGAATGACTCATGACGCGGAATCGTGGCGCGGAAGTGACGGGATGGAGAACAATATGTAATTCCTCGAAGTTACGACGGGGTCTGTATGTTGCGGGCATTGAAATAACTGGGGCAGCTCTTTTTAACCAAGTGTTATTCTGCACTCGACGAAATGAACGCAATCTGCGAAATTTTTGGCAAATCGAATCTTTATCATTCCCGATAATAATTTCCAAAGCTTCGAGCATCCGATACGCTTCTCGCCAATTTATCCAAATCGAGTCCGCGATCCGTTTCTACTTATTCGTTTGCTCGTGAACCGGCGAGCGAAATTCGATTCTATAAATCCTCATCGAAGTTTCAATCTACACAGCTCTAACGTCACGCGAGTCGAGATTCCCAGGTAATAGCATCGCGGGGAACGCGACGACGAATAATGTAGGGCACAGAAGGAAGCCAGCAGGGGTGGCGAGAATTCTAACATCCGCAGACGCGATTTCTACGCGGGAGCAGCTGATGAGACTTCCCTGTGCACGACGTTGAAAGCCATGGCTCTCTTTATCTCGTCGTCGTCGACGACGGCGTCGCGCCGCGTCGGTAGCACCGGCGACGAGACGCGGGACATCAAATATTCAAGATTTCGCCGATGGCGTCAGCCACGCCTGTCACACCTAGCGTTACACAGGTTTCCATCCCCCTGGCTGCCAGCCATTTAGCTGATTTAGCGACTGCGAGAGTGGAACACCCTCCACTTTTCCGGCTCTCAACGTGTTCCGCGTGCCGTGACACGCGAATCGAATTTGTCAAAGATGCCGTCTCTACCTACTTATACTCCGCCATTCTTTCCGCCGCGTTTTTCTTCCTCCTTTCACGTCCGCTCCACGGTTCGTTTCTGCTCGTTCTTTCCGCGGTGCTATATGCGAGCTTTCATCCGAAAGGATCCGAGGAATAAAGCAGCTGTCGGCGACGTACACTCGTCGGAACGGTGAACCGTCGACTTCCACGTGATTCTGTTCCGCGGCGTGGCGAGCAACGACGAATGGCACGCACGAAGAACAGGAGAGGGAAGTTCATTAGCATCGGACACGTAAAGACTCTTCCGAGAAAGAAGACACGCGTGTCTAGCTACCGGCCGCACTTGATAACCGTACATCAGCCGGACGTTTAACCTTATATCGTTTCCAATGCGCCCGGTGTTCTGCTCGAAATGGTACCTGGTTGCCGAGATAGACTGGCCGGTCCGCGATATATTTCCTCGCGTTTTCTTAATTGACGTATTATTTCTCCGATCCGGAGGAAGTCGCGGTACCACTCACCGTTGGCCGGTATTCGTGACACTATAAACGGAATACCAATACCGTCCCATGGAAGTGACAATGGTTATATTTATCCTGTATCGATGTTGAAATAGAACAGGCATGCGGCCATCAAATTATGGTGATGCGAGGGAAATTACATCTTCCCGTTTATAATGGGATAAACCGGTTAACTAATCATAAAGACAGGAGACGGCTCCCGAATTGGAAACGGTAAAATTATTTCGTTCGGAATAGATTATTTCGGATACTATCGGGATCGATCGATATTTGATTAACGCGCCAGTGGTATTTGCATTCACGTAGCTTAGGGTTTTCTCTTCGCGGATACATTGTGCGGCCAGAATCGTCCAGTCACGATCCTTAACTGGAATAATTGGATAAGTGTAATCCGTGATAGCCATAAAATCACGGATACCAACCGAGGCCATTATATACCGTAGCTAAACACACAGGATCGCCCGTGAACCGAAGTAGAGGAGGATCCGGTGGATCTTGTTGCCTGTTTGACGCGGCTCAATGGTCTTAATCGCGATCTCTGCTTGCATATACGCGGGACGGAACGCCGGCCCGATTCTTCGTTGGAACCTATCCCGCGAACAGCTCAACAGAAGAGATTAAGCGTTCGAGGATCGCTCGATCTCGGTGCACGATATAATCGGATCGCCTGACCGGCGACCGGCGATCGAACCAGTATTAACCGCGAATCAGGAATAACTTTAACTGGCGTATAATTAATTTTCTTAGCGGGCCGAGGGAAGTGAATAACGCGAAACAAGTTTATCGAGCCTATCTGATCGAACTATCCCACTGATATTATTATTTCGTCACTCGACCGGTTCGCCCTTCCGTTTTTGCGTCGCCAAAGAGCCGCGAGTCCGTAAATGCAATGGAACATAATTCAGCGCAATATCGACATTATTTGCCCAACCGTTAAAAGCACCCAAGATTATCGCCGCTTACCAATTTCCCCAATTTCCTCTGTTGCGCTTGATATTTCGCCGGATGGTTCCAATTTATTCCAGAATGCCCTCTTAAAAATCGACTGCGCGTTAATTCATTTCAATTCGTCCCCTTGACGCGCCGACGAACGCACGGCAACCCCCCCCCCCCCCCCGACCAGACTTTCCTGGCCGATCAACCTAGTGATATTTGTATGCACTTGCGCTCACGGGTGAAAACGAGTTCTAAACGATGGGTAATTTGAGAAGAGACTGATCCAACGAGGCCGCGCCACCCCCGTGAGCTGCCTTATAGCAGAAAGGAGTATTATACGCGGGACTCTCTGCGTACATAAAAGGGGCCGAGAGACCGGGCTACGTAAGTAATATAGGGGTGGCCGGGACCCTTTTGCACAAGGGTTGTATTCTAAGAGGGCATGAATTTGGTCGAGCCTGCCGTTCTCCCCTTCTTCAGCCCCGTAGTGCCACTCTTCCACCGCTGGGCCGTTTTGCGTTGCATAAGTAACGCCGTGAACCCCTCGACCCACGACTGTAAACTATGCTTATTTGCCTCGACAGAGCGTGAGCCTCGGCCTGAAAATAGGCGGTCGACCATTTGTCGGACATGCGTCACTTGCTCCGCCGGCGGCTCCTGTTCAAGAATTTTTCGGACGACGAGCCTCGAACGATCTTTGCTTTTATCGGGCCGAAGCAACGCGACGGGCGCAGCTGTGCAACGAGCGAATTACGTTTCGCGCGACCCGATTTAGAGTTGCGTCGAAAAAATGATGTCGGTGTGTCCTGAAAGCGCTTTCTAATTTGACCAGTTCGAAGGTAGAAGGAAATTATAAATCGATGTGTCCCAGATGGACTGCGCAGCTATCGCGAGACTGAAAGCCCGAAAACAAGTGCCCCCTCTCCTTTATTTTATTATCCGATCAAGGAGAAACGAGCATCGTTAATTGGAGCACACCTGTTCGCTTGCGTCCCCAGTCGGCGAGCATTTTAAGTTCCGCGTCAAAGTCGACGAAAAGAGGAAAACGCAGAGGCGAAAACTGGTTCGATCGTCGAACGAGAAACGACCGGCGGCTGCTTAATAAGAATCTGACGAGATTTCAGCGGTAACTCGATCACGGCGACCGATCGTTGGTAATTAGACGTTTTTGGAATAAGTAATTCGATGCGATCGGATGTTCCGGCGCGCTTCGAACTCGCGAGAGCCAACCTTGAAGACGCTTCACGTCCAGCCAGCGAGGACACGCGACAACGGATAAACGCGGCATTAACGCGAACCGCAAACAAGCGTGCGGACCTCGAAGTGAAAATTTTAATCCAGCCTGGGAGAAGGTATCCGGCAGCGTACGATAATTCCACGCGACGAAATATAAAACCAACTGTCCAGCGGGAATACCAAATGAACCGACTCGACGTTACACCGAACACCTACGATTCATCGAGCTGACGCTATCGACGTCCAACGATATAAAATGAACTTTGCGAGCCATGCGTCGTAATTGCATCGCGGGGAGGGGCACGAAAATCACACGATTTATCAAGATCCCATTGAGAGGAAAAGACAAGCGAACCGTATGAAAGAAAAATCAACGTTCCCCTCGTGACTCAACATCTATTCGCCCCAAGTTCGACGATCGTCGAAGTAGCTGGCTCGAATCCATGACAACCTTGTTTCACGATCGCCCGTTACATTCACACCTTTCAATAATAACCGACGAGCCCCCTCGGGTAGAGGAAAGGTTAATTCCTCGGTCCGAATAGTCGTTCGAGGAGGCAAACAGTCGACAGGCTCGTCCAATTTCGTTCACCGCGGAGCCGGCCTGTGAAGGAGAGGAATCGTGAAGCACGGGTGTCGGGGAGAAAAAGGAGAACGCGGGTAGGAACGAACGTAGGGCGGGATTCTGATGCGAGACGAAAGGTAGAGGACGAGGTGAAAAGCGAGGATGGTAGCGTGTAAACATGTTTTTAACAGATCGATCCACGGGACCCAGCCCCGTGCAAGGGTACCACTGACAGTCAGACAGTCTTTCAGGTTCCTGAGTGACAGTACGCCTTTTCCTTGACAAGCTAATACCAACCTACGTCCGCACGCACAATAAAACCAGCGTAGAAAGAGAACACACGAGTACAGGGCGGCAGGGTGGAGGGAGGGGGGTGGGGGGATCTCGCCTTTTAGGTTTCGCGAGCCGACCTGCCTCCTCGTCTTTCTGGCAGAGACGTGTTAATCAAAATGTTAGACAAGCCACTTACACGGGCACCGTGACGTTCCCATTTAGCCCCGGAGGGCACGCCTGCTACGCGCACGAGGATTCCTTGAGTGACGGAAAGATAACGTCGCGGGCGCCTGCTAATTAGCAGTTATTACAATGCTCGCGCGCGATTCTCGTCTATTCCGCCGACTGAAACGAACCGGCTCGAGCATCGGGATCCGAATAAATAACACGCGTTGAAAGTCTCTTCCCCTTTCGAAGCGAACGCGCGCGATTGATCCCCGGCGAGATACCCCCGTGCAGGCTGTTATTAGAATACTAATCCTCGTAGTTGTCCTAACGGAATCTCCAACGAAGCCTCGCGAATACCTCGCGAAGTCGCGCGGTATCTAGCGGAATCAGTTTTCTATTAGACACCGTATCGTGGCCGGCGCTAAATATATTCCTATCGTAGCTCGATGAATGCTACGCTTCTGACGGGGCCGCTCTGCGCGCAATATCCCCGTTAGACAGCCCTTCTCCCCGTGAGCAAACAGCAGGAAGCATGGCCGGTAGCGAATAAATAAAATCGTGCGCGCGACCAGGGGGGAAATACAACGCACAGGTGAACGATAAACAGCGGTTGAACGACGCTCCGCGGTACAGAACGAGGGGAGGTCGACCGATAGCTACATCGAGCTGACACGCGGACCGGCCGAGGAAAAGAAGGGAGGACAGAAAGCCGGCAGAGAGTGGAAACGGGCCACGGGGGAAAATGCGGGTGGAGAAGAAAGGAGGAGGAAGAAAAAAAGGGTTGGAGGATGAAGAGGTCGAGGAGAACGAGCGCCCCAAGGTATGCAGCCCAACGAACTTCGACGCACGAATAGTAGCAGAACAAGTATCCCGGCTCTATCTGTTTCCCTCTTTCTCGCTGAGCGTCTCGATTTCGCTGTTGTTTGCCGAAGCGACAAAGTTGTTTCGGCCGTGGCAGACGGTGGGACGAGCGCGACCGGGGCAACGAGTGTTTGTCAAATGTTTGAACAAAATGTTTGTCGTTTCCTGTGGGCACCGCCGGGCCAAATTAAATGCGTAGCCCCGATTGCCAATATTCAGAATGTGTATGCGACCGGCGTCGTTATTTGCAACGCCGGAGACAAAGTCAGGAGAGTGGTTGTGACAGCGGCCGCTGGTTATAAATGCGACCCCGTAATGCCGCTCGAGTGTCGCGGCAAATGCGTACAACCGCGTTTCGAATACGTGGGTACATATACGGGTCGCGAGAAGCAACCCCTTTGTGGGACTTTCTTTGTTGCCAGCAGATATCATTATTTTATCGCTATTTATGTTCCTTCCTTTCGCGTTCTTTTTTTTCGAGGAAGGTTTCATACCCTTGCTATGGGTACGAAATTAATTACTCGAGCACAGCCTTCGACAGTTCAAATGGACGAGAAGACGTTGTGGGATTAGATCGTCCGAATATTTCAAGGGGCGCGCGAACTTGATAAATTCGTGGATTATGCATCATATAATATAATCACGGTGTCGCCGTTAACGAGACCTCCTTCAGCAACCTTCCACCTGCTGTCGGATGGATCGCCTAATAAGCGTCGATAAGGACGTTACCGAACCTGGCGACGGAAGAAAAAATCTGTCCTATAGCTTGCAAACTCCAAAACTAAAATTAGAAAGTCATCCCTCGGGCGAAGTCACCGTGACCACGCCGAAATCAATCACCCTTCCTATCCCCCCGTAGTGCAGTATATCGGCCGCGGGTTGAACCTGTTCCCGGTCAAACTCGTCTCCTTCGAAGATCGGGACGTGGCTGCTGTCAGTGTATAATGAAGACGTTTCGACGGGATCAGCGTTATACATTTCGGGCCTGCAACACTCGCAGCCGCCGCCCCTTGCTCCTCGCAATCAGGCGTATATGCGTGTATGTATACCGTTATTACTCGTGGCAGTCAGCCACTGAAACGTTCAATTATCTACGCTGACCGCGTCACGGCCCATTGGCCGGCTTATTCTTTCCGCTGAAAAAAAAAGGCTGCCTCGAAAGGTTAGCCTGAATGAACGTCAAACGTCGCTGGCCCGAGAAGATCGGCCAAGAACGAACCCGGCGCGTCCCCTCCTACCTGTCCGTCACGAGTCCCCGCGTCCCATTCCCGTCCCACCTTTCAGAAGCTTCGAAACGATCGGGCCAGCTTCGCGAGGATCCACGCGTCGCTAATCAGTTCCTTCAGAAGCCATCTCTGCGCCCTTTTGTCCGTCCGCTTTCTATCGAACGCGTGTGTATTTTGACGCGGCGAAGAATGACGGACCAATTACGGGTCGAAACGGCCCGCTGACGCCTGAACACAGTGAATTCCTCCTCCGATCATTACGTGTACGCTCCGTTACCAGAGAGGGAACCGGAGCCGGACCGGACTCGGAACGCTTAACGAGCGATAAATCGCGAGAATCGGAAGCTTCCTTGGGAACGGTGTACAGGACCGCGCACCGGACGTGCTCGCGATCGAGATCGTGGGATCGATAATTGGCCGTAATTGAGGAAAACCTGTCATCTCCCGCTGGACGTGCGGTTCGAAAGTGCCGCTTCCGGGAGGTTTATGACTCCTCCATTTCTTATTGGTAATGCGAGGCAGAATTTATGTAAGGACTCGAAAGGAATCCAGGGGGCAACCGTTCCTGACGTTAGCGCACCATTATTATGATCATTAAGAAGATTAAATCGCGCGTTCGATCGGCACGGGGACGCGCAGAATTAAGGTTAACGTAATCCAAGAACTCGTTACACGCGATACCTCTTTGCGAGTCTATCTTATGCTACCGGCGCGGCTATTTATTTGATATAAGGCCAAGATTACACGGGGCTCCGCGAACGTTTCAGGTTCTTGCGTACGAAGTTTAATCAAACACGGCACCACCGTTCGGATCTTTTTCGGCCGGGGTACTTTTTCTTTTTTTTTTTTTTTTATACCTCGAGCAACCAGGCGAGTTCCGTTCGACAGGACCGAAGCGTTCCGAGCACGGCTGGTGGAAATATTGCGCGGTTCAAGGGCTAATATCTACTCGCGCCGACGGCGAAACACACTTTTAAGATGGCAATAAACGCAACATGCGCGTATAACCACGTATAAGCGAATTCTTCGTCTCCAGTGTTCCCTGGCCCGCGTATACTCCCGTCCAGGTCCGCTCCTTCTCCTTTAGACAGACCGCGGACGCCCAGGAAAGTTAGCCGAATGAAAAAAGTTGGCGGCAGCCCTCAAGGGAGCCCGCCGAGTAGTTAGCAGACTTCGGAATAATCTTCATTGAAAAAGTTTGTCTAAACCTTAGACCGAGCTGGCTTGTGTGCTTGGCCGAATATGAAGAAGACCAAGGCAGCCAGGAGGGGGATCTTTCCGGTGAATGGCGACAACTTGGCTTCCTAAATATCGCGACAGCCAAACGGTTCGCAGGGAAACTTTCCTTAAAATCGGGATCGGATCGACAACCGAGAACAACGAAGAAGAGCAGGGATTTACAGATGGGCGGGGTTTACGTGGTCAATACAGCTGGCCCATTTGCATTTGTACTAATCTCTAAATCCATCACGGGGTAACACAATCCGAGGCATCGTACCACGGTTAATATCGCGGACGGAGTTTGGAGAGGCTCGTTTTTCAAGGAGCGATTTTTCGGTTAAGTTCCCCCGTGTCACTTTCCTCCAGGTAGAAAATGCACGCTTTCGTTTCCCCGCGGCGAGAACAAAGGGAAATTCCGCTCCACTTATAAACACGTTTCCACCAGACCCTCGTAAACAAATACGCTTGCGCGCACCAGAGATCGTGACGTGGAATACCGACCACGGGCATCTGCTTCTGCACATTGTGCTCGACTTCGGGTGAAAATATATCGGTGTGGGGGAGAGCTTGTTCGGAGACGGTAATGCTTTCGTTCAATGTTCGGTCAATTATTTAATTCTCGAGGAGGAACGATCATATTTGAAACGCAAATTTTGAGCTCAAGATTTTCATGGAGATTCAGCACGAACAGAATTATCTTTTTTCAATAAGCTACTACACGAACAGTTCCATTATTCCATCCACGGTGCGCAAGTAAAGCGGATCGGGTACTTCTGAAATCACTTACGACACAAGATAAATATTATTTAACGTGTTCCTGCGCGCCGGAACTTTTCAATTAGTCGTGCCGCCTATCTTCGACGTGAATATTGAAAATCGGAGTGACTGAATGATCGATGCCTTTAAAATCCGTGCATAATCGTTCACGGTTCCGTCTCGTTAGGACGGCTATTGCCTGAGACAAATAACTCTCCGATGATTGACAGGCATTATATGAAATTTCGAGTGGCTGACTAATAGCTAAAACACGATATACGAGGCTGCATGCGCCGTTGGCCCCCGTGCATTCACATCTGCCTCCACGTTAATGCGAGAGCGGTTATGTGCTCGATCCGACCCCGTTAAAGTCAAGGTCGTAGAACGTACGAGCAACCGCATAATCAGGAGCAAACGCGATGCAACGGGTGTGAGTTTCGCGTAACTGCTGCTTAGAAACTGCACTGCCGGCGATAAGGATCGCGCTTGCACTTAGTGAAACTAGAATTCCATTGAAACCGAAGGGCATAAAAAAAGAATTGTTATACAGAATCAATTTCGCTCAGGTCGAAAAATGAAAAGGAACGATGAATGCCCGAGAAGTTCGTCCAGGGACCAGAAAGAATTTATTTACAACAATCTCTGGCACGACCTGGGGCGAGCAACTTACGACATTTAATAATTTGGTTGACGCCACGAACATCTGCTGCTCTCCCGACAACCCTTTGCTACCCCCCCCCCCCCGTACCTCCTCTAGCCGGCAACCCCCTCCAGCACCGTAGCCCCCTATCGCGATATTGTTTAATTAATCATGTTGTATTAATAAAACCTCGCCTAATTGAATTCGCTGATTTCACACTGTTAATACGAGTTTCATTTAAATTGAATGAAGTATCGTTCCGCCCCACCCCGGCGTCTTACTACCCGGTATTTCGTCCGCCCTTCTCACCGCCACCCAGCGACCCTGCCATCGTCGCCTTGAAACCGGGGCCACCCTCAAATCGTTCTTTTTCTCTTACTGTTTTATTGATCTTCATTCCCTCTGGCTACAGTCCTCTAAAACGGTTTACTAAAAGGTAGTCTATTTTTCATTGCCCTTATAACCGGCATACCGAACGATTCTATCATCCAAACGATAGCTCACGGATGGCAGTTCTCGATTCCAGTCGAATGAACGTCGATCTAGTACTGCCCTACTCCGTTTCACGTGTACGTTTTATCGTTACAACCAAAAACCTAAACTAGAATGTCGGTGACTTTATCGGCCACTTCTTTCTTTTCTTCCGTTTTCCCCTTTTATTTTCTACGATATCTTTAAACGTTCATCGCAAAGAGAATTTCATAACGAATGCTCCAGTATTATGGTTCAGTAACACGTGTAATTTGATCCAGTGGCGTTCAACGTAATCAACAGGGGGAACACCGGGTAAGATGAGTAATAGGCTAAGATGGCGAAGTCCTTAATTAGCGTGATTAAGTTGCAGGTGGTAGTGAGCATCTATCATAGTAGACAGGGCCGACTGTTTATGAGTAGAAAATGTAAGGCTACCTGTGCCGGCCAAATGGAAAATCATCGCAACACTTTTGCGCAGTAACAACTGGCGGAGGGTATACATTATCGTCTGCGTTTCAAACGAGTAATTAAATTCTCATAAAAACAACGCCGGTGCGAACACCATCGCAAAAAGGGGGACGCGCGATTCCTGTGTTTCGCGATGCAGTGCGTAACTTTGAGCGTGTTAATTCGTTTAATTTGGAATAATGTTTTTTTTTATCGTCCAACCGAGGTTTGCCAGTTAAACATTGTTTCGTAATATCTGTCCGATCGTTCGACACGCGCACTTCGAGAGTATGACACGGTGGAAGAAATGAACAATTCCAATCGAGTAATTAGCGCGACAGAAGTTTCGTGTTATCGACGATACTAGCAATGCATCTGTTATCAGGTATGTGTACTCGCAGCTGTCGCTTTGCTATGATCGCTTCATCTTTTTTTATGCAATGCCCATTTGAACTCATATTACCTACTTCCAACTGTTACTGAATATTGTCAGTATTGGCAATGATTGTTAAAAATGTACGCGTCAACTTCGTATCGTAGCTGTCTGACAACGCAGGACCGTATTCCTTCGGGGAAAACTTTTAGACTCGAAGTGCCTACAAAAATATATTCTCACTGTCCTTTATCAGCAGCGATATCAATGTTGCATCGCACGTACTTTATAACACAAGAAACATTCTTGTATCTCGATATCCAGTAACGGCAGAGTCTCCAGCAATTGTTAAAGGAAATTCTTAAAAATTCGACGAATAAATGGGCGAAGATCGTGAACACCCCCGTTCACTCAATAGCGGTTGCTCGTGGATAATGGAAATTCGAAACGAACCGGCACCGAACAACGACACGGACGACAACGTCCGCGGTTCACGGCTCTTGCCAGTAGAATAGATGCTGGTTCGTTTGCGAAACTCGTCAGCAGGGTGCGCCACCGTGTCTCGCCGTAGCGTAAGCTTCTGAGATCCATAGGCGCCGCTCCACGACTGTGCCGCAGGTAGCTTTCAAGCTTATGGGAGGGGCGTACGGAAGGCTCCACCTCAAACTCCGCCCCTATCGAATTTTCCTTCTGCCTCAGATGGCGCTGCCGTCGCCACTGTCGCGGGATGCCGCGCTCCACTCGACTCTAAGCTTTTGCCACGGTATCCTCTCGTTGGAATCTTCTCACGATTGCCCTTTTACGACACCCAACTTGATTGACTCCTTCTTCGACTGCCATGACGACAAATTCTACGAGTGTGTAAACGAAAGAAACGAAGGCGATTCAATTGTATTAGAGTAGCGCGCGCGCGCAGAGGTAAGGGGACATTATTCCTACACGCGTCCAAGTAGAAGGATAGTGCCATATAGTTGTGAACGTCGTTTTCAATTTACTAGTATGCGCTTAGCGTTGCGAAATTATGAATACATTGAACGCACGATAAGCTACTTCGTTTTATTGCCCCTTGATGTATAGGTATACATATAATGTACACCGTTGCATTATCACGATAATGCCGGCATGAATATTCCGCTCGGTATACTGCGTATCGGCTGCACACTGCCTCGCTATTATTTCGCGTGGTTACCTCTAACGTCGCATAATACGTGGACTTACAACGCGATATCTGTACATTTATTTATAATGACGCTCGGTGAACGCTACACGGCCACGTAAGACGATAACAGTTCCTCAAACATTTTTACGCGAGAATAAACGAACGTCGTCGCGGCCCGTGCAATCTTCGTTTCCCAATCTTCGGACCGGGTAGAATAACCGATTCGTGCGATACTTTATACGAAAACGCACCCTCGCCCCGTTGCGTAGAATACGGGCGCGCAGAACTACAGCCGGGGCCGTTAAAAGTCCATGGAACGACAGAAGGCGACCTTTGACTCGCGGAAGGCGGAAAGTATCGAGTGTAGTACGATGTATCAAGCGGACTTTACTTTTGACCGTCGAACAAACAACCACGAGCGTGGTTTCGACCCGGCGCGCGGCGGACGTACCGCGCTGAATGCACCCCCGTTCGGGGGTGGCGGACGTGCTTAAGGAACACGTACTATCAGGCTGGCCACGACTCGTCCCTCCGGTTCCCTTTTATTTCCGCCAGCGAGGCTTTTCACTCCGGCTTGTCCGGTTTTTCCAAGTTCTCCGGGAGTTGGCCGCCAAGTTTATTCAGTCCGCCAAACTTTGTAGTACACCGTGTCGACCGCCAGAGGGCAGGACGCCGACGGACAAGAGGTGGGAACCGGAACTGAACGGCTGGCTCCGGACATAACCACCTCCACGCCACCCTACCTCCTTGCGCATCCACCTTCTCCTGCTGAACGGTGGTGAGCGTGCTCCCGCGCACACATACACGGGTCACGCTTTGTCCGGTCTCTCGGACTCAATTAGGGTGGGTCTCGGCCTTCAACCCCCTTGGGGGCGCCCGTTCGCTAAGTAGAAAAGCGTGTATCCACCTCCGACCTCGAAAGGCGGTGGGGTTTGTGTCTGGCTGTAACAGACTGCGGACCACGACAGACCAAGCTGGGACAGACGGACGGACTGGACTGACAGCAGCTGACTACCACCTCGGCCAACCTACTGTCCCCCCGACCACCTTGCAACCTCTTGCTTGCTCCTCTTCGGTCGTCCAGTCCCGCTTCCTGGACTTGCCCGTTCTACTCCTACATCGGTTTCAAGACAAACATCCTCCCAGAGAACATCCGTCTGTAGATTCTAGATTATTGCCGGGCGGTTCGCGTTCTTCTTTCGACTTATTTGTCCGTTCGTGGTCCAGTTTTTTAAAGGACGCTCGATAGCGTAACGACGTCAGCGGCTGCCACGATTCATTTCGTCGCTAAATTGTCGCGAGATCGCGTAGCTTTTGCGGAACGCGAGGGACGTAAGAAAAATTCGAGCGCGTTGCCATGGAACCGCGTGGTGCGAACGATTCCGTGCAACCCGAGGGAAATATTTGAACGCGATAGTTTGCCAGACGCCGTTGAGGGGGATCTTAGCAGAAGCGCCGGCTCGTAGTCAAATTGCACGTGTAATGGACATAACTCTCCCTCGTCATTTCTCTCGTCGACCTAACGGCATAGAAACTGCAAGCGTCGTGTAATATTACGGAATACCTACATACCATTACGCGTCCCCGGTTATATAAAGTGGCGGGCTCGCAGAGCCCGCAACGCCTCTCCGCCCCCCCGAAGTCGTAACACGTTTATGGTCCTCGGAAGAACGAAATGGAAGCGGTATAATGAATATGAGTCGCGGTGATTATTTCTCGTTCAAGTTATCGGCGAGTAAACTGGTAACGCGACTAACGACCAAAGAACAGGCTGCCTTAGAACTTACGTAAGGAGCAACGGGAGAGATAGCGCTCGTACTTTATACCGTGCATCAACATCAGCCTCGTTAAACGCGCCTCCTTTCATTTTATTCGTACGTTCCTCTCTTCCTCGTTCTTTCTAATACTCGAGCCAAACGACTGTCGTTAAGCTGCCCAGCCCCACACACTCGATAACCCCGCAGATGTATCAGCATCCTTGCTGGGGCGACCCAAAACATTGGACGAATAACAGAAGTAACTCCCGCTAATCATTTCCCCCGCGCGTACAACCGGTCTGACAAACTGCCAGGGCGCTCTAATATTACGCGGGTACGTACATACTATTACACATCCTGCTGGAAATGGCCAGGGCAGCGACGATACGCTCGGTTGGTAGGATATCCTTTGAAACACCCCACAAGGGTCTCGTTTGTCTAACCAGGCCTCCTCCCTACCAACGCTGCTAGCGTATCCACGAGCACGTGGTTATGCCCACTTCGTCATCGGCTACAAAAGGCACGAATGGAAGAGAGGAAGAGGGGTTGTAGCCGGTGCTACCAAGCCGCAAGCCACCCCTACGTGCAGCCACCACCGGCCCTGCCGCGCTATCTTCTCGGTGGCCCATTCCGCCCCCTAAATTGTGAGTAATGTTGATTATGTAAAAAGACTTTACGAGACGTTATTACCGTCGTTGCGATTACGATGTTATACGAGTCGCAGGGCGCCCACGGCCCCGTGGCACTCGTAACTCCGTACACCGCCGCGCCTCACACACCTTTGTGTACCACCTTCGCATCTACTTTCGCGGTGCGCGTCCGTTGTCCGCGTGTGGGTTTCACCTTCGTACAGAGACACGTAGCAGCGTCGCCTTTGATTCCATCGAGCTGGGTCACGTTCCACGACCGGTCGTTTGTTACGGATTAGCCGGGAAGTAGGGGGTGGATAGTTCGAGCTTCGTTTTCGAGAAAGTTTCCACGGCGTTCGGGGTTAATTCGGAGCAAGATCTTCGAACCCTTCCCCGAGACTAATATTTTGACGATTCCCCCGAGCTGCACGTCCAAGCGAAAACGAAGAGGCCGTATCGGAAATCGCCCCACCGCAATCGGTACAGCTCCTCGCGAGTTGATAAGCTATCGATCGACGCACCTGGCGGTAACCAATTCTGTCCTCGCGAACGCGCGTCGGCTGTCGATGCACCGCCACCGAGAAACCGTTCTACCGTCAACCTGGACGGCCGGCTACAACTCGCCAGCAATTATACGTTCTGCGCGCCATAGATAGAGGCCGGACGAAAATGTCCAATTACACGCAACCTTACCACCTACCGCGGCGATCGCCACCGGTGAAGTTTCGTTATCGATCCTCGCCCCGACATAGTCGCGCGTTAATGAGGAAATCCGTGTGCGCGCGCGCGCGCGCCCGCTCGCTCGCTCGCTCGCTCGCCCCCCGAGATCGTGGGTGTGAAGTGTTGTTGACGGTTCGACGCGTTTCTGCGGATGAAACTGCGGAGGATGAACGCGCGGGGAGAGGTCAAGGGGCGGCGAAGTTGGAAAGAGGAAGCGAGGATCGCGGCGGAGGTCGAATCGTTCGAACGGAGGGGAAGACCTGGCGATTCTCTCTGGGTACGGCACTGGCCGGAGTTGTGGACGATGATGCGCCGGCGAGATACGGTAGATTGCAGGCCTGCCGCGCGTCCCGTTGGTATCCGTTGGTATCCGTGCGCCTGGCCAGAGCTGATACGGTCAGCCCCAGGATAAAGTAGATATTAACACGAGATGATCCGTTAATGAAGCGTATGTTCTACGCCGCGCACACGCCTAGTTCTATCTCCCCTCGTTCGCTCTTCCGTTCTCTTCTCGCGTTCGCTATTCCGCGGCTTCGAAACCCCCGCTGTCCGCTCCAACCCCTTCTCGCCGTCCGCCTCGTTTTCCCGTCTCGCGTTTCGTCGATACCCCCGGCTCGCTCTCCCTCTTTCCGCAAACGGCAGGCGACCACCTACCTACACACCTATTACCAACAGCCTTTCCTGTTATCTTATCCGAACACCGGCGACCTGGCCGCGAATTATTATTAATCCGCGACCGCGTCCGCGCGCCCCGCGCCACCCGTTACCTCATCAACGCTTTCGTTCCCGTGTTCCTACATACTTCTCCTCCGTGTCCTCCCTACCACGTTAATACGTACCGTGAACGGTGTAAGCCGGACCCCTGTCGCCCGACCTTCGATCGTAAACGATCGCGGGCCGGGATTTTCCGAGATTTCGGGCAGCCGCGAGCACGCTTCACGAGGCGAGACGCAGACGCAGGTAATACATGCGTGGAATAACCGACGCTTTTCCCAACAACGTCGCGCCACCTTTGTCCGGAAATTAGGGTTGCGCAAGCGTCGCACATGCATCGTCTGCTATCAGCCCGTTCCACTAATACCCCTTAACCTTGTTACCTTAATAGACTATTAATACGAATCGTCGCTTCACAGGCTAGACCGGTTTCAACACGAGCCCGGATGCCGCTCGAACGTCACCTGCCAACTATTCCGAAGGTGCTAGTTTCCTCCGTGCCTACTTATATCACTGTACCCCCTGTCCGACAACTTAACGACTGCGCGTCCCGATCGTTATAATGGAATTAGGTTGAAGAGGAGCCTAAACTCGATGCTCGGCTTCCGCGAAATCTCCGCGCGATACCTTCGTCGTGTACGCAGATGCTTGTCCGACAGACTGGCAACCGTGAGCTGTTAATAATAGCGGGCTAAGTAGCAATAAATGGGGACTCGAGAAATCAGCGTAGCTACACGATCCGAGAAACGTTTGTTGGGTAATAAATCGGTCGGGGCGGAATACCTGTATCGAAGATTTGGCACCGATTTGCCATCCAGTTTTGTTTCAAACGGTACGTATAATTTGTCGATCTGCGCGATTCCGGGCGATGCGTGCAGATGAAAAGTGCGACCGAGAAATATCGCGGGGTGGTTGGCAGTTGTTTTTTGCACACCGTTACACTCGTCGGTAGCGAGTGAACGCATCGAACGACACCGCTGCCACTTGTGTAAAACTGTTCCCCGGCGTTGAAATAATTTTTCGTGCGTTCGCTGCAGCGGCGAATAAATTTGCATCGAACGTGTTACGGTATCGGACACGTTTTTTCTCTCTCTTTTATTAATTTTTTTTTATGCTTTATCCGGCTCGATGATCGCGCGTTCGATGCCCGAACGGTGCATCGTGTCGGCGCAATCGAAACGATCAAAGAATCGATAATTTACCGTGGGCGTGTAATTTCGTTAAACGACAGGTCTCGCCGTAAATTGTTCTTCCGCGCACCGAGTTTCACCGATCCTACCCTTCCGTTATCTCCGCTCCATCGCCGACGATTTTTATCGCGCTCGGTTCAAAATTGAAAACCGCTGTACGATATTATCGATCGATTTTCCCATCGTTACGCTCGCGTTCCGCCTCGATCTTACGCCCGGTCGTTCCCTTATCGGCGGCGTGATCGTTGGTCAGACTCGGGTTCATAAATGGCCGGAACAATAAATGGTTTTTGTCCGGGCATCGGTCCTCGGGTCATTCGGATATTCGCGTGTAAGCTGATAACAACCAACATGAACGAGAGTCATCGAACACTGGACTCATTCACACAAGCTGTCCCCGTTGTTGACCACCCACGACATCGATCATTCAACCGTTCACCAGCTATCCAACGGCCAGCCGGCTGAATGGAGATTTCGAAACTCATTGAACAAATATAGAACAAATGGGAGCCGTGTGCAATCGTCCATCGATTTAACTGTAAGCCCGCGAACGAAACGCACATCCAAACAAATTCGAACGAAACGCGCCATTCCGTGTCTCCTTTTTTCCCCGAATACGAGCACCTATTCTTTTGCAATTTCACGTCTATCCAAGAGAGAGAGAGTGAGAGAGAGAGCGTATCTAGGAAACGACGACAGAGTCCTTCGTTCGATCGATCGGATATAGGACTCTGTTTCTCTGACTGCGAGAGTAAGAGGTGATGAAACGGGCTGAGGAGAGGAGAAAAGAGATGGACGAAGGTGAGAGAGCGGCCACGAGCCGGCTCGAAGTTTTCAGGCGCGATATCAAAGCGGGCATCTCGAACGGCGCCAAGGCCGCAGTTAACGAGGCCCTCGTCTGGCCATTCAGCAGCAGGGTTCCCTTGTCGTCGTCGTCGTCGTCGTCGTCGTCGTCCTCGTCGTCGTTATCGATTCGGTACGTACCTGTACACTTACCTGGGGCCCCCGTTCATTGCATCCTGGCTCGGTCAGGATCGACGCGCGCTGTAAACTGGCGGGTCTCGTCCGAACAAAACCGCCCACTCGACGACCACCGTGCTACGCTTTCTCGTTCGACCACGCTCGAGATGTGTAACACAGCGAAAGGAAAAACGAACAGGTTACGCGCCGTGTCGCTCCAGTGTACCTCAACCCTTGGAGCAACCCGACGACACCGTTCAACCTTCCTTCGAGGGCTGTACAAAAGTTCTCTGCGTCGAAAATTGACCGGACAAAGAAACAAACGGTTCTCCGTGTTTAATAGAGAATAGAGGAGCCAAGAGGAAGCAGCCACGGAGCAAACAAAACGCCAGACGAATCCAAGAAAAGATACTCTCGAGGGAACGCGAGAAGAACGGTGGTAGCGAGAGGACAACGATCACGGCGAGAGGAGAAGAGAAAAAGCAGACAGAAAGAGACAAAGAGAGAGGGAGAGGGAGAGAGAGAGAGAGCAGTCACTAAACCCACCATTCACACGAGGCTGCGGGCCCCCAGAGTACCTGGAAACGGTGCTAATGATATGCCCGGTCTCAGGCTGGTGAATGGAACCTTTCGGGAATTCTTCGACGGTTTCGTAGAATTAGGAATTCCGACGACGGGTCCTCTTCGCACGCCGCGCCTCGCCGCGTCTCACCGCGTCTCGCCGCGGCGTTCCTCTCGCCCGGTCCTCCCGGTTTGCCTTTTCCCTCTGGTTCCCGCGTCTCGCGGATCAGAGCCGACTCCATAAAGAGGTGGTTTGCAGCGGCAAAAGAGGCGGGTGGAACGCTTTTGTGGGAAACGCTTCTCCCTTTCCTCTATCGCGCGTCTTCTTCCCCTTCTAGCCCTGTTCTCTCTGAATCTCCATCCACCTCCCCCTATTCCAATCTCGTTTCTTTCCCCCCGCGACGCCCCCGGCTGAGATTTATAAGCGCGAACGAGCCTTTCAGGGACGAACCGCCGGCTCATCCTCGAATGGGAACAATTTGGAGAATAAGGACGCGCCAGCGTGGAAGCCGCGAGGGTGGTGAAAAGCGGAGTCGTCAAACCGTCGCAAAAATTGCTCGCCCCGATTGTGTTTGCCCCCGCTGTTGGATCACCGGAGTGATCGCGACGAGCTGACTGGTTTTATGAGATCCGAGATCATTCGAGGGACCAGCCCTTTGTAAGAGACACGCATCCACCGCGGAATACCTTCCTTAGCACCCCCCCCCCCCCCTTAATCTCGTCCGATAAGCGTCGTATTTATATTTCTGCCGAACACAGCGTCGACCCCCGCCGGGCCTGGCTTTACTTCATTAATTTTCACGAAGATCGCGGTGGTTCGCGAATAGGTGCGACAGACGAGAGCGGCTTCTAAAAAGCTGGTTCCTTTGCATTCACTCGCTTGGGCGACTTCGCTCGAAGGTGGATCTCGATGGTGGCCGGAGAAGTGGAAACAGGTTTACCCGAATACTCCTTGATTCACCGCGCGCGTCAATTGTTTTATATCCTGTTCCACCTTTCCACATCCCTCTCTGGCCGTGTCCCCTCGCCGGGCCCGACGACACTCTCGATTTCGTTGCTTTTTACGCGGCTGTTAGCCGCTACCGCCGCCAAGGTGGCGCCACGCTGTACCCCGTCGCCTTCCCTTGCAGAGCAAAAGAAGAACCCCCTCCGGTTGGATTATTTCACGTACCCCTGGTTCCGCCGCTTTTGCGGTGGCTCGACCGAACGAATCTCTATAACGGGGGAAAAAAGAGTACCGCGGACGTTTCTGTCCCCGTTCCTGTACGATTTAAGGTTTCCGAACTTGATTTGTAACGCAGTCGAGTTATTTTCAGGGGGGGGGACCTCTTGTATGCGATTACTCGGACCGAAATGGGAACAAAGTGATGGCGAAGCCGCGTCGGTGAACGTTGAGGCATCAAGAAGGACGATTGAATGGGCATAAGGAATGACAAAGAATAACAAATTATAAATTTAATAACATCGCGTCAGGCAGCATAATTCCGCTTCCCAGAACGGAAGTGTCGAACAAACGCCTCCCGTATCGTACGATCGGTTGCATTCTGCCGTGCGCGTAGTACTATCGCGGACGTCACCGCTCGCGGAAAGGGAAAAGGAGCAACGTCGGTTACCCGTGGCTTTTCGCCGCTTCTTTCGTTTCCTTTGCCGCGGCTAACGAGCCCATAAATATGCATCGCTTCGAGCCAGCGTGTGACTGGCGGGTACGCGATTGAATAACCGGAAAGGCACCGCGAATCGAGCATCTTATAAGCGCGGAGCGATGTCCCGATAATCGTAGAGGCGCAGGAGGGCCGATAATGAGCACGCTTGTTCCGTCGAACATTAATTGCACGGGCCACGCCTCGCGGGATCACGATCCTCTTCTCTCAACGTTGAGCGAGTACGGGACGAAGACGTTTTCTTGCCAGCCGTTCCTATCCTAGACCATCTTATCGCGACTTTTTGTACAGTTGTTACGGGTGGTTTCATAGTGCAACATATGCTCCGGATGATACTCATCGGGCTCTTGATTGGACTGCCGCACAATCGCCGCGAAACGCTGCTTTCGTTTCTTTTTTTTTCCTTCTCTTCGCGGTACATACCCCGCGATACGGAGTTCCTACGGGCATACATGACGTTTACATGAATTCTACTTGACAGCGAACGCAACGGCAATCAGAAGATAGCGGCCTCGTTAGCGAGCCCATTCTCCCGTAAACTAGCGGTCTCCATTATTCTTGGCTCGCTTCTGTTAACGCGTATCTATTAGTCGAATCAAATTAGCCTTTCCCGTTGGAAACGAGCGCGCCGAAATCAACATATAATGAACCGTACGGTTCGCTCGGTCACTTTTTCCCCGTCTGTCTATCATTCTCCGATGCGCGACGAGCCCCGACGAAATCCTCTTTGCTCCAGTTGCCACGGTTTCCCTTTCGACCCCGTCGAAACTCCTTGCGAGAAGAATAATTGCGGAGGCGGAAGGGCGTCGATTTCGGCGCTCGGCAAATTTTCCAGCATCCAATATCAGGGAGAAAGAGGCTCGCGGGGTCGGCATCCCCTTTTCGCATCGCGGCGGGCTCGTGTTTACCGCCCTCGTTCTCTGCTCGTTGGCGCCGAATGAAAAGGAGAGGCAGAGTCCGTTTTATTTTATCAGACCGATGGGAACAGCGTGAGAATTCGTTTACCTTTTTCCCATTAAGGAGCGACGGTGTCGGGCGGGGTTCGTGCCTCGCCGAACCGGGCTTGCCGTGTCATCAACGTTTTATTTCCAACGGTCCGCCGCCCTCTGCTGTACCGCGCCGGGAACGAACGCAAAAGTTTAATTAATTTCGAGCCACGGCATTAAGTGGCGGTATCAGAAGCTCCCTTTCCCCGTCGCTCGCCAGCCATCGCGAAGGACGCCTTCGAGGGAACTTTCCTTATGGCCCTCGACCACGTGCCACACGATCTTGGGCCCGATGGAAAATTAGCCCGCGCCCGGACCCCGGGGCTGCGATAAGCTCGGATCGTCCGCCGTGCTTCGAGCGTACGTGTGCTGTGAAATAATCGTAAGCAAGAGAGGTTCGATTGGATCTGGAACAGTTGAGGCGATTCGCGTTGCGCCGCGGAATATCTGAACTTGATTGCACGATACTCGAAGCTCGGAGTTGGGTGATCGTTTATCGAAAACGATTTTATGCGAACCTCTCGGTGCTCGCGCCGATAGTGTTGTCAGTGTTCAGATAATCTTGCGGAGTACCTCCGAGTAGGTGTACACAGGGAGTTCGCCATTAACCCCAAAACGATACCGTGTTTCCGCGTCGAATTCGTCAATGCCTCGACACGTCGTTTACGATCTCCGCCACCTTCGCCCCACGGTCAAGCCTCCGCGGTAAGTTTGTTTGCCCTCGGGTCAGATCCGGGGGGGCACCGGTGACTGATCACCTCCGAAACCGAGAAGGGTTTTCGCGGCAAATCCTCGAGGACAGGGGTCGCGGTGGTGGCTTACTTGCGGCGTCGTGGTCAAATACCACCCTTATAGGTTGACGACAGGCCCTCTTAAGTGGCGAGCCGAGTCGCGTCGGCGTTACGAAGTAGCTGGCAAATATAAATCGGCCGGCGGTAAATCCGTTACGCAACGACGACGCATTGTATATATAACGGGACGATTTTCGACGCGCTTGTGCAACGCGTCTGTCGTTACCTCGTTACCATCGACGCCTATTTCGAACGGCGAAAAGGTCCGCCCGATCGCCGCGGCTATTCGAACATCAAAGAATCCCGTGGCAGGAGCGCGTCCGCTCGCGACGAAAGCACGCGCCAAAGAGAGTTGTCGTTGGAGAACGCGGTGTACGAGCAGCTCGGAACACGTGTCCGCGTCGCGACGCCTTTTCAACGGGCGTCCACGAGATACACGAGCGTCGGAGTCGCGCGAAGACGCGGCGGGCCCGTCCCCGTGCATTCTGCCCTCGTCGCCGCGTGTTTCTCGCGCGTAGATCGAGCGTGCGACGCGTTCACGCCTCCGTGGCACGCCTCGATAACAAATCATCGACGACCGGCGCGGAAAGAGAGCGTGTTTGCGCGGGCCTCGCGACAAGGCGAAGCCGAGGAGCGTCGTCTTCGCCCGCGACGGGGAAGACGTTGGAAGAGATTCATGGGAGCAGCGGACGGGAATAGCGTCGTCGACGTGGCGGCTTCGACGACCACGACGACCATGACAACCGCGACGTCTCGCAGGTCCCCCTGGATGAGGCGGAATGCATCGCCTCGGCTGTTGAATTCTTGAGTAGCGAAGGATTCGATTCGCCCGATTGGATCTTGGCTTGGGGATTAAATATTTCGATTCGATCGCCGATGGAAATAGTTTATTTAGAGCGTAGACGTAGCGGTTAGATTGAATCGTTAAGGCTGCGATTAAGAATAGTTGTCGCGCGGTATACAGGGGTTAGGTTTCTATCTGAACGCATTTCTCGCGGTTCGATTAGAATGAGCTTCTTCTCGGGTAACACATTCGAAACTCTCGAAATCCGCACGAATCGGACGACGAGTTTTCTACGCTCTTTTCGTACGCTTCGTCTCATCGCTAGTCGACATTTTTATTTCGAACCAGCGCAGTGACGCTCGGGTTGGTTCGTTCTTTGACCGTCGCGAACGGCGTATATTTTGCACGACACCGGTCTATCCATCAAGCCGCCAGGCTTTCGGTTTTACGCGACGGAGGTTAGAAGTCAGGTAGAAGCGTGAACGCAGGAACGAGGCGTCGACGAATTGCCGGCCCTGCGAAGTCGGATTAGGCTAGCCGGAGATCAAACGGAGACGCTTGAAAAAACCCGTGAAATTTGTCTGGGCAGCTTCAAACGATCGCGCCTCGCTCACGGTCTGATAAAGACTAATGGAGGGTTTAATCGTGCCTATAAATGAATGAAAATGTAGAAAGGCTGACCGCGGTGATGCCTGGAAGGTGTGGCAATCCGGTTTTGTAAACGGATAGTGATTTAGAATCTGTAGAGGTTCGCTTTATTATTTAAGCGACTTGAAATTGAGGGGGTGAAAAATTTGCGTGGTTCACATATTTAAATCGCATCGTCAATGACAAATGGCAAATATAACAGCTTCGTAAATAAATAAACAAATAAATTATTATATACATCTTTTGCATTTCTCTGTATCGCTAAGGCTCGCGCAGCTAGCGTCCGTCTCTCTAGCTTGCACCTCGGACGAAAGGAATTTCTGTTCAGCATTCTCAATTGCTGCGCACTTTTCAACATGGAAAGTTAACGCCGGCAACGACCTTAGTACCTTTTAATGCGTCTCGCGTGAACGAGAAAACATCGACGCCTAAAAAAACGAAAGGGTTACATGCACGTTCCACGAGGGCGTAGCAGCGGCACGCAAAGTTGCCCCTATCGTTATTAGTCCAGAAGCGAGTACGGCTCGTAGCGATCCTGTACAAGCGACCGGTACATTTCCTGCACCGTGTCCGGTCCATTAAACGACCCAGAAATATCTGGATGACTGATGAAAAGAATCTTTGTTACAAGTTGCGCGCAGAAACAAGCCCCGGCAGGCCGGACGACGCTAATCCGAGTACATTTCGCGGCTGTTCATTAATCATTCCTTGGCGGGGCCTGGACGCGTCTCTCACGGTGATGGCTCGTTGTAAGGGCAGAGGTCCCGATGAGTTATCGGCGCTCGCTGGTGCGCAAGCGATAGTACACAACCCTTCCTAGGAAATGCAGCCCGTGCCTCGCGATCGCTTTGATGCAGCGACGACGACGACGACGACGACGACGACGACGACGCGCCGGTGCATCGTCGCTGACAACTTCGTTGGTCCCTCGCGAGCTTGCGATCCATTATATCCAGAATGCGAAACGGACCGTGCTAGTACTGTTGCCTACGCTGGATATAAATGAATTTCCATCCCCTTTGTGCGGCGAACTGGCGATGCGATAGATTTTTCTGTGTATCGATGCCAACTCGGTAGCTCGGAGATTTCGAGAACAGTGCAAGGAAACTCTCGAATAGATATATATATATATTGTGTTCGAAAGAATTTCAAACAGTTGCTCAACTAATTTCCTGTTCCTCTATATACTCGTTCGTAACTCGCTGAATAATACGGGATAGAAACCTTGACTTTAAGCTGAGGGGCGATTATTAATTACGCCCATGGTCTGCTTGAAGCGTCTCAGAGATCGCGCGTCTCCGTTTTCCGCGATTGGCAAAGAAGGAAGAGCAAATAACGGACGGCAGCATTTTTCCTACGTACCAGTGATTGTTCGCAATGGCGAGCGTTCAGAGACCAGACCGAAGGCGACGTCGACCAAGGACAACGACGAAGACGAAGATGATCCGCGTCGAACGCGCCGTGTTGCCCCGACGGGAATTATTTAAATGGATTACCGCGGGAACTCCGTGGCAAAGTTTTCCAGGGCGGGGAGGGGTGGGCTCGCTGATCCGCTCTTAAAATTTAGATGGATTATAAGGACGTACCGGGTAGATGCGGAGGTGTGGGGATCGGCCTGCGAAAAGACAAGGGGACGGAACAGAGGAACGTCGGGCGACTTCGTACTTATTATACTTAACGGGGGACGGCGTCTTTTTAAAGGGGCTAACAATGAGGGATGGTGGTCGCGACCCCCTACCCCATTGCTCACCTCGCGCCACCCGTCCACCCGTCTTCAAGAAAATGTTTAATGCTGCGGAAAGTAAGACGCGGTAATTAATATCCATTATCTGCTACCCCGACGACCTCCGTCCAATTAGCTCCGCGGATTCCTTCGCGTGGAAACGGAGACGCATTAGCTGGGAGTAGGCAGATGCGAGACGAGATCCCGGTGACTGCGGTAATCGACGTGATTCTTACTGTCTACGATATATTCTATGGTGCTGTTATACGGACAGTCAAAGAGACATAGTTGCAATTTCTGTTCACCGTTAAATCGACTTGCACGCGCAGTTGATAACGATGATCAAGTACGTATACACATTTACTTATCCTGGTGTTCGAGATATATGAATCATTTTCTGTATAAATTCGATGAATTTTATCATCGTTATTATTATTCGTCCACGGCGTTGGCAATTAATGTAGCTTCTCGTCGGATATGAACGTTCGCGTCAAGCATCCTGGCAATTCAACGGATCGGCCGATCAGAAATCTCCACCGGTATTCTAGCGGGCGTTGCGCATTCGTGGTCAAACGCGGTTGTAATCTTAGAAATTACCCTGCCTGGTATCTGCCTTGGCGCCATGTATTACACGTCTACGTGTCCGCTTAAATTGTGTATCCACGCATTACGAACGGCTTTGCTAAAGTACGCAATACTGCGGCGCGGAACACGGCGCGAAGGTACTCCGTTTCGAAACTAATGTAGCCTTAATTTCAGGCCGTAAGTCACTTTTCGCGATACAGTGTATCGTTAAGTACTAACTACTTGCGGAAGCCGAGGGGCCGATTAATATTGCTTCCTTGCATGTGCCCGCTGTAGTTATCAGGGGACATTTATTGCCGGTCGATGTCAATTCGTATTCGCGGCGAGAACGTGTTCCGAAGGGAAGTAACGTCACCTATGGACGCTGCGAGGGCGAAGGAAGATTGGAACGACCGTCTCGATCGGAAAACAGAAACAGGTCGATGTTATAATTAGTGTAACAAGCTGGACGTTTGCCGTATTTAAAGTAAGCAACCGGGGCCAAGTTGGCACGCGGTTCGTCGGTGTTAACAATTTTCTTGCTCGTTCTCCGCCTCGTGATTCGTACACAGTCCCGTGCCGCGCTGTCCTCCCTTTGATGTGTATCGCGCGTTAAAACGATGAAACGTCACGGACGCGAAGTCGTCCGCGTTCTGCATTCGCGAAGGAGAACGCGACGCGTAATAAGTTTGACGTATTTGCCTATCAGAAGCGACGCCGAATAATTTGCTGGTGCGGGTAACGCAACAAGCACGAGCGATAACAAAAATTTCACTCCGCCGCAAAGATCTTCCCTCGATTAATTCGCAATAATCAATGCGCGTATGCATTTCAGCGGGCATACCTGTTCAAATATCGTAACGACAGCCAGGCGTGTATCATCTAACGAGCCGGCTCCGAAATTTGCGAGCCATCGTTTCACCGGGAGCCAGAAACAATGCGATCGCTGGTTAATTTCAAGCCGACCGATCAGCGCCTATCTAGGCTTGGTCACGCGGAAACGGTTCGAAAGATAATTTAGATCCCGACACGGTACACAGGCCATAATTAAGAGTAGCGACAATTAAACCGTAACACGGCCTCGTCCAATTAACGTAGGAAGGCGGCGGTTGCGCGAGCCATCGATATGGTAGCAATAACGACACGAGGAAAGCGACGATAAAGGGGGTGGGCCCGCCAGGTGGAAGGGGGTCGGGGGTGGCCAGGTAGAGCGCGCTATGATAATAACACCGATTATCGCGGTATTCGGGAAATTACTGGTAAGCGGCGGGCCTGGAACATAATTGAACACTGGCCAGATACACACTAGCACTCCGTGGGCGAGTGCGTGTGCGCGCATAAACGAGAGACAGCAACAGCGTTTTGGCGTGCGCTCGTGTGCACGGTTCGCGCGTAGCAGAGTGTCCGTGCATGTGCGAGCAAACACCTGGAAACAGCGCGCACGTGTACACGAACACCGCTACTCGTGGCTGCGTGGCTCACTTCAACAACGGTACGGAGGAAACACGGCTATCTATCCGGCGGAGGTTTATACGCGTGTTGCCGCTGTAAACTCGCGCCCGGGTACCGGCTACGTAATCGTACGAGATCCCATTGCATGAATATAATTTGCATACAAGTTGGTTATATGGCAGGGGCCGGCATCAGCTGGCTCGCCCGTATAAACGATTATATGGAGCCAACAGATGTAGGCGGACCCGCGACCCCGCGTGTTACTCCGCGATTGGCGTTGTACCTAGTATTCCTGATTTCTCGATATTTTTCGTCTATCGAGGAACGAGAAATCGGATTGCGTTTGACGGGGAATTAAAGGTCACGGGCCGCCAAAGTCTAGGCATCGACTTTTGGCCGAACCGCGTCGGTCGTTGGTTCAGGCCTGCTGGACTTGTACTTACCCCTGACCAACTTTCGGCAAACCTTGCAAACGAGATTTGCAGCGATAATAATATTTTGAAACCTAAGCTCCTCGAGACGGATTGCAGCTTAAAATTCTCGCGAATGACCGCCAATTGTACCCTTTACGTCCTCCTGCCCCTCCTCGCGCTTGCGTTATCGCTAAACGCTCCGCTAATGCCAACGACCCACAAATTTATGTCGCCCCCTTTTCCACCGACCCTTAACCCAAACCACGTGCACCCTATTCTCATTTTTACCCCGCCGCCGCTCCGTTTCGGTGCAAAAAGATCTCGGAGCGTCCGGTCTGATTCTCCCCGCGCATCGAATGTACATATACATCGATGGAATTCGAAATTAATCGTCGAAGGATCACCGCGAAAGGAAGAGCGGCTTGTACGTATGCATGTATGTAGACATACACGTATAAGGGACGTAGGAGCGAGTCGATAGCGCGGCACATCATTAAGCGAGAGTAGTCTTGTCGCGGCTCGTTCCTTTTTTCCCGCACGCTAGTCGATGGTTTCGCGTTCGTGTCGAGTTAGGCGAGCCTCTTTTTCGTGCGCCGCGGCGTCCCACACCGGGCGTCTAATCTAATGGGCGAGTCTCGCCGGCGCGGGGGGGTGTGGGCATTTTAGGAGAAAATACCACGGCGACCCGATTGTCACCAGAGCGTAAGAGGAACGGCGTCGGGGCAGAAGAGGGACAGGAAGCGCCGGGCAGAAGCCAAAAGAGCAAGACGGAGCGATCCTTTGAAGGAGCCGCCACCACTTGTTGGTCGATCAGCGGCCCCCCTTTAAATCCGATCGCCACTCGTCCACCTCTGCCACCCTCGGCTGCTGCTGCTTCTTCTTCTTCTTCTTCTTCTTCTTCTTATTCTTCCTCTTCTTCTTCTGCTATCCGTCGACAGGATAGGCGCCCTTTTAGGGGAGGACACACCGTTCCCGTGCACGCCTCGCCGACCACGCCGGGCGTTACAGATTTTCGTTTACATTCAGACGACCGAAACGTGGTGGACGCGCCAATAAATTCCAACGGCGCCCCGCGTCGGCCCTTTAGCGCCGTGCAGCGCCACGTAACCGCGTCCGTTCCGTCTCCGTTCAAAGCGAACGGACCGCCCGTGTAAGCCGGACGATCGGAATGCCACCGATGGGCCACCAGGATTCGGTGAACGGTTAATTGTTCTTGGCGGCCGCTGTACACGCTTGCCTGCCACCGTGCGGGAAGCTCGCAATTAGTGATCGCGCGGAAAAGTCTTGGGCACCGCCTCGAGATCTTCCGAGAGAATTGTTCGTGAAAACGTATTCGTCCGTCGCGGCGATCGAGTTTGTCGCCACTTTGTAGCCGGCCGCTTTATTGATTATAACAGCGAATCGAAACGGTCGTTTAGCGCAAAACGTGTTTCGATCTCGCCCCGCGGGATTAAACCGCGATTATTCTTATTATTGTTGTCCACGCTAGCACGAGGCGCGTTCGCCCGGCGGTTAAAATATCGCTCGCCACACTTCCTGGGGGTAATTGAAAATTACGGTACACGATTTATCGCAATAACGATAAATTCTCCGGGCGACGTCGCCCGGCGAAAAGGATAATTTCCCTTCTCAATTACACCGAAAGGGGGGTGGCGGTGTGCACGCCCACCCTCGTCCGGTAATCCCGAGCGATCGGCGCAGTTCCCTACGCGAAATTCTTTTCCTCTTTATTGGCGAGCAAAATTGCACGCAAACATTCTTAGATGTTGTACGGCGCGGCCGTTAAGTGGAAAGCCGGGGCTTAGATTACAGGCACCCTAATCTCCTCCACGTCCGCGTTCTGCAAGCCGATACAGATATCGTGACCCACTTATAAATGTCTAGATGTCGTGTTTCTCAACCTTTAAACCTATCATGTAATCAGTACAGCGTTCACACGCGACCGGCCGCCGTCTGATAATTCGTATCGGGTAACTAAGCCACCCGATATCCACCCCGGTGCAAAAATATCGCGGGGAAACGGAGCGGGGTATCAATAACGACACGGGCGGAATTATTTGCCGCGGCCCGACCGACCCGGCTGGAATGGCGACGAAACAAATGGCGGGCGCGGCGCCCGCGACGTTAACCACCCTGTTCGACGTGATTAATGGGCATAGTCGGGATCCCGATCTCGTTAGCCGCGGTTCGCGATCGTTCGCGACCGTTTTAGGAAGATGTGAGCGCCGACAGACTCCTAAGCAGATGCGCGAGGGCCAGGCCGTCCGCGCAAAAGGCGGCGAGAATATAATTGGTAGCCATTCCGAATGCCAGAGTTTAGTACGAGGAGCAGCGGCAAGTAGAACGTTCGCCTTTGTCGGACTAGAATGTCAGCCGACGTCGTTCTACGGGCTGTGATATACGAAACGAAATTTCTCATAGAACACCGTCGACCGGCGTCCAACGCGGGTACATACTTCCGAACAACGGTCCCCGGGTCTCAAAGATCGCCGCGGAAGCCGTCTCGTAAGGGCGAGCTATCTATAAGCAACGTGTACTCGATAATGTTCGAACAAAGTGCCGTCACCCGGACCGATTACACGAATGCTCGAAAAGAACCGGCGGCGAGAGGAAGCAGCGGGCGGAAGATGCGGGACGAAAAGGGACGAACGGGAGACAGGAAACGGGGCAATAAGGAGCGACGACAGCGGCTAGCGAAGGTCAGCGAAGGGTGAGGGAAGTCGGCCATATTGAAAAAGGGTGGACATAGAGAGAGGACGAGGGAGCGAGGAATTGGTGAGAGGCGCCCGTCCGGTCGTGTCCTCGAAGGAAAGAGACCACGAAGAGACCTTGCTCTCGGCGAGCACGCCACACGGTGTCGAGACTGAGCACCATCTTGTTAACAGTCGAGTTCTTTTTCCATCGGCGTCGACTCCGATAGGCCTACGGTGCCATGGTGGGCGTTCTTCCTCGTCTTCCTATTTTGTCCACTCGTCCATGCTCCGCCTCGCGTGGAAGCCTCGGTTCCCCTGCCTCGTGATCGGTTGCTGTGCCCCGAGCATCGGTACCCTTACGCGTGCGTACACTCCGCTGAACGATCCACGGGGATACATACCGGTCCCCCCGTAACATCTTTGCCGGCGTCCTTGCGCGACCGAACCGTGCGACACGAGTCCCCGCCGCTACCACCTGTCCGGTTGGTAACGAGCTTCGTCAATGCCTCCGTTGCGTAGGGTCTCGTCCTCTGACGGAGGAGCAACGATCGGTGGATAAGGTAACGCGAAACGATCGTGGTCCGTCCTGGTAGGAATCGAGTCGTTCGTCGGGTCGCGCATTTAGGTGGATGAATCTCGACGGGGACGGGAATCGAGGTTCGTCGTGGCACAGTACGGTATGAAACTCGGTTCCACGTCGGCTCACCGCGATCTCCATAAATTCGTCGCGCGTTAAATGGCCGCGGCGCCGGTATTCCGGGGCCGTCGATCGCGTGGATCGGGATGGATTAAGGGTATCGTGTATCGAGAGCTCGTCATCCCCGAGACCGGGTCCCGAAAGTCGACAGCCTAATTACGGAGCGGGTTCGTTCGGTGGATCGGTCACGCGATCACCGTGAACGGTTCGACGTCGAACATCGATCCGCGGTCCTGTTTCGGGCCTTTATCGAGAAACGACAGTTTCGAGGGACAGGTGCGGCTAACCTAGAGATAAGGCGTCGAACCAGCTGCGTTCGCCACGAACGAGTTGTCGTTAGCTCGCGAACCAACGGATAGAGAGCGGGCGGCGGCGAGACCGGAGGAATAGGGGAAGATACACATCCATTACCATCAGCATGCAAATTAGATCGAGGATTACCGCAAATCCTTTCGTAACAATCCTCCTGCGGAGAGGCCACTCTGGGAAAGCCTGCGCCAAGGGGGAGAAAAAGGGAAAAAGGAAGAGGGGGCGGAGGATGCTGTCGGGAGATAAAGATTCGAAAGAGAGAGGAACTCGTTGCAAACTTCTCGCCGGAACTTAATTATCGTCTGGCGTCGCTGTCGGGGATGCTTTACGAGCGGTGTACCACTTGGCAGGGTGGTGACGAGCCTCTTTCGGAAACGTCGGGATAAATATTCGGCCCGGACGGTTGGAAATTTCTAATTGTCGCGAAGGTAGCCTCGTCCCGCCGGGAATGTTTTATCGATTTGGGCGATTTTCCACGGTGAAGCGCTCAATCTGGTTGCACAGTCGTCTCGAGCGGGCAAGCCTCTCGAATGTTGCGCGCACCGCGTGAAGCGTCGCGAAATGCATAAATCCGCGCGGCGTGGAAAAATTTCGAGGCGTTACGTGGAACGGACGATGGTCACGTGGAATGGTCGTGGACACACATTTCCGCGACGACACGACGCAACGATGTCACAGAGACAGGGGCCTTCTGTTCTTCGTCGAGTTGCGATCAATGGTCAATTGGCGACATCGAGGAAGTCGCGGCATAAATATCAATTTTAGTCGTGTTCCTTGGAACAACAGCGAGCATTCATTTGGCTGCTATCGCCGGCAGTATCGGCGGTGTCTCCAAATTGATCGAACAGAAATGACAGTTTCGTGGAAAGGACTTTCATTCAGGCGGCGATTCGATTTAGTTTCGAGCGTTTCATTCAACGGAGCGTTTCATTCGTTGTAAACTGTGCTCTTTCTTGGAATCTCCCTCTGTTGTACAAGACTGTGTATCCTCCTCTCTGCTTATCGTATAACTTTATGATTATTGCTTCTGACTTGATGTACACGGTTGTCGAACAGCAGCTGCAAAGAAACGAATGTATACATTTACATACGTATGTATGTGTTCTAAAAGTCGGCCGCCCTAATGGGCTTGCTCGATTTGCGTAGTTCGATGACGAACAGAAAACCGGAATCGTTCGTGTATCGTCAGGTGAAGCGATAGTTTATGCAAACGATGAACTGGAATCGAGAATTTCGAATTTCGCATTTCGTAAACTTGTCCACGATCAAAAAGAAGTTAACGAGTATCGTCTAGCTTCGTAAAATAGGAATTACGGCAACTTATTTCGAATCGATGATATTATTAAAGTAGCCCCGTGTATTCGCCAGTTAGGCAATCGAGACTTTAACACCTCTCAGGCTGACGGCTGTCGCAATTAAAACGGAACGCAATCTGAACCCCTCCAAATGATCGACTGCCGTACCCAGCTCGCACGCATCTTCCAGGTCCAACGTTCGGCACACGAGTACACGGGATCGTCGGTCGTGGATCATTTACCAAGAACGAAAATCTCGAGGAGATCCAAGGAGAGGCTGGCTCCGGAACGATAAGCAACCCGACCGGATCAGCTCCGATCGAGGCTCAATATTTATGCGTGGTATCGCGTGTGTGCAGTCGACATTCCAGCTACCTGGCGAAGGTAGGCGCATTAGAAACGGCGGATCGTTCTCCGTTCCCGGCTTTCATCGCGACAAATGGCGTAATTAACAGCTGCTCCTCGACACGGTGCGCCGCGTTAACCAGATAAGTGTGATACAAAGTGCGTGGCGACGTTACGCGCAAACGTTACACCGCGTTTCATGCTTTACGGTGGCGACATTAACCGCGTCGATATGTATCCAGGAGGCCTCGCAAAGTGAAGAAAAAGTACGATCCGGTAGCCAAAAGCAGCGTTGCCCGAACTGGAACTGGATCTATAAAGATAAGGGGGGGACGAGCGGCAGTTTCCACGTACATCCGTACGTCGGGCTCACCTCGTGCTCTCATCATCGACTTGATATTGAGGTAGTCGTGTACGAGTCTTGGTGGAGATGCTGAACAAATCGCGCAATTAGCGACGATCAGAAGCGTGTATCGATACGCAAGGAGTGAACCATCACGCGGGTATGTATACGTGCATACATCGCATGCACATTCGCCCGTTTTCCTTTCGAGCACGAACGTTGGCGGAAACGGTGAGAAACTTTCGGCTGGAGTAAACGTGAAAACGCGTTTACACGGGGATCACCCGCGTTAATGATGCAGGGATGGTGCCGCGTGGAAAGAGTACGATGGGATTTGAAACGCGCGGAGCGAATATTGGGTGAAAGGTTTACCGTTTTGCTTGGGTGTTTCTCACAGTAAAGCTGCCCCGATGGACGAACGTTGCGCGTTGCCGATTGCGCCTCTTCACTGACAAACGTAACGTGCTCTTGCTCCTTGGTTAAACGCGGAGAAACGGGGTAGCCAGGAACGTGAATACACATCCAGCATGTGGAAGTAATAGAAAAATATCTGGGCAAGCTCGAGTGCGCGATATAAGACTTGACGCTTCAGGTGAACGCGTAAAGGTCGTCTTCATTTCACACAATCTCAAACTGTTAAACAGCTCCCATCCGATTAAAAAGATCTAATTATTAGAGTTACTATTTAATACGCCTGATACGACGCATTAAAACATCCTACGACCATGATTGTTCGTCTTGCACGCATTTTGTAATTGATACGATCGTCTCAATTATTCGATATTCCCATATTTTTGTTACACTAACCAGCTGACGAGGGGGGGGGGGGGGGACAAAGGGTGAATAAAATCAAGACCCGCGTAAATAATGGTCGTTTGAGCGATCGTCGCCGCGACTTGACGTCTGCGCGCGGGCGAGAAGCCGCGAGGAAAGCGTGGCCTCGCTCCGCGAGGGTGAGCTTTCATTAGGAGCAGCCTTGTCAACGACACACCCTCCACCCATCGAGGGAAGAAACGGAGTGCGGTAAGGGTTGCGGCCCGTGCGCGATAAATAACCCAGCCGGTGACTTAATGCCCCCGACGAACTTCTTTCCCGATCCTTCTTGACAGCCGTACCCTTTCCTCGCCTCGAGCTCGCCCGTTTTGATTCCACTAAACGCCGCTTTTCGGGGTGTTCCGGTGAAATATTGCTTTCCGATGGAGCCTGAGTTTCTTCTCTTTTTTTTTTTCACCAACCTACACGAACGACAAACATTCGGAGAAGCGTTCGAGGAAGTATATAAGTAGATACGAGGACGAGAGCGGAAGTTAATGATTCGCGCAGTTTTTCGTTATCAAAGGACCGGACAAGGGTGCTGGAAAATCATGGAGCGGACGTTGGACCAGGTCCAAACGATTCTGCGCGCCGTAAAGCACCGCGAGGGCACTCGAGGTGTATCCATTTAAGCCGCGAGCAAACAAACCCGAAGTGAGCGTCGACGACCGCCACTTTGGCCGTAATATATTACCATCGCGACGAATGCACTGCTATGCCGCGGCCGCTTGACTCCGGTTTCGGGTGCGCGCTCGTCAGATTGTGTTTAATAAGTAAACGGATCGGCGAGATTTATTCGCGAGCCTTGCACGTCTTGTCTTTGATATGGCGAATTTAGCGATCTTAATTTAGTGAGTCGACATGCAGAGCTTCTGGCGATTGGTTCGCGAAGGTGGGCATTGTTGCTTTGGCGTTTGTGTGATATTTTGTATTGAGCGTAGATTCCATGGATCAGGGAACGGGGTTTGTGTCGAGAAATGAGATATTTTTAGATTCGTTATTATTATTGTCGTCCAAGGAACAATATCTATTGATCGGAAGTGGCATTAGAGAAAATATTTTCTTTGCAGTCAAATTCATTGATGTTAATATTTGATTTTGTTTAGTGATTGTTCACGACCGACGATACTCTTGTCCAATGTAAAGTGACAGACCTACTTTAAGCGTGTGTTTTTTTAACAGGATACTGGTTTAATGCATGCGCGCGTGTCAATGAAACGAATATATGAAAATTCGATGCTAACGAATTCTCGAACCACACTTTCGATTTTCATTATCGTGTAATTACGATTGTATAACGCGATGGTTATGCGAGTATGCGCGGTCTACTTCCTGGCATGGCGGAAGAATACATTGACGAAGAATGTCACACGTTTGGCAAGTCAAATTCGGGGCAGGAAAACGGTGACTTCATTTCGTATTTACTATGTACATGTGTAATTACTTGTACCCGATTTGTTCTAAAATTATATTGTTTCGCTGAATTAAACAGGCATTCGGTAGATAATTTGTGCACGAATTGTGATATCCGTGATTTTATTCAAGTAATTTGTATTTTAAATAAATCGTTTTAAAGATCGTGCGAAGCTAAATCGAAACTGTTCATATGTATATTTGGATTCTCTACGGTATAGAATCATTCCATTACTATTTATGTAAATTATTTGTGGTATCTTTTGCATTACCTTTTTATTAACGCGTGCACTTGGGTTTCCTATATCAAGGAATCAACGACTAACGATATGCATTATCCATAGAATAGTCATAATAGGAAACGGATAAGTCAGAGATCATTGCATTGCATTAAATAGGTAACAATTTTGCAATATTTTCGCCTTCAATTCCGCGACGGATTATTTATTCATGGAAATGGCGAGGGCAAGAATCGTGCGATCGTATTTCAAGTAGACTGTTTTAAGTATATGCAGTGTAATGAAAGAAAAGGTTCGAACAGGTTCGAAAATGAACCTTTTCGATGTAATACATCTTTTTCATGAAGTATGTTAAACTCGAAATAAGACGCTCACGATCGGACAAAGCGTCCCTCGGTAATGGAAAACTAAATTATTGCAGCGAAATGATTAATTTAGATGCCTAGTGCATGCTGATTAAACATTTCTGACTCATCTCGGTAAGCGTTCTAACTCCACAGTCTTAGAACTCTATTTTTGTCTACCACCCAACACATTGGAATAGGTGAAATGGGAAATGGGAGGATGGTAAACGTAATTCCATCGCATCAAATGACATAGTACCGTTTCTGAATAATGTAATAAAAATGACTTGCGCCCGAGCTGCATGTTTAACCTAATATACACAATGACCTATCGAATGTTCCGGCCTCTTCTACATTGCAAATCATAACTTTTTTTTATTCACGATTCAAGACACATCCTCATTATGAAACATTGTATTGTTTACGCTGTTGCGAAGAATAATCCACCGTTATGTAAGATATACATATATGTGCGTAGAACGGGAAAAATATTCGTTCGTTATCTCTCGTCCGTTTTCGCAAATATTATACTCACCTTGAAACGTGAATCTTTGAATCTCCCTAATAATTGTATCAATGATATGACAACAAATTATCACCTGACCGGAGTACATTCCCTAAGAGCATCGTCCAGTAGTAGAGCACAGAAAAAGGACAGACACTCGAACAGCGCCCGTTAACGCTACATATCTTCGACCTCTCGAACAGTGTTCCGTATGCTAATTTGACAAATTGTGAAGGGAACGCGTGTACCGGGCGTACACGTATGACGCGTCCAATGACAAACGCACGTTATCGATCGTCTTCATCGATAGTATGTCCACAAGAATTCAAGACGCACGTGCTGCTGGAGGCTGCAGGAGACGTGTACGCGACGTCGACCATCTCTCATCCGATCGTCGAATGTATGTATCTGCGTGCTTGATATCGATCGACGAGCACGCACCCAGTCAGATATCACACCCACGCGTTTCATCGCCACGTGTGACACGAAACTTCGCGATCCTTTCACACGTCGGTGCGCCGCCAACTGGACAGAAATCGAGGAAAAACCACCGTCGCTTCTTTCGGGGGTTGACTATTGCGATTCGTAATTTCGAGAGAAAACACGTGGAAACTGCTTAAAAATTGCCACGACTATGGCACTGTGCTGCCACCGTAATATTATCCGTAAACATTTCTCGTCGACGCGACAGGCATTGCCCCGCTGCGAGGTAGGGATGAAAAATAAATGCTCATCTGCCTGAGTGTGAAACAGTCACAGAAACCTCTTCTTTCACTTACAGAAAAAAAGAAGGAAGAAAAAATTGAAAACACAGACGCAGTCTGAAAGAAACGAGAGTTTCGAGGAGCTTGACTGAGAAACGCGGAGAACACCGAGGGAGCCAACAGGGACAAGTCCTTCGAGCGTCTCCTACGTTCTGGTTTTCGCGTCTGGTTAGTGTCGTCGAGATTCTCGCGGTCGACTTATCGGTGTTTATGTTAAACCGACGCATTTAACAGCCGGAACGGTTTATCTGGTCGATAAATAACACTGGGCGGAGAGGCCAAGAGGAGGATGGCTCGTGTTCACCACCTCGAATGAGAGGTCGCACTTCTCGCGTCGTTATTGTTCCTCCGGTAGATCCTGAAGGACTTTCCTCTGGTTGGAAAGTCCGTTGCCCCGTGGTATCTCGACGGTCCCTATCGATGAGAAATTGCCTCCTTCTAATCTGTACGGCAACCCGGCATTCTACCCTCTAACCTCTCGGCCTTTGTTCCGCTATCCCGTGCGGCTGATTTTCAGCTGCCACGAGGCAAACAGTCGTTGCCCCGTTCGATTTCTGTGAAACGGTACCTTATTTCACGCCTTCTCATTGACCGTTTCTCCGTTACGAGTGTCCAAAGCGGGGCCGTAAATTCGACAGCTAAGGGCTAAAGGGTTAGAGGGTTAAACGTCGGATGCTAATCGTCCCCGAGCGTGACGTCTCGGTGCGCGTATTTACATATCGTGCCGTCTTCGTCGCCGCTCTATCTTGCCTATCTGGCGCCAGCTTTGTTTCCGCGATTTTATCCTTTCCGCGACAAGCAGATCCACTTTAGGCCCGGTTTTCCGGTCTGGCGTACGATTTACAGCCGTCCCTAGACTCGAAAAATATTGCTTCGAAAAGTAATCGCGTCGCTCGGTACGAGTATGAAAATTCCAACGATCTAACGGTGGAAATGAGGTGCGGAAATCGTGTCGAAGTCGCTTGGATTCGAACGAAGAGAATGAATCTTCTGTAGAACGAATCTATAAATAATATGTAGCAACGGGCTATCAACAGGGAGCGAGCCGAAAAAAGAAGGTTCGGGTTAGAATAACGCCGGCTGCGGCGTTCCCGTGCGCGACGTCGAGATGCAATTTCCTTGTAAATCGCGGCAAACCAACCGGGAGAACGACAAGGAGATAACATTAGGTGTCCACGTGTCCGCGTGTACACGTGTATCGGTATACGCTGGCGCGTCTTCCCTCGGCGCGTGTATTTTCAGAGGCGCGCGCGAGAAACGTGCGAGCTATTCGTTTGACGGGGGGGACATAAATTCGGAACGTGGCATGATTTTCTCGCCTTGTCACCTTTGTCATTTGCTGCTTAGAAATACCGCGCCGTTCATTCCCGTTTCGCTCCGTCTAGTCTCCTGCGACCGTTTTATTTCTTCTGGGGCTAGGTGGAGAATTCACGGGCGGATGCCCCCTCGACTGAACGCGTACACGGTTTGTAATTTTTGCATCGCCCGCGTTCGACAAATTCGCTTCGCCTTCGCAAATCCAGGCGATGGGGAATTAAGCACGATGTGGCAAGTGGTCAATAAAGTTGAAGTATGTATATACGCAGTCGTGTGCATGAGCGTATCCTTTATTGTGGAAGACTTTAACGCTCTTTTATGGTCCTGGCGGTCCCTATAAACGTTGAAACGAAGTTATGTGATGGGCGTTACATCTAAACTCCAGACGGAAAGGTTTATTCCGACGTTTCTTGATACTTGTTGACTACACCGACGTATTGTATTAAGTGTTTCGCCCCAGATGGAGCACAATAATGTTGCCAGCGCTCCACTTACAATAAACGTGGCCGAGGCTCTTGAAAGTCAGAGCGTCAGGCACGTACGAACCTTATAAAAACTATATCCGAAACCTTAATGACTTCTGTCCTACACAGTGTTCGCTCTTAAAAGAAACAAGCTATCATATGAAAAACGAGCATTTAGAAATAGGCTTCCCAAATCCGGGGAGGCGAAACAGAAAGCAACGTCCCACCGAACGGAACCGTTCCACGGTCCCAAAGAAAACACCCACTTTCACGTGTTTGCTCCGCAGTGGAGAGAGGAAACATCGTTTTGCGTTTTATCGCTTATTCAGCGACGAAACTGCGCTTGCCCGAAGAAATCACCACGAGAGGCCCGGCCAGCGGTGACAGACGCGAAACATGCGCTCACGAGTATCGCCGCTTTTTGTCACTTTTACGGCCCATGGGCCCCAGAAATATGGCCATTAAACTCCACGAAGACGAACACGCTCGTCGAGAGGGACCCGTAAACACGACACGAGAGTCCCGGTCAGGGGCCACAGACTCGTATTACACGAGTTTCTGCTACAATGAACCGTCGCCGAACGAACTACGGTCTCGTCTTCCTCCTTCGGCGCACGGGACACGCGCTATCGTTAACGGAGCAATAGGTCACAAAAACTTACGCCGGCGTCAGGATAGTGGGCACCTATTTTCTATTCGAGATGATTCATTAATTCTCAGTCGCTGGTGAAAATATTCGTAGCCGGGGATAATGGGAGAACTTTCATTAAATCATATCAATTTGTCTATTCATTCTTCTTCTACTTCTTCTTCTTCTTATTATTATTACGTGTATTGAAACATTAATTAGTCCAGCATGTCAGTATACTTGTACGATTTATAAAACAGATACATGTAATATAACTCAAGCCAAGCACAAAGTTTCTAAAAATGTAGTGGACAATAGCTCGCTTAATGACGTCGCGAACAGCGTGTTTAGCTTAACAATCATTCGCATAATCGTGGGACTGATTCAAGGCATTTCGATTGTCACGATGACAAAGGGTACGTATTTAATCGCGTTGCGTTGAATCGAAGGAAGAGAAATCGTACAATGTGACAAGCAGGCTAATGATTTGTCACCGGGGTATTGAAAAATGTTTAACACTTCGACCCAGTTCCCAAGTGATCGGGTTATGGAAAATCGAAGCTGTTATTCCCGTTCCATAATCAATTCGGTGTTCGACGCGTAAGTGTAGTCAGGCATTGGTTTTAAGCGTGCGATTTTAATTCGAATATTTGTTATGACATGAAACGCTGCGCCGACAATGTTACCTATCAGCCACTCTTTAATTTAAATAGCCATTAGACAGACGTGCATACGTATATAATTATATAGCAACAATAAGTCACCACGAAGAGCATTTTCGAACGACCGCGGTCATCCGTGAGGGTCTCCACCCGGAAAATGATTGTTCTCCGGAAAACTTGTGGAGCACGTTCAGTCCCATGGGTGGGCGTCGGGCGTATCGTTTAGTGTAAGGAAAAAAGGGAAACACGTGCGACGCTAATAGCTTAGCATCTCTCGGGGAAGTTACAAATTCCTGTACAGTCCGAATATTTAGACTCAGCATAAGAAACGGGATATACGACTCGAGTCTGCCCTTGCCTTCCATTATCAAAGGTTTCCGCAACGACTGTGCACCGCCCTTAAGAGAGGTGCAAATCATTAACCCACATTCCCGCATTGGCTTCTTCTTTTGTTCGACACTCCAAACTCTATCGCCGTTATCGGGGCAGAATGGTTTCCCTCGTCACGAGGTCCCTCCATTCGAACGAATTCCGCGTCGCTTTTCCGGGACGAGCACCATCGCCATGTTTTGTCTACACGGAGCGTTCGGCCGAGGGAGAAGTTGTTGCAGCTCGAGTAGGGTCTAAGGGCGAAACAACACACTTGGCCAGGGCTGGCGTGGTTTACACGTACGCGCGATGTTTTCAGCTTTTATCAGCCGGCACACTTGACTCCAGTTTAAATCCGTCGGTTTTCGCTCGAACAGCCGACGAGCCTCGCCTCCGCGTTCAAACAGGCCTTTCTCCCGACCGCGGCAGAGACAACACGCCGCGGATTTTTCCGACCGCTTTCCGACCTGAATATACGTGTGACCGGCTGTTTGTCAAGGGATCAAGATATTTGCGCGTCGACCTCGTCAACGTCTACTTTAGCTCGTGAGACTCACGAGCCACGCAAACCGTATATATATACACGGGCTCCTTTGGTTTGCACGGGAAAGTCAAGCTGGGAAAAACGGGGGAACGCGGGGACGTAAAGTCGAGAAGTTGCGGGAGTCACGAAATCTCTGCTGCATAAAATGTCGGCTAATTTTCTATAAATACGTCATTTTGATGTTAAATATTTTTATGCACACCGTTCGATAAATTTTTATTTAAAACATTTGGTCTACCGAAAACGGAATTTTTCTGTTCGAAAAGCCGGCCAATTCCGTGAATCAATATGGACCGGGGATATGAAATTGCGATGAATTCTAGTCGCCCCCTTTCTTTTTTTTACTTCGATTGTCAATAATTTTGCACGCGTGCTTGACTACGCGACGTCTCTATTTTTGTATCGTCTTCCCGATTAAGCGGATCGTTTCGCGAAGGGTCGGCCAAGATTGTCGGGGCTTATCGAAATCAATTACGAAGAGTGGAGCCGGAATGGTACGACTCCGAAGCAAATGCAGCACGGATGCGGCTCGTGCAATACGTGAAATATCAGACGAGATCTAGTGTCACGCCGCGCGGTAAATCAAGCCGGGGTTACCGGGCGACCGCGACCGGCGATACTGAAATACAAAGCTCGGGCATTTTCATTCGGACCGCCCGTAATCGTCGAGAACAAAACTTGCAGACATACGGAGAAATGTACGGTTCGGCCAGCTGCGGGACGATTCGGGAGACATCACGGCAACAATAACGCGCAGAGATTTGTTAGGATTTGAAATAGATAAGAAATTGTGCATATTTATTTTAGCCAGGCAATATTGTCACAGGGTGATACAAAATTCGCGAGTGAAATCCAGAAATTCCATTCAATCGCAATCTACCTGGGAAAATTTTCGTAGACGAAGCGTTTTGCACGCTCGAGTAAGAAAATCTACTGAACAAAATCTTTGTTAATATACAACGTCGGTCGATACTAATATCCTTGGTCGACACGTGAAATTGGCAACAGATTTTTCTCCCCCGTCCGCAAACAACGTTATCTTCATGGATCTCCTAAGGTCCACTTCTGACGAGGCCTGTAGGCACGCATGAATTTCACCGTGAAACGAGCCAGGAGAGAATTGCCTTCAGTTTGCGAATATCTGGCGGCTATCTGTTGGCTATCGGAGGGTCATCGGCTAGCTCGCCTGTATAGGTATACATCAACGTATACATCGAAGACGAAGAAGAGGAAGGAAAAGGAGGCAAGCAACGAAGCAGACCGAGGAGCAGGAAAAGACGGGCCAACGGATAGTACAGGGAAGGGAGAGGAAAAGTCGTGGCGGATAGGAAAAGGGGAGAAGGAGCAACGGTGTACACGACGAGGGAGGGAGGAAGGGAGGTTAGGATAGTGTAGATGGCTGGAGACAGAGGCGAAGAAGCCGCTGGAAGAAGGGTAGAAAGAGAGGAGGACAGAGGATGAGGCCAGGCCGGGCTACAAGCTGTCGGGCGACGATAGCATCGCCTATCGACCCCTAGGATCGCCCGAAGAGGTTTTCCATGTTCTTCTTCGTTATACGATCTTGTACGAGGAGCGCTGGTACGAGGGTGTGCAGGTAACAAACACCCCCAATTATGTCAGCCTGAATTAGTAGTGGTCCAACTATTTCGAACCTAACGAGTTGCCCCTGTCCGTGAAGCAGCGGCATACTTCGGGGCATCGTCGGCGATCGGTTGGCCTGGTCAAACGATTTTTCATTTGTCCACAGGTCCTCGCCACCGGTAGCACCGTCACAGCCAAATAAATTTTTACCCTCGACATAGAACGTCGCTTACGAGCTGTCACGGAACCGGGCCGCGATTACGCGAGACACGAGCCTTCGTTGTTCCTCTAAGTGGCTGCTTTAAATGAGTAACGATGCCACGGTGAAGTTCGTCCGTGTCCGTACGGTTTTTGAAGCATTTCGGGAAAGGATAGGGGGGACAGTTGTCAGAGATAAGGGATATCAATGAATTAATTAAAGAGGGAAAGATCGACGGATACATAAATTGAACATCGGACGAGGATTTATTGCGCGTCGAAGGAGATACGTATATAGCTCGGACCCGTTCGTAAATAATTTCGTTATCATATTTACTACGGGATGGCCCGGGGATCCCTGGCATTGAAAGCGAACACGTTCACGTTCGAGTAGTCGCCCGGGGAAGGGACGATGTAGACGTAGCGGGCGAAAAGTAACGAAGACGACAGCTCTTTAGGCCCGGTGCACCGGGCGAACACGACTTTTCCCTTTTAGACGAACGATACTATTTTACCCCGTGCTGCGAGCGACGTCGGCGTAAAACCAGAAAAGTCGACCCGCCAATTTGTTGGCCGCCAGCGTTGGACACTTTTTGAAGGTGTTCCCCTCCCCAGCTCCGCATATTTTCGCTTTGCGCCGAGGTGACAAGCTTGTTCCGTAGTCCCGTGTGTCGAAGGAGGGACTAAAAGGTTTTGCCCGCGGGTGGTGATCCCCGGAGCAAGGTGGACAGTTGGTTCTGCTTTCATTGTACAATCGAGACAGCGACCCGTTGCGCTGTATCGGCGCACGGACCGTCTCTTTTCGTTTTACACGCGTCCATGCTCCGCCGTTATCTGCTACCATTGTCGGGCCTTCTCAGCTTTCTTTGCTGGAAAGTTGGGAAAGTACGGCGAAACAGGAACCTCATTGTATCGGACGAGTTCGTTTCTAACTTTGAGGGTAATTTTCGGCTGCGGTTTCGGGAAACCCACTCGAGCATGTGTTTTCATTTCGGCACTCAAGGATCACCAGTTTTCGAGTATTTTACCGTACCATCCGCGGCTCTATTTCCTTACGATTATCCAAATACGCGCATACGCGAATGTCAGTATTCTTCGGTTTCAATTTTGTCAAAATATTCGCGACTCAGTGCACTGCAATTTCGTTTGCGATAGATTTAGATGCTTCTTCGTTTTAATTGAAACACCCGTCCTCGATCCGGCACAGAAATTTTCTCCGTTTATGAAAATTCCCTGTTCCAGTCGAACGAGCTTGCAACCATCCTACCGCTCACGACACGATTCTACCTGTATCTTTGCGTCCCTTGGATTAGCGCAGACTTCAGAATAGGTGCGATCGGACGGTCGTCCCGCTGGAAACAGGCTTCTCGGTCGGTGCTGCCATCAGAGTGACCGACGGTCACCTGCGCAACGACCGCCCGGTCCGCCCACGCGTACCTGTACTCTCCTGACGATCTCGTCGGGTCTTCTCCGCGAGACAATGAGACGCGGCGCGCTGCCAACACGTTCACGGTGTTTGTGTGCGCACCGCAAGGCGGAGGGAGGCAATCTTAAGTGCGCTGCTTTACAAGATAAGGAATTAAGTACGAATACCCCGGCGGTGACCGGCGACCAGCGCAGAGGATAAGATAAGGTACGCGAGCACGTAGCGGTGCGCACAGCAGAATCGGTTCGACCGGTATTGAGGTGAATTCGCGCGTGGAAACGCGCTGCTCCTCCCCCACAGGTGTATGCGCTGCTCGGCTGGTCTTTTATATCGATTTTAATGCGGGCTCGCGCGCAAAGCGGTCGCCTGTTTATCGTTCGCCTCGAGCGTTTTGATCAATTTACCTGCCGGTGGCTGGTAAGGAATAAGGGGGTCGCGGGGCTGGCGCACATCGTTTTGGATAAGATCGATGCAAGTTATGAGGTTGTTCGAAGGGAAGCGATTTCGGATGCATGTGTACCGATTATTCGCGCAATCTTGAGTAGCTTTCGCGTTCGTTGATAGGGGAACAAGGGTTGCCTTAGGTCGCGTGATCGAAGGAGCCGCGCGTATTGTGAAAACTCGTTGATTAGAGTTCGCATTGGGGTGCTCGTTGCTTGGGGAAATTGACGGCATCGTGACGGGAGTTTTGTGAACTCGGGTGGACAGGTATACCGAGCAATGGGACTCTTTATCGCGGCGCTTGATGCCACGAATGGTCAATAAGTAACGGAAGCTTTTAATCCTTTCGGTTACCGATTGGCATCGGGGATTACATTGTTGCTAGTTACAAGTAGGCATTAAATCATGGTCATTGATTTCAAGTTGCGTATAACCTCTCTGTAACCACAGTTTGCGCGAAAATTTGTGTTACACGCTGCAACGAGAAATCGGGGAACTTACTGTACAAAATGTTTAGACACTGGTTACACGTTTAAGCGGAGGAATTATATGCAATACTTTCCAACTTTCCAGTGGAGTATCCTTACGATACTCTTGAATTGCCTTTTTCTACCGCCGCATGCGAACAGCCGCATTAATTTCAACATTCACTCTACATTCAATCGCTCTAGGAAATTAACTCGCATTCTCACACCCTCCGTCATAAACCGTCGCAGCAAGTCGCACCATGAAGATCGGCATCCGACACGGGTCGGTGAAATCGGTCGCAGCAACGCAGTCGTTGAAACGCTTGTATGTATAATGTCAGCTCGCAGAACGGGGCAGCTGTAAACAAATCGTAAAAAGAATGGAACGCTGCGCCCTGTTCCGGCCTGCGCCTCGCTATTCAGCCCTGGTAATAGCCTCGAACGCCGTCAGAGACCCTTATAAAGTCGCTCTTCGTTTCGGCGACTACTCCTTTTTAACGCGACCCGCGATCGTTACAGCCGTAAAAGTCGTGCCGTTTCGGCAACGAGAATTCTCGTTCGGAGCCGACGCCCTTGACGGCAGGGGTGGGAATTACCGACGTTCGTTTTGCTGGGAACTGGGGTAAACGATGCTTGCTCTTGATATCGATGGCCTTCGTGATGATTTAGTATCCCGGGTAGATGCATCGAAAGGGATACGTTTCTCTTGTAGTCTCACTCCAAGCGATGGAAGCCATTAGGGTGAAAATGAAGTTACGGAATTAGGCATTGTCGAGAATTTCTCAGTGCGATTCTGAATTCAAATGAAAATATTCTGTGGGTAATTGGGCAAATGTTCGCGGAATTGAGTCCGTGAAATTTTTCATTTCTGGGGACAGAAATTTGAGGGATACCTTCGGTGCGTTGTCCAATTGATTAATGTGCACTACGTATGTGTAACCGATAAGTGAAACGTAATTACAATGCTGGACACCGTTTCACAGGTTTCCAGTAAACGTATGCAGATTTTCTTAAAGCGTACGTAGAACGAAATTTAATTTCGCCCGGGCGTCACCCGTCGAATAGACGGGAATACAAATAACGGCACGAGTTTTTCAAACACTTCAATGGAACTACGTATACTTCTAATCCTCTCCAGTCACGTCACCTTGCAAATACCGTGGTATGTCGTACGTAGACGCAATTACATCGCAACGAAATTAATTTTCCGTTGCCGCGTTACGCGTATATACATTTCCGCACGTATATCTGGCCACGTAATCGACCGTCGAGAATTTCCGTCTCCGCGGAGGTGGAATAAAAACCGACGCACGCGTGACTGTAATATCTGATCCGCGGCTCTATTTAAGCCAATACCAATAGAGCTCCGGTTTCGCGGTAATAATGAAAGTTAAATATCGCGTCGCCAGTCCACCCCTCGCGAGTCGAGCGGTCGAATCAATGTTTCACGGACGTTCGTGCCGAGACGCATCCTTTTCGGATTAATTAAGCCCCGTTTGCGCGAGCAGACGGAGCGATGATAAACACCTGTCTTGTATTTTGGACAAGAATCGCGAATAATCGATAGCCGGCGCTCCGACGTGGAAACCACTCGGTGTTCGACGAACTAAATACGTGCCGCTGCGCCGAAGCTTAATGCAAAGATAATTCCAACGAATCAATGCCGTTTCGTGTATCGAAAATTGATCGTGCCGATGTGCGAACCGCTAAACATATTATTACACCCGGGACAGAAGTGAAATTTATAGCGCCACGATAACAAAAGGGCCCGCAATGAATGGAACCGGCACGATCATCGATGCCCGAAACTCCATTCTCCACCGGGGGCACAATATCCGCGAGGCTCGAGTAGAACGAAACAGATGCTCCCACGACGTGTAATGCACATACCCTCCCCGACTTTCAGACTGTCCGTGTATAATTGATGTCCCCGTTCCTTCGGCCGCGATTAATCATTTCCCGAGTGTCAGTAACACCGCAAGCAAACGGGTAAGCGACGGCTATAAACAGCCGCAACGTTGACAAACGTTGTATCAAAATATTTGTACACATCGGTGGGCCGTGAAGCCGGCGTGGAATCGCGTTAACCGAAGGCGTCGCCTCCTAAATCTGCAGCGAAAGAAAGCTCGTAGAAAGAAGGGGGGCCAGGATTTTTTGGGGGGGCTCGATTATCTCGTAAAATACGTCTGACAGACGGAGTCCTTAGTTATTGCCGGAAGCAGAGGGCCGTCTTCGGGGAGTGGGCCAGCTTATTGTGAGCCACGTAGGACCCGTGTGTGCATAGGAAAATCCGATGCGTGGGTAAACACGCGTTAGTTACGTGACCGCTCTTTATCGCTCGGGTCGTCCAAAGACGCGACTCCGGGAGCTGATTTGAAATAAATCGGTGGGGACCTGCGTCCTTTCCGGTTGTTCGTTAAGCCTATTACCTTCACCTTGCTTGGGTTCACCTCTGCGGGCTAGTCTTGGGAACGAGGAGGGCCCATTCAGGAACACCGACGCGGGTCGCTAGCATTCATAATCTCCTTGCGTGTGTATTTACAAGCTACGAAAAGACTAAGGTATAACACAGGCTACGATGTTCTCGGTGGGCCACCGGAGCTGAGAAAGGATTGCTGTGTCTATCGTGGATGTCGTGCTTTATTCTTCTCCGTTCTTGTATCCACGCAACTACCGGGGGTATAGACGGCAAAGAGTTACTGGTGAAATAGAAGCGAGGTATTTTGTAAAATTGTTTGGGCGAAAACAGCCAGAAAGAGAGTGCAGTACTTTCGAGCTAGCACATCGGATGAAATAGTATTTTACTTGCCAGAGGTATTGCCACTTCTTTTCCCACGAGACCGCACAAATCTTGTCGATATATTTAGTGTCTTTATTTGTACCACGAGGGTCGTACGAAAAATTGCGGGCGGCCGAGCGTTGGTCACCTTCGACGCAGAATAAGAAACGAAACGTGAAAGCGAAAAAAAAAGGGGAGATACAAACGAAGAAGCAGGTCCAGGTTCCGGGAATGAGAGACTGCTTTTTCATTGAGGATATCCAGGATGTGGATCCCGCAGGCTAGCACAGTTCTGCTACCTGTTTCTTCGCCAGCAATTCCTCTCTCCTTTTCCTGCGCTGCCCTGAGAAGATGGCCCTGCCCGTGGTCATCAGTCATCCCGGATCGCTTTTCTCGTGCATCATGCTGCGTTGAATCCTGGAACGAACCGTCCAGAAGGGTCCCATTATTCGTCATTACACGGTCACTCGTGAAAACACATTTCGAATGACTCCCCACCTCTGTCGCTACGGGAGTTTGGCCCCTTTCCATCTCCGGCTCCCATGTGTCCAGGTCCCGTAGAGGTGACTGTGCTCGTGTTTCACATTCACACGGAGTATTCACAGGCTGGTCTTTCGAGGAAGCTTGGGCCGAATTGCGGTGGGCCATCGTGTCAATATTTGGAATCCGCTTGTCTGCGGGATGATCGAGCGTTCGTCCTTCTGTGTATCGATCTTCCCGAGATCTTGTAAAGGACGCGAATGCGCAACGACTCGTGAATATGGAATGTTAATTGTTGGATAGCATTCGTCGGTGGGTAATTCGTGGCAAGCATATACGGTTCGCGGATGAATCGACGCAGTCTCGTAAATAGGATTTTCTACTTATTTATCATTACAGGAAATATAGTACTTCGCACTTCAGTTGTCGCCCGGTAAAAGTTATACCAATTTCATCTTACTACCCTGCCCTACTTATTCCTACTCATTACTTTCGTAAACTCCCAGCCAACCTCGTCAACGTCCAAATTAATACCATGGTTAATCCAATCCGCTCGTGATCCCGTCGCGCGAGCAACACAGCCCCGACAATACGTCGAACAACGGGCATCTCGAGAACCTGGGAGCGTAATTGGAACGTTGCGAGGCCCCGGCAAGTTTCAGAATCGTCGGAAACCAATGCCCAGTCTAATCACAAGTTGCCACGGAGGGCACGCGTCGAGCGGATGGGTTCATTAGGCGATGGCACGCCGGCCGCATCCAGATCTCACTTTTCCACGGGTAATGGCGCCTCGTTCGTCGCTATTCTCGCGGGATTGCTCCGAATTGTACGCGACCGGATTGCTTATCGCGCCGATTGAACGGGAAGCGGCGCGGAATATTCCCGCAAGATGATCGAGACTGATTGGCCCAGGGTGTTACTCGCTAACGCTGATAAACATCGGGGTGATCTCTTGTTTGAGGAACGGGGATTGACGGTCCGACACGGTTCGAGCGTTTCGCTGGGCGCAATTCATTCCTCGATGAACGGGGTCTTGCTGCCTCGTTTGGGTAAGGATCGTCGTTCTTATTATCCGTCTGTTGAGGGAAATACGTGGTTCGTTCACTTATGCGTTTGTGCATTATTGAGAAGCTCGCGTTCGCGTTACAAACGTTGAATTTTATTAACGAACCCCGGTTTTTCGAGGACCTTTGTAATTTGAAGCATTACGAATTTAGAACGCTGTCCTCGCCAATGGACACCGGCCGTCTGTTCAAATATTCACCGCAACGAAAAACGAAGGATCCTCGCGTCGATCAGAGATCCAACTGACGCCTAAGCATCTAAATGCCAGTCACCGACGAAATTGTCCTAATTCGATCGGACAACAGGCAGGTGGCGGGCGTTGAAATGGGGCGAAGGAACGAACGGGTTGCTTTCTGTGGGCAAATTCGTCCGATAATGGCTTATCATCGTTTAATCGCTGCCCGTCAATGGCAGACAACGTTTTTACGGCGAGTTTTTCGGCTCGCCCCCGAAATCGACAGGGTCCGGGCACACACCGACCCGCCGCGAGATTGGCAAGCCAATAATTACGCTATTTTTCCCCGCTAATTTATTTCATTACGGCTAGAACAGCTTTTGCATTCGCCATTCGTCGACTCCGTCCGGTAATTGGGAAAACCATTAAGGGTCTCCCTCGTTCTTTCTCTGTCGCGCGGTACCCGCCGCCCTTTAAACTCCTTAATGAATTGAGCCTAACTGCGATTATACCATCTCACCGGTAACGCCTCTCTTCTTTGAAGGGACGCGAACCCCTCCGAGATTCGACGTTTAATTTTCTCGCGCCTCGTCCTCGTCGTTTTCTTTTCACGGCTGGAAAAGTGCCGTCGCGGCGCGTACCGCCGGTGCCCCGTCGAGAATTCGCCAACCGATACGCCACCGCCCCGGGAGAAATGCCTCGCGACTCAACGTTCCCGTGCGAATAGCCCCGCTTCCAAACTAACTTCCGAGACACACAATAATTCCAGATCGAGGAACGATCCGTGCACCGATTCTCGGAACCGCCGAATAACTCGCGGGTCGACCGTTCATGCGACAGGGGAAGAGGGATCGCCGGAATAAAAACGTGACCAGCTGAAACGCGGCGAAAATAAAAGGCCATAAAGAAAGGAAGAAAAGCCTGGCGCGGGATGGGGGGATGGGCGGAGAGGGAGCGGGACGGGAAAGGAGGTAGCGGAAAAAAGAGGGAAAAATGGGTGGAAAACAAAGGTGCATGTACGGTCGGCCGTGCCGAAAATCGGTCGGACGATCGGGTCTGGTTCGTCGGGGCGGCAAAGCGACGCCCTGGCGGAATAAATAATTCGCCGGTATGCACGTATGGGCCGCGCACGATAGAGCGGATGCGCGAGCGGGACAGCAGCCGTCGGAATCGGCCTCTGTTCTCCTCGCATCTGTGTACACATAGACACGTATAATACGGTAGGTGAACGAACGTGGAGAGAACGTATAGCGATTTCATTGCCGGCGCGGAGTGGCGTTTGACCGACGTGTGATATGCAGCGACGAGCCGTGATGGAGGCGGCGGTTCCATGCGAGGCACAGGTGCTGCATGCAAGCGGGGGTGGCCGGAGCGAACGTGTGACGCCAGCCAACGGTACACCCTAAACCCCCTTTGGGCCGTGCGCGTCCTCTCCTTTTTCGTTCCGCGTTCGGTCCCGGTTGCACCAGTAAATTCTCTCGTACCATCCTCCTACCTTGTTCCCGCTCCAACCGCTCTCCGCCCGTTGCAGCAGCCCTTTCAAACGGCGGCCGATGCAATATTCAGCGGCTCTTGGCAGTCGTCCGTGGGGGAGGCTCGCTGGGGTGGCTGCTGGCCGGTTCTCGTTGCCGCCACCACCACCCACCCACCCCCCCCCCTGCCCGAAAAAAAGAGCCCCACGTGGCTAGAGCCTCCAACCGTCAAATTGGCGCCGCTGTCCATCAACCGGTGTGCGAGCGGTCGCTTCTCTTTCGCTCATCCTGCTACGCGTATACCGCCTTCTTCCTTCGCTTCGTCCTGCTTTTCTCGTTACCTTTCACGCCGGTTTCCGCGGCGGCCATTCGACCATCGTCTATGCGAGTCTTCGGGGAGTTAATGACCGGCGATTTCTTGACGGAAGCTTCGAGATGCTCGAGCTTCTTCTTTTGTCTCTTCTCGATGACTGGCGAATGTAGTACGCCGCGGGACAGCGCCGTAAAATGTGATCCGCAGACCTCGCGTCGCTGCGAGAAAAGAAGACGTAACGCATACGTGGCAATGTCCCTCGCGTTACCAGCGAGAGCGAATCAACGCGAAGCTTTCTCTCGACGAAAACGTATTCGGCCCCGTTCGAAGCAGCCTCTGGTAAGAGCAACGCCCGGTACCGAAGACACATGTACATACATGAATAACTTCGTCGCAATTTTCGAAACAATATTCCACGACGGTCAGAGATGATTACACGAGTGGAACAGTGTCGCGGTTGGCCAGCTGCCAGCGGCTCTGCCTGCCCCGAATTCTCCGAGCGGGCAAAGTCAATTTTCTAGCAACGCCGAGGCGTCGTCGACGAGGGAAGCGCGACGGGGCCCGTGCCGAACGAGCATCCACTGTCTCCGACGACATCGGGAAACAACGAAATAAGAAGAGATCTCGGTCGAACGAGCAGTGAAACCGTGGCCTCCTCTCGCGCCGACAAAGCCCGAGTGGGATCGCCGCGCGTGTATATTACCACCTCGAGGAGGGTTGCGCGAGGCGACGGACGAGGAAGCCTCGAAGGAAGAAAAAGAAGGGAATCGGGTGGGACGGGGGGGGGGGGCATAAAAGACTCGACACTCCGTTATAATAAAGTCCACCCTTGGAAGCCTTCCGCTCGCCCCGCGCCTCCCACCATTCTCCGTTTCTCTCTTGGCAGCACCAGCATTACGCCATTCAACTTACTTTGTTCCTCAACTTTATTAATTTTTCCCTCGGTCTTGGGGGACCGAGCAGTCCCCACCAATCCCCCCTCCCAACCCCTGGTCCAACGTTTGCTGGTTATATCGAGAACTTGGCCGCTGGTGCTGGGAGCCGAAGGAGGACGAAGAGAAGGAGGCTTCGCTGTGGGAGAAAGAAGGAAGCAGAAAGGGTGAAAGTAGGGTGGGAGCTCAGCCGGGCTTTCTTGTGACGGGAAATTTAAAAATCTGTCTACGCGTTGTCGAACCACCCGAGGAAACTTTATTATTAGCGGCCACCCTGCCCACCCCCACCCCCTTCCCGTTACCTCTTTCTCCGCGATCCTCACCCCGACGCCGAGAGTAAGGGTGGAAACGACGAGGCTGGCGCGGTTCGACGAACTACACCACGAACGAAGATATTGCCTTTATAAACTCATTTGCAGCGCCGCGGCCCGACGTAGAACGGGGGAAGTTTTGACCCCAGCTTGGCTCCGCGACCTCCGTCGCCCCCATCGGACAAGATTTGCACCGCTGGGTGACAAGCTTCCGGTGATTGATGCGTCCCACGGACTAAAGACTCTCGCTGATGCCGAATAATTAGGGAGGTGGACGGGTGGCTCTTCGACACTTCGCCGGAGGTGTTGGCTTTCTTTCACGCGCCGCCGCCTTGCGCCCACCCGCACCCTCGAACTTGCCCATCTCGGAGAGACTTCTGAGGGGCGAGTTTCGCGAACGCTGCGGAGTGTCGCTACACAATGGCGATTAAGCGACAAAGTTGTGATTTTTCGCCGATCCAGAGCGAGCACAATAGGCCGGGAGAGAAGGGTATAGAAAATGTATACGGATTCTCAAACTCACGAATAACCGAACGAAATCTCACATGTCCCTTTTCATTCCGGACGGAAAATCCGCCCGCAGTACGGAACTTATCGAATAATGCGAACACTTTCGAAGGAAACCGGTCCCTCTAATTCACGGCTGACAAATAGTCGGCGATTATTGCGTTCCAGAAAACATCGAGACTCGCAGGAAAAGCTAGATCGGCTTTCCTCGAGAGGGGTCGATCGAGACGAAAGGCCGGACGGAAAGGATCCAATTGTGACGACACCCGTGAACCGATTAGCGGTGGGCCTCGCTTCCACGCGGCTCTCCTGCAGCAACATAAATATTTACGACTCATTCACGAAGCTAATGTAAATGCGATTTGGGCGTTTGCTCTTTTTAGTGCACGCTTTAATCCGATTAGGCCCGACCCGATACAATGCGCCGCGGCTGCTCGCGCATTGTGCGTGCCCATCTTACCCCCTCTGGAAAAAAGAGAAGAGCCTCTACCCTCTGGTGCACACGGGACTATACTCGGCCCCCTCCTCTACCGACGCACCTTTGCCAGTCGCTATTTTCGTCCGGTGACGCGGATTTAGTCGCTTTACGACTGCTTCATACACACCGAAACACAAGTCGACGCGCGTTGCTCCTCTGTCCGCCGCGATGCTCGTTTCGTGAGACGCGATCGAGTCTGTTGCTTCAGGGGCGGCGGCATTGTTAACCCCCGTACACTTAAACGCCCCGTCCTTGCCTGCACGCGTTTCGTATGCTCACGCTGCGTAGGTTGCGACGCGTTTTGTGCCGCTGACGATGATTGATTCGTGTCGGGGTTTTGAATCGTGCGCAGGGCTGTTCGCGGAACGGAAGCGTGATTTATCGAAGGGTTAACGGGGACTAGTGTTCCGTCGCGAGAATTTCTCGCGAAACTCTGTAATTGCTTGTTTCGTCATCGCAGATTACGAACGGAGGGGTGATACAGACCGAACTCGAATAAGCTTCGAAACATTTCTTCGTCGCACTCGCGGTAATTCTGCATTCAATTATGAACCGTGACACGCGTACATCCTCGAGGTTCCACTGGACGCTGCTCAAGAGAATCGCAAAGTGGTGCCCGACCGTGTCAGTCGGCGGAACAATCTTTCCCTGCGATTCATCCCTCCGAGACCAGGGCGGCGCGACGTTTCACTTTTACGATCGTCTGACAGTGAAGATACCGTGTTGCCTCTCGTCTACGAAAAAAAAGGACAACAACCTCGGGCCCTGCAGGTTTTTCATAAGCGAGCGAAACGAGCCCGGTAATTCGAGCTCCTCTGTCCGGTTGTTCGTTGCTTTTCGCCGAGCGACGACCGAGTGCTTCCAGAAGCAGTAGAACACGGGCATTCTCATTACACGGCCGTGCGCGGGTTCTCCAGGCGACGGGATGGTGGAAAACAGCGGCGGGACGAGGGGGAGGGCACAGGGCGGACGGTGTAAGCGACTCTCCACCCCATTGTCAGGCAGCGCCTTTTCAGAGACGCATTTGTTATCCTTTGAATGAGGAGCAAGCTATTATTTATTCCATTCTTATTTTTTGTCAGCCGCCCGTTGTGTAGTAAATGGATATAAGTCAGCGCGGGCGAGCAGTGGTTCTGTCATTTTTATCGCCTCTCCCTGAATTAAGAAGGTGGAGCCGCGACTTCCTCCTCCTCGTCCCTGTTTCTTTCGTTCCTACTTTCTCCACCCTTTCTCTTTTTCTCTTTCCCGCCTCTGGCGCGCACCTCTCGCTCGTTCCACGTCTCCTCTTCGCCCTCTTCCTATCCGCCGGCTAACCGACAAGCTGAATCGAGCAGGAGGACCGCCATATTTCTACTCCTGCCGGTAGGGTACACTCTCCGCGTCATTGTTCCGATTGTGACCAGATCGAAACGAGCTGGGCGTTACTACTTGCTGAACGATTTATAGGATCGAGTTAGCTCGAGAGCCGGCAAGAGTTGCAAAACTGCTGGCTTGTCCGCTATTGGCTCTCTCTGCCACCGTTTTTCTTTGACGCCGCGGAGTCAGCCGGGGAAATGTTCGCGCCGCGTCACGGCTGGATCAACGTCGCGACGTGACTCCGATGTACGACTATAGTACTCGAGCGGCATATAAACTTGCGCTCCTTGTCGCTCTTTACTCGAAACGGACGAGAGTGACGAATAACGGCTAACTAGGATGTCATCTATCCACGGCGAGGAGATCGCATCGAAGATGGGGATCTCGGACAAGTTCGCGACAGGACTCGCGAGTTCCGCGTGAAATTTGCATGGGACACTCGGCCGGACCCTTTTCTAGAAAGTTGGCTTGACCGAGGGTCCGCGAAGAGCCTGACCAACGACTTACAACGATCTCCACTCCGTACTGTCAATAATAGATCCCGCGTCTTATATCGTAGTCCGCGTGGAACGCGGCTACGTGTCGAAACACCGTCCGAGATATCGTTGTCCGCCGCTAAGCCACCTTTTTCTCCCCCGTCCAGGAATCCACCCCCGCACGGGGTCACGAAACCCGCGCTCAGACGGTTCCTGCTTCCAGCGCTCCGATATCGCGCTTGCCGATCCCATAACATATTTGACGGCCGACGTAGGGTCCGTGAAATCGGATTGACCAGTGTCCATATTGACTTTTCTCTTCCTTGTCCGGCCGCTTCCTTCCTCGACCCTCCATGGATAAGGATTACCGTGGCGGACAGACGCGTGGCGATCGTCCCGAGAAATATGGCATCGATACGGAATCGAAGGGCTGGGATTTATTGCGACTGCCGCTGGTCCTCGTTTAAATCCAATACCCGCGCCGCCTATCGCGAAACCCCCGACAAGAGCCGCTTAAACAAACCCAATTTATTCGTTCGCGCTCGTAACAACCCCCTGGAAGCCGGCTGCGTCTTAAGTGGCAAGTTGATCGTCTGGTTGAACGTCGAAAAGATATTCTCCTCTGGTTAACTATGCTGGTTCTCCCTAACCGGGGCGAGAGGGACGGGAACCGGCGACAGAGTAGAACGGCAAGGGGGTTTGGGGCGTGGGGGGTGAAGAGGAAGGGAGACGGCGAAAGAGGTAAAGAGAATCGAGCGAACGAGCTCGGGATTAGCCGGTGGTAATAACCGTCTCCGCGGTTTCGAAAGCTCGCCAACCAGCAGCCGCAAGCTCTCGTCTGTTCCATGACCGGAGGACGATGGAAAGAGAAACGGTTGCGGGAGAAAGTGGCGAAAGCGCGGGGCGGTCGGCGAAGGGGAAGGCGTGCGCGCGGAGGGTAGGTTCACGGGGATGATTTTACGCGGCGAGGCAAAACGCGGGCCTACACGGCAGTCGGTGGCCGTTGTCGGTAGGCGGTCTGAGGCAATCCTGTTGATTAAAAGGTGGGGCATCGACCCAAATAAACTCACCATTAAACCAGATGAGTCCCCGCAGCGATCGCGCTTCGGCTACGTACCACGATTCCACGAATGTTCGTGTACGTACACGCGACCGGGGATGTATTTCAGCCGCTGCCGCGTATACGCGCGTGTGCCAGCGCGCGCGTGTACGTGTACGCGTACACGACGACGCGCACCACCCTGTTTCGACCTACCCTCTTTTTCCCTACTACCGTGCCGCTCGACGAGCCACGGAAGCAAAGGAGAAACGAGGAGGGACGGTGCCGGCCGCGGGGTGGGGAGAATAAATTGATTTCGTTGACTCAACCAGCCGTAACGCCCCCTCAGCATGATATCAACCCTAAGCCTCGGTTATCTTTATTTAAGCTTTACGAGAGTCTACGCGGGCGAATCGGGGAGAACTTCTGGGAGGCTTCTTCTCTCCCCCCTTGCTCCTTCCTTCACCCTAGCTGCTGCCGTTCGTAGGTTATAGGCAGGCGTATACCGGGGAAGGGAAAAAATTGCTCGAATTCCTTCGCGGTTCTCCTCGAGGCTACGATGCTGGGGGATGATTCTTTGGAAGCGACGCGTTTCCTCCAGCATTAGTATACCTGGCCGTTTCTCTACATAATTATGGACTTAAGTAGTAAGCTAGGCAGCATCGATCGTTCAAATATAACTTAACGGCAGTTTTACCGTAACAAATATTTTTCACGGAAAACCGATCTGCGACTCATTGCACAATTACAATACAGCAGTGCGCCGCGATAAATTGTAAAAAATGAGAAATGAAATCAACCAAATCCGTATCAGTAGCACCTGAGGTCGCACAAAATCGTAAAGGACGTACCTTATAATTTACCGTCCATGCTTCGCTTGGTAATCCAATATCGCTGTACCGTGTACCGCTCATCCCTCCTAAACCATGACCTTTCAACCGCCGCGCCTCGTCGCGATGCGGGATTTGACATTAACGGCAATCTACTCGTATCGTTGTCCCGTCAACGGGTCCAGGAAACGGTCCAGGAACACGGAAATTCACGGATGCCGGGCGCCAGCTAATGAGCGCGCCGCGTGAAACGTCGTGTGTACACACCTGTGCCGATGTAACGCGTGGGTACCGATGACACCTCGCGGCGTAAGTATGCCGATGGGTTATCACGCGGCCGGTGTACACGCCCGCTACGAGTGTATTCAGGTATTACATCTAGTAGACGAGTGTTCACCGCTGGCTTATACAATCCTCGCCCTCGCGCCCAGCAAATCCCGACGACTAGCGTCCCTTTCGCCCTATTCGGCCTCTCGCGCGATCTCTCACTCGTGGCCGACCGACACGCTCCGAACACAGCTTTAATTAATCGTGACCCGTAAGTCCGCCGCCGTTTACCGTAATCTACGGCCTACTTATCGACAATTCTACCGTCGCTCTCTCGTCGGAAAGCGGTGGAGCTGACCCGGATAAATAGATGGGTGGCTGGAGGGAGGGGTTCGCGTAATTAAGGGGGTCGAGGTGGCGTCAAAAAATTGAGACGGGTTCGCACGTAATTGTAAACGCTATTAATGATCGGGGATCGTCGATTCAATGCAGCTTACGTACTTTCGAAACGTTCCGTCGACGTTCAATAGCCTCCGCCAAGTATTGCGTCGCGTTTAGGGACGCAACGTGACCGTGGGTAGTCGCATTGACAAATATTACGACACCGAGGTGGGACGTTCCACGGAGTGTCAACTGCATTGAATCGGAGGACAGACAGTCGTCGTGTCGAGGGAAGAGCGATGTCGCGTCTAACATCCCCGAGGGTGTCGTGAGGTCGAGTCGGGGGATGCCGTGCAGCTTCATCAACGGATATTAAAGGATTTGCATGAAGTATTATTATCGTTATTGCGAACGTATCCGGGGGAACGAGAGAGGGGCCGAGTTGGCCAGGGAGGGGGGGATGGAACGATAATTTTATTCGACACTCGATCCGCTTGTCGGCTTTCCACCGGTCGTGAGTGCGATTTCGTGTTGCACGCCGCTAATTTTCGCGATATTTAATTGCCCTGGTATTATGATTGATTCGACGATTTATCCCCGACCGTTTGCTTCCCCCTGTCGACGATCGTTTCACTGTAAGAACAAAATGGACACCGCGGAGACACCGTTCGCCGCGAAACGAGTGACACCCGTTAGAATTGTACGACGACATCCCCCGGAGGCGAGAATAATGGACGAACTCTCATTGCGTTTTAATATTAAAACCTTTTAAATGTTGTCGTGCTTCTGTGCTATTGATAATTGCTGTAATATTCCACGCTCTTGTATCTTGTATCACCTTGTGAAATATTTTATTTAACGCACGGCCACTGGGATGCTAATAAATATCTTGTTATTCATTATATCCTGACACCTCCATGCAACGTAATTGGAGTCACAAATATTTCAATACCCTTTTCAACTCGTAAGTGTACGATTTGCACATGCTGCAATTTTATTCCCCAAGTATCCCATCCGTCCATTGCCGTCAATTAACTAAACTGGAAAGGAACGATCGGGGGGCTGGTGTGGGCGGAATTTTTACCAGATTTGAATGCCACCGACGTAGCATAGAGCCCGGTAAATGGCATTAAATTATATAGGATGCTGTGTACTGTAAGGAAATGCAAGGGGAAGGGGGTGCGTATAGCAAGCCACATCTGTGGCCCCGCGGAGGGTGTAACTGTTCTAGGGGTACGAGGGCGCCAACTCGCCACCTTCGCCACCTCTCTTCCCTCGCGTCCCCGGTTGCCTTCTCTTCATTGTACTTGGCGCTAACTATATTGCGTGGCAATTTGCTTATTAACTCGCAGTTAGTCTCGGCTGCGCGTCGATTAATTAATACGCGCCGAGTGGCCAGATGGAGGCACGCCCAGAATCCACCCTCGACACTGAACCGACGAGATTGTGTGTGTTACCCTTAAAGATTTGCCAGCCAGTTCGCTGGATCAGTGGAACGGGAGATTGTTATTCAAACAGTTTCTTTGTGTCGGCTGGTCGGGCGGAACGACAGCGCCGAAGAGTTTTGCTAAAGCGTTTTGTGCGTCGGAGGGGTTGAATTGGGGCGCAGTGCGGGGAAGAAACGTTGATTGGTTCTGTATGCTGCGTATTCGAGGTGGATAAATTAAGATTGAGTAGCTTGGCATTCATTGCGCACGTATGGAGAATTTTTGTTCTCGGGGTGCAATGTTATTTAAATACAGAGATAAGATAACTTATTGCAACGCCTTCGCGAATTTGATGTAGTTATATTATATCGACGGGTGTCTCCTTTGCTGTCGAGTTTGCGTGGTATTTTTTTGGTCCCTCCGCAAGAGGGTCACGGATTTTGAAAGAAATCGTGTCTCACCTCTGTTACCGATTCGATCGTCAATATTTGCTCGGGGAAAAGGTCGACTGCCACCATGCATCTTCGAACAATACGTTCTTCGTGAACACCTTCGGCTCGCTTGGTCGACACGCTGTCGCCCTTGTCTTCACCTGTGCTCGACCGATTTATGTATACGCGGCCCTGCAGTTAATATTGAGCTAGGTAAACGCGTCGGAGGCAAACATTTGAGCAGGTTCCTTCGGAGGTGAAGTCGAACCGAGAATTCGCTCGACAGCGCGGTGACTAGTACAGAGGCGAACGGTGTTTTGTCGTTACCAATCACCTTTGAATGGATCCTTTCAGTAACATGTACCTATTCAAGGCTCGACGAGTTTCATTCGGAACATTTGCAAGAAGGTTTCATCGGATTAAAAAACATACTAACGAGCCATTGAACATTGCGCTCATTACCGTGATTGAAATCAAACATTTTCGCAACGAGGCGAAGCTCCAGATCGATAACCCTTGCAAATAATGAGCACCCCATTCTTATTCTCTATAGTGGACGATTTCTTTTTAATAAATATATTGCCCTCGCCCGTCGTATTGAATTAAATAAATTAACAAACAAATATTCCACGCAAAAGACCTGCGCCGCAGTTTCCGAGTACTTCCGAGCCAGCGAAGAACCTCCACATAAACGTGGATAGAACCTCTATATATCTTCGTGACAAGTTTTCATTTCGCGATACCGACGGACGTCCCGGCGTATCGACGCCGATTTTTCGCCCGAGATGCACAGCACGCGAACAAGAGGCGAGGAGAGAAATCATATTGACCCCGCAGCCATACACGCTTCGACGTCAGCGGCAACGAATCAATAAAGATTTCCCAGCGCGAGCTTCCATTCGAACGGGAGAATATTTCAAACATCCAGCGACCCTCCGTTTCTCGCCACCCCCGCGTGCCACCCCCGCCGCTTATTCGCACTTTTATTATCTCGGCACGAGAAACATTTTTTATCGACTGCCCCGCGCCACCGGCCTCGGACATGGCCTGTAAACTTTTCCTCCGTTTTATCCTACAACCTTCTTCAACCTCGACCCACCCGGACCCCTCGGTCCTTTTTCGCCCGTTCGTCGCTCGTACGTTTTTCCCCCGTCGACACGTTGCACGCGCATGAATACGAAAGAGCACGGTTTACGCTCGTGAAAGGCGATCGAGAGTTTGATCCGTGGAACGGTTTCGAAATATTCCCAGCTGCCGATACGAAGGTTATACGGATTTCAGAGGTATAGCTTTCGGGGAATAACCGCCCTGGCGCCGACTATAATTTTCCTCGACTATCATTCTACTTGGTAGGAACTTGGTAAATTGTTCAAACCTTACGTCGACCACCGGGTACTCGTTTCCATATTTCCCTTCGATAATTCTTGTACGTTTGCATACTTTCGACGTTCTTACAACAGCTCACGTTGCGTGAGCCAAAATATATATGCAATGCGTTTGGAAACACTTGTATTGCCATCGCAGTGCTACCAATAATCTCGTCAGGAATGCGTTCCTCCATTTCCACGCGGTGTATCGCGCAAAGTAGGTGTGGGGTGCGGAACGAGATCGCGACAATTGTTCTCGCGCGATACACGTCTTCGATATTGTCTCTACGGCCGGCAATTCGCTCGACGTCGACACTTTCGACGGCGGCTTTCCTATTCGCCGTTGCGCACAGCAAATTGGCACACGTTCGAGCGAAGCGTAATTGAACGGCGCCGCGCTTTCCGCGTTCGTCTCGAATAAAAATTAATCGACCGACATTTATTTTCACTACCGTCTATCCCACGGCCGATGATAACGCGAGAATATCTGCCCGGTTGTTGCGGAATAGAACAACGACGCCGAAAATGGAGGCATCGCGTCGCCTGCTGGACAGCAAATCGATGGAGCCTCGTATTTTGCGGGATAATCGAATCATTTCGCCCAATTGTCTTACGCGTTCCTTGTTTCACGGCGCACAAGAAAGTGGATAGTTTTTCAACGTGCTCGAATGTTTCAGTGAACGGTGTAAGGATTAAGGCTGCTCTAATGGCAGTAATTATTCGGAACTAAAATGGAAACATCGTTGAATTATTATAATAACTTTTACGAGGCTACTTGCCTTGGATATTGTAGCAATTTTTTACAAAAATGTTTAACCGATAAGAAAACGTTTGTCGTATTTTCCAGGCCGTCCTCGTGCAACTACTTTTCCGATTACCACCATTCTTGTCGCGCTACGCTGCGAGCGTCGCGTGTCGTGAATATATTACGCACGAAAAGCGTACACCGGACAGTATTCGAAAATATCTCGCCCCTTGAGCAACTGAGTTACCGCGGCTTCGAATCCAATACATGCAAACACTCAACAATAATGAATATACGCATACAGAACGAACGCCCAATTGTCCCAACATTTTCACCCCGACCCCCATTCTACGTTTAATTCTTCTTAGACGCACAACGAAAACGAAAACACGTGCACGAAATACTCGTTCGACATTAATTGAACGGTCTGCACACGTCGAGGGCCGGGCGACTCCACCGAGATTACATTCGTCGGTTCGTCGCAGAGAGCGACTCGATGGCGCGAGTTAAGGGATGACGACGGGCCTCGAGGAGGTTGCCCAGGGGATGCTCGAGACATTTGTCAACGAGACGAGCGGTGAGTGGATCGGACCTCCAGCGTACCACGGTGGATCGTACGTGTATCCCGTCGAGACCACGAACGGCAGAGCTGACCTTTCTCTCTCGGGTCAGGCAATATTAAACCGCATACGTCTTCGGCGTCTGATCAAAGGACCGACCTCTCGTGGACATTTCCTCCCACCGTCCTCCCTGCCCCTCACTCTCTTTCACTCTCCGTCTTTTTGGTTTCGTTGGTCCACTCGACCAAGACGACGAGGACGACTCCCACGTAGACGACGAAGGTAATCCAGTGAGAAGCACGATAACGTGGCCTCACGTTCTCCAAGATTGATCCTCGCGCCTGATGGAAACGTATTGTCCTCGCCTTTTTCCCGCGGATAAATTTTTTATCGTTTACCCGATGGATGCTGATGGATCTCTAAGCTCCCCGGTAGCACGATTGGCGTTCGTTGGATACGGATCGTGATTTCGGGCATACCTGAGTTTACGAGAGTTAAACAGCGAAAACGTTAATTGGCTGTCGAGAAGCGTCTTGAACGATAGCAATGCTGGAACGGGCATCGCAACACGGGCAACGGTTTGGACGCGTTATGCGATTACGCGAACACGTCATATATCCGTGTTCTCGAAGTTTCCGCGAATTAATCGACACGCGAAATCGCGCTTGGAAACTCCACGAATCTGCACAGCGGCGCAACCGTTTCCCCGCCGCCGTTATTGTAGGTTAACAACGTTACAAGTCGCACATTAATTAACCGGCTCGGACGGCGTGTTTGCGTTTGTAAACTCGGCCGAGTGAGACGCTGGGACGCGGGCCAATATTATTACGAAGACAAACGTACCGACGCTATCTACCATCGAGAGCTTCCTGCCTCTGTCCCTTGACACCCGGTCTTCCGGGAATATTCATCAGGATGAGAACGATGGTGCTCCGCGAACCTCGCCGAACCTCGCCGAACCTCGTCGGGGGATGTACGCCCGATGACTTTATTTCGCTCGCGTCCCAGCACCGAAAACGTGCACGCATACGTAACCGATTGACCGAAATGCCACGAAATCTGTCTCTTAATTCGGTTTCAACGGAATCGGAAAGGCATCGCTGAAGTGTATTTACAGTATCGCAAATCGTGCTGCGAGTAGCTGCTTCCGCAACGGTCGTTAATTAAAGTATCAACGGCTACCGTTTGTCCGGAGTAGTCGCGGTGCCGATTGAAATACGCATCAGATCGGACGCACCTCAGCAATATTGAACGACGAAACGTAACCCAAACGATCGCAGAGCCATAAAAGTCGCCTCAGCGCCGAAACACAGCCCCGGCGTCAACTCGAACGCGCAGTTAACTTTCGAGCCGCGATTTATGTTCGGAGCAAGGAGGAGTAATACGTTCGATCCGGCTTAACCGAAGCAATTTCTTCCTACGGTGGACGGCACGCTTTAACAAGAGGAATTCGCAGGTTGCTCGTGACAGAGGGCTGGGCAGGTTTACTTGCGAGCTCGATGGCACGGCTCCCTCTCTGCGTCGATTCCGACGGCGGGAGCGTATAACGCGGATCAATGGAACGGAAAGAAGAAGCCGCGCAGCGGAATCGTGTATACGAATGCCCTGTAATCAAATAAAGGGGAACAATGTTGGCGAACGACGCGAGTCAGCCAGCTCAGCAGTGCGATTCCGAACCCGCCCGTTCCTTGTCCTGGACACACCCCCGCCTTAACCTCGCGAACGCTGTTACCAGCGTAACCTGCGACACACCCCGTGCACCCTTTCTGCCCCGTCGCCATGCGCTCCCTTCGAGATCCTGGGCTCGAAGCAACCGTCGACGCGGAATCGAAGGAATCGCTGTAGAGGAAGTGTAAGCGGTGCGTGTACTTGAAGTTTGACGCTTTTGTAGTACGGGGTGCAGCTTTTATATTCGTTTTGGCGATACTGCCGGTAAGCGTAACAGCTTCTGTGCTGCAGGTAGTACTGCAAGCAGGTAATCGTTGCGTTCGCCGAGGGACAGTATTGCAGATCCGCCTAATTGCTTGTTCGATACGCGTCTGCTTTCCGCTTAGATATTAATGTTGCAGCTTCGTAACTTTCTGTGGTTGATACGTAACCGACTCGATTACACATCCTTGCTTGGAAATTTCTATCGTGTCTGTTATTCGAACGCGCACCCATTTAATAGCGCCGGCACCGAACATTTCATTCCTTCCGCGCGTACATAAAGTAAATGCGATACCCCTCGCAGCCATGTATTCCATATTACGTACATACATTACACAACCGGTGTCCATATACGAAGCTCCCGGTGGAAAGCAGTTTTCCACCGAAAGGCGAATAATAGAATAGCCGGGTGAAAAAAAATCGCGACCGCGATCCCAGCGTCCGGCAGGTATTTCGCAGCGGAATACCCGGCATCCTGTTCGCCGTTGTAAGCACAGTCGAGAGAATATCCTTTCGCTTTATATAAATGGAGCGTTGTAAGCATGCCCCACAGGACCAGGACGGATTCGCACGGCTAACAGATGAGGCATTAGGCACCGTAATGGCTCCATTTCCCTGGAGGAAGCGAACGAGACAGACAGAGAAAGCCGGTACACCGGCCGAACGTTACGAGGAGGACCGAGCATCGACCGGGCGAAGACGGGGTGGCCGGCAGGGGGGAGGGGTGGCAGGACGAAAATATTTCTACAAATCATTACTTTTAATTTGCTCGTCCCTTTTATCAAGACAAATGTGCTCGGTCGCTGCGAGCCCAACAATCGAACACCCATACGCATGCATCCGCCTGAAACTCTTGCGCCCGTTTCCGTTTCACCCTCGTGCTCGATCCTGTATACGGCCGAGGCTGTTTTAAATTCGCGCGAAACACGCACACGAGCAACGTGCACGAGAGAGACGCGTGTTCGACGACAATGGAGCGCGATGGTCCCAGCTGGCTTCTCCGCGGGGCGCCGCCACGACCACCGTCATCATCGTCAGACACCGGCAGCACGAGCATCAACATCGCGACAGGATTCGTATACACACAGAGAGAGAGAGAGAGAGTGGTCAGAGGAGGAGGGTATCGCGGAGTATCGGGGCCATCGGCAGGGTCGCGATAGAGAGACAGCGGAAGCGAAGGAGATAGAAGAAAGAAGAGCACGGTGGTAGGTCGACACCGTGAGAGGAGACCTCGCCGGGGTCCCGGGCGCAAGGCGGCAACAATAATTTTTCATAGGCAGAAAAGAAAAGGGAGGACGCCATTCATTAGCCCCGGCTCGGTTGGTTCGCACGTTGTTTGCGCCGCTGCCTGTGACACCTCAATAACCGACCGACCTGGCTGCACGGCCGCCCCGTGTGTTATACGTTCCTACGTTCGGCTACACGACACCGTACATGTGGATAGGTGGCATCGTACCTCGTATATAACAGATATATCTGCGCCGGCCATTGTGCTCCTCTACTGATATTTCTGTTATTGCTGGATTAAATGCGCGCCGTGCACCCCGCCGTGCATTATCCCGCGACCTATACCGTGCCGCTCACCTTCCTCGTCGCCGCTGCTTTTTCCGCCCTGCCCCCCCCCCCCCCTTCTGCGACGTTTTATTCTTTCTCGAACTAATGCTACGTGTTCCCGTTGATCGGTCGTGCACCGTGTTCCTCCACGATTGCCGATTGCGATTCGTACGTACACGTATATATACATATATATATACCTGAACGTTCTTCTCGGGGAGCTGCTTGTTTCCGGTAACGACGGCTTTAACGGTTCCCCGTTGACTTATGCGGAGATCTTTTGCTACAGATAGGTACACGTATAGAACGTTCGCGATACTCTTCGCTCGCGTATAAAATACCATCGCATTCCTAGTACCTAGGTCGACGGAATTCGCGACGTTCGCACCGATCGATACGAACGTCCAAATCATCCCCGCGGCGCCGAGATCGGCGGCGATTCGATTACGTACCGTTTACCCGACGGCCAGTGCGGCGTGGAAACACTCGATGGGGGAGTAATTACGAGAATCACGGAGGTCGCCGCCTATTATCGTCACCCCTGACCGATGGGGTTTCTCGGTCGGTCGAGCGCGTGGATACGAACGTTTGTTTCGCAAAACATCTTGGTTGCAGGAGCGACGGTGCGGCACGAACCGCGGGCCAAAGTGTTCGTCGAGCTCCAGGGTGGAAAGAGGGAGCACGCGAAAAGAGGGAGAGAGAGAGAGAGAGAGAGGCTATTAGTGTTGGGGCTGAGAACCAGGGTAACCAAACAGGGTATAAGTCACGGACACCCCGCGGTGTACCATCCGGTAACTCGACACCGTCGTTTGTACTCCGGTGTGGCATAGGAGTGCCTGGCAGCGGCAGCACGGTCTCACAAAAACACACGTATGAATACGTACGACAATAGCAAGTCCTACAGAGAAACTGTTGGATGGAAGCGTCTGGCCTCGTCGCCCCTCGTGTCCCCCCGCAGTCAGATAGATCTGTCCGTGCCTGGTGTGACATTAGATACCATTTAAGGATTAATATAGCCATAAATAAGGCTGACTCCATGGATGGCAGCCAGCGTCTCTTTCCGACTGCTGCCAGTCCGCTGGACACAATGCGCGACCAGCAGCCACCAACGTATCCCTTTCTTCGGACTACTTCGCTGTTCGCTTTTTCCATTTCTTTTTTTCTCGCCCCTCATTGTTCGCGCTGGTAGCTTTGCGACTAGGAGCCAGAAAGAGGAACGCTGCGAGCGGGTTTTGAGAGGAGCTGCCTCCGGTGGCCATTCGTATTACCCTTTCTTGAAATCACTTAACGCTTCTTTGATTCGACTTCGAATTCATGGACGGGGCTTTGGAACGAATCCCGGATTAATCCCGCCTGTAACGTGTATCAGGTGGTCACGAAAGTGTCTCGTCGCTTGATTAATTGTTGCAACTTTTGTCGCGGTCGGAAGTCAATTTTTTGTTGGATTAGAAATTGTACCTCGACAGGAGCGCGAGTAACAGATTATGTGAAACTTCAGCGAAATCGAGCTACGCCGATGAATCAACCGCCGCGAGGCCCGGCAAGGAGATCTGACGGTTTGCGAAATGAAAAGAAAACTCGGTACTTTGAACCTCAACGTATTTTATCTGTTCGCGAAAACAGGCATATCTGCCGTTTAGAAATAGGTAATGAAAAAGCGTCGGATCTTTTCGCCGCACCCTATGCGACATACTCTTTGTCAATTTCCCCAAAACCTTTATTAATTCCTTTTCATTCGTGGCAATTCGTGGCAAAACGAAGCGCGGTGCCGCTCGTTGGGGAACAATCTACTAGTTTTCCCGAGGCACAAGAAACGCCATTGCCATTTCCTCCGTTCTCCAGCGCGATATCGATAGAGATGTCGAAGAAGCATTAACGGGCGAAAGAGGAGCTGCATCGTCGTCGAAAAAGGCACCGTGTCCCGCGGTGTTATCCCCCTGGATGCAAAACGGTGTCGTCGCCGTTCGAACACGCGTCCCCTCGATTCCGTAAAAACCCGGGCGTCGGTGAGTCGTCTGTGCCGGCGCATAAACGGACGTCGAATATAATATTCACAGTTTGTCGGAACAGGAAGGCGTCGGCGTTTAACACGCCGATATAATATATAATATAAGAAAAGGCGAGAGTCGCGACTCGGTGAGCGCATAAAACACAGCTGCCGCCGTGCAATCAACAGCCGTATAACCGAGGCTCGCGAGGAGAGGCCTCTTTCCCTTTCCGTGCGCTTTCTTCGCCTCGTTCGCCGGTACGCCGGGTTATATATTCCTAGAAGCGAATAATTTCATTCATACAAACGGCCTGTATGCTCCGGCTGGCACGACTGCTATTGTTACTACCGAATAACCAGAGACGGTACACCCTTCTCGCAGCGGCACGTCGCTCGCTATATTTGCCGGCTTCTCTGTTATTCGCGACGAACTAGACGCTCGCCCGGGTGCACCGACCGATTCGAGTTTTATCGTGCCCCGGATCCTCGACTGTTGGACACGGTCTCGCGTGAAATAGATGATTACCGGTATCGATACTTGGGGAAACTTGTTTGGGGATGGTCGGGAGGGATGATCGGGGCGTTGGTTCGTACAACAACCAACCGACGGAGAGCTTTTCGTTCCTCGTGTTGGGAGTATTGTACATTTGTATTCTTTTATCGCTCCACAAATGCATCTATATCCTGGTGAACCGTCTTACGCGCAAGGTCGTGAATAGACACGCGTTAGGACGACTGGATCGCCGGGTCTCACGTCGCTCGCTCGAGCAAGGCATCACCCGTGGACGCCAGAAGTTACCCGGGGAATTTAGGGCAACTTTTTAGAACGCCACGACTCCCGACAACTACGGCGTTTCTCGGCGAGAGCGAGGCATCGGCGGCGTACAATTTTCTCCGGGCCAAAGAATCTCCTTGGCTGTGTAGATCCTTGGGAACGACGCTCTCGTCAACCCAGATTCGGCGAGCGGCGTCGTTCCGTTTCAAAGTTTCGAGCAGACAGCCGCTTGACATCGTTCCCAACGAGCCGAGCTCCGTATCCGCCCGGGATTGCGTCACGGGCTTTCCTTGCTCTCTTAATTTTCCTCCATCCCTCGGGGAACGGCCCGTCTCGAACCCCGCGCCCCCCCTACACGGTTTCTCTGTTTCTTGCCGCGGATTTAGATACACCCCGCGCCTCTGGACGCCCCGCGCCACGCCGGTCGGGCGTCGGCCATAAGCAAAACACTTGTCGCCGGAGTCACGACTGCGCGACTTCTAATTTCATTGCGAAAAGTTGTCGCTTGAATAATTAAAACACCCTGGAAACATGCGAGTTTTTCCGCCTGATTTGCATAAGAAACGACGGGACGTCGTTGGTACGCTCCTCCCGGGTGCACTCGTGTTTGTACGCATACATATGTATGCGCGTCGGATATTTATGTACGACGCTTATGTGTTTCGGTGTAACGTCGTCGAGGAAAAGGGACGGGGAAAGAGTGGGAAAGAGAGCGCGGCGTGAAATTAACTGGTTCTCCACCCACGCGCCATTCAAATTGCATGGATCAGCCTGGCCGCGTCCCACCTGCGGGCACTGATCCCGCTGTTCCAACGTGGTTCGCTCTCCGATCGCGTTTCTGCGGACGGTACACCCATTTCTGACACTGAAAATTTCAACCGAATTTACCTGCGGATCGTCCCGTTGCCATTTCCGCGTTACGACGAACGGTGGAATGCGCGCGAGCAAATGCTTCGTTGCTCCCCAGGAAAGGAACCAATTGCGAGGCGAAATTATTTCACCGTAACACGACTCGTATCCCTTCTGCTAATAAGTCGGCCACCGTCGATCCTTACCCCGAGATCGAGCTAAACGACATTGCAGCGTTTCGCTGAAACGCACTTCCACGTGTTCGAAATGGTGAATTGAACCACTTTATTGGCGAAAAAAATTCGCAACAGCCGCGTGTTAAATTTGCTCAGAAATTCTAAACACACCGTGGTGGCTACCCTTGCCACGGTACTTCGCCTCCCCCGTTGAACCATCAAACCTCCTGTCGATTCTCCCGAAGGAACGCGTCGCCGGTGATTCTCACCTCGCGGCCGGCAATTCTAATCGCGTGGCTGGATCCCGTTTCACCACTCTGCGCCCGACTTTCCGGCACAATGGAAACGATTAGGATCAGGGGTGGCTGGATGGAGGCCCACCGAAGGAGCAATCGCGTCCAGTAGCCGGGTCTATCAGCCATCTCGGGGCATAAATATGTAGTGCACGAACGCATTAGCCGGCCGGATATCGTGCGTGCGAGCAACGGCGGCAGCACGTAGGACGCGGTGCGCCCGTGCACCGCGCGCACGTGTGAGGGTAATGCATCGGCCTGGTGCAACGAGCACGATCTCGCCTGTAGGTGCGCTGTGGGCCGGCCGCGAGATAGCCGAAATAATCCCGCGTGATGGATCGCCCAGCCTAAGCGCTAAGTGGAATGAATAGAAAATTAAATTGTGTTTATTGTCGGAGGTAATTGGCCATCTGTGACTGCGTGCCACCCCTTCAGATTTTTCTCTCGCCGTCCTTCCGCCACTGAATTCCGGCTACTGGCGTTCCAGTTCCGTTCGTGCGTCTGTTCGTGGCGTGGGTGAGCGACGCGTGGAAGGTGTTGTCCTTAGATCGAGGGATCGGTATTGATCGAGATTTCTGCGGGTTGGATGAGAGTAGCAGCGGAACGTTTGTTTATCTGAGGGGTCGATTGCAGGAATTCTTTGCAACGCGCATGAATTCGATATCTTGAATGGTTTAATTGCGACAGGGGGACGGACTCCTCTGGTCAGGTAGCTTCGAAATTGGAGTGGTCCTCGAGCGTCGAGTAAACGTTAATTTCAATAACCTCTGCGAGCCCGATACCTGCTTATCTCGATCGTAACGCAGACCAGATCGCGGAACGTCCCCTCGATTCTATTCTCGACCACTCGGCTGATGGGCGAGGGTGGCCGCTGCGAGCGAATTCTTATCGCGTTTAATTATGTCCCAGCAGAAAGTGCAGGCCAGTAGCCCGAGCAGCGGATGATTCAATGAGCGTTAAATGTGCGATGCGCACCTCTGGCTATCGTGCTGCCAGTTGCCAGGCTTGACCGATAGAAGTGCCAGGTCGCTATAATCGGCACAGTTGGCCGATGGGGCCGTTAGATAACGATCCCGGGCCATTGAGAACACATTCAACCATAATGACCGGATAGACCAGAAACTTATCGGTTCCAACAAGGAGAAGACAGGCAGTTCAGCTGGCAGTCGACAAAATTTCCCATGTCCCGAATTTGGCCATCGAATAAATTTGTTCGCGTGGAACGTCGATGGTTTACTTTCCGTTTACGCCTAGACGTAATTAGTGTCGCGACGGCTGCTTCGTTTCTCGAAAGTATATGACGATTAAATTCTCGACGGAATGTACACGGCCGGACAGAGAGAAAAGGGGAAAGAAAGAGGAAGCTGCGTTTCCACTAAATTATCTTCAGCAACGACAGAGTGAAAGTCGGAAACTCCGCGCAGAAGTTCACGCAACCTATTAAGGTCGTCGTTTAATTACATTTAGCTCATTCTTCCGCGAAGAGGTAAGCGGACACACGGCGAAGGTGGCTGGTTCTGTCGCCACCTTTAATCGGTGGGCTTGTGTTAATCAATCGAGAAAAATTCAAATTGACCAGCTATGTAAAATACGATACGTGCACGGTGTTTTACCAAATACAGTAACTTCGGTAAAGGACTGTTCGTTGCAATTGTGGTTTCACAAAATCCATTCGCCTTTGTAGGAATATCCCCTGACTCCAAACTACAATTCTAGAAAGAAAAGCGCGGCTGATAACAGCGCTAATTCAAGTCAGAACATCGGCCACCGATCGTAAATCGTCCGCCGCGCTCACCTGGGTAAACGGTGAAAATCAGCCAAGAAATCAACTCCAATCGATTGCAAAGTGCGCATAAATCAACGCGTACTCGCCCGTCGGACAATGATCGAAAATCCTGCGACAAGTACCTACCGCCGCTTTCGTATAACCACGCGTATACCTAGAGGAGGGTGCAAGCCTGATTCTGTACAATTCTGCTCAACTCCGGAATTAGAGTGGAGAACATACAACCACCGCTCAGTGCATAAAACCAGCTAAATTTCGCTTCACGACGAATCCACGCCGGCGCGGGATAATTATGCACCGGGCTTGTTAACGCACGCCAAACAGACCAATTCCTGATTATCCGTTTCGTCGACGGTCGATCGACGAACATATAATTACACCGATATCCGACGGGCATCATTCGCGCTGTTCGCCGGACGGTTATTTCGATCTTGTAGACCGGTGTGTTGCGAGTGCGGCGTTATCCGGACGGACAGGGCAGTTTAGCCACGGAACCGTCGCTAACAGCTTTTTAAGTAAGTAATAATCTGTTGCTCGGTCCCGAACAGAGGTGAACACACTCGGTTGAGCGATAGGAGGACGGTTACGGGGCGACCCGCCGTAGCCGCCAATCAACCTCATTAAAGCCACGAAACGCATTAGCTTATCGCCGTGCGGTGGCCTGGGTGCCTACTTTGCCAGTAGCCACCTAATATACACCTAAAGTCTCCACCGTCCTCCACCCTCGGGCGGCGAGGACGGGCCAGGTTCCTCGGTTCTCGTCTCGCGTTCACCTTCGCGTTCGGCTTCGCCGTCGTTAGCTGCCCCTTCTGCCGCGTTTAATTGTTATCTCCCGTCGCGTTGCAAAACTTTCGGACAGTCTGAGAGACCGCGAGCCCCGGTCGCGTGAATCGAAGTTCGAACGAGGATGAGAATATCTGCTCGATCTAGCTGAAAGTAGCCAAATACGGACGATCAGGGGAAATTGCGTTTCTCTTCGGAGACGCAAAGCAACGGATATTTCGCGCAGCTCGAACATGACTTTTCTATAAATCCGATTTTCCGGGAATATTCGATTTGTCTCGGCCACCCGGCAGAAACTTGGCGAATCGTGGAAAAACCGGATAAAACGAGGCGCTGTTGCACCACGGCTGACCCTAATACGATCGCTAACGGGATTGCCGACGACAGCTTCCGTCCACACTTTTCCGCGAGCCGTTCGATTGGTTTCTGTGCCGGTCTAATTAGAGTGTACGAAGCCGGTGCTTTCGTAATTGCCCGGCATGTCCTCTATCGATGGCTAATTCCGGGGCCGAGCCGGGGATGAGCCGTAAGCCCCGACGCTTGAAATCCGATGACGCGTTCGACCGGCTTACGAAACCGACAATTTTCGGGCAAATTAATAGACCGTCCAAGAAAAATATCGTGCCCCCCTCGATCTTCCCTCTAATTACCGCAATCGTGGGAACGATTGCAATCCCGCATGCCTCTGTACGCAACGGCGCTCGTCCCTATATTCAACGATACAGCGAACAATTGTATCGCTCTCGCGTCTCGGGCGAAACAAAAATATTCCTCAAAATCTCAATGGGACGCCGCCACCGTCGGGGGTGGTAACATTTTCATTAGCACCCGTAAACACTCAACGCGACTCATCTTCCGCGTCGTTCAAGCTAACGTAAACACTTCCGAACAAGCGAGCCGAATGTCCTCACCTGACGATCAATTTAACTTCCTCTTTACCGTATCCCGCCGCATAACAAAACACTTGCTCGAAAGCAATTACCAAGAAAATCCACGTGTCTCGACCGACACGATCGCCCCGCGGGCAATCGCTCAAAGGTGTTTACAGAGGACGGATAGCGGGTCCGCGGCTAAACGTCCGTCGCTTTCGAGGCAGCGGTAACGAGCAACGGGCTTGTATAATCAGCGGGGCATGTCCAGCCTGATGAGTCCATCCACGACGCTTTAGCCCGGGCGGCGACCGTGCAGGTATTACACGCGCACCGCAACAGGCTGCGCGTGTTGGCCAGCACTCGCTGGAACCCATTAATATCCATTTTCCATTCGAATGGAAAAGGAGCAAAAGGCTAAAAGCGAGCCATCATTTATCTCGACCTTATACCCTCCTCCCGCATTAATACCAATTGTGTTTCACACACCGATCCACGCTGGGGCCCACCTGAAGAACGATTACACCGTTCGCGCAGCGTCTCGGGATTTACACCGTTATTAATGTAGGTCGGAGTACAACGGGGTACGTTTAGCTGCGCCTTTCTCGCTTTTACCTTACGGGGGTCAAGTTGCCGGGGAGACGGGGCAATGTCGAGTAATTAATTTTAATTATAATTCCGCGTCAAACTCGCGCGACATTAATGACAAATTGATCGATTCGTCGATCACCGGGTCGATTAGGCTAATCAATTTCAACGAGATCTGTACAGCCTGCGAAGTGTGCAACTTCCAGTGATCGTTCGATTACGAAACGCGGACGATGTCGCGACAGCGTCTTCTACGTCCCCCGTTCTCCCTTCAGGAGCATTTTTCATCGTTCGACAGGCTCCGTGGTTTTTTCCCTTTTCATCGCCGCTGATACAGCCGGGCCGGCGGTAGCGAGTAGATATAAACGCAGCGGCAACCAGAAGATAATAGACGCCGGCCATCCCCCCGGGTGCCGTTAATCATCGGGGATGAGGTCTGGTGTACGCGGGTACTGCACGACGCGAAACCACAGGGATAGGAGCGCGGCCATCGCGTGGGATGAGAGTTGGATGGTTATGGCGTTAGATGGTCAGTTCCAAGGGAAACGGAAGTGACCGCACGCCGGCCCAATAGGCATCCCCCCCGGGGGCTAACTGATGGACGCTGCCGGACGTTTCTTCCTCCATCTTGCGCGCCGCTGTGTCTCCCGTTTAATTAATCGGTACAAATCGAGCGAAGGCTCGCGCCTATTCGCGCGGCTGCTTTGCCCTTCTTCGTTCAATTATCGGGACCTTCGTTGATTATCTCGTTGACCGCTTCGTTCGGGGAGTGTTTAAGGCGGTCCTGGACGGGTTCGGGCGAACCCTCTTTCATTATTAACGTTGCAGCGCGTTCGCGGCGTTCAACGTTGATTACGTCGATCTGCTATGAACTGTGAAGCTCGTACTGTTTGTCGGCAACAGGTAATGAACGTATCGATGCTGTTCGAGGAGCCCTCGATTTGGGCACATGCTCCGCGTCAGTGGCGAACATCGCGCCGGTTGTTTATCTTTTCGGGTCCGCGACAACGTCCCTCGTCAGGGTGGGCGAGATACTTCCGAGGACGCCCGCCGCTCGGATGACTTCGGGCACGTGAGCCTCGGTGACAGTTCGCCAACTGACGGAGACAAGAAAAAGCTGTTAGCGCGATGCAATCCGCCGCACAAAAATACCGCTCGAAAAACGGCGTCCGCGATCCTGAATCGTCACCGTTCCCCCAATAATTACGACTATCCCATTCTACGTCCTCTCGGCTAAGCGAAATATCATGGGAAACCGCGCACGTTACATTTCCGCGTTACCTCGGCCACGGGGCAAGAAGCCACCTTTCGTTTCCATCGTAGCAGCGCTCGCAAGAAATTCCGGGCGACGCTTCCCACTGCCGCGCTCGTCCTTCCGGCGAAAGTTTTTCGAAGAGGCGGCCGACCGCTGCCCGGCCACGCAGGGACAAGGTAAAAGGGTGTGAAATTAAATATCGGATGTTGACAAATTGCGAGGAGGCGTCGCGGCAACGGATATTAATGACGCCCGCTAGAAAAACCGCGTAAACCCGCTCCGCCCTCTCTTTCTTCGGCTTACAGCTGCGGATGAAGAGAAACGATGCAGTCGTCAACCCCCTCCTTCTGGCCGAGCGAACTTCTTTCACCCCGTCGAGGGGTTCCGCGTCACGGTAGAAGGGAGGAAGATGCTGCCCGGCGTTATCAACATCTTCGCAGCTGGATATCCGCGCTAACTCGATGTAAAGAGCCCCGACTGGTCGATCGTTCGCTCGCGAAAAGACGCCGCTCGACGTCACGGTGCAACACGTGAATGATCGATTTTACGTTCCGCTTGTCGATCCTGTCAAGCTGGACCATGACGACTCTATTAATCGAAATTTTGGCCCCGCGATGCGTGGCTGCTGCGAGCTCGTGGATAGCGCTCGCTGGGAAATTACTTGCGACTGTTGATAAAGCACGGGAACACCGTCGTGATATATTTCTGCTATCGCGGTGTTAATTCCCCGTAAAATGCTATTAAACGTAGTCAACCTAATTACGGCGTGCTCCATTGCCCGACAGAAGTAGACCCAGCAGAGCCCTGCTAGCCTCCAAACCTATCGTCCTAAAATACCGCCCGGTAAAGAACTTCCACCGATCCAAAGAATTTTGTCCATTCCGCTTCGTCCACCGTATCCCTCGGCTACCTCGCCGCAAACCGAGTACTTAGGCGTTACACGCAACGCGCTTGTCAAAGAAGACTCCGGAGGAAGGAGTGGTGGAATCCTGACGGAGGGTAGAGTCAGTGGAAAAAGACGGAAAGGATTGTGGCGAGGGGGGTGAACACGGGGCGGAGGGGCGGAGGTCGAAAGAAGTCTCCATCAATAACGCACGTCCGCGCCTCGAGACGTGGAAGACCGCAAGATTAATCACCCTTCTTCTCTCGCGTTCTTGCCTACGTTTATACCCGCACGCACGACAATCGGGAGGAGCCCTCGTCCGCCTCTCGGAGCAAACGTGGCCGCGGCTCGCTCGAAACTTATCCTCCTTTTCTCGCTTTTTATCGCGAGGCCCCGCTTCTCCTCTTCGCTCGGTTTTCTCCGCATTCCTTTCGTCGCTCGGCCGCGAGCGTTCGCCAGGCCACGAATAAGGAGCGTTTTCAGCACGACCGCCGACACCCGCCGCGCTTTTTGCCGCGCACCCTGCGACCGATCGGGACCTTATACGATGCCTAATTGCGAAAATATAAATTGCCCCCGTTGAATAATTGCCCGCGGTCTTGGAATTATCGGTGTTACCGCGTCGGCGCCTTTCGTTTACCCGACATGCCCGCGGTGAAACGTCGAGGTACACGCGAGCTCGAAATCCCGCGGTTGACTCATCGTTAAGCGTTCCGTCGACCCTGAAGCACGCGTTTCGATCATACGCGGCGCGGAAGGAACGAAGAGGCGCGCGTAGGAGCGTTTTAGTGAACGACGTCGGCTGATCGGACGGAATCATGAAATCATCGTTGCGGCTTAGCGTGGCACGGAATTGATGGGCGGTCGGCGCACGAATCGCGGCCTGTTTCGAAGAAAACCGTTCGCCCCGCTTCGGTATTCGCTTGGCCCGCGCGCAAAAATACGTCCCTCCGGCCGCGGTTGGCTGCGATACACCGGCGGCGTCGGAGTAAATTTATCGACGAGCCGCTACTGATAGAGACGCTCATGAATAGATCCACGGTTTTCGGGGGGCGGGTTATACGGAGGAACGACGCGCTGGATATCCGGCTGAGCCGGAGCTTGATGGTCCACGGCGAAGGAGGGCACGGGGTAGGCGACGGTAGGTAGCGGAAAGAGAGGGCCAAAGAGCCGGGCTTGCGGTGGTCGACAGAAACGCAACGGCGGGGCGGGGGGATGAGCGAGAGGCAGAAGGACGGTTTGGCACGGCCATGAATATTTCGCTGGCGCACTTATTTATGCAATACTTTGCGCTGGCAGCTTTACGACGGCTCCCTCTTTCGACCAGCGCAGCGTGGCGGCGTCGTCGCAACCCCCGCTCGCGTCGTTGCTCGCTCAGATAAATACGCCGCTGCTCCGTATACGTCCGATAATATATTACGTTTGAGCGTTTTCGAGCTGTTTAGAGGGAATCCACGGGGTACGCCGCTCGAGGCGCGACCGGGACGAAAGAGGTGGAAGCATTTAGCTACGAGCATACCGAATATCCTCTGCCCTCTCGTTTCTCTCTTTCCGTATCGCCCCCTTCCCATCGTTCTGCCATCACCTTTCCCTCCTCCATCCAGCTGTTCCTCTTCCCTCCTTCCTCGCGCCGCGGAGTATATACTACCGTATCGCAACCCCCCCGGACCCCTAAACTTGCCTCTCCACCTACACCTACCGCCACCCCCTCGTGCAATAGTTTCCGAATAAATCCCCGATTCTCGAACGCGTCGGGCTGCTTTCCTGTTCGGATTTACCCGCCCCCATATCTACCTACAAACCTGCAGCCGCGCCGAATGCTCTGCCGTAGAGGGTAGATCGAGTGCTTCGTTCTCGTTCCCTCCACCTCCTACTCTTTCGCCTCTTTTGCTCGTTCTCCGGCTTGCTTCTTGTCCCTCTTTCGCCCCGGGGTTCGTCTCGCTCTCTGTCCTAGGCGAGCTCGAGGGAACGCGCCCGGGGCAAAGGGGTGGGACGGACTGCGAAGCTCGACGAAGGGACAAGGGAGGGTTACCTCGGCGGCCATTACTCCGGCTACAAACAACCCCTCCGCGAGCCAGCAGCGCCTTTGTTGCGGCAATTGGCTAAACGGCCCGCAGAAACAAACGATCCTGCCCGCGGCGTGTACATGCACGCGCACACTTCTGAGATCTCTTCCGCTTCTGCGTGCATACACGTGTACAAGGCCGGCATACGCGTCCAGGCGGTGGGCGCGACGATCGTCCGCTTCGTCGCGGATTTTATGGCAACGAAACGATCGCTGTAACCGCCCGGCGAACGCTGTACCCTCGGAAATTTTCAGCGAGCCCCGTTTGCCCCGCGACCGCCTCGCTTTATTCCACCGCGTCGCCCGACCACTTCCATCGATACATCCGCGCTCGCGATCGTTTCGATTAACGAAACAGGTCCGCCAGTTTCCTTCCCGTTTCGATCTTTCGCCCGGCACCGAGGCAGGGCGTTTTATTCGCCGCGCCTCGGTCGTCGCGCCCGCTCCCGATCAATCGGCGCGGAATTCATCGGAATTCGAATAAATCGCGTCGAATCGCGACAGGCTCGGTTGCTCAGAAGGGTACAGAGGTATCCAATCGGCGAAATTGTCGCGTCGCCGTTTTCGCTTCTCCGCCCGTTTCCTCCGCGTCGCTTTGGAAGGGTTCCGGACCTGGGAGGGGTGGCTGAGCGTCGCGCGGACTGGATACGCGCGGATCCGAACGGGGCATGAGAGAAAATTCGAGGACGCGCTGCAGACGAGACGCGCGACCGTTGTGATTGACAGGAGGCAATATGGCTGTGCGAAGTCTCCCTTTTGCTCTTTGTCGGCCGCGTTACGCAAGCTGTTGCACCCGCATCTGCGCATTCATGCAAAGTCGAACCGTCCGTTCGTCCACTCTCGTCCATCCGTCCGCACGTCCGTACGTCTCTCGTCTCCGATAATCGCTCGCGCGCTGCACCGCTGGACCGCTGCATTTTTTCGTTCACCACCCCCAAACGCCCGCAGTACCAGTACCGTATCGATTCAACGGCTGCTACGGTTTTTTCGTTCCACTGGCGCATTCGCCCTCGAGACGCAGATTCGTTGGTACAGCGCCTACAGGGCCGACCGGTGCGCGCTTCGCGGACCTTGCTAGAGGTATTCAGACAAATTTGCAGTTTGCGAAACGAATGGCTCGATCGCAGTGTTGGGGTTCCAATTTTTGAGCGACACTGCTCTCGACACCTCGAATTCGACGATGCTCGATGCACGCAGTAGCAGCTCGTTATAATCGTTACGTCGAAGAATGTTATAGCGAGTCACCGATATCTGGGTTCTGGTTCGCTGCTGACATTTCTCCAATGCGCACGAAAAGCGAGCAGCAATCACCGTTGAGCAACTTCATTTGTTCGCTCAATTGAGCGCTCTTATTAATTGTTACGCGATCTGCATTATTCACCCGAACCAGCCGCTGATGCCTCGATATTTACATTATTCGTCGCACCATCCCCGGGCTCTGTGATACATCAACATCCACTGCTACCTCCGCTACAATTTCGTTCACCTTTACTATGCAAACGACTTTCAAAAACTAGATTCCGCATCGCAGGGAGGAATCGATAATCCGCATAGCCGGTTACGCGGAAGAGGTTTATCTTTCGGTGGTCGATGGAACACGTATACGCGGGGGGCACGTCTTCCGGTGGTGAGAGCGCACTGACCGGATACACGGTGCTCGCTATTCTTGGCTGCCCCGCGAACGGATCTTGCAGATGTGCCGTACACCTCTCATCTCTCCGCCTCTCCGTCTCTCTATCTCCCTCTCCCTCCCTCCCTCGTCGATTGCATTCATGCAGATGTGGACGTTCCTATTTTCCGATTTGCGGATTCCGCGATTGAGATGTCAGAGGTGCGAAGGGGACGGAACCAGGAAGGGAATAAAGGAAAACGAGGAGGCGAAGGAGGACGGAGAAGGAAAGGCAAGGTTGGCTCGATTGACGAAGGGACGGACTTTAGAATTATTCGTGAAAGGAAGGCAACGCCGACTGATTGACGTCTCTATGGAGCTACCATAAAGGTATACGAAAGTGGAGTAGGCAGAAGAGGGTCGCTCGTAACTCGCGTATAAATGCGATTTGAGCGGCGACGAAGAGAGACGTCGCCGGCGCGTTGGATGGAAACGTGGATGAAGAAGGGGAGGAGCCCCTCGCTCTATTCACGCGATCGTCTGCGACTTCGGCCGGCGGGGCAGCGAAAAACTCGCAGCGAGAAAATGCCACCCACACCGTGCCACCCTTGGTTCCTCGGACGGTTGAATGGAAACGTCTTCTTCTCGTGCACAATGCCAGTGTTCCGCCGATGCCCCGTGTGCAACCGGCGTTTAACTTCGGGTGTGACGACTCTTTCGTGGATGTCGCTGTCCGGCTGCGGGCTAACCGAAGTTCGATTTCGACGGGGACACCGGATTATCGCGGACGCGTGGCTAAAAATTTGTGGTCGCCATTCGTTTGATGGTTGGACGAGCAGTCGAATATTTTCTGTCGGGCTTTCAACGCGAAGCGTGACCCGATTGTTCTCGCCGTAAGAGCGAAAATCGTAGGGAAAGAGGGCTTGGGCGTTTGTGAAATAACTTCGTGTCTTGTTAACCATTCGACCGCTGTAGACGCGTCTTCCACGAGTACGTCATCGGGTAAAACAACGAATACATGAGGCTGTGCTCGAGGCAAATCATGAACCTCAGCGATAAAAGCAATCTTACCCATCGCGCTCGACTAATCATCGTCGCGATTCAAACTATCGATCGAAACACTTAACTAGCAAGCCCGCAATCGTTTCATCTCCGACTGTCCTACCGGTTCTCCGGCCGTGCCAGAAGCAGCCGATCGACGAGTCGTTAATCGAGCAGCGCGAAAGGCAGGATTAATTAATTAGCGACGGTGGGCGGTAACGAACGAAGGCGTTACAGGTATCCCCGGAACGGGCTTGTAATCGTTGAACGGTAATCGCGATGGACCTTTCTCCCGACGAAATAAGACGTCACGAGCAGGTGGTCCAGCGCGGAGGAGGACGTTTGCCCCGTGACGTTTTACTTTTCCCAGTCGTTGGACCCATTATTGTAACTCGCCCACAGTGTCTTCCTTTTCCATTCGGCTCGCTCCTCACCGTTCCTTTCGACCTCTCTTTCGGCGGCCACTTCTCGTGACCCCCCTCTGTCGCCCGTTTCTCCGATTTCGACTTGTATAAATGAAAATGTTTGGCCAGATCTCCGGCCACGGACAATCGGGGTCCCGGCACAAATATTTTCTGTGAGCAGTGAATCGCGCGCTATTACGACGACCTGCCATAAATCATGCTGCACCAGGGTGGTCAGAACTCGGGGCCAAGCCCGTTTGGGGATCTCTCCGTGGCGAGCCTTTTAAAAAATCGTACGCGTTACCGGTCCTCCGTAATTGTTCTGCCGGGCCGCAACGAAAAATGACCATCTAATGTGTCTACACGCGTCGCTGCCTTGAATGGGAACCACGGCGACGGCGACAACGGTCGTTTTGTTACGCTTTGAGAAAGGATTTGTTCATTCTTCACGGTGAAAGTCGCCCGGTTGTTATTGCGGAGGGAATGTGTCTTAGGACGCTCACTGGAATTTAATGTTTAAGCCGCTTGTGTTCTTTGGTTACATTTAAATAGCCGCGTCACGGCCCACCGCTGCCATTCTAATTTATGTTCGTGCCAGATTTAGGCTGTTCTGGATGTCCTCCCCTTTGATTACACGCTGCATTGTACCCGGAGACTCCGGGCCCTTTAGAAAGCCCACGCGGGGCACTGGAAACCGTCGGGGCCGTAACATCGATGCAATAATAATTTCGCACCTGAAATCGGTGGACGCCTCGTTCGAAATCGCGCGATAACCACATCCAGACGCAGTTTGCATAGGAGCTTAAGCGGGCACGGCGATATTTGATCGGCAGTCCGCGGGGAGTAGACGTTTCCCGTGGAAATGGCCGCGCCGAGCGATTGAACTTTACGAGAATTACGTCCACCGAATTACACCGTGAACACCTTGCGGAAACATCGCAGTCGACCCGTATCCAGACGCCCGCGATGTACCACCGTCCGCGCCGCAAACAGCTTCGAATCGAATATCGAGTCACGTTCGAAGCGATCGCGTCCATGCACAAGGCGATCCGCCCATTCTCGTCAGCCGGCAAAATTGAATCATCTCCGATGCAACCGTAGCTAAAGTCGTCCGGCCAAGATCCAGGATGGCTGGAACGAGGTTCTGCGTTCGTAGTAAAGCAGCCCCCTTCTACGTGGCTGCAAAAGATCCGGTGTGACAGGTCGAAAAGTGAAAGCGATTACGCAACGCGAATGGAGCCCACCCCGACGGGGATGGAGCCATCGTTTTCTGGTCAGAAACGACGACAAAAGAGAATCGAATTCCTCTTTCACAGTTATGGAAGTCGATGCGCGAGACGTAGGAAGCCTCGTGGGAGAAGCACCCGGCAAAAGGAGTCATCAGCAGGATGACCTCCCGCTCGGAAACATTTACACAGCGCCTTGTTCGCTGGCAAAAGGTCTCATTGTGGCGACGGTCACAACAGATCGTCCCCCGCTGCCGCGATGCATTCAACATTGTCACGAAGTTAACGGGGAAACGTGGCTTTTACAGCCAATTATTCCATCCTTCTCCGTTAGTAGCCCCGCCACGAATCATTCTGCTAGCTGGAAACGGGAACGGGGCCGATGCGCTCGTGCTGGGCGATCTGACACCTCCTACCTGCCGCGAAGGACGTGTGTTTAGCGTCGTTTTGGACAACCGGGTTTTGTAAACACTGGTTCCTTCGTGGGAGAGAAGGTATTCTTGTCCGACGAGATGTTTACCCACGGCGTTCGATCTTTTGTCGAACGTTGGACATATAGGTGATCTTTTGCACCGATGCTCTTTGTGGGTGGATCTCCTGCGGGTTACTCGAAGATTCGAAAGGAAGTCATCTAAATGGAGCGTCTTTCTCATCACAGAGTTTAGCGACTCTTGCTACGTTAAGCTTTGTGGAATTTAAAGGATATCGAGAACGGCGTGTTCACGGGTGGTGCCTCTTTTATCGGACTATGTTGAACAACAATCTGAGAATCACCCACGGGTCGTTCCCTTGTGGTTAGTTTCGCATTGAACAGGCAAACACCCAAAATACCCCACGAATCGGCTACGATTCTTCGCATCGACCGATACGAATTCTTTACCTTCTTTCGTTACTCGAATCAGGGAAATTGATAAGCTATTTCCTTAACTAATCATCGCGTGCGTTCGAAAAGCAGCTACCCACAAACGCATCGCCGATGTAGAGAAAGATGGCAAATTGCCTAATCCCAGAGTGACTACGGCGTTTCCTTTTGTACCCCGGATCGCAACGATCCGGCCGGTAAAAAAGAAGTAAACGTTATTCATACTACCCCCGGACGTTTTTTTCCCTAATCCCTCCATAAATGAATCAGGAGCGTCCGTTTCGTGCGTGGCTCGATGGTTCCCAAACGCTTACGCGTCTCCGTCGTTTCTGATAATCGCGATCCGTGGCAGAACGGAAGACGGGAGAACCGCTTGCCGGCAGCAACAGCAGCCATCTGTCAAAAAGTCAAAATATACGAAGGGTCTGGCATTGTCCCGTGGCTCCTGTGGGATTGCTACTTAGCGTGCTCGTATAAACCTGGTGTCGCCTATTATGAGCGTAGCCGTGGCTCGGCTGTTTTGTAGAACATCTGTATCCAACGATGTCCCACCGATTGCCTCTGCTCCATTCACGATCCCAGGCAAACGGGGAACGGGACCTCCTGGGCACGCACCAAACGTGTCCATCGTTCCCTGCGAGCGTGTCTCCCGGTGCGCTCCTAACGCCTCGTTACAATAGAGAGCCGCGGCTAGCTGAGTCTGTGCTGGAAAAGTCGATCTCGGGAATGGGATGATCCTTTTGTGCCTGGACAAATCGGGATCGAACGAAGGATCGACGTGTTTCATGGACATGTCGGTTAATCTCGTATGCCGGTGTCGTTGGGAACGTATATACGCGTACCTGCGTACAATAACTACGCTCGATGGGTGGAAAAAGCACGGGCAGATTTGAGGGCGCAAATGGCGCGTCCCTTAAGTGAAAAGCGCGACGAGATTCTGGGGCGAAAAGTTCGTCGCTGGGCTCGCGTGTTTAGTCGACGTCGCCGTTCGTACGAAGGCAATCGGGAAGACGGCCAATTAACCAATTAACTAACTCGAGGGTGGCCGTCGCAGCTGCGGGATCCACGCGGAAGAAACCCAATCCAGCTCGCAGAGATCAAAGGTCCGAGGGCAGAGGAGATGGTTAGCCTCGATGTTTTCAAACGCAGCCGATCTTCGATACCAGAGCCCCGGGAGGGGGCGGAAGGTTCGTGTTCGGTCGTCGGCTATAACCCAATTTTATGTCCCTCCGGTTTCCGCCACGGGCGACCCGACCCGTCGGGTGGGTGGGGATAATTACCGATTAAAGAGATTAAATCCCGCGGCGTATCGATTGCCGGGCCTATATAATCGAGCGAAAGAGGCCTTCGGAGTCGACGGGGGCGATGGCGGAGAAAGAAGAGCCGAGGATCGGCGAACGTGGGCGGCAGAGGGGGGTAGGGCGAAAGGGCCAGGGGGAGGCCGCCTTTGTTTCTGATTTGAGGGGCATCCTTACGAACGGGTTAGCCGCACCAGTGATCACCAACGCTAATTACAGCGGATCAGTCCGGACGAGTTTAAAACTCATTCCCCCCCGTTTTAAGCGGCGCGAAAGGGGCTTCCCGGCTGGCTGCTGATTGGCCGGCCAGGATGACACGAAAGTGCCCCAACATGGCGTCTTATCTGATTTCACCGTGGCCAAGGGGGAGGCGCAGAACGTTATTACGACTTCCGCAACGGTTTATTCGATTAATCCGAATTCGTGGAATTTTCGTCGGCTAATCTTTTGAGCCCCCCGTTTCGCTGGATGGGTCCGGATCGCCGCGCAGCTTCGGGGTTGCTTTGATATTTTCCTCGTTAACCCCTTTGGTACCGTGGGACCCTTTATACCTGGGGGCTGCAGAAATCGGGAGGCAGGATAATATCGTGGCAGGCTCTCGAGCGTAGATATTCGCGTAGAGCGTTCGAACGATGATCGGCGTAAAAAGCAACGATACGACGTCGACGCGACGGTGAGAATGGGGGCGGCGGCGGTGGCGGCGGGTTTTAGGGGGGGGGGCGGGCGTATAAGTTGATAAAGGTGCTAAATCAACATTTTTATAAACTGCTTAGTATTCATAGGCTCGGTGGTGGTGCGGCGCGTATAACGGGGGGTACGAGGAGGTGGTTCGATCTCCGCGAAGAGGAGGCGAGCTACGTGGCTCCGGAAGACGCTGGCGACCATAATTTTACAACGACTATATTATCGCGGTCGGGTCTAACGTCGTCGGCGGTCGGCCGGGGCGAACGGGGGTGCCGATCGATAACGTTTATCGTCGAATCCGTGTTATCGTTTCACGGATATATACTTTCGAATATAAGCGGCTCGCATCGCGTGGTCCCGAGGAATTACCCTTTCGTATTTATACGTATACAGAAAGCCGCTTAACCGCTACATTTCCCGAACGTAAAAGGAGGAACGGAAAAAAAAGGGACGCCCCCCGCCCTCCCTAACACCCTCGCCCCGTGTTAGAGGCCAGACAACTATCGCGATTATTTCTGAAAGCCGAAATGCAATTTCGCCCGGTTTCGATCGCCGGGTCGTACAAAATTGTCTGGAAAAGTTCAATATGCCCGGTCGTAAAGCGTGTCCGTTCCATCGACGCGATAAAAATTTCGCGAGAATTACCTGGGCCCGGGTCGAAATTAGCCCGGGGGGCACGAAATCACGCGCGGCTCGCGCGAAAAAACTGTCAACAACACCGGGGAATATCGTTAACGAGGACGTCGGCTCGCGACCGTTTCATCTCTGCGCCGGGCTACACGCAGCGCCGCGGCGGGGCCATTGATATTCAACATTAAATTTGCATCGGACGCACGCACAGCTAGAGTTTTCGCGAGGCCGGCAACGATCCGCCGCCTGCTCAGATTCGTGGCCGAGCGGGTAGGGGGGCTGCGACCGGGCGGCGGCGGCGGCGGCGGCGGCGGCGGCGGTGGGTTAGGGTAAAACAATCACGCAGGCCTCATGCATGTTAATGCGTTGTTAGGGGCGCGTGAGAGAATCGGGGTTGGCTAGGATTGAATGCCCAATATCAGCGAACCGCCCTCCAAGCCCGTGCCGTTTTCCTCGACTCGCTCAGGAACCAATATCAATCTCGTCGCCACTCCGCTGCATGCGATCACGCAAAAGCACCGAACGAATCTCTGCCCCCGGCGAAACCTCGTTTCGATGCCCTTTTCCGTGATCCTGGCTGAGCGAGCATTGTCGAGGACCGTTTGATGAGCCGCGAATCTCGGTAGCGATGAAGTCTGCGGAATATCAAACGAACGGCGACTCGAAATGGACGCGACCGAGCGAAAACAACGGGCCAGATATGTACTTCGCGGTATGGGGCCGCTCGCGGCGTATAATCGCGGAGGCTCGACGTATCAACCCGGCGTCCGAGATGCCAGAGGCACCCGGCAGTCCGGAGCGGAGCGTGGCGCGTGGAAACTCTGAGAGTGGAAAACGGGTTCGTTTACATGGGGCTTCCTTTCGATGCTTCAAAAGCCGACTGGCGAACGGGCCGGGGAACGTTATTACACCCCGACGACCAGTCACGATACAAGGGCGCGTCTGTAAGGTCGGATCGAGGAGTTAAGGAAACTACCGAGCACCGAAAGGCATTTGATACGAAACTAGTTTCGCGGCCTCGGATACACGACGGACGGACGGACGGAACAGAGAAGGAGAGAAAGATATATGTATACATATATATATATATATATATGTATAGAGAGGGAGAGAAAGAGAGAGGCTGGGAGGCAGAGAACGAAATGCCTGGGAACGAGGAGGTTGGAGACGAAAGGGGGCGGCGACTGTTTGCCCTTCGAATGGAAGTTCTGGGGGTTGAGGGTGGCCGTTCCCCGGGCTCGAGTGGTACTTACCAAATCGACACGGGCCAACTCAATACATCAAAGACCTTCTCTGGCGAACAGGGCAGCGGTTATATGGAGCGGCAATCCGCGCCACCTCCGATGTCCATACATAATCATGGCCCGTCTTTGTCCCTCGAAATTGATTTATTATTCAAAGTGACGCGTGTTTCACAATGTGTATTTACCACGATACGGTTTCGGGCGTGAAACACGTCCGGGGACTCCGGTGGCCACCTTTGTGCCGTATACACCTAACCTTTATACATACATATACGATCGAGCGAACGCGGGCACGGTACGAAGAAATTTACCCTTGCCTCGGATGGAACTTGTCGAGAACCCGCTGCGCTTTCGAGGTCGATCGATGCGTTTGGAATACAGCTCTGCTTCTTTTCTTTTTTCTCTTTTTTTTTTTTTGCGAGACCTCGTGGCTCGTGGTTTGCTTGCGAATGAACCGTCTCGCATAAAGGGGATTGGATACGAATTGAACGATTGTTGTTGAAATTATATTGGCCGATTTGGCGTGCACCGGCGTGAGAACCGTCACGATTCTGCGATTTTATTTATTGTTCTGCTCAAGTGTCGCGCAGTTCGACCGTAAAATCTGTAGAACGAATTGTACTCTGCTTGTAGAACGAATTCTCGTATACACGTATTCTGCGTAGGAATATTAATCGATATCGGCAGGAAACCGAACCGATGCATTTCATGGTAGACCGAGTTATTTAACGGGAGATAGTTTGCCCCGAATAATTTCCCAGAATGTATCTCGCAGATCGGCAGATCGATCCCAGATTCGTGTGTGGACGTTGCGGTGAGGAAGAGGTTGCAAACCGCGACCTAGGGAGCAAGCGAAAATATTGACAGAAAACAACCGTCCGAAGTTAATTAAACTCGGTGAGCTGTGTTTCCCGGTGCCTTCGCTGGCCCCGGCCGGCATACACTTCGAGTAGTAATTTCCTGATGGTGTGTACGTGGGTCCTGGCTGACCGAACGAAGTGGACAAACAGCAAGTTTCCCCAGCGGTACGTGTTTCTGATCCGAAATTGTGTCCTTATATAGTACATATATATCTCTGCCTCGCCTACATACCGTTCCCTCAGATTTTGTTCGAGCTCCTCGAGGGTTCCCCACTATGATGCACCACTCTCTGCACGCCGAACTTATGTAGCTCGCGTTAATGTTCTCTGGAAAAACAAGTGACTCGTTTGGAACGACATTGGCAACATTTTCTCGCCGTAATTGAAAGTTTCGTCGCTCAACGTTCATTCGCAAGTGCAGCGTTAAAGACAAGTAAAATCTGTTCTAAAACCGTACCCATCCTCCGCGCCTCAACTACGATTCCAGCATACCGGAAGGCCGATAGGTATTAAGGGATCCAAAACGTCGTTCGAAATTCTCGAAATTCTCGTCTCCAACAGTCGAGCGAATTCTTCGGCTCTTATTACACGTGCTCTCGTTGCACGCTGAAAGCCACCCTCCGTTTCACCCGCCCTCTCCTGCTCGGTGCGTGCGTCGTCGGTTGGTAAAACGTATTCGTCGTACGGTACGAGCCTCGGCAGGAAGGAGCTTGCACTACAACCATGTCACGCCTGCCCTTACTCGTCCCTGGAAGTCACGCCGGAATGGTCCACTCTTCGAGATGCGCCTCTTCTCCTCGGTCTCTTCTCTTCTCGCCGGGCTTTTCGTTCCCCTCCCGCAGGACCACGTCCTGCCTCTCGGTCCACCTTATAATCCTGAGATATGAGCGCGTATTATATGGAATAGTAAGTTGCCCGGGGCTACTGGGGGGTCCAGGAAGCCGGTGGCTGCGAGGCGAACGTTGTAACCCTCCTGGAACCGCGGGCACTCGTGGAGGGCAGGACGCGACGCGACGGCTGGCCAGATTACCGGAGAAATCTAAATCAGGATCAGAGCCCGCTGGACTTCCGGGCGAGCGAACAGCGAACGCGGCCGCAGATGTTGTCGGTGCTCTCTGTCACGACCGGCGGGCAAATTTCGATGCTGTTTTCGGAAGTGTCAGCTTGCGGATATTAAGCGAGTCTGGCTGCGCGTACAACGAACACGCCGTACGCGAATGGAGCCGCGCGAAATTCCAATCGGTTTCTCTAGCGACGAGCCGACGCGCGAAATCACGAGTAATCGGAAATTCCTGTTAAACGAAGATTCCACGATACCGGGCGTCCCGCTCAAGCGACGCGCCATTAAGAGGAACGCGGTTGGGATCAATCGTCGGCAATGATCTCGGACATCGCGAACCTGGAAGCTCGTATATCTCGCGGATATCTGGCGGCGCGACTAGCCGCTATTAGAAACGCGCTACGCGGTGGCCCTAGCCTGCGATCTTCTCCCCTACCCCGGGGCGTCCTACCTCCCTCAACGAGGCAACATCCGGCCGTTCGTTGGAAGACGAGGAAGACGCAGAAGAGATAGAGCCGAGACGGTAGGCAGATGACGCGTCAGATAAGGCGTCCTTTAGGCTTAGTTCAGAAGCTGTGCAGCGGCGAGCGGCTACCGTGCTGCGCGGCTGCTCGCGTGAATCGGGGACCACCCGAACACGGGCCAGCCAACGAAGAATGGAATCCGCGCGATACCTCTAGGATTTCAGCTCCGGGGTATCGCGCGCAACTGGAATTATCGCGGGGCACAATAGGCCGAAACTCGTATGCTCCCGTCCCTTTCGTGGCCCGGTCGGATTCCTCGGCGCCTCTTCATCAACCGCGGCAATCTCCGGACCGATTCACTTGGCAGGCGAGAAGCGGCGGCTCCGCTCGGCGAGATCCGACCCGTTCGTTGCGAGCTGTCGGGTCGTTGCACGGTGGAAGAGGTAACCGGTCAGTTAGGGACACAATGAGTCTCGTGGTATCGCGTGGATCAAGGGCCACGCGTAAGAGAGACAAACGGAAGGAGAGGGTGATATGGGGGATCCGTGTGGCTCATAACTCATCAGCCGAGGAACCCCACCCTCCCTAAATCTTCGCGGAACACACTGGCTTTGACGTTTCGCCCTGGCGAAGAACCGTTGTTACATTATGCAGGAGCAGCGCCTCGCGCTTCGAGGTGGGACAAAGTACGGGGTGGAGAGAATGGTTATAGGAGAGGGGGGGGGGGAGGAGGAGGTTGGCAGAAGGACGAGAAGGAGGGAGGAGGGAAGAGATGCCGGACGGATAAATCCTTTTTCGTCGGACGGACAATAACGCTGCGGCTGCGTGGCCCGCAAAAAGAGATCCGTTGCTCTCTTGATGCCTCCGTTGCTGGTCGCCGTTGCCAGCCTGAACTGGATCGTCGTATCGTGGCTCCATTCATGGTGTGGTCTCCGCGCCGGCCACGCGCGAATACGATATCACGCGTGCAGGTGCGCCCCGTTGCGCGCCGCGAACCAAAGGAATTTCGATGGACCGATTCCACGGGATCTCCTCGACGATCTCCCCCTTCGGGCAACTGCGATCCGAATTATCTACCCTTTCCCAGATTCAATTAACGATCAATAGAAACCTCGACCAAGGATACTTTACACCCCTTCCGCTCTGCCGCGGGTCCAGGAACGAAATCGACAGGGACGGCCATCGAACATCTTCGTAAGGCCCCGACACGAAACTCGTGACGACTCTGCTCGGAGACGGACCCCGCGGAGGCGGAGGAAGAAGGGAGCCGAAGCGGTCGGTTCGATTACAACAGAGCGGAGGACACAGCAGCCGGCCTTCTAGAAGAGCACCCTCCGGCATAATGTACCGGCTGGTCCGTGTCTTCTCCACCGGCGTTTGCTGTCTTCTGCTGGCTTGACCCGCGGGCCCGCCGGGTTAGATTCCTACGCGAGGCCCCTCGCGTACACAATGCAAGTTATTGCGGCATCCGCGGGCCCGGAGGAACAGCAGCGGCCGCCGCTGGCGCCAGCGCCGACTCCAGCTTGGGCCCGCATAAATCCTGCTCGGGCCCCGCAACTACTCCCCCTTTGTCTCGCCGTGGATTCCTTCTCTGCTGCGCCCGTTTCTTTCGGACCACTCTTCAGCCCCCGTGGGAGAAGTTGGTCCAGTTTACTTTGGATTATGGGAAACGAGGCTTATGCCTGATTGTCTGCGGGGTCGTGCGAATTCTATGCCCTCGTTTTGGAGTGCTCGTTCCTCTTGACAACTATTTTTGCAACCGTGTTGCGTTTCCACGAGGCGTTGTTTGCAACATTGTTGCGAATTTTTGTCAAGAATCTTTGCAACTTGGTTGCTTTCTCGCGAGGCCTTGTTTGCAACTTTGTTGCGTTTCCGCGAGGCGCTGTTTCAACTTTGTTGCGCTTACTTAGTTTCCCATTTAAAAATCTGCAAAACTCATGCAACATGTGCCTCCATATATGCAATGTCTCAGATTTTTTTCAAAATTTTGTATACGCTATAATGGAAGATACTGAGCAAAAACTATAATTTTGTTTTTTTCCTGCAACTACCCTCCCAGTCGAGCTGCAGGGTTGAAACTTTGCACGAATTGGTTTTTCTTGATAACCTATCGAATGGTACCTCTCAATTCGAATTTGCCTCTAGAAAGATTCCAACCGCTCCAAGACGAGCGTACGAAGCTCGAGGATTTTAAAGTCGAAAGGTATTGTTGCGTCGCGACTATCACGATTGTCGGTTTGGCCGAGTGGCTCGCCTTAACTTAATGCCGGAAGTATTATCCGCTCGCCGACACCGTATTGTTTTCATTTAAGGGTATTAAACCGGCTTATATCTGGTCGGACACCGGTGCTTCGTTAGCAGCTAGAACCCCGCCTTTAAATGACTGTCGATACGTGGATACACGCGAACGCCGCAACTCTGGAATGCAATTATCCTCTCCGGTTGCAGTTTCTAGCCGAACGAAAGAACGGGACACGCTTGGAAGGGAACGAAAGTAACGCGATTCTCCCTTTGTCGGTATTAAATAAACTGCTACCCCGCCGCGAAGAAAATTCCATATTTTCATTACGTAATAACGGAACTTATTACTAAATTCATTTACGCGTGGCCGTAAATTGTTACGCGATGGGGCCTGCTTAATACGCACTGCGAGAAACAAAAGAACGATGGATGAATGCACGGCTTAAGGGGGATAGCTACAGAAAACGATTAAACTTATCGCAGTGAAACGATCCATTAACCGTATCCGACCAGCGGCCGCTAATTAGGGCTATTTATATCAAGAAAAGAACCGGGAGGATCGATCCTCTTCTATAAGTCACCCAACCCACCCTTCTTCGTCTCCTCAAACATGTCCCAGGGGGTGCTAGCTAAAAAGGAAAAAGAAAAACGTCGCCGGTGGTCCGATGACTAGGCGAAGATCACCTGCGTAGACAGGGGACCATTGTGTCACATTTATCCACCGAGAAATTCGTGAATCCATCGTCCTGAAACCAGAAGCTTTATATCCTTCCCTTCTGCCGAACCAGTGCGAGCAACATTTATCGTTACTCAACAGCCTAATAATCCTCGACTGGCAATCTCCTAGTTCCCTTTGAACTGTCGCGAATCATCCCGCCCCGTTCATCCGTTGCTCGAATAATAATCCCTCCGTCAAAGAAATAACTTTCCGGGCGGATCGTCGCGGTTAAGTCGCGCAACTCGTCCACCCGGAAGGAAATCACGTTCGAGTGATTCCGTCGAGTAGGAGGACTCCGCGGTCGCCAAGGGTGGAGGCGCGCGGATAGGGGTTGGTCGCGGCCAAAGTCGGCCAAGTCGGAGGCGGAAAGTCGCCGAAGAAGAGGAGTAGAAAGAGCGGAGAGGAGGACGAACGTTCGCGATGAAGAAGGAGGAACCGGACGAGGTGGAGAAAGAGCCGGCCGGATAATATACTTCGCGAAGTACGCTCGTCAAACACAAGCGCGAGCAAGCGGGGCTTGCCGGATATATTAGAGGATGCATCTCCATAAAAGTTGGAGCCGAGCAGCGAGTCAACATCCCTTCGTTTCGCGTAAGAAGAAGAACGTAGCGCGAGGGGGGCAGAGGAGGGAAATCCAACTCCTTTTTCCGCTCGAAGCGTTCTCCGCGGAGGCAAAGAAGCGTCTTGCGGCAGCAATCACCGATATTGAGGGTTTCATTTCGTCCCTACAACGGGGAAGAGCCTCTGCGGAGGGGCAAGGCTGGTGGAAAGTGGCGAACCAGGACGGGAATCCGGATTTCGTGGGGGTAGGAGAAGAGGGAAGCGCGGCGCTCCGCTCGAATCGAGGGTCTCGGCTCGCTCGAGGAGAGTCGCCGGATGCGCGAGCTACCTTCGCGCTTTTATTCCTCTTTATCGTCCGCTGCGACGACACCTCGTCCGCCCATGGCGCGGATTCTGTGGAAACGACGTCTCGCGTCATTTTTTGATTCGCGATGCAGAAAACCGGAGGACGAAAAAATGTTCCCCCGCGGAGGGGAAAAGGGTTTCGAAAACGGAAAGTCATGTTTAGCGTCACGCAGAGGCTAATTCGTTGTTAGCGAACAGATAGATTAGTTTTCTAAGAGGATTCCGGCGTAGAAGTCGAACGCACGGAAATCCTAAACAGATTTCGAATGTTTACGGAAGATTTATCGGTACCTTGCGGAGAAGTTAATCCCGGCGGTTGTCAAACCTCGCGGATTTGCCGACGAATCCGAGAACTCTGCCCGGGGCACCGGGGATCATCCGCAAATAATTAGTAATCCGTCGTTTAAACAAAGCCCCCGCGTCGGTGCTCGCCGCGGCCCGAACCTTTTTCTCGGCTGAAACGGAGAACCCCGCCCAGTGTTTATCCGGACCAGGCAAAGTTTGCCTGCAAACTGACGATGACCGGTGGAAAACTTTGCTAAGGACAGAGGTGCGCTTCGAACCCTGCGCTCGAGCTCCTTTCGAACGTAGTGCCCTCCCTGCGGAATCTCGGATAAAGAAACTCCTGGAACAATTGGATCGCACCAGTCGGGGGATCCTCGAAATTGTGTCTCCAGTTGCACGCCCTCCTAATCTAGCCGGAATAATTGAATAATCGTCTCCGTTACAAAGCTCGAAGGTAAACATTCCTGGCCGCTCTTTGCGGCAACAGTTTTTGCCAGTACCCAAGGTACCGACATCCCTTCAATCCGGGTGAAAATTCCACAACTTCAACACCGACAGCACAGGGGAAGAAAGAAAAAAAAAAGTCGGCTGCCAAAGAATCCGCGCTTCCATGTGGTCCGTGGACCCCCGGTGATTTAGTAACACGCGTTCGAGCCAACGGAGGACAGTGGCGACGAACAATTTGGCCGCCTGGCAATAATTCTCCCCGTGTCCGCGAGCGAAATTCTTGCATTAATTAGGCGTTGCAGCAGCAACAGCAGCAGCGGTAGTCAGGAATCGAGCAGTTGTGGAAGTTAATCTGGAAGTAAGGATTGTTTGGTCCTGCAAGAAGGATTAACGTGCTTCCCTCGGTCGAAGGAGGAGGCGTAGAAGGCGCTCGACGGTTCTCTTCCTTCCGAGGGGGTGGAAATCGAGGCCTGAGTCGCGCGTACCAGCAGCCTCGCACTCGCTGCACAGCCAGTGCTCCCTTAATCCGTATTCATCAGCAGTTATAGGCACGAGCTAAGGGGGTAAGAAGCTAATCCGGCTGATCCGCGCTCAGCCGAAGCTCGCCCCGCCTCCACGGTTCTGGGTCATCTCTAAAACGCGTTATACACCGGTAGCAGCGAGTACCAGCTACGGTGTAACACCAACCGTGCGAAACCTACCGCCCCCCTGCACCCCCGTTGAAAGTAGCCCTTTATAATTTTCAGCGGATTAGAGGACCAAGGAGGAAGCCTATGCTCGTCTCTGAACGACCCTTCCCGGTGTATAAAGACGGTTTGCCATTTTCCGGCTGTCATTGGTTCGCCTTTGTGTCTGTCTGACTCGAGGAGCCGGGGATTTTTCACTGAATTTTTTTACCGTCCCGTTAATCTAACGCTAATCTGTGCCAGGAACGAAGGAGCGGAAAATGTGCGTCCGTGGGCGAGGAAATATCGACGACATCGACAGACAATTTTTCTACGTTTCCTCGAAACTAACTTATTCGAACGACGTTTTCCAAACCGTACACCGTACACGTATCGTAGGACTTTCGGTCTCCGCGCAAGAAATACATTCGCCACGTTATTCTTGTCGCGCTGTACACACATAGCACGAAGCACCTATCGAATCGATTCTACATTTCTGACCCTAAATCAACATCTTCCCGTGGAATCCCCCCTATTTGCTCTTGCGCTGCGTATAGCATAAAAGACACGCCGTTTCAGTAGCCCTGTATATAAGTTAAATGGACGTGTCTACCGGTAACGGATAAACTGGATACGCGCGTAGACAACGTCGAACCGCCTGACGGTTCCGTGCGGGGGTTTTCGTATTTTTCCCCGGCCTGTTACTTGCGTCCGTTCGTACGTGATCGCACGAGGATGCCGGGGGAGGGGGGGGGGGATATGGACGAGTACACGGAGCACGATAGAATGGGAGAGACGCGGCGGCGGGCGGCGGCGTCGCGACGCGAGGCGAAGCGTCGTGCCGATAAATCAAATTGACTGGTGCGACGTCGAGCGCAGCCAGGATCCGGCGGTCCGGCTCCTCTCGCCGATCCTCCACCCCCGACAGAACGGCGACCGTCCATATACAACGTGTCCAATCGCAAATCCCTTTAATTCGTTCCTTGCAGTATAAGTTTAATCCGAATTAAACTGCACGGGACGGCACATAAATTCGGAGCAAAGGCCGAGCATTAAAAGGAGCGGCCTCTGCGCCCCCTTCATCCCTTCCGTTGCCGCGACACCGATGGTCGATCTGGTTTCATACCCCCTCCACCCCATTCCACCCCCCGTGGCGTTAAGTGTATCGCTCTCGATGACCGAACCCACGACCCGAGGCCGTGAAATCGGTTTGTTATACAACGGAGAATGATAATCCGACGGGAAATTGCTGTTCTCACCGGCACGGCTTTGCTGCAGGAATGATTGTGGGTCGTGATTCCTGAATGGGGGAGGCGGCAGTGGGAATTGCGAGTATTTTATGACGGGGGAATTGTATTTTTAGGCCGCTGCGATATTTCGCGTGGAAATGTTCTTCTCGCGTTAATCGGGTACGAAGCTGCAAGAGACTCTTTTGATGACACAGATTTCTGTATGTAAAAGGAGAACCGTATTTTCGACGGAGGGAAATCAAGTACTTCGGTTTTCGTCGGTTTTGCGCGGCTTGAACGTTCGACATTTTCCTTTCGGCGGTTTCACGAAAACGCGTACAGCTTGGCTTAAAATCGGTTTCGTGTCGGCGGGGACGGAGCGTTCCGCGAATTTCGCTGACGTTCCCGAAAACGATCAAGTTGCATTACACAGGAAGTACAAGTTTCTGCATTAGTACACGAGGCCGTGCCCAGGAAACAGGAAGCAGCGTTGCGAAACGTAGCTAGTATTTGGATTTCGATGTGGTAAGCAGTAGTCGAAAACTCCCGTAGTTCTCTGACGTTGTCGCTCCGCAACGTCGTATACGATATTTCAACCTCCACGCTCCGAGGACGATTTTCGACCCAACCGTGGAGACGAATAAACTCTTTCAAACCGTTTCGTTGAGGAGACCGACTTGATTCGAAAATCGCGACGCCAATCTTCTGCACGCCATAATTACTTATCCAAGCGTGTCCCATTTATTTTAATACGTTCTTAACCATACGCGAAACACATCTATCGACCCTCTCCAATTCGTCCTCCTTCCCAAATTTTTAACTCCCCGTTCAAAGGAAAGTGCCGCCCCGTTACCCTCTCGATTCGCACCGTTTCCTAAAGAAACGAGGAGCAAGTAGAATCTCACAGCCTACGCCACCGCACGGGAACAATGATTATCCGAAACGGTCGTTCACAACCTCGTCGTTTCACGTTTGTTAAACTCACCCCGTGCACGCGAACGAGATAAAGCAGCTTCCCTTTCGTAGGGCATACACAAACACGCCCTTTCCCCACGCAGGCCGATCAAAGTATCCTTCCCCGTCCTGATGACGGCGTGTGGAGAATGATCATCAAACATCGTTGTAGCTCGTGCGTTGCGGGGCGAATGGCCATAATGAGCGAGACACGCGCGTATCGCGCGCGATTCCTGGATCGGATCGCGAGGGGTCAGAAAAGCGTCCGCACCGGCGACCACCGTCGACGACACGAGGGTGGCTCGATCGTCCTTTGTGCAGTTTATGGGCTCGACAACACGTTATGATTATTCACGGAGTTACTGTGTTTTATTGCCCCCTTCGCTTCGCCCGGCGACGAAATGCGTCGAAGGTGTTGGGACCGTGTCGCACGGATTTGTCCGACGACGTCTCGTTAACGATAGCCGTGTCAGGTTTGTTTGACCTCTGATCGATAGGGTACGAAGCAATGGGGTTGGTTTTATGGATCGCGCGCTTAGGTTGCTCGAAGGTATCTGGCAGGCGAGAAACGAAAGCTCGCGTCCATTGGATGAACGAAAATTCTTGAAATCATTATTATTTGTTTGACGATTGTATGGAAGCTCTTTCGAATGCTATCGCGATAATTCGTACAAAACCAATACATACATACCGCGTTATAAAATGTATCGAAACTTTCAACTTAAATTATACGCGTCTCCAAACCACAGTTTTCTATATCCGATGGCTTATAGAAAGTGGTCGCACACCTAGCCCGAGTGTCGAGAAATGTCTCCCGCCGTACGATCGTCAGGGAATTTTGGAAATTCTCAAGGGTTCTCCCTGCCTCCATTGTTAGGAGCAACTATGCCAGCGGTATTCGCTTGGCTGCCCGACGATGCGTCCCGTACACCGGACTAGGTAGTGTTATTGAGAATATTGGTATCATATAGAAGAGAAGGTACAAGCAATAATACGGTGGGGCGATCATCTGAAACCTGCGAGGCTGGCATAGCTGGTCTCATTCGTCGCATATCGACGATGTCCAGCGGCCGATATGAGATATCACCCAACGATCCGGTAATCCACACGGCGACGGTAAACGTATATTGCCGCGATATTTCATAAGGCAGCCTGGCACGCCTCGCAACGTCACGCCCTGGCGGCGATTTTCCCGTTTCCGGCCGACTTCCGGTGAACTTCTACTTAAGCATCGCCCGACGGAATCCCTAAGACCGTTCGACGTACACCGACGATGATACTGTACGAACGTTTATAACCGTATTGCGAAGAGACGGAATAGCAATCGCTGATTCTACAAAGAAATGCACGTATCGGTATGCACTTCGATCGGTGGGTATCGCGAATGTCCTCGACCTCTGTCGCCGACAGGTCGAGATAAATTTGGCTACAGCCTCAAGAGCATACGTCTCGCAGCGTGGGCTCATCTGGAAACAACGATGCAGATGTACCCCTATGTTTCTCCGCTCGACACGTTCATCAATATCGCGGTAAACCGCCGAGGCCCTGTCAAACTTTCGTGCAAACGTTCATCGTCGGATGGGCCGTCGATTAAAATTATTTATGCCCGCGTGTCCTCCGCGTGGTCTCGCGTCGCAGGACAAAAAACTGTTCCTCGTGGACGCAACGGAATTGCGCGTAGACAGACGGGCGTGTCCATCCCTCCGTGCAATTCTACTAAAAATAGAACAACGTTGTACGGCGTTATACACCTGCCAACTGTTTTCACCCGTATCCTATCTTATTATTCCATCGCGATCGCGGATAGACGAGCTAAAATTAGACGGAAACATCGCGGGCAGAGTTTCTAACCCGTTTCCCCCCCGTTATCCGTATCGCTTCCTGCGGATCAGTGTTAATTTAATTTGCCGATCCCTCGCCCGTGGAAAGCCTACGGTGAGTTTTCTCACGTGTTTCGTGGCGCGTTTGCCCAGGTGCGTCCGTTGATACTCGCGGCGAATCCTGTTACATCGCCGCGCGTTACGAGCGCGCTCGCATAAAGTCCCTCCCGGCCATAATCGGGCCAACGGTGTAACATTTCTATTCCGGAACGCCCCGAACAGCAGAGGAAGCGGCGGAAGATGAAGAAGCAGGCGAAAGGGGTTGGGGGGCGGGGGAGCGAAATGTATACCGCGAAGCTCGACTCCCTCGAGGCGCACAGGTAGATCCGCGATAATACGAGGAAGAGGAGTCTAATCGGCGAACACGTACGAGCCGCGCGATTTATCAAACGAGTGTATTCTAATGCGCTTCCCGGCCCCGAGCCTTCTTCTTCGCCGCGATCTTCTTCGTTGGTGTCTTATCTTTTATCGCGCATTAAGTCGCATTAAATGGGCCGTGCTCACCGGGCCTCCCCGCGGAGAACACTCGTTGAACCCTTAATTGCTGGCTTACGCTCTTAAGCGTTCTGCTCGACTACGAGGCCCGGACTTCTCGCGGCAGGCAACGGCAGGATCACGGCCGCTGTTCGACGCCCGTCTAAAACAAGAAATTCGAAATCGTACGCGCCACGATCATTGCTTGCCCGAGTGTTCCGAAGAACCCACGGAGTCGACGCCCGTGGCGGGGCCGCGAGATCGGCGTTCGCCGCGAAAAATGTTGGAATTAAAGGGTTAACCGCAGGTCGGTTCGTACGGCTGCCACGAACGAATACAATAACGCGGTACCAGCCTCCACGCGGTTGGGTCAAAGTGGCGAAAGACCGTGCCCGCGAGCGAGACAGAGACGGAACGAACGACATGGGGAAAAGGAGAGGAGCGGCGAACACAGGAAGCAGAGCGAAAGAGGAAAGGAGACCAGGGGTCGAGCGGGGGTCAGTCGTATTAATATCGCATATCGGACAGCCACGGCAGAGGCAGCCAGAGCCGTCCACCAGGCCGATATGAAATCATCGCGCCGGACGAGGGAGTGCTTCGCAAATAGTACGGCATAATTGGAATCCATCCGGTAAACACGGCATCGACCGTGCTCCAATCAATCTGTCGCGATGCCCTCGTCTTCCTGCTTGCCCCGAACGCCGATCGACCCGCTCGTAAAAATCGCGCTCGACACGGCCAAGGAACCCGGACGGATTTGTAATTAATTGGCGGGCCCCCCCCCCCCCCCCCGGGGGGGGGCCAAGAGACGCGACTATGAATTTTATGACGGCGTGGCAGTAAAGATTGCGCGACGCGTCGCCTTTTCGTGAAAGGTTCGAGCATGGCAGAAGCGAGTGGGTGGCGGAAGGGGGTTATGAACGCGGTCGTTGTCGGGTCGACGACGATATATCTTTCGTCGGTGGTTTCGTGCGAGAGGAACCCTTGACTCTCGCGTCCACCGATCGTGTCCTTATAACGTCTTCCTTTCTCAGCGATTCCCGAAATTAATAGCCGGCTAAGTGGCGGTTAAATTATTGCCTCGTAAATATCTCCACGCCCTCGAGCCACCGCGGCCCCGTTTCCGTTGCCCTCTCCTGCGCGCCGCGGAGAGGGTGCAAACGTCCCCGAGATTCTGCTTACTCCACGACGCCTCTCTGTTTGCCACGGACTTCGGGCCGGTAACTAGATACCCGGCGTCGTATCTCTTGGAGCAGTCTATCGGACGCGAGAGCACGGACGAGGGTGTTCCTTTGAAATATGGCTGGGGTTGTTCGTTGGAGAATTTATATAGATATCTGTTTGCTCGATGATGTTCTCTGTTTGAGTGTATGGACATCGGGCAATTGTGTGCAGACACGATTCGTTCGACAAGAAGCATCGACGATTTCCTCCGCTCCTGTCGTTCCTCGATTTGCACCTATAATTCATTTCCCCGGATAAACGAACGGTTCACGAATATTTCACGAAGCGCGGGGCAATCGGCAATCGGCCGACAACTTCAACCGCCACACCCCTTTCGAAGAATCAACCGGACAAAGCAGGGTTCCCAGAGAAGCGGAATATCGAGTGCTTTCGCTCGTCCGGGTGATAACGTCGACCAGATCGAGTCGCGAGACGAAAACGTCCCTTTCTGCGCTCCGCGACCAATTAGATCGAATGCTCGGCTGCGCGCTGCTTAATTATCCCCCGCGTTTCGACGATGCTTTACAATCGGTTCACGTGCACGGAGGACGCGCGAGCGCGCGCCGCGAAAAGGCTACTCTCACAGCAGACGGGGGCACAATGGCCCCGGTTATGAGCGTACGCCGCGCTACGAATGGAAAACCACTTATTATCTTACTGTCAGGAGGGTGGTCGATTGCGCCGCATCGGCAGGAACGGTAACGAGCGCAGCAATTACCGCACTCTTTCATAGAGCGATAGCGAGAAACCAGAAAGCCAGCCGTCTTGGCAGAACAATGGCCGGCGTTTCGAGCTTTACGCCCGCTATCGAGATTATTCCGCGTTGCTGCCGCCGTCGACGCCGTCGCCGCACCCGTGTCCAACATTTTCTTGACGCGCGTCCACGGCGCTTTCGACAGTTACGATAGGCCCGTTCGGGTTCGAAGCAGCGCAACGCTCGGTTGCTTTGTGCTGCGATTTGAAACCTCTCGTTTCTCGCGTTTCGTTCGACGAGCACTCGCAGCTCTTTATTGGACGCTCCAACGGGAGCAACACTTTTCTGCCTCGGTTTGGGAATAAAATTAGCAAAGTGACAATCGACAAATCGGAGACCCTCGAGGAAGCAGGAAGGCGAAAGGACTTGGCAGGCAATCGCGTTGCCAGCCGAGCTTCGCTACCAGTGCCCCCGACAGAAACGTTCGCGATAGCGTTTCTCACGACGGCAAAGCGAGACAGCCACGGTCGTTCCACCCCCGCCTTAGCAGCCCCTTTATCCGTCGTCGCCGCCTTCGCCGGTGGTTTTCTTACGGCGCGGCCGTGACAATAATTCCAACAATTAGATCGCGGCTATACGTTACGAGCTTTTTTCCAGCGCGAGGGTGGCCAGAAGCAAAGCAGCAGCGGCGAGGAACGTAATGGTGGAGCGGCGACGAAGGGAGGTTGCGAAGTCCCCGGTATAAGGGGGATGGGGAACATGGCCGCACAGGCTCGACGTCTCCACCTTTTTATTGTGAGCGCCAGAGGCAGAAGGCAGAATGTCTGTCTGCTGCGGACAACGCGTGTGTGCGTCGTTCGTATTGCGCGAACGTACGATGCGAACGAGCGAACGAGCGAACGAGAAAGAAGAAGAAGAGGAGGAATCGGCGGCTGAAAGAGGACGAGGAAGAGGAGGCGGTGGTGAGAGCGCGGACAGAGCGGTGGCCACCGCGGCGACAGAGAACGAGAAAGCAGCCGGAGGGAAAGCGAAACGGATGAAGGGCAGCGAAGAAGGAGCGAGGAAGAGGGAAAGGAATATAGGAGAGAGGACTTTGCGGAGGAGGCTGGCAGCCAGCACCTCTGACTGGCTGGTTGGCTGCGGAACAGTCCTCTTGCACACTTATTCGCTTGGTCGTGCGGCGGTAGTCGCGTTTATTTATCGGCGGTTGCCGTTGAGTGGCGCTAGCGCGGCATTTTAATTGCACTCTTATAGCAGCACCGAGCACTCCTGGGCCCTCCAGGCCGCCGGTGGCCCCGGAGGGCCCTCCTCGTCCCCTTTCAATCCCGCCCTGCCACCCTCTTTGCCGACGAGCCGCGAGCCGCCTCCGCGACCTCCGCTCCACTCCCTTTCCGTGCGTTCTCGTGTGTACCAAATCACCTCCCCGCCGCGTTCACCATCTTCGAGCTCGCGTATTTCTCTCTGTGCCCGCCGTTCATCGTCGTCGCTCCCTTTGCACTCCAACCGCACCCCTCCTATTGTACTACCCCTTCGCCTGCGCGAGGATCGCGACGCGGACGTGGGAAATGATGGTACCGGATCGGCAGCGGACACCGACACGGACCGAATTACGGGCCTGGTTATTCTTTTTCTTTTTTTTTCAGTCGGCTGAGACGATGGCGCCTCGTCGTCACGGCGCGGCGCCTGTACGCTCGCGGCATCTTCAGTGGTCGGTGTCTCGCTTCGTTGGGTGACTTTGGATGGATAGCTGGAGAACGGATCGCCGGGACACGGCCGATGGATAATGTAATTCGATAATTTATTCGAACATCCGCGCCGAGCTAACTGTAATAATATTCTAAGCAATAAGGAAACACGGTAAGGCGGCTACGAGAATATTTTCATCTTTACATGGTAGATCAGCGCGCAAGCTTCGGCTCGAAGCTTCCCGTAAGACGCGTTTCCGAAAGCTAAACACCCGAACTCTTCGTCCTCTTCGTCCTGCTACAAAAACGTCTGTGCGTGCATGTTCAACCCTTTCTTCGCCACACGTCTAGCCACGCACGGTGCGCGATCTGCGAGCATGCGTGAGGGTACCCGCGAGGAGACGCGCCTCCCCGTAGACTCGTGTCCGGCGTATTTCAGCCGGGTTATCATCGCCAGATCTACAGGGACCGCGCGAGAAATTATTTATTAGCACGGGACACCTCCTTCATCGCCGCCGCTAGGGAGCGGAGTTCTTTCGCGCGCGGATGCGCATCGTAAAAAAGATTAACGAGCATCTGACCGACCCTGACGGCCTGGAAGGAGCGCGAAATCGCGCCGGAAAGGGCCTCCGATCGCGAAACGAGCCGTGGACTCAATGATCGCTGCGGGGAGCACGCGTTCCCACTCGCCTTACGTTTCTCAATTCCGTTCCGTGGATTGATGGTGACTCGGAACGGTTTTTTCTTTCGAAAGTGAAGGACATTCGAGACCTCCAGGATCTCTCGTTCTGCTTTTCACGTCGACTCGGCCCGCCTGTTATTATTAATAACAACATTCGCCCCTTGAAAGAAAGTGCTAAACGGTTGTGCAATGTAATAGCGCTCGGACAAAGTTTCTTTCGGCCCTGGCCAGCTCGAACGTAAAATAATAATACCTGATACAATAAATATACGAGAACGAAGAGCCGGTAAATATCGGGACAATTCTCGAAACCCTGCGGGCTTCACGAAAATTGGTCACATTTAACTGGCTGGGTTTTGCATTCGTGCCTGGGAAAGTCGAACGGCTTTCTTTCGGTTATCCTTGCGGCGGTCGAAAGTTGTTTCACCTTGCGTCGCGGCGTCGTGGAACCAAGAGTGGAGAGGGCTGTTCGAAACGTGTCGCGCTTGTGCGCCCGGTAATCCCGGTCCCCGGGCATTATCGTCACCCCAGAGAAGTTCGTCGCCGGCCGAAGAATCTCGCCAAGGAAAATATTTGTCGGGCGTGTCCAGCGTCGTGTATAAACAGATCGACGCCTGCGAAAATGCGATTGTGCCGGACAGGTAACGGGCAGCTAATGTCCGCTCATTGTTCGGGGTCTGTCGTCGCCTCTTCTTAAACGGAATTTAAGGGCATCGTTCCATTGGGCCCTGCCCTTCAAGCATTCTAGATCTCGCGCGAACGGGTTTGCGAAATTTCCTTATTTATCCGTGCCGGTTGGATCTCGGAAAAATACTGTGCAAAGTTTGTTAATCGTGTTTGGGTAGATTTGCCCGATTATTATCGGCGCGTTAGTAATCTGGCCTAAGAAGATTTGCGCGAGCCACCATTGGCGTACCAACGAACTCCGTTCCATTGCCCTACGAATCGTCTCGCCTCAAAGTTACACAGGCTAATTTCCTTTCAACCCGTTCGACCCTCGGACGCCGATGAAACGTGTCCGATCCGAGTCTTCTCGATACCAAGCATTCTTCAAATTTATAACGCCCGTCCGATTTGTCTGCCTGCCGCTGCAACTTTATGCAAACCGGATCCTCCGCGCAGCCCCTGCCTCCTCCGCAAGTACGCATCTCCTAAATTCCCCAGGAACCCCGCCGTAGGAATCAATACGAGAAATTCAATCGCATCGACGAGCGTCGAGCGTCAGTAATTTTTAATCCCGGCTGGCGAACGCGCCGTGAGAGGAGCCGAGTCTCGAAATTGCGAATCCTCGATCGTGGGAGCGTCGCAGAAGGTTCCACGGGGATGGCCTATAGATCGTAGTCTTAGGATCGTCGCGAGAGCAGGGTGACGGGCCGTCAAACATTCCTAGGCGTCCTCGTTTCGCCTCTTTCGCGTCTCTTTGTGAAGGGGCGCGCGGTCGCGCTACAAATCCGGCAAACTCTCGCGAACGACGTCTCTTGAATAATTCAGCGAGACCGGTCGCGGTGTCCTACGGGAGCACGGTCGTTGATTGCCTCTTGGAGAGCGTGATCGGCCGGCGCGGGGACGACCGAACACCGGCAGGAAATTCTCCAGATCTCTGCTTGGTCCGTTTCAAAAGAATTCGAATTAGGACACGCGCAGCGAGGTGGGAATTTTTCGACCGCCTTGTCGTCGCCGCGGGGCTACCGATGGCGATTGCACGGCCACCTTATCGACGAAGTCGTACCGACAATATTCGAGGGTCGAGGTAATTTCGAGGTGCTGCGCGTTTCTTGAAGCGTGCACATCCATTTCATAGGATTCTTTTAATTAACGTTGGAAGGTATTCAATTGTAGGATACGTTTCTGTACAAGGTAGCTTTTATAGGAATTTTATTCATTAGGTGATTCCTCTACACCTGCGTGCGTTTTCTTTGTATCGAGACTAACTCTCCGTGTTATTCTACCTGCGCGAGAAACATCGGCCGCTCCTTGATAGAAAAGGGAAAGAATTGAGCGAAACATCTGGGAAACATTTTCCACGTCTCGTGAGCACGGAAAATTAATGAGAAACGTGCAGAGTCAATTTTCTGCGGCGTTCCTTCCAGTTGCCGGAGTAAACTCGCCTGTTACACGCTACTTTCACGCGCTAATTGTAATTTATCGTCGGAAATGGGACGGCGGCGTAATAATCGGGGTAGTCGAGCGCATTAATAGGATTCAGAGACGTCTTGCACAGCTCGTAGGCAGTCGATGCATCGCGTGCGCTCTCGTTAAAACGACGCACAATCGTATCTCGCGCCGGCAGATCCACCGGAAGTTTTCGACGTGTCCCGCGATCATCCCCGGAAGCGTCCGCGCCAGATAAATCCCTCCCCGTACGCGGGGAGATCCGAGATCGGCCGTTCGACGGCGGAGGAAGTCGCTGTTGCTTTTATTAGCATACTAATTGTAAGATTTCTCTGCTCACGGTACGAGATAACGTCGCGGGATCGGCCGACGGTTACAAGGAACGAGGTGAAAGCAGCCTGAGACATTTTCGCGCTATTAAATCGATCAGATTGCACGGTGGCTTGCGTCGTTCGGGAATGTGGTCGCTTAAAATTCGTTGCTACCTCCTGCGATTTCTGTGATAACGTTTATCTTGCCCGCGGAACTCGTGGAAACGGTGGATCGGTCGCCCTGTATAATTAGGATGGTCGACTCGTTACCGGGAGGTTCACGTGGGACTTAGATCGAACGTGGAAGGGACTAATGGAAATTCCCATGGAAAGCAGACGATTATTCCTTCGATAATCGAACGGAGAAAATCGAGTTGTTTTCGGGACTGAAAGGGTTTGTGCGCAAGTGTCGACCAACGATAGAAAGCTTCGCGTTCTTCAAAAATTCCACCAACGCGGATACGTGGATTTAAACCCGCCTATACGGAAATCCCGACGCTCCTTGCGCTTATCATCCAATTAGTTCCCCGCGAGAATCGCGTCCCCAGCCCCCTCCGCAACCATTCGCCGCCCCGGATGACTCCGTTCGCCAGCATCGAATACGATTTTCCGCGAAAACGAGGCTCGGGACACAATCGTATCTCGCGGAGCCGGTTCCGCGTCTCGTTCGCGAGGCAAAGTGGAAACGAACATCGGCGCGTCGCATCCGGGCTCGTTTGCGACTCCCCGGGGGTGACGCGGTGCCCATGGGACGCGTTCGCGCCGCGCACCAGAGGATTCTGCCGCCGCGTGAAACCCCGACGCATTTACATTCCCGGCTACCGTTAACGGAGGCCAGCCTCCTCGGGAGGATCCCCGAATCTACATAAATATTCGCGCCGCGGAGGGCGGGGGGCTTAATTCTTTCTTTTTTCTTGACACATGTAATTCCATAGCGGGCAGCCGTTAATGGACGTACCGCGTACGAGTATGCAGATTCTCGGAAGGAAGCCGATCTCTCGAACCAACGAGCCGTTGCGTTCGAGCCATAGCGGTGCCGCTGTCAGGAACCCGTCACGGATCCGTGTCGATCTGACTAAGCGCTGATTAGCAGTTCCAAGGGAAATGGAGTGAGAGATTGCCCGTATGCGTAGATACTTCCGCGAAGGAATTCTTTTTGCACGAACCGTTCGATCGCGACGCGATTCCGGCCTGTACGCACTAGGTGGTCATAGTTGCCGCGACGCTACGCAGGGTGATTGGTGATGATTGGTGGTAATGGGTGGTGATGGTTATTGCGCAGTTTTAGAGAAGACATGAGATTTATTTGTCACGTTCTTGCAATTGGAAAATGAACGTACGCACTTCCTACGCAAAGCGTTGTTTCCATAAAAAAGTGAAGGATACTCGCACCGTTCCATCTCTGAATTTGATTTCACTCGTGAGCATAGTTGTCGTTTCAGTTTTTTCGTACTTGAACAACGTGTCGCATTCGACGATTAAATATGTAATATGTAAATAATAATGTCGAAATGAGCGTCGGGTAAGAAAAAACGAGCGCATATTTGCTTGTACTCCAATTACCGGGAGGAGACCCAGCAGCATCCTTGGAGTGAAGTAGCCGGCCGCCGTGTACACCATAAAAATATGATAAACTCGACTGGTATGAGGTGGCCGTTAAAAAGTGTCTTGCGCGCCTAATGGACTTCCAAGCGGGTCGTTATCTTTCAATTTCAATCTCATATTAGCCGGTAAAATATAAATTACAGAGGCAATCGCGTACGATCTTCTAGGCTCACGCTTCGCTGGCCGTCCTCCTCGCGTAATTTATGGCGCATCGGTTCGCGATTTATCGCGATTTTATGGTTCACCGAGACGTTGATCGACTTTCCCCCCGAGTTCGAGCCCGTTGCATTAGCCGAACGGCGAACAATTAACCTTAATGGTGGCAGTAACACGTTACACCCTGTCTTGCGCCCCCGGTCACCATCACTCCTGCTGATTTTCTACGTACTCCGATGGGCCTTTCAGCATCCGTTTCTGCCTTTGCTCGTATTCAACATTAACAGCCCTCGAATATGATTAAACAGTTTTCTCGTTACGAGAGTAATAGCAAAATCTGGAAATCGTAGTCGTGCTTCGATCAGAACGAACAGATAATTCCATTAGCCACAACTTGTTATAAGCATCCACCACTTATTGCCTGCCAATGATAGCGTTTCTCGTGTCGTCATCGAGAAATCATCCCCTCCCCCCAAAAAAATCCAAAGCATTCCGAACGGTCTCAAATATCTGCCGAGCAAAACCGCGCGTCTACCCAAAGCCTGATCCGCGATCAATTAATTGACCCGACGAAAAAAACCAAAAAGACCAAATTAAAAAAGAAGCGACCTGTCTCCCTTATTAGAAGAAACGATCCCCCCCCCCGGGGGGGGGGGATCCGTCTTCATTCGTCCGCAGAAAAACCGTGTCGGCCATAACTTGGCAAAACGAAAACGCCTTCGCGCAAGGACGACCCCGGCTATCGTGATCTAGCTAGTCCAACGCTAGCCCGGCGGAATATTTTGCGCTAATTGTCAGAAGGTTATCGCCGATCTCATTATACGCATACCAGCTGCGTGTATCGTTGCGTTACGATTGTGCACGCGGCTGAATCCTGCCGGTCGTCCTCCGCGGGAGGAAAGAGCGCCGCGCGAGGGCAAGCACGAGAGGGCGGAGGAGGCGAGCAGGGAGGTTTTACACGGACGAACGTTCCCTACGCTCGTTTAGTTGGTTCGCGCGAACGAGGGTGATGTCACCGTGCCTGTTCGATCCGCTATCGCGAATTTTAATGATGGTGCAAATGTCTCGGCGGACCGGCGCTATATTATCTTGGAGTTTAGGCCGGATGCGAGGCCGCCCACGCTCGCCCCGGCCACCATTCCTTTGCTCGCTACTTATACTCCGCTGTCCGTCCACGGAATTTCGGCCTTTGTCCCCTTCTGGTCAACCCTCGTCTTGGGATTCTTTCATATTCCACCGGCCGGAGAGTGACGCGGTTGAGGCTGATGCGTTTTTCATGGGGTTGCAGGGGCGAATGATATCCTCGGTGCGGGGACTGTAGCGTGGCGAGAAGGTGCACGGGGGTTGAGGGAAATTTCGGCAGATTTATTTGGAATCGGGTTTTCTTTATGAACCGCGGGAATAATGATTGGCCTCGCGTTCGCTGCGGTTAAATGAAAATGTTCAAGGGGCGACGGAAGTTCGTGGACTTTTACTTGGAACGCTGAGATGCAACGTGATGAAATATCGAGGAAGTTGCAGAATGTTGAGGTTCTATCCCCGATGTTTATCTTTGTTTTTTAGGTGAAATGTACAATTGCCGAAATTATATTCCCCATTTGTAGGAATTCGCGAGGCTGCTTAGAGGCGTAAGGAATTAATTCGCAGATTCGCCCGGGCGGCTTCTCAATATTCGTGCTCACCATCCCTATGTTATCCTTTTTTTTCTGTTTCTGCCTCTCTGGCTGCAGTTTAATCTTCTCGTCTTGTATCCACGCTTTCTGGGCCCTGTTCATTTTTTTGTCCTCCATTTCTCGTTCTTTATCTTGGGCGCGTTCTCTTCTTCTTTTCCTGTGTCTCCACCCCGCGGCACGATGTTCCCCTGGACCTTCCATCGTCCCTTCCTTTTTTCCATTTCTGCCCCTCGTCGGTTCGTTTTTCTTGAGTTTTCTCCCTTCCCCCCCCCACCACACTTCGTTCATTCTCCCTTTCGTCCTTATCTTCGACTCGTTCTTCACGATCTCCGAGCCTTCCATTCACCGCTCCTCTACCAATCCTATCCATGCTTCCTTTCCCTTCACTCCTTATCATCGTCCAATCTTCTTCACCCTCCCCCTGTTAACCTTATTATTTAATTAATATTCAACGGCCACGCCACTTTAGTTACGCGTCGTGGCAAAATTAATGCAACGGCTGAGCAAGAAGGAGGGAGGAAAACCAAAAACCCACCTAGCCAACTTCGTTTCGGCCACTGCTAAACCGGATTCGAAGGATACGTTTGCCGTTAAATGGAAGGCTTCGAGAGGTCCCGTAAAATGTTTTCATACCTGCAACCGCGGGCCCGCAGAATATCACGACCTTCCTCTTCTTCGCTCGAGGCGGATTCCTTGGGGGACGTCCGTTTCCGGTGTCGAGGCGCGAAGGAGTTGCGCAACAAGGTGGTGCGCGGCGATGGGGTCGAACAATGGGGATAAATTATCGGCGTGGCGTGGAAGGTCGGCGGTTCGAGCGGTGGTCGTGAAGCATGGTGCCGATTACGGATGACGTTAATTTAACCGGTGAAACGTACGAAACGAGACTTACGAGGCACGAGGTGGTGAATGAAAGGGAACGAAGGAGGTGTACTCTACTCGCCGGAGATTCTTCGCCGCGATCCTGCCCGCCACGCCAACAGAAAAACGACGAAGAGAACGGCTGTATCACGCGATTCCACCGGCAACTTCGTAAATTTCAATTTATACCCGTGTCCGTCGGCCCTGTTCATCCGTTTAAGTGCCACGCGAACGGTGCTACTAACGCGCCAACGAAAAACAGGTGATTTCTCAGCCAGTGCCCCGACGTGCGCATCAAAATATCGACGGTCCATCGTTCGGCTATTCGGCGTGCTGTTTTGAATTCAGTGCGATCTCCTGTCTTTCGAAGGGGGTCAAAGTTCGTGGGCGTTGGTTAATTTTATACGCGGGAACCATCGATTAATTCGACGATGAAATTTCTGATTATTTCGTCACAGATCGTAATCGTTGAAGCACGTAATAAGTGACGAACTAATTCCTTTTCATTCTTCACTCAATTGTTCCTTCCGTCCGACACTGCTTATTAGCTGAAACGACAGACACTGTCATAATATCATATTCAAGTAACTGGACGTTAATTGCCGCGAATGAAAATTAGTTTATCAAATCGGCCCGAGCGTGCAGTCGCCTTTTTACTCGCGACAGGAATTATTGACAAATTGTGCAGTTTATCGGTCAGCGAAGGAGAGGGATGCTTGTGAATCAGCAACTATAACGTTTTCATTAAATACGTGTTCTGTTTACTCCCGAAATGCAGATGACTCTCGCGATTCGCATTACTCATTCATCGCTTCCACCGATTCCGCTCGACAGGTGACGAGTGTTTCTTCGAGGCATTAATTATTCGTCGCGGATGAACACGATGCACGGATGAACATTCACGTCGACGGGAATTCGCGTCGCTCGCGTTTACAGAAATCGCGGTCAATTAATGCCAAATTGATTGTAACATTGGCCGGCGATAATCTCGGGAAAAGCCATAAAACTGTTGAATGCATAAAAGCTCGCAAGCGTGTATCTCGATACGCATAAGAAGGCCTAAAGACGCCTGTAAAGAGTTAGATACGCGAAAATTTAACTACCCGCGCCGCCATGTATTACCCCGGTTTCATTACGCTATTTTGCCCCGTGGAATTCGCGAAACACGGAGGTTTCACGAGCTGTCCGATAATTCGGCTACAAAAACGAACGACAATGAATCCATCCTTGTCGGACGCGCTAGCGACAAAAGCGCGTCGTATCACGAACTGTCAGACGAGTTTTAATGACGGGCGTTAAAGTATGCGGCGGAACGGTTAAAAATACGCCCTATGGAAAGAAGGAGTCGCGGCTGCATCGGGTTTCATCGAATCCCCGTACGAAATGGGGAACGTGCGCGGGGAAAAATAAAATCTATGATTACTTCGTGCAGGTGCCACGCAGCTACATCGAACGACACGATCGCTCGCAACGTCTCGTTTAATCAAGGCCGAATGTTTTACGCGCGATCATTAAAAGCGAAACGGCTCGTGTTATACGCGAATGCATAAACCTGAACGGCGATATCGGCCTTTACGTCGGTTTTATTTAAATAAACTTCGCCGACGCCCCCGGTCCGGTCGCCTCGACGATCCTCCGCGACACCGCGAGACGATCACGCCTCCGCAACGAAAGTACACCCCCCGTGGTAAAGGGCTTTACGCGAGGCAGGAGGGACAGTAAAGTCTGCTGCGTGCACCACTGATTCGTTCGATTTTGTTAACTCGTTTGCTGCTCTTTTTGGGGTGCGATAAAAATTTGTTAGTTTAAAGAAGTTGGAGTAATTATTATCGCACGAGATTCATGGGTTCCGCTGTTCTGAAATCGTGATCGTAACACTACAGTTGTGTCGAAATGTTTTACAACGTTCCGAGGTATGTGTGTCGAGTATTAAAAGCATCGCTGTCGTTGTCCAAAATTCAAAAGAGTCGCCGCCTCCTTAATAATTCCTGACTTTCCGGAGGTTCATTTTTGCGCGACCCTGTCTGCCTCGACCAAGCGGAACATTCGTTATCTATTTACGCCAGAACCACGAGCAGGTTTATCCGGAAAACACGACGGAACGAAAGAAGCTGGATTTTCTGGGAAACGAAGGCTCGTGTGAACGCGGACAGTTAAGTTACACTCTATTCACTGCACCGGTGCACGGAGACCAGTTGATCGACGAGTCGATGAATACGAGACGCGGCTCCCATGCTTTGTTTCCCAGAAAGTCGCAATGTTCCGGCGAGCTGAATTCTCAATGAGAGAAAAATGCCCCTCGCGCGGCTCGCGCTAATAATGCATCGACAAGGCCGTTTATCACCGCCGCCGATCGACCAAGATCGCCGATCTAACGCGAGGTTGTCGCATAGGTAATCGCCTGGATAAAAGCACCGAAGCGCACGCGTTCGGTTTGCGGTCGAAAGTGGTGTGCAGCTTTTTGAAATGAACGTGCCAGCCGCGTTAACTCGTAAAAATGGATTGCCAGTAGCGCGAAGAATACAGCAACCACCCTTCAGCCTAAAAGATCGTCCGCGCAACGAGCATCGTGGTATTTAATTCATCTTTAGATTACGGCTCCACGCGATTCCCTACGAATCCCAAGCAACGGGAGATAAAATCTGCGAAGCGAGGATACGACGGTGGAAACCGTCATTAACGTCCCGTCAGAAGGCAAGAGGATCGCGAAAACGGCGTGGACTCGCGAAGGTTGCTCCTCCAGGCCTGGTGACGGACAGCCGGGCGAGGCTCGGGTTCGAACAAGAAGAGAAACAAACGCTGCTAACTCGCGTGAACCGCGTAGGCCGCCTAACGAGCTCCATCGAGCGATGTGCACGGCGTTCACCATGGCATGCTCTCGTTATCCGTGCTCACCTGAGAGGCCCACCGACCTGCACGTGCGTGTGTCCGCGTTACGTGCCCCTTAAATAGTGACTTAATCACCCGGTCGCATCTGAGGATCGGGTAAAAATCTGCTGCTAAAGGTCGAGACACTTTCGAAGTCCCGGATCGAATGGCTTTTGTCGATGTGATTGCACACGGGCATATCAATTTTTCATCGGGAATTTTAGTTCATTTTCGTTCGGGAATGAGAACGAATAAATGACAGGAACCTTCGACTTTCGGCGAACGCAGCTTCCAATTAATGCAACCCTTCGACAAACAACCCCAGAAGCCTCGAAATATTTCCAAGCACTTCCCAAGCGTCGCGACGCGTACCCCCGAATCGGAACGGTATCGTTACCCGCCGCACAACCTCCTAGATCGATCAAAGGGCAAAGGACGTTCCCCGCGTATCGTCCATCAGAAATGTCGCGGAGGCTGCAGCCGCAACGAGGCAAGGCGTCGGAAACGGCGGTGCAAGGAGGAAACCGTTCCCCTCGATTCCATCCATTGAACGTCGTCAGCATCGTTACCGGGTCGCAACAATACGTACGCGAAAGAACTCGGAATTCCGAGTTGACGATGCTCACGGCCTCTCGCCGTTCGGTCTTTGATAAATTGATTCCAGGTGTAAGAGTGTCCCCGTCGTCGCGGCCGCGCGTTTCCAGCAGAGTAACGATGCCGGTCGGTCATTGTCTCAGGTATTATCGAGACGGGCATCTCTCGACGCCCCTTCCAGTTGCGGGGGCGAACGGGACCCGTCTTCCTTTTTTCCTTCGCTCCGCTCGTTCTTTCCTCTCCTTTCTTTTTTCTCCCCCTCCCGCGCCTTTTCTTTTCCACGTTCGTTTCCTCGTCCCGCCGATGCGACCGTCGCGTCGTCGTCGTCGTCGCGCCACCTCGAGAAACGAACGCGAGAAGAAAAGCATCGTTCCTCCGACTCTTGGCTATTCTTTCAGAGACGTGGAAACAGAAGGGTTGCAGGCCCGGCTAGGTCGACCAAGCGGAAAATTATAAATAATGACGAGCCTTTACGATCTCGAGATCTCGCCGCCGTTGCCCCCGCCCCGCCCCTCGGCGACGACTGCGACGAAAATGGCACCGGGGGTGGTAAAGGGTGCGGAACGATGGATTACTTTGTTCGATGGGTCGCTAAATGGTGACACGGCGATGGACATGGAAATGAGAGTAACCTGACTCCGGGTGATCGCAAGGGAAATATTGTGAAACTCGATTTGTTAATAATATTTCTACCGTACCGTATATTTCTATCCTCATCTACAATAATTTTCCATATCCTTTCACCGTCGGGTCTCTTCGAAGTAACAAAATTCCCGGGGAAAAACGACGGAATTCTCTATTAGCATCGAAGTTCGAAACAAAGAGGTAAAAAAAAAAAAATGCCGCGGCAATCTCGTCTCTATTTGCGAGAGCGGAACACGGACGCCATAACCGGCGCCTCTATCGGGCTCGCAGCGCGAGATCGTCCACTTTCGATCGGGCACAACTCCATCAAGCGTAATCTGCATCCAATCAAGGAGCACGTTCATCGTTGAATCGTGTGACTCGACATATAGAGAAGGATTCGTGCCCGGAGAGCCGTTTCCACGAACCGACTGGCGAACAGCTCCTTAACGATCGGCTCGTTGTGCATCGACGAGGATAATCGTCGCATCCGGTCCGCGAAGTCGAGATGCAGCGACTCGTTATCGCGTCGAAGTCCTTCGTATGTGCGTGCTTGCGTGCTTTGATGCCAGCTGAGAGGCAGGTATTTTTGTTACTTTTCCTTTTTGCGAAACAAAAGAAATTTCCTCAACGAGATCGTGGCCGTAGATAAAATGAATTTTTTATGCAATGTCACGTGGACGACCGCTGATTCTCATTGTTTCTTGTCCGGGCTTGTTTTTTAATAAAATTTGCGCACTGTTAAAGAGGGGAATGTTGTTTTTTTTTTCTAAGTCGGACGGCTTACGTTGCCCACTTTATTACGAATTGCAAGATTATCCCGAACTGTCGCCGCAACATTGTTCTAGAAATTTATTTCGCAACCACCGCGCCGTACTAAAAATGTGAAACACGCGTAGACACAGTCGTGCAGAAAATAACGACGCAAGCAAAGTCATTCCTATGCAAACGCAGTCATGTACCCCTACGAACACGAGTGCAGGTAGTTTTTATTTTACCCCGATGGCATTCGCACAGCCGAGGGGAAACATTTTGCCAAGACGATCTGTCGCGAGAAAATCGTAACGACTTTCCATTAATCCGGACCAAAAAGCGGCACTCAACTCTCTTTGCGCGTTACTCGCAATCTCGCACCATCGTGGCATTGTATTAATTAATCTCGACCACTTAGTACTCCTCGGTACGTCGAGCCGTTTCGCCGGATCGTTGCGCTTATCTCCAATTAGCATTAAAACGGAAGGATATCGTGTAATCTCGATTTCATTCAATTCGACGCAGCTCTATAAAGAGATCCAGTCTCCGCGGGAAGAGCACTAGCTGTATCAACCGACGACGAGTAATCGCGAGCCGTTACACGCGTTCTGCCGGGCGTAATGTAGTTGCTTATCAAATCGCGAATGCGTGTCGACCCAGGCTACCGTAGATGGTGACGCGATCTCGCGCTTCCATTAACCGAACCTCGTTATTTCCAGCAATCATCGAGTGTCCCACTTGCCACTCGCGAGAATGCATCCTTGGCCCGTCGACGCGTATCAACTTCATGGAAATATATCGACATCGATCGGAACTTCATTTGGGGCTCGTACAGCTGAAAATTGGGTACACAGAATATTACCGTAGTCGAGTGGTTCGGGCAACATGTTCAATCGCGTCTGCGAAATAAAAATGTGTCGACAAGTGTAGCATCATTTATTACCGTTCGAGCGGAAGTCATTAGTGTAACTAGTTCTGACGATTTCACGGTGTATTTCGTTTGTCGAGAAAGGAGAAATAATCGGTGATAAAATTTCTCGAGAAAAAATTCTCGCGATGGAACGTTAATCGTAACTAAAAATTCCTGTATCTTTCCTGCTACTTTACTAAACATAGCTCGAGCTTAGCCTCGTCACTAATTATGTATAAGATAACAGTGAACAGGGGACAAGATCTCTACAAAGAGCACCGTTCACGGGACGCGTTACCGCTAACGAACCACGGAGGCGGACCGAAATCAAAAATTTAATGAACGGACGCGGAGGAATACGGATGTCTCGAAGCGGGAGCCGCGGGGGAAAATAAAAGGCCGCCACAAGGGTCCGTGTCATGTAATCTTAATCGGTAAATGAGACATAACCAGTTCGAGGGCGGTGTTTGTGTCCATTAACCGCATACCCGGCCATTAAGCCGTGCCCATAAAGGTCTCCGAAATCTCCGCGTGTTTCCTCTAAACCAGAGACAGGGCGAAACACGCTCGAAGATGTGGAAGACCACGTCCACGAAAGGGAGAACTCGGACAGGGCCGCGACTTCACGGTAACCCGACCCCGTGTACCTTACCCCGAATTCAAACTGGATCCCAAGCCTGAATAACAGCGAGATTAAAAATATTACGAGCTCTAAAATACAGTGGGCAGCGATTTACCGAAATGCCCCAACTTGAAATACCAAGGAATTATTCGAGCTCCATTGAGCAAAGCTTTCTAATAGAAGGTCTCGATAAAACAGTGGTACCCAACGACCCTCTCGATCCACCGTCCCCAGCTGGTGGCGTATCGTGTACAGCGGCCGGCTCAGCTCGGCAGAAGTCCGAACCAGCGATGTTTCGCATTTATAACGAAAGACGTCGTGGAAAGCAAGGTCGTGGTACGAGGGAAGACGAACACACACGGTCCCCGAATACACGGGGCGAAACACGACGTGGCCGTGCAGCCGGTCACCGAGATAGAGGACGTACCCTCCCCCTTCTGGCACTCGCGGTGATCGGACACCGGGAGTATCCGGAGAGGTATTCGAGACTCTTGTAGCCTGTCCTCGGTGGATGGACCACGGGAGGCACGGCAGTGGGTGAGCACCGAGGCGAAGGTGGAGGGACTCGCGGCGCATCAAAAGACGCCGCCACCAGGATATAGGGTTACCGACTCGCCATAGGCCAGGTTATTCCACCTAATAGCCTGTATTGGGTTAGGACGCCTGTATATACCAGTTTCGAGCTTGCTTCTCTTTCTCTCTCTCACTCTCTTCGCTGCCCGGGTCCCCCCCGATCGGTTGGTCCCTTTCTCCATGCTGGATCTATCCGCTCGTACCTCTTCTATTTTCTTGCCTTTTGACTGGTGGTCGTCGTGGAGATACGCGCGCGAGGAGTCAGCAGCTTCGATCTTCGTCCACTATTTGTAGCCGGCGAGGCGTGAGCTGTAGACACGGACGCGTCGTCGGATCGACGATGCCCCCTCGAACCCTTACGGAAGGGTACACCTACTCGGAGAGACCCACGAAGGCTCGGCCGGATTTCTTCGGGACCGCGTGGATGAAAGTGTGGATCGGCCGATTTTAGAAACAGGTGTCGTGGGCCGCCCTTTCATCGACACCGCTTTTTCTGTTGTACGACGGGGGATACGAGAGACGAGAAGGCCCGTTGAAGCCCGGAGATAAGATTCGGGTGTCTGATTTAAAATCGTCCGTGCCCAAGAGAGACCTCTAACCGTTTCGAACTATGGATAATTAGGTGACTGGACGTGATGAGTCGGTTTTTAATAACGAAAGTAACAATAATTTATTGCGAGAATCAATTCTGTTGCTACGTTACGCGAGCACGATATTTCCAGGGACAAACGGAACATTATTTATCTCGCCGTTTTCTCGTAACCCGGAAAGCGTTAATCAACGCGGAGCTTTGAGCACGCATTAAGTATTTCTAAAATACGGCATCAGATACAGAACACTCGCCGTGTGTCCTGCCTATGTAGAAAATAGATGAAATACGTGCAACCTAAATAGGATTTCCCATCGGCCAAATCGACGCACGATCACAAAGCGCAGCGGCCGACCGAGAGAAATTGCCAGCCACCCGCGAATGACACAAGTCCCACCCATAAACGGCATACTCGCAGTTACGAGCGGAATTCGAAGCTAATAAATAGCGGCTGGCCAACCGTAACCGCCGACCAAGTCACTTACCGTCACCGCGATCCGGCCTAATACATCTAATGAGCTTAATCTATTTTTGTCGGTCGCGTAAGGGTGCAGCGACAAGAGGCGGTCGATCAATCGGTAGCTTCTATATCGGCGAATAACGCGTCGCGAATCTTTATCGAGTCGCGTTCTCTTCCACTGACGCAACAAATTGGACGTATAAACGTGTATGCATGTATATAAGTTACATGCCGTGTTGGGAAGTGGGATCGTCGAGGACGCGGACGATTCCCTTGCCCATTATCAGTGGAATATTAAATAGGCTTAATTGGCGTAAGAGTGTCCGATCCTGTTTCGTTTGGAATTATTATTCAGGATTAATTAATCGTGAATAAATCGCACGAGGATAGAAGAGTCCTTCTTTTTTTTTTATCGTAACTATTAGCATATACGGAAGTTGATCGTCGAGGTTGATGGATACCCGGTTAACAGGTGTCGCCGAGTTTGGTAGCAGGTATGCGTCGCGAGAATCGTAAGCCAACGTTGCTGGACGAATCTGTTCCACGAGACGATCGAAGGTGTCTCGCGATGGACGGCGGACCTGAGCGAGGATGACCTGATTGAACTTATACACCGAGTCGTAGGGTAAATTAGCGCGCCCTTGTCCCAAAGCGTGGCGACTGTTATAATTCAAAGTATTAACGAGGGCGTTCTTAGCTGACGCCAAGAAGTCACTCGTGAACGTTCGATAAATCAAAAACCCGCGACGCTCTCTGCTCCGCGACGGATATTTATAGACAGCGTGCGTGCGATCGATTTCACGAGCTTCAATTTGGTTCGATAATTAATTTCGCTTCGAAAATAAATTTCCCGGACCCGACACCAATTTACGTGTCGACGTTTGCCCGCGTATCGACGGAGCAGAAATTTTACGAAACGATTAGGATCGAATAAGGACCGCGTCGATTCCCCCCTCGAAGAAGTTTCGCAGCCGCTTCAACAGTGGTCTCCGGTCTAAATTTAAAGTTCGCCGAGCGGGCTGGACGTTCGATTTCACGGTGGTCCCGGGCTGGAATTAGCCGAACAATTCGAACGGGCGCAGAGTTCGCGCTTCCTCGGCGTCAGGCTGGATAAATTAAAGCGGCCGAGGACACGAAGTGGAGCTGCTCCGTCGGGCCCGATCTCTGTGTGTTAGAATGACGGATCCGTTCGAGGGGCCATTTAGTCTATAGATACGGATCTCGACGGGGGCACCGGGTTCTCTCCTATCGCTGGAATCTCAGGCGACGAGAGCCACCTCGATTCGAACCGCTGTAAATCGAACCGACTTGCCTTTTCCTGCGTGAACGGCTCGGCTCGGACTTACCTCGATGCGCTGTTTATTTAGTCCTCGATACGGCGACACGCTTGGAAACGAGGGAATTTGCAAGAAATTTTAGGTATACGACCATTGGAATGCTAATTTGCTTGCCGAAAACGTACGCAAATATTCGGGATGTGTACTACACAGTGAACCTTAATTAATTAGGCAGAAAATAGGAGTATTTATACGCGTTACGTCTGTGTCGTTCTGCTCGATGAAAACATATTCGCTGTTAAGCATCTCCAGAGTACGGGGAAAATTTGAAAATTTGAATTACAAAAGCTTTTTGTGATCCGGCCGTTGAAACATGGAGCCAAACGACGAACGTTCACCTAAACGTATAATTTTCGCTTGATCATTTAAAATAGCAATCTCTGATTCGACCGGCTAGCGGCACCGGGTCTAATCGAACGTCCTGAGTCAACAAATCTGCCATTAGGGATACATATCCAACCTCCACCTGACTTCTCAACGGTGTGACCGCGACGTTCGCCGGAAATCCTCGTAGAAGCAAGCTGCTAAGTTGTTCCAGTAGGTGGTTACACGTTCGTTCGGCAGAACGGGAGGTAAGAAGGGCTAGCCAGCTTTGTCAGGTTCGCGAAAGCACGGAATAGGAGGCAGAAGAGGAGGTGGGCAAACGTGTGGGAGATATTAGCGGGGACAAATAACTCAATAGGCTACGAGTGGAAACGTGTTGGTGCAACCGAAGGGCAAGGGATGAGTGTGTTGGTTTCAGATTGGTAGGCAAAGGCCCCGTGTACTATAACCGAGTAACCAAGTGAGCGCAGTATAGTTGTACTCGGCTCATGGCAGCTACTATGCGAATAAGCGGAGCTTAGTCCCCCGTATTAGCATATGAGCACCGCCTAATTAACGCCCCGACCGCCGTCGCCGGAGGGGCATTAAATAATGTAAACCTGGAACCTCGCCATTGTCTTACCTAAAGCCGTGCGTAAAACTCGGGTTAAGTCGGGGAGAATCGTTACCAGATTCCCTCCCGGCCTCTGGCTAATCTCGCCCGCGTTTCTACCCGACTTTGGATAAATAAGAATCTGTCGAGACTAATTTGTAGACGATCATCGGGGCGGGGACGCGACGAGCTACGGCGAACGCGGGCCGGCGGGTATTGCGGGGATGATTTTTCCGGAAGACAAATCTTAATTGCTCGATTCTATTTATTATTACGTAAATACCGTTGCCAAGAAAATTTTATCCTTCGCGACTCGCCGTGCGAACGCTTCGAAGTTGTCTGTAATATAAGTAAAGCGGGCTGCTTCGCATGAACGATAACGAGAGAAACACCGAGCCGTGTTTATGCACCGTTCCGTTGCAGCAAGTGTACAGCCCTCGCAGCGATAGGGTTAATATCTATTCGCATGGGGCAAGATAAGCAGAGCGTTTAGAGATTGTTTCTTTCGCATTCCCTAGGGCCAGGGAGTCGAGCGTAGATCAGAAATGCATCATAGTTACGCGCACGTCCGATCCGTATCTGTATACACGCGTGTATACGTATGCGATACCCCGAAACAAATTCAACACGCCTTCAACAACCGTGCAAAAACAACGATAGAATCGAACCGCGCGGCCCCGGTGGTGGCGAATCCCCGTGGAAAAATCAATACATATCTCTAATCTCAAGATCCAAGCGTGTACGACACAAGTTGTTTAAGAGCGGGCCCGCGCCTCGTTCGATTTTCAAAGTTCGTGCCTCCGTTCCGGTGAACTGGTCGCGGCAGCATATTGTCAGGCGATAAAACGAAGCTGGCAGAAGGAAGGCGGCGGGAATAAATTTATGAATGCTGGAACCCGAGGCTGGCTGCATTCCACGCGGCCTGTGCTCGACACACTGAATTGTCGCTCTCATTAGCGACTCGGTTCGGTTTCTCTCTCTCTCTCTCTCTCTCCCTCTTTATATCTCGCCTCTATTCGCTATCCTGTTCCCTCTTTAACCTTATGGTTCCTCCGCCTTCTACGGGTCCGATGTCCTCTTCGTCACCCTTTCGTCCCTTCTTGCCCCGTTCGACCCCCACAGCGTTTCTCTCTTCGTTCGCCGAAATCGACTCTCTGCCGTCGTCGCCGTCGCTCCTCCGCCCCGACAACCGATTGATATGCGTCGCGCGGCCTTTCGGGTCCATTTCCAGAACCGCACTAATCTCGTCGGCTTTAATGAATTTTAATCGGGACCCGTTGCGTCAAGAGATCGGTACCACGATCGCGACGAGAGCGCCCTGTTAATTGGATCTCTCCCCTCACGGCGGCGCGAGCCGCGTGGGCGGATAGCCCGGTAAATATGAGATCGTAAACGTGTCGCGAAACTCTGGTGGCAAAACGGAAGGGACGAGCTGCCACCGTGCTGATGCCCGGGGTACCGTCGATATCTGCGGCTGTGTATCGTGAAACGTCTTTCTTCGCCGAATTAAGGGGACAGCTTTTGGGGCGTTCCCTGTTTTTAAGGTGAGGTGGATCGTGATTAGGTTACAGAATTTATCGTAGATTCGCCTCTTCGGCGATTAAATCGACACGTGAGATGAATTTTTTAACGGCGCCGTCTCGCGCGATTATTTGGAGACGTTTAACAGGCGAGTTCTAGCTGGACATTGGTTTGGTTTCTTCGACGATCGATCATTAATTTGTGAAGTATATACTTTCGTTAAATTGCCGACGCGTTCCCACTGTAATAAAATCGTGTTATTAGAGAGTTACGGTCCAATGATTCACCTGGCCCAACGTAGAACAAAATCGCACCAGCCATGCGAACCAATCCGGGGGGTACAAGACGCGGCCGATTATTCGGCGGACGAATTCTGCGTGTAAAAGCTCGCATCGGAGCGTACATACAAAAACGCGAGAAGCTCTGCACGACTATAATTCATAGACGCGACCATAGAGAAGTGTATTGCGCCGGTGTACACGTTCCGTGTGGCGGCCGGACAATGGCAGAGATTGCAGCGTCGATGGTTTTCCATGTACGGTGGGTCCGTGACACGAAACATTCTGCGCGTGCCTCTCCGTTCTCGCGTCGCCTCTAAATCGTCGCTTCCGAAGATTTGCGTCGATTCGCAGTCGCGTCGATAAATCTTTTACCCCTACCATCTCGTGTATCGTGCGTGTTCGCTTTTTCCCTCTATCCGTACCTCTCGCCAGATGATATTCATATTTTTTTAGCACCCCGTGGGGAGTGTAGGGCGATAAATAAATAGTGGGTGTAAAAAAATTACGCGGAACCGTGTACCGTGGATTACTCTGGTTACGGTAGAAGATAGATGCGTCGTAATATACCATAGGATATTGTACAAGGGATGAGTACTCGATACTAAAGGACTGGCTATGATCGTTGACTCGGAAAGCCACCCCCGGCCTTAATTGGCGAAAGTCTCCATTCGTAGATTATTCATCCGCCGAAATACGGATATCTTTGCGGTCGAATATTCCTCGGATGGCGGCTGTGTTTTCATCGAATATGCAAATATCGTGCCGCGATAGCTGGTGCAATGGCTACTTTAAAAAACAGCCGTGTACGAACCAGTTCCGGTGGATTGTGAGTACGTGCACACCTGTACGACGCGACGGGCGGACGATAAAACATTCGCTCGATAAGTTCCGGGCCTTTAATGCCGTTACAGGCCCGTCGAATAAACGCGAGGTGTCTGCCTGCACGCTCGATCCGCTGGATGCTTTCAGTAAACGCGCGGAATCATTGATTCGTTCGTCCCGCACGGCCGGTGGATCTGAAAAATTGCTCGATTAAGGATGAACGAAGTCGTTCTACTCGCCGGGAGAAGATATCGCGTTTAACAACCGCTAGACTGTTTTAAAACGACCTTTTAACGTAACGACCACGGAGCACGGCTTACTTTCTGGGTCACAGTGCCGCGTTGGACGAGTCAAAATTACGATACGCCTTCCGTGAGAACGGTTCTCGCTCCAAAACGCAGCGGCGATCGTTCAATGGAAATTCGAATGAAAGGATTCGCTTCAAAGGACGCGGTTAAAATGTTTCCTCTCGGCCGCGATGACGCCCGTGCAATTCGGATCGCCCGAGGAGATCGAGGTGCTGTTCACAGACGAATCGCAGATCAATCGCGCGACTTGATATCGACAGCCTCGCGAACGAATCGCCTCGCGCGATTGGAATAGAATCGGAGTGATCGGATGATGGCATAATTAAGAGGAGATCACGAAAGCTCGACACTCCGCCCCGGTTTATTATAATCTAGCCCCGATTCGAAGAAGTGGAAACGAGGAAGAAAAGTTGCGACGCGTTCAAAAGCAGTTGCTTCAAAGTGCAAGCGTCCTCACTTGTACTTGTACTTCGCTTATAAAATCCGGACCAAATATATCATCCGACGTTCTTCTTTAGTTGCTAATGTGTCACGGGTGCATTTCAAATTTAGCCCAACCCTTTTCGTACATCTGCTGTACACCTTATCTCCGCAATAAATATAAGCTAAGAATAAAGAACGAAAGAACAACCTCTCAAATGTTTCGGCTCTCAAGTGACGGGGAGGAGAGTCGCCGTGGAGGACAGGGCGGTTCAAATTTGGCCAGGAACCTTGGCCACGGACGCACGCCATCGCGACAAACAGAGAGACACTTCCTTCGCCGGGGCGAACATCGAATACCTAATCGTACGCCACGTCGACACGGGCCTCCTCTTCGTTCTCGCTGTGCTAGGTGCCAGCACGCGTTAATGACGCGTGCGTATTAAAAACGCGGCCGACTTAAAATAAACGGGCCTGCGAGGCGCGGTGATTGATGAGGAAACTGTGCGCCTAACCCGTTTCGAAACCCGAGGAATACGCCGCTGCCGGCTAAATCCCGAGCTAACATGCTCCGAACGGATACCTCGACGATTTGTGCTCGCCTCGTTTGCGCTGTGGATGCACAAAGCGACGGGCACGTTGATTTCTTCTTCTTGGAAGGGAGATCAGAGGATCCGTGGGTCGTTTAGGTGGAAATGGAGACAGATTTTGAGTAAATGAGCGTGCTCGTGGCGCGATCTGCCGTTTTGGGGATGCTTGCTTGTGTCAGAAACTATTCTGCTTGGTTCTATAATTGTGGATACTTAGGAGGCATGAACTGTGGATACTTGACTCCGAGGGGAAACTGTAAATCGATATCCCGCGGAAAATTGTGGAATATTCGATCTCTGTTTTCGGATTTTCTGATCATAGACAGAATTCTTGGACGAGCGTGCTCGCCTGAAAATTATTATCGCGGCACTGCCACGTTTCTCACCGAGAAATAAATATGTCACGAAAAAATACAGTAGCGGAAACGGAAATATATATGTGTTACAAAAATATCTTGTCGTACATCGTGGCGTACAAAAATACTGTGGTTAAATCATAAATAAATCATAAGGTAGGGAAAGTCGAGACGAGTAACGACAAGTCTCTAACATCCGCGTGAAAGGCTATAGCCGTATAAGGGGGTGACATGTGCCCCTAAACCAAATTCGACTTGTGAGGTACCATTAGATAGCTTATCAAGGAAAACCAATTCGTGCCACGTTTCAACCCTGTTCTTTTTTCTCCGTGCATTAACTTTCCTTTATTAGTAACTGTAATGATTAATAATGACAATGTTTAATATTTATTTCCAAATGTCTCATAAACATTTTTTAAATATAGAGCCCTAAGTAAACGCACAAAAGTTGCTAATTAAGTCCTCATAAAACACAACAAAGTAAAACCAACGCCTCGCGAAAAGACAACAAAGATGCAAATTAAGCCTCGCGAAAAAGCAACAAAGTTGCAAACAAAGCCCTAAGAAAACGCAACCCAGTTGCAACCGGAGTCTCGCGAAAAGTAACAAAGTTACAAACTAAGCCTCGCGAAAAGGCAACAAAATTGAAAACTAAGCCTCGCGAAAAGGCAATAAAGTTGCAAACAATGCCTCGTGAAAAGACAACAAAGTTGCAAACAATGACTCAGGAAAAGGCAACAAAATGGAAAACAACGCCTCGCGAAAAGGCAACAAAGTTGCAAACAACGCCTCGCGAAAACGCAATAAAGTTGGAAACAACGCCCCGCGAAAACCTAACAAAGTTGCAAAAATTCTAGAAAAAATTTGCAACAATGTTGCGCCAAAAAATGTGCAACAAAGTTGCAAATCGAGCTCCAAGAAAATGCAACAAAGTTGCAAATCGAGCTCTAAGAAAATGCAACAAAGTTGCCAATCGAGCTCTAAGAAAATGCAACAAAGTTGCAAATCGAGCTCTAAGAAAATGCAACAAAGTTGCAAAAATTCTCGAGAGAAAATAGCAACAATGTTGCAAAAATTCTCGAGAAAGATTTGCAACAATGTTGCGCCAAAAATTTTGCAACAATGTTGCGCCAAAAATTTTGCAACATAGTTGCAAACAACGCCGCGCGAAAACAGAACAATGTTGCATTAATTCTCGAGACAGATTTGCAACAATGTTGTGCCAAAATTTTTGCAACTTTGTTGCATTCTCTTACGGGCCGATTTGCAACTTTGTTGCAAAATTTTTTGACGCAACATTGTTGCAAATTTCTTCCGAGAATTTATGCAACTTTGTTGCGCTTTCGCGAGGCGTTGGTTGCAACATTGTTGCATTTTCTTAGAGATCGATTTTCAACTTTGTTGCAAAAATTTTGGCGCAACATTGTTGCAAATTTTTCTCAAGAATTTCTGTAACTTTGTTGCTTTTCGCGAGGCTCCGGTTGCAACTTTGTTGCGTTTTCTTAGGGCTTTGTTTGCAACTTTATTGCTTTTTCGCGAGGCTTAATTTGCAACTTTGATGCCTTTTCGCGAGGCGTTGGTTTTACTTTGTTGTGTTTTATGAGTACTTAATTAGCAACTTTTGTGCGTTTACTTAGGTCTCTATATTTAAAAACTGTTCATAAGACATTTGTAAACAAATATTAAACATTGTCATTATTAATCATTATAGTTAGTAATAAAGGAAAGTTAATGCATGGAGAAAAAGAACAGGGTTGAAACGTGGCACGAATTGGTTTTCCTCGATAAGCTATCTAATGGTACCTCACATTTCAAATTTGGTTTAGGGGCACATGTGACCCCCTTCTTCGACTGTAGCCTTTCGAACAAGAGTACCGATGTAGAGGGAGGGCAAGCTAGGCGCCACCACGTGACTTCCGCCGAGGCTGAGGTCCGCGGATCCGTCAACATAACGATCTTGGTGACGTGTCGGCCCTTTCCGTGGCGAAGATGAAGTAAGATGACAGAAAGGAGCCGGTCGTTTGTCTGGCAGCGATCGTTAAACTATCCCTCGCCTCCTGTCACGAATTATCCCGGTTATTTTAACGAATCGCGTCTAATTATTTATAATTAATTGCCCCCGGGCTAGAATAGGCGACGATCGAAGATTCGTAGGCGCATCGACGATATCTGGTATAATTTGTAACGTCGATCGTCAGCCGAGTCGCGTCCCGTGAAGCGCATCAATCTTCGTCTTTTTACCAGAACCGAAAAACTCGTGGGCGAGTGTACTCATTTCGGGCCACTCCTTTTTATTTCACATTTCTTGTCCCAAATCGCCACGAGGTTCCAGCATGAGAGTATATCTACCATTTCCGATAAGAAAATCATTAGGCAAGAGGAATGCAAATGTGTCCCCTTTTTTTGTTGTTGTACAAAGTACTTAACAAATTTATATAGACGGCTCCGGAGCTGGAGGAAAAAAATTATCACGAATGATGTCACGGTCCAAGGTTTCCTCGAAGTTCGGTTATTTAATTATTCAGATCATAGGACGTAACCTCATCTGAGCGTTATACATATATAAGACGCATCTCTCACTCCTGTCAGATCTAGCTTAATACAGTACCACACCGCGATGGAATCCGGAGATTGATAACACTACGAAAATATCGCCCGACGAAACGAGCTCCGTTTTCATAGAGAGGAATACCGGGACCACGATAAACTCGTTCACCCAGGTCTCGAAGAATTAAATCGTCTCCGACGACGGATGGCCGCGCACGGTTCGCCTTCGACTACCATTCATCTCGCGGTGCCGCTGGTCAATGTTGATTTATTTAGCAGATCTATTTCGCGGGCCTCATACATTTTAACGCGTGCATCGGTCGCCCCGCGCGGCACGATCAATCATGATCCATGGATCAATGCGGATCACTCCGACTCCGATTCTGCGCACGCGATTTCATGGAGCGGATTTAAACGGAACGCCTCAGAACAACTTTATATTTAAAAGCGGGCACGTCCTTTGACGAACAAAGAACGAGAATTGGGGTAACATTTATTCCCCGTCTACGTCAACATATTTTTCCACCGTATCGCACATCCGATCGCCGCTTTAATATTCTTGTCACAAGGTCACAATTACTATTCCAACAAAGAACGCAACAACCATAACCGCGCTGCAAACGTACGAACACATTCAACTTTACGCGCCTACGCTTCCTCGACGAGCGCTCGAAACTCCATAATGCTCAGAAGTCATTATTATTCAAGCCTAATCCAAGCACCGCTGTCGACGTCGAAATTTCCTACAACTAATTGATGAATCACGGGAGGCGTACAGTAAATACAATTAAAGTCACCGCCAAGAGGCCAGTCCTGATCAAACTCGAGCGATCCTCGCGACTATCTCGTTCGATTCATCCCCCCTCCGATTTCACTTTCATTCATCTTCGTTCGCCTCCCTAGACGACTTCGGCGAACCGTCGGGGCCGCGAAAGATGCAGGGAAAAGGGGTGGCCGCGAAGGGCGTAACGACGACGCCTCGTTGAAAACAGCCTTGATCCGCGGCAGATGCGAGGCGCGAAACTGTACAGATCAAAGGAAAGACGAGCGTCTCCTCGGCTGGAAGACACCGGTCGGTGGGAAAATATCATAAATCCACTTTGACGGTTCGCGAGTTTCGCGGCCGCCGTCGCGTTCTTTCTCCCGGCGACGATTCTCTCATAATAAACGTCATTTATTTATACACGCGCGAGGGCGTAGGAAAGATCGACGGCGCGCGGTTAAAAAACGCGTTGCCACCGTAAATCGTGGGACGCCCGCGTCTGATATACAGGGTGACAAAAAACTCAGGGAACATCGATAAATGAGATATAGCTGAGGGGTAGAAAAACAATATTTTCCTTGGCAAAAATGACCTACATAGTTTCGTTTTTGAGTTATTAACGAAAAACACTGGCCAATGAGAGCGCCCGGCGGGCATCGGCCGACGCGCGCTCAGGTGCGAACCGATCGCTTGCGGTAGGTCGTGATGGGGGCATCGAGGGTACCGCGGAAAGCATGCGGCAAATGTTACATCGTCTTAATTAAGAATCACGTGGAATTATTCATTATTCGTGAATAAGAAATACAGTAATAAATCGTGTAATAACCGTGTTCGATACGTTTATTCATTATCCGAAAGGAATGAAGTGTTTTATTACTTATGAAAAAAATACTTTTTTTTATCAGTACGTTTTCAGGTGGATAAATTATGTATTAAGAAAAACGATTCGCATAACTAATGTTAGGAAAAGCTAGTTAAACTTACCCATTCGTTCACGAATTAACCTGGCTAACATTGTGTGAATCCTTACCTAGGCCACAGTTATTACACGATTTATTAGTGTATTTCTTATTCACGAATAATGAATAATTCCACGTGATTCTTAATTAAGACGATGTAACATTTGCCGCATGCTTTCCGCGGTACCCTCGATGCCCCCATCACGACCAACCGCAAGTGATCGGTTCGCACCTGAGCGCGCGTCGGCCGATACCCGCCGGGCCCTCTCATTGGCCAGTGTTTTTCGTTAATAACTCAAAAACGAAACTATGTAGGACATTTTTGCCAAGGAAAATATTGTTTTTCTACCCCTCAGCTATATCTCAATTATCGATGTTCCCTGAGTTTTTTGTCACCCTGTATATTGTACACAGTGGTGCACACGTGGAAAACAAACATTAATAGAACGACTGTTAGCCAGCCCGGGGTGATATACCCCCCCGGTTACCCGGTGTATTACTAATTATGTTACGACGTCGCGTCGCGGACGTGTCACAACAAGCGTCGCCGGATGTAGCCGGCTTTTCGGTGGATATAAAAGCTTCCCCGTTGAATTACGATTCCCGTGGCGGACGATCAAAGCCAGGCATTGCCACTTTAACGAGGGCTGGTGATTCGAGCACCGTTTCTATTATCTCGCGACGCGATGCGTTCTCGCCGCGGCTTCGACTTGCCGTTGCAGTCGTTCTTACCGTGGAGTAATTGACGACGGTGTATAGAGAAAGAGAGAGGGGGGGGAGAGGGAGAGAGAGAGGGAGGAAAAGGTGGAAAGCTAGGAGCATGTGTATCGTTAGAATGAAAGTAGCGGAAGTTGCGGAAGATTATCGGACGGGAGGAGACACGGAACTTAAAATTCGAAACAGGAAGGGGATGGAACGCGTGGGCACGAGGGTCGAATTTTTTAACACGGCGGGGAAGATATCGGTCGACCAGATTGCTGGTCTGGAACTCGAAGCTGGATCTTCTGGCTGCCTGTCGGGTGCTGCGATTTAACGCCGCTCATTATCAGATAATTCTTCGCATATTTTAAACCTGAAGCTCGTATTTCTACATGCTTCCCGTGTTCCGCCCCCCCCCCCCGCACCGCCCTCGCACAATAGACGTACCAAGAAGAATCACGGCGGGCCCCATTCGAATTGTCAAGAAATTAGCATGGTCGACTACCCTGCGTCTCGTTGACAATCGAAAGAAAACATGCCGCTAGACGTAGATGGACGTCGAACGAGCCTTTAATTGCACTTTTTACGGTCAATTATCTCGTTAGACGACGATATCCCGCTGCTCTCAGAATGTTAATCCACGACAGCGACGCCGCCGGGCAAAAGGTGGACCGTGGCGTTTCTTTCGTCTCGATATCGCTGCTACCGCGGCCCCATAATCGACTCGGAGCGGGGAGGACGGGCGAGATTCGAACGAGAACTTTTTCACCTGGGCCCCTGCGGAACACCGGGAACCCCGCTGGCGTAATTAACATTCGGCACGTTTAGCCAGTCCTCGAGGAGCTTCTTGCCACCGGTCGTGTCCCCCCTCGTTTCACCCTGGCCAGACACTGATTGAGACGTGACCACGGGATGACGTGCCACTGGCGACTTATAGGTACCACGACTCCGTCGATTCGAGTTGCGCGCTTGCTTGTTCTTTGCTGATTTCTAGGTCGATGACACCCGATCGTGATTTCTGCATACCTCGACGCATCGCGAACATATTTAATCCGAGGGGTGGAATTGCGCTTAAGTAGTTGCCGCGAACATTGTTTCGGATCGCGCGATTATTTTTCGAGAGAAAGCTCGGTAGTTGTTCCATCGGCAGGCTACCGATCGCGAGGCGCAACTTTCTTTTCTCCGGCAACTTTCGACACGGTGCCGAAGCTCCTCTGCAAGGTTGCAGCCACGAGATCCCGTAACCTGACCTGAACTCCGCGATCTCTCTGCAGGAATGCGTGCTGTGACAACCGATGCGCGTCTGTTCTTCGTCGATGGCATCCACATGTCAGCAATCCTTGTCTGTCGCTACCCAGCAGTCGAAAGGATCGTGTAGTTCGACTGTTAGAATTACCTTCGAGCTGTAACTCATGTCCTCTACATATTTCTTTGCTCGGGTTCCAACAACGACGACACGCTGGCCGGGTCGATAGTTCGAATCTCATTTGTGCACGACCATTGGTAAAAGAAATATGCTTCCATGGTCGAAGCTGAAACTGTTATTTCCATTGCGCCAGGCACGAAACGAACTTCGACAACTCTGAGAGTTCGTGTACATGAAGAATATTCGTCGCGACTTTAATTTCCACGCAGCCGTTTTAGAATAAATCAGTTTCTTCGTTCCGTTCGTGCTCCCCCGAAGCGCCAAAGACTTCTTTCGTCCGCACCAAGGGATCCATCTGCCGTTCCCCGATTCAGAATCGAACGAGGCAAGCTATACATCGAGCGACAGTGGACGTCCGGAGGATTGATTCGTCATCCATCGAGCCGCGGCTATCGTGTTTTTGCCCGCGATCCCCCGACTAGTCACCAGTCATCTTCCACATCGTAGTTTTCGTGTTCTTGTCCGGACGCCGTCGTGGCTCGGTTCGAGTCGTTTAATTAAATACAGTTTTTCATTCGGTAGGCCGAATCCGCGGTCGCCCCGCTGGGACGAAGGGAACCGCGATCAGGGAACGCCGGCAAATAAATCAAAAGGGAAACGAAAGGAGACGAGCGACCCTGCGGACCGCGTCGCCTTCCTGGAAGGCAAACACTAGTCGTCGATGTAATTAGTGGTCACGCGTGTTCACGATACTTTTCCCCCCTCGATGGAAATCGTTTTGGCACGATACGATTCCGAGGGAAACTCGCCGAGTGAAAAGCGCCGAGTGAAACCGTTGAAAATTTGCAGTCTGGAGCGGTTTGCTTTCGTCTGTGTAATTCGGCAGATTTATTCTCATAGTAATGAAACAATTTTCTGTGGGAGGGGGGCAGGGTTTTGACACCAAACGAGAGAATTAAATTAGCACCTTGGAATCTTGGACCGGGAGTTTTTATATCGAAGTACACGAGTTAATATCGCCTTGGGAATGAAAATCGTAATCTTGGTGGAGAGCAGCGAAGTGACGGGAAATTCGCAGGGGTGCCGACGTTTGCAGCGACGGAGAAAGGGTCGATCGAAGGAGTTTATAAAAGTTCGGAAGAGATTAAAAGTCCCCCGGTTGTCAGACTCGCCTCAAAACAGGGAGCCGTCCCACGGGGTCGTTATAATGATTGATGTCTTTCATATCCAAAACCGTCTTCGACGAATGCTCTAATGCCTCGCTTAGGCCGACGGCGTTTTACACGCTGGAACGTTTCGTACGGCGCACAGCGCAGAGGAACTATAAAAACACGAGCCTCGAGAAATAATATAAAACACGTACACCGATATAAACCTGTCGGCATGTTTCGAAAGAAATAAATCTTACATATCGAAGGATTTTATAAAGTCGCCCCTTTTTGATTTATATCCTCAATTTGGCGACACCCCGTACATTTGTCCCGGGGCAACGTATAAATCGCGCACCCGAAACTATAATCACGAAAGCATTCGAAAAAGTCGCACGGACAGTCGTATCAACGTTCATCCCGGACAATTAAATAAGTCATATCGTCGCGGTCCCTAACGAAGCGCCGCGGCATCTTCGCGCGTCGCTCGGCGTCGTCGTCGTCTACAGTGGAGAGCCAGCTTCTTTTTCACGCTGCTCCTTTCTTCCAGCCTGCCAAGAGATCCGTGGTCGACTCGGTGCTCCAGACGCAGTATTTATAAACAAGCACGGGAGAGAGCCACGATGAAATCTCGTAGCACGTGGTCTCTTCTTCGTTACGAAGAGCAGTGGTATAGAACAGTTTTTATCTTTTTTTTTTTGTAAAGAAAAGTTGCAACAGTTTTTATTTGCACGCTCTTTATTTCCAGCCGATAGACGCAATGCCAAAATAGAATTTTATTTCGCCGTCCAAAGAGGCAGCCCCCATTGAATTGCAATCAAGGAACATTTGTTGAAAAAGAATCAGGAATCGAATTTAAATAGAAGTAGACAAGCATGTCCCGCAATCAAAGATTGTTAGCGGGTTGTTTGAACCCCTTAACGGGCCGATTAGTTGATCCAAAGTTCTGCCAAAGACAGTGCAATTTAGTATACACGTAACATAGCCGACATAATTTGTTCGAGCAGACAATTGAGTCCATCCAGCAAATAGACCCCTCTGCCTAACAGCGGAACAACCGCACGAACAATTATGATTATTTAACAACGCGAGAGTCACCACGCTGCGTTATCGCTGTCGGCCGTTAATTCTGTTCTTAACCGTCCGCCTGTTTCCATCAGAATTCCGCGCGGAGACAGGCAATTAACCGCTTAAAAATTGATTCTATACCAGTGGCGAGGCGAGCTCCGTCTTCCCGTTTCTCTCTAAACTGTATCCGCTTTGACAGACTGGCGGCTGGCGTGAAAACGCTCGCCAATTAACCCGCGGTGAATTATGCACCGCCCCTTACCCACTAATTTAGTAGGTGACTTATGTCGTACTTGCCAGCCGACAAGCCCAGGACGACTTCGAGTACCTCGCTGAACGGTAAGCTTCCTTTCTCTTTCTTCTTTTTCGTCCTCTTCTTCCTCCTCTTCTTCTTCTTCTTCTTCTTCTCCTCCTCCTCCTCCTCCTTCTTCTTCGTCTACTTCGTGCTGATCTTCTTTTTCCCCTCCTTCGTCGTCTTCTTGCAGTTGATACTCCTCTTCTGGCTCGATCGCTCAACGACGAAGAAGCGGACTCGGTGTCGCGAGCAGCCGGACATCCGGCAACTCGCGAGCGCGCCTTTGAAGTCTTTGAGCGGTCGAATTCGCGGGATCGTACGCCGAATGAAATATCGCTGTGGCTCCTTCTGCTCGTCGAGCTTCCAGCGAATCCTCCGTCCGGATACACGCCAAGACCCGCTTACCAGGGATTACTTAGTTTCTCGTTGCAATCGGTTTATTGCGCGACGCATCCCTCGGCGACGCTCGCCGCTTCCGAGAAATTCGTTCCGCACCTTCGTGACAGCTATTTTCATCGAGGGGAAATTTTCCGTTGCGCGATGCGACTGTTTTATTTGAGAATGTTTCTATTTAACGCGCTCGCTCCTAAGCGTATTTTGTAACGCGCCCACGCGCCCGGTTCTCCTTCGTTTCTATGCGTACGATATTTTAATTCGGTCGATAGGGTTCCCTCGGTGGGTGCTGTTATTAATACTACCTGCTACGTAAATCCCAACAATATTCGCAAAAAGCCGTACAGCAGAAATTCCGACAGCGTTCGGGAAGTATCCCCCCGTCGCTCATAAAAATAAAGCTGTTATTAAGAACGTTTTGAGACGAGAAAGTGTGGAGGAAGTGTTGTGTCGTCGATACATACGAAGAATTTCCCGAAGTTCGGAATATAGTTTGCCAGGCGAAAGTGGGACGATTTTTATTATTTAGTGCAGCGGGGAACGATCGAGAGGACGCGGCGGAAGGGAACGGACACGCGACTTTTTCATGTAATCGCGCAGGAAGCCGGAGAGTTACTGCCTGCCGTCGGTATTCGGCCATACGATGGTTTATTCAGGAACAATAGATAGTCCCGCAGCATCCGGGACCTACGTCGAAGAGGAGCGGCCGCATCAAACATTCGATTCCGAGGCCACAAATCGGGAAGCCAGACGTCGGCGATATATTATGATCGTCGCGGACGTTCCGAACGTTCTTTACCGATTCAGCTGCTGTTACTCGAGCATTCATGTCGTCGAGGACGGTAGATAAAAAAAACGAAAGAAAGAATGGAAAAGGCGATCTTGTTCTCGAGGCTTTCCCTCTGGCCTCTTTACTCCATATTACGTTCCTACGTCTTCGATGTACAATGGAGGATCTTGTATCCGCTCCTCGCAATGCGTTATCGTCGCACGACGATCAACGAATTATGCAATCGCAACGATAGCCATTTGATTCGATGCTGGAACTATAAACGATTGCCCTTCGATCTTTTCGGAATTGATCGCGAAACATTCCGATAAATGAAATTGGAAATATATTCGCGCATTGCGCAATATATTCTTCGTATGCTCGACGCGTAAAAACGATTCTAACGCAACGTGCATGCTACCCTCAGAATCGTCGGAGTTGACGGGAGAGTCAGATTTCCACATTGGTCCCCGAGGAAAGGAAATTCATGAAAGTATTACGCTGGTACCCACCCCCGGTACAATTTTGTCAATGTCTTCCACTTCCACGTCGCGTTTTACTGTCCGCTTGGACGGTGACCTACGCGGTGGCGAGGACGATCTATCATTCGTGCAACGGAGCTTTGACGTACGTCAAAACGAGGATCCCGCTAATTTTTCATGTCGTTTCACCCGGAACTCGCGACGTAACCGCGTCCTCGACGCTGGTCCAGCAAGTTGTTTCGACGTTACCATTCATTACTCACCTCCTACACGGCCACGCTACCTTTCGACACACGCAGTCCGGCGAAAGTACGTGCCGGACGCAGGGCTCGTGTTTTACAAAGAGAATTTAACTGGAGAACGCCGTGCCCCTAAAGGAATCAGAGAGTTTAAGCGAGGGTTGCGAAATCTTTGGGAGAAAAAATCTATTACACATTGAATTCTGTCGGAATCGACTTCACCGTACAATTGTTGTCGAGTTCGATACGACTCGTTGTGTACGTAAATCAAACGCCTGGCAATATTTCTGTCGGACAAATTTAATATATATAAAGTTTAAGGTACGTAAAATCATACACTCGTTGGCCGGCAATTTTCGACGCGATAAATCGCACAGGCCACCCCTTTCGCCGGGGTCCCCCAAGCTCGACGAGCAAAGCGGCCATCACTGGGGCCAGGCCGGCAAGCCCCCTGCATTCGCCGCGTCAACCGAGTAGAGACTTCAATTAAACGGCGTAATAAAAAAAGTTGCAAAGACGCGGAAGCCTAATAAAAATCTTTTCCCGCCTACGACTCCGTTAATTACCATAAGTTAATTACAACGACGTGAAAGCAGAGCCACCCCCACGCGCCCGGCTCACCGCCCTCCGCCGTGGCTATTAAAACCTACTTGTATACGTGTGTGCATCGTCAGCCTATCGCCACCCCGGTGCACCAACCCCCCCGTCATATTTACGAGGCGAACTTTGCTTTAAGCCTGCCGATGTTTTAACTTTATCGCGACCGAAGTATGATTTTACGAGAAGCCCGCGGGCTAAATATGCCTGCGTCGTAAAATTAACGGCGTTTCCATAAAGGAATCCGGTGTGCTTGCGTTAAAACTCGATAAAAGCCAATAAAGCATCGCCGCGGAGAGCGCAGTTTAGTATAGTTTATCGCCCTTCCCCTTCAGGAACTCCGGCCAGTCCGCTGTCCACGGGCGGCTAACCGCTGCCGACCTGCGCCCATTTGCAGCGTCCTCGGATAAGACTTACGAGGATTCAACGGAAGACGAGTTCGAGGACCTCGCGACCCACGGGCCCGATCCTTTGGATTTTGTCCCAGAGTTGTTCGCGAGGAACCAACGACCAGCTGTTAATTTTTATTGGCCCGCAATCGTGGCGTGTCTGCGGTCGGTTCTGTATTCCGTTCTTTAACGCTCGACGATCTCGCCGTGAAAGCGGGGAAATTTGTTCAACAATTCGCTGGTGCATCGGCGGAGAAATTCGTTGAATCTGTAGCGGTCTGTTGGTACGCTGTAAGGTTTCCCTCAGAAGATTGTCGCGATTGCTATGCATTATCTGGAATTAAATTAATCGCCGGGGCTTCTTCTCCCACTGCCACTAAGACCTGCGCGTGATCGCTTCCACCGCGGCCCTTCCGCGTGAAAAAATTCGAAAATATATTTCAAACGGGGGATACGCGTTTGCGTGATCACTTGAATCTGTTAGTTAACCACGATAACGTTTATTATGCGCCGGGGGGAAACCGCGAGGAAACATTGTAGGAGTGCTCACGACCGTCCACGTGTTATTCCATCATCGAGACCGTCCTCGCGCTAAGGGTGTCCGCACAGTGTCCACTCTGTACACGCACGATAAGTGGTCGATTATCGTCTTGCGCGCCAGGCGGAGCCACTAAAAACAGCGTCCCGTGGGGCGGCAGATAGTGTTGTCTCGGTTAGTGCCCGACGACACGATCATTTTACAACTGAGCTACTATATATTGGTAATGGGTCGGTTTTATCTGCTGCCAGGTAACTCTCGCCGCCGGTGGAAACGCTGCCTTAGACTTCTCTCGTACGTATACACGTGCATTTTTGCACATCGGTATCTTTATAGTGGCATAAAACGGGTTTACCGGCCAATTTAAATGCCGTTCACCGCATTAACCGCGCGCCGTAATGCATTTTTTCTTCGTTTCGTTCTAAAATTAGACGTTTAACTCGCGCGCCACGCCGTGGATAATGCTCGCCCCGTAATCGTGTGTACCGACAAATTAACTTCATTTGTCGCCGGGATAAACGACACCTTCGGGATACCGCGGGGTGCCCGGCAGCGATCGAGAAACCTTAACTCTTCGTTGGAACGTGCACAGCCCTTAAAATCGACCCCGAGTCGTGTTGCTCCTCGTTTCGAACTTTCCTCGACGGTCCATCGCATTCGAAGCTCGAGCGTCCACCGCTCCCGAAGTATCCGGACGGTCGAGCAATATTTCTCTTCGCATCGAGCGAGCGAACATTCTTCCAATTTCCAAAGGCCGAAGCACGCGGAGGCAAAAGCAGGGGGGGATCCAAGAGAGATCGCGGCCACAAGCAGAAGGAGCCAAACGGGAAAGGGACACGGGTGTCCGCATAACTCTGCGGGATCTAGCGGACGCGGCACGGAGGCAGGACCCGCACAACAACCCTTTGAAGGTTTATGCCGATTCAGGAACGAGTTGATTCATGAAGACGGGATGGACCTCCTTGAGATCCGCGGCTCGGTGCCCCCAAGGCCGTGGCGGGTGGTCCCGCGGCTTGATTTCTTGTTTCCTCCACCATGCTCGATCTGACCGGCGTTCCCCTGCCTCTCTCGCTCTCGTCCTCCTATTAGCCCCGGGACAAGAGTGAACGAGATAGAGAAACCGAATCGGGCACGGCCGCGGGACAGCGACAGAGGGAACGACGCGAAGGGGGCGAAAGAAGGGAACCAGCCTGGCATTTCCCCCCCGCTGCTGTCCGTATACCTATAGCGATTGTCGATTTAAATGTTTACTAATAACCAAGCTTGTCCCGCAACCACCCAGAAGTCGGTCGCTTTGCATTTTTATAAGTACATCTTTGCGGCCGGTTCCGAGAACGGGAGGACGTTTCATATTCATCCACCGCGCGGTCGCCGCCGTCGCCGTGGTCGTCGCCGGTGGACTTCTGTTCCCTTCGTTCCGTGCTACGAGGAGGAGAGTGCTTCCGGCGCGTATTGTCCCTCGATTCATGGAGCCGCGATTAACCCGGCCACCGGCATAATCGTTCGCGGTCTCGTTGTTCCGAGATCGCGAGACGGGTCGTTAGGAAGAGGCGATCTGTTCGATGGAGGTCGTCGCGTGTGGGAAAGTAATGCGAAAAATGTTTTATGGTTTAAATAGCGCACTGCTTCGCGGGCTGGTCCGTCGCGGGACACGTTTCATTAGAAACGGCAACGGGGTCAGCTTTGTAAGACCTTGGGAAGAACGAGGCAAAATTTTGTTCGCGACAAAAATTGTTTGAAAAGTTGCTCGACGCGGTGCGGTAGATAGCGATCTAACGTTGAAGTCAGACCGTATTAATTACATGGAATAGGAAGCACGAGTTGCATCAATGTTGACCCACTGCCAGCAGTGTTACGTTCTCAATGCGAAGCGGATGATTCGCTGTCGCATAAAACCGTTGTTAACGAAACGAATATCATATGCAAAACGATGGGTTATTAGAACGGAATTAAATCGTAACCTTTCGAAAATTACTTACCTTTTCCCAGCGGTCGGAACGCGTTCCAGTTCCTTCGTCGTGCATCCGCAGCGGACGAGGAGGCAAGAACAAGCGATCGATCAAACGCGCAGAGGGTGAGGGGAAAGAGAATGACGAAGGTTCGAGGAATTTTTTTATAATGATTCGTTTATTGCGAAAGGACACAGTCTGCAAGCCATCTGCCAATGTGGCATCGGCGAGCTCGCGTGAAATTTTGGACACGAATGACTAAAAGGTGATGGCGATCGTTCACTCTCGACATGACATGATATGTTGACGGTCGCTGCGCCCTGCTTCCTTCGCGTCTCGTCCAACGAGAGTCTATATACCTTAAAGCTTCGACATAGTACGCGTGCGTTTCTTACGTGCTTTCCTTGCCCTTCTCGAAAAGGCGGAAACTGTATCTCGTGTCACCTACGTGTACGATAATTCTCGCGACAGCGGGGCGCAACGCGAGTTCCAGGTTCTGTCAGATTACGGGCGGAGTCGAGCGTGCGGTTCGAGGAGGGCGCGACGCTCGCGGAAATCGACGTTCGGAAAATAGAAACGAGGAGACGACCGGAAGGAAATCGAAAACAAGTGCGTTTAAGGTGGAATCCCGTGGCGAACGATGCGTCGTCGATCGCGATCCATTTTCACGCGTTCAATTGTCATTATCACGATGAGCGACGATTTCTCCGGGCTTCGCCGTGGCGCGTGGAAGGGCGCTCGAGCAATAAATAAATAATACTTACGAACGGAGAAACTTGAGCGCGAGACGCATCCAACGGATTCTGAATCGGGTTGCGCTCCACGCGTCCTCCGTAATCTGTCACAGCAATCAACGATCCATACCTCGTCATGATCGACCGAGTCGACGTGAATCGATAATATTATAAACATTGCAATAACAATAATAATAATAATAATCCATAATAATAATAATCATAATAATAATAATCATCATCATCATTCATCATCGTCGTCGTCATCGTTAGTATGAATTATGATCTCAAATATTATAATAATAATATCGTACCTACTCTACATACAATACATACACTGGCCGGACGCTCTCTACTGGGCCCTCTCTACTATTTACAAACGCATAAATATTATTATTATCGTGTGTATTTATATATATAATATTCTTTATGTATAATATTACCGTCGAGTAGACACGCCTAGGATAGTGTGTTTCTTTTTTCTTTGTTTTTCATTATTTTCCTTTTAAACCGCGGTCAGCTGCTTCTACGGAAGAGATAAACGGGCCTACGTGTTTTCCTTTTTCTCCTTCGCCGTTTCCATTTCTTATTCTTTTTTTTCTCGTTCTCGTCGAGGACAGGCGGATAGCTCACGACGAAGGACGATGAAGAGAAAGAGAGAGAGAGGGGGAGGGGCGAGAGAGAGAGAGCAGGAACTAGGGAACAGGATATACCAAGGATAAAGAGGGGGGGGTGGTTGGGGGGTGAAGCGAAGAGAACTCGAAAGACGAGGGATACAGAAAGACATTCCGATTCCCATGTTCCTCGCTCGATTACTGTACACTAATTACAATATCGTAGTCTCTGATTATTGTCATCCACACCACACAGCGCTGCGCGAACGGCTGCGAGGCGATCCGTCCATCGAAACATCGATTACTAATATTTTAATTGTCCAACATCCTCGCTCGCGGAAATCACACACGCCCCGGAGACTTTAGCTCCTGCGTGGACGGCATACTTCCGCTCGGATGGGGCGACTGGTCCGACCCACCGGAGGACGCCGTCGACGAGGACGAAGGAGACAAACCCGAGGTCGCGGTGGTCAAGACTACCCCGGGTCCGCCGGGTGCACCACTGCCCCCGTTGATCGAGAAGGGTTTAACGTTACCACTGGCAGACACGGTCGACGAGGATGACGTCAGTATACTGGGGGCCGTAGACGGGGGCATCACGCCACTCAAACCGCCGAGCGTCCTCGAATATGTCTCCAACAGGGACATGTCCCCGGATCCAAGGTGGGAAGCGCCGTAGAGGTTCCGATAGAAATCCGGATGCGGGCGAACGAATTGCGTTCCCGAGTGCATCGCGGGATGAAGGGGATGATGGGGTGGCAAACGACTCGCCAGGGGGCTCACCAATTTTCCACCGCTGCCACCGCCGCCGGCTACACCTCCGCCGCCACCGCCACTTCCGCCGTACGGCGACGAGAGGCCAGTCATCGTTGTGGGGGTAGGGCTCTGCTGGTCGCCGTCCTTGTTAGCCATATCGGCCAGGGACCAAATCCTTGGCTTCGTGGTAACTCCGCTGCCCGTTGACGACGCAGTGGTGCTCGGGGGAAGTTCGTGAATACTTGGCGGTATGTTTTCCGGGGACAGATGACGGAGAAGTCGGCCGTGAGTGGAGGCGAGGTAAGCAGGGTGTTGAAGTTGCAACGGGTGCCTCGGTTCCCTTTGGTCGTACAGGCACTCCGGGCTATCCGGACCGCTGTCCGCTCGGGACTCGCTCCATTCGCTTTCGGTTCTACCTTGAACGCCGCCGGATCCTCCGCTGGTGCCCAGAAGGTCCATCCGGTGGGCCGGTCTCTCGCCATCCTCGCTGGACCCGGTGCCAGAATCTTTCGAGTCTGTAACAGCGAACAGGAATTGTCTTTGGGTGAAGAAACGGGGGAGACTTGTAGGGATAGAGGAGTGAAAGGGTACAAAGGGGAAGGAGGATAATAGGTGGAGGCATATTCTTACCTAGCCGGTCCTTCTCGTCCACGCTCTTTCTCCCGCTGTCGTCGTCCTCGTTGTTATTGTCCTCGTCCTCGACCCTGTTTCTGGGCTCCCATGTCATCTTGTTCTCCTTCTTCAGGCGTCTCCGCGCGTTTGCGAACCACGTCGACACCTGGGTCAGGGTCATCTTGGTAATGATGGCCAGCATGATCTTCTCTCCCTTGGTTGGGTACGGGTTCTTTTTGTGCTCGTTCAGCCATGCTTTGAGCGTACTCGTTGTCTCCCGCGTCGCGTTTTTCCGCCTCGCGCCGTTCAGATCCATACCATAACTGGAACAGAGCAAAACGAACGCCCGTTGAGTAAGTAACACGCTGGGCAGCCGAAGTAGATGTCGCGATTTCCAAAGTGCCTCGACGTCGGCAGTTCTCGTCGTCGTAAGATACACGTGCCACGGACACAAGTGGATCGGAGACATACGCGAGTCTCGATACGTTACACGAGCAAGCTGGATAACAGAGACGCAGCGCGGAGGAAAGCGAGTGGAGGAGGAGGAAGAAGGCAAAGCCTCCGGTGGAAGCTCGCGTCGGGAAACTTATCCAATCGTGAGGCTCGTTACGCCTTCCCCTGGATCTCGGTATAAAAGTCCGAGTCCTGCTTGGTTAGAGGAACGATATAAGCGGGGTAGCTACTACTTTCATCCCGGGAGCATATCTCTATCTAACGGTTTAAGCTCCTTCCTTCCATCCCGGTCGGAGAGGAGCGGTGTCGAAAGGAGGATCGAGAGAGACAGAAAGAGAGAGCGAGCCATTCCCCCCGGCTTTCGCCCAGTCGGACCGAAGCGACCGACCCCCCGGGATCCCATTACTAAAAGACTAACCCTTATCAAAGATTAAACTTCGGTATAACTGCTGAATCGACGGGATCGAAATTAAATTTTCCAGCGGCGAGCGTGGCCGGGAGATGCTCGCTCCCTTCTTCCTCCATTGCTTTCCTTTTTATCCTGTTCCAGCCCCGCGACATCCTCGACAACCTCCTCCAAGGCTGCGGCTTTCCGTTCTCCTCCTTGCTATACTCCGACACCATCGGTACACGCAAGTTCCCGCGAACCAAGTATCGATATTTTCGTGGATTTTTTTTTGAACATCTAGCCCGACGAAAATCGCCTCGGCGGTATCTCGAACGAAACGGTATCGCCGAACAAATTCGTCGACGTCGACGCTACGTGATGGACAGTCGCCATAATTGATCCACGCTTCTGTCCCCTTTCGTTTCGCGGCGCGCTAGAAACGCGAGCGTGTGCGGATATCGCGATCGACGTTCTCGCTGTCGACGGCGGAGGATCGGCTGGGTACGGGGGGGTCGCGACGTGCGAAGAGATGGGAAATTAATAAAACTGTCACTTATCTACCCTTCCACGGAGCAGGGGTACACGCGCTATCTCCCGTACGCTTCTATCCTCTTTCCGTCCCTATCTTTCCAGACCGATTGGCCCTTTTCGCGACTCGATCCGTCTCTCTCCTGCCGCGGTGGCAGCGCGCAGTACACGCAGCAGCTGAAACGAGGCGCTAAACATTTCAATTTGGCATCACAGCCGCCTCCACGGGCGTGTAGAGGCGCGTGCTCCCACACCCGGGGTTTCTCCGTCCTCGTTCTTCCATCGTGTCCTGCGCCCTGTCCCATACATTCGGCGCGGAGCGTCGAGAGGGTGAAAGACACGTATACGCGCGCGAAGAGAGCGAAAGGGTCGAGACGACGAGGAGGAAGACGAAGAGAGGAGGAGGAGGAGGAGGAGGATGATGAGAGAAGGTGGTGAACCGGCGCGGCGTCCCGGTGAAACAGGGATGAACAGGAAGATAGAAAAGTGGCGAGAGACGGAGGGGGAGGATGGCTTAACCCCGGTCTGTTTGCGAGGAGCAAATGGCGTTCTGCAGTTATTTTAAAATTCAGCCGGTGGCAGGGGGTGCGGATCGGATTAAAAAATCAGAGTGGAAGCTTGTTTCTCATGATAACAGCCAGCCGCTCCAGAGAGCGGGAACTTCTGCTGCTTTCTACCGATTCCGTCTCCCTGCCAACCACCCACCCGTTGTCGAGCTTCTATCTCTACGCCTCTTCTGCCTCTACCTGTCTCACCCCCGGCCCGACCCCCTCTCGCTCTATTTCTCTTCCGTCCTCCGTTCTCTGTTTCCTTTTCCTCGTGCGCCCGTGCCACCAACTTTTCCCTGCCCTTTCCCGCGACACCACCCTCCAACCCAATCTGTCTCCTGCACGGCCCCCGGTATCGCCGCGCAACCACCGCACGCACACGACTGCCGCATACGTGCCACGGTGTCTCTCACTTCGGATACAGAGAGACGTGCCCGCGCACAGGTATGTAACAAATCGTATTATATACGCGTGTATAGGCAGCTATGATCGTATGCGCACGCCAGATCGGCCCTTTTTCCTCGCGCCAGGCTGATCGCATCAACTGCTCGTTTCCACAGCGATCGCTAATGGAACGGTGCGTCTCTTCGCATTCGTCGCCAGTGGCAGCTTTTGCCTGACGGCGGAATGACGTATCTGTTTCAATGCGATACGATGGCACAGATGACGTACTCTTCGGATAATATATTTTCGGATAACGGTCCCGAATTCGAACTTGCCTGCTGCTTGCTTCGTTTCGATAAAGTTTGCCCGAGAAAATTCACCATCCGCTTACGGAGGAATGCCTCGAACGCGAACGGAAGCAACCCCGACCCTCTGAAGAAGCGATCCAGCGAATCAACCATTAACGTCCGCTGAAACGGCCATTTCTCGCGACCCTCCGCCGCTTGGCGGTTAACGTAAACGCGTTTGTCATGGCGTACCCTTTAAAGGGGATAAAAACGGGGGTGAGTGACCATGGCCAGTTCGAAACGAGGCAGGTGTGCAGCTCGACCGACTCCGCCCCTCGTTACCGCTCGTAACTAGGGGTGATATCCGACTTCTTTCTTTCCCTCTCTGTCGTTCTCGCGTTACCACCTCTGCTCCCCATCCCCCCTAACGTCGAAGCACACCTTTCCAGGTAGGGTCGCGGGCTTCTCGCGCGCTTTATCAACGCGAAGGTGCAGCCATTTCGTTGACGGCGCCATCTTCCCAAAGTGGATACGTGTGTGCACGCACATCGAATTCGCTCGTACACGTTCACCCGCCTAGAAGGTTCGTAAACTTGTGGTCACGTTTCGGTTTAATCAACCGCGAAGCCACGCCAACCTTATTGCGGCCCCTTTCATCTGTCCGTCCTTCGCCACTGGCGCCGATCCGCCTTGGCTGAATACATATATATCGCGTCCGGGCATCGAATAAGCTCGACAAGCTCGATTGGTCGACAAATCTATATCCAACGGTAAACCATTTGGCATGGAAGAAGTAGCTGGGCATTTTAGACGGGGAACGTCGCGAGCGTAACAAGGTGACGACATGTATGTACTTGGATGAAGCGTCGAGTGTTAACTCTCCCTCGATATCACTGATTTCCCGGAAGGAGCGTATCGAACGTAACGATGCGAACAGCGGCGGGGGCGAAGAACGTTGATCACGATTTTCACTCGACGGTTTACGCGACGGGCGTAACCAACGTGTACCAATGTCGTCGCGTTTAAACCCTCGGAGGTGCTCGGAGACACGCTACTCTCGCCGCGAGGAAGTTTTGCGAATGTGGTGACAGTCGGTTGTTCCACATCCAACTTTATTACCAGTTACCCGCGACGTGACAGATCGATCGTAAACTAGTGTGTGCGCCGGTGTATGCGCGCGCGACCGTGCACCGCTAGGCCAAGAACACGCGCGCACCACACAAGCATCGCGAGCACTCGCGACAGAGATTATACAATCTCTCCCTTTCTCTCCCCGTTGCACGAGTAACCGAGTTTATATAAAATGATACACGGTCCGCTACTTTGTCATACGATCGTTTAAATCCATCACGAGGCGCACGGCGAACTGTTGGGGCCGCGATTAAAGTCAGTCGCCGCTGAATTATCGTTGGCCGAGATTACTCGCCGGTGCTCTGTGTTATGGCTAGCTCGCGAAAATTTACAAAAGCCAAACGACTCGGGCAACTCGACGTCGCACGGGTACACTTGTCGCACGATCTACCGTGACAGCGGTGCTGAAGCAACTCTGCGCGCTCGACGAAAAACATTGTTGGGCGCTAATTGGGCAAGTCTTACGCCCGAAACTCGTGACGTATCTAACGCCCTTGGATCTCGATGCAGTAGAAAAATGTTCGATGATGAGTGTCTGCGAGAAACATGTACCTCCGATCGCCAAAATCGATGCAAGAGTATTCGCAACAGCTTCAGAATGCAATTCGCTCTAAGAATGCAATTCGCTTATAAATTGCCGAGACGAAGACTGCCCTCGAGTCACGAAGCGTCGTCGTGACCTTTCGACACACGTTATCCGTAAAAGCGTTCACCTGGTCGACCGATATCACCGTGACAGTATCGAAAGGGCGAGAGAGAGAGAGGGAGAGAGAGAAGGTGCGGCCGAGTCATTAAATCTGAACGCGCACCCGACACCACTAATCTGCATCCATTAAGGCTAATGGGAAAAGCGCGAGGAGGCGCGGCTTCGACTCGACGAAACGCTGTCATCTGCACGTGGAGGTTTAAAGAAGAAGGAGGAGCACGTTGTGTCCTTGGTAAAGAAAAACGCGTGTCGCTGACTTTTCACCGGGCAACCCTTGCGGGGCAAAAAGCACCCCCAGGACTGGAAGCGGGTCATTAGACGGCCGTACATCATCGCGGGACGTGACACGTCCCGAACGCTGCGCGAAGTCCTGGACTCATTAGCCCTGGGATATTCCGGTTCGCGTGGGATCCAAGTTCGACGATCGAACGCGAGCACCCTCTCCGAACGCTGTCGGCGATCGTGAGTTTGATGCATGCAACTTGACATTTGCGAATAGACAAAACGAAATAGAAGTGTCGGAATGCTAATAGGCACCGTGAGAATTGCGCGAACATCCCGCCTCCTCTTATTCGGTTGTTTTCGTTAAGCACTACCGCGGAAAGGGACGCACGATTTATTGCAATTGTGAAACGGACGCAGGTCAGGTCGAGAGTTGAGAACGCGGGTTCGTAAAGACTTCGAATAGCGAATGCGGAAGAACACTGTTCTGCATTGATGAATACGCTCGTTAGGCTTCGATGTAATTCCACTGCCAAAGAAGACAGCAAATATTTGGCGGTGCTTTCGGAGGGGGTTGGCAAAAGACTCGCCGCGTAAATCAAATAACCGATCTTATCGCCGAGGCGTACACCGCCCGTTGGCAACGCTAAACGGTCTACGATAGGATCGCAATTCGCGTCGGTCCACGTTTGGCAAACAACATTCCCCCGATACTAAACAATTAACAGCGCTATCAGGTGGTTTCCGATGGCGAAAAGTTCGTTCGATTTTACGAGATTCGCGGGCAACGGTCGTCGCTATCACCGAGAATCAATTCCATTCGGAAGCAATTTCTGTCACTCACAAATAAGGTGCACCTCAGCGATAAACTCGTCGAACGGTCGCAATCATTCAACGATGGACAATTATTCAACTATTCAACAAAAGGAAGGAGAAAAAAAAAGAAATCCTTTTTGGAGCAGAGTGACGGAGAACGCGAAGGCCGCCCATTATAAATTTAAAGTGCACGAAACGAACTCCGTTCACAAATGTCACTTACTGTTTCAATCCTTCCAGCGCTTCCCCCGAGTGCGCCACAGAGCAACGAACCGAACGTCCGCTTGCCGCCGACCACCGATTTCTACATTTCCCGTAGCAGAAATTGGTTCGTACACCTGTTCCCCATAGTCGACGAGCGATTAAGATTCGCGGTTCGTCCCGACATCCTTAAACGCGCTCGAGGAACGAAGCGCGTGCCGACACTTCGGTCGTTGTACGGACACACTTAATAGTACGTGTCGTCGATCGAGGGTCGGAGACGCCCAGCGAGAGGAAGCCGAGGCCGGACATAGAGGCAGCCTACGCAAGCCTGTGCCTGGGTATTACAACCAGCAACTGCGCTATACACCGGGCTGCTTGTTTCTTATTGTTTACCCTATATGTCCCCGGAAGCAGGGCCAATCCGCCGGAAAGACGAGACCGTTAACCCGCACGATCCCGAGACCTCGCGGCCGTGCATGCCAACTCTGCATTATTGGCTTTTTGTATGCTTATGCCAGACGCGCGCGCGCCCCGGCATAATGCGCTCGGATCTTTGTCACACTTCGCTTTTGGATCGGCCCCTTGGCGCGTATTCGTTTGTTCTTCGAACGAAAGAATCGATGCGTGGGTGGCGTCGAATTGTCACGCGTTTCAGGGAAAAATGACAGAGACCGGGCATCCTTCGATTCTGCGCTGTGAAGCATTGCGAAGCATTTGTCCCTCGTTTTCCTACATTTCGAACATAGTTCCGTGCGCAGAAAGCACAGGTAAGAACGTTAAAGATTATCCGTGCTAAGCGTACGTTTGGCGAAAATTCTGTCGGTAACGCAAGTGTGCCGATAAGGGGTTCCGGTGTTACGTAAGTCGTGAGTTCTAACACGTGCATGCATATGACATTATCGGTGCAACAATTGTTGTTCGCCTGTGCGCGAACGTCAACGTGTTTGAAACTTCCTTGTAAGACGCCATAGGTCGCCGCGCCGGAATAAATCGCACCGCGGATAATATTGTTCGCGTTAAGTGAAAAACTTACGATAACGTATCGGTACGACCGTGACAAATGAACAGGCATGCAGAACGATTGGCGAAACCGTATAAGGAGCGACAATTATCGTGTAAGTACAATGTTTTTCTTAACAGCCTCGTTGCATTTTAATATCAGAAATCGTGGCGTTGAAAAGTGTCGATGTATGTAGGCCTGGCTTGAGCGGAAGTTAATTCGAGTCGCTTCACGCTGATCGACGCGATCGCGTGGTTAGCGCGCCGGATTATTCTGCGCCCCGAGTAATTGTGCTGGTGTCGCCGTTGACGAAAGAAAATCGATTTCATTAACATCCCGGGGTAAACTCGAATATGATTGCTCGGGGAGGCGAGCACACTCCGTCGAGGTAATCAAACGGTCGCGCGTTATCCTCGCCTATCAATTCGTCGTCTGCATTAATCGACGTATGTCTTCCGCGGGTTCGTGGCCGTTGAAAAACCGTGCAGAAGAAGAAAGAAACGGTGTATCGGTTAGCACTGTTTATCTTGACAAATGGAATTACGTGCGCGAGAAATTGAGACAAGTCGTGCGGCACGTCACATCGATCAATTCCGCGGCGAAAAGCAACGCGGCCAATTTGTCTCACAATTATTGCATTAGGGTAAACAAAATCATGCGGGTATGCTAATTTGCACGCCATTCGTTGACTGTGTCATTCGATACTGTCCGAACGAGGGGGTCAGAAATTTTGGGATCGTTCGAAAAAGATGGCTAAAGATAGGGAAGATCGGCGAATTCTGCGTCGAACGAGGAATATCGAGGTCGAATAGCGAAGACCTCAGGCCCATCCTCGATCAATCGACAATTGTTATCGGACGCGGTTCCTGTGCGAACCGGCGGTAGGTCTACGTAAAGGAAGACCCGGTGCGCGAAGCGACTAGACCGAATGGATGCTAAGCAAGCTGTAGTACCGGATCGCTTCCTTGCATACGAAGCAGTCTCCACCGGAAGTGCGTCACGCGGCAGTATAGATTCCACGAGGTGACACCGGCGCAAAGAGCGAGCGACGTCGACTCGTCACCGGGTCGTCGGGCTACGTGGCCACGAATCGCGTTTCTCCGGACCAAATGACGAAACGCCGGAAAAAATAATCGAAACTGCTGATACATGCAACCCGCGATTCGTCATTTGCAACTTTATACAATGTTTATTCTCGATATTTTATATTGCGAGATTTTGTAAAACCGACTTCTACAATACGAAGAGAAGAGCTATTACGCGTAGAGATCTGCTCCAATTCGGCTACTTCTATGTTGGTAATATCGAGTCGATAGTAACTTAATAAAAAAGAAAAAAAAATGTTCCCACGAAAGTAAGTAAAACCAGAAAACGCTTGTTGCGTTACAGGATCGTCCGAGTACTACGGTGGTCCTCGTCGATTCCACGACGCGGAGATCAGGCACTCGAAATATTCGTAATCTCGCCCGGCGACGATAATACGATTCCGATTTATCAAACGGACGAGACCTTTCGCCGGTCGCATGGTGACACGCGGTGACCGATTCCAGCGCGAAGCGCGAGAATAAAAACGCCCAAGGCGACAGTCCCGGGTCAGCGGAGCGCTAATTTATTGGAATGTTTATGTGTTTCTCTGGCGCGTTATCGGGCACGGTGCGCGCGCGCGCGCAACAGCGCGTCGGCACCACAACGAAAGCGGAGTAGAGAATAACGCGTGTCACACCGAAGGAAATTCTTCACACATTATTCGTGCATCGTTCGACGATTTCGTGCAAGAAAACAGGAGCCCCGTTCGAGATTCAGATAATTCCAAAACGCTCGCAAAACTTTCCGCGCGACGCCTCGTCGATCTTCTGGCTCGTTCGATGACTAATTTGCCTTGGGGGACGCGTGTTCGATCCGGCGTTCGCGCGATCGACGAAAGGTACATTCTGCCCCCGTCGCGTCGTGTTGTTCGTACCAGAGCGTATTCGCCATTATCTCCTCGGCCGTGTCGAGTCTCTGTAGCCGCGCACCGTCTTATCGCTTTGTTTCGCGACTTTTATCGCGCAAGGCTACTTAAAATAATTACGGAGTTACCTATTCGAACTTGGACGGCTTGGAAAGTGTCCAAGAGCGTTACGTTCATTCGAACGAATGGAGGATCGCCGATATACGCGGCGAACACTTTGTCACCGTGCGAAGTACGAGGTGCTCCGGTACCCTCGACTCGAATTGAAATTCGCGGTGCTTCTCTCGGGATCTACCATAAACGTGATCCCCTAATTGTCCGAGGCGGTTATACGCGATTGGATATTTGCCATACGGGCCGGTCCTTCCTACCAAGGATTGCTCGGAGAATAAACGAGAACGAATCGTTACGATAATTCCAAGTGCATTCTGATAACTCACCCGTTGAAGGGATAGCTGGCGAAGGCAGCGTCGTAAGGATGGTACACGGATGGATAAGGCCATGCTGCCGCAGCTCCTGCTCCGAGATTTTCCTTCAGATCGAGGCCAGCAGCCTGCAAGCAGAGGAATCGTAATTGTTAATAACGTGGCAACGCCTCGCATTGGTAATTGACGCAGCGACGCTTAGGAAAACGACGAATACACCGATGCACGATTAGCCGGGGGTCGTTTCGAACTGGAACACTCGTTCAATTGCAAAACGAACGAAACCGCGGCGCTATCTTCCGGTTTAGAAGCGCCATTATGTTACGCTATCGCCGGGCTTTAACTTGCACAATGGAAGTTAATTATTAATTCATGCATCTGTCGCGAGTTTCTCCATACGGCGGTTACTCCTGAAATTTTCAATTAAGCTTGAATCAACGATACACCGCGACAAAAGCGGCATTCAACCTTTCAAGCGACGGGAATAGTTATTTTTGAAAGAACGAGCCAATTAATCGACGTCGACGCGATCGATCATCAATTCATCGACGATAATGAGAAAAAATGGCTGGGAAAGCAGCGATAATAGTAATTAGAATCGATGTGTGCCGCTGCTGTTTGCTTCTGTAACCCGTAACCCCCGGTTCTACCGGCCGCATTTAAAGCCACCATCGCCCGCTAGAATAATAGAACCATAGAACGCCTCCGCCCCACCCCACCCCTGCCCTCCTGACCCCACGAAACACTCCGTCTCCCTCTTGTCCCGTATGCATTAGTCTTGCATTAATAGCGTTAATTATACACCGTGTACGAATGGCGCGATCATCGCGGGGCCGACGTAATTAGCACTCCGAAATAGTGGACGATCCGAGTTCTCCCGACTTCCGCCCGACGAAGGAAATTCTGGCGTCGATCAACGCGTACTTCGAGGCGATTCGAGAACGTCGTTCGAACTGTACAATATCGCGCGATCGAATCGAGCGTAAGAGCGAACGAAACGGAACGGTTTCAACGCGCGACAGTGTCCGAAACTTCGCTGCGAAGAAGCGCGCTGTCATTACAAACTTTCCCTGCTGGAAAAAAAGCACTGCGACTTCGAAACGTTCGCCACGCGAGCCACAATTAGCGCAACGATAAAGCGCGAAAACGACGAGACCCCGCCGCCGAAGTGTTTCCCCCGTCGCGAATTACATCACGATGGGTTACGTCGGAAACGTTACTCGCCAAGGTGCGTGCCGAGATACGCGCAACCTGTCCGTGCAATCTGCCGCCCGGTTACGAGGTGGCAGCCGCACTCTCTGCGCTCGTGTTCCTCAAGCTCGATCATAAAGAGACGACGATAACTGGCCGGCACCAGAGTCGGCTGGGAACACGACAGTGTTCCCACTGTTACGGCAGGACGGATTCATAAATTTACGCCTCGCGGCTATTTTCTCCGGGCACGGGGCTTTGTGTGTGGTCTCCGGATAACCTCTCCCGTGGCCGACGAATGCACACGATCGCCGATACCAGGCCAAGCTTTTCTCCCTTCTCGCCCCCGATAACATCTCGATTATTGCGGAACGCTTCGCGAGCGCGTACGAGATGGCGGGGAGAAAAAGCATCTACGGCGTGTCGTCGGGCGATGCGCTCGCGACGAGAAACGCAACGCGAATTGGGCAATCGGGCGCACGTTCCCCGTCCGACACGTTGGAACTCCACGAGAGATTCGAGATTAGCGCACGGCCGGAATTTTAATGGTCCTCGAGGATCGGTTAGATTTACCGTATGTGCAGCTCGCGCGGGGACTTCGTACGGATAGAATCGTTCCGGGAAAAATCCATTCGGCGAAATTAATTACGACAAGCGCAATAAAGCGACAAGGATCCTCGGGCGCGGATGCAATAAAAGGAAGTTTCAACGCTGCCGTTGAAACGAGCGAAACGCCGCGGCCGTATTAAACATCGAGAGGGAGCCGCGTATTGGCGTTGGCGTTTATTACGCGGGGAACAGTCGCACGAGCCACGATAGCATAATTAAACGGAGCACGGCGAAATCAGGAAAGTACGCATTAGCGAGTGTATACGCCGCGCGAGATCGAACGGGCTGAGATTAAAGAATTATTCGCACGGAGGGTTGCTCCATAATTCTCGGTCGATTGTGCGCAAAGTGATAACAATTTCCTAAACTACGCCTTGCGCCTGAAGTCAACCGCACTTTAGTTCTTCTGCGTTCCACGAACGACCACCCGAGATCGCAAATAAATAACCAAACGGAAACAAAAATCCTTTCCGCAATAATAACTATGTACGTATATCCGAATAAGTAAATCAGCTTACCGTGGGCGTGTAGAAGGGCGCCTGTTCCGCCCCCAGGTTGGGGAAATATGCCGTCATACCCTCGGAGACAGCGGCGGCCGCCGCAGCCGCGTACGGAGCACTGTACATGGAGAGCGCGGCCGTCGGCAGCGCACCGAGTCGTTGATAACCACCGAGAAGCTCGTACTGACAAGAGCAAACAGTTTGTCCCGTTAGGGGGTCCGTGAAGATGGGCCTTCCAGTGTCGCAACACCTTCCGGTTGGCGTGGGGCCGCCGGTCGTCGGCGGCGGATGACCCTGAGACGGGCTGACCGATGTGGTGGGGCTGCCTGGCGGCCTAACAACCGCACTGGTCACCGCCATCCTGGCGTTCACTAAACCGGCAGCTACGCTCAGGGGATGATTCGTGGTGGTGCCCGCTGCGCTGACCAGCAACGAACCGCCTGCGCTCAGGATCGTACCGGATACCGGCGAGGCCGAAGAGGACGTCAACGACGAGCTTACTGTCACAGGACACTGAAACAATGCGTGAAAACTTTTATTAGGTTGGTCGGAGAAGGGAAGGAAATCGTCGGAGGTGTTCGGGGCTTCGATGGACGCGGAGATTCGAGATGGGTGTCTCATAGGTATGGGTGCGTTTCGAGAGTTTGGGTGGCATTCGATTTTATTATTGGCTCGCGGAACGTTCCCAGCGACCGCTTCTCTCGGCAAACAACCCTGCTTGAGAGTTTATGCTCCATGGGTCACCCACTTCTGCCGGGTCCCTCTCTTTACCTTCTCGCGTTACACGCTAACTGCTCACTCCTTTCTTCGTTACTTTTGTTTTATTCACCAGCTTCGCGTTTACCTCTCGACCTGGCCACGATCGAATTTATATACGACGCGCTCGATGAGGAAACGGAGCTCGAGGGCTTCGCGCTTGCGGACGCTCGCCCGATAGCACCGCGCCCGTAATTTCTCATTCGTCGCCGCAGCAGCGAGCACACATTTTTGGAATCGTATTAACGCAGCCGAAGTTTGCTCCAAAGAAGCCGCCATCGAAGATTCGCGAAACGACATCGCGCTGACATCGACGAGGCTCGACGTTTTAATCGCCACTCGATCTCCCGTAGCGTTACGGGGTCTCCAATTGCACGGATTGCACGGGAACTGGAGCAGGCCACGTGGTTCTCATTTTTCTGGAGATTGACGGAGCAACGTTTCAGCTTCTCGCTGGCTCGTTAGGAGTGAATTAATGAACGGCGATCGCAGGGAAATTGATCGAGCGCGTTATGAAACGGGCCACGGTACACCTCGGACGATATCGTGTTCAGTTACTAGACCCCGATCGACTCTGCGTTTCTTCAAACTGGTTTCTACTCGGACAGTTATCTACCAACCTATCCCGCGCCCTAACAACGAACGGCGTTAAACGGCCCCGAACTTCGGTAACTCCCGCGCCAAATGAAAACGAACCTCGCTTAATTCGAAGAACCGTGTTCGACCACAGCCCACGGTCAACATACAATTATCACAGAACTAAAGCAACCGTCGCCTTCCGATTGTACTAAAAATATACATTCGTCGAGCTTTAACATCCAATCGCGACCTCCTCCCGTTAAACACACACCTGCAGATTGTTTCCGAATTTGCAAAACAATAAACGCCTTGCGGTGGCACGTTCGTCGACGATAATCGTCGGCAGGCAACAGAAACGGGAGGAGCAGCTGCTCGACCGAACCGCACCCAGTTGATCACCCCAAAAGAACTTCTCCATCGGCGGCATGAAAAGGTAGAGCGAAGGTAGAGAACAACTGCTAAGTAGAGAGGACCAACGCCGCCTCGATTTCCCCCTTCTATCGGGAAGGTAAACCGAAAATCAGGCGTACATAATGCCATGGGGGGGTCCTCATTAATTCCATATCAAACAGCACGGCTAAATAGATTAGCGGGTTGAGTGGCTTTCGCGCGGCGAAGCCTAAACAAACCCCCAGTGTCGAACGTCCCCATTCGTCCGTATCCATCGATCCATCCATCCATCCATCCATCCATCCATCCGTCCGTCGCCTTGTTCCGCCGGCCCCAAACATATTGTCGAAAGGCAGACCCGCGCGAGCATTGTGCCGGGGCGAAAAACGTGACCCAACGTGCATTATGGCATCGAGAGCAGAGCGTTAATGCGCGCCCCGGTTCCGCTGTTACGTTCGACGCGGCCAACTGCCTGCAGGATAACACCAGGACCATCACGATTCACGCACAGCCATGGTGTTACGTTGAAAACGCGGAGGGACGAAGTAGACGAGCCCGATCGGAGATAAAACTCGATTCGTGCCGGGATGCCGGCTGGCGATGATACGCCGCCCTACTCTTCCTCGTCGCGGCGTGGTTCCAGCCTCGGTTCGGCGATACGCGCGCGCGCGCATGCGACTATTGTAAGCTAGCACGGCTTACACTGGTTAATATTTTAATCGCGGTCGGCATGATCGATTGAAACGCTCGTCGGTCGCTATCGCGCGGTTGTCCTATTATTCGAAGAAAGAACAGAAAAAAAAAGAGAAATGTGGGCCAACGAAATGCACCTTCGCGCCGGAGATTCGGTATTCGTTTCTACGGTGGACAGGGGGGGGGGGGGCAGAGGGCGCAGAGGCGGCAAATATACTGCGAGGCAGCCGTTCTCACCGGGAATCGTAAGAATCCATGGGGCCCGCGAGAAAAGCAGAGGACGGGAAGAATGCGCGATGGGGCTCGGGATCGGGCAAGGGGTTAAACGACGAAGCGTGTTGGCGAGTGTCCGGGGCCAGGGGCCATAATTCAGTCCTAGGGCCCCGCGAAGAAGAAGCGGCCGCCGCAGTCCCTGAGTTACTCCACGCGATCCCATCGAACCGAGAAGAGAGGAACCGTGCACTCTCGCAACCGTGCAGAACCGGCAACTATATCACACCGTGGACCCCGTGGTCGCCGTTCGCTGTCTCTTGTCGCCTCTAAAGTAGCGTTCAAGGTAGCGCCGTCCGTGAGTTCGTCGGGTCCTCTGGATGCCACGGGGGGCGATAATTATTCGTGTACCGAGGGATCGATATATCGGGGCATTAGCCCGATACGATGACTCGTTTGTTTCGCGAGCATGCTAATTGCCATCGCCAGGACTTCTCCGTCTGGCGCACGCGGGCCAAAGGCACCCAAAGGGAAACGGAAGCTAGGCTGGCATTCGCCACGTATCGGGTGGATGCATTACGATACGATTACTGCACGACCGAGACCAGTCGCGGTGTATATACGTTCGCGAATCGTGCGGACGTGCTGGGAAAGAATCTCAACGTTCGGTAGTTTGATGGGAACTAATGTTGCTGGGTGTCGCGGTTTAAGTGTTACGAACAAGGTAAGAACGGGCATTGGGGGTTTAATAGGTGGAATACTGGTGAAGTGGAATTGTACGTTAAGTATGGTTAGCGCTTAGACGGCGGATAATTGTCTGAGAATTCCGTACACCGTTCGCGGTAATGGGACTTGCGTCTCTGAAGCTGCATTATTCCCAGTGGGTACGGGACTGTGCCGGTAGTTCGCGATCGAATGGAGAGAAAAAAAGGACAGCGGTCGCCCCGTTACAGCGGAACAATATTCCCAAAGAATCCGTGGATTCTAATAAATCCTCCGATGTCAAAAACAACTCGGGCACCGTCGCAAATTAGCCGTATCGGTGTGAAATCGTGCGAACGGAGCAGCCTTTGGGGAACGGGGAACGGATAAAGAGTGGTTCGAGGAAGGCCGTCCTAGGTATCGGATGACACCTCGTGCGCGCGACTTTGCAGAAAATTCCCCGCGATTCCACTCACGGGCAAGGCCATTCTAAGCTCGGCATACCTGTGTGTCGGCGGCCCCACGAAAAACCGATGCAACGTGCCCCGGGGCTTGCGCAGGGACACGACGATGGATGATCGATGGACGTCCGCGATCTTGGCTGCGGAAAAAAACTGGAAGTCCTCGGGTGGAAACGGTCCTGGAACGAATGTCTGGCTACGCGATCGACAGAACGGCCAGCAAACCAGTACACCTTGTTCTCTCCTTCCGCCCCTCGATCTCTCGAACCGCTCGCGCGCTCTATCGTGCCGTGCACGAGAAGAGATCAACCCCTGATGTACACGCGTTTCATGACGCGATTTATATGCACAATGTAACAGTCGCGTCGACGTGGGAACACGCAACGTCGCGATCCCGTGTCGTTCCTTTCTTCTGCTGCTCCCCCGACAAGAACCGTCCCTGCCCCTTCTTGCGCGCCCGGTGAAAGATCATCGGCGGCCAGATTCGATGGAAAGACACGCGAACGCGATGGTAGATTGACCAATGGCTTTCTTTTTTTGCGTTGCCCGCACGGTCTTCGGGGGCTCGTTCGAATTTATTGCGTATCCATATTCGGCGTACCGATCGTTCGGTTAACGCGTTCATTGTCGCATTGCGCTCGTTGTTTCGCGTGAAACGAGAGAGATGAAGGGAGCCGGGAACAGAGAACGGCTGCAGAGATAGAGGAAGAGAAATGGAAACGCAGAAGAAGATGGTCGGTGAACGCTTCTGTAACCCGTGTACACAGCTATATGCAAACCGTTTGTTTCATCGATCGTTCCGTGAAAAACAGCGCGTCGTTGCACCGTGACCACGTCGACGACTAAACGCGCCTGCGGAAAAAGATCCCGAATCCTGACCGGGCGGAAAAAGGCGAAAAGGCGAATGAGTTCGAGCAGCGACCGAACGGAAAGGGAGAATCGTGTGGCGAGGATAACCAACGGGGAAGGAAACAGCAGGACCTCCGTTGCGTTTCCACGATTTATAGATCCGAAAGGAGAATCGGTTATCCTGTGGACACAGATGCGCCGCTGTTTGCACACGGAGCATTTGTCACGCGTGTCCTGGCGAGAGAAAAGGGACCGGTCGAGATGATGCCCTCTTTGCAACGAGGCCCAGCCGAGTCAATATTGACTCCAGGCCAGATTGATGGACCTTCTTCGCGTGTATGCTTAGGCCTCGCGGCACTCACTTATGTTACCACCCTGTTCTCGTTAGTCGCCCCTTGGTTCGCCGTCCGAACGTTCGGGAGAGCGCGCAGAAGTTGCGAAGCCACGATCGAACACCTTGGCTCGATCGAAATGCGAGTATCGATTGTAAAAACGCGGCCCATTCATAATCGCGCCGACTCATTAATGCTCGTACAAATTCTACTTGGCCGTCCATGAAATGTTCGCGAAACCGCTGATTCGGTGGATGCGTAAACGCACGAGGTTCGCGGTTCTCCCCATTGCGCAACCGGGCGCACTCGATTTCATTGATAAGAAAAATCGAAACGCAAAGTCGCGCGAAGACCGAGAAGAACGAAATCGAAGTGACCGCGAGGCGGGCAAAAAGTTGTACGCCCTGGGGACCCAGCGCCCCGGATTTTCCGACACCGGGGAAGATTTTATACCTCGGCCATACCTCGTTTCAAAGCCCAGGGGAAACCCAGAGAAAGCGAAACGCGCCGGAGGTAGGTAGTGTGTATAGGCCGGTCGGTCTAGGGTTCCGAATGTAAACGAAATCTGATAAACCGTGAAATCGTTCGTTCTCACGGGGTTTCTTCGTGGCTCCGCGTACCGTGCAGTATCTGACTAAATTAATTCGCTCCTCCTTGCTAATCGGTACCCTCTCTCGCACCTGGGACTCGCCCGTATACACACGGAAGGTGAACGCTATCGTGTCGTAGATCGTGGCGAAGGGGTTGCCGAAGAACAGGAACGTACCCGGGCTCGCGAGCACCGCAGAAAGCTAGAGGGTGGCGGAAAGGGGTTTGCGTTTCGGCAAAAGGGAGCAGACAGCACGAGGATCGCTTGGTTGCCGGAGGATCGCCATCCGACACCCAAGTTTCGCCGTAAAGCGATTAACGGCGTGAGTGGCGTTATCGGAAGAGAAGCGGCAACGATACAATGGCGCATCCGGCGTCATTTGCTAACGCTGTCGGTCGAACGATAACGGTGTGTCCGACTCTACGCATTGTCGCGCGATACTTTCGTCCTCGTTGGCATAATCGTATTCTCATTTGGCGTACCTACACCCCTGCCCTGATATTTATTAAACATATACACAGTCACGGCGGGGTATTATGCGATACGGTGCTTATCGCACGAAATGAGTTACTTTGTAATCTCGGAGCAGCGTGTTAGATGTTGCGTGGCGGGAAACAAAACCCGAGACACTCTTCCTTGCGACCAGATCGCTGTGTTTCTCTTAACTCGGACCCGATCGAGTTCTCCTACCAGCGAGGATCGATTGGGAGGAGATATATTTTCGAGGTTGTCGCCCCATTTATCGTTTCTACTTCCCGCGAAATTTACCCCGTGGAGCAATTTTTATTTATTTATTTATTCTGTTTAACGGGTAGCGACCCTTTATGTACAATGTAATACCTTTGTTTATGTTGTATTAATCAGTCTTAATGTCTAAACTAAATGTAATGTTCGTCTATTCTAAGCTTAAATCTAAATCTCAGTCTAAATCTATTAGCTTGTGTAGTTCGCTTTTGAAGACAGAGGCACTGATATCAAAAAAGTTGAGTTTACGGAAGTAGAGATTTGCTGTTTTGCACATTCTGTTCACATTCTGTTCAATTTTAACCGAGATGCGCAAGAACAAGTATAAGTATACAACCGCGTGGACCGTTCTTTCGAAGTATCGGAACACTTAAAGAAAACAACAATTCTCTGGACACCGAACAGATCTGGAAGGTAACTGTTCGCGATTCGTTAAGGGTTAAACGGTCTAGCGGCTCCGAAACACGGAACGGGGAAATCGCTGGAACAGGAAAGTCACGGGACACCGAATTCGTAATGGTTCGTTTACATGCGGCCCCGCGGAATTTATTGCACCGCGCGTAAGCGATCGTACACACAGAGAGATCTCCGCTGGTCGCGGAACCAATGATTTATACCGTGAGAAAGATTAGGCATTCGCGGTTGAACCCTTCTTTCGCGTTCACCACCGCCGTTACACGCGCGAGGTAAACGTGTACGCGAGCGCCGCTTGGCCCGCGGATAAAATAGTAACGACTCCCGTAACAACAATTTCAATAAATTATCCGGCTGCGCGAATGATCGGAGATCGCCGCGTGTCTCGCCTCTCCTCGAGTACCTCGAACGACCGATCTCCTACCCGGGACTTTGCATTCCCTTTCGTCGAATCTGCATCGACCACTGCGTCGTCTTCGCGGACGAGAATGCAAGGAACCACGTACGCGCGTACGCGTCCCTCCTAATAAAGCTCGAAACGATTTTCTACCACCGCGATGACGTCGTAATGGCGTTCAGATTGTTTCATCTTAGAACAGTTTAGATGGAATGGGGTGGAACCGTTGTTTTTCGGGGGGATAAAATTGCGTTTGTCTCTGAGTGAAATATGGTTTCGGGCATTGACGAACTCCTAAGGGACGGGATCCGTGTTTTCGTATGGGGGCATCGTTAAGTTGTCAAGACCTCATTGCTCACGGACAAACTTCGTAAATCGAGCTAATCCCCGACGAGCGGGGTACGTTCTCCAGATTAAATATACAAAACCACGAACAGTGTACGCGTGCGTTCATTCCGGGGGGGTCTTGCGAAATCTAAAGTCCTCTAGCAGCGAGTTTATTTATTACTGTTAAACGAGTATACACAAAAATGATGTTAGATGTGTTTTAATTAGAACGAGATAAAAACTACAGGGGACGTTAACCTCGATTTTATAGCTGACATAGGCAATGGGAAATGCGAAAGGTTCCCCCCCTCGACCGTCTTATCAACCGATTCTAGGTACCAGTATCGACGGAACGGAATCGAAGCGGAAGAAAAAGGCAAGCAGGTCCCGCAAGGCTAATCGCGCACGATAAAGAGCGGCCGATTTATCGACGGCGACAATTAGACCGCTACGTTGAAATGTAATCGGAGTGCCGGAAGTCTTGGGGTCACGGTGGCCGTCAATGAGCCACAATGTTCTTGTCACAACCCATCCGGCTGTGACGCGTTGCACACACGTAACTTCGTTCTCTAGGTGCGAATAAAACGGAGCATGCGCGCCTCCCCTTTCAGCTAAAGAGTTCGCAAGTTGAATGAATTCGAGGAAAGGAAACAGCTTTGGGGGCGGGGGCCGGGGGGGGGGGGGAGAGAAGAGCGCAGTGAAAGAGCGACCCGGAGCCAGCGGGGGTAGCAAAAAGCACCGTGGAAAGAAGAATCGGTGGAAAAAAGTGCGAAACTGAGAAAACTCGACGGGAAGAGGGCGAAGAAAAAAAAACAAAATGGGTCGTAAACGCGCGAGCGTGCGCGCGAGTGAATGAATAGGAGCGAAAGAGGAGGGCGGGGGGTGGCAGAAACGCGCGGAAGGAATGGAGGAAACAACGATCGGAAGGAAGACGGGACAGGGGGTAGAAAGCGTGGAAAAGAAAAGGACGCGAGAAGCGGGAGCGGACACGGAACGCGAGCGTGCGAGTGAATGAATGCAGCGGCGAAACGAAGGTGGACGAAACAGAGAAAGGGGGAGAAAGAACGGGAAAGGAAGAGAAAGAGGTCGCGAACGTGCAAGAGAGCGAGGGCGGAGAGGATCTGAGTCAGCTCGATTGGATCGAGTAGCGCCGAGTCAGCGAGCGAAACAGCGCTAACTGCCGGACGCAATCTACTACCGGAGATCGTATCTATATAGCAGCGTATCGCGCCGTGGCGCATCGCGTTGCCAACTTGCAATAATATGGCCATTCATAATTTTTACGCAGCCAGCGTCATTCAGCGGCTGCCCCGGGGTTACGCTGCCGGTCGACGCGAGCGCATGCCGCCTAACCGGGATGGAAACGGGGCCCGAATTTTCAGGCCCCCCCGCTGACGCCTGGTCGAGAGCGAGCACGGTGCGTGATTACGCAGGCCACGCAATTCTGCGAATTCCTCGACGCTTTGACCGCCGCGTATCAGCGTGATTCGTCGCGACGCGGGGCGTCGCGAGGGGCGGCCGCGAAAGATAATTTCGTGGTGAGCTTGCGCTCTCGTCGAGCGGCGAGTTGGATAGGTCTTTCCTTGTGATTTGTGTGTGGACAACTACCGGTTACGGGGTCTTCGGTAGGCGGTAGATTTTGTTCGGACGTTTATCTGCAGAGAATAGGCGAAGTATGTATTCGGGTGAGAGTGTGTCGATTATGGGGGATTCTCATGGCAATGGAATGGGGACCGAACATATGTCCAGCTTGGCGCTATAAAAATAGAAAAATGGAAGGTCTTGAATTAATAGCGCATCGGCTGACTCACATTTATCTATTTGCATAGATTGCGGGGAGGTTTCTATTTATATTTACACGGTATTGTATATAAAAATTCTCCCTCTGGAATTATCTAACGTATCGCATGTAATGCACACCATTCACGGAACAAATGGGGCGACCGTTCAACGAACGAATAACGAAACCTAGTTTATAAACAGAATAACTATTCCGGTATTATATAAGGCTTAGTTAACAACGATTCGAAGGATCTGAAACTTTATTTCGCGACAATTGGATCTCGTCTGTCTTTCGACGCGTCCACCGTGGATTACGTAGACGGGTCCCCGTTTCAGAAATATATTTCGAAAATAAGCGACGGGTTACGGGAGAGAATCGCGGGGCAACGAAACGGAGGGAACCGTCGTTTCTTCAATTGAATTGAGTGACGCAGATCGGGAATACGAATTCTCCGTGGTCTAAATTTAATGTTAGGCCCGTCGTCGACGCCGCAGTAAGCGAGCCTTCGTTCTTCGTGGGTGCACCGCTCTGAACTTTTCCGGCCAAAATTAAAGCACGTCGCCACAACAAGTACATTCTAATTGCTCAAAGCAAACAGCACGCTGCATTTGCTTGGAAACGAAGAAGAAACACGTTCGAATTCGTGATTTCTGTTCAAGCAGTGCAGAGCACGATACGGCCCGAATCTAAGACGGCTAAGATGCAAGACGAAGCAGGAGCAAAGGAGCTTCTACCGTGATGAAGAAATAAAAGTTGGTCGGTTCTGACGTGATTTCCCCGAGTCGAGGCACGTCGGTTGGAAATTAAGACGGTGTAGGTACGGCGAAAGCCGATGTCGAACACACCTGAACGCGCTTTACGGTTATTAATGATAAGTTTACATGGTTTGCGTGTCGTACGTATTTATCGCTTGCAGTTTCATCGTCGAGCGCAACGACACGTTACATCATCGACGTGGCGCAAATGCCAGGCCGCACCATACTGGTATCGACGCAATGAGAGAATTGAACGGCAATTAATAGCTTATTGTTTACCAGACGAGCACAAACTTCGAAGAAAGGAAAACGCGTGAAACGAAGAGGAAAACGTACGCGGTCGGCGACGAAAGTGGGCTTCACCAACGATGGAGCAAAGTATGTATGCTGCTTATCTCTAGTTTTTAGCCGGGGTATGACATAATTATGATAAGAAGTGTCGCGCACGCTCATCGAGAAAGTGGAGTTCGATAATCCAAAGGCCGCCTCTTTATTGCTCAGAAATTGAATCCCGAGATTACGATACCATCTTCTATACGGTATAATAAATGATGCACGGTTGTTCGACGCGATGATTAACGCGTAAAGTTGACGGGCAACGGGAATTCGAAAGAAAAGTGTGTCAATGATAAAAACAACACCGTGACTAAAGTGCTTGCTTGTTTGTTTAACTCTGTTATAAGTGGAGTAATACTCGTAGATAATAGACCATTAATTTTTATCGGCACTTAAACAATGTGATACGCAAACGATTCTGCTCTGTACGCTTCGTAGCTTGTCCAAGGAAGACATTACACCGATCGCCAGTTTCATTCGTCGATAGTGTTAAGAATTACTGTCCTTAACGCGTTTCTATCAGCCTATTATACGAGGCGTTTAGTTAAAAGACACTTAGTGTACATACTAGCTCGACAGTTATTACCATTAAATGTTTATAAATAAAACAGCGAACGACACCCAATTAACGTGCACGCAAATATTTCGAAACTTTCCAACAAGGAATAGCAACCACGGGCTGAGCAATAATTTCCAAGAAATTCCATAAGTGTTACGAAAATCGGAGCAGAAGAATACCTGCTACAAGAAGAATCGAACGAAGCGTTCGAGTCCCCGTTCGGAGGACGCGTCCCAGTCAGACAATGATTAGTATATGTACGTATGTATGTATATCGGGGCAAAAAGCTCGCTGGTGGTAAGACGAGATAATTATTCTAGCGGGGTGGAAGCTCTTCGATCATTTCGGAACGCTGCTTTAGGCGTGGCAACACATGTTCTCAGCTCGGCGCTATGCACAGCGCATAGGTATGCAGCGTGCACCTATATGCAACATGTCAGGACACGTGGTACCGAATCTCTCAGGCTTGCCAGCGGCTATCCATTTTCGCTACGAGCAAGATCCCACGCTACAAATTATCCGTTGCGGTTGGAACACGGAAATGAATCGGTCCAACGGCTAGCCGTGTTTTAAATTCATCTCAATTTTCACGAACGAATCAAAATCACTGTCACTCTATCTAATCGCGAGGAAAAGCTGAGAAATGCAAGAGTGGGGCGGGTTGCACGTGGCACGCGTGTATATGAAAAATCTGCACGCTTTACAGTAGTTTACAGGAATCAATTTTTATAGCAGCGCCAATTCGAAATCTTACATTTTATTCGGGTCGTATGCACTTCGCAATCTTCAGGGCCATAAAGATGCTATTACGATTACCGATCTTTCAGCGTGCACTTTTTCGAAAGCTTATCGATGTCTTCGATCGGAGCAGACAATTTAGATAGGCCATATTAACGCTAATTGAATACATGCACTCGCGGCAAAGCAAATTACACCAGCCGTATTAATGCATGAAATTTCAGCAGGGAAATTTAATCCCGCTGGTTTATAATGTTCAAGCCGCTTGATCGTCCCTCTTCCAAGTTTACGTGCAACGATATCGTTATAACGATGGAAAGATTCGAATGCTACTTCATAAAGTATTTCGAACACGAGTAGCACGAGGATTATTACATATACCCAGGCAATTTTAGCGTACACGATAAACACATTAGAGAGCATCGGGGAAATCCCGACCAGCGAAGAAGTTGAAAACGTATCGCGTGCAATTTCGTTAACAGCCGCTTCCAGCGAAATCAAACAACGATCGTAACCCCGGGGGGGGGGCGAAGAAATCAGCTTCCTCAACAGCTCGTAAAAGCGCATCCGCAAAGGCAGCAACGATATCCGTTGTCGCGGTGAACAGTCCTGCCGCATAAACGATTCATTTGCCGGCTAGCCCGGACATGTGGAAAGTCGCACACGAGTAGGAGCAGATAGACGCAAATAGGTGAAGCTTCTAGCCGCTGAACGCAATTGACTTTCACGCGGCCCGAATTAAAAAGCTAACGCTACTGCAACGACCATAGAGCTCTCTCGATGCGATGCCGTGTTCTCCGTGTTTCTTTCGACGTTGAACGTCCAACGTTGAAATATGCTCCGACTTGTCGCAAATATCTCAACATCACGTTTGCGTTTTTCCGACAGCCGCCGACCGTTGTGCACGCTGCGAGTGTTTCTTTTGCTTTTCACTTCGATGATCGTATAAATTTTACACGCACAACTAGATATCGGAGTTCGACGCAATGCTACCCTATATATTCATAGCGCCGCGGATAAGGAACGAACGAGCTGGAAATGCAATTGAATATTGCAGCGCGCAAGAGCAAACAATTTCTACAGATTACCGTGAGACAATTAGAAAACTTGCTGGAAGTTGCTGTACAACTTTTGTGATAAAATGATTAGATATGTGCGACGATGTAGATAACGAACACAAATCCATATGTTCACCGCTGTATTTTTCAAGGTGACAGGGTATTCAAATTTAAAACGCAACATTTTACACCGATAAATGCCATTACACATTTTACACCAATAAATGCCATGACACATTTTACTCCGATAAATCCCATTATACATTTTACTCCAATAAGCCCTGTAACATTTTACTCCGATAAATTCTCCTATCAATCTACTCCTGTAACCTTGTGTTTCGTTTATGTATTCCTGTTTGTTCGTAGTGCAACAAACTTGTTTCAACTTTACCCGCCGATTCGACCACAAATCAGTAAACGCGTACCCGCCGAGGCATTTAAAAAAAAAACTCATCCCCATACTGTACGGAAAGGGTGTAACGAAGTTTAAAAACCAGATCCATTCGGTTCAGTCACGGTGCGTTGTCACCGAAAGACATCGATTCGACGATACATCCATCACTCTAATAATTGTGCCACTCGATGTCGCATAGCAAAGTTGTCCGAATGAACGACAGATTCCACTTGGCAATAGCGAAAATAAGCACGAACGTGCGAGGACTCACCTGTAGATTTGGCGATCCTCGAAAAGAGAACTGTGACATGATGTGTCGGCCACTTAGGGCCGTGATGGTCGAGCACCGCTACGCGATCATCCTTTCAGACCGTGGCATCTATTGCAGTCTCACCGAGTCACTCGGACGAAGAACAAATCACACGCGTTTCTTCCTTCCCTGTATTCCTATTTTCTTTAATTCTCTGTTTTTCACCACGCAACACGTTCAAATAAAGTCGTAGGAAAATATCGTTAGTCGGGAAACGGGCAAGTCACCACCGTAGTAAAGTAGCGAGAAGCCGGGGAAAATTTTGAACCGCAGGTGTGCGAACTCGCACGCGTTTTATTGCACTGCCTGCCACCCGACTGTACTCGATCCTGATGAAGGTGGTCTCCAGTTGTTGTACACACTCGCACTGTCACAGACGTAAGCACAAAGAGATGCAGAGACCAGTTTTCCGATCATCGACCACAGCGCAGCCTTACAGATGTGACACTGCCGGCTTCGGGGACTTGTTCACCGACTACCACAAACCAATGACAACTTTAAGTCAAGGAGAACAGTTCACACTAGTCACCGAGTGGAAGGGATGTCGAACGCGAAGATCGTTTTGTGCGTCCAGCCGTTACGAGACGACGCGACGTGGCACGGGCCGAAACTGGTAAACCATCAAAACTAATTACACCGATGCAAACACGCGAAGTAACGCGCGTATTATACAAGCCGGGGGATGGTCCGTGTGACTAACTCACGCCGTTGATCCGATCGACGCGCCAGCTATGATCGGTCGCGACTATCCTCCGAATCGTCGTTTCTTTTCGTCGGAATCCAGTCCTTCGGCTCAGCGGTTAGGAAGGCGGAGGAACGTAAGTGTGAGCGCGACGAAGAATGCACGATGCAAAGAGTGAGCAGAAGCGAGAGAGGGGAACGGAGAAAGCAAGACGGAATAGAGGGAGGAGCGAGCGAGAGGAAGAGCTAGAGGGACGGACAAGAGGCGAAACGAGAGATAGAGAGGGAGAGAGCGGTAGGTCGAGAACTCGTGCGATGATGACGAAGAGACGTTGGTGAAAAAGGAAAAGCGAGGATCGACTTGTTCGCGCACACTAGTCGTCGTTTTTTTCCTTTCTCGCTCGTAGTATCCGTCAGCACACGGCGGATTGCTTCGCACCCTGTGCACTCGCGCAACGATGAAACTCGTATTCGTGTTCTTTTTATGAATCGAACCGATCACAATTGTCTCGATTCATGAACCGTATCACAAATAGTGTGCACACACTCTAAACAAGTAACTACGAACTGGAGCGATTCACACGTGTATAAATCCTGAGTACTTCTGTCTTCGTCCTCTGCTTGACCCGCGTGCGTGTGCGTCCACATGTACGCGTATGTCCTCACTTGTGTTCGGTGGTGGTACGAGGAGAGCGCGTGTCCATGCGTCGACGCTTACCCCTATGATAGCTAACTCGGCGGAGCCTTCTTTTGCACGCGCTAAGGGGTTGCTGTTCGATCGATTTCCGTTATCCGTCGATGAAGATCCACACGCGCACTTCCCATAAAAATCGTCACTGACATCCGATTTTAAGTTGCGATCACCGAAAATGAAAATAAAAGGCGACGGATCCGGTGGTAGTTTGCAAGTAGCGCGTTCGACGAAGGACCGAACAACGCAATCCAAATCCGTAAGTTCTGGTATCCTCGTTCCGCGAGATGACGGTTGATCGCGGTGTAGGAGGAGGCGGCGGTACAGTGACGGTGGCGCTGGCGATAACGATGGTAGTGTGCCGATGGTGGTGGTGGTAGTGACGAGAAACGGTCGGCTCGACAGTGGTGGTGGCAGAGTCGTCGCCGTAGTTCTTTTCCTTCCATGGAAAGGGGGACGATTTTTGCGAGATGGTTTGCCCTCGGCGGGGCGGGTGGGAGGGTCCAGGCCGGCACGCCGCGTGGAGTGGTGGGGCAGTTGGTGCCACCTCTGCTGGCGGCTAATGATGCCACTACCGGCACCTCGTACCCACGCGAATTCGTATCGCACTCTACTAGTAGGCCGAGTGTTCCGTGTAGTTCTCTTCTCCCGAGTCAGGTCGGCATCTTCGTAGATCGGGCACAGAGCCGTACGCCAGCGGTTAGCGTCGGCAAACGCGACAATAAAATATGGTGAGTCGCCCGTGGGGCCAGCTAACGCGCTGCCTGACTACCCCCTCTAGCTTCGACAGTCGTTCAACCCGTCTCTTTCTCTCCTTTTCCTCTTTCTGTTTCTCCGTCTCTCTCTTTCCCGGCGGGTTCCAATCTCTTCTTCTCCCTCCGGCGTATGCTCCTCGTCCCTCGTAACGCCCCACCGTTGCTACTTTCTTCCCTCTTCGTTCGGGTTTCGTTTTGTGGAGGGGATGGGTGCTCGAGCCAGAGGGGGCGCAACCGACCGAGATGCTGCCGCTGCCCCCGTGCTGGCTTTGGTGGGGTCAAGGGAGAGGTAGGTTGCGTTAGGTGGAGTGAGAAGAGGAGGCAGAAACTACACGACAATTTTAGTTCGATAGATCCCGAAGTTTAGCCTCGGCGGCGCTGCTTTACTTGCCACTGACTTCTTCCCGGTAGTTTGTTCGCTACCCTCTCTCCCGTTGCTGTTCGCTTCTCCACCTCTTTCTTGGACATGACCGCACACTCCGACGTCTCCCCCCCCCCGCCCTTCCAGCCCAATATTCCCACTCTCTTTATTCTCTTCTCCTTCGCCTCGGTGATCGTCAACTACTTCGTACCCCCTCACGATATCTGCGCCACCACCTCCTGAGATCCTCCTCCTTGCTCCACGCACAACTCCACACGACACTTGACTACACAGCCTCTCTCTCTTTCTACTCACTGGGATCTACCACCGCTACGGCGTCTCTCTTCCTCGACACTTATACAACGTAGTGCACGATCACCGCTTGATGAACGTATTACACGAGCACGTTTACGCGGCACAAACGCGTACCGGCAATTTAATGCGCCGATGACGCCTGGATGTCTCATTGCGCGCTTCTCCGACAATTGTCATCGGCTTTAGAAACACACGACGCCAAGCAATTGTCCTTTTGACTGTCGAGATTGAAATTCTTTTCACGTAGCCACGAGCCAAATTAAAAACTGATCCACGTCGAATGACAAGTTAGGCGGTCTACGAAGGCAGCCAAAACTGACGCTGTCCAATCGTTGTACGCGATTGGGGCAACGTGCCGACGATCACTAACAATATACAGGTTGACAACGACGAGCGACGGATACGATGACAACGACGACTTCGGCCGTGGCGTCGCGAAAGTGTGTTTTGCGCAGTTCTTTCAAGGGAACTCGCCTCCTCGCGCTTACTTGTCGCCCTCCTGGCGCGACGGCCGATCAAAGGGGCGGGTAGGGGCGGCTGTAGGTGGCGGATCGCGAGCACAGAGTTTGCGGGGGAGGACATTCGCTGGTACGCGGGTGGGGACTTTCGAAGGGGACGATGGGGTTCGCGGGATGGGTAAAAAGGTGCACTGACATTTTTCGCCGGCCGGCAGATCGCCGATATACACACCTACCTACGAGAATACCTGCTAGCGAAGACATTTTTGCCATTTAGTAGTGAGACCCACACGATCCCGCTTGCTCCTCGCTCGAAGCGAGTGTGTGTAGTGTCGCACGGTGGGAGCAGGAGAAAGAGAGGGAGCGAACTGGATAAATCGTCCCCTTCCACACTTCTTTCGACTCCCCACTAATACACCGCGGTGGGTGCGGAGCTCAGCTTTTTTCCCCTCCGTGGGCGCGGACTAACCTTGCCCCGCCTCTTCCACCTTTCCCTATCCCCTCCACTGCGCTGAAAGCTACTCGTACTACCACCAAACCCTGCCGCTGCCTTTCTCATCACGCCGCAGTGTGCGCGGCACGTTGAGCTACTACTTCGCGCTCTTGCTCGCCACGACGACGTCGACGGAGGAACGCGTTGCAGAACAGGGAAGCTTCGGAAGCTGAAGCGAGATAGAAACATACGGCGAGGCACACCGAGATGTGAAACATTAGTGTACCGTTTGTTAACACCGCGGTCTACACATAGCCGCGCGCAACTCTCTCACTCCTCTCGCCTCACCGTGGCGGTACCCTTCAGCTGGTGACTTCAAGAGACCGCTTCTATGCGTATATGCTTTGCAAGCTCACGTGCAAGTGTATTAGTCAATATACGCGAGTGTCATTGCAGTGTGTGTTCGACGTAGGTATGCTCCTTCTCGCGGGATTCTCTCTCTCTCTCTCTCTCTCCCTCTCTTTGTTTTACGCGACATCATCTCCCGCCCCTTTCTCTTTCACTCTTCGGTTCTTTGACTCCACCTTAAACCCCCCTTCTCTGATTACCCTCTATCCCTACATCGGTGACTTTCCGAGAATGCGACACCGAATTTGTCGACGGCACAGAACGTCGACGTTCCGCCACGACTACGCCCAAGTTAAGCCGCTGACCGATGTCGCACATCGATTTTGGGTTCCCCGTTTGTGCGTGTGTTACAAGGATCAAGCGTACGTCTTCGAAATCGAGAATTAAGGAGCCAACAGGGAGTAGTAATAGCGGCTTTGTATCGTGCTCCCTTCGCTGTATTCTATACCAGTTACCGATAAATCGAGCCATCGATGTAGCCAGTGAATAAACCGTGTCACGGAATTCTCGACAAAATCAATTTTTAAACTTGTGCTACCGCTGCATCACCATTCCTTGCCGGACATAAATTATTCATCGTGTGACCGTCGAATCATATTGAAAATCGTATCCTATGACACTTTTTATCCAGTCCCCCGCCTAACGTTTCCCTCTTTCTTTCGTGTGTGCGTCAATCGACGGGCAATATACCCACGGTAACGCGGCATCGATAATCATAGAGCGATTTGTAGGGCGTTGATGTACAAACGGCTGTATGACGGGGGTGTTTTATTATGACTGTGTGCGCCACATAGATGTCTCCGCGCTTTGAATTACTAATGCCATGGATCAACCAACACGTTTAGCCGTAGTGAGATGAGACAGTTAACTGTAGCGCGAGACAAGGCATTAACATGTTAATGCGTTCTACTCTATAGGCTATAGTCTAGTATACTGTACGTACATGCAATTCATGTTAAATGCATCGGCTATACGCATTGTTACACTTCAACTAATGGTTCGCACCTTGCCGGGAATTTCGATGCAAATGAAGGGAAAGGCGATATGATTTAAGAGTCTTCTAAATGTATATTCGAGTTTCTACGTGTGTTATTAAATAATATAGGAAATAAATAAATAAATACATGAAAAGTCGCTTCTCTGAGGCGACGTATGTTACGATGGTACTCACGCGAATCGTTCATATTTGTTGAACGAATGCACAGTGTTATGCGGCGATTAAACTTTTTCGCCGACTTATTAAACGGTTAGTGTGCAGTTATGAATGATAAAGAAAAGCACAGCATGCTAATCGAGGCTAATCTAAGTTAATCAAATCATGCCGCACGATTGCAACGGTGCATCTGCACGCGGTTATCGCGTTCTTTATCGCCGGATTTCCCTAGAATACGAGAACGTAGATTAAGGCCGAGTAGAATAAAACGTTGCAATAAAAGTTCACACGTAAAGCCTCCAAATTCCGATATACAATAAGTACTGGATGCAAGCGTTTCCCCGTTTATACATATGTATGTCCAGCTATCGGTTCGAGAACACGTAAAAACTGTCACGACAATCACCTATAATTGCAGATCGCACGCGATACTCAAATGTGCGCGTAACGCGCGGCGAAAGTTCATCCGTGGAGCGATCGACCTTCTGCTCATCGTCCATTGAACCCGTAATTACTCGCACGATACAATATGTCGCATGCGCGTTTAAAATATTTATCTAACATCCAGAGACTGCAATTCATCTGGATTACGCTCGAAGCCTATCTGATTCAGCGACGCGCCTGCACCACGTAATTCGATTTGCCCGCGTCGCATCCGACCCCTTCGATAACACTGCGACTGTTCGTGCACCCGCGTTGCCTCGAGCGTTAAACGACGTCGCTGAAATCTAGCTTGAAACGCGTGCCAACGATCGCAAACGAATGTCCCGAGCGAACGCTGCTATTGCTGCGGCCGTTGCACACAGGTGAGAGTACCGCCGCCAATTCGAGACGATACTATCGAACGAAACGCGTGCCCTTCTTGCATAAAATCGACGGAAAACCGAGTGCAGAGTTTCGCGCGCATGATCAAACGGTCAAGAAGCTCGGAGTCGTACGACCAGTCCGAAGTGGTTGGGGACCAGTCACGGGCAAGGTCGACGAAAGCTGCTGCACAGGTGGCAGCACGACTCGACAAAGGACGGTTATAGACCCTCCTCGTTGGTACCGTGCCATCCTTGCCAACGAGAAAGGTGGGGATTTGCTTGAGGTCGTTAGGTGGGGGATCTCCCTTTTCGCGGGACCACCCCTCCTGGTACGCGTCCCCGTCGCCCCAAACGGGGTCGAAAGGGGTGGCACGTATACTTTCGACAATGTGTGCAGCAACGGTTGTCACCGTGTTGAATACTCGCACTTCGACAGGTTCCACGAGGGAGACGTTTCTAACGCTAAACCGTGGCGCAACGAGGAAAGAATCATGGATGGGTTCAGCCTGCACTCGCTAGAGTGCGCGCCCGTTGTACTTTTGAATTCTCTGTTGCACCTGTTCCACGAATGGTTCGAAGGTACCACTATGTCTATAAGACCAAACGGTATAACGTCTGTAATTCACGAATTCCAGGAACACGGTTTGTTCATGTCATGTTTTACCATGCCTGCTTATAGCGATTATATCCTCCTTTTGGCACGAGGCCTCGTACACTCGCGCCTCCACTTTCCCAAGAATCGATTGAAAGTCTCTTCCGAGCCGGCGCTGCAGCCAAACGTAATCGTTTCCCAGTGCTACGATCAATGGGCGCTGTAATTGGCCATGCATGCGATATTCCACGTATCCATCCGTCATTCCTGGAATATTTTTCGAACGACCATTGTCTTCTAAGGAGCATCTTGTATCCAGAAATTATAATTACTGAAAACAAGGGAGCAATTCCACTTCTGCGTTGCGACAACTTTACGCCGAGCCGTCAAACTCTTCCTACACGTTTTCTTATTTCGATGAAAGCCCAGTGAAACTGTTTGTCCATCAGAACATCATAACCCGAAACCTTACAGAGGGCCGCTCATAAATCAAAGACGCTAGGGTTAAAGGCGGCGAAGGCATGAAAAGCCTTGGAAGCATAGCGAAGTGTACTACTTATCGAGTGAAGTGGATAGGAGGCACGGTATAAACTTGAGTGATTAATCTTCCCGGATTGATAACGCTCCCCTTCAGTCGTAACCCTTGTGCTTCCATAAATTATGTTAGAAGGAGGCCCGGGATAATTAATACCGCCGCCAGTACATAAGCACGCCGTTGTTACTCGCAGTTGACATAAGGCGATCTTGCGACGGTGTTGCCACCCTGCGATTGTCCATAAACGGGTCGCCATGAAATCGAAAATTTTGTTGGGATTCGAATGAGCTGCACGATATTGTGCGCTGACGGATATTCGCGAGTCGTCGCTGCTACTTATTGCCGTCGAATCGTAATCAGATATGCGTGCTAACGTTTATTTATGTGACTGCGATTGCCCGTGATCGCGCACAGGGTTGCACGGATAATTTTTGGTATTTGAATTAAAGAGGAAGAAATAATGGGAATGCGACATTTTTATCTCGCGAGTAACCACGCGAAAGGTTTGAAATTATTCGATTGATAGTATGCGACCCGAATGTTTCGCAGTTCGTCCCCGTCCCGCAACATTTGTTTCAAGCGAAAGAACCAAAATGGGGACACTTTTCGTCATCCATTTGCGGAACACGTTCGGGCAACACTTTGAGCGACATAAGTACAAATACGTGGTACCTGATAAGCGTCGGCCAGGATGAGTGGCATGTCTCATGATCGTCGAAGCCATCGCACGATCGCACTCGCGTTATCAATGACGGACAGAGTGCACGGCCATGTTCCTACGTAGATCAAACAACGAATCGACCGATACGCGATATCTTCAAAGGATTTCGGCCGACCCTTTGTCAGTCTACCGCTGATAAATCTGAAATCTCGTCCGAGCAAATATGTCCGCCAACGGAGATTCACAGGTCGGCCGCGTGTAACGCAGATGGCAACCTCACAATTGCGAGTTGTCAGACTTCGACATTTATCTGCTCCGAAAGTTAACACACAGACAGATGTAAAAACAAATTCTGCACTGTTTGCGTTGAACCTTGCACCGTTGTTTCAATTACAATTGCCCCGCCCCCCTGTTCAAATGTTTATTGCTCGTGCAACGGCAACAGTTCCTGCGACGTCCTGCCGTGATTTCCGGCCGAGTGAAATTTTCGAAGCGGAACCGCCTGAAGGGAAATGAATCGCGATATTCGCGCCGGCCAGCGTTTCTCGATGATTCGAAGCGAATTCGGAGCAGACTAGTGGCCAGAAACGCTTCGATGTATCCGACGATCGTGGACGCACATCGTCGTTCGACCATCGCGATGTCCATTCAACGGGAAAGGTAGTCTCGTATCTCGTCGAGCGGCAACATGAAAGGTTGTCCACCGTAGAAAAGCGCCGGCGGATTCGTCAGTGTTCCGCCCCAATCCCATACATCGCCGCGGGCCGAGTGGCCCATAAACAGCGTGATCGTTGCCATCCGTACGCAGGACGCGTGTGTAATCGCGAGAGGAATCTGAAGGTGGAAGAAGAAGATAGAGAACGTACGGCTAGACTAGCGGTGCGGCTACTCTATAAAGGAGACGAGACGAACGGTGCCGGCGTTCATTAATTAAACGAAGCGTGAGATTCCCAACCCTTTCCGAAAGCAGTCGCTCCTTTACCCCACCTCTCCTTTGTTCCAGAGCGGCCAACTCCAGCGGACGACCCGAAGGAGCCGCTCACGGTCGATCATACTCCAGAAAGTCGATCGACCGAATTCGTAAATCCGTCCTGGAACTCCACTTTTTCCTTCTACCGTTAAACCGCCTGGCCGGATCGGATGAATGGAACAAAGGGTCGACGGACCAAAGCGCTCACGAGCCTTTCGATACGCGTCACCTCGCGGGTAATTTTTGTACGCGTCTGTCGGCGATACGAACAAACGAATAGCACTATAGATGTCGCGGACATCGATAGGCACGTCTTTCGAACGGTATATATTTAATTCATCCCTCCGAAAGATTTCAAGCGTTCCCACTTCGGCCGAGCATGAAATTCGCAACGATGCGGCACAAGTGTCGCCCGTGTCCGCCCCGAGTAGATTCACCAGGCCGCGTGGGCACGCCGCGCCGACGATTCATCATTTATCCGGGACAGTCTTGACTTTCTTCCGAATTTGTTCGATCCGTCCGGCTGATCGATCGTAATTTAGACGGCGAATGACAGGTTCGTAACCGCGGCACGAATCTATCGAAGGTACATATCTCGTCTAAATTACCGCCGCGCGTCTCTTCGACAGCCCCGAACGGGGGTGGTTTCACCGAGCTCGTTTCTGGATTATCGCTCGACAACCGGGTAACGTCTTTCCGTTATCGGCGAGCGTTCAATTATCTCGAGGCACGGAGGTTTCTGAAAAATTTCCTGTTGACTCCGCGACGATAAGGCGCATGATCGATGCACAGGTAGCTCGTCGGGGAGGCAACGCGGGCACGAAACTATCGTTCGAACGGCGGCGCCCTTCCGCGATACGAAAGATGGGTTACTCTCGGGCGGGTGTACAATCGGCACGGATCGTCAGCAGCCGACGAAACGAGCTTCGAAGTTCGGTGTCTGTCCGAGTTAATGGCGTGCATATTTGTCGCGATTGAAATCGACAGAGCGTGGAGGGCTAGGGCAGGCAAGGGTGGGGGGGGGGGGGGGACGAAATGATGGCCGAGCTAATCGAAGGCCACTCGAGTCTCGATAATCGCGTTTCGAGCACGGTGCATCCCCTTATCTGAGGATATATCGACGATACGCGGGCCAGCGAGCGGGCCGTTTCCGTTTTCGTTCCTCGTTTCGACCCGCTGCTAAGCGAATCAAACCGCTCGCTCGTTCGCCGCGGTACTCCCAGTTACGTCGTTAATGACGGCACTTTGCTTTAACAATGCAACGTCCCGGGGCCGATAACGACGGCCAAGCCCGATACCATTTTCACCGGGACACGGCTGCTTCGTTTTTACTTCACTCGGCGACCACGTGTGCGCGTTTTCACGTATGTACAATTGAACACGAGCGCGCACCTGTGTTCGTGGAAAGTCCGATAACACGTTGGCTTATCGGCAGAGAGACGTTCACGGGATATCGTTCAGATGGACCGAAATTAAACCGTGGTGCGGTTTTCCAAAGGGGTATAAGGCTGTCGGAAAATGTTCGAATATTGCAGACAGATCGACGGGAAATATAACGCGGTGATTTAAAAAAAAAAAATTGAAATAGGATATTTTATCTTCGATGTACAATGTGTAATGTAAGCGGAAAGAAACGAGGGTTTACATATGTATGTATCTGTATCTACTTAGTACGACTAGGGTAATCGAGTGTTCGAGAAAAAACGATAATAGCGTTTTCGATATTAATTATGCATTCGCTAATTATTGAAGGCAGACCTTTATCTAGAAACGACCGTGTCACCGGGTACAGGAATTAGCCGGGCTATTCCAGTTGCAAATTAAGTTAACATCGGTGCAGGCGTTTTTCCTTTCATATCTTCTTTCGATCTCCTTAATTTCTCGTCCCTTATCAGTTAATATTCACCAGGATCAAGTTCGCAATAATCGTTTCGATTCTGTCGCGAAATCTTTACCAGCGACCGACTAATTGATTCCTTCCGATATCTGCGAACCGCTGCAATTAGACGTGTATTTCATAATCATTATAGTCGAACGAATGATTGATAACGCTGTCTTCGACGTGTTTATCACGCATCCCATTAATTTCTCGGGAAGCATTTTTTTCATGTACGACAGCAACAAAGCGTGCAAAAAATTTTCAGACGCAGCTCTTATTAAGGCAGGCAATTCTCTCCTACATATATCGAGCCACGGTGGAAGTCGATTAATATCGTGCAAAACCGTTTTACGGAATCAAGCTCACGCAGAAACCTATTCTCAATAACCTGTTCTACGCCGTCCTATCTCGACGATCTTCTCAAATAATAATCAATGCAATTAAACGGCTACACCGTGCTGCGTGTCGATGCATCAGGATTCGATGACGAGGGACAGGTGCTCTACCGTTCCCGTTCCACTCGCCATTAAACGATAATTAAAGATAATTGCGTGAGTTTGCATCCGCCCGATAACAAAGCAACACTCGCATCCTGTTTTAAGCTCCACCCGTGGATATTTCCGCGCATGGGTAAACGCCAATCCTCGTTCCTCTTCGACCCGGAAAACCAAGATATTTCCCCTTTCCGTTCCCTCGAACCTCGTTGCCCCAAAGCTGCGGCGTTAAAAATCGCCGAAATATCAGTCCCAATTGGGTGGCTCCAATTTCATTCGCACGAATTCCCCTTTCCCACGATTGCAGCGGACAGAAAGAGATCCTTGTCGTGCAACGGGCTCAAGAGTTTATCGACTGTCCCGAAAAGATTGCCCGTGTCCTATCCCGGATGGATCCACCCTCGATCCAATAGAGCAGTTCCAAGGGCTCGACGATTCTCACGGCAGCCTACCGTAAATTGCAAATAACGTTAAACGTCCGTCCCAATAAGTCGGTTGCTATTGGCGACAGAAAGAAACGTGTCGGACGAAAGTCGCTCGGTCTCGAGGGTGGCATAATCTCGCGTTAATAGTGTATTTCTTTTTTTAGCTGGACTCGTAGAAGGCGATTAGAAAGACGACGAAGCTAGCAGAGCGCAGCATGGTCGCGTTGGCGCACGCTCTAGAAGAGAGTTCTCGATACCGGGCACTCTCGCAACCCCGCAAGCGGCACCGGTCTTTACCACTCCCAGCCGCGGAGGCATGGTTTCCTCAGGTGAGTTTTTCTCACCTGGTGCACCGAGGGGTCCGTCGTCCAACCAGGTCACACCGGTGGTCGGGCCCACGGGCCAATCCCGCTGATGATCGCTGGACCAGAGCCACAGCCTCCTTTCGTTTTTCCCTCTCCGTTTCACAGACGCGAAGCTCGTTCGACCGTCTCCGTTTCACCTTCTGGATTTCTCGGTCCACGCTCAACGGTTCTCATTAGTGCCTCCTACCTTCCTGGGGCCGACGGGACGTCGTATCCTGGTCCTTACATCGACGACGCGTAGGAAAAGGGCGACCGTGGCCCTCCAGCCTCTTCGCCGTAGAGTAACGCCCCTTTCTGATACCTGGTCATGTTTCATTATTTTCCCCTGGAATCATTAAGGCAGCCGAGTCATCTGCCTCCAAAGAGGCGCGGACTCGCCTCCCATCAGCCCACCTCCGTGCCATTGACGAGATTAAACGCACACCAACTCGTCGCGTGCATCGACGACCGCTGTCCTTTTCCTTCCACCCTTTTTTACTTTTTTTTTTGGATTCGACGACTACTACCCCCTCCATAATTCTTCGCCGTGTCTCTCTCCGTCGGAGACTATCAGTTTGTCCCTGTCCATCCTTCCCTATGAACCTTGCGTCGGTCTCCCTTCAGCTTCCTCTCTTTGTCCGTTCGACCGGAGATTCTCGCTTCATTCATCTCTCCTCTCCACCTTTGCGGTCGTTCCTCCACCACCTCGGCGACTTTTTAATTCCACACTGTGCAGTACGGTGCTGCCATCTGCTACTTGCGGGAACTAAGCGTTTTTATTCGGTGCAAACACTTGCTGTGAACTCGGCGAATCCGTGATTATCGTATTTAGCGACCGTCGCTGGGGATTCGCCGCGACAGGTACGACTCGCTGAAACGTCCCCGTGGATTTTCAATCGAGAGCGCGCCCGGTGCGATCCGCTCTTCTCAGATTTAATACCGCGCGATGGCTGCGCGGGTTGTTCGAGCAGATGTTGATTTAAGGGCAAGTTATCTCGCAGAAGTGTTTGCGAACGTTGTTCCAGCGAACGGCCGGAGCATCCCCGCGGCGGATTAATCATCACGGGAACTGAGTTACCGTGCTGCTGTACATCCTTTCAATTTTATCCTCGCGGTTCTGCCGCGACGCGCGTTTAAGCAAGGCCCGCGTGAAAACATTTCGATCGAAAAGTTCCGGGCGAAGTCGAAACGACGCAAGTGTTCAAAGGAAAGCCACCCCGCTGCGCGGCGTCAGCTCGAGACGCTTTTCTCGACGCGGGCGTGCGCTTACCCGCTACAGAAACGTTGGACGAACACGCGAGCGTACCGAGGGAGCCGCTTGCAGAAAACGATGTTCCATGTTCGAGCAAATGTCGACACGGTACGATTTGCATCCGAGGAATCGAGCACGCGCGACCAACGATACGTCATCGAATCGGGAACCACATCACGCTACGGGCTGCCATTCCGCTGATAATCAACGCGAAAGCTGCCATTACCCGGGCCCCGATAAACGCCGCCTTTTCCACCGGCTTATCAGCAATAAATGACCACGAGTACACGAGTAGGGATCGCTGCGAGCGAGATTGGCCCGATACGAGTCCGCCAACGAACAACGAGCGGTCGGCGGTGTGGCTGCTCCTTGATCGTGGAAAAAAGAATTTGTCGCCGTAATAAAATTACGCCCCCTTTTAATTAACGCGACGAAGCGGTTTCCGAATTCAATTCGCCGGACGAGCGGACGCTCGCGGCTTCGCGTAGATCTCGACGCGGTGGCGGCAGAAACGTTCGGCGAATGGAAACGCGCGTTTGTCGTTCGTGCGTCGAACACGGGCGAACACGAGTGAACCGCGAGACGATAATGGGAATAGGTGGATTCCTTCGAGAATGGGCTCGATACGCGACCCGGTCCGATTCCTGCGCAGATTGCCAGCACGAACTCGATAACCGCTGTCGACAGAACGAAACGGTTACGTGCAGAAAAACACTGTGCCAGCGCCGGTAATTATAGCTGTCGCTCGGAGGCGACGAAAGGTGCGAAGTATCGTTGGGTCGTTAACGTCTACCTGTCCGCGCGACGTTGTTTTCACGGCTCTTAACGAACCGTGCCTATCGCTCGCAGGCCGCGACTTTCCTCCAACGATTTCCAGGTAGATATGCACTCCGTGGGAAACGCTCCCCGTCAATGCCGTAGATATGCCCGCGAGAGTGTCGTCCACTTATCTGTCGTTTATCTACCCGAGGCCCAGCTCGAGCTCGTGAGTTACCGAATTGATCGGACCGTCCCACAGTGGGGAAAAACGGCAATTTAGGCGTGCAAAAGTCTTTCTCTATGAAATACTTTTGAACTCCACTGCCCTTCGTTCTAATTTTTACATAGACGTTAAGAATGGGATGTCTACTATATGCTCTATAAAATTTGGCTGCAGCCAACTGCAGCTGCAAAAGTTATTGCATTTTTAATGGAATAGTTCCATGTCGAGCGTATACGACCTACGGTAGACTCCCGATCAACGTGCCCCGTTTTTTTTTCTTGACAATTAACTAGAAGAAAACGATTGACATATTCCATCCTTGTTAACTTTTTGTCGCATTTGTCATTGTTTCAATAGTTTATGGATATTAAATTATTTAAATATTTTTTTGGATATTAAATTTTTGTGTACTGGATTCCGTACGTCTTTATGCCTAGGAGGTATATATTGTGCGTTATTGATATTTTTATATGTTAATTTAATATCAGTGACCCTGTCATAAACCTCCAGAGGTTTGGCTCTGGTTTAATCCTTGTAATCATGCACCACGCTCTACAAATGAAGTTATTTTTCGCGCATTCTTTGATGAAATGAAGTGAAAGCTCTTCTCGAAATAGAGGATTAATAACTTTTTTTATAAATTTTTTGTAATTAAATTTTTTTTTGTTATTATTTAATATTAATTTTTTTATATATATTGTTATTGTCTTTATTGTAAATTTTATATCTGTAAATTATACATGTTCATAAATGAAAAAGTGGAACCCGATCATCTACAATCTACCGTAGGCCGCATCAGTGCGAACGTTCTCGGCTTTGAACTATTCTATAAAAAATGCAATAACTTTTGCAGCTGCAGCTGGCTGCAGCCAAATTTTATAGAGCATATAGTATACATCCCATTCTTAACGTGTATCTAAAAATTAGCGCGAAGGTCGGCGGAGTTCAAAAGTATTTCATAAAAGAACGCGTTGAAAATTAGTTTGTTGAAACTTTCTTGAAAAAAATATTAAGAAATTTTTATAAAATTTTTCTTTTCATTTTTACACATTCCTAATCTTTCTTGATACAGTTCCTGCAAACAGAAATACCATTAAGGTCCTGAGCATTAAAATACAGGTGAAAATAGTACTCTTCATTTTTAAGCTGTCTTCAATTGTTGACGTTTGTATCCCCTGCCACGCTTAACAACAATGGATTTAAGAAATAAAAATGTCATTTTTAGGTGCTATGGACATCTAGCTTGACATTGCATATAAAATTATAGGTCTACTCCGTGTTTTGTTTTTGGACTTTTGCACGCCTAAATTGCCGTTTTTCCCCACTGTGCGTCCGGGTGAAGGCGTTTCAAACGCGCCACGGGCGAAACGAGGTCTCGCATTGACGTTTCAATCGCGTCAACCCGAACGCAGTTCATTGAGATTTATTCAATGGGTCGTGACTGGGGAATAACGTCCGTCCGGATCGTGTCCCCGCCGCGGCGCCATGCCACCGTGAATCGATTCCCGGAGAACTTTGCTCGAGACGTTCCACGAACCGCCGGCGCACCCTTCCAAGGGAACACCGATGGATGCGCGAGGGAAGATCAAAGGAAGACGCCGCAGGTGCTCCGAATAGACGATAAACGAGATATTAAACGTTGACGCGTCTCCGCGCTAGCCGAACGCGAGGCAGCCGAGGGTTAATCGCGTATCTGCGATCGCGAATCGCACGCGAGAGTCCCCCGGAGATTTCCCCTGTCCTCCAGGATGCGTTTCGCCGGTCGTAGATCAGGATCAAGCGTGCGGTACGGAGGGGGATCGTTGGCGCAAGGATCGCTCGCGTCCTGCACGACGCGGTAATAATTATTCCGATGTAGATAGGGCCGCGTAACTCGAGCGTTAATGCTCGCCGACGGTGCAAGTCCCCGGGCCGAGCGCACCGCCGCGGCCAGGAGAGCGAAACGGGGAGACAGATCACGAGGCCCGATTGCCTCTCCGGCTATAACCCGGCTCCTGAACGATATTCATGCCGGTCAACGGTAATAACGATAAATTGCCGGCCAGTAATGCTCGTACCGCCGAGACGCTGAGGATACGCTCCGCGATTTGCCCTGCGTCCGCCGGTGAATCGCTTCACGGTTGTGCGAGCCGGGTTGCCCGTTTTGGTAAATTGATTCGGAAGAAATATTGGTATCTCCGAGGACGGAGGAAGCGTTTGTGGATTTAGGGTGGTTCGAAAGGCAAGATGGTCGTGCGGGACAGAATTAAGGGTGCTCTCGGGATAGCATGTTGTAATTGAACCGCGGCGGCTCGGTCGTATTATCGGTTCCAACTTTCTGGGCAAAGGATTGGCAATCGCGGGCCACGTCCGTTGACATCGAGCTATCGTTAGCTATCGTCGATTCGTCCGCGCGGTCGCGTCGGTCGAAGAATAATTCGCGGCGCGGCGCACGGCTGAAAACGGACTTAATCCCGGATAAAGTTTCCCCGTGTTCACGCGAGAGAGGGGTCGAGAAGGGGCGAGGGCGAAGTTGAGAGCTCGAACTCGCCTCGGTTCAGGCTGCTTCTCCCAGCTACTTCACCCTTGCCGAACACGACACGTGCACCGCCCCCGATTTCTTCTTCTGGCGACTGCCTCGCGCCCCGTCCCCGTGCTCTCGCGAGCGACGTTATGTTTCCGTCGAAGCTGAGTTTCCGGTCGCGTATATTCACACAGCCGGCTTCACCGACTCTCTGCTCTTTTCCCCCGGGAAAGTTCGGCCAAGTTTTGCTGCGTTACGTCGGCGTTCTATCCAACCCGCCCCTCGTCCACACCCCTCGCGCCCCCCTTACGTATATATCCAGTCGCTCGCTGTCGAAACGTCCTGTACGTACAGTTTGTACAAGTATCCAAAGTTTCGCCGGGATGTGTGCCGTACATACACGGGACGTGTCGCCCTGCCGGGCGCCTGCGAAGAGCCGCGTAAAAAGAGCCGTGAAAGGCTGTTCGTGAATTTCGAGCCCGTTGTACGGAGTTCGGCTCCTCGAGCAGACAACCCTTGAAGAAGTTTCGAGCACGCTTCTTCTGTTTGGACGATGTTAATGCGCCGTGGGCACGGGTTCTGGTTTTTCGAGCAGACGCATTCGCGTCGCGCTGCGTCGGACTGAAAATACTACCCCGAGAATTTTTCATTCAAATTTTCAATCGATGCCTTAGTTGCTTCGTACTTGTAACAAACGATGCACTGTTTAGTGGATACGAATATAGGAAAGCTGGTTTGTCGAGCAAGTTTTCCTTGGGGAACGGTGCTCAACTCACCCCCGTCAAAAATAAGACCGAGACCTCTGTCCGATGGAGATTTCTTTCGCTCCCAGCTCCGACGAAATTTGAAGCAACGAGTCGACGAGGGACTTGTATTACCCTAGTAGCTGCGAACATTTCGAGTCTTCCCTCGCGACGTGTTGTCTTAATACCCGCGAAAGTTTGCCCGTAAAAGCGTGACAAGGCGGAGTCCCTCCCCCCGTAACGAGACCTGGACTCTCTGTTGCGTACTTCCCGAGGCACTGCGACGCGAGCCATTACGTAACAAGTTTCCCCTTTTTAATAAACGCGGGTACAACGATTTCAGTCGGTCCGGATATTCCGTTTCATCGGCGAGCGAATTACAGCCTCGAACGAGCGATCGTTCGTGCCCTCTTGAATGCTAACGAGATCTCGCCGTGCTCGACGAATCGCGGGCCGCTGAATACAATGGCGAACTTCGCGGTCACGAGACTTCCGAACTGAGCCGAGGTCAATTAGAAATTCAGGAGCCCGCGTCGAAAGTCGACGTTGGGATTTGCGAGCGTGCCGAGAACCGTCCACTCGGGCTATTCGGGATTCATATTGTCCTCCGTTGTTGGCGATATATTTTTGACTTCCCGGCAAGGTACTCGGGCATGCCCAGGATTTGCATCGTCGGCCGCGTTCCCGAGGCGCACGCGTGAGCGTTTTCGGCTAACAGTCCGCACCCGGGTCAGGTGATTTTGCACGCACTCGGTGATTGTTCTCTCGCTGGCTGTTCCGGGACAGGCTTGGAATTGGTTTGATAATTGAACGGCAGAAACGGGATGCAAGTGAAGCATCGTCGATCCGCTGAATTTCTACACAGGAATCTTCCCCGCTAAGATCCCGACTATGGAAACCTTGTCTCGCGCGAAAGCGCTGCTACTATCCCCCGAGTGAACCGGCCGCGAAATTATGAGCTCGAACGATCGCAACATATTCCGCCTCCACCCTCGGGCAACGCGAGAAACGGAAAGACGCTTGTTCGCCGGATTTCGAGCTTATCAGGCGGAGGGGAGCAAGGTGGATCGTCGATCGATCGGAGAAAAATAAGGAGCGCGGCTTCGAGCGCTCGGCCCGGCCCCGTGGAACACGCTCGACACGAACCCGACCGGGCCGAGTGTGCGCCAATTAATTCACCGGAGTTTATTTATTTATCGAACGGTCCCGCGTTACCACGCCGCTTAATCACCGCGATCTCCTCGTGCCCCGGTCCCCGGACGAAAAAGGCGGCCGGTTGAGCTTCGTCGGCGCAGATAAATCAGCTGGGATCCGCGAGCGATCCGCGAGGACCGCACTCCCGGTACCGGTGGAAACGGCGCGATCGTTTCTAACGAGCTCGCGTGTTCGCGGTGGCGCGTTTTGTTTTCACGCCACGATACGGCCGAGTTCCACCGCCGATATGCAGATAGAAACGCGGCGGTGCGCACAGGTAGAGAGGAGGCACGGCGACGATACGCGCGGCTAGATGCCCGTAACGGGGTCCCGCAGGGAGACCGGCTATCCTTTTTCCGACTCCTACGCGCACGCGGGGCTGTCCCTAATGTCTAATGAATGGCCCCCAATAAATTCATAAGCCGGCCAAAACATGGCCGCGAGATGCAGAACACGCCGCCGCGCCGTTCTTCCCGCTGCATTAACCCGGGCCCGAAACCGCGTTTTATATGCCCACGACCGGATACTGCGAGTATACGATCCGGGCCGGGACAACTCTAAGTACCTCTGGCGCTGGGTGGGTTCGTTCGTACGGGACGGTTTCCGATCGTTCGCGGTCTCGACCGAGGGGACGGTCGATCTTTTCGGAATTGAGCAGGTTGCGTCTTTGAGGAGCGATACTGTGCGGTGGGTAAACGAAAGTTTGCGATTACGCACGAGTCTTGGGAATCGGTTGTAGTGCGGGCATTTGGTTGCTAGTTTTTGTTTGCGCTAAGCGCGTTATTAATTACTTTTACTTGGCGCAATCTTTGCAGGAACGGTAGAAGGCTACGTCCACGGAACGATTAATGAATACGTCTGGCAGAGTCGAGACCGTAGGAATTACACGGCGATATTATTTACAATTGGGTGAAAATTTGCTGATATACCATTCGAATACTGATAGGGATACGCGTGTATCGAACTGTTCGAGCGAACCACTGTTCATTTCTGTGACTGCGGTCGACAATGGTTCATCGCTGTTTAGCGGTGCACGGTGACAGCGAGGAGTCGAGTGAAGGGGTTGAAGTAGAACCAGGATGGGAAGAGCGCCGAGGAGCTGACGTGCATTAAATTAAGTCAGCTTTACGAGGTTAGCGTGGAAATGAATTCGCCACGCTATGAAAGCACGGCCCATGCCTACCTCTATACGCGATAGCATAAAGTGTGCCGTATCACCGTGACGCGTGGATACGACCACCGGCCACGAAAGCGAGCGGAATCGCGCGTGTACGCGCTTCCACTCGCCCACGGCACGCGGTTTTCTTTGAGCTCGCGTCCTCGCTTATCGTGTCTCTTAGCATCGCACTGATCGTGATTAGCCGTGTCTCGGCGCGTTGCTCAGAGTTTTGGAAAGTAATCAATTTTTGCCCTCGCGTACGACCGCTTTCCAGAGTTCCCAGTTCAAATTCCAAGTTCTAGAGTTCATCGTTTCATGAGCTCGCGAGTTCTGGAATTCTGGTCCTTCGGTTCGCAAGTTTCTATACTTTGGAGTTCTGAAATTCTTCGGAAGTATACGTTTTATAAATCTTCACGAGCCATCAGTTGGCCCGGGGCAAGCTGTATGTAAGCTAATCGCGGTGTACTTTTTTTCTTTGAAAAATTATGCTCGAGCAATCTTCCGGCCTGAATACGGGCAAACAAAGATTCCAGATAACATTTCCGAAACTTTCGGACGGCAAGTCGAGCGAGACCGTAGAAATTGTGCTCGGTCGAACTCGTTCGTTAAGTAAACGAAAGATACGCCCGCGGCGCGGCGTGGCGCGGCGTATCGCGTGTCCAGTGAAATTTTTCGCCGAGGTCGTTTAACTTTTCCTTAATACCCTGGAGCATGATGATTGCTCGTTGCGAATTAATTAGCCTTAGGAAAAATCGTTGTAGCTGTATTGCCGTTCCGTGCATGCATAGATGTAACGTAATTACGGCGATCGCGATCCGATCGCGGAACACGTTGACTTATAGCGGTCGTTTCGATCAAAACAAAGAGGAAAAAGGAAAAGAAGCGAGGGAAAGAGAATTATACGATACCCGGTGAAACGGCAACGAATGGTGAGCCAACGTCAAAAATTAGCCGCGATATCGTGTAGCACTCTGACAGTTACACGCGTACACCGCTACGTCGTCATTGTTCCGTCAGCGTGTCGCAAGAACACGGAACGCAGATGCGGATAAATCAATTATTGCAGCAGTAAAACGAGACCGTGCTCGCGTATACCCGATAGGAGCAAAGGCGGCTAGTCCAAACAATTCGAACTAAGTGAACCAGATGTCGCAGGTAAAACGACATCGCCGAACAATTGCGTACGCTCCAATAACAACCGTCCGTCCCTAGAAAGATTCCATACAGAAAGAACCACGGTCCCCGTCTCAACTGCTGCCCCCCCCCCCCCCCCCACGGATCCGTAAATATCGAGCCAGGTCGGTCAGCTGAATTCTATCGATCGCCGTTCGAGCGGCGGATCCCGATCGATCGCCGATCGAGCGAGACGATCCAACTCCGTCGACGACATTAAACACGGAGAGCGTTCCGTCGTTCGTGGAACGAGTCCCGCGATCGATCGAACATCGTTCTAGAATTCGACTAGCTCCGAAGCCGTCGAACCTCTAGATCACCGTCGATCTCCCGCTTCGAAAGGGAGACGATCGTCCCGGCAGTAATGAAAACAATGCGAGGCACGTGACGCTATGGCCATTCTTATCCGACGACTTCTCTCTCCCCGTCTCCGTCGCTCTCCCGTTACCGAACGGCCACGGTCGTTCTTTCTCCGTCTGCCGCGCGATACACAGCGAGGCGCACAGAGCGAGTTATAGCAGCACGGATCGGGGTAAATAATATATTAATATAAGATACGAGTGGCGGTGCAGTGGTTGGCAGGGCACCAGGAGGTAATGGATGCCCGGGCTCGCTGGAAGTGACGGCTCTCCGCTGGTTGCGTGGCCATTCGTGGTTAAATTCCTGGTTCCTCCGAGGAGACCCCCCGCGGTCTGTGGGCTCCGCTGTCACCACCCCCCGCCAAGGTCCCCCCTCGAAACTGCGCTCGCATGCCTCGGGCACCGCGTTCCTCCACCGCGTTCTGCGCCACGTTCCATCATCCGCAGCGAAACCCTATGTTTCTTCTCCCTTTCTCGTTCTCTCCAGCCGGACACGTTACCTCAACTTGCTTCCATTTGCTCGCCTCCCCTTTACCATCCTCTTATATCTCTTTCGTTCGAACTTTCCTTGGTAATCTCTTAATCTCCTCGGTATTTCGGGTTTTTCTCTACTCCGATCGAATCGTTCGCTGCGTACCCCGCGGAAGTCCGCCCCTGCGCGCTCGATCCCGGTTCGACGGTAGTTTCGCGATAGCTTCGCGATCGTTCCACGACGCGGTTAATTAAACGCGTTTCATTGTTATCTAGAAGTCGTTACTGTCTAGCACTGAATTCAATCCGTTCGACCCCTTTCGTATCGCGATACCCATTAGCGCGACGCGACGTCCGTAGCGGGTTTGTCGATGATCAAATTGGACCGGACAGCGGGTCGCGAGCCTGCTGCGACAGGTACATTAGGTAAATGGCAGGCGAGGGAATGCTGCACGCATCTAACCTGTCGACCGCTCGGATTCCATCTAACCGATGGAATCGAACCGGGCTGCTACAATGCTATTGTAATGAAAAAATGCTCGATGCTGCGACGACGTTCCGCCAATTCGTTATCCGTTGGTAAGTTGCGGAGGACGAGAGACGACGGTTCGATGTCGGGCCAAAACTGTTCGTGGATGCAACGTCCCTTATCGGTGCACGAGTTTTAAATGGAACGACGTTTCTGTGTTCCCCGTGACGATGATACGTTTTCATTAGGAGGTGGCGCGTCGATGCTCGGGGACGAGTTCGTGGCCGGTTTCGCGGAGTTGTCGATCCCGCTTGACACGGGGCTTTTTTCCGGATGATAGAATGTTCGCCCCGGAACAGAGGTGATTTTGCATCTGAACAAGAAGGGTTGCATGGGATTATTAATGGATCCGGTGTTGCACGGAAATTTCACGGGTATTCCTATTTCGGCGATACGCCAGCAACCCATGGCGACAAGTGCGTCGACGTGTGCTCGTCTTTCGATAGAATAACTTTGGGGGGGGGGGCATTCTAAACTGTATACCGCTATGTTTCCCCCAAATATTACTGCAAGGTAATAAAAGAAACAACCGCCGCACAAATATCTTCGCCATAGTAACCCGTAAACTTCAAACCTATCCAAACAGGCAGCCTCCGGGGATCAAGGTGCAGCGAGAGTTAAATTAGTATAGCGACGATATAGGAGCGACGCCATTGGAGCGATTAGTCACGGCAATTTTCACGGTGGCTCCGTTCCAAATTGTCACGAACGACGCGGCCACGAGAATCATGCGAAATCGTTTCGGGATGGCTCGCGAGCGTGACCAATCGGACGGGCGTCCACCGTTGACGGATACAGCCGTGGACAGCAGGTACACCTCTTGGTAAGGTCCGAAAATAGCCCCGATACTAACCATGCTAGGCTCCGACGATCTCCACACGGCGATCTCCATCTTGGAAATAATTAGGGGGACCAAGATCGATGTCCTGGCCCCGAAAACCACTCGCAGATAGGATCGGGACCGAGTTTGAATGGAGCCCATTGATGCGTCCGCTTCTCTCCTTCCCGCTGCTATCAGCACCCATGGCCGGCCTAAATCTCCCCGAACCGTCGAGGGAACCGAGAGAGCGTTCCGAGAAATCGAGCGTCCTTTCCGGGACGAATTCTCGAGATAAAAAGGGTCTGAATGAATCAAGGCCAGCCGCACGAGGTCCATACGCCGACTTCTTCGTCGTTGTCGTCGACTCTTCGCCCTCTGTATCCTCTCTTCTCGGGAACGTCGACCGTTCCTCCTCTCATCGCTGTTTCTCCCTCTTCCCCCGTTCTTCCTTGGCTACGCGATACCCCTCGGACACGGTCACCTTCGATGAATTGGCATGCACGTCGCCATCTCACGAAGATGACATCGGACGATAGAAGGACGCCCGGTTTTTTCTCCCCCGTCGCTTTTCGGAGTACCGTCTCGCGAAGACGGAAGTCGCATTCCTCGGTTTCCCGTCTTTCTTCACGGGATCTCACGCGCCCGCGTTTCCTGCGACCCGGGCATCGACGGTCGAGGACATCGCCATTCGTTACGGGCGTATCGCGCAGCGCGTTCTGTAATTGTCGCGTCAGGCGGTTTCGCTGCGCCGCTGTTGTAACGGCGCACGTGTTCGGTTGTTACCTAACTTGAAATTTAAACGCTGTTTACGGGCCGTCCACGGGCGTCGAAGTGGAAATTCCAGTTGAAAACTTTGTTGCACGTGGCGGACGCACTGAACACTGTATATCACCGGTAACGACCAAATTATCGGCCGCTATACATCAACCGGCGGGGATTTCGATATCTCCGACATGGCTGTCGATCTACGGGTTGCGCAATAATCGCGGGAACATCGTCGGCTCATTAACTCTCTCGCATAATGAGCGTTATCCTCTTATCGGTGGAATATTTCAATCGGTCTCGGGATTTTTGGCGGGGAGGCGAGACTCTTAATTGAATCTTACCATTTCGTTCGTACAACGTTCTCCTACGTGTACGCTTTGACGGCGGGGCGGCACACGACACGGAAGATTTTCATACGAATCGAAGTGTGATTCACTTTAACGCGTTTATTATGCGCGACAAGGTATGCCGGCGTGTCGAGCTAAGTGACAACGACAATGGTCCCGGCGGTTGTAACGATTCAGATGGTATACGCAACCGAACCTAGCGGCAATAGGCCGCCACGCGAATAGAAGGGAGGAAAGAGGATGAGGAAAAAGGAGGAACATAAGCCGATGACGATGTTGCCCGTAGTACGTGACAGGATGCACCGCCACGTGCCCAATGCGCGGGTGGTTGCCGGCACATTCAGTACTTGAACCTCGTCATCGAGTACGTGGAAGGCACTGGCACGCGCTGCATGTAGATATCTGGGGAATCGACACGCTATCAACCCTTCTCTCTTAATTAGCTTTTTGTTGGATGAAGAATATAATGGGGCGAGGCGCGTGTTTTAATTTTCGTCGGTTCCTCGGTACTTTCCTCGCACCTTGTTTGTATCCAGCCGTTTTATTTAATTAATTATTTTTTTTGTAGAGCCTCTTGCAGGTCTTCTATAGAAACATAGGATAGGTGTGCATTGTAGAGGTGTAAGTGGTAAATGTTCCACGCTATCGGGCAATATGGCTGGAACAGGGAATAAAATACAAATGTTTCTGCCTTAAAGCTTAGGCTCAAAGAGATTCTTTAACAGTGTTTCATGGATTCTGAGGGCGCAGCGATACGATACCTTTATTCGCAGCGAAAGGGTGAATTTAGAAAAATTATTGCGCACAATTATTGGGTGCACGCGTGTAAGAAGCTTACGCAAGCTCCCGCCTCCACTTCCTAGAAGTCATTGTACACCGTCGATCCACGTGTCTTATTCATAATTATTCCAATACACCTGCCGTGCCGCGTCCGCATCGAGCCAGAGACGTGTCTAAAGAATCACTGACTCACGGCTAGACAAATCGGACGAGGTGTCGCGTTGATTTTCAATCGTCCATCAGGAGCAGGGGTGCAACGTGACCGCCGCCTGCTGGACGCGTGTATCCTCGCCGATTTCCTGCGCTGTTAGCGTATTCCACGTGCTCAGAGGCGACACAAAGCTCCGTAATAACCCGGACAATGAACGGGTATTGTTTACACGGGAACAATCGGCGGTATTGTGGTACCGTGAAAAAGAACACGCTCGTCGATGATGGTTGGACGAGTATCGAGGGATTCGTGAATGCAAATCGAAGAGCAACGTTCGCTGCATCTTAAATAAATGGTTCTCGCCGGCTCGAAGTCGTGAGCGTTGTCCCGGCGAATTGGGAAAGGGCGAGCTTATAAGGGATTATGTGACTTTCGTCAATTGTGACGGTGAAAGGAGGAACCTGGGCTCGGTTCAGTCGAATGGTACCAGTGTTTCTGTAGGTGCAAAGGCGAAGGTCTCCGCGGGCTAATGTAATTCCAATGTAGATGGAATCGTAATACCTGTGAAAGGAGAACGCACAACAGGCTGTTTTTATTTCTTATTCCCACTGTTTCATTATCCCATTAGAATGAACAAAACGGGTATTCCAAGCGCGATATTTATTGCCCCATTCGCGAGATTTGTCATCGTGTTAACGAAGAATACCGTACAGGTTTATATCGATCCGAAGATTTCGCGGAGACGTATTCTAATGGCTGTCGGTCGACCGTTCGTCGAATTTATCGTACGAAACAAAGGGACGATTTGGGAATGGTCACGCGTTAAGCGGCCACGGAATGAAATTGCGGCGATAAACTGTCCAAGAACCTGCTGACTGACGTAGAATGCTCATCTCCCGAGGCAGCATCGAAGCGTGGCCTGAGAATTTGCTCGCGGGGCATAAAAGCGACATAAACGTGGCCCTGTCCGCCGCAATAAAATCAAGTTGAATTTAATTACGCGGCGTTATCTTTCCGGTGGATCTAGTCGTTTTATCATTAAACCCCTTCCCCGTGCTCAACGCCGTGCCCGGACCACCATTAAACTAACCCGGCTTTATTAAATTTGTAGCCGCTCCTACGGTCCATCGAAATAATAGGACGACCGTTCAATTACCAAAGCCTGCAACAAAAGCTGGCCCCTTCGCCTTTCGCCTCCCTTGAAACGTTAGATTATCACTTGGCCCGTGCGAAATCTACCGGTGCGGACCGACCGGCGAAATAGTTCGACGATAATACGCGGCCGACGCTTAACGATGCGCATCTCCCCCGAGTCACCGTGGAAAACAAGTTCGAATGAAATGTACCGTGCGGGATCACCTTGATGGATAATTAATCGGAATTATATTCGTTGTATAAAGTCAGCCATTAAGATACGTTCTAAGCAGCAGCTCGCCGTGCCCGCAGGAATTCCCATCGAACGTATACCAGAGGCGGATTAATACGATCCTCGTAAAAACGTTTAATTACTAAACGCTACATTGCTTTATATCTCGCGGGCCATAACATACGCAAATAAAATAATTTCCCAAGAGCCTAAGAAACCTGAACCACTCGAGGCAGCGGACGCCCTGCAGGAACCTACGATTCAAACGCCGGGGGACCCAAAAGGGGGAGAAAGAGTGTCTCGCGAGAGTCCTGCGCCGCCTTCGATTTTTCGTGTGTTTTCCATTCCCGAGGTGTACCACAGGCAGGAGTTATAATCGGGGAATTCGAACGACCGGATGTCCCGGAGGAGACGAGACCGGGCTCCTCGTAAAGCGTGAAATAATCAAGCGGACGAAAAGTGGCAATAAAATGTGTCGCCAGGCTCGGTAACGAGCCCGAATGGGCCAGCGACGGAGGCGGCGGACCACCCAAAGAATCTCGAACGGAAGGCGGTTGGGTTGGGTTGACTTCGACGGGAGGAGGTGGACGGGCCCCGCCGGGGGTACGCCGGGGGTACGCCGGTTGTGGGGTCACTCGGCTACTCATTATGCATCTCGGATCTCTGCTCGCACCTCTCTTGTTAATCTCGCTAAGCGTTAATTTAATTAAACGCCTCCATCGGGGTGCGCGACCGCGCCATTCATTCTGTTCCTGCGTTCCACTCGGGTCCTGTCTCGGTCCCAGATACCGCGGCCCACGGTAATTAACGCTGGCCCGGATGGAACGCCCGCTATTTTGCCAAAATTATTCTTCCGCGGAAACGTTTCTTGCCAAAGAAACTGAGATTCGGCGATTTTTTTGTTGAACGACAGCGTCTTGGACCGAGCGCTTTGGGTCAAGGGGTTATTGCAGCTACGTAATGCGGAACGTTCAGACTTTGCATTTCAGGTTTTCCGTCGCGGAACAGGATTAGGCGTTCTCCTTCGTGAGTGACTCACGAGTGGACGAAGTGTCCTTTCGCAGCAGGGAGCACCGCCGTTTGGCTTCCGGTATTCGAATTAATGGCGCGAGCTATTTTTAACCAGTTCGCGCGTACGAACGTTGTATCTGCATTTAATAAAGAATCGCGAACTTTCCCTCTCGCCCGGCAGCTGCCCCGGTGGAAAAACAATCCGAACCGAACCTACGGCACCGCTCGAGATCTCTAAACCTCTCCGGATTCTTTCCATTCCTCTGAATCCGGCAGCGGCGATGCCGTTCACGTCGATCCATTTCACGTCCGCTAGCTGAAACTGGATTAACATCGATCGCGTCACGATTTCTCCGCTCGTTTTTCTCCTCGATCCGGTGCCCCGTGGACGTTCATCAATCTCGTTTCTCAACCAGCTGGACCGCGGTACAGCATACTCGTGCGCAGGAAGCGATATACGCGAACACGTCGAATCGTGCAAAGCGAAGCACTTCTCAACAGGTTTCGCGAGCCGAGGCAGATAAAGCGGACGATCGGTTGATTACGAGCGACGGCAATTAGTTCGCGCCAGCAAGGCGAATCGAATCATTCGTATCGTCGATATATTCTTCGAACGCTTGGCGAACGTCCGTTCGACGCGCCTCGTCTTGCGAAATGTTCGTCGCCCCGTTTCGCAAAGTAAAACCGTGGCTCGAACTCGACGGATAGATCGCACGAATCGTAACGCGATATTTTGACAGCATTTCATGCACTGCCAGATAGGTGTGGCATATACCAATGAGAGTTTGGATGAGAGAAACGATACAGATCTTTGGTAATACTGGATCGAGTGCCGAGGGAGTGTACCGAGAGCAGGCTGATGTTTGGAGAACTGGTTTCTTCAACTCGGGAGAAAAATTCTCCGAAACAATAAAAGGTGGAATTCTACCTATGAAACAACAATCGCGACGAGCGAATCGAGAGATATATAGGAAGTATGGTGGAAACAAAATTTGCCAGGACAGTGAATTCAAAGTACTTTCCCTGAGCGACAACGGACCTATAGTGGAAGCTTTTGCCGTTGCCTTTTTCAGCAGAGAACACGAGATACTCTAACAAGGGGTTGTAAAGAGCCGCGAAAATCGGTCGGCACAGCAGCGAGAGTTGAACGAAGGTGCGCAGCGTGGGGGTATCTCTATCAGAATGTGTTTTACATTAATACTTTAGTGTTTTAGTGGCGATTGCCGGCCGTTAATGCCACTCCGGCTTGAGTGGCCTGGCTCCCGGCTTTACAAATTTATACACTCTCCTGGGTCGCTCGTCCTCTCCGATATGATATCTACGTTCGAGCGGTCGAGGCGAGGCGAGTCGAGTCGTGGCAACTCGAGGAGAGTCGCCTGACCTTATTCCCAGCACCGGTTCGTTGATCGTCGTACGGCGACCTCGATGTCCACCTGGAGGTTTCATCTCGGCCTCGCGGAACCGCCTCGATGATCGATGCGACCCGATAATTCCATCGATCCGCGACGCGACGAGCTCGCGAAGTCGTTGCATAACGCTTCGTCGCGCTCGCCTCGCACCGTCCTCTCATTAAGTGTGTTTCTTCGTTCCCGTGGCACGTCATTAATAACTCGAACGCTTCGTCTCGGGGGTACTCGCGCGCCTCCGCGTCCTTTTCCTTCCCCGATTGTCGTTGAAGCTTATCGGTTGGGTAACGCGGCGCGCAATTTTCAGAATCGTACGTCGGATCCTCGATCTCCTGCAGAAGGGTGGGCGAGGGACGGAGAAAAGCTTCCCCGAGTACGTTGCGCCAACGGCGAGCACGGGGGAAAGGAAATGCAGCGCGTACCGTCTCGGATCAGCCGCGAGCAATGGTAGTGGTGACGGATACGAGGATACGAGGACGATGACGGCGCTGGTGGTAGTGGCGGTGGTGGTGGTAAGTATGGTACCCCTGGAGCGGGTGTCATCATTTATCTCGCACCGGAGATCGGGCCCGCCGATACAGCGGGACGTTTTAATGGCCGAACCATGTTGGAATTAACCAAAACAAAGACGAAGCATCAATTAGGCGACTTTTTCTTCCACTTCTCCTTCCTCTCCGTCTTGCTGCTGGTCGGCGCGATCTTGCTCCTCCTCGGTCCACCGTGTCAAAGAAGAGGATCGCTGGTGCATACTCCTATACTCGACCCACCTGTGTATGTACTCCCTGCCTTTGCCTCCCTTCGCACCCCTCTCGACCTTCTCCATCGCCGCTTTTGCGCCAACCGTCTCCACCTCCGCGTCCATCCTCCCTCTTCTCGTTGCTCCTCGCCATTCGCCGCCCGGCGAACGCGCCCTTGCGCGCCCTCTTCCCCTCGGTTTTAAACGCGCGCGCCCTTTGGCGCCCAGGTAGCCGCATTGTCTCAGATAATGGCTAATAAATTGCCGGACGAAATCGCGCGGACTCGGACCACCGCGACTCCACGACCAGCCGCCGCGAAATTGCCCGTCGATATCCTCTGTCGCTGGGCCACGGGCACCGGTCGCGTTCGGTCCTCCTCGTTCCCGAATCTTCTACCTACGTGGCGCGTCACGCCCGATAGTTTTATCGACACATGGCGACAATGCTGCTGCGCGTCGCAGGTGTTGGTCGCGCGCGCGGATTATCACGAAGCGTGGATTCTCGTGGATCCTTCGTTTGTAGCGTGTAGTGGGGAGGGTCTAATAGGTGGAAATGTATAATGGTAGGGAAACGATCCTAGAGCGGTTCAGTCACGGTGAAGTAAAGGAACGGACAAATTGCTGGGCGTATATTACACGCTTCTCAGAGCCGCGACACCGTGAAATATCGTATTTTGGCACGAGGCCTCTGCGTTTAAGAGGATCTAAGTGGCGTGCGAACGAGACGTCCTGCCAAGTGGCCCTCGAGACGAAGAGGGATCGCAAGGACCGCGTTATCCTTGGCCATCTCCGAATAATTAACGTCGGTTTTCGTGAAACTTTTGGTTTTCTACCTGGCCGTCCCTACGATCCCGGCGCAGAAAAACTGGGATCTACGTGTCGCCTTTCTGGCGCGGTCGAAAAATTTACTCCACGCTAAAGACCGTAAAAACGGTCGGCAAAGTTCGAACCTCTGGACAATTACCTGCGCTTGTTGCATTTAGTTACGCTGGGTTATTAAATCTTGCTCTCTATCTACTGCCCGCTATTCTGTCGCTGAAGAAATGAAAGCTCTTTTCAAATTACAGTGGCAGTGTATGGATATTTTCTGTACAATATTTATCCTGCTAAACGATTGATATTAATCTTTTTTTTACCAACGATCTGAACTGAAAGCGTCAATGGAATAATTCCGCACCTGTCGGTCGAGGTTACTTAAAGGCCGCGGGATATTCTGACGATCGTGACGTTGACGTCCTTTGGAAGTCGTTCGATGGCCCTTTGGCACAATATTAATTGCACGATACATGTAATTCCTTTCAAGAATTGCAAAAGCAAGAAATTTCTCGACGGGGCATCTTCGAATTCTCGTCGGCACCGGGTTCTCGAAAATCCGCTCCCAAAATATACTAACCGTCGTCTAACGATTCTCCCTGCTATCTCGCAACGGAAGCGAACCATCCGATGGAACACCGATTATGATGGATAGTCGACGCGGTGGCTTGGAATCGGTCGCGGGAGGGTCAGGCTGCGGCCGGTTGCCGCAAACGAGAAGCTGATCGCGCAGGTGACGCTTCCTCCACTAATCACCATCGGTTTTAGATTATTCTAAAATAATGACGGCCTTCCAGCGGCGAATCGACGGTGACAAATCGTCGCGTCGGGATGATCGGCTGACGTAACGAGCGTACGTCGAAAAGGGGGGGGGCTTTTAGGTGTCGCGAAGATATTCATGGAACGCGAGCCGCGGTTCCACATCCGCCTCTCGGATGCCTCGAATTGTTCCCGGCCCGAGGTTCGAAGCGCGCGCGCAGGAAATCCTAAATCAAGCCCGATGGAAAACGTTGGTGTCGCGTGAGAACCTGCCCCGTGGACCAAGACTCTGCTCGTTCGGGCTTTGTCCATTATCGATGGTGTTAGAGTTAGGATCGAATTAACAAGGTAGAGATGGCTAGTATCGTCCGGCCGCAAGATAGATGTTTCTCGTTATTTATGTTATTTAATTTTCGTTCTCTTTCCTCAGAAAATTCGAGGCACGGAACTATCAATAACGTTAACGAATCAATAGTATTAAGCAGCTGTCTTTAACTGTTCCGTGGTACGTGTCGCGCCGTAGTTGATTGCCAAGATAGCCGGCGGATTAACATTTAAAGTACTTTCGAACGTAACGAAATACCAAATTCGAGGAGAAATTCGTAAACCCCGGCCATTCATCACGAAAAACGAGCAAACGAAACTCTTCCATTGACCGGCATCCACGAGCACCGCTCGGTGCACAAAGCAGAAGTCGAGGAACGGAACCGCCGGCAGATACGATCAATTACTATAAAACTGTCCGCTCGGGGTCTGAAACCTCCGCGTGCATTCCGCGTCCAGGTGTGACCGCGACATCCTTGGAACGTCCCGCCGCCGCGATCCGTCCGCTTTTTCTCGTTGAGCGTGTCCTAGAAGTTTGCCTCCGAGCCACCAAGGATTCAGGTGTTTTTCAGCGCGGCCCTCTCACGGCGAGCCAGCGCGAGAAAAGAATAGGAGCGACCGTGTCGAGTATTAATGCGAGGCCCATCCTCGTTACGCCATCCGTGTCGCATAGTTTCCTCCTTTGGTGGTGCCGCGGCTCTCGGGCCCCGCCATCAATGGGGAACTTTTGCCCGTGAATGAACTGTGGGGGAGGTACGGTCGCACACATCCGAGAGATGAATACCAGTCTCACGGTGTCGGTGGCTCGCCACTTGCTTCGTGACCATTTGCAACCCGTTCCTCCGAGGAGGTTTCTTCGATAGGGGTTTAGACGTATGAAGATCGATTAGGGCGAAGGAAAAGGGTCGATGCTTCTGCGGCGGGGATGAAACGGTTTCTTTTGTGAGCGGACAGATTGATTGCCGAGGATTAATAACAGGTATCAGGGATGGGTCCTTCAAAACGGATCATACATCTTTGACATATATTGCTGCTTAATCAGTGTACTTCTCCTGGACATTTCGTAACGTTCGTGAAACTTGATTTTATCATCGGTGTTACGCCACGTACTTGTAAATTGTCTACGCTCGCTTCGTCATGCTTGCATGTACTAAAGAGTACAAACCGAGACCGCCCGTCGATGGATATTATTATAATTATTATTCTTCGCCAGCTTGGAAGGACGTACTATTTGTCACGGCCTATCAATCCTCTATTTATTCGGAAAATTGAATCCCTTTTGTTCTCATTCGCAATGCAATTTCGTTTCTCGTTTCTCGTTTCGTTTCTCCACGAAACGGGTCCGGATCGTTCTCCATTGGAGCGTCCCGACGCCATTTGCTCGCGTAGCAACAGGAACAGGGTTCACAGAAGAGGCTCGAAGAGTGAAACACGAGGGCGTAGCTTGGCCCTGAGTGCGACCAGGGAAGCGTTCGTTAATTTGATGTAATTTAGGAGAGCGGTAATTATGTTTAATGGTGGTATCGGTCGATCTTGAAAAGTCTCAACAAACACATCGTGCCCCGGCACGAGAGGAATATTAATCTTAGTCGTAAATTTTGATATGCTGCGGAAAGCTGGCTCCGTGTTGCCTCGCCTCGCCAGGTTTATTGTCCCGCGACATGCACGTAACATCGCACCTGAAATCCTTATCGACTAACGGGCAGCCGTACGTAACCAGCCTTCTTCGTACCACCGCGTTGTTCTGCCGTAAGCACGCCGTACTTTGTAAATTATTCGAATCGTCAAAAAATGCGACGAACAAAATTTCGGACGCACAATAGACCGGATGCAATTAAGCGAAGGTGAAATTCTTCTAGATGGTTGATATCGAACTGAATTCCATCGAAGCTCGAACGCACAGATATTACTGAAGCGAAAAATTCTGCGCTACGTATTTATGTATTATTGCAATCATCTGCACATTTTCATGCGCGCGGATTCGCTTTCAGTCGCGCTTCTTCGTTCGTCCCGTCCGTTGCTTCGATTCTGCGCTGCGCATATTTTTTCATTCCAGCAACGCAATGACACTTCGGTAGGCGAGACAAGCGAAAGCATCTCGAAAACCTCGCGCCCATTAAGTCGGCGCACGAGGCGACGAATAACTCCGACTGGCTGCCTTAAAGGACCTGTCACCCAGGTTATCAGCGAGCCACTATTACCTTCCCAAGTCGTACAAACTCTCTTTACAACTCCGCTATCAATTCACTCCCTGTCTTCCCGCAATTGAAAGGAACTACGCGAGTAACATCTATCCTATCAGTAAGAGCACCATTTACACCTTTCCCACGGTCAGTCAGCTCTGAAAATGAAAGACGCGGGAGAACGGCGCAGACCCCAAACAGTTAACAACGACGAAGTAAGCCCGGGTAGATCGACGTGTCGCGTAATTTCACTTAACGAGCGGGATAAGGCTAGGCCTACGGAGTCGGCGAGCGTGTAGAAAAGGGGCCCCTCGGCTAATCCTGTACAATCCGTGACCGAGTAACTACCTTTGTAGTTGTCCTTGCTTGAAACAGAGGATCCTTTGTTTTTTCCCAAAGTGACCAGGTTGCTCATCTATGGGATAAATGTTCAGGCCCCGCGAAAGCCTACCTCCCTTGCCTGCTGACCTTAAATCACGATTTCTCTACAGCCCGGCGTATCCTGAAACGAGACAGAGGGCGGAGAACGTAGACGCGACAAGACAAAGTGTAGCGACGAGAGCAGAGGAGAGAAGCGTGTCGTGCGAGTCCACGAGGGTTGTTTTTCTGGACGACGTCGCCGATAAGATAGGGTCCAAGGGGACAGGGAATATCCGGTGCCCACTTTCGGGCACGTCTGACAGTTTTGTACCTACTCGCGCGGGAACAGATAGTCCGTGGACGACGACGCCGAATTCCAACTGGACAGGGTGGTCCCTCGTTCGGTTAAACCGCCGGCGATCGGCCACAACTACGGCGAGTCGCGGCCAGACCGGTCGTATCTCGTTTGCGGAAGCCACGCGATACTTCGTGTCGTCGGGTCTTTTCATTAAAACCAGGAAACTGGCAGATAAACCGCTGGAAACCGGGGGGGCTATATCGATCCCAGTGCTGTTCTACATGGGCATCGCTTGGTCGCGATTCGACGACCACTCGCGGGCTCGAGGTTTCCTTGACGGGAAGGTGTTTCTGTCGCGCGACAGAGAAGTTCGGACATGCTGGAGAAGAGAAGGATTTTCTGAAGGATTTCGTTTCTCGAGAGTTTCCCGTATGTTCCTTTATTCTCGTACATCAGCGAAGGTCGGATAACATTTGCGTCGATCGCTGGTGTAAAATATCCACCTGCTGTCCGCGTATATTAGAGTTCTCCGTTCGCCGCGCCTCGTGTCCGTTTCGACGGCGCGAAACGACACGCGCAACGACGAATTCAGAAGGAATACTGTTAACAGGGATTACGGGGAAGATTAAGTCGCGTGTTCCGGCGACAGGTCCAATCACTGGCGGAAATCAATTACTGCGTCTCAAGATCACCGTGTCCCGGTAATTAACCCGACATAATCTTCCCCGAGGAGCTGACACTGATTGGTCACTAGCGATAATGAACTTATTTAGGAATAACCGAGTCGTCACGCTACGATCGGCCACCTTGCTCCCTGTTACTCTCCCACGTACGATTTCCGGTGGATGTCGATACGCCGTCCGTGGCGTCCACGAAATCCGACAGGCAATTTCGATGTGGAATAACGAAGGGGCGCGGCTACCCGTATTAACAGAACAACACAGACGGAGAGAGAGAGAGAGAAAGGGAGAGAAAGAGGGACGCGGGCCCAGTTTCTAAACTCTGCTATCTCTGGGCATTACATTTTCATGAATTCCGTTTCGTCTGGCCGAAGGAAATCGGGATTAACGAACAAGTCTTTCTGGTCCCCGGTCGACTTATCGTAATATATTAAAGCCATTTAGATACCGCTATCCTTGGCTCTGTCACCCTATAAACTGGTTGAAAGAGGAGCATCGAGGGGCCTTCTGATTCGTCGCGGATCAACCGACCAGTGGAAAGAATTCGGCGGTATCGGTCGGTGTAATAATCGATCGTTGCCTCGTACAACTCGAAACGAAGGAGGTATCCGAATATTTTTAGACACAGATCGGGCTGATATCTATTTCTAACCCGAGAGAAGCTGGCAATGTCGATGCTTCGAAGTAATTTCGATTTTCGCTCAAAGTGCCACGTTCGAATTGCCCCGTACTTTTTGCAACAGCTCCCACGTTGAGCCAATTAAGGAAAAAATAAATATATCTGACAGGCGCATCGGGCAGAGGAGGTCGAAACGCATGGAGGGTATAAAGAGGTGGCCATTGGAAAGAGTAATCGTGGCGAAAAATCAGTGGAAAAGGGTTGCACCGGAAGACCTCCCGTGTCCGGTCCACGGGCGTGAGTGTTCGCCACGAACGAACTGACCGTGTAATTTAATTTAAGTTACGAGCGCCGATAGCGGCCGAGCCACAAATCAATTAGAGTAGTCTGTTCTTTTGGGGTGATAGTGATAGTGGAGGCGCAGACCGCGCTGTAAACATCTTTACTGCCAGATAAGTGTGCGAGTGTACGGGCACCGTTCCTGCGCTCTCCGACGAATCGCCACGCGGCCAGACTCGTCGTCCCTTTCTTTCTTCCCCTTATCGGTCCACCATTTTGTAGCCCCGATTATTTTGCTCATTGGTTTGTTGCCGTTAAACTGACTCCATGAAATTTGGCAACAACTTCATATCTTCGCACCCCTCGAATCACAGAAATTCTCCTTCCTAAAAGAAACAAGGCGCCGCTAATCGTGCACAATTTGCGCCCTTTTTCTTATTCCATTCAGTAATCGTTTCCAAAGAGACCATTGGAAAATGAACCGGAGGAATAGCCGTGCAGAAAGCATCGCGCTGCACACTGCCCGGGGCCCTTTCGATCCTTATTGCAACCACTTCTCTCAGCGGTGTAACATCGAATAGTACAATAAAGCTTACGACCACAACTGTTCTTCCGCCTCTTCGATATTATTACCTCACCAGCAAATTGCCCAGCTTTCCTCGAGCGTCTCGAGCGGCTTGCGCAATCTCATTCAAACACGGTCGTTCGCAGTGGGGGAAAAAATGGACAGGGGCAATTGGAAGATTCGCCAGCGAACAATCGGTTTTACGATCGGTCGGTTCTCGCGGTAACGCAGAGAACGGCGGACGGACAGTGCACACGGGCACTGTCGTCGAACGGGGAACCAGGCTAAATGGAAGTTGGCATTCCTTCGCAGCGTGAGCCTGCTCGTCCTGGTCGGCGCACCCGCTGCTCTCTCGGTTTTCTTCATTCATCCGGGCAAACTTCTAGACAACGCCGCGCCACTGGGGGTGTCCCATCGAACGCGACGATTCCCTCTTCCTCGATGATTCCATTCGGCTGGCCTCCCTCGAACTGGTTCCGGCGCAAACGTTTTTGGCATTAATCATCGACCGGACACTTTGTCGGACATGTGCGAAAAAATTGGTCCTGGAAAAGAAAAAGAAGAGTTAGCTTTCCCGCGACACGCGTACATGGAGAATTGTCGGTCGCTCATTGCTCACCCTCGAGTCCATTTCTGCTGAATTCTTTCTACGCGAAATTGCATAAAACTTGTGCATCTCTTTCATCATCAGGTATGCACTTGGTTTGAATGGATATAGAAGCTCGAAGTAGAATGAAATTGGACAGGCAAGATTTGGGAAGAGAAGCTTCGCTCAACAGATAAGGGTCATTCTTAACACAGATTCCAGCGAAGGTGGTGATCGGTACAACTCCAAACCTTCGCCGAAGTTAGCGTTAAAATGAAAGTAACGACTTCAGCTTAGCCCGCGTGCTGGCAAGGGACGGCCAGCGGTGTTGAAAGCGTATCGTGAACACGACGAGCCTAAAAATCCAGGTATAGAAGCTAAGAAGCCGCTAGGAACATGGAAATTCGTGTCGCGCCGATGCAAGCTTATCTTATCCGGCCAATTTCAACTGCTTTCTAAAGAACGACCGAACGCACGTATATAAACGTTCCCTCTTAGCGAACGCTTCGGAGGTTCTGCTTGGTTTCTCCGCGTCGCTGTTCGTGTCGTCCATTTCATTTCCAAGCGCTTTCCGACAACGGGTCTTTTTTTTATTTCCACGGCCGGAAAGGAGGATAGACAGATCGATCGGCGGTTTTTCTTTTACCCCTTTCAGCGACAATCTATTCGCGCTATTGCTTGTCCGACTTGGTGGCGCACGGTACCGCCGTCCGATTCGATCCGATTCGCACCAGTGCGCAACTAGTTCTGCGATACAATGTCCGATCGGATCTGATCCGATCCAATCCGATCAAATCCGGCCCGATTCGAAGCAGCGCGCGACTCGCTCGAATCACGCACACGCTTTGCATACCCGGGCGCACAGATTTTTGACTGCGATACTGCGATACCAAGTGCCCCCGCGGAACGAACGGGGAACCTCGCGGCTCGAACATTGTTCGGTACGCTATTACGTTCCGTTCGTTGATATTTTCCTTCAACGCTGAACTACGATCGCGATTTATTGACGCGCAAGCGAATCAAGCGGGCCGCGTCTGACAACTTATGGTTTACCACTGCGATTATGTGTACGGTCGACTTTGATTGTTGCAGAACGTGTCGAACACCCGAGACGGTGAAATTAATTGGGGTAAATAGATCGGGACGCGATATTCGTTTTCTCCGAAGTGGGTAACCACGATTGAACGAGGCACACTCGGGGCAGACGCACAGTGGTCCGAAACCGTAAAAACACGAGTTGAATTCATAGCACTGCTATTTGCACATTATTCATTATGAATAGAAAGATTTTTAGGCTGTTCTCGAGTTATAGAATATAATTGCAGTTAGAGATTCTTTAATTAGAATTATTTTTACGATAATATTTGATGAAATGTTGTTGGGTCGAAAATGGTTCTGACATTTTCTGTGGTGTGTAGTTATCTCTCAGGTATCAGTAAATGACATTTGTTACAGCCGATATAACGACTCATACAATACTGATTTCATCATTGAGATTCATAATCCGTAAAAGACTTTATTGGAATCATATAGTTAATATGGAAACAGTTCGACAATGGGATGTAGAATCTACACATCCAAATGCGCGTCTGTGATGTTATTTAATTGAACGACCATGTTGGCAAACGATTTAAAATAAAAAATATATACAAAATTATAAAAAAAAATTAAGTTAAATGAAAAATTGTTGAAAAAAAGAAAAATGTTTATGCCTAGATTTACATTAATGAATTTACTTCTATGTAGGGCACTTTGGGCACGACATTAAACTGAAAAAACGGCCTTCTAACTGCGTATATATTGTTATAACTTTCGGAGTTGCAAAAACTTAATAAAATATTTGTATGCAGCCTTCTTACCAAGGTTCTAACAAACACTTATAAACGTAGATACTAGATGTAGTTCGTGATTTTACGGTTTCGGACCACTGCGAGACGCTTGCAAGACGAAGAAGACGGGGATGAGGAAGAAAAGAAGAAGCAAAGCCAGAGAAAGAAAATGGTGGCCGAGCCCGAGGGGTGTCCGCGCTGCGATGAAATAGTGTCCGTAATCCGGCGTAAGTTAGCACGAAGCGATGTCCCACGGCGAGAAGGACGAGGCCCAGCTGTTCCTCGCGGTCCTTGCAAGTGCGTGCACTCGTGAATACTCCAGCAGTCGCGGGAACTCGCCGATAAAATATCTTGGAGCAGCTGAAACGCTCGAGAGAAAATTTCGATCGGATTTCACTTTCTCCGAATCGAACGATAAAAGAAAAACAGAACAAAAAATATCCGTGCGTTAGAATCTCGTGTACGACAACTCGCGTAAACTCGAACGTGCAGCGAACACTATCGCGGTACGAGCAACAGAAATGTTGTCGCCGTTTAATGTGCTGCAAGAAAATGTAGTCGGCCCAATGAGAGGCAGTTTTCTAAGATCTATTATCGAGATCGAACGTTCGGACACGATGATTTCGCAGTAGCTGTACCGCCATTTCGACTGTATTACTGTCTCATTAAATCCCTTCAAATGAGACACGCGATTCGAACATAGTCGTACGCTATCGCCAACAGAATCTACACAGAAACGCCGCTCTAACAAGCATATCAAACTAATTTCATAAACGACACTTCGTTCCAATGCAACGCGACACTTACGATCAGATACCAGATCGATTAAGACTTATCGTGCTCGCGTATTCAACTCCATTCGCTATCGGCAACCCTATCGAACCGTACAACCTTGCGTCGTGTACCGCCAATTTCACCCGGGGGCAATCGCGGCGTTATTCTGCGTCGATCGCGGTCCCACAAAAAGATGAAATTCGCGCAAATTTCAATGGGAACGGTTAATGGGACGTGTTCGGCGAGGTCGAAAGCCCAAGGGTCGAACCATCTACCACAAGAGGGGGCAGAGAGGCGAGGCTGGCATAACGTGGAGCACCGCGAACGATGCATCACGGCTGCACCCCACGCGGTGCATCCCGGTATATTAGTCACCGGGAACGGGCACCAACTGCCGAGGCCAAATTGAGTCTTTGCCATAAAGTAAGCCGTAAAAGGGGTTGCAGTCGCGGGTAGACGGTTCGACCACGGGGAAGGTGGGTCCGCGCGAGGAAAGAATACCGGTCGTGTCCGGTGCCGGGGACTAAACGGCGGGCAGAGAGGGACAGAGAGGAGGGACGAGAGAGAGAGACTGTTGGAGAGGCAAAGAGGAACGCGTGGACATTCAAATTTATGGTAATGCTCGACCGCTCTGCACGGGGTTATCGATATGGTCCTCGTTGCTCGTTGTTATTCCTATTATTAATATTACTATCGTTGCTGTATTCGTGGCCCGGGCTGGCTACGGTCACGAGGGTTCGTCGGAGGGAAACGTGGGGCTTGAGGAACGACTGGAGCGCAACCTTTGTTTTCGACAAGGGTTAGGAGGGCCCTCTGTTACGATCTCGATTACGATTACTTTTATGCTCTCCGTTAATTCTTCGATTTTCTCCACGATTCGTTTGATATTTCCATTTTGCCGTAACGTGTCCCGCAATATTGCTCCTTACCTCGTACGCGTAACGTTCGAATCGTGTTGCGCATCGTTCTTGAAACATCGAACTCTCCTTACCTCCCTTACTGTACAGCTCTAATCGGACTTACCGCACCTTGCGCATATACAGGTACAAGTTTGAGCGGCCGTTTCCCAGGCACGCGCGGCGCACGCGTTAAATCATCGCAATACGACGGGACACTACCCTGGGCCGGGCGCGAGCATATTCATCAGGAGGAAACGAAACGGGTCGAGGCGCATCCGGCCCGTCTGTCGCATCGGGAATGGTTAACCGCGGCACGGCGGTGCGCACCCTGATAAAGCTTTTCGCGCACCCGTGGAGCCTCGCGACACGTTCGCCAGCCGGCTGCGAGATCTAATATTTCTTCGCGGATGATATAAGGGCCGTCGGGGCACGGCCACCACTTGTAAACCACGCCACAACTCCTTGCCGTGCGTGGCGGCCTCCACATAGGGAGCACCACCGTCGCGCAACGTGGAACCACCGTAGGTTATGGCTTTATAGCCACGCGAATCCTTTGTCTTAGGGAATTATCGCCGCCGTGGGCGACCTTTTGTTGGCCAATTTACGGTTGTTAAGTTTTAGGACGCGGCTATATGGCTCTGCGCATTTTTTGGTTAGCGGTGGTCCTGCGGAAGGGAAAGCGATTTTTATTGTGGACGCCGAGAGGCCGTTTTTGTGTGCAGGGAACCGAATGGACGGTTTGGTCGAAGGTCAGCTCGTTCGCCGAATCGTTCGGCGTAGGTTAGTGCTTTTGTTGGCGCTTGTGCCATGGTTGACCCTATCACCGGTGATCACGGTTCGAAACCGTGTCTATCGAATGTTGAAGGACCTTGTAATATTTATTAGTGTATTTTCGTTTAAGCTACTCTTGTGGCTAACAAACTGTGCTTTAAAGGAGCACGATTGAAATCATTAATGAAAATCATAATTATTCCAGACGCTATCTATCCGTTCAGCTATCTGTGCTAACTAATTTGTAAGACAAATTGTTTTCCTGTTAAGATTCGCTTTACCTGCTTCAACAATCTTGAGCACTGTCGCTAGGCTTACTACGGCATCCCTACCTGAATAATATTGCAGTTTCAATAAGAAGGCGGCGAACAAAATCGTTTACAGACAGAAACTCCCAACGATCTCGTACACGCCATAGCATAAATCGCCTCTTACAAGGTAGACAATCCCGCGTTTTGGCCGGGTAAAAAGAGATGCGCTCGAAGCGGAGCTGATTTATGCTTCAAGGACCTTGAATCTTCGTGGGAAGTTTCCGTGCATAAATCCAATCTGTAAATAATGCCGTGGGCGATCAAAGCGAACGCGAAATTGTCGTAATGGTCTTTTTTACGAAATGGTCGTAAAAAAGAACGAAATTCCACGGCGCTATGCGTTCGTCGTTTTACACCTGGCGAACCCCCCCCCCCCCCCCTCGAGTAACTGCTATAAAATTGGTTTGTAACAAGTTTGAAATGTCGATAATTGCTGTCAACGTAATCGCTGGCCCGTTCTGCGATTTCATTGATCTCGGAAATTATGAAGGAGTTGATGTTCGTCATTTTTGTACTAAACACACGTGGTTAAACTTTTTTTTATTGAACGGTATTCTACCATTGTCGGGCTATTTGCGTATATTATTATAAAAATTCAAGTCCCTGATTTATGTTTTCTTTTCTAAATTAATTTACTAGCGGAAACTGACATCAGAGAAGCTCTTGGCCTTTAAAAATGTAAAATATATATCTCTGCGTTTTCGTTGGAAGTCCGCCCACTACTAAAATACCATTGTTCGAATATTCGAGCCAGAGACGCGCACATTGTGGAACGTTGAAGCATTGCATTAGCGAATTGTGAATTTTCGTAACGAAAATACCTGAATGCGCTAAAATTACTGCCGGCGTGAACTTTCACGTTCATTACGTTGAAGCTATATTTGTCACCGACGATATGGGGAATGCATTGTTTTATTCAGCTGATACTAATCCAATTTTGTATTTAACTACTTTTTTTTATGAACAGGATGATATTTTAAATTGATATAACGGACACGATGAGTTCGATATGATTCTTTATTATCTTTCTCCTTTAGTAAGCGGTGCAAATAAAATTTTGGATGATCAGGGTTTAAAATAAAAAACCAAAAATAAAAAGTGTAAACGTACAACATAATAGTCTCCTTTTTAATATAATGAATTCATAGTGGTGATAGACAATAATAATATAGTAATATGATATTGATAATATTAATAAAATAATAATAATAATAATAATAATAATAATAGATATATTCTGTCTATATTCACATTCAGAACTATTTACAGTTTAATTAATTTACAATTGAATCCGTACGAACAACCAAATAGAACCTATTAATCGTAGTATGTATATATATATTTATATATTTATAATTATATATATATATCTATGCCTAGTACCTGTATCATATATATTCACAACAGATAGTCCTTTCTCTTTTCCTTTTTTTCCTTCGTCGAGGGTGCGATCGTGTACACGGAACGCGCATAATTGATTTGCTATGTTACTGTACCCTTCCACAGGTTTCTTGGTTTCCTCTCCATTTTTTTATATTTCTTCTTTTTTCACTTTACGCCTGGATTCGTAAAAAGGTGCGGTCGACCCTCGATGCTGTCGCCTGGTTACGCTTCGACGATTATTTACAAAACCATGATCAAGTCTATTAATTATTCTATTACGATATACGTGTCAACGAATGCACGAGCACCGACCATCTTCGTCAAAATACACCGACACCATTAATGTTCTCCCTGCCTCGGCTTCTTCTTTTTTTTTTCTCTTCATAATATACGTTACTTATCCTTTTTCTTTCTCTCCTATCCAATCTTTCCCTCGCTTTCGCATCTTTTCCCCCGTCAATTTAACCTCGCCCATTATCACAGATATAAATAAATGTACTCTTTACAAAACAATGTACAACTTCTCCTATCGCACGCTTTCTTACCCTCACACGCGACCAAATCTACCGCCCCCGCCTTGCACGCTCTCGTTCCACCTCTTGCTCGCACTCATTCGACATGGACGACACCACGCACGCGCACACACTCGTTTACATATGTCAAAGTACAAAATGATAGTCGATTTATTTAATTATTTTTCTTCTTTTTGTCCTCACACTTCGTTCGTAATTCTCTTCTACCCTTTTCCCTTTCCCATTCATTCATTCACTCGTTGTCCCACTCTTCGCTACGGGGCGAACACCTCGCCACTCCATTCGCCACTCTCAATGATCGGACTCTTCGAAAAGAGGGATGATTTATGCGAGATACATATAATATAAAAAAATATCAACAATCTCGAACGCCGCGCACATAGCATTCCAGCGGCGATCAGTCTCCTTATCCTTCCCCTTCTTCTTTATCACGGATCGATACGACTCGATACGACCGCACACGAAATCGCGACTGTCTGTCAAAGACGCAAGAAAAAAGAGATCACGATCGAAGCTGGTACGCACGCGGGCGCTTCCGGTTTTCAGGAGAAACTTCCACTCCACCCTGTCTCGAGACCGCGAACGCGAGAGATTAACGATCAACGAGCATACATCTAAAACAATATATTGCACAGAGAGACGGCTGAAAGTAACGAGGGTAAAGTACGATGCTAATTAAACGTAAAACGCGTTATCGTATCGTCGTTATTCTCGTGGTGCGCGTATCGCGTGGTCCAGCTAAACCGGAAGCACGTCCTGAATCGCAAGTGCACGGCGCCTGCGCGAAAAAGGACGAATTTTATGTTCAATTAGTTTGCAGCTGCTACAATTTCTTCTTTCCTCCGCGCCAGGATATCCACTCCTGTGGATGATCAGTGTCGTGTATCGACGAGTATCAGCTCGATCTGCGCTTCCGCCGTATAATTTCAATCCGTGGCCAGTATAGACAAATTTCTCGACCGTTTGCCTCGCGTTCAATCAAATACGTGCGAACGGTGTGTTCGTGTCACGAAAACGTTTCATCGGGAATTTAATTAAGGAGTTACTGATAGTTTAAGGATAGAGTAGCGCCTGAGCGATCCGCCTTCTTCTTCTTCTTCTTCTTCCTCTTCTTCCTCCTTCTCCGCCTCCTCGTCACGACGATCCTTAATAGACCAGAAGGTAGTCACGCGACTCGATCGAAGGGCACAGGTTGCTCGATCTTTAATACTTCCGAGTTTAACTGTAAATTAGTCGTTCCTCGTCGGTTAAGACGGCCTTGAATGGCTGCTACTTTGCACGTTGCCCGTGTGGTTCGCGGGTTTTTGGCCCCTGGAAGCGGCAATACCCACGACGTTCGCCGAACATTGCGAACGAACGACGAAAGAAGTATGTATATTCTAAACTGAACAACTAGTCCTCCCGTCCACAGTTTATATACAATAAGACGACCGATCCTTGACGCTCGATCGACTCGTTTAGGTCTCGGATGAATACCACGCGCAACCGCGTAAACACATTGACCACTTTATTTACAGAATCGAGAAGCGGCGTAAATCGCGGAAGCAATCGACGGTGAAAAATTGGTTTGACTACGGTTCGAACCCTCGAGATCACGAACAGGGGTAAACACTGGACGATCTTTCCTGCGTGAAAATTTTCCGACTGCCGCTCGACGTAACGCAAAAAACGACCCATCGTATTTAACGCGCCTCCGTGAACGAACTTTCCTCGATTCAACGCACGTCCTTTGGCGCGAAGGACTATCCCCTCGCGGTGTCCTCTTCCATTACGTTTTCATGCGTAAGCAGGCACTTGGACGTAATTCCCCTAATTCCTAAATCTTCTCTAAGCCATTGGACTTGCACGCGCGCGCGCGCGCGCGCGCATGCCACGGCCACCCCATTCGTCTTTAGCAGTCGCACCTTGCGGGCGCGCTTGGGACGATTTATGTATCTCAAGGACGAACCCTGTGCTCCTCTTCTTACTTCGCTCCGCAGGCTCTTCTCTCTTTCTTTCTTTGCATCCAGGGCCCTCGCCTTCTGTTCGTCTGCTTCGTATCGCGTGCTGCTTCGTCTTCCTGGTTCCGCTTCTCGCTCTCCTCCTGGAGTCGAGATCACGCTAATAAATCGCGGGACCATTCGGCCGCGTGTATTTACAGTCTGCTCGCTGGCCCCTTGCGTCCTTCGTTTGATCCTGAAACACAGAGAGGAAGATCGTTTCAGCTCGATGCCGCCATGCTGCTTCGTGTTAGCGGGCACGATTGTTTTAATCGCCGACGGCTAATATAAATCGGCGATAGAATCGATTGGTAGAACGGAAAAAGATTGAAGAGATTACGGGCGGTTGAAATGGAACCGATTGGAAGTACCTATTTGTAGATGTTTGGTGTCAGGTGATTGATTGAGATTGAATGACACATCGAAATACTGAGGATTTATGATATATTCGATTTAGACTCTTCCTAGTATATTCGCTGACTAAATCAAACGTTTCACTCAGCATCAATTTCAGCGGCAAGGGAAAATAAATTTCAGATAACGCCTATCAACCTGTGTATGTCAATTTATTTCCCTTTTTACTAAATAGCAGGTGCGCTAACGAATCCACTCGTTCGCCATACCCCTGGAAATTCCAGGTCGTAGCGTACCTCTCGTTGAACCGACCAGAATCGATCGTTATTTATCGAGCGATTTGGACCAGCCGCTAAAATCGTTCTCGCCAGCCGAACGATTACGTCGGTCCGATAACCGCGACATTCGGGCCTCCAGCAATTAGATGCACATCCACGGACCAGCCAATCGGTCTGCAACGGCCACCGCCGTAAGACTCGCGAAAATATCGTTCCTACACTCGTAATCGTACCGTTACTGAAGCTGTTACGTAGCCACTGTGCTTTGTCCACTACGTGCACCTCGTGTGCGGCAATCGTTGCGCGATTACTCCGCCTCCGCCTCCGCGCCTCCGCCGCGAATTCCGGAGGATGGCGCAATTTGTGCGGTTGCCCGGATTATACAACGAGACGCTTTGGAAACTTGTTGCTTGCCCCTGGAAAAGCTTTTCACCGTGGGTCCGATGGATAGTTGCAGGGCGACGCAAACTTGAACGCACAATTATTTTTACCACTCGAACGTCAATATCGATACGCATAAAGCGACACCGAACGGATACAAGAGGATCCTGAATTACTTCCAACTCTACACGCAGCGTACCACTTATTTCCACGAGTCTCGAAGACACTAAAAAGATAATTACCACGGCGAACAGCTACAACCGTTGCCGCGACGCGCGTAATCGTTCCTGTTACCGACAAGCGAATCAAAATAACCGAAGAAAAATTGATCCACCCTTATCTCCGAACGGAATGCCAATAACATTCCGCCGGAGGCGAGTTGCACGGGTTTTCGCAACCGCGGCCAGATCGGCTGGATGTAGACGGCTTGTAAGATCATAGTTAACTATTAGCGGGCAGCTATACACGTCGGCGTTGCGGTGGATCGGCGCAATATACATACGTCGTGGCTGGCTATCGATACGCGATTACCGCGCGGCGTCTCACCTGGTGGACAAGTAATGCTCGCGCGCGCAAACAGACATAAATGCACACGCTACGATCTACGGTACCGATACGCTGTTCCCTCGCTACCTTCTTCCCGCTGCCCTGAAACGCTGTTGCAAATGGAACGTGGCTAAACGTAGCTCGTCACACGACGCACCCGGGTCCCTGTCTGGCGATCCTGCCTCGTTATCGCAGCACCGTGATTAACGGGATTGCCTACTATCCGACCTCCCGCGAGTTAACAGTGGCCGCTTAAGAAACGTCAGTGAAGTGAAACTTTTTCTTCGGATATATCTGGCGTTCCGAGACGCCCATGCGAGTAAAAAGTGGCAGGCCGTCGATGCGGGTAGTTCTGGTCGAAGATTTTTTGCCGCGTGCAATTACGGCGTTGGCAGCGTTTACCTGGATGGAAGGACGATTCGAGACTGGTAAATCAAAGTTCGCTGGGCGCAACTCGCAATTGACTTTTACGCGATCGATAAGCTCGGCGATTCATCCGGCGATCCTAGGGAAACGAGGCACGTAAATCGAATTTAGGTAATTGAAAAACGTGGCGGGCATCTAACGGGTCGCAGAAAAAAATTAATTAAGCGAAGACGAGCTCGGAAACGCAATAACTCCGCGTCCCATCTCTCTCGCTCTCCGTCCCGTCGTTGCGTAAGGATTCCTCGAACGGATTTCTATCCACGGCTCCCTTCGTCGAATTTGCATACGTAACGACAGCTCCGAAGTACATTCCGATCGTGGTTCCACGCTCGAATGCCGAAAATCACCGGCATTTGATTATCGGGCCGAATCTGGATAGCTCGGCTCTAGACGTCGTGGCATCCGAGGATCGCGATCTCGCTCTATCCCGCGAGCGAATTCTCTTCCATGGGAAAACGGGAACCGCCGTCCTCGGGATTGCCAGCAGTTTGGAAACGATCGACGATCTACCGAACTTTGTTCCGGCTGTTCGCAGGATCCGCGAACCCGCTTGCGATTACATCGTCCCCTTCGCTGTCCACCGCCATCGAAGCAACTACCCGCTCGGATTTTCAATGGGCATAAAAACGTTGCCCTTACAATTAACAGTTTATACTCCAATTAAATTAACCATCTTCAACCGGAGGCGGGCTAATTTAATACGTTCCCCGTTTGAATGCCCGCCGCGTTCGCTTTCTCGTATATTTTCTGGCCGCCGACGATACCGCGGCCGTCGAGGAGAACGAGGGCAATTTGCAAGAACGGCATCAAACGCAGGAGGAATGCGTTGATACACGCTGGGGGAAAATAAGCGGCGGAAAAGCTTCGAGAATATATCGCGGCCGTTAGTAGAGCGTTATGTATGCCAACGTTGCTGCGGATCGACGTTTTACACGGTATGCGACTATCGATACGCGATTACCGTGTCTCACCTAGCGAGCAAATCCTGCCTATACGTGTGCTGCCAACGATCGTCACGGCCGATAGAACTCTTCGGCCTCGACGCCGCTCTGCGTGGAGATTCTGTGCACGCTCCTGATGGAATTCCACCGCTTCCAGAGTGGATATGGATTCGAAACGGGAGCGGTGCACCGTGAATCGCGAATCCGTCGTGGAAAACGGCCGCTCGAAACGACCAGTCGATCGAAAATACGACGATTCACGACGCGCGACCCGATTAAACGGAGACGCCGCGCGACCGTCTGTTCGACGTTTCAACGTTGTCCAACGGCGACCGACGAATATTTCGAAGCGACATGTATAGGCTAAAACTGCACGCGAGTTTTTACCGGGACGACGTGTCCATCGCGAGGATTCTTGAGTTCTCTTGAATCACCGTGGAGGAATTAATTGCTGGATGACTGATGCTCCTTTATCTGTATCTCTTTCTGTTTCTTTATTTATTTGCTTCGCGGTGCGCGTCACTGAACGCTTCCAAACTCGTGGCTACAACTTCAGTTGAAATATTCAATTTTCCGTCATAGATTTTCAAACACTGCTCTTGTCTCTCTATCTCTCTCTCTCCATATCTCTCCCGTTGCGATGCTTTTACATATTTGAACAGTATCCCATACTTCCGCCTCCTGTTTTATCCCGACTATCTAATAAACACACCTTGCTACCTTGTCCCCCAGTTCAAAGAGGCCCGTGTATTTTTCATCTATATGAAATTCATCGGACACTGGTCACGATGTAGACCCTGCAACTTCGATGCGTTTATTCAAACGACAGTGTCCGGTATCGAGCCGGGGAATATTCATGAACACGCTCGGCCATGGATGACCGTCGACGAAGAAGCTACGCGTATACCTAGCCGGCTGTTCACCGGAGAAGGGCACGAAATTCCGGCTTTCCACTTTCTAAAAACGGAATTTCACCGGTCGACGGATCGATAACGGCTCCGAAGCGGAACCATGCTTCCCTATCGGTTCTTGTAATTGCAAAGCTTTTAATACCACTCCCCCACCGCCGTCCATAAGGCGCACGAAACCTGTTTATCCGTTCTCCATTATCTTCGACACGAAAAGCGACGCTGCGGTACGTGGTCCGCGGTTAATCTCGTCTAGCGAGCCTCTCCGACGTATCTTCCATTTCCCCGGCACTCGAGTTTCGCGCAGTCAACGGATGAATTGGAGTCGAATAATCTTGCCGCATTTTTCCTCGTCGGCGGTGGGCAGCCGACGAGCGTTTCGCAACCCGTCCAACGCGCGAGCTCAGAAACGTGTACTAATGAGACGAGTCCGCTCTTCGGATTAATAGACCAACGTTATTACCAGCTGGTTAGCGGTCGGCACGATCGAAGGGGTAGCGTCGCGAATCGTTTAAGACAGAATCGCTCGGAGTCTCGTTAGTCGGTACGAATATCGTCCGCGACGAATATGCTGGAAACGAGAATGGAAAGGTGGGAATGGGTAACAGGGTGGGCGTGCTTCCGCCACGATCCTCTCTGGCATCGGGAGCACTAGGTCAATTAACGACGTGCAACAAGGCTGATAGGATCGGTGCAACTATTTACACAATCGACTATTATTCTCCAGCGCGTACGACACCGGTCTTCTCAATTCTTCCCGGTTCCCGAGCAACAAGAACGGCGAGCCCACTCAACGAACAGCCTCAAACCTCGGGGAGAGATTCACGGACGAAACGCGTGACTCGCATCCGACCGCGAGTCTTCCCATTTTCCGCGTCCGCGTGTTCCCTCCGTCCCGGAATATCGAAGTGGTCTCCGCAGGATAAGCCGGATTAACATCTCACGAGGGAAGGAAAGAGGGACAACGATCCTCTTCTCTGTGGCGTGGCGGCCTCGCGGCTGTAATTTACGCGCAATCGCGACGATGATCTCCAGCCTCCGTGACAGCGTGCAACGCGACGTCGTAATTTCACGCGGAACGGGGAAGGTCACGGTGGGATCTCGTGAAATCGACACGTGCGACAACCGCGACGAGAATCGGCGTGAAACAAGACGAGAACGATGAAACGTCGCGATAAGAGCCGCGAAATTTCAACAACGTCGCGCGTCGGCACGTAAAAAGACGTCTCGTTGAATGGAAAAGCGGGAGTAATTGCTAGGTTCATTGTGTTATCTGTCTCGGGGCGGCGTGTTCCTGTTCTCCTTTGCATACCGCGTTGGGAACGAGCGTGAAATTACGAAGATTGTACAATTGATCCGCGCGCGATCGTATTAGTCCCGTTGAAATTACCGGACGCGCGGTCGGCGAGTTTTCCGCGGGATGGTATCGACATTATCGCCGCGTTGATAAGCAGGACAAGTCGAGGAGTGACTCGTTGGATGTTGGAAGTTGGATGTTACTCGCTGTTTAATTGCATAATTACGATAGACGGACGGGACGACCGGCGTATTAACAACCGGCGGCAGCCCGTTTTCCGTTGGAGATGGCGCGCGATTAATTGGCGCCGGAGCGAGGTAATTAGAAATTATGTTGATAAGCTGGCGGTTGAAAACAGAGGGAACGGAGATTTCCTCGGGGGAAACTCGGCCATGGCGTTCCGCCGCGAGGAACGGGCCCCTTCTGTGAGCGGAGAATGAAATATCGCGCTGCTTTCTTAACCCGGGGATGTCGAACGATGATACCTTAATATCGTTCGAATACAACATTGATAAGGTGGGTCCGATTATCGATATTTATTGCTCGCGATCTCCGAGATACGTAAGTATAAGCAGTGGAAAATTATGCGCGCGGAGAGCGGCCAAAGAAATATCGCCGCCGATCTTCAAACATCGATAAGCATCTCTGCAGCAATTACAAGACCATTCGAAAGGTTCATTCAGCCGCGTTATTTCAAAATAATTCCCGGCGTCGGCCGCAAATTTGGCCAAACATCCACGCTGATTTCACTGGAAGAGGAACGAGCCGCGCCGGGGAGGTTTTTAACAGATTCTCCGGTTACCAAGGTAGCTGTGGGACCGGCCGTCGCGTCGGTCGAGACGTTAATCCAGGCTACTGTTTTGACCCTGAGGGTCCCACGATCCGCGTCGCGATGTAATAAAGCCGAGAGACCGCGCATCGACCTGCACGATCCGCAGGTTCCAAGCAAAAATGGGGGTCGAGGACAAAGAAGGACGCGCTCTCGAAGGTGTCCCGGCGGGTGAAACGGCGGAACGCCTGGCTGGAATTCCAGAAACGCGCGATCGCCTCCACCGGGGAAGGAAGAAGAGGCGGGGAAACGATTCAGCGGCGGCAGCGGCTTCTCGCGCCCGAACGAGAGGACACGAGAGGATCGTGGAGAACAATCTCCGGGTCGGAGGGAGAGAAGAAATCGCGGCAACGTCCCGGTAGGATTTATCGAGAGGACACCCGAATCCTCCCGGAATCTCGTAGCCGTTAAAAAGATCGGCTACCCCTGTTGCGTTTGCGGGCACCTGCGGCATCAGCGGCTGCTCGGTGGTCGCGAATTTTAAGCGGATCCGGCGCGATCGTGTAAATATCGCGGCCGGAAGGGACGCGGCCAAGGTGAGAACGGGGGAGCCGGACCGGGAGTTCACCACCCAGCCTAATGGCAATTAAATATCCCGTCGCTAATTGGCAATTATAGGCCACGGGTGTCGAGGGTGCCTCTCGTCTCTCTTCTTCGCGCCGCTAGGCGGTTCGAGCCCTCTCTCTCCTCCCTTCGTTGCTTCCCGTCGTTGATCCTTCCAGGAGAGGAACACGAGAGGTTGAAAAACGACGAAAGGTCTCGGCAGGTAGGTGCAACAAGAGTCACTCTCTCGTACGATCTGGAGCTTATACATATACCTGGCTCCCTGTTGCCGAAGCTTGTGGAGGCTGAACAGGGCTGCAGAGGGGGAGCAGATCGAGAGATGGTCCAGCGGCAGGGAGAGTGGCTGGTCTTTCGGACGCGAGAGGAACGTTATAAGCGTCCAAAGGCCACGAGGCCCAGTGTGATCCCCTGACCAGCGTGCACGGGACGAGAGGAGAGGGCCGAGGTGACGACAGCGAAAACTAGTTTATTTGGGACGCGGCTATAAATTAGGATCAGATCGCCACGCGATAAGAGCTCCGACTAACAGCCGGTTCCCTTCGAAGATAGCCTCCCTGGCTCACTGTTTCACCTTTCTTTCTTTCGCTGGTCAAGCCACGACGAGCGGACGACGCGAAGGCGAGGACGAGGAAGAGGACCTCTCTTCGTTGCACCTCGCGCAAGTTGTCCCTTAAGTTGATTCTCGTTTGGCGCTTCGCCGTCTCTATCTGGATGAATAATGCGGGAAAGTTGCTCGTTTCGGACGCTAATTGATATACCTGGCCGCTTATGGTATACTTGGCCCGGAACGAAAGTGTCCGGGGACAGTTTTCATCGAACGACATAATTGATCGTGGTTTTCAAACGGAGATTCGAATCTATGTATAATGGCGTGTTTCATCTTTTATCAAGAAAAGAAAAAAAAAGAACCTGGCGTGTTTACACCGTGGACGAATCAGATAACCTTGGATGTAGCGGCGTCTTTACGATTTTCGACGAAAGAAAAACTCCAAAATCACGAGGCAAAGATTCTCGGCTCGTTTAATCGCTACCGCGGATCATAAAACGTTATCGCGAGCATCATCCGTTCGCAATTAAATCAGAAATCGGAAATTCTGTGCTGGAATCGAATTAACTGTACAGCACACCCGAGAAGACTTCGCAGAAGACTTTCCTATAAAGCATAACCACTCTTCGAAATCTACTCCGGAAACCCATAGACCGATCAAGCTTTTTAAACACCTTATCGCGTTCCCTCGTCTCGAAACGCGGGCCTTCCTCCAGCGGTTAATTCGAGCGCAGCGTGCCCCGGTCGGGAGAGTACGAATGGACCGGGCGGTCGGTAGTTCGGTCAGCGGCGCGACAGGTTCAGGTGTATCCGAGAGAGAAAGGGAGAGAGAGTCCGGTGTGTTCCATGGCACACACAGAACCGTACACAGGTATAGAAGAGCGTGGCTATAATGCAGTGGGCCATGCGCGAGAGAAAGACGCGGACAGCCGTTGGTGATTCCATTCACTGATTGAAATCTCTGTCCATTTGTCACTGTCAAGAAGGTGGCGATAGCCTCTCTTCTCTCCCGCTTTCGTTCCCCGCTTTCCGATCGTTCTCTCGCTCGGCTCGCCGGACGAGAGAACCTCGACACTCGATGCCATTATTATTTCAACGACAGAACCCTGCCCTAACGACCAATCCACGCGTTCGATATTAATTTCTTATCGATTTTCCTGGCAAATGGAAGGAGAAAGAGAGAGAGAGAGAGAGAGAGAGAGAGAAAAAGGAAGAGCTCGAAGACCGGACACGTCTGTCCATCGATGGGCAAGCTACGCTTGAGACGAATTACGATCGCGCCTCGCCCGAGCTACACGCCACGCGATTAGTGTCGCCGCTGTAATTACGATTTGTCATCGAATCCGCTACGACGACGGAATGCCGGGTTCTTTTCTCAACTCAATCGAGCACCGATACACTCGTGACATTTCTTCGACGCGAATTACATTAGGCGTTCGGTCCGACAACGATTGCGTGGCTCGCGGCAACGGAGACGCGGATCGTGCGTACGTGCTGCGTCCGCGTGTGTCCAGAGAGATGAAACGTTTGCCCCGTCAAGTGGCACGGCAAGAAAGAAAAACGGAGGCTTCAGATGGACGACGGAAAGATAGATATTAGATCTGGAAGTTTCGCTCACCTCGAGGGACGCGACGGAGATCCGGAGTGTGGCCGCTCCGCCTTAGACCGGCGACACGAATCCGCTGCTCATAGACTGCGAGCTGCAACACAGACAATTCCAAACATAATTCCAGTCCCAAGACGGCCACGCGACGTTGCACGGGTGCCATTGCATCGAAAGCGTATCAAGAAACTCGAGCGAGTTTCTCCACCTACCCCTTGTAGAACGGTTTAAACGCAGTGGTGGCTTCTGTGGGCGGTAGGCTGGCAGTGGTCTGATGCTGGTGCAGAATGGAATTCTGTCCCGCTGGCGAGAAGTCTTTGTGGGGGGACGCCTGTAACCTGGAGCTGAAGGACGAAGCGCTGCTGGCCGAGCCGGAACTCGTCGACAGATAGCCGGTAGCCGGATGACTGGGCCCGTACGGATTTGGATTACCGTTGGTCGTGGCGTTGCCGTTGCCACCAGTGCAGTAACCGCCCGGTGGTGCCTGGATCACTCCATTCGGTGTAGCCACCTTCATGTTGGGCGGTGTCTGGGGTGGAGTGTCCGTACCAACCTCGGGAAACCCCGCCGCCGCCGAGGATGACGCGCTCGAGCTCGATCCGGAAGAGGAGTTCGGGTTGTAATGGAGCTGACCCCCGGACGAGGACGAGAGGAAACCGCCGTACCTCGTGGCTGCGCTCGAATACGGTGCGGTCGCGGCTGCGGACGGGCTCATGGACGCCGACGAGGGCAACGCGAACGAGCTCAGGTTTCCGCCGCCGCCCCCGCCGCCGCCACCGCCGCCAGAACCGAGCCAAGGTTGCTGAGAGTGATGGTGATGGCCCTGGTTGGACAGGTGATGCTGCGGCTGGCCGTAGTGCTGCTGATGATGAAGATGATGGTACTGCTGATGATGAGGGTGCGAGGGCGGCGGCGGTGTCTTGCACGCGGCCGTGTCCGCCAGGGACCAGATTTTTGGCTTGGTTGCCGGGATAGGGACACCGGCCGCGCTACAGTCCGACTTGATGCCCTCGTCCTTCAGATGGTCCTCCCCGGCGTATCCTTGATGATGATGGTGGTGGTGCTGCATCGCGTGGTGAAAGGGATGCTCTCCTCGTCGCGGATCCTCCTCGAGATCGAGGTCGTCCTCCTCGTCGAGGTCCTTGTCGTGCTGCAAGTGCTCCGCTTTCACGTGCCTCATCGGCTCTGCAAACAGACCGCCGCGTCAATTTAGTAAATTGCCCGTTGAGCTTCGATGGTCGACGCCGGCGAGCGAGCGTCGATGCGAAGGCGGGGAGAGAAAAAAAAAGTGAAATGAACCTTCTAGTGGTCATAAACGCGAGTACCGCGGGCGGTGAGTGTGTATCGAATAATGGCGAACTTAATAGCTCGTAAAACCTCTTCCATTCTTTGCCGGGACTCGGGGGGGGGGGGGGGGGGGCGAGAGGTGAGGAAGGGGAGGACGCAAAGAAGGTTTTTCCTCGCAAAGTAATAGAAAATTCAGTATGGTCAACGGGATCGCGTCGGTTCTCGCGGCACCCCTCGTTATTCGGCCTGGCCGCGATGTCAGAATTAATGGTTTATAATCCCCGGTGTGAAAGTGAGATCTACGCGAGTCGACGGCAGTATATATCGGGGAGGCTCTGGATGGCGAGGGTCGACGCCGCCAGGAGAAACGTCTCCCCTGCACCCTTATACGGTTAAGCTGTAAGGGATGCTGTGAAAAAAAGGGAGCGGAGCCTTCAACCACTTTGAGGCGCGAGAGATTTTAGTTCCCCCTCGAGGCAGAGAACACCGCACGGGAGAAGCTGTATCCTTTTTCCCTTTTCCTCTGTCTCTCCTTCGTGTCTCGTTTGCTCCCCCTATCTTTCTCTCTCCCTCCCTCTTCTTTTCTCTGTCTCTCGACTCTCTCGGGGCACTCTAGGATCGTCCCAAGCGTCTGCCAGCTAGCCATCCAGCCAACCATCGAGCCAAGCCAGCCAGTCAGTCAGGGGTGAGAATTTCATTAAGAGGTTCGAATGAGTCGGCAGAGGGTTCACTTGATGGGTCGTCAAGCGATAATTCCCAAGCTAGAAGGGGCCGCTACCCCCGCCAGAGGGAAACAGAAATGGACAGACAGACGGCTAAAGGGTAAAATAGAAGAGGACAGAGGATGCGGAGAAGCAGAGAGTTTAGGTTTAGGGTGCCTGCTACCCCCTTATAAAGAGAACCTTATGGGCCAACTAAATAGATACCACCGTCGAGTCCACAAGTGGCTCTTTAACTTTTGACCCCCTTTTATCAGACGTTAATCTCATAATCTTCGCGCCGACCGATGCTGTATCTCCGGCAGGGTAAATTGCTTCGATCCGACTTGAAAATTTATACGAAGCCACAGTTTATGTCGATGCGCGTTTCGATAGACCCTATTAGTAGCAAAGCACTGGCATTATTGTTGACTCGTTTGAAAAAGAAAGACAAAAAAAAATGGAGTGCCCTACTCGTCTAGAGTATCTTACAACGGGTCGGACCCTGCAGCAACCCTCGCGTGCTCGTCCGCTTCTCAAGTGACCTCTTCCCTTCAACGTTTGCCATGGAAATTCATGAGGGCTCTCTTGAATTTACTAAACCTTGCCAGGGCCTCGTCTAACCGGTACACATCATCGCCGTATCCTCTATCCCTCCCAAGGCCAGGAGTAGTTTCCGTCACCGCTGGTGACGGAAACTGCTTTCAACATTCATATGTACCCGCTGGAATATTCCAACCATAACGCGTCAACCAAGCGTGCCAAACGCTTCCAACGTATCACCGAACAACTCCATCCTTGCCGATGCCTCCGGGGCGGAACGACAACGGGTAAGATATATTCATACCCGGTCACAAATCACAGGTGGTGCTCGATGCAGGGCGGTCCGGGTATAGAAAACAAATCGCCCTCGTCCGGGCCTTTCTGGCGGATTTTCGGAGGACTTATTTCCTGCGCGACCCTCGAAAATTACGAGACATCGCGGGACGCGTGTGACGCGGCTCGGCAACGCGACACCTAAATGTCCCGATTCGAAGGTGGCCAGAGAAAGGTTCGAACCAGAGGGAACCAGAGGAAACCAGTGGAACAGAGAGGAATCGAGAGCGACGGAGGGACGATGGATAGAGGGCAAGAGGCGAAGCAGAGAGGGACAGAGAGGGCCGATATTGGCCAATGTGCGGTGGGGTAATGGTGGCCATAGGAGGGTCCGTACCATTCGTCTCGCCGCGGGCGCCGATACATCACCGTGCCTCGAACTACCACTCAGCCGTGTATCTATATACACCGGTGCTGTACATATATGGAGCCCGTGGCGCAGGGCGAGTATATGGTCCTACGGATGGCTACTCAGCCCGGGCGCACCCTCCACCTCTGGCTCGCAGAGGCACACTTAGGGAGACGAATACGCGCGCGACCACCAGATAGAGCGCCAATCTATACCTATACTCGCGCCCATACCCCTCGATCGTGCACCGTGAGCGCAGGTGTACGATTGTGTACGAGAGTTCCGCGAGCACGAGCGCGCAACCTCGTACCAATACCGACGAACCGGGCCGTCGCGTCGCGTCGGTCCACCAGGGACCAAACCAAAGGCCATTAATCTCTTTGCGCGGCAACCCGCAACCCGTCACTGTGTTTACCCACATGTGAACCATTATGTCCGCCTCCGCGATATAGAGCCCGACACACGGCCGGTTTCGCAGGCGAATTTCTAGCTCGCCGTTTCCGGCCGTTGGGCAAAATGCCTGAATAAGTAGCCTATCGAGCCGTTCGACGGCCGATTTCAGCGCTCTCCCGAGAAATTCGCGATACCGATTGAATTTACTGGCCGCCGCGGGACGCGCGGCTCGCGGCACGCGAGTTTCAGATTCGCGGGACCCGAGCGCAGCCGAGGCTGTTTGTAGCTGCGTTACGTGGCCGTTGATACTTACGGGACCGCGCGATGACGAGAAGGTTCAGGAATTTCGGTGGAGGCAGATGGAAAAGTTGGCGATCCCGCGACGGTCTCCGACGAGAATGGCGAAGGTTTCCTAGAACTCGCCGACGACGCGACAACGGTTCGTAGACGCTCGTCCCGTATTAGATCGCTACCACTGTTTCACCCGGATCAAGTAATCTGTTAATTCGCGTACAACTCACGCCTAACGGGACAACGATATTTCCATACGAATTGTAACCAAAGGACGACATCGAGGCATAATAACGTTTACGGCATAGAAGCTCCGTTCCCCGTGGAATAGTTCACGCTCAGCGAGGATCTTCCGACCAATCTACTGCTTGAATGGCGGGGCTATCCGTGCAGGGTGAGGTCGCGTACGGTTATTGTGCGCGCAATGGATGCTTGCGCAATATCAGAAACGCCGACCGATGGCCGTACGATATAGGCAGAAACAACTAGTCACGCGAGCGGTACACGCTACCGGCATTCCTCGAAGAGATCGGCGAGTTTCGCGGCCGAGTTCACTCTCGAACGCGCGACCAACTCGATGCCATTGTGTACGCCGTGCATCGGGATATCGATAATTGGCCTGCAATGGCGGTGCTTCTTCCGAGATTCGAGTCACGGTTGTGTACGGAGCGTTCTTAAACGCGGATGCATGCGCGACCGCACGGATCGCTACGTTTCGTGCCGTGACACGCGTGCAAGCTTATCGACTAAACTTTGGGAACACGTAAGAAAGGTGGGACGAGCTCTCGACCTGGCTATATTTTCCTGGCGATTCGAAATAATTCGGGAACAATCGTTTCTCGTAACGCTCGAATACCGGCCCTTTCGGTAATGTAGACGCTTGGCCAGCTTCACCAATTTCGCGCTCGACGAGAGACGCACAAGGATTTCGCTAACTAACTTTTGATATCAACTGGAGTCATTCCTCGATTTCTTTCCCTCGACCCAGACTAGGCCTCCCGCGTGCCGTAGAGCGATTGAAAATAATTGTCCAAAATTGCAGGGCGCCGAAAGGATCGAGCGGTGCGAAAATTCGGTGGGAATTGTTTGGAATCGTTGATCGCGAATGGACGCAGTCGTCCAGGTGTGGCGCGTGCACTTACCATTTTCCTCGAGGCCTCTCCTCGCCTCCTCTCCAACCCTGTCTCCTTGATTGTCACCCGCGAGCTCGTCCTTTTCCTTGTTGTCCTCGGAGTCCGTGAGAACCGCGTCGTCGTCGTCGTCGGTCTTGTTCTTCGGCTCCCAGGTCATTTTATTCTCCTTCTTCAAGCGCCGTCTAGCGTTCGCGAACCAAGTGGACACCTGCGTCAGCGTCATCTTCGTGATGATCGCAAGCATGATCTTCTCGCCCTTCGTTGGGTAAGGGTTCTTCTTGTGCTCGTTCAGCCAGGCCTTCAAAGTTGCCGTCGACTCCCTCGTCGCGTTCTTCCGTCGCGCGGCAAGGTCGTATCCGGCGCCATATCTGGAAAGAAAAATCCGTTTATAGGGCCTTCCTGGATACGCGGTTCCCCAATTAAATCCCGTTCGATGCCCAGTGCTGAGCAATGTCAACGGGGCTCGTCGGATCCCGCTCGTGCTCCAAAACGAAAGCCTACCCCGAACCTAGCCCTGAAACGACAACCTGTCCTCCGCTACCAAAAATGTAACCATTGTTCAACATTTGTCGAGTCGGGCCACTCCACGTGAAAAGTGGCACGCCTGTCGAGGGTGCGAATTCCCTGCAGATTTCGGCAACGCCAAAGTACTAGTCGCACACTCGAGAGCCGAACGAAAGGGACCCGAGGTCTTCCTAGATTCATTCCCCTGGCCGCGGGCTGCGCGCCGGAGCATCGAACCCTCCGGAATAGGGGGCGACATCCTACTGGGTCGAGGGTGATACTCCGGCAAATATATACGGAGAATAAACCCCCAGCGGCGGCGTGATTCCATCGAGCAACCCCGGCACTCACTCGCCGTAATGGCGATTCGATCGATCCCCTCTCCCTTCCTGCAGGCCGTCTCACTTTATTCCTCCTGTCATTCTTCCCCCCCTCTCTCTCTCTATCTCGTACTCGCCCCGTGTCCTCCCCTACGGGAAACTCCACGCGAGCCTGTTATAGGTATGTGCTATTATATACTGTAGCCTAAAATACCTATCGACGATCCATCGTCCGTGGAAGGGTGGCGGTGTGGTCGATGGCGGTGGTTACGCGTGGCATTGCAACCGAAGTGTAACGCAGCTCGACACGCGGGAACGATGGCTAGCAGAACGATTAATGGAAACGCTTGCACGATTGTTGACGCCGGGAGAAATCTTGTTGGATATCGGAGAACCGCGATAGAATTTAACGCTTTCGGTGTTCGTCGACGACGTTCCCTACTCCGTAGACGGTTGGAACGGTTCCGGGGGAAATTCTAGCCAAGGACTACGGAAGCTTCGATTGGATCGGCGCGCGAGTGTTTCGAAGCACGATGAAATAATTTGTACCACGCCCAGAAAGTGGTAATGGACGTTCGAGAGGCAAGATTCCGCTTGGGCAAAATTAGAAGTTTCGGTTTATCGCGGGTTGTAAATTGACAAAGAAGGAATCGTTATTCGGTGGGTGTTTGCATCTTTTTTCTCCGGGGAGATAAATAAGCGCGCCGCGTTGTTTCGCGCAGACGAAAATTTTACGATCGGTCCCCCCTTTTCGAAAGGGAATCTATCGTGTTTTACGTCCTCGCCGGACGAGATCATCAACGATCCTTTTTTTACGCGGACGCGAGTTTATTCAAATGGAGACGTTTTCCCGGGGACGAAATCGCGTTTTACGATCGCGCCTATCCCGCCGATTCTGTTCGGCCGGGGCACGACAAATGGTCCGATGAAATCTTCTGCTCGGGCTTACAAGTTTAGACGTGATCTAATCTCGGGCTTTCGTCGTCCGAACGGCCGGCGTCTCGTCGAAAATATTGTCTCCGTTGCGTCGACCGAAATTCACCAGACGGCAACATCGTCGGCGCGACTTGTATACGAGACATTTGTATCTATTATTGGCGAAATTTTGTTGCAGTATATTACGCATGTACTGCGCACGAAGAACGCATCTCGATTCAACTGCGTGCAAAGTTCTCGACGTACGAGAGGCGCCGTCGCCGAAGGATAGTCGAGGCGAATCGGACGAAAAATGAGCGATCAGGATCGTCCGGCCGCGGCTGGAGGAACAAAAGAGCAGATTGCCTAATTCCCTTTTGGAATCCGGCCGTTCCTCCTTGTCGTTACTGCAGTCCGCGTCCACAGATTGTCCCCGACCGCGACGATGGGGATGATGGAAGCAACGATCCGAAAGGAAGCGGACCCGTGCTAGTTCGAGGACGTTTCACCCTCTATTAAATTCCCTCGGACAAGGGAAAGGCGGCCGCCGTAGCTCTCGTGGCTGTTCTATAAAATCAGCCGCTCTTTTTGTTTGTACCTTCGGCTCTCCCTTTTCACTCCTTCCCGGGATCGTTCCCTTTTTTGCCTTCGTTCGAGAACGTCCGGTCGATCAAGATCGTTCGAGATTGCCCGAGTACGATGAAACGAAGGTGACCGTGGGTGGGGTCCGCCAGAACTGGTGTCGGAACAATATGGAGTCGACGCTACGAGGAACCGCCGGATATCGAACGAAAATCCCTCTATTATTATCCTCTAAACTGGCTGCATCGGAAAGTTATAACCCATCTCGTCGACGGGATACAGTGTTCCTCTCCGACGAGACAAAAGTTTCGTTCGCCGGGCTGCTCCCTCGTGGGTACACCGGGCGAAATCGCCTATGAAATGACCGGGGGCTTCTTTGTTCGCGATGCTCGCATGCCGAACGCGGACGCAAAACAGTTCATATAAAGTTGCGCTGGCTGGAAACGTGACAACTCGTTCCGCGAATAGCCGTTGCAGGAAGTTAGAAATTGACAGCGGCCGCCGCCTCCTAGATTTAATCGACGCCCGAGCCACCCCCCGCCCCCAACCCTCATTGATATGCGCAATTTCGACTGCCTCCCACACGCGCGGGGGCCAGGCCGCCGCGCAATTATCCACACGTACGTGGCGCACACAGCCGCGGCGGGACCGCGATTTGCATACTAAGTGTGGCGTTGCGTGCCAGCGGGGAATCGCTCGGATGTATCGACGCGATCGTCCCGCGTTCGTATACGCGTTCGTATACGCGTTCGTATACGCGTTCGATGAAATGCAGATGCGACAACGAGCGAGCAGAAGCCCGCCGAGCAAGCCAAGCTCGCGTCTCGCACCGGGAAGGTTAGATCGGGGCACGATCTCGGCGTGGGTAAAAGTTTGCGACACGGGCCTGCGCTTCTTTCGTCGGGAGGTGCTGAGAGGGATCGCGTGGAATCCGGCTGCGTGGGCCCCGCGAGCAATCGATCGTCGAAATCGAGTTCGCGACGAGGGGCTTAGAATCGCGTACCGCGGCGGCGCTATCGCGTACCCTCGTCCCTATTCGATTTCGAAAATCGCGACCGACGCATCGGTTGTACAGCTGTTCTGCGTACAATATTTAGGCATAGCGTGCAGGTATGCTGTACGAATTTAACCAAATTCCCGCTGGACTCGACGCAAACGTGGCTACTGTTCCGCGTTTCGTCCACGCGTGTCCTATATCGACATACAAGGAGACGCACCGTCGAATCGGCGGGCAAGCATTCAACCCCCGTGCGATCTTACCGCGTCCCGTCGTTGCCGGTGCCCCGGAAACGTACGAAAACGTACGGAAATTTCGAAAGGTGGAACATGGTTCGGGGAAACCGAGCGGACGAAGGAGACGGAGAGGCAAGAATAAGGGTGCAGCGCGTGTAATACGCGAGAGCGTGCAACAGGGGTGTGGGAAATAGTGGAAAAGCGAGGATATCGTCGAATAGCTCCGGTAGGTAATAACGACGCGAAAAGGGGGGGAGGGAGCAGAGACGAGCGCGTAATACTAGACACCGGGGCCACTCGAGCGACTCATTAGGGGCTTTGCATATGGTGGCGTCAACCTCGAAAGGTTAACCAATATTGGCAGAACGCGCGTAATTACGTCCTTCGGCCTCGTACAGAGCCGTGTATATAGCTTCGATAGTTACGCCCGGTCCCGGATGTGCAAACGTTTCCTACCTACCTACCTACCTACCTACCTACCAACCAACCAACCTACCAACCAACCAACCAACCAACCAGCCAGCCAACCTACCTACCTACCTACCTACCTTGTGCTTGCACCACGCAACCTACCGCCGCGTCTGTTCCGCGCGCGCTGCATCCAACTGACCCGCCCCCTCTATGTGTAACTGCAACTGATGCACTTCGCGACGACAACTTCGCCACCTCTTATCTAATCCGACGGAAAATTGCTGCTTCTTTCCGCGTGACGCGTATACGAAACGCGCCGCATGAAATTCCGTATGGATCGTTTCGGTTCTGCGGCTCGTTGAGCGACGAGCATTCGATTCTGCCTCGTCACTTGCGAGCGACATTTTGGAATAGTTTGGCTGTTGGCTTAATAAGGATCTCAAAGGGAAACGGCTCTCAATAAAGCGACGCTTTCAGTTCGTCAGGCATTAACGTTGATCGGTTGAACCGTCCCTTTCAGCGGAGGGTGGTACACGCGCGGACAAAACAATGTACACTAGAAGAACATCGAACGATAAGAGTTTCACACTCCCCGTTAAGGTTAAATATCCACGATTTTTCACACGGCTCTCGTCGATTGCGGTGCTCGCGGGTCCGCGCGATTTTTCTTGCCGCTGTCGATGCCGATCGACCTACACGGCGATCGGAGAAAAATCCACCGGCCAACCGGTCGCGGCTCCATCGCGGGGAAAAAGCTCTCGCGAGCGTTTCTCGTCTCCATAGCAGACGTCTGTATCTGACTTCGATGGAAAAAGCGGTATCTCCGGATCGGGACAGAATTGAGTTAACTCGAGTTAGGCGTTCGAAGGCATCGTTCGATTTCATCGTCTAACGACCGCCGGCAGTGCCGGGAGAACGCTTAATTGAGGCCGATTCTCTACGATCTTCTACGAGCTCGTGGCAGTGGAGAAAAAGTCGATCGCATCGCTGCCGCGCTGGCTCTGGAATTTTTGGCCGCCGTGTCTCGTGGAATATCGGCGTCCGCTCGCTGGAGCTGTTTTACTCGTCGCGGCGTTAGAAAAAAAGGCACGAGGGCGAGGGTGTCGAGGGATCTTCGTGAAAAATGGCGTCCCCGGATGGGGAAGTTTCGGGGTCGGATTTGCGTCGCATCTGCGCCACTCTGTTGCTCGCTTCGGGGAAAATGATGAACGCGATGGATCGACCCGGTTAAATTAAATCTAGGATGCGCCGACACCGACATACGCTTCTTATCGGCTGGTGTTAAACGAGTACCCGCTCGAACCTTAATAACTAAACCCGCCTCGGCCGGGCAGCGTATCATCCGGCACTGCGAGGTGCCTGCAAGGATCAGGGGAAAACAAGTGGAAGTACCGACGCAAGTACCGACAAGTGCCGCGGATTCGTCCGGCGGCAAATAAAAGAGTCGCCCGACGCACCGATTCCCAATGGTCCTGCACTAACGACGTATTTCTCGTTTCCCGTAATCAGAGCATCCCCCTCGCCGTTGCGTCCCAATCGAGTCGCCTCCACTCCGCTTCTACGAGCCGCTGTAGCCTGGATCCAAAGTTGGAGTGCTCGGTGCCGCTGAAACAATAGCGTCCCGTCGCTGGAAACGAAAGTGACGGGCAGGGGCGCAACGGCGAGAGAAGCGAGGACAGCTAGCGCACGGCAGAGGAGACAAATACGGCGCGAGGGAGGTCGACGAGCGAAGAGGGACGACAGAGGGCCGCGGTATTATTAAGCAAGTGAATTAATAGAGGCTCCGCGCGGAATGGGGGCGCGCCGACCGAGCGAGGAGGGTGGATATTCCGCGATAAACAATGCCTACGGTTGAGAGTTTTGCACGGGCCGCTCGCGAGCTTCTCGGCGACCGGCGCGGGGCTCGTTCGAGCCGCGGGGATCGTTCGCGAGAACGAGAATCGGGATAGAGAGGAAGGGTGGAAGTTGCACGGGACACAGGAGAGAGAATCCGAACGGCGACGCGCTGCCCGAACGAGGCAGCAAGCGGACGAACGCGGGCGCGTGAACGGCGGAGTGCTGGCGTGTTTGTGTGTGGACAGGAGGGTTGCTAAGCAAAGTAAGTACAGCACCTGTGGGAGCCGACTGGCCTTCGAGGGTGGAAGGAGGCCACGTTAGAGGTGGAAGAAGATGGGTGGGAGTGAAGAAACGGAGTGGAGAGCGAGGAGCGAGCGTGCTGGCGCGAGAGAAACAGAGAGAGGGACTCAGGCAACGAACTGCAGGAGGGGGAGTGGAGGGAGCGAACGGGAGAGAGAGAAAGAGAGAGAGAGAGAGAGAGAGCGGGAATAGAGTAGAGAGGCCTGGCGAACAGGCGAGCCAACCCCGGGAGGAAGCCAATCAATAAACTCACTCACTCGCTCTCCTACGGAGAGAGACCTACTGCTCTCCCTACGCTCGCGATGCGACTATCTGCACAGGCAACCTGGAAGCCTCCATTACGTACGCCCACTCGGCTGCCTACAGCCATTTTGTAACCGTTCGCCGTGCACGGTTTCTCTCGAATCTCGGTGTCCTCTCATCCCCCTGACCGCCGCGAAGGAGGAGAGGCGAAGAATCGGGAGAAGACCGACCGCCACGTCCAATGATGACGAGAGGGCGCCCGCTCGGCGAGATCAAAGGAATTGAAACCGCTCCGCGGAGAGATCTGGCCCGATATTGAATTCCCCTCCGCGATTCCGTGTCGGGTTCGATAGATTTCCAGTTTCCCAATTATCCGTATAAATTTCTGCCCACGGGACCGGAAACGGAATTGTAACGGGGCGCGTTCCACCTAGGGGAACGTCTCGAAGGCCGGAAAAAAACCGATGCAGGAAAGGAACGGGGATCCAGATTTACGAGGTACGAGGAGGAATCGAGAGACCCAGAGGAACCAAGTGTTTCCAATTACGACCGGCGTCGAAATCTATGTCAATGCCTCATTTTGTCAACGGCACGCGACACGTGGCTCTCGAAAATAACCCCACGCGCTTTCCCACGAAAGCTTGCACCGATGCTCTCGTGTGACCCCGCTGCCCCCGCGGCGACACCTTCGCGCCGGCCTATGATATACGGGTCATCGGGACGCTGCGTCCTTTTCCTCGCGCGAAACGCTCTCGGAAGAAAGTAACGCGACCTGGTTTATTTTCCTTCGCGTTCCTCCGCACGCGACAACGAAATTGCGGCTCGTAAAAGGCGAGCATGTCCCTCGTCGCGTTGCACTTCGTATAAACGCCTCCGCCGAGCCTCCGTGTTCCGCCGCGGCAACAAAGCGACCTTTTCCACGTAATTTCAATCCCGCCCCGATAAATAATCGTTCACCCGTTCTGACAGATTTTGATATACAGCCGGTGTATCGCGATACATAGCCCGAGTCGAGCGCGGTACGCGGGAGGGAAATAAATTTCCGTCGTAAATTCGCCCGTCACTTTTTCGTCCGCGCAACCATTATTAATCAAAACACGGATCCGCAACGAAAATACGGCAGCCTGGGCCGGGCTCGGCGCAGCCGCTGAAAATACACACGCGCCATCCGAAATCACTTACCCCGATACAGTGTTTGCGGCCAGGAGCGGTTCGCGTCGTCCCCAAACCGGGAACGACCTCTTTCTCCGCATCGATATTCCGCTGGTTCCCTACAAGATGAAGTACAAGGGTCCTCGTGTTGACAGCACCCTCGTATGTCTTATCCACGAGCGGCAACAACGAGCATCCGGTTTGCTCGTCACCCTTCTTACGAATTAATTGTCGTCTACCTACTTTGGGCGCGCGCCCTTTTGTAAATACGACTTCGAAGCGGCGGAGGGGGAATGCACGGGGTTGAAGTGGAGTGAGTTATGGATTTTTTTTCATCTTCTCCTCAAACTGTGCTAGGAGATAAAGTGTCCTACAGTTGTTGATGAGCGAGAATCGTTCTGCCCCAGTCTATTCGGGGCTACCGAATCGAATTGGAAACTAGCGTTCGTGGGTAAAGGAGAAACGACGATCGTCCGTTTGACGTTACGCGTCAACTGGTCGGTTAAAATTGTTCCCTCGGTTATATCGAGAGAAAGATATTACGGATTCGCGATAACGATAACCATTCCTGCCGGGATATGTGTAGCGAGTGCGGGATCGTGACTCTTGTTTTAATGGCGGCTGCCGGAGCGGCTCGAGAGCCGCGCGAAGGGGCGAGAGTGGAACGTTGCCGGTGGTTTAATCTAATGGAGCCGAGAGACCATGAAACCTGGTGATAAACTTACCCGTAGGCGGCCAGGGTCGGATCGTAGGGGTAGTAACCCGTGGCGGCAGGTTGAAGGGCGGCCGTGCCCCATGCAGCTCCCATATCCGCCGTCATTCCCATCCCCGTCGTATCCTTCAGTCCGTACGGATTTCCCTGCAATCGAATCGCATAATTAATTACGTTACAGAGGGTCGCGACGGTAATTCGTTCGCTTAGGAGGTTCGAGCGTCGAAACGGCAGACGGTAACGGTTGCGAATTCAACCCGGCAGAGATTACCGCGCGAGCATTTCGTTGCTCGCGTCGAGATATTTATTATTACAAACGCGTTGGCGATGTTAGCGGGTAAAGCGATTTAGGTGCGACAGTATCAGTAGTCCTCCGCCCTTTTATATCGCGGGCGTTACGATCGAGCAGATGAACGCTTCGCGGCGCTAAAGGCAGGATTTACGGAAACGATACAGCAAGGTGGCTAATTAAATCCTCAAATTTCGGCAAACGTCCTGACGCAACGGACATGCAACTTCGTACGCCAATGCAGCCCACGGTTGGAGCTTCTCCGTGTTCGGTAGCTTCGTCTCTCACTCCTGGTTTCGTAAAATTTACGCGTCTCGTTCTTAAATCGCGCGACACTTCCGAGTTTACGAAACTCCGGCTCCTTATCATCCGAAAAATCGTCTCAAGTTCCTGTTCCGACACCCGAAACACGTGTTTTTCACCGCTTCGCCGATTTTATGACCACGCTATGCGTACGGCGAGCTTTGCTGTAAGCACTGGATACCATATGACAGCGAAGCAGCGACTTTCAAAACGATGATCGATTGGCTACAAGCGACGACGGTGACCGAGAGCGAGATTGTCTCGGGCACCTGGGCATCCTCTGGCGAGCCAAAATAAATATCGCAAACTCCAAGCTCAACAATGTGTACTATTTATTCGCACGATTGCGCGTAATCTCTCGGCGTACGCGCGGTCCGTGTGTGCGTTAACAAGAAACGCGATCATGAGGTATGACGCACGATGCCGCGTTATTTTCGTCCTCGTCTGCGCTAAGGCTAAACAAGGTGCACACCGGAGCGGAACGGCCCACACTCGTGACGTAATTTATGCAAACGACCCGTCCGAATTAAAATCGATCGTTCGATCATCTTAAGCGGCGATCTCGCCGCGAATTCGACGCGACTCCGATCGCAAAAAAGCGATCGATCCATCGACGGGCGACCGACTAACCGTTAATGGAGTAACACCCACGTAGAGGATATCCATGCACAGGGTTCCACCGCGGTCCGTCGAAGATTCAATTCGTTCGAGTACGCAGCGAAATCGAATATCTTTGTCCACGGACGCGTGTTCTGCTCCGAAACCGAAGGTACAAATGCGCAAGTACACGCGCGAGCAACGGGTACGGGCCGGCAAAGGTGGTAAGGATTTAAGCGAAGCAACTCGCGGCGTCGAACGCGCACTCCCGGTTACACCGATCCGCCTCGACTCGGTGTTCCAAGGTGTTGCTCTTCGAGGACACATTCCACGGACAAAAACTAGACCGGACGACAGGAGGAGGAGGAGGGACGCTTTAAACTGCGGGAAGAGGCGTTCAAACGGGCGGCGTTTTCGGTGGCTAATGGCATCACAATGGGATATTATTAGAGCTCCGGCTTAAAGGCGTTTGGCGCCAGGAAGTTTCGCGTTACACAGATCGCCGTCGACCCATTCGTCCTGGCTCTTAATGCCCGCCGGACCCATCCCCCGGTGTGTCGATTTTCGAATCCACTCCGCCCGTGGATGCCCGCGCGGCCCACTGTTTTTTCCAATCGTTCCCTTTCTTCCTTTCTTCTCGCGTGCTACAGAGAGACGGAGAAAGAAGGAGCACGCATATTTGTCCCCCGTTGCTGGCCCCCGATGGCTCGCCCGTGTACCCTTTCCACTGCGGGCGACTTTAATGGCGAGCCACGGGTGGTCCAACGTCGACGCCTCGGACTATTGTTACGAGTGCGGAACGCGGCTCGGTCGGCAGCCGATTATGCGAGCGGCCGCGCATTAAGGTAGCAATAAGCATGCGCCAACCGAATTTTCTGACGGCATTAGGGACCCTGGCACGGGCTTAAACTCCGACAGTTGGCCCCGCGATACTGGAGATGCTACTGTAACGGGGATATCGTCGAATTTCGATGGCGATGCCGTCGCCTCGGTTGCCTTTCGATAGCGCGAGGGTGACTATCGTAACGAATGAACCGTAATCGTTGTAACGATTGCGTTACCATCGCGATGTTAGCTAAACTGCGTTCCGATGAAAATTTAATAACAGGGATATTCAACGACGGATCTGAAATCAGATAGGGTGCAACGCGTGTGTTCGATGAAATCTGACCGTGGGGGGAAATTATTGGATACGAATTCGTGAAAATTATAGAGACAACATCTCTTTGCGCTCCCCCAGTGCGTGTCACGAGATATGTACAATGTACGATATACCTATATGTCCCATTTGGAGTAGAAACGGCGTCGCGACTGATTAAAACGGAGCGCGTGCACGAAGGGATATTCGATGCACCGTGCTTGCTTTCCACCTGGCGTGCAAGAATATGAAAAATATACGACCAGAAATTATTGAACGGAGGGCGGACGTCTATCAACTCGATTAAATTCAGATTCGAGGCAAATAAACGGGGCGTCTGTTTCTGGATTACTGCGGGCTGGACTCGCGTCGCCGTCGTAGTTCTGTCCGCTGCAGGGGTAGTTCGTGAAAACGTTAAAGAAAGATTGCATGGCACGCACGAGTCACTCGTATTTGCTGCGCGTCCAATTACTACGCTACCTTTCTTAACGTAAAATAAGGAAACGGAAAGGAGCGCGTTCGGTCGCCGACTAAAGATCCAACAACTGCAACGAAACGAAAGCGCTATCGCCTTTGTACTACAAACTTGAACGACGCCGAAATGCGTCCGAAGCGAAATTATTCAGAGAGCTACCGAAAGTTAATCTAAACGCCACCTTCGAGCCCCGTTCGAAACCTTCGTCCTGCTCGCACACGCATACACGTACCCGTGCACACACAGCCAATTAGTGCGCGTCCCGCACCCCCGAAAAAGTTCAGCGAGATAGCACAATGCCAAGTTAGTCGAGCCCGTTTCGTGAAGTCGGATCCGGAGTTAGCGACAAAGGACAGCCGGCGGAAAAGTTGGCCGAATATAAAGAGGGGACGTGACGCGAGGCCGTCGAAGTTAAAGTTCGAAGCTCGGCCAGCAGTTGTTCGACGATAATTAAATTAACGTCGCCACGGTGGGGTCGGGGGTGAGTTTAGTATCGACGCGCAACGATGACGAAGCCGTAGGAGAGGTTCCGCGTGGGACAACAAGTTTTCAGAAGCTTCGGCAGCGCGATCCGCGCCCCGGAAAAAGCTCGCTCGGGCCGCGAGATGAAAGAAGGATCGCATCCTTTGCTGCGACACACGCCGCGCCGCGTTTTCACTTATTCCTGAGGGAGGCTTTCGCCGAGCAACCGACCACCGTGGTCGCCCCGGAGAGGCCGCTTTTTATTAGTCCCTTTATCGCTCTCCGCTCTCGCGCCACGCACTTCAATTCAATGCTAATCCGATTCTTATTATATTATAATGCTCGTCGAAACGACGCGACGGCGGGGCGCGCCGTTGGGATCGTCGGAAGCACGCGCTTCCTGCTCGACGATCGTCCTTTTTCTTCCTCGTTTCCTCCTGAAACGCACAGCAGGGTCACTGCGGGGCGAAACGAGGAAGAAGCGATGGAAGGAAGGGAGCAGGAACGAGGAAGTTCGCAGCCTGTGTCGCCTGTCGTTGACCTTATTCGAGTAACCTCATTATGTAAGAATTTTCTTACACGCGCGCGCTCGCGAGCCAGCCACCGAGGCTGCAACCGAAAGCATATTTCGCTACCCTGTCGCGAGACCCGCGCAGACTTCTTTCTCCCTGCACGCCGGGGATCGTCGCGGCGTGGAAACCCGCGATATTCGTCAACGGCGAAGATGGTGTTGCAGGACACTGTGGAAGGCTTTGGTTAAGGAAGAAATGGCGGCGAATTACGGTGAACCATAGGGACCATTAAGGCACGTCCGCGACAGAAACGGCGAAACACCTGTGACGGTAAAAGTTGCTCGGGGGGACAATCCTATTCTTGTCTCGGAGCGGCAACAGTTTACTTCACTTTGCCGCGAATGTGTATCTGGGCGAACGATAAGATTACATTATATTCGATACACGTTACTAATAACTTCACCCTCCCAGATAAGATTAGTTTACGCGGCGAGCAACAACTACTTTCACACGATAACTCAACTTTATTGCCGATTCGGATACTGGCGGACGACGTTTCCGCGCGTGCGACGACCATCGACACTCCGCATCGTCTTATCGCCCATTGGCAGCATTTAAAAAGCAATGCTTCACGGTTTCACGAATGCCCCGGGGTTCGCATCAACTCGCAAATCAATCCCTGCATAAAGTAGAAACGCTCGAGCTTAACGGTCTACGGCGCGATTGTCGTCGAACGATCAAACGCGAAACAGCTGCGCTCTTTACGCCCTTACTCCGTTAACGAGATTAAACGGCGTGGCACGGGTCGCGGGGGTTGCGCCGGTATCGCGAAAGCCGCCCTCCGCTCGGGGCCTCGTCAAAATTCTCAAAATTCCCGCTGGCCGTCCGCTTATGACATTCCAGGCCCGGTTGTCGCACGATCGCGGGAAGCTGAGCGATCTCGTCGCGTGCACGAAATTGCACGACGCCGTTGAAATTCCACGAAGGGCTGACCAGCCAGAGTAGGCTGCGGGCCAGCTGCAATTTATTGCGATAAAGGTGCAAAGCTATGACGTTCGAAGCACCGTCTCACGACAAATGGCATTCCTCGAGCGTCGATCGGTCAAGCCCGACTAATAACGCCAACTACCGTCCGAGTAGGGGGGCCGACGTAGAATTTTTCCGGCGACGGTGGCTTCGAACGGCCGAGTGCGTTCTACTCGGGACGCCGAAGCACGAAGAACATCGTTGAATTCTCCCGTCGTGTCCTTCGGAAAATGGTTCGCCGAGGCGAATCATGCGATAATCGTGAAAAGAATACGGAGACGAAGTATACCGCCGTAGTAGCCAGATCTTCGCGGCGGTGGGATAACTTATTTCCGCGAGGCTGTACGAGTGTCGTAAACAAGCTCGAGCGTTTCAAGCTTGCGGCGTGCACGCGTACAGGACGTTACGGAAACGGCGTGTGCACCGGGCATTACCGTGCTTCAGCCGGACGCTATAACTATGCCGCGGAATAAAGATCGGCGGGGCAACGCGTGCGTATTTTCCGGGGACGCGTTTACATACATTAGCCGGGCAAACGTAACGCTAAGCGTGTAGCCGCGCTGTATCGCATGCGAGCCGCGCGTAACTGCCAATTATAAGAGCGTAAACGGTCCGCGATTAAGAGTGCTACGCGTGTTACGCTTATCAATGAACCGTAAAGTAACGCATTTCGCGATATCGTCGATCGGAATGCCTCAACAGCTCTTTCGTTGCACCGGAGACATGCGACTGCTCCAAACCCGACCGACGCGACACGCCGCGCGACCCGTTCTCTTTGGAGGTCCGAGTATTTTTATTTCACACGCGAACCGCCCTGAATAATACCGGCTCTCTCCCTCGAGCAAACAGTTTCCCCGTTGCCGCGTTGCTCTGCGACACGGATCGGCGCGGGGCGAATCGTTCCCGAACTGCCAAGAGATTTCCAGCGAGCGAGCTCCAAGCTTTCTCACCTTTGCACGGCGCAAAGACGATCCGTATTCCACGGAGTACAGAATCGTGTTTCCCACCCAACTTTATCAGCTACCTTTAAAGTCAGCTTAATACGTAATTCGATTTAATTAACGAACAGCCCCCCATTCCGGGCGACGCCAAACGCCACGGAACCAGTATCGATTCCATATGTAGGTTCGTTCGAGCTCGAGCTACTTCTGCCAGCCGCCTTCCAGTTCCTTCTTCCTTAACCCGTTCCGCGAGGAGGGCAGCGTCCAGAACGAGCGAGACCGCACGCCGCGTCGCGCGATTTTTCATCGGGCATCGAAGCCGACCGACCGATACCGTACCGTCTAATCGGCGGAACAGCGCCGACTTTATGAATGGCACTATCGGGACGACGTGACATAATCGGCGTGCCGCGTGTCGTGAACTATTCCGAGAGCAATTAACATCCGCGTCGAAACGCGGCCATGCCCGCGAAGCCAACTGTGAAATAACAGAAATCACGCCCCATGCATTAAACCAGCATTCCTTTCGCTCGCGAACCGTCCGCGCCCCTCCCGATAAAACGCGGATCTAAATTAATTTGTAGAGGCGATACGGCGCGTCGAGCGCCGGGGCACTTGTAATACAAAGTGCCGTGAAATCGTGCGAACCGTTTAGGTTAACGATCGTGATTTCGTTCGGGGGGAAATGGGGATCGCGATCACGAGTGGATACATTCGTTACGGGAACGCGGAACGTTAACGATTGCCCGACTAGGCCGTCGATAACATAAAATTGCATTGAACAAACGCGATTCTCGCGGCGTTCGAATTTTCGTCGCAAACGATGCCCCTGTTACCATACGTTCCGATCGGCTGTGTCCGTGGGGGAAATCTTCGCGATTCGCGGAACCCACAACCCCCATCGCGAAATTGCACGTGAAATCCAAGTGTCTCCAAGATAAGATTACATTGGCCGTTATCTGTGTGACGCGTACTGATCGCGCGGCGAAGATCAAACGTTCAGCCGGACGATTATTCGGTTCCGCGGATGAGCGACTCCGAAGAAAAATCGAAGTGAGCAGCGGCACGCAACGGATTATCATTCGCCAGACGACGACGTGTCGATCGTTATAGTCGGCGATCGATTCCGCGTAATCGGTACGCGTCCCTGCTTGAACGCGGTGGGAAATTTCAATGCTGAAAACGTGTCGCGCGACGAGGGATCGAAACTCTTATCAACGATTTCGTCCGGTTCGTTGATTTGTCGAACGAGCAAATGGCTGTGTAATTTTGTCCAATTGAAAGGTAGCAGACCGTTATCGGAAGACACGGGCCGCTGATTGGCTAGTGGAGGGCCGTGTGCACGCTAGGGGTGGAAATTCGTCATAAATGTGGGCAGTATGGGGCGCTGATATAGCCGCACGTTCGATACTTCATTAAACTCTGCCCACCTCGCGCCGTTACCTTGTCCTATTTAGAAGCCAGCTGTTCCGTTAATTAAATCGAGCCCTGGGAGAGGCTGTCGAGATAAGAAACTAGCACTTTTGACAGAGAGGTATGTATGTAGCTGCTTTCGAACGGTGGGAATGTGTTCATTGGGTTTCCTTATCGACGCTGAAATACTAACGCCACGACTTTGATTTTGAATTCAGCTCTGTGTACGTGCGGCTCTGGTATCGAATTTGGACATGCCGCACTGAGTCACTCCGGACATGGTGCCACAGAAGGAACAGTTTCTACCTGGAACTCGTTGTCTACTTTTATCCGATCAGTCTCGACTCGTTTGCAGGGGGAACTCGCGTCCTGATGGATTGTTCCCCGATTTCGTTCAAAACAACCAATTAGTATAATTATGCCAATAAATTTAAATTTAATTGGCCGCGCTTCCCCTCTTTATTGAAAGGCAAATAATAATAATAATAATTACGGGGTATCGCGTATTTCGGCGCAACGTTCGATCTACCTGCACGTGTAATTCCTTCGTTTCACGTGAGACGAAGGTACACACGATGCTCGATGCACGCCAACAGGAAACGCGTGTTTCGTTCGATAAAAATTTCCCAACACGATATTCTGCATTTCATACGGCACTCGAATCGACCTTTCACTCCGGCACAGGATTAATGCACTTATCGTTCGCAACGGGCCACGAGCAAAAAGGAGAACGTCGCGGAGTATAAATGCAGAATTTAATTGTCGACCCTCTTTCTCTTCCACACGTCCCCTTTCCGTTCCTCTTTCCTGCTCCAAGTCGCTTCAAATGGGTTCGCAACATCTGGCGAGGCGTGTGTTTTCCACAGCGATCTTTTTATCGTTTCTGCTTCTCCCGGTGGCGAGTGTCCACGCATGGGCGCGGATACGAATTGGCCGAAACGCGGACACGATCGCGTCCCTGCGTCGATACGTCTACGCCACCTGCGGTTTATCAGCCTATCATCGGTGGGCCCACCGATTAAGCGCGATCGGTTATGCCACACACGCGTCGTCTTGATCCGACAGGCGGCGCGAGATTTCTGTCTTGCTCGAAACGCTTCGTCCGTCCACGCAACATCGTCAAGCGTCCCTCGAGCGTACTCGAGCACGACCTACGAGCGCGTTCCTCCTCCCTCGGAGCGTACAAGAGGTTCAACCCCGCGTCGCGAATCGAACACGCGGCGACACAGCCGGGGTCTCTCGTTCCGATGTCGCGTCCTCCCCGAACAAGTTCCGCGACGATCTTCGATTTGCCCCGCCTATCCGTACTCCCTTGCCGCTTGCACGCGACACCGACTCGATGCAATTTCAATGCCGACGGCTAACTTAATTACCCGCGTCGGGGCGCCTCCGTTCGCACGGGCACACGCGAAACGTCGACGATCCCCGGCGTAGCTCGCGACTCCAGGACGAAACTGTTTCCCCCGAGCCGGCGACTTATTCTTAGCCGCGTTTTTCCCCGCCCGATGAAAACGACCGTGGCGGGATAAACGGTGTCTTTGCACGAGAAACGCGTGTTTCGCAAGATTCCCGGCGTACACCGGGCGAGGCTCGCCCCTGAAATATAACCGCGAATCCATCACCGAGTCCTCGTTAGAGGCAGCGAGACGACGCGACGCGTCTTCCGCGAACCGAAACTTAAACGAGATTATCGTCGCGCTCTCGACAGCAGCCCGTGAATAATTCGACGCAGCCGGCAGACGGAGGCGGGCAGAAAGCGACCGGCCAGACGTATGGATTTCTCGACGGTTCTGGCGGCGGCACCGGGGTTCGAGGAACGCGCGAGATTCGGGAGGGGGACGTGTCCCGGGCTTCCATCACCGGGATTCCAAGCTAATTCGTGGCAAGACCGCGGGCTAATCCGTCTTGAGTTCAGTCGGCGGGTGTAATAATCGTCCGGCACGCCTAGCACGACGGCCCGATCAATCTGTGGCCCGAATGGTCACGCATATTTTACGCCCGGAACGTTACAAACAGCGGCGCGAGGACGACGCTGGCCCGCGAGGGTGGACGTCCGCCGGCGTTTCGAAAACGGCGCTAATAAAGCGTTTGACGATTCGCGTTTATAAATACGAGGTGATTGTAACGCTTGGGATTGACCGTGGGAGGCGCCGCGGCGGTAATTTATCGTTCGTATACTGGGTCCGCGACGTTCCGCAGCGCAAGCACTTATTTTCGTGGATTCTTTATTCACGCGGGTTAACAGGATTTATGCGCCGGCATCGAAATTATCCGGTTCGCGCGAGCGAGAATACAAATGGAACCGCGCCGTAGAATGCGTCTGCGCGCGTCTTGAAGTTGAAGCCACGGGGGTTGATACCGCTTGCGTCAACGGGCGCTCGAAAAATTGCCACCACCTCGCGTGCGTCCGATCTCGGCGAACTTCTCGTGCGCCAACATCGCCGCAAGAATTATCTCCCGTGAATAATTCACTGTCGCCGCTCGAGCGTGACTGATTACCTTCCGTTGCCGGGCACCAAATACCAATCGACTTCGCATGAAGGAGGGCGGTGTAACAAAATACTCACCAGTGGTGGATAAAACGCGGAGCTGTCCATGCCGATGCTGGGGTAGGGCCCCTGGTCGGTGGTGGAGGGCGTCGGCGTGGGGTAAGACGAATAGGAGGTCGCGGTGGGCGCTAGCCTCGGGTACGCGCCCAACGCCAACCTGGCCGCGCTGTCGTACTGACAGCTGCACACCGTTTGCCCGGTGACTGGGTCCGTCATCATTGGCCTGCCGTTTTCGCAGCAACCGGGGCCCGTGGTGCCCGCGACAGGGGTGCTCGCCCCTCCGGAGGCAACGGCGGCCGCGGCGCCCGTCGTCGTCGCCGTCGACGACGGTGACAACGCGCCCGGGCTGAGGGCGCCTCCGGACGACATCGCCGGCGACGTCGCCGTCGTTGGCTGTCCACCGCTCACCAGCAGCTGAAAAGTTTTTAATTGCACCGTTAGAACTTCCATTCGAGGCTCGAGCATATTCGCGCGCGTGTGCACGCGTGCACGCGTGTGCGCGTGTTCGCTGATAAAAGTTCGAGTCGCTGGGACGAGACGTCGGTGAGTACATTTTGGGACGAAGAATTACGGCAAATTAATGTGCAACCGTGGTCGTGTAATATTTTTCTTCGCGGTGTACGTGGGTACATGTTACGATATTTACGATCTTGTGAACAGATATTGCTGAACACGTCAGCGATCATACGAAAGGCCGGCTAACGACATCCTCGACGAAAGGAGAGATAAAAGCAGCAGAGATCTTGTCAATGAAGCGTTAAGTGGTAGTAACATCGAATAATAAGATAATCGGATAGATATGAAATTTAATTGAATTAACATTGAGATGGACGAGTTTCGAAACAACATCAGATACAAATAACGAATTACATTTAGATAATCGGGCTTAAGTGTCGGGACTAGGTATCAAAGCTATACGCAAACAAATTATACACTAATAATCTAATACGGTGTAATAAAAACGCAGCTTCTCGCGGCTTAATTTGTACAACATTTCCTTACGTCCTCCTCCCCTCCCCCGCCCCCCCTGATCGAACGACCCGCGTTATCGACTACTCATATTGCGCTCATTTCTACTCGCGTTCGCCTTCCATCGTTGCCTCTCGCTTAAACAAGGTGTGTATTAACGCGCAGATGAAAAATTGTCGATCACGCGAGTGAAACATGTACGAGTACATAAATTGCGAGTTAACCGGCGAGCACGCCTTTAAAAATAATTCTAGCGCAAAGGGTTAATGGCGATAATGACGGTAATTTCGAAAGCAGGTGATACCCGCTTATCGCCCATGGATCCGATTATAAATGCGAGCTCGATAACTCGATAGCAATTTCGTGTTACTTTAATGGACGATAATCGAGGATGGAGTAGCGGTATCTCTCGTTATTAAACAACAGATGACACTCGACAATTAACTTCTTAAATGGACTGCGAACGCGAGAGGGCGCCCGGGGAGAAAGAACGAACTATAATCCGTTTTCGAAAAATCGGTTGATCGAGACTTTCGCGATAAAAATTCGTTACACATATACGGTTTTTCCCACAGACGGAATTACGAGCCGCGGCATCGATGTTCCCTTGCGATTGCGAACCTTCGATAGCAATAATCGTCACGTAATTTTGTGTAATGACGGCCGAGTGTACGCCACTCGAGGCTATCGAGACTGCTTGTATAAATTAAACGGAAATTTATCGTCGCCCAAGTAGACACCGATGACGATGCCGGATCATTGGCCGGGCTTCGCATTTACACGGGCAAGCTGTGCCGGCATTTTTTTCTTTTCATGCGCGACGAAATATCGTCGGGGAATTAAGATCTCTGCATTTTAATGCGGGAAGAAACGCGTCTGACCGAGTTCTTCATCGAAAGAGCACCATCATATGTCAGCGCGCTATCTGCGAGTAACTCGTGCAACGCGAACCAACGATAGCAAATAATCTTTGCCGTGCACACATTTTCACGCGTAATTGGCATGCAAGCCGGGCAAAAAACGTACCGTGTTTTATGTAATAACGAATTATTATGTTACTGTACGATATCGGCTCGGGAAAACATGTAAACGTATGCAGGTAGGCTACACGGCAGGGTGAAATACTTTGTATACATTCGTAACACGTTTTACACGAATCGACAATATTTCCAGGGAAACGAAAAGGTGATATTTCCATGAATATGCATGTAAACGATCGATTATTCGACATCGATAATTAGTGCTAACCGCGAATGTAATGTCCACGTGCATATTGCGTGTCATCCAACGGGCTAATAACTTGCATTATACTCGAGCCTAAGAAAACGAGATTGGTATCGCGCAAGGAGAGCGAAACATTAACGCCATGGTTACCGCTTAATTAAAGTCAATAATTCTCGCAATCTGCGGGCATTAAAAACAGAGGAGTAAAAAGTGCAAAATCGATCGCGTCAATCATAATAGCGGAATACCTGTTGCAGAGACGGACAAAAAACGAAGCGTAACGCAAATAAAGCAAACATTGGAATGGGATTAACTGCGTGGATAATAAATATGTTGATTGATTTTAATTGCGAACCACAGGCGAACGCTTTACATAATGATCCTCTATTAATAACCGTGTAATAGCGTCGCGTCGCTTAGCTACTTCTGCAAGTTTCGCTGCAAACAAAGAAGTTCCATCTAAAGAGACATCCTCCTATCTGCTCAAGCACCATGGAACTTTCATTACATCTGAATAATCATACGACTCGGCCGACTCGTGCTTATCATTTTTGCAAAGAGTCGTCGCGGGTATCTTCCCGTTCGCGCTATCGATGGATATAATTCATCGGGCCTCTCTACTTCTAGATAATCGTGTGTAAGGTTATAACGTTTACAAATTATCTGTGCGAACGGCACAATTAAGGAAAAAGGCCTACGACCAAGGCGAATTGCTTCTAGGCAAACGTCACTCGTATCTCCTTACGAATGAAATAAAACGAATCACATTTCGTAGATAGAAACTTTCCATAACGAAAGGCATCGATCCTCGGGCCGGCACTCGAGCACGATATCAATCACTCACGGGGTTAGACTACCCTGCCCAAGTCGAGCTAATAGCGCGTAGATTCCAAAAATACTTCCCCATAGTTTATTTTCCCTCCGTTGACTTTCCTCGACTCTCCAAACGAGGATCGCGCGTACCAGGCAGCCGTAACGGTGGCGCTATTCCACGATTAATCGTTTCCCAAAGGCGGAGGGCACGCCGACGTGCTCTCGCGTCGAGTGCTCACGAGGGAAGGGTTGCGTACATATATCGCGTAGGCTTCTCCGCGGTAAATTAGCTCGCGGTAAATGAGGATGAAATGAATCCTGGTAATTAATACGGCAGGGGCGCGGAGTTATTTCGAGAGGACGAGCTTCGACGAGCGAAACGGGGGAAGAGACAGAGATGAACAGACACTTGGGTGTGTATCGTCGCGCTGATAAAGGGTGCCCCGTCCCGCGTATTCCGGTTCCATCGCGGGGAACAGAGCAACGGGGGGTTGAAAGGGTGAAGGGAGAACAGGGAAGACGAACAGCGGAGAACGGCTCGCTCACGTGCCACCTTTCTATTCGTAGAGTGCGTGTCGAAATCAAAACGCCCACGGCAAACGTGATAAATAGGGCCAACGAAAACATTATTTTCTCACGCACGATTTTCCCTTCGCCTCTTTTGTTTTCGCTGCTGCCCGAGGGAGACGGAGGAACGTCGAACAAGAACGGCGGACGGGCGAAGATGCGCGATAAAGGGGGAACGAAAAGAAGGAGGAAGATGTCGCCACCGTTTTTTGTAACGCGACCATATCTCTCACGGCGTGGACATGTTTACGAAAAACGGGATTCCGCGTCGCGCTAAATAGTCGTAAGATATTTCGACGCCCGTTGCCGGGCGGCTACAAATTTCGCCCGATAATTTATCGCCGGCGATACTTAAATAGCGTCCCACCGTGAAATCGGACGAGCTACGATCGCCCGCCGGATCGTCCTCGTCTCTTCTGCCACGGTTTCGTCGCCATTTGTATGCGACTTTTAATTTATCTCCATCAACGCCGACGCCGCTATCCCGACGAGCGAGATGTCGCGGCCGAGAGGGGCCCTGGCCCGTCCCGCTTTTTCCGTCTCGAAGATAGCGGCAGGGAAAAAGAAACGAGCGCGCCGCTGCACCACGGAGACAATCCTACGATACCCGGACGCCATGGCGGAATCTTTAATTAAACCGACACACGTTCCCCATAATCGTCCAACAGTTTCGCTATTTCCACGGGCGAAACGGCCCACGGTCGTCGTTCGTGGCTGGTTCGCCGCGCTTCGGGAGAAGCTGGCGCAAAAATAGACGAGAAAAAGGCAGACACCCGGACGGACCCCGGCCTCGGAAGGGAACGAGGTAAACCGAACTTTCGTGAACAAAGAGCCAGCAAGAGGACGTGGCGGCGGCGGAGGCGGAGGTGGAGGACGAGGAGGTGTTGGAACACCTCGGGGCCGCGACACATGCGTGCCAGCGTGCGTGTGTGTCCCCGTGCAAGCACCGCACTCTTTCCCACCGATCTATACCCTCTCGTCCCTTTCCTTCTCCCTTGGTTCTCGCCACCTTTCTTTCCTCCCCGTGTCCGCCCGTCTTCCTCGCTCACGACAGTCTTCTCCCACGAACCGTCCCGGCTCCTCCAGCGCGTCTGGAGCCATTCACGCCCTGCTGGGTTTCCCATCGGAACCTTTTAAAAGCCCGCTTTCACCCCCGCGGCGGCAACCACCGCCGCGAAAACCCAACGGATCCCGGGTCTGCAGGAAGACTCCGGATACGTCCCTCTTTTCCTCCGTTATACTCTACTACCCCTCCGGTGTCTACCACCCTCCCGTTCGTCGACGATTCGGTGACACTCCCGTTCGCAAATCAACCCCTCGAAGGGTGGAACGAACTCTCGGCGGGTTCTCTACGCGAGGCTTCGGTCGCTCCGCGACGCAGCACGGACGCTCGAGAGGGGGAGAAACGGGCACGAGCGGTCTGCGAAATCGAGTATAAATCCGCGAGCGCAGAAATGCTGATGATTGCGACGGTTCGACAATAATTGAACGCTGCGCGTACGCGTATCTGTTACAATCGAAGAACGCCTGGAGGTTGGCCGAGTGTTGGCGGGACAGGCGAGAAAGGTTCCCCGGGAAACGTTAAGCACAGTTTACCGATGATCGGATGCAGGGCGTAGCGAGGCGTGGCGCAGGTGTAAAGAGCGCGCAAGGTACTTCTTTCGACGCCGATGATGCTGAATAATTTACCGCCGGCACGGACGTGTAATTTTCTCGCCACCCCGTTCCCCGTGGCCTAGCATTTGCGATCCATCGATACCGTATTCGTTACGCTAAACGGGCATGCTTGGCGCTATCCACCTGCGCGAGCAAACGTATCCAATGGCCTTTTCTTCCTCTCTAACGAAACGCGCGTAGAACAATCGGGAACGTGGAACGCAATCACGAACGCGCCGCTACCGGAAGTGCGTTCTTGAAAGTTTAATTTCGTTTCACGGACTATCGCGGCGACCGATCGACCCGATAGACATCGTGAAAACAGACGCAATATCGGGGGCGATAAAACAAACTCGGTCAGCTCTTCAACTTTCTCCCGGCGGCCGCGCCGACTGATTAATCTAGCCACGAATAATAAATAATCGCTTCGAAGAATTTCGATAGGCATCCCCCGTGGGTCCCGTCGGTTCGTGGTGACGCGTCGCTGCTGAATGCGGTGGCCTGCGCTCCGAAAGGCTCGACAGTGGTTTCCTCTATCGACGTTTCGTGTCACGAAACGCGAGTGCACGCACACGTGCCGCACGCGCGTCTCACCGGCGAAGGCGAAGAAGCCGAGGGACGAAGTCGGAGTCCTCGGAGAACAGGACTCGCAGGTGTATAGGCTTCTTCATAAACGGGATTACACGTGTCCAAGTTGAGCTAAGTAGCGGTTTGATCGCGAGTTATCGTTCGCTCGTGCAAAGTAACCGGAGAAACTTGACGATGCGGCTCCTAGAGCCGTCGACCGGTACACGCGACGATAAAGAAACGACCATCGCGCGATCTCCGCGCGTTCGCACGATTATTACGAATCCGACTGCGCGGCCGGGGCTGGCGATCTGGACGCACATATCTTTCGCCGCGGTGTCGCGAATAAAGAATCGAGGGTTCGATCCGGGGAAGAAGTAACACGGCAGGAGGACAGGACAGGAACGCAATACGCGCGCGCAATTTGCACGAAAAAGATGGCGGACTCGAATGGAGATACGAATGGACAGTCTCGACTTCTCTCGGCCGATCACCCCCCTATCGTCCCGCCGCGTTTCCTGTACCGAACTCCTTCCACCGTTCGCCGCCGCTTTCGCCATGTGTCTTTTTCTCGTCGCTGAAATCTCGAGTGCGCAGGGAGAGCGCGGAGAAGTCTTCTTCTTCGGGCCGACCTCACCCCAAGTCACGCGAGATCTTGTACGACAACGGCATTACGGGGACCCCGGGCCCCCGGCCACCCTTCTTTTTCGCGACAAATTAACCGTTACGGTGGTTCTCTGTCGTTCCCATCCTCTCGTTCTCGCTCGTCGCGTCGAAGCGTAGAATCGCAGCTTAATATAACGCGCCCCGCGATCGCAATTTGTCTCCCATACGTCGCGAACGGGGGGGGGGTAATCGAGTCTTCTTCAGCAGCTATGCCGTTCGCCCGTCTCTGCTATGCGTGCGATTTTTTTTATTTTATTCAAAATCTCGCGGCTCCGCGTGCTCTCGAAATTGCGAAGCGTTCGAGGTATCGTACGATGCGCGAGTTCCCGGCGGAAAGTGCGACGGAATTTCAATTTTTCTTGGATTCAGCAGCGTCTATTCATAGACAGCGAACCGTATCTTTAGATTCTTCCGCCCCGTAGCTGTGTAAATAAAGTTGCAACAATCGGAACGGAGGGCAAAGATATTTCGTATGGATCGAAATACGGGAGGGACCCGTTCGTGTCTCGCGAGCAACGTCGGACAGACCAGATGGCGGTGAATTATCGTACAGTAATGACGGCAACAATTTAACGTTAATTACCTCCGGGGGCCAAAGGGCGTCACGGAATACCGCGAGCAGTTTCTCATGAGCGTGACTTTAAAAACGTCTAGATGGAAAAGGATGCGCGTCGGTGGCGGGCGAGATCTATTTGAAGCCCTAAAGACTCCGTTAAAGTGGCTGTAAGTCGACGTTAAGAAGGCGTGAACGTTAACTGTACGAGTGAAGGGTCTGGTGGTATTTTTACGCGGGTCGCCGAAACGTTTCTTTATCGGCCAAAGAAATTTTTACGAGGAATTCCACGCCGCGGAAAGCCCCCTGAAAATCCCTGCCCGGCCGTTTGATTCTGCTCGCCCCGCTGAAGGATAAACGCGACGAGGGCAACCATCCACCTCCGCTCCGTAACATTTTAACGCTGTATATTCCCGTCGACCCGTTCCCGTTTTCTGAACGACAGCGTTCAAAACGTCGAGATACGAAAAAGAGCGTGGCCATCGAGTGGACCGCGTCCTCTCGTGGCCGAACTCGCGCGTACCTATACAAGGTGCAAAATAAAATTCGCCTCCGAGCCGATTCGGGCCCGCGTGAAATTCAATCTACACGATATACATATCGATCGTTTTTCTCAGAAACGACATTCCTGCCGGATCGGTCGGGTGCTCTGCGGCCAGAAGAGCCCCACGGTCTCCGAGAAGTCGTGAAAAAGAGAAGCCTCGCCGAATTCGCGCCGCTACAACGAGGCCGTTCCTATGCGGATGAGACACGTGCACCTTTAAAGAGCGGCAACCGGTTCCCGCGACGTGCGTGCAAGGTTGGTGCAGCAAGACGACGGCGGTGCCCGGTAGGTAAGTACGTGCGAGAATCCGTACCGTAATTGCCGATTCCGTCAATCATCGGCCAACCGAGCCTCATGCTTCCATCGAATCGTTCGTCGATGGTGGATAAACAACACACCGGATAATAACAAAGTGTAGCCGGATAACGACGCTGTAATAACGCGAGTTAACGAAGTGAACGAACCTCGAACTTCCCCGGTCGGTCATGCGATACACGCAATGGGAGACGTAAGGAACGTAAAGCCGATATCTCGCCGGGCATTACTGTAACCGATCGCACGCCGTCGACAAAGTAATAATTTCTGCGGGATAATCGCGCAGCCACCGTGCATTTTTCCTGCGCGATTACCCTGTGCGCTTTCGCCGCGTATCTCGCCAGGCATTTGACGGTGCTCTTATTTTTTTACTCCGGTTCCCGTACACCGGCGGAATATCGAGGACGAACGGGAACAAAATTGTCCGCTCCCCGACGAGAGGGATTACCGAGGAGGCCGCTGACGTTGTTTCGGTCACCTCTGCGATGCGTAATGCACGCTAATGGAGCAGCAAACACCTCGGTCCGGGATACGTGCCCCGAAATGTCAAAGCAAAGAGTTGACGATGAAATATAAATTCCTGTCCCCCGAATTGAAACAGCGGGCCGGCGGCGGTGGCGACGGCGGTGGCGGTGTTCGGGCGCGGCGAAAAAAAAGAGAATGGAAGAGGGACAACAGAAGAAGAGGAACAGCGGGGGAGGCTAAAGTGAGAAGAGTCACGCGAAAGGCAGGGGTGGGTGAAAGGGGTAGGGAAAGGGGGACAAGAGCGGAGCGTAGGCCACGATCCTGAAAACCGATATTACGGCGATATCGAGCGCTTCCGCGTGTCCAGGGCCGTAATTATAAGGCGAACCGATGTACCCGTTGCGCCACTCGCGTCTCTGCCATTACGGTCTCGCGGACGTTACTTCGCGAGCAGATGCTTGACCGTTGATATCGAAATCGCGCTATGCGCCCCGTTACAAACGACAGGAACGTGACGGCAGAGAGAGGATGATCTCGGCGTTGCCTGTGGATCGCCTCGCGAGCCGATGTGCTCGTAAATTTAGCGGTACGCGAGGCCAATCGACGTCGTTCATTAGACGCGAGCCGCGCGGGGATTCTCGCTCGGAGCACGAGCGTGATTTCTCGGATCGCGAGGCGAGGGTTTTCGTTGCGCTCGAGCAACGAGGATTTGTCTTTGCTGCGTTCGGAAATAAATAGGCACCGATTTCGCCGAGCAACGTCGCGCCGCGTTGCGCGCCCGTGACCGATGGCTTCCCGACGAAGAGAAACGAGAAAAACGTTTCATGGAAATCGTCGCGCAGGAGGAGCGTTAAAAAATTTTCTCCGCGGCAGATCGATCATCCGTTTGCGTTGAACGGTAATTAATGCGCGCTCGTCGGCGACTCGCTAACAAGCAGCGCCGCAAGATAACTTTGTTGCTAATCACTTTGTTGCTAATTATTCGTCGAACGAAAAAAGTAATTACGGTCGTTACGCGGTCGCGCCGTAATCGGCGAACAGATGTTCCCGCGTGGAAAGTCGACCCGCCCGGCGTGTTTTGCCGCCGCTGACAAATAACGGAAGGATCGCGATCGATGCGCGGTCGGCGAACGTAACGAGCCACGGCCAATTGCCGCTTCTCATTACGCGTTAACAAACGAATTCTTAACCGAGCCGTGCGCCCCCAGCTACTCCTCTCTCCGGTGCTCCTTCTTTCTCTCCTTCGCTCGTCCGCGAATGCTCGTTTCGCGCAGAGCGACGACGAGCTTGCCGCGGCGAAATAGGTGACGGTAAACGCGCCATTAACGACGCTCGCGACGCTTCAACGAAAACTCGTTGCATCCTCGATTCGTTAACGGCTCCCGTAACAGCGCCTACAAGTATCGCGCGGCGTTTCGCAACAATTATCGTTGCTCCTTCCTACGGTGAATTAATTAATATCATTAGACAGGCAACCCGTACGCCGAGCTATAAGAGCATCTGAACGTAAATGTACCGCTTACGCGACGCGTTTCACAGGTGCACGCCGGCATATCATTAACATCATATTAGTTAGATCTATGTTAACACCTTGCTCGCCCCTATGCACCGCTGTTGCGCGGATGCGAAGAAGTTCCTCTCGAATCCGCACGCCCAGTCGATTTATCTTTCCGCGAAACGCCGTTCCGTTCGACCAGCACTTTTCCTTCCCGATCTCTGCTCTTTTTCTGGCAACCGCGACCGCGCATCGACAGATCGTAATTTTTTCTGCCTGCCCACCTTCTCGCTTCCAACCGATATTTATTTCCTGGCTAGATGCGAAATAAGAGAGCCAGCGGCGGAAAATTGAATCGCGCGCTGCGTGGCGCGCACGCAAAGCGACCGCGCGTCAGCCGCGTCGAGATTAATCGCGGCGATCGAATTTTTCACGCCGCGCGGCCGGTTACCGCGGAAGCGTAGCGCAAAGTATATAAGAGGGACCGGCGATCCGGGAGGACTTCATAAAACAGTACATAACGCGCTCGTAGCAATATTCGTCTGGCTTGCTTAATTAAAGATGCTATTATAGGGGCGTCCTTTCAATCGACCAACGATAAACGCAACCTTTCCTCCACCCCTGTATCCGCCTAACGAAAAATGAAATGGCCCTGTCGTTTAGCGCGCAGCGATGTCAACCCAACGGGAGGGAGGATAAGACAGAGAGAGGGAGAGAGAGAAAAAAGGGCGGAAGAAAGGGGCAGAGAAGACGGGTACGAAGAGAAAAGGAACGGAACAAGCGGTATTACTACTGGAATCCCTGGTGGCAGTAAATATATTAACTGCCTAATCTGTAATCGCGAATTTTACGATTCCGCTCGACGCAGCCGCGACGGGCGGTATTATAAATTCACGTAAGTAGGCTATAAACTCCAATTATCGTTACTCGCATTTCCGTAGAAATGATCCGCGTAAAATATTTATTAGCCTGCCCGACGCGACGTGAATTGGCGACGCGATCGTAAAGCATCCACGGGGACCGTGTAACGTTATTTAGACGGCAGGGCACGGCGAACGTTTCGACTGTGCCACCGGCGGCAATTAAGGGCGCCTGTATTACTTTTATCGTTCAACTTTCAAGGAATCCTCGGCAGCCTGCGCTTGCCGCATCCCGCGAGCGTGTAAATCCGCTGCAATTCGTCGATCGGGAATACGTTAAGATACGTAACGCGAGCCGGCTAGAGAGAAGATAGCGGACCAATTATCGTGCGTTCCCTATCGCGGATCGTATCGCGGCTGGAGAGTACCGATGACGTACTTACGCCACTTCCAGGTACTAAATACGAAAGTTTACTCTTGCCGGGGTTCCAAGTTCATTGCGGGTTTTTAATATGGAGAATCGATGTTCCAGGTACCGAGCTTCGAATGATAATTAATAGTCCGATCGTGGCTGTATCTTATCGCACAAGCTCCCCTCCGTCCTTGTGCCGTAAAAATGTCGGTAGACCTAGCTGTACGCGCGTACGCGGAAAATGTCTAATCAGCCGGCAAATTAATCATCCCTTGGGAGCAACGAAAAACGTACGAGGATAAATTAAGTAAACTATATAAGGAGTCGTTCTTTCTCTGTGTTAAGCTCATTTTCGATAAGACCAGAAGAAGACGGCGAACGCAAGTGGCGAGGGTGTTCGCGGCGGAATGACGATTTCAATGAGCCCTTGAATGGCATCCACTTCGCTTGAAGTTCGCGCGGCTGAATTCGCGCCGGAGGAACAAAAGGGACACGTCCCCTTTATCATCGGGTTAATCAAAACGAAGGAAAGCCCGAGCTTTAAGCCTACACGCGCGGCCCGCGTTAAAAGGAACAATGCGACGCGACTCTCCATTCTCCCTCTCTCTCTCTTTCTCTCTCCGGAGCCCGATGCAACTCGCACCTTTCTCGCGGGCCCATGCGGGTACGCGAAGCTGCCCGTATTATTATCTAGCCTCGCCGTTGCACCTGCGCGTAAGTGCATCGTTCTCGTCCGCCGTTACTTCGTACGTGCTGCTTCCTTTTTTTTCGGCAACGAAAAAGATTACGCGCAAGCGCCCCTGTCACGACGGGGCGGACAGCCCTTTTACCGCGCCACCCCCTTTATCGGGAATTGATCGTGAATCGAAATTACCGTGCTCGTTCTTGCCTCCGTACGACAGATTTGCGGGAGACAACGCTGACACGGTGATACGGATCGAATAATCCGAGGCGAGGCGAAGAATAATCGTGATTAAAGATGCTATTGACTCATTGCTAATTAGATTTTTTTAAGCGATGGAGATTAATGACAGCGCGGACTGATGAATGTTCACGATACTCGGCGATTCGAAAGTATGTACATGTGCGGCTCGAAGATCCTACGCGCGAGTTGTCCAACGTTTTGGAGTCGGAATAGAAGAAACGCCGAGGAAATACCGATTCACGCGTGAAACACAGGAATTTTAATCGGCTGGAAATTAATATCCGTCGCCACTTCGGGCCGCTATAACTCCTTTCAGTGCCTGGCGGATGGACGTACATCGAGCTTTACCGAAACTGTTGGGCCGCGCATAAATATTAAAGGGATTGCAGATAATCCCGTGTTGGGGTAAAAACAGGCAAGGACACTGCTAGCGCCCTGTTGGCCTCCGATTTTTACAGGGTTAATGATACCCCGTATTTACTAATTAAGGGGTGTCAATTGACAAAACTATTTATCCTTTTACAACGTCGTAAAACCTTTCTAGTTGATGCACAGCTCCGGGAAGGAAATTGCACGAGGCAGCTATTGCTCGAAGCATTTCCGAGAACGATGCATCGGGGGGTAATCGATCGAACGCAATTTCGTCTGATCATTTTTTCCGAGAAATTCAATTTTCGTTGCGGTGCCGATATAGGTCAGCTGTTAACTCTACCACGGGTATTAAAAGTTTTTGTCAAGTAGTGCCCGGAGTACCGTACTCGTGAGCGACGGCCGACGGTACACATTTACATGGAACAGGTGCACCCGTGTAACACCATAGACTTCGTTGTAACAAAATTCGAGTTCCCATTAACAGGATTAATCATAATTTGCATTTACCGCGAAATATCGTCCAAACGTTAAGGGACCTATTACTAGTCGTTCATTTCAATTTCCGAGTTAATTACCCGGAAGTACGCGGGCAAAGTTATTAGATTCCGGGCAGGTGAATGCTTAGGTTAATCGCAGCACGTGCGCCATTATGGGGCAGGGAAATTTGCTGCTCTCAATTGAAGGCCTGCGTATCATAATAATTTAACACGGATCTCAACTGAAACGTCTCGAAAAGCACAGTCTGATAACGGAGGAACGTTTAATTGCTCGCTGTCCATCTCGCTTCCACGCAAATGAACAGATTGTCCGTCGTGATTAGCAATGATTCTGAAACCGCTATCCAGCAGACGATCATTAATTAAAGCGAATAATTGTGCTCCAATTTCGTGCATTATACCGACGAGTCTATTATCCGTACACCTATCCCCGTTTATCTATCGGTAATTGCGATGCTTCGAGGACTTTGATTGGAAGACACCACGGTGAACGTGGAAACTATACGACAGCGAACCGTGTCGCGTCACTTCAGAATTGTGAACGACGGATTACCAGCTCCGAAAACGTTAACTGCCGACGCGGAAACACGAAATGCCCACGACTGCGCGCGTAAACATACCGGCGACTACGAAACGAGTCCGTATCGAAAATTATCCAGCTTCGGGTCTAGGATCGGATCGAATGCCGTATTGGAGTTGGCGACTCACCTGGGACGCCGACGGATACGAGTATCCAAACTGCGCGTACGCTGACATCTCAGCCGGTTCGACGGACGTCGTCGATCAGTTTATCTGTTTCTTACGATGTCTCTTAGCGGCTAACGTAAAATTAGGTCACAACCGCACCTGCACGCACAACACACTGTATCTCACTAAGTCAGTACTACTCTCGGCGACACCGTGGACGACACAAACGCAACAGCGAGTCGAGTAGCAGCGAACGATCGCGATACCACGCGTACAACGATTGCCATCAGGGTGTCTTTGAGTCCTGACCGTGGAACCCGACTGGCGACCTCATGCCGATGCTGCTCTATTACGGGGTTCGTTCAGGACGACGTGCCACCTCGAACCGCCGACGGACACTGAAATCCAACAGTCCCGAGAGTGTCCACAGGTGAATCCAAGCGAAGGCACCGGGGACGATCGAAGAACCGCGGCACGATTCGACGAGAAAAATCCGCACCAGAACCAACGCAACGGAGTGCAGAACCGATGAACGTTCTCACCGGGTCGAACGGCGCGCGACACGTCACAACTCGGGTCGCGTTACCGCGAGAAAAAGAGAACGGGAATAGAACGTCGTCGTAGCGGCGCGTCAGGCGATGGGACGGACATTCGGACAGACGACGAAGCGTCACGAGCGATTAGTTATAGAGTTCGTTCGTTCGTTCGGTCCGTCCCCTGCTCTCACAGGGCACTCCAGTCTGCGACTGACTCGCCACCACTCACACCACTTCATCGGCCTTCCACTCCGCTCCGTCCCAGTTCCCCCTCTGGCGAGGAAATCTGAAAGCACCGACAACCCCCACCAACGACCCGTAGGCGGGGGTTGTCGCCGAGCCGGCCAATCGCCTGGCCCGCGTCACCGTCGGGGCGTGTCGAACGGAACGGAGCGGAATTCACGGTTGGCCTAGCGTTTCGCGCGCGGGCGTCCCTTCGAATCGAACGTGCCCACGTTCCCGACGACGCCTTCCGCCCCCACCCCCGAGACTCTGCCGTGAAACGATTCCGCCGCCGTTTCCCCGCCGCGAACTCGACAAACGGCCGCAGCGGAACAAGGAGAAACGAGTATGTTTACGCGAGTCTACTCTTGTCAACTCGACGGCGAGAGACTTAAATAAATCTGCCGGCCTCTCTCGCGATCCAACTCCCTCCCTATAAACTCCACCACCCTGAAAACCACCCTATGCGCCCACTCTGTCTTTCCTTATCCACGGACCAGCCACCTTCTTCCGGCTTATATCGCGCCATTGTCCGGCTCGTGAAAATCGCTGAGCGGCTGCGACGCGTCGTCCCGCCTGTTTCCACGCTTCTCGAGCTGGGAAACTTTGTTACGGCTACGTGACACGAACAGCCAAGCGTCCAAGTTATATGCATCCAGGTATATATACATCCTCGGCGAATTCCGCGCGACGCACTCGCGGCTCGATCGAAGTCATGAACGTTTCGGAGTGGTCCGTCAGAGACGTTCGTGACGCGGCGACGGGGAACGATTCGTGGAATCCGACTGGATCAGCTTCGGCCAGCTTGCTTGCTTGCGGTTTATAAATAAAAAGTGGACGTCGCGTCGAAGATCCAGGCGACGAGGCGGTCGAGCTGCATGCCGAATGAAGCTCGTAAACATTTTTTCCATCATAGCGGGATCGCGACGGCGCGGTTGCAGGAGGGACGAAACGCGGAAAGCCCGTTTGGTTCGGAGACCGTACGATCGCCGGAGGGTGGAAACCGTAAAAACAATGATAAAGCATCGTGGAACGCGTATGAATGAAACAATAAAACAATAGATGGTGTACGTCCCGCATTCATTAGATAGCTATCGTCGTTCCGCGGATTAGTATTCCATTTACTTACTTTCTCGTATAACGCTATTTACTAAGTGCTCGATTTTTTAAACGCACCGCCGCGATCTCGTTCTCTAAGCCTCTCGCAAGAAAGTACAATTGTATCGCAAGTTATTACGGGCAGATCTCGCGATGGGATTCAACGTCGGTTACTTTTACCCCGATTTCATAAACCTCTACACCTGTCCTCCGAGATTTCTCTACCCAACATTTGCCGTGCTCTCGGATATTTTCATCGACTCTTCTCCCGCCAACCTGAATACCTTTTCCGTGCGACAGACGCGCTCGATCGACTAATTATTACGCTCTGAATCGAGCGAGGTATACAAGCGCTACACCGAGAGAAGCGTGTTCCTGGGTACGAAGATCTCGCCGACATCTCCCAGACGACGTTCCTATCGTCGGAAGGATTAGCCGCAGGGATGGTTCGGCTGCCGTGGAATTTCGAATAATTTCACGGGTTATTAGTTTGGCTGCCGGGGCTGTGCCCGGCGACGAAGTATTTATCCGGCAAATTAGAATGTCTGGGATTAGGAGCAATTTCGAAGGCGAGCGCCTCTCCGGGAACGGCCTGGCAAGAAACGTCCGAGGGGCCCCGTAGCGGGCCCCGTAGCGGGCCCGTGCTCTCTCGTGCGAATGGTCGCGTTTTCCTCCCATCATGCTTGGTCAGCCATGTGTCTTATTCGTGTCAATGCGGTCCGCGTGGCGGACGATTTTCCGCGACGCTGCCCCGAGCAATTTACGTAGCCCAGCGCAACGCGGCGTGCTACGTGCGTTCTCTGCACGGGGACGCGTGAAGCGTTCTGACAGGTTTCTTTTGGCACGCCAGAAATCGTATCGGTGGTCTATCGCGAGGGAAACGCTTCGTGTGCCACGGAGGTAGCCGTAGCTTCCGCGGCAGAGAAGAGGGGAACGAACGCGGCGGAGAAGCGTTTAGCGGGGAACGCGCTCGCGGTGGAAAAAATATGAAGAAGGGAAAGAAAAAGCGCGACGCAGGAAACTTGAAAAGTGTGCGGCGGTTATATGCGTGGCAATGTAAGATTCAGTCCCGCTAATAGGATTAGCTAACAGGTCGACGCAGTCCTTGGGAGATAAGGATCCCTTGGAGGACCTCGGTACCTGATCCCTGGGTCCGTTCCACGAGGTCCACGGAGGGCCACGAGGACCTTCGGATGATTTATTGCGCTGCGTAAACCTAGAAACCTGCCGATCACGCCCCTACGACGAACAGTCCGTCGATATACCGTGCACGTTTTAAGAATATCGTCGGCCCGTCTCGGCTGCGACTCGTCTCGTGCCACGGCTCCCTTTCAATCATTCACTGTGACCCGTCAAAACCGCACAATAACCCGTTTAATCCTGCTCCACCTTTGCTCGCGCGTTCACCTTTGTTTACCGAAACACCGCAAAAGGGAGCCTCGCCCATCCTATGTCTTCGTGTTTGCCCCGCAAATATTTTGCTGGCTGTGTCGGGGCGCGAGGAAGCTACGAGGCGGTCGCACGTGGTTCGACGGGGAAGGACGCATCTGCGTATCGCAGAGGGACGCCGGTTCGATCGGAACGAGGAGAACGGACGTCGATGCTTGGACGAAAGTGTCGTGGAGAGCGCACGAGTGAGCGTTAACCCAGTTGCGAAATCGTAATAGAAACTCTAATAAATTCCATGCCGTAGTTAAACAAATGTTAGCACCGGTCGCAAATCATTGGCGCACAATTAATTAAAATTTACACGCGCTCTATACGAAAGGCGCGACGAGCTGGCGATGATATTTTAAGGCGGCTCGCAACGGCACGGCTCGCAATCGTACACTGGCGAGGACTTCTGTTAAGTAACGCTTAAATATTCCGCAGCGTAGTTAACGCCACTTAAAGACGCATTGTAAATCTCGACGCGGGAAGTATCTCGAGGGCAGTTGCAAGCGTCGTTTCGTGTTTACAGCCGTCAAGTTTTTCAACTGTGATAAGGCAGAAGGTTCCTAGAGGCTGGCGAGGGTAGCACACGGCGAGTCCTATCTCCCCGGCCAGTGTGTCCACTGCTTGTTTGCAGGTCGAGTAAAAGTTAAACGGCCGTGTCGAGGCAGGCTGTCTCTAGCGATAAGACCGCTTAATAAGGCAGGAAACCATCCACCTTCCCTTACTACTCGTTCATCTCGCCCGTCCCACTTTGACCATTCTTTCTTTGTTTCACCCTCGACCCAGTTAGGTAAGGCCCCGTCTCTCTTATCTCTTCTTCCGTTGCCGGGTTCTTGTAATTCGTTATTCTCCGCTGCGAGAGAGTTCGTCCGGGCCTCGGGCTAACGAGGAAAAAGGTTTCACCTACCTAATTCGAGGCGAAACACAGGGAAATCGGGATGAACGAGGCTTCGTGGGCCGTAAACTCTGCTGCCAACACGGGATTACAGAATCACCGTTCTGGCGGATGCTTTTCTATTCGAGGAGTAGCTGCAGCAAGATTTCTCCTCCGGACGACTATGAAAGGAAACGACGGAAAATCGAATCGATCCTCTTCTCCCCTTTGATCGGAGATGCGGCCTCCAAAGGTTTTCGTGGCCGCGTGTCCCCGGAACTTTCGTCCCCGCGTCGGAATCACAAAGGCAGGCCCGATCTGGACGCCGTGAAACGGTGCGATATTCACACCGTAGGATAAAACAAAAGGCTGCTGCGGGAACCTTAGGTGGATGGTAAAAGTCGAAAGAGGGGAGCTAATAAGGGAGGTCCAGACTGCCCTGGCGCCTTCGGTGCACCTTCGAGGGGCACTGCAGTTTTATTGGCCGGTGTGTCCTTGTTCCTCGTCCTCCTGCTCCTTCTTATTCTTCTTCTTCTTCCTCTCCTCCGCCACCTTCTTGTTCTCCTTCCTTCTCAGCCTCTTCCTCCTCTATACTGCTCCTCTCTGCGGCAACTTCGTCTTCCTCCGCGGCACTCGCTATGGCCGACCAGTATGTTGCCGTAAAAAAGCCGGTCTCCCCTTGTCTGTCCTCCTCCTCACCTTCCCCGTCCTCCTGTACGGCGGAACGACGAACGAACGAACGACCAACGAAATGTCAACCGTAAACCTCGCGAGGCAACACTAATTAACCCGACCGAAATAAACTGCGCCGCTCAGCGGCGCCCTCTTGCCTTCTCGTTCACCCCGGCCCTCTTCTTCACCACTCCGTCCTCTGGCCAGACTTTACTGCGTGTCTAGCGCAGCCTCAAAAAGAATGCTGAATCGTTCGCCACCGATACGCCGCGCCGCTTAGAATTCGAACGGAAGAATTTTCGGCGACCCGCCTTTCACCCCAAGCGTCGCACCGAGAAATTCGAAGGTACCGGGCGATCTCCTCTTCTGCGCATTCTACGGGGCCGACATTCAAGGATGCGGGCGTCGATCCCTCGAAATCGCCGGGCCGGTTGCACTGGAGGATAACGCGAAGCTCGAGGACTGCGACCGCGTCGATGCGTTCCCCTTTCGAGGGGCAACGAGCGGGGAAAGATCGTTGGCGGGGAATAAATCGACGATTTTTCTCCACGCGCGTAGTACGACCAGAAACTGACGTTCCCGACCGACGCGGTGCCTCCCTTCTGTCCCTAGCTTGCCTTTGCACTCTTCGTGGATCCTGGGCACAGCCGTCGAAGCCGCGGGGTTTCGCCTATACCGCCCGCTGCCACGCATTTCCATTTTACCCCGCAGACGTGGAACGTCGCGATGCCTCCCGATACCTTATGCGGGGACAACATCGACGCCCACGAATGTTCCCGAACTTTATTTATAAACAAAGAGGGGAGTCGATAGATTCGGGGATCGCGGGGACATCTCCCTTCGGGTTTTACTCCAGCTGGTTGGCAGCGATTTCTTAGAAGGAGCATCGGTGAGACGGTTGAGAAATAGTCGCCGCAGGTTCGGGGCTTCGTCTTCCTGGTCGACGACGGATCGATCAATTCACCGGGCGGAAACAATTTTTCTCCCGGCTAATTAGCCCGAACAGGCAGCGTCGTTCGAGTCAAGTGGAATTATTTTCGGTTTCGTCTATACGGGCGAGGTCCTCGACTTTGAAACGATATAATTCATTCGCGAATAGTCCGGCATATTACATCGGAAGAGAAAATATTTTTTAACGTTACTGCAACCATCGCGGAGGCGTGACAAGCGGATAGAGAAGAGGAAGATGGACCTGCGCGAAATCGCATCGAACGAGCTTTCAGTAAATACACCGAAGTGGTATCGAGAAAAGTAGATTCGTTGAAGAATACGTAGGAAACATTTCAAGCCTTTTATAACGCTTGAAATTCTCACGGATATTGAGAATTTTCATAGGAACATACATCAGACCCGCCCAGGTGAATGATAAACCTGTCCGTCACGAGCTAAACCATTTTGCAACCACCAGATCGTTATCCGTCGTTTCATTGAGACACCGCTTTTCAATCCCGCAGCAAGAACAATCGGGTAACTGTTTTCGCAACAAAAGCGGAGCGATTCCGTTCGGTTATGTGTCGCAACGCAAAATTATTGTCCGACTGTGTCGACTAATTGTCGGTTTCATAACCTCGCGGGTTACAAATACGCGTCCTTCCTCCCTCCGCAACCCTGTCTCGCGATACGCACGCTACCGTTCCCTGAATACTCGCGTGAAACGGCTGCACAATTGTGGCGTGCATGGAAAACGATGCACGCAGAGCGGAAAACCGTGATATCGACCGCGATGAGGGGCAGTTGCGAAAGAAAAAGAGAGAAATAAAATGGGAATACTAACGAAGCATATGTTCGAACGATATCGCGATTGCGAGCTCATCATGGGGCTGTTATAAATTGTTTGTAAGGATTAGCGATACGGTGACTGCAACGCGATCACGTCCATTTGACGATTGCTATCGGGGAAAGTGTCTGGAAAAACTGTGGAGTGTTTTGTGCTGCTGAGGCGATCGACGCCCCTGTTCGTTTTCCTTTGTCCGTTGATTTTGCATTGGGAAGGGGAGTCTTTCTTGGGGGTGTTTGGGGGACGATGAAATCCCAATTGCAACTTAGTTCAGTGCTACTTAAGTTTGTTAATTAATATCGGAAATATTTGTAAACCTCATGGAACTCGTTTGAAACCAATCGTTCCGATTTTCCCCATTCGACGCCTTTCTCCGTTAGCCTTTCAGAGATATGGACGGAATGGTTTCTATTACTTCTATCCATTAATATTTCTCATTGTCGGGTCGACGCGCGACGTTCGTTAAGAATCGTGAATTAACTGTACCCAGAAGGTTACTCCAATTCTAGTTTCGCCGATTCATCCCCGTTTCACGAACTATTCAAGGATTACCGTGCAACGAATCTCTTCCCACACGTGCGCACAGCTAGGTGGCGTTGCTCCAACACTAGCAATCGGCGACAGGTTACGCGAGGCACAACATAAAGAACGACTTTCCTCTGCATCGTCCTCTATCTGCGATCAGGTGCAAAGCGTCTCATGAGCACGGCGCACCACGATGTTACGTGCCCATAGAAAATGAATAGGTAATTACGACGCATCCATAATGCAGGGAGACAAGGTCGTGCAGTGGTTGGTTGCGGAGGTCGTTTCTTGGAAAGGGCCTCGCAAACGAGCAACCTACGCGCGAGTCGAATCGCGGCACTCGTTGAAATTCATTCGTGGCTTTTCTCCTGTTTTTTCGTTCCTTTCTTTTTTTTTGTTGGTTCAGTGTCTTATCTTCACCTCTCATTCCTGCGTCATATCGCTGCGGTGAAAGTTCGTGCACCCCACCCTGCGGTTTTCGAATCGCGCTTTGCTGGATACGTCGATAATTAAAGCCACAGATAGAATCGTGTTATCGAGAACAGTCCGCGACGGGTTATTTAAATTATCGGACATTGTGACTTCGCGCAGCCATTGTTGTACCTAATTAATACCGCTATCTCGCTATGCAAATTGGCAAATGCATATTTTCAGACGGGTCGCGATCGACTTGCAGCGAAGGAAACATAAAAAATTTCTACATCTTAATTGCCCGCTATCTAACACCGCCGCGCGGCTAAAAACCGGCAAACTTTTTCCACTCCGTGGAACACTACAAGCATACGGCGACCGGAGGTTAACGGCGCTCTACCCGGCGGATAATGGAACACGAGGCTTGCCGAAGTTCGCGACAGAAACTCACGAGTCATTAAATACGAGCCGCAGAATTTTCCATCGATATTGTCACACCGTCTGAGTACATTTTTCTTCTTTTCCCGAACATACAGTCGGTCAGCCTGCAGCAACGTCGGCCGAGTGGAAAACTCACGACGCCCCGACACCACAGTTCTTTATCGGTCGGATAAGTGCTGCTAATTATAGTTATTACAATTAAGCCCCGCGTTCGTGGCCGCAGCGAGGTTCTTGCAACGGTGAGCCGCGTCTCGCTCGCTGTAAACGGGTCGGGGGCCAGCTATAGGGGTGGAGGGTTGGTGCGTGCAGATAAACCCGGCCGATACCGTGGCCCAGGAGAAAATATCTCCCGGCCATCAACAGGTAATTTCGAAGCGAACGAATTCGGCCTACAATCGTACGGCGTCATGCGATCCCGTGGTGTTTTCGTTTCGTGCTCTGTTTGCGACGTGGCTTCCACCGAGCCTTTCCACGCGGGCCTCTTATCGAATTACTGCGATATCCACCGCTTTCGAATCCATCGACCGAGCTGTCGATCTTGGATTTCACCTTTCGAATGGCGAATTACCCCGTTCGATTTCATGCCGATTCGTTCGCCCGCCGTCCCCGAGCCGCGCACGATTTTTCCCCGGGTACGCCAGGTCGGGCGGCAACGATTTTCCACGGAAAGGATCGCGTGGCTGGCTAGGAGCGTGCGCCACAAAGTAGAGGCGAGTACACGGAGCCCGCGACCCGGCCGCGTCGCTGCGAGAGGATAATGATCGACGGAAGTTTTCGTGCTAAAATATGCAGATCCAGGTGAAATTACCGGACGAGTAGCACCTATTCGAGGGACCAACGCTCGATACCGGCAGTGTGCATCGTGTGCGTTTCGTTGCACGAAACGACACGCGTGCCCGTGCGTGTCGACGCGGCTTTGAAACGCGAAGCGACGGCGGTGGCCCGGACGGCCGCGGCGAGCCAAACTTATGGCGATGGTTTATGTTCCGTTTCAGACGCGTCGCTATGTATCGACGAACGCAGGTTGGAACAACGAAATGGTGACACAATATTAGTGACACTTAACAAGTACTCGGTAAGTAATAGGGTTTGCTCGATGAATAAATCCAGAAAGCATCGTTGTCTTGAATCCTCGGTAACGGATAACCGATCCGCGAAGTACCGAGGTCCAAAATTTCGTCTGACCGTATAGTCCGCGACAGCGGCGGAAACAGAATAATTCAGGCGTAAATGCGCGTAGGTCCTGTTGCGACAGTACGCGGAGCGAGAATCGTCGTTAAAAATCGTCGAACAGTAACAGCCGCGTGTACTCGAACACCGTATGCATAGGCCGGCCGCAGGAACCAATTAACTTCTTTACAAGAAACGGCCATTACCAACCTCGGAATGCGCTAAACTGCGACCGACCTCGGCCGAAGGAAATCGCGGGATGTCACCGGTGTACCGCTTGGAAATCGTTTAACCGGCCACAGCCAGGTTTTCCCAAGCGAAACATTTAAATATCGCAACGCCGGAAGCGGCGTTCATGGAAATTCAATGAATCGTCATAATCCCAGCCGCGGCTACGCGATCGAATGCTCTTTTTCTCGCGCCGCGTTCAAGTTACTTATTCAAGTGCAACGAGCAATATTTCACTGGTCCGCCATCCGCGTAACCTGCGGTTATTAATAGTGGCAACATTAATAATGAGCAGCGGGGCGATAACTTAGGTTAAGCAGGGAGTTACGGTCCCCTGCTACCAGCGAGGCCGCCGTTTCCGCGTACATATTCGCCGATCGTTCGCGGACCGATATCATATATAATACGGATAGATGACATTTCTTCCAACGATATATCATGCGTACTGATTTTTCGAGGCGCTTCGTTTTCACCCCCCCTCCCCTACTAGGCGGAGGTCGACGAGGGTTAAGACTCGCGTGCAGCAACCGGAAAACGTTTCGCTATCATATTTGCGCGCCTCGATCCGCGTATCGGTGATTAATAGCGGGATAAAAACGAAAGGGGAGAAATCGAATCACCTGCGCGTCCGATCGGGCTTCTGCCCTCTGTGGAACGGCGACGGACGATTTACGTTCCGAGGGATAAAGGCACTGCCAGTAATCCCAATTTTTCGAGCGACATGAACAGCCAGGCGAAATAGAGGCGTGTAGAAAAGTCTCGACGCGCCCGGTTACACGCGAGATACAGCGTCTAATAACCTGTCCCGCGGAAAGTTAAAGCACCGTAGCGGACGGAAAAAGCTCGTGTCGCGGAACGGGGGCACCGAGGAGAGTATCAAATTGAAATCTCGCTGCGAAACCACCCCTCGAAACTGTAGTTGGCAGGGAGCACGAGCAGCCGTTTCGAAGCGTACGTTTAATACGCTTGGCGCGCATTCCTGTCCACCTTCGAGCGGCAGAAAGAATGCAGACGGACGAAATGGAAAATTTTGGCCGCATCCCTGACGGGTTACTTGGCGGCGGGATCAGGGGTGAAAGGAGGGTCGCGCTCGGCCATTGCAAACGGAAGAAGCGGCCGCGAGGAGCGCACGAAGGAGCCGGTCATAACCGTGCGCGTTTTATGCGCGTATAAACGTACGTGTAACGACGGAACGAGAGTACACACGCGCCGCCTACTCTAACCTGTTAACAAATATCCAAGGCGGGCGGTTAACATGCGTTTACGATAATTTATCGTGCCGTCGTAGCCGGGGCGGGCATTATGTTCGATACCGGGTACACGCGTACGCGCGCTGATATCGGGTCACCGTGAAGAATCGGAAAGAAGGGCATCGGGTTCCTTCTCGTTTGTTGCACGGGCGCTGCAAGTTTCCCAGGTGGACACTATCCTGGGACAAATTGTACACGATTTTGGGTAACGTTACGGCACGGTTCGATCGGCACCGCTTCGTCTGCCATTGTATATATTCAATGGCTGCGCGATATTTGTCTTTCATCTTTGCCGAGCATTACGTAAGAAATCGCGGATCACGTATTGGGATACATCAATGTAGGACTGCCAGTTCGTCCCCCGATCGTTAAGTAACCCTAATTTATCAGCAGCAGCAATGATTACTCCTAGGTGCAGGCCGGTTAAGGAGAACAGCGATACAAATTATCTCCCATTCAGGCTGACCGCTCCAGACAGGATTCTCCTCTTCTTTCTTTTTCCTCGTCGTCGCGCTATCGAAGCCCGGGACGAGCCAAGCATCATGACGGATCGTGCCAGCAGCTTTTATCAATCGTTTAAGCGCGATCGTGCCTCGATTGTCGAGGAGCGCCGTCCGATTTCGCAACCGGCCGTCGATATTCTTCGTCAATGGGATAGCCTGAAACGTTCCCAGAGTCGGTTCGCGACGATCATCGATCACCAGAGGCGGGTTCGGTGTGGTGCGTGATCGAAATCGCTACGACGCGCTTATACAGGCTCGAGGACGTTCGCCAGCAGCGTGGCTCGATGAATCTCTTTTTTTTCCTTTCGATCCGTCGTCGGAGAACAGAGAATAGGAAATGCTGTCCGCAGAAAATCATCTCTATTTATAGAGAAGACCGCGTCGAACACTTCTCGCGTCTTCCAGATCGCGATTCTCACCGGTTCACGGAGCGAACGGGTAACGCAACGGATATAATTATCAACCCCCCCGATAAGAGCAAGCAAAACAACCGCGAGCGTATTTCACCGACATCGAGCGCGTCGATGCCGTGTCCCGCTTGCGTACGTATCCCCGTCGAGAAATCGCTTGCAACGCCGGGCGAACCGCGGGGTAGTCTCGTACTCGAATATCGGAACACCCTGTACGCATTAAGCGAGGGAGATACGCGAGGGCCTTTAACAGGCGAACGGGAATAATAATTTCGAGTGCTCCTCGCGGAGAAGATAGATACCAGTTCGACGCAAGGAGAACGGTGGATAGGTGGACGCATAGCGATGCCGTGCCGTGGCCGAATGGAGCGGGAGCAACGGCGAGAAGGACGAAGAGAGAGATAGAGAGAGAGAGGGCGAGATATAGGTTACAGGTGAGAGCGCGAGTATCGCGTGCTGCAAACGAGCCGGCAGCTGCCCGCTGCTCCTGGCTACACGGTCCCAGCTATTAATATGCGACTGACCGAGTGGGACCGATGCTTTCGTTGTTACACCGAGCCATCCCATTACGTCACGTCAATCGAGCACAGTCCACGCTGACAACCTTTGATTTTCGAGCACCCTTTTGTAATCGGTCGTTCTAACGTTGCAGTAGCCACCACTGGAGGCGTCCCTCCCTGCTATGTTGGACATTATGTACAGGAGATACACATTAGGTCGCGTATCGAACGGCATGATCGTAAACGTTTGGGGTGTATCGACCGAGGGGCTAGTTAACGCCATTGTCGAGATGATGGGAGATCGACGATCGCTTCTTGTGCCCGGGGCAACGATTTCGGGTTAATGTCGCCGGTGTTGGTGCCGCGAAAGAAGTCATTAACGGGGTGGAACCTTTGCGCGAGTTTGCGTGCAGGTGCGATCCCTTTTGGGTAAGCGAGGAATGGCTGGGCGTGCATCGAAAGGGGGCAACTGTGTTACCGCGGCAGGCTCACGAACGCAGACGCGCTGCGAATTCCAGCATTTTCGATGAATCGAAAGAGTCGGGGGCGGATAGGACGGGATTTGTAAGTCGAGCAAATAGTACAAGTTTCTAGGGAGCATGCACTTTTTCAACGGCGAGACCCAACCGACGGCGGTGAATAGAGCCCAGGTGCCGCGCGACACCGCGACACCTTCCACTCCGCGCCAGGAAAGCACCCTAGCACGAGAATCCGTGCGTGGTTATAATGAAATTAGCAGAAGCCCGGGACGATCAATATTATTATACGGACAATATTATTATGAACCCACGGCGGGTGCGTAGGATCGCGACTGTCACTACTTTCGTTCTCCCACATTGCGTTCTATTTTTACTCGTTAACGAGACACCTGTTTCGCTGCATCGACGCCGCCGTTAATTTATTATTCCCAATGCCCATGATAGGGACGATTATTAAGTCTCGACGAGGAGGCGACGAGCTACCCGCGCCCCAGTTCACGTTGGATCAATGAAACGAGGCCCCTCGATATGCATAAAAATTACGTTAAGTAGATGCGTTCGATAAAGGCCGTCGTGTAAACGCGTAAAGAGGCGGCCCGCTATCGGTGGAAAAGGATCCGGACAGGTGGCGGATCAACCGAGGGTGCGGGCACCAAGGAAAGAGAAAAAGAAGCGGGCAAGCCGAATTAAAGGAACGACTTGTTGGTTAGTCGACTCTATCCTCCCGGTTTTTCTCTCGCAGAGGCGAAACGGGGCGAAAGAAGGGCGGCGGTGGCTGAATGCCGGGCAATCTGTTTTCAGCACGGGATAACTTCGCGACCCTTACTTCGTTTCGGCTACCCCTGCCGTCGCCCATCCCCTTGGCTCGTTCCCCTTTTCGGTTAGCTAGACTGCAACCGCGGCACCGTAACCACCCACCGACGCTATCGCCACCGCTGCCGGGCGTAAAAAGCACATCCGAATTGAATCATTGCTGAATAAGCGGGAAAGTGGCTGGCTGAGAGGAAGGAAGGAAAACCGAGCGATGGCTAACCCCCACGGACGAGGGTCGTTTTCCATCCGGCTCATTGGTACACCTCCTCTGTCATGTCGACGATTCTATCCTGCTCCCACGAAGGGGTGGCTTTTTCTCGCAGGGGCCTCCCAATCTGCTTGCCAGGGATGATCGAGCCGCGGAGCTTCGATCCGGAAGCCTTTTGAAATCATAAAGAGCTTTAGCGATTTGGAGTACGGATTTCCAGGTTGCTGAACGGGGTTAACCCTTTCGCTGGGAAGAGTTTACACGCGCGTCGTAAGCAAGCGACTAACTGTTCACCGACAACGTACACGAGTACACCTGTCTTTTAATTGCTTCAATCGAGAACGCGTTTCATTTTAGTAACACAATTTTACAAACAATTTATCGCCCGTACTAAATCTTGTTGTAATCGTTGAAGACTATCATGAAGGAAAGAACCCGGTTTACTCTATCGAATTGATGCCGCTGGTGCAGCCACCCAGCGTGTACATTGTGCGCTGCGAAAAAGAAGTTCCGCCTGCTTGCACGCAGCGGACCATTTAAACCGTCACAATTACAATCGGCAAAATCGTTCGACGTTGGACCGCCTATATTTATTATCCGCCGCGAAACAAGCTTCATAGACGAAATCGCGATTTCCCAGTTGGTTACACACCCTCCGCGATCTCCAGCACCGTAACGGCGCAATCTAGCGCGAGTACGTTACTAGCCTCTCGCGTGACGTTTCGCGGAAGATCCAGGCGGCAGGAAAATTGGCTGCTGTCGACACACATCCGTCCCATCGGGGGACGAAGCCAAAGGGGGTTTGGACCACAAACTGTTGCGTGAAAATAGCGAAGGGCCGCGTGCGGTTCCCGTCGCTTAATAAAGCGCCGACGAAGCGGATCGGAGACGGCGAGAGCGTGTGCATTGTGTACACCGTGAGTCGCGAATAAAGGCGGAGCTGCTGCTCTCTCCCTCTCTCTCGTATATACGTACATACATATACGTGTACAAAGTGCACACTCTGACGTCTAGGCGCGCGTTAACGCGAGCCGAGATAAACTCACCCTCGTGGCGGAGCGTGCGGCCAAACCGGGGGTAGTTCAATTAGAAGGAAAGCCCCTTTCTCGCCGAGAGGCAGCTCGCCGTTTACGGCGAGGGGTCGAAAAGTTTTGAAAGAAACGGGACACGACGGGAAAAGGTAAGGGCTGGAGCTCTCGCGAACGCCAGAAGTCAAAGGGAAGGAAAGGCGAGGAAGGAAGGAAGGAAAAAAGGAAAGAAAAATAGTGATACACGAGGGGGAGAGAAAGCGGTGCTTGTCAGGAAATGGAGAGGCTGCCTCGGGACTTGGTGTGCGTGATACACGGCCGGCCGCAGCGACACAGAAAAGATTTTTACTGCTCGTCGGAGAGATTGCACGCCGCGTTTCGTACCGCGTGCTCTTACATGCGGTACTTTTGTCTCTGTGATGCTTGAACAGTTGGCAAGGCAAAGTTGCGTCCGGCGAGCGAAACGGAATACGCACAGCTGTCGTCGCGATATCGCGAGGACGGACGATAAAATTCGGAATATTGGAGCGAATTGATAAGCCGGAACTCGGTGATTTGTCGACGGGCAGAGGGGCATCGCGTTTAGCACAGCTCCAGACTCTTTTAAGACCGACGATCGTTATCGAACGACATTTCACTCGGCGTTGCAACTGTTCGCTAGCGCGCGGAACAATATTATCAACGGCCTAATTGTTCTTCGATACATCCAGGCACTCGCAATCGTTTGTTACTAACCGCAACGACGCTTCGCCGACAGAAACCTGCGCCATAATAGTCCCCCGGTGTCTCGGTTGGTGGACACTTTGATTTCTTAAACTGCCAGCTATAGCACGATCCTATTCAGAAAGCTTCGCGAACCGTTCAGCGTTCCCCAGATGCAATCTTTTTTTTAGCAACAAGTGGTCGGTGCATTTCTTTAACCGCGCCTACAATAAAACGCAGAACTTCCGATAGAACTGTTTCCCGCGGTCCGACCCGTCTTCCCTCTATCGTTTTCAATGGCTCGGAACCGAAGATCATAGTTCCGACACGGCCAGTGTTATTCCAGCGGAAAGCGCGACTCACTCGAACGACACGAGCGAGAACGTCGCCGGGCAACCGTAACCGCATGGGTTCGGACGAGCGTCGAAGTGCACGGGGTACGCGTTGCACGTGTCCAGCTCAATGCGGGATGCACGTGTCGCGTGTTTTCACCCGAGGAAAGCCTCCATTCTGCGCTACGGGGCTGGAAACGCGTTCGCTCAGCGGCCGGCGAGGGTGAACCGAGAGAGTTCGAAGCAGGGAGGGCGACAAGTGGCTGAACGGCAAGTGCGTATCCTGCGAACGTCGAACAGCAGCGCGGAATATCGAAGGCGTTGCGCGGCGGCGTGTGAACCATTGCAACCCGCGTTCGGGACAAGGAGATATCATCGAGCGAAACGCTCGATGGAACGTCCCGTCTAGCGACATCTTTCCCCTCTTTGTGCGCCATGGGAGCTCTCTGCGTGGGACGTCAGATTGTGGGAAGATAGGGATCGCGGTGGTACGAAATTTAGTGTCAAGAGAGAGAAAAAGGGGGCCCGAGCTACATCGTATCGCTTTATGCGTCTCGCGCGCGATGCCCGATAATTCCCGGTCTTCTCTCCGACTTTTTCTTCCATCCTGTCCAGAGTGCGGGGAACGCGCCCGAACGGGACGGTTGATTAACTGCGTTCATATTTCATTAGTCGAGGCTGCAATTACGCGCGACGCGACATTCGACGCGACATTCGACGGGACGGTGAGACGCGTCCGCGTTGGATTTTTCTATCCGCGGAGCGGGATATCGGGGGGGTGGAAGATTCTTTCCGAGGGGTGATTCGCGCGTCGCGATTTACCCGCGACCGCTTACCGCGCGTATATTAAATCTCCGAATCGTGAAGCGAGCGTAGATTACGCTGGTCGACCGTTCAACCTTAACAGACAACAGCACGCTCAAAGGACTCCTGGAAATAGGTCAGGCCGCGCGACAGTCGGCATTAAGAGGGATGGAAATTATCAGTGGAAATGCGTCCAAGGAACTTGGAGAACCGGCGCACGACGCCAAGTCGTTCATAGACGATACGATCTAGAATCTAGAGGGATTGGAACATTTCGGTACATAGAACGCTATCACAGGTGTGTATTTTTTTTTTTTTAGAAAGCTGCTACCTTATTAGAATTTCAATTTCACGGACATCGAGAAGCAATTCACTAGTGGCAATGGAAGTTGAAAGGAAAATCAATGCGTAGAAGAAACATGTTATCTCGATGTAGGTCTTTAATCGTCGGCCGTTAATCAGCCCTAATTAATACGGGGGCCGATGAGATCTGGACCTGAAGAAATTAAAAGGCAGCGGAGCGGCAGCTGGCGGGGATTAAAGAAGTAAAGGTGTTACGTATCCTACGAGCCACGTTGGAACGTCAAGATCACCGAGATAACGAGCGGTCTTCTTCGCGGCTACTCGAAAGTAGCCAGAGGATTGGAGCACTGATATCAAAAACGGTCAAGGGGTTCTGGGACGGCCGGAAGTAGAAGTCGGAGGGCTATAAAGAGACGCTCCGGAGTGATCGGCCCCGAGACAAGTCCGAGCGCGGTAAAGCACAGGTGTACCGCGCCATAATTTACAGCCAGCTAATAAATTTCACCGGGAATCTTGTTCGCCGGTTTACGCTCGAATCTGGAGTCGTATCGTTGCCGTGGCCGCGCGTCAGTTCTAACGCGGAGGACATAAAGCGAGGCCGCAGATATTCAGAGGTGACACCGGTGGAAAAATAATTGTCGCGGAGAGGTGGCCATTGATAAGAATGAAATGCGTTAATGGTCTACCGTTTGGCTGGACGGGATTCGGGACGCGCGATTCATTGCGATCCAGCGGACGATCGTTGATATTTATCGTACGTCGGAGTTTAACGCGACGAAACGCCCGATTAACGTTTCTCATTTTCTCGACAATGAATAGTCGACGGATCCGCGTGCGTCGCATGCCGATTCGCCGGCCAGGCAGGACAGAATTATTTAACTTCGACGAAACGTAGCCAGACCGGCGATCGGTCTTCGCCGCGTCGAGCACTTTGCATCGGGGATCAGAAGTCGAGCGTTCGCGCGATCTGTCTTTCGGAGCCGGGTGGAATTCCACGGACGTGCTTCGCGACTCGCATCGCCGGCGGACCCCGTTCCGCTTCTCATTTCATTTTCACGACGATGCCCGGCTGGTGTCCGTGCGAAACAGCAATTCGGAAGCAACCCGTACACCGTCGTTATCGTACGAATCGGTCGAGTTCTCTCACGGAGCGCGTACGTGCTCCGAGCGCGGAGCCGCCTCGCGCTTCTCTACGAGAATCTCTGGTTTTCGGTGTAAATAAGACTTGACAGTGCGTGCATGCACCACGACCGGGAGAAGCTTGGGGGAATGTCGCGTGCAACGGAGACGCTTGCAACCCCTTCGGCGCATCCGCGCGTGTTTGGGGCGCCGTGCGCGCGGCGTCGCGCGAGCAGTCAGAAAAGTAGCGAACGGGATACGGGGAACGATGAGAGGAAAATAGGGACAGCTTTGAACGAAGACGCGGCACAGGGCAGAAGGGCCGAGACAAATTCTTTGAAGCGTATGGCGGAACAATGAACGGTAGACGGTGACGTTCATTGGGGTGGGGGAAGAGATGGATGCGCGAGAGAAAAACCAGTGGCCAAGCGAGGGAGAAATAAACGGGACAAGGCGACAAAGAGTGAGGCGAGGAGAAAACGGACACGAGGAAGGAATACGAAAATCGGTGGCCGATCGACGATCGAACGTGTCGCCTATGGACGAGTAATATGTCCCGATATTCCCACACGGGCCCGTCCTGGCCCGCCGTGGGAAACACATACGTGAGCGGTGCTCGCCGGTCACTCAAGAAACGTGGCCGCTCCTCGGGTCGAACTATGTATTTCGACTCGCAGGTGCGGATTTGATCGGGAACACCGTTGCGTTCCGCCGCGTGGACATTTCGCGGCGTGCAGCTGGAACGTTGCGGCTGTGGCACGCGTATTTGTCTCCGGGCAAATTAAAGAAATACGAGGCGACGTTTTAATTGGACCCGTTATTTACTTTCGATTGGTCGCGTCGTTCGACGGGACCTTTATTTGCGATTCTGCGTCGCGCCGCACCCGGCGTCTCGTTGCAATTTGCACCGCAATGAAGCGGTCGTGGAAGGCTGTTTCTCGGTAATCTTTGAAACAACGAATCGCGTACCCGGTCGATGCATTTAATGTTTTAATCTTCGACGCGTATTAAAATCGCCGCGGGGAAAATCGGCCGCGTTCCGGTCCGTCCGCTATCGCATCGTCGCGAATCATGCCCGATCGCTTGTTTATAATTCTTCGCGTGCACTAAGGAAGCAATTTAATAATAATAACGGCAGCAACACGGATTCCGCCTGGACGAGCGTACGCAATCAGCGTATATCTATATAAGTACGTACGCGTATATAATCGTTTATCATAATAATGCAGGGGCGAGTGTGCGTGCCGCGTAGTGCACGCACCCATACGAATGGACAGCTGATTGCAACTTATGTTGCCGCAGTTATTACCGTCGTCCGTTCGTGGGGGAAGAATTAACCCGAACCGATAGTTCGTGTCCCAGAATTGAAGCGTGTGCGGGCACACGTACCTGGGTGAAAAGAAGGCAGGAACGTACATACATCGAAGGTGAATCTGGGCCTTGATCGAGCCTTGCACCGCAGCTGCAGGTGCCTCTAGAAATTGGTGGCACGGCAGAGGAGGTAGAGAAAAGAGAGGACGAAGAAGAAGAAGAAGTCAAAGAAGAGGGAGACCGAGGGCAACGGGCCGATGCTGCACGCGCCTCTGACGCACCGATGCCACAGATATCTTCTTAAACTTTCCTATCCGCTCATTCATGCCCGGCTAAATGCCTATAATTTCCGGGATGATTACAGGGCACCGTAACCAACGCCCTATGGACCCATGCTGTTCCACCGCGAGAGCTCGTTACGTGGGACCCCCGAAATTGAAACGGAATGAGTTCCCTCGCCTTCCGTTCTCTCTCCCATGCTCCTTTCACCCTCTCGCGATTTTGCTCTACCTTCGACCCGCGAAGGGGTAGCCATACGTGCGGCGTCCGATGATCGTAATAATGTCTAAATTCCTCGTTTTTCTTCGATCCGGCAGTCGATAGTTAGCTCTGTCGGATTACTGATGGGTGCTGCAGTTGAGCAAACAGAGATATCGAGGGGACGAATCGCGAGCTGCCGTTCTGCTTTTTGATTCTCCAGTTTCCTACGTTTCGGACACGTTTTGCTTAAATATTCGATGATTTTTGGGGGAACTTGCGGGTCAATAACGAATCCGCTGAAGCGCCAGATATTTTAACAGAGTCGATATTCGAGATCGAAGAACTTATCAATGGCTTGCGTTGACCATTTGAATGAACCTCGCGGATATGAAAGGTCGACAATTTTAAATCGCTATCGGTTTGTCGAATTATTAATTCGATAAAACCGATTCGATGTCGCTGTCGGAATTGCCGCGGTGGAAAATACAGAACATCGATGCCGTCGAAACGATGGTAAACTAGCTAGATGATCGCGTGCACCGTGAGGCGGTATCAATTCATAATACGTCAATTAGGGGCTGGCGAACATTTTATTCCACATCTATAACAGAGCTTCGTTAACGGAGAACCGTTACAGGAAGCATCGTTTCCAAGAATAGGATCGCTCGAATGCTTTTCGCCGATACCTATTTTCGCGGATGGAAATATCGATTCCACGGCGAGCCGGGAATTATTCGTCGGAGTTGTTTTTATTATTCTATATTAACCGAAACGTCGAATAACATTCGAAACGATAGCGCGAGAGTGGCTGCGGCTATTGTCTCAACGTTTCACGGTAACGAAACCACTGTGCCCCGTGCTGCAACAATAGCGCGCGACACCGGTGCACACCTGTTCACTTCGTGGATCATTTTAAACGCATGTTGCGGCGAATAGAGGCAATAATCTTCTCGTAAAGTATAACGAAAAAAATATAATAAACGCGTGCAACCATAAGCGCAATATCGAAACTCATCCCCTATACATTCTTCCACCGCGCGTCTTCACCTGCGCGTGCTTTCTCGTCCAACGTTATACTAAATAAAAAAAAACTGTACCGCGTCTCAGATCTCCCGCGCTTTTTTCGTCCACCAAGGGACCCAATTGATCCCACATCTCTGTCGCGTAATCGACCCCGCAGAAAAGGGAAAAGAAATCGTCGGCTCACCTCCTGTTGCTGAATAAGGAAGTCCGGGGCGGGTGGCGGCGGGGGTGGTTCCGCGCCGGAGACCTCTTGGAGCAGTCCCACGTGGTCCCAGCAATCTTCCGATATGTCCATGATGCTCCCTACTCCTGCCTGCTGCCGAAACGACTCCAGGGCGAACGGGACACTGAAACCTCGCGGCTGGATGTTGCGGAGCAGATCAATCTGTTCCACCCAGCCTGGGTGGACTGGTTGCCGGTTTCCTCTCGTATTTTCACCGAACGGTAACAGTACGTTCTATGCAAAAGGTACCCCCCCACCGTGAACTAACTCGTTGCACTTGATCACACGAAATCTCTCCCTTTCTTTCCCTCTCCCGTCTTTCACCGCGTCGCAGCGGTGGTTCGAGGGATGCTCGTAGCCCTGTCACTCGTCGACCGTGATACGTACAGCGGCGAACGATATTACAGGTGATCGCACAGGAGGAGGCGCGCGAAAAAAGCAAACGGAGACACACGAACACACGGTAACCGTCGACACGGCGTGTCGCGTGACCCGCGTTCTATGACGACGACGGCGTCGAGGACGACGACGGCCGTCGGTGGTGGTCAGTCGGCGTGGAATGAAGTTGGCCCGCGGGTTAGGTTGGGTTAGCCGAGCCGGAGTTGCAGCATCAGCGGAGAGGGACGAGAGGGCTGAGCGCGCGAGCGAGCGAGCAACCGACGGAGGGGCACGGAGGGTTGAGAGGAGTGTTGCTGGTGTAGAGTGGCGAGGAGAGGAGGATATAGCCGAACAGAACGGAGCGGAGCGGAGCAGAGGGAGCGAGAGGTTTCGGAGGGCTGAAGCAGCGAGGGAGAACGCGGTGAGGCAAAGAGCTCTGACGGAGAACGGTGGAAAGAGAGGAGAATACACGAGCGTGAGACAGCGGGTGGGGTAGAGAGAGAGAGAGCGAGAGAGAGAGGTGTAAGGCGTAAGTCTGCCCTAGTCGCTCGCTTAACCGTGCAGGAGGTGGCGCCAATATTACCCGTACTCCACCTCCGCCCGACAAAGAGCTTGCGTATACCTGTACGCGCCTGTTGGTAGGCCATACCGCCTACCGACTACCGTATTGCAGAATCTGTGATCCGTGCCGCCGGTAATTATTCCGATTTCACTTATATTCCATCATACCAACGTTGTTTTTACGTAGCTGGCGTGCGGTACACTTTCATCGATGTTCCTCTTTCCTTCCGCGTCCACGCGGCTTTGTATACACACGCGTACCTACTTTCGTGTGCATACACCTAACGCGGACACGCGCGACCCGTGTGCCTCCGGGGTAACGATGGCGAAGATAATTTTTAATCGATATCAACGAGGAGACGTCGTTACGCTGAATAGAGAGGAGGGTGCAGAAATATCAACAGGTGTAACAATTCTTCGAGTGCATTTGTCCCTTCGCTTTACCTTCCCGTTTCGTTGCCCGACATACTTCGAAATCGATTCACGGCGAAATGATTCGGATATTCGTTGCACACGTCAACTGTTTCGCCGTTCGATGAAACGGAGGCTTTCTAAAGAAACGCCCGACTGGCAAACTGTTTGAATATCGTGAGAAAGGATCGAATTGTTCCCACCTCTACTTGGGAACATACCAATAAGACTCTGTCCGCGTCCGATTCAGCATTCGAGGCGTCGATTCGTCTCTTTGATCTATCCACCGGATTAACGTCCCTCTGTTGCCGGGGACGCTTGTCCACCGTGGCAAGTGTGCATATATTGCATTACTTATCGCAATTACCGCAATTCTCCATTTCCTCGAATCGATCTGTCGACAGGGGGACCGAGAACGATAGCGCGTTGGCGCCGATAAACGATCGTTATCCTCGATCGGGCTGCCCTTGCCTTTCGCGTATACCTCCCGATAATCGGCGACGACGTGGGCGGCATGGCGGACTCTCTGGGACGACGCGAACCTCGTGCGCGAACTTACAAAGGGCGCCCGATCCTCGTGGACGAACGACCTCCCCTCGAACATCCGGATGTTCCCTCTTCCACGCCACGAAGAATTGTCCCTAACGCGTGGCATTTGCATTTGTCTCGTATACACGCGAGCTTAAACGGCGTCCGAGTCATGACGCCAAAGATATAGTTTCGCGACGATGAAACACGTGGAAATAGTTTTGCATGTCGTCAAGATAGGTTGCGCTACATCGCGACACATATATCGTATTATGAATATTAATATTCGTCATTCGTGTACTTCGATATCTCTATTTACGGGAGTTCGTAATTTCGCTTATGCATACGAATATCACTGCAAACGGTCTATCATTAATGAGACTCCGTTTCCCCGTCAGCCAGGTATTTTCCAAGAACGCACGAGCGAACACGGGTTTCTTTTCCTAGCAAATTAGCCGTTCGTCGATCGGGTTATTACACGCTGTCAGCGGCGAGTTGACCGGCGAGCTGGCCGCAACTTTTGCCGCGGTCTCCTTCGAGGTTTGTTATTTCCATGACAAATTGTAAGATAGTTGAGAAGAGTGACACGCGATAAGTGCACGCGCGGCCGAGAAACGCGTGCTGCACCTCGGGCGTAATGGCAGCACGCGTATACGCGAACGGACCCCTATATTTAGTGACACACTTTTTGCCAACCGGGTAAGTAGGTGTACACGGTGGCAGAGGACGGCGCGAGCAAAATGTCGTACAGAGTTTTCGTGAGCTTACAAGCTGGCACATATTTAACTCGTTGTCCGGGCGTGTACGCTTTGATTGCTTCGAATACCTTCCCGGTGCCCGCAATCGACAGACCGTTGGAACTTATATACACGAGCGCGTCGGGGCGCGTACAAGGGACAAGGGCGAGCGTGTGGACGCCGAGCAGCAGGCTGCAGTCGAGCGAAGGGTTGGAATGCGATATGAATGCGTTAATGCGTCGTTACTGACAGCGACACGAATCGCTGATAGTACTTTCGAACCCTCTTCCACGCGCCATCTCTCTCTCTCTTTCTCCCTCTCTCTCTCTCTATCGGTTACCCTCGATGCTCGTTCATTCAACCCTTGTTCCTCTTGCGTCTTCCTTTCGAATGCTCTCCGCTGGTCGCGACATTCGTCTAGTTTTGACTGCTGTCGTTCGCGGCGACCGGCGAATCTGGCTCGAAATGCTACTAATAGTCGCCACTTGGCAGTCGCTATTATCGCGCGGACGCACTCTGAAATAGCACGGCTTGCTACATCGGTGTCGAAGATCGATCGGACCAGACTGCGACACTTTCGCCCAACGTCGATATATGCAATTTCTGGCTGGCCGAGAGCGAAAGATTGCCCGTGTCATTTTTCTGAAACATGCGATCTTAGCTGCCCGGCGAGGCGAACCGCGCCGCGAATTTCTCTAGGGCCAGCTATTGCTCCGAAATTGCAGGCTAAAAGTTTTCACGTGAAACGTTCGAGCAAACAGCCGCTCAATAACCGCGGTTCGTGTATAGGCGAAAAAAATGATGAGCTATTAGCCGCGGCGAGGTATACTTTGCTCTTTTCATGGACCTCTAGCCACCAACGACAACGCGAACTCGCAGAGTGTTGGTCGAGCCCTCGACTTTGTGTGCACGGAAAGCCGCTTTACGACGTCAACGAAGGGGACACGCGCGCTTCGGTTGGATACCAGCCATGATAATATGTAATGCCTGTATAGAGCGGTGTGCTCGATCGCGAATCTTTGAAGTTCGAACTGCCTCACCGACGACATGCCCGAGTCGCAGCGAGCGAGTAGTAAAAATCACCGGTAAAACTATGAGAAAGCCAAACATACTGCTCGGCCGCTCGTACCCGTGGCCCTCTCGACCGCGCTGCGAGTCCTTATATTCGTTCTTTTTTTGGTACGTGGAACGAGAGTGTATATACGGGCGAGCACCTGTGGCCACTTTAAACGATGCCGTGGTAAACGGTAGTCAGGATAGATTGAACGATCCGATAGGGTTTTAGCTCTCTTCTTTTGCCCTGAGCATCGGGACTCGCGCTTTTAACCCCTCGACTCATTAGGGCCCATAACTCTGTTCAGCGAAACATTTTACGTTCGCTGCCCCGTGCGATACGTAACCACCGAAAGGAAAGCATTATACTGTATTTTAGCGTGCAACGGGTATCCCTCATGTTTCGAACGAAATTTATTCGTCGGACGGAGTTGCGGACTCGTTAGCGGCATACCTTGATCGCGATAACTGTTACGAAACTGATTGAAGGTCTTCGATGTATAATGCAACGTATAATACTATAATAATTGTAACGAATTGACCTCAACGCACGTGATGCCCGATGCCCCGCACGAAGCGCGGCTTTTTTTCCCCCCGTCGCGTCTTGGTACGGTTTTTAGGGGACGAAACGACGAGTTCGACTAGAAACACGCGGACTTTGTTACGTGTTATTGCCGGGGGGGGTTTTTTTCCCCCACGGACCTCCCACTGTCCTTCTAACGAGACCACCGAAGGTACGGGCACTAAAAACCGCGCAAGAAATCCACCAAAGTACGCTCTTTATACGGGATGTTTTATATCGTAGCCAATTCGAGTGAGTGCAGCCGCTCCAATTACGGGCGAATATGTAAGTCATTCTTGTCGCATGCGCGCTACCATTGCGACCCTTTATATGGCAAAAACGCTAGAGAGCGCGAAGTCCGTCATCGGGCACGGGACGAATTTACTGGTACACGTCGACGATGCTTCGCCATCCATGGAGAGGACAGCATGATCTAGATGCCGCTTTTTTGCCGGCGACGTTGCGACGCGAACGCATTTTCACCTCCGCGTCGGCCTCCCCAGGTCGACGCGACGCGACGCGACCCGCGAGTACGCGAGTGTCTCGCTACGATCCCTCGAAATTATTTCACGAGAAGCCGAAACGACGCTAATGCCCCGGGCCCCGCTACCGAGAAACGCATCCCGGTAAACCGCAACAGGAAGAGACTTCTGTTTCGAAGGAGGAGATAAAGAAGCGGAAAAGCGCGGCGCCTTTATCGCGGCTGTTCTTCCGCGATTATGTGAATAGTTCGATCGGGTGTAACAGCCGTGCTATCTCGGCGGACCGTTTCAGCGATTTGGTTCCGTTTCGTGTACGCCATGGCGCAGGATGTGCACGCAGAGCGTACCTCTGTCGACGGCGCATCGAATCGTTTGGAACGCGTTCTTCTATTAACCAGATTTATCTCTAAGAAAAATTTGGTAAGTGATAAAAACGGTCAACGAATTGAGGGGCGAAGCGAGACTATTCCAAGGGAACACCGTGCACGTTTGTACATAGATTGTGAGTCACAAAAAGGAAAGCGTACGCACGTACACTTGTACACGTCGAAGTAACGTTTCAAGTCGCTCGAAAGCGAACGAAGTTGCTGGAAACCGTACATTACATAATGAATTCCTGTACACTCTCGGATAAGCGTGTGCAATAAAAAATAAAAAAAAAAAGAAGCATTCCTCTGTTGCATTGTCCAAGAATTAATTAAAATCGCGCGAGAACAAACGACCCGGGGTAGTGCTGGGCAGGGGGCAGGGAGGAAAAGAAGCTCGCGGTTCTCGTCGGAATCCCAGCGGCGACATATCACTGGGCGGTAGATCACACGAACTCTTTTGCAGTTTGCACCGGACGGATAAAGCGCTGCGGCGGCTGCAGGCTCGCGCATCTTTTACGTATGCACGAGCATAAGCATAACGCAGGGGAACATGGGTAGATGATATCGTGGATGCACCTACGGGGCCACGGGGCGTCGACGCGATTCCTTTGTCCTCGTTCTTGGCCGCTCGTTCTTCTTGCTGCAAGCGCTTCGCCCCCGGACGACCTCTTGGTGCACACATTTTGTTCGCGGAAATACCACGGCCAATCTCGTGCATCAATCCTGCCGGGTTTAGAATTGTATCAAAGAACACGCTGCGTGTCGGCTACCGCGGTCAGAAAAGATTATCGTCCGATCTCTGGATGATGTCTGATACTGCTATTTGCGTTCAGTCCATTTTTTTCTTTCGCTGCCCGCGCAGACACAGGTCTGTATCTTCGCGGTTGTAATTATTTTAATCGTGTCGGGATCTCTGATCGTGACGGCCCTCGTAATTGGTGTAACAGAATACGGTTAATGCTCATTTGTAACCGAGTTTAACGAGCTTATAAGCCGTATTTGTGGATTAATCGCGGCTATTAAGAAGTTGAGGAATTGTACGGCGAGTGCGAGTGTACGACCGTTGCAGGTTCTTGGATGGATCGAGCTCAATCATTACTCGTCGTTCCATTAGAATATGGTCGATAAAGGGGGATTAATTATAAAGGCACCGCGACGCTTCCTGTCCGTGAACGTGCGTGATGCACGCATAGTCGCCCCTTCACGCGCTCTCCCTTAGTCTTTCGCACCTTGAATATATATTTTTTATACACGCCCGGTGATTAGTAAGGCCGTTTTATTCATTACAAAACATTGTTGCGAAGAACTGTTCTTGTTATAGGTCCGTGGTTATCTAGTTAATCTTGTTCAAGACTGTACGCATTATGTAAATTGAGGATCTTTTTTTGCCGTTGCAAGTGCGCACACGGAGCATTACGATTAAATCAACATCATTATGATATTCGACTAGGTATACGACTATCTTGTCATAAATTAAGTAACTTGCTCGTAGATTGTATCGACGCCCATTTTTCTTAATAAATCTTGACAACAAAACGCAAGACTGCTCACTTTTTTTTTTGTCTGCCAATCGGAGTGGAACCCGGAACATACAAGTTTAAGAGAGGTGTAAGGCACCGATCTTAACCCTTTCAGATAAAACTGCCGGTAGTCGGTACCGCCGTTCAATTAATAGATTGTCGCGTTACTGTTTCATCTAATTATTCAATGAATTGTCGCACGATTTAGAAGGACCACCCCTTGGATAGTTATTCGGTAAGCCGATCGATCTCGTTCTGAACCGTAAACAGGTCAGGTACCGCGATAATATTCAGAATCGATAATTCTATGGACCATTGTTAATATAATACATGCATCAGTACTTAAATCGCAATGTTTGAAACTCTATCTGGCTGTGCATGGTTATTCGGATGTTTGCCTCGATGAAAATATAATGCGTCGGTCTGCTGAAAGGTTTTACGAATCATTCGCGTGGGGCGAATCAAATACATATCTGGCCCCATCGTGGCGCGGATAATACATTCGAATCGAAGTGAAAAATCGGCTTCTGCGTGGCTGTCGCTTTTTTACGCGTTTCACGCGACGTGGGATGCGAGCAAACAGCTGGATCGCGCGTTACATATTCCATCATGTTCCACACAATTATAATGCAATTAAATTGACTAGTAGTATGCGTTATGCATGAGGAGTAACGATTGCATTCGTTACTAACGATGTTAACAATTTTTGCAGGACAATATGATTGCAGCTTGTTAGTACATAATTAAAGAAAAAAATTGCACGTTACGCTCGTGTATGAATTTTCACGCATACATAATTCTTATTTGCATTTTTAAGTAACAATTAGATATCGTTCATTCGTTCGGATCGCGTACAACGCAACGAAAGGTTTTCATAAAGAGCACAAGAGTGTACGGAATATTAGCATGCAGCGGACGTCTCTTTTTAATCAACTACCTCGAACGCAAAATAGTTGCACTAGTTGCGTTGGTCTAATAGAATTCAATGTTAATTTCAGTATACCCAGGGCTACAGATGAGATATAGGAATAGACAAGACGTCTTATGGACTTTCGCGGCTCAGCGTGACTGACATACCGACTCAGAAATCACACGCTCATTTAAACGTCCTCTGATCGTGAACAGTGATCACTTGAAGAACTATTATTTGCTGAAGTAGTGTTGGGGACAGGATTCATGCGATTGTGTGAATATATGTGAATGCTATGGAGGGAATCAGGGAAGCAATTTCCACGAATCAGATATATGAATTCTTATATCTCGTCGCTGTCTGTGTGAAAAGCACCGACGAGATACACATAGCAATAGACGAATCAGCCAATGTCTTTTCTCGGCTCGAATTCCCGGGCCACAGAAATATTAGCCGATTTGTCTATTCCCAAGATCGCAGCCTATTAGCTCGACGCTTCTATCATGTCTTTAACAATTGTATCGCAAAATAATGTGATAGAATTGGTAAATGTATGACGAATAACATCGATTGCCCAGGTCTCACCACGAGGAGGTTGCTGCGAATGGAGACCCGCGCGGCCCCAGCCGCGCCTCTACCACCATCTATTTACAAATATTACTATTTTCAAATTTACGCAGGAAGTATTAAGATAAATGAATTTAACGAAAGCTGAGCATAAAAATTCCATTAAACTACAAATCCATTAAAAATCAAGATTATGATATAAATTAGCATGCACCTAATTCAAATAAACCCACATATACTTAAGGTAAATTAAATCTTAACTTAAGACTTCCTACCAGACTAAAAAGCTAATTTTATTTGGATATTGCCACCCTATTTAAAAAATGATTCAATTTAGAAATATGATGAATCATGATGAATCTTGAAGTTCTTTTGAGGACGAAAGAACTTTCTGATCGTACACCTCAAACACAGTACAACACCAGCCTGACCAAAAATATATCTCAACATAAACTTTGCCTGCCTAATTGAAAAGCCAATCTAATTGAAGAATAGCCCGGTTGACTGGAAACCTAAAGGGACATAAAGAAAGGGGAAAGGTATATTTTATAATGATTCCTCTGTTACTCAAATTGTGATCCTGCAACCTGAAACATATAAAAGTTCATAAGAATTTGGTGATATTTCTTAGGTATGATAGCCCAATTGTTTCTACCATTTCCTTTGAATCATATGACTTCCTTCCATTTATTTGATCCATACAGTATCCCTTTTGAGCCTCTGATTACTTACATATTGCAATTTTCTTGAGGTAGTATTCTGTTATATTGACATCTTCTTTAAATTAATAATTCTGTAACAAACTTATTTATCAGATTAGTAACTGTGAAAAAATAGTACAGTGGTACAAAGGGATCATGTTCCTCCAAAATGCAAATATGCTGAATAATAATAATGGATTACAAATAGAAACGTTTACTTGGATACTAAGATGAAACAACTCGTTTTTAGTGCCAATAAAACAGTGAGTGGCAAAAGAGAATAATAAACAGCTCAGGGGGCCATTCTACTATTAATTATCGTCCACTTGTTATAAGCCCGATTGAAAACCGTAAGTGGATTATCTCTTTTTCTCGGAACACTAATCTACTGCATTACTTGCAAAGTCAATCGCGTATGGTGCTTCGTTATCTCCAATCTAGTATTTCGTATATGTAAAAAAAATAATCATATACTGCACCCATCATTTTTAATTCGCAATACAATCAACGAAGAAGTCATGGTAGTCTCATTCAGGACTACCATCGAAGCAATCACCTTAGACTGTGTTATTCACATCTCTATGATGCACGCCGTATAAAATGGACGTGGAATTGGCTAATTATTATTATTATTGCGATAATCGTTCACAAAACGACAAACCGGGGAAATTTAATTTTTCCTTTAACGGCGTATAAATATTTTAATACAACTAAACGTTTCGCCTCGACCATGGGACAAAATCTTGAAGGAAACTTTACACCGTGCGTATGTACACTTTATAAGATACTTTGTTGGCTATCTGAAGCAAAATCAGATAACAGCTGTGAAATAGCCTACGATCGTTGTACATGCAATTTCCATAGCATTGCAACATTAATAACGAAATGTGCTAAGAAGATTTTTTTCTGAAGCGACAACGTATCAAAGAGTAGAGCGAACAGCTCTATCAGAAAGTAATAAAAGAACGTCGAAAAGTTGACGTCGTGAAAATGGATATTACTTAAACATTGGGTTTGACTCTATCATATGATTATATACAAGCAGTAAGCAAAAAACTCAAAAAATGTTCCTCCTAATGTCCCTTTATTCTGAATCTAAAGGTCCGAGGGTCTCACTAAATTTACTGATATACATTCTGGATGTCTGTGATCGTTTACTACTTTACATATTTTGTAATAAAATAATTTATAGTTCTAAACTTTCGTCGTGCTAATGAACGATTTATTAACTCCCATACTAGAAAATAGTTGCCAATGGAGGACTGCAATCAAATATTATCATGAGCACTGCTTCTTCTCAAGTGGACTGTACATATGTATTGTGGTCACGTATGCTTTATAACAGAACTTACAATTTTTATTATTACCGCGTCCAATCGTCAATTTTCCTTGCGCAAACCTTTCTTCGCGTGCTAGCATAATTTATCGAAAAAAACTCTGCGCAATTACAATAGGGTTGACAATTGCATGAGGTATACCATAATTGGAAGTCCTCGTATCATAAGAAAATTGGCATGCTATGACTGGTATGAAGCGAACCTGAGCACAAAATGTATAGCTCTCTTCAAGAAGCAACCACAGTTCCTATTCGTAAATTTTTTTATCGTACAAGAATTAATGCTATCTCCAGTTTGCAATGCAAAATAATTTAATGCGAAAAGTCTCCTAACTAAATAATTTAAATTAAACAAATAGTTATAGGCACTCAATATAATGCACTTTAGTATGGTAGTATTTGTCAACCAACGAAAACTCATTATCCAGAAGGAGTAAAATAGTAGGAACCTCACCTTGTAAATTCAATACATAAGTTACGAAGCTATCATAATGGGCTAGGGAAAAAATGAACTTACTGAAAAACATCCACTTACTGAAAGTGGATGGGGATTGTAGTATACAACTGAGAAACTCTTTTCAACAATTATAGTGGGGTGCAATATCGAGATGAATAAATGCAATATCTGTTTACATAGATTCCAATTGGTATTTTCAGAAGAAATTACAATCATTGCATGACAACAACCGTTTCGATTTGGCAAATTCGAAGCTGCTCAATTAGTCTACTCCGACCACGAGCCCTAAAGAAGTTAATGACGTGTCAGAATCATACTTGGAATTTCACAGTCAATTTACGTTTAGTTGTACTAAAATATTTATACATCGTAAACGCGAAAATTGAGTTTCCCCATTATAATCTTTCATTTGTTAACAAGGTTGTTAATAAAAAATTGTCCCAAAAATAATAATAACTAGCCAAATCCATGTCCATTTTATACGACGTGCAGCATAGAAATGCAAAATACATAGCCATCCGAATACGCATCCACTGTAATCGTATCCTTATACAGCTTTAATAGCTGCCTTTGGTGACTCAGGAACCAATTTGGGCATTTCATTTTAGTCGCAACGCTACTTCAAAATCGCGATCATTTATCATCGCAACACTAAATGAAAATATAAGGGAAATATTTCCGATGGAAAAATATCGCGGTGCTGAAAATGTTAAAATAAAACCTGTGAAGAATCGGAACACGAAAATTATTATCGCAACGCTAAAAGCAAGTACATATCGCAATTAAAATTTAATATAAAAGCTACTCCAATTCAAACCACGATATACTTAATCGCAATGCTAGTTGTAATCGCGATTTGTTTTTATTCGCAACTCTAATGCAACCCGCGTTCAATCGTACGCGACGCTAATAACAATCGCGATTTGCCCAATACGATGATGAGTGCTGGAAACAATAAACTACAACTGCAGCATACAAAAGCGAGCATAGTGACAAAATAGTAACAAGGAATGGCTCTCCATCCGAAGGATGCAGAGCCATTGGTAGTTGCCCTCTTGAGAGACAGTTTGTCGGGCCTCTTCGGCATATAGCCTCTTCTTTTCTTCGAGCGCAGTGCCCGCTGAAACTTAGTCTAGGCTCGAGACTCTATTCGCAAGCAAACAAAAAAATAAAATAAAAATCTAAACCGCGTAGCTAAACGAAACACACGCGGACGAATCACGACCAAATACAATCGTAAAAATTGCGATTATGGAAAATCGTAAAGATTACGATTAAAATTGTAATCGATCTTCGCCTACACGTGCAGCCTCGAGCATAATGGAACACGTTTCGTTTCGGGGCCTACATCGCGACCACGACCGCGGGGGATTCGAAAAATCGATAGGCAAAACCAGAGGCGAACGCATTTTCGTTCGCGCCACAGCTTCACCGTCGACTTTTCAAATCAAATTTCCTGAAACAGGTTGAACACGCGAAATGTTGCCTACCCGACCAGAGACTGTGTCAACCTGCCCGGCCCTACCTACTTATATCTATCAGGCACACCAGAAGGTATACTACCTATCCTACCTAGACCTATATTTAAAAAATGGCAAAGCATTCACACAAACACATCTCATTCAACGTTTCTCATTCAAACGCTCGGGCGCAAGAACCTAAACTAGAGGAACGTCCCGGGACGCCCCCGACACCCGAGCTTGGCATACAATCATTCACACTCTAAGGGTACGTACCAATTCCTGAAATCGGCTGACAATGGCTAGCGACCATTGCGTAAATGTGCGCAAATGTATATGCTTGTGCATTAGTTTCGTATAAAATATTGAATGTTAAAATAAATTGCCCATTTTCTTTCAACTAAAAATACTTGGGTCGTATACTACTCTATTATTTGCCATATTTTCATAGTTCGTTGTGGTATTCAATATATATTTGCAATTGTAAAACATATTACTATTCGTGAAATCAAAGTATTGATATTGGCATAAATAAGCTTGTAAATTGTTAACAAATTCCCGAGCCGACGCAATTCCACGGCCTAACCACACACACACATAATGTGGAAAATACGTCGTGCACGGTACGCTAGCAAATATCAGCCGCCAAACATTGTTACAAATTTAAAAACTATATGATCATCGTGCCCATTGCCTTTCACTCACCCAAGTAGCACCTGGGCACGTGAGTGAGTTCCTGGCAATGAACACGGAAGGGGTTAAACCTGAAAATCCTGATCTAAAAAGATGATTAGTATACGTAAAATAGCAATAGGTAATAGTATATTTTGTATGCAATCTCTTTAAAAATGACTCGACTTTGTAATTCATGAAATATAAAAAAAAAACTTGAAAATGTCTAAGAAATAATTTTTTTATTAAGAGAAATGATTATTATTGAAACTGAATTTACTATAATAAGTAATGTAATTAAATATTTACTTGAAAAAGACACAAGATATGAAATAAGCCTCAGGTGATTCTTTAATCGAAGTAAATTGTTCAAGATAGCTACTCCGATTTAAAAATCTACCCGTATACAAAGTGCCTTCTTGTACATAATGTGCTATAAATTTCATACGAAACGGACTCGACTATAGCATATGAAAATTAATATTAAATTCTATCATTGGGTATGCACACTCAATGCTGATTTTAATATATTATTAATTTTAATTTTTATAAGTTATATTAATTTTAATTTTAATAAGTTATATTTATTTGTTTTAATACACGATTCCTATAATTATGAAACACTTGCAGTAACGAAGTCGGAGGGTATCCGACTTCTGCACTGCTCAACAGTGAAAACAAATTTGAATTGATTGTAAATGCAATTATAAATTTAATATACACTGTCCTCAATATATGTATATACATTTGTTCCATGTATTTATTAATCTCATTTATTAATGTCATATATTTCTATCGAAATAGAGGCACCTACAGGAATATTTGTTTAAATCTGATTTGAGTAAGAAATATTTCTATTAGATGTACCATAGATGATCTATGGTCCTTACTTTTTTTATATTAAAAAACGCGGAGTACAAGAAGGCAGATCTAACCTCGTATAAGAAATAATACACAAGAAAATAATGTCGGTCACTATACTCGCAAATCTACTAAAAAATACAACCAGTCACCCGTGCCGCTTCGGACCAATCGTCCTACGGCATGATTGGGGACAGGAGGAACCGAAACGCATGCGACTCACCGACTCGTTGATTGCAAAAATAGACCAAGTACTCGTGGACGTCGATCCGGACCGTCAACGTGGCAGCTCAATTCAACCCAAGCATCAAGAAGTGTCCAAAGTGTAACTAAACAAGAACGCAAAGGACATTAAAATCTACCGTTAAATCTACAGAATTTAATTCGTCGCGAAAAACTGAGAATTGTTTAAAAAATACTTACATTCCTCATTTCATCAGTGTCGCATAAAACATCCCCTTCAGTGATGCACTGACTCTACTTCCGATAGCGACTATAAGAAAAAAAATAAAAATAAAAAACTATACATGTATACGCGACCGCAAATTATATCGGCGAACAAATTAAGATGCTACTTTCGCGATAGAAATAATTGAAAAGGAGCACCGGTGCTGTGATAGTATGTAGTATTAATATTTAGTACGTAAAAAACACTGACGCGAAAGTCGCGTGTAACTAAAGTGTGAACGAAAATTTACGCAGAGCCACTTGCTCTGGAAAAGCTAGAAAACTTCGAAGCAAATACTGACTCTACCGACCGCATTGCGCGCGGTCACAAAATTTTCTGTAAGAAAAAATGATCACCCTATCGAGTGTTTGTTATTAGAGATATTTATAAACAAAAAATATGCACGAAAAATACGTAAATCATCATTAAAAATATGTAAATCATCATTAAAAACATGTAAATCATCATTAAAAATATGTAAATATGCAGTACAAATATGTAAATATGCATGAAGGTATGCAAACATGCAAATATACACAAAAAATATGAAAGTGGGCATTATAAATATGCAAATATGCAAAACAATACAATAATAAATTCAATAAGTTACTGCATATGTTTTTAAATATAAAACATAAAAACATATGCATTATCCAAAAAGTGCAAAATAAAAAATCCTATTCCAATTGCAATTATTTAATTGTAATTGGTATAGAAAATGTAATTGTTTTTATTTTGGTATTTTCACTGTTGTTGCTTCATCTTAATACCAGTCACACATCATATAAAACCAATATGAAAATGTAATTAAAATGCTCACATACACAGGCCCTGGCTGGATTGAATTATTGAACATCATTGCATCCATTGGCTTACTCCTTCCTCTATCCCATATAATCGACTCTCTCCACACTCCTGTACAAAAGAATAACAAAGAAATAAAACAAGTGCATGAAAGTAATGGTAATTGTAATACACTAAAGCAATAGTTAAACTCGAATTCTGTAGAAAATGTGAATATTCGATTTGTAAATGTATAGGCACACCATGTAAACAAAAGAGTTAGTATGGAAGCAATATTATGTGAAGTGGCAATTACAATCCTATTAAATAAAAAGCACCGATAATACAGAGCAAATAATTGTGGTATGGCGATTATATACCCACCTCACTCAGATGTCTTCCATATGATTTGTCAGCACGATGTCCTGTGATAGACTGAGCGTCCTCGCTATTGTCCGTTCCGGTTAGGCTATGTTCGATACCCGAACTAAAGCCAAACACCATTTCTGTTTACCATTGCCTGCGATTCCTAGAAATATTTCAAGGCACACGTTACTGATACAGATACGAAGTGTCTGTTTTTGTTTGGCGACCAATTGTCGATATTTTCCAGGAAAAACAAGCTTCCCGACCACCGACAAAAACAAAAAAGAAATACTCGGAAATAATTGATCGTGTTGTTTTACTACTTGTTTACAACCCGACTCTATACCATACAAGTACACTATTATACCCAGTATGAATTATAATTTAATAGAGATGTATTATTAGAATCCTACTTATATCGACAAGAAATTTTAAGAACGCTTACCTGTCAGCGAGAAGTTGATGAATATGTCGCCGCCTCAGTTCGGTCCAGTTCATTCCTGTCTGTCAGCGACAAGTTCGAACGCGTTCCGCCGATTCTAATTCGATGCAAGGGAAGGGGACGCCATGGAACAGAATCGAACTGAAATTAGAGACAAATGTATTAAGAATCATCAATATTATAACAATATTGCTAGGAACTGCATAATATGCTGCAAGATAATGGAATTCTGTGCTGAGATACATATACGCATACGTAAAAGATAATACGTATATGCACACACGAGTCGATTTGAAAATGCACGCCACGCGGTGTGATTCTATTCACTGCGCAATATTTTTTCCATTTCTTGCAAAATATTCATTAATATTAACACAGAAAGTACAGAAAACTTAGAAGACAGGGAAATGAACACAATGCGTATATCATTTCCTGTTTTCGAGAATATATTATACTGTATGACATACCTTAATTAGACGGACACTCTGAGCAGGTCTATTCACTACGAGGTCCGTTGCGCGAAAGAGGCAGATTTTTTAAATAGATTGCGCTGATTGGCCGGTGACTGGAAAGGCTGAGGGGAGAGGGGTATTGTTCTTTCTTTAAGGCGGGTGGTTTTTGAATATCGTGTCGACCTGGATACTTTCTCTTACAAGTATTACAGAATGGATATTAGTCTAATAGAGCACGGAGCGAAAGGTTTAACAGATTTTTAATTACCATTAACTGTTTAATATCCTTTGTCGCCTTTAATTGCGGCAAAGAGCAAAAGAATTCTTTAACATTATTTATTTCTCGGATCGTTTCCTATAACCTCTTGGTAACGTTGCGAGTGACACGGAAATGATAATGGGACTCGAGGTCCCAGAAATGCTGGCCGAGAAAATACATTGGATGTCTTGTCTATTCATACATATCTCGTCTGTGCCTAGGCATTAATTAAACCTTGTCGTTTATGGCAGAGGTCGATGTTATCGACAGCGCCGTGACCAGCGATACTGGCGGCGCTGCTGTGCTGGCCAGTAGTGACAAGATGGCGACGCCCAGTGAACTGTCTCTGGAAGAGATACGCAAATATTTATTGGAAAACGGTGGTACTGCCCGCAATCACGATGTAGTGAAGCACTTCAAGAAGTTCCTAACAGATCCAGAAACTCGTGGTAAGTTGAAAATCCGACGCACGATGCGTTTGGAGGACTGTCTAACTTTTGTAAGGTGTGACCGTAACGTTACGCGATGTGCTGTGTGTAAACACGGGACAGATATTAATACATACTTGACACACCTGGCATGAAATCTAGCGACAGCCAGTGAATAGTGCACGCATTTACGTTACAGTAGAGGCAAGGAATCGGTTCAAGGAGTATGTGAACACCCTGGCTACTATAAAGAACGAGGAGGTACGTCATCGAGTAGCTATTTCCTTCCGCCTTGACAGGAGCGACTTGTTGCGCGTCGTGTGACGTTGTCACTTTTTCCAATGGCTCGCGCGGTAGATAGGAAAATCGTATTCTTGGAACTTTTTTATTTTTCTACACGCACTTCCTCAGTTAACATATTGCATATGTCTTAACGCTACGCGATTATTATTTTCTTCGCTGAAATTTGAAAATCATAATATAATTCTCGACATATTGGAGTATTGGATACAATATTGGTGCAGTAAATTAATTTATTAATCGGTTCATTCATTCCTTCGTAGGGGTAAACGATACAGTGATTGGCAATTTAATGCATTCAATAATACATTCTAATTTAATAAAGTGGACAACGTGATCCGCTTAAATAGCTCCGAAAGAAAAGAAAATTTGTTCAGTAAGGTCAAGGATCAACAAAAAGTTTACGCAAAATATGTTGCATACGAAAAGAAATATTTATTGACCGGGTCGAGATAAGTGACTGACGAAATATGAGTAGAAAAATATTGTCTGCTATCGGAGCACGAAAGAGCATATTATTTTCTCTTAACATTCATGTCTTGCCTCAAGTAAAGTAATCACTTGTCGGGTGGCCAGCAACTATACTGTTTACCCCTATTACTCATTCGCTCGTGTATTTCGAGTTTGTTGATGTCACTTGAAGAGAAAAATGTTCGTACAGGGTGAGAAGTATTTGGTTCTCAAGAAGAAGTATCGCCAGTACCCTGTCGAATTGTCTCCGGAGCAAATTGCATCGCCTGTCGCCACCCCCGACGTAGCTGCCCCTGTTTCTCCTTTACGTGCACCGCCCCCATATCGTCCTCCACCTCCTGCACCCCTCAGTCCATCGGCGAGTAACACAAGCACGATCCTCGACGAGTCGTGTTCGAATTTTGCCCGCGAAGAGACCGCTATCAATACGCGGAAAAATGGGATTGACCGGGTCGAGGTCGGATTTTCAACGCCCTCGCCTCCTGTGCCGCCTCGCCGTAAAAGTCAGGATAAGATGAAGGTCGAGAATAAGGAGAACGTCGACAGGAATAGGGGAGGATCGGAGGCGGTTATCAAGGTAAGGTTTATCTGCATTTAAGAACACGGAAGGAAGAAACGTGAAATTATAACGTTAACAGCATATGTGCACGGTGTTTATTAATAGGGTACCAATGTCGCGCTCTTCTGACTAGAATTTCTCGATGTCGAGGCAATCGTTCGCCGATAAGACGCGACTGTCTGATAAAATTTCACGTTTCTTCGTTTATAGAAGCGCACGTCATGTATTATGTTGTCCGTAATCTCCTGGTGTAGTTGTACATGTTAATAAGTGTGCAGAGGATAAATCGGTTTGAACACGTTTTCGCTTTATCGAAGTAATTAGTCAGACCAGATCATTGTGGGTATTATTGAGCAATATTGTTGCGTGTACATGGTTTGGTGATGTAAAAAGGTGTTCATGGTTGTAGTAAGTGTTACCTGAGCAGTAGGATATCAGTTTTGGTACGTTATATGTGCACATGATAGCGGTGTTTCTCATTCTGCATTGGAAAGCTTAATGCCCATTCATAGCGACAATGCAATGCGTATCACAAACGATCGAACATTTTTTTTTTTTGTATCTGCCATTTCGAAAGTAATTTGGCATGCTTTATATACCACGCGTACGTAGTACCGTTATCTCGCTTTAACTAGCAGCATGAGAATGTAGCATAGATAAGCACCCTATCCACTCCTATTGTTGTAATAGCCGCGACGAGTTTTCATATGGTTCGTACATGGTTTTTGTCACCCTTTCTGTTGCTCTGTTTGCCTCGTTGCTGGGTTCATCCTTTTAATCGGTAGTTGGCCGTAGCGTTGTACGCCACTGTTCTCTAAGACTTGGCAATTCGAGATATTAAACGTGCAGGAAGATGAGACTGTCCCGGCGAATCCGGGCTCGACCGACCAATTAAGCTTCCGCGAGCGGATGCAACGTTTCAACCGGATGGCTAGCGAAACCGATCTACCAGGCAGGCCTAATGGCAATATCACACCTACTAAAAAGAGATCTGACAAGGTAACGGACAATCTTCTAATAATACTTCTTTTCTGCTCTCTAAAACGATTACGCAATTCTGCTGGAGCGATCTTTTCCCATCGCCGTCATAGCCATCGCAACAGTCACGACAATTACTTCACCATTCGTCCACGGAATGACGCCTTGTATCTATTCAGTTCATTGACTAACAAATTGTGTAGGCATTCCAATCGCCGCTGCGCGATACATTCCGCGCTAGAAGGTGCGCCCGGGCGGCTGCTTAATCGCGATTGGTAATAGGTGGCTCGCACGAAATAACGGAGTCAAATGATTGCAAAACATATTAGATACTAGCTGGGAAAGTGGCGAGCGGTTATGCGAAGAAGTTTCGAAGGGCTATAATGGAGAAGCGTGCCGTTATCGCATAAATAACGAGCATTGATACCATGAATACCGTACTGCTCGACATACGCTCTGGAACCAGTTATTTAACGCACAAACGGCGTAATCGGTCAACGGATAGTCCTTGCCCCGTATAAGATACACCGACAAATTATTTAGTTCTAACAGAGAGCTCGAAATGTCTGGCTTCGATTTTCACGCGGATGCAATTCATACGAGAACACCGATCAACCAGCTTCCTAACTGTGCGAAAACATTTTCCGCTTGCCCGATAGGGGGATTGTCTGATAATTCTGATAATTCGAGATATCGTCTTCAAATCATGAGCGCCTACCCATCTGCGGTTGCTTCACGTTTTTCACACTGAGTTATTGGAGAGAAAGCGAACGACTCGAGGAGACCGCGGTGAACGAACGATTCTCGATACATCGAACAATCCACACGCAAGGATACGCGTCCTTTTTCTTTCGTTTCTTTTTTTCTTTTTTTTTAACGAAGAAGGGACGCAGCGCGTACAGGTCTGGCTGCTCATCTTGCATACCGAATAGACTACTAAGAATCCTTTTCTCGTATCCTTTACACGCGCGCCTCCCGCCAGTCAGTTCCTCTGTATCTTTCGCCCGCTGCTCTCCCGTCGTTTCTCTTTCTCTTCCCCTCTCTATCGCATCTCGTCTGTCGTTGCTCGTGTGCCGTTTATCGCGGCGAGCAATATTCATCGCATTTGAATATCCTGCGGGCGGTATCTCGCGTACCGATCAGGATGTTGCGTCGATGTTGCCGTAAATCATAATTAGCCGCGCCTGAAAATTAAAAGTGGAGGAGGCAGACGCGGCGGGAACGAGAGAGAGAGAGAGAGAGACAGAGAGAGGATCCTTTCCGCCGCAGCCGCAAAGCTTGCACGAGCACCGCTCGTCCTTTACGCGCTCGATTCTCCATCATAATTTCGATATGTTTATCGTGCCGAACGATTAAAAGGACCGGCCACGTGGAACCCCTTCGCGGCAGTAGGAAGGAAGAAGCGGCCGGTTGTGCTTGCTCGCTTCGAACGTGGCACTATTTACCGACGAAAGTGCTGCATCTTATTATTCCGCCGAAGTTTCCCGATTGTATCGACCAGCGCTATCGAGTTCGTTTCAATATTTCCCAGAATATTTGGGTGTACGCGATTAGCACAGGTCCGAAGATGAACGAAAAATTGAATTGTGCGTTATACGGCTCCGTAGAACCGTGGTATATTAATCTGCGCCGATTTTCTTCGAAACTATTCAAAAGCGTGACATTTCCCCGCTTTCCATTCAAAGTGCGCGATGCCAAAAATTTGGTACGAGTGCAGGATGCAAACGTGACAGGAAATAGAAATCGTTTCGGAGGCAACATTCGTCCACGTTCCGTGCCGCAAAGGTGCTCACGGGTGGCGCGTGGGCCCACGATAATTAGTTATTATTCGTCTGTCACCGTGTATTTTCGGCGGTCCGTCTTTCATGCACGAATCCAAAGGCAGGCCGTTAAGTTTTATTAGTCGTGAGCGCGGACGAGGTTTCGGGACATGCTAGGAGAATTCTCTCGCCTCCGGACATCCTGTAATCTCTTGGGAGTTCTCAAGAGGCAGGTTCGATCGGAGCTTTCTTTGCAGCAATTATCATGCGGCATGGCCACGTTATGCCGCCCGTTGCATTCTTAATGAACCCATCGTCTAACGTTGTGTCGCGTGCCGCGTACTTCGCCGGACGATCACCACGGTAATATTTGTCATGCAATTTTCCGTCGTGATTTCTTAAGCGCGGCTTGTGGTTACGTGCCGATGGACACAGCACCGCGATGTCGGCGATTAGGAAGCTCTGTGAATCGCTAAACGAACGAGTTCTCGCATGCATTAAAATTAATAAATATTTATCACTTATATTTTTAATTAATAAAGAGGTTCCAGAAGGAATTCAGATTTACAGGCAGACAATTCGTATTATATTTCCAATTACACACAGCGTCTGCCGTAGCTGCAGGTATTTGTTAACTAACGAATGGAAATATTAAAACGATGCCACGAAGTTAATGCGGTTATTCGTAGTCACGGCACTTCGGGGTTACGGAGGCCTGGCTCGTTTTTATGTAAATTCGCTGAAAATGTGGGTGGTAAAGAATACTATTAAGCGTTGTATTTCCGTGAGAATTTTCCGTAATCGTATGTATGTATATTCTTGCCCCTTTCTTGAACACAGTGTCCGTAGTAACAGTGTATTCCAGCTACGCTAAGGACACCTTCGTGCCCGGCGCAGCCGTAGCCAGCTCTAGTCGGGTTCAGCAACGTGAAACTTAGCCCCCGTTGTTCATTTTTCTTTCGTCTTCGCGAACTTACCGTGGAACGCGGGAACACAGTGTCTCGCGACGCGGCCAACAAGAAAGCCGCTTTTACTTCGACACCTGAACGAGAACGCGTTCTAATTAGGATCATGCGTGTTCGCGTCTTCTGGAAGCGAGTCTCGTCGGTTGTTCGTCCTTTGTTGGCAACGCGGAAACGAGCGAGGCTAGGTTAGAGATACTCATCGTAAAGGCACCTAACACGGCCATGCCGAACTTGGAATTTCTCTCGTATAGTTCCGCATACATTAGGGACTCCCGGTGAAACTTGCAGGGTAGTTTGCCCCCGGGCGAAAGGAGCGAGCTCTCGTCTCGGGGGCTGAAGCGCGCGACGTGCTGAAGGACGAGCAGCGAGGAGGCGAGGTTGGGTCGAGGGTGTAAACCGCACAAAGTAATCTTACAGAATGTATATGCAAAGAGGTTCAGCGGCGAAGAACGGGCAAGGGACCGGGGGGGGGGCACAGCTTGCGTGATCCCATCCGCGACAACACTGACAAGACACCCCCGGAGGCAAACTTACCTCATAGTTCGAAGACTCTTCGACCTTTGCTCGCTATCAGCGTCTTTGCGATGCTTTTTATCCGGGCCGCGAGACCGTGCTTGCTAGCTGGGATTTGATCAATACGCGCTCCGTGAATCGGGATCGAATTCACTTGACGATCGTCCCTCGGTAGGAGCAGCACGTTCGCAAAATATTTTTACGCTCCGTGGTACTGTAAAAATTGCGCGACGACTAAGTGAAGCTGGCTGGATAGGCGTTGGCGGATAGTAACAATTTCACAGCTGTTCCCGTCGCATACAATTTTTCTATTCCCGAGATCACTGCGCGCTCGAAACCAATGTCAAGCGGATAAAACATTTGTCTCGGTTATCCCCGCCATAGACGTCCAATTTACGCAGTCGTTCGTCGATGTACGTACTATCGCGATACGACAGTCTGTTCCGCGGTAATTGAACGCCGGCGAAGTTTAGTAACAGGTCCAGGTAATTACAGGCCATGTCCGTACCGTACTTCTCGATAATGATATATCGGCATTGCGCTAACGAGAGCATCGAAATCAGCGGACGCAATGTTGCGCGACCCAATTTCCTCGGCGCCATTAGACCCCGGACAAATTCACGCACAACTCTCGGGACGCAGGGTGGACCAATATAAACAAGCTTGTCTACAGAAGTAGTTAGCACCTACTGTCCCGCGTGTAGCACACTGCTAGATACGCCTAACAGGCCCGCCGACATTTATTCCAGCCTATTACGAGTTAATCTTGGAAGTATACACTGCCCGCATTATCATTTAAACTGGTACCGTTACTACCGGCGTATTAAATTTGTTTCGCTTAGCGGTCCCGATGACCCGCCCTCGCGCTTCCGGGGGAACAATTCGTGTCTTCGTGTAGAAGGGACGGTACGTGTGCGTCGTTACTTATTCGCCCGATTTGTCTTCCGAAGTGGGAGTAATTTTGCTTAGCCTTCGAAGAACTGTTTATGAATAAAGGATTGAGAGGTCCGGGGCATCAGCGAACGAGGTTCGTTCGACTACCGGAAGGCGAAACGAGTTTTTTCACAACGGGGAGAACCGTACTAAATCGGATTGCTTGACTTCATCGTTTCGTACGTGCCATTCACGATGGACTGGCTTCGTCCGCGGGAGTCCGTCCCCCGTAGTGACAGCCAGGGAGTACGTCGAAAACTGATTGTGACTGTCACGATAGCGAACGAGTCTCCACCCTTCCGGGTCAAGACGTTCTTGGTGGTCCGGTTATGGGACAGAATTTTTTCTTCTTTCTGTACCGCCTAACTGTCAGTCCCCGCGATGGCCTTCCGTTAACAAATTGAACGAATCTATGTTCGGTCGACGCGGGAGCTATCAAACAAATGATAGAAAACGATACTTTCCCATCCCGGAGAGCGTACGGGCGGAGAAGAAATTATTGGGTTCCGTTGTGACCGCGTGCACGGTAATTCATCGTCGTTCTAACAATCCATTCTTTATTTTTCGTTTCGCTCGGGGAGATGTAACATTGTAAATTCATTAGAAAGTTTCGAGTTTGGCTGCGTCACGTGGTCAAAGAGTGGCTGAATAAATGGTTGTCGGTAGATCGAAGGAGGCGTAGTTCTTACACGACATTAGCCGCAGATAAAAGCAGATACTGTCTCCAATCCTGAAACGCACGGCAGGAGCGTAGGTATCTTCTTACTGATCGACCGGATGAAACCGGGGAATGACCGATCGAGCGATGGCATTCCTTTCTGCTTGGAAGGCAGAACATGGATGAAGACGCGTAATTTGTTATCGGCACTGTAAAATGCATTCCACGGGCGTAGCGGAGAAGGATCGATAGATCGTCGCGAATACCGAAACGCCGGGAATATCCGTCTCGGGCCGTGGAAATTTAGAATATTCGTATTACTTTATACAGTTCACCGAATCCAACGGACTTCCATCGACGGAACTTCGATACATATTCCACGAACGGAGTACACGAAATTTAACAAGCATCCGCATCCGTCACATACCGGCGGACACGCTATATCCGTGCGTCCTGTTCCTTACAAAGTACGTCAGGAGCACAGCACAAATATTTCACGGAACATTTTCCTTACGATACGACGCTATCGTTGCGGCATCGATCTCCCCGTTTGCACGCGAGCGTCGTTAATATTGCATCTTCTCCGCATTATCGACGATCGTATTCTCGCCTAAATACTTTCCACCCGAGGGCAGCGTGCCCGTTCCAACCTAATAGTGTCCGCCTCTACGTTCGCGCATAGAAACCAATACCACGGTGCATCGCGGTAGATACGTATTTACATTCCGTAGACCTTCCCTACTTCCGATACAACCTCGATATCGTCCGATGCGAATCTTTCTCCGCCGCGAGGATAATCCTCCGTTAAACGGTGGTGCGTCGGTGGCCGTGTGGGTCTAAGCTCGTACTTTATGCTAGTCGGTGGTACCGGTAAGCCCGGAGTGTACCTTATCAGGAATCTGAGTCGCTCAGTGAGCGGCTATTTGTATTCATAAGTCCGCGGGAGGCCGGCGCTCGCTTCTTGGGCCCGTTTCTCGGGCCCGTCCTAGCTTCCACTGGATCCACGCTGTTCCTCGGGGATATCTGAACGTCCCCTGGGCATCGTTGGTCGTGGCCGAAGAATATGGAGGACGATGGAAGAGAGGAACGGCGGAGGACCACGTCATTCAACCGAGGCGCCCTTCTCGCGGACATCTTTGAACGTCCGGGGAAGTGTGCGCATGTACGTGTACGTCCTTCTTGGACGCTATGTATGCCGCGTGTCGGGGAATGTGACCAGTCATCGAGTTATTTAATTTTTCGAGGCACCCCTGTTGCGCATGTTTGCTCAGCCCCGCTGTGAGCACAAATTACCTCGCGACCGAATCACCTCCAGCGAAATATTCGGTCCTCGTCCTGGTCTACTCCTCCCCACGTGGCCGCTGCCAATGGCGAACTGCCATTCATGTCGGTCACACTTCGTGCCAGTACACTTTCTGCCCACTCTTTCGCTCGGCGGATCGCGGACAATGTCTTGATGCATGGCTTTCGTGCGCGAATAGTTCAATATATGTCTGAACGTTCGATTCGGTTCGATGGACGCGGTAAAGGAAACGGTTCGTTAGACCTGACGATTGGCCGACTGTTTTCTTAATTAGTCGTGGTTCGATGTACAAGGCGCTCGGGGTTCGTTCGGTGCAATTGCGGGGGTGTTGCAGCAGCACCAGCTGACCCCCTTACGTCCAGAGGACACGAGACCAAAACGGACATGGCCGCGTCCCCCGATGTGGCCTAGGCGCGTATATATACGGTCAGCCCACCTTGCTATCTATATGCTAATCCATTGAGATGGTACCCGCAGATTACACCACGGAATTAGCCCAGAGACCGGGGTATCAGGGCCGCACAGACAGGCCGGCCTGTACCTATACGTACCTTTATCCCACCTTATACACGTAACCTGTCCCGTCGAGCGCCTGCTCTCGCCCTGCACTTACAAGCCCGTGTGTATAGACTTTCGTGCGCACACAGGTACACGCTGGCACACGTACAGGTGTGTAAGCGTACCTGGTGGAACCGTGGCTCCTCGATTGGCGGAGGACCACGGTGACTCGGCACTTCCAGTTCGTTAGCCCGCGTTAATAACGTTAAACAGGATGCGATAAACTCGTTAGGAAACGAAACTACGCTCGGGATTGTTAAGCCCGATCGTCGTCGGCTTATAATACGTCGCGTCGTTTCTTTCCTTAATGGTCCGGCTCGTCGAAAGAGAAATTTGTGAATGGATAAATTGGATAACGGATAAATCGTGGAGCGATCTCGAACGAGTCTTGATAGCGAGCGATCCCGTGAACGTGTCGCGTATATTAATACCTCGTAGGACCTCCTGGTCAGGTTTGCAGTTGTATAAGCATGACGATTAACGGGTGTAGAAGGTCCTCGAAACAGTGACACAGCCAGCACGGCAGAGGGTAATCGACCAACGGCAGTCGTACGATGGCTGTGGGCTCGAGTACTATGGTAAATTTATTAGTCGACGGGAATATGATCGCGCGACGCGTATTGCGGGACCGAGGTACACCGAGGAACACGATAGGTACGTACGAATATAATCCTGTCAACGGGGGCCAGCAGGAGGGTGGGCAAAGCGAGCAGCGTCGAAGCTCCATGTTCTCCATCCGGACCAAATTCGACGTGCCGGCCGCGAAAATACGAGCTACGGTTATGAATTACTCCCGTTGCCGCCGTAGCGCCGCGGCCTGGCTCAGCTAATAATCGTCCCTATGCCGAATTTCGCCGGCGTCGTGTAATCGTTCGGTGCTCGCCTTGTCGAATGTGGCCCGGAACCAGCCGCCTCGTATTTCAGTTTGAAAAATTGCCTCGGTCCAAGGATCAGTTCCTTTATTGCCTCGTACGAATTTCGTAATCAGTTTGGTCGTTCGAATTAAATTGATCTTTTTTTTTTCCTTTCATCGAGGGAATATGTATACATTATCTGCATTTCAGATCGGACGTATCATAGATAATGGTCATTCGCGAGAATACTTTCCCGAGGAACTTTATAATTGCTATGTTTCTCAATACTCGAGAGACTTAAGTTTAAGTAAATTATTACGAATCTCGTTAATAATAATTACGAATATTGTTGGTACACCTCGAAGTTGGTCAGAAGTCCATGAGTCGGACCTACTGGACTTCTGCGAGTCCTGACCACCTTCGAGCTGAACCTGCGATTCTGGGGTTACACCTGCTGCCACCTCCGCGGCCTCTGACATTTAATTTCTCGAGGACTCTCCAGAATTCTTGAGAAACGAAAAATATCGAGAAATCAGGCACGCTAATTATATTGCGCAGTAATTTAGGATGAGTGCTTAACTTGGGGCTATGATTAAATCGGGCCTCCAAAGTTGGATACACTTATTGCATTACACGTATACTTGAGTATCCACGTACATTTCTCGGCAGTTTCTTCTAGCCAATACAATCGTCCACCACGGTTCTATCATTTCCCCGCTACCGAGTATTTAATTTCTATTCTTCCCTATCTATCAGGCTTATCGCTAATCTCTACTTCCAGAGTGTAAGCACATACCGCGGCAAAGGGAAGAAGTATTACTCGCCCCATCGAACGAATTGGAAATAACGAAATCTGTGTAATCGTCCATCTAAATATCAATCCAATCCACCATAGTAATGCATCCGTTCTCTATTACAGTTGCGCCAGCCAATCCCCGCGCCAATAAATTTTTCGATCGCCGACTGTCATTTACCAGCGATTGTCAGAACCGGGTAAAGGGATTCCCCGTCGAACAAGGCAGGCCTGTATCGTAGATTCAGGGAATCGCAGTGTCGCTCTATTCCCCCCCATTCCGCGTGTCCAATTCAAACAGCGGTCTGCACTTCAGCGCGATTTCGTCCGACTCCGGACTAAACCTTGGATTATGATCCCGGACGATAGCGGCCGATGGAAATGGCGTTAGGTAGGTGGGCACCCAGGCTAGGTGTAGGCATTATGGTGGTCGTTGGGAGGCGTCGCCGAACCGAACGCTGAATCACCCAGCGAGAGTTTTCCTGTCAGCGGCAGTACGGCCGCCGCCAACCGACGAAGCCCCGTGGAATTGCCTCGTACGGCCACGAAATGAATGCGCGAACGCCCATTAGGGGAATAAATCAGGCCAACGTTATCCGCAGCATCGCATGATCGATCTCGCGCGTTGCGCTAATCCGGGCCTAATCGTTCGTCCGCCATCGGAACGCCAGAAAACTTCCTCCTAACGATGGTCGTTAGAGAGTGCCAGGTTTCCTCGTCCTTGGCTTCCTCGGTGGAAGTTTGCGATCGGTCTGCGGACGTGGATGTCGGGACCAGGGGGGTTGATCGCGGGGATTCAGGTGTGGGGTGGAATCGACGCCGTCTTGGAGTACGCGCCACACGTGACAGACGATCGTGGATTGCGTATACAGGGAATTGCGTTCAGAACCGTAACCGCGTTTCCCTATCGCCGATAGCGACCGGGCTACTCAGACGGCACGTTTTAAACGCCTCGCCCCGTGCAAGTGTTAGCCCTTGCGATTAAATTTCGTGAACGGGCGAAAGGTTCTCGTTATTTCGTCGAGGCGAGTGATAAATCTATCGGCGCAGATGGTGCACAATAATCCATGGCTCCGATAATTCCCTAAACCGTGGTTAATCTTTTAAGTGGTTCTCGCAAACAGCCAGTATATTAATAGCCGACCGCGGTCGAACATTATCGGCCGCATTAAATGGATATCCAGCTTTAATTCGTGAAATCGATCCTCCGCTCGCCCCGCCTGGCAGGCCGCACTGGCTTTACGTCCGTCGTGTGGCAGGGATAAATTCGAGGGTGCGGCGACTCGCGAAAATGTTTGGTTAGCATTCGGCTTATTGGCCGGCGAATGTTCGTGCTCTGTTAGGCATGTATGGATGGCCCCCAGGTTATAATAAAGCTAATTCTGCGGTGCTCTTGAGGCAGCTCGTGCCGCAACATGTTTTGCCTCCCCCTACCCCCCCCCCCAAGCCGCCGCCGCCACCGCCGCCGCCACCCTTTCCCTTCTAACTCCTTCTGCCGGTTTCACCGATATCCAACCCTCCCGACTCTTCACCTCCTGACTCTGTTACTCTGTTTCACTCTTCACCGCCGACTTCTTCCGCGTGCTGGAACAACCGAATATATTTATACGCCCCCTCGGAGGGTAGCACACGTCCGTTTATTAAAACGTTTCCATCGTGAAGAGCAACCGCACGCGTTCCGCCCCTCTTTCGCTTTCTTTTTCTACCTTGCCCCCCCCTCTAGTTTCGTCGGTTTTTACGTTCCCTTCATTGTCCCGGGAAAAGCTTTCGCGAGCCAAGCACGTGCACCCCGTTCGAGTGTCCCTGCGCTTCGCTACGGCCGCGTACGTGAAATTAACCGGAGAGGCGTATTTAATTAAATTAGAGCGCGGAGAGAATGTTTTCGGATCGACGTAGACCCGGCTCGCTTATACGCGTACACGTTAACAATGGGACCTTCGTGAAAATTTCACATGCCGCCCTCCTGTTCGCTTCGGAGCTTGAACGTTGCTGTTCTTTCCTGCGATCGCGCGATGCTCCTGTTAGTTTTCTCCAATTCGCTGCGAACGGGCAAGATAAATAGATAGCCTAGGCGAGGTCGTGGGACTGCGAGGGGGAATCGGCCACGTTCGACGCCGAATCTCGTCAACTTCGCGACAAGTTTGAAGGGAAGAAAGTTTTAAGTGCGTGTCCGGATCCCGAAAAGTTTGGTTACTCGAAAGGTACAACGCGCGAGTGTACTAGATATCTCCGATCGGTTAGTCAAATCGTTCCCCTCCCCCGTTCCGACGTAGACGGGAACGCTAGAGCGTTTGGCGTGGGCATTAAAATTTGTTATCGTGGAATTTATATTATATACCTCCGTGCCGGGAGGTTCGCGTAATCGTAACGGTTATATAAATACAGACGAATAAAAAATTAGTACCGAGATAATATCTGAGGGGCGTCCACGCTCAGCGTGAAGTCGTGATAGTCGACGAAATTCATGGAACGAGCTGTACAGCTCTGACAGGCGCCCTGTTACGATCGATTAAATGAACAGTTCAGACCTTTTGGTATGGGGGGGGGGAGGGAGGGTTAACGACGCCGTTGCATTAATTAATTCTCGGTGATCTCAATTAAAATATTAATTACGGAGAAACAATGACCCGCTGACGGGCCCAGGCGCCGCGCCGATGCCGATGGATCCCTGTCCCCTCCACCTTTCTTCTTTTTCGTGCCTGCCTCGCTTCGTTCTCGATCTCCGGCCGCCGATGAATCAGAGAAACCATCGTCGCGATGCTATTAGGATTACCGGCCGTCTATAAGCTTATCTGATAACCACCCCATTATAGTCGAAGATTTCGCAGCATCGGCGTCCCCGACTCGCCTGTCCGCCCGATCGTTCGCGTATGCGATGTCGTTGCGACAGCGCGGGCCGGACCGTTTGCATATTTCTCAAAGGAGATACCAGTGGAAGCAAGTGTCTTCCCGCCGACCGATCTCATCGAGCACGGGATCGTCGAAAGACCAACGAAATTCATCAGCGACAAGAATCTTAACGTCCCGCCGCAAAACCAGTATGTCGTTGTTAGCGTTCCACTTATCAGGAATCATGAAGCTCGGGAAACGTCGCGGCCCGGCGTTCCCCGATAAACTTTGTTGTTCCGTTCTCGATCTACGAAATCGTTCGAGCTGTGTACCGTGTTCCTTGATCGGCCCTGGACCAGTCGAGGGAAGCGACTGGATCCGTTCGTAGCTCGTTGACGCGGTTATTGTTGAATCCACGGCCCGGGCAATAACAACAGTTTATTGAAAATACGATTGTCGAATCACTGATGGAGGATAACGCGCTGGACACGTCCATAATAAAGAGTATCCCCCTGGCCGTGCGCATCGATACATTTGCACGAGGCACAGACGACTCTGCCGGGAGAGTGGCCGTAGCACACGAAAGCTGGGAACGTAGTTCGCTGCACCACCTGACGCGACGGGGGGTCAGCGATTCTCATTCGTTGCCGATTCGGCGAAAAGAAGGGAAATATTACCATAATACGCGTCGCAGAAAATCAGCGGCACGAACGTACGCGGAAATTTGCATACCGCCGGGCGAACGGGGCGGCACGCCTGCTCGCGAGATTACCCGTGAAATTAAATTAAACGAGAAGCGCGAGCTATTCGAGCGGGTCTTCCTCTTAAGCTGATCGCCCTCTCGAATCACGATTTCACTTAAGGACACGCGAGGTGGTGTCGATCGATAGAGATATATCGGGCCTGGCTAATGATGACTCGGCCGAATTCGTCGCGGATCCCTTCGTGCCCCGTTGCCTCGTTGAAAGTAATTTACAAGGAGTCACGATTGATTCGGATACGAGTGTCGATGTGAGCACCTCGAAACGGACGATGCAGCCGTGACGAGTGAAAATACAAACAGTTTAACGGGGATGAGTAGTCGTTTACCGTTCTTGGGATCAGCCGCTCCTCGCCACCTCCGCTCCTTCTGCCCCGTCTTCTTTTTCTTCCTTCACCTCGTTCAATTTCCCCGCGCGTGCACGCACACCCGCGCGGCCACGTATAGCGCCACGAAAATTGTGCCACTTGCGTCCGTGAGAATTGCTTTTTTACATACCTCGCTTACCTATTGACATTAAAATCGAAATAGAATGCTGCCCGCCGGAACCAACTGCGGGCTGAAATATTCGACCCGAGGGGCCAGATCGTTTGTCAATCAGAGACATCTTTTAGACAGGCGATGAAAAATTCATGGCGATCGAATAATTCCTTCTCATCTTCCAATTACAAATACAATGTTACGTACACGATAGCAATACCAGTACCCGTACCCGAGCGAGTCGATTGTTCCATTAGTTCGTCCGTCTCGTTCTAACAGGCCGGCAAATATCGGATTATCAAGTCGGCGTCATCGCCGCGAGCAAACACAGAATTAGCAGAATCAATTGCGAGCCCGCAAGTAGAACGACCTTATTTCCGTCCTGGCAAGATTCAGTGGATACAAGCAGCTCGTTCGAGGGCCATTCCCGTCAATATTAGCTTCCACATAATGTCACTCCGGAGCGTCCACAAAAGCTACCACCCAGGCTCTCGAAATCCCCGTCAGACCATTAGCAGCGTTCCGCGAGCCCCGTGGAGACTCTCTGCTCTATCTAGCCAACAGCGTCGGGACAAAGTTCGACCGGCTGAAATCCGTGCATGCGTATATGTGTACGCATACACCCCGGGCCCTATGGTGGTCGAGGCTGGGGTTGCGTAAGTTGGTCCAACCTCCTGCGGTCTTGCGTCAGAGAATCAATTATTGGATCCGTATATCAATCTGATGACTGAAGCGCGTTCGTGGCGCTTGGCACCCCGCTGTTTCTACGCATTTTCTTCTCCCCGTGCACCCCAGCCACCCCCTCGTGCCCCGTGTTCGCTCGTAACCGCGAGGACGCATCGCTCTCCCAGGGAAAAAGAGAAGGACGGAGAACGGGGGAGAAGCTGTGGTCCTCTCTGTACGGTCCCGTAGGACCATATAGAGCGATCGTGCGCGAACGACCGGTTCCCTCGTGGTGTTTCACGACGACGCGACGCAAGGTTCGCCCCGTCGCGCGTGACGTACCGCGTAATGTTGATTTTTTTGTTTCTCGAGCGACTGACTGACTGACTTTCTTCTTTTCCCCGCAGGGCGCCGACGAAGATGACAGCGCTTCCGTTGCCTCGGTAAGTCCATCCATGCAAGTCTTCCGCGGATCGCGATCCATCGTGCGCGAGTCCAGACCGCGGGTGGAACGATACGCTCGAGGGGGGACGATTCTTTTGGTTCGCCCTTGCGAAACGGATTGCCCATCGCGATATGATAAACGCGAGAGATCTCTCGAGTATCGAGATCTTAATTAAAATTCCCTCCCCTACCACGCGGCTAATCGAACCACGGATCTCTTCCTCGACGTCGTTCCGTCCATGTATGGACGTTATCGCGTAGCCGGCTCGGTATCGCTGGTAACCCCTGTTAATTGAGGCAATTATTGCTTTGGGAAGCAGCAACTGGACGGGAAGTCACGGGAGTGGTTGGTCAGAGCCGCGCAGGGGGACTATCAGGCGTTGGCGAAATTGGCCGCGGAAGAACCTCGGCTCACTCGGCTAAGGGTAAGTCAATCTTTCGCTGCGTCAGGGGAAATTGATATTTATTGACGCAAGGATTGTCCGTTCAGTTGGTACTTTTTTTTTTAATTATTTTCTTGAAAATAATTACTCTTCGTGAAACTTTATCGCTGCACATTTAACAATATTTGCAATAAATATCGATCGCTCTACACTTACTTTCGCAAACGTGTTCTTTCGCTTACTTGTCCTCTTGTTGCTCTTGTCGACGTGCAACGTATACACGTATGCGCGTGCGTTTCATAAATTTCGAAGAATAAACTGAAGCGCGTCCGAGCCTGACCCGAGCTGACCCGAGCTACGCGACCGATATTGCTCGCAAATTTCATCCGACCCAAAGTACGTTCGGGCCGATCCAGATTGCGTGCGTGTGCCGTTAAAAATTGTCGATTCGCGGGACGATTCGTTGACGGCGCGTTTACCGTGCCACACTGTACAGAGAGGGCCGCGCAATGGATCTCATTGAGTTACGGCCGCGCCGCGCCGCCTCGGGTGATAATGACAAAGGTGGCGGGGCCGTAGGTTCGGAAATATAATTACGGTGTGGCTTACCGTAGGCCCGGGATCAGGCCGTTATTACACGCACGGCAGAACTTAACACCTGCGGCGTTGTAAATTCGCCGTTTTCGCGCGCCACCATTGACAGGTCAATAAATCTAAGGGCCCCCGTGGCAATCAGGCAGCCGGTGTAAACCAAACCGCCAATATGTGGAACGGATCACCAGTGTCCGATAGCGAACGAGTTAAGGATTACCCCGTCCCACCGATATCCCGTTATTATTCTACTGCGTATCGACCGAAACACTTCCAAGCGTTTCGTTCGTCAGGGTTCGCGTTCCGTTCCGTCGTCTCATCTCGAAGGAATTTCCCTCCTTTCCGTCGTTGAAGGAAAAAACAGAATCGAATTAACCGCGCGTAGCTGCGACGTGCTCCGAAAAGAAGTGCCGCCGCCTCGTAACGGAGAACCGTGTCGATCATAATATTCTAACCGCCGTATTCTTCGAAACCCTTAATTAAGCTAAAACGATTGTCGTGTACGAGAGCGTCGTTAGATGATCGCAGGCGGCGCTAGCCGGGGCGATAAAAACTATTCACCGGGACGTCGTCGTCGTCGTTCCTGTTAACACGCGTCGTATTCTGACCGGATAGTTCGAGCAGACCTTAACGGCCATTCGCGGGCAGCATCGACGGAAAAGGCGGCGTGGAAGGAACAACGGGGGATGAAACGGTTGGGTAGTGGGGATGCAGCACACGAGGTGGTAGTAGAGCCGCGAAAGGGGTGGAGGCGGTTGAACCGCACAGGGGCTGCGTGCTGAATTCATTCCGCTGGACAAGGTTGCCCCACACCCGGCTCCAGGCCACGTCGGCCTCATCCCTTGGGATAAATTGGCCGAACCCGCGTGTTTGCGGATAACATCGCCGCGATATACGCTCGTCTATGGCCCCCGTACGAACGTAACCGTACACGGCCCCCTTTTTGCGACGGGTCTCGCGCTCGCGGAAATTGGCAACGAAACTCTGCCTCCGTGTTGTCTTTTTCGTCTCTGCCGCCCTTTCTTTCCATGTCGTTCCTCCTCTCGCCGCGGTGCTCTACACGCGCCGTCTATCACGCGGCTACTTTTCGCATGGCCACCGGCAGCACGAAACGCGGAAAAATATTTCGACGGAGAAATCGTGCTGCTGCGCGGCCGTCCAGCTCCCCTTTATTCCGAGATTCGTAGCCCCCTTGCCAGGAGTACGCGTCGCGATCCGTACAATTGATTCTTCTTTGCGCGCGTACCGCGTGCATAGGCGCCTTCCTCGTTATTGGATTAATACGGAAATTTGTTCCCTTACTGGTAGTCAGATGTCCGACAATGGTTCGTTCATCGAGGTTTCGACACGTGGATATATATTAATCCATCGATGAATATGCAACGGTCGGGCAGCGAGAACGCGAGGGCGATGGGATGCGGGAGACAAAGTGAAGCAAACGACATGGGGGTGTCGTTTGTGGGTGGGACGGGGTACGGTCGGTAGGCATTCCAATTACTTCCCCCTCGGTAATTAAATCAACACGGAAGCTAATCAACGTTGGTGCCGTGCTGGCCGTTTCCCTCCCCTTCTGTCGAATTTTTCCGCGGACAAATAAATCGGACGATTAGCCGATAACCGAACGGGAAATCGTGTCTCACGGTTCGTCGCGGACCGACAGACTTCGGTGAATAATTGAGACGAATCCGTTGGGCTCGTTAAAATTAACGGGGTTCGTGTCCGCTGACGGGGACGCCGTACAAATTTTAACCGAGACGGCAGCGTGCTTCGACGACGGCCGATCAAAAATTCAGCACGAAAGTTCGAACGACCGTTCCCTTTTCTTTGTCTTTTTTTTTCTTCGTTTGGTCGCCACGCATTAATTAGCCATCGGGCACCGTTCGGTATTCTCGCGCTTTTGTTGCGATTGTTTACGAACCACCGTCGACAGTCATGCCGCGTAGCTTTCTTTTCTCGCGGATGGTTTACGAGCCCGTATTAAAGAGCCGTTCACACACGTGGCCTACGTGATCCGTGGTCGAACGTCGCAGACGGCCATTGTGTTCGCCGGGTCAGGTGTACACTGTTGTCCGGGTACCGTGTGCCCATTATACTTTATTAACGGACGCGTCTGGCATCGCGATAGATTTGGAGTTCGATTTCTGCGTGCCGCTGCGATACAGGACGGCTGCATCAGTCCGCCGTGGCGCCTCTCCTCGGCTCTATTATACTCGATTCGGTGAAATCGTCTGGAATTTCTTTTTGCCGTGCCGGACAGGTGTAGGGCGGTAACTCATTGCAGCTCGGTCGTCTCGAATAACTCTTAAAGTATCCTATCGGGGGGATAGATTATTCGATCGGCAAAGAAACTCAAAGGAGTGTACACGTGACTCGGAATCGAGCTGGCGATGGCGGGCAAGAAAGGAGCTAAGAAACGAAAGATCGGAATGGAAAGCTGTTGGGTTCGAGCGCCGCGTTATATATTGGCCGATGAGAAGAGCGCGGTCTCGGGCACTCGTCGGTGTACGCATTTATCTGCTGGTATCGGTTGGTTTAATAACGCCAAGGCAATCAGAAGGTGTTCCCTCCTACCTACTTCTGCATTCGCTGCCCCCGCGCCTCCGCCGGTCGATAAATAATAACCATTTGTATCGGATTCTAATTACTCGCTCTAAGCAAACAAATAAACGGCAGGCCAGAGAGACGCAGCACCGTGAGAGGCAAGCTTAATGTTATGGTGGCTGCAGGCTGATTTAAGGAGTGTGGGACCGCCCACCTCGAAGATGCATCTCCAGCCCGGCCATCGGTCCACCTGTTATGAGTGTTTCAACGCCACTGTGCGGTCCTCTTTTTGCATACGGACCCCACCGATACCTGTTGCCGATACGGGGCCGGGAAAAATATCGGAAATACCGTGGCGTAATTAAATTGCCCGGAACCGTGATCGTAGAGACCGACCATCCCCGGTCGAGGGGTGGGGAAAGAATAATCGTCGAACGAGCGACACCGCTTAATCCTCCTCTGTCGAAACTGTTCATCGTCGCGAGGCACGTATAGAAGTTTAATGTCCTCCGGGCAAAGTTTTTGCCTCGGCGGAGGCACGGTGTATAATCGAAGGTAGAGAGAGGAACGCGTTAAGGAATTCGTTTCCAGGGGCGAACGATTCTTCTCCGCGACGACAACCGGGATGATCGATAAGAGGCTGGGCGAGAGCAGGGACGCGTTCGTTTTCGCTTAAAAGGTCGTCGAAAAATGCCGACGGTAGTTCGTTACCGGTGGGCTATTAGCGGGCGTAACGCACGTCGTGGCAGCGTCACAGGACTAAGTAAACCCTGGCTAACAAGGAGGCGTATCCACCCGGCCCGGAATGATCTACCGATTCAGAGTTGGCATTATTTTGCTCTCCGTTTCTCTCTTCGCTCGGGCCCCTCGGTATCCTCTTCCACTCGCATCCTCCTCACCCTCTTCGCGACCCTTCTCTCGCTACGATCGGCGCGTACGAGCGCGCACGCAGCAACGGAGACCTGCCTACCTATACGTAGAATATACCTCTACCTGCGCCACCTACCTCCGCCCCCGAATATTAACACTCTGATTTATGCGCGTAATTATCCGTAGTTATTTTCTCAGGGCAGGCCCGGCGCGTTCTTTCGTAGCTCGCCTTCGTAGCTGCCGGTGCTGCCGTCGTTGATACACAACAAATTAACCGTTCCTTCTTCCGCCTCTTCTTTATTCCTCTTGCTCGGTCGCTAGATTCAGTTTGCGCTTATGCATCCTGCCCCCTTCTCCCTTCGTTCTCCAACCGGAGGCAGGAGACCCTATTTATAGGTGTCCCGTTCCGCTTGGTAATTGCGTTCTTATTATATTGGAGGGGGCTGACGAAGAAACGCGGAGGAACGGTAGCGCGAACGGAGAATCCGTCCAGCTCGAAATCAGCTCGCGGTGATCATTTATCCTCGCGCGAGTCTCGCCAAACGACCCGTCGCCCCTTTGTGAGCCCTTTGCTTTGAAGCTTCTCCGCAAAATATATTTTCAGCCGTGGCCGGTCGCGCCTCGCGATTATTACGTACGCCCCGTCTGCCGGTAATTAACACGGATTCATTTGCCAGCCCTCCGAATTAGTCTCGCCGCGTTAGCGTTTGCGACGCCTATTAGTCGGATCGAACGTACCCAATCGGTCCCCCAAATCTTCCGTTCCGTTCCTTTCCGTTGCCGTTGCGCTGGCTCGACGGGAACGTCGTACATCACTTTGGGAGAAAGTTTCTTGTTGGGCACGGCAGAGTTCGAACAGGAAGTCGATGGAAACTGATAGTGGATCAGCAAGGGAGAGATTTTATGGAGCAGACCCGGGTGTCGCAGATCGGGGGCGCCACGGAGGCGTCATCTTCTTGTGGCATCGTTTTCTTCCTTGGGCGCAGGCTTCCTCTTTGCTTGTTAGGGTCCAACCTTTCTCTTGTCTTCGTCCTAATAGTCTTCTAGAATTTCAATTTCGGCTTCGTCCTGGCGTCCGCTGTGGCGCTCCATTATTCTGTGCCGTTCACGCTCGAATTAATTCATGCTTATGGCGTGGTTTTTTGGTAGGGCAGCGTGGTCATTTGAATCGGCTACTCCTCGATTCCCCGGCGAAAAGGAAAGGGGTGCACGTGGAACATCGGTAAGACAATGGCCGTGAAACTCGAGTAGGGAATTGATGTAGCCATTTTGTAAGCCCGCTCTGCTCCGGTTCAGGCCGATATCGAGCAACGAACTGTGAACGCGAACCAACTTGGCAGGCGGGTTCGTCCTTTGGTAGTCACTCCGTCCTCGACGAGTATTCCCGTTGTATTCCGTCAGGTTCTGCTGGTGACGCGAAGCTGTAGTTTGCAAATTTTAAGCGAATCTGCGTTTGCACGGCGGCGGTGCTTCAATTATTTTATTTCCGGCTACAGAAACGTCTACAATTCCGAACGATTTGCCAAATATTTTACGACGTCGTTTCCGCCGTTCTGGGCGAGCCTGAAATATTTGTGCACCCGTGCAATATCGTTAAGCGCGTACAATACGCAGGGTGTAAAACCTCGACGTTCTACAGCACGTCATTACCCGCGGCCGAACAATTTTGTATATTGGCTTTCAATGCACGCTATTAGCCCCCGCTACCAAGAACTCTCGTGCCATCCGTAAAATCAGCACGGTAGCTTCTCGTCGTTTCGCATTCAAAGAATTTCCGTGCACGCGGCAATGACAGATATATTCCATTCGGCATGATTAATGCCGTGGTACAGGTGTACGCGTTTACTCTGCGCGGCGCGTACACACACGCGCATACATAGACGGCCCGCTGACTTGCACGCACGTCCCGAAGTCAGTCGATCCTTGCTCGCCGGTAATTTCGCCGCGCCTTGAGCGAGGTTCGGAGAAATTATGCGAGTAATAACGAGGAACGGCGAAACGTCGACGGTATCTGACCGCGAAATCGTTCGTGACGGTTGGTCGCCGATCGTCGAGATGCCGTACTCTCCGATATCGACCAAGACCAACAGCAAGAGCGACTGCACGAAGAGGGAGAATATTTGGGAGGGTGGCCACCGTCACGTGGAATACACGCGTTCATGTGTACGCGGTGGCCAAGTGGATTCGGTGACTGCTTGTTCGCACTGTGCCACGCTAATTAGCTTCAAGACCGATGGCTATCTGTCCGGCCACATGTCCCTAAAGTGGCGAGCTGAAACATCCGGTGCGCCCTTTCCGTTTGGGAACTCGGTTGCCTTCTTGAACGATGGCGCGAAGGAATCCATGGGCACTCGTGGGCACAGCCCTCTGTATCGTTACCCTCGCCCCCTTCGTTGCGGTGTATCAGTTAGCGAGGCGATGTCGAACAAACGATCTGCAAACGCGAGCGACGCGTACGCAACGAGGAGAGACATCGCTCGGGTCCCCGTTCGTATCGGTGCGTGACACTCTCAAAACAGCTGTACACCGTTAAAATTCATAAAATACGCGTGCTACTCGTATTCCGATAATTATGCTTGCATGTAGCGTCGGATCATCGAGTGTGTCGTCCCTTGCGTGGTCTCGTTTCCCCTTTTGGTGTCTTGGTCACGCATCCCATCGAATTATACGACTTCTGTTGCACGTACTTACGGACCAAGTCGTTCGCATGAAACGTCATGAACTGCATTTGCACGAATCGATTCCTTCCTCTTTCTCCGGCATCCCCGAATACCCCGATCCGATTGTTTTTACGCGTGGACGAGCATATCGGTGGATGAGATCGAACGTAACACGCGAAATCACACATAGCGTATACGAAACAGAGAGAAGTGGGGGATTACGTTATGCAGAGTCAGTCGCGCAACTAAATACTTAATAGAGGACGCCTCGTGTGTCCCTCCGTATCGTTGAATTCGTAAAGAATGCGGCACGGCCCGCATTCACAGTGACAGCCGCCTCTAGGAGAGAGAAAAGCCTTCGGCTATTCGTTCGTAAGCGATGTGTACGTAAACGTGGGATCCGCGTGGCACACGGGCGGGCTGCGTGCACACCTGAACGCGGTACGCAGTGTATAAGAAACGTCGGTGTGCCCTAAGCGGGGAAAGGATCGCGTGTCGATCTACGCCGAGATATTTGTTACTTTACAGTTGTATCACGTTTTTCGCGTGGAAACAAAGCCATTGTTTGTAGTTCGTACACGCCACGGCCGCCTGAATCAGCCGCGCTCCGCTCGGCCGTTCGACGCGATCGAGGATGCGGAGCGCCCGTCGAAACCGACCTCACCACCTCCTGGCCTCACCTCTCCGCGGATCTGCCATTTTGACGACAATCGCCAAGATGGCTCCCCGCGATTTTGCTCCCCTCCTGTCGTTTCGTTTCTCCGCAAAGTGGGCACGGTTGGTTGCTCCATTTCGTGCGTTTTTTTTTTTTTTACCTGAAACTTCCTTCAGAATTCGGCGACCCACCGACAGTATTCCCTGTTCGAACTTTTTCTCTGCGATTCGATGATAGTAAGATAACGAAACTGTTCGTCGTCGATATGGTTGTTCGATGTTTCAAAGCTGCGACACTAGCCGGGTGGTATCCACTTTTGTTGAAATTTATAATACAACAGCACGCACCTCTATCGGTCGCATCGACTTAGAGTTGAACGGCAAATGTCACAACCGATAGGATCGTGTAAAAGGAGGAATGTTTTCGGAGCACAATGTAGTCACGGTCGGTGGCAGGGGCAAGCGTTCTACAAGAGCACGTGTGTTCGCCCATTCACGAATTCCGCGGCGGATTCGAGCACACGTGGCGGCGTCGCTTGGGATGAAGGAAGCTGAGGGCGGCACGGGTTGATGAATTCGTGAGCCGTCGTTGATATTTCAGTGTCAGCGCCGGCAGTTTTTGTCATTTGTACCGGCAGCCTTCGGGCCGGGTCGCCTTGTTCACCGGTGCCACGTAGCCGGGCTAAATCGAGTTTAGGCCCTAATTGCACAGCCGCGTCATTTTCGAGTCGCTGCTACGACCGTGTACACCGTACCGGCTAATTGTTGGGCCTCGATTTCTCCAACCGAATTAGAATTTCTCGATGTCTGCGTTCGAATAGAAAAGAGCCACGAAGCCCCTCCGGGTTCGCAAGGGGAAATAGGATATGACAAAGTTTAGAAATTTATGCCTCGACCGGTGACTCGTTCACGGGAGGGCAAGGTTTCCGTACGACGTTCGTAGATAAGAATTAAAGTAGGTAGAAAAACCCGGCACGTCGCAGTAGGATTTAAACGTAATTGTTACACGATTCGTATCAGTTTCTAAACGAGGCAATTGTCCGTGGTGTACTAGCTGTTTGGAATCCCTCAAGAACATTCCTCGTCAAGTATTGTACACGTCGACCCGATACAATTTTATTCCGCAACAGTGTATATTAGCTCTCATAACCCGCTAACAATGAAGCCATAAGTAAGTGGCATTCGTGTACACCGAATCCCCCTTTACAGAATGGTCGAATCCACGTGCAATTACAACTACGAATTAACCGAGTCACAAGCGTGTCAAGCGATTAATCAAGCTCTTTTTACGAGCCCGTACGTACGAGCCTAATTAACTAACATTGCATTGAATCGTTGCCGAGCAACGGTCGAACAAAGACAGGAACAGTTTTATTCTCACTTCGAGAACTTCGACTCGGTTCGAACGGGGCCAATTATTTAGCCATGTATGCATATATCCCCGTTGCCTCTAATTGTCCCGATGTACGCGCACTCCCCTTCGTACGTCAGGTCGGATAATCTGTTCACGATGCGTATGCCAGAGATGCAGAAAAACAGACAGAGCCTAGGCTCGCCGGCTTGCTGGGCGAAGATTAGCCGATCGCTATCGGCGCCAGTTGTCTTACGTTAACGAGCCGCTCTGTACTCGAGAGGGGACCCATAACCTGTCCCGAACCGTTCTCTCCGGTTCACTTGAAGCCCGCTTCCGCTTGGCCGAATGGCGAACGTAAGGGGCGATTGCGCAGGTAAAGAGACCCGGATCGGCTTCACGGGATGCGTAACAGTTAATGCCAATAACAAACGTGACGATCTCTGGTCTCTCGAAATCGTGCACGGACGGAATAGGTGGGGCGCCTATCAACTCGGGTAAAAATTCGTTCGTAAATCTTGTCGTCGACGTTGCTCGGTCTCAATTTGTAAACGGGGCTAATGCGCCGGGATGGCTAATCGAGGAGTGAGCATTGTAAATCGAGGATTATCGCCGCTTGATTGCATCTAGCCGTGAACCAACGGAGGCATAATTTATCCCTTAATTGGTCCTTTTAAAGAATGGATTAACAGCAATTTGCCGATACGGCTGGCTCGTTAATACGCCACGGCGGTTCGCGCCCGAGAGATATCCCGGAATCGCAAACGCGACCAAGCTTGCGATAAATATTACATTTGTACGGTCGGGGGGCGTTTTCGCCGGCGACGAAAATCTCGGACGGTATTTCGAACGGTTTAAATATAAACAGGACAGAGGTTATGGGAATAGAAACTTGATGATTGCGAAAGGCTAAGGGCGTGTTTCGTTGCGCGTGCGACTTAAGCGCGAGAAACCCCGAGCGTTAGAAGGAGAGGCGAGACGACGGGAAATTTACTGCTAATAATTTTTCGCTGCGGACGTGGCGGGCTTAAAACACTTGGGATATATGGCACGATGGCGACTTTGGAAAATTTATTAGCGCCTCTCCGGCCTCGTGTTACGCTCGGCCACGTTGCCGCAAGACGCAGGGGCCTGGCGCCACTTCGACCGTCGTTAAACGATCGTTAAGAAGAGATTGTATCGGCATTTTGGGTCCCCCTGTTCCCAAAAACTGTGGGGCTCGATTTCACGAATTTTCCCGAGGATTCACGCGAACTACCGGACGGGGAGCTAATCCTGCGTTTGCGAAAGCTTATTTGAAAGCGATACCTTTACGACAGTGGCTTAGCTTTACCTGCAAGCAGGTTACCGTACTTACCGTGGTAACCGTCCACTGTTTCCAATCCAGTTTACATTCGACCTATCTTTAAATGCCTCTACCATATTTAACCATGAGTCATCCCCGCAGGAAAACTCGCAGACTTATCGCTGGCGGTAGTTACGCGTCGCCGATATCGTTCAAGAAACTTTGAAATGCCTCTCGAGAGGTGAATAAATACGGATTAATTAATAGAGTTGGCGAACGAAATCCACGAACCACGGCCACAAGGGAGGAAGGGTCATTTCGATGCGAAACATTGTTCCCGCCCGTAACAAATTGTTCATTTCATTTTGCTGAACATTTTCGGGCGTCGCGGTGGCGCCAGGCCTGCGGCTCTTGACGCCGCGTTTCGATAAATCGGGAACAAAAGGGGTGGTCCCGCAGGGGTTGGGCCAGTGAAAAAATGCAGCCGCCTTCCGCGGGGGAAACGTTAGTCGAACTGGACACGGGAAAAGGGACGCCGCCAACAGCCGGATCGGGTTGGCAAGCGCCTGGCTAAACTTCTTTTTTCAGATATTATCTGGTTTACGAGCTTTTACGACAACCCTTATTTATTGCGCCGCGTTACCGAAAGAAGAGCAGCGCCTTTATTGCCCCCACTTCATATTTCTCAATGCTAGAAACTCGATGGTTTTGTGGCGTTAACGATTCAAACCTTCGGGAGTATCGTGTTATTACACACCGTAGCGACGTAGTTATTGGCGTTGGAATAAAAAAGTAGGTAAGAGTCCGTATAAAAAGTTATCGGCAAACTTGAAACATAGAGAAGATTACATCGAACGGAATTTTCTATCTGTTCGCTTTCGAACGGTTTACATTTTGTGCTACAGTAATTCCCCAGCTCTTCCAATTCTTCCAATGACGTGAAAGTGCGTTCGATTCACCGATCTGTACAATCGTATTAATCATAAAAATCTCCCGATATACGTTTTAGCGAATTTCCAATACCCTTTATGTAAATGCAGTCTGAAAAATGAAAAACATCGCACGCTTAACTTGTCGGAGTAAACGATGGTTATTGTAACGAAAGTTCCTTGGATCGTAGCGGAGGTTGTTTTCGCATCGCGCTGTATCCCGCATCGTTCCGCAATATTTTCTATCGGAAATATTTTAACGAGAGCAATGTCGAGCCGGGATTATATCTGTTCGCTGGAGCGTTGCCGTATTGGATTCCGGGGGAATTACGAAAAATATCAATTAAACATAAAAGCGCGTGCCCGTGTCATCCGATAATGGCGAGATCGAACGGCCTGGGGCGGCGAATAATTGGGATGGAGGCGGAAGGGAAAAAGGGGGCGGCCGTAGAAAACAATAGTGCAGATAACACAAAGTAAATTGCAGGTACAACTTAACGTATACGCCGGCCTGATGTAATTGAACCTCTCGTTCGACCAGCGGTGCTTCGTGTTTTCGGTATTTCGAACAATACGCGTACCCGCTGGCGCGATCTTTCCGCGATCGAAATTGTTATGCGCGTTCAACGATAGCATTATAGTCAGTCGCTTCGATAAAAGATCGATTTAACACGGAAAATGTTTCCTCCGAACGTTTTCCCTGTCTCCTTTGAAATAGCCACGTGCATTCTGTATGTGTAACAAAGGCTGGCCAAGACTCTCGCGTCTCCGAAACGATCGTTCTCTCCGATCGAACTCGCTGCAACTGTCTCGCTTAAACGTTCATCATATTCGTCTCATTTGTCAGCCTCGAAGACGGTGCCGGCGGCATCGCGAAACGGCAAACTTTCCTCTGGTAAGCACCTCGATCATTCGGGCGCAGCTAGAAGGAGCACAGAGAAAGAGAGCAACCAACCCTCTCGTCCCGTTCATTTGTTTGCTCCTTGATTCGTTTGCCCTCCGGGGTTTCGTGGATTCAAAGACTGACTCGCAGACCGGAGAATGGCGCTCCGGCGGGGTTGCACGGCGACGGAGGAGCGAACAGAAACGGTTCCCCAGCCCGCGATTCCAGCAGGTTCATTAGCGCTGCTGTCCTTTGATTAATGGCCGCCGGAGGATACCACTCGCCACCGGTTTTCTTACAGATCATTTCACCGTCCCCTATCTAGATGGTCGTTAAGATGATCCTCCTACGAGCTTTACGGCCGAGACAAGTTGCGAATGAAATCGCGCCGGTTACGACGCTTCCTATTACGATCTTACGCGAGTTATCACCTGCTACGCCGCCACGGGTATCGCGATAGCTGTCGATTCGATGGATCGTCCGGGGATCGAACGATCTTGTCGCGACAGCGAGCCTGTGACGTTCATTAAGCAGCCGCCGTAGGTTTTTGCGTAGCTGGGCGTGGGATTAATTAATGGATTCGATTCATACGATCCAATCGGCGAAGCAGATATGCTTGCACGGTTGAAATGTGCTTTTGAAAGCGGAGCACGCGCGTTAAAAGGACGCGAAGCTCGACGAGGAAGCGTCCGGCCCGATAACGAGGCTGCCAGTCGAAATCGCCGAAAGAGATTCAACAATTCAAATGGTCGCGTGCGTATTAAAAAGTTTCTTTTGTTTCGGAGCGAAGCGTTGTGGGAAACGTTGGCTTCTGATACAGGCTGTCGCGTTTCTTTACGAAGTTATCGATTATTCGTCGTGGCCTTTGGAATTATTCATAAGCTCTTTCTCTCGCTCTCCTCTATCCGCCTCTCTCTCTTTCCGAAGTGTACCGCGTGTTCCTTCCCGAGGAGAGGGAGGAAGTTCGATATGAAAAGTAGCATACGACCGAGGTCTTTCGTGCGAAGCAACAAAAATGGTGCCTCGATGAAATACTCTCTCTCTCTCTCTCTCTCTCTCTCTTTCTCTCTCTCCATCGGTCCCAAAGAATCCACCGTCCGACCGGGTGAACGAGGTTAATTCATTCATCCGCTGAGACAATGCCGGATCGGTTACACGGTGACTCTGCCGTTTATTAATGATCCCCTTGAAAATCTTGCTGCACTTCTAATGGCCCGTTCGGATGCTATCCTTCAGGGCCGGCTTTCGTGGCCGTGACATAGACGCGACGCAAACAATAAAAAAGATGATATCTTCGAGTCGCACGTTTTATACTTCAACATTGTTAATTACACATTTCTCGCTGTCAGTGAAAAATTACAGCCATCCCGGCCCCTGATTTACAACGCACGAAGCCGAAGGTCCATTAAATATATTACGCTAGATCGCCGCGCGACGCTCGGGGAAACGGCGCAAAAAAGAAATCGCAAAACTGGAGAGAACGTACAAAAGGCAAGCCCCCTTGTCGGTCGTTTTCGGTGTGGTTTATTGCTCGGAGCAGAAAAAGGACATATCGCGTTGGGCGCCATTTTCGAAATGGCCGGCCCTGGTAGTCCTCGGCGTGGACAGAGCCGCGGTGACGTTCACGACTTATGCCGACCCGGAAAGGGATGTAAGAGGAGGGTAAAGAGGTATAAGGAGGAAAGAATGGCGCCCACGCGTTATGCTAACACTAACGCTGCCGACACGGGCTGGGTGGTCCTATTCCGCTCCACCTACTCACCCTTCAGCCCTTCCCGTGGCCCACACCTTCGTCGCTGGATGAGCATACAAATACCACTAATTTTATCGATCGAGGATCTCGAATGATCTTAATGCCCGATAATGGGACAGCTTCGAATACAAAGCCCCGACGACAATCGGCGAATGCTCCATTCGGCGCGACATCGTCGCCGTGTCTATCGTTGCAACGTGTCATACGCTTACTGGTTTAATATCCCAGGATTGTACGACGCGGCTAGATCCATATTGCTTCTCGACATTCGAAGGACCCGGTGGCTCCAATATTTTTTATTCGCATTGCGATTCAATACGACACTGCGCGCAACTGTAGCTGCGGAAATTGGTTGCGCCTCGATCAGGTACGCCAACGGCTTTTCCTACGAGTTTTGTTCAGAAAACGATCCTCTCGTATCCGTAGAGTTTCGTCGTGTTTCGATTGTTCCCGGATCGTGCCATAAACGACCCTTTCAGCGTCGAAATTAAAGGAACCGAGGTGCAACGTCATTGATGAGCTTCTTCACGCTCTCTTCTCGTGGATCGGAGAGCGGCGTGGAAACGAGAGAGGCGGAGGTGTGAATGAGGCCGGCTTGTAGCGACGCCTCCAGCCGCTTCGTTCCCCTTGTGTCAACACCTTTGACGAAACTTCACGCCACCCTACGGTTTAGCCGTTCACCGCACCCCCGAGCACTTTGTCTCGTCTCGCACACCTCCCGCGCTTCCACGCTCCTGAATTCATTCGGACGATAAACATCTTGGCCGCTCCACGCATAATTCGTCGCGCGGTGGCGCCCATTCACGCGGCCGCCGCGCGTTCTCAATGAGCCTGTGACCGGGTGAATGGTGACGGCTAGACGAGACGTGGAACGGGGTGAGGTCGATCTCTTCGTTCGCCCTCTCGGTTTCCGACCTGGTGCATTCTTAGATAGGTCCTGATAATTGGATGCTTTTGGATTTTTATTTTATTTTTTTTTTTTATGGACCAAGAAGCGGCGTTAGGAAGGCGAGCAGGTGAACAGGTAAAATTTATATTCGGTTCGTCGCGTGGTGTTTCTATCTTTCGCCACTTTGGAGTGGCGTCGAAAGGAAGCGCTCGGGTCGTCCGAAGAGCTTATTCAGGCTCGTTACGCGTTCGTTACGCGTTATACACAAATTGTCCAATTGACGAATTTCAAATTGACGAAAATTTCAACAATGACCGGGACACTTTCTTCGCCGACGCGGGCAACGCCGTGCGAGACGCGGGCGGCGAAAGCAGCCCGCAGAATAATTACTCCAACGGAAGCAATCTCTCACGCACGAGACGACGACTCCGCCGAAACAAAAAGCGAAGCGAGCCTTCGACGTTGAATAATTCTTACGCGAACGTTATCGAACCCCCGCCTTAAATTCGCCCTCGGTTCGCCGATCGGTAGGTAAGCCTGGCGTATTTATCGCGGGCAGATAGCCGGGCCGCAGGCGGCGATTTTTCTTCGCCGCCATAAATCGTTGCAGCGGTTCTGGCGAGCGCGACGCGGCTCGCGCTTATCCTAGGGACCGCGGCGAATGGACGTCTTGTCCCGATTCGAAAACGATGTAACCGTTTAAACGGCGCACGGGGGCCGCAAAAGTCCGCGGCGGTTGTTCCTTCGACGCGGCTTTCGAAAAAATTTCGTTGGCCCGCGCCGAAATGTGTCCAGGACATCCGAGCTGAGACTCGGCCCGGTTGGGTTCACGGGGAATCGTCGGGGGGACTCGAATGTCGCGCGGAGGCACTAAGTGGAAATTGTTGTCAAAAAACGGCGGGCCTCGGGTGCGTATACCGGTTCGACGGTACCAACGTTGGCCGCTGGCTCATATATTTCGGGGAACCGCGGTACCAGAGAGCGGAGCCGACGCGACGTGGGCGTGAGGTAGACGAGACACGAATATACGCGCGGGTCCCAAAGCGTACGCGTCTTCCCTGTACCCGATAGCTATTAGTCTCCCGTGTGGGCAACGCCGGTTCGCGTTTAAAACATCGCCGCAATCCAACGCAATTCGATTCCCGTTTTATCCCGGATCGGCCTGGCTGTACGCGAAGAAGCTCGTGGCCAGGTTCGAGGTTCGTTCGTGAAAGCGTCACGGGTTCTTCGACGAACGCCGGCCGCCTCCTCGCTCGGGCTGTGCAAATAGCGAGGAAAGAGCGGGGATCGCTGTGAATCCTCGCCACTTCCACCCCGTTCCGCAGTCGGGCAATAAAGTCGTATTGTTTTTGCGGCGTTCGCGTTGCTTTAACGCCCAGCAATATAACCTTAACAACTCTTTGCCGAGCTAACCAAGAGGGAAAAAGGGAGCGAGTGGGAGGAAGAGCAGCGACGGATAAAGAGGCCGAGAGATCCCGGTGACTTTGTGCCCAATACGGCGCCAGAACCTTCGCCAGGTCCCGGTGCACCATGGGACCGTCCAGCGTTGTACATCGTCGGACGGTCCATGGGTCCGGATGCGGCGGGATATACCTCCTCGTATACACCGAACGACCCAACCCACCCGTTAGACCCTCGTAAAATTTTTTCTCGATCCTTTTGCCCCGATCCTACGGAGCAAACGGTCCGGCTACAGCTTCGACGTCCAAGGATTTAATTTGGCCGACTACGTTCTCGTTCCACGTCCCTCCAGTTCCTCGCCCACCCCTTGACCCCCTCTGCGTCCCTCTCTTTCTCGTTCAACTCTTCCGCGCCAATCCTCCCTTGTCTCTCGATCCTTATCCGATGGTTTATCATATCCACTCCTCACCGTCAGCCAAAGAGAGACTGTGTATCTCCTCTCGGCAGACGCGGGTACGTTTTATCGAGGCGGTCGAACGGTCGGCCGTGTAGGATTAATACGGCGTTATTGATGAAAAATAAGAAAAATCGCCGCGACTTTGGAGAATTGCCCGACCGGCGGAAATTATCGATCGTGTCACGGGGCTGATCGTCTTTAAACTGCGGCAGGTGGCTCGATCGGAATGCGCTCGGCGATCTCGTTTCGTTTTCCTCGCCGATCCGCTCACGAGCACGCGTTTTTTTGCTTTCCTCGTAATTATCGAGCTTTAAGTGGGCAGCTCGAAGCCCAAGGATTCGTTTCGTGAGGGACTGCCCCGTGGCTTTATCGTCCTTGCCTCTCGTTATCTGCCAGTACAGAAGGCGTTAATTAAAAAAGACCGAGGCTGGTACTTATCGTGTCGCTTAAGTCGTTTATCTCGTCAACGGCTGTCTGCCGGGTGTAAACATTATTGACGCGATAATACGTGTCCCATTGAGCTTTCTGACGCTTTTCTACGATCGTCCGCGGGACGACCAAGCACGTGTCCCAGAGATATACACGGTCGTACGATTTTTTTTTTCTCTCCCTTTTGTGAGCTGCCCGTACACTGCCGTTTCAAAGATACATCGACTTTTACGATCGCTCGTCTGTTTTACGTCGACCAACGGTCGCGACGGCCCTCGAGACTGCCTACTCGCTCAACGGCCAGATATCGAATTAACGATTCTTCCTCGGCGGACGAAAATATGTAATGCGCATAATCCATCTCCGCATTGCTCGTACGCGTTTTCACAGCTATTAACCGCAATTCCGCGAGGGGGTCTCGCGCGATCGACGGCAGGTGTACGGAAGAGCGGCGGGGAATCTCGCAATCGCGAATAATAACGATCTCACCGGTGTCTGATTGCGAGAGTTATCGTTGCGTGGCACCGAAGCTCCACGAGAAGGAATAGAATGGGACGGAGCGAGGAGGCTCCACCCGTTAAGCGGATAGACAGTTCCCGTCTCTCTTTCTCTTCGTACTTCTCTGGTTCCCCGTGTATATGCTAATGCAAGACGAATGTCTCCTCCTGTACACCCTCCGGATCGTCTCGCCTCCGAAAGCCGGTGTCTTGTGCCTCGGTACGGCGTGTCGACGACTTAGGAGGATGCGTTACCTCGTGGGCGTGTTTGTTCCTCTAAACTCTGTCCGCAGCGGGGCGACTGCAGTTGCAACAGATCTCCCCCCCCCCAACCACCCCCTTCCCCTGTAGATTCTTCACGTGCAATCGATTGCCTATCGACACCGCGATAGATTAGTCGGAATTATCGTGATACCAAGCCGGGACCTCGGGTCTCGGCGGTGCACCGGAGCCGACAACGATCGCGGAGAAAAAGAAACGGGGCTACAAGCGCCGGCGAAAAGATCCGTTTCGAGCGGAGCGGACGTCTCGAAATTATTATGCGCCGACGGTGAGCGTGCCGCAATAGATTAGCTGGAATTATGGTGGATCGGGCGCAGAGACGAGCGAAGAGCAATCAATCGCCCGGTAAGCCGCTCCTCGAGGTGTGTTCCCCCCGATGAACACGACGGTCGTAAACTGGCGCGATTTTAGGAGCGATTCGAATGTGTATCGTTTCTTATGCTGGGCCGAAGAGAGACGAACGTCACGTGCATCGTTGTATCCATGATGGATAACGTGTACAGTTTCAATGGGATCTTCCCTGATTAACGCGTCCTGGTTTCCATCCGCCGCGCTTTTAAATTTTACCGAATTTCGACGACACATTGAAACGTCCGACTGCCGGTTGCCATCGCGTCGATGCGGGACTATTTCCGCGGGCCAAGTCGATGTTATCGATTATCCCGCGAGATTCCGCCAGCCAGCCGCGGAACGTAATTAAGCGTCGGCGCGTCGCTTCGGTTGGCTAGGCGAAGCGACGGCGAGGGCGAAACTTTTCGACGGTGCAACTCGGAACGATCTATTTAACGTCTTGCAAGCGGCGCGTAACTCGCGACGAACGAGAACGAAAGACGGAACACAACAGGAAGAAGCGTAGGAGGGCGGAACACGGAGCAGAGGTAAATGTTCTGAGGTTTCCCCGGGAGGGCAACAAATGCAGGGTGGAGTAGACGCGGAGAACGGTGATTCCTCTGCACCGAGAATTCGTAACACGTGTATCCCGGTGGTTTATGGTGATTAGTAGTTTACGGGAGACATTTCCGTTGCCTGGAATCGTTCCTGGCCTTCCTTGCGACCCATTCTTACGTTAGTTACCACGATTCCCCGGTTCCAGCCGTGGCAACGCCTCCCTGTCCCAAAATGTCGTCCGGGAACGCAACGACCGGCAGCTTCCCTTGGATCCGTGCCAGCGGGGATCGTTTTTATCGCTGGAAAAATTCGTCTTATTCATTGCTGTGCGTACGAAATTGCGTTACGGCAGAAAGTTGGAATACGTTAGCAATTCTTTTCCCTTTCGGACGAGCTTGCACTTTTTGCCGCAATAAGTAGGATTGTTAGTTACTTTTATTCGAATAATCTTGAACAGGAGTATGCTGATACATTTATGCGCAAGGAATAAGCGTACACAAAAATTTATCGAGCAAACGACGCGCCGATTTCGTTTAACAGTATTTCACATTCCTCTGAAATTCTTCGATCTTCAAACTTGTTCTCTACTTTCCCATTCGCGTCGGAGAAAAATGCGTTCCAATCATCCGCGCAATCTACCATCCAGTCGGCGGGGAGAATTGCATACGACTCGCAAACAAAAGTTTCACGCGAAATTGGCAGGCTGAGTGGCAGGTGATTAACGTGCAGCTTGTCGCGTAATTTCAGCACTCCAATACTGTCCCCCAGGCTTCTTGCGCGTCAACTGATCCAAGACGTTGAACGCGAGTCGGCTCGTAAACTTCACTTGACCCGAGATTTCGGGAATTATGACAACCGTAGCACAGTTTCGTGCATCTGCTAATTATCAACGCGACGCGACGCTCAGTGTTGGGTGACGGGTGTATCCTGCCTGGGCCCTGGAGATTGTTAAACGTTTACCCGACACCGACGTAGACGCCAACGGGGCTAGCGCCACGGTTCCGTACTCGCTTCCAATAGCTTCGAGTGTCTTGTTCGAGAGGTCATGTTTTCGTGCAACTGGAGTCCACTGGTCGTGTATAAATACGCTGACACAAAAAATATGTTAGTCCTGTAACTGCGTTATTAGAGACGGGCCTCTTACCACGTGTCTAGTGTCCACATTTGTGTAACAGTTTCTCGAAATCGAGCGTGCCAGCTCGTTTTCCATAGACTCGGCTATTCCGCCCTTTTGTTCTTCCCCCCCGTAGCTATTGTTCTATACCCGGTACCATGGAGAATACGAAAACACCAAGTATCCTTGGAGAAATATGACCTGCTTCCAAGATCCTTGGCCAATAACCAGCCCTTGGCCAGCCCCATTATCCCGAGGTTATTCTCGAGTGAAAAGCGTGCAACGACACATGCCGAACGCATGTTTCCGCAAGTGGAAAGCTTCGATCTGCTCGGTGGCCGATCGCAGAAGCGTCGGACAAAAGACATCCGGCCCCGGCATGGACACCGGCCTGTCAAACTAAACATTGACCACACATAGACGGAACGGCCTGGTGCTCCTTGAGCTTGGACGCCGGTGGTGTTACGTTTCGAGCTTCGTTACATCCCCATGGATACGCGAGAACACGGAGAGGTCGTGAGGCCCAGCGCAGTCGCCGTCTGCTCTCGTCGTCCTGTCATTTATCTAGCGTAGAGAAACCGGGAAGGTCCAAAGGGGCTGGATCGACGAGTCCTCGTGATTGATCGGCAGCGACGCCTCGACGACTAGCTGGCGTCGAGCTGCTCCACCCCGGGTCTCTCTCGTGCCGCAGGAAGTTCGATACTTCCGCGAGTATTAGCCTTAATTTGGCATATTTAAGAAGACGCGCTGCTAGACAAATTAATCGACGCGGAGTTTCGCCGGTTTCCCTTGCCTCGAGGGCAAAAACGCGAAATTCTCGGGCGCGAAGAGCGTCTCGCCGGAGTGATTTATCGTCGACGCGGGAGAGACGGGCTGGATAATGAGTCGCCGGAATTGGAATATTTTATCTGTAATTCAATTTGGAGGTCGCGCGAAAGGAAATAATTCGTATACGCAAGTAGTACCCTACCAACAGTGATCTATTATTTATCAGTAATTTCTTAGCTCCTGATTATTCAGTTACGTATCCTTAAACGTCCCAACCGTCGCAAGAATGTCTAATGATTTGCATCTAGCTCACGATTAGAACGAGGAAGAGTTCAGCCATACTGACAGGACTTTCTGGCGCACGTTAATCTTAGCCATTATGCATGCAAAAAATTCCACAAGCTCTCAATCCTCGGAATCGTTCTTCTTCGCCGTCAGGATTCCCGTTTGTTATTTTCTTCGCACGCAGCATGCCCGTTACTGCGAATCTCGTTCGCGACGTCGTTCGGAGTACGGTCAATTAGAGCTCGAACGACGAGTGATTCGTTGTGAAATATTTCGTGGTCGAGGGTGTTGGGGACAGAAACCTGAAGGCGAATAACAAAAAAAAGAAAAGAAAAAGAGAGAAAGAACCGGGAGAGAGAGAGGGAGAGAAAGACGGTGAACAAGAAGAAGGACGAAGGAAACCTATGTCTCCTTGGGCAATCCGAGAACTCGTAGGACGTCGTTGGGACTTATAAATCGTTTCCAGGTTTCGCCGGCCCCTCGCATCCTCCATGGGGACGCACGGCTGTCACGCGTAATCCTAACGACGTTTAACTAATCACGCCTGGAGAAAATATATATCCGCGATGGGAAGCTGGCGCCTCGGGCCACTCTATCACCGGCTCCAGGACTGGCTGCTTAATTTGTATCAAAACATGCCAGGATGAGGCGCCACGCGAACGAGTTATACATTAAACGAAGACAGGGTGCCCTGTCGGGCTGGGCCGATTTCATCGGTTCGTATGCGCCGTCTATTCGCGCAATGTGTCCCGCATGTGTGCGCAAGACACTCACCCCCGTCGTTTTACGGCTAAATTGCACGGGGTGAATCAGTTAGTTGAACCCTTGCGCAGAGGTTCCCGTAAGGAGAATTGACAATTATTGGTTCTGGTAGCTAGTTCAACACGTTTCGCTGAGTGTCTCAAAGTCTTCCGGTTTAAGGGGCGGGTGCTTGTACACGTACTGTATCGAGGAATCGTGTAACGAAAATGCAGCACTAATATTATTATGCATTTTTTCTTTCAAAATATATTAAAATATATGAAAATTGCGTAATTCGAATTTAAGCAATTTGTAAAAAATATCATAATGAGGAATTCAGTTACTTAAATTTGGAAGCCTGCGTCGGAAAATTGAAACATTTCGAAGTTCATTCTTTCGTGGGAAAGTATTAGCCACGTCTCTCCCTTAATATATTCCAGTTACACTTACCCCAAATTAGCGTAATATCAAAGTAATTGGTACGAACATTAATTTACACGTCCGACGATTAGCATTTTTCCCTCATAAATTCGTGCAATAATGATTCACTTTAAACCATATCCACCCTAGCCGATTCGCGCTGGAAACGCGTGCATCTTGTAATTAAGACAGCGACTGCGAAAGTGCGCCGTTAACGATCTCTTTTCCACTCGGTGGCTCGTCGTTGATTGCACTCGTGCAGTGATAACCAGCAGCTGCAGCTTTAGAACCCCGTTCGGCCCCCCCGGTTGCAATTGCCGTGACCCTATTGCCTGTACGCGATATTGCTCACAAAAGGTGATACCGTTATGTGTAGCGGCCAAAAGGTCACCATCGGAGCTGCGCGAAAATTGCAACGATTATCCTTCGTCCGAAGCTTTCGTTCGCATTCGTGACGCTTGAAAAACTATGTTCGTCGACGAGATACGGGGATCTGACGCGTGAATACAAAAACAAGATGAAGGGATAAGAGGGGGAGAGAAAAAAAAAACGAAAGGAAATTAGGTTGGGTATCGTTTCCTTCTCGGTCGAAACACGCGGAGGACCGCAACAGAAACTGGCAAAAAGTACCGGTAACACGTTGTCCCTAAAAATTAATGAGGGAAGAGGGTATCAGTCGACGACATCGGAACCCGTGGTACCTTCTGCCGCCAATTACAACATTCCACGTTCTTCTGCGTTGAACGGGCGTCGTTCGTGCGGCCAACGGCACGCGATTTCCTGCCAAATTGGGGCCGGATTACGATCGTTTCCATCGACGCCTTAAGCGACTGCAAGAAAAACTCGTGGGCCACGGCGCGGCGGAGTTCCAGCGGTTCGCGAGCCAGGCAAGGATTTCATTTCTACCTTGTGGCAAAGAGAGGCTGCAAGGCCGGTTATTTAGTCGTAGACTCAATTACATCTGGATGCACGATTCCTTGCAGCCAGCACGAAGGATAATTCGAAAGGGGTCGAGTTTTTTTTTCTTCTCCCGGCTACCTTGCCAATTTGCTACCTTTTACCGCGTATACAATGTTACGTGACTTGTTGCCGCTGCTCGAACGGTCCCCGGCCCCGGGATCGGGGCAGCAATAATATTGTAATTAGAAATCGGTGAAACGAGCGATGCACGCAGGTACGACTTATCACTTTGTAAGCGTCGTTGCCTGACAGCGGTTGCCCCCTGATTGCAGCCTTGCCCTGAGTTCGCGCAGTGGATACACATTCCGCAGGCCGACCGTGTAAATTTCAAACCGTCTGAACTCTAAACGTACCCGCACGGTTGCTCGATTCACGCTGCCGTTTGTTCCGATCGAATTTTTCGTTGCCCCGAGCCGGCACTGACGGTTACCCGATCTGTCCGATTCGTAACCGGCAGCGATACGACTCCGACGCGGCGCGACGTCTCCGTAGGCGATGCGATCCGACACGGAACTCACGGCATCGCACTAACTTAACCCAGTCACTGCTATCCACCGTCTAAGCTCGCGGTCCAAGAGCCTCGTGTAACTCCAATTTCTCCCACGGCATTCGTTGCCAGCGAACGTTTTCCCTCGCCGGGGTAACCTTTCGATAGAGAGAACGACGGCCCGGAGCAGAAGCTGGCGGCCCGCCTAGATCTCCAATTCTGCGTCGTCCTCGATGCTTATCGCGTCCGTTCGAGTATTCACAGAATCACGGCGAATTTCGCCGCTCCGCGTCCACCGTAAAGGAGACGTTTGCATATCGATCACACGGAGTACGGCGTCCCCCATTTCTTCGATCCTCCCCGCGATCTCTATCTTTCGCAGAGATATCGCGGTGGCGGGATCGCCTCCGCGATATTCCAACCTGCGGGTACCGTGCGCCGCGTTCCTCCGGCTCGGAGGGGCGCCATCGACGAAGCTGAAGATCCGTTAGCGCGGCCGCGAGAACGATATCGAGATCGGTAAAGGCTCGAATCGAGATTATAAGAGCCGATTCTCCGGCGATTTACAAGAGGCAAAGCTATTATATATAGCGTCGCGGCGGCGTATGTCCCGTTAAAGCCGCATTAAACGTTACGCCGGCATCCCGGTGCGCGCACCTTCCGCGTGCTAGTCTAGTACGTATACATATCCCCCGTGTACCTACCTGGCCGGCCGCGGCCCCGGTTCGTAAATCAGGAACACGAGCCACGGCGGAAAAAGTCACTCGCCGTCTCGTTCGCCGTGCCCGATACGTTTACCTACGACGATGGCGATGCTAACTTATGCCTCTGCCTAGCCGATCCCGCGCGCATGCAGGCCCCGCGATATTTACGATTTGCCGGGGCCACGGTAAACCACTCTCCTGTACGCCCCTTCGTTCCTGGCCCCCGCCTTCTTCTATCTGTTCTTTCCCTGGTTCTCGTTCTCAGGCTTCGACGTGTCCCCGGGTGAATTCCAAACGGGGAGACCGAACGCAACCGCGGCTTCCACGCCATTCCATATTGCACAGCCACTTTCATTCACTCGCTGTATCCATTCAAGGAGATTCGCTCATTTCAGTGAAGGGTATTTGGCTTTGGAGAAGGGTTAAGGCGCGAGGGTTAAGGGGTGTTTAAGAAAGAAATTCTTGTACCGTCTCCGTACGGCGTTTATTCGAAGACGCATAATCGAAACGCGCCTAACATTTTTCGCTCAGCAAAGATAGCTTCGATGCGATTCATTCAACGCGTCCATCATCGTCCCTTCGTTTCAATGTAACCCCACCGTCCCGTCGTCGACTCGAGCCGCGTAGAAGTGACCAATAGGATAGCCGGATAAGGTTATTTCCGTCAGTTTTTCCGGGCCCGATCGACGTGCCCCCCGGGAGCCGGGTGAAATGTCAAAGGTGCGAGAAGAATCGCCCCGTTTCGAATAGGTTAAACGAAGCGAGCCGATGCCGTGGCCGTGGCTCGCCACGCGGCCGGCATAAATATTCCTCGGGTTGCTTAAGAAGTAGCTATGGAGCTGCCGCGAGGCCAATTTAGAGGCAGCTCGGTTAATGAGCCACCGCGGATGCCACACGCATCTTTTTGCGCCCCCGGGCCCCTGCCTCTGTGTGGCCATCTCGGTGCTTAGCAAACGGATGGGCACCTGGTCCCACTCGTCCTCCCCGCCACGATTCCTCTCTTCCTCATTGCTCCTCGGGTTCGTCCCGAGAATTTCAATAAGCACAGTTCGGCGGATTCGTGTTGAACGTTACGATTCCTCGAGCTCGCGAGATAATCGTTGTGCCGCAAAATCTGTCCGTCACCGTGATCTCAAAAAAAAAAAAAAGGTTCTACACTTTCAAAATCCAGGCGTAGGTGTTCGATGCTGTTAAACAGTCACTGGCAATATAGCTTTTGCAATTGATGCCTTGATAATTCAATTACTGTCCTCGAATCTGTAGAACAGCATACCTCCTCTCGCCCACTGCGTTCTAAACGGCGCGAATAATTCTCGTATTCATAGTTCCAGCGACAATTATAAAATCTCGCCGGTTAATGACACGGTTGTAAAACGTCGCCGGGGTCGACCGGCCGAGGCGGCGCTTATTTCATCCGGCGACGCGTTATTAAAACGTATAAACGCAGGTGATAAAGAAACGTATACGCGAAAGTTAACGCCTTCGGATTTAACGCGCGTCCAATTAATTTCGTGACGCATCGCGCATATTCGTTGGAGCGCAGCTGCGGGACACGCGGCACCCCTGCGGCGCGTTTTCTCCCGTCGTCCTCTTTGCTCTTTTACCTCTCTCGGTTGCAATCGTGAACTCCTACGGTTTCTCCTTGTCAATGTGTACACTTTTTCACCCCCTCCGCAACCACCCGGGGGCCCACGATGCCCGCAGACTTTATCACCTAAGTACACGTAATGTACCCCAGATGCTTCTTCGATGCGTCGTTCACGCGTCTCGCGCCGCATTGTGGAGAACACACCGGAAATAGATCACGTTGAGAACCTTAAGCCCCGCGGATGACTCCGAACGCTTCCTTCTGCTATTCCACGCCGTGGCGCGCGTCACTCAACGACGGGGGCATTATTTGTGGCCACGGACGCGGCACTAATAATAACGCCGGGCGAACGGGAAGAGGGTAAGCAGAAAGAGAGGTAGATAGAACGCGACGGGGAGAACGCTTCGAGTGGCTCGTAGGGGACGCCAGAAAATCTCGACGACGTTAAATCGAATTTAGAGGCCGACGAGGAAGGGGCGAAGACGGTAGATAGTTTTCTTTTACCACTCTCACCCTACTCGGCTAGGAATTAATCATTAATGCCCGAGTCTTAAGGCGACCCGTTTTATCTTCGGCCCGGTTCTAACATCGCGGCGGCAGGTGCAACCCCTTCTAAGTACCGGCGAGTTCGCCGACGGATGACAAACTACCGATCGCGAAAGGGTGGACTACGCTGGCCAAGGAACTCCCGCGTTTCGCCGAACAGACGCGGACAAGTCGCCAAACAGATTTCCCTTTCGGTGTAATACGAAATCGCGTACCGTCTATCAAATTAACGATAACGCTTACGTTAGTTGGAGTAACGGTAGAATAAATTTAAACATCTCTTCGCAAGAGGCGCGTCCGAGAAGCTAGCGAGTTAGTGTCCCACAAAAATTCGCCCTTAAACTTTCACGGGCCTCGCCGTTTATATAGACCTCCGCGGGTATCCAAAATTACCAATCGAAATTACCCCCGAACCAATAAAGCCACGGCAAACGACCCGTACACCGGATCCCGCATATTTCCATGGCGGCCAAGATACCAGACGGCCTGCGCTCGCTCGGAAACAAATAAACTCGAGCAGCGCGTCATAACTGTCAGCACGGGGGCCACGCTTAATAAATACTCGGTTGTTGGCTCGACGTGCTCGCCGTGTCTTACGAGGGTGGCGCGGCTCTTGGTCGGCCCTCGGCTCCATACACGCTTCGCCGTCGCGAGCTTAGCCGAACGAGTGAGATAGTGGCTCGGTGACAGCGGCAACGAGCCGTGCATCGGTTAGTCTCGCCACATCAGTACCCCGACGTACGAGGTATATATGCGTGTACTCTCATTCGGAGCGCGTGTACGCGTCGCGAAGCACGCGTGCCTCTTCTCTGGTAGCGGTCGCGTTCGCTCGATAATTCTAGTCGACGCGGACACGCGACGAGCATCCGTCCGGAGATTTTATCAATGGGGCAGCGTCTCTCGCCGGGCAAAAGCGGACGGATCGATCGGCTCGATGCTTAATTACCCTGTTACGTGACAGAGACCGGGCGTGCACGCGCACGGGGACGCGGAATGTTATCTTTTGGGACGGCTTGATACCGATGCGCTTGCGGACGGGGTTGTCACCCTTTGACTGCCGGTGATACGTGCGGTCGCTCGGCGATAGTACGCCGAGGGTGCACTGCGGGCATCCGCGTATGCATGGCTCCTTTTAATAACGAAAATTGACGTTTACGTGATTCTGAATGTTTCTTGTCGGGCATCGAATCCCTTCGGTGCGAAGGGGTCGTGCGTCGATTTGGCCCCTTCGGTACGTGGAGTTTGAAAATGATAAATGCGCCGCGATATTTGAGGATAGCCTTATTAATCGATTAATTGATCGTTACGTAAACTAACGAGCGATACAGTAACCAACCTAAGTCGAACACTATTTTTACATATTGTTACTCCGTAACTAGTTACTCGAGCGACCATTTGATTTTGGAGCAAGACTGGCGACATATTCCCGTGGCAATGAGCGAAAGAAAATTGTCGACCGTCTACGAGGTTTATTATGGTCGTTGCCCGTGCTCCAGGCACGGGGGGCAACAACTGCATCGGACGTGAAGATCGCGGGGCGACATTCGAGAAAATGGAAACGCTCCGTTCCCGGCCGAGTCATTATTTCGTCTCGTTGCGGCGCGCACAATTTATACGCGCTCACCGTATGATTTATCGCCGTCACGGTCCTCGTTGCTCACTTAATAAAAGTAACGACAGTTCTAATTACGGTCGTTAGCGGTTTATAATGCCCGGATAATTGTCTGCCGCGCCGCGATGTAAATCTTTTGCCCGTTGCGCGGACGCGTTAAAAAGATCGCCTCTGCGCCGTGTCGCACGTTGGACGCGAGATCCTTAATCAAAAATACATAACACTTCCCCTGCAAGGAAGATTACAGCTCTTCATTTTCCTCTCTTTGCCCCGTCGTTATTCACTTGGTGATCTTGTCCTTGTATCTTATTCAATTTCCTCCGCGTAATTGCGCTCGAGTTAATCTCCTAGGGTGTCCGCGCTTTTCTTTTTTATGCGCCACTACCGCGGAAATTCGATTCACGATATTATTTAAACGTTCGCTGGTCGCACAATTGAGAAGCGCCGTTTCGCGAAGCTGACAACAGGGGCATTCGTTAGCGGTTTTCTTTCCGCCGACTCGTTTATTTTCACGGTCGTACATCCGCGGCCGGTGTTTCCTCCGCAGGAACACGTATGGAAATCCTTAGAAGGCCATGCATGCAGTACGCGCGGACGGATACACTCTCGAGGGTTGGCGATGCTCTTTTTCCCTTTTTTTTTTTTGTTTTTCCGAGAATCTCAAGAGGACCGGCAAAACATCAAGGCCTCCCTCTCGAGAGTGGCTACGAGCTCTTCAGGGACGTACCGTATTACAATGGTCCTCCCAGAGAGAATCGGGCGTCCCGTGGAGAGCCACTCGAGAATGTGTTTGAGAACGTGGGGTCTCGGTTTTCTCTTGGAGCTTAAAACAAACAGCTCTCACCTGTGCCATCGATGGCATAATAACCACCTGTGCCGTCGTTTCTCCTCCTCCTCCGTCGTTCGGCTCGATCTCTCTCGATTCTTTCCCTCGCCAAAGAGAACAGTAGTTTTTTTTTTTTCGCCTCGTCGTTCCCCCGATTCCGACGCGTTATTGGAGTCACTTATTACGAGGCTGCATCGTTTGCAATTAGCTGTATCGTGGAATCTGCTATCGCGAATGCCTTCCTTGCTACTTTCGTTTCTTCCGGGACGCACCTGCACGACTCGTATCGATAGTCGCGCCGTTTAAATTTACACGCTAAAGCTCGGCCGCATCTCCTCCATCGAATCTCTCCGTCCACCTTCCAATTACTTGGTCGCTGGCTCATATTCTACCGAGTCCACTTCGTCTTCCATCGCGAATACGCCTAGCCAGACGTCCGTTGTGTTTTCTCCATTATATTCCGCGGCATTTATCATTGTATTCTTTTTTTCAACGCAATCAACGTTTTTATCGGTCTCGTATCTCTCTCGCCGTGCACGATTCTTTTCCTCCGCTCATTTTTCTCCCCCTTTCCAACGTTTCGCCCCTTCCTCATCCAGCCTTCCGTCTCTCTCTCTTCGTTCGGTCAAGGTGGTGCTCCATTCAGGTTCCCGGCTCGGGCCCTTCTTCTCGCAGAGCCCGCGAGCAACGTTACGAGACCGTCGAGCCACTCGTTTATCTTGCTTGACGAGGAAAGGAGGAATTAACGAGGAATTAATAGTGGATCCTAATGATAAATGATTCGTTCAGCCAGCCACCCCTGCCGCCTGTCCTAATTTGTCTAATTATTTCACTTAATTCCCTCTCGCGCAACGACAAGATTTCCTGCCTCGCTTAACGAAACGAAACTAATTAATGGGATAATTAACTTGCGAACCGGTTGGCATACATTTCTACGGAGAAATCGGACGATTTTCGTCCGTTACGTACGGACGAACCGTCCCGTCCCCGTTGAAAGCAAGAAGAGAATTATGAGCTCGGACGGATTGATGAAAGGCGTTTTATCGAGGCTCGAAAAGGGGTGAAGGAGTAGGGGGGGGGGCTGGGGGTGATAATTGATGATGATGAATTAGCGCGATTGCACGGCTCTGAATTGAAATGAATCGCGGGATGGCTTAATATCTCGATACCATTTATTGTCGACAACGTAACATTCGATATCGACGTGAAAACACGCTCGTCGCGTATTTTTTCCTTGCACCGATTGCTTCACAAAAATAACCCACGACGTGCCCCGAGGTGAACACGAGTGACAGCGACGTCTGGTTAACAACTTCCTTCGTCTTAACGCCTCGAAAGCCATAAACTCTAGGTTCGTTTTATCGTCCTTATATCAACTTTCCGAGTGTTTGCAGAAGAAGCAAGAGAAACAAGTAGCCCTCTAATGTCGCTCGTAAAAGTTACCAGGGGGCGGTTTTTTGTCGACTTCAACTCTTTCGTCGACTCACGCCCATGAAGGAAGTCGTGGCAACGACGTTTGACCTAGACGACGCCTAATTTTCAACTCGGACAAAGAAGCCACGCTTCCGGCCTAGTAATTAGTACATTAAAGTTAAGACTCTCTGCTCGAATTTATGGTTGCTCGTATTTTTATACGAGAATTCGATTCAAGTATTTGTTTAGTACTTTTTATGCTACCTCGATCCGATTCGCGAAAAATTCTGTTCTATAAAGTTGTACCAAAGGAAGTTTAGTGGAAGCATATTCGAATCGCAGAAAGTAACATTTTTTCAATTAATATACCCTATATTAGAGCGGCACAAACTACATCAGTAAAACCTACCTGGATAAACACCTACTTTAAACGCATCATTATTTTCCTCGCCGTCTTTTCGTGCAAAAAGGCCATCGTCGAAGAACTTTCGCAACTTTTCGCATAACCTTGCAACGAAATTACAACTTACTCACCGGGCTCCCTGTGCAGCGACAATTACTCGTAATCGCATGCATCTCCCCGTGGCGGTCGCGTGACGGTATCATCGCACCCTTTGAATTTCAAAGGGGACACCTAGGCCCTCGCCGAAACGTTTACTGTCATCCAACCTTCCTGTCCACCAAACTTATTATTATCCCCACCGTTCCACCGCAGAACAATTCTTCAATCCTCCAGCATTAAAAGGTCGCCGCACTCGTTGCAACAGCCGTGTCAATAACTCTTTGGGTAAATTTTCTGCCAAAGTGCAGTGAGTGACTTTAATATTCGGACACCGCCGTATTTATATTCGGCTGTTCGTAACAAAAAAAGTAGTCGGGTATAATATTGAGGCACAGTGTTTATTCAAGAGTGGTACATATTTTATTCGCACAATGTTGCAACGGTATCTGGCAACAACGAGATCTTGCGACAAAAATATTCGTTTGCTCGTTCCGTCGAGGTAAGAAAAGCGGATGATAATGGTACGGGGGACGCGTGCGCATGCCTCCTCGTCCAATAAAGAGGCATGGGTTTCTCTCAGCTGACGCGTTCCATCAGTCACACGCAAATAACTCACTTCTCTTGGAGGTGCGTGTAAGCGGGGTAATTTATGCTCACCGAAGACCCTATCGCTCTCGTCCGTAGCAACGTTCTAGCACCTAGACCGGCGACATTCTCTTCCCCGGTCCACGGCCGACTTGTTTGTATTATTTAAGCGACGGTGGCCAAGACTTCGCGGACAGCTTTATGGATGAATTAATGTCCACGAAGACGCAAACGCGAGGAACGATGCGTTCGCAGTGCTTCGCTGTCGTCGATTGATCTCCGTGATTTTAGAATCGAAGGTAATTCTGTATTAGATGTATTGTACATTGGCGTTCATTGTGCAAACGACGCGACAGGATTCACAAGTGTTTAGAAAATAATTGCTCGTTAATTAATTCCTTTTACGAAAACCTTATGCTTCGATTCGGCGGAGGGCGGAAGATTAATTTGTTTGCTCGATTCGCGCTGCGAAAAATCATAATTTCCATACATCTACCGCAGCAGCAAGAAATCGCAGTGCGTACGCAATTACGTTCCCCGTTTCTAAATAACATTCAAAAGAGGAGTCGCCGAAAAAGCGTCACGAGATCGCGCCGAAGAAACCAGTCGTCGTCAACGCCGACGTAAAAGGCAGACGGTTTGGAGGAAAGCGAGCCGGTTAATTCTGGAGCCGTTTGTCAGACGGGACCCGGCATCAGCGTTCGAGCACCGGCAACGGTACGCAGAATGAACGAGGCGGTTTCCCAACCTCCTCGGTTACACCGCGCTCGGTATATTTATTGGTGACGTTATTTTGGTATTTCGTTACGGGCGACGTCGGGCACGAGGCCGCGGCACATTCGATCCGTTGAGTAATCGTCGCCATTAAGCAGCCTGTCCTTTCGCGTCTATACGCGGGAAGGCTGGTTTTTTGAAAGACGACGCCACGGAAAGGGGTTGCCCGCGCTGCGAAACAAGGGAGGCGGAGGACAGGCGGGCTCGAGTGCGAGAAGGATAGCGGAGAGGAAAAGGAAACGAGTCAGAGGAGGTACATCGGCCACTCTTAGCAGTGATAGAACGACCGGGATTCGCGCTATGACCGTAACACCGCCAATTCACCCGGTGATGAACTGCCCCGATTCTCCCTCCCCTTTCCGTCGCCCTCTTCTTTCCTCTCAGGATGACGCGGGCCGTGTTACTAAGTTCGCTGCGTCCCTTCTCGATGCACCTCGGCGAGCGTAGCGTTAGACCAATTAGAGGTGCTCCGATGCTGGATATGCCTGAACGATACGAACGTTGCATCCTTTCGGCGGGGTGCACTTCGGAGCATGAATCAGCGAGCACGGAGCGCGTACGCGGCGGGATAAGCGTATTGCGCGGCCGTGCAATAATTCGACAGGGGTTTATCGAGGCTGGCTAAGGAAAAAAATGGTTAGATCTTCTCCGCGGAACCCTGTACACCGAGGCGTTCTCCAATTTACCAGCTAGCGTTGGCCGCTTCTCAGGGCGCGCACGGCCGGCGATTAGATCAGGAGTGGTCGCGACACGGCTCCGAGGCGTTCGTATTCACTTCTGGAGCGGTTCTCGAGTCCAATCTGTCGAAGCGGCCGCGGGCGATACCATCGAACGGGGTCCCGTCTCGTGGATCTGGAACACAGCGCGGCCGGCCTCGCCAATTTCTCTTTCCACGACGGCGTCGAAGGACAAAGCTGCTCCTCCGTTGGCCCCCGGTCGGAATTTCGCTCGTAGGCGGAAACCGCAGTGGTACGGAGCGAGATACGTGAGCGGGGGAAGGGAAAGGGAACGATTCGTCTGGACTGGTCCCCGTTGCTGCGTTGTCCTAAAAACAGTCCCCACGGAGCAAACGTGGTCCATTATGTGCGCGAGGGAGCGAGCTTTTTTGCGGGGAACACGGAGGCTCACCGAGGGTGGCCGCCGCCGTCACGTTGACGAGAGCCGCGCAGCTGGAAAACCGAGCCACCTCGCGGGGCTCGAGATTTTGGTGAAAAGGGGAGGAACAGAAGAGGAAGAGGAGATCCGTTGCGCGAAACGCTCGCGAGCTTTCGGCTATCTCTGTATATTTTGCTTCCAACCTACACGTGTCTCCGCGTGTCTCCGCGCTGTTCCGGGCTCAACATTCTTCTGGCACGTCGTGCCCTCCTGTCCCGTCCATCCTTTCTCGTTCACCATTCGTTCGCCGCCTTTTTCTTCTCGCGTATCGTCGCGGGGACGATCCGCGAACTAACGCGTAATCCTCTCGTCGCCTCCACGCGTCACACCGCGAACGACGGTCGTTTCAAGCTGGAACACTCCCCCGCGTGCACGCTTTGGTTCTTTGGTGCGGAATCTGTTACGGACAATTACGAGCCCCCGGTTGAGGCGTACGATCCGCGGCACCGGTGCGTGCTTCACTTGGTCGCACAGATTTCCGGACCCTTTCTGGTATTGCGATTTCATCTCCGTCCCGCTGCTTCTCGATGCGATTTAACGGCGCCTATTTACAGGAGAAAGTGTTGTCACATTTTGCTGGAGTATCCGTGCTCGGTACGCGTCGATAAATTCTGCTACGAACCGTGTGTCCGAAGTTTAAGATTTTGGGTCGCGCGATATCAGTTGCTTGGAAGGGAGTCGCATATACGACAAATTAAACGATCAACGCTCCGTCTCACGAAAATCTAAACGACTCATCGCTGCGACATCGCATCCTTACAAACTTTATACCATTTTCTATCTGTTGCTTAACAAGCAGCTCGCAATGTCCTGCCCCGAGGAATGCATACTCCAAATCCTCTCTTCCATAATCGTCACGAGGCATCCCCGTCTCGCCGAGGCGACACTCGCATTTGTCCACGACAATCGGCGGCGTTCAGGCATCGGATAAACTATCCGCGTGGCGTTCCCCGGCCAATTAGGAATCCCGGGGAAGTACAGCCGGGGCCCGTACGTCAGGGCAAAGTGGAAAGACCGATTAGCGCGACTCGCTGTCAAAACATCCACTCGTAGCCGGGACACACGGTTCCCTGTCTCCCTTTCTCGCTGACGTATACGCAAAGAGTGCATGGATGCACTCTCGGAGAATCAGCCACCCATGTGCACTCCCGGCAGTCCATCACTCTCGCCCGGACGGCCGCTGTCGGGGAGGGAAAGGGGACGGGACACCACGCGACGAATAAAGGTAGAAAGAGGGAGACGGACAGAGGGTTCGGAGAGAGCGTAGCTGCACGGGCGCATAATATATATCGGTTTAAAAGTACCATTTATTTAAATGGCGTTTATACCGGCCCAGCCGCTGGACGAAAAACACAGGCCACGGGCCTGAAAATAATAACGAGGTTAGCAGGGTCCTCGACGAGGAGAGAAATGTCCCGCGCGGCCAGCACACGGATGCAATTGAATCAATCATCCACGAAAATGGGATTTCTGGATGGTCCCTCTTCGCCTCGTAAACCCGGATGAATTATCGCTTCGCGGTCCGGCCTCGCTACGATAGTTGTCACGAAGCGGAAAAACCGTCGCCCCCCCCCCGTCTGTCCCCGCGTGTTTTACGACCGCCCGTCAAGTAGAATTCTTCTTTGCATTTCGTTTCTTTTTTTTTTTTCGTTCTTTTTCGTCGCTTCCCGAACGCAGATAAAGTTTTCGCCGCGGTCGTTATTCGTACCGGTGGTTCGATCGTTAATCGCTCGAGAATCCGAAAAGAGGGAAGCGCGCGCCGGCTCTTCGAGCCACGCTTTGACGTCTCACGCGTTACACAATACGTACGTCGCGGGGCCCGGTAAGTTATTAAAATGGCACCGGCGATTTTATCTCGGGGCCACAAATAAGCAGCTTCCTTTGAGCGGACATTTAGGTGTGATCGAGGAGACAGGCCGCCTAACTTTATAGTCTCTAACGGTGTTGAACTCCTCCCTTTCTCTCCGCTTCTCGCCCTCGTGTGTCCTATCTCTCATCCAGCAGAATTACGAAACCATCGTTCCTCGATGGATATATACGTGTTTTTTCGCTCGAACGTAATCAACGTCGACTTTGTCCTTCGTACATCAGCGCCGCGTACAATTATGTCAGCGGTGACGCGAGAAAAGAAAAAGATGGCCGATCCACGAAACGCGGGGCCCATTAAAGTGTCAGCGGCTGTAGTTCATTTGAATCGTGAGATATCCGTGTCTCGCTGGGCCATGCGCGCACACGACCACGATATTTCTGTGCGCATGTGAGCGAGAGCCACGTTATCAGTCCGCCCTTCGCAACTATCCGCGACTATCCGTCTCGTGGTCCCGTAGCTGTTGTACCCCTGCCTCCCTTCCCGCACTAGATCGGAGAACCGGAGAAAACGTCGATCACGGAAGGTCACGCCGCAACCCGTACTCCGATTTCGTCACAGAGAATTCGAGCCACACGTCTCCGACTTTCAGATCTCCAACGATAAAAAAAACGAGTTTCTCCCGTTGTAACTCGCAGCCGGAGACGACCGTCTAAGCCTCGAGGCGGGTCGAGGCGATTACAGGCGATTACAGGCCATTGCGCGGACGATGGCTCGACGTCCCTGGTGGTTAATAATTTTCGGGCCGACTCAGCGCGAAATTGACGAGAGACATTTTCGGGGCTAGGCATTCTTGCGAAGCTCGCGTCAGCGTTCTCGAAACAGGAGACAACTGTCTCCCCGCCGCCCGGCTTTTCACGAAGGTGGACGAACGTCGACGATGGCGACGATCGCGTCGAAGTCGCGGGCCAAAAGGAGCAGGACTGCGGCAACGGTGAAGGCGCGCGAGAGAAGAGCAAAAGAAGGCAAAAGGGGAAGAGACGCGAACGGTAGCGGACGGGGTGCGCAGATTAACAATGCCGCAAATACTGGTACCGGCCGTGGAATGCCCGCGAGCGCACACGGCGCATAATTAATACCACGGCCGGGGCAGCGGCGGGCAGAAGCGAGCGAACGGCCGGAGGGTCGAGGGAGACGAAACAACGCGGCCGAGGCCCGCCGAGGATCGTGGAACGGTGGAAAGAAAGAAGAGGGAAGCCTCCGCCGTTGGGTACCGGTGGGACCGGGCTCGGGATGTCCGCGGGGAGGAGATTTATGTGGCTCCTGATTGAATCGTTCTCACTCGATCGCGCCGCTTACTTTTTGCCCTCCCGAGATTCTCCTCTGCTGCCCTCCCGTTCTACCTTTTTCCGCTGGCTCGGATCGTACGGCTGTTACCTATGGCCGCGTGGAGCCTTATCTCGAACGCCCGAGACCGTGGACCCGCTGCTCCCCTTTACTTCGGTCCGCTTCGGGATTCATAAAATCGACCATCCCCCGGCGAAAACGGATCGACTTGTCGACGCTGCAGGGCGCGATTTTTCGACGACGCTATATCAAATTATACACGCGTTGTATTCCAGTATGATCTATTTGGTCGTGCAACTTGTTCGAGCTGAGATCGCGGAGTTTAGAAACGCGTGGGATGTTAAGGAATTAGGTTTCATCGATACAAAAGGTAATCAGTCGCTGATTTTTTAACTGCGATACAGAACGCATTTGCGTGCCAATGCCGCAGTCTCAGTCAAACCCGAATGATTCGTCGTTGCTGTATTGTCCGAGGCTACTTCGCCGAAGGCGGCTTACCCCGTCGAGCGTTGCAAGGAGGATTGCTAGTTAGCCGCGTGGAAAGCACGGTCGCGAGATTGCTGCGCGGTGTCGTTTATCGCGAGGTGAAAGGCAAATCGGCCCGTTAACCGGGATATTACACGGGGCTGGCGCGAGTTTCTGTCTTTCGGATCGGCCGCGTTGCTATTCCAGATAAGATTGCCGGCGCTGCTCGCGCGATCGTCCCGCTCCGAACCGCTGAAAACGTTGATTTCTCACGCCTGTGTTTGCGCCAAGGTGCTTCACGTGCTCGTTCGTCACGGCTGTACGCCCACGCGCACGCCCACGACCGAACAAAAGCTGGAGAATTAACGTAGGAAAGTAGCATTTTGTCGAGATTAATATCCCCCTCCACTGCTGGGATGGAACGCGCAATCCTGGTCGCTTCGATGAACGATTTTTTTTCCATTCGAAAGCATGCTATTTCATCCTGTCTCCGTACTTTCGCTGATTCTTCTGATACAGTTGAGGTGGTTCGTTGCGACGAAGCAAACAGTTGGCGAGCTTCCACTTTGCGGGGAAAAATGAGCTGATAATTTTGGGGGTGGTTTATTCTACTTGAGTAGACTTTCTTGTCGCGAATGGTCGAACGTCAGGGTTGAATAGGTAACTTGAAAAGAACATGCACACATATATATATATCGTCGAGTATTCATGAAACGGCAGATGCCTATCCTATTTATAAAGTATGCTCCAAAGTGACATAGGCTGTTCGTTTCGTGTCGCTGTTGTCACCGGTGATCTTCGATACTTTCCGGAAATATGTTCATCGAATGGAGAAAAACTTTGTTTGACTTCGTAACGTCTGCCGTGGAATTCTGTGTTCTAATTTTAAAGCTGTGGTGACAAAATCTATAAATAGTACATTCCTCTCATTCCTTCAGCTAGGCGTATACTATCTCCGCGCATCGAGGGGTGCGAATTCAGAATCGACCACCGTTGTGCTCCAACTTTTAATGCTTTGCCGCTCGAACTTGTTCCTCGTCTCATTAAAAAAAACTCCAACGAAGTTGCAGACGTGGATCTTAAAACACAAATTGCGCAACCAGAATTTTTCATCCCATTAAATACTCCATTATAAAGAAGGATTTCTAACAGCAAAATTGCAAGGGACGTACGAGGTGCAACAAATATCCTGATTGCGATAAAATTGTGCAACATAAAGATGCTACGATAAATTTGAGTAAATTCGCATACAAATACACGAATCTGTTCCTCGCTTAATCTTCAGACGTACAGACATACATCGACATAAGCATGCTCGTCAAATTTACTTGCTGGAAGGTCGCAACTTTTCCATGTAGCGGGTAACTCGTAATGTTTCCGCGTCGTCGTCGTCGTCGTCGTCGTCGTCGTCGTCGTCGTCGTCGTCGTCGTCGTCGTCGTCGTGGCGCGCGGTAAATTTCTGAAACAGAATCTCCTCCATTGTAATGCCACGCTTTCGCTCTGGGCGCTCTGTTAGCTACCTAGGCGGCGAACGGAAGCAAAACAAAAGACGCCGAAATGCGTTCATTATTTCGAGCTAATTGGCGGTGCCTTTACCCTCGAGCCGAGAGGGAGCAGCCAACCGAGCTGCAGCAGCCTCTCGTACTTTCAGAAGCGACGTTCTCTCTTTTACGCGCTCGCCGCGGGCCTTTCCTCCCCATCCTCCTCCGCCTCCTCCTCTTTCACCGCCGCCCCTCCCGTAACCTTTGAATTAAATATTCCTCCTTGGTGAACAGGAATTTTCTATACTCCCTAATGTTGTATTCGTGTCCCGCGTGTTCCACGGGGAACCAGCCAGTGCCTCTGCTTTACTGCTCCGAAACACCGTGATCGTCTTGGGGGTGATCCGGACGTTCGAATGGCTGGTAGACTGCTCTGCTCCAGTTACAACCTCTAAATTTGTCTCTTGCTCAAGTTTCACTATCGTTCGAACGATTTCTTAGAAGCACCAACGTGTCCAGATCAAAGGAGCCAAACGCTGTAAAATCGTAGCTGTATACTGCCGACATAAATTACTTCACGAATATAAATTCAAGGTAAATGGGCCAACGCAAACGACCGTCTCCACAAGACGCCGTAACTGCTACCAATATCTGTATGCACGCGTCGAAGAAAAAGGTGGTACCCGTACTCCCCAAGCAGTCTACCACCCCGGAAGAGACGGGAGGCCGGCAGAAATCACGAAATCTCCGTAGACGGTGGTCCACGGAAAAAATGGGGCTCGCGTACCGGGAGGCTGATTCAAGCTGCCGGTAAACGGAGACGCATCGGTCGAGCGGCGAACATGGTTGCACGGTATGCGTACACGACTTACGATAAGTATCGCGACACATGTCGCCGTAAGTGGCGCGATCAATAAGGTGCTCGGGCGCGCAAGGGAAGAGAGGTTCGTCTCTTTGGCGCGGCTGGAAGTCAAGGAGCCACGGCATCGAAACGGCCAATTCGTTTTCTCCACTCGACCACGCGTCCGTCTGTCCTAAAGACGCGAAGGGGGCACACGAAGGGGAGAATAAGGGAGATCCAGAGAAACAGAGAGAGAGAGAGAGAGAGAGAGAGAGAGAGAGAGACGCGAGTTGCACAGTGCGCACAGTAGCCGATCCTCCGGAACGCACGATTCCAATGCGTGTTGTCCAGGAGGAGAACGCAAGGTCTATACATAATACAATTCCGCGTTACGACGTGGGGCGCAGTGTCGCGTCGTTGGTTCCACCGGACAACGCCACGTGATGGTAATGGCCGCGATAATTATTTAGATAGCGGAGGATATATGCTTCCTAGCGCAGCATGGGACCTGGTCGCGTACGTTTCCATGGTGCCCCTCGCTGGAGCCAGGACGTGGCCGGTCGAATCTACGGGACGCGTATTCACCGGCGTTTTGCCTTCTTCCCGGCTTCATCGAGATCTCGTATTCGTCGTTTCGTAGCCGGAGTTGCGAATAGGGACAGGTCTAGACGTGGCTCGGATCGCGAGACTGGTCGCTCGTCTTGGATCTGCGGTGCAGCTGTCCCCTTTGAAACGAGGATAACCGGACGATGATAGCGTTTAGACTCGTCGTCATTGAAACTGAATACTCTTTTCTTTGGATTGGCTCAACTATTTTTTTCAATCCTCGGTTACGATCACGCTGGTATACAGGTATTTCTCGTACATCCTTCCTCCAAATTTATAGTTACTGCGCTCAGGCTACACGCGGCGCGGTGCTTTCCACCTCTCGTTTACCTTCCGAATCGCGCGCTCGATAATATCAGCGTTAATTCACTGAAACTAATTATTACCGGGCGAACGTGTACCCGCGGTACTTTTTGCAACAGCGAACATACCGTTCGCGGGCTGTTCACCAGTTCGTTGGATCGCGCGAAGGTAGATTAATTGTGCGTATCTACATACGTCACGAGTGATACATAATCGAGGCGATGTATCGTGAAACGCGCGCGGATAAGTGCGATGGCCGGCGAGATTCGCGAAATAATCCTGTTTGCGAATTATGTTAAGCAGCCCGAAGGAGAGAATTAACCGCGGCGGCAAGGATAGCGATCTATCCTGTCGCGGCAATCGATCTATCCGCCGATAAGCCCGTCGCCGAAACGCGACTCGGATTCGACTTGATCGCGTTTGCATAATTAAATCAAACGAGCATATTATTCCGTTGCTTTCGTGGAATGGCTTCGCTTATCGGTTTCCCGGATCGCCGTTCCTCGAAACCCGGCACTCCACTCTAAATTGAGTGACGATAGACGAGACGGTAAGCGAAACGGAGCAACAAATCAGCAAGCTAATCGTCCTATTTATAGCCTTCCCTCGTCTATCAAGAGAGGCGAAGTCTAGACGATTCGAGGCATCGGCCGTTGTCATTGCCGAAGTATATACTTCCTCGTGCGGCTTCTCTCTCTATTATCTTTCCCCGCCTCTGCCTCTGTCTCTCCACTCCGCGGACAGGGTTTGGGGTGGATTAACCCGGTTCGCCCGGCGTGTGTAGCAGGGCATTACTTCCACGCAGCGTAGCTCCGGTCCGTGGATCCTGGCTGAGAGAGTCCCCCGATTTTCGCATAAATCAGCCGTGTCCCCCGACGTGTTCCCCTCTCTCTGTCTCTGTCCGTTGGAACCGTGGCGGAATCCCTTCCTCCTTCGTTTCGTCGTTCGCCGTTCCACCCACGGACGACGCGGCAGGAGGACGAAGAGGGAAGCACGGAGACGGCGAAACGAAGAGCGGAGGAGCGCTATTTTATTGCCGGCTTAATAAATGGAGGCTCCTTTATTTGCTCGAGCCAGCATCCGCTCGCAGTTTGCCAACCTGTTTGCTAACAACAAATTAATCGGGTGACGTATCCCGGAGAGCGTGTATATACACGTATATATTTATACGTATACGCGCCGGAGTTCTTACGTCTCCCCGTTCTATCTCTCTCCACTCTTCGTGCCCGTCGTACTTTTACCTCGGCTCATCCTTCGCCGGGCCGAGGCTCCTTCGAGGACGAAGACGACAGGTCGGAGTACGAAGCTCGACAGCGGCCGTTCTTTCACCCCTTTCGAGCGACCCGCAACCTGCTGCTGCTCGCTCCTCCGTCGTTCTCTCTCCTTTCCTCCCCGCGTACGTATCCAGTTGGTCGCTTTCTGCGTGTCCCCGGCTGGTCCGCAGCCTCGTTGCGGCCGCCAGGTATGCGTTACCCGCGGTGCCACGGTCCGATACGTACTTACGCATTGGCCAATCTGTAATTCATAACGCGAGCGTTCGCTCACGGTTTTTGCCAGCGCCTCGCGCTGGGAGACCGACGGGAAGAAAGACAGCCGGGGGGAGAACCGGCGACGTACAGCATCACGTACGATCCCGTGGGAATAAAACCTGACCTGGTCAACGTCCCGGCAAAATCGTCGCTTCTTCTGCGCTGGTCGTCTCCTGTGTCGGTGAATACGACATCCAGTGATCTGACCGATGACAGATATATGGACACCTACTTTTGTCGGATAGACGTAATCGTTTGTTCGCATCGGTCGTTCGCGTGGACGCCGAGTCCTTTGGCACTTGCGGCCTGTGCTCGGTATTTGTGTGATACGAACAATATCACGAGCAATATGTGTAAATATTGATGCGCGATGATTCATCTCGAAATATTATTCAGAATTCGAGTAATTTGTATCTTGGACCCCTTCTGCGGTATATACGTTCGTAGATCACCCTTACCTTCGCCATTTCGCAAGGAAATTAAAGTCGCAGAAGAAGTGCGGCTAATCGCAAGGTTACATAAATTCGGCCGACTTTCGCAGGAACAAATAAGAAGTTCTCGCGGGGTGCCCCGCCGAAACAGGTTTACAGGATAGATCCTAATTCGTTTCGATCTTGCCTGGCGGAGAAGACTGCAGGGAGTGTCTTTGGGCGCCGACATCCGGGGATTATATCAGCTGCGACGGACAGCTCGCCTAACAAATGATTCCCCTAATTCTCTTTTCGTCGAGCATTCGCATAATGGTCGTTATCGTCCCCGACCCGCCTGGTAGCGCTGATACTTTGGGATTACCATATTTACGACGGAGTCATTCTCGTCTGCTGGAAGTCGCGTACGTTCCCCGCGTTGCTCTCCTGCTAACCCTTTGTTCCCCGAGTCTCCACTCGGGAGAGTTTCTTTAGTTTCATTCTTTAATGAAACTAAACATTGTAGTAAAAAAAAAAAACAATTCGCGACTGTATCTTAGCGCCGTCGCCAAAAGCTTGCTGCAGCTTTCCCCGTCCAGAGAGGGTTCCGCGTCGAACGAGGAATTCCTCCTAGCGGTTTCGCTGGCGCAGCCGATCGATTCCGTTGCCAAGACCTGCAGGTAGGGCTACTCGGCAACCGGATGGCAAATAGCGACAGCTTACCGACGTTTCGATACATTTCTATCGGGAGCAATAAAGTGGCGGTGTTTTTGCCCGTTTCGAAACTCGTTACACGCTCGACTCGCTTCGCTGGGCACGGCCGTGTATCGATGCGTCCACCGATCCGGCCGGTGAACGGGGACGTTGCAACTTTTTCTCGCGCCCCGCGCCTTTTTTCCGCCAGCTTCGTATCCGTTCGCCGGGGTCTGGCCAAACGGCGAGGAGGAGAGGACGCTCGGCCAAACGTCCTCCCGGACAGAGAGATACTTTTCTTCTTGGTGAACGATCCGCGCGGTTACGTGCGCGTCGCGGCGCAACGACGCTCGGGGGACTTGGAATTCCGACGCGAGATGCCGGTGCTGCGCGCTTACGTAAGAAAATCCCGGCAAGAGCCACGGCAAGAAAAGGGTTCGCGACCGTGTGCCTCTTTTGTGTCGTCTCCTCCTCTTTCGAAGAGAGAAGCGCATGGTATTATAGAGGAGTGGAGTAGAGCAGAGCGGCGCACCTGCCCGAACCGGTGAAATCTCTGGAATAGAGAGGGGACGAGGGAGAAGGAAGAATCGTCTGCGGGCAGGGTTTGTCGCGGTGGCTCGTTGGCGTCGTCAGGATACGTCGCCACCGGCGCAGCGTCGTCGTTGTCGTCGTCGGGCAGCTCGCGGCAGCCAACCGGTAGCTGGGCCAGGTCTCCGTACCGGTCATGCGTCGCAACTATAATTTGAAATAATTTATAAATCCTATTCAATTCAAATTAAGGCTCCACTCTGTCGGATGAATAAAAGATGCGCCGTACCGCTCGCTCTCGTGCTCACGCGCGCCACAGAGGCCGCGCAATAATGCGCGCACGCTCGGCCAAATGCTGCCCCATTATATGCCTCTCTCTTTCCTTCCCCTTCGGTGGCTGAGTTGCGCCAGGGGCGGATTGCCTCGAATTCCTCCGAAGATTATGATCGGTCTGCGAAATTGGCAAATTAGTCCGGGCGACGCTTCGCGTCCACTTCCTCGACTCCTTCGTTACGACACCAGCGAAATTAAAGCTGTCCTGGGTTCGCGAAGTGGGACAACTTTTATTTAGACACGTGTACGGATGCGTAGACGTTCTAATTAATGGAGGTGCAATTCGCGTTATTGACAGGAACGCAATGAAATATTGAAGAGATTACGTTGGCGCACCTGAGGGGGTGGATATCTAATTCTGCAGGGAAAGGGTTAAGATCCTTATTCCTTTACACTACAAATCGTTTAAACGTTTACTATGTTTATTAAAGGTTTTATCTATTAGGTCAGGGAGTTTTATTGCCTCGATTCTTGTCACCCCAGAATGGGCTGAGAAACATTGAGCCAGGGGATACGTTAATAGAGATCGCAGGAGACTATTAAAATACCGAAAAAAGATTGATAAGTGGAAGATTGCGAACGCCGCAAGGACTTTCTTAGTACAGTTGCAGTGCTCAAAGGGTTGCACGGTTGTAACGCTCTTCGACGTACACAAAGTTCTTACTCAGAAATCGCCCGTTCTTCGTCGAAAACTGAAACCCTTCGTACGAATGCGAAATCATTGAAATCATTGCGAAAGACCTCCCACGTAACGTCGCATCCACGGTCGGGAAACTACTCTCTCAGTGACAGTCCTCTCTCCAGAGTCGTGCTAATATTTTATTGCGAAAAAATCCGACGGATGGTGTGCGCGCCTGCTACCCCCCCCCGTTTTCGTGTCATCCAGCGACGTGGACGCGGCGGCAGGAGAGAAACGGCCGAACACATGGACAGAGAACGCGCAGAAGAGAGGCATATACGGGGCATTATAAAGCATTACAACGAGTGCTGTTAACGTCCGTGTCCAATCCGCGCGCCGCTCGAAAATAAAATACAAAATAGCGCGACAGCGCTTTGTAAAGCTTTCTGTCAAATCCATCGGCCGTCGCGCGCGTTCTGCCTCTTTTCCTCCCTTTTCCAACTCGTCCCACGATCTCCAACCCTCCGCCGCCCCTCGCTCGCTCGAATAAATCCATCTCTGTTCCTCCCTTGCACTCCCGTCGCCCCTTCGCGACCCGTTCGCAGTGTCAGTTGTAAAAGGGTCACGATAGAGCGGCGAAAATCACTTCTACCCCCCTCGCCGGACCGACCGAAATTTCGCTGTATTTTTATTTCGTCGCGTCCCTCTCGTCGAGCTATCCGCGACGCTAGATTCGTTGATGGGTGGACGGTCAGTCGAAGGAAGACCGTGATTGGACGCACGGACGTTCTGGCAGCTGGCCTCTGGAGGAAGATCCGAGAGGTGAAATCAATTTGCTCGTATAGATCCGGTATAGACGTGTCCCGGAGATTGCGTTTTCACCCCCGTGTTACAGAAGAAATGTCGACGACTCTCGATTCGTCTTCCCGCCTCGTTGTCCCCCTTTTACCCGCACTCTATCCTCCCTCGACCGTTCCTCGTCCCTTCTACCGCTCGGTGGGTTTCGAACACGCGCGCAGCAGACGAACACTCGCACGGTTCTGCTTCTCCCCGTTACGCGAGTGCGACCGATTCGAATTGCAAATCAAATAGAACGCGGCCTGTGCAACGTTCGCCGGGGATCCTTCGTTCCCGTCATTCCTTTCCGCGAATTTTCCGCGAAAAAAAAAACAACAATGCCACTTCCACTGCGGGTGGAAGTGGCAATTCAAACGAATTGTCGGAATAATGTTAGTTCTGCACGCTGGGGAGCTATTTCAGCGTAATCGAGAATTCCGTTGCAATATATCGATAGGCACGAACTTTGTTGTAATCTTTGAAGATTCGCGGGGTAACAGATGCTCGTGCCCTACGTTCAAAGTATCTGTAATAATTACCTGCGTTTCAGGGTCTTCGAATCCAGAAGACCGTCTTTCGAAACCTTCTGTCGTTAAATCCCCCCCCCCCCCCCGAACATCTTCACCCAGGAGCCGTAATTTCTCGCGGGCCACCCCCCTCCCTACCCCTACTCCCGCACAACCTCGATCGTGAAATGCACGGGGGGATGAAGCTGCGTAGCGTTTGTTCGCAGCCAATCGAGAGTTTATCGGGGGTGGCGCGCGCCACAGAATATTCGCCGCTCAATTTCGTTTTCCTCCCTGTTTAATCATGGTCCGTGGGCCCGGTGTTTCGGGGGTGGTACGGCCGCGTGGCGAACGCGCCACGCCGTGCAACAGGAACGCGAGACAGAGAGGAAAGGGCTCCTGGGGGTGAAGCCGCGGGTGTAGAGGGGTTGCTGATAGCAGAGGAGGGGTTGCTGGGGCGGCGGCAATAGCCCCGCTCGGGCCGTCATTTGTCAGGAGCTGTCGCGGCACGAGCGTGTTTCTGTTCCAGCGGCGCAGATAGCGGCCCATCCATAGGCCGTTCATCTTTATTCCTTTATATATAGAGTTCGTGTGCGTCCCCCGTGCGGACCCCGTTCGCTTGCCATCCTTCTCCAGCGCCACCATCGCCTAAAACGCCCTACACGATTCCCTCGAACTCATTTAATTACAACAAACAATTTATTAGGTCCATCCAGGTTCCGCCCACGGGCACGCACTGTATAGTGGGAGAGATCGGATGAGCCTAGAGAAAGGGGGCCGACGGGGCAAGGGGATTAATAACGGGGGTGGGGGTTGTGCATTCGTTCGTTCGTTCGTTCGACCAACGGTACCGAAATTATTCCAACGGGGGTGGCCGGTCACCCGATTGTATCCGCACAAAGGAACGTGTTTTTGGCTCGTTCGCCGATGAAACGTGTCGGTTTCGCTTGAATTCGAGTCGAACCGTAGGTACTGGCTGACCCGTCGTCGAAAAGGGAGAGAAAGAAAAACGGATCGTGGCGGTCGACGAGTAGGCGGATCGACCACGGGAACGAATCACTGATTTGTTCGGGAATAATTAATTACTGCCATCTGGTGTGGCAACTTTGTTGCCGTCCCTTTGACATTTCTTTCTTCGTTATCTGTGGTCAGACGCTACTCGAAGAAGTTCCCGTTCGGGTTACACAATTCGTCGTTCGCGCAATTACGATACGCCTGTAAAGAGACACCGCTCGAACGGAACTGATTTGCTACAGTTGTCGCAACGATAGGGCCGTCAGCTATTAAGAACGAAAGCGTGAGATTCGTCTTACGCCGTCTCCGCTTCGCCCGCTGCAATCGCAGGATTGATTGCCTTGCAGGAAGCAAGGCACATCTCGTTTAGAAAGCCGCTGAACTGCCGATATGAATCGCGCGCTGTTACGGCAACCCACCGACATATAATTGAAGACGTAATTACGTGCCAGTCATTTTCTCCTTACCCACGCGAAGTCAAAATCCGCTTCTAACAAGGGACACCGGCGCATACGTTAGCCTGGTTCGCGACGCAATTATCCATTCACAGATTTTCCGTGCAACCGTTAATTAATTCCCCGTTGCGAGAAGCGAGCCAGGTTGAAAGGCGATTCCCTTTTCCTGGTCCCGCTTAGCCGGTGCGCCCGCAAGGTTCACACGACTCCCCACGCGTGGGCGTGTGCTTAGCCGACCTACGACCTCTGCAACTCGCGAACCAAGTCCCTATCTCGTCGACGACCGATAAGATTCGCGGACTCGGAGCGGATCGTTCGTCACACCCCTTTCGTCGTTCGTGATCTACGTCGCTGGTTCGACTCTATTTCGCGTTCGTTCTCTCGCGAAACAGCCGCCAGGTACCTGATAGCTTAACCTTTCCTCGACTTTCCGACGATTGGTCAGATTAGTCTTATTAATGGTCGCGGCCTGTTATCTTAATAGCGACCTCCTTCTCTCTCTCTCTCTCTCTCTCTCTCTCTCTCTCTCTCTCTCTCTCTGAGCGACGGCTAACGACGACGTGGGAGCGTATCATACGGCTAGTTATTCGCGTAGGAATAACGAGCACACCGGGTTTGCGATGGACGATGATTTCGCGGTAGAGTGTTCGCGTGTCACCTGGAAGTAGGCTGCGATGAAAGGTTCTTGATGGCGCTGGCAAGTCTGGTGATTTACAGTTAATATGTCAGTCAGGGAACGAGAATTCTTTGTTTCGTGGGTGCTTCGCCCGCTTCGAAATATTCCTCGTCTGGTTATATACGTAAGCACCTACCGGGCGGTAGTTGGATAATGACGCGAGAGAGGCACCTTTTACGCGACAACGTAGCGAGGAAGTTTGTTCACGGCGAGGAACGGCGCAAGACGGTTTTCGTGGCACGAAGGATCTTGGAAAGACCTTTCTGCCTTCTTCTTAGGAGTCTCTCGCGTGTCATAAAGCATCTTCGCGGGTCTGTCGTCTCGCCTCCTGTCGCTGCCCGACGTTATTACGCGGTGCCGTTGCGCCTTCGCAACGTATTATCGTATTTATATATTTATCTAAATATTAACAAAGTCGAAACTTGCTAACACTGAACGCCGATCGCGTAACAAGATTGAACCCACGTAGTTCTCGTCATCGCGGATCATGCCTTCAACCTCGTTGCGATGTTTGCGCAATAAATATGAATACCCGTGGACGGTTCCTTAATCGTCCCTTTTGCCGCGATTCGATCAATTGCACCGACACCATTGTAATTTGTAGCGTCTCTATCTGCGTTTGTCCGGAACCGGTTAACGAGGCCAACCAATGGTAGATAGAACGATCTCTCGTTGCCCCCAGCCAGGCCGATTAATCGACTCTTCTTCGAGTGGTGCAGCAGCAGGTCGTCCGCCGGTGCACACGCGTCCGTTGCCTTGAATATTTTCGAGCCAGGCCGCCGTTGCTGTTTGCTGTTCGCCGTTGCTGGCGCTGATGCTTAGCCCCGTGTAATTTCAGTTCCGCGCTTCCATCGTTGAACGCGAAATAAAGTGGCCCCGAACACACGAAGTAATTAATTACCGCGATCTGATTGCGCGCAATTAATCCGGCCGTCTTGCCGGCGGATCATTAATTAAGAGTAAACGAATGTCTCCGGCATGTAGACACCCGGGGGATACGCTCATTTATTTGGAATAATTTACTTTAAACGGCCGTGCCTAGACGCGGTGCACGAGGAGCACGTCCTCGCGCTAGATGCGAGCGATAAATTGTCCCCCTTATCGGATGCACGGATATCGATCTGTAGCGTTGCACGTCGGCGGCATATACTTTCGTGTAAATCACTTCGGCGCAGGCCTTTCGGCCCTAACTATTCGCGGTTATTCGAGAATCTGGGGAGCTGCGGTGATTTACGGCAGAACTTCGTCAACGGGGAAAACCGAACAATTTCGCACGGGCGATCTATGAATCGGATATTCTCGCCGCGGCTTCAAGCGAAGATGCAAAACTGAGATAAATATATCGTTTATAGTCGAATGGAAAAACTCGCGGGTTGGTTTAAACGAGGTGCAACTTGGCCAGGAAACTCGTATTTAAAAGAAACTCGACCCTCCTCGGCCGAAAGCGGCGAGCAAAGTCTCTGGGGAAATGCGTGTAACTGGCGCGTTAACGCCGGCAGAAACGCAATTATCATTCGGGGGCAGAAAGAGAGGAAGCTCTCGCACCGGAGTCCCGAGTTCTCGTCCCGTTGACTTTTTATTTATACGGCTCGTTGTGTTCCTCCTACGAGAAGGCCAGCCGGGGTTTGCTCGCCTCGTTACTCGAGTCCTCCCACGTGAATCGAATTATCCCTCGCTCGGCGGCGTGAAAAAGAGGAGGCGCGCCGTTTACGACCGCTTTCTCGATTATTGCCGCTTCCGCGAGCTTTCGTCTGATTAGCGTATTCACGAGCTTCCCTTCTTCGCGGCCTTTCGCGGCCCCCCGGTCCGAGGTGGGCTGTCGGTTCGCGAAACAAGAAGGGAGGATATTAATTTGTTTGTACGGGGTTCGGTCGGAATAATTGACGCGCCCCGATGGACCGTTCCTGTCCGATTTCTCGATCATCCACGTCGGACAGTATCTTTGTCCATGGGATCAAGCGGTTTAATAACACGATCGAAGGAGCGGCAGCGTTCGGTACGTTCGGGTCAGCTGGGTCGAGCTATATAAAGATAATAGCCAGCCACCGGCCGACCGGCGAATTCTTCCGAAGTTCCCTTATGTCCAAGTACGAGACGCGCGTGAGAGTTTCATTGAGGCTGCGGGGCCGCGTGAAACCTCGGGGAGATCGTTTCGGCATTTGGATCTGACATTTGCATGCGGAGAAACGAGTGGCTTCGTGCGAAACACTTGCTTTCTATAATAACTAATAAGTGGGCGCGTACGCGAGTTTCGTCTGTACAGTTAATTCAGAGGAGAACAGTCTACGATAGACGCGGACGTCGAACGATAATTTGCCACGATCGATTTGATAATAACTGCCCCGCCAAGGAACTGATGTCCACCGCGAAGGGTTTCGTTGGTGCCCTTAATGATGAGACCGACCGATGATCTCCTGTCGAACGAGGCACAGGTCGGCGGGGTCAGGCCGCGGAAAAATAATAATCAATCGAACGAGCGGCAAGTGAGAGCCGGTCAATTACGCGGTGGCGGCGGTGCCTGTGCTGCGGTTTGCACCGGGCCAGGATGAACGAGGACAAGCGGTGCCTCCTGCCGCCTTTAATTCGCCTCCGCCGTTCCTCTTAGCCGCCTATCATAACCTAACAACACGAGACTCCCTCGCTTTATTATTAAAAGTTAAAATTCCGCTGGGAGCCGGCCCGATCTTGCGGCGAGCCGCTCTCCGACTTCCTCTTCCCACCTGCGCTTCTTTCCCCTTTCTCGTTTTGCGCCTTTATAAAATCGTGCGAAGGTTCTCCGCGCTGGTGATCTTCAACATCCGGCGGCCCCGGTAATCCGTACGAACGCAAAGTTTCCTCCCCGGTTTCGAGCGATGGGTCGCTACCGAGTTTGAAACTCGTACAGCGTTATTGTTGAAGGGAAGTTGAAATTAGGTATCCAGGAATTTCTGCCGATTGCCCGGAGACGTTGGAAAGCACCCGCTTTCCTGCGACTCTGGGGGATCAACGTGTTGCGAGTTTTAGAACGATTCGTTTACATCTTGACGATCATTCGTATCTTTTACTCCGCATTTTATTCCACACGTGTACTGATCCGTAGATACACCTAGCATTATCGAGGGCATTCGATAAGACGGGCAGGAGTGTATTTTTTTAGAAGGACGCACTTACTTCCGAGAGCCACTAAAAAGCTCGAGCAACAGCTAGAATAGCGAAGCAGCTTCACCTGGCAGTTTTCGGCGCGTGGTGGCAAGCGGGCCATAAAACTCGCCGCCCTTGCTGGAGCATTTCGAGGCGGACGAAACTGCGATTTTTTTTTTTTACCCAACGGGCGGGGTTGTCGAAGGGCGGTAAAACTGTCCGGGAAGAGTAAAGGGATTGCAGTGGCGTGGCAGCAAGTCCGTTACGAATTGCGCGGACGTTTACTGGCTGGCCGATTGAAACGCGTGGAAACGGGATCCTCGCTGCTGGTACCACTTCCGCTATGGAATATTTAAACGGAACAGGCGTTGCCCGGCGTGGCCGAGCCGGAAAACCGCAGCTGGTTTTCTCGTCCGCGGGATTCTGTGTCACCCGAAATGCACGGCCGCAGAACATTTTGAGGGTTTATAAACAAACGGATCGCTGCGCTGCGTTCGCAGTTCGTCGAACAGAGACTGTGTTTCCGGTGAATTATGCGTCCTCCTTTGAATAATTGAAGTTGTTGCAAAAATTGGCTCGGCCCGTGAGTGTTTTGCTGCATACCGTGTTGTCGAAGACAGGAGTTTGCCGAAGAACTTTATTTTCGTTAATTGAGTGCAATTTACTATTGCGAATATAATATGATTCGCCTGTAGAGTCAGGGATTGCAATTTCGGCGATTGACGACTATACCAATTGTTTAGATTTAGTCAACAAAAAAATCGGACGGTACTGTTTATTTCGCACATCCTTCACGATTGTACATTTCAACGATATGGTATCGCGGCGAAGCAAGAAAAAGGAAATGGTTGCATCGAGAGGATAACGATCGAAGAATGCAAATCTAGCATCCATTCGCTTCGGTGCCTGGCATTTTCGTGCGATCAATAATTTGGACCGTTTACAGCGAATTTCGGATAATTGTTTCGCGATACCAGTGTCCCCATAAAAATCTCGTGTTCGATATCCCCGGGAACATTTATCGACCGTTGACGTTGGCCCGTATCGCGACTTAATAATTTATCGAAAAAATGACGCTAGCGGCGGTATAGAAGGGACGGGACGGAGGATCGATCGTATTCTTGGCGCGAGCTCGTTTTCGATAGGTACATAAATTGTTCTGGGAACGCGATCAGAACCGTTCCCGAACAAGGCTGCTTCTCGCCGGCGTCGAAAGATCGTTGAAGATGGTTAACGACTCCCTGGCCGGGCAGGACGGTCAGGAACGCGAATAATTCGACGATTCGCGCGATTACGTATTATGCTAAACACGCGAAAATGGCTTTTTAAATGGAACATCTACATTTATGCACCGTCTATCCCTACCCCCTGGTTTGCTTCCATCGGTCCGGACGATCATCATTGGGCCAGCGGACGGGACGCGTAAGCAGCGGCGAATTAAACGCAATTTTCGTCCATGCGAGGTATGCATAACAAATTGTCGACGGGCGCCGAACGTCTTTATACTTTGAAACTGGCGCGCGGTCATTATGCACGTAGCACGGGGGCAGGAAAGCGATGCTTCCGTCCCATCGGCGATTACAATCCAATTATTATTCCTGCATAATGCTCCACTCTCCACCCGTGTGTCTCTCTCCCCGATCATTTCGTCGATCCTGTACTCACCTGGCTGACCAGCCACGAAACGCGGTCTAATCGGGGTTTCGGCGGACGATAATAAGGAACCGGGGCAAATAGGATCGGGCGATAGAGAGGCGAACAGGGACGGCGAGCGATCCGCGAAATTGAAAATTAAACGGTTCGCGACCACCGAATTCCGGGGCACCGGTACATTTTTTTAATCTGGCATCCCTTGTGCTTTTTCTGTTACATGCGCTGACCGGAATAAATCTCGTCTGTCCAGGATCCAACGTCCGTGAGTATGGGTTATTACGCATCGCGAGCGGTTGCAAAGTAGCGGCCGGAGAACGGCCGACTCCGTCGACAGTTAGCATGAGCGAACGGGTTTCTTTCCAGTCGCGGACCGGCCCCGAAAAAAGTCTCGCGCGTATCGCGTTTCGTTTATTGCGAACTGGACCACGAATTGTTTGCTCGATTTGCCCAGATGGCCGGCAAGAAAGTAAAACGATCGGCAGCTTCGGAAAGATTGTTGGTTTTTAATGATCACCGATACGCCGTGACGTGCCACGCTTATTAACCGACTTTTAATTAACTCGTTGCGCTTCGAGGGAGTCGTGAGAATAGTCTAATCTTGGTTGTATGCAAAAGTAATGCCTGTTTCTGCGACTGTATGTATTTATGATAATCCGATATATATATTGGCATGCTGTTTATTAAAGGCGGTTGCCAATCAAAATTTTCTTCAATCAAAATTATAATTCTGACGGCCATTATCTTGCATACAGACAGCTAATAAAATTCTCGCACCGTCACACCGTTCGATCAGTATATTGGAGGGTGAATCGTTGAAGCTTCATCTCGACTGGAGCATCGATTAATCTCTATCTTATGTTTCATACTCAACTGTCCTGGTCAACCTATGCACCTTGAAACGACCGCGTCACCCGACCAATTGGAATACAGGGCGTAAGTAGCACTCAAATACCTATGTATACGTATACGTATGTACGTTCGAAATTGCACGTTATCGGTGAACGTCGACCTCGTTCAAGGCGAGTCATTAAGCGTCGCTCCTTCCTCCCGAGCATACACGACCCAGGTATGCAAACACGCGTGCTGGTCCGTGTTGAATCGTTGGTTGTCGAGCAAACACTTTGTACCAATACAGAGGCCGGGAAAAAGCAGCAGAAAACGAGCGTTTACCCGCACGAATCGATGATTTTCATGCGAGCGGACAAAGATGCCTCCGGATGGCATCGCGTGAACACTCCTACTTATTGAATTCTCTGGTCGCGTAACGAGCTAACTATAGAAGAGACAAGGAAATCGATCCAGAACGAGAAACTTTGTAAATTACTTTGCCAATTACTTTGTAATAATAATCCTCGGGGCGAGGGAGCGAGGGCCGGCCGTGCAATTTATCGAGAAACTTCTTCCTGCAAGACTGCAGATTACACCGCGTGGAATGTGACACGCGATCGATCCCAAGTATATACAGTATACGTGCAACGGTCCATCTACGTGTGTCGGAATATTAAAGTATTCGTACATCGAACCGGGTAAAGCCCCGTGCATAATACGCGCGATAGTTGCTATCGCGACTAATTTAACCCCGTTTTGTACCGATCCACTGCTTTGCCGCAAGATCGCAAAATTAATTGACAACTTTCACGGTGGCATAAAGAAAACGTACCAACCGGTTATCCACTTCATTGAATCAGCGTCCAAACTGTTCGAATCGCCCTAACTCTAATTCTCTCAGGCGCGTTCAAACGTTCATACTAGTTAGACATCGCGATGCATACCCCCAACCCAACCGCGACTCGCGTTCCCTTTCCAAACCACGTCCGAGACATTTTCCTCCCGCCCGCATTCCACTTGCACCAGCGACGCCCAAGCCACGCGATAAATCAGCGACGCGCTCTCAGCTGAAAATTGCAAGCAATCGCGACAATAACATCATAGGCGGCGCAAAACACGGGGATCGTTATCGTACGTTTGTTTCCCGCGGCGGATTCGTTCCCGCTGCGAGAGCCCGGCCGAGCACAGCTGTTCTTGTCAGTATCCCGATGCATCACGATAAATCCAGCGAGGCTCCTTTTTCGTACAGCTCTCGATGCGCCGCTCGGCTTGCTCGCCGTGTGCGTCGACGCGGTCCCGATCTCGTCCGGGCGATCGGGTAAAACCGAGCGCGCGTGTCTTCTCATACAGCAACGACGGCATAATCGCGGGATCGAGGCCCGCGGTTAGGTCTCAATTAAGCGGCGGATCTCTATCGAGGGGCATCGCTTCGCGCGAATCGCTCGCGATTCACCTCCGGTACCGTCGTTCCCGAAATTGTCCCCGCGTTCGCCACTTCGATCGATTTCTGATCGCCCGGGGGATGGTATCCACGGAACGAGGAACCGACCCGGAAGGGACGTCGAAAAATTGACCTCGACGAACGAAACGTCGCCAACCGAGTCGCAAACGATTCCTGCGACGGCCCAGGCAGCGCGTCGAGCCTTCCGTAATCTGCATCCGCGATGGGAAACGCAATCGCGGCCGGCACCGAAAGCAGACAGGCACCGGAGCCAAGCCCCGAGGGCACGAATACGAAATGACGGGACGAATATCTGACGTCTCTATAGCAGTAAAACGGCGGGCATGCGTGCCACCGCGGCGGGGGTTCCGAGACGTCGTCGGAGACATCGGGCACGACGGGCGGCCATTGTCTCAACGGAGTCCCAAGGGCGAGGCAGGAAGGGGCCAACCCCGGCTGACACGCACGAGGGGGTCGCCAGCTCCCCGCCGGGCCGCAAAGCGAAATTAATAACCGAATTTCAAGTATTCCTATTTCGGGCGAGGAGTTATCGGCTCGGCCACCTGAGCCCGCTCGCCGACTCTGGCCGGACGGTCCGCGCAGAAAACGATGTCACACCCACGCGATCCCCGGGCCGAAAACAAATGTTATATCCTTGGCTGACCGGCGGCTGACTTACGGCGCCGATAAACGATATTTACGGCGTAATCGTTAATTAAAATATATTGGCGCGATCGCGAATCCGCGCGAGAACGCGCGAACGTGTGTTCACGGGACGGAGGTTGTTAATGAGGCTGCTGGATATCTTAGTTTGCTTTTCTTATTCGTTGACGCGTGGTCAGGTTCGCATCGTGGTTAATAGCGACCGTGGAGATGGAGGCTGTTGACGGTTCGATGCGCTCGATGGGAACCTGGTGTCGACTTCATCGATCTTCGTTGCGCGAACGAAGGAAACCAAAGAAACTGTTACGTGGAAGTGTGACAAATGAGCGCGGACTTCGGGATTGATGAAGGGCCGGGATCTAGATTTTCTGCAAAAATTATTCACTTATTCTCGGAACGAAATTTATGAACAACTTTCTGTACCAATGTTCGCCTCGGGTGCTAAGTTGGTTTCCGCCGCGTACGAAAATCAGATACCGCCAGATTAGTCTCTCGAATTACAAACTTCAGCGTGCACTCGCTAATCGAGAAACGTTTTTGCATAACTTGCACGCTGCACCGAAATTCGTCCGCGACCTTGCCTTCCCAGGCATCGCCGCGGTATATCGCGGGCGGCGTTATAAGCGGGCAATTAAAAGCGTGCAGCAGGGACATTTATGTTGGCACTAACTGCCCGTTAAGACGTAGGAACCGCCTAACCGTGGAAGGTGTAATTGGTCGACGTGCTGAACCTGCAGCTCGTAAAACAGCGGGCGTGCCTCGTCGGGCCGCAGTTTTTCCGCTCGCGTCACCTCCGCGTATCGCGTCGCCCTGAATTTTCAACGAACCCTTGCCACGGCGATCTTTCGAATCGTCCCGGTTTTCCACGCGAAATCTCACGAACTTGCCTGTCTTTCCTGGCGCCACTGAAACGTCGCGAGTCTGATAAATAGTGCCCCCTAATTAGCATTGGCCAACACGCGAGCAGAATGCATTCAGTGCACTGCCATTGATAAAAATGCGCGCCGGCGAAGCAGTTGCACTTAGTTGCTTATACGCAAGTATACATGCTTGTATGCAGTTACGGACATCCGGTTGCTATATTCTGCTTTATGTTTTATACGAGTTTTATCATACATTAATGGCACCGGGAGAGCCCTGAATATTTCATACACTTGTTAATACCAGCAGCTTTTCCACTCGAAACGAAATATCGTTAATTACGAATCGCCACCGTTAAATGCATTACCGTATACGGCGCTAGGCGGCCATGCATCTAACAGCGTCACCCCCTCGGAGGATTCAATTACCTAACCGAGGTAGGAATTTTCACATGGCGGCTCGCTCACACGGGAAAAATTCCTATCTTATTCCTTCGTGCAGCTTTCCACTCGCCAATTATAATACGCATGAAACGAATGGAGATCTTTCACGAAAGTAGAATCGTTTGAACGCGCGGTGGATGCGTATACCGGCGCTCTCCCGACACGGGGAGTTGCAATCTTACTGTATCGTTCATGCAGCTGTACACCGGGTATACGTTGAACTGCACGTAGAACGGCTACGGCGAATCCCAGTATCCCTTTGGAAACGGGGTGATCGGTTGTAAACGTGTTGCTTCGCTAAAACGAACTGACCGAAACAGCCAAGTGGCCTCGTTATTCACCCAGATCCGTATACGGATAACGTAATCATGACGCGTCCCTAATTACGACGGGCAGCAGGTTTCCGCGATGAACGCCGCGCAGTTCGAGGAAAAGTCGGGGGGGGGGGCTGGGGCGGTGGTTGGCGGCAGGGCGAAAACGACACGGCCACTATTTTATAATGGGCTCGTTACGCTGCCACGACCGCGAGGATACGCGTTTCACCGGCAATCTATTTCTCCCTCGCGGCTTCGATTAAAATGCCAGACGTAGACGGCTGCGAGAGGAGAGATTCCCCTCGATACGCGATATTGTTACGCGTGTACACGTTGTAACTGTCCGGATCCGTGACGAAGTCACGCGATATGCATTATGCACGGACGTAACGCGGTGGCATGGCACCGCCGTCAGACGTTTCCGCAATCACTCCCACGATGCACCGCCCGGTTGACGACTGACCCCTTGTGAGAAACGAGACATCGATGCTCTTTTCGCCATTCCTTCACGCTTGCGGATAAATAGCCGGGCCGGTTATGCACGCGACTTCAGCGTCCGACTGGACTTGCCATTTGTCAGCGGGGAGGATACCGAAGGGTGTAACTATCGAAACGAAAATTCGAAGCTCGACTGGAATACCGTTTTCCCACTTGGCGATAGAGCAAGTAGCTTTGTTAATAGAGGAATCAATCGTCGTCTCGTAGCATCGTGTCCAAGCAACGCGGCGCGTCAAAAGCACGTTTCACCGTGGCGTGCATTTAAAAAGTAATTAGCACCGACGTGTAGTACAAGCGATTTACGCGCAAGTTCGAGCTCGACCACAACCGGGGTTATCTTTATTGCGGCTAATTTCTCCCGAGTTCATTATTCCGACAGGGACGGCTCGTTGTAGCCGCGTGAACGTTTATCCGGTCCGAGGATTGGCGAACTAAATTTTACGCGTCCCATTTTTACCGAAACAACTATCGCCGTTTACTTTTATCGCGCGTACCTCTGGCGTGCGTCGTTCTCCTCCAATTAGCCGGACAGATGTCATTCGCTCAACCCCTTGTCCCTTTAAACGATTTGCAATTGGATCACGGGGATAAGAAACACGCGCGTGCCGCGTAATACAGTCGGACGAGGTATTGTGCAAATACTTTCGAGAGTGACCAGCTGTTCGTCGCAGAGCGTCGAAATGTCGCGGTGTCACGATTTCAAACAGCACGGGGACCTCCGACGCCGATATACACCGTGGTTCATTACAGCAGCTGCATTACCCGTCTATACGCGACGCGTCATTACTTTTATTAGCATAATGACAGGCGAACAACTCAATTTGCATGGAAAATCACACAGGTCCGTAACGAAGTTCGCCCGCGGATCCGTGATCGTCCTTCTACCCCATCTACACGTGTAATAAAGCCCCTCGCGCGCCCGTTCGCCTGTGTGCAACGGCACGGGCATACGAAAAACATTGTCGAAGGCGTTCGAGGGTGCGAAAGAGAGGTCCACGAGGAACACTTTCGTAAGAGGCCGTGGAGTGGACTACCTTCTTCGGGCTCCGGTGATCCCCTCGCGATGGATAATTCCGTATCATCATCGAAATTACAGTCGATCGTCATCCGGCTGGTCGTCGATCAGCGTCCTCGTCCATCGACGGGCTTGATTAAGAGTCGCCTGGGATCGTTTGCCACCGCGACCGGTCGTATCGTCCATTCGATAATTGGCGGCGGTAATGAGGCCGTGGGTTACCGTGTTGTTCGCCGAAAAACGAGAACCCCGTGGCTAATAATATCGTGCCCCGACCCTCCTGTACGGTGTGCCGCGCCTCGTGATATGTCAATCGATGGTGCGATATTTTTTTCGAGGAATTTCCTGCGGCGCGGTAGATGTGCAATTCGAATGTGATTTTGTCGAAATAGGGGCACTATATTTAACGGCGCAATAAATTGGTAGACGTTGAACGACAAATTGCAGAGGGCTACCGGGGAAAATAATGGTGCAATAGGTATCGCCGTTGAAGTGACTATTTGAGATCGCTTAATCATTACGCACCAAATAATATTCTAGCCTCTCGCTTCAATATTTTTCGGTAAATTCAGAGTTTTAATTCTCGCAGACACGCGAGACTGGTACGCGGAGATCGTAATGCGATGTGTAACACCATGTTTACACGAAATTATGGAGGGATTAACGTCTAGACGGCGCTATGGTCGGCCGAAAAGCACGGTGCGCCTTATGAGCGCACTTGTGCGGCTGGTCGGGCGCCTTCGGTGGCTGTTGATTTGCTTTCTGGATCGATGCATATCGCTAATAACGGAGATCGCACTTATCCGTTGATCGCCGCTCGATATTTGGCGCGTCCAACCCGTTCTTCGCGGCGATGCGCGAAAGCTTGGGGTTCCTAATTTCGCCGGTCTGGCTTATTAAGGCGCCGCAATCCCTGTCTCGATATCGATCTCGCGAAATATTATGTAAATACATCGGCGCGCACCGCTAACCGATATCAGAGTACGCGGACGAAATGCATTTTTTTTCTTGGGCTAATAATTGATGGACGAAAAGCATGTTAGCGGTGGCAGGTGTATCGCCTTCCGAATCGGAGAAATGCAACGCACCTACGGGACAACGAGTTCCAATAATCGCCCAACAAATGTGATGTTCAATTTCGAACAAGCCTCACTTTCGCTGCGTTGTCGATTCGTTCGTTTCGAGTAGTACGCTTCTAAGCAACGGGATCATTTATTCATATTATTCCATTAGTTTTACCCGACGATGTCCCTCGTCTCGACGAGTCTCTAGGGGCTGACGCTTGAGTTCTTCGTGCACGTTCGTGCATACCTTCCTCCGGCGTCCAGCGTCGCCAGGTGCGATGCTTCCGATTTCACCGCGGCTGGCCGCAAACACGAATTACTCCAGCACGCTCGCGGATCCCGATACAAATCTCTCGCGAAATATTATGCAAATAGGAGCGAGCGTTAAACGGGCACAATCTAGAAGATCCTGACATCGCGGACAAAGTGAGCGCGTATCCGCGCAAACCGGATGTCGGTTGAATAAAAAGCGCATAAAGCAACATTTAGCGCGCGCTTAAACGAAATTGCTGTAATCCTCTGGTGGCGCGGCGCGGAGGCCGAGAGCGCTGCGTGAAACGCGCGAGTAGCTGGCGAACGTAGAGGAGGTACCACGCGGATGGAAAAGAAGGGGGCGGTAGTGGGGCATTAACATAGCGATTTACATAATGCGTATAATTCGAGTAATTATGAAGGGAAATATACACAATTTAATATAATGGTGGATGTTTAGGGGCCGGCGCTATATCTGCCACGAGAGATCTCTGTGCCGCGCAACTGGACCCCTCTGTTGCCCCCTTTTCTCTCCTTCGTTTGCCTGCGTGTATACGTGGAGGCGCGTATGCGCATGCATATGCATGCACTCGGCCATTCACGGGCCGAGGAGATGCCGATGAACGACGCAGGTGCGTCGGGGCCGATGCCGTGCACCTTCTTACGATACCGTGCGGTGTGCTTGGGGTTGTATGAATGCCATTGTTAGCGAGAATATACAGAGCTATTTAAGTGGATAGAGGATAGGGGTGGATCGTGCATCGGTCGGGGTTCGTGTACGAGGGAAACGAAAGTGCCACCGATATAGATTATAGTTTCTGCATATTTGTCTGCAGTTGCCTCGACCCGAGCCCGCAAGGAACGAAGGTACGCGCGTTCATTTGCGGCGCGAGCAGAGCCGCAGCTCGGCTACAAAAGTCCGTTCCCTTCGCATTTGTAATGCAGCAAATCATCCAGCCGGCCTAAAGCGTGGAATCGATAAAAGCACTTAACGAGCGGCCTACAGAGCGAGAAAACGGCTCGAGCCGATCGAGGCAAGGTGTTTAGAAACAGTTTCGCCCGTAGCGAGCAAATTGCCCGTCTCTGGCGCGGAGGGTTCACCGAAAACTGGGCCCGTTGCCGGTTAATGACGAGGCATCTTCGCGCTTCACTGCTCTACCTGCCAGACGTTGATCGATACGATCGCCGGTTCTAACCTATTTTAATTTATGTTTTCACACGAGGAATGCGGATTTCCTTCCATCGCCCTGCTCATCCCCCTGAGACCGACTCTATCCTCGTCACTCCCCCGCTCACGCATTTCAATTTCTTCCCACTCTCCCCCGGCGGCCCCACCATTTTTTTTAACCGACGTTCAAGCATTCCCCAAAGGGGCAGGCTGTTCGACTCCGTCGAACGATACAGCGCACCATTTAAACCAACCACCCTGTTCCGTTCGCCCAGTCGCTTTTCACACCCGGGTCGTCCGTAAAACTATTAGGATTCTCGGGCCAAATTGAACGAACCGCCCGTGTTCGGGAAGTTTCCCCGTCACGTTGCGTCGGCGAAAGGGCAACAGACCCCACGCGAAGTACTAACGAGATAGTCGGTGTTTATCAGTCCCGTAGTCCGGCGCACGAACCTGGCCTTCTCTCCAATTAGCGCTACAACCTGAGCTAATTGCACGATATAAATCGCCGCGACTTAAAAAACCAGCCGAATAATTAGACGCAGCGGCGCAGGTGCGCCGCGGCTTTATTATGCGCGTCTTCGCGAAGACGTTCGGCGGCGCATTAGCGGCTGCGTCGCCCTAACGATACGTCGCGATTCGGGAATATAATGAGAGGAGGAAAGCGAACGAGCCCCTTTCTACTCGTGGCCATGCGAACTCGAACCGATTACGCTGTTTCATGCTAATAGAGCCTATTAGGCGGCCGACCGATCGCACGACAATCTGTACCCGGTGCAATCTAAATGTCAATCTCGACGGAGAAACTCGCGACTGTCATGACTATTCTATCGTTCGCGTTCGTGGCCGTAAGCACGGGACACCGGAGGATCGATTTCTTTTCGATCGCTCGAATAGACAGCGGCTTTGGGTTTCGCGGGGCCGGTGAGATACGCACCGAGTTCTTTGCCATCGAAATTTCTTGGCTCCACGATCGCGACCGGTTGCCTTTTAACGATATTCGAAGTTTCCGTACCGCTCGTATTTGCATCAAACAGATCGAAATCCTGACAATACTTTTCATCCTTTACATACATTTGTCGTCTTCAATTTGCCGGCGTTATTAGCGGCGTGTTCGCTCCCAACGAAATCTGCACCCCTTCATTTAACTTCGAAGCCGGACGCTCGAAGGGAGCCCAGATCACCAGGAGACGATCGTTTGCCCTAAGGAGACGGAGGGCCGCACGCCGCGCGTATCTCAAGATCTATCTGAATAATAACGTGTACGACAACATGTCAAATTATTCAGAGCTTCGACACACGCAGCCGTCCGGTGGTATATACAAATGGACGAGTATACGAACGCGTAGTCGGCTGCTGCACGGGGGCGTCCGTACGCGGGTTCGTGCGTGCGTGCTTTCGCTCCCATGTCGACGTCGAAGAACGTTGGCCGGGGGGTGGCAACGGCTCGACATGTGTTCGCGGTGGCAGCGGGCCCTCGACAACAGTTTTATAATTGCCAGACTATCGTGCCGGTCGCCAGACGAGATTCGCGAAATACGCGTCGAACAGCCACGATATTCATTGCCTTGCAAACGTCGGCTTACTCTTCCATGGTCGAACATCCGACGGTCAATCCACTAATTTATTTCTGTACGAGCTCTCGAGCGTTGTTGGTGGGAATAGGTTCTAAAATGGAATTAGTAAGGGGGATATTTCGGTAGAGTTCTCTATATCGGACAGTGATGCCTAAATTGGCGATGGTGAATGCTAGCAAGGTCTAATTTGTTACGTATAGACATACCCTCGAATTAGATACCGATCTATTTAATAGTTATACGTTCGGTGGCGCATTGACAATGGTAAGCTTGACGCGTTCGCGTATACGTCGATATGCAAGATAATCCAGATAACCAACGCCGTCATTACGGAAGCACTCGCTCAGTTCCCCGCCCCTGTTACCAACCCCCTATTGTTCGTATCGCAAATTGACATTTATATCTATACAGCTGCCACGTGAAATCATGCCGCGGGTTGACAGTGATTCGGGCAATAAATTCTTCAAATCCATTTCCATTTCACGGAATTACCCCCGGCTATCGGAAAATACAGCCAACCGATTCCGTAGGAAATTACAAATAATTGCCCCGGCGATACATCATTATTATACGAAACAGAGAACAAGGAAACTGAAAACAACGAACCCCACGCCGAGTCCACCGCCCTAATAATATCTGCCCCGCGTCCCTGAACTTTTTTTCGCCTCCCCGCCGTGTCAGCCGTGTGACAATTAAATCACAGGTGTCGGTTGATCATGACGGATCGGCCCGCCGTGCTCTCGTGCACAGAGTCGCACGCTTCTCTGTTCTGCATTGGAAATTCCCTCGAATATTTTCCACGCGAGCGTGGCGCGTCGCACGCCAGCACCGCCGATATCATGCTCGCCGTAGAAACGACGGTAATAGCAGTTATATCGTATTTGCTGGCCGATACGCCGATTGTCGGCTCGGCGTAACTTGATTGCCGCCTGTCAACGATCGTCCGCCCGTACTCTCGACGATAATTCACACCCTTCCAACCCCTCCCCCGGCGACCTCCGCGAACGCCCGTTAATGACATCCGCGATGGATGCTCGTCGCGCGACATTTATTCGCCGCCACGCGAATAGATTAAACGAGCGTCTCTCTTAGATAAGGGAGGACTCGATGTCTCTTGATGATGATTGTTTATTAATGTCGATGCAATTTCTGTTTCACGCTATTCCACGCCCCGTCGCGCCATCGTGGACGTTGGGTTCGCGCACTCCGATGGATTCGCCGCAGTATGTAAGTAATTGAGCCTTCTATTACTGCGTCTGTTCTTGCGCTTGTATTTAGCTTGCGGTGTGCGATTGATGCGTTTCGAATGGACGGCGAGCGAGCGTTGCGCACGGGCGTTATACATTTCATACGTTCGAGTGTACCTTCCAGGTATACCGCGTCGGTTGAGATTATTTGATAAGATTAGAATGTTGCTTAATTACTTCCTGGAAGCGTCGTTAACGATTTGCCCCGAACAAATGCCATTACCCAAGTGTGTACATTCAGCATTTAATGTTACGCTTAAGGACTTTCGGTATCGTGCACGCCAAGACTCCCTACGATCCGCCGGACACGGTCGGGATCGTCAGTAAACAGGAATTACCGAAATGATCCCGCGTGTAAGGGATAATAGAATCTGTTCGATCCCGGCACCGCGTGTCTCGGCCCTTTTCACTGTTTCACCGATCCTTTCGCCAAATCGTCCAATCACCGGCCATCCAGTGCCAGTTCATCGACGGTAAACGATCGTACGTACACCGGAGAATCTCGCGCGAGCCGTGACACGCGAGTAGAAATGAATTACGCGCGGCGAAGGACGCGGGCGAAATTCACGCCACCGATTTCCCGCGGAGCAGTTCCGTTTTTACGGAATCGAGGGAAGCGACGGTTAGCTCGATAAGTTTCAATTACGCGGCCGTGTCGGCCCGGGCCTGATGTTGCCGCCGTCCTCATTATGTTGGAATATGAGCTCGCGCTAGCTGTTCTCTCCCGTCCTCGGATGCCGGCTACCACTCGTCGATCGATTCGACGATATTCCAACGCTGCCAGCCACCTGTACACCCGATCGACGGGCAGAAGCCTCTCAATCGTTCACGAGAGCCAACGAAAACTCTACGATTTCGAGAACCTCGTTCGTCGTTGCCCGTTTCGTGGCACTTCATTGCTTCGGAGAGAACTCGGTCAAACTGTTCACGGCTTCCCGATGACTGGGGCCGAATGATGTTGTATATTCATTTTTGCTGGTTTCACCAACGAGGGTAGAATTAACGATCGCGTTTTTTCTCTCTTTTGTATTTTCTGCCAAGCGGCAGGTCAATTTTGTGCCGTAGAATGATGCTTCTAAATTTACTCGACTACCTTTTCTTCGGAACGTTGTCCTTCCTTCGTCGCGCCAACGAATACACCGGGGACGTCGATGCGAAAGAAGCGAAATAAAAATGAGCAAAACTGTCGACGGCTCTATTTGCCGGGAGCCAGCCGACGAATGATTATACGTTTGCGGAAGGAAGCGGCGACGCTTAATTTCCAGCGGTACCGCGAGGGTATCTTTCGTTTCGTGTTATACCGAGGGAGACTGGCTTCGATCAAGGTTCTACACGCTCGGCATCGCTGCTAATAACCCAGCAAACGGCGGGACTTGTTCCACAGTACTTAACTTCGCGGGACATTTCCTGGTAGCCGGGCTACATTGAAGTTCGTGTATCGTCGCGCGTAACCTGTCATTATCAGGGATATTGCTTGTATAGCGACACGCACGCATTTCGGAACGTCTCGTCCGTATGTGATTTATTAATTCGAACGTGGGCTCGCGCGGACCGGCTGATCGTCGTTCGCGACGATTACTCTTGGAACGCATCGGAGCCCCTGTTAACAAGCTCTTGGTTCGAGTGTAGCGTCGTTCGACGAAATTTCATTTGACGCGCGATCTTATTCTCGTCGTTACGGATTTCGACGGATTCTTTCGGAGCCACCGAGTGCAACGATCTATTTACGTACCTCGGACTCGAGCGATGAACGATACCGCTCCCCCCGCGAGCTATCACCTTTACGCGAGGAAACGTGCCCGTTAAACAATAATTTATACGGGGTACGCATCTATATATCGTCGACAAGTATACAGTCTTCGGGGCCGAATAAATCAGCCAGCAATTTCCGCAAGCCAGCCAACGATTCGCCAAACGTGGGTGGGTCGTTCGATCGGTATATCCGGCAGAAACGATCGAAACCGCAGAATGTCCGAATCGTCCGTACGAGCATTGCGTGGGAGGTGGCGCATTAAATACCGAGCCATTTACCGCTGGGCCGTTTCCCGTATCGCTGCTAAACGTTCGTTGCCTAACAACGCGAGAAGGAAAGCGCATCGAACGCCCAGCAACAAACATTCCGCGCTAAACAGAGAGAAAGAGGTAGATAGATAGATAGATGGATAGATAGATAGATAGATAGAGAGAGATGTTGGGAAACCATGAGAGCGAATCGGCCCGAGTGGAGCGCGAGGAACCGTGAACAATTATGGCCGATATGGTGGCGGAGCGGCAGTGGCGGTGGCGCAGACACAGAGAACGAGAAAGAGGGAGAGAGTGGAACGCGGAGAACGAGCATGGGGCACCATGGACCACGGACTCTGCGGCCTGTGGTGCTGGCCGAGTACGTCGGGGCTTGGGGTTAATACGGTGGCCGGTGATGCACGGCCGACGCAGACCTGCGGCTACAGCGGCTGACCGCACGCCAGCTGCCCAACGCCGTTCGAGCTGCCCGCAAAAATCTGTAGCTGACCCCTTGCCACGGCCGTGCTGTTGCACACGAACCCCTAACCCACGCCCTCGGCCGCCCTGCGCCACGCTTCTTCGCCTTCTTCCGCGCGGCACCACCTCGCGTCCGCCCCCGCTGCCTCGCTCGATCGCCGAGTGATCGTCCGTCAATTCCGAACGCTTCCGAGATTCTATAGGTGGTCTTGGAAATTGCAGCGAGATTAGCCTGCCAACTACCGCGGGACTACTGTGCGCGGTATGCGGGATGATGGAGTTTGATTAAATTGAATGGACGAACGGGGAGTGCATACATTTTCTGCTGGCGGTGCGTGCTGGTAGCGCTAAGGGTCTGGTTGCTCGAGACGGGTAGGTCGTGTTCGTTTTTTCTAGAGCATGGGTCGATCATTCATAGGTGCAGGGGTTATAAGCGCAGCTTGACTATACTGAATAATATAAAAGATGCAGTGCCCTGTGCATTTATATTTTCATCGCCGTTTTTCTCAGTATATCGGCGTAAGCTCCAGTTTCGGCAGATCTCGCGCTCCCATTTGAACTCAGTCCTTCTCAAAAATCGTTGAAACCTCGCCTTCCTCTCAGCTTGCCGCGGTTATCGCTTGCGAGAAACGTCTGCTCGACGGCGCGAAGTTTCCCCCTTGTGACAAGCGGCGTGCAGGCGGGTGGAATCGAGATTTCACGCACGTCTGCACGGCAGCAGCGTAATTGCGTTTAAACGGCGTGGTTGCGTATGCGACTGCTGCGCCCACCTGTGCCGGGCCGCGTCGCGTCTAAATAATAGAATGCGCGGCGCGCGTGCAAAGCGGAGATTGTCCGGGCTTTCGATCGCGCGTCATCGGCCTCGTCATCTCGCTGGCCAACACGAAACCCTATGGCGACCGACTACTAATCAACCGACGTGATTCACGGGCCTTCTTCGTTAAAAGACGACCCGCCTCGACCCGCCTCGGGACGAAAGTACGCCTCGACCGCGATACCATCGATTTCCTGGCCTCCCGAGTTTTGACTCACGATCCTCCCTTTCGTATGCAACCGTCTGCCGGCCCGGCTCGCACTTCCGAAACCTAAGCGATGAGCTTGGAATCTCAACGACCCACGACCTCCCCTGAGGTTTCCGTGCCGCGGTGTTTCGTACGGGGTTACCGTGGATTTTAGACACCGAGGAATTTGCCATGCTAATTTTATGGTAATTGATCAGTTTCTTTCGCGATATTCCCAAGAGTAATGTCCGCGGTGTTTCTCAAGCTTCGGACTTTCGATAGCCCCGCTTGAACTTTGTGTCGATATTGTTCGGCTGAGGCAGGGTTATGGAAATCGAGGAACTTTGTTCTTCTTCAATTTTGCCCGACTGTTGCAGCCTGCGCAATTACTCACGGTATCGTTATACTGAAAACCAAGTCGGACAAAAATTAAATGACCGAGGACACCCCTTTGTAATTCATACGGCGCGCCAACCAGTTCGCCTTGAATTTATACGGGCAATCATATTCATTACACGAAGTTCTCCCGGCACAAACATCGCGGATAATCGATCGCTTTGCACTCGGAGATAGATGAAATTTTCCACGCGGGATATTTTCCAGAATTTTTTCGGCCACAAATTACCCGCGCGTTATTTCGCCCCGACCGCGAGCGAGCGGGCGCGCCACATTACAGCCACCAATTTACGTTTCTCGAGCGAGGGCGCCTATATCTTTAATACGTTTCTCGTGGGAACGATTCTCACTCGCACGATGCACTGTACCGTAGAGGCTCGATCGAACCTCAGGGCCCGGACGCATCGTCGTAATTTAATTGACGCAGAGATTGCCACAAAAAGTTCATCTTTACATAATGGTTCTTTTCCTTTCCCAGCGATACGAACGATCATCGACGTTTCCCATGGTGTACGCGGCGCGCATTATCATGCACCACGATCCCCTTCTGACTTACCTAAATGTCCAGCCGCGTTTCTTCCGTTTCTTCGACGTTCGCCTGTCCACCGTGAAAAGTCAACGGTTCCTCTGAAATGCTAATAGGGGGAATATCCGCCCGTTAGCCGACCGCTTAGCACAAGCTAGTCTTCCTTTAAACGCGTTGCAAATTGGCTTAAGATTTGTTTAGCAACGAGAGGAAAGTACGATCGGCCGTGGGCACGGTTCGAAAAAGGAGACTGGCACGAGTCGAGCTCGGTCGATTGGATTAGACCGGTGTCTCGCAAGCGTTCAGCTTTCGTTTCATCGGCCATCGGTGAAACGCTTACCTTTCTTCGACCCGGTCGTTCACATTTCTTCCGCCGGTTTGCTGCCTATGGCTCGGCGACTGGCCGCAGAAAGCGGGCCCGATTATCGAGGTTCGGTCTCATTGTCGTCGACCGCCACTCCAGTGAAAACGATACTCGTCCCCGTTGTTGTTTGCGAATGGAATCTTTGCGCGATACAATTGCCAGTTTCGTTTCTGGTGAAAAATGTTGCGCATCGATTGCATCGAACATGGTAGCCAGCGCTTTTATCTTCGGTTGCTTGACCGTTCTCCAACCGGAAAGATTCGTTTTCGGACGCGCGACACGTTTATCTTCACGATTCAGTTGAACGACGACAAAGCCCCTTCCCGGTGGTCGGCTAAAGGCCCTCTTCCTCTCTGTCTTCTGCAACCGAAATCCAATTTGCATGAACTGCAGCCAAAATGGACGAGGTAATTGGTACACAGGAGGGATTAGGGCTGCGCCAAGGCGACGGATGTCCGGGTGCCGCTGCTGCCTCTAAATTCCGCCGTTTGCGGTGGCGCAGGCTTCTTCTAATTGCCAGCGTTGGACGGCTTTCAATTAAGATCCGCAACGCTGAAACTCCGTTGACCGTGGACTAGTCAATAATATGGTATTCATCTGCCTGGAAATCGGGTATAAAATCGCCGATTATTGCCACCGCTGTTAGGACTGTTTTGCTTCATTTTCTTTCCTCGCCAGCGAAATTAAACCATTGAAACTCATCGGCGGATAACATCATTTTCGCGTTCGTGAACGCCTTCAACGGTGAAATCGCGGAAACCGTATAATTTTCTTAAACGTCGCCCGATTTCGTTCCAATTAACCTAAGTCGAAAATAGCTCACAGCCGAGCGGGCACAGAGAACCGTGGCTCACGATTTTCCGAACGTCGGACAGCGAACCAGGGAAAGCAGTGTTTGCAAGATCGAGCCGGGACAAAGCAAATCATTCGGACCGCTCTCGAAGAGGGACGCGTCCTCGCGGTTATGCCACGGGGAACAGAGCGGAAGAAAGATGAGGAAGAAGAAGAGCTGCGGGAAGAGCTACGATGTCGGTGGTGGCGGCGACGATGGAGAAAGAAAGAAAGAAAGAAGGAAGGCACGAAAGAAAGAAAGAAAGAGGGGGAGGACGAGTACGCTCACATAAATACGTACGCAATGCAAACAAAAACTCACAAAGGACCGCGGTCGCGGCAGATACGATCTTACGGCATGCAGATACGAGCATACTAATCTCTCCGAGAGGCCTCCTCTCCGAGGAAACCGTGTCTTGTTGTATCCGTCTATGAAATATATTGGTGGTCGGCACGACGTCCGACACGAGGGAACGATTCAATATCATTCGGACGCGCTGGATCTCCCGGTGCATTTTTCCGGCCACGCTCGCCTCTAGATCATCGGCCGTGGGGCATGCCGGGGAAATAGAAATGTATACGGGCACCGGGAACGGAACAAAGGCAGGATTTTTGCATGGGAATCCGTGGACACGCGAAATCATTTTTACCGGCGGGTAAAATGACGGCCGGTGGTGGTCGCACAGAGGGATGATCTATGGGCTGGCTCGTTCAGCATAAGTCCTCGAGTGTCAGCTACGTTGTACACGCTGGAAATACGAAGCTCCGGGTCCGATCTATATTTTTAATTGTCCCGGCTTTGCGAAAGTTTGTCGCAGGTTTATATTTCGCTGAGCGAAATGTTTCGTTCGTTTCATCGATTAAGGATTCGGCAAGCTGACTCTCTTTTCTCTTTCGAGACACGGTGCTGGGCTAGAATACTTACCTCGATCTGAACGCTGCAGGATTCAGTTTTTGTTTCTATTGTTCTCGTCATTTGAATTTAAAATAGCGCAACGAGAAATTCATATTTCTCCGAACACGTAACGAGGGTAACCGCGACTACTTGCGACATCAATTAAACCGCACGGAGGAAGTTCAATTTGCCAAACCGCCACCCCTTAAACCGATGTCATATATCATTTCCCCCGAAACGCGTCCAACAACATAATTCCGTTCTTCTACAACCCCCGCGCGTCGTTCAATATTCTCTGTCCAGTGTCCAGCTAATTTCCAGCATTTGCATGCCGATACAAGGATGGTAGGAGGCCAGTGGCGGGCAGCAGTTTCAATTTCGCAAGGCCAATCCAATCATGTAAATCAGGGGTAGCATTATTAGTGGCGGCAATCGAACTCTCTCCTAGGCCAATGGGAGGTGGTGCACAGAGGTGGAGGCAGCTCCGATCCGAAACGAAGGGAGCATCGGCCCGTCCAACTAATCCCGGGTTTACCTAATCGCTTACTCCCTTCCTCCGTCGTCTCCGCGCGATTCCGCTCGTTCGCAAAGCGGCTTAACCCTTGCACCTCCGCCACCTAGCCGTTCGATCCTCGTCGGGCACACCGGAGGAATTTCGCGTCCGCGATCGAGCGACGCGCTTCGATTTTCCACGATCGTCAATCTTCGCGGAGCTTCCGTTGTTCCCGTGTTCGGTGCTCGTTCGAACGTATTTTCGCCGAGTTTTGCGGCGGTCGTCGAGCATAAATCGCGATCTTCGTCGTCGCGGGCTTGATTCATACCGTACCAGCGCAGTTGGCATCGCGCGTGCAATTCGCAGAGGCGATGGATCGCCGGGGCGTTGTATTTTCCGCGGAGTTGACGCGGCCCGTCGGTGATCGCACACCGGTCGAGGTACTTTAAAGGAAGCGTTTTCGTGTACCAGGGAATCCGGATAAAATTAGACGTTACGATTATTCTTGCAGGGGACTAAAGCTCCTTTGAGAAATTAACATACGCGGTGACGCGACGAGTCTAAATAAATCCCAGTCCCTGGATATAGATTATTCGGCGGCGAAAATAGGGCAAAACTTGGTCGACGAGTTGGTAGTCGATTCGAGGCGAACATACGCTCGCTTTCGAGTGCACCGCTCTGTGTCGAGCACTTTTGCAACTATCGGATCTGCTGATATTCGATTAGATCGCGGCCGGGTTATCTGTCATCCAGCAGACGCGTGGTCGACGAAAGCGCAAAGCGATCTCGATGAAAACGCCTGGGCATTGCTGGACCGGATAGAAACGATCGGACAAAGCGCCATCGAGGTTCCCCTCGATAACAACCGGCCGTTCGTATCGCGAATCGCGCTCGCTCGCGCGGACCGCGCGTCGAAGAAAAGCAAATTTCCCGGCGGCGGGGAAACGAACGACGGAGCGCATAGGGCGGCTCGAGGGAAATATAATCAGCACGCGGCCGATAATTCCTGACGGCGAAAGAGGTGGAGCGGCACGATCGAACGAAAACGTAAGCCGCGTAATCCCCTGTGAAATACCGCGCCGGATCCGAGAACTTTGCCGTACGCCCCGAGGACATCGGGGACATCGATTATTCGCGGCAAACCGCTCGCGTTAATCGTTTAAACTCCGCTCCAGGAGGATGTATCCGACGCTCGTTCCTCCGCCAGGTACGCACCGCGCGATCCGGCAAACCGCTAGACACCGGGTTACGCCGGGGATATCGATACTCGTCCTGGAAGAGAGTCCTGGGCTCGTTGCCAGGCTATCGGCTCTACTTCCGGTGCGAATCGATGGGGGATTAACAAGCAGCTCGTTGGACGGTCGATGGGTTTAATGCCGCGGATCTATGCAACTGCAAGTCCCGAGGTAAATTTTACATACGTAATTAAATTATGACGAAGATCTGTTTAGTACGAGATTAAGCTCGTTCTTATGCCTCGTATGTATTCAATACTATTTAATATTCGGGTAATCGTCCGTTCAACTGGCGGGTACCAATTAGCAGTGTCTCGTCGCGAGACTTGTTTCTTATTTACCTTCTGCAGACTTAACGTTACCTGGTCGTAGAGACAGGAACAGCCCAGGTTGTACAGGCTTAGAAGCAGGATGTGCTTGCTGTCGCAAGTAGGTCAAGCAGTATCCAGGACAGCCAGTATCTTCCTGCGACAAACAGTACCGATCCTCGACTTCCGGTCTCCCACGGTTGCACGTGTAAGACGCACCGCGACACGCATATTCGCTCTCTAGCCGGCCACTTGGCGAAATGATCACCGGTCGATGGTCGCCGAAGCGAGTCAATGATTCCGAGTTAATGGACAGGGCTGATGGCAATGTCTTGTCGCGTCGCGGCCCAACGAAGCCACCGGCGACGCGGGCGTCGGGCCGCGCCGCGAGAACAACGCGAACGAACCCCGATTTCTACCTGCCGTTGTGCTTCTCATTAGGGATATCCCTAATTGCGCAACGGAAGCTCGTGTTCCTTCTTCTGCGCAGCTAGCACGTTTCACGAGCGCGGTAGGATCGCTGGACAATCGAGCACTCTGGATGCTTGGGGCTTAAGTGGCTCGGCACTTTGCGGATTCGAGTGTCGGATGGTTGAAGCTTTAAAAGGTTGACTGCGCATTCGTATATTCGATACTGAAACGCCGTAGCCCTCGAAGATGTTATTTGCACAATATCTGCGCTTGGTGTCGAATGGAGCTGCGTCTATCTAACGCCGTGTATCACGGCGGTAATAATAGCGATAGTCGCGGTATTGCGCGATATCTCGACCGGTGATCGACGAAGGAATTAAAGAGTACAGACCAGCCGGGATAAAAATCTCGTGGCGCAGTCACAGCTCGTTTGAGCGGATGCCTCAAGTGATTTCGGTTACACCTCGTTTGCACGGCCCGCTGTTGCACGGCTCTTATTATTTCCCCGATCTAGGAAGCAGTGTTTCAATCGCGTCGGCGGATTGAAATTGCAGGCTCGATGGCGCCGGATAACATTGTGATCGCGATGCAAAAGAGAATGCTGCTATCGGTTCGAAGTGGCCAGCAGGGGTTGTTGAACAATCGAGTGTGCCATTTGCAGCAATCAGTGCGTATCGTTCCTTTGGTCGTCCGAGGTGAATGATTCACCGGCGGCTGTTGCAACAAATATTGCGACAAATCGAGATCGGTCGGCAGATCGCGATCTAATAAATAGTAACATTGCTGTTAATTATCCGCTCGATATTATTGGGTATTGCGTATCAGGGTAGGTACGAGACGTCACCCGCGTGCCAGACAAGCCACGGTAACACCATAGCCAGACTAAACGACGTTAAGTATCGCCTCAGTTCCCCGCGATATCTAGACACGAGCGGCCGCGTCGAAACGTCGAGATTTCACAGATATATCGACTGTTGAGGGCGAATTCCATTTTTTCTTTCTCCATCTGCCCGATAGATCTACATAATGTAGGTACGAATTGTGCCCGAGGTCGTGTTTACTTGGCGTGCAGCTGGAATTACGAGTGAAAAGAACGGAATAGCAAGAAGGGGCCGAATAAATCATAAAGCACGGCCCTTCCGCGCTATGCTAATGACACCTCCTGCATCCTGTGTATCCTTGGCGCGGCCCGCGAAAGTTCCTGCTGGCGCGTCACGTGGCGTTTGTTCTTCTTTTTTACGGGACTCCCGGCAACACACCTCCTTGACGCGATTGCAGGAAATAAAACACTCTTCCCCGGACGTTTGCCTCGCGTTCGCCGAGCGAACAAGAGCCGCGAGAGGTCCGCGACGCGAACAACCGTACTCGGCCGTGTAACGAGCGACGCGGCGCGATAAAGGAATATCTCGCCCTCGACGATTCTCTCGAATCTCGTCGAACGCAGGGGTGCGATTAATCGCGCCGCGATACTTGATCGCCCGATCCCGTCGTCGTTGAGCGTTAAACACGCGGATCGATATTGGAATGTTCGCCAAGTTCCGCGATACACTTACATCCAGAACGTTCGCGAACACTTTTGCATATCGTATCGGCCCATCGCCTGGCGCGAGCACGATCAGCTGTTCCATACGGCCATTCACAAGACAGCGGTATGCACGGAGTTCCGGCGTAGAATAGGCAATCCATGACTAATAGATCCGATCGGGGCCCTAGCCCTGCCGATACGCGTCGGGCATAGACGCACCGGGCCTGATCAACAGGCGTGGACACGCGCCATCGTGCACGCGCCGATAGATCTGACATCTCGACGCCCGACGCTGTACACGTGACCGGAGGCTCGTTACCTCTCCTCTCCTCTCTTTTCTTTCTTCCTTCTCAGCCGACAGGCTCGTTCGTCCCTCCACCATCTCGTCGGAAGACACGCGCCCGACGCGACGTCTCCCTCGATTTCCTGGAACCGACTTTCGAGAGATCGAATCGCCGCGCGCCGCGCCGGTAGGATCGGGACGACCCACCGCGAACGGCCACGAGTTCGAGGAGAAGGATCGGTCGGCGAACCGGCTTCCTGCCCCCGCTCGAATCTCGATGTCGAGATGAACGCCGTAGTTAAGAGGCTCTCCGTGTCCTCGGCGGAATCTGTTTACCCTGGCCGATTCCGTGGAAACAAAGACATCTGCGAGCCGATTATTCGCGGACAAAGCCTGTTAGAGGGGCGCTCGATCCCCCGGTTGCGATACTCCTCGTCAATTTGTATCTTGATCGGTCGCGATCATCTCTGTGCGCCGTGTATCGCGATACCTGGTCGTAGCTTCTGCGGAGATCCTGGAACAGGGAGACCGTGGAAGAGTTTGGTAGAAATCGGTGCCCCAGGGTCCTAGTCGATTGCTGTTTTCAGAAATGCGAGCATTTCTGTCTATTGCCTGCCCCTTTCGGGGGTTGAGTTCGCGTGTCAGAGTTCCACTGTCGGGGCTCGCAGAGATCTTTGTGAACTCGAGCGAGGCGTTGATTCAATCGACGTGCCACGAATTGACGAAGCCGTGCGAGGTAAGGCTCGCGGTGCCGTGGCGCGGCGTGGAAAAAATTTGGCCCGGGAATCGGACGCGGATTTTAAGGGGAATCGCATACCGGGCGGCGTTAGGGTCCCACGGGAGCCAAAAGGGAGGAAAGGGCCACGGCGAGGAGACGGCCACTAAATATTGTGTTCGCGCAGAGAATACAGCTCTCGGGACACGTGTAAGCAGGACCGCGGGATTCCGTATGAGCAGATCGGCCCGCCGATTATACGCTAATTCAACGCAAATTCCTTCCCGGAGATATCTGTATCGCTCGCATACATCAGAGCCCGCGGTAGCTGGCTGCCGTTGTTGCTGCTCTCGCTGCTGCTGCTGCTGCTGCTGCTGCTTCTGCTTCTGCTTCTGCCTGTGCACAGTCCTCTCTGTGCCGCTCGCCGTGCCTCCGAGCGTCCACAGTCTCCGGTTAGCTTAATCAGTACCCACGAGGAGACAACTATATACCCACGGCTACATAGTTTCGCGCGCATGTGGCGAGCACACATCGACCGGGAGACCCACGAAAACCGGCGACTCTTTCTTGCCATTACCGGTGCAACCGGTCAGTCCGCGGATCCGCCTCGATGTACTAATTAATCCAGCGGGAGATTCGATCGCGATATCGGGGATGGCGAGGATGTCCAAAGCTATTCGTCCGATCTGTGTCCGCTCGAGATGCGAGCCGAAGAAGTCTGAGAACGGAGGCTTTTTTTGCGACACGCCAGGGAATTCTCGGTTCATTAAAATCAACGGGCTGTCGAGCGATCTTGATATACATACACCTCCTTTCCGCATCCTGCTGACTATTCCAACTGTGACGTTCCCAACTCCGGGGCAAGTGACCCCAAAAACGCTCGGGCGCAACCGGGTCAACCTATAAAACGTCCCCCGCAATTAACAACGCATCGATCTCGCTATTAATCCCGCGAACAAAGCGACATAAGGCTAGATCGTGGCACGGGCCGGTGGTAGGATCGCGGAACAAAGGGGAGCACAAATCACCGCTTGGGGGCCCCCCCGGGGGGTCAGCATCGACGTAAACGTTCTCACGCATGACGAAGCCCGGTCGACTCACGGTATTCTCAAGGCTGCGGCCGACCGGGAAAGACCGCGAAGACGGTGGCTACCGTGTATATACCCACGGTAGCGACGAAGGTCCAGGGCACAGGACCGAAGATATATCACGCTGTCGGCCGACATACCATTCTTTCGCGGCTTCAGCCGACACACTGTGTGCGCGCAGCGTTCACAAATTAAGGAGCGCCAAAGGTCCACGAGACGGCGTAGGTATGGCGCTATCGCGCTTCATAAAACTTCGTTAGCAGGCTGCAAGTAGACGGCCGCCGCCGGCATATACGCGCGCGTACAGGAGCGCACTGATGGCCCCTCGCGCGCCGCGGCTACCGTAAAAATTCATTTTGTTCCCTGCTCCGTGTAATTTCCCCCGGATTCTTGCATCTTTCACGCCGGACCGTATTAGGTGGAACCGTGTTCGCCGCTGGAACCGGCGTTCTCGCTCCTCCGGCGCTGATCACGACCGCTCGTCTGTCGTTCCGCTGATTCTAATCTTGATTAGCACTCGCGCGCTCCTTTATCCGCCGGGTGAACGAGATTCATCTGCTGTCTTCCTCGAATCTGTACCGCTGCGAGAATGTTCGCCGCGGTTCGCCGGACGGTTTCAGGGGGATGTGGGATTTGTTATTTCGTAGGACGTTGGACGACGATCTCTTTGTTGGCGTAAAAGGTGGATGCAAATGGACGCTTTTTGGCAGGTAGATTTTTGCGCGAGGCTTCAGATGCAATCGTGATCACCTGCTTGATGAAATGAACGTGCGCGTTCAAGTTCTTCAATTTTCATCTGAAAATCCCACGTGGCTGAGCAATCCCAAAGTAAACGAGCTGACAAGATTTCTACGAAAATCAGTGTGTATCGGTATTTACGAAGCCTCGACGATCATCGGAGTGTCCTTAGTCAAGTGGTTCCTGGCTGTGCAACGGTATTGGCGCCACGTGCCTCTAATATCAAACAGGAGGTCGTATATCCTCGCCGGTGCGTCGCTCGTTAATTTGCCGTGGAGTCAGCGCATATAGGGCTAGTGGGCGCACAAGGTGCACCCCACACGTGGCCACACAGCGACTATGGCGAGCACACGTACGCGCAGCGTAGGGTGGCGGTGAACCGTGGCAGCGCAACGGTGGCCACGTAAAGCCACACAGCACACAGGGAAGCGGATAAATAGGCATACACGAAAGAGCGCGCGCGTGGTTCTCGTCATTAGGTACGTAGCCTCGTTAGGATGAGTTTTTCCGCCGCTAATGAGGTGGCCTGCAAGTTGTCTCTGCACGGTGTAGACGGTCCGCCACCGGTGCTGCCTCTTTCTCTCTCTCTCTCTCTCTCTCTCTCTCTCTCTCTCTCTCTCTCTCTCTCTCTTCCTCTCTGCGAGAATCAGGTGGATGTCCGGCTTTCTATGACGTCCACGCGCGAATCTGGAGACCTGGACACTATTTTTAATCTACCCCCGGGACGCGGACTTGGCGGAATTAAAATACATGGGGCATGGCGACCGCTTGCTTATATCCCCGACGCGAGTCGTATATTTCTCTCTTAGCGGACTGGCCACCCTACGCCGGACGGCGCGGAATAATCCGCATTCTTTCCGCCTGTTACGCGAGCAGAAATCTTGTTTCCTTCCAGTTCACTCTTTTTTTCCCTCCGTAGACTTTAATACGTGTTAGACAAATATTCGTTCCGGCCGGTAGAGTAACATTTGCGAGGTCGCATTTATACTCGCAGGAGGAAACATATAATCGTTTACGTAGAAGATCTTCATTGATATTTCGTTGTCTTATTACAGTTCAATAATATGTCTACTTGACGATCATTGAGAGCAGCGTTTGTATTCGGGAGAGCTACCGCGGCCACCGTATTGCCGAGCGACCGCGCCGAAGGAGATTGTGCCGTTCAACGACAGCCCGTAACGTGCTGCGCGCATCGACAGACCCACGCGCCCGTCGTCCGACTCGGGCACATTTTCACTGGCGCGCCGCTAAATGACTCCCGCGTGTCCACTCCGTTTCGCAAAACTAGCCATTAAATTCTCCAGCCGTCATGGCTGGCTTGCAAAGAATAATATTCGCGTATGCTCGAAATAATCCACGGTCGGGATAACCCGTTATATGGAAATAGCCGGGCATTTGAACGACTCGATGTCAAAGCAAGCCAGCCTGGATATAACTCAACGCTGGGACCCGCGTAAACGCGCGCACTGTTCTGGATTTAAAAACGCGACCCTTTACAATTTCACCCGGGAATCACTTTTCGCTTTGTCGCCTCTCGCTCGTTTAAGCGAAACAATTTGAACGAAATTTTCAACAAACATCCGCTCTTTCCATCTTTCCGTCTCAACAATCGTTCCTTGGACGCTCGAGTCCGCTCGAGGCTGGATCGATCAGCGTCCTTCGAGCCTTCGTCTCGAGGGTGAAGCAAAGGGCGTTGGGCGAAGGCACACCGTCGAGCTGCACTGGACCCGACAACCAGAGGGTTCTCGCTAATTCAGATTCGTCTTTGAGATCAGCGAGTAGTAATTCGAGACTAGTCGATTCTCGAATTTTCCTCCCGTTTCCCAGACGCGAGTTTCGTCGCGGCGTCCTTCCCTCCCTTGTAACCACTCGCAGTGATCGACTGCTCTCAAAGCACTCCACCTCCTTCTCGTCTCGAGTGCTGTCCGACGTCGCCATTCATCCAGCTCGTTCCGGTGGACGTGGCCGGGTGCCGTTGCTTAATTCGCGAATATTTCATCGGGCCCCGCAGGCCGAAAATACGCTACAGCTGCTCGCGTCGTGTCTACAAGCAGGCCACCGTCGCGATTTTTCCGAAATATTCCGCGACGCAGGCTGTAAATTTCCGTCGTTGCGTATTTTTACGTCCGCGGCGGTTCGCGTCTCACCTCCCCCTTTCCTTGCCGTCCCTGTAATCTGCTTCTTTCACGCTTCTTTGTACCTGGCTAAGATCCGCGGAGTGGATGCTTCTATTTCGGCGTATGGACAGATTTAAACGATTTATTATCGCATGTTGTTGATATTGTTGGGACTGGTTCTGTTTGCAGACGGCGTTGCACTGGGCCGCCAAGCACGGGGATGAGAACATTGTGAAGCTGATCGCGGGAACTTACAAGGATTACATCAAGAGTGTTAATGAAACTACGGTAAGTGTTTCGAGGTGTGCTTGATTATCCTTCTTCATCGTTCGGCAACAGTGGCGGTAATCGAAAATGAAATTGGAAACGGTTACCAGGATTTTCCCTTTTTGTTTATACTGTAATTACAACTTCGTAGATGAATATAATTATTCTTCGACCGATTCAAACTTTTGTCTATTTTAAAGAGGTTAAATGAACCGTTTATTCGTTGGTGAGAAACTTCGATATATCGTAACTTCGCGAAACTGTGAAATACAAAACACCTCTGGCACCCATCTTACGATTTTATACCGTCGTGTGGTTAGCCCTGGTCGTAAACGCACGGTGACGGTGTTCCCTTTTCCAAGGGACATTATGCAAAGAAGTACCTAGAGAGAGTGCGTATGGATTTTTTAGTCCCTTATGATACCATCGCGAATAAGTTTACGACCCACATGATATACCACCCTACTGACGCGTCTACACATACGGATTTATATAAGCAAGAAACCGTTCCAAAATCTATCACCGTTGTATCCGCGATGAAGCTAACTTCAGCGTTCTTTCTTCTGTTTCCGGTTGTCCCGTGATCCCGCTGTCCACAGAACGGGGTAAGTCTTGTCCATCAACGATTAATGAATTCCGGTTACAAATATGAAATATGAAAAGAAATATGTCAATCGAAGTAACGACGATCGTGTTACGATCGGTCTGCGAGAAAACGATCCAATCGCAAGTCACACCCACATTCTTCACCCACCTGTCATCGGTGTCACGAACACCGATCGAAAGAAATAACGTCGTCGCGATAAACATCGTAAGAAGTAACGCGAAAGATCGATAAAGAAGAAAGTGAGGCAGGTTCTGGCCGGGAATAAATCGCTGACCGGGTATCGCGACGGTATCTATCGTAATCTCTAAGTGGCCGGCGTGTGAAAGGAGCGCAGGACGCGCATTTAAGCGGGCTGCGAGCGTCGTGTGTCTCTCTGCATCGATGGAAAGGTAGAGAAAAGGGGGGAAACGGTGCACAGATTGTCCCCGTGGCAGGTAAGAAGAAAGGAGACGGAAAGGTAGGCGCAGCGCACCGAGAGAAGGCTGCAGATAGGATCGGATGTGTGTGGTCCGCCGCTTTGCTCTTTATAAGACTTATATAAGCTGGAGTGCCCTTCGCGGGGGAAAGAAGGAGGGCAGAAAAGAGACGAGCCGATCTGGAGAAAGGTAGAGGAGAGAAGCGTATGCTCGTTAGCCGCTCGCGACAAACGTCGTTGAACCACCGCACGCGCTGGACATAGACGAGCGAATGTAGGATAACGTGAAACGTTTGTTAAAACAATGGAAAATTCTCATTGAGTTCAGGAGGGCCTAAAGAGTTTTCGCATTTATCGCGAGGACGGGATTACTGTACACTGTACCCGGTATTACCTATTACCTCCGCCCCCGCAACGAGATTCGATCAAGCCGATTAGCGGCGCAATGGCTGCAGATCGCATCTAATCGCGATCATATTTATGCGATGATGAATCTTCTTAAGTCGCGGTGCACGTATCGTGCATCCGCCTGTGTGTATTATCTGGTACCCTCCCATTTGTTATCCCGTCATCGACTTACAATCTATTTCTTGTTCAGAAATCTCGAGGAATTCTGTTACAAATAATGTGAAACACTGCTACTCGTTTTTTGTTCTTTCTTTTTTCTCTTTATTTTTTTTTTACCAAGACTCGCCTTCGGAGGTAGCCCCGATTCTTTTAAAACGTCCCCCGGTGTCCACCGAAGTTCGCCCGACGCTCTGTTTTCAGGGATTAGTGCTCGATTTAATAAATACGCGTGTATCCGTGTAGGTACCAACAACGTGGCCCGGACTAATCCACTCCGGAATGGATCCGTTCTCCGCCCAGCTCTTTTTTTCCTTCCAGCAGCGGCTTTAGCGGCAGACGGTGAATCGTGTGGCACAGCGTAATCTGTCACAGCCACCACTTTCGCCGTAGTTTTCTGCGGCTTATCCCGGCGACTGCCTCGTCCGCTTAATGCCCTGGCAAATGAAAAAGAGGGAAAAACGTGGGGGACCCGCGACGAATCTCGGCTCGCTCTTTTCTAAGTCGCGCATCCTTCTCGCCGCGAGTTTACATCGTGTAATATCCGACTCGTTCCCCAATGTAACCGTCGGTGATCGAAGGTGATCGTACCTCTTTCTCTCGTTGTCAATGACGAGAAAAACGTTTGCTCCACGAGTATTTCAAATATGACTGCACACATTCTTTTGCATCTTTCTCCTTTGTTCTTTACGATTCGTCCCATATATAATCCAAACGGAGATCCATCACTCGTTCGTATTCTTCTGACGAGAACTAATGAAATTTTAATTATCGCGAGTGGCGAACGTATCGAGTCGTCCAACAGTTCACCCCTTCGAGCCTGTCGTTCCTTTTGTAAGTATCGACACGTTTGCCCATCGATAGACGCATCGGACGAAATTCGTCGCGACGTTTCGTTTCGCGGACGTCCAATGTTGAACGTCGACGAGTATGTGGCCCACGGTGGATCGCGGTCACGAGCGTAATCTGTCACTGGTCACCGCTTCCAGCGAAGTTTTCTACGGCTTATCGCGGCATCGGCTCGCATTTAATCCCCGCAAAAAACGATGCCCGTTCCCCATGGGGACCGTAAGCCGCCCGTGTGGCGCCTGCATCCTTGCCGGGCGTACGACAGGCAACGACAATGGCGATCCCACTGGCAGACCCCCGAGACACCGGCGGAATCTGTCGCGCACACCGGGTGACCCATTACGAAAGCATCGTAAAGGTACACGGACAAGCAGTTTTCAACTGGGGAAATGTTTCGCAGGAAAGTAGGGAACATATTAAGTTTGGGCGCAGTGCGTTGCAGTTGTAGCGTGGTACGGTACAGGATGCTGTGCAATTCGACAAATGTTTGATTAACGTATTGCTGCGAGTACGCAACGCGACGGTATACTCGGGCAATTCAAAAACTGTTGACTCGGGTATATTTCTTCGTCCATCCGATAAGGAGATAAACCAGTCAGCATATTTGTAACTATATCACGACCGTGTCTACCCGAGTTGTATATAAACGAACCCCGACTCGCGAACTACAAGATCGGTCTACCTGCAGGCACGGGAGGAAAAAGGAAGATGGGCTCCACATTATAGGAGCCAATATCGGAGGGTGTCGAAATACAAAATGTCGGAGCCTCGGTCGTCCGGGGCGGGCCGTTATGATTTAGCTGCTCGTAAAGGCGGCTCGATGTAGGAAAATATTAAAATTGAAAATCCTCAACGGTGATATACGCGTGCCTGATATTGGTGGCCGGCAGCTGTCCCGTTCCCAAAGGCCCGTCCCGCGGTAGGGATGGGAGACCTTTTGGTGCCAAGTGAAACACGAGGGCGCACGGCTCGGGAACGCGAAGAAATCCTGGAAAGAATTCTTCCGGACAGAAGAGGGTTCCGGGAGAGAGAAAGGGGGGTCGCGCTGACGACGCGATATTGTCTCGAGGCTCGGTGACTCCGCGTGTCGGGACAATGCTACTTTAAAATATTGTCGAAAGTACAAAGAGGAGAAGGAAGGGTGAACCGCGTATACGCGAACGGTATACGCGGGCGAACGAAATAGAAAAGGGTGAGAGAGTGGGCATGCGTGAAGGCAGCAGAGGGTGTCGCGCCACTTGTCGCGAGGACGCACGTGTCGCCCGCTATTGGAGTCGGGAAAAGGGTGACACCGAGTCACCCCATACGTGCCATTTCCTATTCCCGTCTCTCTGCTCCTGTGCGGCCCCTACACCTATACGCGGGGACTTTAAAGTGAAATAAATTAGAGTCGATGCTCCCGTTGAATAACTCCCCTCCACCGTTGTCCTCCCTCGTCTCGACGGATTTCAACCCCTTTGACCGTCGGGCTGCAGCTTGCCTCGATAACGCCGTTCGACTGCGATCGCGGTTTCGACGCATTTGTCACTACGTTTATTGCGGAATGCGATATTGAGAGGGTGATATATATAGAGAGAGCTGTTTATGGTGGCGCGTTTGGCTGCCGATTCAATTTTTTAGCCATCCTGCTTCCCGTCGTGGCAACTGGTGTTCGATTTATCGAAACGGCGGATGGAGACACCCGCAGTCCATTTTAACTGCCTATTCTCTGTACATGTATAGGGTTCTGGAACTGATTCACGATGCCTGTCGTTTCGCAGTGAGGAACGTATTTAAGTGTTACTTTAAGTTATGAACTTTTTTCTATTCTCGACCCGCTCGAAGGGGTCCGGCGTTCGGTAACGCGGGTTCCAATCTCCGACGTAGCTCGTATAGATTGTCCTCCTTTTCGCGTCCACCGGATAATGACCGGTGCACGCACACAATTACGCGCAATTTGTCGCACTTATCGGGGCGAACATCGTGAACAGCCGGTACGTGGTTCGCCGCTCGCCTTCTTGGGTACCGATTCGCCCGAGCCACCGTCGCCGCGTTTGCACTTTGCATACGATATTTCAAGGTCGCGCAATTTTTATATCCGCCCCCCTTCGGCCGCTGTAATGGATCATTCTTCGGGCTGCGAGAAGTTCATCGAACTCGCGCCTTCCCCGACTGACACCGTTCGCCTTTGCTGAATAATAAAGCGACGATATTCTCGAGTTTCGTAATTCCTTCTTTCGCATCGTTGATGCAGCGAAACACCAAACGTTTCAGCGTCGTCGCGCCAGCGCCGCTGTCGGATCATTTTCCTCGGACCTATCGTATCTTCTCCGCCGTACAAGCTGCCCATTTTCCTCGCAGGCACGTACTTTCCATGCGCGGTCGAGGCCACGCGGTCCGGCTGCTAAATTATTCAATAGATCCAAATCTTAAGGGCTGCCTCCTGAATTATTAATTTATTGGCGTTATTGGGTGCGTGTGCGGCTATCTCGATACACCGCACGCATTAATCAAACGGTCTTGGGTGATCGGAGAGCCGCATCGAGCCCTGATCTCGCTCTCGTCCTGTTAATATCTTCGTAAAGGCGAAGAGGACGGCACCGGCGGCAGCTGTTTCCTGACCAACGGAGGAAAAGCTGTCCCACTCTCACCTGCCGCCCTCCGCGCGATACTAATTGCCAGATAACGTCCCTTCGAATGTTTCCTTCTCGCGCGACACGATTTCACGTACCCTCGATTCCACGATACGCGTCATTTCGCGGACACGCGAAACTCCCTCCGTTCGTTCCTGTTTGTTCCTGTTTATTTCTGCACGCTTATCACACGATACGACGGTTGGGACCAAAGACGTTTGTTTCGTATCGTTCGCATCGTAATTGCACCTAGCTCGTGTATCGGTGCGCACGGCGATGCTTGGCAAAGCGGGGACAAGGAAAAACGTGTCACTACGGCACCACGAGGGATTGCATTGTCACGGAACGAATGGTGTAATCGTTGCGGGCGATGCGTTACTCGCTTTTGTTCGCGGCACTTTTCGCCTGTTTGTTATTAACGAGGTTGTATCGTACGCGCGGCGGATATGGGCCCGATCGGTTCGGTTTACGGTTATATTGCTGGGATCTGGGGTGTTAGATAGGGCAGGCCACAAGCGCGATACGAGGCTCGTTGCGAACACAGGGTTATCTGCAGCAATTTCACGGTGTGCATTCTTGTTAGTTAGACGTATCAAGCCTCGCTGACATTTAAACTACGTATATTACCGCGCGCTATCAAGTCCGGTAGGAACTTGAAAAATGAGCGAAGCTGGTGTCATCATTGGCGCGTAGCGCGTTGTACAATTTACAAACGTTTCGCCGATGAGACCTACGCGTTTATATACCAAAGATTCTCTGAAAGACATCAGCTTATTCACTCGCTGACAGCCACTCCAAATTATACGTAATGGCGATACAATTTGCCAGCTACATCTCGGAGGGGGGGCGATCCTTCGATAACTTAATTTCAACGCACGATTGCCACGCAGTTCGAAGGAACGGCGATACCGGTAGCTCCGTACCGGCGAGTCTATTGAAACCGCAGAGAGACAAGATCCACGCGCAACAGCCTGGCTGAAAGTCGGAAAGTTCATGCGTGCGCTGTTCTATCATTCGCACGCAAGGTTCGTTTTCGCGGCATCGCGTTTCAATCTCCTGTTTCGTGCACGCACGCGGCACGGCCGCAGATAATATTGTTGCGTCGCGGAAATGCGAATTCGCACGCTCCGAGTGATATTCATAATACGTCCCCATTAATTCCTCATTGTCTCCGGCGTTCTTTCCCGTCGCCCCGCTTTTCCGTCATTTTTCCAAACCGTTCTCCCTCGGGGGAAGGAACGGCCGCGGCGCGATAACGCGTCGACGTGGACACGGTTTTCTCGTAGATCTAGCTAGCCCGTTGCGTGCACTTGAAATGTATTTTCGTTCATCCATTCGGACGGACTCGATCCTCGTTACGTGACTGCACCTAGCGCGGAAAGGTTGCTCGTTGCGCGCAAGCTGATTCATAATTCGATCTTCTACAGGGGTATACACCGCTGCACATCGCGATGCAATTCGACCACGAGAATATCTTTAATTTGCTGGTCCAGGTGTATGGTGAGTTAACAGCTTCGTTCAACATTATTTTTCATTCGGGTAAAATAAGTGACGTTGCATGCGAGACCTTAGATTTATTTCTCGTGCCTCGAACACGTGTCTCAGTACTTTTTTTTCAATTTTTTTACCGTGGACACTATTCTCCGCAAAATTTACAGGTGCGAACCAAGAGATACGCGACCACAGCGGAAAGAAGGCCAGACAATACTTGGTCTCTCAGGAGGCCGCGGTTAGTCAGGACACCTTCCGCAGTAAGTACCGCGCATGTTGCAACAGGGCAAAAGCAAAGAAAAAGAAAAAGATAGAAAGGCGGAATTACATTTTATTAGCCGCGTAAAGTGCAATAATCGACTCGTAAATGTAAACACTATCGGGGCGCACGATCGAGCGATGTTATCGGCGAGCACCGTAAATGAGACGCGCCAAAGTTTCATAATGTTTGCGAAAGGGAGACTCGTAGCGTTTACGCAAATCGCCAAGCAAATTACGCCCTGTCGGTGTAGTGCCTTGTTTTTTTTTTTTTTTCATTTATTTTGCCGTTGAAACTCGATAGAATCCACGTCGGTCTGTCGCGTTTTTACCGTCGCTGTTATCTGGATACAATCATCATGATTAATTTTCGAATAAATTAATTTCGTATAAATTAATTTCGAGATAATCAACAGCCTGAGAAAATTCGTCGGTCGAGTTGGGACGCGGCGTTTCAACGCTACGACCAGATGCGTGTAACCATTGCCGGCCGAACGTTTGCAATTAAAGTTAGGCAATATTGTGAAACGAACGCTTAGAGGCCGGGGGGAAAGTGCTCCAGCGCGTATTGTTCCCTTTACGACGACGATTACACTTCGTTATCCGTCGCTCGAATCGGATTTTAAATAGAGCCGCGTCCTGCCGATTCGATCGAACGTTTTCTGATTATATGCATATGAACCATTCGACGCGTGTACGTTCGCCACGGCTAAGAGTATGAGGCATATGACGCGTTTCGCGGTAATTCAACACGCTCTGTGCAATGTGTAACTCGCTGGTACATACTAGACTTTTCATTCAGGCTCTTCCATATTTATTCTACACTGCGCTCTCTTCGATTCTTCTAAATTATCAACTGTAATGCTGAACTAAAGTTGACTATTTCAGTCTGCATTAGACAATGCACCGTGGTCGTTTGTACCGGTATAAATAGAATATACAAATGCTGAGATCTGTACCTTTGGCCGGCAGTGTATCATCATCAGCCACTGTAGAAACAATTCACGGTCCCCTGAAGCATCTAAAAATTAATTAAACCTCTCATTAATGCATTTAAACGAGGAAAGAATTTTCCGTCTAACGAACATCCTTTAATTAGTGCACACATGTCAATCTCTATTCCGACTAAACGAAACGTCCCAGCTGTAAAATCGATTCATTACATCGCGTAACAAACTCGGAACAGTAATGTTGAAATGCTCAATCGTCGCGATAGAGCAATTACAGGTTACCGCGCCAGGTACACCACAGTTTGCATCGCTTTCATACGCTTGGTTCTGGTTCGGCCTCGGTCTTCTCGCCTTCTATTTTCACTATCAGCTTTCTTTTGATCGCGCGCATGTCCGTCCTAAGGAACTCGCCTTGTCGTATCTCGATGCCGTTTGCTTCCTAGTTTTCATAGTTTTCCAGGAGGGGGGGGCATGATGTCGCGACTAATCTACACGAGGCATGAACTTGTCTGCGAACATCGACAACACAAATTCTCGTTCCTTTCTCTCTTCGATATACAACTAAATTGCCAACCATTCTTAGACAACCTGTCAATATCTGTGTACATTGATCCTGACACGCGGATATATAATTAACCACGCTCGGGGTTCTCTTCTAACAAATTCGCATCGCAGATTCGATGTTTGCAAAACTAGAATCGTCGAGGTCGAAACGCTCGTTACGCTGATAGGAAAGATCGACTACCGATGGAGGAATATGACGTAATAAAAATATTACATCTTACATTCTCCAAGAAAAAATTGTCAGCTAACTCCCTTTCTTCCATCTCATTCAGCGCCATCCATACCTCTTTTCGAATCACTAATATCCCATTCCACGCCAATCGTTTCACTCAACTCCCTTATCAATCAGCACGAGTTCGCGGCATGCGCCTCCAGCTTACCTTTAAACGCGATTCTTTACCTTAGTGCGAGATGGAGTAAGGTGTACAGGTATACCGCGTGGCGACCACGCGATCGAATAGACAGCAGGAAATGGTTACGGGCTCTATCCTCCTCTGTCCTCTGTTCTCGGGTGAGTATGTATCGGGGCTCTGGAAGTATTCTTCTGTTGTAGGGATTACTGCTGCCGCTACGCTCAGGCAAGTTCAGAAGCACACCTCTGCTAAAGTAGTAAAGCGCTTGTGTCGCAAGATTAAAGTAGCCGCACCTTAGAGTAACGTATGACTGTCACTTTTGTCGACGCTGACGTGAGTATTGCGTGGAGAATCCGCGGGTCCACTTCGCGTTACTTTTTCACGCCATCGAGATCTGTCGGCGGTGTACAAGATTTAATTGACCTGCATAATCTATCCTCTGGTCCTATTGATTCTCTTGTTTGTTTTTTTTTCTTTCGTTCTCTTATCTTCTCGTTTTAATCGGTATTAGGTGAATAGTGGGCCCGTTTATTCCCGATGTTCCAAAGGAGTTGTGTACGTCCAAGTTCTCGTGACCTTTCGCTTCAGTCTGTAACGAATCGCAAGCACTGTACTCGGTGCTCTTGTTCTTACACGTGTGCCTAACTGGTATCTGTAATCGCGTGCACTCGCGAGGAGTGACTATTGTAACCGCGCGGCGCATTGTTTTATTGTTCCACTGTGTCGTTGTTGTTTAACGCTGTTTAACGCTTAATTATCGATGCGTAATATTCTCGATGTGTGATACCCTTGAAACCGCGACGAACCGCGCGTGTTCGGGAAAGTTTGAATAAAAAGATGTGCGAGTAGAACTCCTCGCGCTATGCTCCCTTTAAACGAGTCTGTTTCCTTCTTTCGACGAAACGTCTAAACGATCAATCGAAGTGGCAGTAGTACCTGAAAACACACCCAGCACCGTAGAGATTATGTGACTTGACCCATTGGCCGGCGACGCGAAACATCTCCGTCAATTTCCGACGACGCAATCGCGCCGCGAATTTGTATTCAGCGTCCGATCACGCGAGAGTGAAGAACGCGAACGCAGATTTCTTATTAAGGGCTGTTTCGCATCGCCGACCAACGACGATCGCAGTTTACTCTCTTTGTTGTCACTGTTAGACGCGTGATAAATAAAGCATGCACCCATTACACGCGAGCATGAGAAGTTTCGACGGTTGTCCCAGATTTGTTTCTCACGCGAGTTGCACCGTCGACGATTGAAAACGGGCAATTTTGTGCTCGATTAACAGCAATCTTTGGTACACGTTCCATTACGCGTTGATCCAGTTAGAAATTAACGCACCCCTTTATCGTCCGTCCGGACGGAGCACACGTCTCTGCACTTCCGGGATGGATCGACGTTAACCGGAAAACGCTCGACTTTGCAATTACGTACGTGGACTTCGTTGCGTGTTCGTACACAAGCTGAGGATACAGTAGCTGCTCCTTAACCAGATTAACTCCATCGGCTGATTCTTGGCCCTGTAGGATGGCTCTCTGAGTGCGACGGGATTAACCGTTTTACGAACAACCGGGAGAATCGGGATCTGATGCATGTTTGGGTGGAAGGAGTTCGTTCTTGATCAGTGCTGAGTACTGTTACAGAAACTCTTTAATTAATCCTTTCGCTAAGAAGCAAACAGGCGGAGCAAATTTTTTTCCTACGGCTTAGGCTAATTTTTATTTTGCTTTACATGGATTGCACATTAATTGTGCAGGCAATTAAGTGGTAATTGATCATACATGTATATCTTTCTCCTGTCGACGAAAGCCATGCAAATTTCTGCGTCAAGGGCATTTCCATTCTCGAAGGCGTCGTAGCGGAAGGATGAAAATTAAATGTGCTGAGTGAAACTGGAAAATATCTATACCAATGTTTTTCTAATAGTGATAAATATAATAAACTGTTTTGATATTGTTCTACCGAGCACTGAATGCATAGAACTCTTCCATTCGTCGGCAACCGACAACGACAGCTCACAAGTACGGCAGAACTTGTCGTTTTAACCACGTTTTCCTTTCTGTTTTTCTTAACCACGAAAACTAATTCCGTTTAATCTGACCACTCCGTGATTACCTAACAATTATTGACCCTCGATGTTCCTCTGTGCCGACCTCCGCGCGGTACGGCTTCAACGAGACAGTCTCAAATGATTTTCTATTTTATTTCAGAAATAAAAGCAAGGAAAAAGCATGCAGGTAAGAAATAATCGGCATGGAACATTCACTAATCAAACGAATCTAGATTAGCGCATGCGACAGCTGTTTTCTGTGCAGTAGTTCAACATTGTTCGGTAGATTGGTATTAGTTCCTCTGAACCTGGTGAACATCGGTGAACTATTACCTATATCTGGTCACAATCATTCTATATATTTCTTCGATCTGAAATTCGAATGGAAATTCGAAAACATTCATTCATTCTAAGCCGAAGGTGGAGAAAATTTGTAGAAAATAATCTTACATAGATACAATTCAACGATACTTGCTGCTCGAAGTTTCGCTTCTACTAATATCCTCCGCGTTCACTTACAAACAATTTCTGCGAATAGAGCCGTCAGTCTCAGCTGTCTAGACTCACCCACCTGCAAGGTGTACGTATTTCCATGGAAATTACTGTTTCTTAAACATTCGCGCAATGCGCACATTCTCTCAGACTCCGCAATTTTCTGTCTTAATTTAGCTAAATCTACCACCGACTAAAAACTTCCAACCTATCTAAAATCCTTGTTCCCTTAGACTCTAAAGTTCATACGGTATCCCCTATTCTCTGGACATCCCGGTAGTTGCATGCAATAGGCACCGTATCTCTGAATGCGCATAGAAAAGCCAGAAACGCGACAGCTCAACAGAGCCTCGTAGCGCCATTAGTAGAGGTAATAGCACGCGGACACGGTGTGCGCTCAATTTAAAACAGCTAAACACCGTGGAGAATCGACGCGCAAGAAACGTTTAGCGGCGCGACGATGATTGCACGACGGTAACACGATCATTGGTTGAACACGCAGAGAAAGATCTTGGTTTCCTGCGAATTGGCTCGCTGAACGTGCGCGTGAAACGTACAACGGAAGCGTTCAGCCAGTTCCTGGGTGTGGCAACTAGCAGCGCCAGCAGCAACAACGAGAAGATACACAAGAGCTGGGGATCGGCGGATAATGTGCAGGTAGACGAAAGAGAGAGTCCCGTATTCTCGAAAATTGCCCGATACCCAGCCTCCGCTGCTTGACCCTCTATAATTATTCAACCCCTGGACGAGTATCAGCATCACCGTAACCCCCCCTTGGTGCACGACTATTATGCGACGAAACGCGAACTCGTTTAATATTAACGCACACTTTCCGCTGGCAGGAGGGAGGAAATTACCGGGCGCATGGCCGGTAGTGAATATCGGGGTCGACCCGGAAGTCGCACGCTTTTAATCGAAAATCGTCGCTTTCCATTCTTTTATTACGCCACGCTTGACGAATGCCAATGATTGCTTCGAGTGATTCGTGAGCGTTCGCGACTGTCTTGCGAAAAGTGGGTCGGCCGATAATTCGGGATTTTTCTTGCTTGTTGGTTCAAATGAAACATTGAGAATATTCGTGGATTAAGAAATATGACGGGCAGTAAATAAATTATTAACGTTTCTAATCGACTCGTCGAGGGGTTGTTGAGGGTTGCTATTTTGAAACGAATAATTGTTCTCATTGTTCTTGCGAAGTTGGACCAGAAGATGATGCCACCGCCCAAGTACGCGCCCATCAAAAAGAGGAAGAGTCGTCGGGGACAAGATTTTGGGTCCTCGCGAGATCAGCAAATCACCAGCCATCCGAGTACTCCGCTATTGCAAGGCAAGATTTCACGATCGGGTCAATCGGTGCATCGCCGGCCGACTTCTACCACGGCTATCAGCAGCTCTGCAACGGCGACCAGGAGACATCAGAACAACGACTCGGACTCGGACACCGCGTGCGGTTTCGATTCCGCGTGGAGAGGTTCCGCACAGCTTTAGGAGAACGCTACTTCCGTTTCGTGTCGCGAAACGCCGAGGCTCTATCGAATCACCGTGTACCTTGCCTTCTGGTCTCTTTAAGCAACAATATACGACTGTTCCTCTGTCTGATTGCTAAAATTAATTTATCATATTAAATTAATGATGAAAATGAAAAAATAATTGTACTTTAAACATTGAATGAGATTAAGGTAATTTGTTATATGGTATAAGACAATATGGCGAAGAGGAGATAAAGATATTTACAATGATCGCTTGGTTTATACTAATCGACTGACTGGAATAACAGGGATTTAGATGTACTGAATTTTAAAGAAGATTTTTATGATACTTTTTCGATAATATTTTTCTACGTTACAGAAATACAAGTATTTTTCTCTATTATTATTATTATTATTATTGTAGTTTAAGTGCCTTATTTAACAGTCTTCGCACGAAAACCAAATACATATGCTCTTGAGAGTGGAAAAGTGTTACTACCAATTTACTTTATACAGGGTGTATTGCGCACAATCTTTTGTAAGATACTTTCTCACTTAAGAACACGAATGAATTGTACGTATATTCATAAGTTTTATATGCAATACCGTCTGTGTTACTTGTCGTACTATTAATGAATGTACTAACTATATGATCGTAGATTTTCTATATCAATTGTATAATTATTTTCGATAGCAAATAAATAATTAACGATTAAATATACGCCTAAACCATTACAATTTGTAAACCTTTTTTGTAAAGGTTTTCTAAATTTGTAAACCTTTACAAATTGTGGAAAGCATTGGATGTTAAGGGAAATCTTATAAGTAATGCACAACCGCTACCTATTCATAAATGTAGAACCTAGTTTCTATTACCATTTTTTAAACAATTCGCTATATGTCTCTGAGTAGCATTGCTAAGCATGCAAATTGCCACCAATTACATGCTTTGCCTCTAGCTAAGTACTTGTTCTGACGACGTTATCAACGATGTACGTGAAAAGTGCAAACAGAAACGAGATGAATGGGCAAATCACACAATGTATTCGTACGCCCCGAATTCCCGGGGTATTAAATACCCCTTTCCATCTGGATAACTCTCACACCATAAGTATCACGTCTCTGCAGGGACGTATATCGTGTGGCCATCTACAGAGGAGTACATGAAACAATTAACTATTAACAACTCCATTGATACGACAATGTCCAATTCTAATTCCTTGCACACCTAGTACTGTGGCAGTACTTTCAATTGCAAAGTGTTAAAGCGGGAAACTTTACATAATAATCGAGTACCTAAGGAGTAATTACCTGAAACTAGATACAGGTACACCAACGGGATAGTTACAGCTGAGTAGCTTAATCTTTAACCTCTCATTTCACATCTCATACATAAAAAAATAATCATTAGGAGCAAAGATATAAAATTTGTAATTAACATTTATATTATAATGCGTCGGTAACGTTGTCGGTAACATTAAGGCACAGGCGAGATATAGGAATAGACAAGTCATCTTATGGACTTTTGTGGCCCAACGTAACTGACATACCGGCTCAGAAATCCAACACTGATATCAGCGTCCTCTGCTCATAAACAGTGTTCAATTGTAGAACTATTATTTAATGAAGTAGGGGGGACAGGACTCATGCGACTGTGTGAATATATGTGAAATGTTTAGGGGGAATTAGGAAAGCTATTTCTCGGTCAATGTTTCGGTAGAAAAATTGATCTACGGTGCCTGGTCGCGAGATGTACTTCTGTTTGGCTCGAGTTGAGTCGAAATCACATCGGGGCGTTGAATTGCGTGTGTCGCGTATAGCGCACTTTTTTAAAACATTTATTTTCTAGTCCAAAAATCAGTTATTTTAAACATCTTGAATATGCTACATTTCAAATAAGGTGTTTCCGATACCCCGCTTAACATTAACACACCTCTACATATTATTGCTACGAAATATTTAGTAATATAAGAAAAATAAAGTAATAATAATTTTCTGGAAAAAATGTAATTAATTGTAGTACATGTTTTGTAATGTATTTTATTTTTATTCTAAATCGCAATATTTTAATACAATGCAATGTACTTTTACAGAATTGAATAGATTTTTTTATAAAAGTGAATTTGTAACACTTTGCTCACAAAATAAAAATTTGTGGGTCTTTCTTCAGTTTCTTATTTTTCTTTTTTTCTCAGTCGCAAATAATCACGATAATTGACTTCCAGCTAGGTGAACACCAAACCTGCGAATAAGTAGCTATGCTTATTATTAACATAAAAGGAAAGGAATTATAAATATAATAATATTATATTATTATTATTAACTACACACTTTCTGTCATTAGTTCACCGAGCGATGAAAAACTGAGCGACCGAATTCAACGACCTAACCGACAATGCGCGACTACACTCGACGACTACAATGTTGTCAATATGGCGGACACCTTCGAACATCATGGATGTCGAATGCATTTTTATGTTTATGAAGATACAGTAAAATCTCGAGTAGTGCACTTCGCTCGGAACCAAATGGAAACAATAATTGTTTGCAGACACGTTTATCGCAGGAATTGCCTTATATTAGTAAATGAGTTACTTCGTTTTTTTTTTTTTAATTAAAGTTTAACGTGGCATCGACACCAGGGTCATTAGCACTTCGTTATTGTTATTAGTTGAATATAAATAAGAAATTGCGTCTTTCATTTACGATAAAATTGCTCCAAGGAAAAAGATAATTAAAGAATTTGTCTAGTAACTATACAATTAACAATTGTAGTATACAATTATCGTCACCATCTTTTTCATTGTGGCAACTTTATTGTTTGAGTGTTAAAAAAATATACATTTCTTAGCCCAATTTTTTTTGTCATTTGTCAAAAAATAATGTAGAGTATAACTTTAAAAATTTTGCATTTATTGATAGTACAATTGAAATAAGAAAATTTTTTTATCATATGTTTCTTTAATTAAAGAATTTTAATTAACATTAAATGTTTCATATCCTCTGTTGCCTTTCATTACGGCAAAGAAACAAAATAATTCTGTGAAATTATTTAATTTTCGCATCGTTTTCTATCATCTGTGGGTAACGTTGCGAGTGACACGGAAATGGTAATGGGTCCCCGGGACCCAGAAATCGTGGCCGAAAAAATACATTGGATGAGTTGTCTATTCCTATATCTCAGTGTTCATGTCACTGACATCGTTACCGACAGATTGTAAAACGCGATGTTATTTGTAAGTTTTGTTATCTCGGTTCCTGGTGGTTATTTTTTAATCCATGAGGTGTCAAATGAAAGAGAAAGAGATAAGCTATGCACCTATATAGTAATAACATAATAACATTATCGACCCGCGCGTAACAATTAATTTGCTTGTTTAATTATTTAAAATAAACCAAGGTTCCGTCAAATATTTTTGCCAAGCTACTTAGCTATGGTATTTACATCTTTGAATATTTTGTTCTTTCAATAAATGTTCGTGTGTATAAATAAATACATACTAACGATAATAGTCTTCTTTATTTGGACCTCGTAACCACGAAATTTGTACTTCTTGTTAGTGGAAATATAACCTAACTTTAGATTACTATCGTAGCCTACTGATTCTTCCCTTACACTCTTTCTTTCATACCATCTCTACCTTACATATTGCCCTATATATTCTTACTAGCCATCCCTTTATTGCACGTCTATTATATGTATATCTTCTTGTTTTCAATTCCTAAGCCTTTACCTCTTATTCTACGCATCAGGTCGTCTAGCGTAACATTATATCGTAGCATAATTGTTATATCTATGTCCTTTTATTTTTGTGTTCCACTCCTGCTATTATATTTCATAGTATCTTCCTTTAAGGCTGTCCGCCAGCTCCTTTACTTCAGCTCTCATCAAATTCACATTGCCAAACTCGTTCAATTCCTTTTCAAATAATCCTAGGCATCTCTTTTGCTTTTAGTTTGTCCCTCTCTTCCGTCTATTGCCACTAAATATCCCTTAAGAATCTTTTTGTCTCCAGTTACATACCTTTACTAATATATTTTTTGTGTGTTTCCAGCTTCGGAGGCAAGGAGTGATGAGCATTGACCGGCACTTCTCATCATGCGTAAATGCAAGAAAGAAGAAAGAATCATTCTTGCCACATACTTTAGTTATAGTAAATTGGTGTATAAAAGTAGTTTGTAATTGTTAGCGCGTAAGATTAATTTAGAACAATTGTGTAACTAACTGTTATGTATATCTATTATATATTTTATTCTATATTCAGTTTATTTGGTAGATTTTGTGTAAACTTTAATATTACTTTTACTACAAGTTCTACTGAATATGCTAAATATGAAATGAAAGATATAATAAATAATTTACATATGGACAAGTTACAGAATCGTTGTAATTTACACTAAGGTTTAAACTAAGGTAAGGTATGGTAAAACTTTACTATACGTAAATTTTAGTATGAGTTTTATCTGTAAGGTATATTGTGAATTAACTTCATAGAATAGTTTATAAGTATTAGATTATTTATAAAAGAATAGTTCATAAGTATTAGTTTGTTAATTTAACTTAGAAAATTTTTGTAACTGGTATCCCCATTGATTAGTTTAAATAAATGTTCAATTAAAAGAATTTACTACTCCTTTTATTTACACAAAACAACAATCCTTGAAAACACCTAATTCCAATTCCTTAAACAAGTACTACCGTGCAGGAACATTAAATACCAAGTTCACAAGCGGAGAACTTGTAAAAGTAGTCCTCAACATTACTAAACATATTGCAACCAGCTATACATAAAGGGCCTCACAAAAATTCAAACAGGTTGCAAAGAAATGCCTAACGAAAGTGAAATACGGCTTCAAATAACACCTCGCGAAAAGGCAACAAAGTTGCAAACATATCCTCAGAAAACTGCAATTAAGTTGCAAACAACTTCTCATAAAATGCAATTAAGTTGCAAACAAGACATCGCGAAAAGCAATAAAGTTGCAAAAATTCTCCAGAAAATTCACAACAAAGTTGGAACTCGAACTCTTAGGAAATGCAACAAAGTTGCAAATAACGCCTCGCGAAAACGCAACAAAGTTGAAAAAATTCTCGAGAAAATTTGCAACAATGTTGAGCCAAAAATTTTTGCAACAAAGTTGCGTTTTCTCGAGACGTTATTTGCAACTTTGTTGCATTCCTATGAGATCAATTTGCAACTTTATTGCATTTCCTAAGAGATCGATGTGCAACTTTATTGTGTATTCGCGGGGCGTTGTTTGCAACTTTGTTAGGTTTTCTTAGGGGTCAATTTGACACTTTTATACAGCACTTACGTTTCTCAGCAATATTCCCCTACAGTTGCATCAATATGGCATTAGTGGTTTCATAGTTTTTAACAATTGAAAAATCGGCAAAAATGCAATCCGGGTCACTGCCGTTATCTCGGCTTCTGAAGCAGCTAGACTGATGATCGAGAGCTTAAAACAAAGGTAAGGGGTGCTGCTACAGCACAATGAAAATGGGCGGGGCTAAACTAAAAATGGGCGGGACTAAACTAAAAACGAGCGGGGCTGAACTAAAAATGGGCGGGGCTAAACTAAAAGTGGACGAGTGCCTAAGTTAAAAGCGGGAGGGGCTCAATTAAAAGTGGGAGGGGCTAAATTAAGAGTGGGCGGGGCCCAAATCAAAAATGGGCGGGGGCTAACCTAAAAGTGGGCGGGGCTAAAGCCATGGTGGGCGTGGCTAAGCTAAAAGTGGGCGGGGCCAAAATCAAAAGTGGGCGGGGCTAACCTAAAAGCGGGCGGGGCTAAATCAGAGATGGGCGGGGCTAACTTAAAAGTGGGCGGGCTAAAGCAGTGGTGGGCGGGGCTAACCCAAAAGTGGGCGGGGCTAAATCAAGAGTGGGCGGGGCTAACCTAAAAGTGGGCGGGGCTAAATCAGAGATGGGCGGGGCTAACTTAAAAGTGGGCGGTGCTAAAGCCGTGGTGGGCGGGGCTAAGCTAAAAGTGGGCGGGGCTAAATCAGAGGTGGGCGGGGCTAAATGAAAAATTACGGGGCTAGTCTAAAAGTGGGAGGGGCCAAACCGCAGGTGGGAGGGGCTAATCCCCTTGCGGGAGGGGCCAAACCGCCGATGAGATGGGCTAAATTAATAGTGGTCGGGGGTAATCCCCTGGTGCGAGGAGCTAAACCCCCTGATGGGAGGGGCTATATAATACACTTTAAAAAATACACCGATGCTGTAGCTATATACAGTTAGACCTAATAACAATTTTAATTGTTTAATTTTGATAATTTTCCGCTCTTATTCATTCCAAGATTCATTCCCTCCGTTTTAAAATAATCCTCCCTTTATCTTGTGCTCCTGTTATAACCTTTCCCCCCATCTTTTTCCTCTAAACATTCCTTCATCATTATTTTCTATACCTACTAATATTTTGTTTGTGTGTGCATGTTTCATGGGCAAAAAATGAAGAGCATGTACCGGCACTCCTCATTCTGCGTAAGAGCAAGAAAGAAGATAGATAGCACAGTTGCCACATAATTTAGTTATCCTTTAGTTATAATGAATTAATTTAGAACAATTGTGTAATTGATTGATATCTGTATCTATTACATATTTTATTTTATATTCTGTTCATTCGGTAGAACTTATATTAACTTTAATATCACTTTTACTACAAGTTCTACTGAATGTACCAAATATAAAATGGTACATCATTCGTAGTTCAGTATTGATACAAGTTTTAGTAGTATGATGTAATTAAATTGTAATTAGATATAAAATAATAGTTTATAAGTATCTGTTTGTCAATTAGTATTACAACATTTTTGTAACTTGTATCTTCATTAATTAATTTGAATAAATCTTGAATGAAAGGAATTCCACTGCTCTTTTTGTTTTCAAACCTTACCAATCCTTGAAAAGACCTAATTCCAATTCCTTGAACGAGTACTTCCGTGCGGGAACTTTAAATGCAAAGATGCAGCAATGACCACCCGACATAAATTAAAGCTACGCGTTTCAGCTAACATCTCCAACATTATCCCTCGTATGGTTCAATTGTTATAAACAATTAAACAATTGAAATTGTTATTACAGCCCAGTGCAAATAGTTACAGCAACGGGCTATGTTTTATCGCGTAGGGTATTCGTTTCCCTTTCTGTTGAGACGTCGTTGATTAAAATCGGCCCAGTAGCAGCCGAGATAATAATTTGTAAATATTTTGTCGGTAACGAAATGTCGATAATCGTGTATGTGGCGCCGTATCTCGCGTTTGCTGCCTTTTTCGCAGTTTGCCGCATCTTCAAAACCGAATTTCTGGTTTCGGTTCGAGCCAAACCGAAGTGCAACGCACGACCAGGCACTGTAGCTCAATTTTCTACAGAAACGTTGCCCAAGAAATAGCTTTCCTGATCCCCCCAAAGCATTTACATATATTCACACACGCATGAATCCTGTCCTCAACACACTTCAGTAAATAATAGTTCTGAAAATAATCACTGTTCATGTCCAGAGTGCGCTCGAATCAGCATTGTTTTTCTGAGTCGGTATGTCAGTCACGTTGGGCCATGGAAGTCCATAAGATGTCTAGTCTATTCCTATATATCGTCGATGTTTACTTTTTCAGGTAAATATGGCAGTTGAACGTAAGATACAAAAGTCCATAAGATGATAGGTCTATTTAATATCCCGTCTGGGGTGTAAGTCGTACACAAAATATTTGCAAGCTTTCAAACTCTAAACATTACTTATTAATTATTGCATGCTGAAATTTTGTATTCCCGATTCATCGTGATGTTATTTTTTTATAGATTTGAAAAACTAAGTGCTGTGTGTTAAATTTAGACTAAAATAATTAACTGTTCATTTGGTTCAAATTACACTTTAATAAGTGATACTAAAGTTAATAGGATTTTACATATAATATTTGAATAAACTTTCAGTTTTCCATAACAGTAATCCCTTGGTTTTGCTTAACCTAACTAAAAGATTTAATAAAAATCGTCATAGTACATATTTCCACATAGGAAATTATTTTGTATCCGCAATGTATGACATATGCCATCCTAGTGTAAGTGTGATCATACTGTATAACATTTCACATAGCACATCAAATGAGATACTAATTTTTTTAAATTTTGTATAGTATTACAATATTGGAAAATTGGGCTGCAGCGATCCGATAAAAATATGTACAACTTTTTATGTCTACATTGAATTATGTGAAGGTAATCATATAATTATGCAATGGATAGTAACAATGTATTCGTGCACTAATTACTGTTTACTGCTAGCCAAACGATTTTGGGAAGTCAACTACAAGTATAATGAAAATTTAGATTTATTGTATTTGGAAGCAAAGAAGAACAAAAACTCCCAAACTGAAGTGTATGTGCCTTGGCCAGTATCATTGAACATCTCGTTCGATAAAATTGAAAAGATACAAGATACTTTAAATGTGAAACAGTAAGACTATTGATCTTATTTATGATCCAATGATTCTATGACAGTAATTTATAACTATTTATATATATATTGCAACAGGATAACATTTGTGTTTAAATCTGAAGACAGTATGAGCATTATTTATAAAGCTAGCAAAGGACTTGTAAAACCAATAGCTCCAGAAACAACAAAATTGATGAAAGAGAAAGAAGAAAGGAAGTTTGGCTTAGAGAAAGAGATAAGGAAAAATACATCTCACTTATATGAATTAGCAAAATCTTTAGATGCAGAACACATTAATAAAGATGATATTTCTCATATAAGTGATAATAGTAAAATTACAGATGTATAAAGTCTTTTATCTTTTGCAATTGAATTGAGTGTTTAATTCTTTTATAGGATAGAATAAAAATGAATAACATTACAGAAACATATTTTCTTTACATGTTTATTATTCAAACTAGCTATTATTTGTATATTTAGAATTTTGCCAGATTTATATGTACTATTAGAAGTTATGTTATAGCTTAAAATGATATGCATTAAGCTGCCATTGTAAGTGTGATTATTAAATAAGTTATTGCTTTGTGATAATTTTATAAGCATTTTTTATATCGATACACTATCTACTGAGTGATTTGGAAGATTTAGTAAACACTGCAAGTATGAGGCACATGCTGTTTCATTACTGTTAACTATGGGTAAAATGTAGCGAATACCCTAAAGAAATGTTGGAACTTAATGTAGTATTACGTTATTTCTTACGTATAAAAATAAGTAACGAAAATTTAATAAAGTTTCTACTTCAAATGTCAAAATAGATCTATCTACAAACACATTCGTCACATTTGTATTATATACATTTTTCAATTACTATTTTTTCAACGACACTTCAAGTTTAACATTGCAGTATACATAAAGACCATCGCTCCATAAAAACTACGTCTTAAATTTTATGGAATATGTAATCGATACATTGACAAGAAAATATTGATCAATATTATCTTTTGTAGAAATATGTATTTTGGCAGTTTGACACGTCGGAATAATGTAATTAATCATTTTCATGTATGTAAAATATAAAAATAAACATTTTTTTAGATACTAGCAAAACATTATGTTTTTGTATTTTCACTCCATACACTTAAAAGACGATATTTTCTTTTTAATCCAATCGAAGTGCTTAATGGCTGGAGAAGAGAAACATTTTGCGGAATCTTGATGTTTGCATATTTTCTTGTCCATTATACAATTGAAAAGTGTAACATAGCGTCTTTAACGTCTGTTCATGTTTTATACTTATTCAATTAGATTTTAAAACCTACATACGAGAATTGTATAAAAACAGGCACATTAGGAATAATGTGTTACATGAGCACCTCTGCAGGTTTTCATTTCAATAATCAAGTTCTCGATATAAAATAGTTACCGAATGATTATTAATTTATTAGTGCATTAAGGCAACTAGGAGTCGAGTTGTACTTGAGACTACCACAAGTTCTATAATTAGTTTGCTGTTTTACAACTTTAAATACTGTTTTTTTTTGGAGAATGAGTAATGATCTCAAAGCTTATATGATTAATTATAGGTATATAAGAAAATTTCAAATGAAACCGGTTTATGTTACTATCACAGTATTCTAATTATTAAACATTATCATCGGCCGTTTATTTTTTTCTGGATACATCCCAGACAGATATTTTTATTACAAAAGTGTCATTTAATGTATAAAGAAAACAGTAAATACTATATTAGGTTCCATTTAAAATATTCTTTTGTATCGAACTTATATACGAAGTGTTAAATGAATGAAGATAAAGGGTTGATAACATAATTACAAGAGAAATCACTATTATAGTTAGACACTGTAAAAGGTGCATAACTCATAATATTAACTAAGACATTATGTACTTCGTATTGATGTTTTAAAAAATTATTTATAGAGAAAGTAATAAGTTCACCACATCAAATAAATTCATACAAGGTAGAAGACCAGAGTTCTTAAGCGGCTTCAAAATAATGTTAGCACAAAACTCTTTCAACAACTTGGATGTAGAGTATATATTTGTGATGGCTCTACAGGATAGTGATAATTGTTCACAAATTCGAAAATATAAAGAAAATAAGGATGAGTACGTGAGAAGATAGCATAGTCATGTTTACAATAAAACGAATATTAGTACTAACAATGTGCTACTTGTGAACTTTGTTATACTTGTGATATAGTGTTGTATTAGCATATGAAACTAAACTACTGTGTTGATGAATCTTATGCATTATTACTTTTTAACATTTGAATACATATTTACAAGATATAGCACTAGACACCATAAGTATTCTATCACATACTGGAAACATGAAAACTAATGTGTAACTAAGTAATGCAATAAAATGTATAAAATGAGTATAGGAATCAAATCTGCAAAAATTTAGAATAAAAAGTCGAGACTGATATAGTCTGACTTTATTGAATTTCTTGTAAATATAAGTGGTCTTAATTTTTCCGATCGTGTTAAAGATTAGGTACACGTCACTAATATAATTAAAACGCTCGGTGTTAATTACGATTATATTCATAAACACTGAGTTGTATATAGTGCCATTTCTTCATTCAATTCCCTATCACATGAGCATGAGCAAATATAACTAAGTTTTGATTTATTTTCTGCACTTTATGGATAATATGTTTATACAGTGGATATCCTTTGTTATAAGGATACGATTGTTGAGTAGTTGTAGAACGATTACTATACACAATAATGAGTGTGCCGAGTAAAAGTTATAAAATAATACTTTAAACAGATACTATTTCAAACATTTGGTCAATATTTAGAATCATGATTTTGAGATCCGGTGAGGTTTTAATTAAACATTATAAAACTTTATAAATTTCGACTTCCAACAGCAGTTTTGTATCAAAATATAAACTTGCTACAAAAGTACATGAACAATTTATGTTTCTTGTGTGGCCTATTTATTAATTAAATCTGGACAGTGTTGTAACCAGTTGTTTAACATGGATACAATTATTAACTACAATGCATATTGGAGATAATTATGATGAATGTAAAATGTGAATGTATAACTACGAGTTAAAAGTTTGACGTTCGTACACATTAATTAAAAACCTGAGATTCGATTCTTGAAAATGTTTTTTTTTTTTGTTTAATTCTATATGCCTGATTTTATCGTGATACTAAAAATAAATCATCTGTACAATAGATAACATTATGAAACGTAGAACATATTATTCTCAAAATTAAACAAATACATATATAATTGTCGGTGTTATTAATTGCGATTCGATTGCCCCCTAAAATGATGTCTGAAGAATAATAGAACGCTAAACGATTACGTACCAAATTTAACAAAAAAGACGATTAACATTAATATTATGGCTAGCACCAGTCAGCCATATATGTAAAATCTTTAAATAGACTTTGCTCTAAATCACTAAGTGGTCTAGGATCTTTAGGTGGAGTTAAGTAGGGTTTTTCTGATGTGAATTCTTCATCAAAATTACTGACATCTTCCACAGAATGCTGAAAGAGAAATACAAAACCAATTGATCGACGAATAATTTAAGTCATATAAGAAGATATATAAAAACACAGTATTACTCACAATTACTGGAACAAATGGCGGTTTCACGCGTCTTAAGAGTAAATCATCCCAAGCTATGTGCCTAAAGAATGCTTGTTTCTTAACATCTTCGGCATCTCTTTCGCTACTACCCAATCTCCTATCAGGATTTTTCCTTAGTAACTGTAATCAAACACCCAAATAAAAATTGGTTAGATTATATATTTCTTATTTTACTAGAAAAAAACAAGCGAAATCTCACCCTCCGCATTATTGCTATTGCCTCCAGTGAAAGAAATCGTGGATAACGAACTTCGTCGTTTACAATAGAATCAAATACTTCTTCTTCGTCATCTCCCGGAAATGGCGACTGAACAAAATTTTAATAGTAATATACAATGAGCAATATATAATAACATAAATCGAGTGTAATTTTATAGTACTCACTTCACCAACAAGCATTTCGAATATTAATACACCGAGACCCCACCAGTCAACAGCTCGAGTATATGAGGTTTCAGTAAGAACCTCAGGTGCCAAGAATTCTGGAGTACCACAAAACGTTCCGGTTCTATCTCCATACCCCATTCCCTCTTTACAAAGACCGAAGTCCGCAATTTTTACATACCCTTCTGTATCCAACAGTAAGTTATCTAGTTTTAAATCTCTATAAATGAAAACAAATATTAACATCGAATTGTCTATTTATAAAATATTTGGAATACTTTCAACGTAGCCTTCACAACATGTACCTGTAAATAATACGACTTTCGTGCAAGTATTGTAACCCTAACACCACGCACGCCGAGTAAAACACAGCTCGTGGCTCTCCAAACACATCTGCATGTATATGCATCATAAGATCTCCACCAGCCGCATATTCCATTACAAAGCACACATGTGCCTATAATAAATCAAACTTTAAGTTGAATGGCTTAACTGAAACATTATTCATTTTACATATGATTTTCCTCTGCTTACCTCTGTTTGGAAACAAGCAAATAGATTTACAAGGAAAGGATGGCGCGTAGCATTCGCCACTTCGAATATTCTTTTTTCTGAAAGTAATGATTCCACTTCATCCCTCGCTAATATATCTCCCTTTTTCAATGCTTTAACCGCAAAGTATTCTCCTGTATTTCTGTATTGTGAGAGAATTACTTTTCCGAAATGACCCCGGCCAAGAACGGAAAGTAGCCTAAAGTTCTCTATGGTCATTCCAGTTAGTTGCGAATGTCTTCTAGACTCGTATGCACTGTCCCTGTACTGAGCAGGCTTGCACGGCATTTCATATACAACCTACAAATGTTAAAAAAAAATTAACTTAAAATGATATGTTAATATTACAATAATGGCGTTAACATTAATTATTTATATATATTATTTTACGGTATTTAATGTTGTTATTTAGTTTGTCGCATACTTATGTTAATCGTTACTTAAATTATCGCAAGTTGTAAAGGACTAAACCTTAAACTCTTGTAGAATGCGTAGAGTATTAGTTACACTTATTACATATTATGTACTGGGCAATGTATTTACTATCTGTTAAAGAAATACCTGTAGCTGTCGAAGAATTAACTGTTTGCAACATAAGAAGGAATATCAAAAAGATAGGGATGCATAAAACGATTACAAATGCATTATTAGAGGCTGTATATAATACGGGCAGACGCATATATAAAATTGACTACATGCATTATGTGATAAAGTGTTGCAACGAAAAGAAATGAGTAGCAGGTTTGTTATTTTGATAAAAAAAATTGGAGTAAACTTATACGAGCAATTTCTCAGTGAACAAGTTAGTAGTAAAGAGGTATAAAAATACAGAAAAATTAAAGCTGTGTGTATCGGAGGTATGTACCTCATCTTCAGGAAACTCGACGACGGGTTGGGGCGAGGGTGTGCGTGGAGAGGGTGGTGCGATCAGCACAGGACGAGGCTCTGTTACGAGAGGCCTCAATGTTGCACCATGAGGACCCCCCTTTTCCTCGTTGTGCAGGAAATCAAACTCCCTTAATGCACTCTGCAACTACATTACTATCTGCTTAGCTCTAAAAGCTACTTTATGTTGCAATATACTTTAAACTGTAGAATACTAAAGTTTCATAGGCATCTTTCAATATTCGGCAAATAAATTGATTCAATAATTACAGGGAGTTTGTTGAAACTCAGCTGAAGGAATATTGCATATTGCACAATACACATTGCATATTACAGCGTACGTTTTTTATGTGGGTGCTAAAAATTCGTAAAGATGGATATGCATAAAAGAAGCTGAGAATTAAAAATATGATACAAAATTGAACGGGAAATTTAAATAAAAATTTGTACACTTTAAGCCACTTTACGTATTGTTCTAAAATTGTCAGGGTACCTATAAAAATATTTATAGTATCTTCGAAGCAGTATCTTACGCAGTTAAAAGTATATAATATGTGCTAACATGCTTTGATAAAATATTTATATTACTAGATACAACAATTAGCAAGTATATGGGCTCAATTGAATATAATATATATTGTATGTATGTGTTCCTACGTAGTTTTTACCCATAACCAGTGTGTACCACACCCTGAACCTTTCAAGTAAGGGAAAATACTAGGAAATTTCGAAATACTTTGTAATAAAACAGAAAATTACAATACCGCTAAAAAGATACGAAATATAAATTTGTCGATCTCCACTCCTACGTAACGTTATGGTAGATATAAATTCTTTAAGAATAAAAAAATACGGGAAATATAATATCATTTACATATGACTTACTTCTTGGTCTAATTTTGGTGGTGGTGGAGGTGCAGGCAACAAAGGTTTCTTTGCAACTGTGGGTGGTGGAGGTGGAGGATGTTCCGGAGGTCTTGGCAATGTAGGACTACTACTTGAGGCTGATAATCCCAAAGGTCTAGCTCCACCTAAACCACCCTTGTCGGGATCAGGTAATTCTCCAGGCGTTTCAGGTTTATCTTCCAATGAAGTATCAAAAACAAGCTGCAAGGGTTGTGGTCCTAAGAAAAGACAGAAAAATAGCAAAAGTTCTCTATTTCGATCTTCTATGAGTTGTTCACAATCGTCTCGAGAAACATATAAATACCTGAGGGTGGACTCTCAGAGTTTCTCGTATGATGCAATGATGGTGCTGATCGTTTTAAAAGTCTACCCCAAGTTGCGACATTAATATTCATTTGATTAGCTCTTGGGAAGTTTTTCACTTGTTGCTTAAATATTTTGCGTTGACGTTGCAGTTTAGGCTTCCTCGAAATCATAGGATTCAAGAACTTAATTTCAGCGAAAAGAAGACCTTGCGGCTCCAGTTGCAAAGCCATTCCGTGTCTCACATCGTCGATGAACTCTTCTAAACGTAAAAACTTTATAGCACAAAGAGATCTCCAATCTTTCCAATAAATGCCTATTTCGAGTTCTCTCGACTTATCTAGTTCGATGGAAAACCTATGAAAATGATGTACATATATATACAGTCACAGCTGTAGAGTTTTCCTATCGTAAAATCAAATATAGGCACGTTCTCTCACAAAAATATGTATACATTAAAAATGTACCTTTGATCCCAGGCCTGCTGGGAACACGGTCGCCAACTAGTTTGTGCCACTGTTTGGTTGTCTAGTTTAATAACCGCCATAATATCATCTGTAGTAAATGTAATCAATTATGCATTGCTCAAACATTTGCCAGAATTTCGAATACATGCAATTAAAAACTTACTACTGGTTTCATCTTTGACGCTGTAAGATTTGCTTGAACTACGCCCTGTCACCCCTTTAACGAAACTACGTAAGTCTGGACTTGCTGGATGCTCTCTTCTTGTGCGTCCAGGCACTTCTTCTGCTAGATCCTGACATCCCATTAATCTTACCTGAAATTCAAGTCAGATATACAGATCCGTTCTTGTTCTAGAATGAACTTGGATGAAATTTGTATCCATTGCAAATTTCGGTCACCTCTAATTGTCCAGTAACTGCGGCACATCTTGAAACCGAAGCAGGCACTGTGGCTTTACCCTCTAGAGGACCACGGAATGGCTGTAACGACGTGTATGTTACAGGGACGGGGCTAGCTGATTGTACACTAGCTAATTCTCTTTTTAGCTGAGCAGCTGTACCACTATCAGGTGGTAATTCTTGCCTTCTTAGTTCAAGGGATAATCTCAATAGATCCAACTTTTGACTCGATTCTGCAAGACTTGCTTGAGCCTAAATTAATGGAAAAAGGTATTACAAAATTTGCTTCTCAATCGTACATGAAGGGACTGGTGTATTTCTATAACAAAATCATTATTAATATAATCAATGTTTTTATTGGCATCATCAATAGCATAAATAATTGTATGTATCTGTTAGCTTACATAAATGCTCGATATTCAGCAGAATGTTTTTAGCAGATCACATCAATCATAAATAAAAAAATTTATTACACGTATGGAATACGATAATAGTTTACTCAATAAATATAACTTAACACACGCATTACATATTACATTGCACAACCTTAAAATTATTTGCAATACAATGTCGGCGCAAAGTACGAAATACTATTATATGTGTAATAAAAAAAAAAATTCAAAAACCTATCAACGAAATATCGAGTCTCAATTATTGTCATTTTTACGGAGTAAACGGGCTATTCTATTTTCGTTCCGCATACGAAACCCCGTTTGGCGTTGAAATTCGCTTATGGAACCAGAACGGTCCCGCGAGTTCAGTTCTTCGAAGTATCTTCGACAATGCTCGCAGGAACACGAAGGATTCTTGGAAGGTCCTATATGATGGCCAGGTTTTCGAAACGCGTTCACCACCTTGCCAAATATCGACGCCTTTAATATATGATCAGTTCTTTCGCCCTGGGGCGTCATGAAAGGCGACGTGACTCGCGAAGGTACTTTCGATGGGAGAGGGGTAGAGGTTTCCGAAATAAATGGACCAATTTGATCGCGAAGCGCAGAAGCATTTGGAATGCTATCGCTATGCGTTCTAGAATCAGATTGATCCTGCTGCGAATTCTTTTGCTTCGGAGACTCCTGCTCCGATATACTCCTCGTGGCTCTTTCCCTGCACTCCGTGCTGGTTTTATTCCCTTGACGAACTGCCGAAGCTTTCTTCGTCATTCGTTGACTCTCCTCGCTGGACACGAAACTCCAACCCACCGTACCACTCTCGTCAGAGTCCTCGCCACTGTCTGCCGACGACCATCCAATTTCATGTTTCTCCAAGTACTCCCTCATTTTTCGATTTTGCAATAAATACTTTCGTTCGATTTCCGGCGATCGCCAGCGTTTACTCCCATCCTCAGTCTTTGTCCATACTTCTTCCATTCGCCGTATCCTCTCGCGATCAGTGCTGCTCGCGTATTCAAAGCTATCGCACGGAGTGAGCCCCACTTTGCTGTTCGTCAAAGAGTCTATATCCGACAGGGTATCTTTGGATGAAGTGGCAACTGTTGAGTCATAATCGAATGGAATACCAGCATTGGAAGACGCGGCAGACCATGGCCCCGAATCTAAATCACGAAGAGCGCTGTAAGAGCTGAACTGAGAGGGGTACAGCGAGCTGAGCATGTCATCGCTATCGTAACCCTTGGAGCTAGCTATGGAGGGCATCCTCATCGGAGCGTGCTTGAAACTGTCGCAACGTCGCTCCGAGGCACGCTTCAGAAAAGCCTTGTCATCCTGAAATCCTCTAGGTAAAACATCATCGATTACTGGCGTATGGATGATTTTCACGTCTGGATTCTCAAACACGGTCATAGGTGTGTCGCGTTCGTTCTCAGTCGACGAATCAGAATTTTCGTCGTCCTCGGTACCGGTACAATAAACGTCAATGTGGACGGTGCGCGATTTACGTTTCGCGCTATCATCTTTCGCAGAGGAGTCGGACCTCTCCGAGTCCGCTGAAGGGCCAACGCTCGTGGTCTCAGAGAAGCTGGTTGGCGATCGACTTTCTTGCTAAAATCAGATACGCATGATAGAAACCTGTTCATGTATCGCCGCAGGAAGAGGCAACTCACCTTCATCTTCTTCTGCTCGTCCGACGTACGGAGACCAGTAGACGTTTTCCTCCTTACTTTGCTCTTGCTGGTGATCGTCGACGTCGATTCCATGGATTCTATGTCCGTCGTTTGCGACGAGGCATCTTTGCTGTTCGTGGTCGATTTAGTCGTGACCTTATCCTGCACGCGACTGCACATATGCGTACCGTACACGCTGGACGCGTTGCCCTCCGAGCAATCTTCGCATGCTTCCGGTACCGTGCTGAATCGATGACGGGAGAAAACGTGCTGATGCGACGATTGATGACGCCAAGAATTGTCGTACGAGTGCTTGGTGGTTTCGCTGCTTGTCACTTTGCTCGAGCCTTCTTTGTTCGAACCCTCCGCGGTATTCACGGAGGATAGAACAATACTGCAGGTACTCTTGCACCTGCGATTGTACTGCTGAGAAGGTCGACGGGGCGGCAAACTCGAGTACGACTGGGGTGAAAATTGTTCACTGTAGTAACCTGAATCCGAAACGTTTGCGCCACGTCCCATAAACGACACGGACTCATCGTTCCCAGACGATCCTGATCTTGGAATCGTGAAGGAACCTGGCGATGGCCTTGGCGGCGGCGTCGACGTAAATACCATGTTTCCTCGCTGGAAAGCGAACGCACTGGAGGTCGAAGATGGCCTGGATGTGACGGAAGTGACGACTGGAACTGTCGACGACGGGGTTGATTGACTGGTGTTCCATCGATATATCATGCGAACGCCGCTCGAATCCGTGACAGTCGAGGACACACTAACTGGTACTTGTCCGGATTCCGAGGTCACAGGTGTTCCATGGCGAATCGTGACTTCTGCACGCACCAGCCACGGCGGTGGTTGCGTGCTACTCGAGTTGCCTTGACGTCCATACATGTCGTAACTTTTTCTTCAGCCTTCTCCACGCTGTGATCCACCGCAAAACATCATCGCCCCGAGCGTTTAATCGGTTTCGTTGCAGAAACGCATCCGCGGAACAGTTTCTCTCCTCCGTTGCGAAGAGAATCCGACGTTCTTTCCCTAGTATCGTTCCGTTGTACATCGATCCGAACGGTCGATCGTATTCGCGAAAGATGGAGGCACCGTGGGGCTGTTTGTTCCCTTTGTCCGTTTTGTTTGTTGTTCACGTGGAATTTCAATCAGTTTCGTTTTACGACAATTCAACGAGACCCACTCGTTGTATAGTCGTTGAAAAATTGGGCATTTATTTAGTTTGGCACTACCGAATCGGAGATTGGATTTTCAATGAGCATTTTAAACGTCTGTAGATATATTGTTGCATAGTTCCTCGCAGAATGACGGCGATACTGCGTGTCTTCGTGGTCTATTTTCAGAACCACTGTTACTGTATTCGAGCAATTTCGGACTATCCTGTATCGTTACGATACTACGCGTCGAAGTTGTAAAACAATCGTTCGTACGAGGGGCACTATTATAGAGTATCTATTTTATTCTTCATTGAAACATTTCCTTTATTTCAGCGTTGATCGATTACGTGAAAGCGTTACTTTACTTTATATTTATGTTTATCTGTAGTCACAAGAGCCTTTCCAGCATCGAATCACGTTACCACCGCTTGCTCTTTTCCCGTAACGTGACAAACCGTACGTTAGAGCAGCGTCGCAAAGGTATAATTATACCTGGGTATAATTAGCACAATATAAATTTGGAGCAACGTACAGTCGGACCAAATATACCTGGATCCAGATGATACATTTAATACGGAACCAACCGTATACACCGCAATGGATATGTCACGAACACACCAAGTACGCCGTACTTCCCCCCGAAAAAGAAGTTACTAATGCTATCCAATTAAGTGGTCTAAATAAATGCACGTTTCCCTCCGTCTTAACTTTATCTGCCTCTTCGAGCGACGAAGCGAACTCAATTCGAGGCTTCTACGTCCGCTCCGAGTCGAGCGTTCTCGCCTTCCACAGACGTACCAATTATTCAACGAGCAACGTCCTCTATTTCTGTCAGTCTGCTTTCATCTTGGAATTCAATGGGCCTCGCGGAAAAGCAGAGCGTCTTGGAAGAGAAAAGGAAACACCGAAAACGGTATGTACGAGGCGACTAGAGGAACTCGTGTTTCAGCTTCTTAGAAAAACTTCGATTCCTTCAAGCACCCACAGGTGTACGTCTCGAGCCAGACGTCAGTCTTCTTGGGGGGTGTAGCGTTCGGAGAAAAGTATGATATCCAACGAAGAGTACGGCTACGGGCGGACTCGAGTCAGTCTTCAGATTCAGGTCATAGTTCCGGCTGGCAGCCTCGTGAATTATCCACGAGCACGAACGATATCACCGGGAATGTCCGAGCAGGGGACACAGGCATTTCTTGAGCAGTCGATCCGCGGCTGATTGGTGCACATGTCGCTGGTTTATCGCGTTGCTTACGACTGGGTTGTGCCAGCTCCCCTTGAGAGGTGGTAACTAAGCGCGACCCGAAAAGGCGTCATAGAAAGACGACGGGGTAGCGGGGATTAGGCAGTGCTATTTCGAGAACGGTGCGTATATACGCCACTGCCGTTGGAACTCGACGTAGTCGTCTACGTTGTTGAACGCGTTCGTGCGACTTGGATACACGGAAAATCGTTAATCTAACCGGCGAATTGGGTGGCTTGGGTCTCTTGTTTCGATTTGCGTCAACCACGCGATACGTCACGGAGAACGTGGATAGTTTTCGAAGACCAAAGAGAGTCTCGCGAGGCTATCCCGCGGCTATTTCAGTTTTCGACATTATTTTATATCTAGAAAGCGATGCTAATGAATTTCTTTGAACGAGATACGTGTTCGAAAGCTGTACAATGATGCGTCGGCTTTCAAAGGACAACGTGTCCGTCGATAGAGAGCATGTATCGTCGGAGGCTCTCTTTTGACGGTCGTATCTCTGTACAGCGTTACAAAAGCATTTCATTATCGAAACGTCAAACCCTGTGCAGCGGACGGCACCTGTCGCGTATATATGGAACAGGAAATGATACGTACCTCCGTTAAGGCTTTCTTATCGGCGACTTTGGCACTTTGTAGAAGACGTATCACGTTCTTCGCCCCTTCTACGACCGCAGCTTCGATTCGCAAACGATGTCGCAGCTCCTCTACCCTTTCTTCTAATGCGAGCTCCAGACTAGGCTCGTACCTATCTGTAATCAGAATTTCTTCTATTATCGTTCGTGCTAGAAATATGTTTCCTATTAAATACTATACTTGGGCGGTATTAATAATTATGTTTACACGTTTTACGTTCGCTCGAGCACTTTTCCCTCGAAAGGGAAAGAAATCGGAAGCACATCGATGCATATGTGAAGTATACGAATTCCAAGCGGTTGACTTACTGAAACACGACTGTCATCGTTCGATATCTACACTGAGAGCCCGATTGTTTTTGCGTCACGGGAGACTGCGAGTGTCCTCCGAATGACGACGACATAGATTCACCTCTTTTTTGCTGGCACCCGTTTCGAACAAACCAACGATAACGATATTTCGTTTTCAATTAAAGGGGCGAAGGCTGTCCAGTGTGCACACAGTCATACGAATATAAATATAGCACTAACGCGGAATAATCGAACGTAATGTTCGATGCAAGCGTCTCGAAACTTTTATTTACCACAACGATAGTTCGAGGCAACGACGGTCGTATATGATCAGAGTGATCCTCAAAAGTAAAGTGTAACATAATCGGTGTGCGTGTGGTGTTCATTATCACGCTGCTAACTTGAAAGCGCGAGGCATTAAACGAAAATTATTAACGCATAAATTGGCACGGTTCGACGACGATTTGCTGCACGGCGAACGAAAGTTCTCTTACAACAGCAGCTAACCACGTTTCCATGAACATTCCTCGTTATTTCCACCAAATTATTATCGTACTTCATGGACGATCTGTGGCCTATATTATAGCAGTCGCCATGATCGAACCGCGTTACACGCGTCAAGTACTTCACCATGTATTACAACAGCGTATCCTGACTAAATGTTGCGATATGGCGAAAGTTAATCGTCACTAATAACACCCTTGCGATTTTACTAATTTCTAAACCGGTTCGCTTAACATTCTTTTATTTAGTCGAACGTGCGACAGGTCTGTATAGGTGATTTTCTACCTTTATTGCTAGTTGTCTCGCCATTCGGCGGTGGAGCATCGCCGCGTGCATGTTGCTGCTGACGAGCTTGTCGCACCTTCATTATTCGCATGCGTAGGAACTCGATTTTGGCGCGAGAATCGTCGAGCATTTGTTGAGCCTCCTGTAGTAACTTTTTGTCTCTGCCGCTCGTTAAACTCTGTATCATGTTCTCCGCTCCCTGCTTCACCTGAAAAGACAATAGAATACTGAATTAATTATAAGATAAAGGTCGAAACGTTGAATTCCACGAAATATTACAACGTGACGCGATTCGGTTGTTTTCTGTCACATTCGCAAGTGTACGATACTTGGAATTCACCTTTCTGAAGGAAAATTTCGGCATTTTTACTGTGCTCTTGGCAACGTCTGCGAAGCGACTGCGTGTTTTTCTAAACATTGTAAGTATTCCCCAGCTCGATAGCTAAACCTATTATGTTCGGAAACGGATCGCGTAATATGACGTACGAATACGATTTTGCTTTCACATATACATATAACGATGGACATTGAAAATTCGTTGACATCCGTAGGCTGGCCGAATGCCAGAAAATCCGTGACGTAGATTTTTTTCCCGAATTCCTCGCGGTGGTACTATTTTCAATGCTTTAAATAATCCTTTTTATCCCTGAACTTAGTCAAAGTTTTGTGGGTGCATCGTATATAGCGATAACAAATCACCAGGTACAAATTGCACTGATTAGTTGAGAGGCGGTAATAATACTCTGCTTTGAACTCAATTCGATCAGATTGATGTTACAAGTGCAAACGAGCTTATAAAGCAAGTTCAAAGCTTGCTACACTAATTAAGTGTAAATCACCGTATGACGAAATGGGATGCTATCTTTAGTGGAGAAAAAATGCCGACGATTCACCGCTGACTCACACAATGAGAATGGGCCAGGAGCTGTTACTAGCTACTCCAGTAATTACTCACGAATTACAAGCTACCTATTGGTGACATTAGTGCTATCACGAACGACTACATACAGGACCGCGACATGTACAAATACTAAAAAGTAATATAATAAAGTGGCAATTGAGCACGTGTTTCTTTACATAATTATGTAAAAATAATAAATAAATAAATTTCTCGACATACTTATCGTTTATCACCTATTTGGTTTATTACTTTACCCTTTTGAAGCGAGCTTATCAATGCGGTTACGATAATTACAATCTCACTGCAAAACTTTCTAATACCAAGACATAGAAACTCGTAAACCTTAATTTGTATTATTGAAATCATTCAAAGGATGCTGCTGTGCAATTGATCGCATAAAGTGCAATGCGAATATAATTTATACGGGTCACCGCATACCGATACTTTTTATGTTTCATTTTTTCGCGAACGATGTGTACCTTGAGTTCGATATTGAGCTGCTTCTCCAAGGACAAAAGACGAAGATCCGTGAATAGACCCTCTTGACTTGGAGACGACGGCCCCATTGGTGACAGAGGCGTGTCTGAAACGAAAATAGGCATTGAAAGTAAAAATCCGCTTCTTAATCCACTCCGAGATAGTTCAGTCATATAAAAAAAAGCTTCGCAATTAATTGACAATCAAAGCTGCGAAACTCTCCGTTCAATCACGCCAGTCCTTGACATTGAGTCCTTTAACGGAGCCATCCGAAACTTTCCGCTGACAGAAAGTTGGTCCAATTAAGAACGCGACAGAAACGCAATAAATATTAGCGAGAACAATATGTTATTGAAGCAACGTTCAGTCCCGACGGCGGTTCGCACAAGCAATACATACATCGCAGCAACGAATCTTAGCCTCGAATGACCAGCAGTGAAATCGCAAGGTACTCGAATCCTACTTCCTGTAACCCACTAGAGATATCCCCGAGACGGCCTAAGGTCTCCCACGTATTTAATACACTCCAGGAACAACGCGAGCGCAGAAAAAGTGCTGTTCTTCTTTGTTTCGCGTATAATACTCGCGCACATCGTTACTCGCCAATTTCCCATCGCCGGTTTCACCGAGCCCGCCAGTCGACGCTGTAAACGCCCGTCGACCATAAAATGAAAGCATTTACGGCGCGGTAATCCCGCCGGTTCTCATTGAAATCGTGAAATTAATAGTAACCCACGGCCGACTATCTGAACGTCGAACAAAGCACTCCGAAACGCGAAAGCGAAATGGATAGTACGCGCAATTCTAAATGATTTGGTTGAAAGTTTACGCAAAGGTAGAATCTCGATGCGGCGCGGCTAAGATTCACCGTTTGGCCTTTAGTGACGCAATTAAGCAGAAGTAAATTAATATCTTGCGCTATGAAATTGTAGATCACTCGATTTGCATACGAGGAAGCAATATATGCAGACACCTGGCATAAATTAAACGGATCAGTCCGTCGGTGGCAGATAAATACGAAATATACGTCGATCATTGAATAAAATTATTATTATTATTATGCACTGAGGCGTGTTCAAATAATCTCGAGCGAGTGAACGTTGCACGGGTCGGACGAAGTATAAAAGTGGATCACGGTAGGTGAGCGCGGAAACGTGCTGGTGAACGGGTGTCAGAATTATAAGCGCCGTTTCCGGTCGTACCGGAACACCCGAACAATTAAATTAATCAATTCCACTTGCATAATAGTATCGCTGGAGCTTGTGAAACACACGCGCGCCTTCCGTTTTAATACGCTGAACACGCCTTGGTACATTTTTCTTTCTCGATCCTTTGTCAATGTTAGACGTAGAAGCCGCGCGACGGCTACGCGAACGTGTACGTGTACAGAGGAGCAATTCACGTGTACTCGACATTGTACGACGGCCAAACACTGCGCCCACGTTCACGCGTTCGTCGAATTCGTGTCCGTGAGTTGGATTCAAAGAGTTACCACGAAACTCCACAAATTTCCTCCTCGTTTGAGCTAACGAAATTTCTTTCGAGCTCGCCGGAGCGCGAAGACTGCACAAGGGAGGGTTCACTACCATCGATATTAAGCGGGAGTGCACGCGAATTTGGCCAACCATACGGAAAACAACGTTAACGACGTACAGAAACGTGCAAGACCGCCGACAAAGGGTCTCCTAAACGGACGCACGACGCCTATGCACCGGGGACAAGCGCGCTTGCACCGTCGTTGCGCGCGTTTAAGCTTGACATGTCCGAATAAGGCGAGCCACGAAGCGGGACAGAGAGAAAGAAGGGAAAATAAGGAGGATATCGGCCATGGGAATGCATACGCGAGTAGCGTCGTTGGAATCGGTTCGGCCCGACCGATTCCTACGTGCTCCGTATCAAGGGAAACGAAGAAAGGGGACAGCGGAAGGAAGAGTTGCGTGGCAAAGGGGATGCCTGTTGGTGGGAATATATATATGAGGGTATTGTCGTCGTCGTAATCGGTTCGATTTGAGGGGTTTCGATTCTTGGAACGCAACGCGAAGAACGAGGGAAATGACGGGAACGTTGGGGACAAAGGCAATACTCATTCTAAAGGCGAGAAGATCTTCGATGTACACATTGTGGATTTTCCCAGAAACGATGCAGGAGAGAGCAGGGCCATGTAACACAGAGGGGTATGTGTGTCGAAAACATGATATATAAGATGAGTAGGTAATACGCTGTTAAAGCTGGAGGACGAAACAGTGGATGAGATCACGGCACAATGCGACATCGGGGAATCCGGCGAAGACCATGTCATTAGCGCTGCATCAGAACACGTGCCCCATTATACTCCGGTTCTGGGAGCAAGGGGCGACGACAATGGCTTTCCTTGTTTCCAGAGTACAAAACTGTGCGCTCTAGGCTGTTCCCTTTTACCCCTTCGAATTCACCCGCGCGACACAATGAATGGTATTAGCGACGAGCGAGTGCACGCGCGCACCTTTGGGGACGGACACGCGAAATGAGCTGCCTTTTTCTCCGCTTCCACCGATTCTGAAATGTTATTTTTTTTTCAACGGTTTAACGACCTCGGGGTGCGACGCATGCAACCCCTCGGGACGAAGGCAGGAAGATGCGCTGCATTACCGAGTGTCTTCGTGTATGAATAATTTGCTTGCACGCGTCAGGTGAACGGATCGTTTCTGCGAGGGTAAGAACGTCGCGCGAAGTCTGCTGTTCAACGTCATCACAGTTTATAAATAATTCGATTCAGTTCTTTTTCAACTTCGCGTCAACACAAGAGATTTCTTCGTCTATCGGAAAAGCAATCGACGGCTCCAAAGGTAACACGGCGGCAACATGTAACATGGTTTCCTCTCTCTCGAGCCTCGCACTCGAGTGACTCTCAGCGTCGCCCATTCATGATTTCGCCTGCACCGTGCGCGCCGCGTCGTTCTTTCCACGTATCCGCACGATTCACACAGACACGCGTTCACAAACCGTAACCTGGGGGGCCAGACTTCCTACGGAATATATTAATAAACATGTAAGGATTAATTGTGTTCCGCTGCATCGTGGAAGGGCATTGCAGTCTGGTCTGTAGCATCCTTATTACGGGACTGATTAAAATAATTAACGTGGCGAGAAATGGACGGTGTGGTTTATAACCGGTGCAAAGGGAGTTTAAATTAAGACGTACGTCACCGGTATCCTGTCGTGTAACGATCACTTGTATCGACTGGTCGATCGGGACTTGGCGATTTAATATATGATTAATTAGACCAGAGATTGCTCAAGAATCGTGTGCCGCCACGGTCGAAGCAAAAACTCTCTGCTTTGGAGTGCAAGAAAGCGAGGGAACGACACACTTTTGAAGGAAATAACGAATAGAGGGTATGTATATATGTATATTCTTTTTCACAGCGACGACCGTAAAAGGGGAACAGCTCTCTGAAGCAAGAGCAAGACCTCGGTGAATCTATCTACGGTAATCGCAAACGTTTAACCGCGGCACAACGTTTGCGTTATTAGCATAAAGGTGCTGCCGTATGCCACGATCGAGAAAATTCGCGATTAAAAATCCCTTCGTAATCACGACCGCGATCCTACTATGTTCCTATGCACGCCGTCAATCAGCTGATATAAATCGCAAAAGTTATTTCTGAGCACGAGTGATTTCCTCGGCAAGTTTACGATCACACGAACAAGCACGGTTTCGCATGGTACACCTAGCTTTCATAAATTACCGCGCGCGTACCGCTCCCAAGATCCCGTGGAAAGCGTCGTAAAGTAGTTTCACCAAAGCCTTTTGATAAGCCTGATGGGACGAGAGGCCGTATCAGTCGAATCTATGGGCCGTTTTCTCTCATTCAACACCGTGGGCGTCAAACGCCAGACTACAATCGCACAGAAGCGATCCGAACACTCGTGTAGCACGCCGATACCAGTCAATATACGCGTCAACGCGTTACGAGACTTTTGTAATTCGTTGACTCATAAAGCCTTATCGATCTTCGATTTTTATTGTGTCACACAATGACGACACAAACGTACCAGGAATCCGTAAACTATACAATCATTCGTGCAACTAGACGAGGAACAATTTGCCGACCACGATACTTGTGTCGCGTTAAGGAATGTTTCCGTTTACCTCCATATAGGTTCCATCGTCTGTACCGATACGTTATCGCGCATTTTCTATATTCCGGAAAGGTTGCGTAACTTCCAGGCTGTATACGGGGTTCAAAAACGTGGCAAAAATAGAACGATGTTACGCCAGTGAACGCAAGCATTGAGGCTCGAACGCGTATGAAACCAGCGTTGTATGCAATAAAGTTCGCACTCGTCTGGATTTACAGGCCACGCGGTGAAAGGATAACAGAGCCTGGCTCTACCCTTCGAATTTTCTTTCGCGAACGTCGACAAAGTTCCGGGGAGAAAAATTTCTTAAGCGGATCGATGAATCAGGTACGTCTACGGGTTAAACGTGATTTGCGTTACGGAATACGCGTGTTATGTAACGCGGTGCATTTTATTTAGAAGCAGCTCGCGCACGCGAACGAATGTCGCACGGGAAACGATAACAGGCCAGCCGTAGAAAGAGCCGTACAGTTGGAGCAACGAGACGTGCACCTTTTTGCTCGTCATTATTCGTATTCTAATATCGCTGTGTATATCTCCTTGGATCAGAAATAGAGATCCGGCGAAACATATGTACAAACTCCCCGCAGAATCGCGCGGCTTATATATGTGCTTCTCACGCTAGAAAATTCTACTTACACGACTATCGCGTGAAACAGTCCTTGAACTGCAATTTCACCGGCACTAACAATTGTAAAATGATCGATCGAAAGCCTATCGTTTGTCCTCCAATAATGTAAAGACACGGTGGTGCGCGCACGAAGAAAGGAAACCGCTGAATTGGCCGTAATTTCGATAAATATACGCCGCACGACGGAATGATCATAATTTTCGAGGCGAAGGAGCGACACGACGGTGCCGAGTACAATTCATGCGTGTCACGATATCTCTCTATTATACGCCACGGGATCGTCGACGTTTCTAAGCTTTCATGGTCGCGCAATATCGCAGGACATCGCGCCGCGAGCCTCCATGGAAGCAGGTAGTCCCTTAAAGAGGAACACTGGAGTAGGGAGGGCCCGAGGGCCTGATACACGACAAAGAGGAATGCGAAAGCGTGGGTTCGCTTTGGTTCGGCTGAAACGTGATCTCGATCCACATCGAAGCGGCCAGGTGCCGCGGGCGAAATCAGCGCGAGCGCAACGGTACTCCGCTCGACCGATCGTTGCTCGTAATACGCCGTTGATCGCATTATGTGCGCACATATATAGTATGCATAGGCGAGTGTATATCAGGAGTGCGTTTTCACTGTCCCTCGCGAGGAGAGTGCGAAATACACGCACGAAGCCAAAGAACAGAAAAGTGAACGAAAGAACACTCGGCGAGCATTGGTTCACGTTGCGTTGCTTCCTTCGCGAAGTTTACCGGCACGAGGAAAGGAGAAGTATCTATACGTAGTACTTTCTCATGAATACGTGATAGTGGTACATCCGCGATATCTTATTCTAAACGCGCGTGCTCCCGTTGCTATCGATAATAAGAACAAAGTGACGACGATAGTCGTACGGCGAGAGTACAAATGAGAAACGATGAGTTCGAGGTATAGAGGATTGGAATGCTTTAGTAAATATCGTGGATAAAATTTATGGAGTATCTGGTGCTCCAGGGGTATATAAACGAAGGATGACGCGCGATGCCTGGGATCTTGAAATTAATATAATCTGGGAAATGAACCGTGGACAATTGGTATGCAAACGGTCAGTAGTCTCCTACAGTTATGGCGCTGTTATGGCTAGAAATACCTAACAATAAACGTTTCGACGTCGTCTGAAGCGTGTAAGAAACAATTGATCACTGCCAAGACTACAAGTATATCGTTTTATCGTGCATGCTAGAGATTCAGATCTTTTTGAAGTACGGCATGCTGCGTTTCATATGATGGAAACCCTTTTTAAGTACTATCATTAATCCTGCCCTCATTCATTGAAGATATAAGGCACGTGTCATGCGACGAAGTGTTCGTATAATTGCTCGCGTAATAAGGGTCGTTCTAAATATAAGCTCCGGAATCTAAACCAGTTACATACTTCTAGAGGTAACGATATAGGAAGCTTGCCGATGATGGTTGCAGTTGCATTGTTAGGACCACTTTGAATGGCATAACCCGTCGCAGAGGGAGCTGAATGAGGTGGCCCCAAAGGCAGGTTGCTAGTCCCCAGAACGTATGATGACTGACTTAACTGGAGTGGATAGAGCGTCTGGGTTCACGGTATAAATAGATGCTACCACTTACCGTCAATTCAAAGGGAGCACAAGAGTCGAGCTGCTAGCTAGTCGCGAGGGAGTACGTATATACGTATGAAGCCTCGAGCGCGTCACGAAGCGGCACCGATAGCGAAGTGCTACCCAGTGGCGTAACTGGTCTTTCAAGGTCGATCTATCGAGGCAAGTACCAATTTCGAGGAACAGGCAGGGTGAAATTTTGTATTGCACACACCTGTAGGGTGGTATCAGTTTGCCCTCATATCAATAGCAAAAGATTCGTCGAAAGTACACGAGACTTCCAGATATGCGAGCACAAGTATCTTTTTCAATAGCACGAACACATTATGGCATATCGTAGCAGTGTATTGATCGATTTTATCGTAACAGGACAGAAAATGGCGCATACGATCGCGATCGAGCGATGCACAGGACGCACGAACGACTCTACGCCCGTGTCTATTCAGAGTACCATGACCCCCCGATTACGAGGATCGGAGTTAATCGTTCCCAATTTATGTTCAACGACTGCATAGCTAGCACGCCGGTATTCCAACCGAGGGAAATGACCATGCTGTCTGGAAATGCTACGCGAGTACCGTTTCCGGAATAACGTTGCGTTACGACTGCAAGTATGTAGGTACGCGTGTTACGGACAACCATCGAAACAGTTAGGGACAATCTCTCTACAGATCCCAGACGCTAATGCGTTCCAAAGTCCGGCATGATTCATAGCTCAAACAAGCAGATCACGGCTGAAGCGTTCAAATTGGATTTCATTCGCAACGAAAGACGTCGGTCGAAGACGTGGTCTGCACGGAGATTAAAAACGCTCTCGAGGGAACCGAAAAACGCCAGAGGCGTGGACGATTTTTTAACAGGGATTTATCGGAGCACCGATCGCTGCATCGTCGAAGCAACGATTGGCGAGGAGCGGTTACAGCTCCGGAGAACTGGACATGCTCGATTTGCCAGGTCCGATGCCGTAATAAAGCAGTAGCTCGCATGCACGGTTGAGCTTTATAAACCGAAGACGTCGTCTCGACGGCTCGTTAGCGGGTGGAGTTATTAAGTGGCCGTTCGTTAACGACACAGAGGGCAATCGTTAGCGTGGTAGGAGGGAACATACCGGAACACTCGCCATTACTCCGATGTACCGATTAGTTGCCGTGAATAAGCAGAAAAATTAATTAACACTATCGCTACAAGTTAGCTTCGGCCTGGGGCTGCTCTCAACAATAATTGTGCAACTATGATCCGAGCAACTCTCAGCCATTCAATGTTTTCACCGCTCTCTAGTGCGATGTACCAGAGAGTAACAATAAGTACGATGTTCCGATACATTGATTCTGAATTTTACGCGAACGCAGTAGAAAGATCCTTGAACTCGTTTATGATAACCATGGCTCGCAGAGAACATAGTTGCGCGCACGAACCGCCAAGCCGAAGCAGTAATTGATCGGCACGAAGTCTAACACGCGGCATTACATAAAACCCGTTTAGGCGCGCATGAGTCTGCCTTATCCTCTCGGTCAATGCCATGCAGCGTTAAGGCGAATACAAAGATGGTATCTGCCGGTTGGCCGTGCGACTCTTTGCCTTACCTTGACCGTTCGAGTGATTTTGCTGGGGCGACTGTGGCTGGCCCTGCGTCAATATAATTTGACTCTCCAGTTGCTGAAGCTCGGCCTGCAGTTCGTTCAGCTTACTATTCGACTTTTTCACGATCGTCGCCACGTCGGACAGCGCTTTACGATCGGTCGCCACTTCCCTCAGCTTCTCAGCGCCGGCTTTTATCTTCAGCTCCTGCAACCAAACAGCGAACATACGTTCCTCGTCGTTTTATGGCTAGCCTTTTGTTACGGCTCGTTGGGAATAAACGTATCTCGCCACCTTGTTCGACGAAACTCGAACAACACAGCGCAGACGGAATTTCGCTCCACGGAATTCAGACACGGAACAATCGTTGTTATCGATCTATCAATCGTTAGAGTGCGTTCATCGTTCGAGACCACACCTCCCTCCAAGCAAATGAGACGTAAAATTACACTCGTTGCTCATGCCACGGAACTATCCCTTCATTCTTATTACCTTCTATTATATTTGCTACAACTTTTCCCTGGCGAACACATCTGACAGGAGCTATATCTTCCAATCACGGCCGACCCGTGAGTCATATTTGCGTGCGGCATTTAATAAAACGATCACCTTCTCAGTTGAAGATAAGATTGTTCCGCAAAATGTTTTACTTAGTTCGTCTAGTGTGATGTACGTTTCGAACGCACACGGCCTCATTATTGTGGAGAACGCGTTACATAAACAAGGATAATGCGAGGAACTCTATCTTATTCTCGCTCAAGTACAATAGATACGGTGCAATCACTGAACCACGATACCGAAATATAAAATTATACAATTTCTGATACATCGAACGATAGAGCTACGGACAATATTTCCTCCCTGTAATTCATATACAAAATCTCGCTAAACACGCTACCAATGAACTTCCCACCTATATTTAACTATCAAACACGCTCAAACATCCCCGTTGGCCCTCGAAAGTATCGCGCGTGATAAGCTCGACAGACAGGTCGACGACGACAACTTTGTTGATCGTAAAGTGTGGGAAGCACGTATGTAGTACCTACGTATACTCGTTTATCGATTTATAATGGAATAAGGTAGCGGGGAGTTCCATCTCGTGGCGCGAGGTTACAATCCCCGTAATTTCTTATCTCATCCCTGACCCGCGAGAGGGAATCACCCTTTTTCTGCCTTTCGAGATAACCGTAAAACTTCGGTTCGGATCCATTAGTCACATATGTATGCATATACATACATCGTGTCGCTCATCAAGGAGCGTGCCACAGGAATCGACGCACAGTGGCCTGACTGACACATATCGCACTTCTCTGTTCCTCCCTTGAGGACAGACGGAAAAAAGAGAAGCACGGAGTTAAAGGTGCAACAGTGGTGAGATGTGTGTACGTATATACTGGCGGTGAAGGAAAAAGTATGCACGAAGGAGGATGCTACTCTTGAGCTGTGAGAGGGATCGTGCTCGTGCGGGCCACGCTACCGTGTATATGCACGAGGAAAAAAGAGAGCTTCGGGGAAAAGGTATAGGGCCGAGAAGGATAAGCGAAACTCGACATACCTTGCGTATTTCTCGGCGTATGTGCTCCCGGAGCTCGTCGAGACGAACCGGCAAGGGCACCTGGTCGCTGCCAGCCACTCCATACTTGCTCGACAGTTCGTAAAGAACCGGGTGCCTGATGTAATCCCCCTGAAACAGATTCCAAATTCGATTATTCGACACTGTACTCTTTCCTTCCCACTCGCGCACTTAAACTTTCTCGCTCGCTTTCGTTGTTATCGCGGAATACGTTTGTTAAAGAAAAGAAATCACAAAGACACAGCAGTTTTACAACGATTGGGGGTTGAAGCGGGGTGGGGGGTGGGGTGGGCAAAATTGTCGTCGCGTATCGCGGCGAGGGTGTTCCTGCGTGTAATGCAATGTTTAAAATTGGAACGTTCAATGCGGTTGGTTATTACACAATGTGATAAAGTACATACGACAGGATCAATTTTCCTTCCCATTACGGCGCCACTAATAGTCGCCTATTTGCGTTCAGTGTCGTCCTACGTGCGAGTCTATTTCCACGCTGCTTATTACTGCCAGCGATATTTGCATTTTTCCGGGAACATCGAAGAACAGCGATGATCGCCTTGCGAATTTGCGAAGAAAAACAGCGCGGAATATAATACACCTCGAACGGCCGGAAATTGTCTGGCGCGTATTGCGGATGTACACACATCGGTGTCTACTCGTCCGGCACCGTTTATAAACTGCATTCACCGTGGAAAATATTGATCTTAAAATCCCCGGTATCTGTATCCTATATGCCAGCTAACGGGCCGCTAATTAATCGTGAAACTATATTTAAATTACACGAGTCGCTGTTTGACCCTGATAAAAACGTTCGATCGATTTAATGGCGCCATCGTTGCTATCTACAATTCGCTTATCTATCCTCGCAAGTACAATTAATGTACTCCTTGAAAGAAAACGAAACACCGAAAAACATCAAACATTAACCCAGCATTATTTATTCGATGTATCCACGATGAATTCATGCGTGCAATTGATCAGTAGCGCGTGTTGCGCTACCATCGGTGCCTCACCGTGAAAAGGCTTCGTGACGTGGAGAACTTACCGCGCATGGTGCAATGCAGCTCCAAAAATATTTACGCGTGCACGGCTTTGTTACCGGCAAACACCGACACGTACTCTTTCCTCCGTTGCGCGTTGAAATAAACGACATTGTTCGATTTTTCGTGTGCAACTATAAACGGCACACCGATTCGACATAAAGCCGCAATCAATTCTCATTATCAACGAGGATATTGTATCTCGCTAATGATGATTGGAAGTTTTGTCCACGTTTATCCAGTGCATGTTAAATCGTATCGGCAATTCGAAGGGGACAAACGCGATTCTCTGTGCTTCCTTGCGGGTGACACGTTAAACCGGAATCTAGGCTGCACTCTTCAACCACCTGTTGCGGAAAACCACGATTTTACGAAGCACGTTTTATCTTCGCCGGGACGCAACTTTATGAATTCGTCCCGGTTCTCTCAGCTGTATCGTTACTTGTTGAATGCTCACAGGTCGGCTATCCTAGAGGCGTACAACCGTTTCGAAAGCAGCAACAGAATATAGTATGTATATTACAGCACGGCCGTGTCGCTCCGATTTGGCGATCTCTAAAGACTGACTAAAGACGCTGCCGAAGCTTTATCTCTTATCGCTGGGGATGCGATAACAGCGATTCTCAATAGCGAATATGATTCGATTTCCTCCTCGAGAGTTCAATACGAAATTTACCTTGATTCTAATTATACACCTGGTAATCGAACGTACAATAGATTTTGAGTTGTTTATCATACAAATTGATGGTTCAGAGGCGATGGTATAAAATCGGATATATATATATATGTGTGTGTATCGTAATCTTTACTGCAAACAATATGAGTCAGGGGTATCCTATTCTTGTAACAGTTCGTACGCGGGGCTGACACACCTACAGGTTGCTTAAGTTCGAAACTTTGGCGACAACGGATTCCAGAAATAGTGTATGTTTATGCATACCGCTTGGAGACAGTGCGAAGATAAATTTCGCCACGGTATCATTATTATTAACGGGTTCGCCGCGAACAATCGAAATCATTCGCTTGTCCCAAATATCTTTTCGAAATTCGCGGTACTGATTTTAATTAATGTTATTTTCTTTGGCAATCCAGTTTGTCTAATCGGATCGCTGGTCAAGGTTTCCTCTCGTAGTGGTACATACATAACATATGACACTTTGTAAGTTCGGTTCTTCGGTTCCAAGATCGTAGATTTTGCAACGACCGGTAAAGTGTACGCGAACAGAACGCAATCGAGACGGTGCGGTGGGTGGGACGATTTTAAAGAAGCAACGAACCCCCGAGCAACCGCTTGCATCTCGACTGTGTGCATTTGACATACTGACGCATGAGCTATTTTCATGCATTCCGTAATATGTGTGCCATGCATAATAATCCCGAGAGGTCAACAGTCGTCGCGAGCATTATACTATAAGAAAAACGTAAAAATCAGCCTCGAATGAAAATATTTGCGGCTCCACCGATATCGAATTGCCAGCCAGTAGATAATAAATATTCTTGGTAATGAGACGGAAAAGAAAATTATTCGATTTGGTAATGTTCGTGACCAATATTTTGGGGGAATAAAAGATCACTTTGTATAGTCAAGAGGGTGTCCAACATTGTACAGCGGTAAAACGCTATCATTGCTCGAAAATTTTCACCCCACAAAAATTATAATCGTAGATATCTACATACACCATTACGATTAATCGGTACAAGAAAATAGAACTTGAGATTGGTATAGCGCTGCGCGAGGCTAACCAACTTATTTTTATTTTTGGGTTACGCACAGCGCAGAGCATCTGTTAGCGAATTGCGACAGTCAAACATACATTAAAGTTGAACAATTAACACGTAGGATAACTGATTAAGGCTTTATTAATATACGGAGGCACGTGTACAAATCATGTAAAATGAGGTTTTTTCGTGTTTTATTATCGCGAGATAAATACGTCAAAATTCCTTGAAAGGCTGACAAAACCGTTATGCTCTGTTTCAGGCTTATATTGTCCGAAAGGACAATGGAACGGAATTCGTAACTCAAATATTGTGAACGCTTTGTTAGAAAAGAATTCAAAGTTCAATAGAAAAGTAGAAAAGGCGAACCGGTATTCATCGATGTAGGGGTATGATCGCGTCGATGGGTTAAATGCGATGCGTGCATACTGTCCCTGATGCAATGGAGTTACCATACGATCACGCTCCTGTCAGAACAATTCTCGACCGTTACCCGATTACGCTTTGACAAACGTGCCGTAACACCATTATCCGTAATGTCAGAAAATACCAATTGTCGACTGAAACAGGTGCTTTTAGGGGCTGTATAGAAAGGTCTTGGAAGTATACAAAACGAAATAAAATAGATATATCAAGTCTGTATAAACCAATATGCCTGGTTTAGCACGAACCAAGAGCTAAAGGTGTTGATACTTGCAATCCCTGAAGGAATTGCCGACTATAATCGCCTATCAAAAACATTCCTCGAGCTTAGAGACAACTGCGAGCGCGTTGTCGGCGAATACATAGCAAGAAAAAGAAAACAGTAATACGCAAAGTAACTCTGAATTATGCCCAAAGCAATCTTTTATTATGGCGGCTGGAATCATCGGACGGGCGGCGACCACCGCACACCAGTTCGTAAAGAGAGCGTGGATGGACCTGCGACTCACCTGATAATAGCTTGATTCCGCCATCTTGGACACTATACTCCACTCACTCACTCACTGCTTTCTATCCGTCCTTTGTGCATGGAACGACGAAGTCCATTGTGTTTACACGAGTAATATACGTTTCACTATCGAGCCGGTTGGAAGTGTCCGCATTTCATATGTATTACCGCGCAACGTGAAACGTTTCCAAGTTAATCTTTGGATAGGAAGCGGCAAGAAGTTATTACCACAGAGAAGTATGAATGAAAGACGCGCGGCTCGCGAACAAAAACGCAGGCACAAACGCATTCCACCGCACCAGACTGAAGACTGATGGAAAGTGCCGGGCCAATCGTGGGCCAAAGGCGCGCGCACTATACCACCACCGCTGTCGCTAAAGGTGCGTTCACGATGCCACTTTTGCGGCACCTGGGTTGTCCATTGGTCAATTCCGATGGGACGGAAATCTGAGCAAATGTTGTGGAAACTTACACCTTGAAAGAGTAACAAAAAAATGTAATCGAAAAGAATAAAGGCTTAACCTTGTCAGAGTAATTGGAAATTCGTAAGGTTATACGTAACTATATAAGTTATTCAATTTATTAAAAATTATTTTACACTTGCATATTATTCACATATTTCTCGATTGTTCTGTTACACCATGATACTTTTGCGGTGCCTATTTAGATGGTAATTAATGTCTGTAGAAGGTCCTCGGGAGTCCTTGAAAAAAGACTCCTCGCATTTTGATATAAATTTTTTGGATCGTGACAAGCTTCGTACAGTTGCTTATAAATTGCTCCAATTACTTCGAAAGAACGTTTCTGTGTAATTGAACGGTGATTACTGCTTTGCAGTAAACTTATTTGCGGCAATAATAATACATCTGGCAATACTAAAAATGCCTCCAGTTTGTTCTATAAAATTTTAAAGCATTTATGTAATGTTTTCATAAATATTACATGATAAAATAAGAACAGTATTACATACAGTGAATTCTTTGACACTGAGAGGATCCATTCCAGGAATGGAAGACAAAGGACCTTGTTCATGTCCTTGTAAAATGGTGTAAATTGATCCAAGATTTAAATGCGCGACTAAAGAACTGGCTTGTTCCGATGTAAGAGTATCTATTTGTGCATCAGATTGTGCCTAAAGAACAACACATGTTACCAGTAAATAAGATATGAATAATGTACACATTTAAATAAACAATTACCTGTAACCTTTCCAGCCTCTGATCCATGTATTCATACAATGCTAATGTGGACTGTATTCGATGCATACAATTTAACAGATATACAGCCATGTCTACTGTGGGTAATCTCGATGCTGTTTCATTCACTTCTTGCAAAAGTGGATCAATAATACACGATACTATCTGTAAATCATGCAATGTATGGTTTTAATCGACATGTTAATTTTATAAAGTAGAAAAATATTGTTGCAATGCAAACCTGTAACATATCTCTTTCTCTATCCTCTGCAATACTTGCTACAGAAAGAATTTCATTGAGAAGGGATAACAATCTAGAAACGGATGGCGTAGGTATCAAATCATTTCCAGGAGGTTCAGCACGTTCACCAAGTGCAATGCGCGTCTCTCGCTGAAGCCTGCTAAGAAAACTTTTTTCGCTCAGAATTAATAAATCGGCCAGTGTCGAATCCAAAGTACTCTCTGGTATTGCATGTTGAATTATTGCTCGATAAAATCTAAGAAGAGTCGTAATAGAATATAATACTGTTGCCGGTGCGTCCATGGTTGCAATATGTTCTATTCTGGACTTCAGAGGATGACAAAGTCCTTCTGTGATGTTACTCAAAGATTGTTTCATTTGGTCTGATACATCTGAAATATATAACGAAATTAAAACATAAAATTACACAGGCAATGACGCAGTTCTTACCTGCTTTATCACAGCCTTTCACTAAAGTAAGAATATTCTCCTTTTCAACAGGAATAGCTTGATGAAGCCAAGCAAGCATGTCACCAATATATCTCTTGGGATCATTTGCATGCATTTCAATAGGGTTTGGTGTACTACCATACCCCTCCCCCAATGTTAATGCATCTATAAAAGATCCAACCAGAGCAGTCCTTCTAGCTGCACAGTATTCGTCTAAGATATATCTAGAACAAATTCAAGAAAACACAGGCTGCATTTTAAATGCAAATGATTTACTATATAGACTATATTATGTCTCTAAATACATACTTAAATAACACAGGTCTATCTTGTAATTTATTCATTGCCTTAATTAGCAATGGTGCTAATCGTTCATTTTCAATATGTTTACATTGGTTTTGTGTCCATCTATACAGCCTTTCAAGAGCTGCCTCTTGCAGCAGGGTCATTCGTTGCATAATATCCAATGCCAAAGTTTGATATCCTGATTGCATTAATATTCTGCAGCTACTATGAATCTCCTATAAATTCATACATCTATTGAACAATTCACAAATAATCAAAGAAACTAATATTATATTCTTTTTAATAACATACCTGAACCCGATTTACTACAGAAAAAAATTCATCAGTAATCAGTGACTCTCTAGTAGATCCATGTAAAACAGTCAACTCAGCTGGTGTCAATTGAAATTTTTTAATGAATGCATTAGCAACTTCCTGTTGCATAGATAAAGTTTGACTGGAAATTTTAATATATTTTTTATTTTTCTATGCAAACTTGGCACTATAACATTTAATAATTGGATATACCTTTTATTTTGAAGTTTCCCAGTTTGATCAATGAGTTGTGACGTTTGAGTTTTTGTTGTTTGCAAACGATTTGTCATACATTGAACCGCAGTATTCATAGCCAATACATCTTGATAAATATTGTCTAAAGAAGACTTTACTTCTCTAAAGGCAGACAAAAATTCTTCATTGATTACAAGACTTCGTCTCTCTATTTTACTGCGCAAATTCCTACGGGAGTTTAACGTATTTTCTGCAAAGAATGTAGACAATTCTTTTAAAGCTTCCAACGTGTCCTAGAAAAGAAATAATTTACGTTAAAGGCGTTTATACTTTTTCGAAAATATACTTAATAATGGATACGACAGGGCACAACATAGGTACCTTGTCATGCTCTACTCTTGATTCGAGTAACTTATTAACTCTTCGAACTAGAGCAGTATTAGTATTTTTTTCACTCATTTTAAAGGTGTTACTTTTTTAGCTATCAAAATTGCCATCGGAATATATAACCTACTTCGAATTCCTCGCGTAGCAAGGGTACACACATCGCTACCTACATCAAATTTGTACACCACATACTCAGCTACTTATAGAGCAGCGCCCCTATAGCGAAATGCGGTTACGTTTGTAAGAATCAAGGTTAGACCATCATAATTTAAAAATTGATTATTGAAGGAGCACGTATTATTTGGCAAATTATACTCGTGCTAATGGACATAGTAAAAATATATGGATAAAATTAAATATATACTTAACTAGAAGTAATATTTGAATACTTGTGATATAAAATAGGTGCGAAAGTTTGTGAATTTGAATTTCACTATTGGCGGTAAGCTTTGATACACATCTATGTCCTATAATTACCATGGCCGGTCAGCATCTGACACTCACTGATTGCGAGTTACTCTAATGTCACGGAGAGGATTTATTTGCAAACTTTCAATATGTCGTGTAAACTTGATGGTTTTTCTATTGTTTAAGTAGTATTGTATTTATAAAATGGACATTTTGTCGAAGTAAAAGTTTACGAATTATGATTTTATAGAATGAATGTAATTTAAGTGGAACAGAAGTTATAGACCGGTCAGGTGTACATTGTGTATTGATATTGAGGTTAGTGTTTTCTTTCAGCTAACAAGTAGTGTCCTGTATCAGAGTGAATATTAAGTATTTACGTTTTTTTGCGATTAACCCGTTATCGTAATATTGTATTATTGTACAACGTTCTCGTTATTGTTTTCTTCATCGTCACTGTTTTTGTTTGTAGTAGCTATAAAAATTATCTTCCAAAAATTATCATTGTTATGTTATATGTATTATAATAATTTAATTTTTATTCTTTTTTATGTGTGCATGATTTCACTTAGTTTTTTGGTGGTAAAATGTCCAAGTCAGAGTCTGGTGTTGGATGTATTAGCGAGGTTACACTTGCAATTAGTAAAGCAATGGGTTCTCAATCAGGCACTGTAAGAGTACTTGATAGTCCGGACTCCGATGGATCTGGCCACTCGAACTCATTCACTGTGCAACGGTTCAACTATCCTGATAATAATAATGCGAACTCAGATATCTTAAATCCTCCACTGACCAGCGATGACTTAAGAATACCAATCGTGGGATACGAAGTTATGGAAGAAAGAGCAAGATTCACAGTCAGTTGACGAATAAATATATTCGATTTATCTATAATTTAATTGTAAAGCAATTTCCATGGTAAGTAATATGTTCATTTTTTTCAGGTTTATAAATTACGAGTTGAATTAAAAAATGGGGATTGTTGGTTCGTATTCAGAAGATATACAGATTTTGTCCGATTGTTTTCACAATTGAGAAGACAAAAAATACCAATTTCACAATTAACTTTGCCAAGAAAAAAATGGCTTGGAGATAATTTTGCACCAAGTTTTCTGGAAGAAAGAATACACGGTCTACAAACATTTGTTAATGGAATGTTAAGCAGTCCTCTCCTTATTGGAACTGCATGTGTCAGAGAATTTTTCTGCTTAGATGAACCACCTGCACTATCTGATACTGCAGAAGAATCTAGGGTAAATACTTTCTACGAGTACAGTCTAACATGCTTTTTGTTAATCCAGCTAAACAAAACTTTCAATTTGGTTTAAGGCAATTTTTGAAGCAATGGAAGATACTATATATCATTTAAGGCAACAATTAAGAGAAAGGGATGCTGCACTTGCAGCTGAAACGGGTTTATGTGACGAACTTCGCAAAAAGCTACATCAAATACTAAGGTAACTGATTCAATAACATATAAACAAGGGCTGAATAATATTCGTAATAAATATGAAACCTATAACATGTTAAACTTATGTTTCAGTGAGAGACAAAGTTGTAAAAAGTGCGGTGCATCTCAGTAACACCGTCCCATTAATTTTATACTGAAAAAGTGATAATAGTAATGTGTTGTTAGACAGAGACTGGTATAAATAGGCAACTTCAATTTTGCTGCATTTTATTTACATAATTGTTATATTGAAAGTCCGTTCAAAATGAGGTATAATTAACTATGTCATACCTTTAATTGTTATGCATTTTTAATTATGTTAATTTATACAGAAGAACTTAAGTTTTAGATGAAATTATAAGATTCCTTAACGTACTAAGTACTTTGAGCTTTCTTAATATTAAACTTTACCTTAATTGTAATCCTTTCAACGGTGTGACCGTTCATGTACGACCGGATCGGAGTATACTAAACGGAATGCAATTACGCATACACGGTCATCTTTGCTACTTTTTGTTATAGCTATTTCTTCTACTAAACTTAAATTTTAAGGTTTTTCTATCTAACAACTACATACATCTATAAAAATGCTGTTCACCACTGGCAGGATTAAGAAGCCTTACAAGAGGTGCCTTATAGTTATAATAAATAGACAGCTATTTATATAATATACCGTGTAGTCAAATAGAGAAAGTCAAATTTGACTATGGATACATGCCAAAGTACGTAGATCTTTGGTGTTTCATAAAAATCTATATATTTTGTAATATTGTACATCATGTTAGCGCAATGATTACGTTTGTAGAACTGTAATTGACATTAATGATATTTATTGCTATCATAATATTTTTATAACAATAGTACTGAAGAATTTGATGTTAAAATATTATGATATTTATGTACAGATATAATAAATATTGGGATATCTCTTTAATTATTTTTTTACACTTACGATACGTTAAGTTCTGTACCATAGCCAATATTTATTGTATCTCTGTAGTTACTTTATACATTTTACAATACTGCACAAATAAAATGATATTATTGTACTAATTACTGTGTTTTAAAAAACCATGTAACTTTTGTAATTAAAAAATATTACTCAACAGTATATAATAAAAATCTCATTAAATCGTTCAATATATTCAAACCTAAGTAATGTGATATAACGAAAATTGTATATATTTTGACATGTACAATTGAAATGCGAAAAGAAAAGCTATTCGTATCAGTTTTCTTTATCGGGAGCTACAACTAGACATAATGCCTGGATCAGGTACGTGGCTTTCGCTGAAAAGAAGATGAAAGAATAATTCGAGAACTTCATAAAGTAAACTAATATTTTATTGAAAACGACTAATAAAGTAGCCTTTCCATTATACTCACCGGCAAGTGTACTTCTGACTTTCTTGTATACGTATGCATGGTAGATGCCGACACCGCAAAGAATAAATATTAACGCAAACAAATATTTAAACGATGGTTCGTGCACAATCGGTGTTACAGCCAAGAACACAGAAACCGCTAATACCAACCAAGGTATTGCAATCGGTACTGCGTACGGTCTGGGTGCGTCTGGTTTCGTTCTTCGCATGATTATTAAGGATATCATCGCAAGTCCATAAAATACCCAAGTCAAGAAGCTTGCGAATTCGATAAGCGCGATTATATTTCCCACAAGCAGACACGCCAATGTGAGTAATCCCTGTAGTCCCACTGCTGCAGCAGGTGTCATTTTTTCGATATGCACAAAACTGAACACCCTTGGGACATGACCCTCACTTCCGGCTACGTAACAAAGTCTGGATACCCCAAATTGTATACTCAAACTGCATCCAAAGGTGGACAAGGCAACGCCCAATGGTATGGCGAAGCCTAACCAGGATGGTAAAACTCTTCCTGCCCAAAGGACTGCGACGGCCGGTGCACTGACCATTTCCGGTATTGTTAGCGCAGCCATATACATCAGATTCATCGAAACATATAGAACCGTAATTAGGGGTACCGCGATTAGGATACTCCTAAGGATATTTACTTCCGGTTTCTGGATCTCCTCGGTGACGATCGCAGCGGAAGTCCATCCGTCGTAAGCCCACAATCCACTATAAAAGGCTAACGCTATGTTACCAGGTGAAGCAGTGCTACCTTCGAACGGATTATCCAACAGTTCGGTATGACCTGTGCACAACCACCAAATTCCACCTCCGATTACGAACACGCACGCTACTATTTTGCATACCATAAATATGTTTTGAACTTTCACGTATAATTTTACGCTGGTCAAATTGATATAAGTGATTAAACCGAGGGCTAAGACGGCTATGAGCTTCTTCAATTTGGACCTCGATTCTTCGGGAAGGTCGCCCAAGTGCGCGGAGAACGGTTGCACGATGTATTCGGCGAACGTTAACATAACTACCGCCACTTCCGCCGGACGTAATAATACAACGTAAACCCAGGAACAGATGAAAGCAGGTATTTCTCCTGCGTATCGATGCAGGGGCGAAAAAGCTTCGATGAAGTAAGCGTACTCGGCCCCGGACCGTGGTACCACTGTACTTAATTCGGCGAACGCGAGAGCTCCAAGTAACGAAAGCAACCCGCAGACAATCCAGATGATTAAACAGAAGCCAACGGATCCGGATCTTTCGAGAGCACTGGTAGGGGACACAAATATTCCCGAACCTGGAAACAAAATAATTCTTCGATTGAACTCATTGTAAAATTCACGCCATATAACAAAATAGGTCCAACAGCGTTCTGACTTGTAGGATGTTTTAATCTTTTTGTTACAAGGTAAGAATGTTTGAGAAACGAATACGGCGGAATTTTATCGTTATAACTTTTATCAGATTATTGGTTTTCATCCACGATTCCATTAGCATTGCGTAATGGAATGTGAAGCGAGAAAAAAATAGTCGATGCACCGCAAACAATTTATCAGCCAATTAACTTATTATCCCCTTTCTATCGCATTTCAGAAAGTGATAAACTACTTGAACTTATTAGAACCATGAATATTCAAATAGATTGAAAAGAATAAAAATATTGTCCGATGTACATTGGCGATAATATGTGAATGATAAAAACCACGTCGTAAGTACAGATAAAAGTTAAGCATGAAAGATTCGTCGGACTACAAAGTTCGATTAAAATAGATATACTTAAGGAGGATGCCTCGTAATACTCGAGCGCGTGGGTCAACAATTAACCTTGATTAACCCCCTTGATTCTTAATCGTGTCAAAGCTCTGCACGTAATTACCGAATTGTTACGTCAGGTTTTACTCTCTCCGTGCAAAGGTGCGACATGTGGATGCGCTTTGAAAATGCGAAGAACTAAAAAGCAAGTAAATCTGAAAGGATTTGCGTTCAACGCTAGAGCGTTTGCTCTCAATTTCCAATAATCTCATTGGAACTAGATTGGCTGGATTATATCGGGGTAATCTAGATGTTGTTTGAGAAGCTTCATCTGATTGTATCATAATACCTAAGATAAAGTATCAGGGCTGGAGTACACTCTTCATTTATGAGCCTAAAAAATATTGGCCTACCAGTTTTTCGATTACGAAGATCTATGAGTAGATTGAAAATATTACATATTTATTTATCGAGTATATAAAACTAAGTAAAGAATATAATTTGTAATAAATACAACACCTGATAACAATATTGTAAGTGGCTGTGACAGAGTACTGACACAAACGTATTATACAATTATTAGATGGAATGTTATGTCAATGGTACATTAAATACGATATAGATCTAATGAATACTTGAATGATGAAAAGTAGTCCTTCACCGACAAATAATCGCTGTGAAATAATAGCGGTACAAGGCTTTCAAGCTCTATTGAAGAAGATAAGCTGTGTATATTGGCGTTATTATAATTCTGAACCTGATTCAAATCGACACAATTATGCAATTAGAGTTAACTGTTCTTATAACAGATTTAGAAGAGGCCCGCCGAATTTTCGCGTTTCCGCGAATGTCCAATGTGAAACGTCCAAATGTCGAATGTGTGCGCAATTGACGAGTCTATTTCGTTGATGCTGTCTAAATCGATGTTAAGCACAATTTATAACGAAACATTATCTACTTCCAATGTGTAACTTGCAGAGCATAGTATGCACGTACACAGAATATTTCATCATGTTATATCGTTCGTATCAAGTACTGCCAGTCAAAAAGAATGAAATTTCTTCAGAATCAATTACGGGGGTGTTCCAAGCTTTTCAATGCGTGGATAATTAAATTTAGGCGGCGAATCTCGTTATCGTTTTTGAAAAGGATTTAGGATAACATCGACATTGACTTACTACAATCTATACGTACACGATGTTCCTTTCACTTGAAATAACATATGCGTCACATTAAATAATAGCTTTTGGACATTCGTATGCCGCACACGGTTCATATTTATGCAACTTTTACGTCAAATGTTAGTACAAATGTGATACGACAATTTAGAAGACTTTTACGTCTGACAGTGACAACAGAATTTCTGTATCAGATTGGCAAGTCATGGACATCTATTACAATAGACTATTTGCTGCGCGGAAGATTATTGTGAAATGTTAAAAAAAGCTCTAATCTACATAGAAGTTCATTGCACGGACAATTCACGCTGCAAGAATTAAAAATTTCATTATGTAAGCAAATCACAGCGGAATAATGCTGATGATACATAACGCAGTTGTTGTCTTGTGCAATTTTCCGTTGCACTCGTTAATAAGGCCAGAAAAATTGATTAAACTGACATTATCTGCAAATAAGAAAAGGAATAATCGAGACAAAAAGTCTAAAACTAAATAGGCTTATTCATCCCGTTAATGCTGTATATGCAACAAATGTAACAACGATCTACCGGAAGAGAATACTCGTTATTTAACAAGTTTGATTAAATGTGAGCGCGACAAATGTTCGAGAGGTCACGTCGTGTTAAAATAATTGGAAAATGTCACAGAAATTGTACACAATCTTCATACCGATCATGACAGCCACAATGATGCTCACTGCGCTAAAAAGGCCCATCTCTCGTTTCAGCCCAATTTTTTCATTTCCTTTTACCTCGTCTTGTACCATTTTGCACGCCGCTCTACTAAACTCCTTTAACGATGACCGATTGCCAACCACGAATTATCCAATTCACCAGCACTGCAGCGTATTTTCCTTCGAATTCAAAGACACATCGCGCTTGCCGCAACGCCCGATATCCAGACCGCCTTCGATCGGCTCTGCGTTCAATCCGCGTTAACGAAGACACGAATCGGCTTCCTCGTGTCTTTAGGGCCGGATCGAAGACAGTGTGACGTTATCGGAAGATGTCCAGAACGAGACTGAAGTGTTAACGGGTCAGCTTAGTCTCTTATTTTTACAGTGGTACGATGGTTCCCCTGATAAGAGTTCTCCATATACAGTCGCCGCGGGACTGATATCATTAACGATCGGTGGTCATTGGCATTGACGAATTTACGGTAAATCTAAAGATCACACAATCGTGTGGAAATATCGTGTTGTTAGAAAAAAGCCTATGTTTCGACGCAACGTAACATGAACACTATGTGTTCCTTTTACGACCAATGGATAGTAGCTCAGATAATTAATGAGCGTTAAAAGAACTGTTTGCACATTAGTTTACGGACCTGTGAATATACATATGTGTGTGGACAATGTATGCGTCATGTTTTAGTAATCAGTTATATTTCGGAGTATAGTTGTGCATAACGAAGTTCTGTCACAAAGAAGTGCACACATTCGATAACATAGTCCGAGTTCCAATCGAACTCTTGCAGATTCACATTTTTCCGCGTCCTCGTCATGCTCATATTCTCACATTAATGATTAAGTTTGCTAATATTCCTCGTGATTGCGCTTTGCGTCACAGAATTTTATCGTAGGCACACTTGTGCGAACCGAAGATAGAGCAAGTTTTTGAAAGGAAAGCAACAATATGATATTGTGTGCGTTTTAAATGCATATACATATATATAAGCATACTTACTATTTCAAATCGAGCGGCATTCTTATCTTCGAAGTAAAAGGAATATATATTCCGTAATTTTGTGAATTTTATTAATCTTATAACTTAGGATTGCAACACCTTTGTTTGTAAAAATGAATTCATGTATAAGATTCGTTTTCGTAAACCAATTATTGCTAATAATTTTAAGCGTTTTTAAATGAAAAATATGGAACCGAATTAAGATCAAAACGACAAATCAATATTTCGAGGAATTGACGCAATGTTAATTGTATGACGTAATGTCAATCTTAATTTAATTTAACATTATTTGAAATACAACATTTGAAGCCCTGATGTATGCAACACGTGTCTTCGTCTTTATTGTATAGAGTGTATGGAGTGTACGTTTTTAAATGATATCACAGGGCCGTCATTCCCGCGATTTCTTCGATCAATCGAACATACTTAAAATCGAATTAACACGACATTGAAAATATAGGTATTAATAATTAGAATAAATGAGTATATATTCAAATTGTTTGGTATGCTATTTCAAGCACACACCATTTTATTTGGCAGATAATGAAAGTTAACACGTTGCAGTAAACATGCGTATAACCTATCGCTCGCGCTAACCATTAATTAGCGATGGCAGATGAAGGAAAACAATGTCAAGTCGAAGAACCCAGTGAATTTTACTTCGAGTCTGATCACTTGGCGTTAAAAGGAAATAAAGATTATACTACGCTTTTAAAAACAATTGTAATTCTCGAAGCTCAACGTGTACAAGCCATAGAGGATTTGGATAAACTTTTATCAATTCGTTCCAAAGCACTGAAGGACCCAATATCCTTTGTAGCACAGATACAAAATGGTGAGTTGCCAGAATTACCAGGGCCGCAAAAAATTGCTGATATGCCTTACATTGACTGGGCACAATACAACATAACTACGCCTGATATGCGTATGAGACCTCAAACGCGACACGGTCACGTCTTGCCTCATGTACAGACAAAAGCAGAGCAAGAAAATGGAAAGGTAAATTATATTTCATACGTATACTTTGTAATTGTAAAATATTGTTTCCTATACGTATTATAATTTGTATCTATTAAGATTTTGGTAAGAGGTCGTGCCTTCGACGAGAGTAAACCAGAAACTTTCAACCAGTTATGGACTGTGGAAGAACAAAGAAGATTAGAAGAACTTTTAATTGAATATCCACCGGAGGAAGTAGAAATGAGGAGATGGACCAAAATAGCTAATGCTTTAGGTATATTTTTAATAAAGCTTTCTTTCTGTTTGACTGTTACATTAATACAATTTTGTTACTAGGTAATAGAACTCCTAAACAAGTTTCCAGCAGAGTACAAAAGTACTTTATTAAGCTGCTAAGGGCTGGATTGCCTATACCTGGTCGTGGTCCCAAAATGAAATTAGATGCTAAGAAAGGAATGGGTCATAGGCACCAACGTAATAACTATTCACTATTTAGACGTTCCACGTTCTTTCCGCACCAGGATATGTCCTTTACAATGCCTGATGACAGCAAAGAACAGCTTATTACAGAAGAATCTGTATGTGGTATTTATTATTTCGAATAGAGATATATATCAATTTTTTGTGATTTATTTCGTTATTTATTTCTACAGGAAGATGATGCTGGAAACAGCGTTATTGATGATAATCCTGAACTGAGGCATATCGATTTATTAAGGCAAGTGAAAACTGAGAAAGAAGAAAGTTCATCTCCTGTGTATAAACATGTGGGATACAAGGTATATTTCCTTTTATTTTTTTTGCTAAGAATATTTCCCGAACCGAAATTTTAATAACTTCGTTTTTACAGTGTTCAATATGCGGAGAGGACCCGTTAACAGGTATCAGATGGCATTGTGCAGAATGCCAAGATGAAATTGATTTGTGTGGTGATTGTGCAGTAACACAATTAGAAGCGGAGAAACCACTACACGATACATTACATAGACTGATTCCCATAAAACCACCGCAGTGCAGTAGAAGTTACGATCTAGATTACTTTCCGCAAAGTTTTAGTAACTCTTCCTACAATTATTTAGATCCTAATTTTTTACCCGAATAATGCTTATTTGATCTAATTTATAGTAATACAATTTTATTCTATTCTTATAAAAAACTAAATGTAAAAATAATTTGATATCGAAGTATTCCTATTTTTTGCAAGTTGTGTTATTTATTTGTACAAGTTATTTGGTGCGTATTTGCAAATCAATCCACTGGAATGTCGTTTGGTTTAAACTTTTTACTAATGTTTCTCTTACATTTGTCAAAGGTACTGTTTTTAATACTTTCTCGAATCATGTTGAAAAATTCAAGGTAATGATGTACGTTGTGTCTGAAAACATAAGTAAATGAAAGAATTTATAATTGAATTACAACAAAATCTACAAATTATATTAACAAACACTCACGTCATTAAAAGAACTGTGGCAAGCATTTCTTTAGTGTTGCATAAATGATGTAAATATGCTTTAGTATGATTTTTACATGCCAGGCATTCACAGTGAGAACATATTGGTGAAAAGTCTTCCTCATATCTACAAAAATATATTATTAGCGCAATATAATAATAAAAAGATAATGGTATGTAATAATAAATATCATTTCAATTTACCTTTTATCTTTAAGCGATATTACATATCCTTCATTATTACATACATCGTGTGCGCACAAGAAAGTTAAGGCTTCTAAATTTTCAGTAATTATGTAAGGATATGTTGTATCAAATATATCTACACCTAATTCTACTAGGTTCAGTACTGTAAGGGGATTCCAGCATCCCATTGATACTTTCAGTTTCTCGGGAGGTAAAAGATTCTGTAACCAATTTAATTCATAAGAAATAAATGTATAACTTCTAGCAGAAATTTATACACCTACATTTGTGTGTTGTACTACTTCTGTGATTTGTTCGGAAAGTATTTCCTTCACATCTGGTCCATTATTATGTAAACCATCAATTATATATCCTATTAAAGGTTTATCTTTTAAATAATTTATTGACGTTGTCCTAGATTCAATATCATAGCCACCTTCTATTGCTGCTAATATTTCTGAGGACTTTAGTGCTTCGGATGCACAATGTTTAGTGAAACATTGTTCAAAGAATGACAGACTAGACTGCACTGCTTTTTTGGATCTTTTCTTACTGCTACTGCTGTTGGTATCTCCGTCGCATAAGGCAACATATAAATCTGGTTTAAATGTCTCAATAATATCCATATACTTATAAGACGTTAATATGTGTTTTCCATTTCTTGACCATATAGGTATCGAGTCAGGTTGTCGATAACCTGAAGGTGTGCAGATACCTGGATCTTGTACTGTAAGGAAATTGATATACTCCTGTAATGCAAATATTTCTACTTTAACTTATTTTAAATAAAAATCATATTATTTAGTATTAATAACAATGATTGTGTACCTTCATGCCAACAAAATTTGCAAAATTAATATTACTATCCTTTAATGATTCAAACATTGAAATTGTAGAAGGTAGTGAAACAGATAACAGCTGTGGATCTGAAGTAACCATTTGGAAAACATCCTTTGTTAAATGTGGAACGCTACCGCCCTGATAAAAGTTTATTTTCAACAATATATTTAAAGAGCTATTCGTAGTTTATATCGTAAACTTTTACCTTCGTATAAATAAGTACAAGGGGAGTTTCAAAACTTCTGTTTGGAAGTCTTTCGAATTCTGTTAATAACCCGATACGAGCGGAACACGATTTTATGGAATTAGTAGAGAATTTCATACTGATTTTTGATAACACTTATCAAAAGGTACAGAGGAGTTTAGAAGTATTTAAATTGCCTACTGTAAGTGAAGAAAAGTGTTTAACTAAGAACCTTCAAATAACTAAAGTTTGTAGAATTCAGACTAAAATATAACCTCACTAACGTCCACATGTTTTTGTGATCATCTACTTTGTATTGACTACGATCATAGACAATGTGTCAAATAGATCCAACATCCTAAGCATTTTACTCAGAAGTGAGTTCAGTGCTCACGTTACGTTTGAATTCGGCGAATGGGTGTGAACCCAAAAGGTGTGAACATTATTCCATGTGAAGTTCATTTGTATCAATAATTGAACAAATAAAATGATTATTACGGCCAACTGTATATTTTTTTCTGTTTAGCTTATTCTCTTCCCTTGCATATGACATATCGTAGATTAAAAAATAACCACCAAGACGCAAGATATAAAATTTATAACTATCATCGCTTTTTATAAGGTGTCTATAACGTTGCCTGTGATACGAAGAGAGTACCGGATCTCTAGACCAATTAAAGGTACATAAAAGTGTAGGAGGCGCCATCTCGCGTTTGCGGTTTTCGAGCAGCTTTCCGCGGCTTCGAAACCTAATTTCTGGATTACATCATTAATTTAAACAATTCCGTTTTTCGCCGCTGCTAGGCCCTATTTTTCAACCGCACTAGTCTTAAATTACATTGATAAACAATTCAATTCACAATTCAGTGATTCTCTCTCCTATCATTTGAGACGTCATCGGTTAGAAAACAATGACTAGAAGCCTCGATAACAATTTTAAAAAATTTTATCGGTAACGATATGTCGATAACCGGACATGTGGCGCCATCTCGTGTTTGCGCCCTTTTTCGCAGTTTGCTGCGCCTTCAAAACCAAATTTTAGGATTACATTGTTAATTTAAACAATTGCATGTTTCTCAGCATCTAGTGCGTATTTTGGTTTAAATGTTTATAACAATTGATCCGTACGTCCAATAACGTTCACACTTATTGGAGATGTTGGCTGCTAATCCTAGCTTTAATTTATGTCCTCTGGTTTTTGACGGATGTCGCCAGGAAGTGGCAGTAATTGCATTTGTTTATTATTTATATAAACAAATTCAATTATCTCACGTTCTACTGGGCCGATTTTAATCAGCGATGCCTAAAATTGAAGCTCTTGATTCAAGGAACAATCTGACTCACGATTAGATCGGAGTCGTGTACAGTTTCGGTACAATACCCAAACGAATAATTCATTTGTTTATAAAAAGTAAACAGCGCACGCGGCATTTGTAAATCGTTTATTGTCGTGTAGCAGCATCCTTTACCTTCATTTTGAGCACCCGATCATTGATCTAGCGCCTTCAGAAGCCGAGATAATTTCAGTGATCCGGAGTACATTTTTACCAATTTTTTAATTGTTAATAACATTCGAACCAACAATGCTATATTCTTGCAACTGCTGGGGAAGATAGTTATGGCTCGTAGCTTTTATTTAAGACAAGTCCGGGCCAAAAATACGCTCTAGAAGCTGAGAAAAACGGAATTGTTTAAATTAACGATGTAATCCAGAAATTCGGTTTTGAAGGTGCGGCAAAGTGCGAAAAAAGCCGCAAACGCGAGATGGCGCCACATACACGATTTTGGACATATCGATACCTACAAAAGATTTAAAAATTATTATCTTGGCTTCTGCTGAGCGGATTTTAATCAACAACGTCTCAAAATAAAGGGAATCGAACATGCTACACGATAAAAAATACCCCGTTGCGGTCACTATATGGAGTCGGCCGTAATAACAAATTTAATTGTTTAAATGTTTATAACAATTGAACCGAACGTTGAATAAACAAATTGAATTAGCTTCCGTTTAGAATTAATTAAATTTACTGACTAGTTGAAATCGCGAACACTATAAGTTCTATTTGAAACATTTTCATTATTTAATGAATGTGGATATACGAATTGAAAGAAGTAAGTATTGAAACCTATACACAATAACGAAAGTGTTCAATAACTTTCATCCGAAGGAAACCAATCGCCAGATAACAAGAGAAATACATAAATCGTTGGGATAATAAGTTAAATGTTACTCAGTTGGATGCTCGGTCATTCGTCCAGCAAAGGAGACTCAAGAAAGATTGTAATCATTAAAATTTAATATACTGTTGCGATAACAGAATGATTGTTAGTTAAACGCGTATTAATTAAAAGAAGCTAATAATCAAGTGTCCGCGATGGTAAAGTAAAGCTCGAGGTGCTATTGTGTTGTACAGTGAGGTATGTCCCTAGCCTTCAGCTACATAGAGACAACCTTACGCTACGACGCTTCAATCGTGACTGACGGGGCGCGCGCCGCGCGTCGACCGACCCCACTCCGAGACGCGCCGGCGCGTCGGCTCCGCTCGGTGATTTTCGCTATTTCCGTAATTTCTACTATCCCAGGGTCATACCTACTGGACTTCTACTGTTTCTGACCAAACTTTTAGCGGGACCTACGACTCTAGGGTCGTACCGACTGGACTTCTACTGTTCTTGACCAACTTTTAGCCGGACCTACGATCCTCGTTAAAAAATTCAAGTGATTGCTGTTCATTTGCATGGGACGCTCGAATCAGCGTGGTTTTTCTGAGTCGGTACTTCAGTCAAGTTGGGCCACGAAAGTCCAGAAGATGTCTTGTCCATTCCTTTATCTCGTCTGTGATACAACGTTGGTTCGTAATTGATTTACACCCATCGTAGGTATGAAATTTATCTTTATTTACTGTACATTTTCTTACATACAAAAAGTGCAATGCCTTCGATAGTTGGTCGCATATGGGGCAATACATAATTGACTTAATTCTGCACACAATGAACCCATCCGTCTGCACAGGTGCTGTCACAGTTATGTACACGATAATAAAATAATTTCATTATTTTACAATCTGCAATGTACAACTCAAATCATCTAATTTACATTGAGATACATAACAGGAAACTTTAGCGTACGCGAGCTTCTGTTAACAATTTTTACCGCTTTCACAGAAAATGAAAATTTAACTTTCTATTCTTTCTACGTATTGTAGAGAGTATTGTATGGCTCTACTTATACCAGACGGTTGTAAATCGTAAAGCAAATTACAGGAAATCTAATTGCAATAGTATGACAGCTGACTTTTAGCACCGTTTCATGTTGATAAACAAATTAACATCAATTATACAATACAAGCAACTTATACCATCCGTTTGTTTTTACAATTTCGCACATACACTTAGCTTTTATACATTAAAGTTCGCGTTAGAGTCCGCTAGACAGCTATATTACATTTTATACTCCCTCTATTTATAATTACAAAATTATAGGCAAGAGACATCGCATTCAATAATTCAATCGTGCGATCGATACAGGAACGTTGCCAGCGACGTAATATAATCTCGATACGCTATTTCTTCTTGGCCGTAATATCATTAATCTGATTCGAGAGAACCGCGCGACCCTTCCGTTCCTACCGAGCTGTGCCTCTAACTATCGCGATGGAAATGGTATTTTGCCAGCATAAACCGCCTATTTCCTGTCGTTTCGCAACGACGGATTTGTTTTTAGTCGATCGGCGACAGTCTTATGCGCAATAGGAGTTTCAACACAGGTGACCGGTATTGCGCCACACGTATGCTAATACTTGGAGGACATTATACAAATTCTATCGAATAATCTCGTCGACGATAATCCCCGGCAGGATCGAGCCCTTTGGTTTGTACAATTCTCATTTCTTACAATTCGAACAAACGCACACGCTCAGCTCGAGCTGCTCGAACTTCACAGTTACCCTGAAAGTCGCGCTAGATTTATTCGAAAACCGGAAACGCAATGTCCATTACCGCTTGCACGATCGAAAAATTCTTCGCCTTTTCCATCGACGAAGTTTCAACGCACGACTCATCGAAAGCAGCCGGGAACAATTCAGTCGCGCAAGGAGGCTTCATTCCGTGAGCATTTTTCCCGCTGTGAGAACGCCGCGGGCAACGAGCAACGCGGTGCCGCGGCAAATTCGCCGGTAATTCGAAAAATGCATAGGAATTAGCGGGATCGGTATGCGTGGACGCAGGATACGAACGTTTCGGTGGCAACGGCGACAAAGGTATTTGCCATAGGCACGTAGATGCGTGATTTTATGCGTGCACGCTGGCGTAACTGCAGAGAGAGAGAGAGAGAGAGAGGGAGAAGAGACGAGAGAACAAGCACGAAGAGGAAAGAAGCGACGAGGTGTACGGGTCGCCAACACATATCTCGATATCTCACGGTTCGATCTTCTCTGGCCTGGCCGCCCGTATATTTACATGTATAATTTATATATCCCGTAGCAGGGACGAACGTGCTTGTGTGCCCAGCCAGGGCGGGTCCTAACATCCTTACGCCGATATCCACCCGACGCAAACTCGGCGCACGCTCTTTCGTACTGCCATTATGGGGGGCTCTTCGGTGATCGAGAAATTCGCGGGGAATCCAACAGACTGAATTCCCACGACTCCTCCTTTACCTGATAAACGAGAATGCGCCTTAAGAGCGGTGCTTCCTGGAAGTATCGTGCGTACTTGCTCGAAGAGTTGCGAAACTTTTGCGAGAACGATACCGCATTTCGAGGGTCGGATGTACAGAAACCATTGTCAGCCAGAGGACTCTTCGTGAACCTCGTTAACGCGGAGCAATGTTTACGCATCGTTGCGGTGGCCATTCGGTATTATCAGAACATAATATGATACCTCCTGCGCATACCACCGATTGCTTCGCTTCCAGGTTGCACCGAGGAGGCTCTCAAGCCACGAGACATAAATTTCTCGGCGCAGCTGCGAATCGCACGCGAGTCCGTCCGACGCAAGCTCGTCTCGCAAATGCGGAAGACGCTGGTAAGGCTGAAGCGGGCCTTAATTAAGCGCGGGTACCAACGAATTCCGTAATACGTTCCCGTTCGCGTAACACGGCCACGATAAGAACCACCCCGACCGACGGTGCAGTGCGTTCGTGGGACTTTTTTCGGCGAAATAATGCACCAGCAACCGAGTCGACGGGCCCTCCCTATCGCCATTGTGGCCGCGAGGGCGCAATTAATTATTGCGTGCCCGCGAGGGAGTGCATTGTTGCATCTGTTCTTGCACGCTCCACGCTCCCCTGTCTGTGTGTATGTGTGTGTGTGTGTGTGTGTGTGTGTGTGTGTGTGTGTGTGTGTGTGTGTGTATATAGTTAAGCGGAGAAGCTGTGAATGACTCTGCGCCGCGGAATGGATACCGACGAACGAAACGTTCCCGATTCTTTGTGCGCCAAGGAACACGAAGGTAATGGCGTAAGGAACGGCAATTTATGAGCTACTGGTAGCTCGTTGCGATTTACTTCGATTTACCGAGATACACGGACTATCGAGAACAAGAATGATTCTTACTTCAGTTTTGTTAGACTTTGAGATTTGTTCGTTGCTATAATCTGGTAAAGAATAAAAAAATCGTAGATCTCTCTCTCTCGAATCTCTGTCGCGAGTCATTGAATTTGTCGGTCCTTGTGTAAATTTTCATAGCAATTAAAGCTTACCAAGGATTCCGTTGGATTTCCGAAAAAGGGAAGGAGCTTCTTGCAGGGGTGAGGGTAACTGCGTTCGAAAAGCGTGTGCGGTGATCGTGCATTGGCAAGCCGCGCGCAGGTGAGACACAAATGAGAGACGTGAGCGCGAGCGCGCCGTAGCATCTCAAGGTAGGACGTCTCCTCCAGTTCGTGTACTGTCGAAGGAACAATCGGGGCACTGTTCGAGGATAGGTAATTAAGAGGATACGACGGCGACGATTAAACGAGTCCTGCCGAATCGGGTGAAACAAATTAATTCGACCGTCGAACGAGGGTCGAAGATAAACGATTGAGCCCGACGTAGGCCGGGTATCCTGTTTAACGATTCACTGACGGATACATTCGCACGAGGCATCGCGATGCCACGAAACAGCCTCCGCCGCTTCCATTGGAACGTGTTTAGCGACAGCTAATACTGATAGACCGAGTACTTTATCTTGTAACGTGTACGAGGAATTATAATTTCGTTGCTGTATTATCAAAGGCGAATAAACGTTGCCTCGGTAGGCCGAGGCTTTGCAGTTCAACGTAATATGTGAAAGCAAATTTTCTTCAGGGCTGTACGAAAGGTTCACCGAAAGCATGGAACACCGCGTATATACGAAAGAAGAAAATATCACTTGGTGCGCGAGAGAAAGGGAATGTCGGCGAGATACACCGCATGCTATTCGTGCAAAATGCAAAAGCAGAGCGGATGTTGCCGGGGGCGCTGACTGAAAGCCCCCGAACGTCAAATTACGAAACACCTGTTCTCCGAAACGACTTCATTCCAATCGGTTTCGTGCATTCAGGCTGCCGGCCGCGCTCTCATTGCCTTCTCGAAGGAACCCTCTTATTTCGCGTTCCCGCACCAACTCCGCTGCAAGATTGAAGATGCCGGAGACCAGACGATGTTCGCTCGATCCGTTGTTTTAGCGTTCCTAGTTGGACTGCGGCGTTCGAAGAGACACGCTGAGAGATATGTTAACGCGTTGTTATGTCTATAGAATAATAGTCCGTGGACGGCCATTCCCTGAGACGAGAACAATAACGATATTGTAAATATAATCGTAGTGCAAACGGCGAGAAGATTTTCTAGATACAGTAGATGCAGCGATTGCCTCGCTCTCGTGGTTAAATAATCCGTATCTTCCTAAGGCAAGAATTGCTGATTGAAAAATGTTTATGGCACTGCAGCTTAGCGCGAAGCGTAGCGGAGAAATGTGAATTTCGTTGTACAAGAGACGGCGATTCCTCCTTCGCTTCCTCCATTCTTCGTGCGGCATCGTTTCTTTCACATTATACGGTCCTTTACAAATATTCCTGAGTCTTGGTCGTTATCGAGAGCCTCGACCGTCGACCTATCGGGGCACCTGGATCACAATTGTTCGCGTTCTCTCTAATCATTGCTCGCCCGTCACAACAAATACGACGACGGACGCTAAACATAGTATATCCTAATAATCGCGACGATATCCTCACTCATCGTTGATTCACGCATCACGAATTTCGTTCTAGATGTAGTCCGATGGTACAGAGCTTTCGTTTATCGCTGCCAGTCGATACTGAGGTGTTTCCAGGCTCTGCGAGTTCATCTGAAGATTCGTGCTGCTCGCCGAGGACGCCGCTGCAGGCATCTGTTGATTCGCCGAATTCGAGCTCAGGTCGCTATAGTAGGCGCTGCTTGGTGCGCTGCTCAATGTTGGTCCATCGGGCTCAGCGTCGCTTCCGGTGTACGCCGTGTTCTGATACGACGGGTGATCGCCGTTCCTACTGCCAACACGCAGCTCCTGATGATGATGGTGATGATTGTGATGGTGATGGTGGTGGTGATGATGCTGCATCTGACCCGGAGGAACCGGCGTCGACGGCCCGTTCTCGTACATCTCGTAATCCGGTTCCTGTAACCTGAAAAGATCATATTAAGACGATCATAAACACCGTGAAGTTAATCAATTGGCTCTGCCGCAACGCTCGATTCTGATTTATAATGTGCACGAATATAATGTTTCGCAGGCTGTTTCGTATGCACGGACAAGTGTATATTTAATTATAGGCGACGCCTCCGAGTATTAATGATTCACGCTCTATATCACATTTCTGTGTGCATTTATGTAAGATGAAGCAACAGAAGTCGGTACTGACGAGGTAATTATGCGTACCATCGTAACGGTGCATTCTAATTTCCTATTACAGGTTGAGGTTGCATGCGATTATCGGCGTCCTGCTATCTATCGCGCGTAGCTGTCCTTCGAGGAACGAGCAATCGTGCGAAATCGATCGGGCTATTTTGAAGCAGGACATAGATTTCAAGCGACACGAGAAAACGGTACATTTCCAACGGGGCAGAGAAAGGCTAATATTTAATAGGGTTTCGTAAAACGATACCGAGATATTTGAACCATAAATTTGAGGAACGTTTCACCAGCTGCAACTGTTCCACGGTATTATAATTAACAGCAATAGAACGAGCAGTTAAATAGCATATTATTGATGCGCAATCAACTAATAATCGTACAGCTTTACAGGTGCAAAACGACCAGATAAAACGAAGGTTGGCTGCCGCCTATCGATTGAAATTATTAAAGCGTAGTGGCCCAACGATCCACGAGGGCGTGCTCTTGCTCGGTCATTGCCGACACAAAACATCCACGACGCGTGTAACAGCCCGAGGAGTTACTCCGCGAAAAACTTAATTACAGGGATTAATTTACCTTTTACTGTGACGCGTACGAAGCGTGTCCCTCTGCAAAGAACCGTCTCTGTTGCCTCCGCCGTAATGACGATGTAACCTCGCGGCGTCTAGCTCGTGGTATTCGTCGTCCTGGCCGCCGGAAGTTGTACCGTACGTCGAGCTTCCTCTCATTTGTAGCTGAAGATCGCTCGCGTAGCTCGCGGCCTGAGAGTCCAGTTCTGCGTACAGCGCCTCGTCCGTTTGCATGTGGGTGTAGTGATTTTCTACAGGCAGATTCATCGCTCGTCTATGTTGCGGAAGCGAAAGCGGCGTCGTCACGACTCCTGGTGCACCGCCGCCGCGTCGCGAGCCTAACCACGACCACACGTTGTGCCCTTCAATCGGAGACCACAAATTTATAGGAAACGCATGGCTTTTTGTTCGCTTTCTACTCAATATTCTCATAACGACATCGATAGATTTCGAATTACACTCGCACGGAAGTTCCATGGGTGCACAGGTGTACACGATCAACCGAATAATTCGATGGTCGAATAACGTATCGAAACGATACTTACCGGGACTAGGAGCGACGTCGTGATAAGGCGGCAGCTTATCCAGCTCGAGGGGTGGCCGATCGGGTATAACGGCCACACCACCGCCAGCTCCGCCTCCGCCACCTGGGCCACCGGCTTCCTGAGCGTTCGAGTCCTCAACGCCAACGCTGCAGCAACTCGCTGGAACAAAAAGGGAATAGGTCCCACGTGAGTCCCGGTCTCTTGGAAAATCCGTTGGCAATGATCCGTGTACGAAAGTCGCGCTCGAGTTTCATTGAAAAAGGGTCGAATCCAGTGGGACACGGTTCAAGACGAAGCTCGTGAAGTGCCAGGTGAGCTCGGACAAAATCCTGCTCGCGTTGCACGGGCGGGCGTGCGTACACGTATGTATATATACGAGCAGCTAGAGGGTCACGCGCATAGATATATTACACGTTTGTATGTATACAGGAACCCGAATCACCGCATTATGACATGAGCCCGCGTATGGAGAGATGAAAAAAAAGCGGCTGTTTTCTGTATGGCCTCATTGTACGCCCGTCATCGTGCTGTCACGGGCCTCATAGAAACCCGGCAGGGTTTGGGGTTGACGGTAGGAGAGCAGGGGCGGGTGGAGTGGCTAAGGTAGACGGGGGACAGGAGAAGGAGAAAAAAAAAAATACCGGAGAAGGCACGAAGAGAGAGGAAAAAAAGAAATTCGGAATTTATAGATCAGAGGTGCCGCCACGCGGTAAGTGGGCATGAGAATGCTGCAGGGAAAAAACGAGATTATGGGAATCCCATGGCCGTGTCTCTCTTTCTCATCGGTCTACCTCATAACCTACGCACGTACGAGGCTCCTCGTTGCCGTCGACATCGTCCTCCGGCCGGTGGTTTTCGTCGTACCCGGATCGCGAGAGTCAAGCTCGCGCTTCGCAACGCGCCTTGGCGGCTGTCACTTGCCAGGAGATACAGGGACTGGTTCTCTCGTTTATCGCGGTACCCTTGCACCACCGGCACGCACGCGTGTGCGTCCGTGCAACGGGTATAATCTCCTCTCCGTGGCTCGTCTAGACGCTATTTTCATCTCCTTCCGAGAAGCTGCGGCTCGCGAGGATAATCGCCGATGCACTCTAACGTTCCAGAATGAAAAGCACGGTGACGTACCCGAGGAGAAAATCAATTCCTCCGTTTCTAGCCGCCATACGCGGATATTTATAGCCCGACGTTGCACCGCACTTTGCATAATTAAGACCTACGCGAACGGCTACGAAATTGCTCGGCGACGGACGACGACACGAATCCCCTGGATCCCGTGCGCGATTTCCTCCGACGCGTCGTTTAACGCATTTCAACGGTCGTGTCGACGCATTATCGGCCCATCGAGAGTTTCAACATCCGCGTCGATAATCGGACGCACGACGGCCGAGAAATTTGTTCGCCATTATGTATGGAAAATTGGTCATCCTGTGTTCGAAAGGAGACGCGCGGCGACGCCGGTGTATCGGGACCAATTACCCGCAGCTTTGCAGCGTCTCAAAGATTTCAATTGCCGCGGACCTCCTTCCCCGCGACCCTAATCAACCTTCCATTCATTACGAGCCACTCTTCGAGCCGGGTGCTCCATCAGCGCGAGGATAGGCGCGCGACTTCATTTGCACGCGAGCGCCTAGAAATCCGACTGCAATCGATTACGTCGACGAGCGGTGCGGTAATCGCGTTATTTATCGTCGCAACGTAGTCCCCGGCGATTCAGTTGGCGCACGCACTACGCGAACAGCAATTTAGCATTCCGCGGCAAGCGTTAAGCCGTTCATTGGTATCGTAAATAAGGCGATGTCGATTTATCGACGGGTCCCCCGGTAACACCGTTCCGGTGATCGGTCCACGTTTCTAATTGAGCGTCGACCGTCAGAAAGATTCCCTCGTCCTCTATCTCGCGTCCACGAAACGCATCTCCTGCGTTCCCAGCTTCGCCGCGATTTACGTCACACGTTCCCACTTGCCGGACGGGGTGCGGTAATCGGACCCGTTTCTTTTCCGGGCTGTCGCTTCGCGTCGTCCCTACCGTGAATCTGTTGGACCGCGTGATTCGCCGGATTAGATGGTACGAATATTAATTGATCGACGGATGCGTCGGCCCGGCAAACGGGGCGCGTGAAAATCGTTTCGTGCCGTGACAGCGGGGGGCAAATGTTCTCGTCACGATCTAGCGTAGATCCAGGAGGAACGTCCACGGACGGATTCTATTTCTTCGCGGCCATGCGTGGTCGTTGGGAACTTGGTTACACGGACGGGGATCTCGCTTGGTGTCCCTTTGATCGGTTCCTACTCGGGCGTCGTCGCGTCAGAATGATCATCATTGACGCGAGAAAAGTGTATACACGTTGGGCTCCGTCTTTTGTGGAATCCGTCGAAGGCAACCTCGTGTCAAGCAGGACTTTTTTTTTTTACTCACAATTTGGGATTCGTAAGGATTCTCACAATGCCGTTCGTTTGTGAACGTCCCGCGGACGAGCACAAAAACGTCGGCCTCTATACGGTGGAATTTTTTTTTCCTCGCGAAGCGACACAAATTAATTTCCCTTTTTTTTTTCACCCGCCGCTATGAGGTTTAAATGCACAAAAAGTATCGAAGAATGCCCTTTGAACGAGTACATGCGATCGCTGTCGTTGACTTTCTCAGAGAGCTGCAGCTGATTCGGCGTATCGAGCGGAGGAACGCGCGATAAGCCGATTAACCGCATTCGATTCACCTATTCTACCCGGCCCTCGAATCGCCATTGTGTCCCGCCGATCGTACGGGAACCTAACGTGTACGGCCTCTCGTCCTTTTTGTGCAACAGCCCCTTTTCAGCCGTCCATTAACGCCTCTCTTGTCCGTTGGTATTCGCGGCGATTCTTACGCACGGTTGTACACTTCAACGATGTTTCATTAATTCGTTTTTTTCCTATTCCAGCTACGAAATTGCCCACCATCGCCGCGCGCGTTTATATTCAACCGAGTCACTTCTGGCCTACACCCCGGGTAGAAATTCCAATTACATACATCTATTCAGCTATAATTTCGCCGCCGACAACGTTTACACACGCGGCGATTAAATAAACGCGCGGTGAACGCGGCCGTCTCGCCGCGAAGCGACGGCCGTTGCGGTTTTTTTTAACGCGACTCATAGAAACTGAGAAAGATGAAAATGGCAGCACAAAGCCACCGTGATTTCCTCCGGACAAGATGAAAGCGTCCGCGTGCACCGTCATAATTTACGGCTTCCACGCAACACGAATTTCCGACATTGTAACGAGGTTTACGAAGCTTTACGCACGCTCCTCGTGCGCGTCGGGCTGTTCGTCGTTACCACGCGCGATTACCGTATTTTTTCCGCGAAGGAAAGAGTAGACCAACGCCACGAATCTCGCGATGCGCTGTTTTAATTATAACCCCGGTACAACTCTATCTCGGCTACTCCATCTCCTCTAACCTTATCCATTATGCCTCCGATTAACCAAGTTCTGGCCCCGCAATTAATCGCTCGTCTACCCGTTGATCATGCACGCTGCAATCCATTTTAGTGGCCGCACGGTAATCATTATCTCAGAAGGGTCTAATCAATTTCTCCACGGTGGACGCCTTTGGCGCCACCGGGATACGGCGTTAGGTCGCCCGCAGTGATCACGACGTGTCGGTGTGAAAGGCACTTAAGAAGCAAATCGTGGATCGGTGAAGAACGACGACGAAGTCCGAGGAGGTTCGGTAAAACGAGTGTTGGATAATTAATTCGGGTGACCCTTGTATCCCTGGCCCGTAGTAACCTGCCCTTTTCTCCCCCTATTTGCCCTGCTTCCCTTCTTCGTTCAACCTTCGTTCGAGCCTCTCCGCTCGTCCGGCTCGTAGCCGGTTCGTTGATCGTATCGTGCCGCGGGTGATTTTAAATCAGAAAGTTAATTAGACGCGTTTCACTGTCCTTTATGTCGCCCGTCCGTCGCGTCGCGTCGCCTCGCGTCGTCTCGCCATCTTTTACCTGTGCACGAGTGCAACACGAGAGCACCGGTAGCCCCGGCTGAATATACCGCTGTGAGCGGCTTTCATTATGCGAACTAATTAAACTCCAATCGGTGCTGACACTCGACGCCACGGCTCTACTATGCCTCTCGTTTGCACCAATCGACGCCGTATGTCTAGACCGTGTGCGAGACCCCTGTGTCTTTCCTTTGGGAACGTTTGGTGTCGATAGAATTGCATCCGGATACGTCCGCGAACCTTGAAACGAGGGAATCGGCGGGGAACACTTTTCGATAGGTTTCAGGTTCCTGTGCGTGCTCCAAGGTGAATCAAATCGATTCGATTCTGACATTCTTTCTAACGGGTGTAGTCTTCAATTTCCTAGGCTTGCGACCTCGTTTTAAAGTGCCTGGTATGTGGAATCGGAAGACTCTACAGCGCTCTATTTCTGTAATAGAAGAGCGGATTTTTTCCCCCTCTACGTCTTAATAAGCTTCGCCGTAATAAGCATAGCGGAGGCATTATTTTCTTGAAAAATTTCGAACCCCTCCGCCGAAACCTGGCACACGTGGCGAGGCCTTTTGAATGCAGATAAGGTTTCAAAGAGTATTCAGGCAGGGGGCACGAATTATTGGGAGGCGGATATCATATTTTGATGACAGGTAATGGAGAAAGAGAATGGGCGGAATTGATATCCCAGTTTGGTACTGGAATAATTGCGAATCTCTCTGAATGTAATCTGTCGGGGCCGTATAATGATCGGTATGCCTATTGTACCAATTTTCTATAACTGGAACGTGGCTATTACGGGGCATTGTTAAGTTCAAAGTAAAGATCGGGATAATAGTTCTCAACGGAAATAAATTATTTCCCATGAAAGTTATGCGATTGAATTTCTGCGCGGTCGCCAAGTCCAACGCAAATGTCCCGGCTGTAATTCATTTGTATCATGGAACCAATATAATACCGGCCGCGCGTATGCATGGCCGTATTAACGGCACACTTGACACGCGGCTTACGCGTAATCCTATTAACCTCGCATTAACAAGTGCATAATAATTATAAAAGTTCCTCACCTCTGCCTCCGGCGCTTTTCAATCTGCAACATACAAAAAAAGCATACATTTCTATTAGAAATCGAGCACATCATTAGCTGTAATTGGAAAAGGGGCTTCTGCTTAAGTTAAAACGCACCGCTGTAAAAGCGGCCTGAACGATTCAGGGACTTTAAAACGGAGAACGTCGGGGCCAACAGTGAAACAGCTGTTAAAGTGCACCTTCAGCGACGAGCAATTAAAATCATGGCGGGATAAACCGAGGGAAAATTCCATTTAAGTGCGTGTCGAATGCGGGTCTTTGTCTCGGTAGGCGGAGGAAGTGGATCGCTATAAAGATCGTTCTTCGACTTCTCGTCATGCTGGAACGAAAGAGCTGACGAGCAGTTACGACTGTCCCTCCCTTCGTAGCACCTCTGGCCAGCTTTTTTTCATTGTTTCCTCCCGGCTTTTTTGCCTCGCCCCTCGGTCGGGATTCAAATCGACCGATCTAGTTAGTATCCGGTTCACCCTCCTTATTACGGCTCGGTTCTCTCGATTTTGATGCATTGCGGGTAGGTGGTAATTTAAGGTGAATCGATCGGGCAATTGGCTGCCGAGCTAAACCGCGATCGTTTCGCGTATCTACCTGACCGTCGATCCGTATCGAGATCCATCGTTGCTTCTTTCCCTTTGTATGAATTTCGAGAGGCAATCTTACGGAAACCGAGCGCGCAGGTGTTTACGTCCTCGTATTTCAATTCGAAATTCCACCACCGACTGGATAAATTCTCCCCCGTATCGCGTAGGCCGATTCAATTTATCGGAATCGTATAGTGAACGTTCGATCGCGTGCAACCATTCCGCGTCGTCGTCGGTCTTAAACGAAAGTATTCACGAGTATTGATGAAATGATACTGACCTTCGACAGTGAAGAAGCGTCACCATGACCACAGCGCCGATTCCAGCCGACACTAAGGACACTATTACTAGCGTGAGCACCCATCCAAGTTCTCCGGGTGCTTCTGTAAAAAGGACGAAAGCGAACGATTAGCACGGCCAGCTTCGTAAAGACTTCGCGTCAATTCTATCGCACCGTCGAAGCGTGACGGTCCGTAATGATTTCCTTACAGAGATACAGAAACGACAAACGACGGTAGAAGAACTTATTTTATCGCGCCTAGCGGTTTCGCCAGTTGCACCGCTTCTCCCGAGTATTCGCTACTTCGCAAACTTGTCATCGCTTTTTCCAAACCAATTATCCCTTTGTTCATCCATGAATTTTCGCTCCGCAAAAATCACCCCTCACCACCATCGCGCGATCTTTTCCCTTGCGCAATAAACTGTTCAACCGATGTCGGATGTTTCGCAAGGTCTCCAATGTATCCGACAAACCCAATCAGGCCGCCATTGAAAGTTTTCGCACCCTGTGGCGAGTTCAGCATCGCGGACAGTCTCGAATAAATTAGCTCACCGGGGTTCGCGTGTTACGTTCGCGCCCGCGCGAGAAGAGGCCCCATAATTGGGCCGCTATCGCGTTCGCCGCGTTCAGTTTCCTCTCAGCGGGACATCCGCAAATTTTATTGCACAAGCTTCGCTATTATTTCTGCAACGTGCCTACCGAAACATCAACCCCCGTCCGCTATTCGATCCACCCGTTCAGAGTTACCGAACGGTTCGTGTAACGACACTCCAAATTGACGCTCGTTCGTACGCGATTAAAAAATTCGTGGTGCGTTCGAAACGAATCGCGCGCGGTTGAATCGGGATCTGGGGTGCTCGTGTTCGTCGCGCTAGAATAATTTAAGCTTTTTTTCCGCTCGTCGATCCAGTGATTTTCCGCGAAACGCTTCTGCGCGAAGGAGAACGTAGGCTATTTAACCAGTTCTCGGGCTGTTCATCCCGCGATTCTCACAGTTCGCGGAGTCGGTTGTCCCGCTTTTAATCGGTCAACGCATGTACGTACGAGTACATGCTCTGACCATTGCTCTGTTCGCTGTGCTCATTAGGGACCAGCTTCTGCCGGCTCGCCGCGATATCTTAATCCTCTAATGAAACGTTGCTGCTTGATTTCTAATTTAAGGATTTAATCGGAGGCGTTCCCCGCGAAACGAGTCGCCGCGATTAGCTTTATTGCCGTGGCTATCGTAAATAGAAGGACTGATATAATTTACTTAGAACGAGTAGTGGCGGACAGGGGGGTAAAGGGGGTGGAAAGTAGTTCTTGATTCGCGATCGGCTACGTGGCAAGGAGAATGTTCATTTGTGGTAATCGGCGATGCTATCCTGTCTGGTTACTACGGACGACCGAATTTTATCTACTTACAGGCGAAACGCGTTTCGTTGCTTTGGATTACGATTCTGCATGGCTTGGTAGTGGATTAATAAAATAGAATGATCCGGGTGACCGAAAGTTTTATAGGAAACATAGATGTGTGACGGGGGACAGCAAATGGTTGGTTTAATCTTTGGAGCCTTGTGTATCGGATAAATTGCAGAAGTTAGATCTCTAAACGGTCTGGCAAACCGTGGGAGATTCAAAAGTATGTAGCTGGTCTAGTGCTTCCATCAAGTACTACGGAACAGCGGCGTGGTAAGGCATATGCATATTACATCAATGGTACAGATCAATGCTATGGTCAGACGCGTGCATTAGGCATCCCGCGTAAGTAGTACAAGTCGATATATGTAACATGTTATTATGGACGCATAACGTAAAGATTGAAAAGACTATTTCTACATTTACGGAAGAAAGATATTATACGATTTTCACTGCGATTTGTCTACAACGGAAATATAATACACAAGTAGTGCCACTGTTTCGTTTTATCAAACATCGGACAGCAACCGGCAGTGACGCCGTGGTTAAAAGCGTTATAGTGCCTGGACCCGTTGTATTTGTCGCGTCGTGCAGAAACACACGGGTGTTTGAGCTCACGATGTGCCGATTGTTCGCGACAGAGAGAACACGAAAGGGTTCATTCGAGAGGAAAAAAAGGGGGGCTCCTGAAATCCGCTGCTGGCGCGCAACCCTGAGAAATCACCGATAGAACCTTCCATTCGTTACAACGTGGAGCACCTATGGTGTCCTGTGTCACGCGTGTTCTCGTTTCGGAACCGTACGGAATCACGGCCACGTTTGGTCGACGCACCCCGAAAGCGACGACTTAGAAATAAGTTCGACGAATCAGAGTGAAACGCGATCGATCACGAAAGTCTGTTGAGTACATCGAATTCTATTAACTCGAGATACGTCTATCGGTACGATAATTTGGTACACTCGATACGAAGATAAAAAGCTCCAAATACAAATCAGGCCCGTCTTGCTGCCAAGACGTCCCCGTGAAAACAGGCTTATCGGACAGCTGCATAAGAAGAACGTCGAACTGGCAAAGGAAAAAGAAAAAAAATAACAGAAATAGAAGTATTCGAGGTTAACACGCCAGCGTGTAAATTTGAATTAGCAGGTCGCGTCGAGAGACAAGGAAACGACGAGGACTGTGAACGTCGAAGACGAAGAGGAACGAAGGGGGGCCCGTCTATCAGTGTCACGATTTTTGACATGAACATAACTACGTGCACGCCACAGCTGATAACGCCTTACAACAGAGTTATCAATCATCTCCAGCCGGGCTCGGCCACCTAGGACAATTCGTGTTAAGTTCGGGACGCGCGAACAGCCTCGCTATGCGTCGAGTTACAACGTTGTTTCGATCGGCGGGCACAAAAAGCGAATGAAAAAAAATTGGAAGAAAAAAGCACGTCGATTTGGGAACGTCCCTCATCTCGGATTCCTTGTCAGAAACGAATGAAGCGTACAAAAGGGGGACAAGCTTTCCGCCTGCATTGGTTCCTTTGTATGCGCGTCGATTTTGCGTCGACCGTGCAAACTCGTTCGACCGTCGCGTCGTGCTTTCGACGATTGCAAAATTTTGTTGCATCGCTATTCGCGGGTTGAACCGCTATGAATCAGAAATGTGTTCCCGTTGCGAACAATCGAGAAATTGGTACGATGATTTTGATAAAATCCCCAACTTGTTTTTATAGAGGAACTTCTTCGTGTTCCGACAGTTACACAGACGTTAGGAAATCCGATAGATTATCTTCTTTTATACCCGATACCACTGACAATCATTTATCTAAGTTCCATTTGTAAGCTTAATGAAATTAAGATCGGCGGTGCGGTTTTTCTGCATCGATTTCGCCTTTCACCGCTTTATTATCAGTAGGCAAATTAATTTTCTGCAAAACATGCTTCACTTCGACCGACTCGACGACTTTACGGCCGAGCTTCCTCCTTTATCCGGAGTGAATTCCACGCGCAACGATGCGGCGATCGTGAAAATGAGTTTCTTTTCACGATCTGTGCTCTCGCATTGGAGGACGCAAGGCATGATTCATTTCCACGGCCGTAAAACTTTGTGCAAGATGGTTCGCAGTAAACCGCAACGTTTGCCATGGCGTTTGTCTCGGCGTTGGATCCCTCGATCGTGTTTTAACGCGCGATCGTCAAATCGTTTTGCCGTCATTCGCTCCACCGATGATTGGCCATTAACTCTTCCGATATCTGAAGCGATGCAGAATTTCTGCGCTAACATTTCACGATCCATTTAATCTCGTTAAACGCGTGTTACCATTCGACAAAAGATTGCTGCGCCCGATACTCTTATCTGCATCGATTTAATTTGAAATCCGGCACTAAATTAAAGATTACTTTATTTCTATCCACAGAATGCTTTCTTTTCCTTCCATAAGTTGAAAAATAACGAGAATATTTTTCAGCAGAATATGTGGCATGCGCTGCCGCAAGAGCGTTTCTGCTGCACACACATATATTGCGGTATTAACTTCGACCAAGTTACACTCTGCGTACCCGAGCAAAGAAACGACGCTGTCCCATGCTAGGCGACATTTTAAGGGAACCATAAAAATGGCATTATATTCGCAACAATGAGGCGTCTCGAGCTTGTTGAATCTGCCTTGGCCGTGGTCAAGTGGGTCGTATTTATTCAAACGGGCCGATAGCAAAACTACCGAATAACTAACTAGTTTCACGTGACAACGTCCTCGCGACGACGTGCAGGAATATTTTCAAGCGTAGATTCGACGACTTTCCTCCGCTCAATAAATTCGATATTACTCTCCCCTTTATAACAGGTATCCTGGACCCGGTCAGTCCCAGTTACCGCGTTTCCACATATAAATTCCGCTTACGCGGTTCATTCAGGGCGTCGCTACATTTTTTCCCACCACCAGCTCCCGCAGTAATTCGATCGACAATGTTACGCGTAAAACTTACGTAAAGAATTTTCAAGAGGCAGACGCTCTGGTAACACGTGAAGGATTCCAAGAATGCAAACGAGTATAATTTACGTTTACCGTTGGTACCTGTAAAATTCCCACTTTGACGACATTTTTCTCGGCGGCACAGCCTCGAGGTCGAATTACGATCTTCGACAGGTAGTCAGGTTTCGGCCCCGCTATTTATCGGGGCCGCGTATAAATGAGTTTTTTCTCGCTCCTCTACCCTCGTTCGTCGCTCGGTGTGTTTCGTGGCCGGGCAGAATCTAATTTTTGATTTGTAAGCGTCTGTGGGGGGTCGACGTGCAAGGCGACGCGATCACCGCCTGTACACGCATTCTCCAGGTCGATTTTACACGTGTTCACTGCCACTGGCGACACTCACGCTCGACACGCAACGAGCTCGCGCTTATGTTCCGTACGATTTATGCGAATATCGTCCGTTTCGCGGGACAAGCCTGCGAACAGGTGTGAAAAAGCTGGAGGAATGACGCGTGATGCACGACCACCTTCGAGGACGGAAGTATCGAAGGGCCGAACGAGACAGACGTAATAACGAAGTCGATCGTCAATGTACATTTTGTCGAACTTTCAATTAGAAGAGTGACGCACGCGTTATACTGTACATGCTTGATCATGCACGATCTTATTTTTGCACGGTATCTTCTCGTGAGAAATACTAAAAATTCGAGTCAATTGGACGCGAAAGTTGAATAAAAATATCTTTGTCAATTTAAGTACGTACGCGTTGCCTGCCGCAAGCGAATGAAATTCCTATTATTTGGAAGTTAAATAGGCTTTCCACGTCGAGGACGTCCTCGGTAACGAGGCCTAGAAATTTCGTGACAGAGGGCGAACGGTTTTATCAAGCAGAATCATTTCGCCCGGACACGGACCACTTCAGAACGTGTCATTATCGTTTCGCAATTTATTCGCCTTGAAATTTCAATTAAAGATTTTTATGCGACGCGAAAAAGTCCAATTATCTTCAGTTTCATCGCCACCGACTAACGAACGCCCCATACGAGTTCTCCGCAGTTTGTACAGTCATTATGTAAATCAGTAATTACGGTGTTGTCCGTGAACACTTGAGGTCTACACGAATCCGTTGTCGTGTTTCGGTCGCAACACTTCAGGACCCGATTACAATCTCTGCTCTTTCTGCCTGTGGCGCGTCATCATCCAGTAAAATGTTAAATAGTAAACTAGCGGAGGATGTTTCGAAATCTATTACGCAAAACCTATTAATTTTGAGTCGATTCACGCTATCCCCGTGGTCGTACTTCGGCCAAGTATGTATGTATAGTTGAAGCATTAATCATCGTTGTCGTCCCGATGCGTACCGACTGTTTGACAGCCTGTGTCGCGGTGCTTTTTACGGATTATCCAATACATACACGCTTCGCACGCCATTTAGTTCGCCTTTTTTTTCGCACGGTGTAGCGCTATGTTACAAAGTCGTTCGCCGACGTACGTTTATTATTAATAAACGATCCGCCTGGCCGTTTCGTCGTTTAACCAGTTACGTTATTTACGCGTTCCCCGCGGAGCAAAGAAGAAGGGCGTCGCGGACATGACGATTTCAAATACAGCCAATTTCTTCGACCTCTTTGTTGAGAAATTACGCTGCGGCTCAATATGCGTAATTACAGCGACTTTGTCATTATCTTTCCTCGAGAACATCGTTCGCGTCACGGACACGTATTCCGCGGGGGAAAAAACGGACGCCTTCAGTCCGCGCCACGATAATTAGAGATTTACCGTAACTTCTCTCCTCCCCGATACGCGTTGCGGTTCTTTTTTCCCCTCGTCGGTACGCTGTGTCTACGTTCCGCCACGGATCGCACTTTAAGCGTACACTTTTTTACCGGTAATCCTGAATACCTTATCCTTAGAATGGGAAGAAAAAGAGCGAAAAGATGATCCCGCGACGGGGATAATTGCGGTGCATCGAAAATCGAAGTAATAGCTTTATCAGGAATTTCGGCGAGTCTCATTCGTGTTCGATATAATAATCTCTGGATGGTCTCGTACGATAATGATTATAGGAAAGGGGTTGAAATTCGGAGAAAACGCGTCGAAACCGGCGATCGAAAGATTCCGCGAAGAAGACGGGAGGAAATCATTCAAGTTCCTCCAGACTTTCCATTAACGAGAACGATTTTTTTCGTCCTCCCAATCGGCGTCCACGATCTTCAATGAAATCGATTCTTTGAACCACGGGATCGATCGTATTTACTTTTATCGCCGATAAATTTGTAACTGTAACTTGTAATTTATATAACGTCGGCGCACCGTGATCAGGTGCCGAGCCGATTACCACTTTATAACAGTTTCATGAAACGATCGTCGTATTTCGCGATACGGATTCACTCAATCGTATTGCCATCCTGCTTCGCCAATTTCGCTGTAGCGAACGCAGCTTCGCGGTTACCGATCGTTGCCCGCCATTCGCACGTTTCCGCTTTAACGCAGAGTTCAACTTCAGTATCGACGGCGACGCTTCGACGGTATTTCTCTTCGCCTTCGATATTTCAAGAGATGCTTAATTACGAGCGTTTATCACGTTGTCAGCGCATCCTGGCAAAAAGGAGGAAAAAATAAAAAAGAATCAAAGAAAAAGAGGAGAAAAGAAAACTGCCATTCATTGCTGTCAACTGTTGTCCGGCATTGTTGCTGATTACGTAGCTGGACGATGTCGCGAGCCGCTAGCGGTCGGCTATTCAGTTGCTGACAAAATAATTAAGCATCGAACGGCGCGCAAAAGCCAATAAGCTTCCACTACAAGGTACGATCGTTGAATTACGACTTCGCCGGCTAATTATCGAGAGAAGTTACGCAACGGCCAACTGTCCGCGCGTATGCGTTCGCCTCTCATTAATCATCATTAAGGAACGATTCGTGTGTCCTGATAACGATGAGCAAGAAGGATCGATCTCTCCCCAACGAGGGACGACTGGCCGCGAGATTTCGCGACGTAAAAGGAGAACGCGCGTGAACGCTGAGAATACCGTTTTGCTGGAACTATTCAGACGAGTGACGCAAACGTGCATACAGATAGCGCAATGGTATTTTGTCACCGACATAACTAGAAAGCGAAACGAGGGAAGAAAAGAAGTATTATCCCGGAAACGTTCTCGCTCGTATTAAGAATCGTCCGCGAGACCGCTCTACTCCCCGACCCTTTAAATACACCAACAAAGATTCCACATCTCCGTGGCAACTATAGTCGGGTTTCACCTTACAAACAACGATCACGAAGCGACAATTACTCTCAGCATGCCTCCCGATCCGCGATTTTCTAGACGCCCAGGGCGCCTCCGGTTCGCTTAATCACCCGCAAAGGACCCAACAAGAGCGACATGAACTCCCCACGTAGCCAGCCAAAAAGGAGCAGGCGAAAAAAAACGAGATCTTCCCGTGCGGATGAGCCAGGAGGTCCGTGACGTAAAGAGAGATGGGGCTGACGCTGGAGATGCGAGAGATTCGAGCTTCCCTCGAATCAGCAAATTATACCGACCGATATGCCGCTGCTTCCCGGTATCCACCGGCGTACCGCCAATAAATATGTCATTAACAACAATAATTTATCCGAGAAGATGGCCCCTCCAGGCCTCCGGCTCTCGTGGCCTCCATGGACATCGGCAGCCGTGCCCACGTTTACACGCTCGGCCCGCGTTCACCGGCGCACACGAACGCAGATTGGCCGCTCGCTGGTGATAATTGAGCCGTCGTCCGCCACCGCGGCAATTTTAATCGGCCTCGGTTTTTGGCTCCGCGGGCGAAATCCACGATCATCATCCCCGTTTCAGTTGCCCTCCATTCGCCCCGACACGCCGCTCTTATCTTCTCTCGGTCGATTGGACTGCTCCCCCCTAGCCCCAGGTACTTTTCTCGATCCTTTTCCCTGCACCGCTGCCCCGTCCCCCCGCCGTCCAATCCTGTCCGTGCTATTTGTTACTCTTCCACGGTGCTCGGTTTGCTCGTTTTTACTGTTAATCGGGCGCTTTGTAACTGTCCGGGGCAGCGAGCTCGCGAACACCGCGGCACCCGACCGGAGAAAGGCCGACCGACAATTATGCGCTCTTAAGGGTACTTCGTCGGTTGTTTTTCGGTTCGCGGCACCGGCCCCTTTTTAACACGGTCTATGAACCGATCGGGACGCCTCGCTTTTTTTCTTCGCTCGACGCGGTTTCAGGGATCGGACGGCGCGACCCAGTGAACGAATCGATGTTCCCGCGACTCTTTACCTCAATCGTTCCCCCTGAAAAGAAGTTAATTTATATTTTAACGCGGTGGTGAATTCCATCGAGATTGCCGGGCGAACGTCGCTTCCGTTTCTTTCGCCTCCGTCTCGAACTTCGTTTTACGGTGATTTCGGTTCCTGGAAATCTCCGTGCTTTTCAGAGAAAAGTATGGGGCTGTTAATGGGAACGGCTCGGTCATCGTTATAACGATCCGGGTTGTAGCACCTTAAAAGGTGACACTAAATTTCGCGCGATTACTCAAGAAATTAGCCGGCCGGTCGGTCGTAAATAAGAGACGCGCGATCGGGAATTTTTAGAACGCCGTCCGATTGGCTGTCCCGTTCGCATGATGGCTCAATATTCTCGCGGCTTCGTTCAATTCATTATATATTCACGGCTTTATCCTCGTTTCAGCTCCGCTACCAGCTGGGAATAGTCGCGCTGAATAAATCACTGAAACCGCAGGCGTGCCTGAGCAATTAAGCAACCGCGGGTTTTAATGTCTTAATAGCGACGCGGTTGGCGTTGTTTCCTGGAACGGTTGATTCACAAAGTGAATACCTGTTTACGGTTCTGGCTAACATTGTTAGTTGATGACGCGTATAATTCGTACGGTGTAGTGGTTGAATTTGTGAAAGATACGTGCACGCCCGATATTACTGTTCCCCCCTTTTATTCTTCTGCGTTTATAGTAATATCAATTAAAACGATTATGAGCGAATGGAAACTGTACGGTACGAACCGAAGATCTATATACGTTAATTGGCTTTGACGACCGGCAATATTACTTCTGCATCGTCGCTATAAAATTTAATTCAATCCTCATTTACGACCGAATTTTTCCAGATAGACAGACACTATTAAAAACGAAAGAAATATATGACGTCGCTCTCGAAGGTGGACGCGCCTCGACGGCAAATCAATTTTACTCGCCGTTTACGAGCTTCGAGGGGCCTGGGCCGGTGCAAGAATGTACAAAGGGTCATCGGGGTACTTCCCTTACACCCCGCACTGTGGATCCGGCTGTTCGGCTGTCAAAAGATATTTAAAACCTGCACTCGGCTCCTCTAACGCTCGCGCGAGCAGATCATACGCCGAAAGCAGGTGACGAATGCCCTCTCCAAATTTACGACGCGATTTTCGCGACGAACGTCAAATTCGTTGTCATTTCGGTTCGCCACCCCTCTCCCCGTTCCCGTGGCATTTCGAATTTATCCTCCGTCTTTACGACACCTGTAACATAAGCTCGCTTACCCCGCAAGCCGATTTATCTCGCCGCACGCTTTTTCATCCTTTTTACACTTTACCGCGGTTAACGTAAGTAATATCTATTTAAGCCGAGAACGAATCGACTGGCGGGCAGCGGTAATTAACATATTCCTCGAAAGTCGGAAACAAATTATGACATACACTTATCAGTGTCCATATACCAAAGAACGGGAGAGGGTTAAAAAGGCATCCCATTAAACAAGAGATTCGTAAACGACACTCGGATCCACTTCGCTGAAGTGAACGTGACGAAGTTAATTACCAAAATACGTTCCATTCGCTTTCAGACGCGGCCATTAACTCGCCTGTTTATAGCATCGTTTCCACGGCCCGCGGCGATATTTCCGACAATGCAGCCGGGCCGGTAGGCATTTCGAGAAATTGGAAGTCACCGATTCCCAGACGACCGTGTCCCCCGTATCGCCGCGGCCACGCTTCCCTCGGACACGTCGTATTTCATTCGCCGGACTTTCACCGTTAATCACTCTCGGACTCGCTTTCCTTAAAACCATCCACCATGCTGGGCCACGTTAATGACATGTAAATCATCTCCCTGCGACCATTGGCCCCCCTCCTTCAAAACGGTCAGGCTGTACGCGTTTAGCTGGAAGCGCGAGTTTTCTAATTTGGTTAACGTCCCCGAGCTCCGAATGTCTCAATCGAAGACGCCTATGACACCGTACCCGTGACGGATGGATCGAAGGCAGGTCGTTTCAATTCGACGACGATCGGTCATTGTTTTGAAAACCCTACGGCGCACGTAGGCGGGGTGTGATCCTCGCTGTTCGTGGCTCGTTCGACGTCACGAGGAGAGGAGAAACCGGATTCTTCAATTTCACCGGGCGACTGTCGCATCAATCGAGTTATTTAGTACAGCGGTGGGCTCCTTTACCCCGTCCTGTCCATTCGTTGTACCGTAATCTTCACGATTTTTCTCTCAACTTTATACCGCTGTCTTATTAGGCTAACAAGTTCCAACTGTTAAAGGACGAGTATAGCCCGTAGATCGGTAAGTTTACGATCCTGTTACATGCTTAATAGAAGGTGAAAAGTTCTCCGGCCGATCGTCAGCCCCGGGGCACCGGAGCCTAGTAACTGGACGTTCCATTACGTCATATTAATCTACAATCAACGCACGCATTAATGGCACGACGATCGTGTCATTACTGTATCGTAACGCGGTCATTATCTATCCGGGCGAGCGGCGATGGAATTATATTGCTCTCGCGGCCGTCTCAATTGCCATCTTCAAACCATAATCGAGATAAAACCGTGCAACGTTGGCTCGTAGATCGTAATTGAAAGTATGTGCAAGGTGTATGCGCGGTTCGTGTCCGGGGAAGGGAATAAAGGAACAGCCGAGAACAGATCCACCGGCAGATGAACGATCGATCGGCCGATTTATCCGCGATCCCATCTAAAGTTTACCTGGTCTTGCCTCCACGCACCTATTTCTTCTGTGTTAGCGCGACAGTCGCGAGAAGTATGAAAGAGTGTACAGTGAACTGGATCACGGTTACGCGTGTCTCCTCGAATCGGGTAAATGAAATCGTGGATCGGTTCACGACGGACGAAGAGTGCTCAGTGATTGTTACTTTCAGCTCGAACGGACTGCTTCGATTCTCCGAGAGGATAGATGAAACGCTGTTCTAATTTTACGTTACGAACGTCTGTTACTCGATCGACACGTTCGCTGCCACCGTCGAAGCATCGTCGAGAATCACATTCTACGGTCGATCCTACGGATCGATCGGCCGCTACAAAAAGTTTGTCCTAAGATTGCACGGTGTGCATCGATCCTCATGTACCGTTCGATACAGCAGTCCCGTTTGATCAGCGAAACGATTTGCAAATAAAATACAAGCAACGTTGCATCAAATCGACCGTAATGCTCGCGAACGCGCGGACTCCCCTAATGTCTGATTTCAGCGACTTCGAACGCAGCTAGCGCTGAAATTCTCCGGGAAGCAGCTTTCATCCGATGCACACTTCAACGTGTCCCGTGAAATGATCCACGAGCTATACGAAGTCGACGTTCGGTTAACGGAATCATTCATACCCTGCGTCAACTGTGCGCGAGACCACGAGAGTGCTGGCGTCGAGGCACTTGGTGCACGTCAAACGTCAGGTTCTCGTACTTGTGCCGGACAAAAGTGTAAGTATAGAGCCGAGCGAATGCGCTTTCCTTGTCCCACCGCGGCTTGGCGTGCGTCGAGGTACGTGTACTTGCGCCTGCACGAGAACGCTCGAGAGTGTAATCGGTAATAGTCGCACGGAAAAAGGCCGGAACGAAAACAAAGCGGGCATTATCGTTTCAGGGGAGCCCTGCTGCTCGTGGTGACTTAGACGGCTTGTACGGTAATTGTAATTTGACGGCTCTATTGCTACGACCTGTATGGGGATCGACGGCCCGTTTCCGCCTGTCATTTATGTTTCACAACGGGTGAAAACATCGGGGTCAGTAGATTCTTAGAGACAGCCAATAATGGAAACGTTGTGGCTTATGGTTAGATTGCTCTTGATTGTACGGGTTATCCGTTTAATACCTGAATTCTGTCGCTGTCGAGTTTTCATCGCCAAGTGATTTAACAGGACAGCTTCCAATTACTGTCCAAATTCTTTTTACGACCGTGTCAGAAGATTTCACAGAAGCAATACCTACAAGCTTCCCGCGAGCTTTGAATTCGTAGCGGCATTTTAATACGAGTTATACCGCGAATCGCAGAATCGCAATAGCAATGGTAAGGTAATATCGTAAACGGATTCCATTCGGAGCACCGAGACTCCGGCAGCCGCATTCAGTCCTACCCAAGCATCCAAATAATACTTCCCTGCGCAATTCCGCGTTATCAATGAAGCAGTGAAAAAACGACAAAGATAGAGGACGATCAAAAGGATCGCTACCACTACCAGCTGATCGCGACTCGTCGATTTACCGCGGACGCGGCGGTATTTCTATCGCGTCTAATGTAGCGATACACGCCTGCTGTTAACAACTCTTTTCTCCTCCGCGCGAGCACGCCCGCCGCGTGAAACAAGATAAGCGGGGAAAAAAACCGTGGATAAATAACGGAGGTTACTTCTCGGCCATCCTTCCAGCGACAAGAATTCCTAAACGATCGGTGTATATGCGCGCGCGCGCGTGCGTCACCGTGGCGAAAAAGGTTGCGAGAGAAAGACGGACAGCGCGTGGAACGCGGATGTTTCCGGAACCAGGAGGACGAGCCCGTGTTTCCGAGATAAGGCGCCTAAGTTCGGCATAGTTCGGTAAGTGGCGAAGATAAGGGGCACCGAGACGACTGTGTTCGCCCGTTGGCAAACACGCGACAGCCTGTCTCCGGATAATCGAGGCGGCTTGTAATCTTAATTACCTGAAATACCGCAGGAGAATCGCGTAGGTAGGTGTATCGCGGCGGCCGTCCTCTACCTACGAGCTTGTTAAGGGCGATTCCCGTAAGAACTTTAAGTGTTCGCCGCGGTTTATTATCGGCCCGGGAATGGGCTGGGTCCGAGACAGAGAACGATCCACCTGCGTTTAGGAGAGAAGCGTAGGAATAATGTTGTCTTCGGAGAAGAGCTAATTGAAGCTTGAAATTGAGTCGAAAGGCAGGGACTGTCGTGCTCGTAATTCGTTATATCTCACTTACCGCTCGGGTCCAGTTGAGTAGGTTTTTGAACGGTGCCGCATTAACTGTGATTTGCTTTTACGAATGTTGGATGTTGAACGGTATTTTTGCATACGATATCTCGACGCGGTGCTTCGGTAATCATTTCTTCGACGGCTCGCGAGTTATGGTTACAACTTATTTAAGAAAAAAAGAAAAAAAACGGTGCCAGGTGAGAACGTTAATTGCGTGTACCGCGCGCTATTATCGTAAACGAGCAGATAGCCCGTAAGAAGCACTGACGTTCATGCTTCAGGATATTCGCGATAACAATGCATTCTAAGAACGTCTTCTGACAATGTCGAGGAACATGAAACAACTTGAAGCTCGCTTATTCCGTTTGGGTTACGTTTATGTACCTGCCCGGTATCTGCCGAAGCCTTATTGGCGAACGCTCTTACGGTTACAAAATCTTTGGGCCCATTGAGGCGCATAATTCTTCACGTCAACAGAGCCATTAGTTAGAGCTGGTTGCTCGATTGCTAAAGGGTTACAAGCATCGCGAATTGTCTCGCGACAAGCGCAACTGTCTTCCCGCGCCTAATGAACACGAGGCTGCTTGGATACGCTAATTAACGTGTCCCGGCTATCGTGCACTTTAATTTATAGCAACACCTCTCCCCTTTATGATTTACACGCGTCGTTGCAAAGTAAACTTCGCGTAATTTACGCGCCGGACGAATCGTTCCGCGGCAATCGTCGTGTTGATCACCGGAGGGAACAGTGGGCAACAATTAATTTCGTCCCAATCGTTTCACGTGCGCGCCGCCGGAGAGATTAGTCCCCCGGAATGATGATAAATTGGCTAATCGCCGCAATAGGTGATTCGTGGTTTCTCTTTTATGTCCACGGTTCCCGTTGACTTATTCGTTCTTATCGCGGGAACATTATTTGTCGTGACGAAAGTTTGTACATGGAATTCCAAGGCTTTAGTGTAGAACGATGTTGCCTAATTGGTCTGATGAAATGGAAATAAAGTGTGCCTATAAAACTCGTATAATTATAACGAGCAGGCGGGTGAATTTACATTTCCCAGATAATGACAAATATTTATACATCACACACGGATATTGGTTGCAACAAATGCACGGCAACAAATATTAATTGCCGCCTCGAGCAATTTCGTCCTGAATAAAAAATTTCTGTAACGACAATAGCGCGTTTAAGAACGAAACACATTTCCAATACTTTCGGGGTCCAATTTCGCAGTCTTTTTTTATTTAAGGGAACTTGCTGCCTTATTTACGCGGCCCGTTCGAATCGAATGGAGAACAATCCCTTGGCGGGGCGCGGATTAACCGTAAGCGGCCGATAAATGCGAGCACACGTAACGAATCGGGGTGCACGCAATAAAAGGGGAGAACGCGGTGGCGCACGAGTGCACGGTAGCCCTGCAGCGCGCAAGAAACCGCTGCCAATAAATCTACGTGGGCGAGATTGCCTCTAAGATTAAAAGTACGCGGCTCGAGAGGGCATATAAAAGCGCCGGGCACCGGGAGGGGCCGGCGAAAAAATTTTCGGTCGCACGAAGGGGTCCTGGCTCTCGCTCTCGTTTGCATCCTCCTGGAGCTCGCACTTTACGGGCGCGAACCAGCCTGTTCCTCGTTTTTTCTGCGAACCGAACATGCGACATCGGGGCCACCGGTAAAAAGAACACCGATGACCAATGAATTCCTCGATTAGATGCGGGACTCAATTAAACGGGAGGCTCTCGAGCTTCTTTTCGGACGATTTATCGCGGTTGCTCGACTTGCAAGGGGAAACGAAAAACGAAGATAATCCTGACAGCAGCTGTTATTTCGCAAATTAACGATAAGGGAAGAGAAGAAAGACGATTTAATAAACGTAACCTGGGCATCGTTCGACCGCCTGTATTCTATTCCTCGACTTCCGCGACTAAATAACGTTCGGCGAGAAGAATGCAGGGTGACCAACGTGCCCGGAGAAGCTGCCGCTGGACCGAAAAGAAAAGGAGACGAGGAAGCCTTGTTACGTGGCCTGGTTCCAGGCGTATGTGCAACGAGAGATAACATCGTTCCGATACGAATATACGTAGCCGCGGGTGCGTAACGCGAATTAAAAGGATGACTCAGGCGAGGAGGAGCGTGCTTTTGTGAAACACCAGGCTATCCTAACGAGCAGTCGATTAAAGGAGACCACGGCGCGTCGAAGGTTCTCGGTGTCGATAAATGGCATTCGTTGCGCGGAGATGAAGTTGTTTCGCGGTTTGCACGTGGCCGGTGCAATCGGGGAACGGACAGGTGGACGTGTGCTATTACAATCAGAGCGCAGTCTCCGGCTCTAATTGGCGGTCTCTGATAATTTTGACTGGCATCGCGTGATGATCGGTGTGGCGCGTTCAAAATTTTTACGTCCCGCAGGATAACAGTGTCCCGGCTTCGGCCGTTGCGTCGACGGAATCGACGACCAGGAGAAATTAAACGGGAACTGATAGCGTAAATGAGTTGCCCCGGGCTGACTCTAATCACCTCGCGTTTTGTAGCAAGCACACGAGTTACTTGTCTCTCGGGGTGTTTTTTGATTGCCGCTGTCATCTTGACACGGTATGCGAGGGAACACTTAAGTGCAGTGATGCATTAATCGATGGTTGTTACGCGCCGCAGGTAAGATTCTTCGAAAGCGCTCTTGACAATGCAGACAGTCAACGCTGGCCCATCCGACGACTGGCATCTAAATTCAGAGAGATGCTTCGGAACGGATCACGGCCGTACGAGCGGCAAGTTGTGCCGAGGTGCCGTGAAATCGCGTGTCCTTACGAAAGAGCCGATCTCGAAAGAAACTCGAGAGCTCGAATTAAGTTCTCTCTGTCCCTTGTGTTTCGTTCGTTCGTTCGTTGCTGGCACCTTCCTCCTTCCTCCACTTCACGCCGACAAGTTTTACGCTCTCGTACCGCGGCTCCAGAGAGAGAGAAAGAGAGAGAGAGAGAGAGGGAGAGAGTTGGAGGCGCGATCTCGTAATTATTACGTCGCGGAAGATGCGAAGTGACGCGATGATTACCCCATTGCGAGGCTGCCTCAAACAGTCCCCCTCATCCCGTGGCCACCACTCTCCTTATCCTGCCGTTTCTTCTCCCTCCTATTTATCTTACCGTTTCGCTGGGTAATTGCAACGATTTCGTCCGAGACAATGGCGGCCGGCCGCGAATCGGGCAACGATCTCACCGGTCCGCGAGACGCTTCGGTGTTTCGGTGAATTCCCTTTTTAATAACGGTACTAGAATCGACCGGGCTGTTTATTATCAGTCATTCATCATTCCTGCGGGATATATTCTCGTCGTTCCCCGTTCTCCCCTGTCAACCGACCGCGGCGCACGAGTTTCAATTTGCTTCGCGGCCTTTCGATGCACTCCGGTGCATCGTCGAAGTAGCACGTTGACAGAAGGTAGAATAAATCTTAAACCGGCGACGAAACGCGGCGAGAAAACGAAGTCTCCATTTTTCACCCTAATTGCCGAGCGGAGTAAGGGCAAGGTATACAACGGCGCGCCGCGCCGGGAGCACAAGCACCGGAGCGGAAAAAGGATGGGGCCAAACGTCCCGGTTGCACGGTAGGATGCACCGAGCCGCCATTTTCGTGGCGGCGCAACAGAGGCGTAATAACTGCTGGAATTCATGGTAATGGCGATAATGCGTGCCTGGAACGATGGGGCCCGCAGGGGCTGAAACAAGGAGGAGGGCGGCTGCATCGAGCAGGCCCCGAACAGAGGTGGGGCACCCTGCCACGGTACGGAAACTTAAGTATGTATGCATGTATGCCCTCGTTCCGCGTACGTGCGAACCTTCGTTCACCAGGGGAGAACTGGCTTTCTGATTGGACGAATTCTCCCGAACGAATGTGCAGCACGGCCTCCGTCGCGATACCTTTCAATCGCTTCCGTTTCGATTTGGGGTTCGTACAACGATCGACGGGGTTCCGTTGGTCCCCTGTTATGCTGCTCGCTCGTGTACTTCGATGTACGATTTCAACTAACCCGATTAAAATCCCCAGATTTCTTAACGCATCTAGTATTAAAGATACTGGAAATGGTAGGCAATGTTTTTGCTGAAATTCCAAAGTTCTATCTTTTATTTCTGTATCCGTCTGCAATCATTTTTACAAGCTGGCCGATAAATCGCGTCAACCTTCGCAATTACTGCCGCCTTGAGAGTCCGTCAAGGGACAGAAAGAGGGAAAGAGAAATGGATCGCAAGTGCGATCGCCAAAGGGAGATCCATAGGAGTGGTCTCGTATGGGACACGATTGGTCGAAACAGCTCAGCCGGATGTGGAGGTCGGGCTAAAGCGAGGGCGAGCTCTTGAATTATCCGTCTTAATTTGTCCGTCACGAGAATTAACGCGAGTCCAATGAGGGACAGAGGAAGAGAGAGCACGCGGGAGAACGGAGGAGAGAAGTTTCACAGACGCGAACGCACGATGGGCCTCCCATGGTGTACCCAACCGTCGACCTTTCACCTGGGGGACCTCGCACGCTGAAAAAGCTACACCTTGCGTGCTCGTCCCTTTTTCGCGGTTCAACCAGTTCCGTCCTATCGATTATGACATCGTCCACGGCTTCGAGGTACACGCGACGTTAATGTTTCACGCGACGATGCACGTTAACCGGTCATTACACGCGAATAGATGATTCGTTTCTTCGTTCCCTTTTCTCTTATTAAATCGTGCGAGTGGTCCGGACAGATTGATCGGTCATGTTATCTGTGCGTTCGCGACCGGATGGCCAACACTTCGTTATTTAATATTTGCTTTACCGACGTATCCTAACGTTCTATTACCCGACATTAAATCCTAATGGGCTGGCTCGAGAAACTCACCTCCGTGTACCCCTAATAGCGGCTCAGTTTGTAATGCGCCGCGACTGTATCCGCAGCTGCCTAACCATCGACATTCAGGTTCTCCATATAATGAAATCGCTTGCTCTTTTTTGTGTAAAAAGGGAACAATGTGAGAGCCTGGATGGAACACCACCGCGGTCGATAATGGCCGTCATTTTCCCCGTCGTTGTTCATCGGTGCATCGTGTAATAAACGGTCGCAAAAATGCGTGAGAGGACCGGTGCACCGGGGAACGATCCTCGAACGGAAATTCTTCGGGTGCGAGCACGACGTTCAAGAAACGAACGAATCGTTGCATCAAAAATGTTCAATAAACGCTGCACCGATTTCTACTTTGGTTGAAAATGACGGATGGTCTTTCTTCGGGAACTGTTCAGCCAGGAGATACGCCAGCCATGACAAACTATGATACTTTCTAGCATTCGGAAAGGGTCCGGCAGGTAGGTGTTTGACATGTCTGTTTAAACAGAATTCGTGACACTGACTCCGGCGATTACCCGTGAAAATATAATAGCTCGAGTATCAACGACGTTTTAAATGCTATACAGATACTGTCAAGGCAGTGACCGCGTCAATGAAAGAAACGTAGCCGCGGTAGCGCTTACCGAGAGTGCCGTCGAGAGAAAAGGAATGCCTGTCGTTCCTCCACGCCCACGAACACAAATCACAGGTGGTAAGTCCGTCGGTGGTAACACCCTCCTCTGGTAAATAAGGCGGTCTAGGCGGTGGTGGTACGAAGCTTCCGATCACAGCCCAAAGGGAGTCGACATCGTTGCCAACGCCCGTGTAGTACAGCAATTCCTCCTCGGCCACACCGGCGAACCAGTCCATGTCGTTTACGCTAGGATGAACCGTGTTCGTGCTTGGCGTGCTGGTGCTGCCGACCGTCACCTGTAACGCAGATATTATTATCAATCGGTGGTTCCAACGAACCGTTTAAAAAGCATCCCCTTAACACGGCGAACGCTGAGCGTAAATCGACTATGTTTCTCGAGGGGCCACGTGTATCGATTTACTCCCCAGGCTTTCTTTCGTTTCCTTCATAAGAAATGTTCTTCAAGAAATGTAAAAGACAAATTATTGTCCTCTCTCTTAATGTCTTAAAATTCAAGAATGACACCGTGACGCGTCACCATGTTAACTATGCCATTAAATAATATATTTATTCCGAGCTGCATATAAAAAAAAAAACAATATTTTTTGTATTTTATATAAAATAAAATACTGCGTAGAGATAAGCACGATTGATGGAAGAAGCGTGAAAACACTACGCCGTATAAATTTCAGGTATAATACACATCTGCCCAGGTAGACAGAGATCTTAATGAATCGACTGATGTTTCCCTTTCGCTGGTGTTTCGGGAAAACCGACGGAAATAGTAGGCAAAAAGTGTACCATTCGGCTAACAGCCCCTTCTCTCGAAGCCGCTAAAAGAACACAGGGCGGCACTTTGTGGGGATCGCCCGGTTCTCCTAACTCCTACGACAAACAGTGAAAACGGTACGGGCGGTCGCAAACAAATCCTCCTCGTCCCATCTGTGGTCTTCGTATTTGCTCGAAAGTTTTATGCCCAGAATAATCCTTGATAAACAATGACAAAGCGCCGGTGCATCGCTCACCGTGGACTGAATAACTCGGCGCGTCGAATCGCGCCCCTGGAAGGGTTTCTTGTAATTGGGGCAGAGTACAAAGGTGCGGTGACGATGCACCTCTGGAAATATTCTCCGCGTTCCATCGTCCGATGGATCTGTCGATGGATCGTAAATACCGTGGAGATGTAATGCATCTTCCTCCTGTCGATTTGTTCGACGATAAATTTCGATTTTTACTCGAAGCCCCATTCGAAGCGTTTATAAAGATTGAGAGCAGATTCTCGTCAAGTGTTATTCCCTTTTCTTGCCGGGCACTCGACGCTTGGCAATAACAAACGATGCGCAAAGAAACAAGGTGGCCGGTAGTGTGTTGTTAATTAAGTTCAGACGTATCACGAAAATGTCAATACCGACGGAAATGTTCAAATTACATGGCTCGCTTCGCATTCGCCTGCCGCGAGGGTCTCGTTCAATAACACAGGTAGTGTATCCGATATCACGAGAAATGAGAAAACCCTAAACACGGGTAAACCAACGTGCATTAGAGTGAAATAGCGAGCGGATGATTGTAATGCAATCCCCATTCGGGTAATGCAACGGCCATTGTCGTGTCTGCATGTGCGCAACATTGCAAACCTCCCAGCGAACACGCTTCAGGGTGGAGCGATTTTGAATGATTTTCTGGTATCGATGCTTGCTCAAGCCACGATTATTCCGACGAACGACCAAGTGGCACGAGACCGTGGTAGCCCGAAGCCACGAATTTCACACACGATTTCCTTCGACTCGAAGAAATACCAGCCTTCCTTTCTTTCGGCAACGAGAAATCGAAAGGGACGTTGTATTCATATTCGTCACAGTCGAAGCTTGCCTTCCAGCCACGCGAAACCTAATTGCCTACGAGCGTCGTAAGAATAAGCAGAGAAGCGCAATTGCTAAAGTAAATTGAAAACTGAAAATGTGGCAAATTTTCTTTGCTCCCTTGTGTCAGAATATCTCTGGATAATTCGTCATCGAATATCTATTATACATAATATCGTTCGTTCGCGAACACGCTCGGTTCTAAAGGAATTACATTGTTCACGGGTTTTAATCAAGGGAACCGTGCCAATTTTTCTTCTCCTTTCACCGCGATTTCTCTGTAAAAAGAAATTACTAGCGAGGTTCGCGGCCATGAAATATTCCGATGTCCCACGAGACGGGGTGCTTTTGTGTCGAACGAAGGGGGTCCATGATCGTGATTACGGATGGGCCTCGGCGTCGATGGGGCCCCGCGGTCGTCGCACAATGGCATCCATTGATCGGCTTAATTACCGTGATATCGGCGTAATTAAAGCCCCGTTGTGCCAAGATCCTTCTCGCGGAGGCGTCGACGAAACCCGTGACTGGACTCCTGGCATCAGGATACTCTCACCCTTTTCGTCGTTCCTTCTGCTCGTTTCTTTTTTTCCTCTTTTACGCTCAGCTCGAGACCGCTCTGTAACTTACTCGCGCCCCTCGGAAACGCTCGGTTAATAAGCCATCATCCTCGCGGTGACGCGTCCTCGACGAATCACCGCGTGCTCCCCGCTTCAGATATTTTCGACAACGATTCGTTCAAGAAAATTCTTTCTAGCATTAGAAAAATTCCCGAGGTATTTCGATGGTTAAATTGTTTTTAATCCACGCCAGGTATAGAAAGGTGGAACAATCGAGCGTCGTCGCGTGTCATCTTTGCCGCGGGATCGGTGTACGTTGATTTCGACGCGTTGGTAAATTTGCCGTGTTTCTGTATTTTTTTCGCGAGTGCGCGATTTATTATACGCGCATATATATATATATATATATATTCCGAGGAATCTACATAGTTGCGCAAGGCCGTTCGTCGAATTAATTCGATTGGAAAGTCAAGCGTGGATCGACAGGAACAAGATACCTAACCAAATCGCGCAAGTCCCTCCTGAAGTTGAACAGACGTCGCGAGCAGTTTCAGCCCGGTGAGTGAACATTTTTGGTCCGTCGCGCTGCTACGTTTTAACAAATCGGGACGGTCGAACTACGAGCCTTATACGTGTCGCGCACCGGTCAATTGACCCGTTCGGAGAAAGATCTCGCGGGAGAAGCGTGATTGATTTGCGATCCTCGGCTATCAACGTAACGAGCCGACCGAAAGCGTTAGAGGCACGAGAGGAGGCCGTGGCTTTTCGATCTCCTCCCGGCTTGCTCGTTACGTTCGAATGGAACGTATCGTTATAATTACGAGGCGTTGGCGTTTACGAGCGTACGGATGATGCCCGGTACCTGTTAACCTCGACAATCTCCCCGGCGGATCATTTGTTCGCGGGTAACGCGAGCGGCGTTGTCCACTCGTTAAAAGATTCGTTAGTTTCGCACCGAACCACGCGCCCGATGGGCCGGCAACAACACGTTTCGCTATATTATTCCGCTATGAATTTCAAATCGCGCCCATAACCGTGAACATTAGGGGGGCAGAAAGTTGGAATTCGAAGTCCTCCGCCGTCGGGAGAGTTTCAACCGCCTCGTCGTCTATAAAGCAAACACGCGCTAGCTCCTCCGCTCCGAAGGACAAACGGACGATACCCTTGTAAAAATCGGAACGAACCTTTCCCACTGTCCACGGAACGCGTCTCTCCCCTTCCTCTCCCATTCCCGAAATCACCTTCCCTCCTTCAACACGCGGCACGAATTCCACGGCCGCGGTTCGAATCCATCTTATAGGGAATTACACGCTGGAATTCGCGCCCTCCTTCGTCGGCCGCGTTGGCCCCTGTGTTTCGTCGGCTGCCGCACTGTCCATTTGCAATTCTGACACACCACGCGGCGCGGCTATAGAGACGATCGTCCACTCCTGCACCGGCCACTCCGACGGGGCCGCAGAAGAATCTGTCCACAGTTTGAAGGAGGAAGGTGCCGCGAAGTGGCGGTAGCGTTGGAATACCAAACGATTCCCGGAAACCGCTTCAGCTTTACCCCCGTTTCGCGAGCCGGCCTTCCTCCGCTTCAATATCGTTCTCCTTTTGTTGCGCGGTCTCGTTCGCTCGTGTCGCCCTGATCCTCCTCGTCGTCGTCGTCGTCGCCGTCGTGCCCGCGAGCCGTCGTCGTCGTCGTCTTCGTCCCCGAATGTCTCTTCTTCGTGTCTCGAAGTTTTCGGGCGCGATACACACAGGCGGACGTAGGGTGGGGTGCTGCAGTCCGTGGCCAGCTTTAAGGGGTCGTTAAGAATGGGTTCGAGGGCCAGAGCCGTATATAACGGATAATTGACAGCCGTTCCCGGGGCCGCCGTTTACTTTGCATGGACATTGAATCCGCACGGCAACGCCGGACGAACGGACGGAGCGGACGGATGGACGAAACGAAACGAGACGAGAGAGCATCGACGTGGGGCCACGAAATTTGGGGGACGCGAAGCGCGAGGGACCAACTACAGATACCGGGACGCCGTTAAGGGTACGGCTAAGGGAGGCGCGGCGTAAAGGCAAATGCTCGGTCGGCCAGTCTCGTAAATTCTTCAATTTCGATGCTCGGGAAGGTACAAACGCCAACGTGACACGATACCCACTCTACCGTCGCTCCGTGCACGAGTACCGGATTCGGCTTAATTGCCGTCGTGGAGGAAAAGCGGATCGATCCTGTTTGTCCCAGCGTCGAAGTCCGCGGCAGGCCGCTTTCTGGCGCAGCGATTGGAATTTCGTTGCAGCTGATTGCGACGCGAACGTCTCGAATCTTTCTCCATCGTTTCTCTCGCCAATGCATGAGCGGCGTTTTAAACGGCGCGCCACTTTATAGATACGCGAAAAACAATTAACGCTGGTCCGTTCCTGTCGCGGAATAAATGGCGCAGAGTTACGTACGCGAACGACACGTGGAGCGGTCGCGATGTCCGTGAAAGTGTGCCACTCTTCGTCGAATTACGGTGCAAATTACGATCCCCCGCTGGTTTGCCGTGCACGACCCCACGCAACACCTGATATACGAAGCGACACGCAACTCCCTCGCGTTAAGAGAGTTGATGAAGTCCTTACGCTCCTTACGATTTCGAACGACTGCGACTTCCTCCACCCCGCGTTTCTCGCTGTTACGATCGGCATAATCTACCGAGGGTAGGCGGAGAAATTTCATTTCGGCTCACGTTCAACGCGCGCCGCCGGAGCGTGAAGCTGGTTAAGGTGAAACAAATGTTCGGGGAATTCTGCGTGACATTAATCGAGTGTTTCGTAAGCGGCGAAGTGGCAACGGTTAAACGCGGAAGAAAGCGAGAGCGAGGAACGGCCTACGCTCGCCTTGAATTTTAAAACGCGTAGACAAAAGGAAGACCGGGGACAAAATAAATGAGTTGGGACAAACGTTACACGGGATACAGAGGAATATGCATTTCACCGTTGCTTCGACGATATGTTAACGAGATCGGTATCAGTCCGGAGCGATGGGAACGATTCTGCGAAAGAAGGTTGCCCGGAGTCGACCGAAGTGACTTGTCAAAAGGTTCCCAGACGTTCTCCGCGAGTCAGGTAATCGATCGCGTGGCTTCGAGCAAGGATTTTTCTGTTCCTTAGTTCTGGTACCTGCGGTGTCTCCCCACCCCGGCGAACGGAGAACTTGTCAACTCGTTTGGCTTACACCGGCTTGGGGACCGAGATAAAATCCAGTGGCGGCTTAGCCACTCATAATGGCATTGGTGCAGAACTCGTCGATGAACCGGGCCGATGTCATAATATTGTGTTAGACGCGTGTGCGATGGTACGGCTTGACCCGTTCGCGATTTCTGTCCTCTTCTGGCGCGCTGTCGTCGATGGTCCTTCGGCTATCGGCGCAAGAGAAACGATATCGCGGGGCATATAAATGCCCCCGCCAGCGAATGATCGCCGCTCGTTATCGCAACAACTTTATTTTAGTGTTCGTTAATGCAATAGAGAACCATTACATGCCGTGGAAGGAACACCGGGCAAAGTGTACATAAATTATTGATAGAATTAACGATTTTATTCTCGGGCGTAATGCGTCGATGGTCGGAAGAGAAATAGAATTTATTAATGCATCTCGTACGCGCGGGCTTTATTGCCCCATCGCGATGCATCGGTGGAAGAAAAGAAAGAGCCGGGCAGCGGCCGATTTTGCTAAAGTCAATTACATCTCTGATAACAAAGGCCTGCACCGGTCCCTGCCACCATAAATTACAGCTCGTTTAATTAAGCAACGTATTACAGGGAAGAATGGGGGCCTGTTAACAAACTTTCGCGTAATGAGTCTGGTCGCTTTTATTGCGCCGCGTAAGGGGAGAAAAAATCCACGGAAGAGGTGGATGCAGAGGGATTTTATCGTCGGTGGCGAAAAAATGAAGATCAATCAATTTTTACGGCAGCGTATTACCTTTAATTAGCAAACGCCAGCGTGCATTTCGCATTGCCTCTTTAATTATTGCAAAAAATCTCATCCCTTTCCCATTCGAGGCAAGCCTTTCTACCGGTTGCTCAGGCCACGTCGAAAAACAACCGAACCCGTTAATAAATTTCTCCGTAACGAGCCAGCGAGCTTTATCAATGCCCGTGAAAAAACGGGAAACGATCAATTTCTCAGAAACGCGAACGGCCAACCAGGAAGGGGAATTAGCTGACGCGCAATCGGCAGCATCCCTTTTCCACGTCCCTTTCCGATCGTCTATCGATCTCCTGTACGAAGTCAAACTTGATGAACCGTACTATATAACCAGTTCCGCCGCGCGGTCTATGAACGAACGGGGGACGTGGAACGAGACAAGGAATAGGAAGGAGGCGGACAATGAAGGAGACGAAGAAGAATAGGGACGCGGAAAGGATGAGTGCAACGTATAGTAAGTACCGCGACTACTTTGTCCGTCTGTATGCGTTGAATCATCCGGTCGGTTTCCTTTCACGAGCCGATGGCAGCCGTTCCCGCATCAAGGCCTGTGGTCTCCTCTGAGCAAGCATAATGACTCAATCCGCGATCCACCTTGCCCCCACCCCCCTCCTCGCAAACTACCAGGAAAGAGATCTTCCTTTCTTCCTCCACCCCGTCCCTTCCTCTGTCTCTCATTTGCCCTTTCTCCCGCGCCGATATTATACGTCCATTCGCGTTCCCTGTGAAACCTGGAGAGGCCAGCTTCTCCTGTAGAAGCTGCGGTTTCTCTCGTCACCGTCTCTCTTTATGGACACTCTCCGCCGCCTCTGACACCGCTGCTCTCCCTTCGTCGTTCCTAACCCCCTTCGTTTCCGCCTCTTTGCCGGCCGTCGTTACGTTCGTCAGCTTCCACCTATTTCTCAGCGTTCGCCGCTTCAACCCTTCATCTCGGCCCCGCAATCGCCGATGATCCGCCCTGAACGGCGCTAACTCGCCCGGCTCGCGTGACGTGCCGCTGTTTGTAATGCCCCGAGACCCTTCCTCTGATTATACCCCGGGTATCCTCGGGCCCGCTATGACGAAACAACCAGGCGACGAGACGCGGACGTACCACGAATCGCCGGAACGAATCGGGTGGACGCGTAAAGTCGGTGGCCGATTCCCGGTCGACCGTATCACCTGCGCGAGCCGCGGAGAAAATCGGAGACTGCCCGGCTGGTACACGGGAAGACACCTCCACGTTTTCGAGCATAACGACTATATCGTACGATGCGTACAAATTTTGGAACCTTGCGCAAGAACGAATTTCGTGGAGGCGCGCGACGAGATTCTTTTACGAATTGATAATTTATTGGAAACGATGGGGTTTCTGGGACGGAGTGGAGGCGATTAGACCGTTCATGGGAAATTTCGTCGGAATGCCGTTCGAATTTTTAACACTGGCTTCATAGATTAGTAGATACAAAGTGCGCTGTCCGGTGGAAGCTTGTACGTATCACGCGGGGTTTCAGCTGGACAATTTATTGCCAGGAAACGCAATGATCCAACGACCCGTGGTGAGGAATCCGTACGGCGGATTACCATACGGCACCATAGCGGCCGTTTATTCACAAAGTGCAATCGCCACTGTCCTACTAGCGTAGTGTGAATTACGAACCACCACCCAAGCGTCATAGAAATGCTCGATGTCCAGTGGTTTCCCGGAGGAGAGGACACTAATGCGCCTATGAGTTTAAAGATGAGTCTGAATCGAGTGGCTGCCTCGGGAGTCAGCTTGGCTCGCAGATAACGCTGTTCTAAGATTTGACCGAGCTGACCTCCAGTTCAAAGCATTCCTGTAAATCTTATTTAATAGCTGGAAGGATCGCGCTACGCGGGTACACACCTCTATCACCTTTTTTTACACCTGACCTGACACTCCCTCGCGTGTCATATACGAACCGTTAGCTCGACGTTCGTACGAAGATTTATTTAGAACCTTTGTTACGCAATTGTTACTTGGTCATCTGAGATAACATTTTTCCAGCGCGTTCCTCCTTTTTCATCCCGATGGTCGAGGGCGCTCGAGGAAGTTCTCTAAACGCCCGCCCAGAAAGAATCCGAGGAGTCGAGACGCTCGACGGTCACAATGATCGCTTAATTGAGCGTAAGACATCGAACTATCGCGGGAGGAGTACCACAGCCGTTCGAATCACCCGTCGATAAGGATTTTCTGCTCCAACGTTGACAGTGGAACAGCTCCGAATGATTCGGCACTTCTGTCAAAGGGGGAATGTGGTTCTGCACCGGTCCACGCGTCGCCTTTTCCGACTGCGCGGTTCGAGTTGATTATTTCACGCGTACTTTATCTGGCGTTCCAGCCATTCAACTTTCATCCCGATTAAACTTGCCGCGATAGATTTGTAACTGGATGTCCTGAACGAAGAAACACTCGTGTAGATTATCGAATCGAAGGAGCCGATAGAAGCACTTCGTTTCCAAACCCAACCGTTTTCGTGCTCATCGTTGCCAAACCATCGACTTATCTGATCGACGACACCGATAGCCATGGCTCTCGCCAAAATTTATCCGACATCTCTCTACGATCAACGAGGGTACGGCCGATAATCGTCCGACAGCAATCAGCGATGGATCAATTACCCCGCGAGAATCCGCTGGAAGCCGTCCGCAAAGCGACGTCTGTATCCCGGTTTATACATAGTCAGCCAGAGAGCAATAATGGATCGGAGTATTATTATGATTTCAATGGCGTTGCCCACGGATGCAAATCTAGATCGCGCAGCGGCCCGGTATCGGGCACGCCGATCAGCACGGTGATTGATTCCTCGGTATTCATGCGAATCGGCGGGTCGAGATATCATCGTCGTCGGCACGTTGCCCCGCGATGATGGAGATACACGCGGGCCCCCAGAAAATCGTGCCAACTTCCGATCGTTCGATTGACGTCACGATCGACCAAAAGCTACCGATCTAACCCCCAGCCGTCCACGATTATTTAGCCGAGCGTAACTTCATTTTTCTCTCGCTCCCTGTCTCGCAGGGCAAACGAGGCACGATCGTAATCGACGTCGTTTCGATGGAGGCAATTGATCTACGAGGTACATCTCTCGATGGCTTCTCTCGTTGTTGCGCCGCCGGCAGTCGTTTAATCAAGATTTTCGTCCGGTGAAATTATCGCCGTCGCGCGAGGACGAAACGGTATCGGTTGGTGCACCGGGTTCGGCGACGTTGACGTACGATCTGGCCTCGTATCTCGCCCGCGCGAACATTATCCCATCACTTGCAACACCTCGCATAGAAATAGTGTCGCGGTAATAGCGGTGAACCGATGACACGCTGATAAATACGAGCACGTCGTCGCCGCGATCGTTGTTCTGCTTTGTCTATTGATATGTTTCTCGCCTTATGGTCGTAATTTGTTGCTCTCTGCGGACAGGTTGTTTTATGGAACCCTGGTGTAATAGCGGCGTTAAGTATACGGATAGAGGATCGGGTTACGACTTTCGAGGGAAATCGTTTTGGTGTACAACTCGCGTTGGGTCCGTGTTCGCGAAAGCACAACTGTGGCCCTGTCGGACATTTCCCCGCCGCTGTTCAGCTACGAGGATCGCGACGCGGTTTCTCCTCGTCGACAAGCCGACAAGCCTGCGCCTTCCATTACGATCGAAGCGGAACATTGTAAAACTCTAGAAGCGAGTTTCGTCTGGAATCGTGGCGGGCGAAAAATCTACTGGTCTGGAATTGCGACTGTTACTGGCCCCGCCGCACTTTTGCAAGCTCGTCATTACGACGGGTATCGCGGCGCGATCGCCCCGTTAAAGTCTCGCTGAAAGAGCGCGAACGTCGCACAGGAGGCGAGCATTAAGAATCCGGTTCCCGATTCGCTCGACGATGATCCCGGGGCCTGTGCATCGACGACGACGTCGCCTCGCTGCTGGCTTAATAATGTCGCCGACACGGAATCGTAACTTTGCGCGGAGGACGAAGTAACGTTTGGGGCGGGGACCGGTCGCGAGCGGTCGCGACGAATTTCACGAGAACGAGAGGGAAACAGATGCAACGAAAGGGGTGGAGGGAGAAAAAAAGAAGGGTCGGAGAGAGGCGATCGCGTTGAACGAGGGAAAGAGGAACCTGTTATTTCGGCAAGGCTCGAAGCTGAGGCGAGATTACACGCTGTCACACACCGTTCCTCGTTCGAACCCTTTCGGCTGCTCTCGCGTCTCCACCCAAGCGATCCTCGCCTCGCTCCTCCGGCGTTTTCGTGGGCCGTTTAAGGGGGAGACGAAAAGCGGATGGCCAACCAACATTCGACGTCTTATTCGCGCGATTATCATCGCTCGTCGATTTGCGTTTCGTGGCCCCCGATCACGCTGCTTACCACTTAATGCGGCCTTCTCTCGCCTTTAACTGATCGCCCGGTGCACCGGGGCACCGTCCGCCAGCTGGTTAATTATATTTTTATACGAGCCGCGTTCTCTTCTTACTGTCGCAATTAACGCGCGTTATCGAAGAAATCAGGGGGGAGGGGTGGTGGGTACTTTGCGCGACAATCCCGGGGCGTTGATGGGGCGGCCATTTAGGGAAAAAGGGCAGGTCGACGAGCGTGCAATTTGCTAGAATCTCGGGGACTATTCATTAGGAGAAAACGACGGACGGTCCCGTTTATTAATTAGAACGTTCGCAGTTGCTCTCCTCCAGTCTTGTACACGGTCCTGTGCACGATCGTCTTCGTTCAATCGCGACTTTTACAGCGTTCGCGTTTCGTCAACGTCATAAATCGCCCGTCCTAGTGGCGACCGGCCGCTATCGAACGATCCATTATCTCATTCTTGTGGACTTTCGCGGCCGCAACCGGACGCAGCCGTGCGTAGTGTCGCTGCCCCGGTGCTTGCATTTTCAACGGTCGCTTAAACGCGAGGGACAGGCGCATTAAAGTCGCTGGCACCGTAATCAACGTCAAGAGACGCGGGTCGACAAACGATAATAGTCGCTCGAGCGGATCGAATCGGCCGAGACGCCGGCCATTCGCGTACATCTTATTTTCCGCGCGATACCGCGCCGCAAAGAGAAACTCGCGGACAGATTTAATTCACGGTTCCGCGTTGTCCCTGTGGGCGTGAACCGCGCGATGGAAACCGTGCGCGAAACATTTTGCACGTGGCAATTTCTGTCCGCCGCTTCGAATTCACCCGCGAACAATTAGACCCACGCGAAATAATTATCCTCGCACTTTACGCGGTGCTAGCTGCGGCGATATGCAGGTAGTTGCGTGGCGGGTTGGTATGTTTTTCCAGTACTCGGTTCGGCGTGTATTTGTACGAAGTTGGCAATGATGTAAGGGGAGGTTGGTAAAAACCAGGATGCGCGAGACGTCGAGGATAAAGTCGAGGCTGTCTCGTAAACACGACAATTCGTACAATTTCGTTGGTATATTTGTACGATAGAGCGCAAGGAAAAAATGTACGAGAACAAGTCCTCCGGTTCCTCTCTCCTCAAATGGATTCCAACGTCCCAAGGTTAAGCTAGTTTTAGCGTCTGACACCTCCATAAAAAGATGAACTTTCGCACGCAAAAGCAGTTATGTACGTTAAGGTGTGCATTCCTGAAATATCTCGAGAGATTCCATCAGATCGTTTCCTCCGATACAAACTGAACCATGGCGTCTCGTCCGTTCGATTATCATCACCCAGCCGACTGTATCTGTCGGTTCGATCGTTGCGGCACGTCGAAGTCATCTTCCGTTGGTCGCGATCCATCGGCAGAAATCTGACGGCCGACCGGCATCCGGTGAAACTAAACGGGAGAGACAGCATAGGTAGTCGGAGATCGTTCGCAGATTAAACGATTTAGCAACGCGACCAGAGCGGATACTTGTCCGCGACCTTTTCATCCGGAAGACTTCGTTTACGAAGGGGTTCAGTCGGTCAGGTTTCCGACAGGAAAACGAGAAATTCCTTGCGCAGTGGTGGAGATGCGTGTACAAATATGCAGATCCGGACGCGTATCTTTCACGCTTCGTTGCTCGTTCGTTTTCTCGCGACTTCCGCCGCTCGTCCCTTCGCGCAGTGTACGGTTCCTGTTTTCTTCGCGCTAGCGAATCGCGACCGTAAACTACAACTGTTGTTATTACAATTATTACTATCATTACGGTTATTGCGCGGCGTTTATTGGGCAAAAGACTCCGGCAAGCACGCGAAGGAATGACGAGGTGCCGTGGAATTACAGGGGGGAAAACTCTACTATATCAAATCGCGAGTATCGTAAATTATCATTGTTAAAAGCGGTCTTTAAATAATTGAGCTTGCATCGGGAGGTGCGCGGGACGTTGGTCGTGTTCCGACAACTGTTTGACTCCCATGCCATTACACCGGCAATAAAGGAAAAGATCGTACGTGGCGGTTAACGAGAGCAACGACGAGGAATGCTGTTGTTCGGCACATAATGCCGCACCTAATCTTTACTGTCGGCTGAAACACGCTTCGTGGCCCATTAATACCAGAGTCGCGTGCATTTTACGACGGTTAAATAAGGATTCTTCAATTTCGCGTGTTTCGCCGCCAAGGCCGTTGCTACCTGTACGCGGCATACCGTGGCCGCTTTTAATACGCGAGCTTGCACAACCCGAATGATATTTCATTTTTCGAAGGGTCCTTCCACGGACGCAGACCGAGTTTCTCCGGTCTTCGAGCGCTCAACGTTTCACGTCTATCCCTTTTCCCTCGTGGTATATATTATACAAATACTTTCGTGTCGATCAAGATTAGAAGGGACAAGAGAACGGGAGAAACGCTTCGCCGTAATCACATGCCGGTCCTTTCGTGAAGGCTCGCTTAAAAAATAGCTGCATTAACGGAAACTATTCGTTGGTGACGTTCCATCGGGATCGGTGTACGTAAGCGGCGATGGGCTACCGTGGCAAAACGGAAACGTCGAAACTGTGCGCTCCGTGGAACGTGACTCGTTGATTCGCCACGTTGCACTGGGCGACATAAGGGAAAACTCTGACAATGAGTGCAGCACGATACAATATACGCCGCATTAAAAACTCTCTCCCGTGCATTGTCCTTCGAGTTTTCAATGCCCGCTTCTATAAACTCCCCCCCGTAGCACCGCTATAAATCTCCCTTACACTTCCTATTCGCCACTTTCCCAACGATCCCCTTTTCAACCAATCTTCTCGCGCTCGTCCGGGAACACGAACTTAATACCGAGTAGACAAAGACTCTATCGAACTTTCTGTACAATACACGCCGAGTCTGAAGGGATACAGGGACAGACCTGGCGGGGGGTTCTGAGACAGTGCCCGAGAAAAAGGCCCCGCGAAGCGAGAGGGAGAACGGCGAACGGAGCGGGATGGGAAAAGAAATGCCACATAAATAGATGAGCTGTCGGAGCGGCGGGATTACGTATGACGGGACACGAGGACGGCGGAGGCGAGATGATATCTGGTTCGGGTAGGCACGGTGATAAATCTGTGGGCCTCTGTCAGGTGGAGGCGCACAAGGCCCGAGCGTACGAAACGGGTCGACGATCAGCTTCCTACCGCGCGCGCCTCCTTTGTCTCGTCGCTTCTCGGGATAGGTGGAATCGATCAAACCCTTACGAATTTCGCCACCGTGGAACGCACCGTGGACTCGTGTCTTTGCGCCGGCACCGGATAACGATCGAACGATAAACGATATCGATAAACGATCACGTTCGTCGCGCCGTGGAATTCGACGTAGAGGCGGACCAGCTCGCGCTGGGTTTGATTGATTCCTCCTCGGAGTATGTTCGTGAGACGTCCGTCGAACGTGGACGTTTATTAAGAGTCCGCCTGCTGTGGGAATTTTTGCGGCCCTTTGTTCGCCGCGGCTGGTTTACGGTCCGATACGCCGTGGGTATTTATATTGAGTACTTATTGGAGACACGGTAGTAATAACTGCGATATACGCGGAGGAATAAAGTTGTCGCGGTATGCGGGCACAATTAGGACGCGGCGGACGTAAAGATATTTGTGCGGCTAGAATGTGAAAACCGAATGAAAGTTTTAAGGCTATCAATTACTGGTGGCTCGGAATATGTTAAATGGTTTTAAGAAATGTTGCTTCCAGTTGTTTCCAAATACTTTTCCGAGTCAATTTGTTCATCAGCAGAGTTTCTCTACTTCCAACACGAACGACTTTTGAGGCAGTTTCGTTGGCGCTCACTTTCGTCGATTATGAGGACATTCCCTGAAAATGCATTCGACGGCCGATCTCAAAGGCTCACTCGTTTGTCAACCAGAAGGCGGGATATATGAAAGGCGGTCTGTAACATCGAAACTCTCATAATCCCCGAAAAGAGACGGCTTGGCGCGAGAGAACGCAACGTTTTAATCCGTAAACACGTCGTTCGACGACGACAACGGAGCAACCGTAATCTCTCGTTCCAACTAATTCACACGCGCCCTTCTACGCGGCGCAACCCTCTTCGTGGACCCCGCGATCGCATTAGTCGCGCTTGCCTCCGAAATCCTGCGACGGGTCCTGCGACGAAACGAAAAATTCAGATCAACCGGTGACTAGGGTCGGTGATACCAATGGGCTTGGCTCGAACGTGCTTTTAAATTTAGAACAAAGCTAAGTTGCTCGGACCCGGGGATTGTGTCACGAAGTCCAGGAGATTTCACACCAGATTTCTATTTTCTCTTGACAAACACGAGGATAAGGCTGGAGAATTTTAAAATTCTATTTCCTCGATGCTCGTTCACCGGCGGCGCTGCAAGAAGATCTAGTTAATCCAGGGGAAGTCTGCACACTTTCTCCTGCACGCTTCATTAATCATCGATTAGAAACCCCCGATATAGGTCGCGACAGATGGTGCTCGTATGCTTAATTCTCACTTTCATCTTCCAAATTACTCAACGATATCCTTCCCCCTCTGCAACCCTACCCCTTTCTCTCCCTTCGAACTTTAACTCGATTCTGGTGCCGAAATTCTGTCAGACTCCAACACTAATATCCTTATCGTAATTTCACATCGAGGATGGGGGAACAGCGAGCTTCAAATAAGCGTCCGCGCGATTCGGCCACGAAACGGGGCACCGACAAAAGGTGTTGAGAGTCGAACTGTGCTGAAATCGGCGTCTCATGTGTGCCCGATCATGGCAAAGCAAACACACGTATCGTCTGCCAAGGTACACCAGCGTGTATCGCTGGAAGAAAGGAAGAAGGTCGGTGGTGCTTGTAGCCTGGCAGGGTATAAAGGTTAATGAGCGCGCAGGCGCAACCTATTATTTCAGTCGGTTGGGTTCCTACCCCTTCCCGGTTTTCTGCTACTCAACCCTCTCTGTTCCACCGCGCAATTCATCGTTTCATCCTTCTCGCCCCTCTCCTCTATCAAACACGTTCTTTCTTCGCGTCCCTTCCTCGCGAAAGCCGAACCGCCGAGGGCGGCACGGCCAGCGAAAGGTAGAGACAGAACCAGAGCGAGCGAAAGAAGGACGATCGGGTACAATGATAGGCGAAAAGAAAGAGAAGAGGGCAGAGGAAGAACGAGAAAGGAGAAAACCGAGGGGAAGAGGAAGCGTCCTCTGGGGAAGGGAGAAGTGGCAGACCTTGAGCTGCCATGAAGCTCTGGACGTCTTCATCCTGCCTCAAGCTGTGCTCCGAGAGAGAAGGATACGCTGGCTCTCTGGTCGGACGTGGTTTCACGAAATCCTTTAAATTCGTGCGTACCGTGTACGAACTGGACCTCGTCAAAGGATGCCGACTCCGATCAACGGGATTTAACCTAGCTGCCAGCGGCGACCTCTTGGAATCGCGTGATCCTACCGCGTATTTCCTGCCTCGAAAAAAAAAAACGTTTCTCTATCTAGATAGCGTTCCTGATATACACAATACACGGCTTACTTTTCCAACGTACGTATCTTTTATTCATGCAAAGCGTAGCCTGTTGTCGCGTTTAGTACCTATACCCAAGATCGTGGCACCGAACGGAGGCAATCGTGGTGCCGCGAAATTCTCCGAATTCTTTTACTTCCCCGTCCCCGATCCCAACAAATCGCGCGGCGTAAACGTTTCCCCGAAAACCGCAATCAACGAGGCTATTGTGGTCCAGCCTGCATCCAGCGGCAGCGAATAAGTTTTTCGCACGATACGGATGAAACTGCCTCGGCCTCCCTATTTTAATGTCCACCGTCGGCAGGTCGATTTCTTCCTGTTCGTCGTCCACGGTCCACGGCACTCCTCTATTCGACGTGCCACGATCCCGAGGAGGCGTGTACGCTCACGTCAGCCGGGGCAAACGTATCTATTCGAGGCGGACTGCCGCGGGAGAGGCGCGCGAGCAAAGACGGGCATCTGCACGCGAGCAATGCCATTGTGTTCCCCTTGGCGATCGAGGGACATCCTCGACGTTCCTGGGACGCGACGACACGTCGACGTTACAAAGGGCTGGGTCGGGATAGGTCAGCCGCGAGAACGAATTCTGCCCTTTCACCCTGCACGCATGCTCCTTCTTCGTGGGGCGCGGGGTGTTCCCGGCGCACTTTAAGACAGGGACGGAAATTAATTGATCGACGAAGCGGAATTACGTGCACACATTACGTGCCGGAGTAATCGTACAATTTGGCCGAATTTAGAAACGAAGCAGGGGACGGCTGACATTCCGAGGACATTTTAAATCTCCTGATCTCCGTTCAAATCGCGTATCCGTTTCGCGGTGACAAAGGCAAACGCGAACCGTGAAAATCGTTTCAAAGGGGGCGCACTGTGCAACGGCGTTTTTTTCTTTTCTCTCTTTCTGGCGGGTCGCAGATCAGGTCGGTCCCTTTTGTACGCGTGATACACGTCGCACGACGCTCTGCGTACAGGGGCAAGGGTGCTGGAAGAGGGTGAGCCTTAACGCGGTATTCTTCTCTCTTTTCCCTTCGTTTCTCTCTCGTTTTGCTCTCCTCGCGCGACCTCAGAGTCGCCCTGTCTACGCATCTTACAGCTTGCTCGATCCGCTTTTGTGGCAACCGTTAAATTGGCTCTTCGTGCCACGCATCTGTCGCCGATACTCCGGCCGGCGCTGCTCTCTGTCCAGGTCGTAAAAATACGTCGGTTACTGTTGCGGTTTCCTTCTGGACCGGTGCCATCGAAAATAGAAGCGGCACCCTGTCCGACGAAAATTCGCGTTTTCAGCTTCGATCATGTGCAGTCGATTTTGGAACGCGATACGACACCGGGATCTGTTCTGCGTCTCCAATGGGCCGCGGCGTTTAAATCCCCGGAAAGGTTCTTTTTATGTACGCTGAAAGGGTATTAGGGACTTGGAAAGGATTCGAGATAGCGATCGGAGAGAGTATTCTGTCGTGGTCGGGATTTATTGGACAGTTAAGTAGTCTAAATCATACACCTCGCCCCTGTGTATCAGCACGAACGAGCTGGCTTTACGAAAATTCACCGTTCGTTAGAGATTACAGTCGCGACTACAATCAGCCGGACGTGATTCTCGTGTATGCCGGCGATTAACGAGGTAAGTGCAGCTTCGACATTACGCCCCTCCCAGATTGCGGTACGCCGCCTGCAATTAGCCCGAAATTGCAAAGTAGACCGATCGGAAACCATTGGGATGAACTATCAATTATTACGACGAATGCCGCAAACGCTGTCCCTTAAATTTCGTGCGTGCAGCTGATCCGCCATTGAATTGTTTACAGAAGGGCCTATTACGTTCACCCGGTCTTGAACCTGTTATCCGACGCAATTAAAATGCACGACAGAATAAAACGGACGAAGCCAGCGGTGTGTTATTATCCGCCAGGAATATTTTCTGCATATCGTACTTATGTTTCTTAACCGCCGATGTCTGAATAGTCCCGGGTGCAATTATTGATCACCCGGGTGACGACAATAAATGGCAGCGATAAAATGGCTCGATCATGGCCGATTGTTGCGATTTAATTAGCCGCCCTCAATATCGCGATCGAAGATCTCGGGTGGTCGAGAGGTCAACGCCGTTGCAGAAGCGGGGTCAGCGTCTTACCCGCTACGAGCCACTCGTTATTACGATTGAGACTTTCCTGCACGATCGATCCGCGGATCTCCACAATCGTTGTGTTATCTCGATCTCGTTTCGACGCTCGCCACCTTCCGTCTCTATTACGCGCCGCGTAATGAGAGGATGCCGACGCGGGAAGGCAGGGAATCATCGCGCGAATTACCTTCGAAGGTATCAGCGACTCGTGTTTCCGGTTTGCCAGAAGGTTACGATCTTTCTCTAACCCCTTCATCGTCCCTCTTCTACATTCTGCGTCGGTTCTGCAGGTTGGTTATTTCACGCCAATAAAATATGATATATGCAGGTGCACAATCTACCTATACACCGGTGCAACAAACTAGCAATAATTGCCTATAATGTAACGGACACTCGTTTAATACAATGTTAGTATAATTTTTGAAGCTCAGCTGAAACTTTCCTCAGCGTTTATCCAGCACCTCGTACACAGGTGTGCGCAATCGAGTGTCCCTTGATGTATATTTATCAGTTCGTGTCGCCACAGTGTTACCCATTCGGCACGAATACGTATTATTCGTACGCAAACGCGGAATACGTATACGTGTATCCGCGGGGAAGCGGCGTAACTCGCCGTCGAGGTAACGGGGCTACAGGTCAGCCAGCCACCTATCCTCACCAAATTAGGTACAAGCAATCATCGATCGTGTTTCAGGCTCATTAGGCCTAGTAATTACAATCATGTCGCAGCCGTCACTCCGGTAGCGTTACGTAACGAGACGCCGCGCCGCCGCGAGATCGTGACGATATTTCACCGTTTTAATCAGCCTCCCGTCCTGGTACAGCCTCGATATGATCGGATACGTGGAAACCATCGAGCGTTCCACGATTAGAGAGGCTTCTCCCTTTCGGCAAACCCTTTTCCGCGTTTACGCGACGACGACACCGCGCGTTGCAGTTCGTGCTTGTTCACCGCCGTGTTCCACGCTGTTCCGCGAAGTTCCACGCGTCCTTCTTCAACGGGGAACGCGAATATCTTGGAAAATGATCATCACGGTATCTCCTGCTCGCTCTCGAGAGTAATACCCATCGTTAACAGATGGAAACGCCTGCGTAAATTGCAATCTCTATGCGCTTCATTAGAGGAAGCCGTTCTCGCGTCATTAACGGGTTCCTCTTCCTCGATGCTCAAACGGACTTATGTGGGTCCTGCGGTAAAGAATGCGAGCCCTCCTACCCGCTACCTGGCCACGGTAATCGGCTTAGAAAACATTGTACAGCTAACGACGCTTTATTAGAATATCCTAGATAAGAGGATTTCAATTCGGAATCCCCCCGTTATCCTTACACGACACTTTAATTGCACGAGGAACGACATGCAAATAGCGCCACGCCGAAGGAAATGGCTGCAGTCATTCATATCTGAATACCTGCTCGCGGTAATTACTTTTCCCCTGCACGTACTCCATCTCGTCCGAGGTTATTAGGAAAATTGCCAAGCGTAACATCGGAGAGTGGACAGGAATCGTGGTTTCCCGTCTCCGAAATTCGATCCACGCTCAATTTGTTCTACCGCCTAACGTACCGATCAGGTCCGATACCTCTGTCAGCCCCCAAAAGCTCACCCTCCGTCGATGTCCCAGGACTTCCCGCTGCATTAAAACCGATAAATTAACCCCCCCCCCCCACTGGAGGTAAACCTAGCAGATTTTCAAATACTCCTTGCTTCTACCAAAAAAAAAAAAAAAACAAACTCTCCAGCTGCCAGGTTGCCTCGCAGCTAGGCGAACCGAAGCAGTTCCCCTGTTACGCTCATCCTGGACTAGCCGGCCGCCTCTTTCCACGTAGCCGGTGACGTAGGGTCCGAGGTCGTCTGCGATGCCTCGCGACCCAAGATCGAATGTGCGATCGAGTGTGTAAGTGCGAGAGCAGGCCACCAGCAGAGCTGGGACCACCTCGACCGCCGGTGCAGCCGGCGTATAGCCGCCCCGTACCTTCACTCTCTCTCTATCTCCCCCACTGTCCGTTCCCTCTCTGCCCTTCGATCCTTCTCTCCTTTTCGCCGTCGTCTAACTCGCCATGGTACCGTCCTTTCTTCCCGAGCGTTCGCGGGCGTTCCCTTCTTCGCTCCTGCGGTCGTCGCGGGGAACAGCCGCCCCGACGAGAATCCACGATCAAAAAGAGAAGCCGAGGCCGGGCCCTCGACCGCCGCGGAAAGAATGCGTGGGCCGGACATAATGATTCGGACTTTGTCGGTCGGTCGCGGGGCACAATCGCTCATCATGGAACTAGATTAAAAGGTAAATGGTGTTATAAATATTCATTGCGGCCTCCCGCGAAATCGCTGCAATTTTCAGATTCGCGCGAGGCTCGTTCCGTTTCGACGGCTATACGATTTCGTACGGGCCCGGTGCGACGATACGGTTAATTCGATTCTTGTTCGGCGCGGAGGAAGTGGATTCGTTTCAGCGTTCGTGGTTTCCTTTGGGGCGCGATATAACAGCGGTTAGACATGCTGGCTAGAACAGTATAACAGAGCCTGTGCCTTTTTATGGTTTCGGTTTAAAGCGGTGCTGCCATTACGGCGAGCGTGTATATACGTTGGTCAGTCACAGTGTATTGTCAGCCGCTTCCGTGGTTTTATCGGCGCAATAATTAAATCGCTCGAGCGTTTTATCGTCGATGTTACGCGATTATTTAATAACGTTCCTTCGACTCGGTGTTTCACTTCACTTCGGTGAAAGTATTTTCATCGATGCCGTGTCGTAATAGCGTGGTGAACGAATCAAAGAACTTGTAAGCGGTTAATTTTGCAGCCAAGACAGCGAGTAATCTTTTTCTCTGTTTAACGAAAATTGAGTTTCGTGAAATTTCTGCGCGCTGCCATCGTTGAGCCGCAAACGTAATTCCCAATTTACGGTATCCCGAATATCCTATTGGCAGACGGACTTTCGCGTGTCGACGCAGATTGCTTTCCTTTTCTATTTATCTGGGAGACGTGGCGGTATCGTAAATCGGTAGGCCCGATTTAAGAATATCATCGGGGCCGTCCATTGTTCCAGCCAACGTTTTCCTACTCGTAGGCCTCGCGAATGCCAGTAGATCGCGGGCCGCGTGGGCGTAGATCGGCACGTGAGCTGCCGATTGCAAGATCTCCAGGAAAACTCCGCCGGCCATAAATGTCGATGTCGTACCGTAACTTCTAATCCTCCGCAGGAGAATAGCCAGTTACGGTGTGCAAGTGAAAGAAAAGAAGAATCAAACGAAATCGCCATTCTTCCATTTCTGTCCCGGAGTTGAGAGTAACGCGCGGAATGAATTTCGCTGGTTTCTTCTTCCTCTTCGTGCAATTACGCAACAGGCCGAGGGCGATCGCGAGAAGGAGCGAGGATCTCTCCAGAGATTCACGCTCCAGAGGATCGTTGTTAATCAATGCAAGACCACCGTGGCCAATTCGATGGCAGAAGAAGCCGCGAATTAAAGTCTCAGCGGAGCGCAGAACACGATTTTACGAGCGACGGACGGTCGCGGCGGGGCGAACGGCTCGCATTAGCCTAATCGTTCGAGGCCGGTCTGCCAAATAAATTGGCTGATTTGCATGGGAATTAGGAATCCCCCGTGGACCTCGCCAGGTAACCCGCTTGCATGGATCTATCGCGCGAGCCATCGACGTCCAGTGTCTCCGACTCTCCCAGGGAGAGAGGCCTCCCATCTTCTCTTGTACAGCTCCTCTCTTTGCTCCTTTGTATACTTGCGCGTCTAGCTTTCATGGAATGCTTTGCTTTAAATGCGTAAGACCTGCGTGTTTGGACGCTCGAGGAAGATGCACGCGGAAGTTATTCAACTTGGTATAGAACACTTAGGTTCAGTTACGGCCTTCTGTTCTCCTCGGAAAATTTATCGAGTCCCGTTGGTCCGTCGCTGGTCGCGGATGTTTGCAGCAATTGTTTAAGAAAAGATTCAATACAGCGAAAGAATCCTGAGAGCAACAGCGCAGACGGTGCGCAAAAGCGAGTGGTCACGAATTTTTCCTCCACGATTCCAGTCATGCAGCAGCGATGGACCCGTCACAAGTTGAAAATAACAGACGAGATGACGGCTTAAATTAGGCGGTTCCTATCTCGACGCGAAATCTGCACGAGCTACACGATAACAAGAATATCTCTGTTAACCCCAGACAGGACAGCACGCGGGCAAAAAGTCGCCGCGTAAGTTTCCGTTTACGGGGAACTCGGTGTCGCGGAGGTTGTTCGCGAAAGAAATCTAGATTCGAAGTTGAACGGCTGTCATTTGACGCGAATGCTCGGTTCTAATGATGCCTGCGGCGTGTCGGTGATCCACGAGGACGTCTCAGGAAACCGTTTGAATATCCAAACGCAGAACCGCGCGACGTCAACGGGGGCCAAATCCATACGGCATTAAGCTTACCAAGATTTCCACGCGATAGGGACTACTATCGCGGTTGAATAATTCATTCGCAGAACAGATTCCGAACGGCTGGATTAAAAAACGTTTAATTACCATAATTTTTCCCCTCTCGTCTTTGGTCGATTTCGGAGGTTCGGCCCGCACCACGGGAGAGGCCATAGGCAAAAATTAACTGGTACCTGGGTTGGTACAGCGAGATGCACAGGCAATTAACATAATATTACCCGTAACGCAGCGTTCCTAATGGGATATTTATTGCGGGGAGCATCTCCCCATCGCCCAGCGCGAACTAAGTGCGCCACAAGATCGTGCGAACCGATCTCGCCCCGTTTCATTCTTCCCGACGCCTCAGGATCTTCTTCTCACCTCGATTATCGCCCGATTTTTCTCCTCCTCGTTACCAACAAAACCCCGCCGTATACCGCCGCGTCTCGCCGCCTCGCGGAAACAGCGGCTCGCGTTTTGGCCGCGTGTTCAACCGTTGCGAGCGCAGAAGACTCGCGGCATCCTGCAGGTTCGCGTCCAGTAAACCGCCCCCTACTCGACTCCGTCCCTCCCGATCGATCTTCTCGCTTTTCGTTCGAACTACACGAAGCGTTAGCGTCTGGAACGCTGCTCGAACCACCGGTGGACACGATAATTTCGAACGTTTACGCGCATTCGCGGGAAAGGGAGGCGGCCCACGACGGCTACCGCCGTTTTACTGCTCTTTTACGGCGGCCATTATCGGCGCCGGATTCCCGAAAGTGCGTGCAACAAGCTTGAGGACGCGCCGCCTTTAGAATGAGATAGGGCTCTCGTTAATGTCGGGCAAGGAACTGTGACAACGTGTCCTCGAGTGCGGACCGGTGGCCCGCGCGCGTCTGCTTCTGGAGGACACAAGGTTCGCTCGGCTTGCTTCTCGAACGTCGATAACGCTAATTAGGTTCGGAGACATCGCGCAGGATCTGTTCCTTTTCGAGTGGCCTAAGTGGGGTCGCGCGTCGTTCGTTTCACTCTCGTTCAACTCAGCTGCGCCTACCGGCAAGTAGGTTTTCCACGCGTGAACGCTCGCGGAGAGACGCTTGAGACGCGTGCACCGCCGCGGGAACATTGGTCGCTTTGAAACGTGGGTGTTCCCCGTTCGTCCGAGAACTTGTTAGTGGTGTATTTAATTTGACAGAAGCTTTGTTTGTTATTGCAGCCGCGGGAAACGGAACGGCTGGTCGGCTCGTGGTGTATACACGAGACGGAGGCTTGCGGGACGATTCGTGTAACGTCAGCGTTGACGTTTCTCCGTTTTCTGTTTCTTTTCCGTGCGCTATGCTATTCTGACCTGCGCGGCGACAGTTTGGCTTCGGGGGCATTAAAGTTACGGGTCCCGGGATATTAAATCGTAGCGTTTGTAACCAGACAGCTGCTCTCGATATTTTAACCGGCGCCCAGCGCAATTCCACGTGGTCTCGACCACGGGAGACCGGCTGAAAAAAGGGTTCGGGAGCACGCGTTTATGTAAACACCCAGTCAACGAAATAAGTTTCTGTGCATGAACCGAGATCGCTTGCGTTCGCGTTGCTCGGAGTGTAGTCTGGAAGCCTGTTAACACGCTGCGCACAAACAGTCAGGCTCGATGATTTACGAGCCAAATCATTCACTTTCGAAGCCAGTTTAATTACTCGTGAAGCGAAAACTAGTTCCGCTTAGAATGTTGCGCAAGCAGCACGCGAGTTTAATTCACTGTCCAGCAGCAGCCACCAAAAATGGTTTGGTACGCAGCTTGACAATTATTCCCCCCCCCCCCCGAATTCTTGATGCTGTTTATGGAAGGACTGCCAAAGCTCAATTCGAGGTGTCCAAATAATTAATAAATTTAACTTCCACGCTTCCGTAGCAAAGCAATTTCATTGCCCCTCCGCTTAATTTCGTTCCCGGCTCCACTTCTATAATAAAACCCACTGAAATCGTCGGCCTTGCTCGACCTCTTCCATTAAATCGCCGGAATCAGCTCCGTTTTCCGATCAATTACGAGATCGAACCGGAGAAACAGCCTCCGTGTGTTTGCTCGCGCGTACAGGACCCCGTAACGAAGGCGGACGACGAGAGCGGGAGCGAGAGCAACGGTGCAGCGGGGAAGGGCGACGTAGAGGCTAAATACAGGTTCGAAAAGGAGAAACGAATTACCTACGAATCGGCTTCGCATCCCCTTTTTATTCTTTCTTCCGTGGACCAGCCAAGAGAGCGGCCCCTTTCATCCTCTTCTTCCACCTCGCTTGGGAAAACGACCACGGTCCTTTCGCCCAAAGCGACCACCTCTTATTCTCCGCCACCGTTCCTCCTCGGCCCTCTTCGCCATCCGCTCTTCCACTCTGGCTCCGGAACGTCTCCATTAGAAAGCCGTCGCGCCTTCGGGCCTCGCGGTCTCCTAATTTGCCTACCGATCCGCACGATTCCGCTGCGGGTAGCACGAGGGAAGAAGCAAACCACGCCACGAATCCGTTGCACCGAGCAATTTATTCTTTGGACCTCTAGCGTGCCCGCTGCGTTTCGTGGCCGGTGAACACACGCTTTTGTCGGCGCAGCGTTGCGGTTCCCCGGAACAAGCCGCGCCAACCAGCCGGAGGCCCACCGCCTATTCATCTCTCTCGTTAACCGCTGGACATCTTCATCGGGGATCAATGGGGTCTCCCTGGATGTCTCAATGATCCGAGCCGCGAATTACACGCCCGGTACCATTCCGCCTCGTCGGCCGTTTGCGATATTCGCGAGGGTTGGCGTGATTCCGTGATCCCCGGTGTTCTTGTCCCCCTTTTCTTTCCAGCCTTTCTTGGATCGTGCCTCCACCCCGCGCAAAAACGCCCTTTGTTCGACGCGGACCGTCGCTTTTTAGGTGTATAATTATTTCAAATATGCGCCGCGCTTTTTGCCCATGGGCAATTAAGTTCCGACTTCGAACGAAGGGGTGGATCGGCCGTGTTGCTTTCCTGCCTGGAGATTCGCCAATAGATCGGAATTACATTCGCGCTTCTTTAAGCAACGTCGATATAATAAGGATGTTATAAGTACTTTTTGTAATGAGAACTTTGTCACGGGATGCGCCGAGAACGTGAATTTTGGGCATATCCTTTAAGAAAATGCAAAGAAATGTCGATTTGTTCCTCGCAACTGCTTAAGATATTTTTAATCGGTTTCGACGATTTTTCTCGGAATTAGAAACGTCGACACGGTAAAAGATTTTTATCTCCGGCAACGTTTATCTATTTAAATGAATCTACCCTACAGAAGTATTACATCTAACGGACCCCTCTATATTCCGCTCTTCCCCTTCCATCCAGCAACAAAATCGATACGAGCTCGTTGAAAATCGCAGTTAGAGAGTCGACCCTATCGCGGCGTGTACGCATGTTCCAGCTGACGGTGGGTATCACCTGGCCGATGATTTCACCCCGATCCCCGAGGATAAACGCGCGTGAAAATCGGTAATCGTCCGGTCGTGGAAAGCTCGGGAGACCTCGCTGCTGTCCCACATCGCCGCTTCCCGGTCAAATAATTCGCGTGATTCGTCTCACAGCCGTGCATCGTTGCTTTCGACAGAGCCCGCCGGTTTTCAGCAAATAACAGCGTTCAGGTGTGGTATTATGCGAGTGGACGCGTGATCACGGACGATCGATGGATCTCAGACTCGAATTACCATCGCAGAAACGCTGCTGAATAAATCATTATTAAATGAGTAATTCACAGCGAACACGGTTCTTCGCTGCCCTATTACCCGGAAATGATTAAACGATGATCGTCGTTGCACCTGATAATAGTCGCAACGTTAAACGATTCACCCTTAACTGATTATGCTGGTCAAGGGGATACGTCAATTTATGGAAAACCGATTGAAGCAAAGAGTTGTCTAATTTATACAAATTTCAAACACTACAATCGGAGGACTGTTTTGAGCAGTTTCGTAATATTTCAAATCGTTCCTGACGAAGCGGTGGCCGGCTTTCCGTTGCAATAATGCGAATGTGATTAATGGCGACCGTAAAGGCATAAATATGAAGCATTAGTAACGTAGTCGAACGCGAGTAACAGCACTCGTTTATGCGTAACTGCAATATTCGGCGAGTGAATGCGTTTCAGTGATTGGTAATAGGCGAGCCGAGCAGTTCCATTCGTTCAACGCGATACACGCGTTGCTAAATTGAAAAGGTAATTATCTTAACGAAGGTTTTAATATTATCATAAATGGATCGGGGAAACAAGAGCGTATAACTGGTACGTCTAATCAAGACTGACGCGTTTCCGGTTGCTCGATGCATCGGCCACCATTAACCAAACTCATTAATACAGTTTATTACCCCGACACTGAGGCTGTTGCGATTTAACGTCATCGTAAACTCCACCTACACCGCGCTAACTGAAATCTATGCGTGTGTCAGCGTATATATCGATCTCGTTCAATCGGTCCATCGCTCGCCCCTTTTTATCCTTGAACTTGACATCGTCCGGACTGCGGAGACTAAGCGTGGGTGTCACGATCGAGACCCTTCGTTTGCTTCTTCCGCTGGTCAACAAGAACTTTTGCCACGGTCGCGGCCACAAATTTCAATCCATCCGCGAACGACTTTTCTTTACGTCCAAACGCAATAACGTACAATTACGCGCAATAGCTTTTCAATCCAACCATTTTTATATAACTTCCCCTATGATTATTTAACCTCAAACGATCTGAAAGTGCTCGCATAATTAACGTCTAGCTTCGGGTAGCCTCGAATATCGCACGGACAGTATCGTATCGTGAAAATCATCGAAGCTGAAATGTTCAGCAAAATCACCTCGAGGGCCACCATTTTCTTTCGCGTTAGCGATTAGCGTTCGCGCGATTTGCCCGCAATCTACCCGACGCGATGCTGAAAGTCCAGGGCACTTACCCTCGGCCAGCTCGCACTTAGCCCGCGTTAGGCGTTAGTTAAGTCAGGCCAAGGGCTATTCTCGCGAGTACACCAATCCGTGGCAAAGCGTGCGTATGCGCTCGCGGGGATAGGAATGCCTGGACCGCTTTCTTCTTTCCTCCAGATTGACGCCGCCAGCGTTCCGTTCCTTGACTCCTTGCTACGGTGTATGTACTTACGAGGGAAAACGCGGTTCCGCGAGCCGGTGCACCGCTTAACACGCGGGATATTTATACGTCATTGTGCTCGTAAAACGTTTCAAGGACCGTTTCAAGGAGCGTCGTGGACCGCTCGTGTCGGCCGTCTTCAACGACATTCCCTCCTTGGAAACGATTCGCGTTCTTCTTGCCGCTCCGCTCTGCCAACTGGGAAGTTCGCTTCTAAATTAACACGTTGGAATCCGAAGGATCTGGTAAACGCGCGATGCTCTCTTCCGTCAATTTCAGCCGGATAATTTGCGGCCAGCGTGTGCTTACGTCGCGGGAAAACGGATGGAAGGACAGACCACCCGAGAATAATTTGTGCAGGGTAGGAATTTAGGTGCTGGACACAGTGGGAACAGGGGGACGAAATTTTTGGCAAAAGAAAGATAACGTAATGCCGTGTTACTGATATGGAAATGCGTGTACGCGTTTATTATAGCTCGGATTATATGTGTCGTTCCGAAGCTCGAGACTCTCGCTGCTGCGGCTATTGAAATTTAAAGGACGAGCGAAGAATACGGGAACGTAGGTGGTACAGCGATGCTAATGACTTTTTAACGAACAGGTACTTGTTAGCCCGCTCACGGAACATTTATCATAATCAGCCGTCGTTAGATCGGCCGCGAGGACTCAATTAATTCTTACGAGAACGGTGTCAAGGAGGATGAGTCAGAGAGCTTTTTGTTGCACGTCCGGGTTCGAAGACGGAAGACTGAAGATAATTTGGGGGACCGCGATGTATCATATTGTATCCTGCATATTTAAAAACGCGAGGATCGATTGTGCGATGTGACGGCCCCGCTGAAAAGGATTTCGATCGTTAATCCTAGTCGAGCTGAGAAATATTTAAATCAGCCGACGATTTGCCTGAGAATCTTCGCGAACGGTATTCAGCGAACGTAACGTGGAAAGTTATGATATTTAAGGAGGAGGACGACGGTTCGAATCGTTAACTGCGGAACAATGCGTTTCCATTTCACGCGATTCTGCATACACCGGCGCGGAATTTCCGCGATGGTCACGATCGATACGTGCTCGCGCAAGCACGGCAGATGATGCATATCAAACGGAGAAACCGGCCTGGTTCGCGTACCGGTAACAATGCGTTAATGTCCCGACGGCGATCTGATTACGGGAATTTACGTTGATCGTCGTCATTTCACAAAGAACTCGGTGTCGTAACTAGCCCACGGTGATTTTTATCGTTCCACTTCGACCGGGCAACGAGAAAACACCGCCCCTCTTATTTCTCTGTTACGTGTGCCGAGCATTTCCAACTGCGGGATTATACCTAATCACCGGTATCAAACTCTTGCAACATTGTACGCGTTGAATGCCGCTTGATTTGTACAAGCCCGTCATTAGGGGCTCGCTTGACACGCTGATTATAAGCATTTTCCGTGACGGCGTTATTACGCGATGTTCTTTTACTTTCCTTTTTTTTTCGTACGAAACAACAACAAGGGTATGCCCGATCATCGAATTTCCCGCGGTGAGTTGTGGATGGGTATTTAAGAGAGTAACGACGTTTCAATGAATACAAACAGAAAATAGGCCCGTCACGTAGTAGGTAGACGATTATAATGAAGCCATAAATGAACCAGCGTTACCATTTACAACGCCTGTTCGGCGCGCTGGATAAGCGGAGGAGAGTTGACGAAAAAATTTTCCGCACTCTCGATTATATTCTATCATAACGGAACGCTGAATCGAGCGTTCCAAGCGACAATGATTATCGGAACGGCCGTGTCCGTATTCGGAAAAATCCCCGCATTTTCTACAGCAGCCGGTTCGATACCGCAAACACCGCAAATCTGCTTGTCCCTCGAGATTGATACCAATTACCCGCACCATATTTCATTGTACTACTTTGCATTCCTCCATAAATCACGTTTCACTTTGAAGCGACCCCGGCGGGCAATGATATCGAACGCATCGCGAATGAAAGGAAACCACAGTAATTTCGTTGGAAACAATCTATTCCGTTCTCGGCATGCCGTCCGACTTCGTTCGAATCAACGTTTCAGATGCATCGTCCTCGATCCGCGGGTCCTTGAATTCCTCATTTTTTGTTCCCGGTCTCGAGGCGCGATTAACAATTATAATTATTCCCGTTGGTACTATGCGAGGGTGGCCGCCGAACGATTCCACGAGTCGCGCTCTCCCGACGCGAGAGGTGTTCGCGCGAGTGGTTGCAACCAATTTGCGTACTTCTATAAATGCAGGTACCGGTGGTGTGTACAGCCGCGTCGTTCGTGCGGCCGGTAAAATGTTCCTAGGCGTCCAGTACCGGCTGTATTCCGTACTATACATAATGCATGAGCCGGTATGTTCCCCCCTCGTCCCCTTCTTCCTCTGGATCACGGCGCGGACTGGCGGCATCGCCCGCGCGAACACCGGATTCGCTAATTAAGAAGCCGGTGAATTTATCTAGCGACGATTAAATCCCATATGCGGCCGGCAGTCTATCGAATTGTCGTCGTGTATGTCGTTTGTTACCGGCACTTGTCCCGTACATCGCGCTCGCCTCGCCTCGTTTAGCCACGGCGAAAACAGCGGAAGACGCTCGTCACACACGGCCGAGGTTGCGCTAAGGACGTAATTAATGTGCCGGCTATAATCTTCGGGTTAATAATGCCGCGGGTGCATGGACCGTCGAATTCTTTGGGAATACCGCGGCGTTAACGAAGCGTTCGTTGTCTGGCTACGTTGTTGAGATAATTGGGGAATCATTTCGTTGTATACGACGCATCGTACGTTCGGAGGAATTAAGGATTTGGGAATCAAGATACAGGATCGACGGTGTTTCTCAAATTATCCGCGGCGTTTAATGGATTGGCAGAGCTTCCGCGAGTCATTTTAACGTTATTTATTAAGGCAGCTTGCGCTTATCTAATCTCGATCGATTCCATTACGTAGTTCCTCCGCGCGTATCTATCCCCTGCGGTATAATTTTCGCTGTCTTTCAATATTCCCGAAGCACAGATTTCTGCAACTCCATTGCCTGCAGTTTTGGGGCACGCCTCTTGTCGACGGTAATTACAACAATTTCAATTCACCCGGGGGATGCACGGATACGTGCAATGTCGTTCCGCGAAAGTAAATATAGAACCGTCCGGCTTAACAAACCCGAAGAAAAGCAATTAGAAAGTGGCGCAAGGGGTGGACCGGGACAAGCTGGTCGCGAAGGCGTTCCGCGCGTCTCAACGCCCCGCGACGATGATGAAGTGCTGATAATAACGCGACTACGTAATCGCGTGGCTCGTCGACCTGATTCGCGAGTCGCGCGATTCTGTCTCGGGCGCGAAGATAAATTTCCCCAGGCGGCTAATGGCGTTTCTTGCCCGCGAATTCATCTTATAAGGGCGTTCTTCGCCGGCGATGATCTGGGTGTTACAAGCCATCAAGCGCGGCGTAAAGAAGCTCAGCGTCGCGCCGCGCGCATAAATATGCATGCGCCCGTCGGTGGCTCTTGTAGCGCTGTCCCCCTTCCGGTTTTTTTTTTTCTTAATACGCGAACCACCTTAAAAATGTTACCGTTCCTCGTTTTATCAAAGCGACGCGCCGTGCCCCCGTTACCGATATATCACCGCTTACGACACGACACGCTAATATATCGCGCGGATTCGCTGTTCCTGCCGAAAACGATTCCTCCTTACTCCACTCGCTTCCAACGACGAACCGGGCCACGTGTCATTGATAACGTGGAAAAAGCGCGCTATTAATAGCCGGCGGGTTCGAAAATTCCTTAAAACGCAGCCGATAAGAGATCCAAGTCGGCGCACGATGTCGATACGTCACCATTTCAAAGCCGTCCACCGCGGTATGTAAATGGCGCCGCGGTTTCCCGACAAACCGTGGCCCAAGCGCGGGTGTATCGATGCAAGTCGCCGAGATACGTTCCTCCTTCTCGGCCGGGGTCGACGGGGCACGCTATCGCGTGAATCCGTGCACACCGAGGTCCAAGAATTTCCAGAGAAGCTTCGTATGCATATGCATGCGACCGCTGCGTATACGGCAACGACGGTAGACGTCGGACGGGAAATAACTGCCAATTAGCGGGAGACCCCAACGGTGGAAACCTGAGTGGAAGCCGCCTCCGCACGGACGCTGACTCACTTTTCACTGCGCGATCTTCGTGAATTCGCGGATCGCCGTTGGGCGTTTCCCCGGATCGGCGGATGGAAAAGCGGCGATTCGGACGCGGCGGAACATTTCGTCGCGGATCCCCGAGGTTTTGCAAGCCGGAATTCGCGAGGGCACAGCCGGCGGAATGTCGGAAGCCTGGCGGATCGTCGATGGAATTTCACCGCAGCTTCGAGGAACCTCGGCTTTGATTGACTCATTAAGATTTTTGGTCGATGGCTGGATACGCCGGGGTCTGGCGTAATTCACTTTTTATTACCGCCGTGTATTCGGGGCAAGTCAACCATGACGCGTGAAAACGGTACTGTTTGTGTGTCCCGGGGACCCAAGGAAAGCAATATTCGGTAGATAATCGCTTTTATGCCGCAATCGTCCAACAAAGAAGGCTTCGTCAACAACTGTTATCCGAGAGCGATCCGTGGCCGACAGTTTCAATGGCCCTCGACATCACTCCCCCGATAATATTCAATTCCTTCTGCATCGAATATGACCGATCGACTGTGGTCTCACTGAAAAAGCGTTGGCCTACGTGGCTCGCCCTACGGTGAGAGCCTCCGCAGCTGTCCCGATAAAAGCGTCCGGGGAAAACTTTGCTTCTCGTCCGTTCTGCCGCGTGGCACGGGGACACGCGCGGCTGCCTCGCGGGGGAAGCAGCAGATGCATAGAGGACTCGTGTGATTGAGGGCGATACTGTAACGAACCGAGTTCGTGATCCACGATGATAAACTTCACAAACCCATGGCCGGCATATGGTGGTTCCGCGGAGATCGCGTGATAGCGCCGTATTTTTCTCCCATCGCATCGGCTGCATTACACGTATTCCGTTCCCATTTATTTCGAATCGTTGGGACGCGTGCAATTTGTGTCGCGTTTAATGGATCGGCAAGCCCCTCCCTGACTTCCGTGCGCGATAATTGAATCCGCCGCGATTAATTTCGCGGGGAACCGTGTATACGTAACGTTTCGGTGTTCGCGACGGTGCAGAGGGTACGCTCGGGGGTCAATGCAATTTCGTTCGTGCTGGGCGAGATGTTCACTCGCAGCCGGACGGCGATTATTAAGAATCCTCGATTCGCGTTCGGCATCGCGCCCGTTTCACGCTCTCGCCCCCGGGGGCGAGAGCGTTTTCCGTTCGTGGTTTAAGTGAAAGTCGATCTTCAACGGTTGATCCCCCCGGAGTCGTCCAGGGATCCGGTTCTTACGGTAATCCAAATAGAAAATGAACGCTGATAAATGTAGAAACGAGTCCGCGGGGCGTACAGTTATACCCAGTTATGCTACGGAGGCGGATAAATTATATATGAACGGCTATTTTTGTTTCTAAAATACCGTACGCCAGGTATTCGTAGCAGGTTGGACGATCTTATTTTCGTTTCAACTGAACTCGTTGGAGCTCGATTTATTTTCGATAGAACTCGCCTCGATGGACCCTCTTCACTCGTACGGATGTTTCGTTGCGACACCGACGCACGACACCCGGTTTCAAGTCAACGAAAGACTGCAGCAAGGTGGCCATGTGCCGCGGTATGCAGATAGAAACTGTTCCGGAGGTAGATCGCGACTGAGATTTATCTGGCGCGAAGACCGGCGACGCCGTTTCCATCGGCTCCTCCCCTTCGGCGACTGCCTGGTGAATTTTGAACGCGACCAGGGGCACAGACGAGACGCCGAGAAAAAAAGGGAAGAACAGAAAAAAGGGCAACCCGGTCGCTGGTGGAAGGTTGCAGAAACAGAATCGGCCCGGTTCGGATCAGAATTCAGGCCGCATTTTTCTCTCCGTTGCCGCCGTCAGAGATTTACGAATTCGCGTTAAAACCTCGCCCCAAATATTCAAGAAGGTACCATAGGAGTGCAGATAATCGCTGCCACGTCACACGCCAGTCGGTTCTATCGAACAAAGGCTTAAGAATTATGCAGGCTGCGAGGGGGATTGCCCTAACGTTTCACCGCCGAAGTTCTGCGAACAACGAAAGACGTTCTCCCGTACGACGAATCGTGAAAGTACAAGACAGTCGCACGAAACCCTCCGCGCCTCCTCGCTGAAAATTCCCGATCGAGCTAGCGCGATGTATAACTCGCGAAATTACGCGGTGTCACGGCGAGTAAACGTCTCTGGAAGGCCGATAAATTTTCCTCCGCACGCAAAATAATCACAGTGATGTACGAGCCAAGATATTCGTAATTTCGCGACGGCAATTTACTGATAGCTGCATCCTCATGAGAGCTACCCGCGGACAGGCGAAATATTGCGCACGCCTGTTGCCGGCTACGATATAAATGTTCGCCAAAGGATCGAGCCGTATCCTTGATCGGGCCGCGCATAAGCAGGTAGGTCAGTCAGCCGGTGAAAATTGCATCGAACGGATCCCGGAGGGTAGTCATCAGCGTCTCTGCCCTCGCGGAAAAACTTCATCCGAGATTGCGGCGCGCGTACGTTCATCGGTGAATCGCAATCGTATATTTCGTTGGGACTAATGTCTCTATTCCGGGAAACATTATACGTGCATTACCGTCGCGACCTACGAGCTGTCGCGTCATTATCCGTGCCGTGTGCAAGTTTGTCTTTCGAACGGGTGTGTGCTTTTTCAGTCGATAGCCTGCCATTATACCTTTTCCGCGAGGTAAAAGTGGGCATAGTAAAAGTGGGCAATGGACGGGGGCGCAGAGGAGCGTGGCTATCGTTTCAGCTTGAAGACGAAACTGTCGGAGGAGTATTCTGATCGGGGTGACTTGCTTGTCGAGTGCGGGTACCGCGACAGCGCGTTTCTGCAAATGAAAGTAATTCGACGACAGTGCGAACGATCAGCCGAAAGCTCGCGCCGCGGGGCGCGTCGCTCCAGTTTAAAAGCGACGATCAAGCAAGCGGAATTGCGGAGAGGAGTTTCACGGCGCATGGAAGTCGACTTCGTTGCGGATCCAGGGTGCGTTTCACTTCGATATCGGGATTAATATCTGTAAAGCATTGTCATTACCGGTGAGCTGGCGGCGAATGGCGTGTCATTCGAAGAGTCCGCCGGGTTCGAAAGGTTCAACACGTTCGACTGCAATTCCCAGTGGAGTGAGTCGACTCGTCGTTCATGCAATTTCATGGCGTGTTAGGGGCAATCGTGGCCCACGGCCATGGCACATACTCCGTTGCGTGGCGCGCAATCCGTGTACGAGAAAATTCGAAACGATCGTCGAACGTGAAACCGCCATTAAGCGGCCGAGGTTTCCGCTAATCGAGTCGTTTCTCCCTTGTAACGTGGGAGGTTTGGTACACGTCGCCGCGATTCACAGACCGCAGAGATCTCGGACAGGCTGTAACGATGTTTGTGCAAGATGATTTACGGAGATCGGGACATGCTCTCCACGGTACGCTCTAAACAATGAGCTTTCAAATCTTATCTGACTATTGTGCGTGTATTTTATTCCGGTGAATCGGCTGAATTCGCCGGGAGGAGGAGCGCCCGGCTAAGCGTTACCTTGCATCCTATATAAGACGAGTCTTAATTATACGGTGTGACTATGTGCGAATATAAGAAGGATAGATAGTGTAGGTAACACTGTAGGAGGATTTATGTGGAATTTAGGGAGCTACATAGACAGCGCGTTGGACAATGGTTCGGCGCAAACTTTTGTTATAAACGAATTCCAGATTGTTTTGCAAGCTATTGATTATTATGAAACACTAAAAAAGAAGCAGCTCTCGAATTTCTCGCTAAACTTTAATACTGACAGACACGATCTTCAAATAGAATTCCCAATTGAATTTTCGGCTTAAAACAATTTCCAACGAAAGCTGCAGGAGCATCCCAGGGAGGGCGAAACCTGATCGCGAACACAATAGAAACAATGGAACCTTCTGCTTTCGGTCTCTGATTCCCAAAGGGAAAATTGTATCCAGGGTGCTCAGCTCGGTGCAGCGTTGTTTCACGGGGGTAACGATCCTCGAGATCTCATTTACAGTACAAATTAGTCGTAGGCCGGTCCTTGGTCCTTAATGGCCGGCCGGCACGCAAAGAGGCTAGCTTTAATGAAGACCGCGCTTTATCCGTGACGAAGCGTGCGCACCGCGACGCTCCTCGCTCGCTCGCAGCGATCCGCTCGCGTCGCGGCCATATTTCGCGCGAGGCTCCGTTGAATGCAACTTAAACGAAGATTTATGCCGCGCCGCGTAAATATAAACAACAATATGCAATCCCCGCCTCATTGTCCCGCGAGAACGAGCCGCGCAAGAGCCGGCCAATACGAACTAATAAGCGAACGCGTCTTGCTTTCACGTACGCTCGCGCGTCCCGAGCATTTCCTCGGGACTAATTGACTGAACGCGCCGGGACAGAGGGTACATGATGCCTTTGTGCCGTGAAATGTTTCCTTTACAAGGTTTGTTGAAGTAGGAAATGCTAGGTGAATAGCGTGTAAAGTATAAACTGTATGTCGGGATCCGGGTAGTCGATGTTTCGATTTGTATTTAGGTGTAATTGCTACTATTCCATGGTTGCACGTTGCGTCCGTTACGTACAACCTGTGCCTCTCCATTCATTGCGGTGCCCGTGGACGTTGTACAATCATTCATCGATGCTCTATATGCGATTGCACTGTGCTATTTCCTTATCCCATTATAAAATGGGTTAAATAGATAGATGAGACTTGAAAAGCGAATTATTTTCTAGCTTCGTGATAATACAAATTTAACTCTACTTATACTGAACAGCGATTGAAGAGACTGGGGTGCTCTTTTCCGACTGACTATGGGAAATCTGAAATTGGGCGGACGTTTCGAGGCTACGAATAGCGCCACGTGTTTAGGTTCTCTCGTGTAATTTCGTTTGCAATTGTGCTTGAGCGGTATACAAACAAATTATCCTACTGTCGTTAGTTCTGTCACCGTCAATCAGTTCGTGCAGTTCGTTTCTGTTAACCATCTGAAACGCGACTAACAGGACAACCGAGCGGAGAGGTAAATAGAAAAATGAAAACCAAGGGGGAGAATTTCCTTTGCTAGAACGCGTTTCGCCTTGCCAGTGAAATTTCAGCGCGCGCGTAATGTGCACGCCTATTAAATGAACCGGTTTTAATGAATTTGCTTGTCCGCGAACGTACGCGGGCCGTGTGTGCACGTGTAGACAACGAACGGAGTCGTCTTGGAAGACTAATCGACCGAGGCGTAACGAGCCACCGAGCCCTCCTCTCCACGGACGGGGAAGAAAGTCTCTTCTTCGCGAGCGGCCGTGTTTTTTGCGAGTACGCTTCGGAAATTTGTCTGTCGCTGCCTTAATACGCCCGGCTGTCACGTGCGTCGACGCTCATCCATCCAGAGTACTTCTGGCAGGTATATACGCGTGCCTCACTCTGGTAATCCTTCTGTCGCTCCGATTCCCCGATTTCTACGTGAAATTGCGCTGACAGCGAATTGTCTTGCGACATTTTCTTGAACAGAGCTGGATCGACCAGTTTCGCGACTGAATTTGTCCGGGTTCATTCTGAATTGTCTTCGTACTAGACTCAACAAATGGGGACGAACAGAACGAGCGAAAGGATCATCTGCGATATCGTGACAGCGAAATTTTGAATCGTCTTTAATGAGAAAAAAATATATTCATCCTCGTCGTGCGGCTTTCGCTTGTGAAATAGGTTTTGGAGTGACACCGCCATTAGACTCTCGTCAGAGATCGCGGTTTGATTTTAATCAGCTTCTGCTAGCTTACCCCAACTAGGCATATCGATTCGATAAATCTCGCCAAGCTTTTTTGTTCGCCGCGCTGTGTTACGCGAGATGATACGTAATACATTTATCATCGGTGCGAATGAGAGGAGATAAATACGACGATTCTGGTTTCAACATACGGCCACCGAACTGGCAATTTAGTTCGCCATTAAATCGACATACACCGGATCAACTTTATAATCCAGGATATTATTATTATTACGAACGAAACGAAGCAGCGCAACACGTGTATTTAACATACCCTACTATGTATCGCTTATGTCTTACTAACAGCCAGCTTATCATTAAAGTAACAATACGCTCGCATCACTCGCGGAACACCAAAATTCCTACATAAATTTTAATGTAACACGTTGTTCATACAAATTCGCGAAATTCGAGGGTACCAAGCACTATAATCTAGAAGCTCGCGTCATCGCGGATCACAGTGTTTCCCCGTCATTCGAAGATGTTTGTTTTCGAATAATTGCACGCCACGAATCGAGGCGCGTACCTGCTGCCGCCTTACGTATGCGAGCCAACGATTTTCATCTTGCAATTACGAACTATCGCGTGGCCAGCGTTCAACGATCGTACATCATTTACGCTGAACCCTGTGATTACGACGTTTACGACGTTTAGAAGAGTGGCGTGGCGATTCATGGCGCGGGAAGACGCGAACGCCGGTCCAACCACAATTCCTAGTATGTAGATAATAACACGCCATCGATCTGTCGTCGGCTGTGGTTCACACGTTTCCTAAGTCAATTCGATCCCCGCCGAAATAGTAATTGCTCGTGGGTATGTACCCTGTACTCACCAGATCCTCCATGCTGTGATTTCCAGCGTGCATTAATCCAATATTCGTACAACTTCCAAGGGACGTCGCGTGAAATAAGAGATACGGGCACACGCGAATTACGAGCACAACCAGCCTGTCGAATTGCACTTTCCGACCGCCTTCCACGCCGTTTATAAAGCTAATCATTCGTCGCCAAACTACGCGCTGTCATTCCCGGGACCGTAGAGCTTTGCCATCACTTTCGAACCGAACAGAAGCTTGTCCGTACTCCAAAATCGTCAACTCCTCCCGCAACACCGAACCTCCGCAGATTACGTTCCTTTTATCTAAGCCGTTATTAGGTGCACCGATTTCTCGCTGCCCCACTGATTACACTGTCACCAACAGGTTCGAATCGGAGCTGTTACTCGTAACCGGAGATCGAGGTATCCAATCTGTTTATACACCATGGAGAGAACCGCGGGGAACACGCACACGTTGGATTGGCGATCTCACCGTAAGATCGCCGCGAGGATCGTCGTCACCGGTACACGGTGACGACAACGACGGGCAGGGTGGTCCACGACGCGCGACATCCTCGTACCGGTCGTCGAAGTCTCCGCGTGTTCGCTATTAGCACACCCGCGCCGTACGATTCTCTCTTCCGCGATCCCTGTCCTTTTCTTAGAGCCGTCACTTGCCGTCAGGAACCACGCGGCCGTACCATTTTTCCGCTGCGAGGTCACTCTCGAGGTGCAACCAACTTTAACCAACAAATTCCCCCAAGATGCAGTTGTCTCTAAAACGAAATGGAGCGTCGCATTGGATCGTCCCGATCCACGGTCGATCGAACGATTCGTCTCGTGCTTTTTTATCGAGTTTCAACAGGGAGGCAAGTCCGGCGACCAGACTCGAAGACCACACACACACTCCCGTGGAGGAGTTCGTAGAACGGCAAACGATTCGGAGCAGAACGCGAGACGAACGAACGGATGCAAAGGACGCGCCGAGAGCGAACCGTTCGCCGGCTCGGGCTGAATCTCACTGACTCGGTTCTTGAGTTGCCCGCCAGCTCTGACCGCGACGTGTTGCGCTTGTAGTAGAGGGAGAGAGCAGCGGCCATGGAAGGGTAGAGCGACAGAGACGGGCGAGCATAGAAGAGGGGGTTGAGGCCCTTCCATCGAACACCACCATGGACGGGGCCCACCGGGTGCCCAGGGCTTCGACCATTATCTTAGGCAGCGTTGCTGCAAACCACGGGCGACCAGGGGGGAAGAGGGCTTTATTATATTTACGAGGCGTTATCGAGGCAATCCAACAATATTGATTCCGCGCCGCGAAGAGATCGGCCGCCTCGAAGAACGCCCACACGATGGACCCCCTTTTCGGTTACGCGCTCCCTTGCTACCGGGGTGGATCGCGAATCTTCCTCATTTATACGGCTCGCTATCTGCCGAGCGTTTGAAATTGCCGAGCACCATCGGGATAAGGGTCTGTCGAATTTCTCGTGGAACCGAGTCGCTAGAACGGCGCCACGGTTAAGCATAGGGAACGAGCGTTTCTTGTATCGTTTCGTGGAGACAAATGGGTCTGCGATGGTTCAGTTTTACTGCCTGTTCAGTGAATTGTCCGAACGGTGTTCTCGTTACGCTATCGTCTTTGACGGTTCGGGGCATGAGGGAGAGGGCCATGCGGGTTTTCGTTTCACTCCGATCCCTCTTGATTCGTCGCTACACCGGTCAGATAGGGGTGTCCTCGTTCGCCGTGGACACGGTTTTTCTTCTTCAGATAGCTTCCAAAGGATGACGACGGTTGTCGCGCTGTAAGTGAGACGTTTTCGATTCCATGGCGGCGGAAGTTGTGGAACGTAATAATTTATTCTTTTCCCGGCCGGCGGCTCTATTCTTCCTTTTTCCTCTCTCCGGCCTTTTTTTTCTCCCCGAAGCTGGATGACCTCTTCTCCCGTAGCGGGAATAAAAACGAGTTTCTTGGATGAATTAGATGTCCTTTTAAATTATTGTGCCGGGCCGGACCTGACTTGCCGCCGGGGTCATTGTCTTTATAATCCCTGTTCTCGTTTCTGGCTCGGTCCGCATTGTAGTGGTGATTTAGATGAACTCTATTACGCTGCTCTCTCGGAATACATATTGTCATATTATAGACGGAATCTGCTTTACGCTGTGCCGCCTCCAAATCCCCCGATGAAAACGAAATAATCCACGGTTACACATTTACAAATCGCCTCGGCCACGTTCACTCTTAATTGTCACAGGCTTTTCTATCCTCGCCCGACGATTACAAGCTTCCTCTCTTCAAACTGGTCACGTTTACGTTTTCCATCGGACGTTGCATACCAAATTAGTTTTGGTACTATTAAAATACTTCATAAATTTCAGGCTTATTTCCAGATCGTGATGCGTAACACACGACGATATCATCGTTGCCTTCGATCTAGCGATCTCGGTGTCCCCCCAGAAAAGTAGTACCGGCATGCCCCCCCGAAGTAACACCAAACCTTCCGATTTCACACTGACGTTGCTTCCAACGCTGCGCACCGTTATGTTACTTTCACGCCACGACCAGCCGACCGCAACTTTTACCGGAAATGAATAGGGCCATTTAGGTGTACACGGCAGCGGCGGACAGACACCAGAAGGACAGGCCGCAATAATCAGGCCGTGTAATAATCACGGCAAAAGGAAGCGGGTCGATTGCGTCTCGCGCGGTAGACCGGCCACGGACGCATCCTCAACGGGAGCGGGTTCCTCTTGGTCGACTCACGTGTGCACGTGGGTGTGTGGGCAGGCAGGTAACAGCTGATCGTCGCCGTTGATCGGTACGCTTGAACAGGAAGTGTGGACGTCCTCGTGGTCGCGACCATTTGTACGCGAGCTACCTTGGAATTTCATCCGTATTAGATTCAAGGGAATCGATAACGATACCGTATCTCGGCTGTCCTCCTTTCCGCTGCGTTTAATGCTCTCAGGTACCTTGCCTGTCCTCGCTTTGGTAGCTGGTCCTTGGTTCGCCATTAGGGCAAATGAAAATTGCTCTTCTCGCGTTGCGCGGAAACTTCGACACCTTTTAATAGCCAGGAAAACATTCACGGGTCCCAATAATTGTCGAAAATTTCTCACTGGCAAAACGAACAAAGTCTAGAAGAAGCAAACTTCAACTCGCCGCAGAGCAAGGGGACGAGCAGCTTAATTAGCTCTGCGATGCACAAAGGGGTACCGAAATGAACGGTGCTTTACGAGGTCCTCGATAATAGGGACAGACGCATAGTTAATCGCAGCGATTAATTACATATTCGCGTATAATTAGCCGAGCGGCGTCGCGACGGTAGTTACAACTGTTAAGTTTTATGTCCCATTAAATTGTTCGTCGTCTGCCAGACGCGTAGCCAACGGAGAAAAGTGAACCCCGGAAAAACCGATTATGCGACGGCCATTGCCTATTCATATTACGATCTGTGCGTGGATTATTTCTCATGTCCCATCGCGAAACGTCACTGCGTAATCATCGTAACGATACCGATCGACGTAAAAACAACGGCGGACATTAATGAACAGCATAAACACCGATACCGTTATTCGATTTAGCAACTACATTCACTGATACTTCTATCGTTAGATCCCATCCCAGAGAGGGAGGGAAAGAGAGAGAGAGAGAGAGAGAAAAAGAGAGCCATACTGTTTCACACAAATTCAATAGCTGCAATAGACGACGCACAGCAATCGTTTGTTCATTTTACGACGTCTAGCTGGGGAAAAACGCACAACTCTAGCCTACTGTTAAAGGTTTAAATAAACACATTCCAACGACAGAAACAGGAGCTCCGTTCGAGCAAAGAAATCAATAGGTACTTAAGAATGCTTACACGCGTAATTCGGAAGAAGTACGGTTCACAAGTTGAACACACGAAGAAGTAGAATCGCTACTTACAGCTGGCCGGACGAAGGAGCTGTAATAAATTTTTAAACGATAAAACTGAATAAAATTTCTTCAAATATATCCCGGCAACGACAACTGCGGCAATGATTTTCTATGCGTGAAAGATGACCGAAACGTAAAATACAATGATCCCTCCATCCCGTCACCGTGACACTCTATCTGTCGACATCAGCTTGACCCGGTCCGACACTGTCGCCTAAGCATAACACCCTGTCGCTCATTCGGGGGTTTTGGACAAGTTCCAAGAATCGAGAGTGCGACTGCGAAAGGCGCCCAACTCTAATCCCCGTGAAAGCGTGCACTCGCTGTGTGCGGCACAGAAGGTAAGGGAGGAGACTTGATGAACTTGCCTCGTGAATCACCTCGCCTATAAAAATCGGCGCCGATGCGTGAGAGAGATAATGGCGGGGTGGAGCGGTAACAACAGGTTTGCTTATGTACGCACGTACACCGGCCCCAGCGTAGAACGGAGTACGGCGGGGAGCAGGAAACTCGAAGAGCAACGACGAAGAGGGCGACTGCAGAGCGTGCACTTCCAGCGGGAATGCGCGCATGCACACGCCGCGTACTGGACGAGGCGCAGGTGAGTCAATACGCGAAACCTGGCGCATACAGCTAGAAGTCCTGCGCAGCTTGCAAGGGTGGCGTTTCGCTGGTCTCATGTTTCCCTTATTGACGTCTGCCAGTCGAAAACTTGTGGACACGGTTGCAGTCGTTATGGGATTCGAAGGCTTCCCCGAAAAAAAAGCTGATTGATATCTATCGGTAGTAGGTCGTTGCGTTGGTTCGGTGCGTTTTAACCCAGATTTCTTCCTTATTTTAATACACGCAAGGGAACGTAAAAATTGTGGCGGGCCTTCACGACAGACACACCGAGCGAGAGCACGTAATGAAATTTCCTCGCGCCACTGTTCGCGGCACAGGAAAACTATTGCAGCGGTGTTTAAAGGCTTGAGAAAAAAATGTTCGACCTCGTTAAAAAATACGCATTGCACGCCGTCTCTTTAAATCATCCGAAATCCAATAACTTGCACCCGAAACATTTTCCAATTACCGCCGACAACGTCTGCAGCCGAGAAGCTGATACGAAACATTCAATCAATAACCACCGAGGGGGGTAATTATCACCTTCGCGCCGATGTCGCTCTCGACGATCGTCCGGGTTACAGCGAGAAATCGACGAGGCGTAGCGCGAACCCCGATGCACCTTAATCGAATAAGACTCCGTTACCGAGTTCCAGACGATATGGAAAATCGAACGGTTACGAGTTAACGAGAGATTCCTACGCCTCGTATCCTGTTAAATAATCTTCGCGGGGATACGCCTGTAATCGATCGCCGATATCAACGTTAATTATACGCGGGTCCCACACGCGAGGAGCTCTCATCGATTCACATTCAATTAGCCTGGCCGAATACCTGGGCGCACCTTCGCGATGTACACCGATAGCACGGTTCCCGACGAGAAGGACCCTAATCGATTACGTGCCAGGACGATTGAGAAATCCAGCCATTGTTCGGAGCTGTCGATTCGAGACACGGGATTTCGTACCTTCGACGAGGATCGTCGTTTTCGCAGGTGTACCTCCGCCTTGCGGTTCGCCTTCGCCCCGGTGCTTGGGTCGATTATAATATCGACTGCGGCTGTGCGATTTATGCAGAAATGACGGCCGCTTAATTAATCGTTGGGTGTGTTTAAGTTGAATTAATGTAAATGATTGTACAAGTCGGCCGTGGAACTTTGTAAAAAGGAGGCGTGTCAATTTATTATGCGTTCTCTCCGTTCCAACTTTCCCATATTTTATTGCCCTCGCGCAATTTTTCATGTTACCTCGTCGTTGCTGTTTCTCTGTTCCTTTGTCGTACACCTTGTGTATCTCTTGTTTCGAATGGCCGGGTTACTGTTACATTCTTAATGTCGAACGGGTATTGCACGTTTTGCAACGTTGATATTTCCGTTCAAGCCGACCGTAATAAGCATGAAAACGCACGAATCTGCGACGAACAGAAAAGCAGCTCTGGTAGAGCATTAAAGATAGGCGGGGCGTAGCCTAGGTACATCCTTGTTCGAGTGCCGCGAAGCAAAGACAAATAATACTAATCTAAAAGAACAACCGATGGCGAAGTTCCTTCCTATCTCGCCGTTACATAAGATCTTATGGTAATCGTACATTTTGTAGTCGATAGAGGATTAATATGTAGAAGCAATTTCGCATCGTTCCCCGGCACGACGGTGACAGAATGCCGATTCAGCGATATCACTCTGGAATCTTTCCACGATTTGAATTTCGAACGCTTCGAGCCTGACTGTCAAACGAGATATTCTCGTGGGCGCGTTAGAACACCCCCGGCAGTGTCTCAAAAGGAAAAGTCGATTACTTTTTTTCTTCCATTTTTTTCACCGGTCTCAAGCTAATCGAAAGACGGCAAAGCTCGCGCCGATTCGATCGCGGCGTGGCCAGCCCAAAAATCGAGATTTCGCTGCCGATAGCTGTCTTATTCGGGAGAAAACGAGGAAGTCGGTAACGAGTTGGCAGTGCGTGGGCGTTATAAAATACGTCCTAAGCCGTTTCGCACACCTCGCAACGCGTTCGCTTCGAAACACACATTTAGCAACCGTGACGGACAACATTATATCTTTATTGTCATAACGCGTTGCTAGGTGGAGCGAGTCGGTTCGTACAGGAAGCAAGACTTTTATTCTCCCGGAGAGATAAGGAATGGCACTCATTGTCAGAGAAATTCTGTTACACGCCATTAGGCAATAGCGACTAGCTGCGCTACAGATGTCCCCAGGCAATCTGCACTTGTTCGAATTGTTTTTCAAATTTGACCATAGCTATAGAATATTTCTGATACGCTGCATGTATACCCCATCGACCATGTAACGTTTACATAATCTGTTGCACAAAAGCGACACGTAATGTCTATTCATTGCACTTCGCTATCCAGCAAGACCCATTAGCCCTGTTTCTGGTCCCCACCCGTAGTCGGGTCGTAGCCGTCTAGATTGCATCCAGTGTAGCCGACAGACGGAGAGTGGCGATCGCGTGGGCGTGGAGAATCGCGGAATCGAGAGGCACGGGTAGCTCGATCGCTCGATAAGTCCTATCGCGGTCGCGTACTTGAACTTCACCTTGCGCACAGGTTAGCGGGGATGCTGTTCAATAACTGTATTACTCCGCAGGTAATCCGGTGTACCTATCCGTTGTAACTCAAGACCGGCCACGTGTTCGCGCGTACACGCGTCGAGGTGCCTTGGAATGCACGGCCGCGTGTGGGAAGCGTTTAATAACAATCGTAACGGGTTATACAACCGGTGGCGAAATTCTCTCGACGACCAGAGAAACGAATTGCGACACGCCGCGCGACAGCCTGGCGTATTAAAGTGCGCGTTTTCCGCGCGGATTTCGCAGCGGCTGGAACGCAGGCTGGCGCGCGAAGCGGTGCAATCCGCCTTTCGAGATTTCGTTGGTACACGGAAGTAACCCTGGGGCTACTCTGGTCGGATCCTCGCGTTCATCGCTCGGGGGGCTGCTGCTCGCACGTGGAATATACGGCGCTTAATCTCGCGTGAATTCCAGCGGCATTCACGCCCTTAAGTGGAGGTTAACGATGAGCTAAGCAGGAAATCTAGCGGGCTGACTCGCCGTTACGTTGAGTGATCCTCGAATCATTCGTGGCAATTAAAAGCGATAATAGGAATTAAGTATTTTGGAAAAAAATCCCGGCCAACCAGAGGGGAGAAAAAAGGGCGATTACAGATTAATCCGAAACGATTGGGCGCATCGTTGCATACTTAGTATTATATTTTACGAAGGGGGTAATCGAGTGAAAGGCAGCTTCGCGAGGATCCGTACGCTGCCTACGATGTTAACTCATTCTATAAATAAAGCGGACGTTCCGGAAGTTCGATAGCGGGGTAAAATGTTCGGATCGAAGAAAACGATTTCTCGTCGGTCTCGTACCTATCCGAATTAAATGTCACAGAAATACACGCCAGGCAATAGAAGCGCAATTAACGCGTACAATTATCCAACGATTGAAGCAAACTCGCTGATGAAAGCTCGTCCACGCGGCAACGATTGCAACCGGGTTATTTACAGCTGGGTGTCGCACATTGCCGGGTGGTACCCATGTGTCACGTGCAGAGTAAAAGGAAGCGCGTTTCGAGCGGCGCGTACTTTCTGGACAAACGAAATCATCGCCCGACGCAAATTCACGAGCCGCTCATCCCCCGGTCGCGAGCAAAGTTAGTACGGGGAGCGCCACGTCGCCCGGGTCATGATTAATCGGGCTGGCGGCGGTAATTATAACATGTGTACGAATGATTACAACCCTGCGTAACTATACGTTTCCTCCGAGTCCCGCGATAAGTCATCGACGCCACGCGGTAATGCTCGCCATACTTTACCGGCGACGCTTTTCCCCGGAGAGGACGCGTGGCCGTGGGTCTCTCGCGCTACGAGCCCCGATAGGAAGGCCATTGGCTTTAATTTAATTGGTGCGCCACGATCGCCACGACTCACGGGGATACAATGGATCGAGAGGCGGATAAGAGAAATGGCCAGATAAGAATCGTGGACCACCGGCGCGAAAATCTGTGTGCCTCCCCGTTTTGTAGGACACGGGCGGTTGTTGAGCTAGGTTCGGTTTAGATCGGAGTCACGGTTCGCTGGACGGATTAAGCGTGGGCAAGTTGACGTTGGAAAATTGCGAGCTTCCATTACGCACGGTTCTTTCTCTTATCATATTTCAAACGAGTTTGGGAAGTTGTGGTTTGCTAGCGATGCAAGAGTATCGTACCGGCGAGTCGTGACTTGCCGGAGCTTTGTTTTACGGACTTCTCAGTTCTCTCAGTTCGCGACGCGCTAATTGACGCGCAATTATCGCGCGCGGTATGCGCGATTGTTGCGCGGTGAATCGCGAGATTCGTCAGCGTCCCACGTGGAGATGATAATCGTTGAATTTGCAATTGCTGAATCAGACGGTACGGCAGTACTCCGGCGGATGACGGACACCTACGTACGTCCTATCCAAAATCGGTTTGACGCGCAGGATCCCGAAAATTTAATTAAGCATTTAATTTGCCCCTTTGATTTTCTGCGCCGCGAACGGCTGTTAATGCGCGAGTGCGCGAAGCGTGCAATCTCGAGACGTATCGCTGGGATAATTCGCGAGGGGGCTCAACCGAGCTTTGTCGCTGAATCACCGTCGCCCACGAACAGGTCAAACTTTTTCTCCTACCGCGAGGAGATCCATCGCGTTGCCAACAGGTAGACTGCGTAGGTGCAACAGAGACGAGATAGCACCAGTCCGGCTTGAGACGTTCTCGACCGTGTATTGGGTTACTGGGTTACCGTTCGGCGTTGCCCTTTTCATCGCCTCGTTATGCTCGCTACCGCGTATCAGAATTGCCATCACGCCATCACGTGTCATCTGAGCAAGTCTGTTTGTGTGCACAGCAATTACGTGCGATTTTCCTTCGGCGCTATGGAAGATTATAATTATCCGCCGGACAAACAGGATAATTGTGAACTAATTGGACGATTTGATTGCGCAGTTGACGCGACTGAGCAAGCGTAGCAAAACGAGGACACGCGAAATTATAATATTCAACACATCAACAGGAAGAAAGTCTTGTTCGCAGTACATTCGCAGTCAATATTGTTCTAGGAACAGTCGTCTCGAAACGCTTCCCACGGAACATTCGCGCACTTCCGAAACAGAACACTGCGCCATCCATTTCGCTGGAACTATTCCTCATAACCGCCCCATACAATCAACATAACCGTCGCGTTTACTAACATCTCATATTATGCAAACAGGCCCGCGCCGGCTCGAACAATTCGCCACCGGACGTCGAGCAACGCGTACGATACTGTAACGCGACGATTCGTGAGAACGTGCATACGAGAGTAACCGGTGCACGCAATCAGCGAACCGATAAAATTATCTCTCCGGGCGTGTTAATTGCACCGACTACCGAACCGATCGGACCAAATCGACCCAACTCGATGGCGCGGCAGCAGGTCAGCTTTAATAACAACTAAACCCAAATCGGCGTCGCGTTTTCCTGCACCTTCTCCGCGATCTACACCACACGCATACCCCGTCGGTGTGGCTATATCGTTCTCTATTCGACGAGCAAAGAAACAGATATCTCGCTCGCAAGGAGGAAATCGGCCGCGCGCGATTCTTGCCGATCGTTTGTTCCAGATCTGGGAAACCTACCGCGGCGCGATACAGTAGCGCAGCTACGCTTCTTTAACGAGAAAACCAGCCGCGCTGTGCGCACGGTCTCGCGTCCGGTTATTTATGCGGCGGATCGAACGTTCCGCGGGCAGAACATTCATTTCGCCTGCCTTAATGTCCCGTTCACGAGCGTACGCGTAATGGCGTTTCACCCGTTCGCGGCCCCGCCGGCTATCTTTCATCGTGCGCTTTTGTATTCCCTCGTTTCCGAGCTGACAATGCTTTCCCTGGAAAATATATGGTAAACAGGCCTCTGCTTTGAATCCAATAGATGGAACGCGGCCGCGCCGCCAGTCTTGCTACGCGACTTTTGCCGCGGATCCCTGGCATTTCGATGCCGTTGGTTCTTTTTCCCTTCGTTTTTTTTTCCTACAGGATGATCGGTGGCTGTGAGCCAGTCCGCTTGGTAACTCCATTGACGCTGCGATAGAATCGGACTGATATATGTAGTTCGGTTAAGCAACGTCAGATTCTGCTATTGTTCGCCCGACTCGAGGAAATCTTGAGGGAGTTGGCTTGGATAGCTCGTAGAGGGACTTTCCTTCTTTGCATTAGCGAGCGGCGACGACGATTTTGCTCTGACAGTGCGGTTTAATCGATATTGGGGAACAGCGATATTAAACGGGGGACAGAGTTTGTCGGATCGCGACACTTTTAATACAGCGGGGTGATCGAGAAATTTAAATTCTATGGAGATTTAATTTGGTATCGCGTGTTACGGCGTAGACTGGAAAATCTAAAGATCCTAGGTTCCTTGGTCTACCCAAAATACGAACCTGGACAATATCCAGGGAATACTGTAAGACTGCGGGACTACGAGATATGTAGTTACGTATGACACGGTAATGAATGTCCTCGCGTCTCATTCTTGGAACGGAGAATATTTCCGTGTGGCCGTCCCGTAGTTTTGAATGAAGCTCGTGCTCCTTATCTTCCCATTGATCGTCCCGATGTTCGACTCCGATGCTGGAAACGCGTGTAACTTGACTCTTTCCTGATTTTACGACCTACTTCACTGGTGTGCTGCAGCTACCGTGGCGTGTACTTATCAATTTCATTCGTAAGAAAAAAGGAATCTGAATGGACATCGTATTGTTCGAATGAGACACGAGCGCCTAATTTCGCCCCCTCGACGTATCAAATATCATCATCCATTCTGTGCAGTTCAACCCTTCGACCATCCTACGATCTCGATGTATCGTTTACATTTCTTTCACCGGCACGAGCCTGGAAACTTTCGGCCGCTTTCTTTCCGAATTGCGTTTCCTCTGCTCTCGTATTCCGTTCGCGGCACGGTTGTCCCTATGTACCAATAAGAACGAGGAGGGAACAGGAGGGACGAGGATAGACGAGCGAGCATGAAAGTCACGCGACCGCCATACACCGGGCCTTCTTTTTTGCCGATCCCTTCGTGCACCGGCACGAGCACCACGAGGAGGCACGGTCGATCGGGAACGAAGGATAGGGCAGGAAAGATACGGTTAAAACGGAGCGAGGGGAAGGTGGCTTAGCCGGGCGACGACGACGACGCCGACGGTGGACGTCGGTGGAGGCGGAGGAGGCGGAATAAGAGCTGAAACACGGGATTTACACGTGTATGTATTTTGCTAGCGCTGCGCTAACGTGCATGCACGACCGAGCCGAGTGTTTATGGTAATCCTCGAGCAGGGTGGCCTCCCTTCCTTTCTTGCGCTTCTCTCGGTAACGGGGCTACGCGTTCACTCCTTTTTCTTTTCTCGTTTCGCCTCCGCCATGGAGTTTCGCTGCCCTTGGAATTTTCTGTCGCGCTCCCTTGATACCGCTCTAGGCTTGTCCCCGTTCTTGGTTCGATCCCAGACCGTCGCGAACGTTGAAGAACCACGGAGAACGTTATCGCGTAGAGGTTTTTTTCAGACCGTTCGATATTTTACAATAATATTCTCGCATTGCGTACGTCGCGTCGATATTGCAGAAGCAACTCCGCGTATAATTCTAAGCTCGTAAATACTTCGAATGAGCGACATCGTCTATTCAGTCCCCGATCTATCTACCGTCAACTGTCGTCCGTCGAAGAAACCCCACGGGACACGTTCACCGAAGCGTCCCTCCGAACTTTTCCCTAAACGGCGTCAATCACTTGGGAAAGAACATTATTTGTCCGATTTGATGGCGCTGCTACCGAAGATGGCCTTCCATCTCTGTAAACCACCGACGAATGCACAGCGACGGGCAACCGGTTTTGTCCGCGAAAAATCACGGTGCCTCGCATAATTATTATTAGCCAGTCACGGTAATAAGAAGGAAAACGAAGGACGAGGAAAGAAGCGAACAGGGGATTCAGTGCCTCTTAATGAGTTTATCGCGATGGCGGTCTAATTCAGTTATTCTCGTCGAAACGTTCCAGCAGAACCTGTCCTGCGAAATGCGATTGCCAGTTGAAAGGATGCTGTATCCTCAGCGTGATCGGGTGGCGATCGATCGTCGAATCGATTGAAAATATTGAGGCAGGAGTCGACGAAAGCGTATAATTGTGCGAGCACGAAGAATGGGTAGATTTCCGTTCGCGATGGCCGATGTCCGGTGATTCTTCTCGCGCGACCACGATTACGAGACACGTTATCGCCGTTGGGAGTCTATGAACTCGCGAGCTCGTAAACGATCTATGCCATTTTATTGCCGTTCGTTTGCGGAATGGTCGATAATACTGCCGGTATAATAATGGGGAAACGTTTGAGCATTTACGCCGATCCGAGTGAACCTTTAAGGTCTAAATGCTTCTGCTAGTATTCTGTTACGATCAAATCTCAAGGTTGTTGGAATTATTTTTCACGGTATCATTCATCTACTGGATCATTTTATTTCCCTTTGGGATATCCTCGTGGTGCTCTATAAGTGCTTCGGCGATAAAGACAAATTTACGGGCGCGCATTAATTTCGGAACAATTTCGACACTGTTTTTAATATTATCGTATCGTCGGGGGCTGTTTTTCTCCTGGTTTGACCCGTGGCGTGTCTCATTATCCTTCCATTCATACCGTCGACTTTTTACGCCAGGAACCCACTGAACTCGTTTCCAGGGAATATTTCATCCCGTAATCACTGTGATTTCGCTGCAACCTAGGGACATGCCGTCTCAGGAGAAGCGGGCTCTCGTTGTATAACGAAATGCTTTCGATTTGCGGATTCATGCACCGTATTCCCGCACGGTCTTCAATTACATGTACCTCGGAGCAGCATTGATTGCTACAACTGGCCGCAACTAATTGAGCTATTTCCAGCGATTCTTTATTCATGTATTCAGTATTCAAATAGCTGTAATTTATAGTAATATCATTTGTCTTCGGAACGATTCTCGTAAGTCTCGATATTCGCCGGGACGCTGCGTTTAATTCATATTTATGCGATCCTTATATTTCCAGGGAAATTAGAAATTAAATCAACCGAGCTCGTTGCTGCCGATTTTCCGCTACCTTTAATGATTTCGTCCCAATTACTCGCCGGTCGTGACGCAGAACCTTCGCGAACAGAACAGGTCGGCCATGAATCGTTGCATTAGCACCAACCTGAATCGTGGACGGCGCCAAGCGGCAATCAGCGGACTGTGCGCGAACACCGATTCGAAGACGGAAAGGGCAAAGAGCGGCGAGCAATTCTGCGGTGTACTATACACCGCGAGAAAGTAGTCATTAGGTAGCAATAATGGTAAAAAGGAGAAAAAATAGAAAAAGGAACGATAGATTATGGGCAATATGGTGCAAAAACACGAGCAAAAATGGTTAATCGGAAATACCACTGTAATCGTTCTCCGGTCGTGAGCGTATATCTCTGTACGCGTAACTGTTACCCGGCACTTTTCCAAACGAACCAGACAGCAAACTGTCCCCGGCTACAATGTCCGCGGTTCACAAAGGGTGCGCGAGGAATTCGGTCGCGCGACACCCTATCCCTTACCTTTATGAAAAAGCTGCAAGATGATCCTGAATGAAAAGTGTTCTCTAAATTATCGAATTTATGTTCATTAGCTACCGAAAGCTCGAGCGTTCGCCATATTCGAGCCGAGCCTCCGTCATTAGCGTCGTGACGCGCAGTATTTCAGGCTTAAGAATTTCCACGAAGGACACCGCGAAATTCTGTGCACCTGCGGGAACGGTTGACGTTTATTGGCCGACGCACAATGTAACACGGCGTGGCCGGTATCCGGCCGAACCGTTTTCGCTACGAAAACGCGCGGCCGGCCGCGCTCAAATCCCTCCGACACGTGTACTTTATAGGTGTAATTACGAGCCTTAAAACTTAGCCCGGTCGTATCGTGACAGCAAAATTGCACGACGACGATGATACGATAAGGGTCTTCGGCCTCATAAATTCGCCGGGAGATAAGGGCCAATCAGTTCGTGGCTTTTTTCTCGCCGCTCGTTTTTTGCAAGATTAGAAGAGGAAGCAGAGTTCCTTCTACCCCTCACACCCTCCTTTTTTTTCCCTCGTCCCTCCTTCGTGCACGTGGACGATCGACTTTGCGCTAACGTTTCGATGATTTACGTCGCCCATGAAACTTTCGTTCGTCCCCGTGAGGATTCTAGCTCACGGGCGTGCGCTTTGGATATTCGCCCGTGGAGCAGGGCACTCCCCGTCGAATCCGACGGAGGTCGGGCCGGTACAGGTGTTTACCTGAGCGAGTTATGCGGCGCAGGTGGAAAGTTATCCCGTCGACGTATAATGACTCTATCTTCCGCGCGCGGTGCCTTTCTCTCGGACACCGTTCGCACCGGAGAACCGACGCGATGGTGTTACGGTAATAGTCCGTGACTATACGGTTGACCGCGACTACGGTGTGCTCGGGAAGGATCAACAGGTTTCAAGTCATGGCTATTTTACGCGTAACGGGAATGATCGCGCGTCTTGCTTTCACGCTCGCGCCTTACGACTTTCACAAGCCGGGCCACGTGCCCCCCGTTTGACATAACGAATGTAATACCGATTTGTTAACGCTGCCGTGGACACGCGTTCCGACGTATGTATTCCGTTGCCGGTTGGGTAGGCGCAATTGTTCGAAGCGTGAATCGCGCAAGAGGAAATGTCGCCGAGGGTCGATCGCGAAAATTGAGAATTCTTCAGTGATTTATATTTTGGAATATTGTTGAGAATTTCCAAGGTATTCGTTGAACTCGGATTATAGTTGCTAGAAGCTTGGCATACTTTGCAATTTATTGTTAATAAGTGTTACGAATTTATTTATTCTTCGTGTTACTCGTTGAGTTAATTTTAATAGTAGCAAAATATTCTTTTATTATAATTGTTATTAATATCGTTATAGTAATGATGGCTTGATTAAAACGGATGGGGAAACGTGTCGGTGGAATGCATGTAACAGTAATTCGGCACCGTTGCGCCAGTTAAGTTAGCCCAGAGCGAGCAAGAGGTCTGGCGATCTAATTAACTTTGTCAGTTGATTCGTATCTTCGGAACAAACGGCTTACAGACTTTGTAGTCTAGAGTTCATACGTGCAGAAGCTCGCTTTCACAGAGTGTCTACTTACCCCGTCGGGACAATTAGCGGCAGTGATGGGTTAATTGCTCTTGGTCCTCGTTTTCGTCGCGTGACGAGCCTTAAAGATGGGGAGATTCCTTCGGAGCCGACAACTCGCAAATGGCATATAAAAAGGGCACTGCAGGCGTTCAAGATCCCTTGTATTACACTGTGCCGTCCCTCGAGTGCTATTAAGCGTGCCACTTTCGAAGACTGAGGGACAAGAGGGGGTGTGCCTAAACAAATAAAATCTTTGCACAATAACTGATGCCACGAGGAAGGAATAGATGTAAACATAAATGCATAAAAATTATACAGTATCTTTCATATACAAAACATTAAGTTCCTTCCACTATAACAGTTCGATAAATTTCCCTCCCGAGAATCACCCAAAAACTTAAGGTCCAATGAGGGATGACCCCTCAATATTATTCCACAATGTGCGTGTAATTTCTGCCCGTTACCTCTGACTCCTCGCATTCGAGGATTTCGTTTAGCGGTCGGAGAACACGGGGCAGCCCTGGTAAGAAATGTCGCGTTCCAAGAAAGAGGGATGTTTCTGTCGGCGTAAAAATGAATTCGTTCGTTTCGACGGGGCAAACAGTGTGGCGAATAAAGACGCGTTCCCTACACTCGCGTTTCCCCTCACCCACCACGCCGTGAAGTTGCTCTCGCCCACGATCGCTGATCTTATCTCTGAACGTATCTCGAGCCATTCGCGCCTCCGCGAGTTACTAGGCGCCTTTAATCGCGGCGTCCAGGTGAACAGCGTCCCTCGTGTATCGACGGGAATTGCGAGCGACCCGGGTACGATATACCACCCCCTCGATCTTCCTGGGAACTGGCCGGTCGTTCGAACCGTTCAGCTGGAACACGCTCGAGGGATGAGGGAAGAGAAATTAGCCGACCATCATAGCGACGGTGTAGAGGCGGTGTTATTTATTTGGCAGATGTTCGATTCAGGACTATGGGTACCTTCTTCCCTTAAATTGGTATTTTTAATGGCTGTGTTTACGGTTTGCTGAATGGATGGGCTAGTCGCAAACTTGATCGAACGTTGAACGCATGCTTCGTAAATTTGGGAGGGCGGCTTTGAAAGTATATTGGAAAATGGGGTGACATACAGATCGAACTCGTGTAATATTTTTTCCCAGTGTTGAATTTGAAACCTCGTTAACGCGGCCGGAAGACGGCGGCAGTGAGATCAGAATACTGTTAATTGCCTTTCGGGGAACTGGTGTCGCATCTAACGAAGCGAAACCGAAGAAAGAAAGTAGAAAGGGGGCGGTCGAAGTGGGGCAGGCAATCCGTCGACTCCACCTCTTATTCGTCCCCGAGAAACGGAATGGAAAAGACGGGGCAAAATAGCATAATGGAATAATGTCTCTATTCCCGTTTCGACCGCCACATTCTCGACCTCCTTCTACCCAGTAATTACACGTTAGCGAAGAATACTGGGCGCCCTTCAATTAGTAGAATCACCTGCTACCATGCCAACCCACGAAAAAACTCTTCTTCTTCGTTGACCGTGAGCCAGCTCGAACACCTTTAGGGGGTGTCCATCATCGTCAATGTGCGATCGCGGGACTAGTCGTCAAGTCTCTGCGATGGAGATCTGAGCGGACGACTCTATTCTGTCGCGTGACAGTCCTCGGACTTTCGAAACTTTGGTCGCAGAGTGTTCGATCGTCGCTTACGCTGCAGGTCCTTCGATAAAACTTCTATTTGCTCTTATGAATTGGGTAATTCGTTTCGCGATTCACCGACTGTTTATTTGCCGCCGGGGTTTTCCAAGTAAGTGCGCAAAAATGTTGATCGTTTAAATTCGAAGTAATTCGACCGTATTCAGGTTGGAAGTTGATATCCTCTATTCAATGCCGTATTTAGGTAGGTAACGACGTCGGGCACTCTTGACAATCTTAATTATTGTCCTTGCGAGTCGTAACCACATCCTCGTCCTTGCTCCTCTCGTATCTTGTCTTTCAAGGATATTCTTTTCGCATGACAGTCCCTCCGTCGCGTGTCACCCAATGTGGGCATTCTCTCGAACGACGGCCAAGTTGTTGAAGAGCGTTGCGTGCGCGGCGGCACGACGGGAACCACATCTCAATTACGGGATTAATGTTCGTGTAATAAAAAACGATATTCCCCTTCCGAGAAGAAGTCGGCGGTGCACTTGCTGGATAAATTGCACGAAGCGTTATTAGCGAAATTTTTATGAAATTCGTTGATTAATTAAGACATAACTTATTTTATCGAACCGTAAAAATTCGAGAGATATTTATGGCGCCCATTAAGTCTCGTACGTTTCGAGGCGCAATAAAATACTATCGCCCGGGATACGTCGATGAAAATAAAAATCATTCCCCGGATTATTTTCGAGTCGCGGAACAATCGATCGGGGTTTAATTAGTACGCTTGGCGTTAGAAGTAAGCGCGGACAGAGCCAGTAGTAAACGGAACTGAAACGAACCCGTTCCCGCAGGTGTCCTGGAACCAGAACGCTTACGAGATGAGCGGGTTCGTCGAAGGTGCCACATTCGAGAGTATCGTGCGATATGTGTTGAAGAACATGAAGATCACGCACGCACGCGCTGGATACCTGGTGATGGAGGTGCTCAAGGCAGGTATCGCCATGGGTCGAATCAAGAAAACGCCGCGCGGCACTTACATCTTGTCGCCCGACAAACCTAACACAATCACGCACAACATCAGAGAGCCCCGATTCAGCGACAACAGCGACAACGATATTTCGTCGGACGAGAGCTCGTTACCGAGTACGCATAATCTGGCTCGCGGCGTTCCATTCTGCTAATAAAAACCGTACGCGCCGCGTCCGAACACTACCCCGGCGTAATTGAATAATTGTTTCGACCTCTCCCAGTACACGTCCTGCCATTAAAATACTAATTGCACTAGTCGCCGATACACTGTTCCCTTTCCATCCACTCTTAATGATCCCCGTCGACGCGCATCAGTGGCGCATCGGCCGAAGCGAAAAGTAGAACAAAGGACAGGCGTTCCTCGTTGAAAAGGATCGAAAGTACGACAAGTTTTTCGTCGACGACGAGCGAAATCGTATTCGTCGGGCCACGCGAGTTCCCATTCCGACTGTTCAAAGGGTTGCTCGGTGTGCAAGTTGAGAACACAGCAACCCTTGGTCCCGTAATTGGCTCGTTCCAAATGCTGGCCTAAAGGTTATGAATTTATGCCTCGCCACGTAAGATATAATTGGGCGTTCGATTAATATCCCGATGAAAAAACTCTCAGCTGCGAGAGATCCTTCTTCAGCTATCCTCTCCCTCGTTGCTTCCGTCCCTGTTCTCCGTTTCTTTTGCCCCCTTTACGGCGTCCCCTTTCCGAAGTCGAAGATGGAGTCGACCGGTCTCGCGATTCGCCGCGTGCTCCGTCAGCGGGGGTCCTAAACTACCGAAAAATCCTTTCGGGAGTAGCGTTCAGCAAACAAGAATATCGCGAGGCGGATTCCGACCACCGGCTGGATAATTGATTTTCCACCGAACGAGCGTCCCACGGAGATGGCTGGATTCGTCGAACCATCGAACTGGAGGATCGCATGACCGAACGCTTCTTGGCTTGCTGGCCACCGTTCCTGGGAATCTTCGATCGATCATCCGTGTACAAGGATGTAACGAAGCGAGAGAAGAATCGGACGGGTTAACTAGAGCGTATAGGCGAAGCTATTGTTACCGTAGACGCGCAGCCTCGTCCTAGACGATAGGTAGCTGCTTGGTAACAGTGGGTCATCTCGTTCACGATGATCGAGGAGCATCGCTTCGCAGAGCCAGGGGCGAAGAGTTACACAGTTGACAAGGAGGAGCGTCGTAGTCGGCACTTTGCAACAATGCAGAGAACGTCCACGATCCGCTGCCGTTTGATTTGTGCCCCTTTGTTGGATAAGCGTTTTTCATTCAGCCTGCTCTCTCACCGGAACGATGTAGCTCGTTTCTCCCGGTACGTATGTTAAGGACCTTTTAAGACGTCTCCCGGGTTTATCCTGCTGCGCTACCGGTACCAGTTTCCGTTCTCCGTGCTACGGTACACATAGAAGAACCACACTATCGCCGTGGCGTTCAGACCAAACCGCCACTCTCCTATCCCTCTCGCGCGGCTTCTTCTTTCCTCGCCTAGCTCGCCAGACCCTGTCCCTCTTTCTTCCTCGTTCCGTTCTCCGGCATATCGCTTTCGCTTTCTATCCTCCTCTCCCCTATCCCCCGGTCTACCTTCTTCTTTTTGGTAGGTGCTGCAGGTGTCGTGCATTGTCCGCCGTCGCGGCCTCTAAATCTCGTCCCTGACGTTGTGCGGCGTAGCTGCACCGAGGCGAACACTCTCAAGATACATACGACTGTCGGGAAGTTACACGTTCCGCGGATACTCATCTTTTTTATTGCGAAACGGCCCGACCGATAGGAATCTTTTCGAGAATTTCGGGGCCCCTTTCATAAGTCTCATCGTCGCGCTGTCGTTGCTTTGGAAACTGCCGCGGGTACGAGGATCTAAACTCTTGGCGACGAGCTGTAGCCGAGACGGATCGAACGATCTGGAGAAAATCCCGTGGAATTCGATGCGAAGGGAGAGCAGTCGGTGGTTCACGTAGACACGATGATTCGTCGATCCGCTCCGCGTTGGAGTCGGTTCGCAATTGTCGCCACTTTTGTCCACGATTATTGCGCCGCGATCTGGCTAATAGCAAAAAGTTGGCACGCTTCATCACTTTCATCCACATAATCTGATCCAGCTAACAATTCTGGAAGCTCGCCTATTCAATCTGGCTTCTCAAATCGAACCCGCACCTGTCGAGATATATACGGCCATTAGTAAATACGGCATTTACCCGACGCGAAGAATTCCGTGAGGCCAATTACTAGGCGCAGGAACAGTCCCGACGGAAGATTTATTCCGGCCATTACAAGGAACGGTCGCCACGACGGAACAAGCAAACACGAAAACTATTCGAGGCTCACATAGCGCTCGAAACCCGCCGCGCCTCCGTTAACACGCGCTGCCTACACGTATTTATGCGTCCTTTGGCCGCAACGCCAACGTCGAAACCATACGCGTGCTTGAAACATCCTCCGGAACCAGAGACTCGATTGCGTCTCGAGAGAGCGGCCGTTCCTGTAGCGGGCGACCGTCTATCGCGCGGAGAAAATGTTTGGCCGCGATCCTATACGATGTCCCCGTGGCCAGACGGTAGACTTATGCGTCTGCCCTCGCCAGGTATGTACATACCAGGCTTGTACGAGGTGGCAGAAACAGGAAGAGAAAATGGACGGTCGGATGGTGTACGGGGTGTATCGGCCGTGTACAAATTTATGCCGGTGCGACGCTAGTGTCCAGTCGACCGCATAAGTTCTCCTTTGACTGGACAGTGTCGCGAATTGGATCGAGTTTCCGAACGAGGGTGGGAAATTTTTTTGTGGATAAAGTTTGAAGAAAAAGCGACGGGCTCGATGTCCCAGTAGACTTGGGACTTTCACGTTACTAAATCACCTATGGACGTGTACCACTTTCAAGCAGCAGTACAATTCTGCGTCTCTCTACTTTGAAAAGGAATCTGAAGACAATATCGATGCGTACTTCTAGTGAAAGAAATGCGGCTTATAACAACTGAACGAACATTTTCCACTCCTTTCACCGCAACGGTAATAACGATCGACGCCCACGAAGGTAGCGAAACCGTGCACTTCCTCGTTACCGCCTTTCGGCTACCACCTCGCCACCGAGAAACCACAATTCAGAGCGATAATAGCCACCATATTCGCGGCAACCGTGAACCGCGAAATCTCCCCCCGGTAACGCGGCGTCGTAACGCCATATATTTCACGCGCAGGGAGCTCGCGACGCACGGTTTAAAATATTCCAGCCAAGGAAAAAGGCGCGCGAGATCGGGCAAGGGCTACTCGCGACACGCATAATTTGCACCCCGGTGCGCCATATACGTAAGTGGGTTGCCGGCTGGACACTGAAAAGCGGCGGGACAAAGATGCGGATAAATAAAGTGGGAAGCCCGTGAGCGGGACGCCCCGTTAAAAGCAACCCCTGTCCACCGTTTCGTTCGGGGATTCCGCTTGAACGTATACGCGAGGCTCGCCTCCGTTTGCGGTTCCTCGGTGTCTAGAGGCTAATTGGCCCGGGTGCGCGGGCCAGCTGCCTTCGACGAGGGGCGGCCCGTGTTTCATTCAAATCGATTCTGGGTAAAATCCGGCCCGATCGGCTCGGGATCGTATATTACGCGTGGCGTGGCGCGCGACCTTGATCGACGGAAATTACGGGATCGCGATTTGTCTTCCAGGCACCGGTGCGCGAATGCCCAACAGCGATCCCGAAGAAACCCAAGCTGGCCACGTTCCTGCGGGCGACCGCGGGGACGTACAGGCGCAGCGTACAGGGAGCGACGCTCGAATTCAAGGCGAGAGGACCATGGGAAGATTGAAGATTCTGCGACCTCATCCAAATAGAGTGTGGATTTCTATGGATCGAGATAATCGATCTTAATGCATCGGCCTCGGCCACTAATGAAGCCTCCAACTGGATCATGGAAGGAGGGAGATAGGGACAGAGAGAAAGAGAGACAGATTAAGGGAGGAGATGGGGCAGTCTGTTGAAAGTAGTAGGCTGTTCTCGCGAATGTTCTAAGAGTATCTAAGAGTATGGTCGTTTAGGGGTTAGCAGCCCTCGTTTGGGAATTTTCGCGTATTGAATATAGCTTTTATAAATTTGTTCGTCGACGTCGTTATTTATTGTCCGCGTAGAACCGATGTACCTGTGTCTTTGATATTCTCTAGCTACGACAATGCCTGTAAGTGGGGTTCCGTAATGGTAAGGGTCAAGCAGTTGTGGGTATTGCACGTAACAGAGTAGGATGGGAAGAGAAATTCTACGATACTGTAAAAATATTGTAATGCATTTTCGCGCATAACTAAAAATCCGAACACCTACAATTGGCACCTAAAGGAACCTGCAAAACCTCGGGCAGGCCACTTCCCGCGGCGGTTGCTTCTTCTAGGTCTACCTTCCAATTACATTTTATGTCTCGCAATCAGTAAAACTCTAAGAACGCCGAGGCGCGTAGTTTCCCGGCGTAATTTCATCTTCGATTCCCTATATACCTTCCTCTCCGGCGATCCCTCCTCCATCATTCGCGCCAGGAACACAGCGTGCTCGTGTATCCCCAACGGAAGGGGGAATAGTAAGAACGGCTACGAGTGTACAGCGCGGTGCAAGCAACAATATAATTATAAACTAGTATTGTCCATGATAATATCCTTGTCCAGGAAACTTGCACGCACGAAGAGCTATATTAAATAGGCAACCATTCATTACGCCCGGACAAAATTATTACGAATGGACGTGCCACAAAAAGGCAATACTGTTCCTGTATAAATAATAATCCAACGTGAGATATTTATTGCTTGTATTATGTAAATTAAAAATTGCTCGCGATCGAAGCGATGGTCACGCTGAATACGCTCGGCAAATGGGACTGTACTCTATGTTGGGGATGTAACACTGTCGATTCCGCTCTTCCCACAAGCAATCAGAGGAGGCTAATCGTGAGAAACCACGCAATACGATCCGTAACCCTCTGTGGAAAACGTGTGCTTCCATTTCGATGAGAATACAATATAGGGTGCATTTGTCTATGACGAACCGTTCCCTTTCAAATTTCACGGAACTTTCGTCAATTTCATTTTCATCTGCGTTCCCCATTACAGTTTCACACTTATCGTTTAACTACATCCGCGCGGAGGGCGATCAGGCCGTTAGTCTACGAGAAAGGTGCTAATTCACTGTCGATAAGACCGGATAAGGGAACTAGTCCGGTCACGGGAAGAGGCGGAATTAATTAGGCTTCTTGGTAACGGATTGGTGGACGGTCGAATCGGAGGGAGACTGGTACCGTTTCGATCGTATCTGTGTTCAACTGTCGCGACCACTGGTTCACCGAGAGCGAGTTTAAATTACTCGGGGAAAAGGTGCAGTTGCTCCACGAATGTCTTAATTACGCGGCCACGTTTCCGGGACAATTAGCCCCGACTGTTTAATATTCAAGATTCGTTGTGCGGCTATGTAATATTATATACAATCGTTGGTGTGATCTCGGAACATTTAAGTTGCAGCAATCTATGTTACATACTTATCTGTTTCCCGAGACCGACGCCCCTTTATTTCGGTACCTTTCACAGGTGCGTGAGCCGCGTTTGATAGATCTATGCGAGTAGTTCGATGCCGTTTAAGTTAATCCGTGGAATTTAGAAGGCTGCGTTGATCTGATTTCCGCTATCGTTCTATTTAAAAACGTTTACCGATAGTATCGTATATTGTGCGGAAAAAATTTCACGTACTTGTGGATGCAACGTGCCATTCAAAGAACGCCCATATTTCTTCACCGGATCTACAAATGGGAACGCCCTGACAGCAAACGAATATCTCACTTTTCCACTTCATGAAACATTCATCATCATTGTGAACACGTTCGTTTTGAAAAAGAGACGGATGCCCCGACGATATCGACCGTTCATAGATATTGCGGTTTCATCATTGATGCTTTCGGGCCCAATTTCACGCCGGGCAGGTTGCGTGCACGTAAAAGCGTGCACAGTGGATTCCTAGTGATGCACGTGACGTTGCGTGCGACTGGTATCATTGAGGAAGCATTGTATAGGCGCGTCCCACTGCATGCAGCAGTGAAAGCCAGCTATTAAATATTCGCCGTTTATTCTCGTGGATGTGTGACATTATCTCGGGAAAGCATTCCATTCAGAAGGGTGCAAGGCGTCAAGGCTGTTATTACACTCTTATGCTGTACCCTGTTGATGGCCGTTACTCCGAAACACAAGGAAATTGTTGGTACTTCAGACACACCAGTCGGACAATTCGCGCTACCTGCGAGAGGAGTGGCTAGTACACGGAGTTCAGTCGATGGGTATCGAGATTATTAAGTACCGTTTGAGACTCTAACGCGGTGCTTTCTACAGAAATGGTCCTTCGCGAGGTCCCGTCATCTCGCGCGAAATTCATGAAATTGAGTGTTTAGAGTTTACACCCTCGCTTCAATCTACTCTATCCCGTGTTAGACGAGTCCGACCTCTATGCGTACTTACAATCTTCTCTCCAGGAAGAAAGAAATTCGAAATGACATACCAATTTCGAATCCCGTCGAATAACAGAGTTCGCGAACGTCCTGCTTTAGACTCGCCACTGCAGCCGCCCAACAAGCACCTCCACGCAAAAAGAATTCGATACCAATCACGTCGAATCCGATCGATACCGATCACGTCGACGTTTCTCGTCAACCCCCACGTCCGCGCGCCGCAGACGCGTCTACCAAGAATCTGTCAGAGAGTAAAAGTCGGCATACCCCACTCGTCGCTGTCGCCGGCGGTATCGCGTGCGTCTAAGCGCAAGAAAACTGCTTTCTATTCCGTCGGTTCGACCGCGGAGCGCCGTGAAAGAAGCGTGGAAACGCTCGCCGTTACCCGGAGCGGTTCGGAGCGCGAGCGACGCGGATCGATCGCGTTTTCTTGCGTCGCGACGCGCGGAATATCAGCTCGCGGTGGCCTTCTGTCCGCGTACACGTGTACGCGCGGGCAGAGAGGCGGCATTATACGCGGGCCCATTTATCTGCGTGGATAAAATGCAGATAGGATCTGCGTCCGCGCGAGGTCCTGCCAGTATTTGTCATGGAGATGCGACCCAACGATACCGCCTCGCCCGTCCGTGGAATTACTCGGGCCGCGCTCGGATTCTTCAGCGTACGCCGGTAATTTACCGGGCCCTTGACTCGCGTCATGCCGCCGTTCTTTCCTCCTTTTCCTTCCTACATTTCATATATTCTCACCCCTTTACTTGGACTTTTTTCCCTTGATTATTGCATCCTCCGAAATTACTACTTTCCCGGCCGCGTTGCTTATGCATACGACGCTACGAGCTAGACTTTACATTCGGGTTGTTTCATAAAAGGAAGGTTGGAATTAAGTGGGCAGGTTGCCAGGATGATTACGCTCGAAGTTTAATCAAAACGGTGCTGTTTTGATTAAGATGGAATAATATTTTCTTTTGCTACTTGCTCGCGCAATTCTGTTGCGTAATTATATATTATTTTTATAGGTTTTTGTAACGTGTTTATTCGTAGTTGTAAATGAAGCACAACTTTCCGGCGAGTCTGAGTCCGGTGAATTCGGTTCGGAGACTTTTCGAAATCGATCTAGTTCAGATGTATTAATTGGCAGATCATCAATGGTCATTTCATCAATGGAAAGACGTATGGAATATTGTAAGATTTTTTTAAACGAAGATGAAGAGGTAGGTGATGCATACAATAGCCGACTTCGAGGCCTTTTCGTGGCAATCGAAGTGACAACTGGCTGAACTCCAGATTACTATAATACTTTTAAGATTAGGACAGATATCCTTAGGGAAACTGATTTGCCTATCTGATTCAACTATCTAAAGTGAGCGTGTCTCTAAGAACGTTATTAACAGCTTTCCTTGCTCGTGCATACAAGGTGATACACGACTCCATTGTACAGAAGACTATTGAAAGCAATTAATTCTTGAGCAAGTGCAGCTGATGGATATTACGTTGCGTAGGCTGGAATAACCTACATAGCGTGCAAGGTACTCCTGCGTGACTTGGCGAATAAACTTGACGAAACCTGCATAGCAAGCCGATGACATTAGAATCTACATTTAGGCGAAGCCACACTCGCCTTAAAATCGCGAAGACTTACTCGCGTGACAAGCAACATTTTTAAGCTGCCCGTACTTTATGCCTTTTCTGTAAAAGGACACTGACAAATTCTCTGGAATTTGGCAGCGGTCGGAAGCTCGGCAAACGATCCAAATAAAAACGGTGCACCTTGCACCTGTGCTACTAGGCCCATTTATGGCTTTCGGTAAAACAGTCGGGCCCGATGCGCGCTTACGGCGCGTAATCCCCTGAGACAGCCTGGAGAATCTTAATCGACGGAACAAACTCGGCCTGGCTAAAGCGCTTTGCATGGGAATGTACGAGGGCCACGATGGGCATTAGACGGCTGAATAGTCACGGCCCCAAAAAGCCCTTCCGTCGGATTTAAGAAATCGCGATGGAATATCGGTGGAAAGCGGATAAGACGTGATTCATGGGACGATCTGAGACTCGAACGACCGAGGTGCAACCGTAAGATCTTCGTAAACATTATTCCGTCACGTATTTGCCTTCGAAGTGGCGACTTAATTACGGTGTGCGTCCGAAAGACAGCTTCGCCGTTCGAAAGACGGTATTTCGTGGATTAAGAACTGCGGTTTATCTTCACGCGATCTTGAACAAGAAGGAAACAAATTTTTTTGCTGGATCCCATTTTAGTACCTACGAATAAGTGGCAACGTGACCTTTCGCTCGCCGTGCGTTAATCGAAACGGACTAATTGAATGAAACGTTTTCCGAAAAGCGAACAAAGATGAAACGTTCCACGAAGACCATTAACGCAGACGGAAACTAAGAAATCCTATGGCGAAGGACAAACAGTAGCGGGCCGGCTCGAAAGTTGGGCCGGGCAAAGGCCGGCGTTCCCGTCGTGCGAGTAAATTAGAGAGACAGTGCGAATGAGGGGAACAGGGGGTGAACGTGTGAATGGTTCGAGCACACCGGGAGATTCCGCTTTGCAACGCGTGCCTTTGCGCATCGGCAATGATGCACACCCCCGCCCATTTTCCCATGCGAATTGAAATGCAAACTGTTCGCGAAGCACGCGATACAATACACGCTGAAATGGAATTAAAAAAGTTGTTCTTCGTTTGCCTGAAATCCACAACGGCGTCGCCGCGGCGCGACTGCCAGTATCGTGTTCGTCGATCGAGCCAAGATCACGCGTGGACACCAGCGAAAATAGTGAAGACGCAAAAAGGAAAATAATTCATCCCCTGTCTGGCTGGCTTCTCGTCAAACGAAAGTCCCCAGGAGAATATAAGGGTGCGGCGGCGGCGGCGGCTGCGCGTTTCACGATCGGCGCGAGATGGCGATCGAATAAAGGGAAGAAGAAACAGAAAAGGGGAGCCGCGACGGGGTGAGAGAAGGCCGGAGAAAAAAGTACCGAGGGGATCTGGTCGAAAAACGACTGTGGCGGCTCCCGCTGAGACAAAGGGCGAGAACCTGTACTCAAAACAAACATCACTCCGCCATTCATTCGGCCAGCGGACTCGAGGAACATTCATCCCCCACGATTCGTGCGTCGCGTCGGCAGGATGAGGGGGTGGAGGCAAAAAGAACCGAGGGGACCACCGTACGACAATACGGTGAGATCGAGCCGCCTCTCCGGTCGCGTTCGCTTTAGGGCGCATTCACACGCGGCCGTGAAAAGGAAGTAACACGCAAAAGGTCGTCAGGAGGGCCAACATCGGGGGAGGGGAAAAAAAAAGAGGTAGAGCGTGCGACGCGAGACGCCAACACCTTCACGCTAGAGGCGTTAAAACGAGAACGAGAGGCCCTTATTCGCGACGCGACGCTTTTGTCCGCTCTCGTGGCAGGCTGCGAGATCGAGATCGATCGCGGGATCCACGTCCTCCGGGAGCTGTAGCGCCAGAGGTATTGTATGGGAATGTGGGACCAGTTTCGTAGGTTTCGGTAGGCGCGCGGGGCACAGCTGAAAGTGTTATTTAGAAAGATTTTATTCTCTGTTTATCGGGGTCTTGCAAAGTAAGATTTTTATCTCGATAGATTGTAAAACAGCGCAGTGCCTTGTTTTATAATATTATAGAACGCTGGTATGGAGTACAGTTGAGTGGTCAGTTGCGACACTCGTTAACTAAACTCTTAACTTAACTCTGGTACACATATAAACCACTAAATATTTCGTTCGAAAGAAACTGAAACCCCTGACCGGCAGTGTCACTGCGTGCGTCACAGCCCCCACACTAATCCACCGGTAAAACTTTTCCCTTCGTCGCGTTGGTTTGCCCGTTACGCAAATCACCAGGTCAGACTAACAACCCTGTCCAACGTCTTCACCATCATCCATCACTCCTTTCGTTTAAAGAGATCGAACGTGACTGAACCGTGGGTCGAGGACCGGTAGCCGGATGATTAATATCGTAATCGGTAAATTAGTAACATTTAACTCCGAAAGAATTCTATCGAGGCTGCACGGGGATCGACGTGTCGACAGTGCGACAGGGAGGTTTTACCATGGAGACGGTAGCGAACGAGAGGCAGTCCTTGTTGCTGGTCCCGAGAAACGTTCGTCCGGCCTAGATATCATCAGGGTTCCCGGTGGGTCCGGGTTCGGGAATCATTAGGGCCTGAAGACGACGCATTCCGCAGTGGCCATCGGAAGAGAGGAACAGGGAAAGGGAGAGGCACAGTCGTCTTGGATGATCCGGTGGCCCACGACGTGGCTTGTCCGCCGCGTCGGGCCACGGCATTTATTAAGTCCCTTATCAGATTTCGATTTGGACGACGTGCAGCAACGACGGATACCGTAATTATTTTTATTAGTACCGCGTTAACCGTCCTCCTGGTCTGCGGCGCGAACTCGGTGGTACAAAGAGGAACCGATGAGTTTTTGGCGTGCCAGCAGTTTTTCTCCTTTTGCCACGATCACGGTGTCTTTACCTTCGTCGTTCGGCCCTTCCCGCAGCAATACTTTGCCACGGTGTCGACGAATTGTGCAAAAATGAATGCGGCTCGATACCGTACGAGAGCATCATAGTTTTTGAATTTAGAATTGATTCAAGCCTTGAAATTTCGAAGGAAATGTAAGTTCGTACGAGGAGACTCCTTACGCGATGGATACAGAAATAGCCGCGGGTATTTGCATTTAGTCCGAGCCTCGAGTGTAGGCATGCTGATAATTTTGATATATAGTGTCGGTCGAGACTGTCTCGCAATTTAGACGTTGAAGACGCGAGGATGATAGCTGATGGATGTGCCGCGGTAACGAGAATTGCCGATCCGTTGCGTGGACGTTCCACGGATACGAAAGTCGGATTATAAATTGTAACGATAGACGAACAAATAGGACGGAGTTATGTTGATCAGGTGGAAAGTGGTTTTTGCCACTTCCACGACCGGCGCACCATCAATCATCAATCACACCTGCATCCATCTTTGTTACGGTATAATTTCATTGACCTGTTAACGTTCCATCGTCCCGCGCTCTCATCGATACACACGACCGGCTTACCGGCTACGGTAATCAATCCCGCGAACCTTGCCGCGAGCATCGCAGCATTCGAGTTTGATTACTGAGCTCGAACACTCGTCGTGAAGCTTCGATTGGGCTTGCACAGCTAGGGAGAATCGTTTTGGGAGATCGAACGACCTTGATTGAATTTTAGCGCAATTTTCGATGCTATTATTATTGTTATTATTATTATTATTATTATGTTTCATTGAATTCTAGTATTATTGTATTGTCGATAAGGGAAGGAGAAGACAAAAATTCTTTAATATTTATTGGCAGGAATTGCTAGCGGTGAATAATCTTTTTGAACTAAAAAATGTTGCACTCACTCTCTCTGCGATGAATTTTACCAAATTCGAGAAGGTGCAAGAAATAGAAATTTGAGGAAATTGTCGATGTTTCTATCTGTAAATTTTTTAGTTCCCGAGAAAATACGAATATTAAATACCTGTCCTATACAGTTGGAGGACAACGTAGCTCGTAGCGCAGGAAATTTGTACGGACTTTGTTCTCACCATTTAAAAGATTACACTATGAAATCTATAAGAGTCAGGAGCGGCAACCACAGCAGCATAGATCGACTCCGAACTAAACGTATCGAATCGATGGTTAATCACAAGCGTTTAACCCTACCTCCGACCTCCTCATTTTGCTCTGCAGCATTTTTCTGTCGACAGGCGACGCGGCCGTTCGATGCCGAGTCTCGTTCGCCTAATTAACGGATTGTTAATCATCCGGACAGATGAATTCCGCTTCCGGAGCTGTCGGCGCGCGAACGTCGATCAGGGATTCCTGCTCAGCATTGTATTTTAATTAGCCGCCACTATGGAATTATTCTAATAACGATGCCGCCCGTGCAACCCCCCGTGTACCGGACGTTAATTATCCGATTCAATGGAATTCCAGGAGTGCCTGCATAGAATTGAAACAGTGCTGCTTCCTTGGAACCATTAGTCCGGCGAGTCTGTAATCTTTATTATCCTCCTTAGTTACTTATTTTGTCATTGTTCATTCGCCGCCATCGCAATTTAACAGCGCGTATCCCGAAGACGCGGTTCACATATACATCCCGCTCCTTAAACGTAAGGTAAACAGCCCTAAGTGACTAACCGATTTCAAACGGACAATAGTCACGGCACGGTATCGCCGGACACGATCTCCTCTACCAAACACGGTGACACCATAAACACACGTCGCCTCGGGGATAATCGACGACCGATGCAGTCGAAATCCGAGGATTTCGAGGGCGATTTTTCGTGGTTGACACGGGATTACGATCAGCAGCCTCTCGATCTCTACTTTTCAACATGGTTGCGGTAGAACAGGGTACGCGTGGATTTATCGCGGTCCGTTCGAGGCCGAAGCGGGAAAGAGTGGTAGCTGTTGGCACGGGGGAGGGAAAGCGGGACAGAAGGAGGCGAGGAGAGTGACTCGGGGAATTTACACCGTGGATTTGGCCGGTGCTCGATCCCACGGGACCGAGAGGAGGCACCGTGTATCCTCTTCATCTCGTCGAGGAAGAGAGGACGCTCCTCGACCGGTTCAAACGAGCGTTCCGACCGCGACGGACATGTTCGAGCAAATTGTACAAGACAAGCCTGCATGCTTCGGCAATGAGCCTCTCTCTCTCTGCCCCTCTCGTTCTCTCTCTTCGTGTACGTACCTTTTCGTGCATGTACGTTTCGTATGTGCACGTACGAATACGTTTGCGTCGGTTGTGACCCAGCCGCGTACACTCGTGCGAGGTTGAATCGTTGACCAGGCTTTTTCGAGAGTTCGTGCTTTTGGTTATGACGACAATTACGGAACGAGTTTTGAGTCGTCATAGGGGATTTCTGCAGACCAGATTGTTGCAGGTACCGTTCGAATGGCGTTGATTAGGATGCGCGTGGAAAGGGGTAAATAGGATGGTCCTTGTTAGTACATCTGCGTGTTTAGATGTGGGCAGCAGATTCTGCGAGCTGAGAATGTTACAAGCAGCCTTCCACGTAGCGTTTCACGTAGTAATTGTTAGAATCGTAAACGAAATTAATTATCGAGGTTTCGTATATTTATAAACTTGCGTTAATTAATTGGTAGGTGCAAGTTTTATTTGACACGAGCTGAATAAACATAAATTAACCCGTTTCGTCTCGCGCAAATGTAAATACGTCGATGCAAGTTTGCTCTAAATAGAGGACTGTTAAAGCCGTTGAACTACGAGTTCCGTGAAAAAATGTTTAAGTCCAAAATATTGGCCGATCGACGCATCTCTCGCGGTCGACTGTTAAAAAATTCCCGATCGTCTAGCCTCGTTACACCGTACGATGACTTATAGATTCATAAAAAGGTAGCAACGGTGTTACAGAATCGTACATTTTAATTCCCCACGCGGGAAGCCATAAACCGAGGAGTCGCGTATCTCCAACAACATCGCCGAATGTTCGTATCAATTTGGCCAACGATTGTTTACGAGTGTAAAACACTTGTCAACCAGAAACGCGATCGGCCGTGTCGTTCGGAGTGGCTGTACGTTCGAATCTCTCGTGTAGCACGGAATCGTGTGTGCAAGAAAGATTCCTCGGCGATCCACACGCGAGAGGCGTGTGTGCGTCGGCCATTAACGACTCGTCGCGCATAATTTATAGGCCATTAATTAAAGGCTGGATAAAAGTGAGCACTATAAAATTATAGAACAGTCGGCGAGCATCTGTGCCGTGCGAGTCGGCCCCTCTACCACTTCCTCACCTCCGTGGTCGGCGGGCGTCGCTCGCGCCGAGTATAATCCTCGTCGCTTTTAATACCTGGCCGTGCCCCCACGCGTGTTTTACATTAACGCCGTAATCGCGCCGCTGGTACGATCGCGATAAACCCGAACAGCCCCGGCGTCTCCTGTTTCTGATCACCTCCGGCCGCGTAACCAAGGTTAGTGATCGCGAAAGAAATTGGGAACGAGGGTGTTAAGGACGAGGCGGATAAAGAAAGGAAATACCTGCCGTTTTTGTATACATATATATATGTACACGCGGCGAATGGTCGAAGCTTTTCTAGGCAAGTTTTTGTCTTGCGTGCGCAACGTTGGAGAACGAGGTGGTAAAAAATTAGTGGGGATTAAACTGACTCGAAAAATGATCGAGGCGGGCGTGCACAATTTATGTATCGCAAGCACGACAGGGCGAAAGATCCTGCAATTTCGAAGCAAGCCACCGAACGCAACGTCTAACACCGCGTTCCACGACACAGGCGAACTGTTCCACCCTTCCTTTCCAAAGCACGTGACCCTCTAAAACCGGAACGACACTGTCAGGATTTCATCGGCGCGTCTGCGTTTTTCGCTGCGGTGCCAAGAGGACCGTTCCTCGGAATGTCGCAGGACTAGCAGAGTCGCATGAGGGCTCGGTCGTCCGGTGATTTATAAACGGATCGAGGGGTGGGACGAATGCAAATTTCCAGGCACGTGAACTCGCTGTTCCGCCCAGGGAACGTCGCAGGAACAACTCGTCCGTCCCCATTGCCTTGCGTCTATTTATCCCCGGCGTTGCACGCGTCTACCCCGTGGCCCACAGGAACGCAACGTTCTTGCACCTCGCCGCTTAACCTCGCGAACGCGGAGGAGACAGGTGCGGCCACGCGCGACTCTGATTGCTCGCGGCTCGTTAATCATCAGGATCCGCGGAGATTAAGCGCAGGGTAGCTCCTGCCACCCTGTTGGACGCCAGCGCGGTAGGGGCCGCGTTCGTTTTGTTACGCCGCGCACCTTTCACGAGGTTAATCGACGTGGCGTCTAATTAAATAAAACAGCCGGGAAAATTAAATCGTTCGTTGCGGGTTGAACCGCGGCTTTTGATGTCGGCAACGGGGATAATTTTTCTACCTGACCTTCGAATAAATACCCGGTTAATTGCATCGCGCGAGCGAGCGTCATTGACGCGGCCGGTTAACGGTGGCGGCCAATTAAACGGAACCGCCGCGCCGGGAAAATTATATTGTTCATTGCGAACTGGCCCCCCTTTATTGTCGGGACGGGGTATAATTTTTCCAGCTGGCACGCCGGTAAATGCCCGGCCAATTACACCAAACGGACGGCCACTTTCCGCATGGGTTAATGGACGCGGTAGCTAGTTAAATAAAACCAACGGGGATGATTAGACGGTGAAACGAGCGCTGATATTTTTAATGATATACCCGATGGCAGGATTTCGAGTAAACAGCCGGCTAATTGCACCGCGTGGCCAGAAGCGCGCTTCGGGGCTCGTTAAGATTCGCCTGATCGAGATTCGTCCGCGCCTCGATGCTTATCGCGGCACGTTCGGCCGTGTAATCCGGCGTGACGTAAAATTGGGACAATTAATAGATACGTCTAGCGATAAAGCTGCCGCGGTTGGGCACAGCGAGCTCGCGTGAAAGGGGGAGGCTCAAAATTAATCGGGGTCCCGATCTCTCGTATTAAATACATTATACCCCTCGCGGGCGTGTCGCCCTTATCAAAATCGCCAGCTCGAATCTCGCGGTGGACGTTACCAGGACTTTCGCTCGTAATGGAGACCCGAAGCGGCGTCGCGGCCGTGTTTCCGAAGGAATCCGTGAAACGGCCTTCCTTCTCTATGTGCCCTCTCCCCTCTGCGCTACACGAACAGGTAAGGGAGAGAAGAAAAAGGAAGAAGAACGATTTCGTCGTCGGCGAGAGATCGGCGATCTCGTAGATGTTGCACGGCGTCGCTGATGTCGCGTACAAAAGGAGGAGCGACGAGCGAAGGAGACGAGGAAGAAGAAGAGAAGAAGAACGAGGGAACGGAAAACGAAGAGGACACGGGGGACGACGACGAGGACGATCGGGAAGAAAGAAGAGGCAGAAGGATTGTTTCCTGGTGGCTCGAACCACCATCACCACCTCCCTTCCTCTCTCTTCGACCTTTTTGTTTTCACGACGGCAAAGCCGGTTTGCATATGTGGCGAACAGAGAGGGCAAGTGCAAGGAGCGAGAGAATGGGACGCGAGAGAGTACCCAGGGCTGCTTTGAAAAACCCAGAGGACCTAAAAGAACCGACGAAAGAAACCACCGTGAGCGTCGAAGTATTTCTACTCGACACTCGCGGATTCTTTTCTATCCGGTAACGTGTGCCGATTGGCCTCGTTTCATTAGTTTCTGTCGACGGATAAACACTTGCAACGGTATGCACAGCCCTGTCGCGAAACGCGTAATATTAATAGCGTTTGGGCGGAAAATTAATGGCCGTTTCAATCCAGACGTCGGCATGATTTCGTTACGCAAATAGTAAATGGTGAAATGTTACATACTATGACGAAAAATCATTTAATTATTATAATATTCAAATATCCAGCAATCCTTTGTAGAAAACATAAAAAAGAATTACGCGATTTTAACTCCAAAACAATTCTAAAAAATCGTTTAGAGGAAAGTTGCTATAGCGTCTCCTGGTAACTAAACAGTACAAACTTGCTCTAAAACCCTACACGGTGTTCGAGAAACACTTTCCGCTCCCTTGTCATTCGGAGCAGCATAGCTGGATCTGTTCCGTCTTCTCCATCCACGCCCTGTTTGTTCGCAGCTACGCAGTGAGAAGGGTTTCCCGGGCCACCAAGTGCTCTAGGTATGCTCTTACATGTTTCTGTACGTGAAAGCCGAGCAAGATCTGTAACCCCAGATACGAATCTGCGAGGATATCGCAACGAGTACTGCTCGAGACCTGGCAGTCAGTCGGGATAACGAGTACCGTCAACCCAGCTTCCCTCTTCTTCTGTTTCCTCCTGTTCGCCTGGGCTGCTTCATCGCCCTCGTTGGCTGTTGCCTCTTGGCTGGTCGTTCTACCGAGCATCGAGGTGTCTCGAGGGAAGAGGAACGTCCGCGGCGTGACACCGCTTCTTCCTGCTTTTCTAGCTCTTCGTTAAATCCTGCTATCACACCTTCTGCCGGATCCTCTATTACCGATACGATCGACGGAGGACTCGTATTAACTACCGGTGTTTCCTAGTAATCCCTGCGGGACGGGCAGCTACGCTCTAACTCGTCGTCACTTGTACGCGTTGAACGGCTCGCGCGAAATCTCGCTGGCGATCAGACGAGTTTCCGTGAACGTCGCCGGACTTCGCTTTAAAGATCCTCCGAGGGCAAGAAATTTATTTTTGTTTCCATATGTAAAGGAACGAAGAGCTTAAATTGAAGGAAAAAAACGGTGGTTGTTTCCTTGACGTTGTGGAGACTAGAACAATTTCCATTGTTGGGAAATATATTTTTTTGAAACGGAGGATGCCGTGAGAATTAACGGAGCGGGCAGGATCTCGAGGAGTGCGATCGATGGACGAAAGGAAGTCGCTCGTAATCTTCGGATAGCAGGAGCTCGGGACGAAAAGGGACGAAGCAAGGAGGGCCACGCACGCGTCGAGAGCGAGTGTGGTCAGTAGCGGAGCCGCGGAAAGGGCAGAAAGAAGAGAAGAATGGGAGGGAAGAATGCGAATGGTTCACGGCAATAAAACACGCTGGCGGGCGAGCGTGCGCGCACACCGGCCCCGAAATCGCAGGAACGGATATGTTCGCGCGAATGCTACCGTCTGTTTAAAAAAAAGTATAGGGAGCAGGAAGAAAGAAATGGAGAGGCGAGTAGCTAGCCATCGGATCGGGCAGTAAAACGAAGAATGCGACCGAAAGTAAAGAAATATGCAGAACACCAGCATGTGGATAAGAATATTCCTCTGACGGGTAGTTGCTCGCAGAATGGAATAATCTCCTGTGCCGAATAGCAGTTAGAATTTTTGCAGGGCTCGTAACGATGTCCAAGTATCTACACCGCGGCGATAAGAACGAGGTGACTGTTACGAGCAAACACAGTTCGGGTACAACGTTCAGAGGTAGAAATATGAGGATTTTTCTAAAACGACTCCGCCGGGGTGAAGAAGAAATGGATAATTTACGCGTCGAGGAAGAAACTCGCCGTTGGTCTGCGCGATGGAGAAAAAACGGTGACTAGATTTACGCGCGTACTTAGGCGCGACAAAACGGGGCAGACAGCGTTCTTGTAGCACGGCGTGTCCCCATAAAATTTGGCGCTGGAATTCCATTCTTTGGAAGGAAATTAAAGTCGACGGGGCTACGAGGCAACCGACGGAACGTAGATATTAATGAGACGTTCGATCGGCGCCGTTTTTCCTCACCGACCGATCTTATCGTTCGTTTATTTGCATAATTGTTTGTCCACCTCGGGTCACCTGTACCATTTTTACGGACAGCCGTCATTTGGAATCCCGAAGCGATTAGGATCTCGGTTGCGCGTGTTTGCTCGACAGAATTGTACGGATCTGCCGGCCGAACGAAATTCGCCGTGTTTACAACGAACATCGTGGGACGTTTCCAGGAACACCATGATTTCTTTTCGCGAGAATCGAGATGAACTCGTCAAGTGTGGTAATAAGTGTTAATCGTAGGAACTCGCGTTATCTTGTAATCGGGGTTTATTGACTCGACGAGAATCTACATGTATTTTATGTAGTACAACGAAGGGCGCCAGTGTGCGTCCCGCTCCGATATCTCATGCTCGAATCGCCAAGTTTCAAATGATTTTACTTCACGTGAACGTGTAGCGTGGTTTTTATTCATTTTAACTACGGAATCTGATCGACCCGCGGGAATTGATTAAGAACGTACAAAAGTCGACTACCACATCGGTAACGAATGTCCCTACGATTAGCATCTATCTTCCCCATCTTCGCTGTCGACCAATGTTCCATTAAATGAAGTTACTATATTATTAGCTACAATCAGATATCTGAGGAATGTCGAGGGACCGGGTGAATTTGGAAAAAATCACCGTCCAACTATATACACACGTTCGATTCCATTCACTCTTCGTCCAGCGGATCGTTGAAAGAAACGCGAGTCGAATCGCTTTCATCGATGTCGAAAGACAAGGGCTGCAGAAAACGCACGGTCACGCGAATCGAACGAGGCAAAAGGAAATGTGGGAACGCCGAGCGGGGAGGAATCGTCGAGTCAGTGGCGTCTCGCTCGATTTTCGTCTCGATGGAAGCGCAAGAAGGAAGATTGACATCGGCAACAGACATCCGATCGCGGTTCGATCCGTGGCGGAAGAAGCGACGCGGGCATCCCGGCCTGGAGTAGCTCGGCCGCGCGGCGAAACGCGGAGTCGCGCGACGACAAGAACCGCGGCGAAACCGAGAGCAGAGACGAGAGAAACCCGATGCAGGATTCCTCGCAATCAACATTACTGACTGCGGATGGATGCACCGGGAGGAATCCTTCTCTGGCTTTGCACCCTGCTGTCGTTCGTTCTCCCCACCGCCGTCGATCTCTCCAACAATTGATTGGACGCAATGGGGAACACCGATATACCGATGACGCGTCCCTATTCAAAGCGTATCCCGGATTTTGTAATTCTAATACGACCGCGAGTGAGCGCCGGCTTAGATAATCGTGGCGCACACACGTGGGAACAATGAGCAATATTCAGCGGATAATGGATTCGAAGGAATATATCCGAAGACGTTCCTATGCGCGTCGCCTTTTCAGGTCCGTCGATGGACTTTCGATAGAATTAATGCGAGAGGTTTGCGAGTCGCGCGTCGGTCGGCTCGGTGTACGCTATATTGGCAACAATAGTCTTCCTGTGCGCAGCGTCTTTGTTGGGTCTGATGGGTCCGGGCACCGGATTTCCACCGCGTTGATTCGCAATGAGCGCCGAAATCACACCGCGCTATGGGTCAGTTCTTTACAAAATTCGTGGAGTACACGTTACGATCGACAATGAGGAATTATTATAAGAATTATCACGGAACAGAGGGCGGCGAAGAAGTATCGAAACAAGGCCGCCGCTGGTCGAATAAACAATTAGGTGGACGGGGTGGCGGAACACCGTGGTACTCGTTTCTTTTGGTCCCCATAAGGCACGCTTGCGATGCAGCCAGTCGATGACTAAGGAGTCCGACATCGTGCTATAGACCGTTCAACGGACGGGTAGAATCCGATCCGCTCCATTCCGCGCCGCGGCGAGAAAGAAGCCGCGCTGATCAACTTGTCGTTGCTCCAATTATCCTTCGTCGAAACGCTCGTACGCCGGTTGATTGATTTACGCAAGCTTCTTCCAGCTCCTTCGCTATGTGCTCCTATTGGTACAGAGAACTAATCATCCTGTATAATTAGCATCCTGCTGGTGCACCGTTTTTCTGACTGCGCATCGCTCTCGTAACTTGCGCTTTTGAGATTTTATCGGGGCAGTTAAATGCGTTGCGAAATTCCGAAATTAGACCGACGGTTTGTTGCGCTCAGTGGTCATAAATATCGTTAAAAGGAAGACACTTGACCGGGGTTGAAGTTGCGCGCAAATTGAAATAAGCAAGATTTATATCGCGGGACGCCGTCTCGCGTTTAGCATCCACAATGGGGTATATTATTGGTATATCAGAATTATTGTAGTTATATTATTTTAATGATATACATATATTTCACCGATATATTGTAGCTTGACAAGAACAAGTGGGCGGCTCCGGTGGGCGAGCATTTTATAGCGATGTATATCAAAAGAGACATAAAATGCTTGCAATCTGAACGGCACTACTTAAATCGAGACTCTCAACTGAGTTATACGCATCTGACTCGATGGTGGTATCTAGACAAAAGCCACTCCGATAGGAGCTGCGTTAGAAAACTTTTGCTTTGAATTACCAGCTGGCCGTCAATAGGCTTTCCACGCAAATGAAATAATTTCGAGCGTCTGCTCGCCGGTTAATTACGAATAACGCTGCACAATTTAACCCCATTTCAAAACGAATTCCTACTCGGATTCAGTATCGCCATCGGGCAAGCTGCAAATCAAATCTCAAGCGCCGAGCGTAACAGTAAGCGCACCGACGTCGCCCGAAGGCGAGATTTCACCGGTTGCTTCACGGTGTACGATGCCAGTTTCACGTGAAATCAATTCGCGTTAATGCAGGTAAGAAGCACGGCGACGTGCCGGCGCAAAAACAATGGCCGGTGTGGCAACCCTCGGTCGGTCCCATTGTCCGCTCTCGCTGCTGCTGCTGCTGCTGCTGCGCCGTTACTTCTTCGATTTCGTGGATGCTGGATAAGTCACGAGAACGGGTTAACCAGTCCCGAGCGGAATCGTTTCGCCCGGATGCCGGGCAAATTTACGAGCTTGGCTCGTCACTTTCGCTGAACCGTCGGAAATTAGTGGCCGCAGATGGTATCTCGCGTCGGGTACACGCGACGCCGCGAAAACCACCTGCGAGACGATCGTCACGAAAAACTGTCCACTCGACGATTGAAAACGTGTTCATCGTTCTGCGAGGCCTGTTCGTTTCAACGACGACAGTCGAAGGGGGCAACCGGCTGAGATTTGAACGCCGATAAATGGATCGCGGTATAACGTATGCAAACGGAGCCACGTCGTTGCCAGCGGTGGCTGACGTAGGGCCATTCTAAACGGAGTCGATTACGGGAGGAAGACGCGAATGGAGCGCCGGAGGTATCGAACTGTGTATAGGTGATCAGCTGAGCGCGCGTTCCGCATCCATTCAACTGTGTGTCGCTCGTCCCACGCTCTTCTAATCGCGACGCATTGTGCGATACGTCGCTGCTCTTAACGCGAAACACCCACGCCCCCCCCCCCCCGTATATAACTTCCCCTCGATGCATTGTGCACAGATAGTCACACGAGATGGGCATACTCGCGGGTAATTTGATGCAATTTGACGGATAATTGAGTGCACAATTGCGGGGGGTTTCGTAATTGTTGTTCCTCGACGGACATCGCGATGCACACAGGGACGCTGATTTCTTAAGCGATCACTCATTCCTCGAGATACGAAAAATATCGAGTAAACGGAATTACTATTATCTTATGCCATAAATGTTTTGCTAATTCTTTATTCTCGAGGTGCAATGCTGCTGAGCAATAATTCCATAATCTGTAAGTACTTTTATAGAACTCCTTGCAGAGCGATTAGACGCAAATAGTCCATTACACCCGGTAATCTCCATCGAATTGACTACGAAGGACTGTCGACGGCGATGATCGCATTGCGCGCGAGGACAGTGATTACCCGGTGTGTTATACAAGAAAAATCGGGGAACAGGTTAACGCGCGAAACGGGACGCGCAGCGGACGATAGCATCGCGGATGATTCAAGGCTTTCAACTTCGTCATCGCGTTTCTGTGGTCTAGGCGTGACAACGTCCACGCCTTCGGCGACGAGCGCTATCGCGAATTAACACATTCCGCGAACAAGTCAGCAAGAAAGGGACGCGCGTAATTAAGCAGGCGGCGGAATCCGTCGCATCGGGTCGGGCGCGACGAACGAAGCGTCATAAAAACAGAGCAGCAAGGCGAACGGCAGGGAAACTCGCTTCGTCTCCGCTCCTATTCATCTCGTTCCCCTGGACGGATATTTGCGCGCATAGCTGATCGTTTTCACCGCGTCATTGTCTCGATACCTCGCGAGCGTGACACTCGTGCAAGCCCGTCCACCGTAATCCGAACGTCAGCGGCCCGACCGGTGAATCGTCGTTTCGCGCCAGGTGAACGGTGACGAAGCGTCGATCGAGTTGATGCTGCGAATCGGTTGAAATTATCGCGACATCGGGCGCAATCCGTTTCAGCAAGGAATCGTAGTTAGCGATTCCCCCTGTGGCCACACTCTGTACCACTTCGCGAGAATCGTTGCCGCGTTCCCCGTGAACAATGACGCCGACCTGGGTGCTCGTGGCCGCGCCGGTTGGCAGCTTCCGAGAACCGAATGAATCGATTCGGTCGTGCGACGACGCAACGGGAAAAAGAACGGGCAAAAAGCGGAGCAGCTGAGTAAAGAGGGGAAACGGGAGCAAGGGGAGAAGGGCGACGCGACTGGGCTTATTATGCGCGGCAGGTAACACGTGTACCAAGAGTACAAGGTGACGGAGACTCCTTGGATCGCGGCTAAGGACGCGCGAAGACTTGCTGCGGCGGCGAGGAGGCGCAGGGGGCTACGGGCGAGTCTGTAATCAGTAGCATCCCCGCCGACACGGTGGACCTTCTCCTCCGGCTGGCTCGGAAGGTGAACGCCGAATCGAGTGCCGTTCGGCGTGGCCGCGAAGCGGGACGACAGTCGGAATCGAAGCAGAGGGCCAATTACTCGACGTCTTCACTCCCGGGGCGCCTGGCGTCCCACTGAGAATCGCGGCATCCGCCAGCGATCTTGCTCTCCGCACCACCCACCACCTTCTGGGTCCCCTTTTCAGCTTTCGCGGCGACGGATATCGTCGTCGACCTTTGGATCGGGCGGAGTAAATTTCTCGGCCGGAGTGAGTGGACGATCTCCTCCCGCCCTGGTCTCTGTTCTGGTTCTAATGAATTTCTTTTGCGCCGTGGGACGACCGTCCGGGACGAAGATTACGCTGTCGTATTTGGGTAGCCGGCAACAATGGATTATTACAAACGTCTTCGTTCGCTCGACAAGCCCGAAGCAAGGTGTTCGAACCGTTTTGTCGTGGCCTTTTATGGCGTTTCAACGTTTCGTGCGGCTTAATTAGGTCAGCCTACGGAGATAGTGGTCGGGGGTTGGGACGTTGGTCGACTAACGAGTCTGATTTATGGCGTTCTAAAAGGAACGTTTTGTTCTCCACGATCGTGGAAACATCGTCGGCGTAATAATGGCGGGGGGCAATAAAGGTGGGCACGACGGGGCAATAACTCGACACCCTGTTGTAAGAAAAAAAAGAGCCGGAAAATCGTGGTTGTTTAAGCGACGGGCCGAGTGCGACAGGCGGCGGACCTGTAAAAGGGAAAATGTCTTAGGAAAAGCGGCGCGCTACTTGTGATCACTTTATTGCGATTGTATCTGGTCCGAACTTCAACGAGCGATCGTTAACCCTTTAGCTACGGCGTCCGTAAAATTAGAAACAGCGTCACTGTTGTGCTGCCCAGGTGATAACGCGTAACGCGTAATTATCCCCCCGAGAGATTCGTGTTACGGTTCGACCGAGGAACAGATAAATGTCGTTCGCTGCGACGAGATTGAGAATACAGATTACGTTCTCCGTGTCGGTGTCGTTCGAATAAGCTCTCCGTTTCGACCAAAAACTGCAAGGAAAAAAATAAACGAACGAAAGAAATGGCAATCACGAAGTCACAATAAGAGATCTATTTAATTGCTGATAATAACCCGGTGCTTTACGATCGCTTTAATGGCGACATGCACCAAATTGGTGCATCGCTCACGTCGGAAAGCAGCCTCGAGCGACCAATTCATTTTCGACACGAACGAACGCCCGCCATAATTCCCATGGAAAATTGCGCCGTCCTTCGTTGACATCAGGATCGATCGAACTTTAATCGAACGCGAAGTATAAAACTCCGGGAGAAAAATTCATTCGCATTCTTTTCCCCAAATTCTGCTCGTCCGGGACGCAATACCGACGGGGAGGGGGCCGACAGGCCATATCCGCGTAGCCGAAAGCAGGAAAAACCGCGATGCGACCGCGTGGCATGTGGACCCCGCGTACTTTCGTCCGGCTTAGCTCGGTCGCGACAGTTGGTCGCAGGAGGGCCGTGCAAAAAGTTCGATTTAATAAAATCAATATTAATTGCCGCACGGCTCCGTCCGCGGCGACGGCGGCGCGCTGCAACCCGCTCGTTGAATATTCAAGCGCGCGCTGATCGCCTAAAAAGCTGTTTATGGGCCCGGTGTTGCGTAGCGCCCGGTTTTTGCTGAACGACTCGCCGTGCAACCGTAGGTTCCATCGTTCCCGAGATGATCGGTGGTCCTGAAGGGCCACCGCGGTTAATCGCAAAGATATTGCCTGCCCTCGTCGACGATCGTCCAACGCGGAGGACCGTCTCTGCGTTGCGATGCGTGGAACGAAGACGGAACGGGCTGAGGTGCACGGGCACGAACGCGTACACGACCACGGCCACGACGACGACGGTCGACTTTCGATTAATTAATAACATCGATGCCATTTTCATCGGCCACGCCGGGGACACCGCAACGGTAGCTATACACAAAAGCGACGAAGGATGGGTGCGGGATTTAAAGAGGGCGAAGATGGGACAGTAGAGTCGTTCGTGCTTTCTGGCTTTTTGCTCCCGCGGGACAAGGCTATGGGATTAATTAACGAGGCTGTAAGTCGCGTACAGGATAATACACGTAAGGGAAGGATGTTTCGTTCTGCGTATCGGGGGAGGAGAGAATAGGCTATTGTTGCCGGTCTTGGAGAAGCTAGTCGGTTCCGCGGTTCGTCCCGTTATGGGAAGATCGACGGTTTAAATTCGATCTGTCCACCGATGTGAATAAAAGCCGGACAACTTTTCCGTCCGATCTCGAGCTTTTACGACGGAATCGGAAACAATTGCACGGCTCGGTAAGTTGCGAGATAACGATGACCCGAGACCCGAGAGCGTCCTGTTTCGAGTGTTCGTCGTAGCGTGCACCTTATAGCAAGAAGATGGAACATCCCTAAACAGTGTTCGAGGCTGCGATTGAGCTATCTCGGAAAGCCCGTGGCAAAACGTCGAGCACAGAGATCGCGTGAACCTCGAAGAAAGAATATCGCAAACATCGTGCACTCCTCTTAATACAAGAGTAGCAAGCAATATGTATGCAACACCTTCCAGTAATCTTTTTCACCCCGCAAAAAAATGCGATGAATAAGCGAGTCTGATAATATCGCCACGACCTTGGCTCATTCACAATCGCCGTGATTCAGCAGCAACGCCAGAATCGGAGCTTCTTCTCTCGAGAATCTATCGTCCATTCTTCGAGCTCTTGTTTCTTTGGCTACCCTTTTTTCGTCGCTATAGTGCCGTGTTACACGGCTCCGTATTATTCGTCGCTCGTATCCTCCTGTCCGTTTCTCGTTCCACGCGACTGCATTCCCGCTATTGAATTCAACGGATATTCGATCGCTTAAGCAGGCTGCTGCCCATTGCTTCGCGGAGAACAACGAGACTACCGTGGAAACTTTCACCTGCCCGACGACGATTTTCGCGAGCCGATCGAGTGAAACGCTCGATCGTATCGGCTGCTTTAGTTATGACGCAGCCGCGCCGTCGACAATCGACGCAACGGTACGCCGCGGGACGGACTTTCGATTTCGAATTCAGGGGTTGGCAAGAGGCTACATTATCCGAGCGATCGTGGCTTTCAAAATGGGCTGGCGGCTGATTCTGTGAGAAAGTCATTTTAGTTAAATGTTAATTGGCAGCGTGCGCAGAAACGATAGAATCTTTCGCTACGCGCTGCTTACCGGAGTTGCGATTATCTGAATCTTGAATAAGCTTTGGCAGCTGCTGATCGTTGCCTCTACGGAACGCTAGGTAGGTCTCCTTTCCCATTGCTGAACCGTGCGGGTACTTCGGGACGAGCTTACCGCGAACCGCAATTAAAAAGCGTTACTTTCATATACAGTTCAATGATCTTAATCGACCATCTCCCGATGCTTCCCACTAGAATGTCTCGCGCGTGAATAACGCTCTCGATTTGTAAAAAACACGGCGAAATTTCATAAATTCACCGACCGGGCTTCGCGTGCACTGCAATCGCTCTTGGCCGTTTAAAAGTCGCTGGAAGAGGACGTAAAAAAGAGTTAGCTTTTGATCAGTCTCGTTACCGTCGTTGATTTCGAAGGAACGGGTCCCGGAGGAGAGGCCGACGTAACTCACAATTACCATCGTCGTCATCCCCCCGCGTGGCTCGAGAACGCCCTGTTATTTATGGCGGGGTGTTGCAGCCGCTTTGAAAGGGGTGCAACGACAGGGCCGACAGTCCGAATGCGGACGCCCCGCAGCGTCTTCTCCGCGCGCTGATTAAACACGCTCTTCGACGGTGACGTGTTAATCGCGAGGATTCATCACGTCCACCTCGCCGTCCTCTGCCCTTTTCCCTCCGAGGTCCTGTCCGCTGAAATCGTGAATCTTTCGCCTCGTGGCCTCGAGGAATCTCGTGTTTTGATCCGCGAACGTGTGTCCCGTGTACGGGCTGCGTTTTCTTGGAAATCGAACGGTGAATCGGGATAACCCGAGGACGAGTGCTTCGAGGGAAAGCGAGGCTCGAGTCTACTTTATCTTCTCGTAGCGGTATCTACCTGTTGGAACAACGCTCGTAGGACTGTAGGAAAGAAATTTCAACGCTACCCCGGCCACGGCGTTTTCCGATTTCCATATTTGGAACCGGTGCTTCGATCACACGTGGCGCTCGTAAATTCGTTCACACCTACGCCAGCGATGCACAACGTCCCCTTAAAGATCGGTTTCGTTACGGTTCGTCTGCGACGAACTTCGATATCGCCGTGGGCTCGAATACGTGTCCGCCGAATTAAACGATTCTCCCCTTCGCGCAACGTCTCTTGCTCCTCTCATTTAATTGCGCACAGTAGAAACATTAACAGAAGGAAGGGACCCTCGCCGGTGAAGGTAACTTCATAAGACGTCCCCGGTTTACGGCGCATCTGCATGCAAATGCCGGGGCCAATGTCGTCGAGACACGGGGACGCCCAGGCGGACGTGCAGTTTGACGATTATCGTATTTTTCGTCCGCGACATTTATAGTTCATGCGCGCATCAATGTGTCATACGTTTGTCGCGAGGATTACCACCCGCGTCCCGTCGGAATTCGCGGCTCGGCTCAAGCGAAACGGGTCTCACACCGTGAGTAAATAATTCGGGACGTTCGTCAGTCGGGAAATTGCACGTCCCATTACGCCCACGTACTCCTTCGTGCGCGTTTTACGATTCAACCGGCTACCGTCCTATCGTCGGACTTGCGGTTTAAACGACTTCATGGAAATGCGTTTCGCTGCCCGGTGAAATACAGTGCAATCCGTTCCGAGGCCCTTCGCGTTTTCAATAGCACTGTTGCAATTCGAAATTGCTCCTCGACACTGCACCGCGTCGCCTCGTCCACGGTTTCGCAATTAGGACCGTTCGGAGCATGCCAATGTGAACCGAGAAATTAATTATACCAACGAGCAATCTGCATTGCACGGCCCGGTTCTTGTGCAGGTTCGTGTTTGCGCCCCGGCGACAATCCCTCGATTCGAGATTCGAGCGGAACAATCGTTATTTTTGCTCGAGTTACTAGTGGGCCACGGACCGAAAGGAGCAACTGGTTCCCCGTGTGCCGCTTATGGGGAGCGGAATACTCCGAGCCTATAAATCAAAGCGAACGACGGGAAAAGGTGCATGCAAAGAACTCGAACACGCGAGGAATGTGATTTAGTTACGTCGCTGTCATAAGTAACCTAATCTAATTTCGCGGAGCCACGCTGCGGGAACGGGCCGTGGCAAAAAGTCCACGTGTCCGATACATCGGCCTACGTGTCCCCCCTCCTGCTTATTTCACCGGCACGACAGTACTATACCCTCGATCGGGTTATTGAAACGGAGGGAACTCGAAACCCCCTCGAACGTCCGTCACCCCCGTCGCTGTCTAGAAATACGTGGTTGAAAATCGTCGGTCAGAATTCCTCTTTTATTTACCCCACTAAGCGTAACTTGTATCAGCTTGGGACCGATTTCCACGGTCCGCACCGAGTCGTGCGCCGTCGCGCGGTCAGCCGTGGCGAAAAACGTAGCTAAAGCAATCACCCCCCGGTTGCGTGAGCGCGGAATCAGGAAACGGCTGGGAGGGCAAAGAGCGAGCAGATGTCCGGTAGGAAGTGACACCCGGGTTGGCCCGCGATCTCGCTGCTATCGGGGCACCTCTTCCGGGGCAACGAGAAAAGGGGAAGCCTCGTTCATCCTAATAATAACAACGAGCCAAGCAGGTACGAGACGGGAAGAGGGGGCAGATATATGTACGCACCACGGTCGGGAGGTTGCGTGCAAAAAAGGCGTGGGTCCCAGCGGGCGTTCTCGACATAGCAGTTCGGATCCCGATCTTATCGGTCCCCATGTTGGCTGCATTGTGTTGTAGCCGGGTTGCCGTTGCCGCACCACCGTTGCACATACCGTGCTGTTCGGCAGTGTGCGGCCAGCAAACGCGTACGTGCAGGGTATACGGTTGCATGTGCAACGGCGGAGAGTCAAACGCGGCGAAGGGTGGAAGAAGCACAGTAGGGCCCACGAATAGGGTCGGTCGATCTATCAGGCCGGGCCTGATGCGTGTACACGGACCGGTGTATAGATCATCCTCAATGTCTCGGAGCCTCCCACCTAAGTATTCCCATTAAGATCGTATCGCGGTCCCAAAACTAATAACCAATCACCCGTGCGCGGAGGGCATACGTGCTCGCGGCTTTATCATTATCCAATATATTCGATATTATAGTCAGCGCGTTGGGCATCGCGCCCCGATCGAACCGGCGAGTGGAGCTCCCGGGGGCGTGACTCGTCCGGTTTGCACTTGTTCTCGCGACTTTCCCGATGGAAAACGGCGCTCGTTGATTTTGCGCACCATCATTGTGAGCTTTTGGTTGCGGGGGGAGAATCTCGGAATCTAGACGGCGACGATCGTTTCTGAATTTTTCTTTCCACGCGTCAAATATCTGTGGACGTCGAGGAACGATTTCGAATGGTTAATTTGGATGGTCGATATCTGATTCGCAACGTGTCTGCGAATTATCGTAGCTATCGGATTTTGTAATTGAAAAGTCGTGCTTCTGTCGCGAACAGAAATTAGGTAAGCAGATACCGTCTCGGGCCCTGAGTTCTCACCGCGTGTAGCCGTTTAGCCTGACATCGTTCGCGGCGTACAGCGAGTCATACGCGTGATAAATGCGAAGCCCGAATACTGGCTCGCCTCTTGCCTGCTGCAACCGTACTGTCTCCACCGGTCCGGAGAGCGAGAGAGCTTTTGCAACGCGTAGCTCGTTCCTTTCGCAAGCAAAACTGACCACCGTTTCCGGTGTGATTGACCCCTATTGTGCCAACCGACATGGTCGACAAGTTTGAAACTTAATCAAAGTATTTTGCACACATTTCTTTGGACGTAAACGTGTCCAATGGATTGCGTATCCGAATCAAGAGTCAATTAATCGATCGCTGCTTCTCAAGACAACGATCTATCCAGCGTTTCGCTGTGAGCACATCTCGTGTAACATTTCCGCGGAACCATTCTGGGGAAGAACTTTCCTCTCCAATGTCCTCCCGTCTCCTCTCCTTTTCCCCCATGGGGGGGCACGGTGAAGCAAGGTATATACCTACCTGCCACGCCATCGTTCACCATACATGGCCTCTCTGTCTCCTTGCGGGCGGCGTGCACGGGGGCTCCCATTGTACTACATCCCAGAGTTATTTTCATCGTGAATTGTTCGTTATGGATACGACCGACACCTCTACACGGTTTACGCTCTGAAATATCGAGCAGCACGGCCGGCTGCGCCTCGAGGAAACGAGGGTCGTTATCCGGCTGACCGACGCGGTGCGGCGACCGGCCAGGAACACCGCGTTGTTGCCTCGTTGCATTGTTCGAATTAATTTAGAATTCATTCGCAGCCACGACGCTGTGAGAAAGTGACGCGCACGCGGAGCCAGTGATCGGCCACGAGATTATGGCCGGGATATGTATATTTCGTGGATGCTAAGACATTTCTTAACGCCATCACTGTCGCGGGCATACCTCGATTTCGTACGCTTCCTGGGACAGGATACTTCGTGGTCTCTAGCCGGAATTCCTGCCGAGACGTTTGACGTCCTACCAGAACAGAATGCATTCGTTACGTACAACGGTTACGTCACCAGATACCACGAGTTCCGCAGAATTCCTCCTGCTCGGTGTCACGATTCGCGTTATCCCGGCCATCTCCGTTATTCGTGTATTTTTTCGTTCGCACAGGGGTAAACGCTGCTTAATTGGCATTCCGGGCCGCGGAGCTAGACAATTTGCTTCTTGGAAAAGCGACGACGGATGGACTGCACGCGACGTGGAGATGGAATCATCCGATCCGGAGTTATTGTGTCGCCTATGATCAGTCCAATGCGCAGTGCTTTCTACGTACATACTTCTTGGAAGAGGTTCCATTATATCAGGGTCCCGTATTTTCTCGCGAGCCGAGAGAGTACATAAAGTATTGACAAATATAAGACGGCGCAACGCAAGATGCATCGGTGTGTCAAATTGTCGCACCAGCAGCTAACAGCCAGAGAATAATGCTCGAATGAAAAGGAGTACCGTCGCATAAAACACCTTTCTTCCTCGCCCCCTCGAAACACTACGCCTGTTCACCTCTAATCTCCGGATCGTCCCGTTACAAATGAACGCTCATTGTCCCCGCGCATTCTATCAGCCTCCTAAGTGGCCGCATCTGCTATTCCCGTGATTGATTTTCAAACACGGCCCGGTCAATGCGGCGAACCTGTTGCCGGCAAACAAATTCCCCGGCACCGTGAACCCTTAAGCCTCGCGTCAATGGGACTCCCGCTGCGGCGGGCGCATCCCGTATACAAATTGGATTACAGGCGTAACGTTATTCGTAGCCACCGCGGCGATAAGAGCGAGTCGGGCCGAAAGGGAAAGCGAGAAACAGCGACAGAGAGAGGGGAGAGGGAACGGAAGAAGGAAGACCAAGGAAGAAGGGGAGCAATTTGTCCGGCGGAAAGTGCCACGACCGCCAAAGAAAAGTTCCCTCGCGGATTACACGCGCGGTATTCCTCGAGACGCGATTCTCGGTGGTCCAGACTGTTCGATGAGCGATCGCTACACGACGCGGTAACGCGCGGCGTTCGCGCCGCGGCCATACGTTCTCCGCTCGCTGGCAATCAACCATCCGTTTCTATTCCGTTTCTACGTTTCCTGGGGCTCGTGCACGCGGGCGGAGGGCCGCGCGCACGATGCACTGTACCGTTCAACGTCGACTTTCCGGTACAAATTAAATGCTCGTAACGGCCACGGTGCCGCCGGCGAACACGAGGAATTAAATCCCCCGAAGCGCGTTCCGCCGCGGGGACGATATTTTCCGCGTTATCTGCGGGGCTACGTTTAAGGGAAAGGAAGGTTGGCTGGCATAGTCAATGCCGCTCCAAGCACGGCGGTTCTACCGAGAGCGGCTTCAACCTCGCGACAATATATTTTATATACGTTCGTTACGCCGATAGGAAGTATCAGTGCCAGATTCCTCTCTTAAATACCCCCTCCCCACGTTTCCATCAGCATAAAATAAACTACCCCGCAGTATTCGTAGCGAAATACAAGCGCAGCCTTTAACAAACTAATTAAAGCGTGTTCCGTGCGTCGGATACCCTCGTCTACCTCCCGGTAATTACCTCGTAAACCTACAACATAATCAAGCAAAAACTCCCAGCCCGGCTGCCCATTTTCCAGATAATACGGAACACCAACGCCGCAGACGCATCTGCCGCAACCTTTAAACTGGTTTCGAGATCGGTAGCGAAATTCCTCGGCTATCTGGCCGATGGATTGCACCGTTCGCGCAGATGTACCATCCGCGTGGATTTCTTTCGGTCGCTCGTGGGTAGCCGTTGCGTTGGCTTCGATGCGTACGGCCGCGTCCCGTCGTACACAGTAATCGTACACCTACCCGCGCGGCGGACACGCACGCGGCGGCGTGAAAATACGCGAGGGTTTCGGTAGCCGGCGACTACGTGGCTTCCGTATCTCGTAAACTCGCCGTGAGCCGCGGGAGTTTCGTAATGTAACACCTCCTTCGCGGTCCTATGCGCCGCCGTGCCTCATCGTGCCTGGACATGCGTTATCCCATTCGGAAGCGATCGTTCGTAACCGAATCCACGCGAGATTCAGCGATGAGCGAGGCGCGCAAGTCGGCGCGATACCGCGCTTCGTCGCGCCCGTTCCGCTTGGCCGTCCTCGGCGTTCTAGGTTTTCGCGATTCTTCTCAAAGTTGACCCGGCGAATCGTTTTTTGGTCGCGACGACGGAGGGACTCGCGAAATTTGCTGGACGCAAGTAAATCCCCCCACTGCGACGAACCGAAGTAACGCGAACGATTCGATGGCGATCGAATTCGAAAAGGAAAGAGAGGTGTATGCATCCAACAGTATGCAGAGGAAAGTCTATTATTGAAGAGCCGCGGCGGTTTCGGCCGACCACGGTGGCAGTTTCACACACGGCTGCGGATAGGAGACGCATGGCTCTGGCGTGGTTTCTTGCCGTCGCGTCGGGAAGGTTTCACCATCGAGGGCGAAAATAATGGGCAGCCCGATCGAAGTAAAAGAGACAGCGGCGGTAAGTACGTACTTGGACGCTTGTACGGTTCCAGCGTGGAAGGTCGTTCGACCAGCATCTTGGAAGCCGTTCAACGAGAAAAACGAGGAGGCGATGGAAGGTGGAGAAGGCGGCGGGGCACAGTGTGCGCTACGGGTGCTCCTAACCCAGATGATATCGCGCCTAGATATACAACGCGGGATTTTATAGCGTATTACAGGACAGTATAAGGTATATAATGGCTTTATGCGTATACATCGGACGTAAGTTACGACGGGAGGGCCGTTTTACGGCTCCGGCCGGCCTTATTTTACGCGGGCCATCCGACCTAGAGGGAAAGGGAGAAAGCTGGCGTACGGGAAAAGAGCCGGGTAGAAATCCGAGCATGGCCCCCGCGATCCCTCGAGCCGCAATGGAATCGCTACCTCGTGACTATTAACGAACCCCATCCCGACGCCGGAATCTCCTCGAAACACCGGAAATATGCTCTTTAAGCGCATCGGAATGGCGGCGCGGCCCTTCGATCGGGGGATTCCACGAATATTTCGATGGAGCCGGTGTCCACCCACCGATCGTTCGGCGGTAATTCACGCGAAAATGTTGCAAGCTACATCGTTCGCCTCTCGTTGACAACGTCGAGCGGGGACCGCCGATAAATATCTCGATACGTCCGCCGTCGACCGAGGGAGAACATCGGAAATGCATCTGTTCGTCTTGGTATTTAATTAGACCGGTTTTGGCGGCGGTGTACACCCGGAGAATTTAAATTGATCGCGGGACATAGAAAATTGCAAACCGTTTTCGTTGCCCTCGCAAACGCAATTTACATACTTTACACGTATACTGCCGGGGAGGAAAGGGCATTCGTGTTTCGGTTGAATTTATATATCTGTCTGATTAAAAAAAAAAAAAAAAAAAAAAAATAAAAAACACATACATAGAAGTTGTAACATTGCTAACCGATGTTCTGAAGATTTTACGTCGATCCTGAAACGCGCAAAGAATCGTTCTCGATCGTCCCACCTCCGGTCGCTCGGCAACAAGTGAACGGTTACACAACACAGGATCGCCACATTCCACGGACAATCAGCAAACGACATAGACTACAAGCAACGAGCCCTTGACTCGCAGGTAATCCAGCCTCCAGCGCTATGCAGGCAGCTATAGGCGAGCTTGATCGATGCCGCTCTCACGTCTTATGAATGGGCAGCAACAGGCGGTGTCAGGTTGCGGTGAGGTGTTTCACCGCGAGGACGTGTATTTACTATCCACTCGGTCGGTCGCTTAATTATAAAATAATTGTTATTTATCTTCGGCATTAACCGGATATCAGATAGCTTATCTAAGCCGGCGTACACCAGTCACCGGTCGTCAGACGGTCGTACAGCCTTGGACCTAAGCGGCGGCGATGGGGTTGAGTGGGTGCAAGCCAAGGATGCAGGAGAGGATCCACGGGACACTGAGCCACGCTCGACCACCTCTATCGAACGACGCGTCGATTTATCTAAGCACTCGATCGAGACGAATTAACGGCTAGCCGGTCGGTAACTTTAGCCCCCACGTTTGTCGCTCAGACCCCCTCGAATCCTGGCCGCTCGAGCTCGTCTGTCCTGCCGCGACGGACACGCGGAATACCGCGATTCGAGATTACACCGGGAACGTGTGAGAATCGGCGCCTAGATCCTCGAACCGAAGGGAACCCGCGAGATCCGGAGATCGCGCGGCGATCTTTCGCGAAGAAGAGCCGGAGCGAGCGATCCCTTGGAATGCAGACCCCGTGGCGGAATTGCTGGTCCGATCTTCGTCTCGCAGTTTTCGAAACGACCCGAAAATACGTCGTCCGAAGAGTTTCCCAAAAATATATTCTCGGTACGAACACTTTTTCGATACGCGCACCTCGGGCCAGCCGCGAATCGCGGTGTCGCGGTCGCGAGTAAACTAAATTACGAGCGAGCGGCGGCTGATTCGCGGCGCGTTCCTTTGTTATCCGCGCGGAAACCGTGCAGCATCGCGAGTACGAGAGTGGAACGGTGAATCTAAACGACGATCAGGCACGCGCGTTCCGCCGTACGAACGTTCCGATATGTCGGGACGAGATCGGGCCAGCTCGAGTCAGTTCTCTCGAAAGGGCCGACCGAGCGGCAGGATCGGCGAAGAAGCGACGAAGAAAGAGGGGCCCCGAGTGGGAGCGGGAATGTACGAGAAGAGGACGAGAGCACCGGGGCACAGGAGTCGCTCGAATGAGATCTCGAAGCACTGGCCGAGCTAATTAATCCCCGAGCCGTCCGGCGCAAATGACAGCAACGATCGAATCAACCGGTAATATATTATCGCTCGTTTCACCGACTGCCGCCCGGATAGAACGAAATGGTCCCGGTTTGTTGCGGGATGGCAGACGAGAAAAAGCGTCGGCGTGAGCGAGACACGCGTCTCATTACCACGTGGGAACTGGCGGCCGCAAACAACGGCTAACCAATGATAATTTATGAGCGTGCGCGACCCGCGTCGCTATCGATCACGTAATCTCGTGGTCACTTTGCGTCAAAAGGATCAACCACCGTGTGAGCAGATACCATCGATCGTTTTCTTTTTTTTTTTTGGAGAGACGTTTCGGGGCTGGTGTTGCTAATTGCTGAATAGGGAATGGACGGCACAATTCGTGATGGGCCAGATTGAGCAGCAAGTGCATTCTGACGGCCGTGGGGAATAGATTGTTTGTATCCGCTGCTTTGCAATAACCATGTGGCAATACTGTAAAGAGTATTCGTTAATGTTATCTGCTTCGTAAGTTGATTTTTTATTTGAAATTTGTAGCGAAGCATGGGCTCTCGATCTCTCGTAAAATTTATGTCCGAATATATTCACCCATCTACTGTGAATAATATATCAGCAGAGCTGTTCAAAATCTTAAATGGACATGTACACGTGTCGGTGACTGACGCTCAGTTTTTCGTTTCGACAGTCGTCGGTGACGATATAAAACTGAAAGCATTACACTGTTTTAAGTGATAACTTCAAATTCATTTCAAATTTACTCCGACTGACATTTTCACGTTCAACGCTAAAGAAAAACTTTTGTCTTGCGCTGGACCAAGAACCGCATAGAACTGAACGTTCGATGCTAATCGTCGGAAATAAATGTCCCCAGCGGCTTCTAGTTGCCACGTGCTAAAGACACGCCCAGCCGACGAGCAGTAGCTAGAAGCATCGGTCCGCGACTCGGTAGCCGTGAACGAATTCGAAATTCCGCGGCACGCGAGACACTCGTAAATAAAAGGGGTTCCAGAGCGGCGAAAAGAGGAACAGGTTTACGAGGCAGGATGCACTACCGTGGCGGCTTCGTCGTTCCTTTCGGTATCCACGGCTTCGTTCACCTTCTCTACCCCCGCACCCGTGCCTCTCGATCTCCTATCGATCCCACTGTCTCGACGGCAAAAACGCTGCCGCTGTACAAGGAGACGCATTACGGTCGCGTCGTTATAATTCGTCACTGTCGCGTAATGATCCGTGAATGCGTGCGTCCACTCCTCTCTGGTCTCCTCCCACCCTCGTCTTCCTCTCCGGCTCCCGAAGTTCCCGTAGATCGACGACGGGCAACGTGGACGACGATCGCCCCCCGATGCCAGGTCGTCGACGAGCTGGAGAACGCGATCTCGCAGCGGCGTGAAAGGATGGCCGGCCCTCGCGATCAATAGTTCATTACGAGAAACAAAAATACGCGCACCGACAATGCCCACGATCCGCGAACAATCGACCTAACTATACGTCCTCCGCGTTCTTCCTTCCACTGCGTCCGTCTCTCCATCGCGGGCGTGAACGATGCTCGTACGTTGCTCGACGGAACGATCAGCGACACACGCCGTTCATCGAATGGAGCGGTGAATCGGGACCGAACCGGCGGGTTCACGCTCGGACGTTTTGAATGACGAAAAAAGATCGCAACCGGAAAGGAGCAAGGGAGTCGGTGCTCGGGTGGAGGAGAAAAGATTTGGAGAGAAATATGTGCACGGTGGAGGAGGACGCGTCTCGTAGTTGGTTGCGCGAGCAACGAGGCCTATTCACGGTCCGCATTGCGGCTGTTATGGTCATCGGTGGCATCACCACTGTGATTGGGTATTATCTATTGCTTGCGACTGTATCGGTGCTCGAAACGTTCAAGCGAGCAATCGAGACGTTCACCTGCCAGGAGGTCATATTGTCACTTCTGACTGTCTGCGCTACTGGACACAATCGTCCCGAGTTCGTGGGTCAACTGTGACGCGCTAGAAGAATATTCCGGGAATCTTCCAGCAAAATCGTCGACGTTCGTGGCTGTCAGGGGAAACGTGAACGTCCATCCTCCTCGACACGTGCTACTCGCCCGCCTCAAGTGCATCTGTCGAAGAACGAACGGTGACTGAGGCTGCGCGCACGGTTTCCTATGAGTCCCTTCTGACATTAACTACGAGCCTTAGTCAACACTTTATGGGGAGTTATTCGTAGAACCGTCTATGCTTCTCCGGACGGGTAGTAAAAACAGGGTTTTCATTAATACGCGCGTTTAAAGCACCGAGTTTTACTTGAAAGCAACGTGGTTTGCGGTGAAAGACAGTCGTGAGGAAACTTCATGTCCAGACCATTAAGGGAGGAGACACTGTTTGCGAATCTTAATTAACGAAGTATGGAGAAAAACGACGAGCGCCTCTAATTAAGTGGACGCTGGGCGTTGACGAGGCTTAATTGATTCCACGAACGCTTCAGCGAATCTGTCGTCAACTTTGCCGTAGGGTCCCTAATCAGCCGAACTATTCTATCTTCTATCGGTCGATGAGCGTGCATACATATTATACATATGTACATACTTCTTCCCTACCGTTTTATGGGAGATGATATTCATTCTTCGTTTAAGAAAACATGAAGTTTACAAAGTTGAATCATGTATGTACATATTATTTTTTTTTTTTTTTGCATCGGAGCTGTAACCTTTTTATTCGCCGTGCAATTCGCTTGATTCGAGGATTAAACGAGACTCGGCTGCGTCCCGTGTACAAGAAATGAGCAAGGGTAAAATAGAAAAGGCACAGCCGGGCTAGGCAATGCAACAGCATCCTACATTTCTCACCTACGACCGTCAAACACCTGACTTTCTCTCCTTCTCGCGATCAAACGCGTTCGCAGAAGCCATATCGGATATCAGTTAAGAGCCGGACACGTTGCCACCACGCTTAAACGATCCCGGTGTGCGACAAATCCGGCGTCGTTTCTTTTCCTCGGGGTGCGTTTCACTCCCACACGCTCCGCCGCGAATTCCTCGCCGCGGGGAACGCATTCTCGATACGACGATAAGGGGAATCGAGCGTATGCTAAACGGACGTAACCGGAACCGGCGAGATCGAGCATGTACCAAGTGATCGCGACACCAAGAAATTGAACCATCGGAATACGAGAAGGAGCGTGTTAGTTTATCCGGGCCGGTATTTTATCTTATCTGAGGAATTCAGCTGCTTTCCGTGGACGTGGTTTCCCGCCCTGTACCGGTGGTCGGCTCTTCTATCGCGGACAGTTTCGATCGTTCGTGAGGAAGGGAACGGCGCCTTTCGTGTATCGCCCCGTGGCTGCCCGATTCTAATTTGGGTTGGAAAAAAAAAAGAAATCGTGAAAATGAGTAGGGGATATTTGAGGATCGTGTTTTGAAGCGAGGAGCTACCGAACCGGGGACAGCAGGGCTGACTTGGATTGATGACTTCGGGGTGACCGAAGTTGGTTCACCTGGTCGATCACCTGGCGGTGGATCGTGATGCAGTGAAGTGTTTCATTGGTGATTCTTTTGTGGAAGACGCTCTTCGAAAGTTATTAATCACGCGGTTCGGGATATATTTCATGGTAGATTTAAGTGAAAGATTTGAATCAGTTTTTCGTTCAACAGCTAGGTGTGATGTACAATTATTATTACTTGTGAATCGCTGTTTCATTGCGGAAAGGGTCGAAGGAAATATAGGTAACTATATTAAAAGATGCTGGGCGCGTGTACTGCTGATTTTGAATGAATCGGAGTGGAAGTAGATTTAGAGGGTTGACAGCGAGGAAACAGGCGATAATGCAAGTATAATGTAATGTTAAGTGATTCGATGATTGGTGTGCTGTCATTTCTCAGCGCCCCGCCGCCAGCCTAGGCTTTGCAACGAATGGGAATCTCTCAGCTAGGCTTGGGACGATTTCTACGCGTCTCGTTAACACCGTCTCGTTTCCGGAACGGCAATTATATATTACTCCTGCGTTGCTCTCACGCTAAGCCGTTTGTCACCGAAGGAATTTCATGGAAGGTTCATAGTGGGTCGCAGGTGCACATTCTACCTGCACGTATGTATACAGTTTCCAAACGGGATTTCGATACGTATGGGAACCATCGTGACGCGAGAGCATTCGCGCAATAAAAATCACGGAACTGCAATTGCGTGTACGCGAATTTAAACGGTTAATCAAGATATTGCTACCCGGCCCCCATTTGCAATCTGATCCGCGTACAATACCACAGGAGAAAGAAGACAAATCGTATAAAATAAATTACACTCCGAACAACCATTTACCCGGCTATTTAGAGAGAGCCCTGTCCTCGTCGCAGACGGTCCAATAGGCGCACTAAAATACCCAGCCGTTTCGATACTCGATCGAACCCAGAAAGGAAAGAATCCGAATCGAATGGAAAGAGCACGGCTCGACCACTCGAAATGGCACGATTCATCCTTCAAATTTCGCATGTTCGTGCCGCGTCGCTAACGAGCCACAACGATCATAAAACCGCGGCGTCGATAAATTTCGATTCGTAATCGTTCGTGGTCCCCGCGGTGTCCGCGCGGTTGCGTCGTATTCCGTATAAATTAAACAACCGGCGTCTTTCACGGGCGCGGGACGTTGTCGTTTATCGACGACAAGGCTCGCTTTGCATCTATCGTACCGAAGAACGTGGCCGGTTAATCGAGGAATTCCAGAGATTCCCATGCTGGGCTGCAGGTGCACGTTCCCCGCGTTGTCCTGCTCTATGTAGAAACGCGCTCGCGCGCGCTCCTCCGATCATTGCGTGCCCGAGAAGCCCCTGGGAGCCCCTCTCCGCGTTCGGAAACCTCGTGCTTTCGTCGAACAAAAACGACGAGTACTTACATATTTCGAAAATGTCGTTACTCAATCCGGGGTCCCTAGGAGGACGTGGCCGGCCAGCCGAACAACGGAGTCGGCTCTGCAAAGGGTTTCGATGAAATAAACGAGCCACCCCTTATGAGTTATCCGCGGACTGGGCCATGTACGTCGCGAGAAACATTGGCAGAGAGACGGAGCGGTTGGCGGTTCGATGGAATCAGTTCATCTCCGCGAGTATACTTAAGGTCTGGGTTGAACGATGATGATTTCGATTAATCGGTTCTTAAGGGAAGCGCGGAAATGTTTGGGGCGTTCTGTCGCGCTATCGGACAATATCATTGCGGAATAGTATCAATTATTTTTCACGGATTTTCGCGTTCGGTGATCATACGTTATCACCGCCCTCTCAATTTACAAATTATATTCCGTGTAATCGGCGTACACCTCTTAATACATCAAGACTTCAATGTGACACATCGATTACCGCGAGGCCCGTTCGCTTAGCGTTTACGCGAAACGTGTACGTTCGCGAAACGCCGCGAGTCTAGGGCCACGATTATGGATGGTCAGCTACGACACCGGCCACCTCTCGCAGCGTAATTGTTATTACCATTGGTCCCTAGCGTAAAATCGAATAACGGACACAGCCATAAACGTCCGGTAACTCACGCGTCGCTATCATGGGAACACGGTTACAAGAAGCCATGCACGTCGTCATAATTAAAACCAATTCTGATTACTTCGCACCGCGGCAATCTTTCGTGACCGTTGAACAGTTTCGGCAGGGACAAGATTTACCTGGTTTTTAACTAATTAACACTTTCTGTCGTTCGACCGTTATCTTGACTGCGACACATTCCGGAATTACACAATTTCAATAATACTCTGCGCGCATCAATATCGCGGTGCGTGTTCAAAACTCCTGCCTCTGTTATCGCGATAGCTGCCCGTGCAACGCAACAGAATAGACTTCGCGTGGATTGCACACCTCGAAAGCTAAATTCACGAATTAATGGGCCATTTAAAGGAACAAAATCGAACCGGGGACAACGACGAGCGTGCACCATGGACCCGCGCGGTCCCTTCGCGTGAGGTCAATGTATTCATTGGCTGACGGGACCCCGTGACGCATTTGCTCGTACTTCGCGTGAGTTTATACGCTTCGGTACATAGCCGACTCGCGGCTGCAAAAGAAGCCCCTAACCGACCGCCGCCGAACACCATGAAATCGAATTAGCCAGACACAAATTGTCCGGAAGTGCTCATCCAACGTGGCATCCAAACGATTTCTACCAGCCGACATAAATTCCGTTCGCGAGTATGACTCCTCTCCCTTCGCAGTGTATTTGCAATCAATCCCGCAGAAAATTCAACGCGAAGCTGTATCGGGAAATAAATAATTCAACAGGAACCTTCCCATCGCGCGTCCGCCATCTGTCAAGGCATCTGCGCCCCCGAAACAAGCAACGTAACGCGACAATAGCGAGCGCAGCTTCGCGGCAATTTTCGGCAGATCTATTAACCTTGCGGCTGACGATCGTCGGATGAATAAGGTTGAATCGGGCTCGATAAATCGTCGGACGCGTCGTCAGGTGCGCGGAACGTGGAACGCCGTTCGGACGCGCGGGGACATAAAACCCTGTCGAAAGTTGTGTTTCGTGATCGTCAGGAATATCGTGAGCCCCGGTCACGCCCTTTCGCGCAAGATGTTTGCAATACTCGCCGATGTGGCTCTGTTCACGGCGCTATAAACGTCCCGTTTAACGCGGGCTGTATTTCTCCGGGTGAACGGCGACTACAGAAAAACGCTTGTATTTAACATCGCGTATTGTTTTTTGTCCCGCCTGGCAGCGTGGCGAGAGGCATTCCCGGCGCCGTACACTAATTCCTCCGATTTCTCCTGCTTTACGGTTCTTGTAATAAATTTCAATAGCCTCCTCGCGCGGATCCGGCGAACGGAGCGAGCGTCGATCGTAAGGCGCGTCGAAGGCTTTTTCCAATCGGTAATAATTCGAACCTCTCGCAGCGGTGAAACGTGTTTCGGGTACGAGCAGGAAACGTCGGTGATTTATCGATAATTGATGCCGGGCGGGGGGGAGTAATAATTGTTAAAAATTCCCGTGACTTCTGAGCAATTGATAGAGCGTGTTTCTCCGCCGGGCAGTTCTTGCCCTATCAGTTGTAAATCGTGGAAACGGAAGCCGATGTGTCGAGACAGGACTGCCGCAGCGAAGGCTGCGCTGTGAGTCGTGAATTTCCACGAAAGTATCCGATACAAGGATGGACCGCTTCACACGTGTGCCCCCTTATGCAACCGCGGTGAAAGTTTCTACGGTGGTGTTGGCCCACGCATGTGCCGTGCCTTTTCTCCGCAGGCCCCTTTAATGAAGTTATCAAGCCGTACTTCTTAAACCGCGCCATAAAGTCAGTCGAGTAAAACGCAATTACACTTCATCTTACCAATACAGTTCCAATTCAGCATTTCGCGCGAACCTCCTCTCGAGCACCCGTCGGGACGCTTGCAAGCTCCATTCGGCCGTCGAGATTTCTTCTCTGCGAGAACACGAGCGAACCGCCGCGACTCGACGTCCCTCTCATCCCTGCGACGAAACGAAGATCGGAATTGAACGCGCGGAGGACTCGCGGCGAAATCCGCGGAGAATTAGCCGATGGCAGTACCAACTCCGACGCGAGACGAAGCGTTCACGGGGCGGCAGAGGAGCTAAAGGGCGCCGTTCGGCATTAAACGTCAGTCAGCCGGGTCGTAAAGCAAAACTGCAGCGTGTCCAGCCAACGGCCCCTGTCCTTGCCCTGCACCTTACCGTTGCTGGTTGAACATACGTCATTGCTGTTCGCGCGATATCGCGGAGATGAAAGGCGAACGATAATAAAAGGGAGGAACAGGCCGCCGCGCAGGGAAACGAAAGTTATCGTCGCGTACACGCACGGAGCATTCTTACGCTCCGAGAGCTCCGCTCGGATGCACCTGCGAGCGAGTAGAAGAGGGATTTATCGTCGCGGGGCTGCGTGCCGATGTTCGATGAGAGGAGACTTATGTAATTGCGAGCTAATGGGATTGCTGATGCACCGTGGAAGTTTCTACGGTGTTCCTGCGGAGGAGGGTTCGCTGCAGTCTTCTATTGGACGGATGAATCGAGCGAGAGAGTATCGAGGAGATACTGTTTATCGGTCGAGATGTGGAACGGACGTTCTAAGCGTGACGATTGACGCACGGAATGAAAGTAAATGAAGCAGCACGCGTTAACCGCAACCGTGTATGGGTATTGTGGATCGTTTAGCAGTTGATATTGTGGTTAAAGCTTGGCTACAACGTTACTCCACTTGCCGTGCGAAGTAAAACATACACACGACCCGTGCACACGTCTTTATCCTATCCCGTACCCCCTAATCAGCGATCCGACGGTGGAAATCGAACTGGCTTGCACCCGAGAAAGCTTGATTCCTATATTACACGGCACACACGAGCAAACCACGCAGAAGAGATATCTCGCGGCAGCCTCCGACTGAAGATCGTCGTCGGGGGACTATCGGCGATATTCATACGCAACCGTTTCATCACGAGAACCACCTCCGCTCTGAACCACATAACAGTCCCCCAGCTGTTTCCTCTGCGATTCCAATGCCACGATAGAGCAACAGTTATACGCGAGTACCTGCGGCAGTCTCTGAACGCATACATCATGGATGATCAACGACGGATGGATATCATCTCGCGACGGCGCGTCCGAGGGAGATCGAAGACGATTCGTCGGCGTGCAGGCTGCCGGGAATCGCTGGTCATCGTTCGAAAGCAATCGTCACGAGCCAACGTTCTGCGGACCGTTACAAGTACCCTCGAGACACAATACGAGCAAGACGGATCGTCGTAGAGCCTCTAGGGTACGGGCGATACCTCGATAGATTTCTTAACCCTTCGTCGCGTTCGTCCCTGCGCGACAGCCCCGTCGAGAGGGCAGCGCCGGACAAGACCGTAGAGTGAGTCAGCGATGAAAAGTATCTTTTTCCAGTGGAGGGGAATGCACGTCGCGGTAGGTGTCGTTTGGTAGCAAATGCTTCTTTACAGATAGCGGGGGAGATAGTCTATCTCTGTAAGAGTTACTACTTGTCGTATGTGACTTATTTCCTTGCCGTTATCTCGCTGGCATTTTTCAGCCGCGGGCGATGCGCGTCCTGCGAAGCTAATCGCTTGGAAGTGCATTCTTCTGTCCCCGGAGCGATTAGAATTGTCGGTAGAAAGTTGGACAACGAAACGGAACGGCACCGATGCAAATTCGATATCTGATATATGCAGCAACCGTAAAGCGATTCGACCATCTGACAAATGTGGAGCAGCTTACGTATACGAGCGTGAGAAATGAAGAGCAAAATGAATTTCCATCCACAATTAAAGCGAAAGAAACGAAAAGATCTATTTCCGCGCGGGAACGCTTCCTCATTCGCAGCAAGCGACCTACCTTCACCCCCATTAAAGCTCAGCCGGGTCGACGAAAATAGCGGGCCGCGATTCTCCACGCGCGGGCGCCACGAAATCGTTCGGTACGAGCGTATCGCTCGTTCCCTGTTCCCCCGATCCGGCGTTCCGTGCAGAATACGCATATCATCGAGCATAACGCGAACACTTCTCTTCGGGGTGATCGCCGAACGTGTATGAAACATGACGACGTGGTATCGGCCCCGTGTGTTATACCACGGCATCGGGGTCGAGCCGGACAAACGCTGGGTGGAGCCAAGACAGAGGGAAAGGAGAGGAAAGAGAAGAAAAAGGAAGGATTAAAGAGGATAAGAGGCGGCACGACTGGAGAAATTAAACCGTAAGGACCACCGAGCGGGCGTCAGTGAAATTTGCCTGGCTCGAAGGTCCGTGGAGCGCGAGCGTTTCGCCCTATCCCTTCTTTTTTCCATTTCATCGATCGGTCCTGCGCTCGTCGGTGAGCATGATCGTGCGCCAGAGCGAGAAGGGACCACGGACGGCCGAAACGGAGTCGCCGCGCGAACTTCGTCCAGAGGGAACGATTGCGTGGCCGTGCGTTAAAAATGAAGACATTCAGATGGAGATATGATTCTATATAAATCACTGGTCGGAGCCGTCGTTGCATCGTTCTGCCTGACCGACCTGGCTCCCCCTTTCACAGCCCACCTCCCTCCTACTGCCCTTCCCGTTTATTCCACCACGTCTTACATGCACGCTCCTTTTTTCCATCCACCGCTGCCTCTGTCTTGCTCCTCTTCGTGATTCCAGCCACGATTTCGCGCACCTTTATACCCCTTCCGTTTCACTATACCCCCCTCCCTCGCTGCGCTTCGTCCCTACGTATCCACCTTGCCCTTCGTTTCTTTTTTCCTGCTCAATGCGAGCCGGCTCGTGACCGCGCGCTCGTCCCGGTGGCAAAAGGATTCATTTGTTTTATCTCGCCGATTTCAATTAATATTTATCGTTTATTTGCTCGGTCAGGTACACACTACCCGAGAATCGTGGCCGCTCTGTTACGTCGAATGAAGCGCCGCGCCTCCTCGCTTCTATTCATTATCATTACTGACCGCGAGTGTCCCGGGGCACTCGTTCGCGCGCGAGTACGCGTCTAATTTCTCGAAGATGAATCGCGCGAATCGGCACCGGTCTCAGCGTTGATTTGTATCTTCCGCAGAGCAAGCCCTGAGTGTGTGCATGCAGATGGGTCCGCGGGAAGTATCGTCTAATTAGAACTGTAATAGCAATAGCGGCCCGCCATTGTCAGGATTATCTACGATCGTGGATGATGAAAAAAATGCGTCGACTGTGACTCGTTTATATCCTGTTCGAACGATGCACGTTCGGTGCACACACATGTATTTTATCCGTCCACGGTGGGATGACTTTGTTGTACGTTGTGGAATACTTTACGTTTCGAATTATTCGTTGAAAGCCCCGCAAACTTTTATATTACAATCGTTCGAACTCCATCCCCTATACAGCTTAACAGTGATCGGGGGATTTCTAGATTTTGAATAAAATACTTTTCTGGGGACGCCCGGTGGCGTCCACGAAAATTGGATAGAAGACGAAAATCGTGAAAACAAACGGAGTAATATCTCCGCGCGAAGTTTTCCGGCAATGTGTCGTGCGTAGTATTTTAATTTTACGACGAGAAATCCTTTGGAATGTTCGCTCGGCAAGCGTGCACCGAGGCCAGCGTGTGCACCTGCACACCACGGCGAGCCACGGAACATCGTCGAGGATGCTTCGCGGCTAACCTTACAGGTTTCCTCTTCCGCGAACGTCCGCGCCGAGGGTACGGGATGCCGCTTTTACACCTGAATGTATATCTGCCGCGATCTGTGTACACCATCGCGCTATACACTGCTAGGAGTCATAAAGTAAATCAGCTATGATCGACCGGCCACGCTTCACCCGAGCCGGTTGCACTCTATATCGAACGAGAAACGTGTCTGCGGACGCGTGTCAAAGATCGCCGAACGAAACGGACGCGAGCGGAATAAACCGGGGCCGAACCACGATCCCTTGATAAATGATAAAATCGACCAGGAAACCGAGAAACTCCGGGATGTTCGACGATTTTTAAACGCTTCTTTCGCCGCGGCGATTTTTATGAACGTCGAGTATGCAAACACTGACGTGTGGAGGTTGTTATGTTAATGGCGACATAGAGATCCTGCCACGAGAGGATCGATACCACGTTGATAAGCGTCACGGTCAGCGATACCTTATTTGGACGTATTCAGAGGTGTCCTTTGTAAATTAAGCGTACTGTGTGCTCGTTTACGCCCGACCTTGACTAACGACGTGTACCAGTGTCGGGCGTTCGCGGAGGGTTCAGAGTTCAGCAGGAGACAATGGCGTCGGTGGTCTTCCTTGAACTTTTCCGAAGGACGAGAAACTTGCCCCCTGTCCAATATTACGGATTAGTAAATTGACGTGTTTAAAAGGCCACTCGAACGCTAGCCACTTTTATGCCTTCGAAGATCCTCGATCCGTTCAACGGAGGAGGATCTCGGTCGAGGAAGGACACCCTGTCGTGTCGAGCGAACGAAGAGTGTCCTGCTCCGAAACAAAAATTATGTTCCTAAATTTTTCTTCAACTTCTTAGCCGCAATCCTGCTTGGAATAGACCAGAACTATGACACTGTACTTGATAATTTCCTTCGATTGATCCTATGTTTGAGTATTTGAAACCAATACAGGGCCCAATCGTCGCAGGGTTGCTATCGAGGGACGAAATAAAGTAACGCGAACCGACGCGGCTCTAACAGAAAGGGAAGGAGAGAAATCGCTGGCTACGTTGTCGGGTCATTCGAGGGGCGATTTAATATAAATCGAGAAGACGAATGGCGCGCGCGGCCTCCTTGACTCGCGCGAGCGCGCGCGCGCGCTGTGTGTACCCCTAGGCGTACATGTATTTAAACAGGCGTTTAACATAATTCATCTACTCTCGGTTCTCTCGCGGCCTCTCTTTTCTCTCGGCGCGCCACGATCCTCTTTCACTTTCCTCGCCTCTCCCGCTTGTCCTGTGCTCCACCTCCTCTCCGCCCTTCTTCTTCCCTTCTTTTTTCCTCCCTCGCCCGCGGGTGAATCAACGACTTTCTGGCGAGTTTCTGTAACCGCGCCGGAACGACAAAGCGCCTCGCGAGTGTGCTGGTCCTCCTCCTTCCGTGGGATAAATAAGAGTATGCATCGAACAGCGCGCGCGTCTCATCGTTGGTACGCAAACTGAACTGCGCTCATATAAATGCAAAGTGGCTTTGGGAATAAGGCGCACAGCTCTGGCGAGGGACGAAAGGGACGAAGACGAGTTTGCTTCCGTGGGTGTTTTGTTACGCGAGGATTCGGGGGTTACGTTGAATCGGATGAAAGAATAATTAATGTATTAAGGGTATTATGCGTGTTTTGAACGTTGCAAAAATAACGGAGTTGCAGATATTAAGTGTGTCCAATAAAATCAGCTAGCGAAATAAATCCAAAATAAAACTGAATGGCATTTCTAGTACTGGCTCTAGATGCTCGTATGCGCGACTTGAGTGCATAATCCTGAAGGCTGTGGAGCAGTTATTGCAGAACCGAGATAGAGGATAGCTTAATTGGTAAGAAACATTCAAACGAGTCGAGTAATCCTGATGAACGTCTAACCTGGAAACGTGCAATCAAAGTTGATACGTGCTCCCCTAATTGTTTTGCACGTTAATATTTCATGAGGCACAAGCATCAAGAAGCTACGGAACGTAACCAACGAACTCACATTACGTTAAATTCGACGTTAGTTTTTAACGAGCTGTTTATATCTGCTCGAGTGTGTTCTTGCATTAGCGAGATTTGCACTCGTTCATTAACTCGGCGAATTAGATTTGACAGATACAAACATTCCTTCGTTATCGAAGGTTCGTACTCCGAGAAACCAGATAAGCGTATTACGTTCATTGGATTAAGAATTTTATCGCTTCCGGCAGGGTCTTCTGAGACGCCGAGACAGAAATTATTACAGCTTCCTTATTCCATCAGCTGACACAATAATCAAGAAACCAATGAAATACACGTACGTTCTCTTATATCGTATATCTCCCAATTAAGTTATCCATCGCATCGCTGTCACCAAAATTCGTGGAAACCCCATTGTCGCAATTTCTTGCGAGCGCGAGGACTCTCCATCCGGTTTTTCTCGTCCCGTCATTTGCGAATGCCGGCGGTGCCGTAAAGAGCGACGAACAATCTCGGAACGCGACACTCCCGATTGCAGGACGAGATCCAGGTCGATTCGACTTCCTTTTCCCAGAAAGGTAGTCGACGGTACGTAATCACAAGTTGAAAAACCGCTTCCTCTTCCCTCGGTCGAGTAGCAGCTCGTGATTACGCGTGAAAGCATGTCAAGCCCGCACGAATCGCCGTAAAAGAGAATCAAACGAGAGTACGATACCCGCACGCCGCGCCGCGTCCCTGCTTTGCAATACCCCGAGTAATTAGTAAAGAGTAAAACTCTTGATCAGAAACACGCTATTCCCCAAAAGCGTCGACTATCATCGGTAAATAAAAAATAGAATGGAAACGAACTGAGCAGGAGTCAGCAATCAAAGAGCCTGCGTGGAAATTCATGTTTGTTCTATCAGATTTCCACCCAGTGCGACTAAAGTCATTATTAATTAGATAAGACATATAGACGCCGCTGGACTGTTTGACCCATGTTAAATTACATTCGCCGCGCTCCTCATATTACTTCGCACCTTTTAACATTCCAAATGGTAACTCCCAATGCGTGGCCGACCGCTCACCCAGTCAACAATTCTTTCTCCTCGTACAATTAGGAATTTATCCAATCGCGGGAGCTACAAATTCCCGGCAATAAACCGGCCGATATATATCTCCCGTGACCGAAACTTAATTTCACCTTATTGACCATCCCTATTGGCCGCACTAGTAACGAAGCATTCGCGAGGGCCTCGCGATTCCGCAGACGGCTTCGACTTGTCATCGTGCGGAGCGAGGCCTTTGTTATTAGTCGCAGAAGCTCGTAAAGTACACGAGGTGGAGCGCGAGTAACCGAGGCAAGGGCGCATAATACGGGCCCTACATAATTACCGCGTCGCGGGGAAGCTTTATGGCGGCGCACTTGGCGAGTATTAATTTTCTTTCGCGCCGTGCCGTGGCGTGGCGTGGCGTGGCGTGGCGTGGCGTGGCGTGGCCCCGCGCGATCGGAGCCGCCGCGAAGAAACACCGGCCGGACAACGGGAGAGGATGCGAAGCGAGCGGACAGAGGAGACAGGATCGGGAGGAAAGGCGTATAAAAGCGGGAGAAACGTAAATGTTCGACGGTGGAGAACGCCGCGCCGCTGAACGCCGAGGGATTGCTGTGCGTTCTCTCGACCGTGCGATTTTATCGCCCACCTCCGTCTACTATCTCCTGCCTGCACGCCGCTCGTTCGTCTCACCGTCACCTACCGCCTTTTCACCTTCGCTCCACGACTTCTTCTTCCGTCCCGGGACCACCACCACCATCGTGCGCCATATTCTCGAAACGCGGTATTAATTATCGCTGCCAGAACGCCGCTGGACTTCCTAGTCTTTCGTCGGCTCGTTCTCCGCTGTCAGATACCTGTATCGCGCGAATTGCAGGGGTGCCTCGATGAAATCTGCATTGGCTCCGCCGACGATCGCGGTTACTCCTTTCTAGAGCCGCAACGGTTACCGGTCCGGACGCCTTTATTCGGGGGAACGAACCGTGGATCGGAGAAATTCGCGAAAGAAATTGTTTAACGTGGGAGGTCTAGAAGAAGAAGTGGACAAACGGGATCGAGGGAGTCGTGATATAAAAGGGGGTTGGGTAGATGGGCATCGAATCGAAATCCGTCCACTATTCTTGCGATCAGATAGCCGGTGGAACAGCTGCGCTTCTAAACTCGGTGGCCTATGCGGGGATAGGTTAGAGAAACACCTGCCGCTTCGCGTCGTCGTTTTTAGCGTGAGCCTGCCGACCGAACCGGGGCACAATCAACCTTCCACGCGTCCAGCTTACCCGTCTGTCGTGACGCTTTTATTAGCGCGTTCAGGTTGAAACCGGCGCCTAATCTCCTGCGCGTACAGTTACTCTACTGAATAATGAGACTTGTTATTGCCTCTCCATTTGCCTGGCGATTGCACGACCGCGGCGAGTCGTTTCGCGGCGGCAGCCGTGACTGTGCAATTACTCCGGGAAATAAATTCATGCACTGGTTCGCGTTGCCGTGGACGTAAATGAAGGGCTGGCGAAACGTCGGTCGCGTGGTGCTCGTTAAGTCTGACGAGCACGACTGTTTTCACTCTCGCGCAATTCCTCCGCGCGATGCACACTTCGCCACCTTCGCGTTACCTCGTCTCGCGCGGTATTTGGATCGCGTTTTCCATCGTTGGCGAGCGGCACCGTCGCCTTCGGCCCTACCAAAATGTAACCCACCGCGTTACGAAGGGAACGACGCCGTCTCACCGCGCAGTCGAACGACGGGGCGAGAAGGTGGGCCCGAGGTACGGACTTCGTCATTGTCAAGGAACTGACACTCGGGGGTACCGCGGCGCGCTCAGGCCCGCGCCATTAATAATCTTAGCCCGAACGAAGAAACAAAGAGGTGGAGTAGACGGGGTTGTCGAGGAGAAGGAAGTCGAGGGCAACGCTGCGTGTACCACGCATCACGCCAGCACGTTCTGCCCGCCGCGTATACGTGGTAGGTATCCGAGAGTGTATCCGATGCGTCCGATAGGGCGGGACACGAGCATAAACAATTGCACATCGGCCTCGCCCCTTCTCGATACGATGTAATAAAACGAGAAGTCTCTCTTCGACCACCCTCCTCCACCCCCTGTGTCCGTCCTCCTCCAACGCGAGCGTCCCTTCGATCACGACGTGTTCCGCCGCTCATCGTGGCCCCGGGGCCAAGAATATCGAAACGAACCGGCGCGGCGCGGCGTCCGCGCGATATTTCAGCGAGCCACAGGGGTCGTCGCTGCTAGTTCCCGACCTCCTACGACTGTGCTCCAAGGTCCCAAGAGCGAGATCGAAAGAACGAGGACCGATTTTTAGTAACGAGGTAAACGCTGCAATTATGGACGTACGCGCGCACCGGACATGCGTTCGACCGGTGCCCCGGCCGAGGGAGTTTCTTCGAGGACGTCGTTTTACGTGGCTCTTTCAGCGCCGTTTTTTTCATGTCCCCGGCGACGGGGACGAGGGGCGCGTGGAATGTAATCTGATTGGTCGTAACGGTGATTTTTCTCTCGGTCGAGTTTAGCTGGTTGTTGAAGTTTGGACGATACTGTTGTAACCTGCGAAGCGAGCAAGTGCTCTGGGGTTTACGAGTTACGTGGTTTTAAAGTCTGACGATGGTTCGTCCGTAGGCAAGGGGGATTCGTGTATCGGCGTATTCGAGAGACGAAACTTTTACAAATTGCTGGATGCTCGGTATATGTGTTTCTACAGGCACCAGTTCTTATGCTCCAGTTCCTTCGACGTTTCATAATTAAATTCTGTTCGCTGCCCAAACAGAAACCGGCAAAACACTTGCCCTCTGCTTAAACATATCTAGATAAACGCATTCCGACCTGCTCCACCTTCGTCACCAATTACCCAACAGCCGTATCAATTCGGGACCAAAGCGAGCAGCGGGAAAAAGAAAAACACTCTCGGTCACGATCGAGAGAAGCCAGTATGTACATACATACTTACGCAAGCGACAAGCTTTGCGTTTCGTTGCTTATTTAGGAGATCGCCGCGGCTCTCACCGCGACGGGGCCAGTGCTGCCGTTTAATTCGAGGCCGAAAAGAAGGCTGACCTAAAATAGAGGCACGATTTTAATTGGAATAAGTTCCGTGGAATCTCGCAAAAAAGCACGGCGCGGCGTTCCTTCTGCCCGCTTCGGGCAGTGGTCGCGCGCGGACAAGCGATCCGCGTCGGTTCTTGCGCCGTCGATTAAAGCGAATCGCGGACCTGTCGCTTCCTAATTTATTAGAGCGCGTTACCGACCAGCGGGGCCGGGACGTGGTGGCCGGGTGAATTAAATTCGTATTTCGCCCGTGCAGGCAGCGGCAACGAAATTAGATTCGACGAAGATAAATCCGGCGGGGACCGAGAGGAGAACTGGGTGCGCTCCCGCGCCGGCCACTCGGGTAAATTGAGACATTCGCAATGGCGGCGTCGAAAGAAGATCGTATCGATGATTAATGTTGGTCGCGGTACCAACGGTTCGGTAAAAAGCGCGCAATTACACCGCATAACGCTTAATGACTCGATAAGTGGCACCGCGAAACGATACGTATTGTGACGCCGGATTATACATGCAGACCCCTGTCCGGTCATCGGCGTAATAACTGCAATTTCATCCGGCTCTTAATCTTCGTTGCATCGTTTCCAACTGGGGAGGGAAGCGTCGAAAAATCGTACTTCACTCCGGGGCGTTGGTTGAAAATCCAATGGTAAAAGGAAATAGAAGGGGGCGAAGCGGGGGAGAATCGGAGAGAGATTGGGTTCACAGCAAAAGGGGGAGAGAGAGAGAGAGAGAGAGAGAAAGAATTTTTCCCGTCGTGGATTAACACTGCTACGGTGAAAAGCAACAAAGTGCCGGAGCAACGAAAGGGCAGAATCGTCGGAAGGGAAAACGGGAGGGGGAGAAGAAACGGTGATCGTTCTTCTCCAGCAGGCTGGACAATAGCAGCGCTGAGAAGTGTAGCGGACAAACAAATAGCCAATTAAAATTCCGGTTGCACGGCGAACATACTTGTATCAGCTGCAGTACTACCAAGCATTGTGCACCGGAGGCATGCGCGAGCCGGTGTCTGGATCGGTTGACTGGGCCCGGGTACCAGAAGATCGGTTGCTTACGACCAACCTTCAAGGACAATCTCTCCGCGCGGCGAGCAGAGGCGACTCGTTTGCACCGTTCAGCTCAGCTGAATCTTGCTCCGTACCGAAGAGGAGACATCGTTATCGAACGATCGCGCCTTTATCGCGGACGATTCCAGCTCACCCGCTGTCACGCTTCGCGGCGGCGGTTAATTAAAAAAGCGTCCGCTAGTTGCAGGCCAATTAATCATAAACGCCTGCGGCGGTGCCTGCTTACCGTTGCCCTCTCGAAGTACCCCCACCGATTTTTCTCCCGCGGTTGTACGCTTTTAATTGTATCGAATACAAAAGCGCACGGTAGTTCCCAATTGCTGGATTGTCGAGGGCAACGTCGGCCACGGGCGGTAAGGTCGTTTTGTTAATTGGCACGGATAGGTCCCCGGTGCTAAATCAAGCGGCGCAACGAGCACGATGCCCGGTAATAGGCTGTGATTTTTACGCGATCGTTATTGTTACTTGACCCAGTCCGATAAAATCACGCGGATGATTAATTAAAGCGGAAAATTGATTGTCTAGGCTGCGGGTCGTTCCGTAACCGCTCGCCGCGCTCAACTATAAACGTCGCTCCTTAAATTACTTCCTCGCCTCGGCGTTCTTGCGCGGATATACTTGACTGATGGTTTAATCGATAGACATCGATTTCGACTAATATTACGAACGGTGCTGTGCGTCGTTGGCTGTTTGAAAAATTCGCGGAAGATGCATTATCCCCTCGTGCATGTTCTTTCGACAATCTATGACGCTAATGAGGCACAGATTGGTACCCGCGAATTGCATGGTGCAGCGCATAGCGTAGCGAAATTAGCGGTAGGGAAATGGCTGCCGACGATCCTCGAGGAACGGGACGAGCTGTCGCAACTGGAAACGATTCGACACTCGTCGAATCGTCTGGCGGCAAGAATTAACGATTACTAAATTACAACGCGCCCTTAGATACAATCGCGGGCCATAATTGCAGGACTATTCGTGCATTATTGGCTCGTATATTATTTGACGCGATTCAATAACTCTGAACCGGGACGGCCGATGTTATCTCTCCGTCGTTAAACCGTATTCGCAATATCGATCGGCGCTGATGAATGGCCGCATTTGGGCCCGTCGTTTTTTCCGGTGATTATTAACGTTAAAATTGAATGTGTCCGAGGGTGCAGCATCGGCAGCGTGGCCTGGCGCTCAAGCGCGAGGACCACGTACGATAAAAAGCCACCAACTTCTTCCTTCTTCTTCTTCCTCTTTTTCTTCTTCTTCTTCTTCTTCTACTCTCCCCTTCGAGTTGCTCCGAGAGATTCATCTTCGAATGTGTGCTAAGGTCCCGCGACGCTCCAACTACTGGGAACGCCTCGCCAGCCGCTGCTCCGAGCAAACAGGGGGCGTAATTTATCGAGGGGATCCAAGGTAAATGAGAAAGCATCTCGCCGAGGGTTCCGTTTCTCTTTGTTCGCCGGTAAATCGAGTCCAAGCGAATTGCTCGCACGTGTAAACTCTACGCTTACGCGAGAAGTGTCCGATGAACTTCAGGTGTCACGGACTGGAGGTTAATATATGTGTACGTGGGAATATTGGTCTACAGGCGGACCTTCGTATACGTGCATACGCATGTTAGTGTCGTGTATGATCGATAACAATGGGTACGTATCCAGGCAACTATTTATTTATACATTCCACGCGATCAGTAGCTCTCGGCATGACTATAGCATCGTAGGATGACTTGGCAATAGGTGCCCCAGTTTCCGATCGACGACTGGCAGAACCTCTAACAAGTGACGTGTCACTGAGACAGCAAGAATATCGCGGTCGACGAATTCCCCTTCCACGACTCTAATAAGAAACCGATACCGATGGTTAGCCGAGCCGCGAAACGTTCGAACGTCTTAATCGTAAACTATGACGGTGGCATTTTCTTTTTCTCTGCCACCGATAAAAGAATTCCCGATAATATTTCACGTTTAACTGTCCGGGAATTTATTCGCACCGCGCAGAACTCGAGCCCGTCCGAATCGGGCCTGAAAACGGAACGCACATCGGCCGAAGTGCCAACCGTTTGCACAGCCTGCCAATACGCTCGTCCGAAACGTATCACCCCTCGACGGCAGTAAATAGAGGCGCGGGAGAGAACGGTGGTTCCGCGATCGACGCACGAAAATAATGCATTTTACACCGGTTAACCGGCGCGCGTGGGTACCAAGCAGAAATATATGAACAATCCGGCGCGATGTACCTGCGCTCCCGGGGAGACTACCTGCGGCTAATTTACAACGAAGCGCGCGGATAACTTCCGTCGTTATTCTCCCCCGCCAGAATTTCCCGTGCGTCTCTTGTTGTTTCTCGCAACGGGCAGCGCGATTAGTCTGAAATATCTGAAAGAGGCTCTGCTCGAACGTCGGTTGTTGCGTAGGTCGATCCGGATCTGCACAAGAGCCGAACGGAGGCCTTTCTCTGCCGTCCCTGCCCGGACGTTGTTCCTGACCGCGAACGCTAAGGAACAGCGACCACCTCGACGATCGGGCGAATAACGATAACGTGGACGAAGTAGCTGGCAGCTTGGACCAGCGGAACGTCTCTACTTGCACCCAATTAGTGGACTAACCGGTAAGCCCGGGGCTTTAATTCGACAATCGAATCGCGCCAATGAAGTCGCCGAATTGAATGTCTGCGATTCCAGGTCCTGGGGAAATGGAGGACGCCGAGGCTATAGCGGTGATTAGCGAGCCTGAATTGGACAGGGATGGCTGCGACGATGTAATTGCTAAAGAAATACGCTCGACATCTTTTCCACCACGATAGTTCCAATTAGCGAGGATCGCCGAGATATCTTTTTCAAAATGTCACTCCAACTGCCTCCTTTACACTAGTTATTGAAGGGCTCAGTTTTGCCGGACACAAATATCTCCGCAGTCCCTTTAATTAATTCCATTCGAATCCGGTCTTGCATTTCGAAAACGGGTTGAACAGCGATGGGTCTGCTTGCAGGAGGACGCCCCGATCACGACCACCACGAAGAACGCGTTGATAACGACTCAGTTGGGTCCCTGCGACGTCTATCCGCATCGTGTCAAAGTGTCGATCATCGGCGTAGGAAAGGTCGGGATTGCTTGTGCCCTCGTGATCCTGATGAGAGTTAGTATTGGCGCGGAACGAAACGCGCGGATCGCAACGCTCGATCAACCGTTTGATTCCCGGTGATCTTTAGAGGATGGCCAGCGAGGTCTGCCTGATCGACCACGACAAGAACAAGGCTACCGCCGAGGCCGAGGATATCCAGCACGTCGGCGTTTTTATGGGATGTCCCCTAGTTACTGGCACGTCAGGTACTTGAGACTGCTGCGAGCCCTGTTTCTCAGCCCGTCCGATTTTAGCATTGCCTTCGTTGCGACTGTATACATATACGTCCACTTCACCTCAGGTTCTGAATGAAATTTAATTCAACATTTAATTTTTTTTTTTCTAAATCGCTCTTGGCTCCGTTCGATTTAATTCCTGGATGCAATAGGTGGACTGTCGTACTATTTTTCTTTCGATGTAATTACTGCAGTGGACAATTCTTCGGTGAAAATTTGGTGATCCTTCAATTTCGTAGAGGAATGTACATATCTATGTATCCATCGTCACGGTCTACTTTCTTCCGAATCCCAGGGGCCCAAAGGCCAGCACTCGCCTCTAGTCATGCGTTCCGCGTATCCAGTGTGCACCGTCGAGAATTCCAACTTATGACGGGCTGAATTCCAGAAATTTCGAATCGATACGTCCGTGGCCAATGGTAGCTGTCGAGCTTCAGCATTCATCGCTCGACTCGATCGAGATTCTACCTTCGGATGACGAGCCGTCGCGTAGCGTCGGGTTCCCCGTCACCGGGGCCCCTCTGTCAACGTGCAACGGGTCAGAAACAACGGCCACCAGTCCCGAAAGGGGGGAATGAGTTTTCGGGACGGTGGACAAGAGGTCCGAGATCCGGATCCTTCTCTACTCCGGTCCTGTCCTTTAATCTCGCTGCTCATCTACATCACCGCGTGCTTACACGTGACCGCCGCAGCGAGCGTTTCCCCGAGCTTTTCACCGGCCAGCTCGTAAATTTCGTGCCACTCTTATTTATCTCGGCCGTGATCGACTCCACGATACATTTTTTTCGGTTTCTCTGTACCACTCTCCGGCTATGCGTTCCACTGTCAGACGTGTGCAGCCGCTTGCAGCGAACGTAGGTCTCGCTTGTAAAAAAATTATACCACCTTGGTCCGGAATTCGGGAACAAAGGTTGGGAACAAAACACTTTCGTTGCACCGACCTGGCGATTTATTTGTTCGACGACGTCATCTCGTGGCGTTCCTATATCATCCTGCAGTTATAAATCTCTCGCCACGGATATTAAGGGGGATGGCTCGTTTCGTTTCTGTTCGCGATTATTCGTAAGCTTAAACGCTCGAGGAGCTGTTGCGGCATAAGGTATGCGCCTCGAATAAACAATCTTCGTGCTGAAGTTTTTACTTTCTCGTGCACCTGTACGCGCGCGCACCGTTCCCCCGCTGGATGTCTTTGCCTGTTCCAGGTAGCAATTATACGAGCAAGTAGAACAGACTCGACTTTTTACCGGCTAATTTATCTCGGGCGTCATCTTATCGCGGCACGAGCGTATCTCGGTCGAGTTGCACGGTCACGACAAGCTCTATAAAGGTGTTACCTAAAAATCCGTGCTTCTTACTTCGTTCGACCACCGTTGAACCGTGTACACTTCGCGCGTTTATCGGCGCATCTCTCGGGGAAAAAGGGAGTATCCCGTCTTAAAAAGCGGAGGAAGGTATCCTCCATTCGATCCTTTCCAGCGTTTTGTATTCCACCAGCTTCCGATGGCTTTATTATCGAACGGGATGCATCCGGCGAAAGGTTTCCAAAAAGGGATGCCTGATCCTTAACGACCTTTCCCGGTATCCTTATTCCAGTTTGGTCTGGACGTGCGTTGCATCGGTACTCAAAGAACACGTGTTACTGAGATTTACGAGCTTCCCTTAAAATGCGAGCCCCGCTTTCTCTGAAACGTTGCGATATTTACTGGGGTCAACCGTGAAGAATTGCACACCTCGTATCACTCCATACATTATTCTACCTATATTCTCTTTTACACAGTAATAATATGTTTTTATATAGTAACAGAGATGTATGGAATAAATATCACGGAAGTAATAATAATAATAATCGCACGGCAATATCGGTTTTCAATGAATTTCCCCCCGATAGATTTTAGCATGGTGAAAGAATCCGCCGTGGTGATAATCTGCACCGGAGAAACAGCGCCAGGCGAGACGCCAAACGTGAAACACAATTTAAACGTGTTCAAGAAAATAATCCCCGGAGTGGCGAGATTCGCCTGCAAATCTGTCCTCCTCGTCGTCACACAGCCGACCGACGTGATGTCGTACATCGCCTGGAAAATATCAGGCTTTCCTTCGAATCGTGTCCTCGGTGTCGGTACAATGATCGATTGCGCCAGATTCCAGGATTTCATCAGCAGACGATTGAACGTGGCGCGGAGCTCCGTTAGCTGCATGACGGTGGGAGCTCAAGGAGACATGGCCGGTACTTCGCGCCCGATTATTAATTATTACTCCACCTATGCATGCTGAACGGTGGTTTTTGCAGTTCCCATTTGGTCCAGCATCAATGTGGGGGGTATAAAGCTTCGTGACATCAATCCTAGGATCGGGGAGCAGGACGATCCAGAAAAGTGGGTCGACATCGCCGAGGATGTGAAGAAAATGTCAGTGACCGTTGCTCGGGAGATCGTTGGAAGGGAACGAGAACGTTTAAGCTTATTTTGGTCGTACATGTTTCAGTGGCAAGGAATTGGAGGAGAAGAAAGGTTCATGCTGCTGGGGCGTCGCCGTAACCACCGCCGAGATAGTTGACGCCATTGTTAGGAACACCAAAGTCGTTCTACCCGCGTCAACGCATATTCTCGTAAGTCCGACGTAAACGATTCGACTGCTACTTAGAAATATTAAAATTAAGGGAGGAACGGAGGAGGCGAGTGATAAAGGGTGGCATTGATATTATAAAAAGCATTACCGAAATGACCGGCGGACGACAGCCGCAACGAGAACGTTCATCAGAAATACATTCCGATATAAAGAAAGCAAAGCCTTGAAATTGATACTTTCTGTACTTTCTCACAAAGAGAAACTTTCTCACTGTTCGCAGAGTTGTGCCCATGGCACGGACAAGGATGTGTACATGTCGGTGCCCTGTGTGATCGGCCGGGAAGGTATCTATTGCACCGTGCGACAAAAGCTTACCGAGCAGGAGAAGATGGCCGTGCAGACGTGTGCCGACAGTATTCGCGGTATGCTGCGAGAGTGTGGCATCCTGCAGGAAGCGAATAATGGCGAAACCGAGTAGCGAGGAACCAAAAGGGGTGGAGAAGAAGGCGGGATAGCGGTTAGACGGTGGACCGCGGTGCTACCGGAAATTGTGAGATGAGCGCGCGAGACGGAGCCGAAGGAAGCAGCGTTTTAGGAGGCGTCTTCATCAATAACAAGCGCGCGCACCTGGCGACCGGTTCTCTATACGTGTACTTGATCGGTGTAATAAATGACAGTGCAGGTATCGACTTCCTAGAAAACTATCGCGTCCCCCTTGAACGACCCAGTCGCTCGTGTACTTTGCGTCGTATTACGAGCTGCTCGTGACGTTTGTCCATGGATCATTCGCGCGATTCTTGATTGCGCGATGCAATGTAACGCGATGGAGAATTGGAGAATATTCGTCGGACAATTGTGAATGTAATTCTTTACGAAGTAAAATTTTTGCGTCGCCTGATACCTAATAGTTTCAATTCTACGCTTCATCGACGCGTCTGTTGATTTTCGAGCCGCGTGCAGTATTATAAGTAGTAGTCGGAGTCGGAAATAAGTATCGAATTTGCGGAACCGGTGGTTTTGGTAGTTTTTCCAATTACCTGCAAGCTGCTCGAGCAATTCCGGAAGGAGGTTAATACGTATAGGGCGATGCTCAATTAGCAATTTAATATTACATAGTACTGGGGCCCGGTGTTACGAGCAAGTAGGTTTCAGGTAACCGACAGGACACCCCTCCGGTACGGTCTTTAAAACGGAAATTGAAAATCGAAAACGCGTTCGCCAATAGCGTACCCCATCTGTGCCGATTCGACAGGTGTGAATCGATTGGTACGCAGAAATTAATTCGCTCAACAAAGGAAGAAATGAAAGAGGCTTGTCTTCACTGTAGTTCCAAACAGTTTCGATACTATCGCGAGTGACAATTTTTCCCCGTTAACGGGCAACTTCAAATTTGATGAACGGCGCATAATTTGACTGTCACTGCCGTTGTTTGACCCGATGGAGACGAAATTTCCAGAGTATTATACAAATACTCGTGTTCTCTGATCAATATTTGGTTCATTCAGAACTCCGTGATGCTACACCTGAGCCGCGAGTATCGGGTTCATTGACGATGGCCGTGCCCAAGAAAAAGTTACTCGACACCGCTTGGAACACCACGACGTTTTTGCTCACCAAGCAGCCGGAAGATTTCGTGGACGGTCATCGCGTTAAAATCGCCATCATCGGCAGCGGTTACACCGGTGTGGCTGTTGGTATCGCGATTCTCTTCAAGGTGCGTGGAAAACATCGCATTTCTAACCTTGTCGAAGTTACGCATATCGCGTCGCTCGTAGAACTTGCGATTAGATTATATTTGAACAATTTTCGAACGTCGAAAAGAAAAGTGCGACGTGAATCGGGAAGAAAGGACGAACGATCGCAAAGTCGCGGTCAAATCGATCTATCCTCTAGCGCGGCACGTGCTTCGTATATATCCAGGGGAATCATTGTCGCGGTAGCAACCCCCCGAGAATAAATCCTAACACCGGTCAGCGAGGAACGAACAGTTTTAGGGACGCCCAAGCTATGCTTAAGCGCTCGTATACGCGCATTTATGCGAGGCACGGGGGCTGAATGTAGGCTCGTTAGTGTGCCAGGATCAAAACGGGCCATTATGCAAACGATCCACGGAAGACCAGAAGACGGAATTTCGGCGACGGGCAGAGGCTGCGAAATCGGAACGTAAAGCCCCGTGGAAGAACGGAACGGGGGGGAGAAAAAGGAGCGAGGTAGACCAGGAACGTGCTTCCCTTCGCTCGTTATCGGATCGTAACGCGAGCATTTACACGTCGGACGCCCCCGCAGGATCGCCGCGGAGCTGATTTATGTTAGTCACCAGAGGAGGAAAGCTGTAATCCATACCCGTCTACCAGGACGTACAACCCTTATCGCATTTACTCATCCGCGTTCTTTTTCCTTCTCGCACTTGGCCAGGCATTCGTTTCTCGGCCAAGCGAACAGCAATTTGAATAGAATTGAATAACGCATTCTTTTACGCCACGCGAACACCACGTGACCGTGCGATTCGCGTAATTATGAACTGCTTCGAGGTTCCTTAGAGCGCGACGTCTCGCAATCGTTTAATCCAGAGCGAGGTAACCAGTCAATCGAATGACTCATGCGAACGGAGCGAATCGTTCAGAGGGTGCTGCACGCCGAGCACACGGTCGTTTCACCGATGAAACTCTGTGGGAGGATGATTTCTGTGAAGCGGGGCGAACTGTCGAACAGAAAAGCGACCTGGCGTACGGCGCGCTGGCCACATTCCGGTAGGAGGTAATGAACGTGGGCGACTAATTCTAGGTTTCGGTTTCCGTGGATCGTTACGAGGGCAAACAATAAAGGTTGCGTACAGACGGGCGCATCGGAGGCGCATCTGGGTGTCATTAGTCTCCGCTCGTAGGGCAATCATATTGTGCACATTGTTCCTAATAACGACCGTCTATGTCCCTGCTACTATTGTATTTAGTGCGTCATTAAAGTTTGTAATGATATGTTCCGAGTTCGGGGGGGCAGTGTACTTCGAAACCCGCTTAATATCGTTCCCGAGGAAATGAATAGTAATCGTTGCTCGGGGATCCGCTTAACAATCATCGAGGTCATTAATATCACTTAAAATTGTTGATACCGGTGGTAGTGAACGGTTGGAACGGAAAGGAGGTGAGAAAGAATAAGGAGAAACAAAGGCAGTGAACCGCGCGCGGTTGCTCCACAGGCCCCGGCCTGGCAGATCGCATCAACGAGATGATCGCGAGGTACCAGCGTTCCGGTACCATCTCCATGGCTTACTGTCCACCTTGCGAGCCTGCTACGCCCAACTCTCTCGGCAGTGCTTGCATAAGACGTTCATCTTCCTCTTCTCATCGCTCCTCGACCTGTTGTTACGTGTCATGTTCGTCGGACCGCATTAAATCGTACAAACCATCTTACGAGCCGGTGCTGACGATGAAAAGCTCTCTGCTCGCGGCCCTGTATATTCGTCGGGTTACGAAATCTGTTGGAACGCAAGGGGATCGTGGATGAAATTCGGAATTGCTCTGCTCCGTAATGTTTGTCATGCAGTCCGTGCTGCGATGCCGTTGTCCGTTCGTGGAGTCGGCCTGCCTATAAGCTAGCGAAGTCGATCCATCGGAAGCATAATAAAACGCGTGACGGATCGAGTGTCACACCTTCGGTGTTCTGTGATCAACTTCTGCGCTTCTCCGAAGCGGAATCGACGAAGGTAACCAGGGGTGAAACGTTGCTCGGCTAGGTAACTAGAACCGCATGAGAGACTGCGAGAGACGTAGCACAGATAGGAGGTCGGTGTTCCTCGATCGAATGCAAATTATACCTGTCCTTGGTCGTTACGTAACCACCGGGATACACTTCGTTTCACCCGAATCGTTAACGCACTCGAAACCATCCTTATCTCGCAACCCTTTTGCCCCCTGCTCGCCGTTGACCATGGTCATGCGTCATTAAAAATCTCGTTACAAAATGCACACCGCGGAGGACGGGAGATTTTGCGAGTTAATTACCGCTCAATATAGTCGCGCGATACGTGTGTGTATTACACGAGGGGTAGAGCCAAAAAAAAAAAAAAAGAAAAGAACGAGGTACGAAAAAGGGAGGAGGAACAAGGGAGAAACACCGATGGTTCGGCGAGGAAACTTCATCAGCTGCGATATTATGCATGCTGCGGAAGTCATGCTTGATGAAGTATGGTGATTAAGCGGTGTACAATAACAGATTGGAAGCACAGGGGCGTAACGTAATATATTAAGAAGCCGTTTCTGTTGGTAGCCGCGGTTTTGTCTTAACGTGTGAAAGCGCCATATGTCAGAGAAAAATGTGTCCATCTGCTGGCGCGGAAGCGAAAGTGAAGCAGCAACGTTGTACCGCGGCGGCCAGTCGCGCCGGTACCCTATTATTCAGCCGACGAATTAGATCGTGATTAAGGAGGAATTACAGAGGTGAAAGGGCCGCAACGATTGATGCCCGCGGTGTCGCTGAAAAAATTTTCTCACGAAATTATAGACGTTAGATGATAGAGGAACATCAATTAACACCGGGAAAACGAGATCCAGACAAATGCGTAACGGCCCCGGGGAACGTACCTGATGCCCGTTCTTTCGACGATTCGGGCCTCTAATTGCTCCTTCGTCCGACGTACAGGTAGCGCAACGAAATTGCTGCAATCTCGAGGAAAAATCGAGGATAATGAGTAGCCCATTTATGCGCGTGGATTTTCTTTAGCGTTCCCTTATGAATACGTGGACGCACGGGCGCTTGATTGCGGGGCTCCAAATAAAAAGGCCGCGCAATGTAATAAATATGATTAACATCGATAATTACGGACGACGTAAAGGATCCCAAGATCTGTCAAATCAGTATTACGTAAACCCTTGCGAAAAAAGAAGAATCGTGATCGTACAGGTACCGACAAAGTGGCCTCCTCCTTTGTAAGTTGGAACAGAGGCGATCAGACCTTAACGATCCTTCGCATTAAGGAATCGCTCGAATGGCGCGATCGATCGCGCTAGCGAGCGCCTACTCTTAATGCGATTCCTGGGGGTCCTGATTGCGTAACGATTGCGAGTGCGTAATAACTCCGGCCGTCAACTAGTTCCCGTTAATTACTCTATGCAATCTTAGCCCCCGTTGCTCTGTTGCAGAGGCTTGCCTCCGAGCTGGTGTTCATAGACTTGAACGAGGAATTGGCGAAAGCAGAAGCGGAAGACATCAGCCACGCCGCGGCGTTCCTCGGCAACCCGAAGGTCGTCGGTACCAAAGGTGAAACGAAATTTTGCCAAAGGTGTCGAGCGAGACGGATAGAGGATGCTGCGATTACTGGCTGAATTATGCGATTTTTCTAGATTATTCTTTGGCCAGGGATGCGACGGTGTGCGTGATCACCGTGGGAGATAACGCTACGAATCACCAAGATCCGAACACATTTTTGGATCAGAATTTAAATATATTTCAAGAGGTGATACCGAAGGTCTGCAAGTATGCACCGAACAGCATACTTCTAATTGTGACAGCGCCAGGTATGTGTCGCAGGTCGTAGATTTGAATAGAGTTACGTATGACCTTTTGGTAAAAGGTCTTCCAGACGTACCGAAACTATTAACATTTGGAGAAATTTCGTCTGGACACGTGGACAACAATGTGCATGTATAAGGAGATAACGAGACCATGCGATATTTCAGTGGACATATTGTCGTACGCAGCCATGAAGATCTCCGGCTTCCCGCCCCACCGTGTCGTGGGACTGGGCACGTTTCTGGACAGCTGTAGATTCCAGTACTTCATCGCGCAGAAACTTGGAATTTCGGCAAGTGCTGTGCAGGCCTCTATAATTTGCGAGAGCGGGCCCACATCTGGTAACGAGCACACCGTAATGCCTTCTTACTGTATTTAAACCGCACGAATTTGGGGAATTCATAAAACGTCGATGAACAGTGCCCATCTGGTCGGCCGTGACAGTGATGGGCATCAAGCTGAGAGACATTAATAAAGACATCGGCACAAAATCGGACCCCGAATCATGGGGCGAGTTGCACACGAAAGTAGTCGATTGCGACACCGATCTTATCTCGAGGAAGGGCTATCGCTGCTGGGGTACCGGTATCTGCGCCGCCGAGGTTGTGGACGCTATCGTACGGAACACCGGTCTCTGCACCACCGTATCCACGTATTTAAAAGTAACGTTTCAATCCACCGAATCCACCCGATTCACGCCAAATCTCGCGATATTAATCAACTACGATACGCAGGGTTGTCGACACGGCCTGGAGAAAGATGTTTACATGTCGCTGCCTTGTATCGTCGGACGAAACGGTATACAGACCCTCCTGCGCCATCCCTACACCCCCGAGGAGCAAGAGCTTACGGAAACATCGTGTCGAGCCATTTACGAGACGCAAAAGTCCATCGTTCATGCTCTAGAATAATTACGCACCCGTCGACCAAACGTGGAAATTGTTCGTATCAATTATAACAGACTTGCCGCGGATTATAAAAGCCTCTGTCCCGCGACGATTCAACTGAGAACACGGCTGCAGCTCATTTCACGGGAACCGACGCGCGAAGAAACGGCTGGTCTCGAGGACGGTATCGCGAATCGCCATTGCACGCCCGTTTTACGTCAGTTAAGCGGGTTCGCGGAAACCGACCGCACGGATATCGTTGCCGTGGCGAAACTCGTGGCCCACGACGACGAGACATGCCCGTTTGTTTTGCCCATCGAATTTCTTTTCCTTTTCGTCGGCCGCGGATGAATAGGGGAGGCGCTATAAATCGCGCGCGCACGCCACTCGGACGATTTCGGCCAATTTGCCGTGATTAATGTAGACTGTCCGTAATTAATCGGCCGACGTACGCTTCGTACCGCTTTGGTTAACCATGCCCGCCAACGGCGACCGGCCGTGATATAACGATCGCTATTACAAACATAAAGAACGCCAGTATCAGAGGCCGGTTGATGGGGAACGATACGGCAATTTGTTATATAAAATTCGCGTATCCCCGATCACGGCCTTTTGTCTCTGTCAGTTACGGTATTAGTCAAAGTGTTCACGCTTTCGTCGCCAGCGTCGAACACACGACTCGATAAAGTCGTTCTTTATCCGAACGGGAACGGGTGGCACTGTGTTCAATAACGAGTCCGACAACGGTTCCTACTTAGCCACAGGTAACCAGAAGAAGAAATTTATTCATGGAATTCAGCGTGGTTTCTTTGTCGCTGGTATATCTTTTGTACGAAATAATCGACGGTGATTCATTACCACAATTACGGAGTCAAAATTTCATCGAGCCAGCCGGGGCGGAAAAAGCACGTGAATCCCCGCGAAACGAAGATACGATTGCGGTAATCGGGTACCTGCTGCTTTTAATGGTTCCGCAGCCTTCTTTCTCTTCCTCCCTTCACGATTCTCATCCTCGAAACACAGTCTGGACCGTATATAGCGACGGTGGGGTCTATAATATAACCGCGGCCCGTTGTCGTCGCGGCCGGCGAATTCTTCGTGGTTCTCTCGCGACAGAAGCACGAGGGCGCGCCGGTGATTCATTATCCATGCTAACGAATGTGCGTTACAAAAAGAAGAGAGGGACCGCGAACGGGGTTTCCTACGGCTGGAAGCCACACCAATAACGACGGGGAGCACGACACGTCTTCATCTTCGTGGCACCGGCCTCTTCTCAGGCGGAGCCATTTTTCTGTATTATCTCGATGACGCGTCCCGGAGTACATATTTATACGGCGTCGCGCGATTATGGATCTAATGACATAATTCTGACCGTTGACGACGGCTCTCGGCCGTGGGTACCTTAAGTACCTTAAGCGAGCCCTCGCGTGCGATTTGACTTTCAAAACGGCGGTGAAATTAAAACGTCAGTCAGCAGCCCAGTCCGTCCTCCAATTTTTTGCGTCGAACATATCTCATACTTTACAGCCTGAGCCAACCCAAACTTATTCTACGTGTCATACAAAAACCTAATCGACCTCTTACCGAAGGAACGTACCGACGATCGCGTAGGTAACGCGAAGAAAATTCATATTCCACGGACAGCAACGGAGGATCGAAAAAGAGGGAGGATCTCGAGGACATCGTTCACCAAGGGGAACACCGCGGTAGGTACTACTAATTACTGTACTTTTTATTTCGTCCCGGACATAATGCCCGGCCGGTTCGTGAAGAGGTCCACGGGCTGAAGGAGGCCGACGCGTCGTGCAGAGAAAAAGGGATGCGTGTAGGAGTAAAAAGGAGGTACAGACGAACTGAAACAGACATGGGGTACACTCTATCACTCTATACGTATACGCTCCCCTTCCAGTGCAATATCCGATGCCTTCGGATCATTTATGCAACGGCCACGACACGTATGCCCGCGGTAGATCCTAAAGCATTCGGACGGCGCGGCGTCGTAAACTCGTGAGGATATATAGAGCCGTGGTGGGGAGCCGGGTCGGCTCTTGATTGAGTTACGATTTAATTAGTCCGCGCGGCCAATCAGTAATTAAGATATCCGCTAATCAACGGACCAGCCCCCCTTCAATCTCTTCTACCCCGGCGTGCATTAGCGGGGAGAACTTGTGCTCGCCTTCCGTTCGTTTCGTTAGCCCTTTCCCTTTCTTTCGTTCTCCTCTTTCGTTCTCCCGTTACTTTCTACTACCTTAACCTTCCTGGTTCCCGGACCGCGGCTAAGCTTGTGAATCAATTGACTGCGATGGGTTGGCCGGTTCGGCATCCTGCGGGATTCTGTGGGCGTGATTAATCCTCTAAAAAGAAGACGCGGCCCAGAAGGGACTCAAAAAAGTAAATAGCTCCGTGAAGGCGAAGGAATCGGAGCTCTAATTTTTCATCCTTTCGATATTTAATTGGGCAACGTAAGTGGAAGTATTCGATGAAAATTGCCCGCATGATTTTCTATTATTTATTATTGTAATGCCCGCGTCGAAAATTAATTTCGTGGCAGTTGAAAATATTATGGCGCGATGGTTACGGGCCTGCCGTGGTTTAACGATCGGAGGCTTTGTTGCTGTTAAAATAGATATCAACCTCAAACGAAATAGGAGACGTCCGGGCAAAGCTCTCAGGTAGATCAGGGCGAGATTAATCACCTGCTCGGGTCTCTCGCTATAGGCCTCGCTGAACTTGTTACCTCATTAAATCAAATATATGGCACCGGGTCGCATAGAAACGAACCGTAATTCATAATAACCGACGCAATCTACAGGTTCTGTGAGAAATATTTGAGGGAAATGTTTAATAACGCGGGCTGGCTTCTCGACAAAATTTACTCGCTCTTAAATAGACGCTACGAGTCGTTACTTCTTCCACCATTGATCCTATTCAAAAGTTCATTCGTAGCAAGAATAATCAATATTCCACAAATCGAAATATCACAATGAAATATAGCCCAGGCGATGTCTAAAAAAATTCGTAAATTAAAAGTTGGAAAAAATCTTCTCGGCTGCGGCATCTGTCGTGTATACCCAGAACCCAACCGAAACCTTTCAGCAGAAAGTATCTACAGAAAACATCGGAACCTTTCTGCCCAATTTTTCTACAGCTTACTACTTTATCGCAGGCCTTCGATCATGGTCTACTGCGAATACCCCTCGAAGTGTTTCCAGCGTACAAAATATCAATCCAGTTCAACTGGCAACCGAACAAGTATCCTGATACGAATTGGAAGGTTTCCTCTGGCCGCGTGAGTAAACGTCGTATCGGTTCTGTATGCGTGAGATAGCGTTGATTGTAATTAATAGCCGACCATTGCGTTAGCCCAGCGGCCGGTTAATTGTCGCGGGAAGATTAATGGCACGAAATCACGCCAATACTGGCCGATTGTCCGAAACCGATCCCTGTCCCGATTCGGTGCTTTCGTGTTTCGGGCCGTGGCGAACGCGAAACTCGTTTCTCGTTACACTTGTTCGCGCGATAAAACGAAACGAAACGAAACGAAACGAAACGAAATGAACGCGCGGAAAATTATTCGCGACCGGTTGACCGCAATATTTTTAATCGGCCCCACTCTATCGTGAAATTAATTAAGATTTATTAGAAGGTTGCCCGTATCGTATCGAATCGTTAAACAGTTCACACCTGCCGTTTCTAATGTGCTCGTTTAGGTGAGAATTATGACAGCGAACAGAGACTGGAAATACCTTGTACGCTCGGCGAGCGTCGATTCTAAAAATTGTAACGATCGGTTGTCTTTCGTTATGTCTGGTTGTGAAACAAAATAAGATTGGAGGTAAAATGATCTAAGATTGGATCTAGAATTCGTGGATATCTCATAGATTACCAATACCAGCACGACGAAGGTTAATCAAGGTGGATTTCTGTGATTGCATGTTCCCTTACCAGGTATCTGAAAAAATCGACAACTAATCGAATCCCTATAGATATATATACATATATACGTCGACAGAGGTAATTACCTTGGGGCCATAACGCATCGTAGGTATATACAGGATGAACGCGGTTGCATCCCTTAATACGATACGTGACTGTTGGAAGCGGGACGCAAGTTTGGATTTATCGTAGTCGCAATAAGACAAACTTTCCAGTGCCGAAGATAAGAAATTAATTCGTTCATTTGGGCAAATAATTACGATGGAAACCTTCACCTTTAACCAATGGAGAAATACCAAAGTGGCGTATCCTAAAAACTTCGATCATTTTATCTTCAATTTGTTGCTAAACATTAATACGACGTACAAAAACCTATTGCCAAAGTCACAGGGTTACGTTTGCGACGAGATAACGTGCAAAGATAATCGTGTACTGTAAGTACACTCGAAGTTCAATGACAGTGGTCTATCGGAACATGTACATTATGCCCACATCTCCAGACCATCGCATGTAATAGCAATTAACAGTAATTCACGTTCGTCTATCTACTTTCATGGTCACGTTTTCATATCATCACGTAAACACAGACTCTCCAATTTTATCTTTATCTTCCTTTTTTAATTTCCTAATTCCAATCAAATTATTTCGACGGTATCACTCGCGTGCGTGATCTCGCACCACCATTTAAACGATAACGTCCATGTACATTTCCCATTCTCCGTTATCGTATCCGGTAATTCGCTATCTCAACGCGAAGCAATGTTTATAACCATTATGAATTCGCGTGCCCGCGGTATTGCAACGCAGCCTGGATAATAAGAATAGGGGTAGTAATTCCACAGACGAGATATAGAAATAGACAAATCACCTTATGGACGTAAGTTAGAGCTGGAAGTATAGACTACCATCTTCAACAGGTGTGAACATTATTCTATGTGCGGTTCATTTGTTATAAGCAATTAAAATTACGATTACGGCCAACTGGATATATTTACAGCAGCGGGATATTTTTCTGTGTAGCTAATTCTCTTTCATTTCATTTGAAACCTCAAAGACTAGAAATGGAGCATCAGGAGCAGAGATATGAATTTTTTAATTTATTTTAATTTTATGGGCGTACACGTGGCGCCATCTCGCGTTCGATGCACCTGGAGCAACTTCCCGCACCGTCGAAACCAACATTCTGGATTACATCGTTAATTGAAACAATTGCATTTTTCTCAGCTTGCAATTGGTCTTTCTCATCCGGGCTGATCTTAAATGAACGCTGAGAACCCAAGCTTTATTTTCCAACAGATCTCACGAATATGCCATTTCTGCTATAAAAGTTATTAAGAATTGAAGAATCGGCGAAAGTGCACTCCGGGTCATTGCAATTATTTCGGCTTCTGGAAGCGCTAGAATAATGATCGGGTGCTTAAAAATTAAGTAAAGGGCGCTGCTACACGACTAGAAACTATTTATGAACGGTGCTCGCGCCGTTCATTTGCTGTATCTGTTTATTTTCGCATGCAACGGCGTTCTGTTTCACCTTCGCCTCGCAATAATAATAATTACGCGAAACTGGATAAAGCTACAGCAACGAGAGGTCGACGCGCCGGCCAGCTGATTTATAAAAGGAGCCTGGATTGCCGATCGCGAACGCTTGGATCCCGCCTTACCGTCCACGGCTAAAGAGGAATAAACCTTGCTCGAGGATGGTTACGCGCCAGGGATCACTCGACTCGAAGCTCGATCCTCTCCAGATTCCAGATTGTACGCCGATTATGCCCCGATTTCAGATTTACGACCGAGCGAACCCGTCCTGGCGGCATTTATTTATAGTTACGGGAAATCACTTGTTTCAAAGGCGCACCACGTATAGTATTCTATAGCATATACTCTATCTCCTCGACGATACCTAGGTTGTCTATTTCCTTGCACGCGTGAATGCACCTTTTAACGCCAAGTTCTTTGAAAACGACCACCCATGCGTTCTGTATGAAACAATATTGCGAGGAATTTGCAAGTGTTTACGAGTATCGTATAGTACGGTGTGATTGGCGAATGTTTAGTTGAAAAATAATCTATGCACTGGAAGCGACGTTAGATATAATAGAATTATAAGTCGGTTTGAAAATTGAACATTTCTTGGTATTTCGTCGTGTATCGTATAGCGAATGTTCCGATGTATCGAAACGCAAGTTCGCGTTGCAGTGCAACTGGCATGTAAAGTATCGCGTTAATATTATCAGTCACGTGCTTTCTGACTTGCTCGACTTATCGCTCTGATGTCCGGAACACAACTGACCTCCGAGCTATTATTGTGCAAAACGAGATTCCCGTCAGGTTCACGTGTGAACGGGTTGCGACAATGTACAATGGACGTGAAAGAAAGCACATTTATGTGTGAGAAATAAACAATTTTTAACGAAACCGGTTAAGCGACAGAAAGCGCAATACCGTGCGATCTTCGGCCAGGTCGTTGCCCAAATTTTTGCACAACGCTGACTCTTGGTTTAGTGTCGGCTTCTTTAAACTGCACACGACTGCCCCCCTTTCTTTTTGCTGCACAAATACAAACTATAATAATATCGACCAGGCGATATCCGGTGAGGGTTGTACATTTTTATATGTTTTCCGAGCCGGTATATGGCAGACGCAATTAGTCGATTTGGCCGGAGGCAATTCTTTGCTTAGGGAGTCGATGCAGATCGCGGCGCAATTAGCAGTTTTGAATCGCATAAGATTTACAAAGTCCGGCTTTTACCCACGTTCATGGCGATTTAACATTCGCCCTGCTGTAAAAATGCCGCCGCCCCGACCGAGGCTAATTGGATGATTCGTTCGCGCTTTATATGATAGATTAATTTATCACGACACGATTTAACGAAAGAAGACGCGTATCCACCGGCACTATACACGATTCGATACTAATTGGCAATAAAGTTGGCGAGTGCAATTATCGTGGTGTCACGCCGTAAAATCTCGTAATAAAGTGTAGCGCATTATAATTAGCTGAGAGCTAAATGTAATGATATAAAAGGGTTTCGTGAACTTTGGTCGGCCTAAAATGCTTGAACTCGTTGAATTGAAGTGGGATTTGTATGAAACATTGTTTGTAAGGTACGCTATGTGAATCGTTGCAAAGTTTAAGGGTGTTATTAGCGATCTTCCATGCCACTTCTTCCTCGACTATTGGTTCAACGATACGAATGCAACCTGAAACATGTAATTGCTCTTTTGCCTTGCCGAGAGGATTGTACTTAAGTTATATTTTTACCGTGCACCTTCAAGGACACATGTATAGGTTTCCGCGAATTACGGCGGTGCCCAGATGACGCAAAGGTGATGCAAACGCGCTGAATTTCTGAGAAGCAGAATGATCCTTGGAACGAAAAATGTAGTAGGACGATAAAGAAATCGCAAAGCCATTGCTCCAAAATGAGTTGAGGTTGGCATGTTTAATTAATCGAAGAATGTGGATAAAGACTATCGAGAAACTGAAAACTAATCTTTTCCTTTTCCTCCGCAATTATACTTCGCGTGCACGTGTAGAAACACGGCTCACCTGTAAGAGCATTCAACGTCGAAAATTATCTGACCAAAATTTTAATCACTCGCAATGACAATTGTATGCACCTTGATGTCAAGAACATCGATACACAGATGTTCGATCGAATCTCCAAGTTCCATCAACAAAACGATCGTACACACATTTCGTACAGCCGATAACCGCAACGTATCACAGATCGTGGGCATCGCTTTCGGCAAGCCGTGCGCAATTTTCAGTTCACGAATTCTGCACACCGTTTGTACAGTTATGCTAATTCGAGGCACCGAGGGGTCGGCCCTTCGTCCCTGCATTTATCCGTACCGGTCCACCGATCATGCAGCCGCGGTCGACGACACGGCGACTACGCGTTGTCGATCAATTTAACTTTTAAACCGTAAAAACAGAAGTGCGGGGCGCCCGTAGCGAATCGCTCGCGCGGCTTCCCTATTAAGTTTCTCTTCAATTTCCACGGCAATTCCAGATGAAGACTCTCGCGCCAGCCACGGCGATGCAAATGATTATAATTACGGAACGGACGGCGGGACCGTTACACGAAGAGCGTCAATTTCATCCGCGCGTGCGTTTTTTCTTTCCTCTCCACGACGGTGATGTTGAAGTGAAGCGTGTAAGGGGCGATTGCAAAAAATTCTGTATCTTTATTAATCGATGTAACCTTTCATCCTGTCGCCTTCGCCGCGATTAGGCTGCGACGAAGGGTGGGAGAAATTAAATTTCCAAGATTGTAGCTGGACGAATGTAAACAGAGTGAAAATTACGGCCGATACGCGCGACGATCCTAACGATTGGCAGAACGTCAACGCAATGTTGCATCGAGATCGTGAAATGTGACGTACGTGTCACCTCTCGCGTCCTCCGCTACGGAGTTGTAACTACAAGTTGCCTAGGCCCCCGGCTATGGAACTAGGACGGGTACTGGTGGCGAAATGGGAGAGGAGATTGGACAAGTTCAAAAGAAACTGTATAGGTAAGAGCATCGAACATGTGCTCGCAATCACGTAGTTACCGGCGTGAGAAGTTTCGTTGCGTCATCTTCGACTGCACTTGCCGCGGTATTCCTGAATATGATTCAACCTCATGGAACACCATTGCAACATGCCTTCCGGGAACCGGGCAGAATATACGCTGTACGATACAATATCACGGATACACTGGCGCGCAGATTGCTCGATAAAGATAATTAGAAAAAAGAAGTATCAGCTCTGATTTGCGATAGGTGTTAAAGGACGTTTTTCCCGTACAATTATTCTCCAGTAGATACCGCAAAAACCGGCTGCTCGATTCGCCCAGTCATCGCGCCTCATTCGATTATTCTAAAGCTTCCATTCTGCTACTATTAGATAGTCTCGATTATTGGAGTCAAGTGGCGTGTAAATTTCATGGTGATTAAACGTGAACCTTTTTAAAGTGACATCGTACTTTACGACGTTCATGAACGACGATAACAAACGTGCTAAAAAATTTCTGTCACTGTCTGGATCACTATCAGCTGAGTCATAGGGCGATCGAATCGAAAAATGTAGCACGAACGGAGCGCGTTGCCGCACACCCTATTAGAACGGCTAGAAAACTTCATCGACAGAGTTACGGCGAAGAACGTAGCAATCGAGCCAGGGGACACGTGGATTCGTAGTCGGGAAGAATTCTTCGGGCCTCTCGCAGAAGTATTTTTAGTCCCCCCGAAATGAAACACGTCCTGCAGGGGGATTTTTATTAGCCAGCAAGTGGGGATCGAGAAAGCGTTCCTCGGATCGATGAACGAACCGAACTCCTGGCGGAAGGGAGCGTGTGTTTGCGTCACGCGACGCGTGCGCAACCTAAACTTTCATTTCCGCAAATTTCAACGTGATCTATGTGCCTCGATGTGCACCTTCGCACGGCCATCGACGGATTCGAAATAACGTACACGGGACTAGCGGCGGGCCGGCACGTGAACCAGTTTCATTGTGAAAATTTGTTGGAAGGGAGGTCGAAAATTTTATCGTTCCCGCGATACTCAACTGCGTTCCTGGTTTCGTCAGCTCGAGCACGCTGGGCTTGCCGTAGCTTATGGGAGGTATAAAAAGTGGGGACAAGGTCACCTTTGCAGACAGAAGTCTCTGAGCTGTCAGACAAGTTGGACGTACGAATCGTCGGTAAACGGCTCACATAAGTTTGGTGTTTGGTGTTTGCTTGTTTCTTTTATCTTCTCTTTTCGTTTCCCTTGTCTAACGCTACCATGAGGTTAGTGCACACGTATTTTTCTTTGCGGTCGATAGGACGGGATTTTGTTCGGCGTGATCGTTCCCTGATGATTTGTATCGGTGTTGGTTCGAACACCTGGTGTATTTAAGGGCGCATCTGAGCAGAGTGTGCTACATACGCGGGTGTACACGGAATGCGTCTCCCATAGGAGAAACGAGGTCAAAACGCAATAGCTGCGAATTTACTTTAATTGGTGCTACTTGGTCAATTCTGTTGTATCATATTGTCTGGCTAATCGACCGGTGTAGGGTAGTAAAATGTGTCTGGTGTTGTTTGCAGTGCGAGGTGTAATTTTTTAATCAGTAGCCTGCAGTTCGCGTATAACCTGCAATTGCATAGTTTACCACTATGAACACCGGTACACGTGCTTGATATACTGCTAGTGTCATCTTGCGAGCTGGCGAATTACTCGCGCTCTTTTATCAGCAATTCATTCATGCCAAATGAATATAGTAAACACGTTGATAACTTATTGAACCAGGAAGATCTTTTTCTCTCGAGCTTTATATGGCAGAAAAAATTCGGCGTACATATTATGCCCGTGGTTTCTGGTTAATTAATTGCAATCCTAATCGTAATTTTTCTTTTTTATTTGCCAGTTTGTAACTAACATGTTTCTTTTCTTTTTTCACGATTAACAAAACGAATGACTAGTACAAAATTACAACATTACAAAATTGTCGCAAAGATTTGTCACTTCCGTCGTTGTCACAATTCTTTGACTTTCAGAAACTTTTTAAGTCAATAAAATCTCGCCAAATTGTTGCACAATTGACGGCTACCGGTTATCGAAGCATATTGGTATATAATATAATATTTTGTAATAAATTTTTGTACAGCGCAGCGCGACCTCTCTGTGACCCTTTTGACCTTCGTCGAACCATCGACATACGTACATCTATTTCTCCAGATCTAGTCTATCGAGAAAACCGTACAAATAACCAAGAAATTAAAACTCGATATTTTCTCTCGTTTACAGAAAAATGGCATCCCTGAAGAACAAATTGTTGAGCGCGGTGATCGAGCCGATCAACACGGGTAGAAATAAAGTCACCGTGGTGGGCGTTGGCCAGGTCGGAATGGCCTGTGCATTCAGTATTCTCACAAACGTTAGTACAATTATTTTACACCTGTACATTAGTCTTCGCAAAATCCGTAATTGTTACTCATGTTTATCCTTCACAATTCGCAGAACGTTTCCAGCGACGTGGTGCTCGTCGACGTGATGGCCGACAAGCTGAAAGGGGAAATGATGGATCTGCAGCACGGAAGCGCATTTTTGAAGAACGCAAAGATTAACGCAAGCACGGATTACGCTGTTACAGCGAATTCGAGCCTCTGCATCGTGACCGCTGGAGCTCGTCAAAGGGAAGGCGAGACGAGACTGGATCTCGTTCAAAGAAACACAGACATTTTCAAAGGCATCATTTCTCAGTTGGTCAAATATAGCCCCGACACCATCCTTCTGGTCGTCTCGAACCCGGTAGACATTCTGACCTACGTGGCGTGGAAACTTTCCGGCTTGCCGAAGAACCGAGTTATCGGAAGCGGCACAAATTTGGACTCGGCCAGATTCCGTTTTCTTCTGTCACAAAAATTGAACGTCGCGCCAACATCCTGTCACGGTTGGGTTATCGGAGAACACGGGGACACCAGTGGTAAATATAGCATGCAACTTTTTAAAGAACGATCGATCTTTTCGGTACACGCAGGTGGCTAAAGTTGTCTTATCCGTGATAAGGGGGCAATTGCGAAACTCCAATGTCTAACGTGTTATCTCGGGATTTTTCGACCGGGGTATACGAGATATTGATCAGCGAGTCTGGTGGGTTCACGTGAAAGACGAGTGAAACATGAGACATTTTATTTGCTTTGTCCAGTGCCGGTATGGTCGGGAGTCAACGTCGCCGGTGTAAGGCTGCGCGATCTGAACGAGAACGTCGGTACCGAGAAGGACACGGAACGTTGGGGCGATTTGCACAAGCAGGTCGTTGACAGCGCCTATGAAGTGATCAAACTGAAGGGTTACACATCGTGGGCCATTGGTCTAAGTGTGTCGAACCTGGCCTCCGCAATATTGCGAAACTCGAATCAAGTCCACGCCGTATCTACTATGGTTACCGTAAGTCGATAAAGCTTACGATTTGATCGCACGCGTTGCATAACGTCTCGAAAGCTGCACGTGATCTGGGTATCGCTGTTGATTGCAAAATTTAGCTAGCGAAACGCCTAGACGTCTAAAAAATTGTTTTGTCGCTATCGTTAATTGAGCAACGAACTTGTGAACGAAGTCTGGCGATTTTCAGGGTTATCACGGAATCGACAAAGATGTGTTCCTGTCGTTGCCCTGCATTCTGGGCGATGGTGGTGTGACCAGCATTGTCCAACAGAAGCTAACAGATTCCGAGACGGCCCTTTTGCAACAATCGGCAGGCATGATGTCCCGTGTTCAGGACGATTTGAAATTTTAAATAATTCGCCCTATTTTGTGTGCTGAGTAACATTTCTTCTAGTTAAATGAAATAGTTCGTAATGCAGTGCAGTCGGCATAAGTGCGTGCGTGCGTGTGTGTGTGTGTTTGGCGCACAAAGTATTTGTCCTACGAGGTGCAGTCCTCCATTTCTAATTACGTTTCGATACTTAAGTTCGTATAATTTACGGGTGCTATTGGAAATATTTAAATATTATTTATATTATACGACAGCACGCGCTGCGCGTTATAGCTGATTCGATAGTACGCCCAATATTTTATAATGTGCGTGTTTCGTGTAACCACAAGAGTATTAATTATATGTCGTTGCGTTTGCGATTTGCGACTTGTTCTATTATCTATCTACTTAATGATTAAGTCACACGGTACAAAAGTGTGCAAGAAACGATTGTAAGTCAGTCCGGCAAGCATGCGACAAACATATATCAAATTATTCTGAACTTTATCCTTTACCTCGGCAAAACAGTCAGACAAGGAAACGCAGTAAAACTATTTAACGACTACCTCAACAAGACTTGCGTCGGCTGGTTTATATTTTCGTACGTCTAATGTTAGTTTAGAAGAAAACGCCGTCAAATTTCCTACTACGAGGGATATTACAAATGGTCCTGTATATTTATATATACCAGTGTTCAAATAAATCATCTTTAATTACATAAACTATAAGAACTACGTCCTTCCTATCGTAAATATACCTAAACGCGGTAGTGTACGCGATAGAAATGTCAAGATCAATTCGCCAGAGGCGTAAGTACACCGAACTCTATCGAAACCCTGTAACCATGGATTGTTTAACAATTGGCGAATCGAAGCAATGGCGATTCACTAGACCCGTTATGGTCGCCAGCGCCTTCCTTTCCATCAAGCGTCAATTAACCGTATGCGATGTGACATTTTTCGCAAGAACGGGATCGCGTGAATTTTATAAAATTGTCGGGTGACAGGAGCAATGGTTTTGTCGCGCATGCTGCCGATTTCGTCACTGCCGACATGTATCAGATGTACGATATGTCTGATATCAAGGAGAAACGTGGCCACGAGGCACTTTCGTCGCACTTTACCGCCAACCATACTCAAGGAGATCTTCGCCGGCGACAGGGCAAAGAAATTCGCGTCCGCAGACTTCGGCAAAGACGCCGCCGCAGGATCTGATTTACAGAGAGCGGTCAGTTTCGTGTAAGCGGCCCGTTTTCTGTACTCGTAGCCGAACTTGACCTGTGACCCTCGCCAACTGACCGCTCTGTCGTCGAAATCGTTCAGACGTTGAATTTTTACGTGTGAAACGCACGATACAATTCCGACCGCTGTGGCGTGCGAATTCAATCAATCATTACTCAATTTCCAATCAACCCCTCCGTCGGTTTTCTAAGCCGCTCATTTTCAATTATCCACGAATTATGTAAACGGTATATTTAGAAACGGACAGAGGTTCGTATTAAATTGCCAGACGGTTCAAGGAAAGCTTAGCATAGTCGATGGTACGAAAGTTACGCCCGTCGTGTCCAATAGGTTCACCGTTCCCGTTTTATATGACGTCAATGATTTCGTACGCGACGACTCAGTACACGCAATTCACATCAGCGCTCCAGCGAAATAATATTTCTGCATTCCAGAGCGCCCTGCCTGAAGGAGGAGCTTCTGTGCAAATTTGCGGAACCGGTGAGGGATTGCTCTCACAAGGTGACCATCGTGGGGTCCGGCATGGTCGGCGTGGCTATCGCGAATTCGCTCCTCATGCAGGTACGCCGCCGTTGCCATTTCATCCCTGGACATTTCCGCGGTTAGGGACGCGACTTCGAGACCCGAAATTCGTCTCGAACGCGCGAGGGGGTGAAAGTTCGCGGGCGACGAGCGTCGAATCGTGCGAACGCGGAGGAACGCGCCGAAGATCCTGGAAAATGTCCCCCGCGCGTATCCTCGAAGATGGAATGTTGCGTAAGTCGCGGCGACGAACGTAATTTCGCGTGACGCTTCCTTCCAGAGAATCACGCCGCACATCGCCATGGTGGATGCGTTCCCGAAGAAGCTGGAGGGAGAGGGAATGGATTACAGTCACGGCTCGGTATTCTTAGGAGATCCGCGAATCGATTTCGACACAGGTAACCGGGCTTAATTTTGAGAACGGTTTAACGTAGGACGGTTTAACGATATCTTTCGAGAAAATTCCCGTTGCTGGAGGAATGATGTTGTGCGTTGAATGGATAAGAAAGTAAAAGAGAATATCGTTGCAGACTTCTGTATCACGAGCAACTCGGCGGTGGTCGTCCTAGCTGCCGGTGTGAGACAGGTTAAGGGCGAAACGCGGTTGGACCTGGTGCAACGGAACTCGGAAATCTTGAAGCAAATAGTGCCGACCCTGGTGGGCTACAGCCCTAACGCGGTGTTTGTTATCGTCAGTAATCCAGGTTGTGTTTCGATTTAAGAAACGGCACGGCGACGCATAGGTCGAGGTCTAATGGCGAGGCCGCGAATGAAAGAGTGAATTACACTTGCAGTTGACATTTTGTCCTGGGTAACGTGGAAGCTGAGCGGCCTACCGCCCAGTCGAATTATCGGAAGTGGAACTCATCTCGACTCGGCGAGGTTTCGTTTCTTAATCGGCGATCGTTTAGGAATTGCGCCTAGCTCGATTCACGCGTACATAGTCGGCGAACACGGGGACAGCCAGGGTGAGTTCGAAATCGGCGACATTTGCGGCGTAATGCTGCCGTACGCCCGCTGTACGTGACGTAATTTTTTTTTACATTTCGCCGGAGGTGAAAGCAGTCGTTACGTATCGCGTCTGTTTAAATCTGTTCGACGTTTCCTAGTGCCACTCTGGTCTGGAGTGAATGTCGCCGGTGTGCAGTTTCGCGATATTCTGCCAAATATCGGCCTCGAGACCGACGAGGAGAGATGGTACGAGATCGCCAAGGAAGTTATTAGACTGTGAGCAAAGTTTCGTCTCGTTGTCTGTTTACACGGTTTGCAAAGATCGAGTGGAAAAAATTGAAATTTCGTTCCCCCTCGTGTTTCAGTGGTGCAACAGTGAGATGCTTGAAAGGATACACCAACACGGCCGTTGGTCTCTCAGTTGGAGACATCGTAATGGCGATTCTGAATAACTCGCAGAGAGTTATACCAGTGTCAACCTTGATACAAGTATAATACCGTAGCCCTAAATTTAAGCACATCTCACGTTCGACACAGATCAGCCTATCAAATTAACCTGTTGCCTAAAATGACCGCGAGCGAAGAATCACTACGGTCGCACTTTACAGCCCGATCTTTAACGCTTTTTACAGGGCCACCACGACGTTTGCGACGAGATATACCTCTCGCTGCCCTGCACGATCGGCGAAAACGGTGTCACAAACATCATAAGGATGCGTATGACAGAACTGGAGAAAAAGCAGTTCAAGAAATCGGCGAGCACAGTGTACAGCGTGCAGCAGAATATAAAAACGTGATCGGTCAAACTGAGCTGCACAAAAAGCTGTCGCAATCGGGCGTTCCACGTTTCGTTCATGTAAAAAGTGTCTTTAAATATATCACACCTGATGATGCTCGATTCGCGTGCAAACTTTTTTTCCGCCTATACCGCGTTTTTCGATTCGACCCCGACGATTCTGTCACGGAAAAAAAAAAATAAATATATATTGCGATTTCTTCGAATCGTGTCGCCGGCTACCAGAGTCCGTTTCGATACACGAGGCAAACACGTGCGATGACGAATCCTGCGTCTGCTCGCGTCCTTTTATTTTCACCTGTGAATCACTGGTGCCGGTTTCGACGAGTCGATGACGTCGTTGACCTATCTCGTTCTTTTCGAAGGTGCTGCCAAGGTGCAGCGCTCCCATCTTTCCACCCTCTCGTGTCCTCGTCTATTTAAAACGACCATTACTCCATTATAAATCACCTTGATATTCAGATAGCATAGCGTCAGGGATACATTGTTTTTTAATAGAATTCTACGGTGGCACGAAACGTTACGGTGCGTTCAGTATACTGAACGTAGTGACGTGTATCATCGCGTTTCGTTGTGCTAAAAAAAAAAAAAGAGGCGATGGGTGACCGGTGGATGGTACCAGAAGGTCGCAATTCCGCCGGAGGCTAGGCCACGGCAAGGTGAGAGAACAGTACAGAAGTCGACCGCGAGATGTCGTACAGAAATGCTCAGGTAAGACGATAGCCGCAATGTTACGGCACTCGAACGTCAGCAGTGCCGTAAGAATGGCGCTGTTATTCTAAGAACGTTCCACCAGAGGTGTCCAGATCCTCTGGCAAACAAAATTTACGACCATTTACAAAATCCTGCTAGAGCTTCAAAGGGTTTCCGGATTACCGTTACCACAGAGGCAAACGAGGCAAAGGATTCGATCCGTCGAAGGGTCGATAGGGTTGAATGGCAAAGGGACGACCAAAGTCGCCGATTCAAGAATAGTAACGAGCAGTGGCAATACGATACAAGGAAATCGTTGCTGGCATCGATATCTAGCGAAGACGCAAACGCCTGACCAGAAACGCTCTCCTTTTACTTGGTTCGAAAGCAGATCCATTCGAAAGGCGAAGCGTGTCATTGATTTTTCAAGAATTCTTCGCGAATCGTGCGGTAACGCGCTCGCGAATCCCATCGCCGACTAATGGAAATTCCTTCGATCGTTTTCGGGCTGGACGCGTGTCTCGGGACCTCGAGGTGTCTCCTGGAATTGTAATTAGCAAGGGAAATATTTTGCAAACAGCCGTCTGTTTGCTTGGTAAATTGAACGCGGAATCCGTATAACATGTCGAAGCTGTGCCCGGTAATGGAACGCGTGCGAGCGAGACGAATTTGAATTTCAAAATGAACGTTTCGACCGGGTCTCCGCGAACGTAACTGTATTATATAATATTATGGCTAACATAACAATCCCCGTATATCAGAAACAAATCCTGGGAACAGTTAAATGAAAAAGGAATGCAGCGAACGGAGCGCGATACCAGTCGAACCTGAGATACAAAATAGCTCTCAGCTCCCACGTACCGAACGGTCGGTAAAGGAGCAGGGGAATCGTACAGGTGTGAACGGTACTGGGGCCCAGGTGGAGGTGGTAGTCAGGCCCCGTTCTCTGTTGGTCCTCTCGTCTGTCAGTGGAGCTCAGTCAGCAGACAGTCCGGTCAGCTGGTCCCGTCTAATCGTGTTGGAGAGCTTCCTGATGGTTAGCCGAACGTGAACCACCTGATAGAGCCCGGTAATCGAGCGACGATCATAAAGGATCGACGAGAGAATCGGCGGCCCGCGCGCCGCATGTGCGCGAGTGCAGAGCTTCTCCACCGGAAACACCAACGACACGGTGCGAGGTATCAACTAAATCGAACGACAGAAACAAGTGGCGGAGGGAGCAGAAAAAGCAGGAAGAAGATAAATACGCGACAGGGACAGTGAACGTTCCTGGTCAGACAGGAAATGACTATATCGTACGCGAGCGAAGTGCCAAATGGCTCCAGCTTCGGCTGTTTCTGGAGGATCTTGGTCAAGTAAGTTCGCAATTTCAATCTCCGTTCCGTCCTAAACGTGGCAACGAGTGTCGCGATTTTCCTTCTTCTTTTTGTACGGTACCGCGAGTAATTAAAGCTGCACCGACACTGTGACAGGTGGAACAGATCCGGTGCTCGCCGAGACGCCCTAGCAACGAGTTCACAGCGAACTCCCGTTGTCTCTTAGCAAATTTTAATTTCACTCCGTTCTCTATCTCGCACAATTGAAACACCACTGTTCGCGATATCTGCACTTTGTCCCTTCGTCGACTCAGCCGCGCTCTTTGTCGCAGCAGGATGCAGATTGTAGAAAATACCGCGACGAACGGTAGGCCGTGAACGGTTCTTCGATCACGGAACATCGAAAACGTGGTGCTCTCACTTTCCTTACGGTGGATTAATTTCACGTCGACCACGGGAGAAGGACGGGCGACTCGGTTTCTGTCCCCGGCGGAATTGAAATACGCTTATTCCACGTACGTTTCGCGACAAGGGTACCCGCAATATTGTCATCGTTCGCGATTAGGTTTTCGGGACAGAATCGTGCCGAAATATCCTGCGTAAGGAATAAAGAACTTTCGAACCGAGCCTTCCAGGATACTGGAGCACGCTGCTAGACAGTTTACATAGTCGGCGTGCCATGTAAGACGAAGATATTGCGATATTGCGACCGGTGGATCGTTGTGCAACGTTCAACTTTCGACTCGATGTGCTGTGTTCTCGATTTAGAGCCGGGTTGCATTGGTGGAGGCGGCGGTGAGGACGGCGAGTCCTTGGGCAAGGATTCTGCGAACGCACGTGCGAGAACTAAGGGAAATTAATATGCGCCTCTACCATCCCGGTCGTTGCTCCACTTTCCATTTTTTCCAACGATTTATTCGTAATCACGACCAAGCGGGATATTGTCGAACATGCGGGTACTCGGCGGGACAGAAATTGTCCTGATTTTTTTTCTTTCCCCATCAGAACGTACGGTTATATGAATCACAGTAGCGGGGCACGTAAAACCCGCTAGCACAGAAATGGTGCTCGGTCAACGCTTGCTTGTACGTTTTAAGGAAATAAGGTCGTCGATACATTGATTTTAGCCGTAACGACGTGCACGTTACGTGGAATATTGCTGTGCCGTTCTGGGCTCCGCTGCCATGGGATTTTCGTTCCAGTTGTCGCCCGCGTCCGAACGAAACCGTAGTTATTTCAATGGCTGTGTGTCGGGCTACGTATATTGTGCAGGGTTCAATGGTATTACTGCCTGAACACCGATACAACAAACCGCAGCATTACGAACGTGGAATCATGAAGAGGCCGGAGGGAAAACAGTGAACGCGTCTTCTAAATGATTTACGTTATACTTCGTTACGATTAGTAATCATGCTGTGCAATTGTATCTGCCACGGATTGAGCAACTAAATTTTCCTTAGGGAATTCCGTCGGCACGTTACAAAACTTTCCTCGCGGACGGGTGACATCAATGCCCGCGCGGAGCAGATCGTGCTAAACCAAATGTTATACAATAACGCGTACGTAAATTTTCGATGACGTTCCACTGGATATCTGTACAGGTAAAGACGGGCTTGTCTGTCAAGCGGGTTTAAAGATCGAGCCAGTTCTAAGAACGGGACACCAGACAGTCAGAATCACTTGATTAAATAGTATCTGTCCAACGGTATCGCCCCCCCTGTACCCGTGAACATGCCGAAGGCAATACTACTGCCGTCGGCAAACCGAATAAAAGAACAGGTGATGCACGTAGAATCGCGAGTAAAGAGTCGTTCTCTCCCGTTACAGTCTTCCACGGGTTTTAGCAGAAGTCGCACGGAAATGTTCTAGCAAGCAGCGCGAACGGAAATACTTCCACGATCGGAACAATTCTCCCCTAACTTACTCGTGCTACGAGATACTAGTAATCTCGAGAGAAGAAGAATCGGAGTATTTTTCACCGACTGATATTAAAGTCCCAAAATAAAAGTCGCGAGAACGTTGTCATCGGCGTCGCGCCGCAGCATTCCTCCGTCGCGATTGTTCGTGAAAATGCATAATCGCGGTGTACGATTTAAAACGGCCTTGCCGAAGCTCGTTTGTTGACATTTCCACGACCTTTACGAGGCGCGTCGGTGGATCCTTTCTGGTCTCGGTTTCTCTCCGGACTGCGGGCGCCAGATTGAAAACGGCCTTAACGGCTTTCACGTAAGATCTCGCTTTCCTATGCTCGTTAGACGCCGCGCGGCGCACCGTACGCGCAGTCCAATGGAGCGAACGACCGGCTATAAATAATCGAGAATCTCCAGAAATAGAAAATATCTTTCGCGATAACACGCGCAACGATATCAACAGTCGCTCACGGCAATTGCGTATGACTGCAAGTTCGATTCAGGTGAAATGATTGCCCGTGGGATTGACCATAAATCGCGGAATGGAGCTCCGAACATTTATTCGCAGGTATCTACCGACTGCGTCGCGATCGTGTACAATTTACGAGAGCACCGGTCATCGTGAACCTTCTCCGGGAATAATCGTTCCCGACGATTATTCCGTCCCGCTCGTACCATTCGTGCAATCCGGGTTTTCGTCCACGGTTCTGTTATTGGCAGTTGTTTTCGATTCAGCTATCCGCTGTTCGATGCGCCCTGCATAGCTGCTCGCCGATTTGCATACCGAAGGTAAATCATTTTCGCAATAGATCATACCGCGTGGCGAACGTGTTAGACGGACCTAAGAACGGGACTCCCGCCGCGTACCTCAAGGTTATGCCATTTTACCTTTTATTCCGTTGCACATTCAGCCGGCATGTGTACGACATAACTGCCGCGGGTTAGGTCGAAAGAAAATGCGCGTCCTAAACTAGATCCTACAGAAATTTAGAGAGTCATCCGCTTGGAACGTGCGTGCATACACGCGTACACGTCGGTGCATAGTATCGCGTTGCCCGAGATGCGGTCGGCACGCAGGAGGTTCCTTTTTCTCGTGCAAATGCTCCGAAGCGCAGCTTTCCTATCCGCGCCTACCGGACGCGATTGCCAAAGAGAACAACGCGACGACGCGTCTATAAATATCCGCGAGAGTCCAGCGGCGGGCTATAAATACGATTCCGCTGTCCAGGAATAGAAAATCGCGGCTGAATATCCGCGGCAATAATAATCGTCCGCCGTAAGAATTCTTCGCGCTGCTCGCTCCGTCGAGGGAGCTACACGCGTGATCGTTAAGTCGATTCCTGATTGACAGTTGGAAGTAGCGCGTTCGCGTGCGAATCGCGGTCTCGAAAGAAACGAATAGCCTGCCCGAGATAGCGCGCGAGAGGCAACGGCAGACCTTGCCAGCGTTTATTCTTACGACGCTTCGCCACTTTGGAATCCGAGCATCGGGACGGAGAACCTGTGTGTACACGGGAGGCACGCGCAACATTTGCTCCGATCACGCGCGCCGAATAGGCCCGGCGCGTGAACGGAAGGCCCATTGCAGCGAATCGCACGCGTGAAAGCAAGAACCGTTTTCACGGTGCACGGAAGACTGGCGAAGTCGGATCGTCAGGATGGACGGAGCGTGTTAGCCCGCAAGCTCGCGAAAAAGTGAAATCCAAGGAATCCTAGGCCGATTTCAAATGACTCGTCATATTACACGGTACATACTCCGCGGGCGCTTTCGTCAACGGCGGCGACTCGGAAATAGAATTTCTAGCGGAGTGAAATCAATTTAGCATACCAGGCGAAAGACACCGGGGCGTGTTAACTCTCTTGCCACGCAGTTGCTTCTAAATACGATGCGAAACTGTCGATGATCGAGCTCGACAAAATATGTCTCGCTCCGAGGCGATTGCTGAAATCGCGCGATACCGCGGTGAAACGACGTCGCGCGTGGGGACACGGGGAATTTGTAATTATCGCTAATTCGATTCTCGGAACGTAACGAATTACGACGACTTCGTCCAGATACCAAAGCAGCTGAGCATGTCAATGAAGCATAAAAGAGTCGAGACTATCCAGCAATAATCGAACAATCGGACGCGAAACTTTCTTCGTTCGGTGACCCTGGCGAAGACGCGCGCGCGTTCCTCGCTCAAAAACTAGGCCGTTGGGACTCTCAAATTGGACAATCAGGACCGTCTCGTGGGAATGCGAGAAGCCTGGATCTGTTAGATCGTATGTCAAGTACGGTAAAAGATTTTGAGTCAAACTATTGCATTTAACCAGAGGTGTCCATTCTGTTTCGCACCTCGGCTGGTTAAATTCGATGCCTGGGCACCGATCTCTCTTGCGTTTATCCAGCTTTTACTCCAGCGCACATCGCTGGCTGTCGTCGCGCGTCGTACCGCGACGACGCTACGGATTGATCACGTTCGTGCTCGTGTGTCGCGACGATGCACCATCGTGTCGCGCGTGCTCCTCCCTTGAATTTAACGCAGCCGATACTTGCCTCTTCGTTCGTTCCACGAGGCTGTGTCGCACCGGCTGCACGAACGTTGTTGCACTCGCGCTACGTCGAATGACAATGAGACCCAGCGCGTTCCGCACATACGCTTCGAGTGTATGACACACATTTCGTTCACCTCTCTTGTCTTCCGCGGACTGCAGCGTCTGCTAAGCGCGTTCCTGCTCGCACGCGAGCGTGCACGGGTTCGTCTTCGTCGTCCGGGCATTCGTGCGGACAGGGCGGCGCGACGCTACCGAGTTTACCCAGAAACCTCGGCTGACCCAAGAAATCGTATCGCGAGTTTTATCGCCCGCGGCTGATTTTATTTTTATCCCGTCTTCTTTTATGCACCCCGAGTGCCACAGAAACGATTTCTTGTGTGCACAGGTGTATGTTGAATCGCTGGGTAGGAATTAGCATTTGCCGAAGGTTCACGCTTTTGTTTCACACGCGTGATAAGTAAGAGCATGCAGAATGAGCGAGAATAATTCGAACGGTTTACAGTGTGGAAAAGCTGCTTAATTGTTTGGACACAGTTTTAGCCGCTATTGTTCGGTCGCGCTTTCTAATGACCCGTGTACGCCCGTGTACGCGGTTTTTTAAGTGCCCTATGTAGCAACCAGTGTTCCTTCGCGAGAATTCTTTCTCGAGAAATTCTCGAGAAATTTTATAATTGCTTATTCCTCGTTTCTCGAGAAATTACAGCGCGTCTCGAGAAACTTGAGTTCGCGAAAATTATGATAAATCTCATTTAATTTCGGTCAGAAGATTTCTGTTGATTCGAATTGTGTATTACTAGTTAATCGCGAACGTATAAACTCATCTACAGGCAATATGTCGATGCCCTCGTGTGTTAGAATTTATAATAAAAAATATTTTTGCGTTCGTTGCGCGATCTTGTGAAATCCAATCTGATTTCTCATTTCTCGGGAAACCAAAAATATCGAGAAATCAGGAACGCCAGTAGCAATCGCGATTCCACGAGGAAGCAATGTATGCCAGAGATTTACGAACTATTCAGCGCCGCCGCCGGCTAAATATTGATTACACGCGGCTCCATTCTTTTGTATTTCAAAATTACCTATCGTCGCAGTCGATGACTGACGACTATTATTCAGGAATCACTGAAGTAAACAAAGAATATTCTTTAAAAGGCAATTGTCAGTACAAGAGTCACTTCGGTGCCGATCTACCTCCCAAGACTTTCCAAGATAAGCCACAGGTATCCTCGCGGCACCAAAGATTCACCCATTTTCACGGTTTCTGTTGTATTACCCGCGAAAGAAAGCCACACACTCGCAGACACCATTGCAGTCCGATTCATTTGCGGACCTTTGCAAGGTATCCTATTTTCATCTGAATAATTAGAAACGCGTACAGCGGTTTTTCGGGTGGGCGAAGCCACTGAACAGGAACCTGGAACTCGTTTTCCCTTCCGCGAACGCGCTCTTCGAATGTTTCCATTGGTCCTTGATCGAGCAACAGAAGACTGTACGTGCACACGGGTTAAACGACACGGCACAGGGACGTATGGTGTGCCCGCGAGGAGCAATGGCGAAATAATCGTTTTACTGCCAGACGTGTGACGGGCATTCGGGTCTGCTCGTTTACTAATTAAAATGTGGGGCCATTCCCGTTCGCGCAGCGTGACCAGGGTAACCTGGGCTTTTTCTGCTCCTCGGCATTGAAAGTCACCAGCATCCGCTTGCGCACCGCGCCAAACCACTTTATGGATGCAATCGAACGATCCGTGGAACCGCTTTACTTATCAACCGGATCTTCCATATTTTAGATACGCACGTAGAAGCACGACGCGCCGTTGCTCTCCTCGGGGGGCGCGCGTTGTTTTTCGAGGATCCGTGTTTTTTAATATCGCCGAGGAGTACTTTCAGTGCTTTCCATGCGCATTTATTACGTGCGCGTTGTGGTTCGTTTCAAGAAAACAACCCGTAAATTGTCTATCATGTTTTTTCGAGAGGCAAATGAAGTCCTCGGGTATGCATTTATACTACGAACGGCGATTGCTCCGAAATTCGTCCCACGATTCGAACTTCCTTCATGCATATTATCCTAAAAGATTTTCTATCGCAAGACGTCAATTCATACGATTTGCAACTTCGTCGCATTTATTCGTATATCGAGGCTGGTCGCCAATTCGCGAACAGCGACGGCATTTTGAAAACACGAAACGCGGCGCATTAACGCCGAAAACCGAATCGCCTTGCCAACCTGGCAATTTCACGTCCACGGAAGCATCGATATCAAGGAAGCACCCGCGAAGCTTGCCAAAGGGGGGACGAACGAGGAGCATCACTCCGTGAAGCGTGACCGGCGTTAGTTATGCAACGTTTTGTTGCCTCGCGTCCTTGTTGCCCGCATTGGTATTATCTTGCTTAGAGCGACGAATCGATTACAATTTGTTGCCTTGATGGCGTCTCATAGAAAGCTGAAGGAGACCAATAGCCGATCAATATGCCGGTGAGGCTTTTCGGGAATAGCCGAGTGATTTTCATTTGGTCGACAGACGCAAAACGAGGTCGGAGGAAAAGTCGCGAAATCGAGGAGAAACTTCTCCCTCGTTCTCTTTTCAATTGCCCTCGTAACGTAAAACAGGTGCCAATAGTGAGTTTTTTGCTGGAACTCCATCACATGCCAAATAATTCATGGGAACACATACGCAGAAGTATGACATGGTATGAAAATATTGCGTGTCGTTATGAAAAAAAAAAAACTATAATACCACGTGGGTCAAACACATCAATAGACCCTCGTCGGAATCAGAAAGTCAAATGGAGGAAGAAATTCGTGAGTCACCCCATGAATATCGAGGAACCATTCGGTCGATCCTAGGATTAGCCTTGCGTTTCGCGTTTATTTAACGCCGTCCGCGTGAAAACAAACAGGAAGAGCCTCGCGAATAATGGGCAAGTACGTATCGCCAGTTAATCGATAATTCTTCGTTCAAAACATCTATCTTCGGGAAGCAATCTTTGATAAAATTCTGGTCAAACTAATGATCTCGCGTATTACTGGAACGCTATTTTCTCCCTTTCATTCGAATTAATCAGAAAAGAAATCGGTGCGGGCAGAATTTTTGACTAAGTTAGCCAAAGACAGGTGACACACACGCAATATACGCGAATACCTTCCACGCACAATCGACGCACTTCTCGCACCTCGGTTCGCGATACAAGGTTGCTCGTAACTATGTCACTGTCAATCAAGCTCATCGGTATGTACAACGCTTATCTAAACACTAGACTATATGCCAGGCGGCTTAATTAATTTCATGGTCTGAAGAATGGGAAGGGTATGTATCGATTCATGCTGGCGAACGCAGAAGAAAAGAAACTGGTACGTCTGTGTCTCTCCGGTAAAAAATACATTCCTCTTGACATTGCCAGGATAATAGGCTGCCGATAATTGTGAATTCTATTACGAGAAATTCTTGAAAACGTTTTAGGCAATTCAATGCTGATTGGCCATCGTTTACAAGCCACTTACAATGCGCCGAGCAATTAATCCACGTCGAAAATTCGATGAATTACCTATTAACGATGACACTCGTTTCTACCACAGGAAACAATCTTCATCCTCTGTACCAACACTTCAGGCATTAAACTACGATTCGAATATTGGGACGCAGAGACGAGTCTATCGGCAATTAGGCTGTTTTATCTCGCTAGCGTTAAATGGGGAACGATTGTTACGTGGCTCGAAGTCACAAATAATTTCAAACAACGGGATACTCCGGGTTTCTCGCACGATCCTGAAGCAACTCCGACCCTCCGAATCGTTTGACGGTAATTTTCAACAGTCGAATCGGCGTTCCTCGTCACAGCGCGATTAATTAACAACCGAATGGTCGATGCTAATCGCCTGCCGTTATGTAAATTGCCCATACCTACCGCGAACTTCCGTAATCGCTTCCATAGGACTGCAGCAGTCGGTGTCTCTGGGCAACGCGATAGGAAATACGTCGAAACTGTGTTTTTTTTTCCTCCTACGGAATTCTGTTATCCACAGTGGCAGTGGCATCTCTGCGACGCTGATTTCGAGATACCGCGTGCATTGTATACATGCACGTACACGCACCCGCAGCTTCTTCGACCGCGCAACGCGAAGCGTCCGCGATTCGACGAGCTGATCGAATAAATGTTCGTTTCTTGCGGTAACGACTTTGTTTTTTAAGCATTCCGTTGCGTGCAACGCGAGATCTATTGTTCCTGCTGTAAGCAACCTCGCGACCAGAAATTCGACGCATTCCAAATTCCGTGAATTTAACGTTACACGTGTGTCACCGAACGCGTTGAAAAAATATACTTGCTGTTGTTTTCTAAGCTGCACGGAAGACGGTTCTGAACACGGTCTGTTATAAATCGTGCGCTGTTTAGGCATGCATGTCGCTTTCCGACAAACAGATCAAAACAGATCGAAATGCGGCCGCGCCGCCAGCTATCGAATAGTTCTGCGCCGGTGTATCGGCTCTTCGAACACCTGTTCCAAGTTCTCTTTCGTAACAATGCTTATCGGGATTCGTTCTCGTTACGAGACCAGCCGCAACGCTCGTAGGCGGATGAGTTCTCTTCCTGGTTCAAGACCGTCGCACTAAATCATTTTCCGGGCTTGAAATTGGTTCTCGAACTTCGATCATACTTCGCGATTAAATGTAACGAGCGTGCCTATCGTGTCTTTTTATTGCCCGAATACCAATCGATAATTTTCTGATCGGCAAACGAGTTCGCCTCGACCGAAACGTAACGCGGAACGGGGTCGCGGATGGGACGCCCAGCAATCGCGTGAACCTTGCTGTCTTTCGAATTTCGTTTCGCACGATGCTTCAATGAACGCTTGAGCACGGCACATAGCGATCTGCCCCATTGAAAGGCTTCAATGAAACGGTTCCGATACACAATTCATATATCTTCCCAACGACCATCAAGATGGGAGCTCTATAAATCATGCATTGAGCCGCGATTTCAACGATCCATAAATCACTGCGAGCACCTCGAAGAAGGTGGTGCTCCTGTCAGGCGTTCTCCTATAGCCAGAGATTGTATGTCGAGCTCTTTCAAAGATGCACCTCCCAGTGCATTGTCTCGGAACGGCGAACAAACGAAAAGAGACGAGATCGGCGAGTTGCCGGCAAGCCGATTAGTTATCGCATTCCATTACTTAGCACCGTAGGTGGATCGTCCTACAGACCCTCGGAGACCGGTATCATTACGATTCCTTTTCGTTTCGATCGCGAGCTTCCAGCCATCTGCAAGCGGCACGATTAAAGGAGAAACGAACGATCGCGAATATATTTCTAACTAATTGTGCAACGCTCCGTTGAGAATAGAATGGAAACAGAATAGAGCCAATCGTTTTCCATCCCAGCCATCTTTGCGCGATCGCAATGACATCGTTCAACAGAAAATACGATCACGATATTTGGCGGAACACTTAGGCGACGCTGAGAATACGCTCGTTGACCGTGACCATGAAGTACCCGAGAGGAAGCGGATATTTCTCGGCCGATGACTTGATGTATTGCTCGATGGTTATGACGTATCCGAATATAGCCGAAGTGGTTAACCCGTGAATAAAATGAATTTGTCAACGCAGGTATACGTTGCTGCCGAAAATAGACACAGCACAAGATTTGAATTTCCAAGTAGGCCAAATTGTTAGACACCCCCCCCCCCGGGGGGGGGGAGCACCGGTTGCGGTAATCTTTCGGTTACGCGTCTCTTCCCATCCATGCGGCCGATACAAAGATTTTCGAAAGGCATTTTTACGGATCCTCATTTCACCATTGGATCCCATTGTTCCTCTGTATCGTCGAAACGACGAGTTCGAATAGCGTCGATGGTGTTACGCAAAAATGTTCCGAAACCTCCTCGTTCGTTCGCAGGAACGCACCTACGAAACGAGTCGGGGCTACAGTTCCCGCGGCCATTCATAAATAATTCACCAACGTCCGTAAAGCATGTACCCTCGATAACAGATGGAGAGGCAGATTCGACTTGGTTTCAGCATCCACGTCGTGATTATAATTTCACTTCCGCTTTCGTACTGCACGAACCGGCTGTCTTGGTAAATCGGCGTGATGTAACGCGCGGCAAGAGCGCCGCGGAAAACGTGCACGCGGGCGGATCAAGCGAAGCGCGGCGAGAAAACGGGAAGAACGAGAGACGTAGTGGACGGAGGAACGAAATCGTGAGGCACGGAGCGGAGCGTAAGTTGGTCGGATGGTTGACAAGAGCGATAAAAGGCCTTGGCGAGCCTTGACCGGTACACCGTTACTTTACGCCGTCTTGAAGCGTGGATCAAGCTCCTCGTTTCCGACTTACCGACGCGGCATTGTCGTGGAACGTATCACCGTATTACCGTATTAATGTCCGGGTCTTTCCCCCCCGCGAGTGTAACACACTTCCCGGCCATCGCGATTAGCAAAAGCAAAACCTTCGATGGGCGCACGAAGACGTTGATGCTCGGACGGTCGAGCAATTCAGCAGAATCGCCGCTGCTTCGAAATTAAGTCGACCGATTGAAATTTCTCCGAATGCGTCCAAAACGCCGAGAGGCAGTTCCCTTCGGATATTGAACGCGCAACGACGTTCGGAACCGGCAATAAAATTCTCGTATCGCTTACGCCTCGCACGATTAACGAGCGACCCGCGGCGCGCAATCGGCAAATTAACCGGCGTACGATTTTTCCGCCAGGCCCACCTTTTTCCTGGTCGCGTTCCTAAGCTGATTCTCCTTTTGGCGCGGGTGCAATTATTTCGCAACCGAACGAAACGACCGCGTTTGAGCGAAGCTGCGTAAGCGCAACCGTTTCGGCGTTGCTGCGTCGAGTAAACCGCGGTGTACCCTCGCGGGATAGACAGAGTATACTGTGCGCGTAAATTGAAGAAAGTTTATTACCAGTTTGTTACGTGGTCGCGGCTCCGGCGGCTTGACAGAGGAGATCGCGATCCAGATCGTTCAGCGAAACATTGTCCCGGGCCGAGCCCACGGACGCGGCTAAGCGACGATAAATAATCGACTTAGCGAAGGTAGAGTATTGTTGGCTAGTTAGCGGAGCGACCACGACCGGTGACTCACGTTTCAGCAATATTTAACATTCCGCGGTGATACAAAAGCTGTTACAGCACACCGGCCACTTCCTACGCGTCTGTAACCGCGTGGCACGGCATTATGTGTAACCCTGTCGAAAATCTCTGCCTAGCTATGGAAATAATTGACGAATTGACGAACTCCCTCCCGGCGACATTAATTCGTGTATTCGCGAAATATAACCGCAACATCGAGAGTGCACATGTCCATTGCGCAACGTAGTGGCGGGTTAAAAATCCATAGAAGCTTGACTCGCCAACGATCAGACCAGAAACTTGTACGGCTTTAAACGTCGCCCGACATTGCAGAAATAAATGCCGCCATACCCGAGTCCGCGTTCGCGTGCTGAAACCACGAGATCCCTGGCTCGCCAGAGACAGGACTAAAAAGGAAACGATTCTGCCGCCAAGCTAAATCACCGCCGCGGCATTATGCCAGAACGATCTTGCATAAATGTTCGTCATCCGGTTGATTGTAACTCAGCCCTTGCCCATTTATTCCATGTCCACGTTTCGCCACACGCTCTGCTCGTCCGCGCGTCATTACCTGTACGATACGAGCGTCAATCTTTACGACCTGCGTCAACGTCTTCTTCACTCCCGCGATCGCCAGGAAATATCCGGTGACGCTGAAAAATGTCTACCACCTGGCGTGGGATCTGAATTTATTGCCGCAGATATTTACGAGGCGCGTACCGTTCTCCGCATCCGTATTGTTGCTGGAATAATGTCGCGTGCTTTTGCGTTTTAACGGGACGGCTTGCGCGCTTCGTGTAAGTTCGCGCGAACGGCGGGTGCACAATTTTATTGCGGAAAAAGAATTGCTTCGCAGTTGTAGCGCTCGCGATGCAAAAATAACGGAACGAAAGGGTCAATATTAAATCGATCGTCGCTTTGCAACTTAAAACCGGCGTGACTCTGTTCATTTTGTGCAGCTGTTATTATTCGTTCGATCACTGCTGGCGCCTTGCTCGGTCACGCGTAGCCGTCGTCCGATTTGAAGAGAATTACGCGAATCTCGAGAATAAGAAAACATATTGGCTGAAGAGCCGCGCCGTTGGCATCTCGTAACGTCTTCCTGGAGGAACGTGGCGAGTTCTCCGCGATTGGACATACAAATTCATGTAAATCCTAGATCGATGATGACGTGATGCACAAAACATTACCTTTGCGGCGCGATTAAGTATGCAACGCCGTCGGGTCGCCTGCTTAATGACGCCCGTCCATGTACATTATTACGTGCTACTTCAAAAATCAATCGTTCGACCGAGGAAACACCTGTGTTTGCCAGAGAGGTTCTGATCGACGCGACACGCAGTGGGAACGATTCACCTATCGATCTTACGAGCGTTGAATGATTTGTGAGAATTCAAATTATCTGGCGTGCCAATAGATTCACAAAATTTGCACGCGTTGAACGAATGGGACATTAACAGAAAATTCAGCGATGATTCGGTGTACGATGAATCGATCCGTAATGGCGGGACAGTTGTTTGATTAGCAATGCCAGTGCAATGGCTCTTGCCGTATGAAGAATCGTCGCGTAACCCGTGCAATAGCGTGCATTTGCACATGTGTGGGTTTTACGGGCGTGCGGCCGCACGATTGTTCGAATGGTGTGGGACATTGTTTCCTACCATGACCCAGTGACACACAAATAAAGGAATACCTAACCCGATATTCGTAGACCGGGCGTTTTATTTCTCACCTATCGGCCAAGTTTCGACGCGAGATTGCGCAACATCCTCGTCGCGGGACGATATCTTCGTCGAATACTCCATACCATCGTCGAACAGGGAATTATTCGGAAACGCGAGAGGCCGAAAGGAGCATCGGCCGTGCGTGTAATCGTGGGTCGGTGTATTGTTTATGAAATTTCGAAACATTTTCGAGGAACTCTGGAATTCGACGTATTCATGTTTCGGGGGATATCAAATGTACCGCTATACTTTCTCTAATTTCCAGATTTTTTTTTCTGGAGTTTCCAGAACGATTAATACATCCCGTCCCGAGAACGTTTTCGTCGACGATAGAAACACGTTCGAGGATTGCAATATACGTGACGTTCGTGTACGGTTTTAGGGGCTTATCTACGGAATATCTGTACGCGTTCAATGGCATGACGTTTCAGGAAACAGGCGTTCCAGCCAAATCTCACCGGGAACGCGTTTCATGGGACTCTTCTTGCGTTCCAACGAATGGTTAGAAAACAACGATCGAGTGCCACCGTTTGTTACGGTCTCGTGAATCCATCAGGCTAAAGCACTTTCAATGCACCGGATATCCGAGATGGTTTTTCATAGCTTTCTTTCTCCGCGGTTATCGCTACGCCAATAGCTGTATCCCAATGGCCGGGCCCGTCGTTTCTTTCCCCGAGACGAATGAAACTCGTCTCAATATTTTCTTTCTTAAACTTTCGATTGTCCACGCAGCAATATTTCCAAACAAATATCGACAACATGTTTACGGACAGCTTACAGCCATAGCAACGTATGAAGAAACAGCAACGAGCATGACCATCGATAATACGCGGCTTTTCACTTTGGCCTCGTTTGCGCTACGTTTCGTCGTGCTATCTATAGCTGCGGGATTTGAATTTAAAGTCATTGTCGCCTCGCTATTGGTATTGACGAAACCTTCGATATCATCGTCCTTCGATGATTTCAACGTGCCCGCCACAATGATATCTCTCGACGACGTACAACCCAGCAACATTAATGACGACATAAAATACACGAATAGCAATGAAACCGAGTGCGTGCACTTGCAACGCAAAGTACCGGCGGGTCCCATGCACGATGTGTTTCGACACGAAAATATTGCGAATTCAGTGAACTCGAAGCCCGTAAAATCGGCCTAACCCTGACACACATTCGATCGGGATTTTACAATTCCCGAATACCGCGCGTCCACCTTTTTATAATCGGCCCTCTCGCCATCGATGGAACACGATCGATCGACGGTACACCACGCTACTCGCTCCAATTTTTAAATCGAGCGAACGACAGCAAACGAACGCGACCAAGCGCCTTCTATTTCATCACAATTGCTGACCGTCGGATTGGAAGTCAATTTGGTTTTGTTTCTTCACGCGATTATTTTCGTATCAACACGGATCACGTTCCACGCGTGCTTCTTTTATAAAATGCTACATCATCAGGTATATTAAACGATAAAGCTTGCGAGCCGAACGAATCTCCGGGACCTGTCGCAAGTCGAGGAACGCAACGGCGCCACGTTATACACATAAACTCGTGGGCATTTTTCTCGAACGATTGCAATATATTAATGATCGCGAGAGGGACGATGGTACGTTAAATTTATCCGCTACCCGCGAAAATAAATTTGTCTGGCTACAAAAAATAAGGATCCGTCTCTTCCACCTTGCGACCACGTGATGTAAAAGCGTCATCGCTGTTAATCATTAATCGGGATTACGATATTAACAACACGCTTGTGTTTAACTATTTAACGTGTGTATTATTCTTTTTCCTTCCAGATGGCGAGGCTCCGTTTACAAATTAATTTGGCGAGAACTGCTGGCCTACCTGTTCGTCTACTACCTCATCAACTTTATATATCGATATGCGCTGAACGAGCAGCAGCGGGTGTGAGTACATGAATACGTTCATTTGAATATCCTCCCGCGGCGAATTTTCCTTCGTTTTATACCGAAGGTTGACGCCTTCACCGGGCATGAATAATTCCGTGAAAAAGACGCGGTTCATATCCGTGGAATTGAGGCGTACCCGTGAAAATAGTTTAAAAAATTTCCTGCTTCCCATTAACATACCTTTCCATCACGATTTCACTGGTCGCGACAACTATCGGTTCCATGGTATACACGCGATAGTTCGTCAACCATTTCATTTGCTTGTCGATTTAATTTGGCGGAAAACGAAATGAACGACACGTGGGTACGCCTTGCCATTATTACAATCTTGACGTGAGACGAACCCACGCAACACCGACCTTGGTCGCCAAACAAAGCCACTTATGACTCCTTTCAGATTGTATTTTATCGGTTACCATAAGTGCAATTATGGCCAGTTCGTTTTATTCGCGCGAATATCGTTGCTGAACCTATTTGCTCCTCCTTTCTATCGTAATCGCGTTTCTCGTTCGTCGTTTCAAGTCTGTTCGGAATGTCCGTCCGCGACAAGTCCGTTGAAATTGATTGCAAAGCAAAAAAAATTGTTTACCGTGGAAATGATAATTAATTTACATAATTGCGATCAGCGTTACTGATTCATTTAAAGGGACCTCGTCTTCTCCGCGACAATTTTGACCTATTGGTCGTGGATCTGAACCCGTCGTGAACGAACATCCGTGAAAAATTTGAGGCACGTCCAGTAGGAAATATATGTTACACCTATGCTCCGGGTATAATGTGTATTGTGCGCGGTTAAATCGCGGATATCGTCAATAAAATTGTTTCTCCCGTGGCCGTATAAGGTGCGCATTTTGCGCAACACACCGCGAAATGTGTCGGAGTCTCGTCCGAGCTCGGTATTAAAAAACGCATAAAAACGTAACCTGTTATTTATGCTGTGATAAAAAAGGAAAGGTCGCGGAGCCTCGAGGTCGGGCCGAGAGGATATTAAAATGCCCTCTTCTGTGAACCGCTTCGATTCGGCTATTCTAAATTTAGATTCGTAGGGCCGGTTCGCGGCCGGCTTAGGGCCCAACCGGACAGCAACGTGAAGGATCTTCCTCGAAACGGGGATAAGATCCTTCCCGATCGTCGTACATCGCGGCGTTTTCGAGCAGTAAATTTTGGGCATGGGATTTTTTTGGTACCGCCGCTGGTCGCATAAAATTCGCATACCTGGCATTGTATTTCAATATTTTTTATTACGGGTTGTACGAAGCAATATTTCAAGCTTTACACGCCTCATTAAATTATTTCTGTGGCTTGTAATCGGTATTCTTTAAACGTATATTGGAAAGAAGGAATGCTGGGATAACGCTAGCCTCAGCAACAAATCGCGACTACGCAAGGCCGATGACCTTTGCAGTGTTCTAATTAGACGAGCACGTTTCGCGAATTTGGTGGAATTCGATCGAAATGACAACCGTACGACACTGTCTCGCGTAGAGTGCAGATAATTTGAAGTAAGGCGATTCGTGCGAGTCGAATATTAATAAACCTAATATGAAAGAAACAGGCGAACGGCATAAAAATTCGCGGCGGCAACAGATTTTCGCGAACAGCTGTGAAACATTCGTGGAAATTCCCAGCTGCCAAGAGATACCGGTACATTAGACCGGTAGCGGTGTCTCGTCGAGTGACTGGTATCACCTCAACCTTGCTCTACTTGCAGACGAGGCGATACTAGTATTCTACCACACGTGGTACATAGGCAGCTAAACAAATATTTAAACGTGCGCGCAATTTGCGCAAACGTTCGATTTACCTCGCGAGTCCTGTCTCGTTAATTGTCCGTTCGAACGGGCCGTATAGATATGTATTTCGCAAGCGACCGTTTGAAAGCGGAGAAACCTAGAACGGGGTTACCGTGGGCCGGGCAGTCTGCGTTCAATGAGAATCCATGACGATTATTTGTTACAGAATCTTCGAAAAGATCCGATACTACTTCGGAAATTCCAGCGAATCGATACCGATGTCGTTCGTGCTGGGATTTTACGTGAGCCTGGTCGTGAAACGATGGTGGGAGCAGTACAAATTGTTACCCTGGCCGGACAACTTGGCACTTTTTATCAGCGCGGCTATACCTGGCAACGTAAGTACAAACATGACCAGAAACTTTTCAACGGTCCACTATATTCAATTTGCAAGGTGAGTCGCCACTTAACGGGGAGCGTTTCGAGCGAAGACGAAATTCTCGGTAGTCGAAGCAGCGGGAAAAGAACGATAAACGCAGCCTTGCACGGCTAGTCGTCGTCGAAGCGTTTGTCTCATTACGCTAATGAATTGCCGTGACACGTTTCAGTGTCGTTAACCTAAGTAGGTGCCAGCTCTCGGAGTCACGCCACGCCCAGAAGTGAAAGAAAAAAAGAAGAACGAAGAAAAGAGTAAAATGCGCGTAGCGATCATCCCATAATTGGGAAGCGTGGAGCGAATCTTCTTCTTCCTCCTGCGTCTACCCTAACCGATGGCCAGGAACGATAGACCCCTGCGCTCGAGGCACTGCGTGTCCCTCTTGACCCCTGGCACGCGATTCGAAGTTCTGGCATAGGTACGTTTCCGCGGGCACCACTCTACCGGAGCTAGAAATTGCTACCTATTATTGCCACTTTCTCTGATCGCCTCGTCTGAGCCGATAACGAAAGTTCGTTTCTATGAACGAACGCCACCTGCGCACCTTGAGCTGCTACGAAATGCGTTTGGTGAACTTCGTATTACTTAACCAGTTATCCAACGCCCGAGGTATCCCTGCATAGATGTCGGAACCCACGGAACAGAACGGGTGTTTCGAAACGACAAACGGAAAGGTAACAATTCGGCGGCGTTAGGAACGAGCTTTCAGGCTAGAGCCTCGAATTCGACGAAGCGCGATCTTCCAGGTGTCTGGTCAATGACACAATGTCGAAGTGAAAGTGCAACGCATGTCGTAGAGAGGAAGAAGGACGAACCTACGCGTTCCGTGCGCCACGGGAAGAAGATAAAGCTCCATCCATCTCTGTTACTCTCAGCGACTGCATCGCCGTTGAAGGTTCGTGTAAGGTGCGCGCTCCGAAGGTAGCGACCACCTGGATACTGGTGAACGGATAACCGCGTTTCCGAGATAAACAGTAGCTTTGCCATTGCCAGCTGATATCGCATTAACGAGACAAGTCGATCGTGTACCAGCGAAACGTGCGATTCTTTCGCCGCGGTGGCATTAAAAATGAAAGTGTCCTCGATGAACAGAACAGTACAGATTTTACTAATCAGATACACTGTCCAAGCACCTAAGATTTGATTTATACAAACAGTAGAAATAATGATATACTGTTGAGTAAACAATTGCTCCGAATGTTTGACTACGTATGTATAAATGCGTCCTTCGCACCGAAAGGGTTACGTTCTATTCACACCAACGCGACGTGTTCTCCAATCGCCCTTCCTTCGAGAACCTCCAGCACTGTTACGTGCTCCGACGCTAGTTTCGACAGCGGAACAACAATTACACGCGCCGATTTTGCCGACGTAACTCGTCTGGAAGCTTCCGATTTTCACGTGACGAGCGAGAAAGTCGCCCACGGTGTGCCCCGGCGCGAACAATAGCGATCGCATAGAGCCTGCAACTGAATTTCTGCACGCAGCGAACGGACAAGGTCCCGCGAGGCAAGGAACGGGAATGTAGATTTCTGCGTATGTAGAAGAGAGCCGCGGTCGTGTGGTCACGTAACACAAAGTATCGGATTTGTGAATGAGCAGCGTCGAGTGGGCAGCACGAGCTTCTGGGCTGTGCCTTTCATTGAAATCTAATTGGAATTCAGGCCCCGAGGCGAGAAGGATGCCTCAACTCCCACCTTTCGTACCGCGAGGAGGATCCTTTTCTTGCTGCCAAGCCGTGCATTTTTACACGCGCCGCGTTAAGTCCCGGCATTCCGAGGGAGAAAGGGTTTGTGCCTCCTGCTCGGGCGAAGCCGAGGGAAAAAGGATTCGCGTGTTCGTTAGGGACAGACGAATGCCAGAGGACGTGCGAGGAAATTCACGACGAAGGCTACGAAAATTGTACCTGCTAAATGATTAGGAAACTGGAGACAACGCGGGCACCCTTTTCACTCCAGAAATCGGAGTAACCTTTGATGTGTACATGCACGAGTCTAAACGCCTGTGGAGATCGATACGTAGCATCGCTTCGAGCAAAAGAATGCGAAGCACCTACACGAAGGTGAAACTAATTACTCTGCGAGCATATTAAAAAAAAAAGGGAGCCTTTTTTCTGGAATGTGGCGTAACCTCATTTTTCTCACCTCTCTACTTAGATGAACGGAGCAATGTTTCACCCAACGCGTTCGCGACCGATCTATCAGCCATTCGTGTTTCGTAATTAAGTCAAAGCCGAGGAAAGCGTGATTCGATTGCACCGAATGAAAACGAACGGGCAACGTTGAAACAATCACGCCACGCGGGTCTAATTAACCAGGAACAATCGCGTTTCCTTCGCGTTCGACGCGTCAGCTGGTTCGATTCGCGGCAGTCGACTGACTTTCTTCGACGAAATCGCGGGCTCGTGGCGTTCAAAACCAGCACGTGGCGACTGCCGGTGACGTTCACCTGTTCCCACGTGTTATTAACTGGTCGAAATTTTTAGTTTCGACAGACTTTCTTCGACCGTTGCATGCATTATATCGAGCGGGCGAGACGTGCCTCGATCCACAAAATGCTTCATCTAAATCCCACCGTGCTCTACATACGTAACGATTCGACCGATCGCACGATCGGCCGGTCAATTAACGATTACCAACACGATTACCGGCTTCGATTGCCAACGGTGATTGAGCTGGTCCCGGGAAAAAAATGATCGCTCGCCGATACGTCTCGTTTCGCGACAGCTCTTTTTCCTTCTTCGTCGCGCGTGGAAACCTTTCGATCTAGGAATTGTTGGCTACGATTTCCGATCGAATTGACATTCCGGCGTGCGTGCACGATCGCTCACCGCGGCGGCCGTTTGATTACAAAACGCGCGGCCGATTACAAAATTGTACGGGCGACGTTGGCCAGAAACGAAAGGAAAAATAGCCGGCAGGCGCCATCGTGGGTTTTTCTGCGATTATAATTGGAATCGGCTCGAGAACGGCGACGATTCGCGATCACGGAGCCAAAAGAACAAGGGGAAAGTCTGTACAAGACAGGGGAAACGTGTCCGGCATTCGTGCGACCTCGGAAACCAATTTTTGAACGAATGCGTCCCGATGACAGCGATTTCGTTCCACGCTCGGATTGTTTTATTAATATTTATTTACAGCTACGCCTGTGCAACGAGACAGAACGTTGGAGAGAAGATTAGCGCGATAAATTGACGTTTTAATTGACGATATTCGGTCTAAATTCGCGAAAAAATGTCAGCGTTCGCGGAGGTGCTTTCATGAAATCGTCCATTTCGTTCATTGTCCGCGATCATCGAAGAACGAATCCGTCGCACGCGTTGCGTGGCTGGTCGTAAGCGTCCTGCGACCAAATGGACTGTTCGGGGTAATAATTTTGAAATGTTTTCACGTTGCAGGACGAGCGGGGAAGACTGATGAGGCGAAACATAGTGAGATACGCGGTGCTCGCGTATGTCATCACGCTGCAGAGGATTTCTTTGCGCGTTAAAAGACGATTCCCGACGCTTCAGCACATCGTAGACGTTGGTCAGTGAGTTGCCGTTCATTTTTTGCCTCGGACTGCTTCACTTTCTTATTTCCCGCGAGTGAGAGAAAAAAAAAACGAACGGGTGTCGCATCTAGACGTTCTGGTTTCGCTGGTTTCGCGCTAGCTATTTACGGTACTGGACGTGGGGGGGCGCGGATATGTTAACACGCGACAAGCATAACTGTTTTGGTTGTAGCCAGCGAACAATACCCTCGAAAATAACGGACAATATTTTTCATCTCAAGAACTCTCAATATTTACGGCATTGTTACCCAATATTCATAGGGGGGCGTTGCGTAAGCGCGTGTCCGGCGCACAATGTTTGCAAATAGTTAATTCACTTTCTATACGGGCGATCCTATCTGTTCCTCGTTTCAAAACGTATCGACTACCCTCGGCATCGTGGAATTAACAAAGATCGGTGAATGAATTGCTTCTCGTATTACCATTGGACCGCGTGTTCGTGGATTACAATTCTGATACGGAATATTTGGAAGAGATCGCACGATTATTACCATTTCAAGGATGCACGGGCAATTAACACGCGCACACCAGTTCCCCTCGCAATTAAGCGGCTCTTATGGTAACAAGGACGATTTAACGACACATGTACGCGAATGCTTTCCAAAACGAGGAACGTGCGAAGATTTACGGCATACCCCGGGGAATTACAATTAGCCCTTAACGTGTAATTCGTATGGATCCATTGTGTGATAAACGGCGTTGTACATATGTGCACGCCGAAACCGTTATTTAATCGAATTTCAGCTATGCGTCATGCACAGCCTTGAAACGTCTTGCCTGAAAACACGCCGCCGTCGATTGTGATAGATACGTTACTCATGCACGTGTTTCAAATCGTTTACCTTCTTGTTAATTAGTGTTTCGACACGTTGACAATAGATTCTCGTAAATATGTTAATCACGCAGGCCGATTGGAAACGAAATAACTCACCCTTGCCGAGGCGTTCGCGTCCACCATCTTGTATAGTATTCCTTTCGTAACGAATTTTCTCGCGTATTCCATATTCCGTGGTGACAGGGTGCTCAAACTTCGATGGCACTGCGCCGCACTCGTTATATTTCGCACTTTCGTGACCGACAATGGCCACATCACTCACACCACACTGCACTCGTTATATTTTCCACATTTGTGACCGACGATCACCGCTGCACTCAACCGCACTACACTCGTTATATTTCCCATCTTCGTGATCAATGATCACCACTGCATTCCAATAGACGTATATTCCTCGATTTGTATCCCTCGATGTGTAGAATATATATCCTCGTGCGTATCCAAGAGAACATCACTTCGCTGTTAAATATTATTCGCGGCTCTGCTTTCCGCGATTTATTCGATTCGACACGGATATTATTCGAAACGGACATCACGTTCGAGGTGCACGGCAACAGACCCGGCATTCGGAACCGTCACGTTTATCTTCCGACGTATACGCGAGAACTTTCGTTCTGGTTAACAAAACCGATAACACGCGAATTCTTTTCAACCGTACGACGTCCGAACAAGACACACGCGTAGCAACAAGCATCGCGCGAGATAAAACTACGCAAAAAGCAGAGCACTCGGCACGGACCGTTCGTATTGCAACTGAATACGCCATATTTGTTGCATATACTACCGGTCGCCGGCGCGCGCAGTTTTAAAACTGCAGATCGCTAGGGCGCTAGATTCGAACATGCTAGATTCGAGCGTGGCGTAGACAAATTCAAAATTCGAAGCTTAAAGTTCGTTCGCGCGATGAAAAATGTTTCAAAATACTGTCAGCAAGACCCTCGTAGAAGGATACATCGCGACTCACGGGAGCCAATAGCGATTTTCACAATCACGTTTACGGTACCCGTGAGCAATCGCGGACAAGCATCCCCCAGGGAATGCAAAAGAAAGATACGAATCTCCGCGGTTTTTTGTCAATCGGCGGCGACGAGGATGCACTCGGCGACTAGAAATAGCACGCATCCTTCATTCGCCAGTTCCGCGAATCTTCCATGAACATGAGCGTGCCGTCGGTCCCCTTCTGGTCGGGGAAATAAGTGACGAGAGCGGCGGCAAGAAACGGTCCTTCCGTGGAATTATCTTCGCGAACACGTTAGTATCGCGCATAGAAGTCGCGAAAGAAACGCGCTACCGGTTGCTCGCTGCCACGGCGAAAGAAGCTCGCGAAGACGATCCAAATCTGTTCCGCGGTGACTTGTAAAAGTAAGCCTGTCTCGCCAGCAAAGATTCATGGTTCGAAGCGTTGGATCGCCATCAATAATTCATTCCACTGGGCTGCAACGTGTATCCGTGCTTTGAGAAAAAAGCGAGGACGGCATCACGAGTGACAATGAGAGCTGCTCCAAATGCGTGAGTTCGGACGTGTTTGTCGGCAACGCCCCGACGTAAATGCGATTCATTGTTACGTCTTTTCAAAGAACTGTACCGACATATGTAATCGCCTGAACAAAATTTCGTACCCTGCCGTGATTTTGAGAAATAAGACTAGAGGGATAGGGGAGATACAGGGGATAGCAGGAGTTTGCCTGCTGTTTCTTTGGCGATATGTTAATGGTGTTGTTACGCCGAGAAATACTTTACATTCCTTTCTTAATCCTGCTCGAGAAATAGCACTTTTTGCGAGAGTCCCGAGGAGGTGGAACGTTGCTCGGAAGCTAACAATGTTTCGGCAGCAAAAGTGGTATTCCAGGCAGACTTTTAGCTGTTTTAAAATAGTACAAAATGATAAGTATCGCGGTGTTCCATTTTTAGGATTCGGCTGTGCTCTTCCTGGCAATATTTCGAGCGAAAGTCAACTGCGGTCGACTGCACCCCTCGGCGTGCACCAATGCGTAATTACGCGCGTACAGTAATTTTTGGGTTTGCCCATAAACGATTATGGGCGAATGGAGATCGCCGCTGCCACGGAATTTCCTAACGACTGCTAAAAATATTTCCAACGGATCGTCGATGTCAATTAGCGTTGTCTGGTGTTCTGGTAATCCCATCGGTTGTCGAAAAACGTAGCACGCTAATCGTGTTCGCGCGAACCGCGAGACGTCTCTTGCTCGGCCGTTTACTTTTAGAATATCGTGCTGCTAACGATCGACGACAAACGACAGCATCGCGAAAACGGAAACAGAATCTCGCGAATATCGTCGTCGAACACTTTGATATCGACTTGGCGACAGACAGGAGAAAGGTTCGCGGATATGTAAGAATTATCAAGGCGTGTCGATTCCGCGGGGTAGCGCGATCTGGTAATTACGATGCCACCAGTCGCGGCAGAATCCCGAGAGCTGGGTCGCCAGCGTTAAATCGAACGTCTCGACTCGCGCCGCCAGGTAATTTTCACGTGCGTCCGGGCAATTTTCAAGATGCGAGTCGAGACCGCTTAGAAACCGCGGAGCGCCGGCGCCAGTTCCTCATCCTTTTCCTTTTCCTTCTTCTTGTCGGGCAGCTCGTTTTGCTCGACGTACACGCCGACCGGACCAGCGCCATGTAGTTTACCATCTATTCCTGGAGCCGAAGCGAGTGGACGTTACAACAGGCTTCTTCTGACTACCTGCCTTGCCGTCTTTCCTTTTTCTTTTCTCCGCGTGCCGATCCCCGTCGATCTTTCTTCTTCCCCTCCGCGCGCGTATAGGAATAACCCGCCCGGTAATTATAGCCGATCTGGAGTAGCAATACCGCGCCATTTGATAAGATAATCACCGACTGTCTTCGATTTCCTCGGGGAGTCTCCGTCGAACGCATCTCTGATTCCCTTACGTACCTCCGGCCGATTTCTTTATCGGACGTCGCGACCTCTCGTCGCTGTCATTGATTTTCACCGTTACCAGTGGCGCCTTGCCCGTTTCCCGTCGCATTCTAGAGCCTTCACCAATTTATCTTCCATACATGCGTTCTTTATCGCAATTCGTCGACCCCGTACCATACCGGGGCCCAGTAATCTACCGTTTAACGACCTTGCCTTTTTTCTCGAAGATCGCCGTGCCAGTTCTGATGGCCCTGTAACGTGTAATCACGGGGAATTGTACGGACGGGACACGTTGGCCTTGCTAAGGTCTCATCGAAAATCTTCCGTCTGTCCCATTCGATACGGAATTAGGTCCATAGATATATATATATATATATATATCCGCCGCGAAACGACGACAGAACACGAACGCAGACGGGGTTAAATATAGCCAGACGTAACGAGAATCGTAATCTATCTCTGGATACAGGTGGTAATTGGGTAGACTGGCAGGTATATCGAGCTCGCGATGGATGCTGCCTCGGCTTGCCCGCGCGTCACCTTTTGCTGCTCCCGCGAGGCATCATCATCATTATCCTGAAGATCGACGTCGTCATCATCCTGGTCGTCGCCGTCGTCTGCGACGGCCCTAGCAAGAAACTCGAAAACCCGTTTCTTCCTTCTTTTTTCCGCCCCTCCATTTGGACGGTCCACTGTATCCGCAGCGAGTGCATACACCGCGGCGCCTGGCCATCCGTCGTCTGTCGGTCGACCGTAATACGGTGCACGAGCTACCTATATTTAGCACAAATTATTCTTCGAACTAGAGTTTCTCCGGTATTACGCCGACCAATGGGCCTCCGCTCGGTGCACAAAAAAATAATTGCTCGGCGGAAACGCGTAGCGGACCGACTGATCCGTAGCAAGGAGTCCGATCGCGGATTTTCAGAGAAAAACCTAGCCCAGAGAACGTAACGGACCCCCTTTCTTGACCTTTCGGTGCACGATTGCAGCTCGTGTATTTACGCATTCCTGAACGCCAGACGGTGTGAGTCGTCGATATTTCTGAACACCGGAAAACGCTTTGACGTATCCTTGGTAGAGGTCTACCTTGGGAAAGGTCGAACTTTGTCTGTACGAACTTGAACCAGGGAAATGAGACGACCGGGAAAAACCTACTTGCTCTCTCCCGCAATAAGCGCGGTCCTCGGCCAATCGACACTCGCTCAACTTTCTCGAGGTCCCTTGCGATGTCTCGTTCGCGATCAACAATCCGAAGAGCCGCGTATAAGAAGGTTATCTATTGACTCGTGGATGACGAATAAGTCAGGCATCTCGCATCTGTGCAAATTGCTCATATTTTCATATTCTAACTTGATTTATCGTTCGTCGAATCGTCACTTGCGTCAGAAAGTAGCGGAACAAATTTTCTAGCATCCACGCGCGGCGAAATATCGTATGTTCCAGGCGTCGCGTATCGAGGTGTCTGCTTTATCTTGAAATTAAATTCAAGGTCGTGAAATTCGCAAAGGGGGAGAGAGCAGAATGCTTAATTGCTGCCGGGCGTGCAGAAGCCCGTCCTTATAAGGCACGCAATTACTTCGCCGTCCCGTCTCGAGTGTTCAAATAATCGTCAACAAGTTCCCATCGCAGCGCCGCTACGGCGTTCACGATTCTCGGGCGCCACGCGACCGTGAAAGGTTCCAACAAATTTCTCCGGCCGAACCTTTTTGCCGGTCGATTGATAGTGAAATCGCTAATGACGTATCGCGGCTATCGGATCGGTACACGCGCGTGCGAATAGTACACGCCTCGACAGACGGGCGTGGACAGGTCGATTTTCTCTTTGGCGAACGGCACCATTGACACCCAGCGCGCATCAGCGATCGCGTGTGCGCGCAATCATTTAAACCTGCCCGCCTCTAATTACGCGCCGATATTTCCTAATCAGTCCAGTTTCACCGGCGCCAGGTATCGCGTATGCCGTCGTGCGCGCCAGAAGCCGATGCACCGCGTGCAACGCGGTGCATCCAGAGAGGCCGCGAAGTTCAATGTCAACCGACGCGGCATTGTCCCACGACCGTGCATTTCGACGCGCATTCATCCACCAAATTGTCCCCCGGGTGACGTACCCGTTTCGGGCTCGCGTTGTGCAGTAGGCTTAAAGACTCGCGAACTGGACTGGAGGACTGGTTTGACTTCGAAGGATGCGTTTTCTGCATCGGTCGGCCGCACCGCGGCGACCAGGCAAGGATGAGACGAAGGAGAGACGAGGAACGTGGTTGATTTTTTACCTTCGTGGCGACCTTGCCAACCGAGCAAGGATCCTCGCGTTTATTGACCCCGGCAGGCATTCTCCTCTTTAAGCCCGTTGTACATCCGACTCCCCGTGCCGCAACCGTTCCCCCCCCCCCCTCGGCCCCCCCTTATCTTCGCCTTCAGCTGATGCTTTCGAGAGGTAAACATCCTCCGCAAACGAGCACTTACTCGCGGCCTCTTCTTACGCGTCGAAGCCGTTTCAGTCGGTGAACTTGTTCGTTGCGGGTCCCCGCGTAGATTTCTACCGCTTCGCGTTGATCGTCGCGCGTAATCGTTTCTGAAAATCGAACTGTTCCGCCGGTTGCTCGGCACTACGGTTACCCGTTACGCGCGCATCGGTCGTACGATTAAAATGGTAATGGAACGGCAGGATCGCCGGCGTCGCCGGGCTTTATTGTCATTGTTGTTCGCCGATCGTGTCATTAGCGAGGTACCGTGTACACGTGCACGCGGCACATGCAACGCTCACTATTGACACCGAATCGCCGCGTAAGACACATATTACGGGATCGAATAGGCCGTGTGCAAACGTCCCGCGTCAAGGACCCCTAGTGTACATACGCGAATGCTTCCATAATTAACGCCGCTCCTGTCTCGTTAGCGACCGTTAACCGCGTGAAGTAACCGACCATTCTCTTTCGAAATCTGTCGCGTTACGGTGTCATTGACATTCCCGTTCGCGTCTCCCCGCGGGTCTCGCGCCGATCCGCAAATCGGTTCGCGGTGTCGTCGTCGCCGTTCCCGCTGGCTTAATATCGGCGTCGAACCGATCCCATCGGGTCGAACCGTAAAAACTCGTGAAAGCGGGCATAAATTACTTCCGAGCGAAGACGATATTCGTGCGCTTTCGAAAATTTCGTTTCGAGCGGATGGCGTCCCGTCGTCGGCGTCGCATATTTTTTCTGCGCGAAAATCCACGAGCGTTGCTCGCGAAAGTGGCCGAGTTTCGCTAGGCATGAACGAGCGTCAAGTATATCCTGCAGCCGGGGAACAACGAGCGTGCAAGCGCACGTGTACGCCCCGGAACGGTCGCTGTTATTTCGGCAGAGATATTTACCTTGCTCCGATTGGGGTGCCGCGAACGTGGCTGCTGCGTGCCATTATCTGTTTCGCTGCTACCCGTGTCCGCGGAAAAGGTACGCGATAACGATCACGATCTTTACTCGCCGGGAGGTGCAAGCAGCGGGCTCCTCTCGAATGCAGATTCAATGCGTTACCTGTTAACCGCAATATTAATCGGCCTGCTATAGTTTCCGCGCACTGGCAGTGCCGTATTCGCGATGCGTCGTGAGTCACGCGATGAGTTACCGTTCACGGGTCTCGGGTGCAAATTCTCGTGCTTATTGTACAGAAGCCATGCGACCGTACGATTGCATCAAGGTCGTGCGCACCGAATAAAGAATCAATTGCACATCGTCTCGGATAGCGGAGCGGCGAACCGTTGCGGCGAACGTACATACGCGTTATCACCGGAATTCCCGGTAACACATCTTTAATCTTAATCAAGCGAGGACGGCCGTTGTCGATTCGCCGTTCAACGTTGTCGTAACGAGCATGAACGAGAAATCGGTCACAGAAACGACCGATAATGCCGAGGAGAAGAAGAAGAAGTAGAAAAAAACACAGCCCGTTCGCGTCAGAAGGCGAACACAGGAGCCATATTGGTCTCATGCGACAATTTGCGCGCTTTGGTTTTTTTGCGATTAAGGTCATTACCTGAACCTGCTGCCGCGCGACTATGGCGCACGGGTAACATGTGTGCCGCACGTTAATAACTACACGTCGACACTTGCGTTTCTTTGATCGGGCAGACCGTTTCTTCGGGCTGGCTACTTGTCTCGGAATGACGCCACGAGTTATTTCGATAACCGCTCGTTGGATGGAATCGTGTTTTTTCGGCCGTCGCCTCGCAGCTTCGTTACGGATACCGTCCGTGAGAAAGCGTCCGTTTCTGATCTAACAATAAAAAGATCCCCCCCGAGAGAAATTACCGCGTTCCCGTTAGCCGATCGGATACCAATCGAGCGTAGTTACGATGCTCTCTGCGGTCGCCGTGACTTTTAAGATCGTTTTTGTCAAGGGGACGATCATTAAAGTGCACTCCTCCCCCATACGGACACGCACACACACGCGCGCGCGCACACACACCGATAGAGTCCGAGGCATTCGTGTCGCATCCATAAAATATCAAACGTCGCGTAATGTATGGTTTGTCGGGCTATCGATGTGACGTTTGCTTCACGTGACAGGACGAGCAAAGAACGTCGATGCACGTTTATACAAGGTGTTTCGATACGTTGGTATTTAATTGATCGATCGAACGATTTCGTACGGCCGACAGGGAGGACAACTAATTTAACAGAGGCAGTACATTTTCAATGTACGTAGCATTGGTTTCGCTGGCATTCATAGGAAAGTAGCAGCTTGTGAAATCGACTATTATTTATGAAAGGCGTTTTCTCGTAATATTTTTTCCCCTCTTTGTTTATTGCACGCTACTAAAGAAGCATATTTCGATTTCGAGGTCGTTCGCTGATTACTAACGCGTTGAACTCTCCGCGCATTAGACTATCCACGGTGTTATACGGTATGCTGGTACATATCTTTGAAACTACCTGTATCCTGTAGACCCAGTTTCGTCACCGCTGTGAAGAACATTGTAACACGTAACACGACGGGCAACGCGATTGTTATCTTGTAACATAATTGTTACGACAACAGAGGGGATATATCCTTTTTCGTTATCTTGTACGTGAAAAAAGTTCCTTCATCTACGTATAATAAAATCCGTCCGCGGGGTTTCGCTACAGCTTGGAAAAGTTTTTGTGATGCCACTAATTGCAACCGCAACGATATCTAGTTTCTGGACGTATCGACCGAAAGTTACATAATGAATACGTAACACGAATTGTGAGCGGAAACTGGCAACTTAGGCATTCTTCCAGTGAACGTTTCGTTTTCTTTCGAAAATTCTGCAGCCCATATTTCGTGGCGTTAAGGTCCGCTGGCTATACCGTTCGCTCGTCTAAACGGGACGACCATAGATCGACTAATAGCGTATTCTTAATTGTGATTGCGGCGTACGGTGCGCATCGTTCTCTGCTGGATTCATGTTTACGAGCAGGGGTCACGTGACCGGTTGCAAGTAATTACATAATCATCAGCTTGCCAACTAATGAATAAACGTCCTTTCTTCCTGCTGCGCCAGGGAGCGCAATTCGACGGGGCCCAGGTGCGCTTGCGACAGATTTTTCTTTTTCTAGAAAATATTCTTTGACGCGCTTTGCCCAATGTAATGCGAATGGTCGGACATCGAACGGGGGTTTACGTTCAAGCGACGTATTCTGGGGAAACGTTTGATTTGCGAGTACACGTTGCAGGTGTACGAAACGAATGGGTTTACGTTAACCTCGCATTCGAGTTTCCTCCGTCGGGAAACATGTTAGTATTCCCTCTGTGAAAGTCCGCAGAGATCTCTGTGCATCGTTACCCCCTCGCTATTGAAAGTTCTAATAGAGGGAAAATAACCAACGGCACGGCATTTCGTTTGCAGGTCTAATGATGGAGTCCGAGAAGAAGATCTTCGAAATGATGAACAAGAAGGCGGCCATGTCCAAGTACTGGATGCCGCTGGTATGGGCGACGAATATCATCAACAGAGCCAGAAGGGAGTCTCTGATAACGAGCGACCAAGTGGTGCAAACTCTCCTTGTAGAGCTCAGCGACATCCGGAAGAGGCTTGGCGCGCTCATTGGTTACGACACTGTTTGCGTTCCTCTCGTTTACACTCAGGTGAGTACCACGACTCTCCCGCAGGCCTGTGTCCGACACGTGACAATTGTTAATTTTCAGTTAATATTCCACTTGATAAATTGACTGGAATTTGAAACACGCGAACGCAGTCGAACGGGGAACAATGTTTTGTCGGGGCGATATAAAGATCTCGTTAAACTCGGGACACCTACCAAGACTTATTATCCTCTTTGACGAGCGTTACAAAAGTTACGACTTAATCGCGAACCAGCGCCGCGCGCTATTCCGTTTTCAACCTCATTCAGGAATCGTTGGGAAGTCAGCTAATTGCGACGACGTTTATCGCCATTGAGAAATACCAAGTGCATTAAACGAACGTCTTCATCCCGAGCCGATTCTCATCGTTACCAGCTCGTCGCTTTGATACTGTTGACAGTGTGCATTGCACGCTTGCGTAACGCGTAATTCCTCTGTTAGCCTCGTAATGCCGCGTTTTCTCCTGCTACTTCCTTCGATCAATTTTTTTTCGTTTTCTCCGCGACAATCGCCTTTATCTACCGGATACGTGTGCAGCTGCTTTGCAACCGTTCTCTCGACAGAAGCTGCACAACCGTTTCAACAATCAACGCGCGAACAAGCCTGGCATTAAGGGAACGGCCATTCGTTTGAGCGGCGCAATTTTTATACGCTCGGCCCGATCGTTTTCACGGCAAGAAGTTAACGAGCGCCGAGGTAGTCGCGATCATTAGAAAGTACGTCACCTCGTTGCAACACGATATCATCGATAAAAGGCTAGATGCGTAATTGTGGAGGCCGTCGCACTGGAAATCGTTCGTTTAATCCTTAACGCGGCGGCTTGCCCGGTTAATCAGGATCGACGCTGCCTATGCATCCACGTCGCTTTATCCAGTTCGAAGGACTCGATTCGTTGCGGCGCAACAGTAAAACGGATCCGTTCTTGGAAGGATGTTTCGCGTTCGTAATTAGCCGCCACGTATGCATTGCGCAAACGGTAATTGCTCATCAGCAAACGTCCCTAATTGTTGGCTACGTACGCCATCATTTTCACGGTATTAAAGAGGCGTTTGAGTCGTGATCGCGGGTGTTCGCGCTCGATCTCTGGTTAAATCTCGATAAACTGTTCCGAGATTTCCGACGAAACGATGGTTTATTAATTGACAGCAATAGGAAGGGGGCAACCGGGGAACAATGAGCGGCGGTCGAGTTTACATTGGCAGCGAAACGGCGAATTATTCATTCATCGAACGAAATTGCGTCACCGCTCGTGAACGGCGATAGTTCGAAGCGTCGAATGGACGAGGAATAAGAAAATCGATCGGGTTTTCACTTCGTGGAAACGTCGATCGCCGTGAGTCTCATTATCAATTATATTTAGTTCGGTCGTAGACAGGAAAGATCGCTCGGTTAGTCAGAAGCATACAATACGGTATATTTTTATTCGCGTTGCTCGCGCTCTTCCCATAAATTATGCCGGCGATAAAACTCTGGTCGACGATTCGCGTTCCTTATTAACTTATTAGCCGACGTGGAAATGCTTCGAATTGCTCGCTGGAAAATGGACCGTGCTGGAAACTCGAGGGAAACCGATTCGTTCCGCGACAGCCGCGCCAGTGATTCCGTTAACCGTAGACGTTTCGTTGCGATAATTTCGAGAGGTAAACGATTCCTCAAATTATCTGGAATCAATATAGAGAGCGAGGAGAGAATACAGGGCGCGGCCAGGAACAGCGAGGTGTCTGCAATCAGTTTCACTCCCGGTATTTCTGCGACGATAGAAAAGCGCGAACGTTTTCGTCTTCGCGCCGCGTGAATTGTGCCGCGCGTCTTGTCTTCGCGAATGCAGGCCGAAATCGCAAGGTTACGTGCAAATCGACATCGGTTGTGCGTGCGGGTATAATTGCACGTTTGCCGAACTCGGTTTGACCTGTATGTTTTGCCCGTTCGTCGGTTACCGTGAACGTTTGCATAGCAAGCGTCTGCTTACGAGCGTACCGTAAATTTGCAAGAAGCGGAAAGGGACAGAGGCAGGAGTAGAGTGCAATTAACCGGGGACGCGACAATGCGCTTTAATTACCGGCTAAGCTGGATTCCTTTTGTCTCTCGAGCTGCTTTTCATTTCGTTCGCGCTGCGCCGCGCGGGCGCACGATTGAATTCTGAATGACTTACTCCCCGTCAAAGCGGAGCGTCTCGCGTTGGAACTCGTAGTTTCGCGTAAACGAAGCCTCGGGAGCGCTGCTATTTTCGTATACGCGCCGTGATTCCCTATGAATGCAATTGTCGGGCGAATTTTTTCACGTGCAAACGACTGCGTCGTCGATAAGTGCATGTGCCAAGAAGGCGATGCAAACTGCATGGTCAAGGACGGCAGATAAATCGCGTGGCAGCCTCGTTGAGGCGGAAATAATTTCGCACTTGCGTTCGACGCGCGATCTCCCCGTACGACCGCAAGAGACGAAACGATCGAAGTCTGAAGATAAGGTATCGGTTGCTTTTTATTTTATTCGTAACGAGCCTTTGCACGAACTATCGTTTCCTGGCGTCCTTCGACGAGAAAGGCGGCGCTCCTGACGACCTTGATATGATTTCATTCGAACCTGTTCGTTCGCGCATTCACAATGAAAAAAGGATGAGGCCGATGGATTGAAAAGAAACCTCTATCATGCCAGTGGCCTCGTTTAAAATTGTACACCTTTTGGAACGGGGTTTTTTTTCTTAATCCTCGAAGCAACCTCATCTACCGTTTCATCGCGTTCTCCATTATTTCGCAACCCCTCGGGTGCATTTATAACGTTCCCCTCCGCGTCTCTATCATTATGCGTCTCTCGTTTCGTGCTAAATCTTCCTTGTCGAATGAAGTAAAAAATGTTCGCGAAGGGAAGGGAAGAAAGTAACGCTGAAATAAGAGGTATTTATAGCGATGCTGGTAGCGCGCACCGATGCTACTTGTTTCTTATCGTCGATCGCTATTGTCCGCTCTTCCTCTATACCCAGAAAGTGTGCGACGATCGTTCCGAGAATCGAGCAAAATGATTGAACGAAAATGATGCAATCAACCAATACCTGTGCACAAATTTCTGTCATTCGATTCACTCGTCCGCCCCCCTATTCGAACACGCGCAATAGACGTTTGATTAGCGAACCGCAATAGACTCGTTTGTTTTTCTTCCCTGTTTCCTTTTATCGCGATGTTAATCACAGGCTCAATTTTATTTCGCCAATTACAATTCGTCGACGTAACGTCGGTTTTAGGGCCGCGATAATCGCGGGTCGTAATCGAACGGGTCTCAGCATCGTTTATTTATGTTTTCCAGGTAGTCACGCTATCGCTGTACGCGTATTTCTTTTCCGCGTTGCTCGGCAGACAATTCATCGAGCGAAAAGACGTCGGAGGCGGGAAATACGAGGAACCGGACATGTACTTCCCATTTTTCACGGCTCTTCAGGTGAGAATGTCGCTCGTCAACTGAAGCTCGTAAAGAAACGATGTCCCTGTCGTGTTACGTAACGATCAATTTCGACGATCGAATCGTTCGTTTTGCAGTTCTGCTTCTACGTGGGTTGGCTGAAAGTTGCCGAGGTCTTGATCAATCCGTTCGGCGAAGACGACGACGATATTGAGCTGAACTGGCTGATCGATCGGCATATCAAGGTACGAGATCATTTATCGGCGTTCGCCAGCCTGAACTTTATATTCGCTTGCCGAGCCATAAGCCGGATATTGTGCATCGTTATTATTATTATTATTATTGGCTCGATCAACAGGCGGGGTACATGATCGTGGACGAGATGCACGAGGAGCATCCGGAGCTGTTGAAAGATCAATACTGGGACGAGGTCGTGCCGAAAGATTTACCGTACACGGTGGCCAGCGAGCAGTACCGTCGGGAGGAACCAAAGGGTTCAGCGGAGCATTATAAGGTCAAAGACAGCGACGCTCTGTATGCAAATGTTATGCTGGGCACACAGATCCACAATCATGTTCAGCATCGCAAGCCCCATCAGGATGACATGTACGCCGATTACGTAAGTACACGCTGCGGGACGAACTTGGGTCCGCCGATATATGAAATGGAGATCGATCGTTCACAATTCACCACGCTCGTTGCAGGAAAGCGTCGATACACCGTTAGTGGAGCGAAGAAAGAATTGGCTGCAACGACAGATCACCAGGATGGGCTCTGTGCGTAGCTCGTCGACCACGTACAGCAGCGGTGGTGGATTCTTCTCGAGAAATCGGCACAACAGCGTTTACAGCAGCCCCGAAACTGGTGGCCTGCCCCAGACGAACAATCCGAATCTGAAGATGTCGCTTTACGACAGGCTGGTTGGACGGAAGAGCATCCGCAGTCAGAGAATGGGCCGACAAGGCAAGTAATTCGCGCACGCTCTATGGAAACACCTGTCCCGCGTTGCACACGTTTGTATCTGCGAATACGAATTGTATCTTAAGAAATTGCCATGCAAACGCAATTGAATAGCACAATTTCTGCACGTGTCAACGGGGCGGTTGACGTTCTGAAAACAACTTCGTCGTAATGGGATTGGTCTCCGAGGCATTTAAACGATAATGATGCTATATTATGTAATACTCCCCGCACACTCTAACAGCGCCTCTCGTTCCTCTGAATTAATGAGGCTATTCGAGACTCGACGTGAAATACCATCGATTCCTGGCAAAATCGTTGCGAAGGGGGGCATTCTTCGAAGTCGTTCGACAAAGGACTGTACGAAAGAAGAAGCGGGCAAAAAAAACAAAAAAAGACAGGAAACGAATGGTCAATGTATTTTGCGCTGCTCTTTGTTAGAATTCCACGGAATCTTCCGTGGAAGAAAAACTTTCAATGAAAGTCTCGCGAATGTTCCGACAGCTTTCCCCACCCGATGCCACGTACATACATACATGCATACATCCATACACATACCAGGGATTATGCAATGCGTAACCTTGTGCAACCCGAGCAATTTCCGCACTTGTGAATCGTGCTTCACGAGAAAAAAACTTTCCTAAGACCTTGTGCTTCTTTCTCCTCCGGTTCCACTCACTCGCCGTCGACTCGAATGAAAAATAGAAAAGCGATGCCGAGAAAAGTACCGAGCAATTATATCGTGTCTCGCATACGCCGTCCGTCCTTATTGTTCTTATTCGTTTCCTCGTTCCGTCGACGACCGTTGGCCTAGCGGTAAAAGTGACAGCGGTTGAAAATTGACGCGCTCGTCATCGTATGCCTCGTCTACCGACGTTACCGCGGCCGGCGCCAGAAATAATATGATCAGACGCCTCGATCAGAAGGGACAGTCCCGATCGCTTCGAAACAGGCACGTCTAATTCGCCTCCGTTTCTCCGCAGGTACCATGACGAAGTTGAACTCGGTGCCCGTGTCGCTGAAGAACCGGCCCCGCATACCGACCCCGGACGTGACGAAGGAGGTGGTCGACCGTGAACAAAGATTGGCCCTGTCCGCGGCGAACGCCGCGAATATCGGCGCAGGTGTCGTCGGTGTGATACCAGCGAACGGACATTACCCAACGGATCTGCCGGTGGTGCAGGTCGTGCTCTCGCCTATTCAAGAAACGGAAGGCACACCCGCGTCAGGGAAATCTGGAGCAGCAGCCTTGGCGCAGGCCGTGCTCTCCCCGACGTTGACCAGCGCCGGTTTAGTCGCGCCTGTCACGCTGACGCCGGTCACGATGAGTCAGTTGACGCAATTAGGTTTAGTGACGACAACGTCCGCGCCAATGATCAAACCGGCGATTCAAGGAAACGGTGTTCAGGCCACGTTGACAGAGGTAAACAGCAGCGAGGAGGAAGGGTCCGGCAGTGGAAGCAGCAGGAGCGGCAGCATCGCAGGACGGGAGGAGCGTTCAATGCCTCTGATAAAGCACGACAGGAGCACGCATCTGATAGGAGAGACGACCAGCCCCGTCGGTAGCAATGGCAGTTCGCCGACCTTCGACAGCTACAACGATCGCTCTCCCATTCTGATGAGCCCGGAGAAATTAGGTTACATGGTCACCGCGGCCCCAGCCGTGCAGGAAAGTAAAACGGGAATGCAGCCGCGTGGCAGGCGATCGGCTTCGCTGCCAGGACCGCCTGTTGTGCAGTGCAGAGAGGACAGGAGTATGTCGCTGCCGCAATCGCCCGGTCTTCACCCGAGAGAGACTCGGGCGGCTTCTGTGTCGAACGGCCACGACCCACCCAACATAGACAGGCTACTTGTGCACGGCAGCCGGGAGATTCGACCGAGGACGAGCAGCATCGGGCACGATCTCTGTAGAGCCGGTCATCGCATGCAGGACAACTCGAGGAAGATCAGCAGCGTGTCCTGCACGAACGCGTCGCTGTCAGGCGGCCTGGGTGCGACGCTGAACGCGGCGGCCAACGCCATGCAAGCGACCACACCTGGCGCGGGAAGCAAGAGGGGGGAGGTGTACGTTTGACGCGAAGATTTAGAGACAATGATATAAATTCGTTTCCGATCGCGCCCAACTCGAGGGAGCGTCTTACCTTACGCACTTACCTGAATTCCAACTACGTCCATTACTGTGGAGACTCTATGGATTTCCTGCGCGGTGAGAACGGGAAATAATTCCCGGGCCGCGAGCGTGACGCGGACGCGCGAGTCTTCGACATGCAGAATCGTCGAACGTGTCGTGTCACTCTTCTGTACATATGATCCTAACTTATGAACACTTCGACGAGCGACGCAGCTAATCGCGACAGTTGTAAATTCCGTCGACGCGAAATCTACCCGAGGTCGCCACGGCGTGCCGCATGCTAATCGTTTGGCGATTATACACCTGTTTGCGACGACAACGACCGAATCGAATTCGTCGGTTGCTCCGCGGAGGAATCGCGAACGCGTCTCTTCTCTTTTCTTTTCCCCTCTAATCGTGCCCGCAATGGCGCGGCTGCAAGGGGGCGACGCGTAATCGACGTGACGAAACTCGCGTTCCTGGGGGGCAGAAACGCTACCGTGCACGTGACACGCTACGAAGAAAAGAGCAGATGTCACGGATATATTAGTCTCGCGCAGACACATTGTACACGCGGTATATAGAATATCGTACTTTCGTTGTGCATGCTTCACTTCTGCCAGGTAGCAACATTTGTGATACGAACTGTTTTTTCTACGAAACGCGCAGGGGCGAATTTGGGACGCGTTTCTTCTTCTTCTCTTCTTCTTCTTCTTCTTCTTCTTCTCTCGGCGGGCTTGCACGTCGTAAAATTGAATTCTCGCGCATGGAAAAAGCAGGTTACGTTTGTAAATAGTGAATCGCCGCAAGACGCAAAGGTGACTCGTCGTTTGCGTACTTCTTGCGACCACGTGGAAGATTTTCTCGCTCACCTGCCCCGGCTATGTGTTTATTCGACGAATCATAGGAACGCGAAGTCGGGCTCCATCGTGAGTTGGAAGACGACGGGCGCATACGTATGTTCGTGTGCACGAGTACGCAACGTTTGCCATATTTGCCATACTTTTGAGATACTTCGCGTAAAATTGCGGGCAACTGGAATCGTGATTCTTCGCTGGGAACGATTGGTGTTGCGCAACGGTCTCATCCAGATGTGGCCAATTCTGCGCGCGGCGTTTACCGTTAATTATTCCATAATTGTTAGGAACTGTTTAAGTAATTTTTATCGACACTAGAACGCTCATAACCCTGTGCGCCTAAGGAGCAAGTGCTGGCCTCGTACAAGTGAACCGTTTAGGAATACGTATTTCTGGAGCAATCATTCTTTCTCTGACTTTCTTTTCTTCATTGTAAGTTGCACTTGCTTTTTAGTAATCGCATAAATTACTGCGCGTCATTGTTGAAACGCGCAGCAGCTCAAGCCTTTTCTACAAATTCGACGTTGATAGATCACTTAATTATAAGTAACGAAAGATGGGTGTACATGAAGGATCGAACTGGCGTTCGTGACGACGCACGTGTACATAATAGGGCAATTAAGTTAAGGTTATTCGGTGTACGAGATTATAATTATGCTCAATGCCAATGCACGACGCGCGACACTTAACATGCATACAATCAAGTTCACCGTCGACGCGCACCGAGCATCGCTTTAGTTTTCATCGTTACTCGGTAGGGATTTGCAGCCTGAAGTGCAAAAATATGTAAATACGAGCGTATTTCTAATCGATTTGTTATTCCATTCTTTTTGCGACATTGTAATTGAAACGTACAGCCGATTCCTGATCGAATTCCACGCGAGATGAGGATTAATTAAATGCCGATAATGTTTCTGGGGGGAGCGTTATTTTCACCGACACGCGGAACGTTTAATCGGTACAGCGTAGAAGATCTAGTGTAATGAATTTTTGTTAAACGAAGGATGTTAATATCGTTGATATCGGGGTAAACGCACCCGGGCAATGTATATTCCGTTAAGAGCTTCAACTCGATTGCGCTCTATGTTATATATAATATAAAAAAACATGTTAGTATTGCGTACACTCATGAACTACGAACAAATGAGGGCGTATCCGGACTTGTAGATATTTAACACATAGTATTTGTATATAGATTGCATCTCGCTCTCGTTACGATACTCCCGTCCTGAGACTTCCTTTAAAATATACAGTAGAGAAAAGAATTGTTTCGGTGCCTGAGTCGCGTCAGCGTGATGTAAAAAAAATCACATGTAAGAATAGTAATACATTATTCTTATTATCTATATTCTGCAATAAAAATAAACGTTTTCAAAGGCGACGGTTTCTTTCCTTTATTTAAAAAAAATACTAGTACAAAAGAACCTAATTCTAAATGGGAAAGCCGCTGGGGTACCCTCGATTTGCAGTAGGTAGCGAAGGTATCAGAAGTTTCCAAGGGCGCCCCGGAGGACCAAGGCAATTTCTAAGAAGCTACAGAGTTGCGAGAATATCAAGAGAGAGCTGTAAGTTGCCATTTCGAATGGCAAAAGGTTATCGGAGGATTCGACTTTACCCAGTATCCTCGGAACCATCGCGGCTTTCGTCGATCTCTAACATCCTTGGAACCTATGAAACCCCCCGAAACATGCAATTGCCTTGGAATCTTCTGAACTTCCTAGAATCCATGGAGTCCCGGGAACCTATTCCAAAGACAACCGATGTTCTCGTAATCTCTAGAATTACCTAATGTCCTCGATATGAATACCTCAGAATTTCATGGAACTTTAATATATTGAAAAGTTTGACCTCTAATCATTAATTTTCACAGAATTTCCTATTGATTCCAAGTATGCATATATTAATTGAAGATATATACTTCGCAGCAACTCGAACCGTCACGAGTTCCCCGAAATTCCTGCTTACCGAATCAATCTAAATTTATACACAATCTCTTACGAAACTCCTATTACTTATTTACGAATATAATTTGCAATTCACGTACCGTAATATTTGATTGGGAGTGAGACGTTGCACGCGAACCGGGTTCCCATTGGCGATGCCTGTTTGCAATGGGGCACCCCACGGTGGTACGAGTGCTGTTACCACGGGTCTAGTTGAATGTTCGTCACTTTCGCTCGGTTTGCCATACAGGCCGGTTCGTTATGTTTTTTGCCTCCTGCTCATTTTGGTTTGGTATTTACATCCTTCGTGTTTATGCATACTTATGAATACATCCTTGGCTTCATTTTTAGTCCTTCGTTTTCTGACTTCTTGCCGCCTCGTTCCCCCTTTATGTTTCAGTATCGGGAACGGGCGTATATTTAGAGTAAGAAATTCCGCGTGAAGATTGAAAGACGACCGTTCGTTTTATTTATCTGCGAGCCGACAATTTTCCCTCGTCGAATCTCTTATTTAAGCGCGAGCCTCGCTCGCGATAAATCAGAGCTTTTACTCGGGCTCAATCAATTTACCCGAAACCATCATTAGAGAGGAGTGGCTTTACCTGCCCATCTTTATACCGCGATTAGAAACGCCGCGCTCCTCGAAACTAGTAGGTATTCAAGAGCGTGTAATCGGGAATCACGTACTGCCCTCGGCTCGTAATACGTGTATCCCCGAAGCGATACGATTCACCTGAACTTATCATACCGATCTGGATTAACCTAGTCAGCGGAAATATATTCGCCACTTCGAGGACACGCCCAAGTTGTTCGTCTCTGTTGAACATATCCGCCGCCGGGCTATTACATATTACGCGAATCCCTTCCAGCAAGAAAACAGTGTTCCACAAGAAGTTAATATCGTGCCTGCGTGCCCGGCGCTTATACCTTGCCCTGTGCTCTCGAACAAATAGGAGCGGTCGGCTGCCGTTATCCGTGCCAAACTCCCGACAAGCATGAAACGCTAAATATTTATTAGATGCAACCGGCATTCTGACAACCATCCATCATTATATCAGCCGGCAACGGGCTATGAATTTCAGCTACAGGGCGACGATTATATTCGTATATATCGATAGGTGTATTACGTAGTTTTGCTATTAGTCGACCTACGGTTTGTAGAGACCACGAATCGATTCCTCTCGGCGTCAAATACTCACGGATCCGCTCGTCTTGAGAAGTTAGTACAACAAAAAGCAGCGAAGTACGATAATAAAAAAAACCGGTTATTTGACTCGCCGCGAGACAACCGAACAGGCTTTCAGAAACTCGTTATAGAAATATCTATCAATAATTTGTTTTAATCAAGTATGAACGCGAGGACGGAAGATCAAAAGATTCCATTAGTACGATTCTTAATTGAATCCTTTGATTTCTGCTTCTTCGGCTTGACGGGACATTTTGTTCTGAGCTCTGAGAAAATCGATACATTTCTTAGTGTAGTTACGTATCCTTGAACGTATCTCTATCAACGGGCATGCTGGAATTCGTCAAAATAACAAAGTTGCAGACATTAAACGTATCCCACTTATCCTGTACCCTACTCTCTTCAATGTCGAATGAAAATACGTATATAATGTGGTTGAAATATCAGCAACCACACCTGCAAAACAACGCGCGGCCTAACAAAAAGCAGTGTTCCGATCTAAAAGAAACGGTAAGAGTATCAAAAATATACGTTAAGAACCAAAATTAATAATTCTATTTCTCTCTCCGATACGCCCAAGATGCGCGCACCTTTATCTCGCCAAATTGCGGCTGGAGCCCCGACGATCATGACACGGTTATCAGCACGCGATTCCCGTCACGGCGTAATAATAAATCATTAGGCGTTTCATGGATTATCGGGTTGGCCGCGGTCGGTTGCATGATGGGTGGCGGTCGGCCACTTATCAGCGACAGCATGTGTTTGCACTCAGCTATGCCGGGAAGCCCTTTCTTCTGTGAAACCACCATCCTCGCTGTCTCTTCACCTCGATCGTGCACACATCTCGCCATCTTCTATTTTCCCTTCTTCGCCGCCGCGTTGCTCCTGTTTTACCGCCGGCTTCTCTAGGACGTCCCGATACCAAGATGGTGGGATCGGGCGAGCGTCAGGCCGCGTTATCACGGGGCAGAAAACGTTCACGGCTGATTTCTTTGCGGGCGAGCAACGCGAAATCCGGTTCGCTCGTATTACGAGAGTTAATGATGATCGACGGTCCTGATAACGAGAACGAGAACGCGTTGCGGACCGAACGACCGGCACTGAGATTCGGCTGTCGCTGGCGGTAGCGGACGTGGTAAAAACCTGCGCTATAAAGTGTGATTGAGAGCTAAACGGGTTCCAGATAGCGAAAACAAATTGGGGAGATACATTTATCGCCGCCCGCCTTCAGATAAAGGAATACTTACGGGAAGCTTTACGACGGTTCGCGGTATATATCACCGTTTGAAGGAACTACTTTGTAACGGACGTACCAAGGACCGCGATCAATTATCTCCTTGACTTTCGTTCTTCGTCGGTCAGACTGAGAAAAAGTGCGCGATCGGTTTTCGCTTTGAATGATAATGACGGACTGCTATGTAGCTTCGTTGCGGATAAAACTGTGTGGAAAAAGGTATCAAGGGGGACGGCGTCAACGTTCGCTACTTTTATGCTCTTGACAGTCAGTGGATTTCCCAATTACTGGCTCGACCGCGACACCGGCGTGTCACCGCGTTCGCGTTGCGCGTGGGTCGGCGATTGCAAGCCAACTCGGTCTCGCGTCTTAACGATTTCCACCGACGAGGCACGAACTCGCGGAGAACGAACGCGGCGCGGCGAGGATTTCACGGATGTCGCGACTTGGCGAGTGGGTGGACCGTAGAAAGTGGAATAACGCTGTGCTAACCAACCCCGGGACTGTCTCGCGAGGTCAGCAAATTTTCGACGATTACAGGCCGCGACCAACTTCGCCTCGTCGTCCAGCCACCAGGCGATGAAGATAATCTCGCACCGGCGTATACCTGACGTTTACGGACCGTCGCGACGCGTCGCGTCCCCCTGGATCCCGAGTTCGTCTTCGCGACATCGCGGTCTCGTAGATCGCGCTAAGTCGCGACTTCCTATTCGGTCGGAGAACAGGAATCTCGATAAGTGCGCTCATTTTCCTGAACGCTGACATCATTCCTGCCCTGCCCGTCCCGCATTATTACATAACTCGCGGAACGTCTCTATGCAGAAACCGCGAGCGTCGTTGCTGTTTATCTACAGACCGTTGGAGCGGTTGCACACGTACGGCGAATAGGATCCCCGGGATCGTTTAGGAGGATGGTCAGCAAAATCAAAGGGTCCACGGCTGGCAGAACAATTCCTCGACCGCGATGACGATGGAATCGACCCGTGGCCGGCTTTTTCCGGCATAATGCCGGTGGTTAGAGGTTGAAGTGCTCCTCTGCGGTCTCCCGGCCGCCGATGGTGGGCGTGGGAATCGTAGAAACAGCGAGGGCACGCTCCGACGTGTACCGACCTCCTACTCCGTCAATTCCGTTTGGCCAGTCGATCCATCGGGGGATCGCGGTCGATCCGTGATCCACAGAAATCGTTGGATGATTGCTCGTGCCACGATCGACGCCCACGACGCGACGTCGTCGTGCCCTCGACTCACCGTTGATTTCCTACGAAACTGATCATCTGCTCTTTTCCGCGCTCATCCGGCCCTTTATACGGTGAGCACGGAGTCTCGTTATTGCACGTGAAATTGGAGACGCGAGCCGTAGAAGCGTATCTTGGAAACGCACGGCGGTGTGATCTTCTCCGAGGCTCTACGGCCGATCGTTTCTCATGTTGAGGCGGCGATTCTTTTCCCCCGCCGCGCTGTACTATATGGTTTAATCCGGAGATCGGTTAGCCTACGATTGACGCCTACGCCGGCTGGCAGGCAGTGGAGAATCGTTCAATGCTATTTGACGGATCGTTCGGGGCATCGGTGTCGAGCTGTCCGAACAAAGGGAATGAACTCTTGCACCGTAACGAACAGAATTTGTCCAAGCGAAGCGATCTGCCAATCGGTAATCGAACGACGATGGTGATTTTTCTTCCTCGAGTTGGCTCTTCCTTTTTTGTTTTTAATCTCGCTTATCTGCGCGACGGCGCGCCGGACGACCAACGGCATTTTAGGGCACGTTGCCACGCGACACGATTAAGGCGACGCGAACGCCTGTCCGGCCGGCAGGTGAGCGTAACCGGAATGAATACGTTTCGTAACCACGAACAATAAACGCGTTTGGGCGTTTAACACGCATAATGGTCGCCCATAAAGAATCCGGGTGCCCGTCCGGGGACGCTTCGTGTTCCTTCTCCTCGCGTTTCTTCTCGTCCGGTCGCCCCATATCTGGTGCCCCTTTAATTTTTCATCGCGAGCCAGACACAGTTGCGAAATCCTCGAAAAATAGCGCGCTTCGCGCGAGGAAAGCAGAATATCCACGCGAACACCGCGGTCCCCAGCCACCGAGCGATTCGAACAATAACTTTTCCCAGATAAGAGGTAGGAAGCGCGCCGCGCGAAACGGAGGGGATTCCCCGCGGAAAGAAAAACCCCTCGCGGTAGATATTTGATCTGCTGGTGCCGCGCTTCGTAAATCTTCCCGTTCTAGCCGTTCTCAACGGCGGGGAAGAACTGTTGGGCACCGACAATAAATGGACTGGACGAATGTACCGATCTTTTACAGATGTATACCTACTATAAAGCCCAGGCAGAGTACCTACGGGCCCTACGTGTCCTGCGTGCGAGGTCGTATAATCGCGCTGGTCGCGACGTGTTCGCTTGATTCACGACACCCCGGAAGCGAAGTGACTGCGATACGAAATGCCATGACACTAGACAGTCGGCATCTCCGTGCCTCCTATAAGACCCCATAAATCACTGGCAACAAAGCGACTGTTCGAGCATTAAAGACTTCCCTCTCGCGGCTTTTCCATCGTCGTCCCTGAATTGTACCGCGTTTTAAGGATCCCACTGCTCCTATCCCCGCCGCGACTTTCGTCTCGCCGAGACCTTTCAACCTTTTCGCCGTTTTTCCGTGGAACTGGATACGACACCGTTCCCCGCGCTGGAAACGGCGTGACGAAAGGGCTTACCGTACTTGGATGGCGGTGAAACCTTTCCAGCATTGTGAAGCTTCTGATTGCCACGGGTCACGGCCGGAACTGTGTCAAACGGCCAAATAGAACGGAGAAGTCGAGGCGCGACTGCGCGGTACGCAATTTCCGACAATCCACTCGCGCGATGGAAAAGTTTCTAACTTCTTGTATCGTTGCTTCTATGTGAACAAAGAAGGAAAAACGATTATCAACGATTCATCGGCAAAATCGTTCGTCTCCGTGCATATACGACGCGCAGCACGCCCCTCTTCGCGCTCTGCTCCGGAAATCGTTCGAGCAGCGCTGAACCACGGAGCGGTACGGACGTGGGACCGGCTATCCGACAACGAACTCCGTGTGTCTTATCGCTTCCATTCACGGAACCACGATAATCGTACGGCGGTCTCGCGCGCGCGCGCGCGAGAATCCTCCGGTTCGACCGGTCGAAACGATCGCGGCGATATTCGCGGACGCGTCAGCGGTAACGAGACGAGGTATAAGAAGATGGAAAAACGAGGAAAGGAAGAGGAAGGGAACCGTGAACGTGTGTCGCGCGTACCAGAACCTCTTTGGTACCCGTGGCAACATCTGTCAACCGGGCATACATACTTGACAGGCCGATAAACTGGCTGACGGAGCCACGGACCCGCCTTGCATTATGCAACCGAGGCGAGCCGAGCTTTTCTTTTCAAGGTGTTCAGGTGAGGCAGTCGGCCGACCGGGCAGGAAGGCAGGGGAGCGAGCAAGACGCAAGGCGTACCAACAGGGCCGGCCCTTTCGTACATACCTTCCACCACCTGCGGCCACGAAAGGGCCACACCGCGAATATTATTATCCGGGTGCAGCCACCACGACCGAGCGAGATCGACGATCTCCGCGTCGTCTTCTCACCTTCTCTAACAGTCCGCTGAATTAATTGTCCTAGCACGATGCACCGATTATGGGCCCCCTACGTACGTATGCGCATGCGCACGGTCGACCGGTGCTACGCGAAAGAACCGTCGGGGATTAAGCGGCTTAAAGCGGCATTCACAGAACTACATTTCGGAGTTTTTGGTGTCGAGGATGACGGGTGAAAGCGCTGCCTGTTGCGGCGTTGATAATTGTATTATTGAGTATTAAGTTGAATATAGCGGCATCGGTAAACCTTATCCAAAGTTGTCTCATGGAAGAGTTAAGGAGCGCGATGAGCGTTCTAGAATTTTCGAATCGGTTACAGAAATTTCGGGACGACGGTCTTGAACTCACGACTGCCAGCTATAGATCGTGCGAAGCAGGGCGCCCGCTTTTGATTTATAGATGATGAATCGATCAACACAACATCTCGGACCGAGCGATGAATGGAAAACGATTGCGACACTGGCTGAAAGGGAGTCCTTAAAGGCTTGTCTAAGAACAATGACACCGACAAAAAGACCACTGTTCCTGATGGCAGAATAATTAATGTGCAAAATGATTGTGCTCGTTACACCAGCAAAAAAAAAAATGTGTGGTACAATGCGCGCTGTTCTCTGGCAGGGCTTAGTCACTCGAACTGTCCTTATAGCGACGTGGAACTGCGTCGATTGCATTTTGGAATCGTCCCTTTCGAAATGCTAAGTCTGCATTGCACGCATACGTCAGTAGTGCTCGGCCCGATTTCGGAGCTTCCTTCGTTTCTGTTCTTATCACGCTGCCTTACGAATTCGCTGTCGCAAAACTACACGAGCACGAAGATCGCATAAGCGCTCAGGAATGAGAGACCCTACTCCTCTACAAGGAGTCCATGAAAGGAAAGATCTCCTCTAAAGAACGATACCTCTAAAACATTGGCGAGCAACCTTCGGCTCGCATTGGGCCAACAGTTAGAATTTTTCAAGAAAAGAAGGGACGGCTAGTTATTTCGCTGTCTTTAAAAATAATTAAAAAATAAAGCAAAAAATTGCAGGCGGTGCAATGTTCAAATGTGTAGTTGGACAGGTCAGTACACCTTGTATATTTCCCTCCCGCCCTTCCGCCCCCGCCGTTTCAGCTCGGAGCAACATTGGGGGTGGCTGCATCGGCAACGTTGCACTCTGTGGCGTCGCATTACGTTTATTAAGCCAACCTTACCAGACACACACAAACACACACACACACATATACCATCGTTCCATGCACACGCGAGGGCGAACCTGCATGGAACCTTTTGCGATTACAGGTACCCATAGCTTGCGTCGTAAACGGCAGCTTTTGCGTACATGGACAAAGCAAAGACCTGTTGCGCCAGGAACCTTCGTCCACCTTTTTAATGGACACCATTTTGCATCTGACAAATCTATCGAATAAATTTTTCTGACGCTTCATCCCCCCTCTCATTTATCCCCAAATACTGTCTCAGTTGTCGGAGTCGGATTAAGCGAACCCGAACAATTCGCGATTCCATCGATCCGAATACCTGTCGCAATAGATCGACATTCAAATTCAGCGGAATCGATTGAGAGAAAAGTGCCGGGGAACACGTTCGAAGCAAAAGCAGCCCCCGGTGTGATCGAAAGAAGTCGATGACTGAAAGCCCGGGCAACGCAAGAAACACCGTCGCGTACCTGGCGCACCTCAGTTCGGTGGTTACGAGAAAATCGGCGCGGGGACGCACACACGTCCTCAACGACGCGATATCTCGGCGGTTTGTTACGTGCTTCCACACGGCCCGCAACGGTTCGCACCGTCCCCGCGGAATGCCTCAACGTGACACGGGCCGCGATTAGATTTGCCGGCGAATAATTTGAGCTCGCGCAAGCGCGCCGACGCGACGCGACGAGCGTGAAACGGATCACGAATATTATTACCGCGGCGGCCGGCGAGGCGAGCGGTCACCTGCCACCGCGCTATCTCGTTAAGAAATTGTCCCCGTTCGCCAGTTTTCCAGGAACCACGGCCGCGAATCTATTTCAATTTCGCCGCCGGCCAGCCCGCACGAAACAATTATCGGAGCAGCGGTCCACCGGTCAGGGCCGCGAACAAACGACGGATTGATTAGACGTTTAATTAGCATAATGTCGGTGGTTGTGCGTGCCGTCGTGTCGTCCATCAGGACCTGGCAAGGATCGCGCGACACGGACGAGGAGCGCAACGAGACCTGCGAACGAGAGGGCAGACGGAATGCATAGAAATACACCAGGGAGGGATTCGTTCGTGTATGTATAAGTACGGCAACGGCCCGAAGACATCGTCCGCCTGCTACTCAGTCAATGACAGGTCTTTGTTGAAACGTTGCTTTCGAAACGAAGCCCCGTCAGATGTCACTTGCCTGTCATCCTCGAGATCGTACAGTAACAATCAGCCAGCGTCACGAGGATCGAGATTCTTTTCAAGGCGTAATTATATCGTCCGGCCTGGCCGCCCCGTGGTCGTTGAGCTCTCTAGCTGCCAGCGTTGTCTTGATTCAACGGTTACGGCGCACCAAATTAATCTAACACGAATCGTTTAAGGCTGCCCGGTTCTTTAACGCGATCAATGGATCGTCTAGCCCCGCTCACGATTCTACGGGATCCCTGAACCGTCCGACGCGCGACGTGACAAAGCGACCCCGTCGTCGTATTAACGCGAGGGAAATGAAATATTATTCGTACGATTCACCGGGCTTCATTGAGAGATTCAGCGTTCGAGGGCTTGAATCTCGAAGATGACCGGGCTACCTGGCCCTTATGATTATTATTCAGCGTCGACGCGTGCACACTCGCGCGTCTATACCGCACGGAAGGTTTGTCACGGAAATCGAACCACCGAAACGGCTGTAATATCTTCGTCGCGTTGTGTATAGCTGTGGTCGTGATCGTCGATTATCTCGACCCAAATGGGGAAGGCGTTCGCGTCCACGTATCGGGACGTCCCCGAGCGATCGGTCGCGATTTCACGATGCGGCTTCCACCGCACGTACGGATGCATCGTTTCCATTACGAACGCGGCAGCAGACGCGACGCCATACGGATCGTCCGGTCACGATTGCTCCGATTCTCAAGATTATTCGAGGCTGAAATGAATCACTGTTCGATTGTTGCAGGAGGAAGCACCCTGTCACGAATCTTTTCGACGAGTATCGAAAGATATTTTACGGTTATCTGAACTTGTCGCTGGTAACTGTAACGCGCCCGATTATGCGCTGTCGTTGCGTTTGACGAAAACGGTGCCGCAGGTAGTGCTTATAATGCAATATGTGGACGATTACAGTAAGTTATTCGCGGTGGATTTAACGAGTGGGTTACACGTAGAACTACCCTGGTCTCCTTTATATTATTTAATCCCGGTTTCGTTTCATTCATATATCTCGTTCGCAACGATCTCGACGTAACAATAATAACCGCCCCCGCAAACATTCGTAATCCTAATGATCTATCGTCGAGCGAAAAAAGGTGATGCAGCTTTCTAAAAACACGGCCGGCCATAATTCAGCCTCGACGATAAATCTGCCAGGTGAACAGGGCGAAGGAACGAGGGCGGCGTATAAAATTAAAAATAAAGCAGCACGGAAACATTGAGACGTCTCCGCTGTAAGCTGTCTCCGCTGCTTACGAACGACGACCACGGCGGAGAAGAAGCTCGTACGTGGAGGTGGACAACATTCTCGTCCCACGTCCTGCCGGACGATACACCGCGCGGCCCGTGAAACCGACGATGGAAAATCGATCGTCGATCGATCTCGATAAAGATTCGTCGAAAGATAGGAGAATCGGGGCCGCCCACTCGCGCTCTCGAGTCCTTTCAATCCGGTGAAAGTGGCTCGCGTTGTCACTGCGACGGAACTAATTAAGTGCTCGCCGTAATGACTTTCACGTGCATAGATTAGCATACGGGGACGATGCATCGTGGCTGCCATTAATCATTTTTCACGGCCGCGCGTCGCAACGCCAACGACACCGCGTTCCGTTGCTCTCGCCGTGTAGCGGATATTAATTTTCCGTGATCGTGGGTTCGCGGGTAAAATTCTACGTGCCCGCCGTTCTGCATTCATTCGCGATACCGAGCAGAGAGAGAGAAAGAGAGAAAGAGACGCCCGGCGTTCGGACACGCTTCGCGGTCGCAGAATTTATGTGAGAAGATCGTTCGGTACGGTGGCTTCTTGCTAAAATCGTAGCGCAATCGTAGCGGTCACAGAAACACGGCTCCCCCTCCATAGAGTACCTTAACAAGCGAAAAATTTCCTCGACCGCTTCTGAACTTTGTCCCGGTGAACACCGTCGGGGTATCGTTCCCGATATCGGGTAGCTGCAATTAAATTTTTGTCGCCAACCCCGTCGCGGTTCATATGCTTTCCCACTGCGTCGATGTAAATAGAACGACAGAACGGGTTTGCAGGTATGATCCGACAGTGGAGGAGACTGTGTGCCGCTTAGTGTGCCACAGAAACGCTTAATTCAACGTCACTGGCTCTATTATCGTTAATTTATCGCTCGGCGGCCGGGTCCGGCACGCTAGCCACGATTTTTACACGCGTGACTACAACAGAGGTGAACAAATTGCCGGGATCGTTGGAAATAACGTTACACCCACGTCACGGATTTTAATAGATACAAATTGCCTGTTTCGCGCGAAGCGTCGGCCAAGGGAGACCTCCTAACCCAGATGCGCGAGTACTCGCGTACACGACAAAACCGCCCGTCACGAGCGTAACCCCGAGGAAGTTGATGGACGCGGAGTGCGTCGAAGCGTGGCGCAAACACGAAGTCCTCTTCGCGATTCTGTCCCGTTCGGCTACCGTTCGTTTCCTCGTGTAGCGAACACCTTCGCGACGCTTCCCACGAAAGGCGATCTTGTAGGTGGAAGGCGGTTCAAGCGGCAGTGAAACGTGTAATTATTGCCCAAGGGTTTCCTGTTTGCCACTCATCGAACGGCGACTGAGGAATTTTTCCCAGTTTCACTGGCTGACACAGGAACGGGGTCGAGCGTACGCTCTTAATAAGCATCGATTGAGTTGTTATCGCGTGAAAAAGAATTCGCGAAAGGAACGGAGCGAACGCCGGTGTAAATCACGGCAGTGCCATGGTCTCTCGAGCGTGGACGGCTTACGAGAGACAAAACGTTCGGTAAACGTGCGACAAGATTTGCTACGAGCTGATACTGCGGGATCTGTCCACCGTTCTAAGTGTGCCAGCATTCGTTGGCTGCATAGGATTGGGAAATTCGTTGCCGACAGAAGTCGCGATGCAAAAGCTTTAAAGTTCAAATTCGAATCGTTCGAACTTACGAAAGGGAACGGCGCCCGTTCGAGGCGGCATTCTAACCGCTCCGTTCCCCGTTACCCACGCGATCCAAATTTCTCGCTCGTCCCTATTCCCATTCTAATATCAACAAGAACAAAATAATGATTTCCCGTTCCCAAATCGTAAGAGGTGGCTCGAATTCGGTCCATGTAAAAAAAAAAAAGAAAACACATCCCGGGGCGATGATCGACTGACGGGCCCGTGGACAGCGACCATTCTACTTTAATCGCGCAATTAACGAAGCGGCGGTCAGGTCCATTGTCAGCGACGCCTCTCGAATAGATCGATGCTCGATCTCCTCGACTCCGTATAATTACACCCCGCGATTGAATGGAACGGCGGCTCTTGGCACGCGTGCTCGATTCCACGCGAACGATTCATCCCGTCGCCGGACAAAAGCGACGCTCGACCCTTTTTAACCCGCTCGCCGCGAGGGAACGTTCGACGTCGACCCGCCACTTGTCGCGACGATGACGACGGAGAGAAGTAGAAGCCAACGCGATAATTATCATATTCCTGCCCAGGCGAAATTCTGCTTCGACGCGGTCTCGCGGTTACACGCGTACGGGGCTAATTGCAACGTCACGTTGAAGTCGTGCGAACTTTCGTAGACATTCTCCAACGATATTTCCTAATTGCACCTCTAAGATATCACAGAATCGCTGTTCGGTGCACGCGTCCCTCGACGAGCAAGTCGATTCGCATTATCGTGGGATAATTTCGCGCCGGCGACCCTAGCATCGTCTCGAAGCCCCCAGCGGTGTCCGTGCACGTGCAATCGAGGATAGGAAATTTTTCGCGACCCCGTCCGACGTGGATCGACAGGAGCGGGCGGAGGGTAGCTGAAAATAACGCCCGGATAACGATGTTTTCTTTCAATTTATCCGTGTCGATGGGCACGAGCTCGCGCTCCGGCGTAATTGCGAGGTGTGCCCGTGTGTGTACATACAAGTCGAGCCGCGTTAGCCGCGGCCGGCGAGGCTGTATCACGAAATTCGTGGGCCCATTATCCTCTTTCGCGTGCGCTATGCATTAAGCACCGTGCACACAATCGTGGTTACGACCTTGCTCGTGACCGTGACCCTCTGCTCGTACGGAGAACCATCCGTGCACTCCGTGGTTCGCCACACTCGACGGCCCTGAGATCGACTTCCACAACGTGCTCGCAGTCTCGGGGGCTGTCGGCCGTTACTCACCTGTTTTCACCGTCGAACGCGCTTGCTCTCCCTTCGGTTGCTTCTTGCTTCTTGCTTTTCATACGCTTGCCAACCTATTAAAGCATCGTGCACACCGCCCGTACCTCCCGGACACTGCTAATGGCCGATCGTTCGAAAACACTCCGCTCGGCCATGGACAATTGCAGATCGGTAATAAGTTTGTAACATATTCCCGACGTATTAATAATGGCTCATTTTTATCGGTTGCCCGGTATCCACGGCGGATCGGCCGCGTTCCCGATGAACCCTTCGTCGATGCTCGTTGGCCGTGATCGAGGCTGCATTTACAACAGCGCGTGGCCGCGTCTCGTCTTCCAGTACGCTTTTATAGGTGAGCTACATTTATCTCTTATACAGCTTGCATCGATTTCTTCTTGTATTTTCATATGCGATGAAGAAAACTTTATTATTAGTATTATTATCCTGGTTCGATCCAGAAATTGGAAGGGGGCGCCGGGGGAATTTTTTCGGGGGGGAAATTACGCTGTTTAATGAGCGTAAGAGCGTATACCCTTGCAATACGATTCTTTTCGCGAGTACAGAGACCCCGCGCGTAATATGCGGTTGCTCTTACGATATTACACATTGCTCGGAGTGCAGTAACGCGCATCAAGCTCGCGTACAATTTCTGCTGCCTCCAAATTTTTATCCCCCCTCCTTATTCACCTTCTTCGCGCTAACTTAATTCTAACACTTTATCCACGATTCGGAAAGCACCACGCACAACACGAACGGGGCGTAGACTCGTTAAGGACGAAACACAGCGACGCCAAAATTCACGTCGAACCCGCGAGCGAAGGGGAGTGAACTGTAGCAGCTTATCCCACCTTGCAATTATTGTTTCCGCTTTCTCAGTTGATATTATCGTGACGCAACTCGATTATAATGCAGCCCGGCCTCCTCCGTTTCTTCGTACCTTAACCGTGGTATCAAGTAATGTCTGCTTATAGCAGCGGAATAATAATGGCACGTTGCCTCCGCGTTGCCACACCGGCCGCGCCGCCGCTTCGCCCATAAATTCGCAGCGGCCGTGCCAAAAACGGCACCGATCGTTTGCCATGTGTTCTCACGATCGATTATCCGTACCGCGGCCCGCGGAACGAAACCGCCGTCTACGCCGCTGTCAACGAAATCATTTTTCCGTCGGGATCCATCAGAAACGGATTATCAAGGGAAACTTCGCCGCGGCGCAATTAAGTTCGATCCTTATTGGCGTGCACGTAGATCCGCCGGTCGGGCTCGTTCCCGTCGTCGCTGTTATCGTCGGATGCAACCCGGCCGCACGATCTACACTCGCGCGCGCACAGGCAGAAGAACGTAGGCACGTACACGATCGCGGACCGGGCATTCGACGAGCTCGACGACGACGGTCACGAGGATCGGGGCGCAAGAAAGCCAACGCGAAGGAACTCGAGCTCGAGCGCGGGCAGGTTTAGGAGAGAAAAGGGAATGCCGGACAGTTGCTGCTGGTACACCACACCGCCGCTACGTGCTTTTATCCCGAGGATGTTGCACGATCACGTCGATCGACGCGTGTAGTTTTATTCCCCGTAATAATCGTTAAGATCCTCTCGCGTTCTATAATAGAGACGCGAGCAGTCGGACGCGCAGCTTTTTGCCCGTCGTTTAATTGACAAGTGTAACGAAAAACCGCGAGTCGTCGGGTAGGTGCATCGGTGGTTTCGAACGACTGGCATTTCTGTAATTGTCCCCGGCAATCGGCAAACACCGTTACGACTGATGAGCGAATCGGAGGAAGACCACGGGCGTTAAATGTCGACTGACTTGCCGTTTGCCGGTTCCTCGGGCCGATCGCATTAACGATCTCGGAGCAGAGGCGAGGGTGTTCGCGGTGCCGTCGTTATCGTGATAAACAAGAAGAGGGAGGTGGAAGAAGGGAGTCGGGAGGCCGAACAGCGGCGTGGAAGAAGGCACGAGAAGAAGAGGAAGAGGGTAGCGTCTCCTCACAGGTGTCGCTTCAGAGCGCTACCACTCCAGGCCACATTTGCTGCTGGTACCGTGAACGCGAACGGTGAACCGATGCACCGACGCCGGTATTCCACATCGAGCGTGCGTTCAACGTCACTCCGGAACATCCTGTCAGTGCGGTAACGAGCGGCCAGACGCTCGTCTCGCGCGCGTACGCGTCTCGCCACCGGGGCCGGAACTATCGTTCGCGTCCTTCCAATTTACCTGGAAAAGAGAGGGTCGGAGAAGAGGAGGCGAAAAAGATACAGAGAAATGCCACGATCTTCGTAGAACTTGCGAGCAGCTAGACTGCGTTCCGCCCGGCCAGGATGCGTGCGTCGCGATCGCCGGGCCGGCCAACAGAAAAGCGTTTCGCAGCGTGGGATCGTGGGCAACGTGTCGCGGTGCCACGATACGAAGATCAGCGGTGTTTCGCATCGTGATGGCGTCCGTTCGTGACCGTTCGCGCGAGAGCTTCCGGGTCGGCCCACGAAATACGAGATCGCGAGTTGCAGGCCACGGGCTTGGATATCTCGGTGGATCGTGTTTCTCGGCGTATTCGTCGAGGTTGCAGTAACCGTCTCGCTAATAAGCGGAGAGACTTTGAAAACAGTCTGGCAAAATTGGCCGGGCAAGATCCGCGGATAGACTCGAGTCGCTGAGGAGTGGCGAGGATATTCGACAAGAAGGGGACCACCGAGGAGCGACGCAACCGTTGACCGCGAAAACTTCGATTTCGCGGAAGAGCACCGAAGTCCAGTTTTGTGGGGGGCCACGAAGACCAGAGGGACACGGAGGAGGCAAGGTGCACAGGGTGGCATCGGCCGATCGTTTGGACGAAGTCGACCGGTAGGACGGGAAGACCGGTCGCGCGAGCCCGCGAACCGGCCACACCGTCGAGAGGAGGCTCGTGCGTGTACGCGCGCGTTCGATGCCTGCGTACGAGCGGACGGCCGTTATGTAATTCCGCTTGGGCCGGCGACACGCGCAGGAGCGATCCGCGAAATCGTCACCGAGGTGAATCCAACGGGCGCCGGGACATTCATCCTCCGGTGTTCGAGTGTCGTCATTTGTACGAGTAAACGGCAAACTTATCGTCGCCGTTGAGGATAATCGTCGTGACGGGATACGCGATACGAGTCGAACGCTCCGATCTCTCGGAGCACCGTGATCACGCAGAATCGACCGGAATACCATCGATCAGACGGCGAAGGTCTCGAGTATTACTTTCCACAGTTCGACGCTCGGTTAATCAAGAGAGAAGATCGGCATCATCGCGAGAAACTTGACCGATCCGTTAGAGGTTAAAGGCTGCTACACACTGCCATGGGACCGCGGCCGACCGTGAACGTCGCGGTTCCATTTCCCCGTACGGTTGCGGTACGGGCGGCGAGGGTGCGGTGAAGTGACCCCGGTGGAACGCGAGAGAGATCGACAGGGACAATCTCCGGGTCTGGCGATCGCGAGGGTGAGACAGATATGGATGACAGCGTGCAGAATGGCCTGCAGGCCGAGCAGTGGCTGCCGATGTTCGAGAAGGGAGAAAAGAGAACGAGCTCGCTGGGCAGCGGAGCGTTCAGGTTTATCCGCACGCGCAGCAGTATCCGGCGGGAACTCAAGAGGCAGTGCAACAGGTAAGAAAACAGACTGTTTGGAAGGGGCCCGATCCGTAAAATTGCACCTGCCGCGGCGGGACGCGTCCGGCAGCGTATGAGAAGCAGAGAAGTTGCGATATATATCACGGGACGCCATTATTCGTACGGTTTACTGGGGTAATTCGAAGCGTCGCGTTAGAGGAGGCCCGTAAATCGAGGCAATTAAAAAAGAAACGCAACGACTCGAATATTTTCTCCGATTCGCGATGCAGCGGAGCAGCTTGGATTCTTTAAAGTAGAATGCCCGTGGCACGGTTCAATCGGATTTCAATGGAAGCCCGAGCCAGCCGATCGCACGGGAATTTCACGGTTTCTATGATACGTAGGCCGGGGCGCCGGAAACCGGCAAAACGTATGAAATTAAAATCGAGAGACCGTTACGTGCGCTGCTTATTAGGGGTTCCACGGGCCGTGACGAATGCGTTAGCGCAAAGTCTGGCAGGCTGCACCGATCGAGCACGGTTTTTAAGAGATCCGCTTAGGAATCGGCCATTACACCGAGGCGCAATATAGAGAATACAATATGTACAACGCGCTCTACCTAATCCGCCTGGAGGCGAACCAACATTCGTCGCCGTTTAGTAACGAATGAACCAACGCTGCACCTATCCAGATTCTTCGTCCGAAATGGAAACGTCAGGAGCGAATCCACGGTCGCCGCGAACGCCCCGATGCAATGTTAGGTGAACGTACTACGGGCTTTCGATCGATCCACAGCTCCCTTCGAACGATCTTCGGTGCGTAATTCAAAGCGCGTCAGCCATCTCCTGAAAAGACGCGGGTCCCCTTCGACGCGAACCATCGACGTGCCGTGCACAGCATGGTAGCCTAATCTGTCCGCCGCGTCCGTGCATCAGGTCAGAGGATCCTTCGGATTATAGCAACGGGATACCGGTTGATCGGCAGCCGGGGAATGAGCCGCGACGAAGCAGGAAGCAGAAGCAATCTGCAGAATTCGCGGTCCTTGCGGTGCGTGAGAAGACCCCGGGATTGCTAATAGTCGACCGTGGAATCCGAGACAGTCGGTTGTGCCTGGGCTTCGTGATTTCCGACGGCGAGCGGGCCGCCTGCGAAAGTAATTACCATTTGTAATTCAAGAAACGGTCGCGAGATATTAGCGGCGAACGGCGGTGCGCTCGATCGTTGCGTGTGTAGGCGGCACGAAACCCTCCGCGTGAAACGAAGACGTGGTAAAAACCGCGGCACCTTCTCCGGGATCGCGACGGCTACTGGGAAACGTCACGGCGGACGGGACTTATTTGCGCGAGTGGTTCTTCCCGCGAGGCTCGTTTCGGTGTTTTACTTGGAGCGGGCAAATGTCGGGGCTCGGGGTTAAAGTTAGAGGGTAATTGTCATTTCGAAGGGAGTAGACGTTCTTTGGACTTGGGCGTTCGTTGTTTGTTCTCGGTAGTGGATTTAGAGTATTTTCGTGGCACGAGAACTGTTGTGTTGATTTCGCGTAACCAATAACGCCATACTTCGAATCGCGGTAAGACTGTCGCGTTAATGTTCTCTGCGTCGTGTCGCGAAGTCTCCCCGCGCCGTAAACAGAATTCCAAAATGATTTAGACCGAACATTTTTTCCCCCCTCTCGCCGATCCATTGAAGAGGCCCGGTCGCGTGTAGCGTCCTGATTTATCGCGACACGGCGGAACTATTCCACCGGCAGGACAGTCGACAAACGATTCGCACGGCGAAACACCCGGCGAAGGATATCGTAAATTGGTAACGACACGGTAACAAGCCCGTCGCGAAGAACAACGAGGTCCGTTCGGAGCGGCGCGGTGAATTAATAACGCAGCCGTGTATCCAAATAAATTCGTCCTCGCCGAACTGGCGAATCCTAATGCCTCCGTTCCCGCTGAGTCGTGATCGAAATTCCGGCGACAAAACCCGCCCCTGAATCGCGGATGCCATAAAACTCCGAGCGGCGGCTACAGTCGGGGGGGAAGTGGCCACGTTCGAGCCCTTCGATTCTACCTAGGCCTCGCATTCGTCTCCAGCCGTTTCCCCGTGCAACGTCCCCGCGGTATACAATCCGTTTAAGGGAAGAGGAAGAACGCAGCGACTCCTGATGCGTTTCTCGACCGGGCAGATCGAACAGAAAGAATTACCGCAATATATTCCGCGTTTTAATGTTGAGCCGGATCGACCGAAACGTCGGGTTCGCTCGTCCGGGGGCCCCCGTCGCGCATAATAAGGCCCTCCGCCGGGTCTCGGCCAGCCGACTTTGGCCCTGCAGCCTCCTCGAGGCGTGCACACACGGGGAACACGCACGAACGGGCTGGCGCACACCATCGCCGTCGGGCCGACACACGTCGAGGAACCGTGCGGTTCGAACACTTCCGTGTTGTACGACTAATGAATCGCCTTCTCTTTCTCGTGGCCCTTACCACCCTCCCTTCGCCCTCTTTTCCCTTACGCTTGTGTTCGTCTGGTCATCGCGGCGGCCGATCGCAGTCGCGCTTCGTCCAATCAAGCAGGTACGCGCATATTTATCGCCGGTATCGATGCCCGATAAACTGACCGGGCCTTATCCGCAGACGCCGACCGTTTTTCGACAGTATTACGTTTCGCGTTACCGTCGGTTGTACCTCGATGCGATCGGGGGTTGAATTCGTTTTTTTTTTTTTCCTTACTCGAGGGAACGCGCCCTCGGTTGGCACGACGATGAACATCAATTCACCGGTGATTAAATTGGTTCTCTTGAACGATTTCTTTAGCTCGTTTGATAATTTTGCCGGCCACGGGCAGAGTATTCGACGAGCGTGAAAGAGGAGTGGAAAGCGGCGTAAACGTCAACTTTCACGGCGCCCCTAGGAGCGATTCAATTTTTCCCCGTTAAAGATTCAGCCTGTTTTACGGTAGCGTAAATGGTTAGTTAATTCCGTGGTAATCCAGTCGTTCGTCGGAGCCGCTTCCTGCGGGAGTACATATTTTCTATAAGTCCCCGCTCGCCATGGACTTAAGCCGTGTTAAATGCTTATGAACGCGCAGTCCGGGCGCGATAAACGGATTTTTCCGCGCTCATCGCCGCCTCTAATCGCGTCGATAAATTCCCCCCCCCCTCCCGACATTTTTCTCGAACATCCCCGCGGATTTATTTATCGAAAGCGGGGTCACGCGAACGTGTACGCTCGCCGTAGGTTACGCGAGTCCGATCGTGCGTATTTTATCGCGACCCTATCGTCGGCAACACGAGAAATCGAACACGCAGGTGAGTCCCGATCGACCCCGATGTCCCGCGATTAGAGAAAAGTAAGGCGGCGGTATCCGCCGTTAGTCTCGTTTAATGGAGCTTCCGTTTATGTAAATCATGCTAATGAGCATCGAATTGGCAAACGTTCGGAACGATTCGATGGCTTCTGGTTCCCTGCGTTCGATTAATCGTAAATTAGGAACGGGGGAAAGGTTCGCCGTCTACCGTGTAATTTCTGCCGGGTATGAGAAGCGATACCGTGAAATGCGAAAGTAGTATCGGACGGTTGCAGTCAGACCGGGAAGCCTTCACTTATGAAAGTTTCAGACAGTTCGGCTGATTGAAGTGTAGCGCGTCGGGTGCAAGAGTTCGCAACGCCCATTGACCGATTAATATTTTACTTTGGGCAATAAATTAGTTCGGGGGGTAATTATGAAACCTGTTAATTAATGTCGCTGTGCCGCTTATTATTTTGTAACGTTCCATCTTTCTCAAACTAACAAGATTCGCTTCACCAGAATTGATAAGAAGTTATAATAATAACAATAATAATAATTGAAGTATGTATTCCATTGCTTTGATCATACATCTCGACAAATCCAACCTCATAAAAAAGCTATCTAATGCCATCGACTGTCGGCCAATAGACATTTCAATTCGCGGTCCGAAATATTCACATCGAGCAACAAAGCGTATGTAAATTACTGCTGTCCAAAAAAAAAACAAACAAAAACGATCTTCAACCAGAGACCGAGCAGTTTCGGATCCAGGAGAGAAAAGAACGAAAGCACGAGTCCCGTTTCAACGAACCGATCGATCCATCGGTACGGCCGAACGATCGTCGATATCTTTGACCAAAGCAGTATACGCGACATTCAACGATCCTTATGTAACCACTGCATGTACACCGGCCGCGGGGTATTGTTCGGTGATTTTGCATTTCGCCTGGAACAAATTCGAATGGAATCGCGCGGCGGTTTCGCCGGCCGCGATGGCACAATAGACAAATCGGTGGCAGAAAACGCCGGTCGGGGCAAATAATGCGTAACGGGTCCGCGGCAAGTTCGATACCTGTATCTGAATCTCGTATTCCGTGTACGGTTCACCGGTCCCGACCCCGCGCCGCCATGATCTCCGGCTATTACTCATAACCATTACTTTCAGGTTCAGGCACCGATATTATGCGATGAAGGTTGATAAGCCGTTTAGACGGTTTCCAGCTTGCCGTTCCCAGCTTCATTGTGTGCATTACGTTGGCCGGCCTATAAGGGTGGAGATGAACGCGGTTGGTTACAGGCCGATCCGGATAACCGATAAGCAAGGACGTGCTTATGAAACTTGGCACCTCGCTATCCGTCCACGGGATCTCCCGAGCTAGCCTTCGAAATAATCCGTAAACGTTACGTAGCTGTCCATCGTGCATGGACGCGATCTCGACGTCGATGAGTGGTCGATTCGCGTGGCTGGCCGCGCGGAAGCGTTCGACATCATTCGCGTATCCGTTTCGCCAAAATGTGAAGCCTCTAATATTCGTTGGTCGAGTCTCCGGCGAACACCCAGTGTCCACGGTTTCTCGTCGGAGCGATACGTAAGGGGAACATTGCCGGGCGTATTTTTGCGCGACGCGAAACGAGGGGGTTGGTATCTGCGTCGAGGCATTCGAACAATGGTCTCCACTTAAGAATATGCACGCACCAACGGTGATAAATGACGTGCAATTCTCGAGTTTCTACCCTTGACACGACTCTATCGCGTTCTCCGGAGCGCGCCTCCTACAACTGATGTCAGGCTCCAGGCCGTGCCTCGGGGAAGAGCGTGCACCGCATCAGCCTCCCTTCCCGGCCTGAACAAACGATGAATAACGCTGCCCGCCCGTTCCGAGCGTTCAACGCGAGTTTCAACGGCTATTCCTTCGGGGAACGCGAAAGTCAATCGACGGGACCGTGATACGTCCGATCTTCGATGAAAATTAGAGGGAACGTTCGAGCAAGTGCTGTTCGAACGTTCACCGGCGACGTCGAGCGCGCCGTTGCTTTCACCGTTGAGACCATCGATGCACGGATTCGCGTTAACGGATTACCTGTTGGTGCCCGGCGCGTCATCGGAACCGATAATGCGTCTGACGTAATCGGATTTGGACGCGATAGGGATCGTAATTCTCTTGCGTTTTCCGCTCCCGACGTATGGCAACGCGCGTTCGTTCGAACGAGATGAAACGATTCCTTTCGGAACTGTTCCGACGTTCACCGCGTCCTCCATTAACTCCATTAACTCCATTAACGCGAACAATTCGTTCGAAGAACGCCCACGCGCCACGGCGGACGTGGTTTCCACGACAATGCAAAATCACGCCGGCAGCGCTCTCAATTTCGTACGTTCTAAATGACGAAAGACCCTGTCGCAATCGTTGCCGCACGGCGGGTCTTTAAACGGGCAGTTTTTTTTTCTCCTTCTTCTTTCGAGCGCCGTGACACGGAGCACGCCAACAAAACAACGAACGAATACACAAATGGTATCCTTGACATTTCGTTGAAACATTATACCTCTCGTTCTCGCAATTTCCTGGCGTTACTCTTGGCTGGGGGTAAAAAGCGGCGAGCGTAGCCGGCGTCCATCGAGCCGCCGGGTTTCCGCGACCACGGGAAACCGAATCGACGGTACGCGTGAAATAACGCCGGTGCGTGCTTGCACGCCGGTGTGTACCGTTATCGGTGGCTATCGATCGCGGGAGATGTCGGGAAAAACCAGCCGCCGAGAAGCATCTTTTCCCTATTCCGCCATGAAATTGTTTTCGTTCGTCTTCGAAGGGAAGCGACGAGTCGAGGTAGACGGCGACGCTAGGATAGAAAGCTGTGCCAGGTAGAGTCGATCGAGGATGCCGCTCATTGATTTTTATTCACCCCTCTCATCGATATCGTTCAGCAAATTTAGTTTCGGGAATTCAGCGTTCATCGCGCGAATTCGATGTAACTGCGGCGCACTTTTCGCGGAGACGATTGCGCACACGAGTAAACGTTCGATCGTTAACGGATCGACGTGTGCGCCTCTTCGTTCCGCGAGCACGGGATAAGCCAGGGCAACGAAGCGAGAAGAGCCATATTATAGTAGCTTATATAGCTGAATATTCGAACAGCATCTCCGGTGATTCTTCGCCTATTACGGCACACTTAGGTTCTAGAGAGGCAGGCAACTTCGCAGGCAATACAGCGGTCGGGGGGTATCGCGGGAACCGATAATGGCTCTCGTGGAGGTTTCAGGTTCACTGGAGTACTCGCCCCTGACGGGGAGGATCGGATAAAGATCTAAATGCCTGCATAGCCGTATGTACGGCACGCCAAGGAAGATCCTTAAATACTAGCAGGGTAACGAAGGTAAAGGTTTCTCGTGACGTCCGCTTTGGTGCCGGAGCCGTCAGGGGTCAGTGAGCGCACCGGTCGGCAAACCCGGCTGCTCTCTGAATTCTCCGTCGTTCGCCTCTTCCTCTCCCTTTTCCTTTTCTTTTTCCCCTCTTTCCGGGCCCGCGTGTGCTACGCTCGTACCCCTCGCCATCGGGGACTTCTCGAACGAATATTCCACTCTGATAAGTCCCGCGATGGGATTTATTGTCTGGCCACGAGTTTCAGCCTCCCCTCGAGTGGAAACTATTAAGCGTAGGTACGGCATGGCGCCGGGAACTGATGTGCACGAGCGGTTGCAGGTCGACAAGCGGGTAAGGAGGAAAGGTAGGACGAGATTCGTCTTGATCCGGTGCTCGCGGAAGAGTTAAGTGGAAGTTGTAAATCGTGAGATCATCGAAGCGAGCCCTCGTTCAGGATGAAATTGTAATTTCAGATACCCATGGATCCATTATCGGTTCATTAATTTCCTCCTTGGCTAACTTCTCGTGATGTTTTTGGCTCTCGTAATTGCCGATGCCTCTCCGCTCGTATCCTCGGATGAGCCGCGACCGAATTATTTATAAACGGGCCGACGGAAGGGGAGAAATTTTTCGAGTTCCGCACGACCAGCGCCGGGGCAATTAATTCGTATCGCGTAGGCAGTGGGAAAAATGCGAACGGAGAGGCCAGAGATGCGAGCTAAATCTCGCTGGTTAATATCTCCGGGTTACTTGCGTAAGAACGGCCGTGAATTGTCGAAAGTGTACGAGCGTACGGTGGCGATTGCGCGACGAAGAAATCGCGGACACGTTCGCAAACTTTCTAACGCCCGCCCACCTAAACACCGTATTTAAGCTAACCACCTGGACGTCGCATGCGCGAGGTGCATCGCGCGACTACGCGGTAGCCATTGAAAGCATTTCCGTTGAACTTTCCTGGCGGACCTACGTTTTGCCCCCTCATCTTAGGTTCTACGTCCAACGTGGGCGCATGTGTAATTGCCCGTGCATTGCCACGGCACTGGTGCTGCCATTTATCCCGTCCCAGAGGCGAAACCGTATCCATAATTGGGTAACGAGGAACTTGAACTCTCCCCCGGAGGGAGATCCGCGACTCGAGATACGTCACTTTACACCAATCCTAATTACTCCGGCATGTCATTTTACACCGGCGTCTAATCAGTGCGGCAATCGGCTTAACGGGAACCCCATTACGTTGGCTAATAGGATTTTTCTTACCTTACCGCATTGACAGACGAGTCCCGATGCTTTTGTGCGTTGCAGTCGGCGTGGTGCATGCGATACGCGATTAGAGGCGTCCGCGTGTGCGCCACGGACGCAGGTTTTTAATAAAGCGACCCGTTGCGATCGGTAAGGCTGAAACGGCTAAGTTAAGACTGCATGCATGTGCGCGCAATTAGACCCCGAGGGGATTCCGTCGATTCCTGCTTTATCTCCCAGCGAATGTTCCGAAGAAAAGCGAAATGAATAGTTTAAGCAAATTGGCCAAGCTAACGGGAATGCATGGCGGACCCTTGCGCTGAAGTTACCTTCGTGCACGGTCGCTTCGTGTCGAAGCTTTGGCTTTAGCGGAGGCTGGAAGGATTAACAGTTAACCCGCCAAAGCTTTTGATGAAATGCAAGAGGATGACTCGGAATATTGAACGACAAAGTTCTGCGAAATACCTCGCCTTCTAACCATTTTGACTTAACATTGAAACTTAATATTGAAAACGTAGCGAATCGTCCGAGAAAAATGTCACACGGTCAATTATATTCACGCTTCGCTTCCCTTTTTCCAAATTCAATCGTCGACCGAACACCTACGCTGACATTAATAAAGTTAAATCGTTCGATCGCCGGACCCGAACGAAACGCGCTTCGCCGTCCATCCCGTCGCGATACCAAATTATCAACGTCGACGAGGGAAGTCGTGCTCGACATCTGCCATTATCGGCGAAATTTATCCGAATCGCTTAATCCGAACACAACCTTCGAGCTGCTCTCCCATCTTCGGTCGCCCCGTTCTCCAACCATCCGCCTCGTTCGCTGAGGTTCCTCCAGACGGTCGTTGCATTAGACCCGTCTGTTTGACCCGACCCCGTGAACTCCGCTCCACCCATGGCGCACGGCTAGAACTCGTGCGGTCCCGAATCGCGTAAAACGCTCCCAGGTTCGTATGCGGCCGCTTCGATCCGCCCTTCCATTCCGTGCCATGCCATTCCGTCCCATCGACGCGGCGCGGCGCGATCTCGCGGGAATTGGAGCACACCGGTCGATTATATTCCAGCGAGGTCGAAGCCAGGCCGCCTTCTGAACTCGGCTCGCGCGCACCTCTTGCATCACGGATACCGCCGCCTTTCGTACCGCTGTTATCCAACGCAACGGGAAGCAACGCGGGGAGGCGTCCCGTGTAATTCAATTAAAAACTAACCGGCCGCAATTATTCGAGGAGCGGCGAACGCGATACGGCCGCCTTCGCGAGCAATGTGCGACGGATTGCAGTGGAAATCGCTGGAATAACTGTGCTCCGCCGGCGTTTCTTGTCGCAATTAAGGAATCCGGCGTGTTCTACCGGCCCGTTCGGCATCGATTATCGATCGCACCGTTGTTTAACGGCCGAGCCGCGGAACGCCGGATAGATTAATAAATTAGCGGGGCACTCGGGAATCGGTCGGATTAGTAGGCGTAACGGGCGCGACGATATACATACGTTACGGTCTCGCGTACTTGGGAATACACAATTACCTGTTCGCGGCGACTACGTAAATGGAGAAATACGCGATACGACGTGACGACGTAATATAATTTTATTACGTTAGCCGAACGCGCGATCAATTCGCTAATGCATATTCTGCAGCGGGGACGAGTTTGATAATATTATGTGCAGCTATTCGAGCAAGAATAATTCTCCCCGCGCCCCGAAGAAGTGTACATCTTATTATACAACTGTAACCTATAGATTTTTGCGAGAGCTCGGACACGTAGTTCTCAGGTCGAGGGAACGTTATTAATCTTACCTTCGATGCGCTCGGGCCCGTCGACGGCCGTGCACGGAAACTATACCAGAGTGATTTCCGGTTCGACCCGGGGTCGAGGTCATCCACGTAATTCCACCTAAACAAATCGACGTGTATCGTGCGATCGAACCTCCCCGTACAGCCCCATCGTTTCGCGATCCTCCCTCTTTCGACGCGCACGTATCATTTTCGCGAACACGATCGTGCACGCGCTGTTTACAAGACACATTACGCCGAACGATCGTTCGATCATCGAACATCCGCTTCCTCGTTCGAAGTTTGCCCAGGAACGAACTCCGGTTACGAGGGACGAGCCCCGGAGTTACTTCGTCGTCGTTACGACGATCCCGTACGCGGAGATTGTTCAACGGAATTTATCTCGCGGGCATTTATCACAATTAGCGTGTTTCTAGGGACAGCGAGGCGTAGGCAAGTACATAGTAACGTCCACTCGGAGACTGGCGCCTGGTGTTTAGACAGCAATGCGGTGCTCGCGATCTGGAATTGCGTTTAATGAGATAGCTTAATTTAGTCGCGCCGCTCGATAACGTTCGGGACGTGGATTAATGGTGAAATAAGTGGCACCGAAAGCAATAATTCCCTCGGCTGGAAGCGTATGTTAATATCATAATTGCCGTCGCTTATATCGTTATTTATCCGCTTTGCAATCTGCCGAGTTAAATGGGAGTTAAAGTAGGATGAAGGTTTTATTTGTCGAAACTCGTCCCCCCCCCATCCTCGAGTGCCAATAATTTGTTGCTCCGGCACTATCATCCGGGGCATCTTTCTAGAGTGCAAAGAAGTTCACTTTCACGCTCGTGCTGCATCCTCCGGAATGATTTTTTCCTGACACGAAAACTCGCGTTTCCTGAAGTCGTGTCTATTCCGGCTGCTCGGGATCACGACCGGATTAAAGCTGTTCCAGTAACAGACCGCGGAGCGTGAGTAGACCAGCCAGCCACTTGTCATCCACTTAATCAGCATAGCGCCAGATCGAATTCCGTGACAGAACCGGCGAGAAGTCGCGTTTCCAAGCTGCAGCCCCGACGACCTGAAAGCAGCAGAACGTAATGAATATTTTATAAGGATAGTCAACCTTACGAACCGCGGACCCAACTGCACCCTGCTCCGACAGAGTCACCGACTTATCGATACGTCGATAATTACTCGGTACACAGTAAACGCAGGGCAACTTCAATTGCACCCCAGAGCGCTGCTCTTTTCTAACGCATCTTCAGCCTTAACCTCGGCGTTCGCTTCAGCATTGGACGACCATTAAAGCGACACGGTACACCATCGACTAATCCGCCGTTACCAACGACCGTCAAGAACTTCCCCAGCCATAGCCATTTCGAACTCGAAGCCGCGGCTCCGCTTCCCACAAAATATCCAGATAAAACTAAGATCGCCTGAGGTCTCAATCAAGCCTGCCCTAGCGTTTCGGTGTCACCCCGGCTGCGCGCACCTCGTCGTGCATATCTCGGGCGCGTGATTGGTACGTATTTCACGGCAGGGTCATTTCAATCGAGCATTATCGAGCTGGAGAAACCATAACGAGCCCACGTAGCGTTGCTTACGACTGCCCCGGAGCGGGCAGGCCGGCACTAACCGGCGTGATAGCCGCTCGTGCGCATACGTGTACACGTGTACGGGGGCCAAGGTGTACAAGGCGTCGTGCAACCGCACAGAACCATAAGACACGTATGTTTATATCGTGCCGCGTTGCACCGCGTTACGTTGCGCACGCGGTGTGCACCCGCGGTGTATGCACCGATCACGGAAATGTATGTACATCAAGCCGAGAGTTCGTGCTTACACAGAGTGTCGTTGTAACTGGTTGCTCGCACCGGTGGCTACCATTCCACTCGTGCTTGCGATACAACCGCCCCGCTCGCGCATATTGTTCCACGATTAGACTTCCATTTCGCGGCTGCACACGTACCAGTGCCAACGTTGACCAGACGACCACGATTATCCTGGGTTTATCGAAATTGCAACGCCTTAACGACCGCCCGTGGCACTCTGTGCCTCGCTGGATGCCCCCTCGGGTAATCTTCTCTAGACGCGTTTAACGTATGCACGGCCGGGGTAGGATCCTGCAGAGGGAACCTCGGACACGACAGGTAGATAGGGAGAAGATGCTAATACGGGAGCTTTAAGTACGATTTCTGCCGCCTCGGAGACACTGAACTGTGCAGTTTAAGAGTGTACAGACACCGTATGTATATTCCAGGGTTACACGGGATGAAATCGAGCCCTCGCTTTCTCTGTTTTGAATATCGGCCGGCTGTGTGTATTCGAGCGCGCGTTCGTGTACGTGAATGCTAGCTGATGAAGATATGCGCCGGATCGTCAGGGCCATCCGAGACTCTCTAATTTTATCAGAAAAAACGGTAAGCATCTTGCGTTAAGCGGGACTGTGGAGGCAGGCTAAGCCTGGAACGTGCATCTGCGTCCACCGCAAATAATTTAACGACCCCATGAAAATATCGGAAAGCGTTAAGATCGCGTTTTGTAGAACCGCGGACCGGATCGTGTAATTATAGGACGCATCGCGATGAAAGAACGACCGGATTCATAGTTTGTCAGCCCATAGGATGCACGCCCACTGTTGCTTCATCCTGCGCTCCTTCCTCCGCGTCGTTCGCAGGCGAGCGCACGTAATACGAAAACTCGAGGCATAGCCGGCAAGGGTGGCGCAAAAAGGTCGCGCACGGCAACTCGTTAAAGGGGGAGGAGCACCTATTCCCCCCGTATCACCGGCCATCTGCTTCTAGCTTATAATCGTCCGATTCGCATTCCCGTTCGTTGCACGCTCGCCCCGTGCAACTTTGTCTCCCGCGGTGCTTCGCGCACCGGCGTATCGGACGATCCCGATCGGCCGACGCCTGCGGCGAAATTATAGTTCGAGCCGCGGAAAATATACCCGTTCAATTAGGATCGCGGATTGAGTTCCACCTGGACCTTCCACCGCTCTCTCGAGGTTTCCCCCCCTGCTCGAGCAATCGTTTGATAACAGTTTTGGCTCGATAACGTTCCACGTTCCATTGTTAGTCGGGCGAAAACAGCGGCGACCGAACTGTCGCGGCTGTTACCGTCGCGCGGGTTCAATTGGGAGAGTTGCCTGCGCGTGTAAAAACGGTGATAGAACATCATTCGTTCTTCCCCCCTCACGGTTTCGGTTAGGGTTAGGTTTGGGTTAGGTTTGGACGATTGCTTTGACGAAAGCTTATTGCACGGTGAGCCGGTATAATGAGAAAGAGCATCCGGGGGATGCAACGGGCACGGGGGCAAAAGAAGCAGAGAAAATGGAGGCAGAAGGAGGAGAAGAAGAAGGAAGGCAGACAATACTCCGCCAAGGACAGGCGGTATTCAAATGCGTTCGTCGTTGGTGCTTCTGCTTCTGCCGGCACGGAGAAACATTTTTGCAGACTGCCATGGCTGCAGGACAACCGCCATTCTTTTCTTTTTTTCACCGCTCGTAGGCGAGCGTCCTCCCTTTTTCCTCTTCCCTTCGCCCGTTCTGTCTCCTTCTTTGCGCGAGCACATCCCCCTCCTCCCTAACCCTTCGTCCGTGCTCGTCTCCCCTGTCGCGAAACCGTGCCGTGCCGGGCAAAAACGGACACCCTATGCCCCCTTACGCGTATATCACCGAGCTTTACTACTCATTGTCGGGAAATATAGCGACACGGTGACGGGCGGCGAATTCCTCGGTCGGCGCGGCGCGACTCCGAGTGCTCGAACCTTTGTGCCCGGCAAGAACACCGCGTTGTTAGCGGGGCATAATTTCCGTTCGCGCGATTATCGGCGAATGCCTGGCAAAAGGTGACGGCCACCTCCGATTGCGGCCGACACTGTTCGCCCGTTTGTCGTGGTTTCAGGAACGCGGTGGGAAGTGGGAAGGTCGATACGGAACGGGGAAAAAATGTTGCACCGATCGGGAGGGGGGTGCGGAGATATATGGGGTATTAAATTGAATCAACGACGGGTATTATTATAACTGTAAGTCGGATGGGAATGAAATAATTAACACGCTGGAGCGTATAGAAATATGCGATTGGGTGGAAATAGCGATTAGGTAGAAATCCCGATTACAGGGATGGCAGATATCCGCTGTTTTCTCCGCTCGCTAGACGCGCGCGTGTACAGTTACTCGTGGGCAGCCCGTAGAGATGTTGCAATGCTTTTAGTTGAAAGTAAGGATCCGCGCGTGCAAGTGAAACGCGGTGCGATATTGTGGGAACGCAACGAAAAAAGGGGGAGGTTCCATTAAACCGCTTAGTTAGATAATAAATAATTATCCTATGTCTTCGCGGCCCGGAGGATGTTACAGAATTATACCGTACACGCGAGGCGCGCACAAGTCATCCTCGCGTGGAATTAGAGTCGGGCAAAAACGAGTTTACAGAACCACGGCAGCGGTACCGGACACACGTAGCCCAGTCGATTTTCTCATAGGCGCAACCTTGTATTTTGAAGCGCGTCGCAGGGATCGACCTCGATTCGATGAAATCCGATCGATTTTCTCGCATGATCCATACTTGAGCACGAGTCGGCCGCAACCCGTTCACATTCCTCCGAAACGATCCAGCCGATCGAAGATATCTGGTGCCTTGTTGGGATCATTAGCGTGAGATCGTGTGACGTAACGAGCCAATCAGTGTCTCAACCGTCCGAGTAATGATCGTGTACCGAGAGGTATTAGCATCGCGGACGGACGGCCGATACCGTTAAACAAAACCTTACCTCGTGACCTGTGGCCCGTAGGGTCCCGGAGGACTTCGCCGATGACGAGGACGATCTTGTCGAATCGAATGCTCTCGTCTTCCAGTTGAATCGTCGGCTTTTCTGACCCAGCCGCAAAGGATACGGATACGAACGGGCAATCTAGATCGCGACCTATGCCTCCGTTCGTGGCGCAACGCGGAGGATCATAGAGGACGATGGCAGCTCCGTAACCTTTCCTCCGACGCGTTCGAAAAATGTTGCGATCCTCCCCGTTTTGTCGCTACTAAATTGACGCGTAAAACGAACCCGCGAGCGATTAATTTCTTGCGTCGCGCGGGCAGGGCCGCGGTGGTAAAAAGAATCATTCACGGATCGCGCGGAAGTGTACAAGATTACGGGATACAGTTCGCACATCTGCGAGCGTGGCCGACGAGTCTTCGCTCTCGTTCGCCCGGCAAAAATGACGGTCATCGGCGAGTTAATTGCTATCTTCGATCTCTGAAAAAGTCCGCTGCCGTGAAGCGTAGGTCTACGCAAGGCGACCCGATGCGCACGCTTGCCCCTGTATCGCGCATCTGCCTCTCGTCGATCGCATCGAGAAAAAAACCCTCCCCGGATCCCCGGTACCGTATAGAAACGCGTTTTCCCCTGGAATTCGTTTTGATTAATCGCGCGACCCGTTAATAACAGTTTGTCGCAAGGGGACAGGCAACGCGAGCCAGAACGAGAACTCGGACCGACCTATCGGCGTGTACAATTCCGTTATAGTCCCTGGCAGCTTCGTGAATTACGTTAATTCCCGCGCAGCGACCAGTGGGCGGTAACGGGTTAATAATGCTTTGCCCTTTTCCAGTCGATTCGAAGTTCCATCACGCGAGCGCGCGACACGCGGCCGCGTTGGAACAGTCGACGGGCGATTCGCTGAATCGTTCGACATAATTCGTCGAACGAAACGCTTCCGTGCGCCGAAACGACCAAACATCGTCGCCATTCGTGCCTGGGCTATCTCCCGCTGGGTGAACCTCCCGCTAGATAATCGGTCAAGCGATGCACCGGGATCGTTCACGAGCGGGTGACAGATCGTGACCCGCTCCGGTGTAATTACGAATCCTCGTCAGTGCTTTATTGCCGTTCCACATTCTGCAGCGCCTAAAATCCTCGAGTCAGCGTACGGTGGCTGTCGAAACAGTCGCGACGTTAGTGACGGCTGATACGCGTACGCATCGTCGAACGTGCACGCGCGTACGCTCGTGCAGCGGAGGTCCGTTCCGTCGAGATAAGGGATCTGCCGGCGATCCACGACTCCGGGGACACGTACCCTGGTCCGATCTCGCGTCGCTAACGTATATGGAGACGCGTGCACGCACCACGAATTCGTGACGCGCCGCGATTCCGTTGCGTGAAAGCCCAGTCACGGGTCTATCCTTCGATCACGATCGATAAGACCTACCGAAAGGGTAAAGAGCGTCCGGAGATCTCTCCGCCGCGGCTCGAGAAGTCCGGCCCCGACGGAACAGCGGGGGCATTGTCCAAGTTTGAGGCTGCGGGAACGTGCCCTTCCGCGACCAGGTAACTTGGCGAACGCGCGGGGTACAAAAGCGCCGACCAACGCCACGCTGACGTTGAATTTCGCCAAATAGGTACGCGGCCACATAATGCGCGCATTATATTCAGCAACGGGCAGCCGGGCTCGCGTTTGTGCGGCCTGCTCGTGTCGTCTTTGGCGTTCGAACGAAAGGCAAACTTGCGGTTCAGCTCGACCGTCCCTGTTTCGATGCTCAACCTTTGGCATCGGGACGATATCGGTTATGTGCTTTCACTTTTTCGTTTGCGTTCCGTGAGACGGGACCGACGATGAGACGGCGGTTATCGAAGGTTTGGAAGAGGGACGATGTTTGCTTGGGTTTCGACGGTTCTCGAACACTTTGGCCAGGTTGTGGAAGATGGGGTACGTTGCAGAATTAATATTTGAGAAGGGGGTTAAGGAAACGTCGGAGAATCGAGTTGGGGGCGTAAACGGCTGAAGAGCGATTTGATTTGCTATAGATTAGATTCGCCGAACGCGCGAGGCTTAAATTGTTACTTAACAATGTCCGCCCGCTAATAGGAGTAAATCGATCCGCGAGTGAACTCGAGAAATGCAGTTTCTTATCATCGCGCTGTCGCGTATACCGCGATATCGCGAAACCGTAATTGGGCCCATCGAACGATGGCGTATTAATAAACCCTTTCCCCGAGGAGACCCGGAATCGGTGTTGCGCATGGGGAAATGGACGCGAATCGCCGCGGAGAAGGATGCAAAGCGACAGTTAGGACAGGAACACGGCCGAGGAAAGTCAGCTTGCCGTCTTCGTCCGGGGAATGCGCGAGAGGGAACGCGCGTACGGGAGAAAGAAATGGCGAACACGGTGAGGACGACGGACGATGAAAACAAGAAGAAGCGGAGGATCTCGCGAAGCGAGCCACACAAAACCCGAAGAGTTGGCGAGCGAGACGAAGAGTAAGAGGGACGAGAACCAGCCCGAGTCCAGGCCATCCAGCCACGAAAAGGTGTAGGGCAAACGTATACAGGGTGTATCGAAAAATCGTGCTCCTCCGACTTACCTTGGCGAGGAGGGAGCCAAAATTTCTTTACCCACGATTTTGTTAGTCCAGTTATGTTAATGGAAAGAAAACGATTGTAGTGTATATTTATAATTCAATACCGTTTATGTTTAGATTAATTTAACGATGGCCACCCCCTGGATGATTATGATTCTGCTTAAATATATAATTTAATTCCTGAATCGTACGCGGGGCTTGAAAATTCGTTGGCTACTAGAATATAGCGGCAGTTGTTTGAACGTAAGTTCGACGACTGATATATCGATATTCAATCGAGGCAGCTAACGACCAATACTTGGATACACGTGTGTGGATAGATTAAGATTTCCGCCGTGTGGAAATGATATATTGTATCTGCCGCGTGCTATTAGTCCCGGCGTTCGTTTCGATGTTTTAGTACAAAAAAATAGGCAGGTTTGATAACAGGGAAATGAACGATATTTCATGGACCTGTACAGCGTCGATAACCTGTCTTCGTCTAATTATTCATTCCGTAGTGGCACATAACAGCTATTTGTAGCTTAGGAAATTTCTGACGAATCTGGCGAAACTGCAAATTGGCTCGTGAATATTCAATCGGGCGCCCAAAATTGAAATTACCAATTGGTCCATTAGGAACCAGCTCGGGGACAGATAGATCGAAATTGATCGAAGAACGAAGCGAGTCGGTTGACGCTGCTCGTCAGACCCGAGCAAAGCGGACAGGCTGTCCAAGGGCCCAGGGCATCTCCAAATATATACTAGAGGTACACGGAACGGGACGCGGCAAAAAGAAAATTGGACTCGCCCGAGCGGGCAGGCAGCATACAAATGCGTCGCTTAGTAGTCGCTTTGGAATTGCGAGCGTGATTCTGCAGCTCGCCGAAGCTGATTCGGAGATTAAGCTGCAATTAAACGCGACGAGGACGACGAGGAAGGGGGTGAAGGTGGATTGGTTCGATTTGTTCGGAACAACGGAGGTAGAAATTTCTGCTTAATCTGGCGCTTTTCTTTAAAAGCAAACGGCATTGCCCCGTCGAAACGTGTCAGGCGACTGAAGGCACAGAAATGTCGTACCTGGGCAAGAAAGTTGTACCTCAAGTATCGATACAATTATCTCAGCGTTTATGAAAATTTTTATTAAGAGGATATACGTGTAATAAAATGTCCACGTATCCGACCCAAGACTCGTCCATCGCCGTCGCTTATTATTTCTCTGATTAGCTGGCACGGTGTTACCGAACGCGTTATCACTTCCTATCTCGTTAGGAGGAATCTCTCCCGACCAATCGGTCGATGGGCCCGAGCGATGTTTCGCGAGCACTCTCCGATAATGTGCTCGTTTTTGGACCGAGGAGGCGCAGCTCGAGGGACCCCGGACAAAAACGATCGACAAGAAAAAAGCCTGAAATAACAGCGTGGGGGGTGAACGGGTACGCGAACGGTCCCCGGAGGGAGCCGGAGAACCGGAATTTTATACAGTGGCGTAACACACTGGATAATACGCAGAGAATCACGAAACTTCTGGTCCAGGCCGCTACCTCCTGCCCCTTTCTTCCTTCCTCCGACCGTCTGTTTTCCCTTCGAACACTTGCTTCCCTTCAATATCTTTCGTTCCGTTTCTTTTTCCCCTTTTATCTGGCCGTGGTCGAGATCTCGTTGTCCGATTAGCCGTTCGACGAAGTGGACTGTCCCCTTATCACGAATGCCTAAGATTCGTTCCTCGCCGGTCAATTAAGTAACCTGCGTTACACGGCTAATTAATTTCGCTGCAATTAATTAAGCATCGTCTCGTCGAATCGGCGAGTACACGTTCCCCGCGGCGGAGCTCGATATCTCGACAGCTTTCGCTTGAAAGCTCCGCTACACCGCGAGGCGAAGCAACGTTCCAATAATTATGCGCCAACAGCAAGGCCAACGACGACCGTAAAAAGTTAACGCACGTCCCCACGGAAATCTATTGAAAACGTTGCATCCGTCTAAATTCATTACACGCTCGAGGCGGTACACCTGAGCGGGCCGCCATTATGGTCCGCGCGGGCAATGGTACCGTAGCTATTCATGCTTTGTTAAAGCGCGACGCATAATGAAAAGCGGAAACAATGGTGGTAATCTTGAAAGAATCATCGATAAGGAAGAACCAAGTCCGACAATGGTAAGGCAAGGTGAGGCCAATCGGTGGCGGTACCTAGCGACGGTGGCCAGAAGTAGCGATGACCTTGCCAAGGTCAGACCGTCCTAACTACACAGAGTCCCTTCCCTCGTTCTTTCCTCGTCCCTCTTTCACCCCGCATGGCCCTTATTATTATAAAGCAGTTGCCCTGATTCCCCCGAGGCCGTGTGCCATTCATTCGCCTCTCGTTCGTCTTCTGGCTGCCCTCCCTTCCCCATCGCCGGCCCGACTTCCCTGCCACGTCCTTTTTCTCCTCTTCACTTTTTGTCTCGTTACATACACGGCCTTTCTTCGTCGGCTCGCCGGCTTCGACGCTGAAATCGAAACCGACGGACTGAGGCCATTGTGCGACGCTCTGTTTCGAGCTGCCCGTTCGCGATCGTGCTCCGCTTCGTTTTTCCTTTTCCCTGCCTACCTTTCAATCGTTCCGCACGCCTGTTTTTACACGCCACGCACCGGGAACAATCGGCGGGCTTGTTTTCTTCGTCCGCGAGGAGGAAACCTGCGCTCCTCCGCTTTCGATACGTTCGCCTTATTTGAACTGTCAAGCGGAAATTTGAACAAGATCGTTCGAGTTGAAATCGCGCGAGGCCAACGGAGGTAGAAAAATGTTTCGTTCGGTGTGGCGGTGTGCTGGAAAAGTTCTGTCGGTCTGGTTAAGAAATGGTAACTAACGTTGAGCGTTGACTCGCTTCCTAAGATCGATGCAAAGATATTCAAGGTTACTGCAAAGGCTACCCACAGGGTACCCAAAAATCTTTCAAGATTCTACGTGCTACCGCGCGCAGCACCTTTTCGTATTAGAAAGTTCACGGGGAAATACGGTTTTATTGTTCCGTTGGCACTTATTCGCCAGCCGTAATCAACCGATTTCGAATGTAGATTTTTATCCCCCGACCTGGAACGCGCGTGTCGCGATTCGTGGTCGTATCTCAACACGTGAAACCACTTTACTCGTTCCAGGAGCAAGAACGGCGACGCCGCGTTGGTTCACGAGGCGGGCAACGGCAGCAGCGGCGGTGGATTGGGGAAATGGCTACGCGACCATTTGGGCGGCGGTTCGAGGGGCGGCCAGGACGGCGGTGGCCCGTTGAAGACGAACGGCAGCGGCGCGGCGGTGGAGAGCTCTGGTAACGAGAAACCCTTCGGAAAGGCCGTGTACACCTCGCAAAATCTCTACTGCAGCCTGCCCAGAGAGCACGGCCGCCATTCGCACAACGGCGGACGAAAGATCGGGCACGGGAGTTCTGTGAAGGCCCAAGGTCACGACCGACAACGATGCGCCAGCGTGAACCATCACGACAAGGCCACCCTGAGCGACCTTGGAATTTTGACGAGGGGCGGGCCGATCTACGGCAGCGAGGGGAAGTCCCTGAAGAAACGAAATCGCGATCGACGGAGGCATTCCCTGAACGAGAGTCACGAGCAGAGCCGACCGCGTCGTAAAAGGTAAGCGAAAATTCCAATTAAATCCGTCAAACCGCGTCGCGGGACGAGCCGCCGCGCCGTGAGACGATTTATCGCGGCCGATGCGAGCCGCGGAGTCATCTATCTGCTCTACGGCGAGCGTAGATACGCGGCGAGATTAATTCAATTTGTTCAAGACCACGCGACGAGCAACCCTTTCTCTTCCTTTGTTCCTGTTTCGGGGGCTGGGTGTAATTGAAAACTCGCTCGTTACGGGGGACCCCCCTCGCGGCAGGGTCGCGGGGGGTGTTCCGCGCGGCCGTAGATTATTATTACGCGCATAAGCGCGAGACAAATGACAGGTTCTTGCGAAAGTTTGAACGGAATCTGAATATCCTTGTTACTCGTTGCGGAATCTTCGAACCCGTTCCCACCGTGTCCCCTCCCACCGTCCATTAGGGTCACCGTGTCCGTACGCGCCTCGGCTTGCGATTAAAAACGACAGGGTGCATTCAAAGTTGCAAGAAACTCAAACGTCCGTGCCGCCGCGTTCGTCCAGCAGTAATAAACGAGCTCGAAGCCGGTGCAATTAATTTCGCATGGCTGCTCACGCCCGAGGCGGTTTTCTTCCCCGCGACCGTAGGTTTCCCGGGCGCAAGGAAATCGCAACCCGGAGCACGATGTAAACTCGCGCTCGTTTTTGTCCGCCCCGTGTCCAAGCGGTCGCGAGAAGTTCGCGGAAGCCTCCCGCTTAAGGGAGACGGCGTTCCCCTTGCCGATGAGGAACAACGCGTCGAAGAAGGGAATTACGAAGGCCGGGCCCGCGGCGCGTTTAACACTCTTCGGCGTAACGCGGCGTCGCGGGCGCGAGAGCAAAAAAAAAGAAAAGAAAAACGAGCGGAGTCGTTGGCCGCGACGCTCGCGACTCGCGTCGACTTCGGCCCTCGACGCGAGCACCGTCCCCGTGGACGTTGAATCATCGCCCGGAAAATTGCGCCGCGACGCTTCGACGCGGAAGGACATTACGCTCCAGACGGCGTGCGCTGTCTGGGCACGAGATCCTCGCGCAACGGTTGTCCGTTTCGACATCGTTTTCCACGCTGGGAAAGCCGCCCGGCGTTTCGTCGCTTCTTCGACGAGGTACCATAAGGAAAGGGTCTCTCGTTGCATTGCAAATTGTCGTACTTTCGTTGCACGTCAGTCGGGCAGATTGTTTCTCGCGGAGAGTGCAGCGTCACTTGGAGCGCAGATGCCGAGCCGACGGTTGTACGCGAGCTTAATGCCAATTCATTCGATGAAATTATAAAACGGGCGGCGCGCGAGCCTCGATTTTCAGGCACCATTGAGCCGCTCCGGCCGATCGAGGCACGCGGAATTCGCAGTCACGGTATTGTACAATTTCCTGCGCAAGGAATACCACGCCGCGGGGTGTAGTCCCGATTTTTATGGTGCCCGGACGCGCCGGACGCGAGTGTCTGCGCGCGTTTGTTCCCCGGCGATGACTTCCTCCGCCAGGAATGCTGCCACCGCGACGTCGGATCTCGATGCGTACAGTTTAATCCGTGGATCTCGCATACCGATCGAATAACCAATTTCGCCTGGCTAAATCTGGGGTAAGCTTCGCATGCCTGGTCGAATTTTTCCCGTCGACGCGAAACGTGCTACGCAACCCCGCTCGATCGGTAATCCTCGCGTGTTTATAATGTCAACGCGATGATTCGCGAACACGCGAGCCGTCGCATTCGCTTCACGACGGAGCGTTTCTGTCATTTTCGCGCGAGTAGCGGCCTCGCAAGTGCTCCGGGAGGAACGAGCAAAGAAAACGTCCCTCTCCCGCTGCATACAGATACGTATCAACGATCCTTTCATAGTCGACGAAACGGAACCACTCTTCCCTAGGATGATTTAACGCGGCAGTTCGCCGGTGCCCCCGCGAATGTCCGGTCATCACGACCGTAGCAAGACTCCAGCTCCTTACGCCGGTTGTAAGTGTCCACGACTGGTATGCGGCTAGTATGTACGTCCGGGATATATGGTTGTCTTCATGCTCGTCCTTCGTATAAGGCCTTCCCTTCGCGCTGCACGCTGCCACGGAGAGGATCTGCTCGCACAGCTCGCGAAATACCGATGTAGCCGGGGAGCTCCTCGGCCCGCGTTGGGCTCGACGCGAGGCGGTCAGAGAAAGCCGGACGGCGAGAAAGGGAGAGGACGGGAGAAAGACGCGACCGGTAGGGTTGTTAGGACCTGAATTTACGGCGGAGACCGCGATAACCTCGATAGCCCGACACGGGTATATTGCGCCCCGAAGACGGCCAGCTGTCTATCGCGGTTTCCCCGTTCCTGCCTCGTCCCTCGATTTCGGCCGCGACGCATTCCCTCGCGCGTCGCGAGTACAGAAAAATCGGCGCCCGTCGGCGAACCCAATAGCGGGGCACCGTTCGACCGGGACATTGTCGAGGAATCGGCGCGAGCGAACGAAACCGACAGCGGATTGCACGACACCCGGATCGACCGCGCGGCGCACTAGGTAACGAGAGAAAAACGCGAGCGCACGGAACGCATTATTCTCGCTCTCATATCTGCTCGCTGGTGGTTTATTAATGCCCAACCGGCGCATAAACAATGACCGCGGCCGTTCCAGCTGGCACCGGCAGAAAGTATCGCGCGCCGCTCTATAAACCACAGGAATATCGTACAATCGGAGGCGGACGTCTCGGTATGTATCCGCGTCAATGCAACGTACGACAGCGGAGGGTGCTATACCTGTCACCGGTGCGCTCAGTCACGTTATATGCGTGCCTATCCATTCCGCGTTCGCCATCGGGAAAAAAAGCTCTCGAAGTAACGACGTATTCTCACGCGTTTATTCACGAGCCAGCCTCGCGGATACGACACCGCTGCGCCTACTTATGCGCGCAGGTGCGATCCCCGTGTTGCGTGCCCGTACCCGCGCGTTGAATCGGCGCGGATGAAACCGGCGCGGCGGGCAGGTACCCGCGTAGCGCGCTGGTACGCGAGATAGCCGGATTCGGAGTCGTTTAATGCATTCGTTAGACGGGTTCTCGATACGTGCACGCCGGGCTACTCACTCTTCTTCTCCGCGCTGCCGAACTTGGGATCCAGCCTTCCTTTCCTTTTGCTCCTCGGGCATCGTCGGCCACTCCTGCGCCCCTTCTTCGGCGGCCTCCCTACTCTTTTCGCTTCTTTCTCCGCTTACCTCGCCCTAAACTCTCTCCTTCGTCGTTCGCTTTCCTGCCGGCTCTCCTGCGCTAAATATAGCTAGCGCTGAGATATAAATAGAATAACCCCGAGGGCCAAGATGGCCGGGGTCAACTCTTGCATCGTCGACTTCTTCGTCTTCTTATTCTTAGTCTTACGCCACTTCTTTTGCTCCTCCTTCGTCCCCTCGGCAGCTGATTTTTCTTCTCGTTTCTTTTGCGCGTCCCGAGAGAGCCAAGATTTACCTGTCCCCTCGTGCGTTTGTTCGTGCAGCTAATCCGAGGGCTTTAACACGTCCGTGTCCGTCCCCGGCAATTCCATTCGCCGACCTTAGGGCCCTGCGAGGTCGCTTCCCCCCGATAAGAGGTCGCCGACTCGGATCCTTGGCACGCTGCCTCGACGCAGACGCGGGATCGGCCGTGGTTTTCGGCTGTCGCGGCGCGTTTCATCGCTCGTCGTTTCGATCCTGCGCGAAATAAACGCCGGGGTCGTTTCGCCACTGGCTGGCGGCTGGCGTAAAAATTTGAATTCCGCTCTCGTCGATGCGTCGCGGACGAGATTCGGAGCGAAGCGAACGTCGGAGGGGCCAGAAAGGGAGACGCGGTTGAGTATTCCATTTTCGTTCGTTTTGGGTTCGCGACGCGTGCTCGCGTTTCTCTCCTACCTAAACCGCGAGTAGCCGCGGAACGTCGATGACGAAACGCAGAAACGCCGGGCTCCATTCGAATCGATGCAGAGCGACCGTCTACGTACGAAACGACCTAGTGCTTCGCGCGGCTCGCGGAATATCGTACGTTTATTATTCCGTACGAGAGGGGGGAGATCTCGGAAAGGGGAAGAAGAGGATGACCAAAACGAGAAAGTCGACTCGAGGCTCCGTTCGACCCTGGCCAGGGCCGTATCGGCGGGATTAATGGCAGTGACATCACGCTCGCGGCCAGATGAGGTTCCCCGGCACGACCGCAAGAAAGAGTAAGAGAAAGGAGGAAGCACGGAGGAAAGCTGGAACGGAAAGACGACGGGACAAGGAGAGTGCGATGGAGCAAGGGGGTGGGAAATGACGAAAAAGAGAAGGAAGGAGGAGGAGAAGGTGTCCCGAGGAAGAAGAAGAAGTCGACGTTGAAGCGGAGGAGGTGGAGGGCACCCGATGCGAGTCGAGTGCGTTGACCTTAGGTTTCGATGCGCGTCCTTGAGGATACCAAGATGGCGGGTTTATGCAACCGGCCACAATGGTATCTGCTGCAGGCTGCATAGCGTCTATCTCTCTCTCTCTCTCTCTCTCTCTCTCTCTTTCTCTCATTCTCTTTCTCTTTCTCTTTCTCCCATTCGTATCGTTCTATTTGACACACAACGATCCGACGCGCTTGCATTCTCGGGGGACTCTCGTGCACGCTATTCCAGCGCCTCTTCGCCCCTTCTAGAACTGGCGGAGCACTCGGCCACACGGGCACACGCACTCGTGCATGCACAACGTGCGTACCACCGGCACCGACCGACATGAGCTTAAGACGCGCCGTTAAAGCCAGTCAGTCCAGTTTCCATCGGTTCAGGCTGCACGGACGAGCCAGGAATACGTCGTGGATTCGAAAGGAAATCAAATCCGAGTAAAGGCCAACGAACGGCCTGCGCCGCGATGAGCGCGCGCGCGCGCCAACGCGCACACGCTCCTGCGACCTCTGGCCACTCTTTCCACGCTCGGGCCTCGGAGCTTGTTCACCGGTGACGCGAAACGAAGAAACGCGACCTTCCTCGATTCATCCTCGATTCGTCCCCGATGGGTTCCTAGAGCGTTCCCGTGAACTATACCGCGTCGAACGACGCCCGACACGTTCGACGCTGGCTCGTCGACGAGCTGCTTTTTTGTTCCCACGTCTTCCGCGACACACCTTTCGTGGACGTTGCCGTTCCGTCCAACGGCATCCGATCGGTGTAACATTTTCTGAATTCCTGCCGAGACTGGCCATCGATAGCCGCGCCACGGTATTTTTCTTCACCGGCCGTCGTTGCGCTACTTGAACCTCCGGTAACGATTAAAAACGATCGATCCGTCGACCATGCGCGCGTCCGTTTCTTTCGTTCTCGATCGTCCGAACAGGACGGTCGACCGGTACAGGTTGCTCCCGTCCCTGTCCCGGGCCAGAGGACGAAACGCACGGCCGAGCGGCCAATAAATTTTGTCGCGGCCTGTCCAACGGCCGTAAAGATTCGGGAACTGGAACTCAGGAAATTGGTACGTCAGTGTCATCGGGATGTAAAAACTTGTTTCTTACCTACTGCACGCGGAGGCACGTATATATACAAGCGTGTATATGTACATCGGTGGGGAAAAAAGCCGCGGGGATTCGATGCTTGACAATCGAACGTTGGCCACAAGCGACGACCCTCCTCGGCCGTTCGTGCGCCGAACAAGGTGATACGTGTGTGTGCGCTCGTGTGGGGGAGTACGCGTTCAACTGTGTACCCGTGCATACGGACTGACGTCGAGCCACAGGTACACGGTTACACCGGCACAGACGGCCCGGAGAGACACGTACACGGAGGGTACACATACGAGCCGCGAGCAGGGATCCTTGATCCTACAGGAATGCAGTCTTGGCGGCCCACGCGGCCTCAAGTACCCCACTCTCCGTGTGTGTCTGTCGTTCTCCCGCCGGGTTGCCGGGTTCCCCCTTTCTTTCTTCGTTTTCACGAGATCTAATCCCCGTAGGGCCACGTCCGTAAAGCAAAGAGCGGCATTGGTCGGATGCACGCGCCCTCGTTCTTCTTGCCCGCCTCGTTGAGCCTCGTTGTCGCGGAATCGATAGAACCCTCGGTGAACCGCGATTCCCCGTTGTTTCGTCAAATTTTCCTGGCCCGAACGGCGCGGCGCAGGGACCACGAGGAGATGCTAATCGACGGTCGGTCGGCCGACAGTGACCAAGACGAATCGCCGCCACCATTGTTACGAATGTATCGTCGGTGAAATCTGAACTTGGGAAATCAAACGCGACAATTTATCAGGCGACCACGGATTCCTCGGTTTAAAACGGTGAGGGGATCCTATATGATAGATCGGCCGAAGCGCAGAAATCCAAGCGGGTCCGGCGAGTCAAGGGAAACCGAATCCTCGCCTGCGCTGGGTGGCCCGTGCGGCGCAGCACCCTCGACGCGTACACCCGCCACGACCCAGGGACCGTGCAGCGCGCTTCGAACGGGGCGGGCGGGGGCGAAGGGAGGCCGAAGGAAATAGCGAGAAAACGGACGAACGGAGTGCGGCGTGCTGGTATCGTTCGCATTTTTCCCGACGCACGCGCCGGTTATTAATTTCTGACCGTTTAGCGTCCGGTGGAAAAAGGAACGATACTCGGGTTTCAAGCTCGCTCTGTTCCGCCGTCGTGCGGCTCCCGGGTGATCGAACGAGCCACGTCCCCCATAAATAAGCTTTTCATACATCAGCATGGATACCGTGGCAAAGCGTGGAATAAAGCACATAGAGAGATGAAATCATAGCCTGTACGCCGCAGGATACGCCGCGTATCCTGACCGACGCGTCGGTGTCCGGTAGCTCGGAGCGGTTTAATCGGCGTCCCGCGAGGAACTTTTCCTCCCGAGCGTATTCCCCGTATCTACGGAGTGCAGCGGCGTGCAGTTAAACAAGTAACGCCGTATACGCGGCCGTACGCGAGAGAGGAAGATCATCTTCGATCTTCAAGGTCGACTGCATGCGGCTCGAGGCCTTCTCGAGGAGGCGTCGATCCGGCCACGGCGAATTCGTTCGACTGTTTTCTTCGTCCCGCAGCTGTTCCCTCGGTCCGCGTGCGCCTAACTTCGTACGACACATATTCTGTCTGTTGCGTCCGGGCACCGTCCTGAATTCGGCACGCTGGATTTCTGAGATTGTCCCGCGAGGTGTACCGAGGTATGGCGACGCGCGCGCAGGAACGAACCGAATCATTCGATCTGGGGCTGCCAAATGGGGACAGACAGGTACGCTCGAAGCAGATTTTAATTGAGAATGCGACACCTCGAGTCGACGATGCGACGAGCTGCTAAGCAACTGTTGTCGAACTTCGTCCTGCAGAGCACCGGATATAAGTTCTCCGCTTTCTCCACCGCGGGTGACATAGGCGATGCAGATTATTTGGTGTACGGCGAGGGGGAGGAGAAATCGGGGGTAGAAGAAGGCGAAGGTGATGAAGAAGAAGAGGAAGAAGAGGCAGAAGCGACAGGGGAAGAGGTGGGGGGAGAAGGACGAGAGAAGGAAAGGGAAATGTTCCCTAAGGACTCCGAGTGGGATGTGGCCACGACGGAAAGTGACAAAAGTGACGAAGGTGGCGAGTACAGGGAAGAATACTACGGTGAGGTGGAGGACGAAGAGGAGGTAGCGCTTTCCTCGACGATTTCTACCGCGGAAAAGTTGGAGGGGCACGAGCAAGACCTAGAGGAAGCCGATCACGTGTTCTCCGAGATACCAGCAGAGGTGCGCATAAACCTGTCATTCTATGTCGTTCTGCCCGTGGAATTGCTATTCCTCACGACCTTCGTGATACATTAAGATTCTATGCTACTTAGCTCTGCCGGCTTCTTGTCGTGCCTCTACATTTAATCCGCATATTTGCACATAATGGCCGCGCGATCGGTAAATATTGTAAATGGAGAGGATGTAAATAATAAAGAGGATCCTGATACGGCGCACCGTTGTTCCATTCTTCCTTTCTGCGTCAGGTTTTGGCCGAACGTGAAGCGATTATAAGCAAGATAAAAGAGTTACAGAACGAGCAGACCGAATTGCGGCGGAAAAATAAGCTGCTAGAGCTTTGGGTCTGTCGAGTCATGAAGAAGGTCAGGCAATATTAATTAGAACGCACTGCAGCTTTCGATTATCCGTCGACATTAATCGATTGCCCGGTGTGCATGCGTTGCGCCTGTATCCCTCGCCATGAACGATCGCGATCGAATTGATCTTAAATCGTTGCATAAGCGAACGTTCGCGTAGACGCAACAAAGAATGACACCATCGGACTCCATGAAGACCGCCGAACAGATGGAAGAGGTGTACAAGGAAGCGCTGCACCATTACAAGATGCAGGTCGACGAGATCCTGACTCAGCAGTCTGAGATGTCGTTCGAGTTGCAAACCTACAAGCTCAAGGTACGCGCTTCTTTGCAGAAGGACTCGCGAATCTTCGATGCGCTTCTGGATCGGGAGAAAGAAATAGCTGTCGGGCTGATTTTCGCAAAGACGGGCAAAAAGATCACAGACAAAATGATGAACAGCCTGACACGTCGGCAGGTCTCGTTTTCGTTCCAACTGCGGCAGCGGTTATTAATAACATTTCGAGACTACGATGATTCTCGAGCTCTTTCTATTATATGCCAGATCGCTCGTCGCGAAATTTTGGCACGAGATCGCCACAGTTACATACTGCTACAACATCGCCTGGAGGACTTGAACGATCAACTGAAGATCGCGGAAACTTTGGGAGAGGGAATGACAGCGATGGACTACGAGGTGCTTCACATCGCCAATGTTGGATACAAAGACAGATTGGACGAACGAGATCGAGAATTGGAGAAGCTTCGAATTAAGTACGCTTCCTGTTTCGTCACTCCGTTTAGAACGAACAGAGGCTCCAAAGAGCGAACTTATTTTTCATTTTGTCTTTTCAATTTATACCTTGCGTGTCGATCAATCGAGATTACTCGGTTACAAAACGTCTGTGTAATTCTTGCGACGCGGCATTCAAATTTAAATGTTGATTTCTCGAAAGCTATTCATCATCCAGCTTCGGGAGAGAGTATTGTCTGATATGCACTAGGATTAATGAATTGTACAGACTGTATACACCGAGCCTCGTTAAATGCGATAAGGGCATTAGGGAACTTTTCATTTTTCATTCCCGGCCTCGTCAATCAGGATCGCGGAGACAGTGAACGGAGTGGCTCAGTATAAGGAGAAAGAAGTATGCATTGTAGAGGACATAGAGCTGAAACAGGCAAACCTGCAAGAGCACCGAGAGGGGAACACCAAAGTCAGAGAACGATTGAACGAAGCTCATGTAGCCCTGAACGAAATTCGTGATACCTTGAACGCGAAGACACTCGAAGCTGGACTGCTCGTGGCTCAGTAAGCACTTATTTACTTAATGCCGAATTGCGACCCGATCAATCGTCATCGATCTTTCATTTAGACAAGAATTAATTGAAATGGGTAAGATGATGAATGGGAGGGACGAGCTGATCAAGAATATCGAGGAGATCGAAGCTGAAATTGAACAGTACCAGCCAGCTAAAGAGCAGATGAAGAAGAAACTGTCGATCAAATGGAGTTAATCTACGAAGATAACGCAAAGTTTCGTCCAACGATGCGAAAACCAATATCCAAATTCAAGTTTAGAATGTAAGGAGAGCTTTTACTATTCGTGGTGCACGATCCGTTCATCTAGTTTTTCTTTACATCGTGGGTCCGTGTATCTATGCCTTCTATCTAGCAAGGAATTCATCACCGTGCTAGTGCATTCAAATGGAAATTCAACAATTCTCTTTGAAATCGTATTAATTTGATTGGTCGTGTCGAGCCGCCCACAGTACTTTCAAGAACGATCGGTCGTCACGATCGCGAGTACGTATTAATCGAATCACCGACGTATCGTCTACGCGGCTTCTTGATCGCGAAGCGTATTAATTATGCGATCGAAGGAACAAGAGGAGTAAAAAGAGAATTGATAGCCGCAACGAGGATTCCGGTGAAGATTCGCGTTTCGTCGCACGCGCAAAACTGTCCCTCCTGCTGACACGATCACCGAGTGGAAGGGAACCCTTGCGTGTCTCCGATTTTCATCTTCGCGGCGATCGTGTCCGCGCACACGGAACGAAACCAGTAAATACATTACAAATCGGCTGCTTCGCGGAATATTAATGCCCTCCCTGTAACCGTCTCGCGTTGCCCTGTCCGCTTCGTTAATTAAACGATAACCCGTGAAACGCAACGCTTTTGTATATCACGTAACGCGTGTCTCCCCCTCGGAGTAACGTACGCGCAAAACGATCGTAGGGCGCACGTTCCTGTACTAAAACGACGCCCTCGGAATCGCGATAACTAATAGAAACCGAACGTTCCGCGAAGCGATCTAAAATTCATGCACCGGCTTGCTCAATTTTCTAAGTTCTCGAGTTTCCTTGACAACACGAACCATATATCTTCGCGCGTTGCAACTCCGCTAAGCAGGCTCGCGCGAGGGTTTCATAATCGCCATTACGCCCGGCGATGAGTTTGCGTTAGATTAGCAAAAGCGCTTCATTGTCAGCGTGTGGGCAGTTTCATTCACTCGTCCACCCACTCGGGAACAGGATGTATTTAAAAGATTCCAAAGGTTATTCGCGTGCTCGCGAGCGAGCTCGTTCCCTTGGCGAACCCCGGAAAAGAATCGCGCCTATTAATTTCACGTGGGCGTCGAATGTACTTTGACCGGGCGGATAAGATCGGACAGGGGTGGATCTCCTGCTGTTTATATCGAGGGGGCGAGGCATCGATCCAAGTTCTTCCCCCATCCGCTCCTCGGCGCGTCCGCTTGTTTCGGGCCCGTTCGCATGATTTCGGACCAATTAGGACCGGCGTCGAAGCCATTAATTCTTTTTGGTAATTTGTCCGTGGCTGGAATTGATTTAAGGCCGACGCGTGGATCGAAGGCGAGACGAATGGTTACCCCGTGTAACACGAAAAGAGATGACGTGTCAATTAAGCTACCCTACAATCCGGCGTAATGTTATATGCGAGAGGCCGGGACCCGTGGAAAGATAAATCACGGTGACTCTCCTCTCGATCCTGCTTGATCGAACGATTATTCATACGCGTCATTATCAAATCGACGCGTCGCGCCGGCCCGTGTGCCGTTATCCGGGTACGCGTACCCCTAACAGGCAACTCGTTAAACGGGCATAACGCTTAATGTCCCGTAGCATGCATAGCGGGGACGCTTCCTTTATTTGCGGAAAATTATGTCCCGGCGAGCAAAGGTAATAAATGTTTGCGCCAACCTTTGCGCGACGTGCTTGCTAATTTTCTGTCGTCCGACGCGTCCCCCTGTTTGCAGACCGTTAGAAGAATTCGTATTCAGCGTCCGCTACCTGTTCGCCCGTCGCGATCCGAAGATACACCAAGGAAATTCTTTTCTCCGCGCGCCTCACGGACTCCACTTTCGCATCGTCTCGTATACCTGGCCACCTTCAGCCGCGCGGAACTTCCCAGAAACTCTTCCAGTTTTCTTCGAAGCGCGTCCAACGACAGGCGCACAATGCGCTCCCCGTTGCAGAACTTTCTTTCCGTTTCGCGTCGTTATCGCCGGATCGGCGATTCTTCCCGCGACAGTTCCGCGCGACGCGTCCGCTCGTGCGACAGTGTCGGGCAACGAGGTTAAATCACGACAATAAGAAGCGACACCTCCGAACGAAACGTCCCGCAAGCCAGCCGACCGGTCAAAGACTACGGCACGCGAAACAGAGAGAAATCCCGCGGCGAATTATGCAGATCTGACGTATTTGCATTTAGTTAGCATACACGCCGGTCGTTGCACGATCGAGCTTGCAGTATGGACTTTCATCTGTTTACCATAAAAAAGTCCACGGTATCCGATACCAATGGAAGCAGGGGTCGGTCGCACGCCACCTCGCCCTGTCCCGACGGAGAAGTTCGCTCGATCGACCCCGGGACACCGTCGGACTTTTCACGTTCGTACCGATCTCGCGACGTTTTCTGTCCGCATTCTACATCTACGCCCCGCGAATCCGAACGCGAAGTAGGACGATCGATCTGTCATGATCTTCTTGCCTTTCTACCAATGGGATTACGAACGCTGACCGCGTTTGGGCGACGAACGAGGATACCGACGCGCATAAGTCGTAAGCCGGCATTTGCCTTCACGAGATCGTACGTTTGCCGTAGGCGTGCGACGGCGGCTCTGCGGGAAAAATATTTTCTCCTGGGGGAAAACGTGACGGCCCGACGACTCGGACCGGTGAAATTTCGCGAGGCCGAGCGATATAGCGGGGCAATTACGCGAACGCGGAACCCTTCCGTAAAAGGGAAAACGCGCGTTAAGGAATCATGTCCATTCTCAAGGTCGACCGGTATCCTGCCTGGCCCCTACCGTAGACTGCATAACGCGTTTCTATTACGCGGTCAATTGCAGCGATTGTTGCGTGTCTCTCGCAATCAGCGCCGCGGAGAGTTGCACACGTGTGCTTTCTCTTTCTCCTCTTCGGCCCCGTATCGCCTTTTTCCCCCTTTTGCTTTCCGATCGAAATACGAGCACCAGCCGAAGGGGGGGGGGGAATAGCGGCGATAACACGCATGCGTCGGAGATTTATCGACGATTCGAATAATAACGCGCCGCGTTTCCGCGCGAGCGGTCCACTTGGAACGGGATTAATTTATCGGGATCGCGTATCGAATGACCGGTGTCGCAACGCGAACTGCGCCGAGCGAGCGCGTCGCCGTTCGTGTATCGCGAATCACCGAAGGGCTGTCAGAATTGGCAAATTACGCGAACGAGATTGACGTTCAATGGGTGTCGGAGCAACAATACCAGCGTCGCGGATATCGGACGGTGCGCGAGGCAGCGAACGCGTACTCGACTCGGGGAAACGATAGACCGAGCGAAATGAAACGGCCGATAAATCACGAGCCGCGATCGCGGTTTCATATTCGGATACACGCGGCGCGCATCTGACCTATTCATTAGATTATTGTTACACGAATTATGGTTGTCCCGCGCGCCTGTCGTAAATCACCTTCCAGGGGGACCCGGACGGCGTCGATTCGCTTTGAACGATAGGCCTCGACTTTCGTCGGAGCGAGCCTTGCGAAACGCAATACGCACTCCCCCGTAATGTCGCGTCCAGTATCGGCAGCTAATTCCATTCCTCTTGGATGTATCAGCCCTTCGTCAGTCTCCGCCGCCCCGTGACACGGTTGCTTTTTATATCGATCGCGGGTCGCGCAACCTGCTCAACGGACGATCCAGTATTTAGCAACCGTGGATCTGCGTGCACGGAACGGGGGCAGCCGATCCGGTCGCAAGAAGACAAAGGCGCCTCGCGCCTCGGTTGCGCCACGCGAAAGTAGCGTAATCACGGTGATTAACGAGAGAACTATGTCTCCGATGCGTTTTGTTCGTCGCGGTGCTTCCAGCCGAGCCGGGGCGCATTGACGATCGGAAACGAGCGGCCACGTGCGTGACACGTATCGCGACGAACAGACAATGCGCGGTCGATACGAGGCGCAGCGATTTAAATACAAGCAGACAGTGACACGCGGACCGTGCATACCTTCGCTTTCTTTCGCGACAGCCTTTAGAGAGCGCAGGCCGCGTCCGCGAGCGGAACGTTCCGCTCAGACGAGCGGTCGCCGAGAGTAAACCCGATCGGCGATCATCTGCCGAGCACTCAAGTATTTAGGAATGGCTTAATGGCACCGATCATTGAATCGACCTCGAAGCAGCGGCATCGCGAACGCCGTCCTTGACAAAAGGCAAGGCAGATGGTCAGCAAGTCGATGGAACGTCTTGCTCGATGCAGCGCGATGGTATGCGCAACGGCCGCGCGTGTGTGACTCGGTGCTCACGAACGCTCAGCTTTTTTTTCCAAACTGGTCGACAACGAGAAGAATGTTGAACACGTGGGAGTGCAGGAGCGTTCGAAAACTTTCTACGAAAAGCGAACGGGAATTAATCATTGTTCCAGCCGAATTGTGTATTTCCTCTTTCGTCGAAATGAATCAGGAATACATTATTCCGGGGCGGGGGGGGGGGGGATCCGAGGTATGGAGCGCCGTAAGTCAATGAGACTCGTGATAACCGGTTGGAGAGCGTGCCTCGATCAACGCGTTTTGTTCGAAAACTCGATATCACGATAACCGCGGTGCATCGGTGAACATCACGGGGGCCAAGTAATAACGCACCGAGCGTGGCCGAAACGTGCACGCGCTTTCGTTACGTAAGTATGCCCGTAAACATGTAATAAACGTGAGGGAACGCCGCGTTTTAGTCACATTTTATGGGACAAGGAGCCGCGTGGGTGAAGAAAGCGGAGGAACTCGCCACGATTTTTATGGCATCCAAAGTGTATATACATCGCTTTGTGGTGGGGCTATCGATGTCCACGATAAACATGCATGTGTATCTGCCGCGACGGTAATCCGTTATCATTAAATTTCGTTTTATCGCCACCGTCCGCTCGTACGAAAGGAGCCGGAGTACGGCGAGGACGCGAAACGCACGGGGAAACGGCCCTTGCGATGCGATTATCAGATTAGACCTAAATAAAGTTCGCTGATGCACATTTTGAGAAATATTATCCCACGCGCGGCATAATTTTCAGGTGCAAGTAGCGGCAGAATTTTCCACCATGTAACGGTGCACGGCGGTCGCGTTGACGTCGTTCAGCCCCTGCAACGTTAAACGGCCCGATTGAAACGTCTGGTGCACAAGTTTGACGTCGTCCCGTGGCCTTTCAGCGCAGGCATCCAATTGCACGGAAAGAATCCCCCGGCCACCTTGTTGGCACGGGCTAATGCAAATTCATCAAGGAGTCACTTTATCATCGTCCCGGGAATTCGATGTGATTAACGATAACATTCGATTTGACGGAGAAGAAATGTATAGCCCGGCGGACGCGATACGGGAGGAATTTTTATACGCGCCTCCAGGCAACTCGGTACCGGGTTTCGCCATTAAGCAACTTTTGCTCTTATTTATCATCTTCAATTTCGCATTCCGGGATATGCAAATGAGACACGAGTTGCGCGACCAAACAAGCGCTACACGAAAAGAAATACCCAAGCGTCTTTTCATCCGATTTTTAACAAATCCGCTACACCCACTCCGTGGCTGGAAACGTCGTTGCCATAAATTGCTTTCGCTCGACGCGGGCCACGGATCGTCAAGACAAGCGTCGGTCCGAACGGAGCGGATGGTACGGGGGGGGGCACGACGACACTAGTTCACTCGGACTCGAAGACGCTGGATGCCCCCGAACGTGTTAATTGCACGCCCGTCTCCGCGGCGAATTTCGCATAGCGGGTACGGTAACAAACCAGAAGAGCCGCGCAGCGAACAAGAAAGGAAGAAGGAGGACGGCGGGGCCGGCATAGAGGGAATAAAGAAACACAGAGAGGAGGATAATAGACGTAGATTATAGCGGTCGGTGGGGGCTGCACGGCGCGGAGCAACGAAAGAAGCGGGGTAGAGCGGTCGTTTGCCTTGGATCGCCTTCGAACCGGAGAGTCCGAGCTGGATCCCGGGAGGCCGAGCGCAAACCCAAGCTCGATCCCGATTCCGATCCCGCCTGATTTCCGTCCGCGTGCATTCCATCTCGTGGACTCGGCCGTGCTCGGCCGCGTTCGAGCGAGCTCGGCCACGTTCGCCGCCTCTCGGCCTCCTCTGCTCGGCCACGCTGTCGTGCGATTTCAACCACAGTTGTGCATCAGCGCTCGCGCGGAGTGGATCGCGGATCGCGCCTCGTTCCAAACTCGACGATGGAATGATGGTGTCCTTTTTGCCGTCGCCACGAGACGCTGAGAAGGACGCTTGTACGTTGTACTGACGTTTCACCTGCCTCCGCGTCCCCGTCATCGTGAACGCGCTCGTTATCGGCCGTATCACTATCGTCGAGGAATTTCGCACGTGGTTATTGCGGGGGCAGGATTCAGCCGGCGCGTTAACGTGCTGTGCGTGTAACAGTGTATGTGCTCGTTCGATCTCTGTCACTCTCGCGGTATCACCGCACGTCTGTTTCTCCACCTGTCTCTCTCTCTCTCTCTCTCTCTCCATCTCTTTCTCTCTTTGCCCTGTGTGCCTTGTACGATCCACGACCGGTCGTCATCCTGGATAACGCTGGAACCGGGCCGGCGCGTAGCAACCGCAAGGAAAGCTAGCCGACGCTGAATCAACAGGTGGGAATCTGCGAACTTACAGGTATCTATTTGTTTCGATTTTTCCGTTTCGCCGGGCTCCGCCAGCTGTCAGATCGGAGCCAGGTGGCGTAGAACACGACCGTGCGATCTCGTCGGATTCCACGGGCTCGCGAAACGGAGTCGCGCTCGATTACGACTCCGAGTTGCAACGAGGTGTTCCTTGCCCGTACCTTGCGAGTCGAGCAGGCCGTTGCGCGTTACGCTTACTCGCGCACCTGCCTCTTAACCCTCGTCCTCCATGCGTGGATACGGACCCCGTTGCCGTCTTCTTTTTCCTTTCGGGACTGTCGCACCGAACGGTTGCCCCACGTGCGTACGAAAAATTATGCGGCGGTTACATAAGGCTGTACGGCGATCGTCGCCCCGGTCGCTCCTTTCCGGTGAAATGAAACGCGCCGTCGATGAACTCGCGCGCATCCGTGTCAGTCGATCCGCGACGCTTCGCAAATCTAATCGATCGCGAAAAAAATGGGCGACCGTGTTTACGATGCGCTCGTAGTGTACAAAAGTCACGGCCGGAAAGAGGAAACGAGTGTCTGCAAATTTTAACGGGCCACGTACGTGTATATCGTTCTTTTGCACGGGCGAACTCGCGATAACGATCCTCACCGGATCTCTGGTATTCGTGCGTTGCTTGTAAGCGCGATTTAACAGCCTCAGCCGCGGCGGAAGAGACGGGCTCGCAACGGGATATCGCGGCACGAGGTGTGCTCATCCCCGATTGTATGTACTCGCCATTAACAGCACGCTAAACATTCTCAGGAATTTTTCTCACACACGGACCCCGACCATTTTCCGTGGGCCACATTGTTTTCTTGCGGTGTTCGCCGTCGACGAGGGGCGTTGCGGTCTCCCATACCACCTCGTCCCGTTTGTACCTTCGAGTGTGTATAGTTTTCACGTTCGTGGCGCGGCGTTAAATCCATTAAGTATGGCTGTATCGCTTCGAGTCCCCTTGTGAACGTAGCGGTCGGAGTGCTTAGGCTATCTCGTGTTTGGAGAGTGAGTCAAACGCGAAGGATGAAAGGTGGAATTTGCGTTCAATGCGCGCAGAAACGTTTTTACTTGGCGCAAGTATTTTATACCTCCTGCAACGATTGACCATTTCATTCCTCGTTCTCTCTTCCGTCGAACGATCGATCGTTAAGACCTCCTACATTCACTCGGGCACCTCGAATCGATCTGTTTCTCGCCGAAAAATGATAAAGTAGCCCGTCGTTCGGCGAGTGCGTCGACCTTGACATCCGCACACTGTATAGCCCCGAGTGCCTTGACCTTTTCGTCGATAAATCCGTGGGTTGCTTCTTCTTCGCGTCGTCGAAGGTCGACGCCGCTTCCTTCCCCGATCTTTCGACACGATCGTTTTTCGAACGCACGCCCGGAGCAACACGAATCGACGGAATAACACCGTCCCGCTCCGTTCCGACTCTGCTGTCCGTCTTTCGTTCGCCTCGATCCGTGCCGATTCGAGGGGCGAATAATTAAAACGATTTAGTGCGTCGTCGCGTCTCAGTGCTAGCCCGGTAATAGAATTAGATCGCGCAATTGAACGGTGAACATCGATGGCGGAGCCTGGACGAACCGTCGGGTCTATATTCGAGGCAGGAATTGGGCACGGTGAAACGTTGGCCAGGAGGAGCGGCGACAGGTATCTCGAGGATCGCAGAACTTCCTTGCCATTGTGCTCGTTTCCCCGGTAGTTTCCCTGCAATTGCAGGCTCGCCTCATGAATGAACCACGACCGTCTCTAAAGAAACAGAAAATGGCGTACGGGGAACCTTACGTGCCACCGGTTATCGATGCAGGTTGCTACCTGCGCCTCTTAATTACGGTCCCGGGTAAAAGTTCGTGGTATTAAACGGAGAAATGGTTGGCTCGTATGTAACGCCGGTTGAAATACCATTAACTAATAATATATCGATCCAGGCAATCCGAGCTGGGTCGCGACCCCTCCGAACGAATTAAAGTGAAAGCTCGTCTCTCTAATCGGCCACGTGGCTCCGACACTTTGAGCTGCTTGCTCCTTGTTTCGAGCACCTACATACGTATCTCGTATGAGGGGACGCCAGCTGTCCGGTCGTAGAACAGCGGACGGATGCATTGTTTTTTTTGTCCGGTTGTCCGATGAAACTGAAAGGCCGTCGTCGCAATCGCGAGAGCCCTGGGAGGCAACTAAACCGATCTGGCCAGCAACGATTGCTCGACCATTTCACCCGAATCTCAAACGATCGCCAAACTCTTCGCGGAGCAAACGTCGACTTTCAATTCGTTTAGCAATTCGATCACGCGTTTTCGTACGAATCTCATAGATTTCCCAGCCAGTTCCCCGCGCGGCGTTCGGTCGACGCTGCGCAGCGTCGCACGTAATTGTTTACAGCGTGTACCATTCATCGCGCCGAGCGAATTCTAATTCAATGGAGCGCGATGTATGTAAACACGTGTGTATCGCAAGATACGATGCCGTTCGAGGGGCCTCGACGTAGTAGCGAACGTGGAAGGAGGAAACGGGCAACGTAAACAATACACGCGCTCATTTACGGGACTCGCGGGACGGCCTTCCTCGGCCAAACATTTCGATCGAAACGCCGAGCGCCTCGTTTTTTTTTTCTTCCGAGATACGTATCGAGCTTCGGTGATCCCGCAACGAAGTTGCGGTCCCGTTTTCTCGGAACTGCTACACCCTAACCGGAGTCGTTCAATCAAGTTCTATTCTTCCGCCGACACGTGGACCTCATTGACGGAACTCGTCACGACGAATTCGCGTACGAAGTCGGAGGCGTACGTTCTTCCGCACCGGCGATCGCACAACACGAATGTAAGAGCGATGAACGCGAATTGCAATTGTCGCGCGCGCGTTCGCGAGATATACGTGTACGTATTTTAGATGTATGATACATCGAAGATATGTTTGCGCAAGTTCGCGGCCTTTCACTTTCCACTTTAGATAAATCTCGATCGAACGATTTTTACCCCGCGAGTGACAGAAAATTAATTGCTCGGATATAATTTACGCGAGGCCGGATTCGATGCAATTGTAACGCGCGTGTTTTTCTCCTCTCTTCTCATTTTCACGCCAACGAAATTGCGCAAGCTGAACTGCGATAGGTGTTTTCGCTGTGGAAAAGTCTCGTCGCCGCTGTTTTCGTACGGGACGCGATCCGATCCGATACAATTATTCATAGACGCGTAACACTCGTCCGTTCCTAGTGTAAACTAGACCTCGAGATCATTACCGTTGATTGATACACTTGTTACTGCCACGCTCTTGCGCCGATATTGGAAAATCGATTTTATCGAGTTCGCCGACGCGATAATTCAACGACGAAACGGGACGACGACGACGACGACGACGACGACGACGACGACGCAGACGCGGTGACTGGAAATACTTGTTGAATTTCCACACTTGTTGCATGGAATCCCGTCCCGACCCGTTCGTAATATATTACACCTCGCTTCACTTAGTTATTATCGTCATAATATTATGCGGACAAGGTGGATGCAATTTTTCAAGCCCCGTGAGAGAATCTCGACGGACCATCGATCTGTATATCGGTCAAGGTAGCGTGGAAACGGCGAGCCGATCGGCGAAAGAGTCCGATAAAATCGGACACAAAGGGACTCGCGTCTCGTTGGAAGAAAGGTGTTTGCAACGTGCATAGGTGAAACGGCATCACCTCGAAAAGAGCACGTATTGCTCAAGAACATTGCGCGGCGCGTCTATCTTTGTTTCTCTCTCTCTCTCTCTCTCTCTCTCTCTCTCTCCCTCTCTCTGCCCCGCTCGTTGCCTCCCTTTCCTTCGCGCGGATCGTACGAACCCGCGGTAGTTGTGCCGCGGTAAATATGGGTTTCTGGCTCCGTTGCTCGATCCTCTTCTCGCCGATCGCCGTTCGAACGGGGATCCAGTTCGACCGGGGCACGTTCTAGTTCTCTCGCGAAGTTAGAGACGCATTCTGGGTCACTCGTACAAATTTCGTGCGATATTCGGAGCCTCGGCTGGCTTGGCCGTGCATTCTCCCCGAGAGTCATTACGGTATCGGCGGACAGGAGAAACACCGAGTGGCGTATCTGTCTCGAATTCGTATTATGCGCTATCAAACACGGGAGGCGAATTATGCACGCATGACGAACGGTTCGGTCATTAGCGGGCCGCAGTGACTGGCTAATCTAGAAACTACTATACGAGGTCACGGGTTTGCCTGCTCCGAGCAAAATGCTTAATGCCCGGGAATAATCCCGAGCCAGGTTAGCCAGATCCTCTGTTGCGTCCCGGCGTGCTTCACCTGTGCCGCAAATCACCTACCCGGCAAGCGATAATAATCGAAGTTTATTTGCCGTAGGAATTGGGCGTTCTGTTGTACGCGGTTTCCCGTTCATTGTATCGCCCCGAGCGAGCACTTGGTTAGGGAATCCTGTTTCTAGACGGTTTCAGCTTGTACGTCGCGAACGAACGCGCCGATACTTACGTCGACCGTCCACCGTACGCCTGTTTGGCGCACCGACGATGTACGACGTAGACACGAAATCAGTTCGTACGTACAATTGATCCGTGTAGAATGAAATCGATTCGCGGGTAGAGTTGTTACGAGGAAAAATATATCGTCGTTGCCGTGGCGCGACCCAAAGGGTATACTCGCGGACGCGAAACTGCTGAATGATGATATCTGGAGCGGTGATCTGCGATTTACTCGGCCGACGACGGTCTAGCTCGTGTATCTCGTAGCATCTCGGGCATTTCTCTCGTGGCCGTTTCTCTATCCGGTCGGTCTCCTACTGTTTCGCACGTCCGAGGCTGGTAGTTATACGGCAGAACGGCGGATGCTCGTCGGACGACGAAACCGGATGTCCTTCGCTTTGAGAAAAGGAGAGATTAAACGGGGAGCAACGTGGGGTAACGAGAGGGGAAGGGGTAAACGCGCATACCGAGTATGTGCCAGGGGGAGGAAGGAAAAGATCTGCCTATCGAATAAGGTTTGCATTAATATCCCTGTTGGCGAGTAATACCCATTCAGCCGGCAACTGCGCGGGGCAAGTTTAATCGACGATTGAATCGTAATCTCGAGAAAACGATACGGGGGTCGGATGATAAATGGGCCAAAGTTCCCTTCGTTCACGGCGTGCAGGTTCGTTTCGCATTTCGGGCGACGCGGCGAGCAAGGCGTGCAATACAGTTTTAAGTGGCTGGATGTTATTTTACGCGAGGCGGTCCGCGGAGAACGCGCGGCCCCGCGAACGATCATTTCGAACGGGAAAGAATTCCTGTCGCGTTCAACTTTTTCTCCGCGTTGCCGTGAAACAACCACGATCGATCGAATTCGCGCGCGTTATCAAAGGGAACCTTGAGACGTCCGCGAGGTATGCGCGTTCACTCGCAATCGTTGAACTACACGCGGTCTTTGCTTTTCTCGTATCGCTGCTCGACAAAAGGGATGACCGATTCGAGGCGCGTGCATTCGCAGCGTCGGGGGGACGCGATCGACGATCCAGCCCGCTGCCTCCAAGCGGCGGCGATCCATAATCGATAACAGATAACGCCCGGAGCAACCTCCAGCGGAGGGATAGCCGTTGCGCGCGAGACCCATTGTACGAATCCTACAAAGGACTCTTAAGAACTAGAATCGCGTCGACGGTTCTCCGAACGAAATTTTCTGCCGTCCCGCGGCTGGACGAAAGCGGGTCCGTTTCTCCGTCGGCCTTCCGATATAGTTCGCTTAAAAAGCTTCGCCACAAAGCGCAGAAGTCAAGCATGCAGGGCGGACACACAGTTTCGTTTAAATGCAAGAGAAGATAAGTTATCTCCGAGAAACACGGACAAAGGGGGGCCGTCCGTGGCAACAATGGCAGAGACATTTCTCTCAGCCGTGTTCAATATTGTCCTTTTCATAGTCAATACGTTATCTGCTCATTTCCATATGATAGGTCAATGATAAGGTTCGAAAACGTTCACCGGTATGCCCGCGCGACACGGCGGAGTCCGGTTCCTTTCTTTTCACGTTCGTTTCGCGCTCGAGCAAACCCAAGTATCGGCGTCGACCGCAGCAAAATCAAACTTTATCGTGGCCGGTGATCTCGAAAAGTTCTGAGAGTCCTTGGCTGAAATAAGGCCGGGTATCGCCTCTCACGGAATCCCAATGGCGATCTACGCAATCGAATTTTTCGCCGATCGATAACTCACCCGGATAGCTACGAACTATGACGGGGTAATCGACGAACGGGCGGAGAATTCTAAATAGAATAAAGGAGCGTCGGGTAATAATCGCCAGGCCATCTTTATTTACAGCCCGGGATTCCTGGGATCGTGTAACGTGAATCACGAACGACATACATATCTGTACGTTACTTAAGCAAGATAATGTTGTACCGTTAGCGTCTTACAACTTTGTTTTCCACTATCGTCGAATTTTTCTCTCCGCGCCGTTCCGTGGACCCGATTATCGGGATGCTTGACGTGTGACTGCATCGCGGTGCTCTTTATTCATCGGAGCCGTTGCGTAAGGAAATTCTTCGCTTCTGCCCCGCGATAACAGCCGCCCCGTTCCCGTCGACGATCGGCGATCGACGCTTACCCGCAACCATCCATTACCGTTCGCAAGCTACGCGTACGAGCGATTTGAGTAGCAGAAAGGAGGCCCTCCCGTCGATGTCCATCGTTTCGTCGGACCGCTGCGCGAAACAGAGATACCGGCTGGAAATGGTGCGGATTGGGCTAAGGTATCCGCTATTCCCGATACGCCAGGCGAAATTACGCTCGCAACCGTAGCAGCCTTTATCGGGTAGCACGGTCCGCGCTCTCGATTCTTTCTCTCCTTTTCGTTCCTCTCTGGTTTCCCGATTACCTCGGGTCGGATCGCCGTTTCGATAGCGGAGCGACGATGCGTGGACGCCGCTACATCGATTCCGATACCCGAAGCGAATATAATGCCATTATTACTTTAATTAGCGATCGCTCGACTATGTGACTGCGGGATGCGCCCGAGCGTGTTCTCGTTCGACGCGTTCGAGACACGGAACAATGATAACGGTTAACCAGGCTCGCAGTCTGCCCCGTTTCGCTCGAATCCCTTCTGGACGTAGAGTTGCCGCGAGATCAATAGCGGTTACGACGCCAGCGATGGGCCATAAATTTGCAGAAAAGTGTCTATTTACATCGCGCTCGGTTATCGTAGGTAGAAATTTGTTCGACGCACCGTACGGAACTTTCGTGTCCGCGGCGGCATGCATTTCACTCGGTACGCTCTCCAGCCTACCCGTGTTTCATCGGAACAGGAACGCCTGCGCCTGCCTGGCATCCGCGTGAAAGCTTGTACAAATTCATTAAGGGGGACTCCTTGCGAAATCCGTTCGGCGATTTCTTCGCGAAAATATTTGCCACGCTTCATCTAACGCGCGCTATCGCGTAAGATCCGTCGCGGACGCCGTCACGATGGCACGCGTTTACACCGCGCTCGGATTTCTTTTCGCGCGACGTCCGTTGAAGCTGAATTCTCGATACCGGGAAGAGTCGTTATCGCAGCTTCGCCTCCCCTTTCCATCTCGACGATTATTAACGCCTTATTTCAATGGCCGCGCGGTCGTACTTGTACGCGCGATGACTGCAATAAGATATCGGAATTAAGAAAAGCGCCAAGCTAATGTTTCCTGCCCGCGTGTTCCATACGGTTGCGCAAGTTTGCCTCGCTTTGCTTGCGACAGACAATTCCCTGAATGTCAGGATAAACGGCGCACGATCGAAACAGCGTGCCGTGTAATAATCTGAGAACACGCCGCGGCAAGAAATCCACGACAAATTTAGCCGCTTTGTTGTACGATTTTATTGCGACGTATCGGTATAGGCAGGGCTCCCTTCCGCGGATCGTATTCGTCTTGGAAAAAATCGAGTCTTCGCGGATCATTTCACGAGTTAGTTACAAAATTGGACCGATTGAGCCAGTCGAAGCCAGTAGCCTATATATCGTTCGCAGTTCGGTCAACGTTCGGCACCAAATGGCACTTCGTTTCTGCGACCCTCGCTTTAATAACAGGTAACATCGACCGTATTCATCGCTTCGAGTTTTCACTCGAACTTGAGGTTCCCGTACCCATACAGAATTTGTACGGCGATTGTAATCTAGATCCCACCGCCTCTAACCGCGTGTCCTCGAGACACAAAAAAGAAATGTTCCCGTCTCTCGTTCCAAGAAGATTCCCCATCCGTCCGTTTTGTCGTCGGCGGCAATTAACCGAGATGCGGCTCATTTCTCCGGCCGCTATCCACGATAATGGTTTATAGCGGCGGTGGCCGTAATTTTCGGTCGAACGTTGTTCGCGTCACATCTCGCCGCGCATTGTCATCGCAACGATAGAACACGCGTACGTCGAGGCAGGTCGGTCGAATGATTCTCGGGGGGGAGAATGGTGAAGCAGCCCTTCGAGAAACGTTCCCGTGGTCCACGGGACGTTCTAGGTATGCGCGCCTAGGTGGAGCAGGTATTCGGCCGGATTGTTGACTTAGGATTCGAGTCAGCGTAAATAAAAGCGGCGACGGAATCGAGAGCCGGTTGTCTTCTACTGTCCCTCTCCTTCGCGCGCGTCCACGACGGCGATTTCGATGCGAGCGGGCATGCATACTTGTTATCGTCGGTCTGCACGGTTCGGCTTTCCTTCGACCGGGATTTACCGTCGCCATAATTCGCGACGTTTACGACGAGACGGTTGTCGATATTTGTCGCGCATTGAACGGGGGCCGGCTGTTGGAAACGTCGAGCGTCGAAGCGGAGTGGCGTTAATATCGCGAGAGGAATTTCGAACGGAATCGCGACAGCGGCGACGGCGGCTCGGCCATTCAGACCGGTGTAAACGGGGAAAGGTGGGGAGACGCGACCGGAAAGGAAGAGAATTCGCCAGGCCGCTACGAATTTGGCAATCGAACGTGCCCCGATTGCCAAAGCGTTCCACAACGTGTTGCGCGAGGATCACTCGCGCAACGAAGACCGTTTCCGTTGCTATTTAAAGATACTGCCACCCCTCGGGTGTTTACAGTATTTCGCAGACAATCAGTTGGATTATCGACGGCGTGCGAATTTTTATAGTTCAACTTGCTTGTACGTGCAATGAAACTTAAGTCGATACCGGGGAACAGGATCGTTATTTATCACGCGTTCGCGGCGCCCCGTTCTTGCCGGGGCAATCATTCGCGGCTAATTTCAGACAGATTTGCATCGCTACAGGCGCTCTGTCTCTCGATCATATCCCTCTTAACCCATTACTTATTCACGAGACCCGGCGAATACCAAGGACTCACGAATTTATGGGGACGTTTTACTGCCCAAGTCGGATAAAAGGGACAGCAAGCGGATTTAATTAACGAACGCATTAGCCGCGTGTATTCTTGGCCGCACGAACTGTTTAATTACGTTAATTATGCCCAAGTGGCCCGACCGATTCTTCTTATCGTCCCCCGGCCTCGAAATAGCAACGGCCGTGCAATTCCGCCGCGGCACTCGCGATCCGTCTAGCGGGGCGCGCATGCCGAAGTAAATTGCACAGCCGCTGTGGGAAACGATGAGCGAGTCGGGAACAGCTGATACGTCGGCCTCTGGACAGATTCGTTCGGTCTCATTATTTTCACCCGGCGTTACTTAACGGTACGCCCGGAGAATCTGCGAAGCGTGCTCGTCCGAGGCTGACACAATCGGGTCGCGTCGAGCAACGATTCTATCCCCCCGTAACCGTCGTTTTCGCTCGGAAAAATGCACCCGCTTTATCTTCCAGTCGACACCTTGTTTGCTCGGAACTGTATCCTAAGCTCCGGTTGTCGGGTCGCGTTACGAGTCGACGCTCCATCCTGGAACGTGTCTCGAGCGTTACGCGGGACGCGCAGCGGCGCGAACACGGAGGGACGCGATTCCGCTTCGCGATACCGTGCACGGGAAAGCTCTCGTCGTTTAGCGGATGGAAAGGACGCCGCGAATTTTTCATTTTTCGGATATCGTCGCACTCTCGCGCGGCGTTGAATCGGAACGAACGCGTCTCGGACGACGCGAAAGTCGATCGTCCCGTTTCAGGCTCAGGTTCTCTCTACCCCCCCGGCCCGTTCGTGTGGAAAGAATTCGACGGACGTTGGCAAACGAATACCAAGAACTTGTAAGCCGATTGAAATTACACGTGCCCGACAGATGATCAGGCTGATCGTCCTTTTCCGTTCTTAATTGCTAGACGTTGGTATTCCCCTTATCTTCTAGAACCGGCGCGCAACGTTCCATCTTGCGCACCAGGTGCCGCGAGTCCTAACCAATCCGGTCCGCGGGCGACCGGGGGAATATCGTCCGCAAGCCGAACGCAAAGCTCCGGGTATTTCGTAACCCGCTCCTTTCCATTGTCCCGGTGGTTCGGAATCGGGGGAGGGGAAAAAAGTTGACGAGTGATCGATGTCCGTCGTGGCTTAATTAGCATCGATCGTACCACGGTGCCCCTATTACCGGCCAGTTATGTAAATGATCGCGAACCAACGGATTAACGTCTCATTGTGCATCGATAAATTTCGCCGTTGCTTTGAAGTTTCCCAGTCCATAACGTAATTGATGTAATATACGCTCCCCGCGCAAGACCGCTAGGTGGGTTGGGGCACCCGATCTGTCTCCCGCGAGGCTGCTCCGTTCGCGATCCGCGGATCGGTGACTGGCAATATCCAGCCGGTGTGTCGTTAACGCGGTTAGAACCATTTAGCATTGTCATGCCACCGGTACCGAGAAGTACCTTATGCCTACGCCGCGATGCCTGTATCGTAACTTTCTCCCCGATACGGCTCAACCCTCGATCGACAACGGACTACCGAGCACGCGTTTACCACACGCGTGTGTGTCGTGGTTCAACGGCGTACTTCGATTATGCCCGGTCTGACATTTGGAATGCTAATGTCGATTAGCAGGATCGATAAGTATCGTCGACCGTGTGCGGGAGTACGGGGCTGCCAGGATACCCACGCACTTGATTGTGCCCCGTGTCGTTGTCGGCGGTGCATACCCTTTGCACGTGTACCGAGGCTTAACCTTTCCTTTTCTATGTGCTCTGCAATTTGCGGCGCGTCGACTACGGTCGCGTTTGTTCAGCGCGGCGAGTAACGTCGCCTGGAAAGATTCCATTGACGAGCGTTGGCAAAGCGAGCCGGACGGAAGAAGCCTGGACACTTCGGGGAAGGTCGATTTCGTGTTGGAACCGTTGAAAGGACCGCTGGTTGGGGAAGTTTCGTCGTCGCTATGCCCCTTAACGCGCGTGTCCTCCGGGAGGGTGTAAATCTTCGCGTTGGATGACGGAAAGTTGCCCGAAATTTCGAAACCGTAGAAGCCAGCGATTCGGATCGGTCGACGATACAGCAACGATCCGTGTACGCTGTTTCGCACGATGGCGTATCTAAATATAGCGCAGCTACGTCCAATATAAAACACTGAAACGAGCCACTAAACGGATAGCTTTTTCGCGAAACGATTTTTCTCGGCGATGTTATCGGTGTGAAACGCAGCCGTTATCCAGCACCTTACGCAACGAATGCACTCCCTCATGGGATCGGTATTCCGCTGGTTTTCGAGCCTGTCGCTATCGCAGCGGCTTTTCTACGCGAAAACTATGCCCCGTGGGAATTAACGTCGGCCTTTTTAACGCAACGGTCGCGTAACAGTGGTCGTTAAGCGGCGAGAACAAATCGATTCCGTTCGTGATTACCCTCCTAAAATACACACCGCGGGGAATATTACGATCGTAAGATGACGTTTAAATTGCACGCCGAGGCATTAATAGCGCCGGACATTTCGGCTGTAAATTCTCCTCCGCGGCCGATTCGCTCCACCTTGTTTCGGCAAGGCGGCCCATAAACAAGCAACAACGAAACATGTAATCATTCCGAAAGGTATTACGCCCGATGCGCTGTTCAGCTTCGTTTCGCCTAGAGAACGGCCGTAACCGAGTGTTTATTATGTCTTCGTCGGAAACGGCGTCACTAATGGATCCAGCGTATTAATTCGCCCGCCGATGAAACGCTCTCCGGTCGAGTCGAGCCGCGCTGAAAAAGGAATCCGCGTTCGTTATTCGCGCGATCAGTCGCCGCGGAGTAACGGACACGTGCGCCAGGGGAAATATCTCGCGAGAGTGTATTAATATTGTATAACACCCACGCGGCCCGCGTCTTAATAGGATTTACATTTCCCACCTTCGGTGTCATAACAGCGGAGGGCCTTGACGCCGGTGCGGCGCGGAGAGCGTCGAAATTAATTCGTAACCGGAAAACGTAGGCAAGCCTGATACCTGTGCCCGGGGCGGCACGTACGCGTTGGCACACCGCCGCCGCGGCTCAACGTTCACGAGGGTGTACGATTCTGATCCGTTCGTTATTCCGGCCCGTAGCTAATATATCGGGCAACGAGCCGATATAATGGCGCATTGTTCCTAGGTAGCCCTACGTTCATTTGGAACCCTTCGGGCGTCTCGTTAGCGGGCTAATTGAAACGATACCTTTTCGATTTTTTGCCTCTGCTCTGTTGTCGAACCGACCGACTGATCGCGTTATTACGAGAGCGAAACGGTTTATTAAGGGTCGCCGCGTGGCGACGCGAAATGATAAGTGGAAAAATTAGTAGCCGGGGCCGAGTGGAAACTGGTTATCAAGGACTCGAGTATGTCATTTAATTAATGCACCCCAGGGCGGCGGAGCTGTAATCGTATTTTAGCATTATGCGAAAAGTCGAACGCCTTCGTCGCTATTCCGAATGTAAAATTCAAATTCGTTACTGTTCGACCGTGTATAATGGGGGATGGGGGATGGGGGGGGGGAGGGAAAAAGAAGAGGAAGAGATATACCATGAACGTCGCCATAAAATCGAAGAAACGCGGCAGACAGTTATTATGGGCTGTTCGCTTTCTGATGATACTCCTTCTGGTATACAAAGGAATATTGGACGCCTCGAGATTCGCCGGGGCGACTCCCTTGCTGTACTTCATCTCCTTTCACTGGTCACGGAATGGAGAAGTATTTGCCGAGCGGAGTAGTCGTCCTGGTTGCCCAGAACCTGATACGGATCTCCTGTCATTCATAAAATACTATGCAAATACTTCGAAAAGCCTATAGGCCGCATGCTAATATCGACGATTTTCTATCTGCGCGACTCGATACCCGCCTCTCCAAATTTATAAAACTTGATCCAGGCGTCGCCGGATCCGTGCAGTCGGGGTCGCAGGGATCGTAGAATTTACCTGTACAGGCCCTGAGGTCACGAATGCATTACGGGTCCTTATGGGACTTTTCAAAGTCAGGATATCTCGATAACCCCGGGGCCACTCGAACGTTCTATTGCTGAAAAGGACACTCGAGATCCTATTGGCCCCAGCGTGCCCTGCAGTGCCTAACCTGTCGAACCTCCGTAACGTTCAGCCCCTATAGGTTACCCTAAACTACCGAGAACCCTTTCGGGTCTATTCATTAAATTTCACATTCCGATCCCAGTGGCTACACGTCCATTACATTAAAGCTCATCGAGCTCGTTTATTATCCCTCCGTCGAAGTCAGCGTCAACTTCTATCGGCGGCCATACATTCAGAGAGATCTGCAACGTTTCGAGGAATATTTCTCTTCCGCCAGTTACCCGCAGGTTCGTAGGCTGTCGATAACTTCGAAAACAGAGAAACCCTATCGCCGGGCTGAATAATTACCGCGAGTGCTCCACCTCCGGCACGCATTGGAACGCATTGGAACGCATTGGTGCCCACGCAGCGGCGCGTTGCCATTCGAAAGGTAACGAGCACCGTGAATCATTTCCAACCGCGAATTCCACAGGTATTTCCCTATTGGCGTGTCCCAGCGCGGCGTGAAATATCGATGCAATAATACACCGGCTCGGCCGTCCGATAAGACGCGTCCTAACGGTGCAAGATCTTTCCGGTTGTTCGGTGACGGGTCGCGGAACAGCCATAAAATGATCGGTGGCCGCAAAACGGTGATACACGACCGGCAGTGATCTCTCGCCGGGGATTTCTCACGTTACACCGCAACACCATATTTTCCGTACACGGCCGATGGTCTCGTTTCCTCGGCCGTTTCGAGGACGCGCGGATGCATCTGCCACGGCGCGCAACGATCTTTACGGCGATTTATCTGTATGTAAGTAGCAGCGGGAGAATGGGGCATCGTAGGGTGTGCAGGAAGCATCGCGGTTTTACGAGCAGCAACAGCTCGCGTGTAATCTCGCGGTTCGAGTAGGCAAGCCTGAGCGTTTTCATCCAGATAACCCGGCAACCTGTCCGACGGTGTTCCGTTCCATCAGCGTGTGCACCAGCGTGCTCGCGCGTTTCTTCCGCTGCGTTTCACGTACACATGCACGCGTACCCTTCGTGCTCGCGGTCGTACGCCAACTTTCGGACGCTTTGCTCGCGCGTGCCTTCCTGCTACCGCTTCGGTCAGCGTCGAGCTCGCCGCGACGGGTGAACGCGTGCAGGCGCGTACGTACGAGTGCGGTCGAAAAGTTCCTTGAACCTTGCTGCTGCCGTAATCCTTTGGCGTAACGCCTTTGGCCATACGTTCGGGCCGCGGTTCGAAAGTTTCACCCTCGTGGCTCGTTCGGGTTTATCGAATGTTCCGGTGGCCGTCGGAGGATGATCGACGGTTTCCGCCTGGCGCGACGAATTATAGCTCGCGCGATCGCGAGCGCATCGTCGAGGTTCGAAGGTTTTCAGCGGTCATCGACGTAATTAAACGGTCCGTGCAATCTGGACCGCAATGAGGTTGCGTTGAATGAAAAGTGTCACGAGCTCGGTGCCATCGACGAAACGGTACCGCGTTCTCCTCGTCTCGCGTCCCCTTGTGCTCCTCCATCGAGAACAATATGCCCGCGCGACCCACCGTTACTCGTCACGAAACGATCGTTTCGGCTGTTCTCCTATTCACGAGACGCTCCATATTTCGCAAGATTTCCCGAGCTAATGGAACGACTGTTCGTCGAAGTGTTCCAGAGAGATCTCCAGCCGACCTTCCATTCTCGTATCTATCGCAACGTCAATCATCCGTACAACTTTTATCGCCCTCGAAACGCGTCCCGTCACGTGCCAGCTGGCTCCACGTAACTCACGCTCCCTCGTCGCGATGCGTTTGCTTGGACAGCGGCGTATCTAATCTCCAATTGTCCGATCGGCCCGTTTCACGGCGCGTCGCCCCGAAGAGTTCGCGCCGTCGTGCTACGTCAAGACGCGCAGGACCCGGCTGGCTCCGTTCTCCCGGTGGCTGACAGTGACCCCGTTGGCCAACGGTGACGGGTACGGGCGCGTAACACCGGTATCGATGGCGAACAACGTGGACACGGTTCGTTCTCGCCACTAGTACGGTATCCGCGCACTTGCAACCCCTTTTGGCGACACGGGTCGGACGAGCGAAGCCATGCAGCACGCCGTCCACTCTCGGATCTAGTTAGCGAGTCTCTCGGGGGCTTAGCCGTTCTGGAACGTGTCGCGCGACAAGCTGCCGCGCCGTGAACAGGGCGCGACACCTAATCCGTAATGAAGGCACGCGAATAAATTACGCCGCGGGATCACTGTGTTTGCTCGGCGAATTTTTCTTCCCTCCCCCTGTTTTTACGCCGGAGCGTGCACGGGGCGCAACGCGGAATAAATTGTGCGCTCTCGAAACCTGTATCGCGGCGTAATGCCCGGTTGACGGTGAAATTATCCACCGGCGTATTTTTCCTTCCATTTCTTCCCCCTTCGTTCGCTAGATGGTTCGCAAAAACAAACGTTTCTTGCACGATCGACCGCGTGTATCGAGCTGGTCTCCCGAAGTGCCTGCTCTCTCTCTCTCTCTCTCTCTCTCTCTTTCTCTTTCTCTCGCTGACATCATTCAGGCGAAGATATATTCGCGTCCATCGGGCCGGCCTTATAATCGTTTGCGTTTGATTAATATCCCGGCCCCTCTGCGAGACTGGCCCGCTCGAGTTCACGGACACCCACGTCGATTTCAGCTGGACGGGCGAACATTGTACGTACGTGTTTAGAGTGGCTTCTGTTTGACGAGGTGGCGGGGGACGGGAGGCTGCCCGGACGAGAACTTTGGCACGAACGTTTACGCAGATTCTCTGTTTATCTTTGCTTGTAAAACTTGTTACGGTCCCCCGTAAAGATAACCATCGAGCCGTTCACCGTGATCCATACCCTGTAATATCGTACAGTGGCGTATTATTATACGGTAGCGGAACGGGAGCACCGATCGGGGGTCATTTCGATCTCATTTACGGGGCCCAATCGGACGGCGTGCGAGGAGGAAAGCGAAAATGTGGAGCAGCGCGATGGAAGTTCGGGTCGGCGGTACGATTTTCTTGAAATTGGCCGGGTTACTCGTGGCGGGACGCCGCGGGACCGACAGGCCGGACGCGCTTTGAAAGTTGCGAATCTGGTTTTTCTTCTCTCGCAGCAGGACGTATTAGCGGCCCGTCAGCAATTACGTGAGCCTTCGTAACGTCGACCGGCGCGAAAGCCCCGTCTTGTCGAGAGTAAATCGACGGGAAGTCAATGGCCTTTCGCGGCGCGTTCGCAAGCTCGAGGCGAAAAGCGGCGATCAACGGCGACGATACCGGTACGGTTTAAGATAAAAGGTGTAAATGCGACATCGACGGATCGGGCAACGCTCGACGCCCGAGTGGTCCTCGCCGCGCCGGTCCGACCGGTGGGATTTAAATGAATGCAAATTGCCCGAACATCGCCGCTTTTCGACCGTGCCCGACGAATCTGACTCATAATTGAAGGATTAAGCCGGCTTCTTCGCACCTCTCGCCCGGCTCCCATCTCTTCCGTGTGTTCTGTGTAAACAGTGCCGTGTTACGTGCGATGCCTCCTCTTTTTTCCGTTAATAGCAGGCTTACGCGCGGAGTGGTTCCCGTAATATTTCCTGACGTCTCCGCGGATTACGTCATACGTACTTCCCTTTTCACTAGCGCAGAGAGACTCCGCGCGCGATGTACACGGGCGACTGGAACGTCTCAATTTCCCGTATTGTGATCCCTTGATCCCGCCGATGCTCGCGAACGACCCCCTTTCCTTAGCCGGCGGATAAGACTTCCATAATCCGACGGAGGGGGGGGGGGGCAGTCGAGACGACACGAGGACAACTGTTCATGCAAATCGCACGCGGATACGATGGAACACGAGCTCCACGGTTCACCGGTCGCCGCGTATCAGCGTATCATCGTTATTTGTACACGGTCGCGTTGGTCCGCGCACAATCGCGCTCGTACCGTTATTCAACATTGTGCAAGAACGATCCGGAAAGTCGCGAAGCGGCGGTCGCATCGGGGCAAGAATCATCTACACGTCCTCCTCTTCGATGCATGTCAGCGGTGCACGCCCGGCTATCGGTCATATCCATCTACGTTGTAGGACACGGGGCACTCGTGTCGGGTTCTCGCTCCGTTTCGCTCGCGCCGCGTGCTCGATCCGCGACGACGAGGATCCGATCGGCGCTCGGGTCACGAGATGGATCAATCTCACGGTCACCCTGCTTTCTCGGCCACGGGTTTGCCTGGAACCGCGGGCTCTGTGACACAGTGCCGTGATCGTGGCGACGAAGAATGTGGCCCCGGAGGAACGTGGTTCCGGTACGATGAACCGCTGGACTTCGCGCACGCTCCGGCGAGTCGCGCGGATAAGCTTTCAACGGCAACGTCACGTCGGGACGTTCCCGCTGGGATATGCCCGGGATCGATGCACTTTTATATCGACGCCGATGCGAGTCGTCGTGCGACTTTATCGCTCGTCGTGTACGTACGCGCCTATCGTTGTGGGCACCTACCTGCCCGCTTCGATGTTCAATTTATTTCCGAATGGTTCACGCTGGAAACCGGGGACCATTATGATTTTCGATGCCAGATTAGACGAAGTAACGGTGCTCCGTTGTGATTTCTTTTGTTCGTAACGTGAATACGGCGACCAAGTCCCGATGGGGCGACATCGGCACTCGATGGCCGGTAGTTTACGGCAAGCATTATCGCGCATCGTCGCCGTTGACGTTCAATGTCGTCGTGGTATCGGTGTCCGGATAACTAGTCGGCGGACATTCCAATTCGTCCGGCCGTGGAGGGGACGGCCGTGGCAGCTGATGGTTTCGATGGCCGCCGGAATGTAAAACGGATAAGCTTGTGATCCTCGTGGTGCTGGATCTGTTGCATCAGTTGGTGGCCACGTTCTACAGCTAATGTCGTTTCGAACGATACAAGTTGATATTTAACGCTTTCTCTTCAAAATCGTGGACATTTGTTACACCCGGGGGACATTTTGGTACGCCACACGAATATTTTATCGCCCGTTGACCAAAATCGAATGCTTCAAATACGCTTCTACCGGCCGGCCACGACATCACCGTGATCAACGATCGAGCTACCGAAATTTAAACTGCCCGCCCGTCGACACGTTTTCACGTTCACCTCGATCGCGATTGTCCCCTCGATTTTCTCCCCCGGGGACAGAAACCATTCGAGGCGACCCGGGTGGCTGCTACCGATTATCGTTAGGCAATTACGCAAGTGGCGCGAATACGAGTAGAACAGCTTCCAAGGCCGGGCACGGTGAAACACGATCGTTAAACCTTCGAAGGTGGTATTTTGTGTGGCAGCCCGTTCGGCTGGCCTCTGATCCTGCGGTGCTCCGAACGAAAGTTAATACTAGAACTCGCCTATCGTCGTGAGAATGCTCGATGAATGAACGCATTGAATTTTTATTCTCACACGATCCACGGTTCCTCTTCCCCCGAACAATACATCTCGCTCCCTTGTACGTAACGATATTTTCTATGGGACGTAACATTTATATTCCCCCATATTTTCTCACGATTTTTTAACATCGCTGCGGTCGTCGATGCGCCGCGGTAATTGACAAATTAACCGCACCGTCGTTTTCGGAATAATTTTCAATTAAGATCGGTACCTTTCTCAACGATTTTTTTATTGCTAAATCTCACCGAATGCAGGCTGCTCAGCTAACCGCGCCGAACTTAAAATGAACTTTCGAAGTTCATTTGTCAACTGGTGCGCTGAGTGCAACGCTCATTCATTTCGTTCAGGCAGTAAATAATTTTGTAATATCGCGAACGAGCATTCTACGGATGCGAATAAATAAATCAACGCTGGCCACCAACCGAATTGAACAGTTCCATAAGCTTACGATAATCGATATTTGCGAATCGCGCACGTCCATCGGCTCGCTTGCCTCGCAGTTTCCATTGCTCGTCGATAGATCGGCTTCTTAACGCCGTAACTCCGTGGCCATCCGTATACCCGCAATTTCGTGAGGGAACCGCCGACAAAGTGCATTTCTCCGCGTGGCCGCGATAAATTCGCCGAGCAACGAGAATCTCTAATCTGCCGGCTGCGTTATCTCATCACTGGTGGCGTCGCGGCGCTTTTGCCCGTCCACGGCACGGTTAAGGCGATCCCTGACTTCTCCTTTTGGGCCTTCGTCGGGCATTTCGCAAAACGCGCACGCATAATCTCGCTCTCGTCGTGTTTCGCGTTCCCCCCCCCCCCGCGAGGGGAATCCGCGGGCTCGACTTGGTTTATCTCGAAGAATAGCCGGATGTACGGTGTGCATGCGTTACAATCGAAAAGGGAAAGTGGCGGCGAAATGGAAACGTCGGGAGCGAGATACACGGTGACTCACAGATTCGTTCGATTTTGTGTTTCGGAATAGTAATCGGCTTCGGTGGGTTGCGTTACCCTCGCTTTCTTTGATTCCCGAATGCTAGATCAAATACGTTTCGAAACGCGCTAGATAGCCTTCGTGTATTCGACGGGGAGGCAGAGGGGAGGAATGTTTTAAGAAACGACGTAAAGACGCGTTTAAATAAATGGACAGGATTTGGAATAAACTGAACAGAGGTTCGGAAAGTCTCAATCGATTAAATTGCTTTCACTGGCCCAGCGGATGAATTAATGCGTTACATTCGTCCAGCCGTATCAGCGTATCGCCTACCGCGAGTGCTGGAACTCGTTATTAACTCTCGTAGAGTGCATTTTGTATCCAGCGGTGTCTGTTGAACGCGTTTCGACTTCGTATCGCCGAAGGTGCCCGCGACTTCGCTTTATTTACGCTGCTCCAATTTCGTTACGCAAGTATTCTATTATATAAGGAACAGCGAAACGCCGAACCTGGCGTGGAAATCATGATTACGACGGTGCACAGCGGGAGCGCGGAGTTTAATCGTGCTTGCTAAATCTAACGAGGAGGAAGTTCCCATAGAAAACGGGGAATCGGCAGGAGTGGCCTTTTCTTCGCGGCCTCGGAGCCGATCGTTTCGTTCGCCGAGGATCGTACACGCGAAATCTGGCTTGTCGTAAAATTTCAGGCGTTCCTTTATCGCTAATAGCTCGAACCTAACAGTAATGGTCGAAGCGGAAACGATCGAACAGGTTTCTGTCATTAGAATATTTTATTCAGACGCGGTCGATCTTCGTGTACGTCTATCGGGCGACACGATATCGTTGTAAGGAACGATAATTTATACCGGCACAGAGAAACATCACGTGGATCCTGTCGTTGGCGGCCCGCGATCTCAGAAACACCTGCTTCCATCCCCGTAATTATTCCAGCTGCAACTTTTCACCGCGACTCTTTTCGTGTTCGTTTATCGCCGGGAATATTCACGCACCGCTCTCGCTTTTGTAGAAATCGATGCATCATCGATCTGATTGCCCAACCACCAACGAACGAAGACAAACGAAGCTTTTCGTTCTCTCAGTGACGCGAATCGTACATCGGTGATTTTAGATACGATCGCCATTAGGCAAATTTTGTTTCCGACGATTGAATAACTCCGCACGGGATAATTCAATGATTTCCCATCGTCGAGAGGGATCGCTCCATTATCGAGCCCTCGTTTGGGACAATTTCGAAACGGGGTGCGGGGCCACGAGCGATCGGGCTTCATTCATCGATACACGGCGGGCAGCGTGTACACGTTCCGAGCGATTACAATAAATTGCATCGTCCCGCGAAGACAATGCTCTCCAGCGAATAATGTAGACACGCGCACGCGGCGGAAGGATTCGACGCGATGGAAGCATAATGCGCCTACATGGTGGCCCTCCGCGGAGATTTCATTACGACGTTGCTTCGTCCACGCGAAAATGCGAATCATTCTGCTCATTATAGTGGTTAAAATTAAAGACGTCATTACGATTTATAAATTAGTTGGCCCCGTAAAAGGCTAATACTGTTTTCTACGGTGCTTCGTTGCGCGTGTGTGCTTTATTCGTGTGCCTCTCTTTGGGAACCAAGGGGAGGATATAAAATTGGTAAATGGAGGGGAGAATTATGGTTGTTCGGTAGATTGAAGTGCTGAAAAGGATATGAAGTGGTCGTTTTAATAAGCTAAGAGTACACATTATTTTAATACTCTCTGATGGGGTAAATTCTTGCCCACATGTACAGCGTTCCACAATTACACGATTTCTTGTGAAATGTAAGTTAAAATTGTACGTAGAAGTAATTTTCTTCTATTTCTCTTTGCATTCGTCGAATGCGAGCAATGACAATAAATTGCCATCGTTCAGGTTCGATTCTATTTTTCCGTTACTGTAACCCACTTGTTCCGCAGGGGAAATCGGAAATAGATCGCGATACCTCTGCGCAAAAAATGTGATCTGCAATTTCGATTTACCTTTGCTCCAAATCTTACTACCGTCTGTCCAACGTCGTCGCCGAACCATGGACAAAATTGTAAAATAAGCTTCGCCTAGCCCGACACTTGTACAGAAACACCCGTGCTGATACACATACAACGCACCCCGAGCGTCTGTGAAACAGGTACGCAGGCACGTGTCTCTGCGTAGGTACACGGTGCAAATGGTACCCTGCATAGCAACCAGTTTCGCTGCTTCAAGTATTTCGTCAACCGTTCCAGCCTCAGAATCGCGTATGCTCGATCTTCGATTCGTAGTTCAGACAATGACCTCGTGTTCGATCTAAATTGGGGGCAACGCTGTCGAGTTCCGCCGCGCATAAATCCGAATTGTGAAACGCTTTCGGAGTAATCGGTGCAGCGCAAGGGTTTCCTTTCATCTCCGACGATCGGCGCTCACCGTTAAGTAGAACGATTTGTAAAATCGTTCTCGGAATAATTTACCTTCGCGATACCGGACGAGTATAAACAGCCCACCAATAATTGTCCCGTCTTTGTTACCTCATATCGCTCGTACTTGCACCACCTTTCCACCAGTCATTCCGCCAATCTTTCGCCAATGGCGTATTAAGTTTCTCGCGCGCAACCCGATAACGCATCGTCGAACATCCCGCCGCGAATTTCTGTCCAACTTTTACCATGCCGTCGTGAAATCACCATCGATGGCCTGCCATTTTGTCGCGGGATTCTTTCGTTGCCGTTCGCGACCCGCAATTTACTTTCACGAGACGCTGTTATATAACAATCGTTGGCGACCCTTGAACCTTTCACCCGCGTCCCGCCGCCGAGTCGAAGGCCGTCGTTTTCAGGACGCTCGCGAGTGCAGGCGACTCGACCGCGGAGAATTCAGCTCGAAGCGCGTGCGAAGCGTTTGCGTGGGTGATCATCAAGAGCCTCTTCATATATGGCGAGAGAGAGGAGTCGAAGGGCACGATGCGCCATTTATTTACGACTGTGCACGCGCTTACGTCTCGGTATCGCTCGTCGATCATTAACGCCAGGTCTGCGAGGGCCGCGCTCGTTTCTGCCCACGAGCGTTCGCCGCGCTAGTTCGTTGCGATACGGAGAATTTTCCACCGAATCGATTCACCGCTGTCAATTAAACGCGAGCGCGCGATCGCTGTCGTTTGACACCCCCCCGTCCACAATGGAGAAAGACATGCGCACGGTGGGCAGAGAAATGACGCGACGAGTGACACCGTATTATTCTGTCCGTGGCGAAACAAGAACCACAGCCTCCGGCTATTTATGGCCGATCGTTTCATATCAGCCAGCCCTAATGCACGCGAGTATCCCGGAATTCGAGACCTGTTTCTTGCATATTAAAGTGACTCGCGGGCTGTCTGCAACCGTGCACCCTCGCGGCTCGACGCACGATTTTCTACGCCGATTATTGAGATTACCTTCCATTAGAGGTGCACTAACTAGCGGAAGGGTACACTGTTGCTAAGCGTCCGGTGGGCCTACCGTGTTGCGATGCGGCCGGTAACCGGTGTTTGCGGTTGTCTGTAACGAGGGAAACGCGTTCGCCGCGCGAGTTGAAAGGTGAGAGATCGTTAGGGGGGCCGGCGATCGATCGGGCAGGAGATGTAATTTCGAGTGTTACGCGTTACGTCGATGTATAAACAAGCGGCGGGCCTCGATTCGAGCGGAGAACACGTTTCAGCGACGATGGGCCGTACTCGAACCGTTTCGTTCGACGTTTTATCGATCACGCTGGCTGCACCGCTTCGAGCGTTGAAGCGCGCGTCAACTCTTTGAGCGCTGCCTTTTAACGGCGTCGATTGTCGAACGTCGAAGTCGCGGGTGTAACGGAAGGTAAAGCGGAAATCTTCGAATCGAAGCCGGTCGACTGCTTCGACCGAAATTTACGAATACCTTAGTTCACCTTTACCTTTCGACGAATCCGCTTGCATGCCGAGGCGCGCATCCCCCTGGCCGCCGGGAGGAAATAAACGCGTAAGCTCGGTTCGAAGTAAAAAGGTGCGGCAATATGTATTAGGAGCATCGCGTCCCGTCGAGGCATGAAAAGGGATTAACGGGGGAAGAATTCGCGCAGCAATCGTCGGCGAGCGTTCATTATGCTCCGTCTTCGATACGGGATTATTTTTAGTGGACGCGTGGGTATAAATGAGCGCAGAAAAATGCGCATACCTGCCGGCTCGTTCGCCTGCCCTCGGATCGGCGATGGCGAGAAAGAGCGAACGCGACGCTGAAGGAGCAAAGGGGACGACGAGGAAGGTGAGAAAGTCGCTGGCGTGGAGGACGAAAGGAGACAGGATGCTCGCGATCCAAGAGTAAAGGAGAGAAAGAAAGCCGGAGGAACAGCGCACTTATGTATGCATATATATATATACATATATATATATATGCTGGCTCGCGGGTATCGCCTGCAAGAGCTGGCCGACACGTTGGCGCCACCGACGTATTTTATACATGCCAGATGAGAGTTCTCGTCTGGGATCTGACACTGAACTCTCTTCACGACCCACGCGAGTGCAGTGCGCTCACTTTCGAGTCGGCCACCGAACCGAACCCATCGCGGAAGAATCGTTCCGATGATCGGTGCCGATTACGCAAGCGTTCGTACGCACATCCCTCGCGATAACGATAGAACGGCGAACAAACGGTTCCGAAGCGGACGAGCCTAGGTGCCGCGGGGACCCGCGACGTCTGCGACGGTGAAGCCTTACTTTCGTGCACCGTCGATACCCTAAATTGCTACAAAACAGTCTGAAACACCGCTCGGCTCGTGTAAACGGATTACGAGCTCGTCCGCTGGAATGGCTGTTGCGGTAAGTACCACGGCTGTCCACGCGTTCGAGTTACCCTAATCTAGATCATCCTGAACGCGCATTCAACGATCGCACGTATACTCTTCGATCTGCAATCGGGACGATGGGTGTCTTCGCCGTTCACGACGTTGACGTCGCCGCGTACGATTAGATACTCCAATCCAGACGAGTATCGCGGCGTGCAACGCGGTTAGGAATAGATGCGTGCTCGATACGTGCACCGTTGCACACCCTCCACGACCGATGACTCAAAACTGACCGAACGAATCACGGCCGTTCGAAATCCACGGCCGTGAGTCACGTAGCCGCGATGTTTTGTAAATTAAATCGGGGTCGAGAAAGGGGTCCGGTTGGCGAGCCGGACCGACGCAGCTTCCGGTCCACCGGGATGCCTCCGCGTTGAATCACACGTTCGGTTCGATTTGAGACGCGTCCAGTCGGCGAGGCGCGTCGGCTCGTCGCGGCCTTGCTGTCGTCGCGATGAAAACGCGTGCGCTACGTGTTTCGCGAGATTCCATTGTTCTCACGGCTTTTCTCGATGTCACGAATGCGTTACCCTGCTCCGCTACCGTACATTGAACGTCAGCGGCATTATGTCACGTCCCAGACCACCGTTCACCGGTACGCCACCCGTGGAATCGGGGGAACTTTCGTATTCTGCGCTGCGCTCGGAATTCTACGGACGTCACTGATTGTCGAGTTACCTGTTCACTCTCGTAGAGTTCGCAAACTGTGCTCCCGGTGCGTACATTCTGCACTTAACAGCAATTAGGCACAGAGCGTTTCCACGAGCGCTCCGTTTTTTATGTTATTGTTCGCTTCGCGCGACGACGCGTGAGCCGTACGTTTGCCAAAGTGTTTGACAGTCGGAAGGTATAGACGAGATTATTCAGCGCACGTTTTGTACGATGCCTTGCGACCGTAGCGTGTTGCGACAGATGTGTCATATCTCTTTGGTTCTCGAACGTTGCCTCGTTACTCGTATTTGCCTCTTCGGCGATGAATCACGAGCCCGCGTGGCGATGATCCAGGGGCCGAGTGGTAGGACAATCAGAAGCGAATTCGATGTTTCGCTGCATGCGTCGCCCGAGGATCTCCATCTGTCGATCCAGCCTCGACGTCCGGGCATCGTGCCGATCGGGAGTTTTATGGTTTTATTGGTCGGCTCGTATTTGCGACCGAACAAGCACACGGGTGACAAGAAGTTGCGTTACAGCCTGCCGTTTAACAGGGAACACGGGACGTGCAATCAGGCTATTTGCCGCTGCCACTTTATCGTGCCAGTTTTTCAAACGCCGCGCAAACATCGAACGCTAATTGCAACTCATCTCCGCCCTTGAAACACCGCGGCAGCGTTTGAATTGCAAAAAGGAGCCAAATGCGCGTCCTCAAATTCCGCCCGAGCGAATCCCACGTGCGCGCAGTACAGCTCGCGCGTAGATTACGGCGAAATCCTTTCATCGATATCCGAGGCGTTATCGGGATTCAGCGGGCGTTGCGCAGGCCGACGTTCGCGCTCAACGTGTAATCACGCGACGGCCGCTTGGCCACGCTGTTTTTTTTCTTCGTCGTCGTTCGCCAGAATGCCGAAGAGCAACCATAACCGCCTGTCTCCCCCACGTGGGAATCCACAATCGGACATTTCGCGGGCGCACGTTGTCATTACCGGCTGATTGCGCTCACCTTGAACGTGCGTGCACGCGCGGTAAGTATCCAGCCGCGGTTCGCCGGGGTACAGGCGGGTCCGCGAGCAAACGCGCCTACCCGCGTCATTAGACGGCGCGCGTTACAGCCGTTACGTACGCTTAGCTCTTCGCAATCTCGATAACCATCGGGCTCTCACGGTTAGGGTCGTCGCTGTCACGGGAAGAGACGAGTCCAACCGTGCTCATCCGGTTGCGCTGGCTGCTAGACGGCTGGTCGAGGAGCGGTGGCGAAGGTCGTTTCTTGACATTCCTGGACGCGTCCTCCGAGTACAACCTTGTCCCCGCGGCGGCCGAGTTCGTTGATCCATGTTCGAAGAAGTGTAACAGTTTTTCAGCGCAGGCGCTGCGATAGCGACGTCCGTCTGGCAAAAAGTCGGCCGATCTTCCTGGGAGCAGCCGAGAATCGTTTCCCGCCTCGACCTCTCCGTAAGCGTTTTAGCCCGCTGTCGCGCGGATTTCGTTCCGTCCCGTCTTGAACATACGCGATACGCGTCGCCGCTCCTCGTTTTGCCCGTATTCGAACCGGATCGTGTTAGCGGGCTGATTGGATGAAGTAATTGACGTGCACGCATTCATCGTCGTTAAGGCGAAATTCTTTTTTTTCACCCGCTAATAACGACGCTCTTTGAATGGCAGCCTCGACGGTGGACAGCCGGAATAGCGCGGAACGTACGAAACGGTGGTTCGCTGCAATTATCTTTTTCTTCTGTTTCAGGTACGTCGAGAATTCTCCTCGTCTACGTAATGGCGGCTTGCACGGCGATCTGGGTAACGTAAGACACTTCTGCTCTTTCCCCCCCTGGAACGATAAGGATGTCGTCGGTCGATTAATAGGATGCTCTCCTCGTCGACGTCGATTATCTTTATTGGAACGCGTCGCCCGCTCGATTCTGGCTATTAATAGCTCCCTTGGAATTGGAATGCGATTTAGGCCTTTCACTGTTATATCCTCGCGTGGAATCCGTAGACACGCGAGCCCCGCTTCGTCCACGCACGACCCCGTCCACGTGTCCACCTTCGCCCCCCCCCCCCCCCTGGTCATTACCTGTTGCCCAATCTTCATTCAATTTTTCCTTTTTCCCGTCGTCCCTCCGGCGACGGGAGAACCAGCCGGGCAAGGTGTTTTTATATTTCGTCGGCGTATCGTGCAAACGCATGCAGATTCCACGCGCACGCACGTACGCGCTCGGCTGCGTGCCGTTTTCAAGCTTATGTCACTCCCGACCGAAATCGTAATTGTATCGCCCGCGCTGGATTCTGTTCGGCAGTCATTCAACGGTTAAACGAAAATATGCTCCGTTCCACGTTCCGACTCGCTTTGTCGTAGGGTTGTTTCCTTGGGAACGAAGAAATCGCGATTCCATGACGAAGCCTTTCGCAGAGGTTTTACGAGATCGATCGGTTCCTTTCGGTTTAATCCGTTGCGTTCGTGACCGAGGACAGTGACGGATCCATTACCAACGGATACAATGGATTAATGACCTGTACACCAGGATGATAAAGTATGCCCAGGTAAATCAAATCATCCGGTTAGATAAATTGATTCGAATTAGTTAGCTTATGGTAATCCGCGGTGTCACACCGATACCGCTATCTCGGATTTTCTATTCTCCGCTGTCCGTTTTCCGATTCGTGTTCTCCACCTTCCAGCGGTCAGTTTGATTCACCCGTCGACGAATGGACTGACGACCCTGTCCGTGAAGTCTGTTACAATTTTTGTGCCGCCTATAGCAAAGGTAGAATCTGTTGACGCGCGACGATCGCGAATCGAACGGAAACGTTTCTGCGCCAGAGTTTACGTTATCTTGCCGGCGATTGTACACGTACAAACAATGCCCCGAGTATTTTCACTCGCATGGAAGATACGTTATCACCGTTATACTTGTCGAAAAACAGTCACACTTCCCGTATGCAACTCTCTGCCACGTATACCGGGCAATGTGTTATTGTCGGAGGCCGGCAGCAGCCGTATACGAGGCGTCTTCTGACCGTTTCGTGTCACCGGACGATTATTTCAGCGTCGTCCTCGCGCCATTAAGCGGACGCTCCACCTTAGTATGTATCGGTGTCCACGGGAGAAACCAGAAGGAAACTGGCCGGCGCGGCGCATTTAAAAGAGAAACGAAGGCGGACTTCATCAGCGTCGGTATGCGATAATCTGTAACAGCCGACTGTCCATGTACCACGGGTAGAAGAACCCGTTCCCTCTCGATTTCTAAGCAGCCACGCTCATCGTGTCACGTGCGTGAGAGAGGACACTCGTGTCGTTAAACCTCGCACCTATCGGAGCGGTGGATCGTTTACCGAGAACGTTGGATCGTTCCACGGTATCGTTTGTCTCCTTTTTCCCGTGATTTTCACGGCCGCGCGTGTCACGATCGAAGCGTCGAACAGTCGCGTGCAAACCCGTCGTTCCGACTGTCCATCCACCGGGGAATATTTAATGGCGTCCCTCCGGAGTCCTTGGATGGGTACGCACTCGAAAGAGCGATCCCTCGGAATTCAATGCGTTCAATTGTACGCCGAGATTACCCAGTAGCGATAACGCGCTTACGCCCGTGTTCCGTACGACTTTATTGTATCCGGAACGTCATCGTTCGATACGAGCAGGCGAGGACTGCCTTTAAATCGAAACGTGCGCCGCGAGACGCTTATCCGCGCGGGGCGTTTAAACTTTGCCACCTATCGAGCCGGACTTGTCAAGGTTGTCCCATTTAATTCACTCGTCATTCTTTATCGCGCGTATGCGAAAGTCGTGTAACGAAGTAATCGATGAATCGCTCGCATCGACGTTATCGTCGGAGATAAGCTTCGCGGAGCTTCGAAGAACGGGCGAAGACCTCGGTGAATGGCGGCGAAAAAACGAGAGGGGGCGGAATCGGATCGCTGCCGGGGACAAAACGATCGAGCAACGAGACGCGAATACAAACGGACCGGTGTAATTCAGGTACGCGTTGTACGTGTATTGCGAGCTGGCCCTGAATTCCCGTCCGTAATCGTGCCGGTACCGAAGCCAATTGCACCGACACGCGCGTTACGAGATCGGTGAAAGTGCTCGCGTCTTCGCGCGGCGCGGGTATGCAGCGCGCAATGCTCGCCATAAGGTGCGCGACGTCGGACTTTAATTACCCTCGCGTGCCGCGGGACGCGCGGCTACTCGAGAAGTTCAGGAAGGTCGAGAGGTTTGCCGGCCTCCGGTCGGCCCTACCGACTTTGGGAACGGAAACCAGTCCCCTCGAAATCGTCCTCGAGGATCCCTTGTACCCGTATACCAACGCGCGCTTAAGATGTCGCGCGGTAATCGTCGCCCTCGGGGATCGTTCTACGAACCGTCCTCGCTTCTGTTTTATTACGCTCGATTTCGTTGGCTCATTTTGTCGCTTCACGGCCGCGAACAGTTGTTCGTCGGTTTCGTAAGGCCTCCTTTCCCGTAACCCTCGTGGAAGAGAAATTCGAACGTCGGGAGTGTCTCGTCGGCCCTCGAAATTCGTTTCGTGCCCGAAGTTTCGTCGCCTGCGTATCGGTGCTCGGATCTGAGACGATTCGACGAAAGTTCAAAACACGAAAGTGGCGCGTTCCCCCCTCGAATCGCTACCCCAATTATTCCGGCCGCATTTGCCGTGGAATTCCTGAAATTCTGGACGGCGCGGCTCCCTGCGACTCGGGCCGAAAGATTTCAATGGCATTCTCGATCTGGCGCGCGAGGCCCTCGCGCTGGGTGCATAGCGCCGCCCGGTGTTATCTAGGCTGCGTTGCACAAGCGTCGCTGCGTCTGGTGACGTGTCTGCAGGGCGACCGTTCCCCGCGGTGCATAGCAAACGAGATCGTCGGCTTCTCCCGGCACGGTGCGACTCGGGATCGAAGTCCGCGGATTGGTCAACGGGATCGGCAACCGGTATTTAGAACGGCTCCATTGTCTTCGCTGTGGATTAATTGCGAGGCGTTTCGATGGGCTACCATCGCGATGAGATACCGGCGGCCACGATGACTGTACGATGGATCGCTAGAGATATCGTTGCGAATGGGCCCTTTCGACCGTAACGATTTCATCACGAACGCGGATCACCGTTTCGCGCCACCACTTCGCTCAATTTATCAGCTTTCATTAGCCCACCGGCGAACGTAATGACGGTAGGAACCCCGGGCATTTGCTTTTTATTCGAATCGACCGGCGTGCGCTTTTTTTTCTTCTTCTTCCCGCGGACGTGGATCAAATTGATGATCCTAACGAGCGTGATCAAGCGATCAAACTGGTTGATTGGTCCGGGTCGGTCACGAAATTCGTGGTACCGGTCCTCGACGTCTTCCTTCGTTGTCGTTTCTTTTGTCGTTTCGTTGCCCGATTCGTCGGTGGCATCGCGAACGAGGATATTAAAAAAGGGGGAGGCTGCGCGACGTAGGGCAATCTGCGTGCACATTCGGTTAACGCTTCTTCCGCGTGTCTTTCCTGAGCGTCAGCAAGTTGTTGAAACTGGTCAGCCCGCCGCCGATCCGCGATCGCGGGCGTTCAAGTCTATCGTTGGAGAGCGATGGCCCCATTAGACGAAAGATGTAATGACGGACCGACCTGGATATCCGCGATTTTCCCCGACGCGTTGAAACAAAACGATCTTCGACGGGCATCGAGACCCGCGACCGCCGTTCGCGTTCTTGCGACGAATCAATCGAACCTTATTATCCGGCCGAGGCGAACGTCGCTAGGGCAGCGGTTGTTCATTAGTTACGTGGCTTCTTTCTTAGCGATTTGCAATTACTGGTTTTTGTTCGATTATTAACGAACGTTCCCACGGGGGGGCACGGCGAAACGGGACGATGAATTTCCATTCAATGGCAACGCACGTCGCCCCTTTTGCCTCGATTACGTCAGCCATTGGCATTGAATCCGATCGATCGAGGAGGTCGTTTGTTCTCCACGCGCGATGATAAAGCGCGGACGAAGCGTGAAGCTAGATAAGGAAGTGGGAAGTGTGCGCTGCGAAGGAAACGAGCGTGCACAGGAAGATAGAGTTCTCATCGTGCTTCTATTATATCGGATAGCTCTATTCTGCTGTAACACTAAAGAGGATTTACCTGTGTGCAAACGGGAAATCCCTTTTTGTATCATACAGTCGTAACATGCTTAATTTAAGAGGACACCTGTTTTATATCTAAAGTGGTTTCTGTACGTATGTAGTTAGGAAAGGGAAGCAGTAAATCGTTCAAAGAAGTTTACTCTATTAACGGAATTAACCGCCGTCTCGCAAGTAGACTGGAAATAATGTCTGCGGCGTGAGACGAAAGAATTTGCCAGGGCAAGTTGTTTTTGCACGATTTCAAACACTGCGAGAAAACCCACAGCCCCAATTTGGGGTTGCCACGGTCGGCTCGCCCGATCGAATTGCACCCCTATCGTTCGTTAAACAAAAATAAAGTTCGCGTCCGACATTATCCGTCGCTCGATGAAGATTAACAGACGCTTAATCGTCTCGCGCGATGCGAGTCGCCGTGTTCAGCTGCAAGAATTCTCGCGCAAGCATTCGGTCAATCGGGGGCTGGCTTCTGTCGCAATGAAAGATGGCGAGGTCGCCGCGCCGGCGAACGAGGGAACAAGAAAAGAGGGATTAAGAGGAGTACACGGTGTCGAGCTCGAGGTGCCATACGTGAGGTTACTGCCAACAAGCGCAGACTCCTTCGTCCTTCGTCCCCCGCTGTCCCCTCAGAAAGCACGGCCGATCCTTAGCGTTGCTCTCCCGCTGCATCGTCGTCGTCGCGCAACGCTTATTATGCTCGGAGCGCACCCGCGACTTCCGACCCGCGATTCGCGAGTTCTGAGTCATCCCGGCGACAATATCTCGAAAATCTCGCGCGCGTCCTGCGACGCAACAGCAGCCCGCCCCGACTGCGCCGCGAAGAAAGGTGAAAAGGTGGGACGCGACGCGGCGGAAACGTTTGCGAGGTTTCCGAGCGGAGTCGAGTTTCGGGCCGTCGATCGCCTCGAATTTTTCGGGCCCTCGTTTCAAACGCATCGGATCGATCGATAGAACGGGAATCCTTTTGACTTCGTCGTTTCGGGACCAATGGACGCTCGATTCGAATGAACCACGGGAAACCTTGCACGGAGCGCCGCGGTCTCGATACCAGTGCCTCCAACTCGCTCGCACGCGGCTTGAAAAGTAAGTCAATATTCATCGCGAATTCGTAGTCCTCCGGTAGAAGATTAATCTGTTCCGAGAATCCCTCGATTCGTGCCCCTCGCCATTCACGGCAGCCGCGGCAACGGGAAATCGATCAACGCCGCGTCGTTCGAGCATTTCGAAATCACCGTCATTTGCTTCTACGAATCCGTATCGCCAGACGCTAAAAGCGACCCGGTGGATAGGTTTCCAGGCGCGGGTCGCGACGAAGCAGCGCGGATCCGACTTGATTCACTGTTCGACGCGATCGTCTGTTCGCGACGGTACAAGAGACGGACACTCAGCGATACAGAGACAGGCTAAACGAAATTCACAATTAGTCGAGTCGGCGCGCCGTTTCGTGCGAACGCGAACGCAGCCGAGGACGGTGGAGCGAGTCTAGATACGGATTGACCGTCGCGAATTGCCCCGAAGTCATTCGCTTCCCGGTCCGGTCCGGTCGACCTCGATACAGCAACGAAGACGAGACGTCTGGGAGACGAGTGCGCCGAGCGCGATCGAGGATTCCGCAGGATAATCCTAGCCGGTAGCGGACGACCTTGGCAGAGGGATCCTTCGGACGGGCGTGGAAGTCGCGTGCCCTACGCGCCGCGGTGCCCCCGGGCCTTGACGTCATTAAGTGCGACAGGAATGTTACAGGTAAAACGACGAGCATCCCTCGGCGTGCACGCGCTATTAAATTTCCTGCGAGCCGGTACGCGACAAGTTTTATTCGACCTCTCGCCGCGCCGCGGGAACGTCCATCGATGTATTTATGACGGGAGTTCCAGCGATCTCGTTCGTCCTCTTCGTGCTCGTTTTGCGGCCACGGCGAGATCTCTGCTGGGGGATAAGGACGAAGATCTAATCGTTGCGTGTCCCGATGGGAGCGATTCTGAATTTGCATTTGATCGAGGCGCGGCTTGATCGATAGCTCGAAAATGAGGGTTAAAAGGAGCTATTAGGAGAGACGTACGACGGTGTTCGTCCGTCGAGCGGATGATACGATGTGGGTCAGAGTGGATCCGATCGACTTTAGATATTCGTTCGATTTACGAGTCGAGGATCGATATACCTCGGGGAAAAGAGACGCGTCTGGCGAGCCTCGCCAATTAGCTGCCTTAAAATCTTATCGTCGAACCCTTGAAGATCATTTCGATGTATCGCGGCGATTCAGGAATGCCGTTGTCACTTTCGTTCCGTCGTTCGAACGGTAGAGGGATTCGCATCGCAGATAGCGGAGCGCGATGAACTTCGAAGCTGGTAACGCGCGAAGGGTGCCCTCTTACTCTGAATCCGGGAAGAAATTAAATATCTACGCGAGTTAAAGCTTCGCGCCGGCAACGGTACAGGGCGCACGATTTTCGATCGAGTTCCGACCTTATTACCTGGGAAGATTCTTTCAATTACATTTCTACCCGATCCCAGGCCGGCGCGAAGCAATTCCAAATACCTTCCCACGAGGATTTCATAGCATCCGAATTAATGAAGTCAGCGGGCAGAGAAATCCGGCGGATAGTTTTTCCGTTTGCCATTCGAGGCATCCCAATTACGCAGCGGAGCTCCGCCAAAAATAGCAAGACGCTGCGCAACCTCACGGGATCCCGTCCGGTTCAATAAAATCGAGCGCGTGGAAGAGCGCACCGGTGCATGCCTGGCACCGTGAACGCCGGAATTCATCGGAATCCGTCGATGGCAATCGTGGCGTGTTACGTGATCGCGCCGACCGGTCGAACAGGCCGCTAGGAATCCGCGCGCGCCTTCGATTTCCCGATGGAAAATCCGCGTGCGTGTGGTCTGTCGGGCGATTCGTTCCGATGCTCCTCTCGTATCGTCGCCGCGAATGCGCAATGGCATCGAGGCGAGGGCGGACGAACGATCGCGACGAAGCGCAACGACGACGCTGGAGCGACGCTCGAGATCGAACGCGGCGCGTTTCGCGCGACGGCGACGTCGATGGCCGATCCGAGGGCAGATTTTCGATCCTCTCGGACGCGCGTTCCTCTGAAAAGCGGGGAATCGCGTTGCCGCGAAACGGCGTGCCCGTTTGCGTCTGACCTTACCGTCCAGTCGACGGGACTGGTCCTGGAACGCTGAGGCGATCGCCGTGGAAAGCAATGACGAGACAGGCCGCGTTAACCGAATGATTCATTGCCGTGCCTCGACGATTGCCCGCGGGGATCCTCGCGTTGCTCTTGGAGTCGGTTCGCCGGTTCGTTGGTCGATCGGCGTGGCGCGCGACGGCTCGAACGTTTCGCCGGTGAAACGATCGGATCATTGCCGCGAACTCGTTGATAGCGCTTCGACGATTCAACCGTAAAGGCAGGGGGTGGTGCGGTCGTTAGACCGTCGATTGGACGGGGGATCGTCGAGCGCGTCGTTTTTTTAAATAACGTCGATGCAAGACCGGCTCGATTACTTTCTGCTCGCGTTGCCACGATAGACACGTATTGGAAAGTTCGGCACGTTTGTTACGCGCCCCTATGAACGATAACCTTATTGCCTTTTGACTGATCGAGGCAAACGAGCGGCCCGATTCCATCCGGGACGTTTAGCCTTACGTAATAGAGCGAGCCACGGAGAGACAAACGCGGGACAATGCGATCGTGCCGAACAAATGACCGCGATTTATCAGGCCCACGATCTCCGTTTGCGTCGCGAACAGATTTCGAGCGTACGTTCCGATTGTCGGCGGGGGTTAACAGCGCCAGCGGTCTCGTAATACCGAATCACTTTCACGTAGAAACCGTGAAACGGGGTCGTTGGCTCCCACGGTGTTACGTCGCGCGTATCCCTACCTCGCGTTTACCTACGGGGTCGCTTCTCTAGTTTGCGCCGGTGCTAAACAGTTAGCGGCGAGCCTGCACGGCGAGGAGCATTGTTTGACGTTCGATCCGCCACGATACTTCCGTATCAGGCTTGTATACATACCTCGAGCGAGCGAGCAACGCGGAGTTCGGGTGGGCGTGGAAGTGAACCGTCCCACGGAAACGAGTTCTTGCTGTTTGCTTAGCTCGTTGAACGCTGATCGTGTCTCGTTTGCGCCTCTCTCGGGTTCTTCGCCTAGGAATGTTCCCTCGCGGAGATCTACGCTCGTCGCGGATAAAGAGATAGGAGAATTCGCCGTACGAAGGAGGACGAAATTTGTTGCTCGTTAAAATTATTATTGCAAACGTTCCACGCTATTTGCCAAAGTTCGTCCCCTTCTTGGGTAGGTGGAAAGACGTTGCCGTTCGATTCCGGTGTTGCGTGCAGTTATTCGAAATGCGCCGTGGATTAGCCATTCGAGCTCCGATCGATATCCTCCTCGAGTCGATTTCACGTAAACCCATTCTACTTTGCTCATTTCCTGTCCGCGTAATCACACAGGGGATATTTCCCTTCGGTATCGATCGATGCGCGCATCGAGCGAGACAGGGTGCCTCTAATAAGGCACAGTTACAAGGTGGCGTGACGAATTAAATGGGAAAAGGAAATATCGGAGCCTGGCGGTTCTGGAAGTCGTATAGCAAGGTTCTTCGCCACTGTGCCCGGCTATTTCCTTTCGCCGTACCGCTACACCGGATGAATAGAGCCCGGTAGATCTTTATCGACGTTGGATAACAGAGAGGAGCGCGCGGACATCGCTAATTATTTCGTCAATCGAACACCATCAATATCCTCTGGCAATTACTTGCCGGACAGCTGCTCCGCGAGCCTGGACATTATCGTGCTAGATTATGGCAAACGAGAAATATTCCTGATACGCCAAGTGGGGATCGTTGGTTCAATTAGCGACCACCGCGGTGGAAATCTGTTAATTATCCCCTTTAACCGATCGTTGGATCCAAAGATCAAGGCTCTGGATAGTTTCTTGCACTCCGACGATCCGTGGAACGGGTCGCTTAATTATTTCGAACGCCCGTGATACGAGGTTCGCGGGACAACGTTTGTCCATCTCCACAGATCGACCTATGGAAATATATCGAATTCGTTGCGCGCCGATTAACATCGAGCTTCCAAGCAACCGTATTAATTGCCTTCCAAGTCTCATCGTTTCCGCGAAATAATAAATATAATCCGTAATCTACAATGGCCATCTGCGTTCGCTTTCTACGCGAATAGATAATTGATCGATACCCGCGCGACCTCTGGACTCCGGCGAAATTTCGTATTCGCAGAAAAACACGCGTAACCGGAGGCAACGTCGTCATCGGCTGGTAAAAATATTCATTAAACGCTCCGAGTTCTCCATAAAAATGCAGTTCCATCCTCTCGACCGTCAGCCAACAATGACTATGAAGAATCGAAGGCCGCATTTCGCCCACGGGGATAATTTTCGTCGGTTGCACTCGCGCCAACACGCGCACGAAACGGCGCGCAAGCACGCACGCGGGGTCCGCCGCGCGCGTTCGCACGATCCGCGTTCCTAGAACAAACCCCAGTTATGGGTTTCTGTAAACTCGAACAGGTAATTCCATTAGCGGGCCACGGGAGTGGGTGTGTTTGCGGCTGTGCCCGTAGCCGCGAGCGCACGTGTGTTAGACCCGGGGCGACGTTTTACAGTTAACCCGAGGATTTTTGTGGGAAACTCGAGGCTCGTGATCCTCGCAGGATCGCGTTTTAGGGACGCCTCGCGGGTCGCGCTCCTTGCCCCACCCGATACGGAGGGTGGGCCCGAGTGCGATCACTTTCGTTCGCTTCTCGGTTTTGCTTTATGGTCGTGGCTGGCGAGAAGTGCTTGGGGACCGTTCGAATTTCGAATCGATTGCAAAGGGGACGAGAGAAATGGAAAGCACGGGAGAAGGCGTGGAACGTTTAATTTTACGGCTGCTTTCGTAATCACTAATTGGCGTCGCGATAAAATTGGACAGGTTGACGCGTCGATTGATACCTCGGTCTTTATTTCCTGCGAAGAGCTTATCAGACGCACTAAGTTCTATTTTTATTTTATTGCTGCCCTAGTCCTGTGTCACGAATCAAAAATTTCTTCGACAATCTTCCACGTCTCGGGGCGAACTTCTCTTAGCGAACAGGTTGGCTCGCAGCGGAGCTGATACATTGCAATTGAACTCGAATACCGTACCAAGTCGGATACCATGGGAACGACACTTATCCCCCAAACGATAAGTCTGCTTACGCTTTATACGGCTCATAGAGATGCCACGTTTACCCAGCGATACGTGTCGCGGCGAGGCGGTATGAAATCGATGATTTAGCCTGCTTGTACAGCGATACAAGCAATTCGATCTATGCCCCCGGTTCGCGTGTATCTACAATCCGAATATAATAGTTTGTCCGAGGACAATTGTATCGCGCGTTGCTCGCCTGACATTTCTGTTCGAATTGCGAAATTGCCGGCGGCCCCTTATTGTTCCGCGGTTACGGCCTGTCGGAGTGGTTTACCGTCGGCTCGATATCACGTCGGAGCCGCCGAGGGATCCACGACGTCGATTCAGCTTCGCGCCACCTGTCCTTGATCCGAATTCGAGGAGGCGCGTCGAGCGATTAAGAGGATCCAGTGACTCGCGTATATCTCACCTGTGGTGTCCATTTACGATTGCGGGCCTCTGCCTCGACAAAACCGAAACGCAGCACGATCCTTCAATTATCGCAAGAAATGCCGTTACGACGATAATCGCGTTCGTGATCGACTCGCTTTATGCCGTTTCATCCTTCGCCTTTCTTTCCCGTTAACGATCCCGCCGACCGTTATTTTTCTTCGCACCCGCACGCTTCCTCGGAATCGTAACCCTTCGACCGTTCGCCGAATTCATTCGACAGCGTTGGGCGAACAGATGACAACCGGGGCGAACGATTGTCCCTCGATCGAAATCGTTGCTGATTCGCTGAACTATCGCGCGACGCTTTCGCTAAACCGGGCGGAACTTTGATTGACCGAATCGATCTACGATGCTCCTGGCGACCCTTCGCCTCGAAACAAAGTTACGCGGCAGAGCGGGGTTAAACCAGGGTCGGAACTGCGTCGCGCAGAAATCTGGCCCGATTCTAAACGAAGCAAGGTGACCATCCGAGGGAAATCGGATTGCCACGGGGATCGTTAACGCCGCCTCGCTGTCGGCCCTATTACGCTGCGACGCGACGCCGGTTGCCGCTGGTCGGTCGCCGCGAGGAGCAGCTTGCACGGTCTGGGTTGAAAAGCGAACGGCACGCCTTGAAAACGGCATTCGAACCATGCAAATCGTCGTGATGGCCTCTACGATCCGCGCGGCATCGGGGTCGTGCGAACCGTAAACTCTGATACGGGCGTAAAGTGAGACTGCTTTTCGAGCAGTTTAAAGACGTCGTGCCGGCCGACTGACGAAGGAATGAACGAAACCAACGAACGACGGAACGAACGGGTCAACCTTTCCGATCTGCAAATCGACACGACTCGTAAAACTCGTTCAAGCGGCGTGAACGACGTGCCGACCTCGAGAGCGGCTCCAATCCCGTGTAGACCGTAAATCCTAATACTCGCGAAGAAAGAAGGAGAATGGGGCACGAAGGGGCCGGGGGGGGGTGGGGTGGTGTGGAGAGGAGAAGAGGCGGTGGCAAGGGAGACAGCCATGAGGTCGTCGTAGGTGGCGAGACGATTTCTTTGTGAGCCTCTTCCGACCGCTTCTCGTGGCCGTTTAAGTCCTCTTCCTCCGACGGCGGCGCTCCTTCTTCTGTCTGCGCGGAGCCGCGGCTCCAGCAGATCGCCTTTGATTTGCGAAACATCAATCTTCGTAATTTATTGCCGGTCGCCGTGTCGGTGTAGCAACGTCGCCGCCTATCGACGCGAGAACGCGATCCTCCTGCGAGCTGGTCGTCCCGGCCATCCCCCAGCTATGCGGCTCCGAGCGAAGATAATTTTTCGGTGCTCGTTGCTCCGGGAGTAATCACCGGGTCGTTATGTTTCCCGACTGATTCGCAGCCGGTGCTCGTGGCACGGCGCATTAGTTAAGTAAATTTATTCACCGTTCACCGTTGCTGCAACTGTATTTTCGCCGGGCCAGCATCGTCCGCCGCTGTACAGCACGAAGCTGCGGATGAAGAACGCCGTCACCTTTGAACTCTTTTGCATAACGGTGACGAATATTTGGAATCCGCGACGATGACGCGCCGCCGGAGACTGCCGGAGGAAACGGGCATCTTTGGAGTGACACACGTTCGACGGAAATGACGAGTTTCGATATCGTTCGAGTTCGATTGCTTTCACCGCCAGGGTGGATCGCTAATACCCACACTGGACCGATTTGTCGCGCTGTTCAAGGGGATGAAACAGCGGTAGCGCGAGAACAAGATATGACAATGGGCGTGAACGAGAGCCGATGGATCGGAAGGACGGAATTTTCGCTTCTCTGCTGTTCGTTTCTGCCTCAGGTCATAGGAATTTCGAGGACCACGAATATATGTATATGCATGCGATTGCTGGTTTACCAGGTGGTCCCAGGAATGACGTCTGGGCTTTACATTCGAAGCATCCAGTCGGGTCAACCATACCGCTCCGTCTCGGTTTACCACCCATACGTCTGGCCGGCGCTCCATACACCCTGCACGCTCGATCGTTGGGGCTCGTTAAGTCACGTGGAAGCACGGTGTCGAATTTCGAACATTTTGTACAGGTGGTCCGGCGCGCCTGCCGTTCGCTTTGTGGAAAAAAATTGTTCGAGAGAACGTAGCGACTGCGTAGCCCTTCCTCTGGCCGAATAGATCCCCGTTATTGAGTTAAAATAATTCCTTGCTGCCTGCCCCAATATAGCGTTGGTCTGGCATATCAAACCGTCCCACCGGGTGAGCGTAACGCGATTCGATCCGCCACAATTCTCCCTCGAGGAGAAACTTCCGGATTCATCACGGTGACTCGAGCTTTCGCTTTCTCCCCCGCCCCTTCTGCGTCCCGTCCCAACCTGTATCAGGTATAAACTCGAGGGGTTTCTTCTAGTTCCTCGTCCAAGACTTATCCCCGTTCGCTGTTTCGCCTCTCTACGCTCGTCGCGATAATCCGACAGACGAAACTGTAATCGGCCATCGCTCGCCCAATCCGAAAGAAGATCGGGCACGAACGGTGCCTCGGTTGACTTCGGCGAGCCATCGAGAATTGAGCTACGCCTAGTCCTCTGTCGTAGCTCGTTAACTGCTGACACTTGTACAATTCGAAACGATTTGTTGCACGTGGCAGCACAATTTTCACCGGCGTCGAATGCACAGCGCGCGCACGATTGGCGTATAATAAATGACCGGTGAGAAGCGCGACCTGGAAATATTTCCGATCCGACAACAACGATGCACGACGTGGAACAGAAAGCCGTATAAGAGAAGCCCCACCCGTTAGCAGCACTGACATAGAAATTCCCCAAAAAATTGTTCCTCGTGCTTCTGTTCACCAAGCCTACCTGCAAAGTCGTGCACAGGAGCATCTCCGTCTCTCCTATTCGTCCCTCTCTCTCTCTCTCTCGCTCTATCTCTCACGCGGGTTAGGTCGGATTCGTGTTTGTTACTTGGCTGCTGCACCGTTACCTAACCTTCTGCATTGGGATACTCGCGTATCCAACCACGCGCGCGTCTTCGATCGAAGCGTCGTCCGTTCGACGAGACTCCGAAAGGACACGGTTGATCCTTGCAACAGCAGCTCCCATCGCTTGCCTTGAACCCGCCGCCAGGTTCAAGTGGCCCGACCATCTTACCGTGAACGGTCGCAAGTGGTGGCCGTCATTGTGATCGAGCGTTATCGCCCCTCCCCGACGAGGTCACGATAACCCCGGTACTGGGCCAGCCTAGTCGTGTTATCCGTGCGTAGATTCGTCCGATAACGCGAGGCTATTATTGAGGATATTGTTGGCCGCGCGTTGGACCGACGTTGAATAGCAGGATCTGTTGTTCCGCGGAGATGCTGATCCTAGATTTGTTGCTGTTACCAGACGAAGAGGAGCAGATCTCCGTGGAGCAGTCGCCACCTGTGCACGGAAAACGTTTCGCCCTCGTCCTCCGATAATTCTTGAAAATACATGCGCGACCGAATTGCCAATTCGAATTTCCCTTAACAATCGCCAACCGGATACGGATCGCGCGCGGACTAATAATACCTTTTAGAGTTTAGCCAACTCCGCGGCAAGCCCGCGGGTGCGGAAAGCTGCTTTAATGGTAAAAGTTTCTTGCGCCGCCGGGTTTGGAAGAAGCATCGACCAAACGGCGGCAAAAGGTCCTTGGTGAATATATCGATCGACCGTGTACCTGGAACGATAACCGCTAACAGTTTCGCAACATTGCTCCGATTATACAACCGTATTACGAATACGCAATAGACGGGAGCGGAATTGCATCGACGATGTCGCTGTTTCAGTTGTTTCAGAGGTTTGCGTCGCGTTCGACGATTGGCAATGCACAAGTTCTTGCTCCGCGAGGACAATGGAACGACCGGGACCACGAGTTGCGTAACGAGCAGGCTGCCTGTAGAATTATACAATTAACGCATAACTGTTCCCCGATCGATCTTCCTGGCATCTCAATTGACGGGTACACGGTCTATCCACTTGTGACACGGCTACCGCTTTCAAAGTAGCTCGGTCGGTGGAGAAACGCGGACAGAGACGTCGGCAGGCGCTGTCGCTTTAGAAATTCCGGGGCTAAAGTATCCATTAAGTTTCGAACGTATCACGATCCATAAATTAAGCCTGCTCTTCTGGCGAACGAAGTACACTTTTTTTTTTTTAATCGACGTATAATTTAGCCTGGCCGTACGTGATACGCGTGACGCGTACATTCTGGTTAAACGCTGGCATTCTAAATATCGAACGACGACGACACTTTATTTCGCAATTAAATGAGCTATTCGAGCGTACGGTAAGGATAGGAAATATCTGTCTCCGCGGACTGTTGATTAGAAATTGTGCCACGTGGTCGTAAATTCACGCGTACGCGAATAGACGGAAGCTGTTGCTATAAAAATGAAACGTTTACGGCGGCTAATTTTCCATGGAGATTTTTAGCAAGGTTCGAGGCCGGCAATGTTCGCGACAGGACAACCAAAGTCCACCTTGCGAGTCACGACCTCGTAATTCATAGCCAAAGCGTTTGCACGAGCGTGTCTGCGAATCGATACCGTCCGTACCTTGCGCAACCCGTGGTCGAATCACGAATCGCGCAAGGATCTCCCTCCCCGTTCACGGGCTTCGATAACGATTCGACGAACGCGTTGCCTCGTCCCGGCGAACCTAATTTCTCCCCTCGTTAATGATCCGATTATTACAATTATATTCGATGCAGAAGTCGACACCGGCGCGATCGTGACCATCGCGCAGATAATTAACTGTTTATGCTATTCAATTTGATCGCCGCCGGCAGATGGAAATGACGTTCACGAGGCAGGACGTTCTAGCTGGAGCTGATAATTGCATCAACGATCCTGTAATGATGAAATAAAATAGCCCGACGTGTTCTTTATCGTTTCTTATCTTCATCTATCGTGCCGGACGACGCGGTACCGTCCGCTTCCTCGATTGATTTCCGAACTAATTAGGCAGTCAACGAGGGCCCCTTCGTTTCGCGCTCCCGGAGCAACATTTCTTGTTAGCCGCGAAGTCGATTAAACGAGCGTGTTGCGCTAACTGGATATTGTTAGCGGGACCAATTAAAGCTGCAATTGCGCACGCGATTTATAGTCCCCTCCCTTGCGTACCATTTACGGCGCGACGCCGAAATACGTATCGTCGGGTTTCACGGAAAAATACGCGGACGAAGGAAGTGTGCGCTTGCCCAGGTACGAAAGGTTTGCGAAAAGAAAAATAGGACGATTCGTTGTACAATAGAATCTCATTGCGAGTCGAGTGCTATGAAAGTTTGTGAAATTCTCCTCGCTTCAAATTCCCGGAGACGCTGCTCGTTCTTCGTATTACCCAGCTACCGTTCACCCCTTTTTATCCGCGACTTCTCGTCGTTTATATAACTGTATCGCGCCTTTAAACCGTAATTGCGCGTTGCCTTTTATATTTGCTCATCATGCTTCGCGAGCCAGTCCAAAGACGTACAACAGCGCCGTCCGTTGCCGCGTGTTGCCGGCGGTGGACCGCCGTTTGCGAACGGAAAAGCGACCTTTCCATTCCGGATCTTCCGTCCATTCCTCGCGATCTAACTCCGCGCAATAATCTATAGACCGGCCCCGTTAGATTCCCAAGCGCAGAATCCCGGTTTACGACCATCGCCCACGACTCGAAACTCGACGGATCGAAACTGTTCCGCGAAAACGAAGTTTCCGCGAACGGACGCAATCTGCTTTCCAGTGGATTGCGAGAGTGACCCCGCCCCGGCCAAAGAGGTTTGCCGGGACGCGCGGCGCCATCGAGCCGACGCCGAGGTCGAGCCTCTTCAGCTCGTGGGCGTTTTCGTAGGTCGAGAGCCCTGGTGAACTCTCCCGAGTCGTGCGACCGAAGCGAAACGGTCGTTACTCGACCGGTCATCTGTTACCCGGACTGTTCTAGGTCATGCTAGGCGCCATGTTCCCAGAGATGCAATTATATTCCCCGTGGTCGAAGGGCGAAAGGAAAGGCCCGACCGCGATCCTCCTCTCGCTGCTCTTCCCTTTTTCGTTTCTTTCTCCCGTGCTCTCCCGTTGCTTCTCCCGCGAAGCGGTAACGGTAATGGTAAGCGGCGGGATTTACGAGCGTCGATCCACCGGGATCGCGGTGTCTTTCGTGGAAATCGCGCGGACGTCAAGTTTCGAGCGGTTTTTGCGAACGTCGCGTCGGCCTCGGGCTGGCCGCGTAACGATCCGCCGATAGGAACGAACGTTAATTAGCCGTAAAATGTTGCTGCCGGTTGAGGGGACCGATGGGGCCCCGTTCGAGGCTGCGCAATTATCCCGGACGTGTAATGGATGTAAACATTGGTCGACGGTGGCGATAACGTTGAACGAACAATCGATAAACCGTGACGCGCGAACCTCTGTCGCGGGGGTACGAGAGTCGCAAGAAACTGGTAGCAATTTGTTGATCGCCCGTCGGACCTAATCTCGGGCGTTCAAGCAAATTTCCTGATGGCCGGCGAACCGACGCGGCGGAAGAGCGAGTCGTTTAAGAATCGTTATCGTCCGTGTCATTGTTCCTCTCTCCCCGGCTCCCCTCGCGCCCGCGGCGACCGCGACGTCGGAGTCGCATCTGTTCCGAGTTCGGTACAGATCCGCGGATAATGGAGTGACTTTTTTTCTGCGCCAGTGTAATGTCTTTATAATGTCGAAGGCCCCGAAGGTTCGTAGATAATCTACGGGTTAAGGTGACCGTACGGTACTCGCTTTTAAAAAGTATACTGACCCAGTAACACGTGGGAACATTTAGACGCACGGCCCCGGAGGTGGGGTTCGAGTTATTCACGGATGCAACTGATGTTTCTTTGTCTAGCGGGCCGACGCGACACGGTGTCGTAATGATTTCCAGGATCTCTCGGGCAGCTTTGTGGATTGTGATATATTTTTCACGCGCGAGCTAACGCCTTTTTCTGCCCGGTCTTGCGCGTTTAATTGCCGTGCGCTTGTGTACGCGCGTCGGCACGAAACTAGCGCGCACCTTGTGTCATCTTTGCGGTACGCGCGAACAATTGCTCGTCGCGCGACGAAGATGGTGCGACGTCCACCGTCGTCGCACCTTTGACAACTTCGAGATACGCTGTGAAACGTTGGGCGCGTAAAATGTCGCTACCATCTTGTTCGCGATTCGAGCATAGAACCGCGAAGGATTGTGCGACATTCGCTATTCAAATGGTTGTGTATCTTGCACCAAATGTACGAGGAATATCGCGAGAGCGCGACGCGAACGAACGCGTAGGAGACGGAATGGATTAAACAGGAATTGCTGGGAAAATCCTTGCGTTTACGGTGTAGTCAGGATCCCATGTAAGGAGCTTGTTCGATAAGCAACACTGACCTAGGTACCTCATATTTTTGTTTCTATCTGAAATAACTGTACGTGTACGCATCGCCGCTACATAATTTTATAAATCACCAAGATTAACTATCAAACCGCGTCCGATGATGCGTGAGAAACGAAAGTTTCCGAGACCGCTGCAACGGCGGCTTGCCTAGCTAGCGTGCTTATCGGCGCGGCGTGATCTCCGTGAAATTAACGCCGGGCTAATTAACGAGCAAGAATTCTCGCGAGAGGCAGAGTGCCGAATAGAAGTCACCGGCGACACTCTTTAATGGTCCCCCATTAACAGGCTTGTCGTTCGGTTCCTTGCCCGACAAAGCTCTAGGAAGCTCTGTGCCTCGCGTATTTCCCATTGCCAATACCACTGTGCCGTTGCCAATAAATATTAAACGACAATAAATAATAAATAATAATTGTCGAAACACTCCGGGACACCATCCGATAGGTGGCATATTTTTCAAAATACTACCCTCGCCGTCGTTCCGCGCTCCATCTACGAGCCACTCAATTATTCCTGCCGTAAACTCTCTGTCCTTTCCGATTTCGTTCGACCAAATGGAATTCCCCGTGGAAAAAAATCGACAAGTTCATCATCAGCTCTATGGCAAGTAACCCCGCACGGTCGTAAAGTCGAACGACAACGCTTCCGCCGCGGTGTCGTTATCTGCCCACGTGAGACAGCCAGCAGAAGGTCTGATCGTTGCTGTCATCTTGGCCGTTGCTCGACTTCCCTTAGATACAGGACGCTCGTGTACCCAGGGAGCCGCTTCGAAACGAGCAACAACGGCGCTGGGACGCGCCAGCCTCTGCCCCTTAATCGATCGATCGTCGTCGTTGATCTCTCGGTCGATACGACCTGCGGGACCATCGAGGATATAGGTACACGTCCATGCTGCTCGACGGAGACCCGCATTTCCGGCTTCTTCGCTGACCTCGCGGAAAGGGGAGACGGTCGTCCTCGGCGCTACGTGTCGATTTACGACACAACGACGTTCCATATTCTCCGTCTCATCCGTGTGCGACCGCTGGACTGTTCGTTCGCGAAGGAGGAATTCGCTGAGCGAATGGATGTACGGGATATACGGTTTCTGACGTTCCATACGGGCTTGCTGAGCGCGATAAAGATATTTCGATGCGCTGCTGTTGTTGTTTATGGGAGGGCTGACAAATTTATCGTATCGAGGGGAATTTGAAATCGCCGAGGGAGATTGTTTTCTATATTCTTTTTTTTTCTCGTTCTCGCGATGGAAAGATCGTGTACGATAAATGAATTAACAGAACCGCGAACGGTAGATTCGATCGGTGTAGGTGCACGCAAGCAGGACGGTGTTCGGTTGCATTTGGAGACGGTTGGTGCAAGGGTGTTGACCCAATTCTTTTATGTTTCTACCTTTCGTGTCAACTCCGGCTGTAATCGCCACGATCTCGAGAAACTCTCGAAATGAAGCACATTTCGTTGAAACTCGGGGGCACCATCCGCGTGGTTGGGTAACAGGAGCAGTTTCTCATTGTGCTCGTTGCTCGAGGCGAACGTAAAGCAGGATGAACCGGTAGTAAAAAGTATCGTCGACAAGGTCGGGCCCGGTCCGTTTCAATATTTCAACGTCACCGGGGCACGAGGCGGAGGGATGTCAACCTGAACGTTATCTGAACGTGAAACCAGCTCTGAAGCCTATTTATCGTGCTCGAGCCTCCTTATAATTCATGTTCTCACCGGGAAGGCGAGGCGCACAAAGCGGCGTGTTTTCACGCTAAACGCAGCGCTGGCTAGTTGCGGTAGAAAGTAAAGGGGAAGAAAGTAGAAGCCGAGCACCGTGGAATTTCAAATTCAGCCTCCTTTGCCGGAACTATTCTACTTCGCGTTTCCCCCGTATCGTGCAATCTTCATTGTTTTCCTCTTTCATTTCTTTTTTTTTTTTTTGCTTCATTCGTTTGTCACACGGAACGGTACTAAAAATGTGAAACTTCTTTTCGCAAGCGGATGTTGTAGTGTCCTTGAGATTCGTTCACCGCAACCGCAAAATTCTGCGCTCGTTGATCAGTGTCATACTTGCCCGTAGCATGCAAGTACATACTGTACACCCGGAGAACGAACTCGCTCCGTTCCTATAGATATCTTTCGATCGCTGTTGCGTTCTATTTGTGTACACTCTTGCGCAAATCTTTTTAAACGTCAATCTGGTTGCTTCTCCGTGGGCGGTATCGTTTCAGTCGTAAGATTAGACGGAGGAGCACAGCTGCAAAGTCCCCGAGGAAACCTTCCACGACCCATGGAATCCAGATCCGATTTTTATCCATCGCCCGGGCAACAAAGGAAACTAAACTTTTATCCCCCCCGGCCGCCCACGCTATCAGCATTCCCTTTCCTTATCCTTAAACGCTCGAAACATCACACGTCAAGGCCCATTGACCGTCCACGACGTCCTCTCGGCAACGACGTCCCTTTCCCTCGTCCTCGTAAAAGGAGCACTTCATTGCCAGGAAACGTAACGCGTGCGGTTTTCTGCTGGATATCGATTGCAGGTGTAACTTACGATCCTGCTGATCGATTTCAAACGTCCGGTTAGCACATGTCACTACCGTATGGCCATAAAGCAACAACGAACAGTCGAAGAAACGTTAGAGGCGTAGCAGTTACCGGCCCGTGCAAAAATTCGCAAATTCACTTTCCGTTTTACGACCCAACTTGTCTAAAGCAGTGAACGAAGCCGGGTACGTGGTTATAGCAACGGTTACGTCAGCCTACCTCGGTCATCCTTTTAAGCCAGGATAAATATAGTCACGTCCGCGGAGGTGATTTCCGTCGGTGCCCGATTCCCCCGCGACGTTGTTTGCGTTCAAGCTGCGCTGCCCGGTCGGGCACGTAATCATCCGCAGGATGCGATTAACGTTTGCCCCGATTAGCGGGGGTTTCCCTTGTTAAGGATTCAGGAAGATCGCGAGGCATCGAGGCGGGCAGCCCGGTATGTCGTTGAACCGAAATAGATCTCTGATGACACTCGCGCATCCTTTCGTCTTTACCGACACACCGATTACCAGTATGCACTGTGTTTCGACGTGAAGCTAGAACATCGGCGTTTACGATGTTCCGTAATAAACGAACTCGAATATCGAACGCTGCGCCTGGTCGTTTTGCACCTCTTATCGCCGCGCGATTAATATCTTCCACGGTTGAAGGGGTACGATGAATCCTGCAATATTTCACGCCGGTGGTGTTTAATCGCAGATAAAGCATCTGCGGTACATCGTTCCCACTTCTGAAAATTGATTTCGTTTTTCTTGTTTCTTTTTGCTTCCCCCGAGGCACGCAGCCATTCTTTATTTCTTACTCGAGCTCCGTTCGTTTCGTTTCAGAACTCGAAACTTCGCGTCGTCATCAGAAACGTCGGACATTCGTATTTCAGTTTCTGATATTTTCTGTCGAGATATCACTTTATAGGCACCGTGTCCTCCGACGTCCTCGCGTATCCCGCATTATCGTGACCGGTGTTTCCGTCCCGTCTTAATTACGGGACGATCGACGCGTTAAGGGACGTCAGTAACGACAGAATGCATCCGGCCTGTATCGAGCGACGAGAGGTTCACGGCCGCGACTTTTCTTTTTCCTTCGCTGTCGCGTGGAACACTCGCCACGAAATCGCCTGGACCGCGGCCAGAAGTCGTCCTTGCGTCGTTATTGCGGTACAGGATTTTGTGGCCGACCGTCGACGGAGGACACCGGTATAAACTTTTCGAGACGCTTCCACTCGCATCGGTCGCTGCTTTACGATTGCACGGGCGTACTTCGGGAACCTTGAATGGCGGATCTTTGCGTAGGCCAGGGAATACACCGCGGTACATTGTGCTTCATTATGGAAACGCGTAAACGCGTGCCTCTGCTTGCTCGTCCTCGTCATCGTCGTCGTCGTCGCCGTCGTCGTGACCCGCCTACGCTGCGCGGTCGAACTGGTTTACCTGGCCAGGCGGAACCTCGAAACGAGCCAGACGGAACAAAAGCGAAATCGCGAACACCGCTTGTCGACGGCCATGAACGCGACGTGATAGATGGGTGGATGGTTAAATTGCTTTCGGTATTCAATTTGGATGCTGCGATAGCGCGTCGAAGGAAGCGGCACGGAAAGGTGAAGAGGTTATCCGCATCGTTGATTCGTCGATGATTTTCGCGTTTGCGAGACGTTTGCGCGGCGTGTATTGATTTCGTCCGACAGGTGCTAAAATGTGAATTAATTCTGAAAAAAATCATTGCCAATTTTATGCACTGGTAATTCGCCGAGATGGCTACTTGCAGTTTAATTTGGCATTCCTTTCTTTCATCTTTCCCATCGAAAAATATTATATCTAATAACCTTGTTGCTTCCACTTCTTATCTGCCTATAAAATCCGATGATAATCGCTGCGTAAGACTGTTTCGAAGAAGTTTAATCCCTTTAACCAGTATCCATAAATCCGCCTTAGCGCCATTATATTTAGGTTTACGGCTATTTTAGCATACCGGCTCGCTTGACTTTAGTTCTGCGTGGATTAACTCTTCCACGCTTTCGCGTCCACCTACGATTACGAAGGGAAGAATCTCGTTACGAACGCCCCTCGGCTATTACACAATCCGATCTATGTATCCCGAGCCCGATGAAATTTACAATTTGGAAACTTCTTCGTTTCGAAATAATATACTGGAGATGGGTGGGGTGGGGAACAAGTGGAAATCAATATCCTCGAAGATTACCGCTTTAACGGATTTTTCTCGAACCCGTGTTTCCTGACACGGCCGGCACGATATGTCCAGATCTACTTGTCCGATTGACTTGAAATTCGGAGGTGTGATCTCGCTTGACGATCAGTAACACAGCGTATTTCAGAATTCCAAAAGGGGCCCGACAAACGACAGTGCCGGAATTAAAACTCCCCCGCGACAATTTCGCACGTCCTGCGAACGGGTTCCTTGTACGGGTCGGTCACTCGTGAATTATTCGCTGGGATATCAGTCGTATCGCACGCGACAGTCAACTCTGACGTTCATTGTTAAGCATCGCGGCACCGGGCAATTTCTAATGCACAATCACCCGCGAAGTATGCCAACGGGCGAGCACCTTTACCCCGCTCGCGCTTGTAAAACGATCGTTAACGAAGCAATCGCGCGACAATGATCGAACGTGCCGGCCATTAAACGGGCCCGCGATCATCTATTTTCATTCAGCGAATCCTATCAACGGATTCTTTTCTTTCGTCAAATCCTCACTGCCGGCGTATAATGTTCCGCCGGCCGTAAACGTACAGACGGCCCGGCCAGCGTTTTATTAATTAAAGTGCAATATGTAAACGAAAGATTTCATTACCGCCATCGAACCGGCAATTTTATTCCCCTCGTAATCTCTAACGCGGTGTTTTTCGCCGGTCACTCGTAAAATGCCCCCGTAACGACGGAACGTACGCAGTTTTTCGAAACGCCGTCGAGTTTAGACGATCCCCTATGCTCCTTTCGTCGTTACAGAGTTTTACCCCCCCTTCCCCGAATCAGCTTCGGGTTCGTGCGTTATATAAGAAGCGGGATCGTTCAAATATGCGCGTCGTTCGCACATATTTCAATACCGTGTCTCCCCCGGGACCATTATCGCAATTATCGTCGTTCAGTGGCCCCCTCGAAAAGGGCAATTACAAAGTGTTTTATAACGCAGTCGCTATCCGCGCCCGCTTCCACCGGGGAGGAGGGGAACGGGTCCAAGGCAGGGTATCTTTTCAAGCGTACAAACAGCCTTCGGGCAACAGTGTAATGCGTTTCTCCCCCTCCCACCCCCCGTACACCTCCAACCCCCTCGTGGGCGCGAGCAACGAAGGGAAGGCTGGAAGAGTTGTTCTTCCCGCAACCCTCGAGGAGAATACGGAGCCGCTCGCAACCGTCCCGACAGCTTCGCTCCGGTGAGAAAAAGCTGGAATGTTGTGGAATTAATTGAAATCAGCATAGCTCGACGCCGTGGCGAGCGTTCCTTCGTGGAAACGGCGCGACGATTAATGACCAGGATCGTTTCATTCATCGCTGCATCAGCGGCAGGTTCGGGGGCGCGGGGGGGGGCCGACGGGGAGGTCGGGCAAAAGGATTAACGCAGAGCGCGATGTTAAAGGTCAATGCCGCGCCGCGGCAAGCCCCTAACCTCGTGTGGGAAGAATTTCTCTCTTTCTTCTTTTCTCCGGCGCGGTGTGTGCTTTTCTTTCGCTTCTTTTTCCTTCCTTTTTATTTATTACCAATTAAAGAGTACCGCGTGACGGAATTATTCGCCGCATACTAATTGGTAACCGCGCAGCGTGCGTCCGCGCCTCGCCTCTCGCGGCAACGGCAACGAACGTATTTCTCATTCACCTTCTGCCTTCGATTCGTTACGGGCCGACGGGATCTCGTCGGGCATTTCTTTCCTCGTTTCGGTTCTCGCTGCGACTGGACACGCGTAAATTTGCTCGCTCGAAGGAGCCGAGGTTGTGCGTTAAGGTTTGTCGCGTGATCGTCCTCGGCGCGATCGAAACCTGCGACCCGCTCGCGAGGCTCGATTTCGCGAATAATATTTTGGTAACGGTCCCGATCTCACGGGGGAAAATAATCGTCGGGGCCTCGCCGAGATCACGGGAGGGAATGGATCATCTTCCCGAGATTCGCGGAAAGTTTGGACCGCCGTGATTGCCGTCATCTGACACGCGCGCATAAATTTCTTCGACGACCGCGTATTGACGGGACTTCGTTGCAACTCTCAAGTCGGTGCTCCGTCGAGCAGCACCGTTTAATAGCGCGTGATTGCTCGCCGGTCAGCGTTTAGCCACACCTGCGCGGCCGACGTTGGACTTGGTCGGCTCGATTTCACACGATCGGGGACCGCGACATGGGAACTCGTCGAATCCTTGATTTAGCGCCAGCGTCGTTCGTCATCCTGTCCTCCGTTTCAAAGAAAAATAAATGCCCCTGGCCGAAAGTCGTTTCACCGTCCACCGTTTATCGACGAGTCCCGACATCGAATCGAATAGAAAGTTATCCAAATCCAACGCCAAAAGCCGACGAATCCAAAAGCGACGACGGGCCGCTAAGTGCTCGATTATCCGCGAAACGTTTTCTCCTCGTCGACGAAGAGGAGGGGGAGGCTTTCCTCGCCGCAAGTTGACGTCTCGTTCGCCTGTCGATCGCTCGACCATCGATTCACGCCAATTTGTAGGGCGTCGTATCCCTGCCATTTAAGCGTTACGCCACCAGGCCCATTACGACGACACCTTTACTTTTCTCGCGCGGTGTACGCGACGCGGCTTCGCGCTCCCCGTAAGGATTATCAACGATCGAGACAAACACCGCGCCGGACAATCACGCTCGAATTTATCCGCGTACCCGTGAGTCGATCGATCGAAGGCTACTCCCACGCGAAGTCCGTATCCGGTCAGGCAAAAAGTACGCGCGCGTCGCGCTTTCTCTCCATTACCATCGCTGATGTATCACCGGGAGATCCATCACGAATTACGATGTGCACGGAAACACGGGACGGGGAATAATCGAGGCCCGAGACTCGCCACGGTGTGGCTAATCGACGTCGTGGCGAATAAATTCGGTGTAATTGGCTGGCGGGTTTATCGGGATGCCTGTCTCTCGACGGCTTGCCTCGTTTCGCACGTTTTTATGGAAATTAATTGGCTCGGAAATATTGACCGCGTCGTACGAGCGACGGTCTATCGCGACGCTTCGAGCAGAGGTTTTAGAAGGCCGCCGAGGGTACGGTCGAGAGATGCCTCGAGCATCCTGCTGCTTGCTCGGGGCTCAAATATTCGGTCGGAAGAATTTTCGGCTGCTGGATAGTTGGAATCGTTGAGATGCCCGGGTGATTTAGGTAGGTACATAAATATGCACGTATATGTCCGTGGGATCTCTCCGAAGTAGCGGTTCGTGACTTCCTTGCGCGAGTTAATTTATTGGGAAAACTTCGTGGCTCCGTTGCCCCGGAGGACAGGAGAACGGTGCTACGCGAGCAATTCATTTCTCGCGGATTTGGACTGGAACTGATAACGGTTGCGCGATACCTCTTTACTTTTGACAAGCTCGACAGGCCGAGCGACTCGGAAAAAGGGGGTCCAGCTACCGTTCGAGCGGAAGGAAAAATATGGGCATCCGTCGACAAGATATCTGCTCGGGCCTGTTCCAAGAACGTCGCGTCGCGTCCCGCTCGACGTCGGCTCCAGAACGGGAAGAAACGAGGAAGAACGGTGGCCCGTAGGATCGGCGGTCGGCATTCCACGGAACGACATCTGTTCACGACTGTTCCGCGTTCTCGCCGCGATGGAGCTGTGGCTCGTTTTGCCCGTGCCGGTAGGCAACCCGGTTGCGCGTCCGTAATTGCGATCGATACCGAGTCCTCCTCGGCAACCGTGTACGTCGTCCTCGTCCTCGTCGCCGTCGTCGTCGAAATTAAACGACCGGCTGAGCTTCTTTCGTTGTCGCCTGGAGGACGAGCCGGACTCGCGCCGCAAGGGTTCGATGAGAAACTCGTTGGAGGCATCCGCCTGGATCGGCGGTGCGCAAGAACGTCCGCTGATCGCCTGCCTAAAACCGGGAAATCGCGCATTTTTCCAGTAGCGCCTCGAAAAACGAACGCCGTACGACCGAACCACGCGCTTCGGATAAGGCGAATAGCATTCGGCGGTATCGTCTCGAAACGGCTGCCGTACACTCGTAACAGCCCTCGGTCGAATCGCCTCGAGCTGCCGCGTAGGCAAACACGATCCACTTCCTCCGCGCATACCAAGAGTCGTACTTAAATCACCGTTGCACCGGGCTGCACCTTACGCAGCCAGGGTCCGATACATTCGCGTCCCCTCGCACTTTTGCCGTGCGAGTACCAGTCAGTGATAAAGACGCAGGGGCGGGGGTATTTATCCGCGGCCAAAGGTATCCCCTTGTTCGTCGCGCGTTCTCCCTTTGCTTCGGCGTCCCGCCGCGAAGAAGAGGGTCCTGCGGGCGGCCCTCCGTTGCATCGCGGCGATAAATCGCAGGTTCATTCTCGCGCGAGCGAGCTGGGGAATCGCAAGGGGCCGGGAGCAACAGCGGGGCTGCGAGCTCGAATCCCAGAAAGCGTTTGGGGGGGAAGAAGAACGCGGGGAACGCTTCTGTTATACACCTATCTGATAGCTGAGAGCGTGAGTTATTAGCGTATGGCGCGCAGCGTCGTAAAGGGGCGCAGAAGCCAGGTTTACGCGGCGCGGAACCTTGGAGCGGCGGAGCGCAGATCCAACGATAGCTGCGAGAAACGACGTGAAATTACGGCGGCGGGCTGTTCGAGGCGGTTTTAATGGAGCCGCGGTTCGATAGCGCCGCTTTTATTATTGCCGTTAATCGCCGTTTCGCCGTTCCCGATTATCCGGATCCTCTTCCGCGCGTCCGACGATCGCTTTCAATCGGACAATCGGACGGACGCGTCGCGGGGGTTGCCCGGCGTCGTCTGCACTAGGTGGAGTCGGAAAAACGGGGAATCGATTTACCCGGACGGTTTGCATCGCTCCTGGCCGTTAAGCGGTATCAAGTCTGTCACGGATCGTATCGATGTTTGCGTCGGACGGACGCCTCGATCTACTCGCCGTATCGATCGCGAGATGCTCGGCGAGCCGAGACAACGCTGCGGAGCCAGCGATAGATCTGAATAGGATCGTGCACGTGTTACCCAACGATCTCTTAAAAACGTTGACACTCGGATGTTGGCATCGGGGACCGTGACACGCGTCAAACGATTAATCCGCGCGCAGAGCATCGACTGTCCCCTTCCTTATCAATTATACAAGAATCGCGATGCGCCCACGTCGAGGATCTACTCCGGGGTACACCGATCTCGCTCGCCGGTCCCCGTCCAAGCTCGATCGGATCGACTTCAAGCGGACGGACAGGTGGCGGGTAACGAGGCCGACGGACGCGGCTGTCGCTCGATCGATCGCCGAAATCGGTTAAATCGATCGCTAGTCGAACGAGAAGGATAACCAAGCAGCGACGTCGCTGCGCGGAATTACGATCGAATCCGCGATACGTCGCAATTACTTTTTTCACCGGACGAACTGTCGCGTTGCGTTTTTGCCAGCTCCACGACCGATCGAGCGTCGACGGGGACGAAACGAAAAAGCTTGGACGGTGTTTTCGAGCGGTTCGCCGATGGACGCGGCGTTCGCGTTTTTATTTTAATCCGCAGACGCGCTCCGCGGTTTTTCCCCGGTGCATTTGATTTCTGGAGCAGCACGTGTCGAGGCACGAAGCCGACGAAAGAGGTGTCGCTGCCTCTTACGGCTCGTCCGGCTGTGTCTCGCTGCACGAACGACCACTTCTTGTCCGACCGTCGGCCGTACAAGGGCCGAAAGGCCTGGAAACGAACCGAGAAAGAGACGTACGCCGCCGATTGCATTCTTGGCCTTGCGACGTGACACGGCCACTTTTTGAAATCGCGGCTCGTAACCCCTTAACCCACTTGACCCCCCATACCCCCTCCTGCGCCCCCTCTCCGAATTAACGGGCCGCGAATTCCGCTAGATATAATTGCCGGCGAGGTGTCGCCGATGGGAACGATTAGCCTCGTCGCATAGTTCGGCGACGGGTGGGCTAGAAATTCTTGGCCCCCGACCACTTTCGTCCGGCGTGATATATTGGCTGCGAATGGTTGCGCGACGATTTCTGATCTCGAAAGTAGCGAATCGTAATCTTAATGGCCGGAGAAATTCGACGGCTCTTGCTCACGGCGATTTGTCCACGTCCGCGCGATAGCTGCGAGGAGCAGGTTAATAATGTCGGACGCCTCATTGTTAATGACTTCGAGGCGAACGAAACGCGGACCAGCGGAATAGACGAAACGGTGCGCGTCTACGCGCCACGTGAATATTTATACGCTCGTCGGGATTTCTAAAAATTGGCGAGTTCGTTTTTTTTTTATTGGAAAGTGGATTTCGTAATCTCGAAGCGTAATTTCAATGGTAGCACACGACCATTCGATAATGGTTTAAGGCGAAGGTGGATACAGTTGGAACTTCGGAGTTGCTCGGCGTTGTTTGCGGAATACCTTCGGGTTCGAGTCGGGGGGAAGCCGCAGAACTGTTAGACGAGGGCTAAGTGGTCCGATGACGTTAATTGCATATCGTACGGGGTCACGTTCTCCCTTCATCCGGACAGGGTAATCGTTCTTCTTTGCCCGTCGCGGCTGCTGAATGAAACGCATAACGAACGACCCGGCGAGTCCTCGCGAGAATTGGCAGAGAGGCAGGCAGGTGGCTCGTCGTCGCGGTATTCGGAGGCTGAAACCGATACCGTCGCATTAAAGTCGATGTCCTCCGGTTCGCCTTTTTCCGCGGGATTGCCTTGGCCGATGACATCTGGCCGACGGTCAGGAATGTCAAGCAATAACCGGTCCCCGCGATACGCGCGGGACGTATTTCTGCCTAGGTGAAATTCCTGGCGAACTCGCGGCAGAACTCGTGCAACCTGCTCGACGGTGCCCCTCTCCTGGCGAGTCCTTCGTACGCTTCGAGGGAGGCGTCCCGCGGGAGTACGTCGCACGCGAATTCGAATAACAATGGCCAACGTGGTCGCGAGGTGGACGAATGAACCTTATCGCGGTCCCGATACGACGGGCCGCAATTTGTACCGATCTCGAGTGGCGTCCGCGAGTAAAACTCCACCGTTCCCGACAACGAAGGCCGAACGACAACCAGTCGAATCGCTTTCTTCTTCTTTACGTCTCGCGTGGCTCGTCCGGTTCTCGTTCACCGCGACAGCGCATAGAGTCGTTTGCTCGCGGAATTCTTGTGCCCGCTCGGAACCGTGCAGCTTCGACGCTGCATAGTCGTTGGCAGTTTCTCGGGGCGACGTTTGTCCGGCTCGTACAGGACTCGTCGTCGGAGGCCGTTGGCCCCCAGATTCGGGGGCGAAGGAAGCGCAGAACCGTCGCGGTTCTACGTCCCGTCACTGTGACGCGTCAACCGGATACCGACAGGTGGGATGCAAATTATTCAATTAACGTCCGAAACCCTCGCGGCCTCCGCTCGCGATACGCATCCATCCTCCGGATGAGTAGCATCGCGACGTGCCCGCGGCTCGGGCAGAACCGCCTCGAAACGTACTCCAGATAGCGTTGACACTTTGATTGGCAGCGCAGGCCGCGTATCTGGTGGCGTGTAGTCGCGGGCGAAGTGGCTCCCGCGCGCACCCTCCTCGTTTATCTTCGCATTCCAGGTGAACGAACGTGGACCGATCGGCCGAAGACGTCGGGGAAACCGGGTCTCGCGAGCGGCCGGTGCTCTTTTTTCGTGACGCGTTACCGCGCGGATAACGCCAATTAACGGGCCCGGTTCCCGTGGCCGCGCGGAGATTTAAAGCACGGCATAATGGTGCGTTACGGATACGGTGAAAGTGTCGGTGCACGCGGGCGTCGCGCTAAGAAGGAAGGATCCGTGTCGCGTTACGGACGTCGCGATCCCATCGGGACGCATAAATCAGCGCGCAGGCGATGTAATTGCCGTTAATTAAATTACTCCGCGCGCACTACGATAAGCGGCGCGTCTCGCATTCCCGTTACTCGAATCACCTGCTATCTGTAATTAGTAATTGCACGTTTACCCGACGACTGCCCACTGAGCAGCGTTGTCCTCTCTCCCACTCTCTCTCTCTCTCTCTGCCACGATGCACTTTAATTTGTCGCCGATATATATTCCGTTCGGCAAACGCCGATGTCGTTCCTGTCCACGCTCGTGTTCGCCCCGAACGGTCCGGGCCGGGTGGGCCGTCCGATTTTCGGCGACGCCGATCTCTCTTTCTACAGAAAACATGGTCCCCGAGCGTGTACACGATATTGCGCACGCAAAGGGGGCGGCCACGCTGCCCGTGGCCTACTCGAGGCGCGTATATCTTTCGCTGATTTTAATCTATCCCGCGAGTACCGTAAACGGGCGCGAAAGGCAGCCGCTGTTTGTCCGCCTCGCTGCGAATAGCAGGCAGACGGGAGATGGGTAAGCCGGTGAGTACCGGTCGCGGACGTTCGATTGTACCTGAGGAGCAGGGTTAGCCACCAAGCGTGGCGGCCATTGAACGTGACCCAAAATCTTGAATAGGTAGACGCGTTTATATAACCGTGCCGGAGGAAACTTTTGTACCTCGGGAAGTCGGGGATGCGACAACTACACGCGTATGTAATACGCGAGCACGTACGTATATATGTACCTGGCGATCCGTCGCACGGTTTTTCACCCGACGTTCCTACGACGTCGTCGAAACGGTTAAGTGGAGCATCCGACTACGCCGCGCGAACAGTCCACCCGGGGGCAACGCGTCGCGCTACGATTTAGCAAGTGTTCCCGTCCACTGTCACCGGCGTAATGGATCTTTGCAGAAGAAACGGACGGGCCGGCGGACAGTTCCAAGAGATGCAAATGCCGATCGATCAGCGGAGATTACTCTTCGTTGACCCAGACGCTCCCGGCCGGCAGATCTGAAATCTAGGCAATCGTGGTAAAAAGCGTGATGAGAGAGGAAGAAAGGGGCTGGGGGGGGACACCGGGGGAGAGTCGTAGTGTCTCAGCTGTCAGGCGAGTGACAGCGGTTAACAGTATCTGGCCCCCACTTCGCGTGAATTATATGCGAGCAACGCGTGATTCACCTCTCTGTCGTCGTGTGCTGCAGGTGGGTGTACGTTTTGCAGCCTATTGCGCGAGTTGCCTGTCAGTCCCGCAGGACTAAGGGGACCGTGTGCACGATCGAGGGCAGTTCTCCTTCGCTGGACAACCGTTGACAAGAGGGTGGTGTTCTAACGGCACTCGGCGCGCGGATGTTCGCCTGCGCCGTGGTCGTCGTCGTCGTCGGAAGCACCGACCTCTTCTATCGGGCGGACGCGCGTAGGTGGCTTCAATTACCGCGATCGTTCATCCGAAAAGAAACATCGATCACCGTGGCCGCGCGTCCACTTGCGACGATTCTCCTCCAGCCGGGGTATTCGCGACGGCGATCGTCTCCGCGAAGGATTTACAGGATTCTAGGGGAATCCGTTTTCAAGCGGATCCGCGCGGTCGTTGTCTTTTATGGGTTTCCATGGCGTTCGCTTATATAATGAATCCGCATCATCGATATCGTTTTTATTCCGTTGCACCTACACGAACGTTCCCGTTCATTTATCGAGCCCCGATACTATCGAAGAAACGAAGCGGGAGGGCCGCATTACAGTTACTTATGCATTCATCATACGCTTATGTAACGACGTACGCTCGCTCTCGGGCTTTTTGTGGGTGTACGCGGTGGAATCACGCGAAGGGCTCCGGGTTAACGACCGAAACGCGGAGGGGATCCAACGAAGGCGGGTCAACATCGTCGAAAAAAATTTCTGGATTTCAGATTTGAACCCTCCCCACCCCCTCCCTCTACACGCCACTGTTAAGCCCCGTCTCCCAGAATGCTACCAGCGAACGCTTCGAACATCGACCACGTAGAATCTCGATATTCCTCGGAGTTTAACGCGTCCAATTTTGAAGCGCAGAAACGCGGTAAGCGAGGCGAGCAATTCGCTCCGTCCCGCGGAAGACGCCGCAGTTGCGTTCGATCCGTCCGCCCACGCGGTGGGCGAAATAAGAAAGCGTGCTTCTCGTAAAATTTCCCCCCGCCCGTACGTCCGTACTAATCAGCCGCTAACGACGAGCAATGCGGTTCGCGTTAAGCGATCCTCCGGCGATCGCGGCAAAAAACAAGCGGCTTTGGTTAGCACCCACGCTCGTTGTCCTACGCCAATGGGATGCGAGCGGATCGAGAAGAGCCGGGCCAGAGGAAGGACCGGTTCTTTCTCCGGTCGTACGAGGTCTCTCCTATACTGAGCCCGTGGGCCCCATCCGCCGGGCCTTCGCCGGGCCTCCACTGGCCCTGTGAACCCTACGCTGCATCGTCTTGTTCCGCCGGCCCTCTCGAGGCAGTGCACTAACTTTGGACTCGAACGGCTTCCCTTCGAATAAACGCTGCGGGCCGCTCATTACCGCGTCCCTCGTGCGCGTTCCGATGAACTCCGGGGCTGGTATAACTCGACGGCCCCGCTCGTGCCTCGGGAGACTTCAACGCCTCGATGGTGAGCTGGCTGGTGATTTCGATGCTTTCGTAGGCAGCTTTTTCTTTCGGGGATTACGTTTCGCGCGAGGAGTAAATGCTGTTGCGCTGCATTTTTGTTAGTCTGTACCCTTGTACCGTGGAAGTTGAAAAGGTCGATTTCGCTGGTAGGTAACGCTGCTGGTGCAATTAAGCTCGAGTGACGCCTTCACTGATGGAAACGTTTAACTTCCCAGTTCAGTGCGTTTCTGTACATTTTTCCACAACAGACGAACTGTTCCCTGATTCTCACAGACGAGGATGGATAAATTCGGTTGCTCGCTCCTAAATATAAAGAAACAATTACGATCCTTTCTCTGAATCGCGAATCTTATTGAAATCGACGGCACGGATGCATTGCATCAGAAACGGGACGCCGCGGACCATCAAGGTCCGCCTATATCGTATCGCTTGCGTAATTCGTCGATTCGAGATCGTCCACGCTTCGAATCGTGATCGCGCCCGATGTTTCATACAGTTGCGACGTAACGCGGTCTAGAAAAATCAGCACGCGAAGCGGCGGGCTCCGTTCCGATCGCGCTTACGTATAGAAAGGAGGCCGCCGTCGGAGGCGCGATATCGCACGGGCTTTTCCTCCCTTTCGTCTCGAAGCGATGAAGCACGCAAGCGGCTCGATAACTCGCAGCTCCATAGTTAGGCAGCGGGACGATATCGATCGGTCGATACGTCATCCCCGATAACTCCCTCTCTGGACGAGGAAGCGGCGCCGCGGCGAAGGCGAACTCGCGGCGTTCCAGCAATTAATAAATTCACCTACGGTCCGAGTTCTCGTTCAATTTATTTCTCTCGCCGCGCGGATCGCGATTTAAAGCTGCGCCGCAACGCCGGACACGCGGGTAATAGCGATATTACTGTAGACACGCGTCACTGCGTGATTTCGCGTCTTCTTCCCGATCCCCGCTCACCTCCGCCTCAGCTTCCTGCCCCGTTGTCCCGGCTGGCCGTGCACGGAAGTCCCACGCTGATAAACTCGATCGAGTCCGTTTCTCGAGCGTGGTCCCTTGTTTGTCCGAACGATTAATAACGTCCCGCGGAATGTTAATGCGGCCTGCTCCTCTTCTATCGTCCCGCGTTCCTTTCGCACACCGTCGCGAGGGGTAAAAATGATCGAGCCGTTGCCGCGCCACTCGGACGCCGAGTATTATTCTACGCGCACGTTTCGTATCGCCGCGAATGCCGGCAAGGTCGAACCGCCTGCGGTGCTCGCCTCCTTCGACGCCGCCTCTTTCCGCGTTAATTAATCAGCTCCCCTTCGTCGTATCCCGCGAGCGTCGCCTATGGCGCAATCGGCCAGGTACACCTTCTCGCGGCGCAACGCGGCCGCTTCGCGTGCACGATCCATCGATACCAGCCGAGTGCTTGAAGCCGCGCTGCGAAGTTTACGCCTATTGCGAACTTCGTACGCCGGGTCGATTTGTCCGGCCGTTAATTAGCGCTTTGGCTACACCGGTGGCGATCAATACGGTTCGGTACACCATTCCGTTCGGGGGGAATTATTCGAGACGCGCGGCCGTAAACGCGCGGGCGCTCGTTAGAAGCGGATATTGCCGCGATGCCGATCCTCCCGTTCGATAGCCGCTCGTTTCTTTCCACATTTCTCGCCGGGCAAGGGACGGAAGGTGCCGCGCACCAGTTGCTGAAAGGGAACACCCTCGGGCCGTTACTCCAGGAAATTGTGCATGTCGCGTTGCACGCATCCGCGCCGCGAAGGCAACGCGCCGCGTACGAGAGAAATACTGCGGCCCGATTCTTTCGGACCCACTCGCGCGTACGGCGGCGCAGATAAGAGGTTGCGATGCGACCGTGGGAGGAACGAACCGCTCGATTCCTCCGGCTTGAGAGCCTTTCCTCGTTTCCAGCCGCGACTCGTTCCCCTGGACGAATTTATTCCATTGGCGCTCGGCTCGCGTTACCTCTTCCGGATGCGTGTTATATATTAGTACCTGCGCGATGCGGAATGCGGCCCCGAGGAATGACGATAAATATTGGCCCGGTCGTATTTAAAGTCCATCGGGAGCAAGATTGCGGGATCGGCGAAGGCCCGTACGAAATAACGCGTAGACCATGATTCGTTGCGAGCAATGCAGGTACGCCCGCGGAACGGAAGCAACTTGAATTTAGGAAAGCGTGCAATCGAGTCGGCCGCGAGATCGGGATCGCGACACCTCTGACCCGACGAGATCGCGATCAACCGGCCACGTCGATCCGAGGGAGCAAATTAGAGAAACACAATGGCCTATCGCGCGATCGATCGATCGGGGGAACGAGCGTGTCCGCGTGCTTTTTCCGCGCGTCGGTGATATATGATCCAGCCGATCGTTCCAAGTATCAACAGGATCTCGCGGCCCGAAGAAATATGCAGATAGATAATCTGCGCGGCAACAAATGGACGCGCGATTCGACGCGCCGTAAAACTGTACGCCGCCGGATGAAAGTGCACCCGACCGGTGTGCTATCGAATCGCATCGCCGCGGAATAATTGCTACCGAACGCACCGAATGGTAAATAACAAATTGCGACGGCTCGATTTTTCTCGTACCACCTTCCTCCTCCTCCTCCTCATCCTCATCCTCATCCCCCTCCCCCGCAGGGCTATCTAACGATCTCCACGGCAGCGTGGCGCTTAAACTCGGAGCAAGGTGCTCGCGAACGGTGTCCGATCTATCGTTGTAAACTAATCGCGATCACCGTCGATCGCATTTCACTCGTCGTTCGGCCCGAGAAATGCTGGCAGTCGCGTGAAATTCACGGACAAGATCCGGCATCCACGGTGCAACGGCGATAGCTCCTGAAACTCGAGTGCCTACCGGGCAATCGGCGCTCGATTAGCTTCGATATTTGCAACCCGAATACGCGAGGTACGCGATTCTAACGGGACCGTTTCGGTTTATTAGTGACGGCGGTGAATCGATTCGAGCACCCCGTACATAGTTGGCGTGCCCGATCGTTCGTTATCTTTTGTCCCCGATGGGTCGCCAGCGTGAAAGTGCGCGTTAATCAGACAACGTAATACGGGCTTAATGTTTCATGCGTATAACCGGCGAACGGGCCGGCGCTCGATTTATGGCTCGGAGTTTCGAAAGGGAACACGAACCCTCGATCGCCAGCGCTTGGCCAAAGCGAAGAAAATTACGATCCGTTTCTTCAAGCGTTTGACCAGCTGAGCACGTTTCGTCGTATTTCACCGGGTCGTTTTCCTTCTCGCGTTATTCGTGCGTCGTCGTCGTCGTCGTCGTCGTCGTGGTGCCTCTTCCGCGACCGCTCGTCCTTAAGCCGCCTCACGAGTGATCGCGTTAATAAGGGCAATAAGTCTCGACGCTGGTATCCTGGTCGAGAATGAAAAGAGTATTTACTCGCAGGGTGAATGATAATTTCCGGGCGCAACGCGTTTCTTTTTTACTCGCGCCGTTGTTAAATCGACCCGTGGTAAATTTTGGAAATTTGGCGTGCCTCGACGAAGCTTCGCGGGGGAAGCGAAGGCTTTCTATAGAATTGGAAATGCATTACAGGCCGCGAGTCTGATGATGGATCCATTGGTTTCTTATTGCACTCCGGCGTATAAATCAGCGTTGCGAGCGTCTGCTTCCATTGCGACACGATCGACGTGGATGCCAGCAGATGAAGAACGTGGCAGACGAAACTTCGTATTACATCAGACGAATGTTCAACGATCGACGCTTATGGCTATCGGCCCGATAAAAATCGACATAACTTGTCGATCAGCCGCTGCTCCGTTCCGCGGGGCGCGTTTTTGCGCGATCGGCGAGCCCGTTCTCATGTGCAAATATGCGTGTTCGGCTACTGAAAAATGCGATTCATCTTCTCGCCGTGGAAGCCCGTTACACGAAGGAACGAATTTTTCCTTTTCGCGCGACCTCGAATTCTTCCACCGTCGACGATTGTCCTGTACGCGCCTGGTCCGCGTTAGCTGCTCTACCGTATTAACGTTATCGGCCCTCTTAACGGGCGCACGATTCTTTGATAAATGAACTATGAAACATCGTTCAGCTACCTAGTGGAGAACGGAACCCGATGGCAGTCGCCTCCACGAGTTACAGTTGTACCTGGAGGCGGCTGCTGAAGGATCCTGGATTAATTGTGGATACGCTTTCATCGTAATTTCAACCTCGTACCATCCGAGTTGCTTGTCTGCCGAGTGTTGGCTGCCGTGTCGCTTGCACACGCGAACTGGGGTTGGAATATGCGATCGGTGTAACGTGATGAACGATTCGATGCTAATGAAGACTACGCTCTAGCATTTATGGGAGGCCTCGCATGCGGTGTTCTGTTAAAGTATTCTGCATTTGTGGAAGATAAAATCACGTCCGACACCTTTTTGAAAAACGATGCGCCAACTTGCGTACGAAAGGCAAAGGTAGTGAAACGTGTTTACTGTGTATCAAAAATGATCGAACCGTAGGAATACGAATGAGAAACCGAGGAATGTGTAACGGGCGAGGCTCATTGATAATACCAGACTTGGATATTAAAGCCCTAAGTAATTCAATTGATAACAATTCCTGCCGACGTATCTGACAATCGAAAGACAAATGATCGTGTCAGCTCTGGCCACGGGGTCTTAAAGTCATCGCTATCGCTACAAAAGACGGCGGTCACACCCTTGCACAGTCCCAGGCACATTAACCTACATCAGTCGGTACAACGATCTAATGGACTCTCCCACAATCGATACGAAAGAAAAACCCGCTACTCTTTCGTCTAACACGGAAACGACCGTACGATCGATTCATCGTCGAATCGTCCTACGCCGTTGGGCGTGCACCGTTCGTAAAGACCGATCCAAGAATATCGGCAGAATGCACTCGCGACGGGCCGCATTTTCTTCGAGACGTGGCTACTGTTGGGACCGACCTGGCTGGAGGGGCCTACGCAGACCCGTGGCACCGTTTTACCGCCAACGCACCGGCTGGATCATAATTCTGACCGGAGGCAAGAATGAAAAAAAATCGACCCGCGGCCAGATTTCCATTCCAACGGCCCACGGATTCACGTGAAATGCTTCCCTCTCTCAGCCCCGGTGTTTCTCCCATGCAACTGCAGCACCCTCGTCGTTCGCTTGGATACTTATAATTCGTCTCTGGCGGACGCCAGGACCTTAATGGCACGCTGGATTAACAGCGCTCTTAACAGAGGCCGAAGCTTCTGCTATCTTTGCTCGGTTTAGACGGGTCGTATCGTGGGCCAATATTCTTTTTAATATGAACCGGCGATAACGAACTGCGCCTGTCCGATCCGAACGGACGAACGAACGACGTTGAAAGGATGCGTTCTAATCTCCTAATCCCGTCGTTCCGTGAAATTTATACGTCGCGAAGCACATCCATACGGTATGGCGGTTTTTCCTTTTCGAACGTATCCTCAGCGAGGCTGCGAGAGTCTCGAGTGGCTCGCAATTTATCTGACGGCTACATAAAATTTTAATAAGGCCGACGATTTAACTACCAGATCCGCGACGCTACATCCCACGGTTACTTACTCGGCGCGAGTTAGGGCTTCCTCGATTGGGACGTTAATTATTATCGATCACACGGCGATCTCGACGTCACCTGAATCCCCGTGCCGCGACGAACTCGCCTGGTCGTTATAAACGAGGCTTTATCGCCCATCGAACTAGATTTTTCGGTGTCCCCCGAGGTGATTGCCTGTCGTTCGGCTGTTTTGTTCCCGCGTGAACATCTGCCCTCGCGTTGAATTTACCGCCCGAGGCCATAGAAAAAGCCGTGTTTACCGTCGAGAAATAGACACGGGGAGAATAAGCACTCTCGTTCATCGTTTGTGGCATTCTACGGCGAGCCGTTTAACCTCCTCCCGCATTCTTCGTCAATTTCTTTTTCCAAGAAGCGCTGTCGACGCGAGGAACGCGACCCGCGCACGCTGACCCTCATTGTTTTTCCATCGGCACCTTTGCTTCCTTCTACGGTGCATCGTGAATCCCGCCGGCAATGTACCACCATCCGGAACGAATCCTCTCGGCCAATTATTCGAGATCTGCGGATTCTTCGCCATTAAAAACTATCCAAATCGGTTTCCGTTCCGCACGCCGGCGTAAGAAAGGAAGATTAATGCCCACTTGCCGTCGAGGAGTAAAGTTGCGCTAAACCCCAATCGAACTTCGTCCCATTCGCTTTCGTAAACGTTTCGTTGGCTTCGAAGTGCCAGCGGCGTATTGCTTTGCCTCTGTTGAGTTCAAAGTGCCAGCGGCGTATTGCTTTTCCTCTGTTGAGTTCAAAGTGCCAGTGGCGTATTGCTTTGCCACTGCTGGCTTCCAAGTGCGAGCGGCGTATTGCTTTGCCTCTGCAGCCACCAACCTCCCAGCGGCGTATTGGTTTGCCTCTGCAGCTACCAATTGTTACGTATTTGTTATTGCTACGTATTGTTTTGTCGTTTCGAAGCATGATACGACCTCGCGCATCAACGTCGATCGGACCACGGACGGGAGGACAAAGTCTCCACGCGTAAGCCGTGTCGCAGAAAAAAAGCAAAATTATAGTTTTTGCTCAGTATCTTCAATTATAGCGCATACAAAATTTTGAAAAAAATCTTAAACTTTGCAATTATGGAGGCACACATGGTATAAGTTTTGCAGATTTTTAAATCGGAAACTCGAGCTGCAAAAAATAAAAAAACGTCATAAAATGCTGTAAAATGCCGATTTTGTATTGAAGGAATCTTTTAACCACAATTATATCTTTTTTGTAGGTACATATTATTGATAGTACTATTCTGAATTTTTTTCAGATTTTTAAATCGGGTGCGCCGAAGTGAAAAAAATTAAAAACCGATTTTTTCGTCGTTTTTTTCGAGTCACGTTATTCGGTTTATGTCGCAAAATATTCACAACATTTTCAACGGCGTCGTTGGTCGGCGGTAAGGTGTCGGTCTAGTAAACCTCTACATAACTTTGTACGTTCGAGTCCCCCTCAGGCTCATTTTTCTTTCTCTGTGAATTATCTTTTTCTTATTCCTAACTATAAGACAATGATTAATATTAGTTTACAAATGTTTTAAGAACATTTTTTAAATATAGAGCTCCAAGTAAACGCACAAAAGTTGCTAACTAAGCTCTATGAAAACACAACTGAGTTGAAACAACGCCTTGCGAAAAGGCAAGCAAGTTGCAAACAAGGCCTCATGAAACAGCAACAAAGGTACAGTATAAGCCCTAAGAAAACCAACAAATTTGCAAAGAAGGCCTCGCGAAAAGCCAACAAAGTTGCAAACTAAGCCCTACGATAACGTAAAAAACTTGCAAACAACGCCCCGCGAAAAGGCAACAAAGTTGCAAGCAACACCTCGCGGAAACGCAACAAAGTTGCAAGCAACGCATCACGGAAACGCAACAAAGTTGCAAACTACGCCCCGCGGAAACGCAACAAAGTTGCAAAAATTCTCGGGAAAAATTTGCAACAAAGCTGTGCTTAACTTTTTGCAACAAAGTTGCAAATTGGTCGCTAATAAAATGCAACAATGTTGAAAACCACGCGTCGCAAAAACGCAACAAAGTTGCAAAATTTTTTGTCAAGAATTTTTGCAACTTTGTTGTATTTTCGTGGAGCGTTGTTTGCAACTTTGTTGCAAAAATTGAAGCGCAACATTGTTGCAAATTTTTCGCAAGAATTTTTGCAACTTTTTTGCATTTTCTTACAGTTTAATTTGCAACTTTGTTGCAAAAATTTAGGCACAACATTGTTGCAAATTTTTGTCAAGAATTTTTGCAACTTTTTTTGCATTTTCTTACAGTTTAATTTGCAACTTTGTTGCAAAAATTTAGGCACAACATTGTTGCAAATTTTTCCCTTGAATTTTTGCAACTTTGTTGCGTTCCCGCGAGGCGTTGTTTGCAACTTTGTTGCTTTTCCGTGAGGCGTTGTTTGCAACTTTGTTGCGTTTCCGCGAGGCGTTGTTTGCAACTTTGTTGCGTTTCCGTGAAGCAATGTTTGCACCTTTGTTACGTTTCCGTGAGGCAATGTTTGCAACTTTGTTGCGTTTTCGTACGTCTTAGTTTGTTTGTTTCCTTTATTTGCTTTTTCGCGAGGGCTCTGCTGGCTTCGAAGTGCCAGCGGCGTAATGGTTTCTGTAGGGCGTGCGAACTCGTTCGGACGATGTGTAACTTTGATATAAGCGCAGCGATACGCACTTTTTAAAGTCTCTTAATAAGTACGGTTTTGTATACGATTTGTGTAATCATTAACACTACGTAAGTTTAATAATCCAATTTTTATTGCTCTGCTGTAGAACGTTCTGTACATTTGTGTAACAGTGTTGCAATAATACTGTTCATCCCTATTCTATTCGGCTACTGTCTGGCTCGTTCTACCTGATTCGGCCCGTTGTATTCCCTGTGGTTCGGTTGCATTCCGTTCTCGTTGGGAGAGCGTTACGTCTCGTTACCTTCCATTCAGATTCGTTCTGTTGTACGCGCGATTCCAGTCCATTCAACCACGCCGGAGACCGTGCTGCTCGTTTTCGTCGGTCGTTCTCGCAACGATCTGATAATTTAGGCTTTGCTCGCGTGTGTGTTTCGTTCCGCGTTCCATCTTCGCCGCGCGATGAGTTTATTAGCATTCCTCTTGCGGAATCGGCCTCTCTTCGGTGAACATCCGAGGACTTTGCGTTTCCCAATGGAATCCTGAGCATTTCGAACTGTATTTGATGCATCCTCTTCGGTAGGAATAGCTCAATTGAAACTTGTTCTTTTTCTATTTATAAATTTTTTAATTCGATGGAATTGAAGTCTATTTATATAGATACAAGAGGACGTATTAAATTCTGAGTCGAGTTAGAGAAAAATGAAGTTTCTAATCATTTCTAAAATAGCTACATCGTCCGTGGAACGAAAGACCAATTACAGTAAAAAGACTAGTGAGAAGATAATATCTATTATAACCGAAACTGAATTCAATTCTCCAGTTTCGAGGCACAAAATTCTTCTCATTCTTCGCGAATCACGAAGAGCAATTGTCGATCCCACTGGCCCCATTTTTCTACTGGCCCCTATTCGCTTGTTCTCCCGTTTAAAGATTTGACGGTTCCGACAGGCCAAATTACACGTTCCGGCATAGGGTTGCGTGAGCGCCCAGGGAATCCGGTAGGATGTGATTACCACTGCTATTATTAAACTATTATTAAGAAACGCTACCAAGCACCGGATATTTTCTTGTCAGCCACGATGTAACTCACTTCGAAGTACAAAGGAACCAGCGTAGTTGGCCTCGTTTCTCGTACGGCTCTGCGACATTTTTTACGATGCAATTGTCATCCACGTCTGCATACGTTCCGTTCGTACAGCGGGGTATTGCTTTACAGTTTCCGCGAAGCGGGGAAACTTAGAGTCGTCGAAATATTAGACAAGCCAGTGCATTTGCGCAGAACGACAAGTATTTCAATCCTGAAAGGATCGTAAGTCTGCCTGTCGTGGCAGTTTATGCTCTTTTCTTATTATGCGAAACTGCACCGTCGACACGCCCACCATAACGAATCCAATTTAACGCACGCTAAAGATCGTGAGTTCCTAGTGTATGCCCGGTCAGATAGCGTGCTTTTATATTCAATTTATTAGTCGTGAATACAGCTACTCGGAGCTGTTTACGGTCGCGATCGCAATGCTTTGTCGAATTCGTGTTTCGCCGTGCATCGTCGTATCGCCGTCGCGGTTATTAAATATCGTTAGCTTATTACGACTTGTCAATGCGCCATCGGTACCATTTATTAGCTCGCGCGAATGCTTATTCATTAGCCTGGGATAGCTTGTGAGATCGAGCCTCTCGGAACGGTCGAGTTATTATTACTTTTTACGTTTCGCTCGGCGGCAACGGAGCGCACTAGCGCATACTTTCGCTCGTAACAAAATCGTTGCCGTGTTTTGCAATGGCTGAAGCGGCGGAATGCGTGCAGGCCACGGGGAGCACGTGTTTCTCGAAGCGCCGGTTTCTCGCGAACGATGATCTCTCAATGGCAGCAGGCAGCCCGGATTCTTCTCTTATTTCGTAAAAGCGAATCTAGAGTTGATCCCCTTCCGAGCGGCGGCGATTTTACCGATATTGGCTTGCGTAAGGGTTTTAATCATTTTCTTATGGAGCATTCTCTTTCGCACGTTTCTTCACCGGAGACAAAGTCGGCGAGCAACGCTCTCAGGATAGCGCGGAATCTTCACGATAATCGAATTTATCGTAAAGACGCCGATCGCGCCGGAGCATCCGCGATGCTAGGATAGAGGGGGAAGAATCTGGGACAATCTATCCGTATCTATCCCAATCGCAGGATCCGTCGCGATAAGCGATTCCGTACTGCCGATTGTTCGAACCGCGATTCCTCGGAAGCACTCGGTTGACCTACATAGGTGAATCGCGCCGCGAATGACGGTCAATATGACGCGCTCTCCTTTCAACGAAATGGTCCCGCGGAGGCCGCGCGTGGGCAGCAAATTTTTCATCGACGACAAATGAAAGCGATCTCTCGTTCAGCCAAGAGTATCGAGCGGCGCTAGAAGCGGCCTGTCATCTCGCGCGAATTAAGAATCGACGGGTGGGTGTGATGTAAAGGGGAGCATGATCTGCTTTCGAGAGGTCCGGATAATCCAGGGTCAAAGTTCCGACGACCAGCACGCCTCCAGTATTTTCGCCGTCGACCGATTTTAAGCTCGCCGGTGTTCGTCTCACCTTGATCGCGGCCCATTCATCCTCATTAGCAACGTGCTGCTACCGCGGCACACCTACCTCGTTCATAAACTCCGTGTGCGCTACACGGCGCACATAATTCGGGAACGACGTTCGATTTTCCAGATAAGACGCCATTAGCGCGACTCATCGCGCCTCGCTCGCCACGAAGGCTGGCAAAAGGTGAACGTAAACGGCGAGAGGGCCCGTTGGATTTTATCGCGGACACGCCTATAACGTTCGACGAGTTCGCACCTAGACAATGTACTTCGGCCGGCGAACAAATTGATCAGTGCACGGTATGACGGCCGTTCACGCTGTTCGATCGCGACTCGATCGGAAGGATCGCACGGGGATCTAGATTCCGAAGATTCTGTGAGCGGTATTGGACGCAACGCGAGTGCATCTGGTGAAAGCAACGGCGAACGATGATTTGCTAACGATATTCGTGAAACCTGGACTAATCGGGAAGCGCTACGCGACTTCATTCCCGATTAACGATTTTAATTTGCGCGATGCCGTTTCGCGTCACGCTGACAACCAAGCGGGGTCGTTCGACTGCCGTCTTAATTAACCTTCTGACCGTTCAATTAGAGGCGGCCCGAACGGTTTATTTCTACGACTTGGGAAATAAGGATCGACGAGATGGAGCGGCCAGTTCTTGCGTATCGCGGTAAATCCCCTTGGGACAGTTTAATTTGTTGCTCGGGGACGATGTTAATCCGCGGAACGTATTATCGACGGGTAATAGGTAACTTCCATTGGGAGACGGTGGCGATTGAGAAAGCGATATTGGAAAATGCCAGAATCGGAACGAGATGGTTTAAGGTTTAAAGACTGGAACCTGATTGCGTGAAACGCGAGAGGCGTGAAATAGTTCGACGACGCCTCGAATCGAATACTACGTATGTACACGTATAACTCGCCTGTCACACTAACCAGATGCTCTAGAGGAAGATGATATTACCAATGTAGATCGGGCAGCACTGCTGACTGTTACTGAATGGGGGACGACAGCAATTTTTGAATTGCTCGACATGGATACTCCAATTGCTGAATCAGTCGTGCCCTAGAAAACGAAACGTCCGGAGTGATGCTATGATACTACGATCTAATTGTTCCGTTCGGTTTTTCTCTCTCCCCCCCCCCCCCTTCCGCATGTATCTGCCGTTTCGTTGCGACAGGGAGTAATGGGAAAGCTAACAAACTTGTTTTTACTTTATTTTTCTAGGTGTATCCCGGATGGCGGGGACGTTGGTTACACGATGACGGAGCTGCAACCGTCGCCGCCAGGATATCGAGTCCAGGATGAGGCCCCGGGCCCACCTTCCTGTCCTCCGGGCCCTTACAAGTACACGAGCCACAGCCACGGGAGCGAGACTGCCAATTTCAAGAGTACCCCGTCGTATCCTCAGGAAAGCTATGGCCTTAAACAGAGTCCGTCCCGGACGATGCCATCTAACGAGTACTATCGGCGCAGAAACGACGGCAGGAGGTCCGCGGAGAACGAACAGGAGGCCGGCAACGCAACCAAGAAAGCCACGGCTGCCGGTTACAACGAAAGTCACAAGAAGAATACTGCGGGCTACAAGAACGACAGCGGGTATGCGTACTTCGGTCTGCTTTTATTTGCCTTGACATCGTTACGATTTACCATTGCCATCGCTCTTCGTTTCCCAAATTGATTTGCTTTGAATTATGCGATCCAGTCGTTAAAGATTTAGATTCCCTTAATCCTTCAGCTTCTCGGCTACTTAATCCCTCGATATGTTAATCGTCGAATGTTCCACTTTTCGCGATCAGTTATTTTTTTTTTCTTCTTTTTTTCATTTAAAAGTTCGCATACCACGGTATCATAAATCGAGTGCATTTTATCCAACCCGAAGGTCGTATCCTTCCACTCGTGTTACCATCATTGTGCACGCGTACCCTTCCCCTAAACGATGCACCGGAGAATAGTTCCCTCCGTTCCACCTAAATTAATTGTTCCAACCTCTTCCGTAACGAAGAATAAGTTTCCACGGTTCGCTCGCGCGGAATCTTTTATCGAGCAGCTTTTTACGGGAAAGATAAGAGATACCGTTTGGCAGCCAATTAGAGGTTCGCTGTATTAGTCTCGACACACTTAGATTTCGCGATAGGTCGAACGCGGAGTTCCAACGGTGCGGCATCCCATCGTTACGAGGACGAGGCTCGCGAACGACGCCGCAATTATAGCCTGATTATACGCGTTTCCAGTTACGTTGAACTTGTTCGCCATTCCATAAATTGCGCGACGGCCACGCATCCTGCTAATAAAGTGGTTCAATGACATCGCCGGCGGAGAGCAGATCTATGGCCGGCTACCGGGATCGTCGGGCATGAATCATCGCGGGTCGCGTGCGCTAATCATTGGTCGTTCGCTCGCGATTCATCGGCATAATTTCTCCCACGTGTATAAACGATCGGTCACGATTCCGCCATAAACGCCAAACGCGCCAAACCACCTTCGAACGAAAGACTTCTTTCTTTTCTTTCTACAAACAGGTACAGCGAGAGCCTCGGATTCGACAGCTACACTCTCCCTCTCAACGAAAGAGACGAGGCGTCACCACCGCCAACGCCTCCGGTCCGAGACGCGTCCAGTCTCAAAGGCGTCTGCTATGGACCCGGCCACGAAAAGTATCCATCCTGGCCGAGCGCCCCGGAGAGACACCCCGACGAGGACGTTCACAGCTCGGGACACAGTGGATCCCATCGTTCCAAGTCCTGGACCGATCACACCAATTATCCGAAGGAGAAGCCTGCCCAGTACACCAGACCGCACACGAAGAGGCCCAATCCTACGTTCACACAGCAGGTGACGTATCTTCCGTCTGATCTACAGTTTTTACTCCACACCGTCTGCAGCCCCCCTCTATCTTTCTCCTCGTTCTATCGTTCATCCGTCGAGAATTTTTCTCGGGACGATGCGTCAGCGTGGCAATTAAATCTCACCGCGCAATTCGTCCGCCTTAGTCGAGTGTCTTTCACGTACACACATACGTGCTGGCGCGGCGCGCATTACCTCGCGTCGTTCTGGTTGCGAAATTCAAAAACTCATTTGCAAAGAGGCGAAGCACTTTCGACAGTGTTAACGAGTCACGAGCGACGTTCGGTGCAGCTTATCGCGCCATTTTCAGCGTGTCCTGTGATCCTTGTGTGCGCGGTGTTTCACGAAGGGACGACGAACGCGCGTCCGCGCGTACACGGGACAAGAGCGGCCGCGGGAGGCTTAATTGGCCGAACGTGTCCGCGTCGAGCATTGGCAAAACGGCGGCCGGGTCGGAACCTTGGTAAATCATGCTGCGCCCTAAAACGACACGTGCAATTAATCTCCCACATCCGCACCCTCCTTTCTCTCGCGCGGTGACATAATCGCCGCGTGGCTGCGCCGGAGATTTCCTGAAAAGTAGGACAGCAGCTCGAAGACAAGGTGTTGCTTCGTTCGACCGACGGCCCTGCCTCTGTCCAGCATACAGCCGCGACTTGTACTCGAATTCCAGCATTTCCAGCTACAGGGAAGTTCCCCCGTTAGGAACCGCGTTAATGCCTCGTAACGCATTCTACTTTCCTTTTGCTCGATTTAGGACTTCCTTATTAGATGGCCGGGGTTCTTGCCAGCCCCGATAATTAGCTCGTTGCGCGACGGTTCATTTCAAACCGAAACCCATTAGGCGGACAACTCGGGGGGGAAGGCGGGGACGACGACGTAAGTTCAATTACGCGAGGTCGCGTCCCGTCGTTCGGGCAAACCGTGTACGCGATTGTTGATTGAAGTTCCGATGGCGGATGGACGAGATCGTTTCGAAATGGCACTCTGGAAAAACAACGATTTTCTTGTTCCAGCTGAAAACCGTGATGGAGCGTTGCGAGAAAATTCCAGCGGAGACATTCGAGTCGCGCAACCGAAGCAACGTGGAGGAGGAACCGAGATTGTGGCCTCGCGTTGATCGCGAGGGCAAAGCTCTGGGTGACGCGGAGTACGTGGTGCCGTCGCCTCCTGAACGCGAACAGCAAACCGCTCAGACTCTCAGCCATGCCGACTTGGAAGCTTACGTCAGGAGCTACCAGGATCCACAGGTGTCCCAGGTAATTCGAGCAATTTCACATCGACCGATCGAACGGCACCGTTTTTACTTCGATTGGTCAGCGGATGCTTAATTCGTCGTGGTTTCGCAGGTGGACATTTACAGGGAGGCAACCCTAACGCAAGCGGGTCTTGAAGAGTACACGAGGGTGCAGCACTCTCAGCAGGCCAGCTACGCACAATCTGAAGGCTATCACAGTTATGTCTCGAGTGTTGATTCTACCACGAACACGCCTTTCCTCGACAGGTATAACGCTGGGCGATCACTGGCGTCCCTTTCATTATTCTTTAGCATGTCTTCAGTGGAATTGCAAAATATTTAAGTACAAATTTACCGGTTCAGATTGAGAAGAGACAGCGAGGCAGTAGCTCAGAGGCCAGCCTCCACCTGGGAAGATACATCGAGAGAGGGAAGGGACAGCGTGGTGACAACGTCCAGCGGAAGTGCCTCGAGTAGCGAGACCCTGAAATGGCACGGCTCCATGTCGGACGTCAGCGTGTCGAGTGGATTGCCCGCTCGTCAGAGCGCCTCCGATCGATGGCACCACGGATCAATGTCAGATGTGAGTAGCGTACACGGCGGGCTGCTACCGCAGAAGCCCACCAACGGCTGCCACGACAAATGGCAAAGTTCTATGAGCGATGTCAGCACAAGCGGTTTATCGCCGACAACCAAGGGTAGGCTCAGCGAAAAATGGCCAGACAAGTGGCAGGTCTCCATGAACGATCGCAATAAACAGAATCAGAGCAGATCGAGCTTGCCGGCTGTGATCAATCATTGCAATACGTCGACCAATGTTTCCGAGGTTCCGTCGAGCGTTCGGGAAAGCAAGTGGCAAGAGTCGAACATCGACGAGGAATCGTTGGCGGACAAATCGCAGACGGGCTCTCAGTGGGACAATTCGGTGAGAATCGAGGGGGACAAGTACGGGCCATTGGGTCAGCCGATGCCGCAGAGTCCAATACGACAGCAGATTGGCGCGACGACTCCTCAAAGTCCAGAAAACTGGAATCCTATACACGGATCGATGTCCGACGTTAGCCAGTCCAATGGACTTCCTTGCAGCAAACAGCTGATCGCCCATAGTGCCAGAGTTCAAACTCCCCAGAGGCACCACTCGGAGAGCGTATTGTATTTGGATCGGGAGCGAAATCAACGGAAACTGTATCCAGTTAGTACCACGCAGCCTCAGGAATCCACGCAGTCCTCGAGGTATTTCGAGTCGAGCATTTTAAACGTCCACGAAGTCGCGTGTATCAAACCGTCGCTTAATTTCCAATCCGTTCCTCTTTTACAGAATGTCCCAAACTCTGCCACAACAGCCACCGATGACAGTAGCAGAGCGCATAAACGAGCTAGAGAAACAGCAGCAACAGCAGCAACATATGCGTTACACGTATCTAGACCCGGAAAAACGTCACAGAGTATCCGACCCAACCCTGAAAGCCATACAAAAGAAGGCGCTGCTATCCTTTTACGAGAGACACCACCAGGCATCCTGGAGATCCGAACCCCAGCTAGCCCAAGGAACAGCACCCGCCCCGCAAAGTCCCCCGCCACAGCCGCCCCCGCGTCCCAGACCGACCTCTTCGAGGCGAGCGAGCTCCGCTTCTGACTACGCCAGTGGAACATGGAGAGAAAACAATAATAGAAATCAGACCCAAGGCAACGGAGAGCTGTCCAGTCCTAAACACCAACACAGTAACAGCTGCGGCAGCCTGTCCACGGACCTGCTGGGCCCAGTAATAGTCGGGCCAGCTATATCGATCGACGATTGGGTGCCAGAGAGACCACCCAAGAAGCCACACCTCAGAAACGTTTACAACGATCGCGTGCCAAGTCCAGATTTGCCTCCGCCGTCTCCTCCCACGGTAACCGAGAACGAGGTTCACGATTGCGACGACCCACTGCCGCCACCGCCGCCCGAGCTAAGCGAGGACTGTTTCACGGACAGCCAGCGCAAATCGATCAATACGCTCCATCAGCCGGAGGAATCGAAGACACGCGATAGATCATGCGATAGACACAAATTAGAGAGACACTCCGTAAGAAGGTCCAAGCACGGTGCAAAGAGGGAACACGAGAAATCGATCGGAAAAACGTCCCCCAATTCGCCGACGAAGACGGCGGTCCAGGAGCAGGAGCAGCACCAATTCGTCAGGGCTGCCATAGCACTGAAGCACGTGGACTCAGAGATGGTATTAGAGAACGGAGTATCGGCTGGATTTGCCACTCACAGAATGGTAGCTACCGGTCGATCCAGCCTGCGATATCCGTCCACGCAGAAGTTAATGGTAAACGGCAGAGTAACTCCGGCGAGGAGAATCTCGGAGGAGCGGCCTTTCTCTGGTAGACCGCCAGCCCAACTGCCAGACCTCATCTCGCAGCGCTACAGCGACTCTGGGAACCAGAGGCCGGCTCCCCAAGTACCCGTGGAGCCGAGGATCATTCGACAGGAGTCTATGAGGGTGGACGGAAGCCGAGTCGACGTCGCCGGTCTGCACCGAAACGACTCCGGCCAGAGATTGGAGTCGTCTACCGGCCAAAGGCCACAGCCACAGGTGCCCAAAGGTGTCGACAAAAGTGCCCCGGGTAATCAGTCCAATCAGGCGACCAGGCCGAATTATCTGCCTGTCTCGGACAATTCCAAGTGCTCCTCGAAGTACATAGAAAGTGGAAGCCACGGCTTCTCGATCGGCAGCCCGGTGAAGACTGGCTACGAGGCGAATTCCAAGATGTTCCCGTCCGAGTCGAGCCCGCAGAAGTATCACGAGCCACCCAAGTACGTGCCCAGCCATCATCAACGTCACGGGGACGTCGCGCAGAGGAACTGTTACGCGCTGCCGCCGAAGTACATCGACGCGCCGAAGCAGAAGCCTCAACCGCAGTGTCCAACGGATAGATACGGTGGTCCTGGATCGCCTAGCTCTCCTCCGCCGCCGTTGGCCCCCCGACAGAACACACCTGGAAGGAAATCCTTGCCACCGCCGCCGCGACCTGCACCGCCTCATGCGCCACAGGGGTAAGTTTTATGCACGCCGCAGTCAACCCTTATGGTCTATTCGCGGTGCTCGTCAGGTTGAGCCTCGTCGCGTACAGGTATACGCGACGGCAGCGTAGAAGCTCGGGGATATATTCGACGACCGCTTCTCGACAAACGATTATGACATTTATTTCTGCGCCGTGTCTCGCAACCGCGGGGCATCTCTCGTACTGTTCGTTTTTACGGCCGTCAATTAGGAATCTCGAAATGGTTGAAACGTTCGTCCTGCGGAGGCACGCGGTACGGCCATCGGCGACCAGTTCGAGCCGTGGAACGCACACGATCCTGTAATTGCGGCGTAATTGAATGGTAAATGGCTGCCGCGGCCGCTTGGCGATCACAGTATCGTCCGTTATACGTGCACCGTGCGGTAGTGTCCGATCTTGCGTCCCGCTTATCCACGGATCGATCAGTTGAATTAGAGGTAATCGCGGATGCACCTTACCCTACGCTGCTCCCGGTACGTTTATTAGCGATACCGGGGGAACGATGTATAACTTTGCGAAAAGTTGCAAAAAAATGGTAAATAGTAGGATCTTCATCCCGCATTATTATCAATTACAGTTTTGCAGAAAGATTCAGGTGAACGGGAAACACATTACTCTCGAATAATTAAATCGCGTCTATTTAAATGATATTTTTAGTTTCGCAATATCGTCTCGTGTAAGTTCCAGATGCGAGACTATAAATATTGCGAGGCCAGCATTATCGCGGAAATTTATATATGGATTCATCGAGCAGAAAATTCTTAATTTGCCTTATCTGCAAATATTCCGCAAAACTCGGGGGAACTTCGAGTCTCCTGACCGCGGGGTACGCGTTGAATTAGTTGCCCGTGCCGCGAGCAAGTATCACCGACGGATTATCAAGTTGCGAAGCCAGACGGGATGCCCCGTTGCTCTTTTTTGCGCCGGTTTAAATCCGGGAACTCGTAAATCCCCAGGGATCAGCACGGCGATGCCGATAGTTCGGCGAACTCTCAGCTAGCTCGTTAATTATCTTCTCGTCCGTTCGCTCGACCGAATCGCATGCATTACCATGAAATTATCATTGCAAATCTAACGGTGCCCATTACCACGTTGATTTACGAGCGTGTGACTTTCCCTGAATCGCGTACGGCGAGAGTCTTAAATGACATCGTCGCGGACGGACCCCCTGAGTCGTTTACGATACCGATGATTTTAATCGTCGACGCTTCGCGGCTTCCGAAACGTTCGTTACCTTTTTTTTTCTTTTCTCCCGAAATTTTCGTCTCGGTGGTACAGTTATCCGTGCTCGATGTCGACGTGACTTCGAACAAGCTCCAAGCTTCTCCTATAGAACTCTAAGTGGAATAAAGGAGTAACAAATAAAAAAAAAACAAAGGAAAGAAACGGAAAGAATAAAACGTCTTTGAGAGAAACCTTCGCATTCTTGAGAGGCAAATACTCGGACAAGGCCTGCGACATACGAAGCAGCCTTCTATTCGAACGATAGAGGTGCTGCTCCACCGATCCAGGGGCCCTCTGCGACTCGACACCTCTTCGTCCACGGGCCCGTGGTTTTTGGGTCACGAGACGCTCCCTGGTCGATTGTAGACGGTGACCAGAATGCATCAGCGGGTCGGAATGAAGTCGACCTCAGGCGCGAGGAAGTTAACGATGGATTAATTGTAATGGTACGGTCGCGAAGATTCAACGGGCAGACCCGTTTCACGGAGGGCACAGGATGAGGGCTCGATCCCACGGGGCGATAAGTATTTTCCCCTTTCTTTTGTTTCGTTCTCGCTCTGATTGGGTGACCAGCTGGCTCCTGTGACGGTCGAGCGGTCGTGATTCCGACCTCTCGGCACGGTTCGCGGAGCAGACGTTCGGCACACTTCGACCTTCGACAGGAAGACACGAGACAAAGAGATCAAGAATTGCAGAATTGGCTGCCCCGTCGTTCCTCGCCTCTGCCCCTTTCGCTCGGGGTATTCAGGCGGAGGTTTAACCTTTCGGCTAAACCGAGCCGCGAGGCAGAAATGTCAGAAAAAAGGTTACCGCCGTGGCACCACGGGCGTGTTTGCCTGTACTTCGGCTCGGTCGATTATGCTAGCCGTGGCACTGCCGCTCCGCCACACGGACGAAAGAGTTGAACGCGTGAGAATTCATCGACTATACGGCCTCGTTCAATAAGATCCTCGTGAGTACGTACGTACTGGATCGAAGCACAGCATCGCAATTGGAATCTGTTTGAGCTGGTGGAAAACGATGGACAAATTAATGGCCTGCTGCCAATGGAACCGCTTGGGGAAATGAGTTGACTCGGGTCGCGAATCCTACTGGAATCGGCAATTTAATCGCGCAATTGCTATCGTTTTCGGGGTGTCGCGACGAGTTAAAGGCCGCGGGTATGTTTTACGGAGGAAATGTCACTCGAAACGATGGGCACAATTAACGAATCCTCTGAACGATTGGACGTTTCACTTAACAACGATGCTATTCGTTAGAGGCAGGAAGTATCGAAAGAATGCATTTAAATCAGCCGGTTATCTGACCACGGAGGAGTTACGTGAATACCCGCAGCGGGTTCGCCGATTCTCTTTTATGCTGGTGTCTTCGTTTCTTGCAAGTTGGTTAATAGCTTGTCCTTAAACGTTGAACGAAATTTAAGTTCGTTTAGTTGAACCACTTCGACGTAGTTTCGAATGGAAGAGAGAACTCGATGTCGGTATACAGAGGCCGAGCTCCGAAAGATTCCATCGAGTCTAATAGAAAAAGGTATTACGTAAAACGAAGTCTGGCCACGTTGATGTGGATCAATCCGTCGGACAAAGTCAGTGATCTAAATTACACGCATTTCGTGGAAACAAAGTGGCATCGAGCGGCTCAGCTTTGAAACAGCGCGCAGATGTGGAGCATGATTGACGTACATGGCTGATCTCATTTTAGCGTTCATCTACTTTAATAGACGGTATTTACTTCTTCGAGTAACTGGCAGGAAATCAACTGGCTATTGCACTCCATTTTCGTTCGCTTCACCCTTCGATTATGCCTCCTCCCTTTCTTTTAAACAAGTAAAACTCGTTTCATTCGATGTTCGCACCTGTGGCCACAAGACCGCGACCTCGACGGGGTAGTCAACGAATACACCGGGTATCGTTTCACACCGGTTCCCAGTCGTCGTGTCCCCGCCGTATGCCACATCGGATAACACCGCGTAAGGGTATAGCTGAAGAAGAAGAAGAGGCTCACGGTGTATCGCATAATTGTAAAAGATGGTCACTATTTTTGTCATTACTGAGAAATCATTGAGGCCCTTCTACTAGAATCGTTAATGAATTTAGTGCGAATAATGCCCAAGTTGCGATGAACAGCTCTCGTTATCGGACGGTATTTGTCCAACCTTTTGGCCAATGTTAACAGATGTTCGATGATCTTCACTCATCGGCAGACGTAGATTATTACACCATTCTTGTCGATACTAAAAACCTACAATTAAATACGAGAAAACGAGAGATAGTATGTGTTTATCGAACGCGGAAAAATTCACTGCGCGTTTACCTTGTCCGCTTATTGCTCCGATCGCACGGCACGCTGATAAGCGATTTCGAAACTAGGAATTTCATTTGCCGTCCGCGCGACGACGTTCACGTGAAATAAAAACCGCCGCCGTGTGGTCGCGGAATCGATAGTTTATCTGGAAAATATATATACTTATCGGGCGTAGTTACGGTTATCGTTGCCGGATCTTTCGGGGAGGATACGAGGAGCGCATCGTTCGATACGCTTTTTTTTTTTTTATCGTAAGACGTAATTAAACGTCTATCTGAACGGATGCAAGTTGTAAAAATCATCTGCCTCACGTGTGCGAATGAAACGAGTTGCAAAACAATATTACTCCTAATTACATTCCGGCCACTCGAATCTATTTGATCTGGAAAGGATCATTCATGGAGTCGCACAATTATTCGCAAGGAAGATTAAAGCTCGTATGGCGCAACAGTGTAAGCGAACGTTCCACGTCTGCTAATTATCGCCGGTAATTAAAACGAGGACGACGCCGACCTGTTCGTTGCGGCAGAAATGCACCTTCGCCGGACGGAAAGTCGAGCACGATAGCGCACTCCTTCGTGCAGCCTTCCACCAACTTGTAACGTCCTCCCTTGGTGCGTGGCGAGACCCGTTTGACGACTTGCCCAAGAAACGAGGTCAATTACATACAATCCTGACTAATTCCGAGCAAGTTTAGCAGCGATAGTGGCAATACTGGCAGCGGTGTACGCCTTCATTAGCCGGCCGATTACCATCCGACGAAAAGAAAGTGTTTGTCGTTGTTCTCGAATTTCGTAACCGCGCGATTCGAAGCGGCGATCGTTCTCGCGCGACACGCGGCGGAACAAACGAATGCTTTTATCCGTTTTGCTGTATCTGGCGTGATAACGATATTGCACGGGCGATACGAAATTTTACTTTCGACAAAGATGAGCGTATCTAATCGGGGACACGATTCTCCGAAGAACGGACGGCGCCTACCGAATAGCTTGATTACCATTTGTCCGGGTGAATCGGCCCCGCTGGTTCGTTTCGCGCATACATTTAATTAATCCTCCGGCGTAATGCAACGATTACACCTTTTCCCCGGTGCGCCGTTTCGTGAATTCCTTTCGCGCGTACCGATATCGACCCGTGCGATTTACTGCGCTACGATGTTGCGCCTGTCCGTCGTTAACCTTAAAGAGATTCATTCTTCGTCGACTGCGTACTAAAAAGAAGAAAGAAAAAAAACTTGCGAGACGTCGGTTACAAATTGCAAAATATACGGTCGTTCGACCGAACAGTTTATTCGCTCGAATAAACGCTCCCGCGTCAACTCCCGGCTTCGTTCCGTCATCGACGAGGAAATGTCAGTGTACAAGACATTGTAAGAAACGAGTGACAAGGGACTGCAATGACAACGCCGGCGAAGACAATGGGCAGCGAGTCGAAACCGACGGACACCGGACACGGGCTCACGGGAGCGTCTCGTGGAACGGTATCTCCGCGGCGACTCTTTATCTCGCCAGTAAATGGTTAAATTGCTCGGCATTATTAACCAAGCGATTTACCGTTGGAACGCGTAGACCATCGGGACGGGGGAGAGCCCCACGGACCGATCGTTTTTCCTTCCAACTTCGATCGGTAGGAATTCCGGCGTGAAGAATGCCCCCGTGTAACATGCACCTGGATAAACACCGCGTATCACTTGTCAGTACTCCATCCGCGAGGTGCGCCTTCCGTCATCTCGTTCCGTCGACCAATCCAGTTTCGTCCAGCGTTCCGCTCAATTGGCTGTCATTAACATCGATCCGATGTGTCGACGCCCGACGGAGTAAACTTTCACTGCGTCCGACTTGAAATATCGCTCGCGTATCTGGATTCCGTGCAATTTCCTTATAGAAATTGAAAACCGAAACGGTCTGCGTACCGTGCCCGAGCGGGCAAATCTTCCCCGAACCTGAAACTATTCCCGTCGATCGCGTGTTCCGCAGCGAAACGACTTTATTATTACGATGGGTGGTCCCCGGCAGTTCACAAACGTACCGAACGAAAAACACATTTACTCCGTTCGTGCTTCCGAACGTAGCAGCACGGTTTGTTCGGAGCCACGTGCGGCCAAATTGCCGTGCAATAAAGGCCGCGGCTCGTAAAGTTTCCGGCGTATTCGCAGCCGGCCTGGCGGAACACCGAGAACGAAACAAGCCGTACGCGAGAACGACCGATCCGGCGACGAACGAGCGCATAAACGACGGCGACGGGTCCGCGGGCAGTTTCACGACCCTGCACGACACGGCCGAGGAAATCGTTGGCCGCCGCTGTCTGGAAAATTGCCTGGGGTCAGTGACATCGGCGGTCAGGGTAACCGCGACTGCCTGCACCTGTAGGAAGGATGGCCGTCGAACCGCAGAGATCACGGAGCGTCCGAGGATGGCCCGGAGTTCTCCGGCTCTTTGCGCGCGAGATGGAACGTGCGAGCCGCGAACACCGACGCGTGTATAAATAGGATGACGCGTTACGAATTCTTGGAAATAATGCTTAGACGAGAATAGCGAGGGATGTTTGCTTGGCGAGGAGTTTGGTTCTGACGGGGAAACGTTCGCCGCGAACTTCCGGAGATCCGATTTTTACGTTTACGATTTTTCTTTTATCTGCAATTGAACTTTTTTCGCATTGTACTTTTCCCGGCTTTGAGGATGATTTACAATACGGTTATTATAATTAGGGTCGCCTGGACGTGGTTAATTGCAGGAGACGTTTGAGCACTGCGTTAAAAATATACTGTTCCGCGAGTGTGCTCGTAATAGTAAGTTCGCGGTAGGTAACAAACCGCAGTGCCCGCTTGTATGAGGATAGTATAAACGGAAGGATAATAAATTTCTCTTGTTAGACGATGACCTAAGTGTCTTCGAGATACAACGTATAAGAGCGATCCACGCGAATCACAGTCCGGCATTTGTAAACCCTCATGTGCGGTATCATTCCGATACGTTTTACGGTATCGTGAGAGCGGAACGTGACGAAAGCTCCGTCTGTGTAGTTACGTCCTCCGTTTCGTCGCTCGCCGTGCACCACGTGGCACACACACAGTACCCGAATCACCATTCATCATTATGCTATTGCCAGGTTTGTCCAAGTTGCGGGGAGGAGTTCTCGTGGATTACCTGGATGGAGCATCTGGCGAACACCTGGAAACAATATCGCCTGTCCAATAAACGAAGTCAGCGTGAAATTCTGAATTGCACATTGTACGTTTTACGGAATACCTGCCGTTTATAACGCGGGCAGCAGTGCCGTTCCACGCGAAAATCCAGCCGGTGGCAATAAAATAAGCATTTCCATTGAACGATTCCAAGGAAATCGTCGAAAAAGACGTGCTCGCTGGTGGGCTGTTGAGAATTCAGCAGTTCTCGATTCGACTGACAGCTCGGTATGACAAGTGTGACGTTGCAGCAACGAAATTACACAGCTCCGACTGCGAATTTATTAGATCGCGCCGACAGACGAGACGTATGCGTCAGATTAATGGACGTAGGCGTTAGCGTGAGATTCGCCGTTTATTTTTCTTTCGCCAGGCTTCGGGCGCCAGAATCGATTCGAAGTTCGCGAGACGATCCAGGGTCGCGGAATCGACCGGAATAGCATCCGCGTTGTATACACTACAGTTATATCAGAAGCATTACCAATGTCCAGATCGGCGAATGACATCAGCGTGCAAGATAGAGACGAACAGTTTACCTATGCGCGCCTCTACGCGGTAGCGTTTCTCGTCGGACGGCTACATTAGCGGTTCTAGAATGTTTTGCAAATCTTCGTCGTACCACGCTGATGAGCAATATCTTCGCGGTAACGAGCTCGGTGTAAATGGTCAGAGGAGCAGCGGACGTCGCGTTTTATGGGGTGGATTCTGGAGTCGACGGAGGGCTATTTTATGGCAGCGCTTTGCGCAATATTTCTTTTCTTTTTCTTACGAACGCGAGACGGATAGTTTTCAGGTATTCAATTTTTCTGTCGCGCGACGACCATCGAAGTCGTTGAGGTTATAAACGAATTGAAAAGCGGGAGAATTCGGACCAAACATTGTTTCAGGAGTTCTTAAAATAATAAGTACCGCTTGATAATTGAATAAACTTCGTAACAGCATGGACGTTCGGTAGCTGTCCGCACGAAACGCAAACTTTCGCCCGCGCCGTCGACTATTATGATAAGAAGCGGTAGCATTGTCCTCGTTCTCGCAATCTGTCATTCCGCTCGCAGGAACGAGAGCGAAGTGTAAACGGACTTTCTGCCGCGTCGTTTTTCCAGTTGTCCACGGAAGTGCGCCGATAACGGCGCCGTTGATAAATGGGAACAGTCGCCGCGATTTCGCAAGGGGTCAACCCACATCAGCGAATCTCTCCTCCCGGTTTTAAAACCGTCCGACGGCAACGTTAATGACATTCCACGCGGGGCGTAATAAATACGGGCAAAATATTTATTCGAATCCGGATAATTTGGCTGCGGTCCAATAATCCGGAGCCAACGTCGCGGACAACGTTTTCCCTGAAAAAAAAAAACAGGACACGCGTGAGGCACGCCGGCGTTTCGCGACATTAAGTGTACAGCGGCGCTATTTATAACGCAGCTTTGTGCGACATTTAAGTCACGAATGTCACCGTAATATCGTCCCTCGCCAGGCCATCGTCGTCTGTCTGGAACGCAACAGGAGTCGCGGCAACGATCTCCCGTATCCCTGTGACGAAGGTGAAAATTGCAGACGGCTGTTCTGGAAACTTGCCCGCTTCGAAATGGCCCGCGCGTTCTTAAATCGCGCCGCGTTTCTAACGTCGCGTCGTCGCGACGTCAGAATAAGAACGCCACGTTCGCCACGACCGAATGCTCCGAAAGAACAAAAAAAAACAAAAAAACAAAAACGGAAGAGAAAAAACGCGGATGACGATGTTCGTTTGTTCGCCAAACGAAATCGTATCTCATCGTTTTGCGACCGGATCGATACGCGGGAGAGAAGCGGAACACGATAAAAAGTAACGGTGCTGGTACATGCGCCCCGTCCGTATTACTCATCGTGCTCGTAGCATGCAACTTCTGCCCGAGAGCGACCATAAAAATCAGGTGAAACCGGCCCGCTTGGCCGCGCTTGTTTCGTTTCATTTCTTCCGTCCATCCTTTTTTCCCACCGCTTTTTTCTCTCCCTCCCAGCCTCTTTATTCCTTTCGTTTTATCCACCGTGGATCGTTCGTGGACCCTCCGATGTTATCGGCAGTCTCACGTTCCGTCCCCGTGAATCCATTCGTCATCGAGAGATCACGGGACACGATCCTGTTCGCGGTGCACACGAACTATTTTCATCGTGTACACGCGATAAGTCGAAGTCCGTATTTTGACTCGTTCGACTAGCCGTGGCATCTCGCCCGATCGATCGAACGGGACGCGCGACGGGACGGACACTTTCCCCCTTTGCCACTTTACCGTTCGTCGTGCGCGCACAGGTGGGCACGTCCAATCACGCGATCGTCGCGCGGGTTACCCGAATTTCGGCCAGCACGCGATATCGGCGGAAGAACGACGAGAACGGCGAACGAAACGGGGAACGAAGCAGGCGCGTATTTTCGATCGATCGGGCGTGAAAGGGAAGGGACGAGCAGAAACACACGGTCGACGGGGCAACGGGGCGAAGAGGAGGTCTTGGTCAAGTATTCAGCCACGTTGTGCGTCAAACTCACTTACCTAGGACAATCGCCGCGGGCTGTGCCGGTTTTCTGTCTTGGGACGAGCGGACCCGCTCGATCCCGGCTCTCGCAGACCTGTTATTACACGGGAATGCGAAAAAGGAGGACCGGACCTTCGCAGATCGAGGAAAGCCTGAAAAATGTACGGCCGTAGCCGAGCATGCCTGGCCGCCCTTCGCCTCTAATAAACGTGGCTAACGTACCGAGGAAAGAGCGGACTCGCCACGTATATAGGAAAGATTCCGCGCGATGGGAGGCGGTCGGGTCCGATGTCGATGGAAATTTTACGACGGACGAGGCTGCCGGACGCGATACCCGTGGAATCACGCGTCAGGTATACGCGTGTGTGGATAATGGATTGGTCGAGTGGCGGCGTAAGTTACGGACACTTTCGGAATCGCACCTTCGGTTTAATAGAGCAAATCTCCGTCGCGAAATAAACGATCACGAATCGAGCGCTGCTCCAAAAAGAGGAACACCGCCGTCGCGTGGTTTTCTTCGTTCGCAAAATCGCGCGTCGCTCGCCAGAGGTCGTCCGTCTGTCTCCCTCCACCTATCGACGTTCCTCGCTATCTTGTATTATCGGAACGTATTGTCGAAGATCGGAGATTGCAGGAGGCGCGTAAGTAACGACGCGCGTGCGTGGATGGAATTCGACTCGCGGTACGAAACCCTCTCTGCGGCGGAGATTTAATCGCGGCGCGAATGAATACCTCCGCCTTGTTTATTACACGAAACGGATAATCACGTGGTCGGGGTAGATCGACAGGGATGACGTTTACAACGCGCTGTCGCGGGGCCCCGGCAGTCATATCGGGGCCCCGACGTCCTTTGCAGTCGTAAACTCTCGCTTCGCAACTTCGGCGGTTGTAACGTATAAATTATAGCATCTGCGACTGTGTCTTGCCCAACGCAGTCGTAACTTACGAACGTTGTCCTCCTAGGAAAGGAGTTACGATCGCGGATGGTGCAACCCGCGGAGGATCGATCCGCAGCGTGCAGCGATACCCGAATTAGCTTATCCGTTTAGGAATTTGTACGCGGAGCCGCGCGGAGGCCGATAAGGGGCCGATTCGCGATACGAGGCATTATATGTACAGCAGTGGCTGGGTTCGCGCGGCGAGTAGAAGCGAAACTGTTCGGTGTCGTAACGTTTTCATCACGCGTTTCGGGAAATCGAGAGCTGACTCGACGTTACCCCGCTTTAAATTCCGCGCTCCGGAATTTCGGTTACGCAACGACAATGTAAATAATTGTAATGTAAGAGAATTTCGAGCGACGATATGATCGACGTACCCGAGCCCCATGCGTGCATCGTGCGTAGAATGATGGATATATGAAATTTCGCTACCTCGCCGAACTATAACACCGCCCCACTTCACGGGGGGACACCGACGCGGGGCAATGGTCACGAAACGAAAGGTGATCCAGAAAAGAGCGAATCACATATCTCATGGTTTATTAGCCGCTCTCTAGACATCAAATTAAACCGGTTCCCGGGGCAGATACGTCTCGTGTCGTCCTCGCCCGTAGCACGGTAGTGGCGAGAAGTATACCTGTCAACGGCATTAATGTGATTCAGGGGTGCGAGCATGAGCGTTCCCCGCACTATTTACATGCGTACAGTTTGCCGGTTCAGATCACAGGGGAAGATAGTGGGACGCGTTGACCTGTCGCCTGGGTCCGTACCTCGGTCGGGCCCCTCGCGATGCTTCGTGCATCCTCGACCGTCGCCGTCGACCCATTCCTTGTCCGTCGTTCTACCACCTTTCTATCTCCCTCTTGCTCGCACGGTCCGCCCCACCAACGTCGCTGCGTCGACGTTCGCGACCCGTGCTCCCCAGTCATTCCGTTGACAGCGGCCGTGCCGTTTATATCGCGCGGATCTCTCTGTGAAAGTTGATGACAGCTGTCAACACACTTCGTATCGGTGAACGGGGTCGTTCAGTTGGTACACGCGTCCAAGGTCTAGCCTGGAGTTACTCGTCCGGCGTTCCCGTTGGCTCGCGTCACATTTCGCTCCGACGAAACGGAGTACAGATGCGAGTGCGGGCTTCTCAGGGGGTGTTGACAAATGTGTGTTCGGTTGCACGGTGTTGAGACACGCGAGTGACAACCAGGAGCTAAGGGAATACGATGACCTGAGGTGTTTGTACGCGGAGGCACGAGCACACCGCCGATGGACAGATGTTGAATCTGAGCATTTACAACGTCGTGGGCAGCATTGGCACGATGGTCTTCGGGAGCAATAAATTTCGGATACGAAGGTACGCGACCGCTTAAATTATGCGCAGACACGGCGACGTCTTTTCTGCTTCTGATCCCTCGGCACCGTTAGGCCGGCTGAATGGGCCATTAGCGTTGCGTCCCATTAGGAATTGGGGGGAGCCCCATAAAATTCGCCTCGACCGTTTGAATTTAAACTGAACCCACGACTGATTTAATTCGTAAACAGGTGACGTGTGCTCGTCGATCGCGCGGATCATTTCCGTTGTAAATACGATACATCGTAGACGGGATACGATCGCGGATAATTTCGCTGAAACTTGAAACCAGACGGTCTACCGAGACTGATCGATAATGCCGGCCTGCCCTAATGGGAGTAGCTGCACCGTCGTAATCGAAAATGTTACACCGTGCACCTGTGCGCCGCGAATCTTTCGAAAACTGCGGCCGCCGTTTTGCGCAACCCTTGCTGCCCGGTGCACTCCGTTTCGGATCACGGGGAACCGAATCGCTCCGATACGGTGAACAAATCGACCGAAGGAGACGCGAGCCGCGTGTAGGAAGCCAGATTCGGTTCATTGGAGCGCAATTGGCAGGTAGACGCGGACCTACCGCTTCCTTGTTCGCTCGCAACGAATGTATGACGCGGTTGAAAAGTATCGACAGGGTCGCGGGTTCGCGCAAGAAATATAATATACGCCGTCCGCATCTATTTTTCACGCGTCAGACAAAAAGATAGCGGCACCTATGATTCGCGGTGCATTTTATTCGGTGTATTTGCGTGCGCGTGCTGCACGATAAAGTAGAAAGTTTATCGGAGGACGAGCCTCCCGTTTGACAGTGATGGATGACCGGGGGGGGGGGGATCGTTTTCTTGCCTCGGTCCGTGCGTATTGAAAGATCCAGCGGCAAAAAAGTTCAAACGAATTAATAGAAGACTGTGTCCGCGGGCAACGAAATTCGCATGTAGAACGCGAAAGGGTTTTATTTCGTTCAATACCGTCTTCTTGTACCTCGCTGTTTCCACGACGGTACCAGCATTGCGAGGGAGATCGCAACGGCTTGACGGTTCCGTCGTCGATGTCGGTGCCGCAATAGCGTCGACCGGCAGCGGTTGAGCGTATAGTCATCGGGAAGATATTTTATGTTTTGCTACCACGGCATGACAGACGACGCTTCGAAAAAGAATGCATACGATTAACGCGTTACGCTGTTACGGTTTAAAAGGCTTCCCGTATTCACCGTTTCTTTTCGAAGCCTTTCAGCGTACAGTACCCAACAAAGAGTCGCTTATTTCCCCGGCACACCGGAGTAGAACCGAGGCATCGCTCGTTTCTTCTGACACGGTGACGTCGAAAATCATTTCGCCTCTTTCCGGCAACGTCTATCACGTGGCCGGACAAGCGAAATTACCTGGGCAGCGGCGCGCGGCACGCTCGATCCGTTCGAATTTTCTGTTCCATTCGTCCTGGTGGACAGTTCGCGTGGAAAAACCGACCGGCGAAGTGGTCTGGCGTGTCTGGTTTTCCGCGTGTACCCGTTTTAATTAACCCATCCGTCGGACGGACGTACACTCGATACGGCTCGCGGATAGAGAGGTACAGGTCGGCCAGTTTCAGGGGAATCGGCTTACGTAGCCGAAGAAGCGACCGAGCAAGCGAAGCCTGGGAACTATCCGTTCGATATGGCCGCGGCGGGGCAAGAACGAACAGCGAAGCGAGCGTGTCCCTCGTTCATCGACTCTGTGTACCCGTCCATCGTACTCTATTTGTCGTAGCCTCGCGATCCTCGCGTCGTCGCGCAAGGGCGCTCTATTTATCGCGCACGATGATCGAGATCCGTCGACGGGGTTATTGACGATTCCCGATCGATACGCGAATACGCCGCCCGCTCGTATTCGATAACGGCGCCGTAACTTCGTCGCCTTCCTTTCCTTCTCCTTCGCGTTTGCGCCGCGTCTTTTCCCCGTCACTCTCGCCCTTTCTCTGCTGCCCGTGCTCTTTCTCCCAATCTCCTAACTATATTGTATGTACACCGCGTGGTAGGCTGTTATTTAACTGCCGGATCAAACGGATATTTAACCGGTTAATTTAACGTTTACACGTTACGCCGCGACAGCCGTATTTATTTCCGCTTCTTACCGCCGGCAAACGGTGCCCCGCGTATTTACGTATCGCTGCACGTTAAACGTGTAACTCGTACATATTTATATTCCCCGCCTCTCTTTAATCGAGTACGCGTCATTTTTTTCTTTCGTTCCTCGCGTGATTGGTAGGCCAGGCGGCAATTAAAAAAAACTTTATAGGACGTTTCCATTTCGCCGGATTCGGCGCAGGATACGCTCGCCACAGGCTGAGTTACTGCAAGAAAGGTGAAATGCCAATGTTGTATCGCGTCGTTCAACTTGCAACATGGTTTCAAAACTTCTCTCTCCTCCTCTCTCTTTCTTTCGCCCGCTCGCGGTGGGTGTCCCATTTGTGGAAACGAAGATCCGTCGAGGCGGGCAAATTGCTAACGAATCCGTTGATAATAAACAATTATTGCCTCCTTTGTCGCAATTAGCCTCTCGGCGGCTGGTTACAAAAACCGGAGAAATTTGTGCAACCGTAGCGACGTTATTAATCTTCCCTCAAAAGTTATCCGGTTACAGCGCTCAGGATTTTCTCGCCGCGGTCGCGATATCGTAAATTCTGTCCCGGCCGGCGCAAGAAAATCTTCTCTTCCAATGGAACGCTCGATCCTACCATTACACACCGTCCTAGTTTTCCGATCGGTTCGAATGATCGCGTTTCCCCGATCATCCGAATCTTCCCCCGTACCTTTTCGCGAAGTCCTCCTTTCTCACGTTCCACTTGCAACCGATAAAAACACGCGAAAAATCGTGGCGAACAGCAGTGCCCTTTCGAATCGAAATCTGTCCGCCGGCGTATCGTTCGATCGCCGCCCTCGCTTCTGCGAGAGCACTCGTACCGTTCGTCTGTTCGCGACCCCAGCATCGACGATCCTTCCTCCGGTCGGCGTCGATTGTCCGCGTCCAACTTGTCGCGTCGCAGGATTTAAATTGCGCTCACCTCGTCCAAGTTTAACGGCGCGTCCACCGACCGGTCTAGTTTCTCGATCGAACGGACCGATCGGTTTGATTAGTAACAATTAGAATGGACCGGAAGCGACCTCGCCGTCTCCCCTGGGAGCGCCACGGTCCTGCCAGCCGGCTTTTCCGGTCCTCTCCTTACGACACGCTCCGTTGTGCCTGGCATAATGGACCGTTGTTCTCTCACGAACGAGCACTTCGCCGGTAAATCGGCCGAGCTCGTTCTTACTCCGATAGAGATTGCGGCGGAATGGCGTAAGAAGTGCAATTAGATATTTGCTTTACAATTTTCGTTCGTCGCTATTAACGCAGGAAGGGGCACAATGGCGTATTTCGCACGGCGGACTTGCGCGGGGCTGAGAATTAACGATAATATCGGCAAGTGTTGCGAATGTCCAGAAACGTAAGCTTACCGCGGACGTCGATGCGCACGTTCGTTAAGGAAAAATGAAGCGGGCGTCGAAGAAATATCAGAGGCAAAAAATTTCAAATTTCCCGTTGCGCGTTTGTTCGCTACGTATGACCAAATTCGTCCTCGGTAAGCTGTGCGTCTGCCGTTTCGCGATATCTTTCGTTTCGCGAGAAAATGAGAAATCGGATTGCGTTGCCCGAGAATTGTCGCGACGGAACGCCGGTCCACGACCGTTCGTTCGCCGGCTCTCGATCGGAATGCATCGACCTCTCGCGAGATGAAATATCGTCGCTAATGGGCCGTTCAATTAAATCCGCTATTCCCGGAAAATAAATCCATCAACCGCGAGGGACGCGCCTGGGGATCGCTTTGACGATAAACTGGAATGATTGCCGCGTAGAAGCGAGGGCACCGTAGCCAGTGCATTTCACGCGAATTTTCCGCTCGTGGAAGATCGACCCGGCGGCAGGATCCGCTATTCGCTCGGCGGAATCAACCGCCGGGATCTCCCGTCGAAATAAATCAAATCGGATGCATATAATGCTCGCGAAGATCGCGAACAATGCGCGCAACGACGCGGCCACACGCATTCGTTATTAGACGCGCAGCGTATAACGAACCATCGCTTGCCTCGCGTCGAGATCGCGGCGCTGGCTCGTTACCTCTCACGCCGGGTCCGAGCTGAAAGCCTCCGAACGATCGTGGCTGCAGTTCCAGGTTGAAATCGTGCGTGTCTTTTGAGGGGGCCCCTTAGTATTTGGACTGTGACGTGTTGTATAGAAATAAGGGTCACATCCATTCGAAGGGAAATGTTACAGCTCGACGTTTAGAAAGTGACAAAATCGTGTAAAGACAGCTCCGAATGGACGAATAGAAATTGATACACGCGTAGACAATAGACCAAGGGCGAGCACACGCCCAGGCACCACGAACAATGCCCATCGAGGCTTTCAACGGACAGATACGTGCACGGTGCCCCACAATCGAACCAAGTCGATTCGCTGCTCCGAATACCCGGCTGCTCCGTTCTAAGCGGTCGCGGCACAAAACGGTCCGCAGGCATTCACATAGGAGATCGGCGACGATCGTTGCCGCGCGTGTACGTGTCGGTGAACCCCGTGTCACCGGCTGTCAATATTAGCGGAGTGTTCGAGACGCGAGATCGATTCTTCGAGACAGCCTCGTGACGCAGAGCGACAGGATATCGGCTCGATAAGATCGCCGCGTTACGGCTCGGTTGGCTCGATCATCCATTCGCATTTTTCTCTTCTCATGGTATCTCGACGTAATTGGAGAAACGGTTGCCAAAGCAGAATTAAGCGGGATCGCGTTCACGGGACTACAGTCGATTAATTAGCTTGCGATCGGTTTCTTCGGAATCCTTTGAGGCGTTCGGCCCGAACGATTGCGACAGATTCGAGCGGATCGGAGCGTTAGAATAAAACAGCCGGGGAGAAGGACGAACGGAATCGGGGGTAATAATTACTTAATCGACGCATTTGTCATCGCGCGAACCTCCGACTAGAGGCAATTTCGCGCGGATCAAGAACCGTGCACGAAGCAGCTATGACGCCAGTAGTTTTACCGGAGGCCGGCTTTATTTGACGCCGAACGGCGAGGAGCGCAGACTAGTCTGTCAGGAGTTTAATCGACTAACTCGCGGCGTAACCGTTTCTGTTTTCCCCCGTAGAAGCTATTTTCATCCTCGCCTTTTGCAGGCGGACGGCAACGTATCAGCGGAAGCGTAAACGAAGTTTCAGAACCTCGGAACTGTTCGGTTGCTTCACAGAAATATTATCGTAACGCTCGTGTACCGTTTCGAGAACGCTACTCCAAAACACGATCCTTCGTCTCGATAGCCGCAGCGTGGGCGTGTAACGCGTGGAAGTAAATCAATGCCGCGATAAAAATCGCGTTGGAAGCGTGCGTGAAATAAAACAGCGGAGCCGATCGAACACGCGGCAAGGGCCAGCGGAGGAAGGTGATGTCGCCCGCGCGTATCTACGAGCGGACGCGGATAGAGACGTCTCGCAATTTACGGCTCGGAGCCCCGCAGGAGTATCCTATGAGTTCCACCTTGATTTATGGGAGCTCCAGGGGCCGGCGATCCTGAGAAGAGGTAATCGATTCAGCGGTGGATGGATCGTGCCGGAAAAGTCGCGGCCGGGCCCTTCGCCAGAGAAAGCAGAACGGAGCCAACGAACGCCTACGGAGACGATGATTGATCGCGGTCACGTAATTAGACGATTACCCTCAACCCGATTTCGGAGCTTCCTGGTGCGAATCAAAACTCGCGGTACGCACGTGTCGATCGTTGATCGATACGAAGCGTGACAGACACGGCCGTGTCGAAGATCAAACAGCGTTGACATGATTTTCTCGCGGTGTCCGATCCTAATAAAGCTGCCAATATTTACAGCTGCGCGGACTCGACGATGTTGCTGCTACTTAAATACGGCCCGTGCCACATCGGAGCACCGTATTGTCCAGAATTATTGGCGGCCCTCCGCCCTCTAATAAAAGCACTCGAACGCGTACCTCCGGTTGAAAGTAACGCCTAATAGATATAACATATATCTGCTTGGTAATAAAAGGCAGATAACGAACGTCAAAGTTTTATACGCGCGTTACCATTGCGACACGCTTATCGCGAGATTAAAGTCTCTCCGCGACGGTATTTGCTCTTAAAGGAACCACCACTGTCCACTTTCTAATCATTATCATCGGACCGAGAGATCCCCGATCATCGGACACACGCTTAATGCCGCCGGCTGGGCAGCTTATTTTCTCGTCGATTAACCGCGACACTTGGAGCGGCTATCACGAGCTGCAGCGACTTATCGGAAAGAACTGCACGCGAAGGACACCCGACCAGATGGGTATCGATATTCCCGTCACGAACCGTACCGTTGCCGGTGAACCTATCGGAATTCAAAGGCGCTTTACCTTGGACGAGCATCGCGTGCACGGTAGCAAGGCTCGTGGGCGGAAGAAACGACGAGCCCCTTTGTTTGGGCGCCTCCGCGACGACTTCTTAGATATCGGACTGCCTCGCGGTCGTTCTCCTCCGTCCGGTTGCTCCTTTTGTCGCTGCGATGGAATGTCGGCCGAGAATCATTTACAGCGTGGTTAATTGCCCCTCGCGAGATTGAGTTCTCGAACGACGAGCTGGGATTAATCGAAGCGGAGTCACCGACGCGACGGTTCCCCTTCCTCCTTCGACCTCGTCCGCGGGCTGGATATTCGGTGAAAATAACCCCGAACGATATAAGCAGACGAGTTCCGTTTATTGTTCCTCGCGATCGAACACGCAAGCAACCCGCCGTCAGGTCCGCCGTGGCGGCTTTTACGATTCGCGTGGCGCGAGGTTTAATGTCGCGAACATCCTGTTCGACTTAATGGTCCGGTCCACGCGAGCCAGATCCGTTTCCTTTTTTCACCCGTCGATCGATTATCGTCGTTTACGCGCGTCAGTTTGGATCGATGGCTCTCCCGTTCGATGGGCTTTTTGCGCGTCTCGCCTTGGCAACTATCTATTCGCGGCGTTGGCGCAACGCCGATGATGAATGTAGTTTCCCGGAGGTTTCGCTACCAGCCCAGAAGAAGAGCGGCCCGAACTGTCTCGTAAAATATGGAAAGAGATATTAGACCGATCGATTCGCCGGGAGGATGGTTATTTAGCCGCGAACGATATCGAAGTCCGCTTCGAGTACAGCTGGTGCCTCGCGCCGGTTAGAACAGAACGATTCGTAACGGCCTCCTCGAGGCGATATGTCGCGATATGTCGACGTAACAATAACCATCGTGGCAGTATTACCGCCGAACAGTTCTTTAAAATCGCGAGCCGCGACTTTTAAAGGCGTTAAACAGTATGCCCGTTCGTCCTGAGACCAGACCGTTAACTGCATCGAACATCTTCCCTCGTCTTGCGCTGTTCGCCTCGGCTTCTTCGTAGCCGCTCCGTCGCGGCTCCATTAAACCGCCTTCAAAATAACCTTTTCCGTTATCCTTTGTCTTGGGGCATCTCGAAATGACTATTTTGTTCCCACCATTCACCGTCCCCTATTTTGCCTCGCTACTATTCCATCCGAGGTGGCTGGCTTGCGATCTGCCTCCAGCGCGGTTCCTTTTCGTCCCTCTATCCCCATTCCAGTTCGCTCCTCTCGCCTTTTAACGTTCCTCGCGTATGTAAGTAATTGTTGCACCGCGTGTCAGATTTCTTTTTCCATTTCGTTGCTCTCATCGTCATGCTCGCCACGAGCGGGTCGTTTGTATGTTAATGGCGGTCTCGAAGATCATTCCCGCGAACGACTGTCGCATTGACACGGTTAAACATTTAGTAACTAGGTTGAATTCGCGAGCGGCGCACAGGAAGCGCGTCAGCCCCGAGGCGAGAAGAATCGAAATTAGTCGCGGGGATTGGCGTTCCGTTGAAAAAGTACGACCGGCCGATTCGTTTTCACCCGGCGCAACCGTTATTGATTACACCGGCTCGCTATCGCGGATGAACTGCATTATGATAGATCACAGTCATTCGGCTAACTGTACTCAGCGTTGCACGCGACGCGGCTAATAACAATAATAAATCGAAGCGCAACTTGTCTCCGTTGATTATCGCCCTTGCGATCGTGAATGCCGCTGCGAGCCCTTCTGCGACTGTCGAAACCGGAAGGCCACGGCCGAGCGATCGGGCTGTCCGCGTCCCGGCTGGTCTCACGGATGAAATAATAACCGGTCCGTCGCCGCGACGTCGCTCGAAAAGGGTTAAACGCGGCCCCGCTGATCGTTAATTATCCCCGTAGGAAATCTTTTCCGACGTGGACGGTTCAGCGCGGGCGCGTCACGCTCTCTCACGGCTGTTCCATCGAATCGACGTTTCCCAATTCGTTCCGTGGAAATCGTTCGTACGCTCGGTGTCTCGCCGCTGGTTCATCATTCACGCCGTCTCCATCCGCGGACGACGTTGCCGCTCGCGATTTAATCAGCGCGCGCGCGGATTCCCACGGATTGGCAGCACAATTTACAATTAGTCTTCGTCATCCAGTTCGGCATTAATTTCTGGAACGAGCGCCTCGCGCTCCGTGGCTCCGCGGCGGTTGACTCGCCGTGAATTTCATGCCTGTCACCGTCGCTCGGGGACGCTACAATTCCTCGCCGAGACAGGGGAGCGCGGCCCTTTTATCGCCGCGGCAGAGTCCGCGTTATCGAGCCGGTGCAACGTGCCGTGTTATTAACCGGGGAACAGCGGAACGTTCACACGGTTTCCATGATCGAGTGGTTACCGTTTATACGGCGATTGGAAACATGGATTCAAGGGGAGGCTAGATAGAGTATAATAGACGCGTACTTGGACAGTGAACGATAATTTTCGTGATAGTGGGAGGAACAGTAGATGCGCAGAATGTAGTACAAAATGGGTGTACAGTCGATGCAGAGAGGCGACGGAAGGGATAGTAAAAAGTCGAATAGAAATGCAAACTAGCTGCCCCTATCTACCAGTCACCCTCGGGTAGCACCCTCAGCAGCTACCAGAGGGTGACTCGCGGGAAGTTCACATGCGCAGTCAACGGTTCGCTACATAATATAACAATAAACTCATAAAGTGCACGGAGTTTAGGGAAACATGCTAATCCTTAGAATATGAGGAGTGCAAGTGTATAAATATATATGGCTCGCAGCTGCAGAAGGCAGTAGCTGTTCGCGATAAATAAATTAAAGTATTTTAAGGAACCCCGTTTTCGTTTCAATATTGACACAATTTGTCCGTAGTTCTGTAAAAAAGGGAATCATTCTCATCATTCTCCAGCATTCCTTGAATTGATCCAATTACCCCGCGCAATCTCTCGTGCGCGCACCTCCGCAAACACTCTCGATTATCCGCCTCGTGAGATTGCACGATGCATCCGCCGACGATGCACTCTCGCTCGAGCCGCCGTTTGCTCGTCGCTGGAACGTGTCGTCAGATAGCGAACGCGCATAAATGTACGCGCCCAGTGTCTCGAGAGCGGCGATTGCCGAATCCCGGGAAAGGTAAAATCGGAACGCTCGGCACGCAAGGTTTCGAGATTGCTGATTGTACCGAGAGTGGGGCCGGTCGATTTTCGAGCCGCAACGAGAGATGCCCAGAAGCCTCGACCTGTGAACTCTTCCGCGAATGTGTGTCACAGAAATATGGCTTTCGTCACACGAGCGCCGGTAATGGAGTTCTGCCGGCTTTTAGCGCAGCGCCCGCTCCTTGGGACGTGCTCGCTCGCTGTGTCGCGATTTTTCGGGGCAAACCGTGTCCTTTCGAAAGCGTCGCGGCATTGAGGCTGGCGAGACACGAGTCGTCTAGACGACCAACGTTTCTGATAATGGAATTCGTTAAAAATATTTCAATGCTTCCGCGGGATATAGAGACCTGTGTCGCTCGTATCACCGAGCACGCGCGTCGGCAAGAAAACTGCGAGGAAAGAACAAGGGGGACGCGATAAAAGTTGAAACGGCGCTCTATGAGTCGTTCCTTTCGACCAAAAACGTAAATGTCGACGACGTTCCCTAACGTCCGCTTGCTACTTCATTCCGCGCGCGATTCGAACTCGTTCGTCACGATTCAGCGAACCTCCGCGCCACGCTCGTAGCGATTAGCAATCCCCGATTTGATTGTAGACCATTACTCGAACTTCTCTCCACCATCCACGCTCTCGTTCGTCCCTTGTATCGTTGGCATGCATCTTCGAACGTCTGGGGGGGACCTTGTCTCCGTTCAGCGGAGCATGGAAAATGAGAGTACACCTCTTGCTCTCCGCTCGCGGGCAGTTTGTTACGCCGCTTTTTAACTCGCCATCGGGAGATCTTGGCCCCTTGACAAATGCTTTCTACGTGTCCGTTTACGCTCCGTTCCTCCGCGTTAGCCGTTCCTTCGGTTCGGAAAAGAGGCCAATCTGCTGACACTGATCTCGCCACGTTGCTGAACCTGAATTTCGCGCACGGCTCGTTCGGTACGTCCTTGTCGTTGTTCGCTGCGCGTCGAACAGGTAGCCCGGAATTGTCCCATTGAATCCGTGCTGTCGTTCCATCCGTGCCCGCTCCTGTCCCATTGACTCGGCGAACCGGTGTGGGTGTCGACGTTGAATATGCCTCGTTCCGACGAGCGGCGTCCCGTCGCACTCCCGGCTTCCTGCTGTTTCACCTCCGCGAACGTGGGTGATTCGTCCAGCAATCTTCGAAGCGGATACGCGTCGGCCGGGTTTATTATTCCGGCCGGGCTGCTCCGGCTATCTCGTTGGACGTTCCTGGAAACCTTTCACGACGCGTTGCGACGCTTATTGAACGACGTTCCTCGACCATGCGCTGAAACGGAGCGCCGCTTCAGATCGCGGCACCCCTTTTTCCTTCTGCCGTACTTTTACCTCTTCGCCTTTGCAAATTAATCGGGCGCGAACGAAGAAACGGACACGGTTCGCGCGACGGGAGCATTTAAATCGTCGACGCAAGGTTCAAATCGCGCTGCCGTCCGTATGAACGACCGTGCGTCGCGTACACGCGTGCCCGTTGAACTTCGTCGCTGCCCGTTCGCTTCGCTCTCGTTAATTCGCGCGATCGAACACCGCGTACAGCGCGATTTACTTCCCCGCCCGGGCAGATCGATTTGTTCGTAATCGAAGTCGTTCGAGTTTCTCGGAGGAAACGATTCGAATAGCGAAATCGAGCACGCCTGTTCGATCCGATAATCCGAGCAACTCAATCAACCGGTGGTATACCTTACACCGGCGTAAGGATAGTTCAATGAGACGCGAAACTGTGGAAGTAATTCGAATTCGTTGATACGTTCGAGCTGGCCCGACGGATCGAATTCTGCGACGCCGGCTTCTGTCGCCGAATGGCCCGAGGCGTTACTCGTATGACCGGGCAATCAATCTGGATCGATGAAACGAGTTTAGCCAGTCTCTGATTTCGTGTTTTCAAACGTTTTGCCGGCCGTAACGATACGCGGACGGCTACGGTCGCGGCTACTGTGCTGGAAGTATCGAGCGGGGCATCGAGCAGGTACACGAAAGGGGCAGCAAGAAGGAAGAAAAAGCTTCGCGGTGTCCATTAAGGATCAATTAGCTCGAGGCGTGGGAAAGCGGAAAACGTTTTGCAGCCGGGACTTCCGCCATTTCAGAGCGCGGCAGGCACGCGTTACGTGTCGTCCACCAATTAAGGTGCACATTACGTATTAATCGACGTTGAAACCGTTATGGCGGACGTACGAGGGCCCACGGGGTCAGGCATGAATCACTGTACGTCGTTCGAGGTGATACGTAACGCGAATATGTAGTGGTTTTAGTAGCCGCCTCTTCACGGTCGTTCGCACCTTCGCGAAGGTTACGAAACCGATCATACGTTCGTACCTGTGCGCTCTGCTCGTCGCGAACGCTCGGAATGCGCATGTAAATGCAATTACCCGACGTGTCGTTTCGTAGACGTTAAAATGGAACTGCAATACTTCCGTTGGACACGACGGATCGCCGTTTCTATACTCAAGCAGGCATGACCCGATGCATAAATGGAAGCGACGCTTTTCGAGGTGTCGTCGAGACGTTCCCTGGGAATCGGTAGCGCGAAAATAGTGGCCACGCAAATTGTGCCGACAGTCACGAACGTATCCTATTTTATGCGGGCTGATTCTTCGAGTAATTTGTGTTGGTTTTGAGGCAATGTTTTTCGCCAATATTTGCCGTGGACTCGTGAAAGCGTTCAGTGCTTCGCAGGTGTCGCGCATTCGAGTGCGAACTTAGCTTTCTTTGGGTTGCCTTATTTTTTCGAGCAACATATCTACGAGTTGCGCAACATGCTTCCTCGGGCTCGTCCCGTGCGATTTCGCGATTCATGTGGAAATTGGTCGCGAGTCAGCGGGCCACTTGGAAATCTCCCAATTTCAAGGTACAACCTACGTATATACGTGTGTTCCTTCTACGGTGTGCTTCTGTGGCATGACCGCAGAATTATCGCGACGAAAGTAGCGCGGAAGGTCGAAAAAAAACGACTAGAGTACCGAGTCGCTGCGGTTCCACCGATTCATGCTGCAGAACCGTGAAAGTAGCCACGCGTACGCATTGTGTACTCGCCTCGTAAACGCGTACTTCATTTTTGCTCGTTTTCTTTTCTTTTTATTACGGCGAAACGAGTCACGACTTGTCCCGCGATCATCGAATTACGTAAAACATCATTGTGAATTAACAGGATCGCGTCACGGTACGTTTGATGATATAATAGCGTAAATGCTGGCTGCTCGTAAAGCTACCTTTCTGTATACGTGTCAAGTGCACGGTCTACCGTTTTGGATCGCGTAACGAAACGCTAGAAATTTTAGTGCCGCGCTTGTGCCGCGGCCACTGAAAAAACTATAAAACGCAAATTGAAGCGCTCGGCTAGCTGGCGGAGCACGTTCATCGTCTCGATACCACTTTCGCCGCGATTTGGACGCCGCTATTCCCGCAACATCGTCCCGATTTTCGTTCAACACGGGCCCTATTAATTGGCCAATCGTTTCGAGGATGCTCTCCTCTTCGTCCAGACCGAAACAGAGCAGCCGTACACGGGCGCCTTAATTATGCGTGCAGCGCGGATCGCTACCACGAGGCTCGTCGACAGGATCGTTTACCTCAGACTTTTAATTCGCCGTACGCGTTCGTGTCACGCGCACCGTAATTAACATACGCTGCCCGGGATTAAAAGGGAAACCCCGATGTAACCGTGTTGCAAACGTTTCGTTCGCTTTATTTCGAAACGGGCGCTTCCCGGCGAAATGTCCCGCGTGTTCGTATCGGAGCGCCAAGGACGCGATATAATCGATCGAGGCCGGCGAGAAAGGTGACGGATCACGTTCGTACGACCTCCGCGAGATATATTATGCACCCGCGAGGGGTACACGCGCGACACGAGGACCGAGAGAACGGTGTGCAACGCGTTCAAAAGCCACGGCACGAAGTACGTATTGCGTATTATCAGGGACGGCCGAGCGTGGGGTGATAACGACGCGGGTTAACGCTGACATGCGGGCTTGATAAGCCGATAACTCGGCTTCCAGTCGCGTACGCGACGTGCTTTATCGTTGCCTTTCACCGTAACAAGGGGGGACGTGTTCAAAATATCACCCCGAGCAATTGCATGTTATCGTCGCACCGGCAGTGCCGCGCACTTAAACGGGAATCGTTCGATTCGGCCGAAAACGAAAGCGGACGGTCCGCGTTGGCGTGTGCAACGTTGACCGTGAAGGCGCCGTAGCTGAAAAATCCAGCGCTCGACCCGAACTTTTACCGGTTGCGAAAACAGCGCCGGCAACTCTCTCGACGGCGCGCGTTTTACAATGAACGCGGCTCGTTACGAGCGTAATAGTGGGTCGGTGGATGTCGCGCGTTCGTCCGCGATGCGCATATTACATTTCATAAACCGCGCATGAATCACGGGGACCTTGATTGAAAATAAGCGAGCGCTGACGACGCGAGAAAGTGAATCCTCCTTTCTATCGCTGGATTAGCAAAGTAGGACGACGCGGTGGCGTGAAATGAATCGCGCGTCTAGAAGCTCAGCTGAAACGGTGCACGAGTGCTGAAAATCGAAATGATAATAATGGTTGCCGACGTGTTGGGATCGCGGAACGAGCATAGGGCGCGACAGCGATACTTCTGCGCCGGCGGCGCAACGATCTCTGCCCTCGTGTCGGGAAAACGATCGGCTTGGCTCGCGTGAAATTTTCCGCGACGATTTATAAGACGTCTGCCAGTCGCGTTGTAGCCCGTCGATTTCGACATTGTTCGCCCATTCGAGTATTTCATTCGGCCATGTAATGATTCTCTAGACGGATAATGAATTGCAAATTCTCTTGCCGGATAACGAATTGCAAATTATCTTGCAAATTCGGTAGTAAAATTCAGGAGAGCCGTGTACACTTCAGCCTTCGCTCGGCCTTCGGTTTATCGGGTAGCTCCGGGTGCTAAGTAGTTATCTGGACAGGTTTGTCCTTCGGGGGCGTGATAAGCAGGTGTTGCCAGAGGTGTTACATCTGCGGAACAAACTCTGGCGTTCACTTGACTCCAGCCAGACGGAAGGACGAGCGAGATTCCTGGAGCACGATTTCCCGTTGGAAATAAACTTCGATCTCGCGGCGGAATGGAAACGGTTTACATAAGATACTTCCATTTCCCATTTTTAATCCGTCCAGGCGCGAATCTTACCAGCAAGATCGCAACCGCCGATAGATACGGCGAAGTAGGATGAAAGCGTCCGCAGTGGAAAGTGAACAGTGCCGTTGTTGCGGAGCTTCCTTTCCTTCTCCATGCTGCTCCTTCGCGGCGATAGAAATTTTTTCACGTCGTTTCCACGCCGAAACCCGGCTCGACGAGACAGAGGATCGTGCGGCGTCATCGACGACAATCGTCCCGGATCGATCGCCGCTGTTTTATTTCACGACAGTGACGTAACGCGATTCTTTTCTCTCGTTTCGTGAGAGTTGCAGCGAACCGGTCCGAGGATTCGTACGGTAGAGCAGCGATTCATTCACGATAGCTGGCATGCCAACTGCTATGGGAAAATAGTGAAATACCTGTTCGCTGATGCTTATGGCAGTCCGTTGTGCAGCAACATTGCCGCTCGTAACAGTACTCGTCGGTGTTCGATGTCGAGTAGGAGGAGGAAAGACCAGGTACATTGGCCGCAGAAGCGACTTCCATGAAGCGGAGGTCGAAAACCGTGTTTCGCGACGCGGGACCAAGGACAGACGATGAAATTTGTGCAAATCGGGGGAAATGGCCAATTTACCGAGCTGCGCTCGCTGGTTGTTACCTCGCGGCAAGGAAATTAATCACCTGGACCAATTAAGAGAACAAGATACTCGGTCCGGTAGAAATAATCGTGGGTAGATGAAACCAGATTGGACGAATGATAATGCCAATTGAACCTACCGAAATTCACGACTGTTTTGAAGTTCAGGAACGATCTCGGTCGGGATACAGTGTTGCTTTTTGTGGACGGATCCAAGGATCGAACAACAGGCGGTAAATTTCACGCGTATTAACGATTCTAATAAAAAGGAAAGGAAAACCGGCGCGACACGACGGTGTCCTCGGTTATATTGTGACCGGTGCAATTCGCCGGCAGCGAGCGCACTTTCATCCGATATCCTTAAGTCGAAACGCATTTTTTCGAGATCACGGCGAACGAAGGTTACCTACTTTTCGAAGAACACGAGGTTTCACTCGCGCTGTCGCCGCGTGAACTCGTGTCCCGCGGAGAAAGAAAAAAAACGACGAAGGAAAATGTAATGGCGCTTGTTTGTCGAATTGCTAATTCATTCGGAGTCCTTCGGATCGGGTTTCGTTTCCCGGATACGTCGAAGGTGACAACCTTTAACAGCCAAAGCTGCCCAGGACGAAACCCTGGGGGGGAAAAGACAGCTTTTGTTTTCACTTTCTACGGTCCATAGTTGGCGGTTTTGGCCGGACATGTACGGTAACCGGAAAACAATGTCTCGCAATGGGGGCTAATTAGTTTTTCGTGTCTCGAATCGCCGAAACGAACACCTGGCCGGTCCCATTCCCGACTCGAAGCAATCGAAATCGACGCACGCCACGCGGCCACGGCCGAAAATTCATACGTAATGTATAATATCGAGCATATCGACCCGGTTTTCGAGCTGCCGCTCGGCGATTTGTATTTAGTTTACACCTGCGCCGGTTTCGAAGCAACGCTCTCGTGAAAACAGTAGGCAAATCGATCACGTTGCACTCAGCTGGCATCCTAAATTTTGCCGCAGAAAAAACAGATGGTTCGAAAGCTCTGTCGTGATTCGGTGGCGTCAACTTATCGGCACCTAACTCTGGATTAAATTTCCATGGAATGTTTCGGGGCTTCCGTATGTTCTGCCGAGAGTAGAAGCCCTTGAAGGTAAAGCTTGGCAACGTTGGGGAGATAATTCGGTGTTTCTGAGCAACACTGTATGTTTCCGTGCAATAATATCGATAATATTGATCGAGACTCCGAAGTGGATTACGACGTATGTATATACGTACCCGTGAAATCCTCCATATGGCATATGTTTGAATGGCTGATTGGTAACAAGTGGCGGCACAATGGGGACAGGTGTTTCGATTGTGCGGAGTGGGTTTAATCATCGGCGATTCCGAATGGAATTCGATCGCAAGTGTTTTACAAATTGATGAGGTGCATTAGGAAAATAATACGAGTTAACGCGGTATTAAGATTGCTCGAATTCCACGGGCTTAAAACGTCCGAAGGAATTCCAACAACAAACGTGTACGATAATTGCTGAGAAATAATAAGTAGTGCACGATTTATAAACGAAGACGGTTCCGCCTCGGGTCACTACGGGGGGATTGAGTAGTATTGGCCCGTCCGGGCACAGACGCGTCGTGATTCTCGCGATCGAAACACTCGTTCGAGATGATTCCCTTCAATCGGCATCCCACTATGCCACCGGATGCAACCATCGTCCGAATAACTAAACTGTTGCCCCGACACGCTCATAAATATTAAATTGTTGCACTTCCTTCTTTCACCCGCCCCTCCGCCCCCTTGATCCGCCAGCTGGCTCGTCTGCGGCGGAGTTACGCGTGATCAAACTCGGTTTGAGTTAATTAGCAAGGTGTCGTAATAATTGATCAACGGCCCGCTATCTCTTGTGCCGGTGTGCGCCGGCTATAAATCCGATAAATCCACTTTAATGGACGCAATCGGTGAAACGTTGACATTATGCTTAGAACTCTCACCGCGCGTAGTTTCATTCGGTATTTGACGGCGTTGGCCGATTGAATTTCAAAAGTACCAACCTGACTTGCCCTTTTTACCGCGGCTGTTCGATTTCGTATCGGTTAATTGGAAAAGTCAAGCGAGGAACCGTTCTCGTGCGTCACTCTCGTTCAACTAATTAACCGGATAGTTTGTGTGCTGGTGGAAACGCCCACGCGAAAGGCAACCGGAAAACGGGTTGAAATAATCTGTCGCGGGTCTCTTTATAACTTATAACCCGACACTTCCAAATAACGTAAAGGCAACCTTTCCCCCGCTCGGTGTATTCAATTCCTCGGTTAATTTATCGAGGCTATCAGCTTCGATTCTGCGGGACAATTTAATTCAACGTTTCTCAGCCAGTCGACCGGAATGTGAATAACGGCGTCGTATTAATTCTCTTCACAATTGCGATGCAAAGGAGGATGGATTTATTGGTTCTCTGATTGCTTGAAAATCATAACGAAAACAGTACAGCCGGCGTGCCTAATTGCGTTAGATGCGGACGATAACGCTTGAAAGACTCCGCTGTACGCGACCGTAAGCGGAAATCCGCGAAACCACGTAGGGGGATAATCGATCCTCAGCCGTATTTTCTCGCCGGTTTCTCTCGGGCAAAAATTCTGTTACATGAAATCACCGTACCCGATACCGGACTATCGGTCTCTCGGAAAAAAAGTGTTCTCCTCTTGCGCTACGCCTATCCTTTCGACGAGAACGCTGTATCGCGTGTAAATTACACTTTAATATCCGCTGAAATGCTGGTAATATATTACTTTGTAAGGGGTTATGATTTACGGTGACATGCAAATATCCCTTCGCAGTTCGTACGCAGCTTGGCGTAACACGGATCTTTTACGTTTTATTAAGTATATTGATTTTAGCGTAACGTTCGGTGTACGCGCGTAGATGATATACTGCCCTCCGTTTCACAGGTTCACCGGTTTCCTTAAATTCCTCGAAGGCAAACTGGATTGCGCACCCTGGATTAATCGTCCGTTTCGTATCCCCGAGAGGTTGAACGTTACGACCTTTTTCTTAATACTTTCTGTATCGCTCTTGCGGTGCAAACGCATGCACTTCGACACCCAGGAAAATATCGCACAATTTTCCGCTTCCACGAATTCAATTCCGAAGAATCGCAGAAAGCACTCTCGATCGAGCAGCGCGAAATCTGTTCGATCTATCACGGTGCATGTGCAACGGGCATAAAGTACGAGCCGGTGGAATGCGATGGACTGTGAAAAAAGAAGGGACCAATATGTTTGCACTGGCGTTATCTGTCTGCTCCGCGCCGATAGAGCACGTACAGATAAACACCTAGCGTTTGAGCAGCGTACAGATCGAAGGCGATCGGCCGTGAAATGCGCTGCTAACCATCAATTACCGTGATATACTGGTTCTCGCGGCGACTACCGGCCGAGGGAAGCTTCGTGCCCGTCCATAATTCGACCGATTCTCGGTTCCTGCGAGTCCGACCTAGCTACTGCACTCTCGTTTGTCCCGACAAATTCTTTTCCCATCGAACGGCTAAAAGTCGCGCGGCCGTTAGTTTAGCCGGTAGTTTCCATTTAACGATCGAGCGAGCCGCCCGATTTTACGTAACAAAGCTTTTTAGACTTTTCATCGGTCACGTTCTCGTTTTTTTCTTTCCGTCGGTCTGTCGGCACCCCGGCGACAGGCCAACGCGCAGATTGAACAATATAGAACGTGACCGGCGAGGGGGTGCTCTGGAAGATAATTACTGCCGACTCTGCCCGCGGTTTTTATCAGAAGAATTTACGACGGGGAATTCGGAATGAAATCCCGGCGAACTCGGTATAATACGTTTCCCCGATACAGCCCGCCCATTACAGTATAGGGAAACCGGAGTAACAAAAGTTTCGAAACGGGCCCGCGCTCGCTAAGCGAGCCTCTAATTGATCGTGCCATTAATCCGGCCGGAGGTATCGATAAATCGTCGTTTTTAGGTCCGTTCCGGGATTTCTTCTGCCGAATAAAACAACGAGACGAACGAAACAACGGGTTTACGAGCGAAGAAATGTTTTACCGGCGTCCCCGGTCTCTTCCGTAGTCGCGCTTTATTTAATTAAGCCCTCGATCGTCGCCGGAACGTGTAGGACAAACTTGCGGATACGTTTCGCCGTTGGGGGAAGCGGGGGGGGGGGGGGGGGGAGGGGATGAAACAGAGAAAGAGGAGAGAAGAAAAAAAAGAGCGAACGACGCGTCGACAGCTTCCTCCTGTACTCGCGTGCGTGCATTATCCCCGGCGATAATTATCCGCGCTCGGGAGGGAAGAAAAAGAGGATGGAGGAGAAACACGTGTCGTGAAAGGGATACCCGTGCGTGTTCGTCGTTACGTATGGTCGTTACCGCGAGTAACTTTTAAGTCTGGTGTGTTCGCCCGATACACCCGTTGCGGCCCGGCAGAATGGCTCGTTACTTATTTTACGAACGAACCTTATTACCGAGCTCGTTTAAAAGCGCGCCGCGTTCATATATCTCGAGCGGCGGGCAATTTGTAAAGTACTTTCCCCGGAATCCGTTTTCCGGGTAGCGAGCTTTTCCGTCGGACCGAACGGAATGCGCCCGATTTTTCCAGGCTATCCTCGATTCAGCATTCGGGTAATTAAGAGGGAACCCGACTGGCGGACGAATTTGCCAGGCGAACGGCGAACGCGGCAGGAAATCGTCGTGGTCTCCGGTGACCAGTTACGCAATTGTGTGTACTTATAAAATTATATATATCTGGCGATATCACGCGTCGCTTGCGCAACGCGTAAACTTACACGGCCACGTTGCGCAACCGGTTGGCTTAAAACGACCCGTTCGAGTCCAGCGATTATTGTTGAACAATTAAACGGTGGACCGTGCGGGGAAAAAAGTAGGGCCGCCTCGAATAGTGAGGTCGAAGGGGTTAGCCGGCGAGAGGGCAAGGATACGCGGAAGTGAATCGCGTGCTCTGGATGTCTCATTTTTCTTCCTCGCTCGTTCTCACGCTTGAACTGTTGCCGCTTTGGAAATGATAGAGCAACGGTGCCGCGCCAGCACCGATCCCATGAGACCGCAGTTCTTTTCATTCTTCTTTCCTAAATCAGATTACGGTCCCGCTATTTTGTGACTTCGGGTTTCGAGGAGCTTCGTTTTGTCCGTGCGGCGAACGGCGTGAATTAATGAAGATGCTCGTGCCCGTTTGGGAGTCCGGTTGTCACTTTTCTATCGAACCGCGTTTCACCTGACACACTTCGCGACAGGCCCGAATTGATAGGTAATAATTATTGAAGGCTGATAATGCCGTGGTAAACACGAGAATTGTTTCGAGGGATGGTCGAAAGTACGTTCGAAGGAGTCGTGGAAAATATTCGACGGTGGAAATTGAAACGAAGTCGTTTAACCTGTTTGCCGTTTCGTGTTCGGTATTGACAAAGATATGACAAGCGGTGGGAAATCTGGTCGCGAACGAAATTGTGCCGAGTTCGCCGCGTGATTAGAATCGAGCGCGAATTTTACTTTCGCCCTTCGCTCGGGCCACCTCGTTACGGCGAAAACTTTCTTTTCGGAGACGGCCGTGTGAACTTCTAATTAAGGTGTCCCGGGTAGAACTCGTTCCGTGGGCGTGCAATACGAAGAGAATACCGTACAAAGCAATTGCCTGCCGGGATCTTTCGTATTACATTTTTTATTCAGACCTGAACGCGGCGCACGCATCGACCGACGCATCCGGTCCCGATCGAGACCCGTCCGCGCAATAATTCGAATATCGACGATAAGCGAATCGTTCGATGACTAATCGATCACACCTCGCGATTAATCGTCGCGGATGGGCCGGTAAGAATTTCGCAAGCAGGCCAGGCGTCCCGAACAATGGTTCACTTTTACTCTCGTCGTGCTCCGGCAAAGAGCACTTTGTTTCGTTCGAGGAGTATACGTACGATACGCTCGACAAGCTGCACGCCGATCCCATGCACGTTTGGAAATATGGGAATAAATTATTATTATATCGAATAAAGGGATAAGATAACGAGGTGGTCGGGATCGCCGTTCCCCGTTGCATTTCGCTACGGTCGTGCAATCGACGCGCCGTTCCTGTTACTTTGTTCGAATTCCGTACATATAATTGCGTGTCAATTATGAACAGAGACGTAAATATCGCAATAAATTCCATTAAATACGGGCGTAGGAACGGGATCGCCCGAATAATTCACATTCCATCGGCTGGTGTGCTTTATTTATGCTCGGTCTGTGCATGGGCGTCTCATTTCACTGTGGCCGGGTCGATGCTCGAAATCGATCACGGCCTGGTAATTACGCTTATGAATATATGTATGCAGATAATTCCTATTGAATATTAATAGGATAACTAGCAACGATCGACATGGCTGAACGCGAACGAAGCATTCTACGGAATTGCCTCGTATTTCAACCTTATTGACATTCGACGCTCCCACTCGCTGAAACTATTAAAATAAATAGACTGGGTAATTGGCGGACGAATGTAAAAATTGGAAGCGCAGTTAGACGTGATCGAATCGGTTCTAAGTGCGCGCGCGTTTTCTCGCGGCCCGTAAAGTACGAAGCGTGGCTCGTTCGACGGAACTGTGAAATCTGTTCCGTTGGAATCCGGCGTTTCCAAGCGAGTCCACTTTTTCCACCGAGGAACGTGTATCACGTCGCGTCAAAGGGATGCCGAGAATCGGTCCGGCTGGTTCCCATACCAATGAACCTCATAAAAATACGAACAATCCTGGCGGCGACCTGGCGCGAACTGGAAATTCAAGTATAAACACGCGGACGTGCGTCAAATCGCGCGATCAAAGCTGGCGGATGCGTAACTATTTACGCTCGAACGGCGAGGAGGGATTACTTGTTCGTCCGCGTGTTTTCTTCGTAGCTTTGCTCTATTTTCGCGCGTTTATTTCTGATGGCTGACCGGTCGAGCGAAATTCGGGTGTGGCGGCGTGCTCGCCGCGGTGGATTCAGGGGCGTTGTCGTAGAAATAATCGTGTCTTTATCGTGCAGTAATAAGTAGAGGAATACACGAAAGAAAGTAGACCTCGGTGTTTACGAAGGTTCGAGGAAATTGACAGACCTTTCGAATGCATTCGTGCACCGTGGATATTCTCCATTTATTATCTTCAACCTTCTAACGCGGAAAAGATAACGAGTCCGCAAAATTTGTCTTTTATCTACCCGATAAGCAATTCCCATCCAGGCCGAATTTCGTCACACTCGCTTAATCATTGGATCCATTTTCTCGTTCCAGGAGTCAATCGAAGGCCTCCTACCTGGCTTACCGGCGGGAACGCGGTGCTCCCGACACGGAGGGCAGTTACAAGAGAACCATGTCACCGACGTCACGCCTAGAGGACTGGCCACCGCCGCGGGATCACGACGACCCGGTTCTTCTGCGTGTCACGCCTCATCATCCGTTGCAGCACCATCACCATCACCATCACAACAATCACCATTCGCAGCAGCCGGAGCTCTCGAAGTCTCACAGCGTGGACGCCCTTCATCATCGGCTAGAGGAACGTTCAGTCCAGCAGCAGCAGCAGCAGCAGCAGCAGCAGCAGCAGCAGCAACAGCAGCAACACTCGACGGAGGTGATCGGAAAGTTGTCGCACGATTTGAGCAAAAAACTGCAGGCGAGCGAGGCGAGAACGCGAACTAGCGAGAATAATAATAACGATAACCTGGAGGATCGACATCAGCACCACCAACACCATCATCATCATCATCATCAGGAGAAGAGGCAGCACGAAAAGAGGCACGATTATGAACAGCGTAGGGAACGGCTGTCGCCCCAGAGCGTCGAGGCCCTTAACGATAGGAACAGACAGCTGGAACGCGAACGCAGGAAACTGGCGGCCAGTTGCGAACCCCTACCTCAGCACAGAGAGGTAATATTTCTTTTCGGACATTTAGAACGATCGTTGTCGGTGCTTCCGCGATAGAATGGTTTAGTACGGTCGGCGTTGATACACCGGTTCGATGTAGGGTAGAGTCGGAGAGAAAGTGTAACGAAAGTAATCATTATCGAGTGTCCGTTAGTATTTAAATCTGTCATCGTCTAGGTAGTCTAATGCTCTTTCCGTGCAACAGCGTTACTTATTTCCTCGTCGAGTAACCAATCGTTGTTCTTTGTACAATTAGAAGCAGAGTCGAAGCCTGGACGCCCCCTCGACAGTGGTCACAGAGGACTTCTTCCGTGAGCGTAGCGCCACCATCGAAATGACCTCGCAGAACATCGAGCTCCTGAACCGCCGTAACGAGAAGAGGACGAGCGTCACGTCAACTTCAACTGGCACCGTCACCAGCTGCATCACAACGTCGTCAACATCAACGCCAATCACGATCGCGACGGACAGCTGCTGGCAACGTGGCCACGAGGTGCAGACTGCCATCGAGGCATCGCCCATTTTAGAAAGACCTCCGCCGCCGACCAGCTCTCCGCCGAGATCGCCGGCCAACGTTGAAGCGGACAATCCTAGAGGAGCCGTACCCAGACGATCCGGAAGCTGCTCCAGTTCCTCGTCCAGCCGTTCCTCGGATCCTCGCATCTCACCGCGGAACTTGTCCAACAGCTTCTCGAAAATCGAGAACTGCTCTCCGAACAACAGGAAGGTCTCCAGTCCCACGCAAACGGATAATACCGGTTCGTTGAACAGATCCAGCTCACCGGCTCGCTCGAATCAGACGAACGAAATAGAGCTGCGGGTCGAGAGGTCGTCGCTGACGACTAAACCCAGGTCCGGGGGCAGATCCTCGACGTCCTCCAGCTCCAGCGTGTCGAAAAGCTCCTGCTCGTCGTCCTCAAGGAATTCTCCGATCGAAGAGGACAGACCGTCCCCGTCGGCGTCTCCCTGCGTATCGCCTCAGCCGGGAATAGAGGGGCTGACTCTTGTGCAGCGGACGGAAGTCGTGCTTCGGGTGAACGCCGCTACCAGCGACGCCGCCTCCCAGACTGATATTTCGGAAACGACGGAGCTCGACACGCCGATCAAGAACCAGGAGATTCATCTTTCTAGGAAGAAACTGCCCGAGGAGATCGAGTGCGAGGAATTGGGAAGGGATTTGGCTAGCCAGCTCAGCCCGAACGACAAGCTGGTGCCTCTTCTAGGTGAGTTAAATAGAACCAGCAGCATCGAAGAACCGTAGAAACGCGTAAGATAAATACGACTCGCGTGCTCTCTCGCGGAAGGTAGAAAGTATAAAGGAAAAGTGAACGTACAAGTTTATGAAGCTGCTTAATATTAAACAGAATTGCTGATGCAATGCTTTCGGCCTGACTCGAATTCATATTACAGAACACGGTTAAACGAGGAAACTGCTAAGCGTTGGACTATATATCCGCCACGTTCCGGGCGGCCCGCACTCGGAATTTAATCCTGCTTTGGACTAATCCTTGATTACACGCGGTCGCGACAAACAGATATGGCGAAAGCGTCGCGGACACCGGTATTAACGCGTTCCTCGTTTTCCCGGCAGCTTTATCGCCAGCCGGCAGATTCGACGCGGCTGACGCCGTCTACGACTTCGATCTGCCTGGTCGAGACTTTTATTAACGAACGTTCCGACAACGCTCGCTGACGCATAGATAAAGGCCACAGCCTACTGCGCTTGTGTCACGCGCCCGATGCGTCATTTGCGACGAGGTGGTGTCCGCTGTTCCAGGTCGACGGCCTTTAATTTTAATAAGCGTTAAATCATCGACCGTCGCACCGAGTTATTCAATTACGCGTTTTACGGTTCCGTGTCTGTTTTCCCCGGTATATATACATATACGTAACGGGTCAGATACATTAGCACGGCTTCCAAGTTTACTACCTCGCCGCTCTGGGGCGCGATGAGAAGTGAATTCAACGCGTGCAACTTCTTATCAGTTCCAGCACCGGAGCACAAGAAGCCTACGGACTACGTTTCCGGTCTGTTCAGGGTGGAGGCGACCTTGCAGCCGCGACCAAGGCGCCGACTGTCCCTCGAGGAGCCGACGACCCCGTGCTCTGAAAACGGGGACGAGGAGAAAAAGTGAGTGGTATTATTGTGTTTCGGGTAATTGATGGTTATTTAGAAACTGGTTACCGAGGCGTGTCGCGTGCGAGGAAGGTTGCTTCTGGATCGCGACGGGCACGGAAAGGGTCGCGTTGAGAAATTGACGCTTCAGATTTCGAACGTTCTCCGCGTGGTTCCTGAACGTTTCGAAGAAATGCGTCCTACTTGAAATGAAAACTTTCGGTGGATCGTGTATTATGGAAATTTCTCTTTACAAATTGTTTCTTGATTGCACGGTAGTAGGACGTGGTTCGTGCGGGGGTATTAAATCATACAATTTCCATACGTCAGAACCTACTGAGCCTCGCATGCTCCCTCGGCTATCCGCCACGTTTCCTCTCATTATCGTTGCATAAATGGCAACCGATCGTCCCGGTTGATACGCGCGGTCGATACTTCATGCAGGTTGCGCCGCGTGAACCTGCGACTGACACTTTCACCGAACACCTCGGCGAGGCAGGCACGCTCGATTATCAATCGGAGCCGTTGCATCTGATCCTCGTCGTTCGGAGGCGCGTTCGCAAGAAAATTGTCCGGGCCCGTTGAACCGGCCAGCAGAAAACTGCTGGATCCGACCGCGGTTGAAACGGTGCCAAGGAGCTTTCCCTTTTTCACGGTGCATCGCGAGCAAGATCCTCGATTAAAGAGGCCGCCGTGCACGGCGAGGTCCTTTATTGGTCAACGGGCGATGCTTACGTGGGCGTGACCGCCAGATTCCTAGGCGGAATCCCAGTCGTTGAACGAGCTCCGATAGAGGCGCGTTGCAATTGTCGTTTACGAGTCTCCTCCGATGAACCGACCGATTTGTTTCAATTGCGATTTCCTTTCGCGAACGTTCCGCGGAATTGTGCAACGATTGAAACGCTTAATGCCCCCGAGACAGGTGGTCCCTAAGCGTGATGGGCACGGTGTTCCCGAATGATCGAGTTGGCAACGGTATCCATCTTGTCCAATCAGTCGTTCATTGATTCCAATTTGGAAACATGGTTTCTTTCCTTTCCGGTTAATCTGGAACCTCCCGGCGATCGGGGACAATATTTCCGCAGGCACGCGACGGGAGAAAGTACCAGAGGCGCAAGGCGGTTGCGTAACCAGCCATAAATGATATTGTTAGGCTAGCTACTTGGTGGTCTACGCATCATTTCGTTCGTCAGTCTGCCACGAACGGCTGGTGACATCGTTTCGCCCGATCTTGCGTCGCGATCGTCGTCGCCCGTTCCCGTCCCGTGAACGTCGATCATGGAGGCCAAGCACACGGAGAAGTACACCAACGCCGCTGTTCCTCCGGCAATTTCTATCTTACGTGACACAACCGATCCGCAGCTCGGTCGGGAAGCCGTCCGTCGCGAACCAACTATGCACCAGGCCCGTGTTACTAAAGTTGTGCACAGTTAACGTTCCACTGGACGCACCGGCGCGACGGAACGTAATAGAGTCGCTTTGCTCGCCGAACGAAAAATTCGAGCAAAGAGGCTTCCCACCGCACCCCGGTGGGACAGAAACGCTTTCGAAAGCAGTCACGGGTAGACCCGCAGCTAAACACAATGGATCCCTACTTGCCGCAGCATCCACTTCCGCTTTTCATTAATTGCTCCGCCTGTCCGCCGCAGTAGTCCACCAAATGACGCGACTGCTCTTAGAATCGCCATCGACCAAGCTCCCCGTTCTCTATTGCTTTCTCCGCTCTCGCGGCGGCGGCTTTTGATAAGCAACGCCTCGGCAGATGCGCACTCCGCTGATAAGCGTATCTCGAACGTGCGCGATCCGCGTTAAACGGCCAACCGCTTGCTCGTCCACTCGAACCTGCCACGAACTCGGATGCATAACGAATCCGACTTCCTCGCCCGTTGACCAGGGTGCACGGAACGTGACTCTCGCGCGACAAAGAGTCGCGTCCGCCATCGCATCCAGCCGATAAATCATCCCAGAGACGTTGCCCCTTCTCGTGTCCGTAAACGTGCCGATCGAACCGATCGTGAGCCACGCTGATGCAATCCGTGTCGTCCACGATCACGAATCGCGACGACGGATCTGTTCGCGCACCGCGATCGCCGGGTTTACGTCGGAGGCCAGCCGAGATGGAATGATATTAAAGATGAAAACGACGCTTGTTTCAGACACGAAATACCCTCGTGTCCGGTCACACCGTTGTCGACGGACTCGACCAGCCCTTTGTCAGCGACGTCGGCGTACTTCACCACGTCCGAAGGGAAGGCGAGGTTCCTCGCGAGATACTCGCGCGACGGAACGGTGGATGGGCTAACGAGGCAGGAGGACGCGCCGCCGATCATCCAGACGGACAGCCTTGATCTCAGGCAGAAAAAGGTGAGGAATTTTTTTTTTGAGGTGTACCTTCAGTTGTCGTGTACGCAACGCAACGTGCGCTATTTTTATTATAATACAACGGATATCTTCGAGAGAGAAAGAATTCGGAAAAGAAAAGATTATCTCCAAATCTTAAAAACGCAGTGAGTCCTTTTGCATCGCGCGAGACAATTATCGCCACGAATATAATTTAACGAACAAAGGGGAAGAAATACTTTTTCCGACAAAACTTCCGGCCACTAGTAGACTGCTTTCCCTATACAATTATTTTACCTCCTTCTTTCGAACGAAGCAACTGCCCGCGTTAAACAACTGTCGTAACACAATTTTTTTAATCCTCTCCCCTGCCTCGCGTTTTCCCTCCCGATTACCAACCTTCGCTTCCTACAGCAACCCTCGGTCGATTAACCGCACCTGTTCCCAAAATGAACTCGACGGCGGGCAACTGCCGTCCCGTTCACTTACACGCCCAAGAAAGATTAGAGGCCGTGAAATATATTCGTCGATTCTCCTCGCAGGAGGAGCTGATGATGAGGCTGGACAAGAAGCTGGTTGTCCTGAGGGCCGAACAGGACGCCGTGCGAGAAGAAGGAGATGTGAACGAAACCTTGGGGGCGCGTGTGGCCACGCGGATTTCCGCGGTCGCCCGCACGGCGGAAGCGTCCAAGTATCGTCTCCACGTGGAGGAAGTAGGCAAGATCACGAGCCTTCTTCTTGGTCTGAGCGGCAGGCTGGCTCGGGCCGAGAATGCCCTCTACGGAATGCCGGCGGATCACGCGGAAAGGGTGAGCGTTGATTTTCGTTTTATTTTATCGAATAAGCTCGTTCGTTCGGTTCAACGAAAATTTGTTCCCGGATATTATCAGGCGGAGAAGGACATACGTGAATGTGCGATTACAGCCGCGAGTGTTGATTTTACTTTTATCCGTGGAGGTGTGCGACTTGATAAGCAAGCGCGACAGAAGGTCGGGCGAAATCGACGGCGATAATTTCTCGGTAAATCGAGGCGCCTCGAACGAACTGGGGTCGTAAACGAGCGTGCGCGCGGGTAATTGAAAATTTGCCCAGTGTCCTTCGTTCGTCGCGGGCATCGTCGGTTTACTGCACGGCGCAAGATGATTTGTACGCGTTGACCGGGAAGGCCGGAACGCGCAGGTGTAATTACACGTGCAACCGGCAGAGAGTCGTTTTGATTTATCGAGGAAACCTTACGCAACGCGTTTCCTTATGCAATTAACCAGCGCTCGTAGAAACTGGAAAGCGAACGCGGTATTGATGACTTCTGCCGGTTGAAATGTACGGATTCGCGGTTGCGTTGGTAAACAATTGTATTTACTATTCGCAGAAAATTCTGGAAAGCAAGAGGGACAAGCTGATGGACCAGCTCGAGGAGGCGAAGATCCTGAAGAGCAACATCGACAAGCGCAGCGTGAACGTGTCGACGATCCTGTCGAAGTACCTGAACGAGGAGGAGTTCGCGGATTATCAACACTTCATCAACATGAAAGCGAAGCTGATCGTGGATGGCCGTGAGATTCAGGACAAAGTGAAGCTCGGGGAGGAGCAGCTGGCCGCGCTGAGAGAGGCGATCGACTAGTCGTTAAACAACGCGAACGTGATCGCGAGCCGATCGCACCGGAGCCGCGTGATTACGCTTGGAAACGCGTGCTCCCTCGAGCATGATCCTTTTTTCTTTTTTTTGTTCATTTTTTACGACAGGAAGGAGCACGCGAACAGCAGATTCAGCGTATTCCGCAACGACCCGCTGAACTTTCGCAAACGACCCTGCTCCACGTGCTTTCGAATCGGCGAATGGAACGTGATATCCCCATAGAGTAGCCGTATTCGTAGCCCGAGCCGTTTTATAGAAACGTACGAGTTCTTTGTATATATTGCTCGAGTCCTAGACGGACTAAAAATGCCAAGCCATTTCATTCGGTCTGTGCAAAATTCTACGATTTGAGAATTTTACGTCTGTACGTCGTAATTTTTTTTTGTTTCTTTCTTTTTTGTTTTTCTCGCGGGGGAAAGATGAAAAAAAAATAAAGTGGAGTCACTGGTCGCGTGATGACGGGACGATCTTGAAGATCCAAGCGTGATCGCGAGATAGCTTCAAGTGCCTAGTCGTTGCCGAGCTCGCATCGACTGTACCGTGTTCCACGTGGATGGAATGAAATCGGGAACGTGTGCGGAATATTGTAGCGGGTGCCACGAACGGTACCGTGCGGCGATAAAGCGACAAACCAAGTATAGGATCGTTGTGTCTTTCGTATAAAATTAATATTTGTGATTCGAAATCGCTATTATATATTTTTCTTTTTTTTTTCGTCTTTTTTTTTTTTTGTTAATTCGTCCCGGATGAAGTTGCCTGTTAGCGTGGAACTTCGTCCGTGGTCCACGTCGGATGTATCGGATAAATCGAAATTTTAATATATTCCAGTTATATGTTGTTTTCTCGGTGATAGAGTTATTGGCGTGATACTGTAGGCGTTCGGTAGAAATATCGGTTTTTACGTCTCGACGTGTTCTGTTCGTGGTGGAGCGTGGCCGGGCGCCATTGAAAGCAAATACACGTGTACAGCTTATGGATATTTCGATTACCTGGTTAGCATAATGTGAGCGGTGTTCACGCCGCGAAAAGATTCTTGACCTAGAATTACTTCTGGTGCCTTCTTATATACGATATGTGATATAAAGGGTAAGGAGTCACGCGGTCGTCAGATATGTATCCGAACGATAAAAGCAATGAAGCGACGTTGTAACATGTATATAATTATAAAAGATGAATCAAGGTTAGCGTTTAAGCGATGATACATTGTAGGAAACACGTAACACATACATACACGCGCGCATACACTATGACACGGGTGCGCAAAGTCGCGCGAAACACTCATACAGTATCATTATACATGCTCACGTATACAACGATTACTGTTTTTTTTTTTTTTTACGTTTTTGTTCTAACCCCAGAGGCTCTCGTGAGTCTCTATGACGCTTGTGATCTTACTTACTTCTCTACGACCGTGCCAAGGACTCTCGAAAGCGAATGTGTTAATTCAACAAAGAACAAAAAGAAATGAAAACAAGGATTTCGAGTCTCCATGGTGGTCTTGCGAAAAATTTTATGCCTCGGTCATTTTCAATGCTGCTCGTCGCTCTTCTTCCCGGAAGTGGAACTACTCCGTTTCTCGTTTCCTACCCCGTTTCTCACGGGACTGCCAGTCTTCCTCGTTTCGACGATCATGTTCGATTCGCGACTGCGTATCCGAGATCGAGGAAGACGCCCATAGTAATTCGAAGCAAAGGGACCTCCGATTCTTTGAACGCGGTAATGAGATACTTACTAGCCGACTCAAAGATTTCGAGACGGAATCCCACATCTTTCGCTCGTTACAGCGAACGGTTCGGTTGCGCAATTGCTAGACATTCTCGGCGAAATGGAAATAAATGGGGGCGAATACATTGGTATGCTTGAAACTGCTTAGCAGCAACAGCAGCGAAACGATTCTCGTGATAGTTGATAAACTTACCTAATAATTTTATGCATTTAATATTAACTCTGTCTTGCCCGGATTGTACCACTATTATATGTACCAGCCGTTGCGGTTGCTGCTGAAACTTTCAGCGGCCAAAGATTTTGCCAGTTTTCCGCGAGGCTTGAATTCCAAGCAGTCTTGTGCGGTAATACTATTAGATCAGTGTCTCGGATCGAAACCGAAGGAGGTACGTATAACCGAGAATGAACCGATAATCGAACCTGTTCAGCAACTAACGACCAGAACGAACAAAAAGAAATTGACAGCGCGCACGAAAGACAGCACAGGGCATAAAATTTTACGGCAACATTATAGTCAGTTTCTGTTCCTCGTTTGTTTCTCGATTGTTCGCAAGATATCGGCGCCGATGTAGCGGCGATACTGTAATTTCGTCGCCCGACCGACCGAAAACTAGCCACATTTTGTAATGTGCTTGCAAGCAGCGTTACAGCGTCGCGAATAATCGCGGTGGCTCAACGCGGAAAATTGTACATAAAATACCCAGTTGATTCGTAGATGAAAGAGAAGAAAGAGAAGGAGAAGAAGATGAAGAAGAAGAAAGAGAAGAAGAAGAAGAAAAAGAAGTTGATGAAGAAAATGATAAAGAAGAAACCATGGTGCTCTGCATAATCTATTTTTTACGAGAAGAAACGTTCCATTAATTGCGTAGGCTATATTTACTGTACGCTAAGATCTTTAAATATTTAATAGTGCCCCGTCCCCATTGTGTACATACTCTTTACAAGCATAAAAAATGTTAGTTTTAATGTGATGCGAGGAAGACCCATTTTGATGAGAACAATTACACGCTACATACACACTGATACGCGCGTTACACACACGTAAGCAACGACGCTAGGTCGTTGTATTAGTCTGACAATATTATCGCATATTTCGATTGTATTACGAAATCATTACGATAACTACCTTTCCCAAACTCGCTTGCAATAAATAACACGTTGGAAATTAAGGGGTGTTGTTTATCTGTTTGGTACGGTCATCCTGAACTGTCATTCTTTATTTTCAGTATCGCGCTCACGTGAGATCGCAGGATGCAGCGTGAAAAAGTTCGTACAGCGATACGTAAGTTAGAGCATTATAGAAATTTTGAATTCTGGTGCGAAAATATTCAGGTCCAAGGCGGCACTCGACATTGTCGACCAACGATACTTTCTCATTCTACTTCCTCTATGGATGGACCATCCGTAGGTGTTCCAGTTTGGCCTTGCGTTCCACAGCTTCCATAAAACTTGGCTATTATTGGCTTGCAAACCTAGAGAAATGGACAGCTTGATTTTATCGACAGAATAATATGCGTTGGTCAAGTGCAATTTCAAATCTGTCTATTGCCCGGCGTTAATAACAGGTAATTGTATCTACAACCGTCAAGGAAGGTGTACTTTACAGGAAGCTAAATTATTGCCAGCGGGAAAGTAAGGGATCCGTTGTACACGAGAAATCAATAATAAATCCTTGACGAATGCTATCCATTGGGATCCCCTATCCATAAGAATGAAGGGAACCGTATCTTTATCTATACTTTCCAAAATGAACGTACTTTCTCCGCGTCCTTCAACTTCTGCACAAAGTCTTCCTTGGTGGCCGAGGAATTGGTATCCAACCATTTGATAATTTCGTTGCACTTCTCGGAGATGCGTTTCCTGTCTCTCTCCTGTATCTGCCCCTTGATTTTCTCGTCCTCCACCGTGTTCTTCATATTAAAACAATACGACTCGACTTCGTTCTTCGCCGCGATCCTCTCCTTCTGCGATTCGTCCTCCGTGTGGTATTTTTCCGCTTCGTTCACCATTCGTTCAATATCCTCTTTGCTGAGACGTCCCTTGTCATTGGTTATCGTTATCTTGTTCTCCTTGTGCGTCGACTTCTCCACGGCGGAGACGTTCAGGATACCGTTCGCGTCGATATCGAAGGTCACCTAGGGCAAAAGAATAAAGGGAGGTAAACATGAGAAACAGGACTCTCTCTCTCTCTCCCTGTCGTTTGTTCGCCACTGTGCAGCCCAGACTCCACCATCACCATTCCTTCCTGCCCTTCCGCTTCCGCGTTTGCTTTCTGTCCCGATGCTTATCCGTCCAGCCTGACAATTCCAATCGAGTCCCCATCCAACTCGTGTACTGGTGGCAACAGGCAGAAAAGGAATCTCGAGACACAGAATCGTCTGGCAGGGATCTTTCCACCCTGTCCAGCCTTACACTCGTCCTAGCGGCGGACCTGTGCGAACCATTGCCAAGGATTTTCTCCTTTCTTTTTTTTTTCTTCGCTGGAAATGCCGCTTCCCGTTACCGATCCTTCCTCTGCTTCTCCGTGGAATTGTTTTCTTATCTTTGGCCCCGGGCCTACGGCACGTTTATTAGCGATCTACCAGTCGATCCCCGCCGAGACGTGCGCTTTGTTTCGTGTCGTTAATCGTTGATGTTGGCCATCATCGGAACGGTGGGTTTCAACATACTCTTTCATGCTTCTTCGCGTTTCGTGACTCGCGTACGCACTGGACAACGAGACGAATAACTCTTACTTCGATTTGAGGAAGGCCCCTTGGCGCCGGTGGAATTCCCGAGAGCTCGAATTTCCCCAGCAGGTTGTTGTCCATGGTCATTGCCCTCTCGCCCTCGTAAACCTGGATCAGAACGCTCGGCTGATTGTCTGAATAGGTAGTGAAAGTTTGCGTCTGCTTGGTCGGGATCGTGGTGTTGCGTCTGATGAGAGCGGTCATCACGCCACCTGCGGTCTCTATCCCAAGGGACAGCGGAGTCACGTCCAGAAGCAGCAGGTCCTGAACCGTCTCGGATTTGTCGCCGTGCAAAATGGCCGCCTGCACGGCCGCCCCGTACGCCACGGCCTCGTCCGCGTTTATCGATTTATTAAGGTCCTTTCCGTTAAACAAGTCCTGTCGAAGCAACGCAGACGGTTTCAATTATCCTTCGCACGCTCGGAAATGACAGATGCATTCACGGTCGACGATAAAACGAGGGACGTGGGGATTTTGCAAATCCCCGAAAGGAAAAATAATTAACCTATGCCTGCAGGAAGCCTACGCGGAAATTTAATTTTGCTCTGTACACTTAGGGGATGTCCAAAATGCCCGCGTCAAGCTTGACCGTTGCATTACGTTAATCAGTTTCCACACCGAGGAAGCAACTGCCATCGAATCTAGCCAAATTAGAATTTATCGCAGCGATCGCGCCAGCCTTTGCATTCTAATTCAATTACGATTATTAGCGTCCGGACGATAAAAGTCTGAAACCCGTCGTCCCGTAGAGCCCCATAAATATATTCGAGCGAACCATACGTATAATGGCGCCGGTAACGCGGCGGCTACGCGTAGGGTCGAAAAACGTGGGTGTTGACTTTGCCATAGGGCTCATTAATTTTGTACCGTTTGTTCGGGGGGGATGCCGCCCCCTTTTCTGGTACTCGTGACCGTTCCCTCGGCCAGACTTTCGAACCCCACTTAAAACGCTAGGTATATAATCGAATTTTAATGCACTTTATTATCGAAGCCGCCCCTATATCATTCCGACGACGGTGTTACATTATAGGCGCTCCCTCGTGCTCCCTCTATCTTATTTATTTTGGGTCGGTTTTTTTTCCGAATAATGTAACCTGGAGTAATCTCTGGATCCGTGGAATCCGTGTGGAGCCACCGACAAGAACTATGTCATGAATCTGCGATTTGTCCATCTTAGCGTCGCGCAGAGCTTCTTCAACGGGCTGCAGGGTGCTCTTGAAGAGATCCTGGTTGAGCTCCTCGAAACGGGCGCGCGTGATCGACGTGTAAAAGTCGATGCCGTCCAGCAGGGAGTCGATCTCGATGCTGGCCTGCGTCGACGAGGACAGAGTTCTCTTCGCCCGCTCGCACGCCGTTCTCAAACGTCTAATCGCCCGCTTGTTCTTCGTCAGATCCTTCTTGAACTTCCTCGAGAACTCTTGCATGAAGTGTGTCACCATGCGGCTGTCGAAATCCTCGCCGCCCAGGTGCGTGTCGCCGGCAGTCGCCTTCACCTGCAATTAATTCCCCGTTCTGACGTTGGAACACGACCCGGCTGTTTACATCGGGAACCGTCGAAACTTTACAACCCCACCCTCTCGGAACGCTCTCGCGTTTAATAGCACCACACGTAGGATGAATAAAATCGTATCACGTCGAAGGAACTCGCATGAAACAACAAAGTTAAAAGTGTTTTTCCTTTACGACTTAATGCCCCGCCGTAAGAACTATAGCCGCGGAAACTACAAAACCCCGCGGCTCTTGGGTAATCAAATTATTATTAGAACCGCTAATCTGACAGAAGATAAAACCGAGACCGCTCGTTTGCCTGTTCCGAGCGAAATTACGAAGATCGTAAACTTATTGTTAGTTAGCGGCCGTCTCATATTCCCTGTAACTTTCTCATTAAACCGTACCGTCCGTCGTGCCTTTATTTAAAAACTTTCCGCCGGCTAGTTCGCGCGGCGTCGAAAGGCGCGTATATAGCTCAATATCGACTGGATACCGCGGGGCCGTGAAAAAAGGAACGTCGTAGACGAGGAGCGCGTAGCTTCGCTGCGTATAAACGGATCGACAGGCGGCGGAGCTGCTGCTCACCTCGAATATGCCGTCGTTGATAGTCAGTATCGATACGTCGAAAGTACCGCCGCCGAGATCGAAGATCAGAACGTTCCTTTCACCGCGTCCCTTTTTGTCGAGGCCGTAAGCAATAGCTGCGGCGGTCGGCTCGTTAATGATCCTCAGGACATTCAAGCCGGAGATAGTGCCGGCGTCCTTGGTAGCCTGCCGCTGGGAATCGTTGAAGTACGCCGGTACCGTAATCACCGCGTTCGTGACGGACCTTCCCAAATAAGCTTCCGCCGTTTCCTTCATTTTCGTCAAAACCATCGAGGAGATCTCTTCGGGGAAGAAGGATTTCGACTCATCCTGGGAAAGATACGCGGTCTCAGGGGGGGGGGGGGAGAAATTGAGCAGAAAGGAGCTTAGCGGCGGTACCGTTTCACGGACTTTCGGTACTCTCGTTTCAATTAACTTCTTGGATCGTACATTACCGTGAAAAACGTCCGACAATTTTATTCGTTAATATATTATTAGCTGGGCAGAATAAAGCGAGGAAAGTTTTTGCGGACACCGAGTAATTTGATCGGTCTTTCATTCGACGAGGAGAAACGTTTTCGTGATGGACACGTTTGCGTCAACGATATCTGCCCGCGAACCTGAACACTGACGAAATTCCTTCTCGAAACAATGTTGTCGATGCTTGATCGGCCCGCCGTCTAAGCGCGTTAACCGACGACCAACTCACCTTGTACTGTACACGAATTTTCGGTTTTCCTCCGTCGTTGACCACGGCGAACGGCCACAGTTTCATGTCAGCTTGAACCGATGGATCGTCGTAGCGTCTGCCGATCAGCCTCTTCGCGTCTGTCGAACGATTTCATTTACGCTTCCCTTAACCCCACGATTCGTATCTGCTCCGAATGCCGGCAACGATCGGGTAATTGGCCGCGAACGCGAGTGGGATCGAGAGAAGGTACGACCACGACCACGCTCTTAACATCGTGAACGAACGAGATTATCGAGGCTGCGAATTCCAACCTCGTCCACGAGCTACTATATAGATCCCGAAACGGTAAGTCGATTTGGCAGCGGCGAAACGAGAACGTTCTCGACGTTGCACCGGCTTCCGGTCGCGTTTCTTTCCGCGGGCCAGCCACTGCGCCGGAAGCCGGCCCAGAAACCCGGAAACGACGGTGATTCCTGGGATTCGAGCTACGCTGCCAAGTCCCCGGACCTAGCCAGTGCCATTATCAAAAATTCTGCTCGCGGATCGTTCCGCGTATCAACTTTGCATCCAATGGCCCGCGAAACGTTTTGCACCCTCTCGTCGGCCAGAGTGGAAATATTTTCTACTTCCCTATTATTTCGTGTCTCTTCTCGAATTCCCGGTTAATCTACCGCACACGTACCGAAGATCGTGTTCACGGGATTCATGGCCACTTGGTTCTTGGCTGCGTCGCCGATTAACCTCTCCGTGTCGGTAAACGCGACGTAGCTGGCCGTTGTGCGATTCCCTTGGTCATTCGCGATGATCTCCACTTTTCCGTTCATGAATACACCGACGCAGGAGTAGGTGGTCCCTAAATCTATGCCAACCGCCGGTGCTGCCATTGTAGACCTGGTGAAATTTTGAGAGACCGAAACGGGGACAGGGTTTAATGGAGAACGCTCGGCGCTCGACTGTTCCGATCTTCTCGTCTACTGTCTTCTTGCGTCCAGCGCTGCATACGATTGCGCTAAATTTTCAGCCGCTGACGGTGGATGGTACGTGTGCGCTTGGTGCGCAGCGTTCGATACACCGATACGCAGAGCGGAGACCCGAAAAGAAACGGTGCTTGCGTCGTATATTTTCTACACGGAGCAACATTAACAGAAGATTGCTCGCTTTTGTCCTGTCTGCTTTACGACGACGGTATTTCGGTGCTCCAAGAAGCGTTTGAAATATCGAGGAACCGCGACGGCGGCTTCGTTGAAGAGGAACCGATTTACGGATTTTCGTTCTCCGTTCATAATTGTCCATCACGGTCTTCGCTGCGAACGAGGAGATAAGTTGCGACCCACTGTACTAATCGTTCCAATAAGTGGGGGCTATTTTATGAACTGTTTTCAACAAAATTTGCTTACAAAATCGACCGCCCACCTCTATACATCTCGCGAACGATAAATTTCCGACGGGCAGAAAAAAAATCTGTTCCCCTGCCAAATCCAACCGTACGACCTATTTCATAACCGAGCAGGGAGAAAAAAATAAAAAGCATCCATTCGCTAACTTCGAACAATATCCCCTTGATCGTATCGTTTTATCTTCCGGGAATCAAACGTCGACGCGAAACTGCGATCCCCGACGCGACTCGAGAATACGTCGCGGCGCGGGATCGCCGGCTACGTTTTATGCGCGACAAAGAAACGCAGTTTCGTCGAATACGTATTCCCGACGTTTCCCCGGGAGGCTGCGCGTGCCAACTCCAGTTTGGAACGGCCCTCCCGGTCTGATGATCGCGCAATTACGACGAGGATCGATCACGGCCGTTCGTAAATTTCGCGCGTCGCGTTCGATCGCGGCGCGTCGTACTCCATCCACGGCGAGGGACGCGATGGCTCGTGACCAGGATTACGAATCGACCCTGGCTCCGTGGCGCGCAAAGGTACGTACGTACACACCGACACGGCCTATCCGCGTTTATGGTCCCGTAATAAACTTTCCGTCTCGGTCTTCCCCCCGCGGCGGATGATCGATAACCGTAAATCGTAACGCTGACCGCACAGAATTTCCCGCGACCCCGCGTCACCGGTCTCGTTAACCCTCGAAGAAATGAGGGGCGGGGGGAGGAGGGGTCGTTTTTGGAGATTGAAACTTTGTTTGGGCACAAACACCGACGGTATGGTTTCGCCTGGCAAACACGCGGACGTATAAGAGGAAGATCGTCGGGGGGGGGGGGGGGGGGGAATTAATTATGGGACGGGAGTTCTTATCGGAACGGGGACAGGAGCATACGTGGTGTTCCGCCTTTAGCTGGTCCAGTGTCTTCGAGGAGGAGGCGCCGCTGGAGCCTGATAAATTGGGCTCGAGGGGGTGGCTCGAACGCAGGATGTGACACGCTAATTTGCTTATCCTTCCTCGTGCCAGGGACAACGGTATCGCTGTTCGTATCTGTCCTAGGCGATCAATCCCGCGGACCAACCAGACCCGGCAAATCTGCCAACGCGAGAACCGAAACAGCAATCTCGAGAAACTAAGAATACCGAGGAAACTCGTCCGCGCTGCCTTGAGAAAACCCTGGCGAGATCTGGGCCAAGCCGTAAAGTAAAACGATAGTCGAACGCCGAGGCGGTTGACTAAGGGGGTGGAAAGCGCGAAAAGGGGGTGGTGACACGAATATCGAGATTGGATCGGGGCGGGGATCGAATGGGCGAACCTCATAAATATATCGTCAGGCCGGTAAACAAGGGCAACGCAAAATCGGTACAACCGGTGCGTCCGTTTCCGCGTCGTACGTACGAGGAGTGTATTGTTGTAGTCTTTGGTGGCCGCGGTCGTGGTCGTGGTCGCGCCACGACCGGGATTTAAAGCTGGGAAATTTATCGTCTCGCGAGGAGGCGGACAGAAGCGACGAAAGGGATGAAGCCACGGCTGTGAGGCACCGGGGGTGGGGCGGTGGATATGTACGCGAATGGATGCGGCTGCGAAGCGTAGGAGGAACGAGAGAAACGGGCCGGTGAGCGCAGGGAAGACGGGGAACCCGGGGAAAAGCTCTGGCAGACTACCGAAAAGCAGTCGTCTAGAATCCTGCCCGCCCTTCCCCCGATCTGGCCGCGATTCAACGACCGTTCCGTCGGCTCTTTTCACCCGGGCTATCGTTCTCACTATCCTGGATGCATCTCGTACCGAAGGGAACCGCGATTCTCCCCCTTTATCAAACGATCGAGCGAAGCATCGCGAGACCGCTGATCACCTGCAACAACTTCGACCGCGTTTCGACCCTTTACGAACGCCCCCGTCTGCGGGCTCATCTGGGAACTTTGAGCCGCCGTGAATCGAGACTGAAAATTTTGCTTTCGAACCTGGAACGGACGCTGTATCGCTATATTTTTTTCTGCTCGTCGTACCCCGACACTCGGCTGCCCTAATAAATCTCCGCGAATCTAAAACGGCGCTCTCGATGCGGTCGATTGAGAGCGTCCGTCGCGAAACAACTTCCCGAGGCCAGTAATCTGCGGCGACAAGTAGAGGCCGCTCTCGTATTTCTCGTCGGATAATAGACGTCATAAATAACTAGGTTGATATTAAATGAGAGAAAAGTGGGAACCGGTTACGATGTTTTCAGTGCATCGGCATGGCTCGCGGACGGCCAGCGCGCCGATCGGCTCGGCCACCTCGGGGAGGAGGCGTACAAGGATGGAACGGCAACGGAGTGCGGCGGCATTCCGAATATAAGTTAGCCGGATATTGTTCGGCGCGGGGCGAACGGGTAAGGGGCTTAGCAGCTCCGGAGCGGCGACCAATATGGTGGTTACACGAGGATGAAACGATATAAATCCCGAAACGCTCACAGTTATTGCAGATCCAACGTAATATCCACTCGAACGCTGGCCGACCGGCCGGTTTACGCGGTAATTCGCCGATGACAGCGGCGCGATAAAATGAAATCGGTCCGCGGCTTTTATAACCGCCGCGACGGGCTAATCTCTTCCTCCGACGCGTTGGAAATGAGCTGGAAGATGAATAAAGCGCGAACTTTACGCGCCGTGCCCGCGATTATGCGGCATTTCATGTTCTCGGGTTAGGTAGGCTGAGTGCGTTAAAACTTGGTTACGGGGCGGTTAGGGGGACGGCGATGCGCTTTTTCATTAGCATTTTTTCGGACACCGTCGCGTGGGTAAGGATGAAACGGTGCCTCGCAATCGCGCCAACGTATCGACTAATATTGGAATAGCGTATCGTAAAGATGGGTACCCAATAATCGAGCAAAGATAAGCCTGTGCATAGCTGGATCCCACTCGGTCTACCATTACCCTCTCGTCTCCGCTCTTGTGAATCATAAATAATCCACGACGATCAAGTTTTCGCCGGGGACGTCTGACTGAAAATCCCCTCGCGAAAGACGAAACGGCTCGACGTTTCGAGAGGAGGCTCCATCTCCATACGAGATCGTATCGAGTGTCGCGTCGCGCCCAAGATACATGTCCTGACAAATCTCATACGGTATTCATGGAAACTGCGTATTCATCAATGAGATGATCGTCGGTGCTCGGATAAAAATCCAGTTCGGCCGTCAGGCGTGCCGTACCACCAGCGGTTACTTCTACTTCCACGGGCCGTGCCTGCTGGAATATTCGTGCTCGCTGGAAGGAACACCGTCGAGGGGTGACGGCCCGGCGTGTACGTGGGTGTACGCGGATCGTGGCGTGTGCGTTATTCGAGTTATTTCACACATGGCAGCCGATCGATAGGCATCGCATCGCATTCGGGGTCTCGTTGTCGAGTCTTCGTCCCTCCCGTTCCTGCATCGACACCTTCGCCTTCGAGCACGGCCCACGACAGACAGTTGTACATTTTTCTGTCCGCGTGCGAGCGCTCACTCATCGTCCCCGGCGTCGACGAACACGCGGACGCGAGGAGAATCGCGCGGTTTCGTTTCTGGACACCGTACCCGACGGAGGGTCTGTGGGTGGAAAGTGAAGATATCGATGACCGAAAATCTTTTACCGTTCTCGTCCTTGGTCGTCTTCCAAGAAATTTTCGAATTCGAACCAAATGTATTAGAGTTATAATATCGCCGAGCTCCCGACGGAAGTTCATAAATATCCTCCGGGAAACTTTTCAAATAATCATCGAACAGAGCAAGGAAGGAGAAAAATGATGATGAGATACTCTTATTATTATTAATACGGCGTACGAGATCCTCGAATATCACGTTGAAATAATTCCTTCGGGAGCTGATATCCGACGGGAATTAAACCGAAACTACGAACCGGGTCGAAGTAACCAACGATTTAAGCTTCGCGTTAAATACGCCGGACCCGTGTCAATGAAACACCTCTGGCGTAAAATTAGAAATTCGTTTCGTTTTTCCGTAATCCATTTATTCACAGGCTTCTAATCAACCAATCGAATTTTCATTTCCTGCAGATGAATCGGAAAATTATTTTCCACGACGTGTCATCGATACACGCTGGTCGGATCCCAATAATATAGGGGGAGCTCGAATGAAATGCGAACGATGTGCCGCGTTTCGTGTCGTCGCGTCATGCCGTCGCTGCGGTTGCGGCGTTAGCTTCGACGAAATGAAAATAGGACGGCTGTCGTTTACAGACACGTCGGTCGTCCATCCGAACGTGATACGGCCCGGTATAATTAATCCTTCGCGAGCAAAGCGCCCGTTATTGTGTCCCGGTAAGTTGTGACAGTAAATTGCTCGTCAAGACCCGCGAAAAGCAAACATCTCTCTCCGCGGCAGACTGCTCTACCTTCGCTCGACGAATCGAAATTACTTGTAACCGCGAGCTCGCGCTTTTACGAAACGACGAGTGATCCTTAATAAAACGTCAGTCCAACGATGCCCATATTAAACCATAAATAGCGTCGTTGTTGCGCTTGATTCGGATATCGTACAATTTCTCGCGGACAGCCCTTGCCGGTGTAACCGCGAGGGCGAGGAGGGGTAAATGGCATTAGAAAAAATTGCATTTACGGAGTTGCGAATAAACCGGCATGGAAAACGGGACATCTTTTTTCATCGTGACAGAGTCTTTTACGTTCAGAAGCGCCCGTGCAACACGACGAGAAGGCGCTGCGCGTAACCATTTGCATTACCAGTTATAATAAAAATCGCATTATTTATCGTTACCGTCCACCCCAACAATTGCTGCATTCGAAACAGTCTGCTACCATTAAAACAGATGCTCAATATCGGCCAAATTCCTCTGTTCGTCTATCCCCTTCAAACTGGATCGATCGTTTAGCAATGAAACTCTCGATAATCGCAACTTTTTGCAACCACCGTCGTTTATTGCCCATTTAACCGTTTCCCCCGAGCAATCCCAGATCTTACAAAACTCTCCCCCTCTCTTTCTTCTTCGTCCTAAACGGCTAGTCATCGCGAGACGGAATCCTATGCAGTCGATCCAATGTTCCCTCTATCTTACCAATCCGCGTGTAAACGAATCCATCAGACGTGAGGAAGCATGTCGGTCCATTAATTCGTGAATCGAATGCAGGAACCCGCGCGATTTCCAGGCGTGCTCGCGGCCGCCCTTAATGGAGCACCGGTTATCGGTGAAATTTCCAATAAGACCCGCTCGCGGAATTATCCCGCCTCTCCAGTTGGCACGTACTCGCGTGCACGGGCGCCACCGGAAGACGGTTTTGACGGTTGCTTACAGTGGCGAGGCGCGGAGGAACGTAATGTGCCAATAAAAATGCAAAGAGCAGCCCTTCTTCGCGCGTCTGCCTTTCGTTCCGTGCGCGCACCCCCGAGGGAATGGGCTCGCGGGCTGCGATTCAATGCCCCTCTCGCGAGACGAGTCGCTCGAGAGACGCTCCGGGAGAGTGGCTGCGAAATAAGCATCACGAGTGGCCCGACAATACCGACTCGCAGTTTTTTTTCCCCGGGTAAGGTCGTTGGGAACGTTTTATGGAGTTCGCGCGAAGGCCGAGGTTGGTCGAGGGTGTGCGACGTTTTTCTTCACCGATGGCGACACTCGGGGATCGACGGAATTGAATTTGCCAATTGTTTCTCGAACCTGTTCCTTCGTCCTTCGTCGGGGATCTTTCGATCGACAAAATTCGGCGCGCGTGCGCCGCGGCCACAGGCACGAATGGAGGAGGCGCGTTAATTTTAAATATTACGTTTACTGCGTTTTATTGAACCTCGGGGTTCCTTCCATCGCGAGCCTCGGGTATTATGTTCGCTTGTTTCAACATCTCCGTAACGTGTAACAGAGATTTATTATTATGATATTTCTGCCTGCGCCCGGTAAACAGCGACCAACGGTCCGCATCGAGCGTTGAACGATCGAACCGTGTCATTACTAACTTGATTCTCGTTACTTCCAAGTCGCGATCGAAGAATCTCGGCGATATTATTTGTACAGCGAATGAACCTCTGCTAACGAAGTGTCCGTCGATGAACGCGGACGATTTGCGTAAACGTAGGATCGCTAAAAATGTTTTCGCCGATTGGCGAACGCAAGCCCGTCGTAAATGAAACCGATCAAATGGTAATCGAGCCCCGCAACGATTCGTCCGGAAGATAATACATCAATCAACGGTTCAATTAGCCGCAAAACCGGAATATGGTTATCTGCAACGATTATCCGGCCGCTTTTGTTAACGATCGGGCTCGGCGTACATTGAAGCCGGGGATGGAATTCGTTCCCTCGCGATAGGTCAGCAGTGTTGGCCTCGAAATCGCACTCGAGACAAGAGATGGACTCAGGAGAATTCAGTTTACCATTGCCCAGCTCGGTACAAATGGTGCGATGCAACATATTAAAATGCAGTTGATACCAAATTTTACTTACAACAAAAAAAAAAAGATTTGACAATATAATTTTATATCGAATTTAAAATGAGCAAGTATTCGTGTCGGAAATACTGGGGATTCATTTTATTAGATAGTTTGCCCTTTTTTCAATGAGCGTGGCAAGGCAAATAAGTTTCCCACAAATCCCCGCAGCCAATTTGAAATTAAATAATTCGCCGTCGCCAACCCAAATTCGTTACTCAAGTTCTGTTCAGCGCTGTGCCAACTTCACTTGGAAGTATTATATCATTCGCGCCTAGTGAAACGGGTTGCAACGAAAGTAACAGTTCTGCGTGTTCGCCGGTGCAAGAGTTCGATTAAGTACAATAGAACGTCCGCCCGAGTGTGCCGGCCGTTTAATCATTTTATGCTAAACCGGTTCGCCTGTCAGCTTCAAAATCTACTTTGCGCCCGCCTCGCGGCGTTTACAAAACGATCTCTCGCAGGTGATCTGGAGTACTTTTGCGTAGCGTGTACTATATGACCGCAACGTGAGCGCGCTGCAAACGACCGCATAGTTGCATGAATCAAAGCAATTATCGTTTCGCCCAGCTTGCGCGCCATCGACGCCCCATCGATCCACGCTTATTTCCCATAAGAATCCGTGGTTCTGTACTCTTGTATTATTATTCCGGCTCGTTCTCTGCGGCAATAGAGGAACGTGATTTCAAAGGGGCCGACTAATCAGCGAGAAGTAATCGAACAACGCCGTTGAGGAAACGTGAAAAAGCAAATCATACTAGGGGTGTGTTTCTATAGTTCATAATTGCTCGAGAGTGATAAATGCGCGTCGGTGGTGTGCCGCTTAAGCGCGTTATTGCCTCTCCTCTTTCTCTCTCACCCTCTCTCAATTAGCCACGATCTCATCTGATCGTAACGAATCGATCAGAACATCACGCGCACTTGAGTATAGTGCAAGTTTCATCAATTAGACGAGGCGATTTCGAATTTTTCCATTTCACGAATGCCCTTACCTTTGCCTATTCGTTGCGCCTAAAATGTATACAGTCGCGACCCTATAAAAATGTTCGAATGAACCTCCAACGCAACCGTAGCTACATTTATTCCTCCCTTACGTGGAATCATAATGCGAGAATGTTACAATAAGGACTTATTCATAGATCTCTGCCTTAAATTCATTCGTATCGTGTGATCACGGGATTACCCCGCGTGGAGTACGCCGCCCTTTGTGTCCGACAACGGATTTATATCTCTAATGCTGGTAATAGAGTAGCATTAGTCGCGACACTGGTTAAACCGCGCCTCTGCTCTTGCTAATAGAGATTTATAAATCCCGTTGACCAAAAGGTACCGGGCAAGTGAAGAAACTTCTATTTTACGGGAAATGTTTAATGTATTTCCTTCTCGGGGCGGGGGGACTTTTCGTACCAATTAAGTTGTAAGATGGTTGCTGTCAGCGCAGTCACTTTATACACAATAATCTGAAGCGGTCGATACCACGATGAGATTAGAATGCAACTGGCATTTAACCGTTATGCATAATCGATCGCACGAGATCCCCTTCAATTCGCAGGCTGCATTAAGCGACAGTTATGCACTTCGCTGTCGTGTGCACCATCATTTACACTAACACTATCGATCGTTTATATTTTTTTCTTGCCGGCTAGAGTGTCGGCACTCGAGTCTGGACAATCGGTGATCAATATTATAATAGTAAGTTCAGACACGATTTCGATTGCATTTCGATCGCATTTCAATTAATCGACTGGTAGGAGGAAAGTAAAGTTCTACGAATGATTGCCGAAGTATTTATTAAATCGGCAAGCTTTGCGTCGAAACTGGGCAAGAATTTACTTGTCACACGCTAATACTTCCTTCTAACACCCTTATCTGTTCCAGTAACCTTAAACAAACCGTCCACTTGCAAAACGAACCTCGGCCGCAGCAGGTAGCGTTAATTAACGGCGGCGAGGTTACAGAGAAGGATAGAGACATCCGTCTCGTCTAATATCACGAAGGAACAACAATGCACGATGCAGCAATGTCGTCGACTAGCTACCAGAATTTCCAAAATATATACGTATCGCCTGAGGGCGAAGTTGCCGGGTCTTGTATGTCCGCTCACGGAGCAAGCGGGCCAGATATATTTCTGCGGTGGACAAGTTGCAAAACGTTCGCGTGCACACACGTATACATCCTCCGTTCCCGTTTCTATATTGCGTCTGCAACGGTATACGGCACGTTGTACGCTCTGTAATTAATTACGCACTCACGGTTTCGTGCGGGTACGTTCGTTTAACCGAACACCGCTCTACGGATAAGTATAAATTCCCGTGGAACAATCAGAATTCCACCTCTCGGCGATTTCCAATTCTGTATCATTAGCGACCGACACCGAGGACGTCCAATTATCGAGATGCGGCTAATGGGTGACAATCCGCGTTTCCGGTGCCTTTTACACGCCGTAGAGGGCCGGTCGATAGTAATCGCTATCCGGTTGCAGATCGGAAATTCCTGAAAACGGCACGCGAGAATTTGCGGAGGTAAAATATTCATGGGAAATAGCGGGAGCTTGTTTCGAGAATTTCGAATCGGCCGCGGTCTGAACGGCCGGGGGGCCTGTCTTGAGGTGAACGTTGGATAGCAGCTGAGTGTGTAACATGAAATAATGTAGTCCAAGGAAGGGTGACAGAATGAGGGACTGGAAATGGGGATGTCCTGCTTCGTCACGGAAACGGTGATTCATGCACCTGTCCAGCCCTTCAATTGGTCGTCCATTAAGGGCGCTCATGGTTCCATGGGGACGCATGGGGTCGCTTGATAAGTAAACTTGTGTGTCGGGAATTTAAAAATTCAGCTGCCGACGATGCGACGAGGTGGAAACGTCGAAGGGTCGTGCAGGTGAACAGAGTTTCAGTTTTTAGCATATTCGGAAAATAAGTAGAAAATCTGTATCTCTGGCGTGCAAAAACTAAGAACAGCTCGCAAATAAACGCAATTGTTGTACTGATTTTTGTATTTTTATATTTATCAATGATTTGCATTGAGTATTAATAAACGCGTACGTTTAACTTCCCCTTCCCGTTGAAGGGAACCGTATTAGTTGCACGGTCCAAATATAAATGATTTACTTGTTTATCCGAGAAGCTGATTTCCTTCCAAGAAAAGCACAGAGCTGGGTAATGTTGCTGGTTGCTCGATAATCACACGTTCCCATTCATATTCTGCTGGTTATCGCTAATCGTTACCGCGCCGGGAATTCGAAAGGTCGATCGTCGAACAACGTATCGTACTTTCGTCGACCAAGAGTCACCCCATTGGGATGGTGCACCGACCAGCCACGATTTGTGAAATTAACAAAGACAGACCAGCTTCCCATCGATCGTCCTCCACAGCCGACTCGTGTATCGCGGTTACGCATCGATTCAGACCCGTTCGAAACACTCTCGACGCGCTTCAAGGTATCTGGTTTTATCGTTCAAACGAAAATAAAGTTGCACCGCTCGAACGGGCTCTTAAACGCTAATTTACTTTAATCAGCTGACGCCGCTCATGCAACATTCAGTGAACGTGCCGCGGCAATTCGTAGGAGGATAATAAAATGCATTTACAGGTAGCCGGTAACGGTTAATGGCGAACGATTAAACGGTGGATCGTTCTAATTGGAGAATTCATTTGGCGTGTATCTTTCGAGGAGACGAGCAACCGAATCTAACGCCGGCGGACCGTGAGAAAATAATCTTCGAGCTGCCCGAAGGGAAGGAACAATATATTTTCGTCAATATTTGTACTGCAGTACCGTGCTACCCAAAAAAAAATAGACAAACTAAAAAAAACCAAAAAACAAAAACAAAAAACGGCTGGCCGTGTCCTCAACAGCCGCAGGGGAATACGAAAAAGAGCGACGGCCAACGAGTGACCGTAAAAGACAGATAAAGGCCGGTGTACGGGCTGTTGAAATAAATGTCACGAGTTAGTTACTGCCCGTAAAGTGCACCGCATTCGTTGTTCAGCGTGCCGCGAACTTAGCGTGTCTCGTTATTCATCTTTTTCTCTGGATCCCCCATCGCGCGCTCGGTTTCGTAATTTATGCCGCGTTTAATGTGGATTTTTACGTACCGGCTGGCAACACCTGTATAATTGAATTTAAAATGGGGCCGCCGTCGTTTCCGACGGGACCCTCCGCCATTTTAGCTACGCCGATGCGGCGACCTGGCGGAACGTCGCGTCGCGACGTCTCCCTTCGGCAATTAGGAATCGCCGGACCTTTCGTTACGATTATTCTCGGTTTCCGTGTACAGGGAAACGTGACGGCAGGAATTATATGTCACGCGACGTTACACGCGGAAACCCGCACCGCGGGGTTGGGTACCGACGAATTTTTTTTCCATTGGAAGAACCCGAATCAAATTATACGGGGCCAAGGTGGTCGGGCCATTTTAAAGCTGCCCGCGTAAGTTTCGCGTCGGGAAATTCGCGCAACTCTTATTTTCTCGCGGACTTTGCTCGAGGAAATTGCGGCCGACGTTCCGCCGATGAAAGCCGGGGGAAATAAAATCCGCGAGGACAACAGCAAACGAAATACGGTGCTTCCCTCGCCAAACAAAGAACGCTATATTTAAAGAGAGAATTCGAGTCCGCGGACACGTAATACGTGACATTCGGCGCACGTCAATGGAGCCCCGTAATGATTCTCCGACATGAACGAAACCAGTAATAGCACGTTGCGTTCAGGTGACACGCCGGCGGACGGAATTCCTTTGCGCGTGACTGCTTCCGGAAGCGGTGGATGCAGGTCGCCCCTCCTACGCTACCTTCCGCCGCTTATTTTCTGCGATCCCTGTGGATACTCTCGCTGGCGGGGTCGCGGTGCGTGCAACAATAAACGTTGCTTTTATTATAATTAAGCGCTGAACGTTGTGTTCCATTCGCTGTCTTCGGGATATCACGTGATATTGATTCATAGGCTTCATTGAAATTATCGCGGTCCTTCCTCGACGAGGAAATGATTAACTAACGCACGAATGCTTAATAAAAAATGTAGCAACGCACTTAATATTTTTTCCTCGAACGATGGTTGAAGGCGTCAGTTTCGCTATGAATTTCGTTCGCACGAAATACCGGTTAGATACAATGTTATTTACTGGTAGACGCGGGTGCAAGGACGTTGGACTTCGTGGAAATTTGATCACTGTTAGAATTTTTGACATATTTGCGTGGTGTTCGCGCGTAAGATCAGTGAATTTGCGAAGCGGTGGCGCAAAGTTTCGTTGTAACGTCGGCAAGTTCGTCGGGTTTCTCGAACGGCGCGTTCCCGGCACGCTAATTAGGCGGGAATGTAATTGCAAATTTCTACCGTCGATTAGCATATCGCGATGCATACCGATGGTTATTAAAACGCATTAAACGAGAAGAACGTAAATGTGTTTAATGAGGAGCAGGTATTTACGGGCTGTTCCCTTTTTCTTACGGCGTGTCTGATACCTGCGCGGAGGGTAGTCTCGTCAGGTGAATTATTGTTGAACACGGAAACGGCTTAATGAACCAAGCATCCCCCATTAGGTATTCATCGAGTCACAATAAAAAGAAACATAAATAGCTCATCCGCAGCCTAATTATTCGTAATGGACAGAATGGATGTTACGACCGCGGAATCGTGGATGCAACGTGCTAACTCCTAAATTAATTAAAACACCGCGGCTCGAACAGCGTGCTGCGAGTAGCGGGACGAGATCTCGAGTGCATCTGCTCGAAAAGATTTCAAACCGCGGTCTCGTTTTCTCGAAAACCGCACTTCAATTAGCAATTTTGTTATTGAAAGACCTGCCTCGTAATAACTAACAAACCGCTAAAACCTGTTTAGAAATCGTCCACGTCAAATTTGCCCCGCACTTAACGGCGATTTAATGAATTTTTCGCTCCGACACCGGTGTACATATTTCGTATAGCCTCACGTGCCACAGGAATCGCGCAATTCAAGCTCCAATCGTGATAACTTCTTGCGATCGTCACTGGGGGAACGCAAATGAACCGGGGGTGGGAGGGGATGCGTAAACGTAAACGGCGAACGCTTTTCCCATGAACCGGTGACTATTTTCAGGCGGCGAGTCGCGCGAGAACCGGCGATAATCGTCGCAAAGTGATACGGCCTTTCGATTACATAAGGTTGGCTTGGACGAGATCAATACGAGGGCATTTGGCGAGAGCCAATATTAACAATCTCCGAAATATGCCGGTAAATATTTGCCGACCATGCCGTGACCGGTCTGCTCAAGGATATCCTGTGTGCGTACACGGGGTTGCACGCGCGCGTGCACGGCTGTGTACGATCGGCTTTCGGCGTCAGAACGGCGGATGTCGCCGGTCGATTCGAGCGGAATATGCCAGGAGCGATTTCGACGGGCTTCCAGAGCGTAATTGATTCGCAACGGTTATGTCACGTCGATGAGGAAACTGGTTGCTCGCTCGACCGCTCGATCGCATGTTCGTCCGATTAGCCGCCTGATCCTTCGACTTTACCGCTCTTCTGAACACACTTACGCAACGGGCCACGCGAATTTCCCATTCAAAGCGAGGTCGCTTGTGTGCCTTTTTATTCTTCGCTTCGCGGCAGAAGTTTTTGTACCGTGAAACACACCGCGGGGGGACAGGTAACGTCGATGTTGATTAACATTTTTGGTTTCGTCAATGGACACAAGAATGGCGCAGACTGTTCTTCGTCGTTGCAGAAACGTCGAACTTGATACGGGGGAGGGAATGGAATTTTTGCGCACGGGATCGGAAGTACGAATACTCATTTTATATGCGCGACAGTGATATTTCACGGCGCTTTCGTACTTCTGCGGAGAAACTGATAAATCTCGGAGACCTTGAATTCCACGCTGTTGAAACAATCGTAAACAACGAGCGTTGGTAATTGCGCAACATTCTCGCCACGAAGGGAGGCCACGTTTCCCCGAGTGCCGTTCGGTAAAAGCAACTGCAACCGTAAGAGCCGTATCCATCCTAGAAAAACGGCTACGTCAACGAAGCGCGAGCTACTCGCCGTCGCGGGGGTTGCTCCCGACCCTTTTATCAGCCGGGAAGCATGAATGAAACTTCGGTTACGTAAATGCGAGTCGCGGGCGGCCGTGGCGTGGCACGTTGTGCAATTAACTTCAGCAGGAAGTGTGTCGAGCCGTGCAATTAAGGGGCGTCGCGGTAGTTAGCGACTAGGGCTCGCTTGTCGGGTGACTTTCAAAGAAATCACCTCCGGCTGAGAGCGACGGATAAAGCCGCGAGGTCATGAGAACCCGCGATAAACGCGGAATAAAAAAAAAAAAAAGAGAAGAAAATTCTGACAGAAGCGAACGAGAGGTTCACCTGTGCTCGCTGGCTGGATGCGTTTACTTTGCTCCTCGACCGCGCTTATCGACCGTCTTAAAGTGTGCCTCGGAAAATGTAGGTGAATTATGGTAATACTGTACGGTAAAGGTAACGTCGATAAAAGCCGTGAAAAAGGACACGGTTCGTTGGATAAATGTGCAATGGCCCTTTTGCTCGGCTCTATAGTTCGTCAGGGAGTCAATGGACATGCAAATGAACACGATTTGCAACATTGTTCGATATGGTACAGGGTGAATTAAGTAACGATCGGCGCTTCGAGGAGGAATATGCTCGCGCTAGTTAATTGCTAATCATTCGTCGCGGAATTCATTATTTCTACCTTTCCCTTTATGGCCGCGTCGATCGGGCCAGCTGTTTGAAAAGCGCGTAACGCGTCGAAATTGTACACCAACGGAGAACAATAGCCCCGTCGTTGAATCGAACGTTTCATTCATCGATTGAAACGTAAGATGCGAACAGAAATTTGCCGATAACAAAGCGACAACTGAGCGGGCAAATAATATTTCCGTCCGGGCTCGGTTCCCCGTGCTGATTCCCCGCTATGCCTACGGCAATTGCGAAAAATCGGAACGAAATCGCGATCGTAGGAAACGATATTGTACGCGAGTTACAATTGCATAAGCACGCCGGAGCATTTTCTCGAACGATTATCGCGCGCAAGGACGTCGCGAGACGTAACGCCCGTGGATCATGGATCGTGGATCGCACAGCAACGCGCAGGCCGCGTCTCGGTCCGAAACTGGAACGGTGAAGTTTCGAAACAGAGCCTGCAATTTCGCCATCCGAAATTCGGAATCTATGTCGCCTTTATTCATGTTAATCTCTTAAGGCGAGGAGCGCGGAAGTTTTCGCGAACCGTGACTACGGATTGCGACTATATTAATGTTTGATTCGGAAACTACGGTTCTGCTTGGAGTATTTTCTTAATAATGATCGCGAAGTATAATTACAGAAATTGCAATGGCGCAGAGAAGCCTGAAGTTCGTAGAATTCATTAGTAATATAACACGATATCATTGGGGCCTTTGACTTTTTTTTTTATATATATAGAGAATTACCAAAGTAAAACAGGAATCGTTTATTAATTTTGCGCTGATTCGATGATATTCGAAAGGGAAGTGCCCTCAGCGCCATTACTGTAGACTTCCATCGTATTACTGTCGGCGGCAATGTAAACGTAGGTACTTACCTAATATCACAACCGACTGTTCGGACTATTAGCAATTACGGATAATCGCCTGGGCGATCGCTTTAACAGATCGGAGTACTATTGCTGGAAATCCCTGCAAAGGACGCGGGCACCGACGCTCCAGAATTCTCTCCCAACCTTATTGGATTATGGTAAGTGCGCCGACACGCGTGCACTTATTTGAATAACGATTCTTTGTTACCGTGCGAATCACAGATTGCGGAATATAAACCGTTTTCCTCGATTGCCCCGGGGAAATCATCGATCCGCAGTGCGATCGTCCTTCAGGTGGAAATTAATGTTGCTTACAAGTTGAATTGCGTGGAATAATTTCCGCTCTACCCCTGAAATATTCCGATGCGAGGCAGCTAGTGCAGTTGTAATTGCAAGGGTCAACGATCCGACGAGAATAAACAACATATTGTTCGTGTCGGGCGCAGGCTCTCGTAGAAACGAAAAATCTACTGCGCGCGTTAAAAAAAAAAAAAAAAGAAGAGGGTATCGCGAACAGAGCGACACTTAAAAAAAAATCCCTCGCCGCGGCGCGGCCGAACGTAGAAAATTCCGTTTCGAAAACAATAGGGGGTCAATAACTCGCGTTCAGCGATTCGTCACCGAGCCCTACGTCCACGAGTAAGGCACTCAATGTTTAACGAAATATCGGTAGCAGCCCTACACTCGCTGCACCCTCTAAATCAGAGTACAATGATCCTTCCTCCCCCTCATGGAAACTGGAAAATTCAATTTCTGGTCGAAACGGTCGGTAAAATCAGATCCGAATTGAAATCAATGATCGATGCGTTAGGGCGGAGGGGTGAATACTTGGCGCGACCACGGGCAGAGAACACGCCGGACCCGTCCAACGACTAATTAGTATTTTGACGGGACCGCCTGCGATGGATCTCGCGTATCGCGTGAATCCGATACGACGCCGGTCAACCCCTACACGCCCTCGCTGTCGAACCTATTTGCAAATTGCTTTTCCCTCGACCGGTCTGCCCGTCGATAAACGTGGACGCGCGTTTGCCTGATTGAAACTGCGAAATCGCGACGCCGCGCCGCGAGACAGAATCTATGATGAAGACGGGGCCAGTGTCGCGCGGGTTTCGCCCTCGCCCCTCGACGAGACGCGAACGATACGTATGCATTATTTCTCATGGTGCTGACGTTTTGAGGAACGCGTGCGACGGCAGCTGAATTCGAGGGCGACTTTCGTTGTAAATGGAAGGGGAACGGCGACGATACTTTGTGTGTTTTTCGTTCGAATCATTGACAGTTCGAATATAATGGAAGCGCGTTGTACAGTCGAATTATTGGAGGTAGAAAATCTGACGAATTCGTTGAGGCGTTGAGATTTAATTAATCGCGGACAGCGACTGGTTTTATTATAGATCTGGGAAAGCTTCAAGCACTGTCTTCTGGGGAATGTGCTCCGAAACTCTCAGTCCCGAGTACTCGCGATTCCTAAGGACACCGAAAAGTCCTCAGAATCCTGCGTATAATCCACGATTCCCTGTACCTCTGTATCTGCCATAAGATCAGGCTTAATCTCGCGATATCACCCAACGATGGAATGTCATTTAAATTAAATTCAGCTGTACACCGAGCCCTCCTTATGCACCATTTCGACTTGGTGATCGCGATACAGCAATGCCGGCGGATGCTGGCCTATGTCCCCTGTCTGTGTACGAGAAACATCGCGGGTATCTGATGTAACATGCTTCGACCGCTGTCTTTTTTTTCAATTCAACTCCTTTATATACCATCCGTGTCTCGCGTTGCAGCAGATTGAACGGCCGAACCAGCGCGTACACGTGTCCCGTATCTTGTCGCGGTCGAGAGCGTCTATTTATTAAAACTGAGGCACGCGTGCATCCAGCGACGTAGCGCTATCTTCCAATAATCGTGACCACGCGGACTCGTTCGCGTTTCCTGTCGCCGTGGAACCGCGGCGATCTCATTAGCAACGCTGATCACCGTGGAAAAGCGAAGGCCTTGGAGGAACTATTAACAAAAATGCATTCCAGATATGATCAGTCCGCCGTCGAGCTCCCTGCGTTCGTGCCGGAAATATCAATGTCGATATATCCAAGTGATCCTGAGTCATTCGATCGCGACTCATCAATTACCACCGCCGTCACGTCGACTAGGAAAAAACAATTCATTGAACGCAGTTTTTCTCACAGCGCGGCCGAGGCGATCGGGTTCGACGTCGAATGGCATGCGACGACTGCCGGCACGAATGAATCAGTCAATGAAACAGGCGTGAGTCGCGTGTTTGAGCAACGACGCTCGATACCAATGATGTCATTTCGTGCGTCGCTATTATATACGTACCCGGGGAACGAAATAGAATGGGCCTCGGTGAACGGCCGTCAAGCGTTTTTCGCGGAGCGGTTTTATAACATCTTGCATGGCGTTCGAATGAATTCACGAATATAGCAGGGACGGGGGGGCGGGGGATATTTCACGTGGGACGTGATTGAACGTTTGTGCTAATTTTGCAGATTTTCGGCACCGAGCGAAGAAACGAGCCGCGAATAGTGACATCATCGTGGGGACCTGAAAAAGAGAAACACGCAACGTACGATCGCCGCGAGGTACGGAAGATCTATGATATAAGATTGCCCGTGTTGAGCAATCCCGAGTACACGTACGCCCAGCGAGATACAAGTTTCTATAGGTCATTCAGAAAATGCGTGCCTCCTCGATATGAATCATCTTTACTACACCGCGTAAAGCATTGCGCAACACCGCTTCCAGCGTGAAACTCTTCTCAGATTTTCATCGCCCCTTAATCACGCTAAAGCAGCGTTTTTCCATTTTAATTGCCATAAACCCGCAATCAATCTGATCGCGGCAACGTTCACACGGTTTACGCGCGTACCCTGGTACACACGAATGACATTCGACAACGAACGACGCCGCGTTCGTTAAAATGTCGGATCACCTGTGAACGCCCGACTCGTCGTGGTTGATCGCGTCGCGATGAAATTTCTACGGTATCGTCGTTGACAAATACTGCGTGCAACGGTACAACGAATAAATTCCGCATAATGGCTGGCGTAACAGTAACACGACTCGAGCACAGCGGCGGCGGCTACGCTCGTCGAAGAAATCTGCGTAGTATTCAAATGTCAGCCATTCATAGTCGCATAAATCGCCGCGAATGCCAACTGTTTACGAGCCTTGAGTACCCCGCGGCTCAAATGGTGCGAGTTTCGCGGGTCTCCCATTCTTTTTTTCCTCTTTTTTTTTTCTTCCGCATCCTCCGTACATCTTTCGCCATTACGCTCTCGTTGCGTAAGCACGGGACCGGACGAAAATCTAGGATGACTCTTCTGTGTCTGGCCGCGTAACGTTTTTACCCGGTCTTAATGATAACCGCGCAGGTATTGCCACGAGAGCGTCGTTATCTTTACAACGCGTGCACACAATCGCCGTAACAGTTCCGACCCCCTTTTTCCATTCTCTCTCGGCGCGTTGCGAACCTGCCGTTTCTGGAACGAGCGTCTGCGGACCAGCGACCGTTGCGCACCGGTTCGCATTCCTCCCGCTGAGCCGGCGCGGATGGAAAGTTGTAAAAACGTGGGGGAGAAATAAGTGATTTGCTTAAAAGTGAGACAATTCGCCGGCGATTTTGCGACGGCGCGACGTGGCCGGTTGGAACCGTCGGGCAAACTCGAACGTGCTTCGACCGTTGTCGAAAAGCTGCGACAGATTGAACGGCGGCGGGTCTACGGAATTTCGTGCAACGCGCGCGTTCGCCTTTGAAAATAAATACGCGCGCCGCGTGCCCGATGGTCGTCGTTGCAACGAATCGCGGTAAAATTTATTTTCGATACCGTTCAGAATGGCTTCTTGCCCATCCGCGCATCGCCAGTCGGGCGCAGACTTTTGATTGAAAAATCCCCGACTGGCGGTAAGGTGGCCGTATTTCCAGGTCACCTATCGGGTCAGCTATTCGATACGGCGACCGACTACGGGCTTCACGCTCAATGTTCTTCGGTACGTTTCGGTACCGGCTAGAGCCATTGTGTGTTCAATTATCGTAACGTTCCATGTCTTATCGCTCAGTACTTGACACGTACCGCAACGAGATTGCATTGCTCCGCTAAAAGTTCTTGCTTAGAGCGTTAAAGCAAGAGATTACCAACGGCTTGCCCCCTCCCCCTTATTGTGTAGTTCCCGTGGAAACGTCGTTCGAGTATCGATATCGACCTGGATGCAAAAGTATGCTACGCAAATGATACAATATGCAAATTGGTCTGTTACTGTCGCAGCAATTGTAATTAGTTGCATTAATGTTAGCGGAAATTAATTGATGTCTGGATATCAAATTTCTATCAGACTAATTCATCGCGACGAACATTTGGTCGAAACGTTATTTCGTTCGGACAACAGCTGGGGTCAATTTTTTTTTTCTTTCTTTTGTTTATTCTACACGATTCAGTTCGAGGCAGGAGCCGCAACTTTTCGATGCTCGCTTCGAATTTACAGTGTCAACGCGACCAATCTTTCACAAGATTTTGCGTAAACATCAGGTATCCTAGATACGCGAGCGGAGTTTTCTATGCAGTTTCGACGACCACTTATCGAAGCTTTGTATGCGGCGAATGTGGCCCGCCATCGCGTATTAGGAATTTCAATGCTGCATCGTTGCGATTATCTTTTAAAACAGACGTTGCAGTCGACTCGGTTATACGATCGGCCATCGTGCAATGATTCATAAAGGATCTCGGTATGACTGTCATCGATCGTCGTGTCGAGAATGTTAGACTAACTCCGGCGCCTTAAAAATACAATGGAGATAATACCAATTCGTCAAGTTTCTTCTATCAATGGGTGCTATCCGACGTAATTAGTTGCAACGCCGAGAAAAAAATTGAAAAACGATGCTTTTAAAAGTCCAAATACATTTTTCCATTCCATTTGCTACCGTGCATCAGAGTTAATTTCGCTGTTGCGCGATGAAAAGCCGCTGTCGTGTAATTTCTGTTTACGAAACGCGGTAACGGATATGCGAGTATCCCAACTTCCGTCATTTCCCATAACCGCGATTGTGGCTACCGATGCAACCGGTTGCTCACGCTGCTCTATCTCGGCCATGAAAAGTGTGCATGAATTTTCTCATTACTCCGATCGGAGCTGGGTTCGATAGCGACGTACGAGATGTAATGGGTGAGATCTCGGCAGAAATGGAACTCAGATTATGCATGTACATAGCTGATCGTGTGCATACGTTTCAAAGAATTTATGTGGTCCGGTGAAGCGTATCGCGATCACGGGACAGCATCGTCGAGTTCTATCGAGGTACCGTGAGCTGTGTCGATTAAAAAAAAAAAAAAAGAAAAAAATACACCGCCGATTTCGTCGCGGCGCTTTTTTTTCCAGGCTGTTACGGCGGAATCGAGCCGATAGCATTAATATATTATCGTCGTCTCGCGTGGGAACGAGTTTCACTTTTTCCACAGTGAAGTGGATATTCCGTCTTCCGCTCGATCGGCTAGTATTCCCCGTGCTCTGTTTCCTTTTTGTGCCGTTCGCTGACAATGAACGTAACGGCCACTCTTTTCCCCCTATTTCTCTTCCCTCCTCTTTCAACCCCATCCTCTTCGTCGCTTCGTTTTTTTTTCATCTTTCTCCGGCGCTCATTCGTTAATTGCTTTCCCTTCTGGGGTAAATATTGAAGTACCGCTGTTATCGAGTGCACCGAAACAATTGCGCTGAAAGTTCCGTTAATAGGTCGACGTGAAAGCATTATTCGATTTGCGAACGATCAAACGGCAGTCACGTTGTTTCGCGATAATTTTTGTTCCTCGCACGGTGCCGCCGTGTAACTGCGATCGTACGGCCGGGGCCGTGTGCACGATGTTACGCCGAGGATTGCTTTGCGATCCTCGCGCCATGCCATCGGGAACGTTCAGGCGTGCCACGGCACCGCGTCTGTGCCCGCGATCGATCCCGATATTTTACAACGACGTATCGAGTGTTTCTGACTTCTTTTATGGGATGTAAAACGGTATCGCGTGACGACAATGCCGGTAAATGGAATCGACGTAACGTTTCTGATACTGCGACTGAGGCGCGTCGCGTAGCTGTATCGTGTATTGCATTTGACGGGGCGTGCACAGTAAGCTATGTCGTGGTATAGTCATCTGTATCTAATTATACATACGCTACAGAGTTCTGAAAATCGCGTTCTACAGCTTTCCTGATCTATTGGTTGCACCGCGGGAAGAAAATTTCTGGGACACTTATCGACGCTAACCGAGATCGCGAAAGAAAAAATTCGTAGCTCGACTTCGGCAACCCCTCCAATATGTTCATCCCCACTGCAACCAGTAGGTTGCACCCGCCATACAAGGGCATCGAATACTAATACGTGCTATCCCGACGAATCCTCTTAATTAAGTCGAACGTATCAATTCGTTTTTGATAATATGACCAGACCGCTATGCGTCGCACAGATATTCCGCAATATCGAATACGAACATTGCCATCTTACCTTCGTCCAATGCTACAAAGAGATTGCGCATCGCGAGTAACTTGCAATCTTCCCATAGTTACGTTCGTTTGTTACCGCGTCCTCTCTGTTCTTCGCTAGAATTCCTAACAAAACCGAATGTCCGGGAAAAAGCAAATTTACCATCGCTATTCTCCTAACATGCACTACCCGGCAAAGATCGCACGCGTCCGAGGAGGAAGGAAAGCCCCCTCGCAATCACCCGCGCAATCACTTTAACTGTCCATCCTGTCGCTCGTTCGCCGTCGAGTTTTCCTGCGGCAAACGAAACAAGCATTGTTCCCTTTTTTCCCCGGCTGCAGTTCGCCATCGAGCAGCCGGCTGACCACGCGTGCATACCGATGCGTCTGAAATTATATTCACCGGATGCTACGCGCGCCGCTGCCGGTTGCGCAATCGGCCCGTGCGTGTACGGTGCGACCGAGCGTAAGTCGCCACTCGTTGTCCTGGCCGTGCTCGTCATCGCGATGTCTCCTCTTCCACCGCCGTGTCCCGTCGCGATCGTGACTCAATCGCGAAGGCACGTACGGCTAATTGCTCGTTTGCATGAGAAAAAGAGGTTTCCGGTGCTGGTGGACCGATGCGAGACGAATTCATCGGCTGGTCGCGGTGAACGGCAGAGATCGTCAAGGTTTTCACGCCGTTTTTAATAAACAATTGCTGCCTGTTGTTCCCCGCGATATGCATTTTGTTCGTTTGCGGAAGTTCGTTCGAGAGTTCATGGCGGTTTTGTCCGTTGCACGGGGAATCGCTCGATCTCGGGCGTCTGTTGCCCGACATCGGACTGTCGTTTGTTTTTAACGGAAACAGAAAGTTTTTCCGTCCGATCGGGAAAGCTTTTCGGTCTTCGACGGTGGCGTCAGGCGGCCAGGCATCAAAGCTGTGACGTTTGTCTAGGGAGAAAGAAGAAAAGAAAAGAAAAATGAGGATTAGTGAAAAGGGTATAGATTCGGTGGGCGGAAAAATTGGAATGGAATGTAGATTCAAGTTAGACACGTTTACGAGCAGCAAGGAAATAAGAAGGACTGGAAAAGGAGGAGACGCGATCCACGTACTCGATGCAAGAAAGGAACAAACGCCTTCGACTGTGTTATTTATTGCTCTATGAAACTAGCAGCCGGATATTTGTAGAAAAAGATATGCAAAAAACAGTGAGTGGTTGCACAACCAAGGACATACGAAGGCATAAGAAGACGCAGGAAATGGGACACTGTGCGAAACAAATTCAGTAGTATACACTGGCGTAGCAAAATTAAACGGTCGCCAAATCATCGACGAAATGTCGTCGATGCCTCAGCTACCGTACCTTGGTGAAACGAATCGTGCAACGATTCAAATTTTCTCGTTTTAACCCGCGAAATCTTTACCTCGACACCTGTAAGTTCATTTTTCGTTTACAAATGTGTCAGCGTCACCTGAGGGATGAAAAGGTGACGGTACTTTTCTCGAAGTTTTCACATATTCGAGAAGAAACCGACTACCATGTGACAGGAGTCGAAGCAAAGGAACTTGATAAGGGGAGTGAAAAAGATTAACGGGAGCGCAGCGAGGGTGAATCAATCGGCTCAAAGCGGCGCTTGAACACCTGGCTTTCCACCAATGCTCGGCTGGTGAACGACGGAAGCGCGGCCGCGTCAAACGATAACACTCCAAGCGTTTCGGCTCCGTCGCCGAGGTTTCGCATCCTCGCACCGGCAATTCCATATTCAACATTATTATGCGACCGGCGTGCCCGGCGCTACTTTCACGCATGAAATAATCACGCAGTCGAGCGGCGCTTCACTTGCATAACTCGGTGCGCGAACGAGCCCGCCGCGCTGTAATCCCTCAAATTCGCGATGGAGCGAAGGCAGAACGGAAGGGGGCACGGTAGAGAATGCGCGAAAGCGGGACAGGCACGAAGCTGGAGAATCGTAATGAAAAAGGGAGAGGAAAGTACAGAAAGAAGCGGGTGGTGGTAACCGCGTACAGTGGTAAAGGCCGAACGAGGTCGAGTGACCCGCACGCGAAGGGGAACCGAAGCAATCGAGCCCGGCCAGCCGAAAACGTGGATCATAAAGCTGTACCGGGAGAATTGCCTGTCGGCAGGGGTCGCCGAGCGATATATTCATAGGCGAGCGTAGTGTCGTCGTTTCGCTTGCAAAACAGGAAAACACGTCACGCGGTTGACGCTAATGTGATTTGCGAGAATCGCTGAAAGAGATAAGCGTTTACAACAGGGAGGGAAACTTGGACGCAGGAAGACGCGGGAAAGGAGCGAAATTCCTGCTATTGTTATCGAACAGACGACAACCGGTTGGAAGGGGAAAAGAAGCGCGGGCGAGAGAGACAGAGGGGGAGGGCGAGGTCGCGGTTGAATTTTAGCGCAATGCCGCATTTTCCAAGCCGCTACTCGAAGACAGACGCCACATTGTCTCCGAAGGCTGTGAAGCCAAGTAGAAACGGGGAAAAGTGTGTCTTCGAATGGCGGGGCCGTGAAACGATTACAAGTTAGCTCGTACGTCGTGTGTCAGCCTCGACTTGTCGCGAAATGGGTGACGCTGAGGGAGGAGGAAAAAAAAGCACACGCAGAGACGACGGGGCGGAGAGGCAAAGGGGGGAAAGTACACGAACGTGGGAAGACGGGAGGAAGATGAGGGGAAGAAAATGAATTTTCCTCCCTGGCGGGAAGTACGTGGTTCCTGTGATCGACCATACGGTGCACATGCGATACGTGGAGCACACGTGTGTCAGCCCGCGAAGCTTTTCCGTTCGCTGGCACGCGTATGCACGAAACTCGACGTTAACCGGTGCCAGCATCGATATACCCTGCACGTAACGGCGATGTATCGTCCGATCGTGTTTCCAAAGCGGCAGAAAACTTTTCACCGTCGGGACTTCATCCCTTACCCACCCCCGACCGACCCTCCCTGTTCACCTCTGTCGAGACTCACCGGCCTGGACCCGTAATCTGTACGTAACTGAGGCTCCTGTTTTTCATCCTGCAGCGTCCACCTGGCCGGTTTACGGAAGTTTCAAAAATGTAACCCACGTTTGGGCGTAGCGACGCGACGGCGGCACAGGGACCTTAAGCCCCACCTCCCCCATCGTTATTAAAGAGATTTTTCTCGCAGCGTGGACAGAAATGTTTCTGTTGCTCAGGGGAACGACGTGGTAAACTTTCCGACGTTGTTCGGCGTTAGTTTATCGCTCTGATCGGAACACTTCATGTAACAAGCTTGTCCGCTGAATGAAAAGTTCTTGTGTCGACGGGGATGCGGTATAGAAGCACGGGAGGCGATCGAGCTGTAATAATAAATGTAATTTAACGAGAACGCCCGGCCGACTCGAAAAGATAGTCCACTTGTAAAATAACCAGAAGGCGTACCTCTCCCACGATCGAACGATAACGATCGCCCGTAGACCCGTCGCGCGATGAAAAATGAACGAAGCTGCGGACTGGCGCGTCCCCGGGAGGATTTGCGCGAGAAGATCCGGCAGCTTCGCGGCATACGAGACGAGAGTGCGAAATCTGCCGGAACCGGAAAGCGTGTCATCGCCTGCATATCAACGAATACCCGCGCGTGTCGTCGGGTCGGATGCGAGGGATGCGCTTTAATAGCGGTGCCTTTCGAGGCGGACGGTGTTGTTGCTTGCGAGGACGCAGAGGTGGTCGTACACCATGCTAAACATACGAACGTGTACACGGAGCGAGGAAAAGTCGGAGATCCATCGTCAATCGGCTTGCCGCGTGCACGGTCGGAGTGCTCCTCTTTTATTTAATATCACGGTTATGGGATCCCCTCGTGGCCTCGACGCGAGAAACCGTCGCCCAGCGAACCTTCCCATAGGTTCGCCTCTGTTTTCTTTCGCTCCGCTCGGTGCTGCTCAGCGGAAACGTATTCGGAGGATCCATCGATACCATCGTGTCTCGTGCCACGGCGTTGAGAAGAATTGATGCGAACAGTAAAGCGAACGGAATAGAGCTGCCGATGTTTACGAAATTCGTACACAGGAGTCACTTGAGAGGGCTTTATTGGCCAACTCCTCCGGAGCTTCATCACTCAACCGACTTACCGCCCACGCTTCCGCAATTCCGACCATCAAGCCTGGGCATTCCATCACTATTCGGAATATATAAACAAGACGGACTGCCCGTTCGCTCATCGCCCCAACAATAGTTAATCCATTATCGATCGACGAGCAACGCATTTAGAAGGACGAAGTCAACATTTATTGTACAGCTTTTACGAACGTGCCTCGCGCAGCCCGCGGAGCGAATTCGTCTAGTTCAAATGCGGGGAATCGGTGTTTCGTCGATGAATGGTGACTGGTCGATTTTTATTGGCACCCTTCAGCGCATTCGCGGCCCCGTTTCAGGAAGCGCACTCCTGCCCATTGTTAAGTAGATTTATATGATGCCGCGATGACTATCGGAAACAGCGTTCGTCCAGTGCTCATTGCTTTCCCATCTTTCCCCTGTAACACCGAGACTCTCTTTCCTGCGTCCGCATACCCCCCTCGTTTATCCAGCTTCTCGTTTCGATCGTTTCTCTCTGGTTCGCTCCGGGCTCGCCACCTTTCTTCCGGTCAATCCGAGGCTCCCAGCGTCGAATTATCTGGCACGCGGGCCGCCGATCGCCGTGAAATTCGGATGGAAAATTCGTGTTTTTGCCGCGCTGCCCGTCGCATGGAGGGAGGAAGCGAGTTCGGCTGCAGAAGATTTATATGTTTTTATGCGTCACAGTGTTCCGGCATGAATCGGCTTACCAAACTGTGCGCCATTCACTGCATTCGTAATATGTATATTTATTTCGATGGCGGCACCGTGGCATGCGAGGCTCGCTTGTTCGGGTTGTAATGTAAACTACTGAAAGGGGGTGAAAAAAAAGCGTCACGATTTTTTGTACAATAACCGATGCGTCGTTGATTCGTCAATGCGCGGTGCAACGAATTGATTTGCCCCACGGGGTACTGATTAAACGTGAAACGTGAAAACACGACGCGTCAACTTTCTGCATTTCCGTTCGCCCCGTGCGTTCGCCGTAAACGACGTACCGAGGATAGGTCTGACGGTAGACAAATACGATTCAATCACCTGTACTACAGTCTCAGATTGCGCGACAGTCTCGTAACCTCATAATAAGTAATTAGCGACACAAGCGCGTTCCCCTAGCGCGGAATGCGATTGATCAACGTTCAAATTATCCTCCTGCGCAGCGCGGACGTTCGGTAAAAAAGCATATCTGTATAAATAATTAACACTCTTCTAGAATAACGTAACGCCCGGCGATGGAAAAAAAAAACTCGTGGCAACGAGTACAATAATACATTGATTGCCCGTGAGGCGAAACGTAACGAAACTGCGCTACGTACAAGTGGAAAGCCACGGATTTCGCAACGTTCGTATAAGCAATACAGTTCACGAGTGCGCCACTTACGGGGACAAAGGACAACGTCCTCGGGGAGCTTTATGGTTCCGTAAGTTTGGCAACTAACAATTTCACCAACGTGCACCCGACTGCAATAAGAATGATTCGCCGTTCTCGTCCCTCCTCTTGTTAGAATTCCACGTTCATCGTTTGCCGATATTTCGAAAGTAAACTTCTCTGAAGCATCGTCCGCAGAATCTAATGAGTCTCCTCGTTTTCGCGCCCGGTCTTCTTTGAAGTTTCCCATCCTCGTCGGATCTTTCCTCGAGACTCGGGCTTAAAGCATACCAACCCTAATCCTCCATGCCTTAGTGACTTTTATTCCGTCCTTAATGGCGTGCAATTTCACACAATCTCGCTCTTGCCGCGTTACTTTGATAGAGTTATTAAGTTAATTAAATTTCGTTGTCGGTACTCAATGAAGATAATGCAATTATATTTGTCCAACGCGCAAGTCGATTTTTAAATCATTCTTGCAGCTTCCAGCCACTACCGTGGCAGCTCGTCCCTGTTTGAATTAATGTTGGACGTTCTAGGGAGGCGGGACGTCTTTCTGTCTAAATAACGGGGCGCCGATTTTGCAATTTATAACAAATATTAAATAACTAATAAAATTCGGGACGTATCAGCCCCGCCGGTTCTATCGAGTTTCTGAGCTGAACGAAGGCGTCGATAATCCCATTGAGGGATCCGGATCCATCTCTATTAAGAATCCAATCGTGGACGTTCTCTTTTTGGCCAGCACGAAATTGAGGGCATAGTTTCGGCAATAAAGCGTGGAGCAGAAGCTCGTGGCCCACAGGAAGAGACGAATAATTCTTAAATAAATTTTTCCTCCCCGCGGAGGCACGCGCCGCGAACGAGCAATTAAGCCCGGCCACGGAGCATGCCGCTTCAATTCCTTGAAGGGGTCCGTCTTTTCGGCGAGTAGACGATCTTTTAATCCAAATTAATGCTTTTAGCGAAATTGCACGGAAGCCTACAGCCGGCTGTCCTTTCCGCGTGCCCAACCCCGCTCTGCTCCACCGCGCTTCCCTTCGCTTCTCTTTTTTCTTCTGCTCCGCTCTGTTTGTACCTCGCGATCGATAATTTTATTCCACGTCACCTCCTCCCTCGTCGCACCGCGGTTCGCTAAATTTACCAACTCTGCGGGTCAACGCGAAATTTTCCGCGGAGAACAGTCCCGGCGTCCCAAATCTTTCGCTCGCATTCGTGTCGTTGCTCGTCCGCCGTGTCCGCTGATCCCTGCACATCGAAACTTTATTCTGCACACGCGTCACGCAGAAATCGCCGGTGTTCCGTGAAACGTAGAGAAAGCTTCGCGGCTTAGGCCAGCGACGACGTGGCCACCGGGCCTAATACCAAATACCCACATAGTCGAAGTAAAATGCGCCAGACAGATTTACTGATAACTCGGATAACAGAATGGAACACCGCGTCCGATACCAAGCCTCCCTTTTCCCGGGACCGTTCCCTTCGGCCTCCTCGAGACACCGATTCCCCCCGGATAGAAAGGGGACAGAAATTGCAATCGTAGAATCGCTCGGTGCTCGGGGCATCGTGGCAGGGGAGCGGATACGAAGATCGTTGTACAACCTTAGCCACGCTTATCAGCGTGCTGGCAGCGGCTCCAAAGGAGTGGGACGAAGAATTCATTGAACTCTAACTGGCACTAGAATGGAGCGATTTAGCGCGGCCTGGCCGTGCACTTGTAGTCGAAACGCGAGTACAGAGGACGAGGGCTAGAGAGCGAGGGGGGCGGATGGGAGGCTGTCATTCCCTTCGATCAAGAGACCGTGCTTTCATCCAGCTCATTCCGGAGATCGTTCGTTTGGTCGTCCCTAATGCCGGAGCAATGACCTTGCAGCATTTCGCCGTACAAACTGCAATTCAGCTGGCCTTCTCCCTCTCTCTCTCTCTCTCTCTCTCTCTCTCTCTCTCTCTCTCTCTCTCTCTCTCTCTCTCTCTCTCTCTCTCTCTCTCTCTCTCTCTCTTTCTCTCCGCCCTTCTTGTTTTCTAACTCGTACCGTGACGGTCCAAACTGCGGTGTACATGTGTACGCGCGTATGCGCCTGTGTAGCCATGTAGCAGAGATACACCGACACGGTCTCTTGTGCAATCTGTAAGCGCTGCAACGACCACTCGAGTGTGAACGCAACAGGGATCGGGCTTGATCGTTTTAAAGATCGAGAGCCGGGCTTAAAGAGGATATGCCGGATTTGCTCTTTGCTGCGCTCCTTCTGCGCGTTCTGCTGCGTAACTTATAATTACCGGACTCTCGATTTCGTTCGGCCCCGTTCGAACAGCGACCGTCTTCGGGGGGTCGTGAACGACGAAGGTCCTCTAGGTCGACGCGTGCGGTTCGGCACAAATATTTTCGAAATTGTGCTTTGAGAAAATGCGAAGAAATATATAAAAGAAATGTACAATATTCAAACCCCCAGCGCGTCTACAATCATTCACGAAATCCTCTCCCGTCCGAACCAGCACGCAACCGGCGCCGTTTCACAGTCCACCAAAGTTTCTCCGCGAAGCTCGATACCCGACGAGGCCGCGCAAAGATTTATACAGCACGGAACAGCCGAACGATTTGCCGGCGATGTTTTAGGCATTTAATCAGCCAACGCGAGCGCGTACGCCACTCGCAAGATCAAAAGCTCGCGTTCCTTCGCCTTATTCATCGCGAGCGGCGTTTCGTTCTCGCGCGTGCACGTGCTCGATGTTCCATTTCTCGCGTGGCGAAATCGTTCGGCGCTCCCGCGTTATTTGCCGGATTCGCGGCTTGATGAATACGAATTCCAGGAGATCACGAGCAATTTCTGCGGCGCCCTGGCAAAACATAGATTGCGTTTCCACCGTGAATCATCTCGCGGGCTCGCGCGCGGCCGCAACTTATCGAACCACGTGCTACCGAGGCCGAGGATTGCATTCCAGCGGCTCCGGAGGTTTTTGCTCGGACCCTCCAACTGAATGGTTTACTACGTACACCGGATACCTGGCCGAGCGACGCGCGTGTGCTCCAATCAAGCTTCTTGTCGCCGCTCGTGGATAAGGGCGACCGTACGCTGCTGCCGCGAGTCTGATTACGAAAGCGACGGAAACAAAAAGGCTGTATACTTAGGAATCGGCCACGAGGCCGCTGGAAAAAAGAAGGAGAGCAGGGAAAACGAAAGGGAAGGGAAACGGAGATGGAATCGGTTTGCCACGGGGAAGACTCGCCACGAGGGATTGCCCTCGGCGTTCTTATTGCCGGCCCCTTAACGAACCTTTAATGCCTAGCTGACGAAGGGTGCCGCGATTATCCGTGGCCGTGCCGCGCCGGTCGAAAGCGACACCGAATTCCCCGGCATTTGACCCGGTGCGTTAACCTTTCTAAAACCGAAGCAATTGCACTCGTTGTCCGGGAACGATAGATAGAGGAGATGTAGAATGAAGCAGGGAGAGGGCCGGGTCTTGCGGGATGAAGAAGGAATTACGTGTAGGGATACGCGAGCCTTTCACTCTGTCATTAGCAGAGATGAAACGTAGAAATTAGTTAAAACATTTTTTAGGTAAAAGTAATTGATAAGGAGTGGATTTTTATTCTAATGGAAGGGAGTTACCATTCTATGTTCAAGAAATTTTTGAAAAAATAATGCGTCTAAAAAATGTTAATTTTTAAACATTCCGGTTATGAATAAGGATAATAAATGATTAAAATTTTGTTGATCATAATCATTATTGATGACCAATATTCTTTTCGATTGTAAATAATTGTTAGCGGAAGACAGAAATCTCTTTGGTTACGAACGATCGTTCAAATTTTACTTGGTTACGAATGATCGTTCAAATTTTTCTTGGTTAGGAATGATCCATATCGACGACCGGTGTTCCGTTTTGGTTATATCAGATGTAAAATTTTTGTTTCGCGTATTTATTAGTTATATAGATCAAATTTATTCATTATATTGAAGAAAAGATTTTCGGTGCCATGCATTGAAAACAGCGTAGCCAGATAATGCTAACATAACCGTGTTTGCTGCGCTTGCAGTCGACGTCGAGTGTCGTGAGAAATATTGTTTGTAAACACCGATCACGCGTACGAACGACACATAATTCTGTTCTACAATCTCTCTATCCGATTTATAATGGTTGTCGTAGACATTTTTTAATCATGAATATACATTATGAAGAAACGTCGATGAAGCGCGGTCGCTTTCGAAGTATGATTTACGATCTATATTTTCCTTCTGCTGCCGGACGTTTGTAGACGAAGTCGGAGAGCAGGGCGGCCAACGCTGCAATGTACCAAAAATCATAATATAGGAACAGTGTAGCGCGTCATTAGGATGCACTGTCTGGTTACGATTGATCGCTTTGCCTTGATTGGTAATCGAATAGAACGAAGTGCTTGATTGGTGACATTGTTGGTTAGGCGGCCAATGAGCGAATCACTTTTTTAAAATTAAGGAGAAAGGGCACCGGTGAAGAAGCAGTAGCCGGTTGCAAGTGGCGTTGATCGATGTTCTTATAACGAGACAACGCAGGTAATGATTTTAATGGTTTATTATCGCAAACCTGATCATTCCTAAATACTTCGGATCGTAAGTCAGTATTGTCGCGACGGTTTTCGTGGGTTCGCGAGCTTATACGGTAGATGCCACACGGCATGCGATTGAAAGTGGAACGGGCTTTTCGTTTTCTAAAACGTGGAGGCCGGCCGCCATGATGTGCGTAGCAGCCCTTTGTCTTTCGGTGCGTGAGTGTCGTTTCTTATTCGCCGCTGATTTTTTCAGCCGGATCGCGAGTGTTGTGTTCGGGCTAATTGTGCAAAGTGCCATCGATGCATCATAATGGATACGCGAAATGGATACGTCATAACGGATACCTCATAATGGATATACCATGGATACCTAATCACGGATGCTGTGCAACGCAAATTGAGAGTGGAACGGGCTTTCCGTTTTCGACAACGTGCAGGCTGGCCGCCATGATGTGCGTAGCAGCCCTTTGTCTTTCGGTGCGTGAGTGTCGTTTCTTATTCGCCGCTGATTTTTTCAGCCGGATCGCGAGTGTTGTGTTCGTGCTAATTGTACAAAGTGCCACCGATACCTCATAATGGATACGCGAAATGGATACGTCATAACGGATACCTCATAATGGATATACTATGGATACCTAATCATGGATGCTGTGCAACGCAAAATCTACAAGGATTGCAAATCTACAACGGACCACCATCTTGGCGAGCCGTCTTCTTGGTGTTCCTTGCAGCGTGTCTTCGTCCAGCGAACGGTGAGTCAGAACATATGCGAAAAAACTTTTTTCATTTCGATTACAACTTCGATACGCGAAATAATTAACTGACATACGAAATAAGTAGTATTGACTATCAACGTTCGAAACAATTTGCGAGCGCGTTTTTTATCGCGATATCCATAACAAAATTAACCGAAAATTTAGGTGGTGAAATTTTCGAATTATTTATATTTTTCGCAATCGGGATTGTAACATTAAAAACGCACGGCCTCGTTAAAACTTACATTCTTAGCGATCTCGTTTAATTGTTCATTCGATCTGCGTACCCTGTGATGTGCACGCGTACCGAACTGAGCATCAACGCAATATACGCGCATTGTCAATTGCATCTGTCAACAGGTACACTAATCACGGAGCCTGCTATCTTTTAAGATTATGAAAATCGTCAAAGTTTCAAAGTCCTCAAAGGGTTAATCACTCTACAAGATATTTATGGCTGGGTTGATCTCTTACTTCGTTCGAACGAACCGCGGAAAGAGCCATTCTCTTCGTGTGCCATTGTCAGGGATTGTAGATAGATTGCTGAAATGATAATTGATTTCCTACGTCGCGACGTGTGGAATAATTACGCAGTTCTGCGGAAAAAATTAATAAAACGTGATTAACATACGCAGGAATTCCTCTAACGAATCCTTCGAAACGCTAAGCGTGATTTCAATATACTCGAGTTGGATTATTTTTATTTCCTGCAAAACGAGTTCCTTTTGTAGAAAATCACTTGATCGCCATTTTGAGTAGACAGGGTTGTCCGCAACTGTTTCAAAGCCTTGCAAAAATTAGACAAAATTTTCGAATAATTTCGCAAGCCCTATTAGTAGCGTGCAAAAAATGTCGGTAAAAATGAGTAAACTTCGATGGAATTTCGCGTGGCTCATTATACTTACTCATTAATGTTTCTTACTATACGCAGGTTTCGATCAACCGACGTTTCGCGTGAAAAAAATACGTCCCTCGTTTGATAAATAAACAACAAAATTAAGACACCAAAAATAGCTATGACTAGAATGGGGCGTAACGCCTTAGTAAATTGAGCACACTGGAAAAGGAATCGCGCGAAGAGAGAATGGCTCTCTTAAATATTCGAATGCTCGTCTTGTGCATTCAACAGCGATGCTCAGACTCGGTACGCTATTATTCTTAGCGATATTTTTAGCGAGTCTTTTATCACGTATTACATTTCAAGAAATATTGCATATATGTGTATATATTATCATACGGACCGTATGAAATGGTAGGTGATGTACAGATACTATTTTTTTTTGTACCAGCAACGATAACTATTATGGGTGGGCTAAAAACTGAAGCGCCATCGTGAAACCGTGTACGCAGCTTGCAATGCATGGCACCGAAAGTATTTTTATCAATATATCAGAAACCAATACATACGCGAAGCTAAAATTTTAGATCCGCGGTAAACAAAACGAAACTCCCGGCATCGATGTTGATCACGCGTAAACGAAAAAGAATTTCCGCCGTTGGTAACGGTTATCTCTAATCAGAAAAAAATGCTGGTCGTCTAAAATACCTATTCGCAAACCAACAAAAATGGTTGCCTTCGCTAATGATTGTAACCAACAAGATTTCTGTCGTCCAATAACGATTATTCGTAGCCAAGATCATTTGAACTAAGACATTGCCTGTTACATCGTAACTTTCCCAATTTCGGTTATAACGGATTGTGGTGTCTGGTCTTTATGTTTGACGGCGAAGGGAAGGGACTCGAGGTAGTATGAGCCGTTCAACGTTTAATTGGACTCGTGCGTTCCTAGCGAGCCTTATATGCAGCACGCGAATGTCGGTGCGAGGAGGTGGGTTCAGGGTGGCAGGAAAGAAAGGACACCAGCTAGACGAACGTGGACATAGGGATCACGCGCGACATTTGCCCCTTTGCGTTTCGTTGTACGTTGCCAGCGGAAAGCCCCGACGTAGGTATGCGCGTCACGCGGCACCCGTGGAAGGTTAACAAACACGGTCACCGCTAATTGACTTTTTAACCGCTAATTAAGCCGGCGACGAGCTGATGCTGTTGCGCCATCGCGCGGAGAACGAACACTTTCGACCGCGCGTAGATACAGTTTTCCAGCGGCTTCGAGCAACTGGAACGAGAATGATAAAGCTTGCCGGCGACAGCGGGTCCGCGTAAGACAATGATTCACGAGCAACTTTCGCTGCCGTCGTTGCATCGCAGCGTCGGAAATTGTCGCCTCTCATTCGGGTCATCGGGAATTCTCCTTGCTGAATGCGAAATTGCTGGGCGATAGTTGGAATTCTTAGCTATGTTTTCTCGTAGTAGTGTACAGACGCCGTGGGATACCGCCACCTCTTCCCCTGGGATCGACGTGGATAAATGTCGATAGCCGTCGGGCAGTCGATCACGTCCACTGACACGGGGCACTTTCGTTTCGCGTACTTGAGAATGTGGGTTAATAGACGCGTCGAACCATCGGGCATCGTGTGCTTGTTTTTCGGATGGAAAAAAAGTTCGCACGGTCCAGTTGCCTCAAGGCAAGCCGGCGGCCGGCGCGGCGCGTCGGCGAGGTGTGCACAGGTGGTACGCTGAGAATACGCGAGTCGAGGGGCTGACCCCGTTAACGGGTCCTCTCCGTACGTGTAAGTGCACACGCAGTCAGCTTGGGATTAACTGTGCAACAAAGGGAAATCGAACGAACGGCCTCGCTGGTTCTTTGACATTCAACATTCCTCGGCTTACCCTGCCCGATATTCTTCCCAGCGATTGTCCCAGCTGATGATATTATATAAAACGTTCCGGCACGTCGAAATTATTTATTTGTCGGAGATGATTCTGTCGCGCAAGGAAATTTCAATTTCTGGCCGAGGATTCGGTAATGTTTAACTGATATAACACCTTGACGCAACGCGGTGTGCAAGTTGCAGAGATTTAAATCACGCGCAAACTTTTCTGGTGAACGTCCAACGTAGAACGGTGGGAAACATTTTTCAAATTTAAATCCGGCAATTTTCATATTCGCGATTTTACTATACCCGTGGCACCTACGGTCGAACTCGTGCACGCTGGCGTGCACCGCAGCACGGTGGCAGAGAAGTCATTAATTAAGCCTCGTCGTCCCTAATTCGTCGTTGTCCGATTTACTCTGGCCGCAAGGCGTCCCATGCCGCGCGGTTGCCTTCGATGTGCTTAAACGGTCAGTCCTGATGTCTGCTTCGACGATATTACGTAATTACCCTTTCGTGAATCGTGCGGGCGAGGTAAGTAGTCTGAACAAATTCTAGGGTGAATCGACGGGCGGTGAGTCAGCTGTTCCGTGGCGCTCGTTTAACCCCGGGTCACGTTGGCCGCAATCGTTACACCGAAAAAATAATTAGGCTTACGCGATCACCCCGCCTCCGCGCACATAACTCGTGGCTTTATCGTGGCAACGTGCACAAGCTCGTGACTCGAACGTAACCTTTACTTTCGAGCAGCGTGCCGGTTTGCCCTTAATTGTTTCAATTTGGTTCGCTTCAAGTGATACCCCTAGTTTTTCAAGAGCATTAAATGGGTTATAGAATTAGTAAAGCTGAGCACGCCGACAGCCGCGTTAAACTCTGACAGTTACGTGTTACGAAAAATTGAAACCTGTTCCTGCTCTGCTGCATTGTGGCGAGTAAATCATTTCATAAGGGTGGGAGAAAATGTGTATCGGATAGTATGACGAACGAATATCACGGGGAAAGATTCGAGCACGTGAAAAGTAGAGTAGAATATACAAATATACGGTTGAACTGTTTTATTCATTTACCAAACTGGACTCAAAGTTTTTCATACCCTTTGACCCCCGTACATAATAGCAAAGGCTAGTGCAAAAGTAAGTGAAACATTTGGAAGCTCTCCTCGTTAGAGTCCCTGGCTGCACGTAATTCCAACAAACGGCGACTACGTGAGCGCCAATTGTTTTCGCTTTGTTCGTTCCTTAATAATTCACGAACGGCTAAACGTTGCCACACCGCTGCAATTTCGCGCGAGCATTTCCGATGGCCAGCACGTGGCTCGGATTTCCAAATCGCCCACCGAGCATCGAGTGGCGCCGTTAATGCTCGTTTCATGGCGCGCCAAATTATGCCATAACTGAACTTATAGAAGTGTATTAAAACTACGACTTGCGTTACAGTTCTGAAATAGGCAAGCGCCGTCCGTGATGCTGACCCCCCCGCCGCACGTGCGTACATTTATCGCGAGCCAGGGTCGCCTGAATTACGGCCCCTTCGTCCCCCTATCGTGAGCGAAAATCGCGGAAATCGTAGTGCGTCGGCGTAGGAACTATTTCAGGCTCGAGGGTTGCCCGACTGCCCGAAGGGTTAGGGTGAATGGTGGAACGAGATTCGCGTGTATATTTTTTCTTATCTAACGCACGGGACGCGAAACTAGACAGGAGGGTTCGGGGCAATGGGAATGGGGCGAACCCCCGAAGAGCGACGGTCTGCGCTGGCTCACGAAATCGTAAAATATTTCGACCCGAGACATATTTCGCTCGCGAGTCCTTTCTTCCGGTTCTGAGGAAAGGAGAAGCGAACTACCTTCCCGGGACGCGAAGGAAAAAAAAATGGAAAGATAAACAGAGGGAGGGCAGAAGGTAGAGGGGGAGAAAGAAAGCGACGCAAGGACGACAGAAGGCGCGAAACGATAGAGAACGTGCTAATGCGAAATAGCGAAGAAGGACACGGGTTGGGGCGCGAAGGAAGGGAGAAGGAAGAGGGAAGGAACGTCTGAAGAATACAGAATTGGCCGTAACATAAAGAAGCGGAAGGTACGAGGATGGCAACCCTCGTGAAAGGGGAACGGTGATAACGTGCTTCGGATATAAGTACCGCGGGGAGTAGAAACGTAACTCCTCGTCCTTGCACGGCTGCGTAAGTGTACGTACCCGCAACTCCTCGCAAGAATACGAACCGCAAATGCCTCTCGTCGCCGCCACTGTAACGCCTGTGTCCGCGTTTCCACCGCTGAAACTTTATCTTACTTCACGGCGAATCAAAAGCTCTGCTTTATCATCATCCCCGGCCCCTATCTTTTATACAGCGGGCCAACTTCGCCAGCGGTGCGCCCACAGACCGTGGATACGCGCACTTCCTTGCCCCTTCTTGAAGGCGTTATAAAAAGATTTCGTTCGCCTTTTACATTTTGTTTTCTTTTTTTTTTATCTCAAAACGCTGCTACTTGTGGCACCGGCTAAAACGTTCGGGTAATCTTAACAAGAGGCACGGTCTCTACTTTTAGCGAAATTAGATGTTCCAACCCCGGGGGCATCGTTCTTGATACCCGTAATCATCGTCGCGCAAAAAGATAGGGATCCACCCGTTAGAATTAGCGTCAGCTGATCGCTCGCGCGAGCCACCGGGTCCCTCGAGAGGGTTTCGCATAAAAAGGTGGCCGGATAATCTTCGGTCGGGCGAAGCTGAGAATCCTCCGGGCCCAGCGGAAGGTCGCACGACCCAACGGGTCCTGTTCCGGTGCACGAAGCGGCGTGTTCCCGACTCGAGTTTACGCGCGAATGTTTACGGTGCAAGATGGCGCCAGGTTGCCAACCTAACGTGCATTAACGCCGCGGCCAGAAAGATAGTGGCCCGCGCACCCTCGTCTTCCTAGACAATAGGGAAGATACCACGCCCGGCAACAATGCCCGACGTCCCGGGGAAAAGAAGAACGGCGCGTCGTCTTTGTCGTGGTCTCGGTTTCGCCGGTGGGTAGAAGCCGACGGGACCGCCCGAAGGTTACGAGGACGTTTTCCATAATCATCCCCCGGAATTACCCACGATTCACGGCCGCGACAAGCTTCCTCGGACTTCATATCCCACAATCACGCCGGGGGAACCTGACGTTTCTTGATACGGTTAGCTGCAAGGATTTTTAGAGAATTTATCTTTGCCCGCGATCTAAGTCAGTGAAATATGGTAGCAGGGAGCAGTTTTCTGGGACGGGCTTCGCCGATTGATGATGCTTAGTCGCGGGATGGATAGCTCGCTACGTTCTTGGTGAATAATAGTCGTGCCCGCGACGTGCTTTCGAGAATTCTTTCTCGGAAGCTGATGCAGGAAAAATATTCCAAGGAGTTTGTAATTACGCCACGCTAGTGTTGCGCGATGGCTCGTTAAATTCGAAGAGGACAGGGATTACTTGCGGTATTCGTTCCTTCGATTGTACATTGTACCGCAGGTCTAACAGTAAATCGTGCATCGATTTCTTTCTCGGTCGAATATTTCTGAATCGTGAAATGATGCAGTTGAAACGTTTATACGAGATTAAGGACGAATGTCAATCTTAGCTCGTAACTACGATTTCAAGTTCCAGCTAGAAAAAGGTCGCGGCGCGGTGATTACGCTCAGCAGGGATCCTCGTTACACATGCACACCGGACTGGATATAAATCGTGGCCAATAAGTCGTTGGCTGTCGCGCGTCACTGTACATCCTCCGGTTACCATAATCCATCGGTTGGACTGCATAATTCATTCCCGCCGTCATTGGCAGACCTCGAAGTCCAATGACTCGTTATATCGTGGCTCGCGAGCGACGATGATCGAATGGTAATAACGCTTGCAAGCATACTTACGGTTCTGTTTGGCACGTAACTTGCCGTGGACGGCCGTTAAACGACGCCGACTGCAATTAGCTTGCCCGATTCGTCGTATGATTTCCATCGCCCCTGGCTATTTCGGAATCTCTAATTTTTCCCCTATTAATTAACGGCGCTGCGAGGTCGGCGTTTATCCCTGATCGAGTGTGTTGCATTTTTCCGATCGCAAACTGATACGCGTGTGGCGCGTAGATTCTTGAAATTGCAAGACCACCTCGGCAATCATCCTGTCGCTTTAATGCGTGCACCGTCGAATAGATCGGTCGCGTGCATCGAAACTGAAATTAATTCAATTTCCTGGGAAAATTGAAGCGGCGAGATAAAATCATCTACCTCGGAGGTACACCTGGCCTCGTGACGGTGGCGCAGCGACATCGTTTTTTTTCGCACACGAGTTTCGTCGTTGAAAGTCTTTCAGAAATTTCCAGATAAACGCCGAAAGGTACCCTGCTTTTATTGCTCAATTAACGCAAGTGCAAGTTGTACGAAACGTTTTCCTAATCACTTCCTCGACCGGAAGTAAGTAATCCCTTGACATTTAAGGTCCCCTAAACCTGGAACGGCATTATTGCCCCTCGTTAGCGTAAACCCATTGTCGGGGTTGGTTTTAAAAACGAGACTCACTCATTGTCCGTGGTGTATTGCACATTTCTTCGGCTTTCACATTACGCGTCATCCACTTGTACCGCGACCGATTTAAGCGAGAAACTGACTATCAATCCACCCTCCGTCACCTCGTTCTCAATGTTCCAACTTCTTGCACCCCATCCTTTATGTATGCCCCCCCCCCCCAGCCCCCTTCTGTATTTTCCTCGCATTTATTGCCGCTCCGTTTCTGCTAGACACGATACATCCGAAGGGCAAATACGATTTTATAGTTGATAACGCGGCTGCTTGTATTTTACGATCGATTCACGACAGGGATTACGCGTCTTCCCGTGTATGCACATCGGTATTTTCGAGGCAGAGCTCGGAAAGCTTTTTCGACGTTTCCCAGCCCGATTCACGAAATATAATATGCATTACCAGAGTAACGTATCTGGCGGAGCATACATCGAAGCACGCGGACTCTTTTCAGTCGTCGAATCCCTTATTCAGCCGTTGCTGCAATTTTCCCAAACAGTCAATACCGCCGCTGCCAATCTTCGCCCGGCGTTTACCTTTAATCCTGCTAGCGAGCGAGGCGCGCCAGCACGACGGAAACGAGACGACGCGACGCGTAGGAAATTTGAAATTTTACATACGGTGACACGCCTTCCGCTTGCCGAAATAATTTCGAAACTCGCGGCCGCGACGTCGAGATTGAAAGCTCGAAAACGTTGCGAAACGTTGCCCCCCCCCCCCCCCGTCGAGAATCGGAATTCTCGTGCCGCGGCCCTTTCCAGCTTTCTCTGTTTCTCATTTTCATTCAGCCAGCTCGGGGCAATTGTCGGGTCGATCCCGAAACTGCTCGTGACCTATACACGCGTAGACAGGGCGCTCGTTCCTCGTGGATCACGCATCCGCGTTCTCGCGTGCGTCCTATCCGCGCAAAGAAGAATTCGCGTGCACCACGGACGCGCGCTCGTGTGTATGCGTGTTTAGCTGAACGCCGCGTGTACACTGCGGCTTGGTGTAACCACACGTGAGTGCGGTACGGCATCCTCGAGGGTGCTCCCCTCGAGGCTCGGAATGCTTTGCTGCCCTCCGCGCATCTCCCTCCGGCCCCGACGACCCTCCTTCGTAGCGTCTCGCCAGAAAATCCAAACATTCTTTTAGGTTTATCAACTTTGCGTTTAATTCACGAGATTCCAGCCGGGGAAGAGCCAGCCAGTGAGCCAACCAACTTACTGTCGTAAGAGGCCACTGGATGTAGCCGGAAAACAGGGACGAGCATAGGCTAGAGAGGCGCGTAAATATTGCTTTATAATAAATGAGGGGACCGCAGACGCGTGGAACACAGCGAGCCTTCGGCGTTCTTGGAAAATTATCGCGCCCGCTCTAATAATCTTTCTCAAACCGCACCCCGTTCGCCTCCCCTTTACTCTCTAGCACGGCTGGTTTACGAAATACTTGGACGAAATCCAGTAAGTGGCCGTGCGATATTAAAAAACTGCAGCTCGTTAAAAAATACTTAACTCGGTGGAAATTGCAGTTCGCGCCAAGTTTCGCGGGAACGATCAACGACGATGGGTTCGAAGGGAAAGGAGTCCCTTCTGCTTAACGACGCCGGGGCATTAATTTCATAGGTCCCGTCGCGGTAGTCTGGTACTTTAAAAGTCGTTATTACGTAAGCGTGCACTTGGTTACGAAAGCATCATCGATGTCCTCTTCTCCACTTTCCAATTTTCCCAACGATTTCTGCCCCCTTTCGCTTCTTATTTTATACCTATTATTTTACTTCTTCCTCTCCGTTTTCCATCTTCTATTTTTTCTTTCCTCAAACGACACTACTCAGCGGCGCGACGGGCAACTCGGCGTACAACGCGCCACCGTTCCGCTCTCCTATTATCCTTATTATCGGTTTCAAGCGAAACGAAGTTCGCAAACTTCGAAATCCGGGCTGCCATGCCGGCCTCGTTCCGCTTTATCTGCACCAGCCAAACGACCGCCTGGCCCAACTTACCAATTCTCGACATCCTAATCTTACCGGGATACCAGTGGCTAACGTACTTTCCAACCCGATAAAGACCGCATCCTCCGCGAGATAAAGAGCCTCAGCCATTCGTCAGGCCGTGTTTCTACGTAGCGTTGCCTTGAAAAACGTTTCACGTTCCAATGGAAATCCCTCGGAGCAGATTTCACCGCGAACAAACCTCTCTCGTCTCCGTCTCGTTCTCCCCCGGTTTCTATTCCGCCTCTATTCCCCGGACGTAACGCCAGAACGAACGTCGGATCCGCTGTTCATCGATCTTCAACGGTCTTCGCGAGATTCCAGAAATAAATGAGAGGAGCCTGAACGCGGGAGCGCGTTTTAAAGCGTCACGCGCTCCACTGTCTGCGGCAATTGGCCGCCGCGCTTGCGTTTTCTCGCTTCCGGACGAAGAACTTTCGCCGCTTATCTGCTATTCACAGCCACTTCGTTCGAATTACCTCGCGCCGAGAACGAGCGCGATTTTCGAGCGCGTCTGTTTTCGTGCCACGTAAATTGTCGTTTAAGCGTCGAATATTCGCGGAAGTGCGACGCTTAGTTAAAAAAGAATCCGACGGCGGTTGCCATTGACTATCTCGAATCATTTTTCATTCCCGGGAAACTCTCGCTGGCAACGGTCGGCGAAAGCGGTCCGTTTTCACGACAATGGCGTTGATTATTATTTCGCGTCGCCTACGGTTCGAGTTTTGTCAGAGAGAACGAATAATCGGGGTCGAGTGTTTGCGACACGCTCGCCAATTGCTGTATTAATCGAATCGTTGATTCGCCGATGTCACCCCTAACGCATATGTACGTAGATAAGAGAACGGAATGAATGGATTTAGCAGGGAACAGTCGAGCAGTTCGCGCGAGATCATTACAGTGAATTAGAACGATCATGGGAGTGCGGAGAAGTAGAGATCAACCGCAGGATATGGCAGACTCGCAGGGGTAGCCTTCTTCGTGGCGTGTAGCAGCGACAAATGTGTGCTAGGAGGATCAATTGAACTGTGCCGTAGGACGTGGCTTAGAACGTAATGGGAAATCGATATCGTGTCGAAAATGTTCCATTCCGCGCGAATACAAGCTAGCTCTATTTGTAAGGGGCGAAGGAAGAATCGCGGATGCAATAGATCTTGTTAAATTGCCCTCCTTAATGTCCTATTTATTAATCGGAAGTCTAAAGCGTTTGCAAAATGCTTTCCATTTGTTTCTATCTCTCTTCGCGCTGGGGAGATCAATTTATTGGCAAGGTGCACCGTTTTCGAGTATTAAGCGATCAAGAACACAGAGAACAGTCGAGCGTTGAGCACAACACTACGGCGCGCTACACTTATATTTCCTGAAACTTTACGAGGAATGAAAGAGACATTTCTTGGCAAGGCTCCAGGGAAAATATCTGCGGAAGAAGCGCGTGAGGGGCTTTTATGACGGCGTGGAATATGGATGAATACACTTCCGTTGAAAGGGGCTACTCTTCGAACAGAAAAATTATCGGCATTACGATTCTCCTTGGCTATTAATGGCCTCACGGTTCAACTGGGGGGAACTCGCTGCAAAATAATTTCTCCGGAAGAACTTCAGCATTACACTCCTTTTGTATTTGACGTGATTCTGTATTTTAGTTAGAACCAATACTGTTCGGTTGAAACGCGATGCGTTCAAGATCAGTAGAGGGGAACTCTGTAGCCGAAACTGGTAACAAAGTTCCCAAGACGATGCACAGTCCGTATCATAAGTTAATAACATAGGGGCGGCGTTAAAAATATTTTCAACAATACGGGCTACCTTTTACACTACACGCTTCGCCGCCGCTGGCAACGCAAACCAGCTAGGCGTATTCGACGCAGAAGATATTTGGATTGCGATCTTCCTCCCTTGCTGCATACAGCACCCGGGCCCGAACTGGGATGAATTTAATGCTAGGCCCCATCATCGCCTTGCCCGAAGTCAAATCCCGGGGATCGGAGGTCCAACAGGATTATCGTAATGGTTCGCTAAGGTTGAAGCGCCGGCTTTCGACCTCTGCTAGCGTTTCGAAATCCTGCAACGGCGTGGCCTGGAAGTTCCATGGAGCAACCCACTCGACCCGTGTTATCGGGCACAAAAGCGAAGACAGTCCTTCAGACATCAAAATTATATATGGAGGGGGGGGGGGGGGGTCTGCGGAGAAGTAGTTGCAGGCCAGTTGTAGAGTTATTGAGCGACGCGGTGAAACTATTTCCGACGCCAACCCGAACGTTACAATTTTGTTTCCGAGAGCTTGCCCGTGCCGGGGCAAATTAGTTCGAGACGATTTTCGCGTACAACGTTAAGCGTAATTATAAATACCGCTAACGTAGGAATTGACCGGGTTTTACGACACCGCTTTGGTTTAAGTACGGATCGTAATGAGCCATGGATAATGGGGAAGTAATGGCACACAATTAGGACTTTATTTCCCTTAGTACAATATCATTGATTACACTGTGCATCAACGTGAAACGATTTCTCATAGAAATATCTGCTACCTCCGTACGGCGGACTATTAAACAATGGTATTCGAATTATGCGCGACCGGGGTCGGAAAAAACTTTCGTGAAACGTGCCGCAATATCGTCGCTACAGGAACGATAAGAATTTATATATACCCGAGACATTTGTTCGTTCGCTTTCACGCTGGCCAGGTGCAGTTTTTCTCTCGTCGGCTTCATTATCTTCGCGAGACACGTTTTCCGTCCGATGCAACGAGATTGCCGGATGTGGAAGACAAGAGGATCTAAGGAGGACGAGAAGGAGAGGACTCGGCTCGTCAGTTTTTTTTTCTTTTTTTTTTCAGCATGGAACGGGACAAACTGGGAAACGGCGGGTCAGAAGAAGACTCGTTTCTTTTCTTCTTCTGGAAGACGTTTCTCCCTCGCTCTCTCTCTCTATCTCTATTACATCGCTGCTCTTCTGTGTTCTCTTCCCCGTTAAATTTTCTTTCTCTACTTTCCTCTCTTTATTTCCCTTCTCCGCCGCCGTCCCCTGTCTCCGGTTAACGTCGCGAGTCACGTCGTGTCAGAAGGGTTTTGCGAGCCACCGGATGACTGCCGGCGGGTGATACGTCGCTTTCTCGCGTGACGTCACCCCCTACCGCGAAAGAAAAGCGGTTGGCAGTGTTGGTGGCGTTGTAGAGGAGCAGAGAGCCGAAGGACAAGGGGATGGGTGGAAGGGTGGTGAGGTCACCGTCGCGAAAAGCTCCCTTAGATGCGCCGGAGGGGCTCAGCATTACAAATGACCGAGGTGCTATGCATATCCAACCAGACTCGAAGCACGACGGACCGTCAGGGCGAACCCTCCCCTCGAGTTGAGAAGCATCCCTCGTCCTCTAATACGTCACTGACGAGCCTCCTGTCCGCCCCCCACCCCTTTCGGCTCTGTGACCATTTTCCCGCTTTCCTGTCCTCCTCTATTTTCCCTCGCACTTAATGGCCACGACAAGCGCCATTATTGGAAACTTTGTTTTCCCCGTCTCATGAAATTACGAGAAACTTCAACCGAACACCGCGCTCGGCCCTGCGAAAATTACCGATCGAAGCACGCGCTACCTTCATTTCGGCCGTTCGTTTTCGAACGGAAACTTTCCGTCGCTGTATCGACGGTGAACGATTAAAGGGCCCGGCACGATCGACGAGTTATATTAAAATCCTAAGCGCTTTGTCGAAACGTACAAAGGTGTATCGCTCCGCTGCGATACAGCGGGGATTTTATACATATTAATCTCTGGCGATCTTTTCGGATACTTGCGCAACAATCGAGGGGCTCAAAGGAATTTTTACATAAATTTGCGAGCGATAGGTGAGAGCTGAAAGAAATGAAGGCGCGCGAAAAATCGAGTCCTTACTCGATGCAGCCCCATGAGTCCTCGTTTCGGTCCGACAACGTCCGCTATTACTCTTTATCGCGCGACCCCTTTGCGCCATCGAAACGACAAAGTGGATCGCAGCGACGGAAAAGAAAAAAAAAATACGCCGCCCCGATAATTCCTGATCAACGCGTTACGCTTTAAGATTTATCTGCCGATGCCTATTCCGCGGAACCAGAAAATAAATGGACGACGATTTACCTCGAATACTATGGACGGATCTCTCGTGCTCCAAAAACCTGTTGATACGCCGCTAAATGGCATGTATAGGAGAACGAATATACGAAAAGTAGCGTCGCGATTGCTGCCGTGCTTTAGCCGCGGTCGACTGCGATCGTTTTCGCTCTTTTTCCTCGTGTTCGCGTGTTTCGCTGCCCCTCGTGTATCCAGCGGCGGCAACAAAAGGCGCAAAAAGATCGAAACGAAGGGATGCGCTCTCTTGATGTCGCGTGCGTCCGCGAGGAGAGCACAGCCGCCGAGAGCAGCGCGAAGAAAGCGAAAGCCAGCCATGTATGTGCACATGTCTGACAAAGGAAGACAGATGAGCGCGGAGGAAAGAAGGGGGCTAATTTCTGCATAGGGCGGAAAAAGGGGTTGCAAAGGACTGGTGGATACTGGTGGCTGAACGAATGGAAGGGGAAACGTAACGCGTCGACCTTCGCCAGAAGGAGCGCGGAGAACGGGAAGATGGGATGCGATCGCGTTTGTATGCAAATACCGCGCGCCACGCGGTAAATGTTTCTGCACGATAAAAGTCTTGTAGCGGCGCGGCAGCCATAGCGTGAATTTACGTGTTCCTCCGCCGCCCCTGGCAACCCTTCTTGCCTCCGGGATGCTCAGCTTATACGGTCGCTAAGTGTCTGCAGATATATGCACATAGAGGGGGCTAGGCGAGTAAGTATACGAGGCACTTCGGTGCATCCGAATTATTAAGAGTTCCTAAGCCACTCTTACCGCCCCCTTCGCCCCCCGGCCCACTTTCTGGGTCCTGTCCATTACATTATCAAAGACGAGTTCTCGTATCTGCGAGTCCTTTAAAAACTGTATCTCCTCACCCCCCCCCCCCAACCAGTATGCCACTTTCGTCTTTCTTTACGCAGTCGAATCAACGTCGATGCAGAGTGCAATTTAATTTTGCAAATATCAAGCGTACGCAGGCGGTGTTTCGTCGTGAATTATGCACGCTCTATCCCCGTACTATAATTTCGTTCGAAAGCAGGATTTACAGGGGGGCCACGCGAGGCAAGTAAAGCGAAACGAACGCTATCCACGTTGCGAAGGGGGGGGCCACCGATACAAGTCACAATCCCGCCTCTGCGCGGTTTCAGCCGATCTGCGTTAATTTCCCTCGCTAGGAAAATCCTAATTAATGAGTCCGTATTACACGGCGGGGGTTGTACCGGCGCTATAAAACCGCGGTTATGCCCGGGCGTCTGAACTGGGCCAGGTCGGCCGAGAATCTCCAACGGAGGAGGATGAGGAGAGGACTGCTAGCTGCGGCGCAGTGGAACAAGACGAGAATGAGAGGGCCGGGGTCGTGTGTACCGACTAATCGGGTAATTTTTCTGGCATCAGTCGGTGAATATCAACGCCACGGTTGAGCCCCCTGTGGCGTTAAGAACGACAAACGATCGCCGATTCATCTGGCTCAATGCGACTTCGTACCGCCAGCCATTCACCCCGTGTCCTCTACCCCATTTCGTAACCCGCCCTTCTACCCCATGGGACTCCAGCCTTCGAATCCCTTCTCCGGCTTGCGGAACGATCGCGTCCGACCACCCTACCGGTTGTATTTTCGTGTACGGAACTGGCGCACACCCGTGCACACGCGCGCCACAGGAAGCTGATCGGGAGACGAACGATGCACGGGATCGCCGGGCGCCGTTTCGCACCCCTCGAAACGATCCTTCCTGAAGCGTGTCGGGATAATTGCCAGCCGAGGGGGCACGGAGCACGCGTGCTTGAACCTGCTGAAGGGAGCATTGTTGCAATCGAAGAGCAGGTAGATAGGATCCGTCCGGCTCGATCGCGTGGAAAATGTAGGTGTAGAAAATTGTTGCCGCGCCATCCGTCCGGGGATTCTTTCTCGTCGATGGCTCCTCGTTTTTTCCATCCTCGTATGGTGCCGGCGTTACCGCCGGTAAGTTTAATCTCCAGCAGAACGGATTCCGCTGTCGAGAGAACCACTGTCGCCGGGCACAACCCGAGGCAATGGGACGTGGACGTTATCAAGTGGATTGCAACATGAGAAAAGTTCGAGCACCTGCGAACAAGAGAAAATCGTGTCACAGGAGAAAAGAGTAACCGCTTCTACCGTGCGGTTAACCGGAAACGGAAAAGGTCAAATCGCGTCTGTGGGCAAGCTCGGTTGGTCGACGAAGAACCGCGATAATTGGAACAAAGAGACTTAGTTCCAAGGGCCAGAACGAATCCTCATCCCCGGGCTCGTTCTCTCTTTTCCAACGCCGGAGTTTCCTTGCCCTCTTTTCTTTTCCCTCCATTTATTGCCCTCTTTTTCCACCAGCGATAAAGTTTAACTCTTTCGAACTCTGTTAGCGGTACACTACTTCCGACACACGAGGAAAAATTCCCTTTATCTCGTTCCCCATTTTTTTTTTCTCCACCGTCCTTCGCCTTCCGCTCATTTCGGCTTACTCGTTTTATATCTCCGTGTCGCGTTTGTAAACCCACCTTGATACCCTCTGCCTCCCTGTCCTCGTCGTTCAAAAACACGCGTGCAAGTTCCTTGAGGTAAAAGCGTTCCGTTCGGAGAGCATCGTGTACACGAATTGATCACGTATTTACAACCTGCTGTTTGCAATACTATAATATATTCAGCTGGTCGAACGTTTGAATCTCGGTTGCTCTGAGAATATGCCCAATCAGCATCCACGTGTACCGAAAGATAGATGAATCATCTCCGACTTGTCTGGCTCGATCCTTAAGCGCCGGTAAATGAGAGTCACGCAGCGAAATGTAACGTCACTCTACTGTGGTGAATGTTCGTGCTTCCTACCACGTTTTTCATTTCCACTGTGCATTTGCATGACGGGCACCGAAAGCGTAACTTTCATCGCAATTTCAAGCGTATTTTTTGTAACCTGCGCAGAGGGCTGTATAATAATAGATTGACAATGAAGACACACCTGCGAGCAATACGTTCTAGAACGTCCCCAAGGAGGTTCCTCTTTCGTAGACCCGTTTCTCAAAGTTTTCTTCGGCACCCCTCTGAGTGTCGCGCAATCATTACCCATAGAATACCTATTTCGCGGCCAAATGCAGTTACTCTCCTCCTTCCTGTACTTTTCCCGTCACAAGGGAGAAAATACGCGGGGAACTAAAAGCAAGAGCACACGGTGGTTGTAGGTGATTCGAGCCACGTCAGTCAAGGGCTTGCATGTCACGGTCGGTGTTGCTTCAGTGCGAACCAAGGTGAATGCTCGCCAGTAGGGTAGTATTATGTGGAGGAGGGAGAAGGGAGAGAAAATAAGGCGGAAACAATATTGCTCCACGTGGCTGGAAACTCGTTTCGTCCATTAAAGCGTGGCTTCTTGCTGGCCCGTCTTCCTTTTTTTTACCCACCAAAGGATCAACGATGCTCTAGCCAACCCTTGGCCTCGCCAGACCGTCGAAATATACATGAGGAACGCAACGTACGTCTAACGGAGCTTGCCCCGATACAGGGCTGCAATACTAACGGGCGACTCACCCTTGCAAGTCACCCTCCAGCAGACAAAAGCCTAAGTGAAATTTCGTGCCGTGTCTTTTTCTCCCTCTTCGCCCGCTATCACGCTCGCTGCACAGCAAGTCGAAATAAAGGATTCTTCTTGGCCTTCGCGAGGATACCTTACTCTCGATGCCGCTTCCAAATTTTCGTGCCCCTCTACTCGGACGGAAAGAAAGCTTGGCACGGCGTACCGCTGGTCGTGTTCGTGGTTGCGACAAAAACCGTTTAAAATACGGACCGTCGCTGGTGTATTGCAGAAATTAATTCCCCGGATACTTAAGCGTGCATGGTACCCGTGGTGCTTTACGATGGAATACTTTCAAGATATTCGATAAGGCATTCTCTTGGATGGGAGTTGAAACAAAAAGGGGCAGGCACGAGGAATTATCGGGTAAAAGTAGAACAAAACTTTTTCTCGGCTCTCGTGGAATTCTATATTCGCTAAGGGTACCCCGGGTGGTATGGGAATGTAGTTTAAAAGAAAGTGCAGTAATTCGGCGTACGGAGCTGATATCTCGGGGAATGGTAAACAAGGAGATAAACGATATATTTCTATTAAAGGGAAACTTATCTAAGGACCGGTCCCCATAGATTTAACTTTCAGCTGCGTGACTCGTCGGTCCGTAACACCTTGAATGGGTTGAGGGTAAAAAAACCTGAGTGTGTGACGAAGGCTCTTGCGGTAGGCGGAGTGTGTACCCACGCTTGCCGCGACTCGAATAAAGGGGGATACGATTCGAGGCAAGGAATATCGCTGATATATAGCGCGACACCCCGTACCTTCGTATTAACACCCACAAAAATAGACAGGGATAATAATCAAACGCCGTAAAGGGAACGCATTAAAGGAAAAAGAATGCAACCGAATGAACACCTTAAATTGAACTTACTGATCTCATTTTTTTTTCTTCTAATCTTCAAACCTCCGTTGCGCATGAACAAGCATCGGATTTTCTATATTTCGTTCCATTTCACTGCGATTAATCTCTCAAGAACTTCGTAAGTCTCCAAGCCGGTTCTAGGAAATGATCACGGGTCGCGTAGATCCAGGCAGACAAATGTTACCTGATTTTAATGGAGACAAGTTTCCGGGGGCCAAACAGTCCGGAAAGGTCGAAGTAGGGGAATAAATCCCCTGCACGAGTGATTTCACGTCAGTGATTTTAATTCGACTCTAAACTGCGCCAGGTTATCAGGTGCAGGGATTACGGAGGGGTGCTTTTTTGCGGCGGCAGTGCCGCGACCCCTAAAAAGAGGGGACCAACGAGATAGGAAATTTGTCGAGAGTTATGCAAAGGACAGGGTTGTCCGTTGTGCATAAAAACGAGGCTCGCGACGCGAACTTATTGTGGCAATCAAACCAGATTACATTTTTAATTTCTGGCGCGTCGCTTGTTGCTGCGGTATGTGGTGTTGCATGCACCGTGTTATCGTTCGTCGCTCGAGTGTACTTAAAAGCCAGCTTGCACGTCCAAAGGTAGCGTAACGTTAATTATGCAACGAAAGGAAAAAGTTATATAACTATGAATTATTTGCCTCTTGAATTTCATGTTCGCTGGCCGCGTTAAACGATGCCATTAAATATTAAGAATAATTCACTTAATTGGTGGTAACTTAAAATTCAATTTATGCACACGTTAACATTTTCCTGGAATTTATCCTGCTTTGCGTCGCGGCGCGGCGTAGCGCTTTGTTAAGAAAGATTGATACCGAGTCCGTGCAATATTCGCGACGTGTAGCCTCGAGTAAATTAACAACCGACTGTATTCGCCCCGTCGAATAAATTGTTCTTTTTAATTGCTGGTTTCGAGTCGTCTGTAATGAACAATTTCGCACAGTTTTCACGGTGAAGCGTAGAGTACAGACCCCGGCTGAAAGCATCGCCACTGATAGAACGATTTTGCGGTTCACGAGGACCAGACTGCTTCCTCGGGCTTTAATGGACCGTCGGGGACAAAGTCACCAGGGCAGGAAGCACATCCTCGAGAAGTGACATGAAATCGCGGTTAACCGGTCGATTTTGCATATGCGACAGCTGCTGAGAACGAAAATTCGATTCTTCCTTAGACACCGTTCCCTACACGGGCGGGCAGGTCGGATTCCGGCAATCGGTGCACATTGAACGAGGCAAATTGATACGATTGGATTCATCAACGGCCAACAGGGAATCGTTCGCACGTCGATCGGACTTGTAATAAATTTCATTAACCCTTCGGAAACGTTGCTCGATGGAAGACAAAATTTGATGCGCAGCAATTTATCGGCCGTAACGTGTCTCATACATCACGCGGAGGAATGTGAATTGAGGAATCCATTGACGTCGTCGGGACCCACCTAAGGGGGCCATTTTTACGAGTTTGTTTGTAGAAAGTCCGCTCGGACAGTCTGTGTTGGATTACTTCGGACAAGAGTGGGTTTTCAAATCGCTATCTTTGTCCCCCTTGCGTCGCCTAATATGTGGATATGGGGGTCGTCTACGTTATGCTGGTCCCCTCACACGCCCTGCGTCTTATTATAAAATTTCCTTCAGTTAGCCCCCCTCGTGTGACGATATGAAATAGGAATTCCTTAAGTTCAAATATCCAGAAACATACGTAAGTGGGTCTGATATTTCCCTTTTCTCCCGACGGAGATTTTCCACTTGACGAGGCAGCACAGCGAATCGCAATATTTATCGTTAACGGGCGACTACGTGTACCCACCGATACCCAGCAACGACGTCAAGTAACAAATTTGTACATCGCTCTCGTATGCACGCGTCGTTCGTTATTAGCAAGTGAACGTTACCGCGTCTTAACCTGTTTTGACGGTGTTTCACGAAAATTTATCTCAAGGGTTTCACTATTCCAGCGACACGATTTATTTACGACGGCCCAGCTTCTGTGCCGATCCACGGGACCGAAACGATCCATAGAATCGATAGATGCAGGCTCCATTCGAGACGTTCGGCCACGCGGCGTACTTTATTGTCCGATGAACTCTCCGCGCCACCGAAAGAGATCGTTAGCGCTATCCGTGCACCCATGTGTCCTCGTCCCATAAATTCCAGCTTCAAGGATACGAGCGTACAACCTGGCTGACGAGGGTCGTTTGAAGAATAACAGTTGACACGAATAGTTGCGACGCGTGCTGCAGCCTTTGCCGCGGCATTATGCAACGCGAGTTACGTCATTCTTACGGTGTTTCTTGCGCTTCGAGCACGATCGTGAAAATCGTGAGCGGGCAAAGAAAACAGACACAGACACGGGGACCAAATGTTAGTAGCGGGACGAGCGCGTGGTTCACCTTGGACCGCGTCGAGGCAGAGAAACGTTTCAGCAAGGGGAAGAGGTACAGGCCGTACGTAGATTCGAGTAACAGCACCCTGACGAACGCCACGAAAGTTGCGCGCAACGTGAATTAATTCTTTCGGGCATGAACGTTCGTGATATTTTTTTCACTCGCTACCGTGATTGGAGAAAGATAATTTGTCAAGTTTTTATATACATCGTAGCGTAATTGCTTTCACTGACGAACGCGGATGTCGAACAAAACGCAGATGCGAGCCGGAACGATGATAACGCAACGGACGAGGATACCGAAGCCCGCGACGTCCTCTCGGCTATTGCACCCTGGTGACGGTAGACGGTCGAAAGAGGGTTAACGGTCAGGTCATTGTACTTGCGGATGACCTTTCTAGCCTCTCCGGACCCGCGGACCGAAAATACTCGTAACGAGCTAACGTGGCTATATACGGGCGCTGACAAAACGACGCTAAGGGGGTTAACAGTTGTTACGGACAATCTTGTGAAAGATATCATCTAGAATAGGCAGTGCGAGCTGAGCTTTAGATCTTCCACGAGCGATACGATCGCACAGTTGATTCTTGTGCCAAGCAGGAAAGAAACGCGCCGCCCTCGAAGGATAGAGCGTTGAATTCGTCAGACAGTTTTCGTGTTTCGTAATCGATCGACAACTCTACCAATGTATATTTCCCATGCATTCGAGCGAAAATAGGGGTAACCCGACCAGAAGAAGAATAGAATTAGTAGGAACGATGCAGACGAATTGGTAGCTGTGCACGACCATATTTATTGCACTACCATCTTCCAGACTAACTAACGTTTCGTCGGTTTCGTTCTATAGCTAACGGCGAAAATCGACGATCCTATGTATCTCGGTGTACAAGAAAGCTTTCGAGGGTTGGGCTTGGATCCAACAGCAACCGCCATATTTATGGTGCCGTGCCGTCTTAACCCACTGAGAGTACCGAATGTATCCAGCAAGCGGAGTCGAAGTTGAGAGGTTACGAGAGGTCATGCTCCAGCTCGGCGCAGCGTTGGGAATTCATCAGGAGCGTATTAGCGATATTTGAAAGTCAAGACGATTACTTTTCACAGTCGACCGATATCGATGCAGTCCCCGAGTGCACTTTTCTTCTACTTATCCGGCTGCCATTTTTCTTGCAGCTTTTTCGATTCGATCTTGCTGGAAACGCATCAAGAATGTTCCGCGTACTCGAGTCCCACTAACACGAATACGTCACTGAAAATATATATCGCGAAAGGACGACGCGCAGCGCACACAGAGAGAGAGAGAGAGAGAGAGAGAGAGAGAGAGAGAGAGAGAGAGAGAGAGGGGAAAAAGGAATGATTTCAAATCTAGCGGTCAGACTCTCTGTGGCGCGATAGCTCGACGCGACGATAGCTCGAACGGAAACGAGGTACAGGCTTGATAAGTGGAGCCGGTCTTCTAATTCCATTCGCCATAAATGCCGCTTACGTATCTAATCTGGCATTCCCGGGCGCTTGTAGCAACGTCCACAAAACAGCATTTAACGAACGCGCAGAATCCATGAATCACGTACAGCGACAAAACGCGTCCACGTCTCTCCGTCCTCTCTGCTCCGCGTGCTCGTTGACTCACCCTCGATTATTCATTTGCGAATTATTCTTCGTTGCCGTTCGACGTCTGGAGCGTGAACGCCGATGAAACGAGACGTGCCGGAGAAATCCTGGCGGACGGTGTTCTCGGGGGGCGAATCGGCTGTAGAATGTTCATAAACGAGCGATAAATATGGAGTAACCGCGTATGAACGACATTGCGACGATGCTAAAGATAACGGTGTAAATCTCTATTATTAGTGCACGCGGTGTATTTGGCAGTATCTCGGCGGCTATTATTAGAGAACGAAGTCGAAACGTACCGATCTTCTTACTTTATGCAAATTTGATGCGTGTCAGAATCGCTTCCGAAGTATTGTTTGGGAATAGTAGACCGAAAGTAATAGCATTATCTCTGCTCGTCAGAGCTACAGATGTATTCAACACAATTTTAGCTGAGAGAACGCGGCGTATAATTGACGCTACAATTTACTACCGTTCAAATTCTCAAATGGGAACTAATCGTAGCCCGTGCCGATGGTGGAGTGTTAGTAGTCTCCGCTAAAAAAGGCCCGCCTAATTATACAGCCCAGCAGAAGTAGAAGCAAGAAAAGCAATTACCTTCAACCGAACATGTCAACGAGTTAACGTTCGCCTACCCAGCAAACGCTCGTATCGATAATTCATTATTTCACCTGTATTCCGCGAAATGCCTGCGCGGTAGAAAATAGCTGGATGATCTAATATACATATGTGTATAAACGCTTGAAAGTGTGTCCTACAAGCGTGGTCGTAACCCGTCTCGTACAACTCAAGGATAATTCGTCGGAAAATGGCACACGCAATTTCGAAGATCCTACCGCGAACAGGATAGGTGAGGCAATGGAAGCGGCGCGGCGTCGCGACGCCACCGAGCGGTGCTGCCACGACGCGGAGCGGTCGCCGGCCGCGATAGCGCGTCGCCGGCAGCGAACGCGCGCTCGGTACCGCTCGGACGAATTCGGCCCTCCTCGCGTACAGTTATGGCTAGGGAACGTCAGTCACTCTTCGGCGCTCGCGCGGAAGAGTCTGTACGCATAAGCGGTTGGGGATATAGTCGCTTCTTTTTGAAGTGTTAAATATCTCGCAGGTGTTTTTCTGTCATCCATCCTCAGCGACGTGCATCTCGCATTTACCTCGCGATCGTAGTGACCGGCGCGTTTGAAACGGCGACACGGCGCCACGTCTGCAAAGTGTCGCGGGAAAAAAAAAAGCCGGTAGTAGGTGACTGCCGAGCCGCGTGTGTCCTCATCGGTGTACATGTACACGAGTTTTCGGAGGGAAAAGAACGCGAGAGAGAGAGAGAGAGAGAGAGAGAGAGAGCGAGAGAGCGAGAGAGAGGCCAGTGAAGATAAATCGGCGTCAGTGATCGAGCTTCAGTTTCGGAGCGTAGCTCGGAGAGTATTCGTTCTCTGAGAAGAGAATCGACAGAGGGTTGCGAGGATAAAGGATAACTAAATCGAAAAAGGAAAAGGGAAACGGAGTAAACGTAGCAAAGTGAACCCGAAGGGGGGTGGAAAGCTAGAAGCCGAATGAGTCGGACAGACACCGGGTCGCGACTTCTGTCGGCGCTTTGACGTTTCGTTTTTCGTGGTCGCCAGTTTCTCCCGGTTGTCACGTTCCACGTATGATGGATACTGTCGCGCGTGTCTCGTGTACTCGACGCTATCAAGAACAGACAGAGCGTCGATCCGCACAAGCAACGGCACTGCAGTGAGTTGTTCTCGCCCCAGCAAAGATCGCGCATCGCGTCACGTGTCGCTCTTGTACCAGCGATTCTACTGGCAGCTATCTGCTGGTAGCAGCAACAGCAAACGCTGGTGGTTGCGAGCAGATATTGCCCCCGCGGTTACGAATCAGCACGGTTCGTGGTGTTTTGTGCGCGCGGAAAAAGGAAGCTGTTAACCAGTCCCTCTCTCGTCCTCTTCGGCGAGAGTCACCCCCTGAATCTCTGATCGGGCCCCGTATCTCTGTCGGTCATTCTGTTACGGTGAAGTCGTAATTATCGGTGCTTCTTCGATGATAAGCACGTGTGCGTGCCACTACCTGCTGCGTGTACGTGCGTGCGTTAAAGTCGCGAGCCGCGTATCGGCGTGCAGTTAGTGACCGCGCTGCGTTTCCATCTAATTCATCGTACACGAGTACAGCGGCGCGGAGTTTTTTGTTAATCTGTTCTCGTTATCTTGTTGGTTCATTTGGTTTCGAAGTCGGTTCTTTTTTGTTGTGCTTAAGCAAGTTACGAACGGATCACCGGCGTAACCATGGATATCCTGCCGAGTGGAAACATATTTAGAGAGTTGCAGGACATACACGACACCGGATACTTTTCGGCCCAGCCGTCGCTCGAGGATCACTGGCAACAGGTAAGAATGCATCTACATGCATACTTTCGGAGTCGAACTATGCATACCTCGTGCGCTGTGGTACCGCGTGGACGCCGCTTCCAATCTTTTTTCCCCCCGTCAATTAATACATAACGGAGCGGCAATTACAGACCAGAGGCTTGTCGGAAAATGCGACGCGTACAGGGAAATATATACGCGGTGGCCCTGAGATTCGAATGTTAAAAACGTCCACGTAACCTCGACCGCCATATTAGAATGTCTAACGGTCAACGTAGTAATGCGTGCACTCGTCTAGCGAGTTCATTGACGCGCACGAAACAAAAATTGTTCCGGAGGGCGAATGAAACGACGTATTCGGAGCGTGCGTTTATACGTGGGTTTTAACAAGGGTCGCAATGGTATTCGTGGCGTCGGCGATCTTTTCGACGCCGTACGAATTTCTACACGGTTACCATGGTGTTCGGGCTTCCCGACGATTTTTCGGCCCGACCCCGTTTAAATCGATTATCGATATGCAGGCGGGCTATTATGGCCGGGCGACCTTGAGCCGAGGCATTAGATCGGTGTGTACGTTCAGTGACGCGACCGAGCGTACTATAGACGGCGCGTCCTGTTTGTTTACGAGTGTGCAATGACCTACCAGGGGCCGGGGAGGGTAAGAGGGACGTACTTGTTCTCCATTCAATATCTCAGCCGGAGTACAACAGTTTCCCCGCTTCGTTAAAATAGTACGAGTGACGTCACTGGTAGCGCCGTCATTCGGACGGCGTACCGCGTCCACGGTGCTCCACGGTTGGAATTCTTTTTCGATCCCATTTTTTAATTACGCACCTGTCCTTTCTACGAACGGGACGGGCAAAGTGTTTTCCTTTAATTTTCAAGCTGCGCCGGTGGTTTCGAAATACGCGCGAGTAAATAGAAGCGAGGCGAATTTTGTTGCACGTCTTTCGCCATCTTTAGTAGATTTTTCTTGACAATTCTTTTGGCACGGTTTTTTAAACCGTTTTCTGAATAGAATCAAGGTTTCCAGTGTTTTCCGAGTTGTCGTTCGTCGTTCCCAGGTACACAGCTTATAAACAATCGAAATTGGGATTAGCAGATTCAAGAAGCATTGTACAGAACAGAATGCTTGTGTTGAGATGCACTCGCAACTGCACGCGCTCCATTCGTAACGTAGATAAAATCGTGCGAAATCGCTCCGGAGAGTTACAGAAATTCGTGGCACGTTTCTTCCTCGACCTTGCTTTCTGTGTGTCGTCCAGTTTTATCAATGGACGGTGGCGTAATAAGTTTTAATTGTCGCCCCTTTAATTACCGATGCCGTATCTGATCGCCGGCTCACGGGGCGAAATTTACGGCGAGGAAATCTCGGTTTGTCGCTTGGCACTCGACATTTGACCTGCGCAACATTGCCGGGTCGGGTTTAGTTTGGCGCTGTGCCTAATTGAACGTCTCCGAAGGGTTTCCAGCGGAAAACCGGCCCGCACTTTGGTCGCTTTCTCCTCTTTCTCGTTGATTACCCGTACGATCGAGTGTTTTTATTATCGGCGAAGAAATACGTCACGCTAGATAGCCTCGACCAAACAGCGCCGTCCCGTTTCCATGATCGCAGTCCTCCTCAATTACGATCCTCCTGATTGCATTAATTTACCTCGTGCCTCGATCCTTTTACCACGACTTTATTCACCTCGCCGCTCGAATCGAATTTGTCGGAAGCAACCACTATTTTAAATGGAATTTCTCCGGCTTTCTACGCGCCGCGCCGCAAGATCTCCCGTGCTCGGAGAGTAAACCGAACGTGCGCGTCGGGAAAAGAAAGAAACACCTTCTATTTAATCGCTCCTAGAGTCCCTCGGTTCGCCTCTATTTTCTGCGTTTGTATTTTATCGAACGATCCAAGGATCGGATTTGCATGCTCCTAGGTTGACTTGCTCGAGTAGCTGATGTCCTTACCTTTTTTTACCGTCTCGTTTGCGCTTTAGCGGGAGTAGAATGTTTATACTCACCGTCTGTCGATAGTACGAGTCACGTTCGTCGTAGGTAATGCTATTTTTTCCGGACAGTTTGGACACCGTTTTCACGGGGCACGGACTAATGTATATTGGCAGAAGCATTCGATGGGCGAACAGATGGTAGGGTCACACGTTAACGCAACGGTGTTGGTTGCGTGACTGATAATACGATTCGACAGGTGCTCCGTTGTACGTGTATTCTTCTGTTCTGAACTTTACACGATCCAGTTTTGTCGGCAATTATCGTCGTTGGGGAGCAAACGAGGCTTCGATGCACGACGCCGTCAAATGCTGATTTTCATCATAATTTATACGACCAAGGAAATTCGTCACCTGGTTGCGACATTTGTTCGACAAAATTCAGTTCACTGAATTCTCAGTTGCACGCATTTTTCCGATTCATTGATTTCGAGTTACCTGTCAATTACCATATAAAGAAACATTTCAATGATTGCACACCGGTAGAAGATACTCGTCGGTCGTACGCGTAAGTGGATAGATAAGAAGAGCGGAATGCTCCGTACTTTTCCGTCGCGAAATTAGATTGGGAATTGGAGCGACGTGGTATCGATCAATTGGTGATGTTTAAATTCTTTAAGCGCTAGTTGCCAGAGGTCTGCCTATTGATGCAGCTAATTACAATAATTGACCAGGCCGCGTAGCATCGAGGCAGGAAAAAGGATACGCCGTTAAAAATAGCGAGTGCAAGGCGCCGGGCGACCTTGCTGAAGTTTCCTTTCATCTGACACCTGATGCAATTACTGAAATACATTCTACGTATCGAGCCGCGATGAATTATTCATTTCCCGATACGCTAAGCGGATACGGAGGCTTCTAATATGCGACTTCCCATACGTACGCGATTCTGCCAACACCACCCGCCTGTCTTCCACCGAGCCGATCGTTCGTGAAAATATTTTTTTCGTTAATAATTCAGCGCACCGAGTAATTGATCGCACGACGAATCGTGTTCATCGGGCTGCGTATAAATATTTTCGCCGCAGTCGCGTGTATTCGTTCGCTGATTAATACGCGATACAATGCTGTCGGGGATGAGTTCGACGGCGAATTAAAATTCTGTTTCAACTCCCCGCCCGGGGAACAGACGCGTTTGTAATATTTTTTAATGCATTTCGCGTCCCTCGAATCGCCGTGCTCCCGGTGTCCTCTTTTCTATAGATGCACTTCTCGTCGTTAACGGACTTTAAATTTGTTTGCGCGGCAATAGGCACTTGCGCGACATCGACGCCTTTAAAACTACGTCGCCCCGAGTTGCAAGTTTTTCCACATTTTACGACACACGTAACACGCGCGTAAAAGCTCGAGCGGTCCGCGCGAGTACCGTGACGAACACGCGTTGGATCGCGAAGCCGCGAAACTTTTGCTGGCATGAATTACACGCTCATGACAGTCGCGGCGCGGTTTTGCTGATATTTTTGTTTTTCTTCTTATACACGAGTTGGCGCTTCCATTTCACGTCGCGTATTACGACACACTCGACCCGCGCGATATTTTACGGCGTGTGCATCGGAGTACCCTGTACATATGCATGCCTATACGTACCTATACACGTACGGTTCACAGTCCCGTCGTGTGTCGCGTGTATCGCCGACAATTCTCCTTCGTTTCTCTTCTCTTCTCTTCCACTGCGTCCCGCCTCCGTCTTAGTGCTTCGCGCGTGTTGCATTCGCTTATCTATCGAGAATTTCGTGAGAGTTTCTTTCGCGCAACTTTCACCCGGACATGTATCGCTTCCCCCGCGAGCTTTGAATTTTATAGGCGAGCCCATTAATAACCGAGCGTTCGAGCGGCAGCTATACACGCGGGAGATTGAAAATTTGTTGCGACCTCTCCCGCGTATTGTGCATCGAACGGACAGGGAAACGTTCTCGAAACGAAATTCGGGCAACTCGATCTGAATCCCCCGCGATTCGATTTGAGTTCCCGTTGAGTCATGCCGATCGTCGTGGCCGCAGTAGGCAACCGTCGCCTAATCTATCGCGGAAGCAGAGAAATTTTTATGGCCCTCGAATAAAAATGGCACGCGGACGATTCATTATCCGTCCGAATCGATTCGATGGCGGGCGTAACGAGGAATACAGGATGCGCATCCTCTCTGTGTGATATGTTTGTTAACAAGGTGCACGCACTTGGAAGCGCATGGAAATCAGCGAAATATTCGGCACGCTCCTCCCGCGCTCATTACACGATCACACGGTGGCACTCTAATGAGCAACGTTTCGGCGTTTCATTAATTTCATACCCCATCACGATTTTTTTCTTTTTTTTTTTCAAACACCGTCGCTTCGGTACCGCCAGAATTTTTCCCCCGACAGTCTGTAATTGCGAGTAACCCGAGTTGATCGGGTCGCTGTTCCGCCGAAAACGCGAACGATAAGGTCACCGTTGGCGTGTCCGAATCGAGGCAACGGGGACCGGGCTCTGCATATTTATTTCGCGCTTATCGCTCGAGCGTAATTCAAAAAACACGAGGCGCGCATACGCCTTTGCACGCACACACTAGTTGTTCCATTTTACTGAAGGAGGAGAATGAAGTTATCTCGCGAAATTTTCTTACGACAATTCGTGTCGAACAACTGTCGCGAGAACATTTTTCTGATATCTTTAATCTACCGTGAGATGTTCCATCGTTTACAGCTAAACGGAACACCCTGCACACGTCAGTACATGTCTGTGTGTATTCATGTTTCTCCCTGTTTTTTTTTTTTGTAACAAAAAAGGGTGAAATCCCCGAACGAAACGCGACGATAAGGGAGTCAGTTTCATCGGTGAACAGTGGATTTTTCAAACGCGATTCTCGTTTAGTCGGGGATGGGTGGATTCGTAAGCTTCGCACTCTTTTTCCACCCTCCCTGCGCGTTTCTGTCGTTCTTTCGCGCGATGTACAATCCCCGGACGGCTTTAAACGGCGCACGACTCGGTGGCTTGACCGAGTGCCGGTGTACACCGGTCCTGCTCATCCTCTGTCTCCACTGTTCCGTTTCTCCTGCCGGCATTCGAATAAGAATATCCGGACGCACAAAGGCGTTTTGGGTGAATGGGCCTGACGTAACTCTTTTGTCTCAAACATGGGCCGCTGGTACGCGACTCTGCCCCGTTCGTATTCCAACCAGCCCCCGGCTCCCCCCGTTTCCACCCTCGATCTGAATCCCACCTTCCGCCACCCCAACCTGCCCCTCGGTCGCCTCTGGGCCACCGATGCGCGCAATGGGACGAGAAACAATGGTTTCCAGGTACAATGGCTCGCAATGTGAGTGATGCGAAAGATGCCATTGTAGCCGTGGCTACGGAACGTGGCATTGTTAACCTTCGATGGCGCAACCTCCTTTTCTGGCCACACGCTACCTGCTGCCTTTTCTTCGAACCCGTGTGTCGCCTGCCAAACTATCGTAATTCCTGCCCCAAACCGCAAACCCGCGCCACCCCTGGGCCCTTCGACAGCGCCGCGAAATAATTCATACGAGGATCCACCCCACCGCACCACCGATCGTAACGACCCCCCGAAGTTCACCTTGCAAGCTCGGTTCCAATCTTCGCTCGTCTACAAGCTGCAAACACTGTCAGGATGTATCCGAATACGTTCGATCGTTGACAAAAAAAAATTCGATAGCCACTTTGCCACGAGATCGCGCACATTCGGAAGCTGATCGTGCGATATTTGTCAGGCCCGTAGCCGCGCATGGGAAATATCGACGCGTCCCGTGAAAACCTCGTACGCAGGATGTTCTCGCGGTTGTTACGGTACAATCGCGTCTATCCCTCGTTCCCGTTCCGTTTCGTGGGGGACGCGGCACGGACGCGTTTCATTCCGAGAGCCGGCCAGGAAGCGCGAGGTTTATTTCCGACAACGAGATTCGATTCCTTTGTCCCGCGGCACGTGTCCCGTCCTGTCCCCCGGCGAATATCTTCGCGTTCATCCTGACCACCGGTTCCGTCGTCCTCGTTGAAGCTCGTTAACACCTTGACGGGCTGGGCGGAGTCTGATTACCGATCGGTTTCATCGAGCTTTCCGGCGACTCTCGTTTCGCGGGTCACCGCCGGGTTAATCGAACTCTTACCTGTCCGACTTATTTTACCGGCGGCGCGGCCCGGCGCGGTAGATGCGTTGCACGATATCCGGAGTAACCGGGGGAAAGAGAGAATCGGGACGAGGAGAGATTTGTTCGCGTTTAATCTCGCGATCCGGGTCACGGAGGTCAGCGGTAAAGTGGTAGGAAAGCGGAAATGCGGGAAGGGAACCGCGCGTACGCCGGACAAGCGCGCGTTCGTTCGAAAAAGAGTAGACGTCGGCGGCCACAGGGAGAAAGAGATGAGAGAGAAACGCTTGGGAAAGCCGACAGAAAAAGGCGACACGGCCGATCAAACCGGTTAGGACACATGGTACGTACATACGGGGAGTAGACCAGATGTCGTGGAAGGACGTTGGCCACGCTACGGAAACCTACGTGTCTCTGATCGAGATGCGTGGCTTTGCGTAACTCTTGCTTGTCCTTCGCGGCGAGGTGAGTGTACGCTTCGAGTGCGTGTCCACCGTAGATTGTATTGATTTTGTATTCATTTCAATTCCCCCGCGGAATAGGCGCATGGGACAGGGTATGCTTATTGCCCGTTCTGCTTGGGGGAAGACAATATTATTGTAATTATAATAATTATTATCGTTGTTAACGTTATTTTTGCTGCGTCGAACGCGCGAGTTTATCAAAATGATCGTCCGCTAGGAAGTAAACGCTGGGTCGCTGCACGGTAATAGCTGACCATTTCGCGTCGAAGACCCAATCGGGAGAGGAAAATTTGCGTAGATAGTCACGGTCGAATTAACGCGCTTTGCGTGAACCGGCGCCTGTATCGAGGCATTGCAAGCAAAGCGACGAGGGCGGAAAAAGCGGGCAGAGGGTGGAACAGGGTGCGGGGGGAGGGGTGTGTGGGTGGAAGGGTACAAAACCGAAGAGAGAAACAAAGGACCGATAAAAACAAATTGGTCTTCCTCTCCTCGCCCCTTTATCCGTCATTCGGTCCGTCGGTTTGATCGGACAGACAAATTTTGTGGTCGTTTTGTTTGACGTGCGCGCGTACATTTGCGGGCGAAAAGAAATATAATCCTATTAAAATTTATCAAAGGCCCCGCTCGTAAAAGTTCGATATCAGAGAGTGTCGATGAAAACGAACTCCGAAAAGGAAGAAAGAGAGGCGTAAAATGTTTCGCCGATTACCGTTGCCCGTTAGTCGAAAGCGGTGATGAATTATCGAACTTTAATTGCGTTAATTATACGAGAAGGTCTTCTTTCGATAAGGCGTCGATACTGCACTGTATCGTCGCGCCATGTTTGCGCACTTGCCCGTTCAATTGTACAATTTATACGTTTTCGTTTCGCACGTAGCACACAGCCATTGACGTGACAAGTAACGAGTAAGTGCGATTTACTGTTTCAATCAATTAAGGTTGGTCTTCGAAGGAGGCGATTAGATAAGATAACGCGACGGCTAAAGCGATTACCTTTACTTTCCACGTTTATGTAACCCCCCTTTTTTTTTTTTGCTCCTCTCTGCAGTATCTCTTCCAGCGTGCTGCAGTCTCTTTGTACTAAACTTTTTAATTCGACGATCGTCGAGGAACTTGCACGGACGCGTTATTACCGACATAAAATCAATCGTCGCCGAGATCTCTGCGGGAAAGCTCTTTAGTTCCCTCGGTGCTCGAAAACCGCGCACTGTACTCGGTGATTACGATCATTGCCTCGCCACGTTCTATTGTTATATTGTCCCAGCCTCACTGTCCTCTTACGCGTCGACCGGTAGACAACAATGGCGCGTGACAATCCCACGGACTTTTCGTCGTTTTATAGTTACTTTTCAGCTTTCGTTTCAGCGTCGTTTAACCGTCACGGAAAGCTGCCGCTGCTCGTTGGAAACGCGATCTCGTATCGACCGTGATAAAGACGGGCATCGAACGATGCGAGGAGCTTTAGAAATCTTACGTCAACGTGTGCTCGAGGTGATAAAATTTCTGGACGATAATCACCGTCGTGCAATTATAGCCAGGCGACTCGTAAAACCAGCCGCGGCTCGGAGCATGTAATTGTTTCGGAAAACGTCGACGGTTTCGTTCGTCGCCCAAGGTCTCGTTAGTTCGATCCTGCAGCGTGCAAACATCGTGGTTCCAGCAGTGCGCGTTAAGACACGCGTCCTAAATAAAAAGAACCGTGTTTCGCGTTGTAAGTAAACGTAATTAGGATCGCAGCGCTACCTGATTAGCCGTCGCTTGCGAATTATGCAGGGAAACAGGGCGAGCCCCGCGCATTGATTTAGAAACGGGCCATTCGAATTGACACGATTGGGCATATGTACATATTTCGTTACTTTCTACGATAATTTCTTATTCTGCGTCCAATACGAGCGACGTCTAATAATTCATTCCTGTTCCGGAGGGTCGGCCGTTTAACTCGCGGCCAAACAGAAGAAACATAAGGAGCCCCTTAATTTCTGGGGTTGGTGTACAATTTCTTGTTTACCCGAGCCACCCCATAGTTAATTCAGAGTCCTGGGGAATGTAGCAGATGGCGTTTTCTATAGGGCACGTTGTCAGGGCGACGGACAATGCTCGACTTCTCAACCCTCATGGGAACGGAAATATTGCAAGTTAAATATTTACCGTTTTGCATGTAGCCGAGGATTACGGGATCAGAAATTTCGAACAGCGTAATGCGACGGGATGTAACGTGCCCGAGCGGGTCGGTTCGCGGACGAAATGAAATTCTCCATCGAAAAAGGGAGCAACGCGTTGTGTTCGCGCGAACATAATTGCGCAACTGTTTGAGCGTAGCGCAACGCGACCGTGGAACACATGCGCTCGCGGTTCGAGGCACGATGATGCGCAACATCGGAACCTGTCAGATGGTCTTTGTTTGTTTACGGGACGACACGGTAAAGTTATTCTTAGAGCTGGGAGAACAGCGACTCGTCTAACTTTAGAGTGGCGCCTTCGGGGCGCGTTTCTAAACCCGTCGTTCGCGATTCTACGCGCAGCATTGAATTTCCCGCGAATCATGACCCGACGGTCATCGAGCGCGAAACGCGTTCCAATGGTAAAAGTGCGTGAAAATTCCTTAACGAGGAACAAATGGAAGAAGGATAATAAGACACGGTCGTTCTAGACAGGATACATGTTACTCCTCCGAGACTTCTTGTTAATTCAAGCACACGTTATTTTGCCCGCAATTTCCCGAGTATTAACTACTGCCGACGTCGCGAACGCTAATTGGATATCTGGTTCCGGTGATAAATGGCGATGGAACGTGGTCGTGTTTTAAATTCGGTCCAACGGGGAACACCTGTACGCCGTTGCACCTTTTTCTCCCCCCCTCGATTGAACGTGGAAGCTTCCAACGCCGCTCGGACTCGTCACTAATTTCGGTCCCGAAAGTCGCATCGATTCGTCCGGAATAAATGGATCAGCTTAATAAGCTAAAGAGGCGGCCCGCCTCTATATAGTGCAGCCTGGTAATCATTTTTCTTTCTTTTTTTTTTACTCTTTCACAATTCTCCACGGCCCGATCGGATGTTCCCTTATAATTCCCGACGACACGATTTCGCGATAAATTTTCTATCGGGAATCGATTCTGTCTGGCGCATCGATAACTCGGACGATGCGTCGAGTGCAGTAAAAATATAAATAGGAAGATGCCGGGATACGAGACGCGCGATGCCGCTTCGGTTTGATCGATGGACCGTGGCACGTATAACTGGTATGATTGATAGACTCGTCTATGCAACTAGTACCTACCGGTTACCTCGAATTTTTCTGATTCATCGATAAGCATTGTACATAGCGCGACCGATCGATAAAGCTGTTTAATTCACCCCGGATGAATCAGCAGGGAGTAATCATCTTCGCTCCCAATATCGCTCGTTACACGCCGCGGTTACGTACACGTCGATCGGTTTTTTTTTTACGCGAGAAAAATCTTCCCGATACAATCGTTACACCCGTGCGATAGCCCGGCGATAATACGACGCCCGGTAATCGATGATACAATAATATACACAATCTACATGCACACGTAGCTTTCTTATATTCACAGCTGGTATTTATACTCCCGTTGTGTAACCAGCCGAAACTCGATTCAACGTAATATGAAAATCATGAATACTGATGACTCTCGACGACCGATATTTCGATCCGACGAAATTCGCACAGTTACCGGGATTAAAAATCGCCTCCCGTCCGCTTCTCCGCTTCTCTCCGCCATTTCTTCTGCAATTTTCTCCGCTGTCCCGTCGCCCTCCCCGCTCCACCGACCCAATTTTACACACCTCTGTCGCGCCGGTTAAGCGGATCGCCGGGGACATTTGCATCGGTTCTTCGCCACGAAATTTCGTCGCGTCGATCGACCGGTAAGCGGATCGACGTGGAAATCCGCTCGCGAAACGACAAACACGGCGGTTAAGAGAGACGGATAGATAGCTGTACTCGATCGTTAGGCTCGTCTTAAACTGTACAGAGAGGAACGTAACGGGGTTCTCACGGCCGGAAGCGAAACGATAAGTCGACTGCTCGTTCAGCCAGCCAGCCAACCAGCCAGCCACGCCGTTAACAACTGGCAGACACGCGTTAATGGTTTTCAGCTCTGTAAATACATTAAGGTTGCTCGTCGCGCCGTGAATCGTCGTTACAACGCCGTGGATGCATTCCGCCCGTGAATTCGTCGGCCGTATACAAAGCCGTCGCGGGAAGATCGACGATCCGGGCGAAAATTTCGAAAATTCCCGATCCGGACGGGGCCGTCTAAAAATTGCACGGGCCGAGGGGCAATTTTTCTTCCACGTCGCGACAGCTGCGCCGCGGCTAACACGCGATACACGTATCCCTTATATACTTGTATACCGCGGAGATGCAACGCGTAGATTTATAGATAGCTGCGCAGGCCTCGCTTTATTGCGTCCCTTTAACGCGGCGTGTTGACAGAGAACGGCTGACTCGAATTAGTTTAATGGAGTGACTCCGACGGCGCGTTATCAGTGACTCGACGGTAAAATTTAATTCGATGTGCTTACGCAGATAACGTGCAACCTTGTTGTCACCGTTCCGTTACCTGCGAATTGCCCTTCGAAAAGGCATGACCTTTCTTTTCGTTATCGCGACAGCTTAACGAGCCACTATAAAATCATTATCGCCGTCGACTGTTATTCGATAATGAGCGAGCGTTCCGCGTTTAAACCTAATTGACGCGGCTCGCTCCATGCTCGTCGACTGGGAGCGCAGTTTGCCTCTGCCCACGCGGAACATTTTCGCCGCCTCGCGAAACCCAAACGGAAAGGGGAAGGAAGAGATCGAGCCTGCTGATTTTTCGGGTGGCATCTGCTAGCAATACGCCATGGCGGATCTAACGTTTTTAGCCGTTCTCCCGGGGGAAAAAGGAACAACAAAAAAAATCGCCGACAGGAAAAAGCCGGCCGGAGCACATATTTCAAGCTTGTCTAAATATCCACGGGAACGTTATACTATTCCGTTGCTCGTGACCGTCGAACGATCCCGAGACCAAGGGAGTCGAGCAGGATGGAGCGCGGCCTGGAAATAATTGCCAATAAATTTGTCTTTCGATCGCGTTGAATCCGAGCTGCTTAATCCATTAGCTTTAAATCGACGGCAAGTGGACGAACGGGTGTTGCAGCGTCCGCGCCGCAAACGAGATTTGTTTACGTCACCGCGGCGATGCACGCAGGAAAAACTCGATCCGATCAATCGATTTCATATCTGATACTTGAATTTCCGTGCCCGGCCACGTTAGACCCCGCTGATTGACCAGCCGTGGCTGCGCATGAGTGCCGCTGACGGCCCTCGAGCAGCGCGCGCCGGCTTCGTTGCAACGTTGTAACGGAGCATCATTGACGTTAATGAGCTAGATTGGAAAGCTGTCCTGCCTTTGAAAGTTATCGTGCTTTGGATACGATCGGCCGCCGATTCTCTCGTCCCTGCTCATCGATGATGACGCTGATGGTAATGACGGCGAGACGAAGTCTCGCGTCTGCACGCGTGCACGCCACGTACGGGCGCGTACACGCGCACTCCCGGGAAGCGTAATTTTCATGAATGAAATCTGAATAAATCGGCGCGCCGTGTTATTACGGGGCGTAGCGCGCTCGATAAATCCTGTTAATAAACAATGACGCCGTGCCGGCCGACGACGACGACGATCCCGTACCGTGATTCTTATTGTTCGTTTAAGCGCCACGCGAATTTTTCTCGGCGATATCTTCGGCACGAGCCTCGCCCTTCTCGTTATCGATGCGAAGACGGTCGTTGTATAATGCAATCTACGCGTCGTAATTTAATGTACGCCGCCGATACATCGAAGCGTGCCGGCACGTTTTCTACGGTGTATTGTAAAATTGAGGTATTTTTCCGTGAACGTTTCGCTCGGACCGCGATCCGAGAACCGCCGATATACGCGCGTGTACTCAAGCTTCACAAACAACAGACTCGTTCCGAGCATTATTGGATCGATCTTGTCGTGGCGCAATTCAATCGGGCCTCGATGTCCTGGAACGATCCTGCGTAACCAGTTCCACTATATAGGATCGTGCGCGCGTACCAATGATTTCTCTTGTCACGCGAGATGATTGACAGTATTGTGAGCATACAACCACGGGACAAGTCTCCGGCCGCGTGTTAAACCGTTCGACAACAGTCTCGTGCCGGTTTAGATATCGTGCCGGCGACTCGTTCGCGGGATTAAATTAAGTTTCACCAACTCTATTAATATTTCATAAGCGTGCGCCAAATTGCGTGAAACTTGGACGAGTAATCGTTGTTCGAAGTCGGCGGGGATGTTTTGCCCGCCCGTTAAGTTTCTCTCTGGTGTGCCCCGATAGCATCTTCAAATTGTAATCGTCGTGTTTCCTTGCCGCGTCCCGTCGGTCAGCAGCTTTTCGCGCGGCGGAGTTGCGTAGGCTCGTCGTTGATACACGATATCGCAGCGTCGAGGCAGGATCGACGTACGATTATTTACGTTCACGCTGCTCCGAAGAAACAAAAAAGAAAAAGGGGGGGGGAGAGGAAATTTATTGTTCCGCGTGTGCCACTTTCCCCGTCTGCCGATACAGATGGTAGGTGTTAAGCAGACTGATGACCCGTACCTATCCAACGTCGGATCTACTTGGTACCTACCCAGTTATTTACAACCGGTGGGTTACTCGAAACCGATTGTTAGATCGGCCCCAGCTTGCGCGTATCTCTGCACGATTTTCGATTCGAACGTTCTATCTGTTTAGTCGTTCCTTTCGATAGATACAGAAAATAGAATCGCCGGGAGAGAAGGTTCGCGCGTTTCGCGATCACCCTCGTTATTTCGAACGGTCGAGCAGTTACGCGTCGTTCCACCGCGTCATCCGCGTTATCGAGGTCGAACATTATTTCTTCGATAGGATTCGATTTTTCCCATCAGAAGTCACGCCGTTACGAGATACCGGCGTGGTATCCATCGGCTTGCATGTGCATCTACATACACGTATACGCGTTCAGCCCGATGGCTGCAGAGCGACGGATAGAGTGGCTGGAATCGAAACGAGAAGTTGGAAAACAGATATTGATCGTGTCTCGTGTGTACTACTCGCGGGTACTACGGTTCATGGGTACTACACACGTGCGCGTTTCCAGTGACGTAAGGATTTTCCGGCGCGCATCAGGGGTAGGCCGCCACGCCGAATCGATTCTTTTCGTGCCCACGACTGCACGGGACGAAAGGGAGGGCACGAGAGTTTTTCGCGCAGCAAACATTTTCGAACGCGTAGCAGCCTCCACTTTTGCAAACTGTGGGCTCGTCAATGAAGGCGCGCATTCCACGGCGAGGAGCTCGTTCGCGATTGCAACAGAATTTCCGCGAAACTGGTAACACCGCTTTATACGGAACTTATCTACAGTGCAGAATAGGAGTAGCATGGAAACGATCGTTCCTGAGAGTCAGGGCAGCTGTATCACGAGGGGTAGGGAGGGAGTGACTGGAGGGTTAAATGTGCGCACGACAGCGGGAATGAAACACGACGAGCGAACGTGCGCCTCGTTGTATCGTTTTCTTTTACGAAATTTGATACAACCGCGATATCGATACTCGTAGTAGCCGGGGCCAGACAGTTTTCGTTGTAATGCACGACGATCTCCTCGTTACTGCGTCGCGTCTACTGTACGTGTACCTAAGTGCATTGAAATCGCTGAACGAAGACGCGTCCTTGCGAATTTACGCGCCCTACTTTCCGGCATAAACGGAAGGCATGAATGAATGAGCGAGGCGTACAGGCCATCGACGGAACGAGAAACGCTGGAACAGTGGGGCGCGCAGAGTTTTCCGTTCCAGTGATTTTACGAGTTGCAATCCCCGCGGATATTCGTACGCGTAACGCGCATTGGGTCCGCGGCATTAATTAATTCGAAAAGGTCGCCATAGGCTCGTTAGGTCAGCCCTATTATCGGGTACCTCGCTGTCGCGTATCGCTCTTCCCAGCCGTTCTGCTATCGACACTGCGCCCTGGGACCGCTGAACGCTTGGCCGTGATACCGTAATCGACACACCGATGGAAATTGTAAATTATATCGCAGTTCCTTGCGACGTTTCGGAGCAATTAGAGCAGAGCGACACCTTTCCCGGCCGATTTGTTCACGAGGCACGTAAGCAAATCGCGAACAGGTGGTGCTTAATGCCCGATTCTGGATAATTATCATCGATAGCCAAGCATCGCGTTACCTTATTTGCGCGTGCACCGTCCAGGTATCTCTGCATAATTGAGGAAACAGGTTTACTACTCTTTGCTGCATCGGCGTACAAATTATATTCATTTAAGGCGCACAGTGTTTTCCGTCGAGCAAAAAACAATATACCAGATAACGTCTTGTTCTTGCACCTGCGGCCCAACGGTCGCCCGAACGTTAACAAGATTTACGATATTATTCGGATATATTTTCCCGTGCCCGGTATCTATTCGTCCCACAAATTTTTTCCCTCCGTTTCTAGTTTGTCCCACTTCGGTCCAAACGCAATCACCCCATAAACAAGCCGCGCAAAGTAAGCCCATACTTTATCCGTCCCATTGACCAGCTTTAAACCGACCAGGTGGATCGAGACGCAAATCCTTTCGTCGAACATCCTCGCGAGAGCGTGGCCGTGTAATACCGGTATCCGTTCGGGATCGCGACTCCGGCCACGGGTACCGCTACAAATCGCCGGGACGATCGTAAAATGAGGGGCCGCGAAGGGGGAATGGTAATTACGCGAGTGGTGTGAGTCGCGGAGCGGCATTACTTCCGTCTGATATTTTTTCCATTTTCCCCGGCGGTGGCCGCCGCGGCAACGGCGGCTGCGTTTTTCGACGATCCTCTCGTTTTCTTTCGCGAGATCAATAAATCGCGGAGCCGTGGAGGTTGCACGGTCGTTCCTCCGCGTCTGCACCACCCCCGCCGTCACCACCGCCACCGTCGTTCCGGTATCCTCCCCCGCTGCTCGGTACCGCGTCCCCCCCACCCCCACACCCCCGTCAGGGGCATTCGAAACCGGCCGACCGAGCGATAATAAAATAATTCTCCGCCACAATAGACAATGCTCGCCGGGATGATAGTAATTCAAACCGGATGGAAGGAAAAAGGGGCTGGTCGTTTTCCGTACTTCCGCCGGTTGCATGCGGACGCATCGCCCCCTCTGCGTTCCTCGCGTCCTTTCTCTCTTTCTCGTATCCGCGCTCGTTCGTTCGTTCTTTCCCAATCCTGCGCCTTGCTCGCATTCCACGGTCGCGATCTCTCAGTTTGCATTCCGGCCGTATTAACGAGCCATCTTCGCCCGCGAGAAATTTGTCATCGAAATGAAATACGCGACACGGCCGAGTTTCCTGTAATTCACAGGAAACGGCAGGCACGGGATCGCGGTTTTTGCTACGAAACAATCGCGTCCCCCTTTCTCGTATCGTTGCACGCATCGCGTAGCATCCTTAACTGGCGACTCCGTCGTAATCAAAGCAACCACCGTCACCGTGAAGGCCGTGAAACAAGGAGAACGAACAACGTTAAAGCAAATGATCCAGCGTTACTTAACTGCTCATCATACCACTGCCACGTCGGATTACGATGTCCAGCGATAAAGCGGGCTCCGGTGACTGGGTGTCTCGAGTTGCTGTAATTACTTGGACGTCACGGGAAAGAAAACCGTGGCACGGTTCACGGTCTTTGCCCCGCAGAGACGCGCAACGAGCATCTCCCCGCCGCAGCTTTGCCCCCTTTTTTCCTTTTCTTTCCGCCTCCCGTTCTCCTGATGGCTGTTCCGTGTCATTTCGAGCCGCGTTGGTCCGCCCTTTGCACGAAAGCTCGGCGAGCGAGTTTTAACGAGAAATTAATATCCCGAGTAAGTCGACGACTCCTTCAGAAGGTGGTCTTCATCTTTTTCTTCGTCTACTTGTATCGCTCGGGCCGCAGTTTCCCTTCAGTTTTTCCACCTCCGCCACCCGTCGCCGCTTCTCCTCGCCCGTTTCACCTTCGAGATGAGTCTACGTTCTTTCCTCCTCGCTCGTCTCTTCCGCTGTTTTTCGCTGCCTCCTTTTACCACGTCGCGTCGACTTACTCGTCACTTACAGGAGCACGTAGCCGAAACTTCCACGTAAAAACGTTTCAACGTTGCCCCGGCTATACTCCCGTCTGTGTTCCCTCCCCTTTTTCGCGTCTCCCGCGAGTAGCCAACCCCTACGCGCTGTCGCGCCTTCTATTATTCTCCGAGGCGCAGTCGAAGCTTAATTAACCGCGCGCCTCGGTCAATTAGCTAATTAACGCCGCGCCGGTGGGAAGCGTAAGAATCGCGGAAGAACGCCCACGTAACTGGGTTACCAGTATGTACCTTGCCCTTATTGTTCGCATTCGAAAGCGAACGCCACTTCGGGCGCGGCATTTAACATCTTCGCAACTCTGTCCCAGGTGTATTGCGCATAGTATGTACTCCGCGCGACGAGAAACGTTTCGTATTTTTACACGAATAATCCAGTCGTGAATTCCGCCTCGTGTCTTCCGGAGGGCGCTTCCGAATATTCAACGGCGATCTCTTTCGCGGTAATCGTTCACCTTTTGCACCTATCCCGCTCGTCGGCTAGTTAATACCAGCAGTCGCTCAGTCATCGACTTCCGAACGGCGTCGGGTCTCCGGCTAGCTCCGCGTACACATCCGAAACACGGCTTTGGCAGACATCTGGCAAGCATCCACGCCGGATACTCCAAAAGCCCGGCGCACTCTTACACCTATGTATACTCGGGACGCCACCAGCAGCGTTTGAAGCTTGGATATAGGTGTATTTCGAGACCTGCCGTCGAACCGCGCAATTTTCCACGCTCTATCGCAGCGTGGGGAGGTGTATTTTTTTTCTGCGTCTACCCTGTGGCAAGGGCGCTGTAAGAATCTGGCTAGAACGTGGCAGTGCGGATAGAGAAGTATTTCCTTCGAGCACGGGCACGATGTTTCTTTCAGAAATGGAGCAATCGTTTGCGCGGCGCTGTACGCCAGCAACAATTCTTATGACCCTGGGTCCATCGTTGCTCGAATCTTGACGCACTGAAAGTCGTCGTCGGCCGATTTCGATCAAGGTGCCGTACCTGGTAGCTTCGCTTTTACTCCGCGATGAAACGGGACGCGACGCCAGCTGCTAATGAATTTACAACGACGCGTCTCCTCTAACGTCATTAGCGTCTTCGTCACTGTAAACAGAGCCCCGTTCTCTCACCCCCCCTTTATCTGGCAGATGCGGCGTGATCGTTAAGAAAGGTACCAGTCGAAGGAGGCCTACGCCCGTCTCGTCACTCTTCGTTGGGTTCGCGAAATTCGTCTGGCGCGCCGGTCACAGACTTTGTTTGGCGCGAATTCGATCGCGACGAACTCTGCAACACGTGCGACCCAGCGCACAAGCGATTTCGCGCGAAGAAGAAAAAAAACACGTGGCAAACTGATTGCGCAATCGTTGCTTCGTGGACCGACACCAGCTGACGAACGTCTACAAAATTGGTCCTTAAAAGACGGGAAAAAAGTGGGGATCGACGGTGGCGAGTATCGAACTGTCGTCGATCCGCGACTGTGGCAACTCGCGTCGATCGATTAAGCAATTTCGCGGAATTAGTGAAACCCTGGCGTCTCCGTATTTAGCCCTCTGGCGAGTCTGTTCTTCCGCTTTTAGGGAACAGGTTTAGCCGCATGACGTATATGGAAAAACGTTGCGGCGTATCTCTGCCGCGTACAGCGAGCGTTATTGGAATGCATTTAAAGCGATTCGTGACCGCGGTTTCCGGGGATATCTCGTCAGGTGTGGGTAAACGGGAAAGTCGGTATTGAATTTTGCTTCTCTGGCCTTTGCATTTTCACTTACATATATATATATACAATACGAACGCACACACACGCGCGCGCGACGGCCCATAACTTCGACGACTTCAGGTATAAATGCACCGCGAGCGAGGGAGGTTAATTATTTTTTAAGCGATAAAATTTTATCGACGGACCCTTACGAACGGCATCCATGTCCAGCGTCGTACTTTCATCGTACACAAGGGAGATACACCTATCTAACGGTGAATTGAAATCCCTCCGAGAGTACAATTCCATAAAACCACATGCACACGGAGGATTCTCGAAATTCTTGTTTGACAGCCGACATTTTTATCGGTCGGGTCGTCCGTTCTTTTCACGCGTTCCGGTGTTCCTTTTTCGTCCGCTCGTTCGCGGCCGTTCCTTCGAAGAAAAGCACGTGGCGACCGTGAGTGACGAAGAACGTTTTCGCCCAGGGGCCGCGGCCGCGGAGGGGGTGAATCCGCTTTAATTTTAGCCATGCTCTTCCAGCCGTGCCGTGGGCAGGCCATGGTATGCACGGTGGTGCTCTCGGCAGCAGCCTTGGCATCGCAGACGCATTATTCATACCTTAATGAATTCTCTCGTGCCCCTCTCACCCCCCACCCCACCCCCTTTACCCCGCCCTGACGATCTCCGCCACTCGCCCTCGCTGCCCCACGCCGCGAGTTTCCACCCTCGCTAAGAAGCCACGAAAGTCTCTCTCTATTTTTGCGATAACATCCCTGGCTCCCTCGTCTCGCGGCGTTCCTTCCGTTCGTCGCGCGATTTCGCGTCGGATGCGCTCTTTATTTCGTATTTCGTTTTTTTTCAACGGTTCATCGTTCACCACCACGTATCCGTTTACTCTCCCTCTCACTCTCTCTGTGTCTCTCTCCATCTAGCTCTGTCTCTATCATCCACTATACGGTCCCATGGCACGCCAACAAGGGACGTTTACTATCGCGAGATGAAAAGTCGCGGAATGTTTGCTAGTCGTCATCCCGGCTACCGACTACGACGGCAGATAATATATTTCGAAAGGGCTCGAATATTCCCGAGTATATTTACGTTTTACGCGCGTCGCATCGAATTTATCCCCGCAACCCTCCCAGCCCCTCTATCCCCTTCCGAAAAGTAATATCGGATCGTGCATAGAGTGTATCGGGTTATAAGCGACACGATATTACATTCAGGGACGCTACATCGCCGTTAATGCCGTTCAGGTATATCCCAGGATGTTATACGTCACGCGACCGCCGACAACCATAGGCACGATCATCTTCTCTTTCTGTCCCCTGTTTCTGCTAACTCAAGTTCACGGTATCGATCACGCGGCCATCACAGACGCGACGGAAGCATCGGCCTCGGACGGTTCTTGTCGAAAATTTTCCCGTCTCCTCCGTCCGATCCGGCCGCGACAATAAAGATAGCAGGACGACAGGCACGGAAAGTTACGCGTCTTATCGGCGAACGGTGTAAAGCAATAAAAATTCCATTACCCAGTCTGCTTAACGACTCATCCTCCCTTTCTTTTTTTTTCGCTTGCTTTTTTTCTTCTTACAATTCATCCCACCGCCGCACTCGTCCGTTTAATTGCAGTATCCTCGAATCCCCATTCGACTCGAGATAAGCCCGAAACTTTTAATTGCCGCTTCCGAATATTTTTCCATGCGCGAACTTCCCTCGAGGGTGGCCACTGCGCAGCGTCTGCCGCTGTGTTACGCATCCTTGCGTCCCGCAGCTCCGTTCTCCAGCACGCGCTCGTAAATACGCTCCGCCACTGTCTCGCGGCCGCGGTAATTTTCGTGCGAAAACCAGCCCCATCGGGAGACGGCGGAGGAGGAGGAGGCCACGGCGGTGGCCGTCGCGCTCGGCGTGCCGCCGTGCCGTAGCGATTTACGCGCCTTCCACGCGCTGAATTTCAAATTTTACCGTTTCCGCTCTGGTCATCGCATTGTTCCCGGCGTGCGTCCGCTTTTGTTGCCCAGACCCGTGCGAATTAACTTGTCCGCGGCCACTTTGGCCGCTGCCCCCGCGAGGAAGCTGCGCCCGGATTATTGATGTCCGACTTGTTCCGTACATCTCCCGTCCCGAGGTAAAGAGGAACGTACGAGCGCGCAGCTTTCGAAGAAATTAATGCGCCACGTTTCACCGCCGTGATACGTTCGCGACAAAGATTTCGCTCGTACGCGCTCAGAATCATTCGAGACGACGACCCCGTACAAATTGAAAGCGTTGCACGCGTGCAACACGTTTTCGGCGTGCAGCTCGTCAATTTCTGCGGCCCCATGCGCTCGTCCCTCGTAATTTTTACAGCCAACACAATGGATACGCGGCCCTCGGAGCCTACCGCAGTTTCAGCATGAAATACCTCACCGCCGCGGTATCAAACGATGTCGCCGAAAAGAAGGATCCGGAGCGGTCGCGATAATACTACCCCCCTACGCGTACAAGAGCGGAATTAATTGCGCGATAGCCGTATAAGGGTAGCGGGCAAACAGGTCCGTGTGCCGGTTTGCGCGATCCTAGTTAGCCGAGCCGCTCCTAATATAAAAACCGGCGGAATAAAGTTCTGTCGAAAAATTCCACCCTCCCGAGAGATACCGTCGAAATGATGTTTACGAAACAATGCGCCGACCATTTACCGCTCTGTAGATACCACGTCGGACAATGTCAGAGTGCGCGCCCGGGCATTGTGGAGAGTTTCATCCTGTGCTGGTGGAGCGGTCTACGATGCAGCCGGTTGCCGCATCCCCAGCCCGGCGGGCCGACGTTTGAACGCGGCCCGTTACGATGCATTTATGCGGCCAAGGCTGCAGATAAGGAATGACACCGCTCTTCCACGGCCAGCTCCAATCTTCTTGCCATCTCCGCGTCGTTCCTGGGGCTGAGGGGAAGGGGGGGGTGGTGGGAGGCTTTCACGTTCGATAGCATTTGCATGAAGGCTGCTCCGGCTGCGTCTACGGTTTCCGAACGTAATGACGATGCCACGTCCACGTGGTCGCGTCATGTTTGCTTCTTGCGCCCGTTCCATTTGCCCACTGACGCTGTTTCGCAGGATGCTAATATTATAGGGTCGGCGATGTACGCGCCGCGAGATTTCCCCGACATATTCCGGTCTCGAGATGCCGCCGGGCGAGGGTGGTTTAATTCGAATGGTCTCCCGCGGCCAAGTCGCGCGTTCGTCTTTATTTGGCACGAAAATCGCTCGATGGTGAATGTCTAAGCGGATTCTCAGATTCCGCCGGGGAAATGAATTACTTAACCTTCGGGTACATTTACCATTCAAATGTCAGCCCGCGTCGGGGCGTATGTATTTTCATTTTGCCGCGGGCTGCTCGACATTCCGCATTAAACGGATGACATCACCGCGGCGGAGAGAGCCGGCCGCAAGGACCGCTCGGTCGAAGCGACGAAATGTTGCGGCTGGCTCCTTGACCGAGATGGAGGGAGGATCGAGTCGAATCGATCTCTAAAAGGCGCTCCGTTATCGGGCCTTTTAAACCGAGGGTTCGGCGCGGCGTGCACAATGCCACGCGAAAAACGCTCGAACTGTAAATGCAAATGTCGATATCTTCGCTCGCGGACGCACGAGAGTCGAGAACAATGTCGACGCATTAACTCTTGCGTTTTTCTTCGCCGCTGTTCGGTGTTTTTTCTTCTTTTTTTTCTTTCGTTTTTACGACCATTGTTCGGGCATACGTCGCGGCCAGCATTTATCCGCGCGAAATAAACGGAATAATCGTGCGGGTGAAATGATAATTCCCGTTCCCGGACGACGGGCCGGCGAGCGTCGAAACAAAAGCGCGACGCCGGGTATAACATTATTACGCGGCATTATCATAATAAATACCAGCCGCGATAACGTAATCTCTCGAAATCCTGGCGCGCGCGCGACGACGCGTTGCGAAGTCGTGTCTCAGCTATCGCGGAATTTACATAATCGGCCAATTTCCAGATGAGCATTTTCGCCGCTGCCGCTATCTCTTTCGCCGTAATCCGTATCATCGATTCATCATTGCCCGGTAATCAGACGGTTGAGTAACGTTCGGATAGGCTCATGAATCACGGCCGCTCCCGCCGCCATCGGCTCGGTATCCTCTCGGCTTCTGATCGACACGCATTTCAATGTCATTAGGAGGAATCTCGATGGCGTACGATGGAAACCGTGCGTTCTGCGATTCGATTCGTGGAACGAAACGTGGAATCGCGAACATGCCGACCGGCGTGTGCATGTATCGCGGGGGGGCGTGTACGCGCGGGGGAATCACGAGAACGGAGGAGAAAATCCTTTCTTGTCGGGACAAAGGACTGAAAATCGGGAATACACCCGCGGCGAGGAAAACGAAGATTTATGGCCCGGCTCTTTCGAGATTCTCTTTGGCGCGACTCACGGTTAAAGTAGGAAAGAGAAGGTGAGAACGTTTACTCGAGGAGATGTCGGAGCGGCGCGGCGCGTGTATTTAGGTCGTGGCGAACCCTTGGGCTGGTTCGCCGCGCGGAAAGACGAATGCGTGCGCATATACACGCTCGCCGGTTCTTTTTGCAACGCTTGCAATCGAGCCCGCCTCCTTTTCCTCCTTCGCCCCCGCTGTAAATTTCCGACCGCCCGGGTGTCGTTTTGCTTTTCCAACGAGCGGTTCGCGGGCCACGCGTTCCTTTTGTTGCCGCCGCCATATTTCCTCCCCGAGGAGGGAAACAACGCGCGCGCCCTAAATTATACGCGCCCGGACGCGTCGCGAGTAAACGCGACTTAGAGCGAGGACGTCGGCGTCGGTGGTTGCGATTAATCGTCGATGATGATTCAATGGGTCACCGTCGTGATTCACCGGTCGCCGGTGCACCGGTACAGTCATTTCCGGTGCGATGCTGCGCCTCTAATTGCAATCTTCTCTAACGACACTGCATTACGAGCCGAGCGTTGCTCGCGTACCAGGAAATGGTTTCCACGGGATACTTTAATCGACACGCAAAAACTCTGACGCGTCCGACAAAAGACGCTGACCACCTGCTAATGCTTAAAGCCCAAATTCTCACCCCACCTGAACTCCAACGACGTCTACTAATAAATTTTCTTTCTATTTGCAGGTAAGCCTACCCTGTTTGATTATCATGCTCGGAGAAATACCATACAGAAGTTCCTGCGCCATTGCCGAACAGTTTTCTTCGGTCCGTCGCAGTGGCAGGAGCCAGCGGGTACGTTTCAAAGAATATCGAACGAATCTTTCCGCGTTCCAGCAAACAATTATCCGCGTGTCTTCGATCACTGTACGCCGATCGGGTAAAGGGGCGGGGGCACCTCTCTCGGTGCGTTCTCTCACGAGTAGCTTTCAACCGGCTCGTCGCGGCCGCTTATCGCGATCTCTGGACGCTGCTCGCTCGTTGGACCGCGACGAACTTTTCACCCAGGAATATCGACGGAGCAAAACGAGCACGGCCCGCAGGCTGCTTCCCCTATAAGTTATGCGGAAACGTAATCGAGTTTGATTCGACCGCTCCCTCCGTTCGGCCGTGGCGTTATACTTTCTGAATAATAATCAGACGCGCGGTTCTGCCCCCCCCCCTTTTCGAACGATAACCGCGAGGCGGATCCGAGGTATTGCACGCATAGGAATTGGCTGGCATGCAGGAATTCGCGGAAAGAAATGGATATGGAAGCTGGCGGGAGGAAAGTCGAGACCGGGGGGTTTGGGGGTAAAACTTGGAAGAAAGGGGGACTCGCAGCGAGGGGGAGAGTACGGTATTAACGGCGATGAATAGGGACCGGGCAAGTAGGAAAGGAGGAAAACGATTGGAGCGGGAGTCTAGGTAGGACGGTAAGAAAAAATAACAATGGCAGGAGTGAATCGGGCGCGGAGGACGACAGGGAGAGGGACTGGATGGTTCGGGTGGCTGGCCGGGGCTGCCAGTGGGGCAGAGACCCGGAGGAGCTAACGCGAGAGGAGCGAGAAAGGACCTGCGGGGTTCTGTGGCACTATGATCGCTAATGAATATTCAGTTCTGCTTGGCTCGGCCATTGACGGGCATAGGTCGATGCCGTGACTCTGCCTGCGGGTTCCGTGACGATTATCACGATTACTCACGGTAATCGTACCGCTCGTTTCATCGCCGATCGCTGGAAATTTCCTATCGGCACGCCTGCGTTCCCCTTCTTCCCCCGTGACGTTTCGTTTCAACCCTTCTACGCACAGGATCGTCTCTCCTTCTCTCATTCACTTTCCGTTTTCCGTTCGCGCTCCTGCTGGATCGCCGTCGTCCCGCGGTGCCGAGCGTCGCGACGCTGCGGCAAGAGCGGTCCTTCGCTCGTCTCTCTTTCTCTCCCTCTCTCCGTCTGTTGTCGAACGAAATGCGTGACAGGGAAAAAAAGATTTTCGCCCCGGTAATGTCGCTCTAAATATTCTGGCCGCGGGCAATTACTTTTCGGGCGGACCACGGCTACCGAAAGTGTGCCTCGTAATTAAATATAATTGCCGGACTGCCCGATCGGTCGGCTCCGAGCAGAACGCGAGCGAGAGCAGCGTACGCGCGAGCTTCAGTGCAAATTAGACCGAACTCGTTTCGCATAATATTTCTTTTTCATTTCCCCCCCCCCCCCCCCCATCCACCACCCGTGCTGTATTCATTCGTCGTAATTACGAACGGGCGAGCTGTTGCACTCGCGAGTCGGCGTTGCGTAATCTCGATCGCGACCGAACCGCCGGTGGTAATTGCGCTTTTATTTCCGTCATAATTGTCGCTTGAATTTTAATTAATTAACTACGCGGCGGCCGTGTAAATCACGCGCGCGTCGTATCCTTCAATTTCGACGACCGGGATCCCCCTGTCGCCCGTTTCTATTTCTGCTCGATTCGCGTTCCGTCTGTGTGCCGTTTCTCGAAAGGAACGTCCGCCGTTTCGTTCGACGCGGGTGCAATCGAACGGTGGAACTCGGTCGAAAAGACGCCGCTCGGACGACCCACAAAAGCGCCGCGCGAACGACCGCCCGGGGAAACTTTATTACCGGACCGCCGAGTAGTTATCCCTGATTTGCATTTGTTATTATAATTGGGAATAATCGATGCTCCCCGTCCCGCGAATAACGAGCGCAGACCTGCCGTTAGCAGGCCGCGCCGCCGGAAATGGATCGGGACAATTACTGTCGGAGAAACGAGCCGGCTCGATTCGACGAAGTTTTCCTCAACTTTGCTGCTTGTTCCTTCCACGATTTCCTCTACTCCCTGCCCCCGCTCCGCGCACCCCGTCTTCGTTTTATCCTTGACTTTCTCCACCCGTTTCCCCGATTGAACATCTCGCCGAACGCCTCGCGATTTTCGTTAGCCCCGTTCGCAGGGTAACGTGCACACCTGCGACGATAAACCGACATGATAATCGTGTTCACGATTTAGACCACCTTTTGGATCTCTTCGGGTCGTGCAGAGTCGAACTTCGGCGGGTAGCTTCTCTGAAGCTGCAAAAAAAAGCCGCTTCCGCGCCCGCTACATTTCATTCACGACACATTGTGCCGCCGCGCGGAGCAAAAGGAGGCGATGGCCCGCGCTCGGCGCTCCGAACGACACGGCTGACAAAGTGTCCGCTGAAATACCGCCGTTGGTCACGAGTTGCACGGTGTACACGGGTCGCCCCGTCTATCTCCCGTGCGACGTTACTCACCGTTATTAAGGCTACGCGTGCCCGCGACGCGGCTCATAGGATCGTCTATTGTCCGCGACGAACGCGAGAACTCCGCTTGTATTTATAAAACGGCCGTGCACGCAGCTCGCCAACCCCTTCGGTCGACCGCGAAATCGACGAGTCGCGCGTGCAGCAGTTCTGCAGCGGGTTCCGTACAGAAATCTTTGTAATACGCGTTACACGTTCCGATGTAAGATCTCTAAAGATCGACGAGATCGATCGGCCGACTCCTCGGCCCGGCCAATCACGCGGATCGAAGCCGATCGAGTTATCCCTTGAAAACGGAATTTCATCGACAGCAATAACCCGATTGCTCGCTCGTGCACAGCTTTCATCTTCTTTAGGGCTGGCAGTTGCGGCTCGGTTAATCACCGCGCTCGATATAGACGCGTACACGGCCGGGGTAACGAGAAGAGGGGCACTCGTGTACGTGGTGTAGGTGTTGTTGGTACGCCGATACTGTGTAGATCGTGGAGAGGCAAGGAGCCCGGAGGGTGGTTGCTCCAGTTAACGCGGCCGAGCACTTATCGGAAATTATCAACGAGACGTAACCTCCATTACGTAGCGAACTACAGCTCGTTAGGGCCTATCTTCGATGCAGGTTAACCGCGTGCGCCGACTCACCGTGTCGTCGACTCCGTTGTACACAGAGGATACATCCGCGTCACACTTCTCTTAACCTTTCCCGAGTCATCGTGCTTTCGGGATTCTGCTTCTTTTTCGCGAACTAGAGTGTCGTTGGGATTCGTTTCGTCCACTGATATCTAGGCGGTCACCGTGAACGATGCTGGTCTTAACGAGAAAGTCGCCCCCCGTTTTTTACCGATGGCCGAGAGAAATCGATGGCTGCAAAAACCTTTGGTATTCAGGATCGCTATCCTGCGGTTGCAATTAGAGATACGTATATATGTATGTGTATATATATACGCCTGTGTCCCCCTGATGCGACGATCGTTTCGCGTTTATTCTTGGAACCGCAACGTTTCGAGACCCCGCAGTGCGCTCAGATCCGATGGAACTCTTTCTTTTTAAAGACCGGAGTTCCAGTCCTTCCAAAAGGCTGGACAGCAAGTGGACCCGCCGATTGGATAACCGCACGCCGAATCGTATTATAACTCTTGTGGACAGAGCGTTAAACTAGCGAGCAAGTAAATACGGGATTGTGTTTACCGTTTTCTACCAACAAGCCGACCAGCCGGCCTAAGAATACACTCGAACCGACGACTGGTGCTTTAACCACCGGCACTCGGTGTGACTCGTGTTATTTTCATTGTCGTCGCCGTTCCTCCCGACTAGCGTGGGGCTCGCCGTGGCTTTTCTGCAAAAGCCGAGACCTTGAAAAATAATTACACTGGCCGTTTCACGGGCCATCGAGGCCGGAACGAAGGAGGCTTCCTCGACAAATTGAGCGATAAATCGTGACGGCCACTCTCGCTCTTTCCGCTCCTCGCTGTCCTCGTCTTCGCGCTACCGGCGACTCCAAACTCCCCTTTGTCCCCGTCGAGGTGGGCGTGCAACGAATAAACGGAACCTCTTGTCCCGGTGATCCGCGCGCGGCCGATTCGTGTGCAGGTGCGTTAATTGGAAAGTTAAGTATCAGGAAGCGCGAGTGTGGGAAAACAAGTCAGTACCGCGGTCACGGTAATTGATGTCAGAGGAGCGGGGGGGAGGCGTCACGGATGGATGTTCTCGTTTCGTGTGACCCGTTTTTCCGCCGCGCTTATGACAAATGTATACACGCGGCCGTGCCAGCGCGTACGTATATGAAAAAGTGGAACTCGCTCGGGGGATGAATAATTTTTTGTCCTCTCCTCCCTCCGCGCCTTTAATTTCGACCGTCGTTCACGCGGTCGAGTATCGCGCGTCATTAAACGTTTCCAACTCGGCACGCCGCGGCAGATCCGCCGGTTTGCCCGACGGATTCGACAAAAGAAGTCGGCGGCGCTCTCGATGGCCTGCCAAGCAATTGGAGGCACGCTGACAGCGGTGTTACGCGCGTGGCCGATCGCGACTCATTAGCGTCGTTAACGCGTCGAATGAAAACGGTGGCGAGCAAAAGGGTCCCTTTCTATTTTCTATACGAGCCGTCGTACCCGAGCGCGTGAACTCGACACTCCTGGATCGATAAAAATAGCGTGGTGACGCGTGAAGGAAAGATACCGATGAAAGTATGTCATCGTTCGAAAGCAACGAACCAGACGGTCCGCCGGTGGTTGCGTGAGCCCCTGCCACGGATGGATATTACACGGTATTATTCTGCAATCAACTTGTCCCGCCGGTTAACTTCGATAACTGGATTGCGTCGTAATAAACGCTCTGTTAGGGCCGAACGGCAAGTTTCGCCCGCTCCGCTCATTGTTATTCCGTTGCGTGCTGCCTGTTCCCTATTGTTCCGAGTGCCTACTCTAAAACTTCACCGTGACTCTGCGTTTGGTTATTTTCTCCGGGAACACAATGTATTATGCCTGAAATCAGTTGCCCGCCCGGGGATATTGCCGGGGCCGTGAGTGATGTCACCGGGCACCGCTCACGGAGTGTTTCGAAATGTGTTTTGCGAGTCACCTGACAGGTGAAAACGCGTGTCCGTAGATTTAATTGAATAATACGGGAGGCTTTCTTCGCGTCCCTAAAACACTTTTATTGTGATTACGGTGTTCGTGGCGTAAGATGAAGCGAGGGAAAAAGATTGCAGCCACCGAGTTCCGTGATTAATTTGTTGTTGAAAACGATGAGGTGCGAGGGTTTAATTTGTTAACCCCTGCTTCCCCCCGTCTTCCGAATCGCTGGGTTCTCACGGGTTTCCGTCGCTTTTCTAAGAAAACGCGGAATCCTTGTAAATCGACGGTGAACCAGTTATTGGCTACCAAGGGGTGCGAGATGTTAGTTACGCCGCCGGTGAGTTGGGATAATGTTGTGGAGGGTGGGCCCGACCGTAACGGTGGTGGCAGGCCAGATATTCGTCCTACTTTTAGTACATCGACGGATCTCGAGCACTAATGTATCTGGATATTCCGTCGAGCCGATGCACCCTCCCGTCCGAATCCATTACGACGAAGGGACGGCTCAAATATGTATTTTCGATGCAGCAAATAAATCCTGCGATTAGCGATCGCGTCAAGGATCGTTCGGGTGGTTAAGTTCGCATAAGTAACCGTGGAAAACAGCTTTATCCCTGAACGCCCGTTGCGCGTCGACTAAAACGGCAAAATCTCCGTGCGAAATGTTCGACGAGAATTCCAAAGCAAGTATCGCGCTTATCGTTGGAAGGTTGCAAACGTCTCGTCCGAACTTTTACACCGATCGCAATTAAAAATCCCGCGGTCGTTCATTGAGACGCCTCATTGGTGACTGACATTGGCGAAGGCGGGACGGTAAAATAAAATCACGGAAAGGGTTGAAGGGTGCGAGGGGAGCGAAGGCGAAGTCGCTCGAAATTGATAAAAAAAGTTTCAACGCGACAGGGCTCCGGTCGTCGGTGGCCATAAAACCACGGTAGCCCGTGGTACAGATTTTATCCGATATGCGCGCAGCGTGCGAGCGTGGACCATTATGGCCGGCAGGACTAAATAGAGGTCGAGGAATCTTGCCGGGAAGGTCGCCGAGAATCGCGTTGGTTTGATGGATGACCCGGGGTTTCGAACTATTTTGCCTCGTCGGGGGCTTCGGGCAAAAACCGTTATGGATCGAGTCTGAAGGTATCGAAGTTGGCTCGGGGATAAGTTGAGAGCCGCCGTTGGGTTAGGGGCGAGTGACGGTGGTGTAGTGGTGACGGCGACGGTGGTGGTAGAAGGTGAGAGTTCGACGAGCGATCGCAAGAAACTCTCAAAGAGAGGCTGAGGCGGACTATCGATTTTCTTCAACGCAGTCGTTGTCGTCTACGTCGTCTACGTCGTCTACGTCGTCGTTGTGCCTTCGAGAAGGAAGGTGCACTCGTCGTGCTTCGATTCGTGAAATTCTCTTTGCCTTCCCTCCGCCGGCTTCGCGCGACCAGGGGTTTGACGGGGGTAGAAAGGCGACTTGGGGCGGGCGGGCGGGGGGGGGGGGGCGTGAAAGAGGAGGAAACAGAAGTGAATTTACGGTGCCACGCGTTCTGCAGAGCCTGCCCGTGTTCCCGCTTCTGACGGCGACTCTCGTCGACGACCGGTGACTAGAGAAATTAGAGGAATTTCACCCGTCTAGCTTTGATCGAGCCCCGACACAGAAAAGGTGGAAGATTTCTGGGCGTAAAACCTTGGTGCAACGTTGACGTACCATTACGGGGCATATATTTTTCAGTTCCGCGTCGAAACGATCCCTGACCGATTCCCCCTTATTTAGGGCACGGTCTAAGCGCAGGTGCGCGAGTTTCGGCGTGCATATTTCATTTGAGACGGTGAATCGAGCGGCCGCGCCACGGAAAGTGGATATGATAAAAAGAAATGTACCGGGCCGTTACGGCGTCTCCGGGAACTTCTGAGAACGCGTTTCCGTCGGTCCCTTAGGGTGGTATAATGCATTCGTCTCACCCTTTACGGGTGTACGAATACGATAAAAACGTATTATCAATAAAATACCGAGACGTTTCCGGCGAGATATCGCGGCCCGCGTTAGTAAATGTTATCGGCATCGTTCGAAGGCATTTATCGACGTTACGATAAGTGCGTCTTACCGACGATTACAACTGCTCCGGTGATATCGCTCGCCCGCAATTCCACCGTCGAAGGGTTTTAAAGGGACCGGTGTCGCGACGGAAGCTCGAACATTCTTCGAGGGGCAAAATATGTATTCTTCTTTGATGTTCATCTGTGTTCGAGCCGACGGCATCTAAGAAATGGGAGACGGACAGCTCTTCCACAGACAGAGCTTTCGTCCCTCTCTAATGTTCGCACTCGCTTCCTTTCCGCCTCGGATCACCGCGCCAGGCCGTCCGGCGCACGGCGCACTTCTTTCCTTCGCTGCGCCATTCCCCGAGCCCTCCGGTGTCATAATACGATATTCCCCGCGAGTTCAGGGGTGTCCTAATGGAGTTTGCGTGTAAGAATGAGACAAGCTCGAGCCCAGCGAGCAGGAGACGGCACCGGAGACGCCGCCGAGGGAGCCGGCATAGTGGAGCAGACGATGCTACCGAGCGAAAGGGTGGTAGGAGGAGGCTCAGGGTGGTAGACAGAGAGGAAGAAAGAAAAAAACGGCTCTCCTCGTTCCTTCCTGCCGCATCTCGCAAGGGGGTGGACTATATAAAACGCGACGAAGGTTAATTTTATTTTACCTTCGTGGGGCGGGTTTGTAGCAGAAAGCTGCCGGTGTTGCTGCTTTGCCTTTCGTCGTTCTCTTTGGTACGCTTTCTTCGCTCTTGTGCCCCGTCTACCTTCCTGTCTCTTGTCTCTTCGTATTTCCTCGTCGTAGTTTCTGTGCAGGAGGGAACGTTAATAAACAATCCTCCCTCCCCCTCTCTCTCTCTCTCTCTCTCTCTCTCTCTCTCTCTCTCTCTCTCTCTCTCCCCATCCACTTTGTCCCCACCACCCCTCACCCAGAATGTATATACAAGACTTCGCGTAGGTCTCGAACCAATCGACAGGCAGTCGAATAAAGGCGGGGGCAACGAAGTGCCGATGTTAACACCTTCGAGCGAACAAAACGAATTATTCACTCGCGAGGCGATTCAATGGAGTAGGAAGTGCGTCGCCTACGGAGAATAAAAGCGCGATACGCGGTATCGAGCATGGGCGTCGAACGGGATGGAAAGCTGCCGCATCGAGGGGAAGAGCATCGCGCCGTCGCTACCGTAACCTCCACCTTTTTTCCACGTCTTCCTTGATCCGATGCTGAGAAGCACGTCTGAGTTAAATCGCATTGGCCGTCTCTATTGCGAATATCCAATACCTTTCTTCTTGTCTCGCGCACGTGACGCTGCTTCTCGCGACTATTGAATCGCCGTGGGTAGCGCCGCGTCGTTGCCTTTGACACAGCTTTCCGTTCATTCTGCGTTTCGGAAGCGAAATCGTGCGAAATATGTGCACTGCGCCCGGGTTACGCGAAACGGCCAACCCCTTACACGTCGATCCCAATTTCCGTCCCCCTCCCCGCTAGTTCGGCCACCTACGCAAATACCTGCGCGGCTGTGGGAAAGAAAAAGTCGGGTCGAATGAGGGACGATCGACGACGGTTTATCGTGAATCTACGAACGATAACGCGACCAAGGTGCTCGAGGCTCGAGCAGGTATGCGTGGCGCGATAACTGGCGTAAAAAGTAGTTGGGACGGTTGTATCGAAGATTCAGCGCCGATACCCAACGTCACCGAAAACATAACGATTCACGTTTGCGATAAGTGCGAGCGAACGGACTCGCATTATCGAGCCGGATCTCTGATGGAGTTCGCCAAACGAGGCGTGTAGATCGAATCCGCCAGAATTCGCTGGAGTAATTTCGCGATCGTAAAAAGCAGCGGCCGTCCGTCTATATGCAGTTTCGTTCGAGTTTCGCCTCGGTCGACGAAGCGGAGCACGGTCGTGCGTCGAGTCACGTGCATCCGAGCCAGCCATCCACGCCAGAGGTTCATTGGGTTCGCTCCGTCGCGACGCCTCGCGTCGTTCTCGCCGTGCCAAAGGTCCTTCCGCGCCGGCCGCGCGTTAAGGAGAAATTTATGTGTAATTCGGCGGAGCATCGCGAAGTATGCTGGACTCTATTTTTTATAGCCTGCCAAATGGACCGCGAAGACGGTCTCGCGGTGCCATTATAACCGGCTGTGGATCGCTGCTCCGTTGGTCAGTTGGCCGATTCCGAATGGACAGTTTGACGAATCGACAAGTTTATGGCACGATCCAGAGCGCTTGGTTAAACCAACTTTTAAGAGATCGTTCTGCGAATGTCAGAATGGTATTCGATGCAGCTGTTTTCTGAATTCGCGAGGGGACTCTCTGTTGAAGCCGTGTTACTTATGTATGCGGACCCCTGTGGGCCACCGATGAATATTTGCTCGTAAATAATTTTTTTCCGATTCGGGTAATGGTAGCTCAACGTCCAGTGTATACGATAGCCGTCTGCGATATTATTTTTGTTCGCCGGCTCGAATAAATCTTATCTCACAGAATTATCAAGCTTCACGAGCCGAGCACGAAAATTCTGCAGCCTCTGCCGTTGAAGGAGCTCTAATCGGTCCGCATGAATTTCTCATTTCTTTCAGCCGAGACGGAGCAACGCAGCCCCTGCGCTGTACATTCGCAGTCAGAGTAAACGCATGCTCGCTTTAATGCCAGCTCCTGTTCTGTCGCGCGGGCCACCCTTGCCATCGACTATGCCGCGTTCCTGCTCCTTTTTCTTCGTCGCTCGTTCTACACGCTCGAATTTCCACCCCCTCCCCCATGTCCCCGTGGCCCGTGAGCAAGATCACTTGAGGTGCTATTTTTGCCAGCCTTCGTCGGTCCCTTTGCCGGCTGTTAGGTATTTTTACGAGTAGAGTGGCCGGTGTCCCGAAACTGATTGCAATCGTAACTACCCGCGCAAGTATAATTAACCAGAAATATCTCGTATAATATGTTTAGACTCTTGAGGGATTGGTATTGATAACACGATTTCGCAGGATCTAGTGGCAACCTGCAGAGTTTTGTATGATAAAGTTTAGCGCTTCTGCAACAGGAAACCCGTGTTTAAAGTTGAAGAAAAGATGATTTCGTGGTTTCAAAAAAAAAAAAAAACTAACGGTCTAGAAGCTGATTCGCAATTACGGAGTACATATTGCCATACGCGCGAGTATAATTAGCAAAAGAAATTGGAGGTCCATGTTTCACGTGTACGCCCAAATTGAGATATCTACATTTACTCGAATATGATGTGCACGCATGGATAACGTTGTACGCGTATGAATGCTCACGTGACTCGAGGGATATATAAAGGGGAAGGCCCTTCGTATTCTGTCGTCGTCGATTGCGGTAACGAATTCTAATACGATTTCCCCTACGAAACAGTTTTCCATTGATTTGGAAGAAAATGAGGTTCGCGACGCGGGTGCATAAACGCTTTCCACGCAGATGCACCGTTATGTTCTCGCCGTTTTGCAGAATTTGATTTGGATCTCGCACCAAAGAGAATAGTTCGAATGGTAGGGAAGTCTAGATTTGAAAGTTTCGGGCCGCGGTCAGTGTGAAACTGGTTCTCCGCGGAGAATCGAATACCGTATGTATCCAGGCTTCGTAGAAATCTGCATTGATCGGAAAAATACGCTGCACTTTCTCGCGTAATAGCCGCCATGAAAATGTTATTCGAAGTGGTGCGCGCGACTTTTACCGTTGGAAAGCGAACAGGAGCAAAAACGAGGGTCCGATACCTCTCGGCGCTCCGTGCCCAAAAGCTGGAAGGTCGAGAGGATCCACGTGCAAAGTGCACAAATTTTTTTTACCTTAAACCGCAGGAAAACCTGGCCGTCATCGATAGTAAATACAAGATACGAGGAACACTATTCCCCAGCAATGATTTTTATCGCGCGTTCGTTGCCCCGTCGCGCATAAGTCGTCTCGTTAATCCACCTTAACACGCTCTGCCGCCTTTCCGAGACAGCGCTCGCTCGCTTGACAGATAAATAAATAAAACATTCGTCGCTGATCATGGGTGTACGGTAAATCCTCTCCGCCCACGTCCATAGAGTCGTACTCGAAATCGGATATTCGACGCACGTGCACACAGCGTCATCGGTGCCAGGTAAAATCGGTGGAGCTGGCCTGTGATTTGGACACTGGCTGGAACGTCGATTGTTCGCCTCGGACCACGCGAGGATCGAGCTGGGGCAAGCGCTACTTATCGGTCACAGCGGGTCGCGAGAGTTCCACGTGCTCGCCCTCCTTTCTTTCGAACGAGCAACTCTCTGTTGATCGTGTCTACGTTGCCGGCAAATACGAACGGTGTATATACACGAGGTTCCAATAGGAGTACGAGCGTGACGCAACGGCTGTTTGCATAAGAAGATACAGACTGTGCTCGTGTGGAAGCATCGTGATTTTCCGAGGGAAATGGAAGATACTTGTGCCTGGGGCGGGATTTTCAGAGGTACAGAACGGCTTAGAGTAAAGTTCGTGCATAGATAAAGGAATGCGCCTCTTGTATTCGGAATTAGTGGAAGCTGAAAATAGAAATTGGCGCTTGACGAAAATTCTGCGATTGTCAGACGGAAATCTGCCCTCGAATACAATTCTATCGTTACGCGTCTCGTTGATAAAGAACGGCTAGCTTCGTCGGATTCCGCTTTCTGTGAGTCGTGCTCGGCGCGCGGAAGGAAAATTCTGGCCGAGTCGACGTTTTCCGCGATAGGGCCGGGGGAAGCAGGAACGAGAAACTGTCGAAAAAGCGAGGGGGAAATGTCTGTCTTCGATATGGAAATTGTTTCGCGCTCTCCGTACTCGTTCCGATCCTTCGCAATTACGTCGACGCTCCATTTGCGAATAGAGACACTGTGTTCGCTTGCGGAGATAAGATCGGCTGTTTATCTGCGTGACAAACGCGATTCCACGGCGTCGGACCTGAACGAGAACGCGAACGTCGGGTTTGCTAAACGGTAGATAACATCGTTGGAAAAAGTGGAGCAGACGTATTATCTGATATAGAGGAAAGAAACTTTCTGCGACGATTGCTGCTCGCCATCCTTGTTTCCAAGGGCACGCCTAATCTCGATTCGGCGAGCTGCCTCTCGAAGTTGCGCGTATCGCAGGGCCGTTAATTCAGTCGCTCCGTTTACTTTAATTCAACGAACAAACGAGGAAGAACAGAATTCGGCACAGTGCAGGTTAAAATTGCGCCGCGTCGCAAGGTGGTTCGAATGCCAAACAGAAATTCCTGTTAATGTAATTTTTGAACGACGAGAAGCGCGAGATATCCCCGAGACAATGCAGCGGCACGACGCGCGGGCCCATTATCTCGAAGATTTATATACACCGCGATGGCACCGTTCTGATATGTCAGAATTTTTGAGCCCCGCGAAACGTAATCGCAGGGTCGTAACAGTGTCTCGGAGACGCTGCCGGGACGCCTCCACGATATCGTCCGACGAATATGAAGTAGAATGAGGACGACAAAGAATAGACAAACGCGAAGCCATCTTTTTACGCAATTTTATTTACGAGGCTGTAAAGATCAGTGAGCTTTTTGATTGCATTACTCCACGATGGAACGCGAACGTGCACACGCGCGCGCGCGCGCGCACAGTAGTCAAATGTTTATTTCTGATAAAAGAGTGGAGCACCGCTCGTAAAACCGTTGTTGAATACTCGTCGACATCTAGCCGGCCGTTTATAGAACGCGAGATACTCTCGTTCCGGCTGTATATCGGGTGTTATATGCTCGACAGAAGATCGATAACTTTACGGTTGATTTTTCAATTATCCCTTTTGACTGCACGGATAGACTAATAGCCGAATGTCGAGTGTAGTCGAGCCACGATTTGTTTTGTAGCGTTTTCACTTCTCCTCGTCATTTTTTCTCGTTTTGTTTCTCTCTCTTCTTTTTTTTGTCTTTTTATTACGAGTCAGCTTTACCGCGACGGTTTTACGTGTCGTCTCGCTTTGCATACAAAAATCATGCTGTACCGCTGTAACCGCGAGCTAGCCCGTTTCCCGAATCTTTTTGGAAGGGTAGCCGAGCTCCGGTTCCATAGACCGACATCCTGCGCCAGTTTTATGGATTCTTTCCAAACGGAAGCCCGACTGGTTGCCGCGGAACTTGTGGCCGATCGGGCTGCAAAATTTCGCCGCTCCTGGTGCTCCACGAAGAAAGGTTTTAAAAAGGAAAAAGCCTGCCGGTACCGCGTCGCGTTCCCCCGGGAATCGTTTCTTACGCTTGACTGGAATTTCTCAGATTATATGGGATTTAATGGGACTTTTCCACTCATTCACCTGTGACTCATCGAATTTTTACTCGACGTCAATCTCCTCAGTTACAGTTAGTCGACGGACGAGTTTTATCGAACCGGTTGTAAAGATAGGATTGTTTAGGGACCAAACACTTCGTATCATGGAAGTATTATTGCTTGTAGTCGTTGCCACGATTCTCCGGAAACGATTCATCGGATCATCCGTCAAAAGGATAAACGTTTATCGAGCGATAAAATTCACGTCGAAATAGGGCGGCCAGGGTGGCGCAATAGGCAGATACTCGAACCTTTTTACGTTTCGAAATCTCGCGATCGGAGAAAACGGTGTTCCTCGGTTCGAGACGTCGCGACGCGTCGGCGCGATGAAAGAGAAGCAACGCGAATCCTCCCACGATCCTCCCGTCGCGTTTCGCTAAAAACGCGTCGCTCCATCTTCCATCCGACTCGCAGCGTTCGAGTTTCCACGAACGCCGGACGAAAAATAGCAGGGGGGAAAGCACGAGCCCGGACAGGAGCCGCGGCGCGAGAGGGATGGCTGGAAAAAGGAAGGCGAGCATTTAAGCTTATCCGCGACACGCGAGCCCCGACCGGTCCCCGTGTTTTTGCCCGGAATTCGCTCGCGGCACGTCCGACCAGACGCTTAATTAGTCACGCCGTAAGCGTTCGATGAAAATTTAACGACCGTGTGCGGCGCCGTTTCCTCGTACTCCAATTCGGTTGATTCACGAGCAGGGCGACGGATTGGAAGTCATGTTTCGCTTGCTTCCTGGAAAGCCACGATTTCTGACCGCTTTGAAACGTTATCTCCTCGACTGGGCGGCGCCCTTGATCGCTACCCTTCGATCTCCCTTGTCCAACGAAAAGGCAGAGGATCGACAATGCGTTTACGGTAGAGTAGTTAGCAACGGGAAAGGACCGTACGGTTAGGGGGTAAAAAGTGCCGAGGGTTCGGTGGCAGGACTCGAAGGGCTGCGCCGGAACGCTATCCAAGCATCGAGCGAAGGCACTGTGTAAACAAAGAGCGAAGAAGAAACCGGAGCGGAAGTGCGGAGGAAGTTGAGGCTGGTTTTGCCCTTCTCTTTGCGTGCACGGTTATATACAAAGAAAGTGGCGGGTAACCCCAAGCAGTCGCATCAAAGGCGTGCTGGAAAAGCTGCAAATGCGCGAAAGAATGGGTTAAAAACCCGAGGCGGCAGCGGGCGCCGTTGGTCGTCGTCGTCGTGGTGGTGGTGGTGGTGGTGGTGGCGGCGGACGACGCAACGTGCCGGTGTGGTGTTCGCCGGGACTCTCGAGGGGGTGAGACAGAAGCAGAGAAAAGAAACGGGAGGGAGCTTCCAGTGGAAAGGCTCTGAAGGACGCTGGAGGACCTTAAAATGAAAACATTCCGCACTCAAAGACTCCCTTCTCCGACACGCGGACTCCTCTTCCTCCCCTTCTGCTCGTCTCTCTCGATTACCGCACCCTTCGCAACCCCGTGTCGGCGTGTCACTTCTTTTGAATAGCGTGCCTCCATCGGCGCGGGGATACGGAAGCACGCCCGGCCTTGATGAGCGCTGATTTGTCGCGTACGTACGCGTAAGCTGGAAAACTCGTTTCGTCTCCGCGCGCGCGTCGAGAAATTGCTCCACTTCCTTTGTGAGCGCTGCGCGCCGCTCTTTTCGACGGGCGGAGAGCGTCGATTAGAGGATTCTCGACGCGTTCCCCGGCTTCTCCGGCGAACCTGAACGTTCATCAGGACCGTCTGGCTGTTTAACGCCACAGGACAACGCGGGTATTGATTTCTCTGCGGGTATCGTGCACCGGAGTGCTATCGGCGTACACTCGGTAAAGACGTCGGACCGCTTGGCTAAACGATTTCGCGCGGAACGAGCATCGATAAGCAGCGTCGTTCGATGCTGGAAAATGTTCGGCTCGTCCTACATCGGTAGCGAAAGTTATATTCTAATTTTAAATCCCCCCGGTCGTGAATCGTCCGATCGTTTTCATGGAATAGAAAGTAAATCAGGATTCCACGTACGAGATTCGCGAAAATTGTCACGTCGATCGAGAAACGGGGAGCTACATTTTTCCCCTCATTATACTGTCGTCCGTAGCGTTCCGCGCAACGGAATGCCCCGACGATTATTCGTCGGCCCGACGAGTCAACGATCCGCTTCACGACGGAACGACGTGATCGATCGCCTTCCCTTCTTCCTGTTTCATCGTCGGCGTCCCAGAGGAATCGACAGGGCTGTCCGCCGTTCGATACCCGTCGAGCATGACGCTGGACACGGTACGTCGTTAATCTTCCGCGGTGTGGTTACCAGCGAAACCGGAAGTCGATTCAACGGCCGATGTCGCGCCGCCGGTCGTCATCGTTCGCCTCTCGATGGAATGCACAAAATTGCATAGGGGACCGATCGCCGGGCAACCTCGAAATCGACCCGACTCCTGTCCGACGGAGCCGCTCCGAGGGTCGCGCAATTTTTGACACGTAATTTTCTACCTCATCTCCCGTTGAAACGGAACCACGCGAAAACACGGCCCACGCGACTTCTTTATTACACATTTGTTAGCGCGGGCACGTATAATATTTCTCGGAAAGCACGAGTAACGGGACGCACCGTCGGGGGGAGAGAATATTTAAATTGCGGTATGTAAACCGCGTTATGCAACCAGGCCGGGTAAACGTGTCGCGGCCGGCGCGAGAGATAAGTTGCGAGATACGTCAGGTACGATTGTGTAACATGCCGCCCGGAGCGAGCTGGAACAATATCGATTGCGAAAGAACGGAGAGGGAACCACGTTGCTCTTCCGATTGGTACTGTGTTTATCATCGACGCCCTGGGTTCCGTGCTCGAACCCATTCTCGCGTCGACGAAATCATCGCGGTTAAACGCCCGCAATTTTCTACCACCGCCTCCCCATGCCATCCTACGAATCTACGATCAACTCGGATTAAGGAATGATCGGCTGCGCTCGAACCAGACGCCGAGTCAGCGTTCGCAACGAATCCCAATGAGGTTAATCGATCAGAACAAGAAACGTTCTTCGCGGCCGGATGTGGACGACCAACGATATTTGCGACGTTTTCCACGGGAAACGCCGGAAACACGGGACCGCGTGACGCACATACACACGCGCTGGTAATGTCGCGCATCTATTGTTGCTGTTTACCTATCGCATCGATGGCAGACGCGGCAGAAGTTTGCAGGACGCGAAGGGTGGCCGGACGGTTTCGACGGAACGACGCTGGCGGTGGCCGAATCCTCGTCGTTTTTCATTGGTTCCAGTCAATAAAGCCTCGTGGCTGTTGTTTTGCCGTGGGCTGACCACGCCAGCGCGGTTCCGTTCTTGCGCTTCCCAACTGCCCTCGTCGTTTTTCACGTTCCATCCGATTTCCTTCCTCCTTTCTTCTCCCGCCGTTGTGTTTGATCCTCCTTTCGCCCCCTTCCTGTCCCGCGCACCGCGTCGCCCTTCGTCTCGTATATTTTTGGAAAAAAGTTCCACGCGATATTTACCGTTCTCCAGCGGGCGGATTGGACCTACGGGCAAAAAGGGTGGCTCTTTTTTTATACGCGTGCCAACTCGGGCAACCCTTTCTTCGTAATCTTTCGTGGCGCTTAGTCGGGTAAATAGGTTGAGTTTGCCGCGGGGAATTCTTAATTGCGTGTCAATACAGCGGAGAGGGGTCTAGGAACGCGGAACAGGGGAAAATCGAGGCATGGATAACTTGCTTCTATTGTACTGGCCTCGCGAAGAACGAAGTAGACGGTGCACAGCGTTTCGAAGCTGGATCTTTGCACTCTGATGTTTCTTAAGCTTAGAAAATCCCTCCTTTCGATGCAAGTAATTATAAAATGTTGTCGGACGTTCCAGCTGACGTTTCTGCTTGCTTCGACTCGTGTCACATCCGAGCGAAATCCGGTCGATTAATATTGGAGCACCTTTCATGTACACATCGCAGCAGCAAAATTAATCTGCCTCGTCGAATGAAACGCGTAACCGGATTACTTTTCCTGCGGTATCGAGCGGGAGGCGCATCGCCTTTTAATCGTCATTACGCAATCAACAAGTACCCTCATAAATATCTCGAGCGAAAGGTCGTCGAACCTTTTTCGTCTGGTTCCGAGTCGGCTTTAAACCTCGCGCGTCCCTCGATTCGTCAGGAAAGCGTCTACGGGACAAAGTCCTCGGGGCGTGTTTTCAAGCTACGAGCAGGAAGAGCGGCGTGTACACCGACTGCTACCGGATTCACAGTCGCTGCCCCCGATACAAAGGTTGCTCGTCGGCCAAACGACGAGCACACAGTGTCCACGCTGACCCTCCACCTTTCCCGGGTTTTCCACGCTTTGGAAACTACTCCGCGAACGGGGACAAAAGCCCGTTTGCCGAAACGTCCTGCGTGGAAGATATCAGGGGCCGATTCTGGCCGAGCATTTATAACCAGCCCTCTCAGGAAAAAGAGTCGAGAAGGAGGGGAAAAAAAAAAAAATATGGAGAGGTAGTCGGGAAAAGGGAGGTGACCCTTTGACCACGGAAAAGGACTCTCTAGAATCTATTTTACAATGAGCATCGCACGTTAGGCCCTTCTATCGTGCGTACGATATTCGTTGCACTCCACCATGGCAAATTTCGAATTTGTTCAATTCTTTCAGAATGGCTACCTACCTCGAAACGGCATTCCGGTTTCCCGACATTTTTCTACATATTATACCTGATTTAACGAATCGGCAGATATATTTATCGTTTCGCGTATCGAGTGGATTTATTACGTCGCGGCTGCATTCGGAACGCGTCGTGAAAAGGGAACGTTCTCCCGGTCGAACGCGTACGCTGTTTAACATTTTAATCGCGTTCGGGGCCAACAGATTGAAGGCAGCCCACGAATTTGCCCAACGTTTCGTGGCACGTGAGTAACGGGCGTTCCATAGGTAAACAAGGAAGAGACGGCGGACTTTCTACCGCCTCGCTCTCGCCCGATTTGTCTGGAGTCGTTGCAGGAGGGCTGTCGCAATGACTGATCGGCCGACTTCTATCTCGCCGGGAACAGACGAGAGGAACACGACGGTGTGTCTTGTCACCCTCGCCGGGCTTTAGATTTATTTGCGCGGAGCAGCTCCGCCGGGGCTGGTAGGCTGCCGCACGGTTGATCGAATGACTCCGGATCCGAGAGCAGTGATAATGAAATTGCCGTGAAAAACGAGCAAGACGCTCCGCCGAGCCGCGCCGGCAGCCAGAGTCGCAGCACAAATGTACTTCCGCCCGTGACAGCTTATAATTCAATACACACCGTGTCACGGGGGGATGCTCGTAAAAATCGAATTACAGTCGCCCCGCGTTTAATACACAGCGCCGGCTCCGACGCGGCCTCCAAACAGAAACATTAAATTCTGCCTCTCGAATTCTGTGTAACATTCAAACGCGACACGGGTAGCATCTTTTTAATTAGCCCGGGTATCCGTGGCCGGGAGAAGGTAGCCGTCGCCCGTGGAACGCGATCCACGTAGACATTCCCTCAGTCGGAGGCCCTTCATCAATATTAAATCCGCCAACCCGGCGAGGCGACAGAAAGAGGGATCGTCCTAAACGTCGTCCGGATACGACGAGAAACGCCAGGAAAAGATCGGCGATGGCGAAGCGGTAAAGGGATCGGTGGTGGGGGGAGTGGGAGGGATGAGATCTTGGACGATCGTACGGGTACCTGCCAGAATGTGGGATAAGGGAAGATTAAACGAAACCTTAAGCGACCAGGTCGTTTTTAGCTTACACGAGGTCCCAAGGTTTCGGGAGGGATGGCGCCGGGGTCGGCGGGGACGCGCTCTAGCGTCCGTGAGCATCGGGGAAGAGCCCGAAGCGTTCGCGGAGACACTTCCAGCATGGGGGTGTGCTTCTCCTGTCTCGAGTGCATGTATTGGGGACCCTGGCTCGTTCGCGTGTACGTACGCACGCCGGCGTCTGTGCGCGCGTTCTGTAAAATACGAGCGTGCCGGAGTTAAGCCGGCCATAGATCGTGGAAAGCGGAGAGTGAAAGAGAAAAAGTGTGAGAGCGACGTAGGGGAAGGGTCGGGAAGAGGGGGACTTTCAACCTTACCTTTCGCGCCGGCTACAGGAGACTGCTCTTTCGACTCCGGAATCTTCTTAGGTTTTCCAGCCTTCGATTGTCTCCCTTTTCGATTTCCACTTCCTCGGCCGTGCCGCCTGCCGTCCCAGGATAGATGCTCGGAGGTGCGTTCGAGGGATCGGTAACGAGGCCGGGCTATTGTGCAGTTTAAAGGACGCAACCGAAAATGGAGATTAGAATCTACGGGGTGAATCTTCCACGAACACCCGAAGGGATCGATGTTTGCAAATCGCGTCGATTCTAACATCCGACCGGGCAGGGGGTCCTATTTTTAGATACTTTTTCCGTGAATTTCTGACCCACATAGCGACCCGGCGGCGGCAGTCGTTTAACAATGGCAAACAAACGATCGGAAACTCAGCCACCGAAAGTTTCCTAATTACTCCATCAAATTTGCATACGAGACACCCGGAGTCGACCAACGGAACGGTCAATTAAACGAGCACACTCTCGCGTAAAATATCGAAGAGAAATTGAACGTCGCGTGTAAAGATATCGCTGATAAAGAATGTCGTCGATATCAAGTATAGCACCGTGTCTCGAATGTCGATTCCACATTCAAAGCGTCGCCGTCCCTCTTTCCGTAGAAGAAAGCTACCGTTCACTAACACCTTCGCGGACCGGATACACGCACGTGCAATGTTTGGGCTCGGAGTGGTGGTCGTGATAGACACCCGTGCATTCGCCCCCTTTAAAATGGATATTAATGCACTTAGCGGCGGGACGCGACCTATCCTTAAATCCTGGCTTATGAATGCGTAATGACCGACGGAGCAACCCCCGCGTGCGCAACCCTTCACGTCCATCGGGGATGTAATGCGCGAGCGGAACGGAAAAATATAGACAATTTTCCCATCGTGATTCAGGCTGCTCTGGTTTCATTTTCAATGGGGGGGGGGGGAGACGATACCGCTAGCGGATGACAATCGGAGTTCGCGGTGAATTTCATAATAATAAGGATCGTTCCGACGAATTTCACTTTTGCCTGTCACGATATAAGGCGAGCGCTGTTTCCGATTCTCTCAACTTTAATTAGTACTAATTTATCCTTTCCCCGAGTCCCGGATTGATTGTCACTTCGTTATATTTATAACGGAGGGATTCACAACGAAATTCGTGAAAAAATTACGAGTCCACCAGCGACCGCGAATCGATGAGATATTTCCGCGATACCGTGTCGCGAAACGATTATACGAGAGGCAATTTTCAGAGCCGGTGGAAAAATCGAGAGATATTGAATTTCACTCGGGCCGCGGCCGGCAGCAATAATGAAATATTTTTAATTGACTCGGGCCACGACGCGAACCTCGATTATTGCCCGCTTTTATGCGGTCGCGCGATAAAACCATCTCCTCCGCTCCTGTCGTAGCTTCGAATCGTACCCGGCGACTTTACAGTTTCATCGGGCAGGACTTTTTAAAAGACGCCATTCCGTTCGAGCGATCGAAGAGTCGCTCGGGCCGAAACGAAATCGCGAACGATCGTTCTAGCCGGGATACTTTATTGGATATAAAACAAAGAAGCGCTTGAGCGAAGTTGTATCGTCTAAGTTACAAAACACTAAACTACGAAGTCGATCCTTTGCCAAGATGGAAATCGTGATGCCAGGTAATATTCTATACATGTATATATATATATATACATATATATATCGAAGGACGATAGAAAGTCCAAACGAACCTTTTGAACTTTTGCCTCCGTTGAAGATGCCCCCCCCCCCCCGTCTTCGATTTTTGCGCAACTTTTTCTTACGAGTCGCTGAAAGGCGAACTAAGCCCAAGACGGATAGACGAAGACGGTGAATGAATTGTATTCGAGCGGCGAATAAACCCGCGGAATGTCATTATCACGCTACCACACGTGGGCATGCACACTTCGGCATTAAATTTCAACGGGTGTGCAGCGTTGCATCGGCGATACTGCTGGCCAAACTCCTGGGTCGAGGGTATTCGAAGAGCGTTTTATGCACGCACGCGATACGCCGAACACAACGAGCTCGTGCCGGGAAAATACACGTGGAGACTCGTGGGACCACCGACGGTACTGCAAATTAGTCGACCTCGCGTATTTCTTCTTTCGCTCGTGTTCGAACGAACGTGCCTTCCCTCTTCCATCTCGCCGCCGCGGAACGAAATGAACGTAGCCGCGGATGAAATTAGAGAAGCCACGGAATGGTGGACTTTCGATGTCGTGTTCTGTTGCACAAGCTTTAGCAGTCTTTCACGCGAGACAGAGATTCTTATTTGGGAAATGACACGACGGCAGGCATTTCCCAAACGGGCGATTGCGGGGAGCGTCTTGGTCGTCGATGTATAATTTCGATGACCGAAAGTGTTCTCCCCCCTTTGTGGAATTCTGTGCGGGATCGTTGCCGATGGTTCCGAGGTATCGGGCTTTTATGGGCGCGGCACGTAGCCACATTTTTCCGTGGGTCCTACGGGTCGTTTCGAAACTCGTTAAGTGAATTACCGCTTTCGTCGTAAGATATACGATAAATAAAATTTTCTTTTCTGCTCGTCTATGCTGTACGTCAAGCATCGACGGATTATCTACTGCGTAACCGGCGTACGTACGTGAATTATTTTATTCAGAAGCGTGCTTCGAAAAGTACTCGTGATTGCGTCGAAATAATGCTCAACGATTACAACATTTTTATCGGGCTGTCGCGCGTGTCGACTCAATGCAAGTTGAATCGTTCGGCAAATCTTTTGTTACACGTATCTCGCGTCATCGTGCAAGCGAACGTTTCGGCCACACCGATAACACTTCGCGAAATTCATTCCGTATCAGCCGCAACTTTCTTTCAGCCTCCTCTTCTGCAGCAGAAATCCCAGCATTCTTAGATTGCTCCCGTGATCTGTCGCTCGCGATCATCGTGCGATTGCACCGCGTGCAAGATTGAGGGGGCACGGAAACGTCGGGTTATTGTTCTTATCGTGTTTATCGCGACGGTGCTTTAACGACCCGCCATTAGCAAGATTTATCGACGAGATTCACGGGATCTATAATGGCTTCTGGCGCGTAGGAATCGCCGATACACGCGGAAAATCGCCGCCAACCCCATTGCTTGAAGCGTTACCGCGGCCACGAGTCGAGACACGCGTATGCCTTGAAATTCTCTGCGAAGAAAGCTCGCGATGAATTATTTATTTTCCCCCGGCTCGACACGGATATTTTCGCGCGGCACAATTCAACCGCAGAACATTTCTCCATTGAAAAACGAGAAGATACACCGAGCGATGTTCGATTCCGATCGTCGATGGCGCCGATTTTCGATTAAACAGAGATGCGCGGCTAATTGCGATCCGGGTAACGTTTGGATAGCTTTGCCTCCTCCTTCGAACCGTGTTCTCTCCTCGTTTTCTCGACTGCCGTTTCTTCCCCGTTTTCTCCTCTCCTTGCCGTGGTTGCGTGTCTTTAACGGAGCTGAAAGCGGGAGTAACTACCTCAAACGGATAACAGGAGTGCAGTAATCAGATCTAACATCTCCCCGTAGCGTAGCGATTCACTCGCTCTCCAGTTCGCTGATCCGACCATCCACGCGTCTGTCTTTTCGGTCTTATCGACCGCAGCCTCCTATTACGCCGTCGTTCGCGTAATGTCGCTCTCGAGAGCACCCTCGCGATTCCACGTTTTTCCGTTGTTTATTTTTTAAATTTTCATTTTAAGACTTCGGGATGATTCACGACGAACGTGGCTGACGAATTTGTCGGATTGCATCATTGACCGAAAATGTAATACTTTTCAGAATGTCTGTCCGGTATGATTAGTGTACTTAATTTTATCTGAGGCTACTTAGCCCGTTCGTACGAACACAAACTCCTCGGAATCAGATAAACTACCTTCGATTTCGAGAATTAACCGCGATTACCGCGATTCCACGGAGCCCGGTAATCGTTTCGCTTTAATCGATAACACAGTTTACCCTCTCGAAGCGACGGGATTTCTAGGATTTTCCAGAGCTACCGAGGAGTCACGACTGTGTATACGCTCGTCCCATCAAGCCAGTAATAAAGCAGCCTCGCTATCTTCTAGCCATCAGCGTTTTTCTTTTACGAGGAACAGTATTTTTGCGTTTCGAAGTATCCTGCGACGCGTTTCCACGGAAGAAATACCGTCGGGCTCTTCGGGAACTCGGCACGTAAGAAGTCGCGGCGGGATCGATAATCCTCCGGCAACTATCGACGATTACAGAACTGACAAACGGTTGAAATGTACCTGTCGGAATTTGCGAGAGGACGATATCGAAATCGTTCATCATGCCCGTGCAAAATCATTTTTGTCCACCGCTCGCCAGACGAAAATACTCAGCAAGGCGTATTACGACCCCAACGAAAAGGGTAGCTCTCGTTTCAAAGACCTCCCAGCGATCTTTCCTCTTTCAGTTTCGCCGCGCGTCAAAAATAATATTGCCCCGGTCGAACGAACAGAAGATTCCTCGACTGGCCAGCCAATTTATTTAGCCGAGAGAATCGACTATCGAAGAATGAAGCATGACGGAGGCACGCAATGCCTGGTGGACACGGTTCGGTCTCGTTGCCCCTTGGAAATCCCTTTTACGTCGTGTCCTTCGACCCTTGGCCGTCCGTAAACCTCACAAATTACGTCCCAAAGGGCGAGGCCTGAAACCTAACGTGGAGCAGGTGTATAAATTCCATCGTGTGTCCACGCTCATACACGTGTACGACCTGCGTACATTCACGTACACCGATATTATTATTTCGGTCGTCGCCCTTCGTCTTCTCCGCCTCTTCTCCGTTTCCCTACCGCCTTGCGTCGCTTCCAACGCGTGCCTTTTCCTCCCTGCTCGCGGCTCTACGCCGCGTACAGAAAGAAAAAAAGCGAAAACCGGCGCACAGGGTGAAAAGGCTACTATATTAGCGCGATATCGGCGCCCGATGCCACTGAATGCATTGCTGCGAATTTTACGCGACCGCTCGAAACCGCTATTTACGGTGGCTGTGCCAGCCAAGTTTTCAACACCGTGAACACCGTGACTCCGTTGTCTGGCCGTGTGTACACTCCCCCGTTACGTGCAACGCCACGCCGGATGTCTAAACCGCGTGCGTGTACGCGCGACGCCGAGGTAGAACGAGGGTAGACGTCGCGTGTTCGCTGGCTGTTAGCCTGGCCACGCTCGAAATGAGATTCTACCGGGGTCTACGGGGTCTACGCTCTCTTGGTACGAAATTCGAGGGGCGGGTAGATTTGAAATATCGCCCTTTGGAAGTTAACGCTCGGCTTAAGTAGTCCCGTGCCCTGTGGCTGATTTATTTAATTGACTTTTAAACTTGCGCCAGTTCCTCGTCGCGGCGTCCGATGTTTGCGTCGCGGTAGAAATGAAGTTTTTCAATGGCAAACGATCGAGGGCTTAACGATAATTTAATGGGCGGGTTTTCCGCGAAATTCCGGGTTCGGACGATTACGAAACAGCGACGCGGTGTAAGAAGAAGGAGAAGAAGGTCGCCGGGACTCGCGATTTTTATCCCCAACCGAGTCTAACTCTTCGTTTCCCCTGCTCCATCGGCAATTCTTGCTTTCCGCACTTTTCCTGCGGCCGCTCGTAAACAGCGAGCTCCCGTTCTTTCCTCGGTTCTTGCCTTCCTCCTGGATCACCAAGCCAACGACCACGTGTTTCTCGTAGCTCACCGTATACACGTATACGTCGTGGTATGAGCCACTCATTGGCCAAATCCATTAACTCCACGAAACGAAAATATGAAAGTTTATTTGAAATATAGAAAGTTCGGGGCTTTCGGTCAATCAACCGCTTCGGCGATAAATTTTGGAAAGCTTCGTAAAGCGGAGTCGGCCGATCTGGCTAACGAGCTGCTCGTATAACGCTCGTATCTTTCACTTTGCTATCTATCGCGAATCAAACCCCTCGTACAATCCCCCTCCTAGATCCTCACGGAGAAGCTCGTTTCTTCGATTACCAAGCGTTCGTAAGCGTGCACAAGTGTTCCCCGAGATAGGAAGCCGTTCGATTACGAATCGCGGGGCAGTGGAGATTCTATTATTCCCCCGGAACCCCGGTATCCATTACATTTATTATTCCGAGCGTTGTAGAACGCGGGCACGGTATGCGCGGAATGTTGCAAGATTACCGGGAACGCGGAGGTTTTGCTGATCGAACCGTTATTTGTAGCTGCGGCAGCGATTGTCTGCGTGTCATTCACCTTGCGCCGGCTGTTTTCTGTCCCGCGCGACGTATCGACATTTCCCTCGTTTCTTGGTTCCGTCGACGCGCCGCGCCGTGCCGTTTTTCGACGCCCTGTCCCGTCAGTTCGTTCCCGCCGACGATTAATTTCGATACCGTGCCGCGGCGAGCCCGTTCCCGTGGATCGATATAAATCCGCGTTTAATTCGCCCGATACACGGTGTACGCGATACGAAACGAGCCGGGCAGCGAGCGCACACTCTGTTCTACTCGCAATAAACGTGTTTAGTAACTGTCGGCCGGACGAAAAACGGTTAGCCCGTGTCGGGCGTGAGTTTTAACACCCCTCCGACGCAGTTCCTCGATGCAGGAGGACCGTTTTCTACGAGCCGGCTATTATCGCCGGTGCCTATGCTACCGGCTTTACGACTGCACTTCCGTTGCGACCCATATCCGGGAGTCGCTGGTATTTGGCCACGGCTGCGTGCACTGCACCGCTTGTTCGCGGTATTTTGCACTATTTATAATCGACGCACGCAGGCACCGTTGGTTGGCCCGGTGTCGACCCTTTCGAACGGTGCCCCGTTTGATGCCACATCGTTGTACACCGAGTGTTACATTTATTTTTTTGTTTAAATCCTTCAGGGTAGCCTAGGTTACCGAGCGTGTAAAGTGTGACGCGAATGGACGCCGCGCAAATATTCCCCGATTAATCGGTGGAGGAATTTGTATATCCGGGCGCGCTGTAACGTCGACGATAATTCAAGTGCACACGGTTGCAACGGGAGACATCGTTTCAACGGGCTCGACTGGGATCGCTGTAATTCTCCTTTTCCGCGAGAGGCCCATATCGACGGAATAGCGCGCTTATCAATTACAACTTAATTACCCCCGGCGCGTCGTTTCGGTTCTGTGCATTACGAAACAACGAGGACCGCGATGGGGGTGGAGGGATGATGCAGCCGATGACGCGTGTGCGCGCCGGCGTAGCTACAAACAGCGTTGCTCGAACCGTTTCATTAGCCAAATTGGATTGCCTGAAATCGAGTAGATTTAAATCCCGCGTCGCGATCGCGCGATTCGAACGGTTATATATTTTTTTTTTCTTCTTTTTTTTCCATTTTTCCATATCCGTGCCCGCGTTCAATCGGTTTAAATGGATTTCCACGCGAAATTACGGCGCGCCTCTGTTTGCTCGTCACGCGTGTCGTCAGAGAAGGCTGTCATCGTCTGTACTGCATATACGGCGCAACAATTACACACAGCACCGTACCGCAACTTGCCGAAAGAAACGGCGATATTCGTCGACCACGACTCTGTCGCAGCTCGATGCATGAACGAACAGCTTCTTCGTATGGCCAGTTCTGAAATGTGTCAGCGCTGAAGGAGCGGGAAAACGGGGAAACCGTGAAAACTGCGAAGTCGAGGAGGCGACGGTACTATAAAAATTCGAGCGTTAATCAGTATCTGGTGTTCGCGGCGAGCCCGATCCTCTCCTGACGATGCATCGCCGTCCATTGCACCGTTCACACAATTACACGTTTCTATCCCCCAATCCCCCCACCCCCTCGAACGTTTCCGCGTGTTATATATTGGCGCCGGTGGCCAGGTGGGTGGTATAACATTTCTGTGCGTGTAATTTCTGCGTGCATCGCCGCGTGTCTCCGTGTACGCGCGCCCACGCTAAGAGAGGACACACAGGAGAGGGCGTATATACGTAACGCGCCGGATTGCTTCGTGTCTGACGGCGAAAGAGGAAGAGGAAGAGGAAGTGGAAGAGGACGGGGACGAGAGCCGTGAGCGTGGCGTGGAATGAGCGAGATGGTCGAAAGATACCGAGTGTGGGTGGAAAAGGGAGGGCTGGGGAGAGACAGGGACGCTCGCGGTGGTGGTAGCGACGGTGGTCGCGGCGCAGTGGTTGTGAATCGGTTGGGGGTGCTGCCGGTACACCGGTGTGTTGAATGTAAAAGTGCGTGCGGCGGTGTGTGTCGGTGCGTACACACGTGGTTATTGATCGCGTCGAGCTCTCGCTCGTTTCTCGCTGCTGCTTCTGCTTGCCTGCCTGCCTGCCTGCCTACCTACCTACCTACGTGCCTACCTACCTGCCAGCGACGTAGCTCTGAAACGGCAACCGCATTTTCCCGCTTAACTCGATTCTATTAGAAACCACTTTGCGTGGACCGCGCGCGGATGAACGGAACGGCCGCGCGGTACCCGCGTCTCCTTTGTCTTCGGGCGAACGCGTGCCTCTCGATTGGAAGTTTCTCGTTGATTTCGAACGAAGATCGTCGCGGTTTTTCGTCTCTTTGTACGCGCGATTTGCTTCTCGCCGGTACGAAGAGGATTTGGCTGCGATCGTTCCTCGTGGAATGGTGACTGGGGCGTTTTATTGGTCCGCGTATACGCGTCTCTACGTGTGCGGGAAGGTGATATTGACGTTGATAAGAATTGAATTCGCGGAGAGGGGTAGATTATGTTTGCACGCCGAACGGAACGTAATTAGGTGGCGCGGAGGGGCGGAGGCACGAGGGGGGGGGGGGTTGCACGGTTAAACATTATCGAACACACGGTATACACGTTACATAGACGTCACCGGGTACACATTGCCGGGAATGTTAAATATCAACGAACGGGCGTCACGGACAGAACGCAGCCAACGTCGAGAGAGCTCGGCTAAATATGTATGGACGGAGATTTACGCGCGGAAAAAGTGCGGTAATTTGTCAGAAATGGTAACCTCTCACCGACAGAAATTTATGTCGACGCGGGTAATTAGATTTATCGCGGCTCACGACGCTCTGTTTGTTCGCGGCTTACTTGTAAAAAAAGAAATCGTGAATTCTGCGCGAGACACCGGCGTACCCCTTCGTTCGCGGCGGGCGAAAAATGCGTGCCGCCCGAAAATCGATCGAACAGCCCGGCATCGTACGAAGTAGTCGAATTCCCGTGATCATTGTAACGGGAGCAATTATTCGCATTACTGTTCGATTCGCGAATTTGCGCGCGACAGCATAGCCATCCCGCCTGTTTGTAATATTTCCATATTTGTAATGTTCCCGCTGCAGGTAAATCCATGGAATCGGAATAATACGAACACCTACAACCAGTGGGCAATATCGACGTTAGCCGAATAATGCGAATATTCATATAAGCCGGATCATACGGATGTTCGCCGATTTATAATTTCGCATTGTCGCGCGGCCCACATATACGCCCAACACAGATACCGCTGGTCGAAAATAATCGCCGCGGGGTTCTGTCAATTTTTAGTTAATGTTCCCCCGGTTGCTTCTCATTAATTCATCCTTCGTCGATGAAAAAGCGAAAAACACGGCGGACCGTTCGTCATTTGCGAAGGGATCGCGAACGAGCCCGCGATTCATTCGGAATTCGCGTCGCGCAATTTTTCCCATCTCTCCCCCCCCCCCCGCTGAACATTTTGGAAAAACAAAACGACGTCTTTATCGAGGACTCCGTCTGTCCGCGCTTAATCCGGCTTTAACTTGCATGGAATTCGATGGGAATCGCGGGCCAGGATTCCCAGCCGCCACGCATCTGTCTTCCCGCAATCGCATTTTCGTTCCACGTCGATAAAGGGCGCAAAGCGTCGCTGATGCTTCCCGTCTGGCCGAAACGTTGATCCTAAGCGATCGACACCGCCAAGCACTGGTCTTTTTCCTTTGTTCTTTCACATTTTTTGTTGTTGTTCGGTACCTGTAGCGTCACCGTAGTTCAATCGCCGCGCGACCCGTTTCAACCCCCGAACCGAATTTTGGTGACCGCCGCGGCGCTCTCGTTTCACAAATGCTATTTGCAGAGCATGTACTTTGTAGCAGAGAGCGCTTCCCTCGGTTTCGGCGTCCGGGCCTCGTCCCTGGAACGATCCGGCGCCCTGCGAAACCACGCACGGGAGTCGGATAACCCTGTGCGGACGCACAAAGGGAAATAGAGAGGAGGACATTACTGTAGTTGAACGAGGGACGCCGCGATATTAGACCGATGCGTATTATAAGACTGCAAGGTCCTTTGACCCTCGGCAGTCGACCTCACCTACGTACTTTATCGCTCTTGGGGGATGTAGTGGCGGTACTCGATCGAAAGGAACCGGAGCTTTTTGCGTGATTCATGGCTTCTGGGGCAGCACGCAATATATATCCGAGTAACCGGGGGGGAAACTTTTAAAGCGATTCGCTATGACCTCTCGAGACGTCGTGCGTCTTTCGTGACTTAAATCTTGCCGGTCTTTGAGCTATCAAGAATCGAGTAAGCTGTAATGATCTATAACGGCACTATATAACGTCGCCCCGTTTCGTACAACTTCCACGCGCCGGCCGCGCGTCGCCCCGTTACCAGCGTGCAATTGCCATTTCAATTTCCCTTGTTTGTCTCGAGTAAAAATTGCACCCCCGCGAGTTGGTGGGGTGGGTCGTGTTATGGTAACAGTTGCAACCTCGCGGTACCTGCAACGAAGAGGGCGATTTGTTTCCTTGGAAGTCGCGTGATTCGGACCGGAGCGACGGTGTGTTTCGATGCACGCACAAAGCGTGACCGTCATTAAGAGCAGCAACGCGGAATGTCTTTTCTGTTTGTCGGTCTATCTGTTCCCCTCTTGCTCGCGTTCGCCGGGAAGTCGGACGCGGTAATTACAGGGGCTTCAAAGGGTCTGCTTTTGGCTTCGACGGGCAGCTTCGTGGGAATTCAAAGCGACACGAACACTCGCGCGGGAGTTATTCATTCATTTCTCGTATGCACTTAAACTCTGCAAGAAACGAGGTTTAAAAGTGTGGCCCGGTCGAGCCGAGTCGAGTCGAACCAAGCTTGCGCGAACAATCGCGCCGAAAATGCGACTATACGCGGCACGAAGGGTGGCTTCTTTCATGCGGGACCGTCCATTTCGTGGGTTTTTCTTTTTATCAGAGTTCCATTTCTATTACATTGTCCACGCGGACGGAAGTTCCTCGTTTGTTTTCAATGGAACGTGAATATCGAATTGCTCTATGCCGGGGGAAATCTGTTCGGCAGAGATTGCTTGATAACCGCGGTAATTTGCCGAGTCTTCCTTGCGGCATAATCCAATCGAAAGTCCCGCGACACAATGGTCGTCGCGGTGGAATAAGAAGAAACGTGAATATCGATTCAGACCATCGCTTTCTTCCCTTTTCCTGCCTTTTTCTCGCGGGGTTTTCACGTCCCGGAAAGCAGTCACCGGGATAAAGGGCCGCGGTCGTCTCGTCTATACAAATGTGCGATTTCGCTTCTCAGCGCTTTGTTCCACGCAAACGAGTAGACGTTCGGGGTGCGTGCCGCGGCGACGACGGTATTCTTTCCTTTTTGTCTTTAAATCACAGGGAAGAGGGTGTAGCGAGTGTAGTTTCCTCTCTCCTTTCGTTCGAGCTGCGCGAGGTGTTCCTCTTAACCCGACGTTCTTCCTAAATCGATTCCAGTTGGAAGCTTGAAATAATCAAAACTAGTAGACGCTCCGAATTTCTCTGGGACGCGAGACGCCTTCGTGTAATAATTTCTCTCCCCAATCAGCACCGTTTCGTCGTCCACGAACCCGATTCGCAACATTATCCTCCTTTCGCCCAGTAATGAGCAGACAGAGGACACTTTGAGCGTTACCCAGTGTTTTCCAATACGTATCTGACTTATTAGCAAGGGCGACGTTCCCGTCCAATAACTCTTCGTTGGGCATACGTAACACAAACACGAGGGAGATATAATATATAACAGGATCAAGGAAAAATGCCCTAGAGCTCCATTAGGCCGGGCTCCATTCCTAGCGTCCCCTTGTGAAATTTTCGTCCGGAACAGCCAATATCGCAAAGACCCTAACCCTCGTTTATGAAAATGCAAATGCGGGATATTTTCCGGTTAATCTGATCTTGTTCTCGAAAAACGAAATATTTCACTGGTCCAACAAATACCCCTCGCCCGGACGCGTCCTAACGCAAACAAACGCTTAACGTTCTCGAAAAAGTGCGTACTTTCGACGACGGGAACAAATTTTCTTCTCTCGTTTGCGCGCATTTCGATCGCCCGGTAATCCTGACCGCCTTTCGTATATTTCTGAATACTCTTAGAAATGAATCACCGGTGGCCAACGTTCCAATCAGTAATTCCATTTAAATGCTAAATACGGTGCAACAATGCTATTTCCATATTACACCAGCCGGTTTTCCCTTTATTCGCTCCACTTTAAGAATATCCCGTTGCCCCCTCGGCAACGGAAAAATCAGTATCCAGCAGGAGATAACGCGAGCACGGCGCTGGGAGGAACGCGTGCACGCAATAACATCGCGATGGGATTGTCGTGGTTTACCGAGTACGAATCGCATATTCGATAAACGGCCGGCTGGCCCCGCCGTACACGCGAGCGATTTATTAATGAGATTTCGAGCTATTTGTCGTTTAGATATTCCCGAATGCTTTATATTCGCCGGCGTTCAGCGCCAGCGAATTGATAATGAGATTTTACAACGCGATCGGAGCGTCGTTGCGACCGACGCGAAGAGTTCGGGCGCAATGCGGCCACCGGGATTTAATATCTATTAGCAGTTTTTAACGAGCCGTAACGAGAGATAGTTAAAAGTTCCAACCGGAACCCCGCGGTGAATATTCGGTCGATATTGATACTTAGGGCGCTACACCTCCCCGTTACTCTTTGCCTCTTGGTAGACCGATCCGTATCCCCGGTCGCCGTTGCCAACGCCACGCGCCCGTACAAACGTATTAAAGCCGCGACCGGGTTCGGGTCGATTCCGCCGGGGATATAGAACAGAGACGAAGTCGGACGGAAGTTCGCTCCTAATTGTAATAACGCGAAACAGAATCGGGAAAAGTAGGTTGAACAATAAAGTCTGCCGTCCGCGGAGAAAACAAACTCGTAACTCTTCGCCCTTAAGACGCTATTGATTATATCCACGTCAAGGTTACTTTCCTACCCCGGTCACGATTTTCCGAAATACCGCCCCGAAACTCGCCCCGCCGCCCCTCGTACTCCAATCAAACCATTCGATCCAGGCTTGCCCGTCGCCCGGCCGACGGGGGATATCTCCTAATTTTTCCGGAGATATTCTTCCAGCCGCGTGGCGACAGATAAAACGAGAGGAGCGCGTAATCCGGTAGGCGTCGCGTCGTAGACGAGCCACGCATAGAGAGGCAGAGGCGCGTTCCCTCACGCACACGCGCGGCCACGTTTGCACGCGCGCCGCGTATAAAGCAGCCAGCTCGAGTCACCTCGCAGTCCGTTCTCGCGCGTTAAATTAATTACGGGCGTCGCTATCATTTATTTTCATTTCCCCCGCGGCGAATCGCCCCCTGCCCCCTGCCCCCTGCCCCCTGCCCCCGTTCCTGCATCCACGGCCGCCGACGCCGACGCCGACGCCGACGCCGACGCCGTCGCCGACGCCGACGCTACCCCCGACGCCCACCTATCCTACGCTGCACGCTACCCTTCGCAACACGACGTTGCCCATAGTCAGCCTGTTAGCCGAACGCAGGCTGCAGGCTGCTTATACGAGCCGCGACTATTACCGACCGAATTATCGCCATCTGACCCCTAGCCGGCTTCTACCTTAAATGAAAATAGACACCTCGCTAATGCCCCAGGATGCATTCTCGCTTTTAGCCGCAATCCGAGCCCGGCTGCGCCCGTTTCCCTCGCCTCCCTTCGCACGCCTACTCCGCCCCTGTTGCGATTGGAAATGCGGGGGTATAGTTCCCTCGAAATTTCCAGGGGAATTGAGGCTTTATGCGTGCGTCGTGTATCCGACGGAAGATCCTGGACAGCCTGAATGAACGAACGCGGGGCCGCGCGTGAAGGGCGGATAGCCGCTCGGAATTTTCCAACGATTTTTGTCGCCGGGTGATCCCTGATCGATCGGATTCTTTTAATTGTAAGGGCCCGTTGACGCGGCCTGAATGCGCGCGATATCCCGAAACGTCACGCCAGGTGACTTTGGACGTTAGATATGGCTAGAGGTAATTGATTCGAACCCCGCTTCAGCTAAGCTATGGAGCTTATAGCAGTCACCCTCGCCTCTGTGCTGTAGCACTGTAATATAGGTGCGATAACTGGTGCACGATTTCGTTGCGAGAAACATATAGATGCGTATATGAAATCAGGTTATTTTTCTCGCAACCCCAACTAGGACGTCCCCCCCCCCCCGGTATATAATAAGTCTCGCGTCGTATCGTCAAATTTCCGCCGATGTATCGACCTCGGTCTTCCACGCAGATGTCGACCGGAGACCTATTTAACTTGACACACGGCGAACCAGTCCGCCAGGAGGTCCCTTTCTTACCCAATAAACGGGGCAACAGCGTGGCAAGCTAATTACTTAGGATTAGCTCCCGATCAAATTCCCACCATCTGATCTCGACCGGTAATTCCGGACGAATATATCAAAACGCGCGTGCTCGGTAATGGCGTTCGATTTCCCCCCGAATTCGCCATGTGCACATCGGATTTTCGGCCTCGCCGAGCGTGACCGAGAATTCGAATGCCCGCTCGTTGCGTCAGGATTATCTGACGGCGGCGAAGAGTTCGAGCGTTAAGTGCACTTTAATTTATATTCTTAATTTGTTTGCCGAGTTCGTTAAGAAGCCGGCACACGTTGGATGCTTTTACAAGCGATGTTTATTATCGCGCGAATCCAACTCTCAGTTCCTCGAGGTGTGCTCCGACTGTTCGTTGGAGCGGGCCCGCCGTCTCTTATTTCTCCAAATTGTAATAAACGGCACGAGATTTCCTTTCAACGCTGTTATACAATTATCACTGGGCACCATTCGCCCGAGAATCGCATCTTATATCGAGACCCTCGAACCAGCGAATTTCTACCTCCCCGTAAAAATATCCTCGAATTTCAATCGAATAAGTGTCGCTTTATTTCATAAGTACTCTCTCCGATACAATTCACTCACCGTTGACTTCCCCCCTCGACCACGATGAAACACGATTTCCATAGTGCAGGTTCTTTTTCTCGCATTTCCAACTACTCTAGCGCGTTCTACCAAGAAACGCCGTGTGCACCGCTCGTAATGCGACGCGTTTTACCTCTACCACGGTGTTCGGGCTCGAATACTCTCGGAATCGCAACGTGCTTCCACCGAACACGACTGGCCGCTGACAATGGCCGTTACGTAAAAGTTGACATTACTTCCAGGAGCTACTTTCCCGCGCTATCTGTTCCGACTGATGGCGCGACGACGTGTCGTTTCGAGTCGCATTTTCTTCTTTGGTAAGCGGGTCCTTGATGACAGCCCCACTGCATCGTCACCCCTGAAATTCCACCCTGAATATTCCACGCAACGATTAAAAGTCGACGACTATGACGACGACGACGACGACGACGACGACGCGTAAACGGCGAGAACCGTAGCGAAACGTTCGTTAAGAAAGTGTAATGAACGGGGTGATTAGGGAGATACTTGTGCGCTGTAACGTAGCTACGGAAGGGTTCTTTAAGGCGAACTATGCGCGACTGTTTGAAAAGTTGGAATTCTAGAATGGCACGGCGCGTCGACTACACGCGTTTACGTATATATACGCGTGTGGCGGCGCACGTCTGAGGCGAGTGTCCCAAAGAGCAGTCACTCTGCTGCGAGAGGGAAGTTTAGAGAGCACGTCGAGCGGAACAACTGTCCGACGAGTTCAGAGAGGGTGAACCTGAGGATCGAATCGCGCCGGGCGCACCGTCGCGTTTACATTTATTTCGCTGTCGGCGTTTTACGGCGCAACACGCGTACGATTGATACGGGCGTGCGAGGTGCAGGTCGTTCGTTGCGCTTTGACGCGATTCACTTTTAAAATGAACCCTCCTGTCCACGTTATTAATATTACATTGCTGATACTATATTTAGAGTCTCTAGTATAGAGCGACACTGCAACGTCGCGTCAAGTGCAAACTTTCTCCAATAATCGTTCCCACGCGTAGCTCGCCTTTAAATACCCCTGGTACCCGGTTCTCCATAGCAGTCAAACAGGAGTGCATCGAAATAACTCGAAATCCCCCTCGCGAACGTGTAGCATCGAATATTTTCCAGCAAGCGACTTTTCGAATCTTCCCCCCGCAAACGATCGCAGCCCCGAGTAACGGTTCAGGACGCGGCGCAAGGCTTTTTCACCGGGGAAGATGAAGCCGTCGCGTAATTACGGGCCTCGTTAGACGGTCGCGGTGTCAGGGCGCCTCGTATTTAATTAGCGTTATCGTTCCGGCCGACGCGGCGCGGCGTCGGCGGGTGCACGCGTCGCGTCGCTTCGCCCCGCGAGAAAAGTCAACGCGAGCGATCAAAACTTTCACCGTTCGCACGATGGAAAGTTGAGCGACGGTGTGACACGCCCTCCCGAATGCATATTTTATCCGACGCCGGGCATATTTCGCTAGACCGATCAAGACGAACGGGGCAATTGCCGTGCGTCAATGATTCCCATTGATAATGCTTTTCGAATTACGTTGCACAATATTTTTCCGGTCGGATCGCTCCTCCTCGGGATTAACGTGTTGCGCACCGCAAATCCATGAAAGAAACGCGACGTAGGTTCTCCTCGATAAGGTATCGGCTAGTGCGAGGCTCAAATATATCTCTTACTATTATCTGGTACAATTGGTACCACCGGTAAACAAACACTCGTCCTTATTTGTACTATCCGCATGCGATAATTCTCGATAGGATTTTACGTTTTCCACGTCGACGAGAGTAATCGTGGAAAGCGGAGCGCGAACGTGAGCGCGTACGTAGTTCTTGATAACGCTACAAGCCTCAGTGAAAAATCTAATTCTTAACTTTTCTCCACATATAAAAACCAGGTTTTAATACTCTTTTTCGACTTGCAAAAAATATTTGCTGCAGTTAAAACGGTAGCAACCGAACATGTGCAAAGAACTGATACAGAGCGGTCCATTTAGAATCATAAATGCTCCCTTAACACTGATATCAAAATAAATCGTCCAATAATAAGGAAACGATTTCAGGTAATTGTCTATCGACTTTTGCTGCGATTCTCTCACTCTTGATCTTGCCGGACCAATTATTCTGTCCGCTCGATGGCGTTACGTAACGTACGCGTCGCGGTATGTTCGATCTGAAACCGCTCCGGTGGCGGACGCGTAATTAATCGCGCGACCGTGTCGCAATATCGCGAGAGAGCCGTGCGGTTACATGCCGCCACTTCGCAGGTATATGCAGCGCTCGAAAGAGCTGGTCCTTTTGATGTCGACCCTCTGATGTCATTAACATTACTCCCTGCGTTTCGTTCCCTCTCCGCCCTCTCTCTCTCTCTCTCTCTATTTATCCCTCTTCCACCCCTTGTTCCTACCACCCTGGCGTGGGTATTTATTTATGCACCTATCCTTCCTTGCATCCATCCACCTTCCCTCGAAACCAATATTCCTGTCTCTCTCTCGCTGCACAATATACTCCTGTCAGTGTAGCACATACGGCTGGGCTACTTGGAAAGTTCTGGGAGTAGAGTGGTAGTGCTCTGTAAAATTATTTGTAGCTTTTAAAATAATCGCCTTAAATGTCCATGCACTTGTTGCAGTGGTATATCGTACGCACATACAGTTGCTTACTTGTACAACGACAGTCAAATTAAGGAACTGGAAAATTGACTTGCTTGTTTACATTTGGAATATATGTATATATATATTTTTTTTGTTAGTTCTATTCGTTGCGCCACAGAATTGAAACGTCCGGGGTGCAGCGTTCATTATCGCTTTCCCCGTAACGTCATGGATATAAAGCAAATTCGTGTAACGAAGAGGCGATGCGGGCAGCTATACGTCACGTCTCGGGGAATCGGAATCGTAAGCGAGAAACTGCATCGAATCGAGCATCGTATTTATCGGTTACGAAGCGCCGAACGTCGTTCGCGTTCGTGAAATACTGCCGCACAGTTACCAGGAATACGGGGCAAGCCCGATCGCCGCGCTCTACGATATATCGACTGCGATGGGATACGTCGGGAACGATCCGGGAAACACGACGGAACACGGAACAGAAAAGGGAAGACCCGTCTCCTTTTTTTTTCGCGGCGGTCTTCTCCGAGGAGGGAAAGTTACGCTTCCTGGTCGTCGCATTGCGGCGAAAAGTTTGCGGGCTTCAAGGGCCTCTCTCGGCGGGCACTCGTGTTCCCGTTCAAGTGCATTCGAGTCCTCCGTCGTCGTCCCCTCCCGATGCATTGATCACCCTTCTTCATTGGAACGCCGCGCCGCCACCGTTGGCGCGTTTTTCGCAGCCGTCGGATGTTTTCAGTCGTTTGTGCGCGAGCTCCTCGATCGGGAACAATGCCGTGGCGGAGGTGCAAAGGTGAGGCAGTTTATAGGTCAAGCATTAGGCTCTACTCAAGTGCAATCAAGTAGTTAGCCCGCTAATAGGCCGTTCAATTCGAGAAGAAAAGCCCGGTGGGGCGGCCGGGGTGGCCCGTTACTCCGTCAACTCCCTCGGGGTTAATATCGTCGATCCTGAGTAGACCGGATCGCCTTTGGGCCACGGCGATTCGTTTAAGATCACACGGTGGAGTAGAATGCTGGGCGCGAAATTATGCTGTCGATCTGTGCCATGCAGGTGCGCGTATCGATCCATCTCGCATCGATTGCAAAGTGACACGCGTTCGATGTATCTGTTGGAAAACTCGGGAAACATCGATCACCCGACGCGAGTCGGGCGGTCGCCGCGCGATCGCGTTACCGATGCCGACAGGAAGTTCTACGAATTTCCTAAAGGTATCTCAGTTTAACGTCGATAAGCGTTTTGGGCGCTCCCCGTTACGAGTAACCGCGTACGCGTTCGTCATTCGGGCGGGGCACCGATAGCGACGAGACCCGAAAGGATTAACCAACTGTCCAAACGATGAAACTCGTAGAGACGCGTCACTTGTACAAAGGTCCGTCGTCCACTTTCGACGCGAAACTTTGTTTGGGTAGAGCCCAGCCGAAGCCAAACGACTCTCCGAGACACTCCCTACGATCCCGCACGCCTTCCTCTTGCACCGGTTCCGCTACGCGTCGATTACGAAACGTGCTGCTCCCGAGCCACCGAGGAAACTTTTTCCGCTTTTGTATCTCCGCGAGATAAGAGCGCAACGCATGACCTGCCGTACGCGCGCGACCGACACGTACGCGTGCATGAACAATCGTGTTTTTCTATACCTGGCGCTGGACGGCCACGTAACGTCGTATCCACGATAGGTATCAGGGCCACTTATCTACGAGCGCCTCGTCCCGTAACGGTACCCGGCTATCGGTTAGCCGAGATATCGATTAAATTAGCGAAACGCACGCTCGCAGGGTGGATAAGAACAGGGAAGAACGGTGTTACGAGCTATTTACGAGGCAAGATGGGGGCGAAAAAAAAAATCTCGAAACTCACGAGGACGTCGTTTTGTTCCGGCGTTAACGAGAGGGACTCGAGAGACCAGGGCAATCCGAGAGCGATTCCCCGTGGGCAAGAATTCTACCCCGTGTGCAGTTACACGCCGTTGGCTACTTTTTACGGTGTCGCCCCTGCGTCGTTTCGCGGAACGCAGCGTCCGATCTTTTTCAATGCTTCGTTTTTCTAACGAGCCACCTATGCGGGAGTTCGTGCTCTTCCGACATCTCGAACAGAGTAATTTCCTTCTTTCTTGGGTTGCTTCGTTGCCTGCTACCTATCGGCATTAGTCTTACCATTATCTTATTCAGGGGCATTTATCGTTGTATTATTAGCATTATGCGTAGCTCGATTGCGAGGCAATTGATTAACCGTGTTTCTCGTTTTTTGTTTCAGGTGAGTGAACAATTTATGCGCTACTGGGAAACCAGAAATGGGCTGCGGTAACGTATCAACAAGAAGCAGCGTCTAAATAAATGTTAAATCGATATCTTATGCGCGACATTTGTGTACCAGCAACAAATCGTGTTCCGCGAGTATCTTAAAATTACTACGTACAATCCGTTCGAAAGAATCGCTCCGGATTTGTTCGAAACGTCCCCCGTTGTTCGCAGCTGCGATATTTCATCGCTGCGTTTCGATTTTTCTCGTCGAATCAACCGGGAGCCAGTTAACGTTCTCCGGCTTGTGTTATCGTCGTCGCCACGCGGGCACAGCCTCTTCGCTTCTTGTTTTCGAAAAATGCGCACGGATGAAGATATACATCGACCGTCAGCCGATGGGAACTGGTTTTCTCTCTTCGCTCGTGTACCGCGATACGTCTCGCGGCGCGTGTCGACCGAACTGACGGATCAAAAATGACAGAGCCGAGTGGAAAGGTAAGGCAAGCCGGCGAAAATCGAGCAACCGGGGAATCGATGATCGATGCTTGGCCGATAGCACGGCGCAGTGCGCCGGTTTAATCGAGAGAAACTTGGCTGGCTCCGCGGTGGCTGATCTTCTCTGGCCGCTTCTAAATCAATGCGTCATGCTGTCCAGATGTGTATCGCGTAGATTAGCAAGTTGAATCGGTGTCGGGTCGAAACACTGGCTATCCACTCTGTCGTTACCTTGCACCGTTGGAAACTCGGAATGGACAGCACCGGTTTCGCGACTTGCCACGCAAGCTCGTCGAACTCGCGTTACACTTCAGCATTCGCCTGTCGCCAGCAGGGGTTGAACAATTTGATCGGTTCGTCCGCGCGCGGATCTCTTTTCGGTTTCACTGGGACACGCGCTCCGCGGGGGTGCAGTGGGAAATGCAAAGGGTGGAAGATTATTAATCACCGGTTCCTCGATAAAACGGCGCGCCCTCGCGAAAAATTAACAGTCCCCCTCCCCCGACAGAGGGTTAAACGTTACTTTGTTGGAGCGTCTCCTTAATGCTTTTCGCTCCTTTTTAATGCCCGCCCCCTGCAGCGCGTAATAATAAATTACCTCGGCCGGTCGTAACGAGAGGTATTTACTTTACGAGATTCGCCGCTTTGAGATGCGGCAAACTGCTTTCATCGGGAATACTTTATCTGCCAATATTCCTCGGTCAAGCTGAATCTGCCAAAGAAACTTGCGATCCTCTTTCTCCTGCTTTGCACGCACCCCGCACGACAGACAACGGCGAAGACGGGAACGCGGACCGGAGAAAATACACCGGCAATTTTCATGCAGCGCGATCGCAAACAATGGAATTGAAACGAGCCATTGTCCTAAACTGATCGCGCGGCGTGCGCACAGCCCGACGCGAGACGGAGGACATGCATACGTATCTCCTTCGCCGACGTAAGCACACCCCGTGATCGAATGATTGTCTGATTTATTATTGATACGGCGTCGATATTTGCGCTGGACGAGCACTTTCGTGGGCGTGACGCGGTACAGCGGTGAATCGTGTTTATCTTTAACGCGGCGCAAGTGGATCTCTTAACATCTGCGTACGTTCGCGTTATAAAATATAATGATGTACGGTACACCCAAGTGCGACGAAAATTAGAAATAGTTTTTTCCCCGTGACGTACGCTAAACGTGTACAGCTGCAAAAGATTTCGCTCGGACGTATATCGCCGCCCGGTTCACGGAGCTCCAGGACTTATCGCGCATTATCCGGAGGATTACCCTACCGCGATCGCAACGCTCTCGAACTTTTACTTGCCCTCTTGCCGTTGCCCGCAGTAAACCTCGGTAAACGTTTTCTGGAGGGAATTAAACCACCCCTTGGTCGGAGAACGCGTTCGAATAATGAGGGTCAGCTGAGATCGATAAGAGTGCACAGAGACTGATCCGCATGACATTATCATTCGAAATGCCGTAACTATCCTCGAAATTTTAAATACGGGTTGCAACTTTCGTGGAAGCTGCGCGGACCCTTCGCATTCCCGTGAATAATTAGAAAATACGCGCAGACAGTAAACGGTTTTCCGTGGGACACGATTAAATTGTTTATCCCACCGTTTATTAATAATTCGCCATTCCGAATGTTTAAATACGTTTGTAAAATATCGAGCGACTACCGAGTCGACGGTGAAAATAATTATTAAGAGAAACCATTCCCCTCCCCCGTCGGGAAATATCATCGGAGATTTCCTTCACGTTCTCGAAACGCCGCAAGAATAGCGATTCAGCGGCGTGTATATCGATAGGCCACGGTCCATCGTCATTGCTGAACACGTAGTACGAGGTTTCTCGCCACGTGGGCAGATATCAGACGGCGGTCGACCACGAGTCGCCAAGTTTTAAGACGATTTATCGACGGATTATGAGGCAACGTTACGTATCACGAACACGGTTATATTCGGCTCCGGTCAAGAGAGACCCGGCCGAGTGCCTCCGCCGCGAAGTAAATGTACCGATAAATCCCCCGAGAAAAATGAACGTTTAGAGGCTTGCACGGCGGCGGTGTTTTATGAAAAACGACCCTGCGGCCAGTTTCGACGGAACGATTCGCTTTGCGCGATCTCTATCGAAAAATGCACGCTCGACCTGTAAATTCAATTGTCCCGCGGGCCTCGTACGTTCCTTCGCGATAATTGGCCCACCTATTCACTCGGGGCACGCGTGATACCGATAAGATAATCGCGAGCTCCTCGAAAAACGAAGTTAAATGTTTCGCCCCGCTTGAAATTAGCAACGTTACCAATGAATTACGCTTCGATCTAATTCGGACCGGTTAATAATCCCGCGGATGCTTGGCCCGCGAAGATGCCCGACACGTACGAGGGGGAAAACGATCTGTGCGAAGGAATCGATTAGAACTCGGAATAGAGATTGATGAAGAGTTCCCCGACAGGGAACACCCAAGGGGTGGCGCCGTATTGATCACACGGTCTAACCCTGCTCGAAGTCGAACAGATGTTTACCCGATCGAAAGTGGTTCGCCAGCTCTCTCTCTCTCTCTCTCTCTCCCTCTACAAATACATGCCGCCCGATACATAGTTGCCCCGGTGATATCCTGCATTTTTCCATGCTGAGCGTCTCCGCCGTGTCGAAATCGGAACGAAATTAATTAATCGCCTCGAATCCTTCCGTTGTATTCGCGTGCAAAAAAGAGGAGAAAAGAGGAAGTTGGACGATCGCGCCGGTGCTGCATATTCAGCGGGCCGTTTTCGATGCAGCAGGACCGGGGGCAATATTTTTTCGTCGAACCAGTGACCTTGATACATATAATTGCCCCGGAAGGCAATCGCGACGACACCCGGGGTTGATTAACGCGACGATTATCCGACTCCGTTGCCGGCGGAATCGATTTAGATGCGAATCTCCTTGGACACGGGCGTCGTTTCGTGTTCTCGACCTGATATCGGGGAGCGCCACGGCCTCGTTAATTACCCGAGTTACCGCGAAACTTTTCTACGATTCCGATGGAAAGAGCTTCGGGGCTCTCTAATGGGTCCCGTAATGGTTTTACAGCGCGGTCAGGCGGCTGGGGTGACGGGGGATCGTGAGCGAGGTCGAGACAGCTTCGATTTTTGCACCTCGATAAATAGCCCGCGGTCCTGCACGCGCTGCACACGGCCGTCTGGAGAAGTTAATCGAAAACTTCCAGCCGATTCCAGCCGATGCGACGCGACGCTCCGATTCCCCAATCTCGTCGTTATTTGTAATTAACTGCTAGGAAAATGGCTTGCAGTACCGAAAGTAAATATCGATCGACGTCTATGAACCGTGTCTATATGAAACGGACAAAGGAGTCGCTGTATGTTTCCCCTCGTTCCACGTTGTCACTTCGAGATGCGACAAAAATCTTCGATTCGACCATCACGCGACTACCGGGAAAGTTGGCCGATTTTCTTTGATCGAGAGTTCGGTGCGCCTGTATCTCTTTTACGTGACTATAGTTTCTGTAGATCGCGGGCAACACTCGAATTCGTGGACGACACGAGAGATATCTTTTCCGAAATGTTACTCGGAATCTCCGACGGAAGTAGCTTTAGGGTCCCTCTGTTAGCATCGGGCGACCGACGGACATCCCCGTAAAACGATCACCGTGTCCTCAGAAATGTGCAACGATGCTTCCCGGGGCTACCCCTCCGAACGGTGATCGCCCGAGCGCAACACGCAATAACGCAGTCGACCAGTCAGACGGGAGTAATTCCGCGGAAAAGCTGCGGCCGGGATATCAGATGGCTTTCGGTTGAAACACGCACGCGTTTCCGCTCGTAAAGATGGCTATAAAGCTCGCATGATAGTATCGGTCGCGAGCTCCATAAAACTGAGTAATCGAATAAGACGGAATAAATTGAATCTTCCCGCGGCCTGGAATCTCGCGGACCTGTTTCTTCCGCGCCGGCGTAACGCGTCTCGTCGAGTTTGGGGCGAGTTAAAGGAACATCGCGATGCTCTTCGAGATCCCGTTTCGTGGACGCGACGCGATCGAACCGTTTCTGCGATCAACGACGCTGCCGTTCGTGCCAATCGCGCGGCGGCCGCGCGCCTCGCGTTAGTCAGATTTACGAACGGGGCGGAAACCACCCCCGGGGCCGCAGAACCGACCTCCACGGCGACCGAAGTACCCGGTCCGTCTTCCTCTTAAGATACCGCCGGATCGTAAAGCCGCTTAATCGGATGAGGCTCCGCGAGGGGCGAGGCGCAAGCTGAGAAACTGAAACGCTCGTAAAGTCGTAATTCCAAAGACGGGCTCGCCCCGCGGAGCAGCCCTTGTTTGCACGCCTCCACTTTACCCTCGCGCCTCCGGTTTGTTTCGACGGCGAAGTGTATTAGATCCGCGCGGAAGCCGCGTCCTCTCTCGAGTGGGACGCTCGACGCGAGACCACGAAGCGTGCATTTAATCGGCGATTCTGAACTTTTTGGAGGCACTGTTGTAACCAGCTCTGTCGATATTCTCGCAAAAAGGAAAGCTCGTAATCCTTCGGAGGGTACGTCGACGCAGTCGCGAGCTCAAACGAGCTTTCGACCGCGCAATCTTTGCCGCTCCGCGGTGGAGGAGGGTTGGTCCGCGCGACGAGACGCGGCATGGCGGCGCGAACTCGCCGTCCCCCGATAAACAATGTCAAGCATCCTATTCCACGTCGAGACGCCGGTTTTTACATCGCACTCGTTAAGAGGGACTTTTTTAACAAGGTAGTTTACCGTGGCTCGTTGCCTTTTTGTCGCGTCGTTGTAAGTTTCCTCCTGGCCCTTATCCCTCTATCTCTCGACGTCGCGCATTTTCCCCGGGCTTCGCTTTGATAACCTTATCCGCTCGACGGATACTCTTTGTAATACACACCGATTAAGAGCTCCGCTGTCGCGCCACGAGGACGGGGGTGCGCGCGTTCGGCTCGTGGTTCGTTACGGACTTTAGATTTTATGCAAAAAGTTCGGTGCGTCGATCGTCGATGTACGTTCCCCGTCTCCGTCTCCGGGTGACTTTAATACTCGTCCAAGGAGAAACGCGGCAGGACCCCGAACGGTCGGACCCGTTTATCTCGTAATTAATTCGCGAGTATTACGAGCGTTATCGTTACAGTGTAATTAAGCGCTTCCGCCTCGCCCGCGGCCCCTAATTATGACGAACGACGTAATAAACAATATCTGATTCCCGTCGACGCACGAGGTTTTATTGCAGCCTGCCCTGCGTTACGATGCAATTAATGGATCCGTGCCTCGTCGCGATGTAAACACGCCAAATCGACGCCCCCCCACCCATGACAGGCCGGGTTTAAATAGCATCCACGGCCACGCTCCTGGAGCTTCGTGCACCGTCGACCAGGTGCACTTCAGCCCTGCTGCGCACGTCTGACGCATGCATCGTTGTCGATGCGGTGCGATACGAAGGGAAACGGCAGAAGCACCGGTGTCGACGGACAAGGGAGAAAATGTTTGGCCTCATTAACAATACAGGACAGTACACACGAGTGATTGTATCGTAGTAACGACCGAGCGGGAAGTACACAGCCACGTGCAAAAATGGTTCTGATAAAGCATATCAATATCGCCATGAACCTCGATAAATCGGACTAGAAGCGACACAGCGTACACCGCTACCGTCCGGACGAAATCACGAGCAGTTCAGTCAAAGGACGCGGTCAGTTTCCCATCGTTGGGAATCCTATTCGCCCAGCAGCTTTTAATGTCCGTCGCAAGACGAAAATGCACGTCCGTCGTTCCCCGTGCCTGCGACCCCGTAGATACGTCATTCGACCGTGCAAGAGGGACGCAGGACGGAGCCGGGCGCCGAAGAATACGAGGTGAGAAGAGCGTGGAGATAGAAGGGGAAACAGTCCAGTCAATCATTCGGACATTCACAATATGGATCTCCCTTTGGTGTAATCGCAACGTGGAAGCCGTTGTTTCCGTGCCCCCAGCGCGAGCCCCGCAATTCCCCTCCACCTTTGACAGCCACCCCCGCGCTCGGACAGAGTCTCGCCCCATATTCTCTGTCTAATTTGCCAACCTAAGCCGTCGGGACCGGTCGGGCAGAGCGCAAGCGACGGTGGCTCAACTTCATTATTCTCCCATTGTATCAGCACCCCCGCGGACATAAATCATGGAGGGTCCAGCGTCCCTCACCCGTCGCCAGCCAGGGATTTAGTTTGATTTTCGTCCCTGAAATTCCGTCGTACCCGCCTCCGCCGGGCGGCAACGCCGGCAACGACCGATTTCTACTCCAATTTCCGCTTTTTCGGCCACTTACGCCTGCTGACGGGTAACTTGTCCTCGGGTGTGATCTACCCTTGTTTAGTTCACGCTTACTTCACGCGTCCCGGTATACACGTATATACGTGCGTTCCTCTCGCGATCTTCGCGATCTCAGATTTTCTACAGTACTATTTCTTTTCACCGAAGCATTGTCTTCCCTCGCTCGAATCGGTTCACCGTTCTCCGACGGATCGATCGAAGCCGCACTGTGCACAGTCCGTCACAGTTTTCCAAATGCGCTTCCATAGAATTCTAATCGCTTCCCAGAAAAATCGACACAGAATAACTTCCGTCTGTGTGCATAGACGATCGAACGGTTGCACAGAAGAAGCCGGCGAACGGTGCCATTACGCATCGCGTTATTTATTTATTTCCCGGCGAACGTCGCATCGTTGAAAACGTCAAACTTTAACCGCAGGTCATTTAACCGTGGACACGAAACGGGGTTACAGGCATAGGCTAGTCCGTGAGGGGGTGAAAATCGATATTGATACCGGTGCGAGGCCGGAAACCGAGCGGGACAGATATAGAGAGGACAGAGGGGGTGTTGTGTGACGAGCATTGTTAAGACGCGGCCAGAGGTGCGCGAAACTTATAGCCACCGATCAAATTTAACACGTGTAATAACATTGTACCGTTAATGCCGGCGGATTATATTACACACTTAAGCGTAACTTGCGCCGCTACGCGTAATTAGGCCCCGGCTCCCGGCATCGCGAGGCGTCGCGACGCGAGCGAAGATCTATCCACGGGCCGGAGGAATCGGCGACGTAAAATCACGGAAGCGTTGCGCGGCTAATAAATAAATGAACGACGAGGAATTTCAATTGAATAACGACGCGAGTGGCTCGATCGCGTTCGAGTTCACCGTTGATCGAAAAGTTCATCGCTTCGTCTCGTACGCGGAATAACAGTAACGCGACTGTTTCGCAGCAGCAATTATTTTGGGGATATTTTTGTCGGTGGGGCCAAGGACCCTTCGTATCGACACTGTGGAACGCGTTATGCATCACGTCGAACTAAACAAACCGTGACAGAATTGAATTTTAAATATGTAAATTGCGGAATTCTGACGAATCACGATAACAGCTGCCCTCGAACGTGCCCAGGCTGCAATGGTCAATGGAGGGAGATCGTTGGGCCCGTGATTGTCGTATGACAAATGGCCGAGGATACGTCGAGATTTCGATTTCGATAGCGACAGCGGAATAAAATACGCGGTCAAAGAATTGATAGGGGATTGACGTCGGCTGCATTAGGGCGTAGACGCCGGCGGAGAGCTGACTCGGAGAGGTAAAAATGACAGGGCGATTCGTTCGCGAGCAGCCTAGAAATGTGCACGATCAACCGCAGGAATTTCAAATTCCAAGTCAGTTCGATCATCCGGGAAATACATTTCTCGGTGAAAAGTCGATCCAGTTGCGTTCAGCGATACCTTCGAAAGTGTACCGTCGGCATTGAATTTCCGTTCCTCGAATGGGGCCTTTTAATCAACGCAGGCCTGTTGGCCACTTAATGGACTTATCGTTTTCATCGCGAACGTATCGTTCGACGGTCGCGAACCCGCGTTGACGATACATTAATATTGAAAATTACGCGCCGACGCAACAGGCGCCTGCAAGCACGGGGGGCGAATTCCGGCCGAGAGCGGAATGAAAGGATTCATTTACGCAGCTTATTACACCGGTTGCATCCGGCGTTGTTTGTCCGCGGCATTTTTTTTTTTTCCGCCCCTCCCGTACAGCCGACGAACGCACGGCTGTTTAATGAACTTAAGTTGGATTATCCACGCGCGAACGGTAACTCGCGATGCGACGACGAAACAAGCGGTGCGTGCTTCGCGTTTGCGGTCTTCCCTCGGGGTATCGTCTCTCGTTGAATACTTTTTAATCGCGCCGCGGCTACGCGCTTCGATCCACTTGAAAGCACGATCCCCAAATTCGTGCATCTTTTTCAGTTTCGCTAATCGGGCAGTCTGAGAATGCGAAACGCCACCCACGCGAATCGTACAATTATTCGACGGCGAGGCACACAGATACGGACAGCGCCGTGGAGGTATAATTTACGCGTTTCACTTGGAGCCTACAGGATCGATCGGATCACCGTAAAAGGTGGAAAGTTCCAACGGGAATTTTCGCGTCCGCGTTATCCGCTTCTCCATGGTGACTAAAACAAATTGCGTAGAGACCGGTATAGACGGTTTCCAAAGGATTCTATTGGGCAGACAAATTTTAAACAGCCGCACGGGTGATTCTATTATTCGCGTCGGCGCAAACAGCGCGTCTTACGAAATTTTTCGTCACGGCGTACTTTCCTCCATGGCGAATCGGCCGCTGCGCGAACGCCCATTTAGCGCAACCCCAATGATTTAGGGGGTAGCTGGGAAACGTACGGATTTGTCGCCACGGGAGATGGACGGCACGATCGAAACAATTTATTATAGAGAGCCGATAGATCGGGGCGATAGCGAAGTTCGCCTCTCTAAAGTTTGCCGGGGGTGCGAGTATCGATAGTAAGTTCAGAGAAAGCTATTGCGTCGGCTGAACCCTCGATCATCTCCCCGTTAAAATACTGCGATAGATCCGAACGTCGAACGGAGCACCGCCGTCGCTGCCGCCCCCTTTCGATAAACTGTACACCCCCTCGCGTGTGCACACCCCGCCTCTCGGTCTGCCGGCTCGAACGCGGTATTTACTCGCGGCGCGTTGCTGCGAAACATTACGCGGGCGTAATCGCATTACGTCGCGCGGTTTAGAATTTGTAAGTGGTATCGAGCAGTAGCCGGTTGCGGATTCTCGGCACAATGCCGCGGCGCGGACAATGAACAGCGGAAAGCTACGGCGGAATGTAAAAACGAAAGGGAGCGAGATAAGCTGAAACCGTATCGCGACGATATTGATCGGACTGTTGGCGAAAAAGGATCGGGACTATGCAGACGGGAACAGTGGATCGTTCGTGTCAATTATTTTCCATCGTATCGGCGAATTGTGCATTTCTCATCGAAATAGTCTGAACATCGTCGTGCACGAATTCGTCCCTTTGATCTGAATTTCGAAACCCAGACCCGCGCTCCATATTGGAGTCCCGCGATCAAAAACCGTCCGACACCCAACCGGCTGTAATTCCAGCAAGCGTTCCCGGAGCATCGTTGGAAATAATCTCGTGGCCGGGAACGATCGGTCCTGCTCCCTCTATTCGAGTCAATAGAGAACGGGTGGTCGCACGATGTATCGGGCAACGTCACTAATAGGTCGGCCATTGGTATCGGCACCCGGCTACGAATATGTATGCACCTTAAATCGCATCACCGTGCACGACAGTTTATTATCGGTAAATCCGTCCGCGTCTAATGCTCCCCCCGACACGGTTTGCACGAGCGGCTCAAGCAAATATCGTTCTGTTCGCGCATACACAGACCCGAACGGCGTGACCGATTTCAGCAGCAATCTGTCGGCACGCGATGCTCGCTGCGTTCTGGTCCGCTGTCCAGTGGCGAACGAACGAGAAGCCACGGATCGAGGAGCGATGCCACGCGACGCCTGGACATTCGCGTCGGTTCGACAGCTGCGAATAGCTCACGGTTTCGCCAGCAGGATTCACGCTCTCGATTTACACGATGTTTACATGATTTGGAGGTCTCAGTTCCGGCGTAGGGGTTAGCGTCGCTGGGAACTCTGTTGAACGTTTCTTCAGGGGGCGCGTTAGGGCCGAGGGTTTGCTCGCTCGTTGGAATACGGTGTTCTCGTCGACAGGAAACGTCGTGTCTACAAAGTTTCCCTGCCTCTATGGCCTTCCTTTCTCTCTTCCTTGGCTATGCGTAGCCGTCGCCGATGTTGGCGTCTTTCGTGCAACGTTCCCCGTCTGAACCTTCCTCCTCGGGGGCTGTTTCTTCTTCTCCGTTCTTCCCGTACTTTCGTCTCCGTTTGTTCGCCGGCACAGCCGCGGGACGAACCTTTTGGTGCTCGTTTCCATGGTAACTCCGCGACGAGCGAGCAAGACGGACACAGGCGGAGAGGGTGGCTGGCTGGGAGGAAAACGGCGCGAAAGGGAAAAAGACGGGAACACCGGTTACAGCGTCGTGTACCAACTTTGTCCTTACCAGAAGAGAAAGGAAAGCTCCTCCGGTTCGAATTCTATTGCGCGAACAATGCGCTCACGATAATGCCCGTTCGGCTTTGATTCATTGAGAGTCGCGAGCAGAAGGATGAGCACGGTGAAATGGCGAGATGAGTCACCGGTGACGAGTTCGCTGGATGTCCATGAAAGAAGAACTCGCCGTCTGATCGAGCCAGCGGGGCCGGTTCGAGGGAGATACATTTTCTTGGTGGTGCTACTCGAGGACGATTCTTTACGCCCGTTTGTTACTTTCACCCGGGTCAATTTCGTCGTTAAATTCAATGGCATTCTTATTTTAACTTGCGTGCCTCGTGCAGTCGTCGACACTGTAGCAAAAGATACATCTTCGGGAGACCGGTGATATAATTCGTGGCATCCGTGTCGCAGTATAAAACTATTTCCAGCCGGCGGGCCGAACCGAAAGTAGCACTTCGATGTCTGCATTCGACCTGTCCCCGGTAGTTTTCTAAGATTCCGCGGGGCTACTTCTCGTTTAATTAAAGTCTCCGCTTTTCTATTATGCTCTCGAAGCGTTTCCCCCGAGCCTTTCGTTGCTCCTTACGCCCTCCCCGTTCGCCCCATCTTCTGCGGATTACACTCGCCAGAGTGGAATGGCATTAGAGCCGCGTCGCGGCGGGTTCCCGCGGGAACTTGAAAGTATGGATTACGCTAGCACGCGTGCGCGCGCATATTTTAATGGGTCGCGCGCGCACCGGGGGCGAAGCAGCATCCGAAAAATGAGGTAGAGGAAGAAGAAATTTCGGCAAGTTAGGGAGAAACTCGAATCCTTAACCACTTGACTCAATTGGAAAGGAAAGCTTCTCACCTTTTAGACATAACGATCCGTGAAATTCTGTTTTCCTGTCTATGCGCTTGAGTAATTCAATGGACCGTAACGTTTACTCCGCTGTGCTCGAAGAAAAATCTGCTCCTCGTTACGGAAACACTATTTTCCTATGCATTCGGTTATGAGTTATAGATCCTGAATTTGATATACGCCATGCATGTACTCTCATTCTCGCGATGCAGCCCGATCGTTTCTTCCTGCAATCTATTCATCCGGCCACAGAGACCTTGATTGGCAAAGATTTATTTCCGAGTATGACGGTATCATCGGCCCTCGTGAAGCATGTAACCGCGATTCTCATCTTTCCCCCGCTCCCCTAACAATTTCCATCCGTAATCGGATGAATACCTAACGAGCCTATTAGCGGCGCGCCGCTCCGTGACCGTAACAAACCCGTCTAATCGAAACGATACGCAGAATCTTACCAACTTTCCCCTCCAGACCGACAACTCCGAATTTAAAACACCGCGGGCAAAATCCCGAGACTCTCGATTGCTCGAGAATTATCGAAGCGAGCCTCCTCAAAAATACGCGGTCGAGTCGTTTCCCTTTCGCAAACGATCGCTTCATCAACTGACCTACTCGAAGCACCGATAAATTCCGAACGGCCGTTCCCAAGATTCAAGAAACGCCGTCTTACCCGGCCGTTAATCTCAAGATTCCGAAACGATCGATCGTTAGAATGTTCGATTGGCTTTCGGGGTAAACTGCTATTCGCCCGGAGATTTCACCGCGGCGACCGGCACGCGAGCGAAATCAAAAAGAGGCCAGATCGGTGAATGGATGGACTGTGGAAGTATTTCCTAATGACTGGCTGTTGGGGGGGGGGGGGGGGGCGGTCGGTCTGTCGACTGACGGTGGAAGGGGCCGTAGAAACGACGGTCGATATGCCGACGTACTAATGACCCGTACGGAGTCGGGCCAACAGACTGCTGGCTAGACGCGATGGCACCACTACCAGCGGTTTTCGCTCAATTATAAATTGAATTACTTGCCGGCTCGCTGAAAATGGCCACGGTTATGCGCCATAAAAGGGGAAACCGACTGGGCGAACTGGATGATGGCGAGGGAAAAACGGGACCCGCCTGGAATCAAAAGCACTCCCGTCGACTCTTTCTACTGCCCTTCCTCTTCTATCTTTCAGCGTTTCGCTCGGAAGATCGTGACACGTATTGGTTCACGCAGCCGCGTATATACAATTTCCGGGACGCCTCGAGGACCCTTGCCCGCGTCGAAACGAGACCCGCGAAGAAAGACGACGATAGGATAGTTAGAAGCTCCGATTAGCCGGCGATAATTAGAACCACGGTCCGTCCGCGCTGTCATTAGAGTAATTGGAGGCCAACCGGGACAGAAATTAACGGCGATAACCGCGGTTGCGAGCGCAACGCGTTCGCCGCGATTCCAGCGAAGGGCCGGGCCGCGGACACGTCAACGTTCGTTTAGCCGTGTTTCACGCGACTCTCCGGAGGCTCGAACTTTCCGTCGATAAAGGTTATTTTTATCGCCGAAACTGTACCGCTGAGCAGCGACACGCGACGTTAAATAATAGCAGTTAGCCGGCTAACGCGGTCACGGCGAACAAAGTTGTCACTGGAAACGGTTTCCCACGTCGGCGTGCCCGCTTTATTAACTTCGCAAACCTCGTTACTGGGCGACGCTATTAGCGGGACTAATCCACAGGGTGTGATTTATTGACCGGAAGTCTGGCCGTGTCTGCCCTCTATCCCTATCCGTTGGATAGCCGTGGTGCGTGCGTAATGAACGATGGACCAACGATCGGTCGTGGACGATAGTCACTTTTACGACCGGCACTTATCAGGCGGCATCGAAGACGCGGTCGATATTCTTCTTGGCTATTTACCAACGACCGTTTCTCGTCCGGACGATTAGCTTCGGGGCCAGCTACGTTCCGCGTATGCGCGTACGCGCATACGCGTGCACGACTGGCAAAGAAAGCAAGCAAACTACGAGGCTTCGTCGTTTCCGGCAGGCCTGACGCAGCGGCTGCATCTGCTGACATAACGCGACCGGAAAAGCTGGTCCCCGTCGATTTGCATTCGGCCAATCAATCTCTGTACGAAACAACAATGCAGAACGAGCGCGGCGACGCGGCCTCTGTTTACGAGTCCGCCGGACTGACGGGGAAAATATAAACGTCCCTCGGAAAAAAAAGCGTGTCGGTGATCAGGGATATCAAACAGCAACGATACGAACAGCGGCAACGAGGATCGCTCGTTACCCGTCCATGCAAATAGCCTGGAAATCCGCGACGAGTTATGTACATGTATACGCGCGCCGCTGTCGAAACCACCTCTCGTCCCTCCTCGTTTCCCGTTTCGTCCAACGAATCTTCTTAATTTCCACCGTGAAACATTTTCGCGAGATAACGCGGTAACTGTGCAGCGAGTTTTGGCGAGCGACGAGAAAACGTTGGAAGCGCTCGCGGCGTTTCCGGCGACGCTCGAACGAAATAAAGTATTTTGAGTATGCAGCAGGATGCGAGGAGCGATCTCCCCGGTTTGTCTTCCTCTTCTGCCCCGACCTTCCGCTTTGCCGCGGGTCTCGGGGTAGTAATTCCCGAGCGAATCCTGCACCGATCGGTGCTTTAATTCTGCCAAGCGCGAGCTTCGATCCGTTCCAACGACGTATGAAGTGGCATTTGGCTCGGCCGCGCCAAGAGCATCATCATCCCCCTTTTCTCGACCCCGACGCCCCACCGTCGATACCCACCTACGGTCCCCTCGTCTCCTCCTAATCCACGGAAATGGGCACGGTGTCGATGGGATTCGTATTTGCGTTACGCCGACGGAAACGCGGAAAGTAACGCCATTTCGTAATTTCCGGTATAAGCGAGAAAAGCCAGCCAGTCTGCGCGCCGGTATTCGGATACGGCTATGCTTCTTGCGTATATACGGGGTGTCGAAATTTCTGGAGGTTAAACCCGCGACACCTATGTACCGCTTTCGTTTCCACCTGTACGAAATAAGGTAGAACGAGAATTTTACTCGTCGGTTCAGCTGACGGGGAATATCTCTCCATCCGCGTTCCGCAAGATCGTTGCCCCGAAACTATCAACTAGGAGCGATCTGCGCGCTTATTTCTTTCTTTCTGGCATACAAGACAGAGGAGCAGTAGCTGCCGCATCGCTACGGCAGCAGCTGACAACAATCTATTTCCATCTTAATACCAAATATTTATTTCTCGGACAGGAGGCACGTGTTCCTCTCAGCCGTGCACTCCACAAATCTTTCGAACCCCGAACAAGTATGCTACCTCAACATTCTCGTATCTCCGCCATGTTCGTTCTATCTCGTCCAAACAAGCCTGATATACAACTCCGATAAGGATGTAACGAGCGTTACGGGCACGAGCCGCGAAATTCCCCGAGCACTCGGTATATGAAAACGTAGGCACGGCTCGATCCGTCTGGCTACCTACCAACCTACCGACCTAGCTTCCTCCTCGTAGCCGGTGCTGGATATTCCGGAAATGGCGTCACACTCATTGTAACATCCCGTATAACGTGAGCACGACCGTGCCGAGACGCTCTCTTTCATATCCCACGGAACGGACCCGCGTTCGCAATCGCGCGGTTAGAGAGACAGAGATAGAGTCTGTAACTCGCTGTTGCGTGGGTGTGCGAACGTCGCGTCGCGTCGCGTCGGTACGCGTCGAGTCTCTACGCAACGTAGCGTGTAAATACCTAACTGGCAGTGGCTGCACGCGTCCATTGCGTGCACGGATACCGCAGAGAAAAGTGGGATGCACCGAGCGTGCATCGCTGGGCATGCTCGAGACGAATTCCTTCGCGCGGCGCCGCCTGCGCTTCCTGTGCCCTTACGCGCTGGTACGCGTAATCCTTTCCCTTCGAATGGTAATGGGAAGTACGATCCGATCGTTCGACAAACAATGGATATGTCTGTCGCGAGGAAGCGAAGAAGAAGGGGAAATATTTTTCGACAGGGAGAATAGTCGTGTTGGATAAGTTTCTGTTCGCTAATATATTCTTTTGGCTAGCCGATTATGCCACTTCTGTTGTTAACGTTGTCGTAGGTTGCGGAAACTGCTATTTCGTCCGCGAAGTGTGCGCACACGTATCTGCTATTGCAACGTGGGGAGGCTTTACATGCCTCGGCTGTGCCCCCGTAACTTCGTTTCCCAGCGACGGGAACGCATGTGCCCTTTTACACCGCGTCGATCAATGTATTATCGCGTATCAAATATGCAGACTATATCGACTATCCCACGGCACCGGCGATGGCTTTTCATTAAGCCCACTCGCGTGTCCGTCGATTCGTCGACTCGCTGAAACCCCCCCGTTAAACTCGAACAACGCTAAACGCTCGTCGATTTCGCTCCCGTCTCGTAAAACCGGCGTGCGAACCGACGAAGTAATAAACGAGGTCGAAAAGCTGCGCGACGAAACGTCGAACACGTCGAGTCGTTCGTACTCCGAATGCACACGGACAGGCGAAAAAGGGCAAGGCAAAGAGAGTAATTTTAGCCGGCGAAAGTGGCGTCGCGTCTCGACCTCCGCGCAATTAGAGATTCGTGGGCGGGCGGCCGAAGGCTGCAAAGAGGTTGCACGCACGTTGCACGGGGATTGCGCAAACGATGGTTGGAGCAGTCTTACGACGATCGTTTTCCGCGTCCTGTGCGTGCAAACCCGACGTCGGACAGATGTCCTCGATTGGCGAACGTCGTGGTGAACGGGGCGGAAAGGGGCGAAATGTTTGCCCGATTGTTGTAAACGCGGCGTAACACGTTTCCTCGGTCGGTGGGCCGATTAAAATTATAAGCGACGAAGGCTCGCGGATAATCGTGGCTCCATCTGAATGACTCAGGCACGAGCCGTCCGCTGATAATTCGATCATTGTACACGCGCACTGCGCTTTCCGCTCTCGGTTCGCGGCTATGTTTATTGCCAAGCGTTTATTAATAAGCATTTCGATAAGCGTAATGCGTGGGCACGTTGTTGTCTTGAAATACATAGTAACGTCTGTAGTAGTAGAAGGATGCGAGTGGAATGATGTTCGCGATTCTAATCTTACGGTGTCGTGGATAATTCTATCCGTTGGATGTAACAAGACGGTGGCGATATTAAATTGCCGAACTAAAATAGTCAGAATAATAGCGACGCGTGAGTTTCATTCCGAATACACGATTAAATGATTTATCCCTCGTAAATCGAGGGGCTCGCGAAAAATGCCGGTTCACTGGCGGAGGCTGCAATTTAACCGTCACTCCGAAACTTTGCCATCCGAACGATAATCTCTTGATTTAACATCGACGGCAAGATTCCATTGGCGGTGCATCGACGTTGCGCCGCGCGAGCGCGCATAGAAATACCTACACGAGACTTTCTTCGCCGCGGATGATTCATCGCGCAAGCACGCGTCGGCATTAACATTCATCATGGTCAGAAACAAAAATATAGATTATCGGTTATCGGTGGCTCGCGAGGACTTTGTAACCATGGTCATAAACATATCCCGCTGGCCACGCCATTGATTGGAGGCGCGAGCGCGCATCCGTTGACCGATAACTCGCATTATGTCATGTCACAGCCGGTAATCAACGAACAAACAGCGATCGTTACCTTTCGACGGCGTCGCGGATGTTATGAATGACCAGTTGGTCGAAAGAGACCACCAATCTTCGCGATCATGGTCGCGAGAGAATGTTGCGCTTGGTTGAGAAGCGTGAAGACTCGAACGATTAGAGGTTTCAACGATTCCGGTCCGTCTTAAGATAAAACTCGTGGGGATGTATCGGTGGTGTATCGTATTTTTTGGAATTCGAGTTGGAATTACGTAATGCGATTGATTAAAGATCCACGTTGATACGAAATCAGATAGAACGTCATAAGTATAACGTCGTTGATCACGCACCGGTGGAGTGTATCTCGTACCTTTTAAAAAGAAAAATGTACTTTTATCTCCGCCCCGATCTCAGGTAATTCGATGATCCGAAGAACATTTCAAGTTTCGCACGCAACAATTTGGTTTACTCGCAGCGGTGGTCGTGTAATAAAGCTTGATAGGTAGTTGGCAAACACGTTGAGAGGATGTTACGGAACCTTATGGTTTGTTAGTATATTAGGAACAACCTGTAGACTCGATAGTCTACTGACCGTAGCCGCTGTTGTCGCCGCGCTGAGATATTCCGCTGACGTGCCTGTGATTGATTAATAAATATTAAACGGTAGTATTGAGGTTGGCTCATATTCCAGCTCGTCCATCAGTCGATTTATGGCTGAGAAGCCGTTAGAACGACGATCAAGTTCCCAGTCGTAAAAGTCACTGACGCGATGCCCAAAGCTTTCCTAATGGAGGGACAGATTTTCACCTACTCCAACTTCAGCCAATTTAGTCACGGCGATTTAATAGTCTTAATGGGCTGACGTCGATTCTAATTTCAGTAAACCTTGCAAAGCACCCAATATGTGCATGCACATGGCGTTTCGTATTTGATGTTTCACATGAATGCGACTCTAAAACGAAAAACACGACTAGAGTTCTTGCTTTATACCTACGTACGTCAAAATTTATATACGAACAAGCTGAACGAGGTTTCGCCCGACCCGAAAGTTCAGTTCGATTGGAACAAAAATTGAATTGTCTAATAATGAAGTAATACGATTCTCGTACGCGAGGCAGTGTCACCTGCGAGGCAACGGTACACGATTTAGCCATTTACAGGTGTATCGAACCGCGACAACGGCAACCTCCTCCACCAGGCAGCAGAATGATTTTCAAGCGGGCGCCGCGAGTACTCGGCGCTCCTCTCCTCGAGGAAAAGTCGAAAGGACGCGTATCGATTTCGTTGCGGTGAGCAACGGCTTGCGTACGCGCGTGCATACGTGTGCACGCGGCCCGAGCGTACAGCCGCGGGTACACGGAGCGTGTGTATGGCGAACCGCGCGGAGGTCGGCGCAGCTACTTAGGTGCACGCGAGAGTCGGCTCCGGCCGGATTAAGATCGTGAAGTGTTGGAAAGAAAACGGGCAGAGAAACCGCGGCGCAGGAACTAGGTTACGGAATATACGAGGCGCCGGGAATCGTGCCGAAAAAAAAGCACGTGGTTCGTTCTGGAACCTGCCAATTCCGTGCAGTAATTGGAACTGTTTTTTGCTCGGTTTTTCGAGAAGATATCCTTCGATACGGAGCGTGACGCTGGAATCCGATCGATGCTCGCGATTTTATAGCGAGCTGCTTTTTAGCAACGGCGCTGGTATTTCGGTGCTCGAATAGGAATTCGAGGAATTTGGAATGCTTGGACCATTTTGTTCCGAAAACGGCGCGATTTTACCTGCCTGTTCCGGACGTATCGGTAGTCAATGGACGGTATTCCTGTGCGTTTAATGCTGTACGCAATTGAGGCGAGATGGGGAAGATTGAAGTTCGAATAATAGGTGAAAATATTATGGCTCGGGGTTGCTCTCTAACGCAATCGGGTCGCATGATCGATGGAGACACGCGAAAGTGCAGAACGTCACATTGCACGGGGCGGCCACAGTCCTGAGCACGAACCCCTGCTGTTCTTTCCCTCTTTCTGTGTAATTTCCTCGGGTCATTGGTATTCTTGGACGACCCTTAGCCGGACGGTGCAAGCGATCGTTGTGCCACCCTTGTTCCAGGAACGAGACGAGGGTAAGAAACGATGGGGTCTGCCGAAAAAAAATTCCTCGTGCCACGTTTCGACTTCTTTCCCCACGTCCCCATTTACGTCATCCTCTCTTTAAGGGTGGTATTAAACTGAGTTTCCGAACGAGTTCAGATAGTGCATGCAAGGAATATGAATGTAGGGTAAAGTCCGCCATCGATATAACCGGACAAGAGGCTCGAAAGGGTGGATGACAAAATAACGATCGAGTTGGAAAAGTTTCAGAATCGGATCTCCATTTTTGTACGCACAGGTTGGATCGATGGTGTGCAGGCTCGATTAATAGATAGCGGACTCGATCGTGATTTCGCCCCGGCATAGTATAGTAAGCGCGGTGTTTTCCTGACCACGCGTTGCCCACGCACGCAGATTCCGTTCGCGAGCGCACGCTGAATGCGTCGATATAAATAACACGGCGTGCTTTTACGAGGCGAGTAAATCACTTTGTAGGCCAATTATAGGATTAATATTTATAGCATCGACGCAACCGGCCCGTCATCGGCCGGGGCACGCGTAACCGATGAAAAAACAACGCGCATCGTATTTGCGGTGGACGTTCTTGAGGCCGGTGTCGTCCTCGCTCATAATTGATGACAAAGAATTCTTTCATGAAACCCACCCATCCTCCCGTCGTTCGAATTGGACGGGGATTTTTTGATTTTATCCGCGAATCAATACGGAACACAGAGATATGCATAAGTACATTCAAAGTGGAATCAACTATCTCGAACGATTATTGCCTCTTCTGTGTACAAGATAGTGACTTCGTCGCGCACAAGAATCGCGTTTCAGTAGAATTACCATCGTAATCAAGGTGAACGGCAAAAGCCCGGTTCCATCAACAACGTTTTCGCTCCTCCATCTGGGATCAAACGGTCCCCTGCCTCGCGACGTCTCGCGATATGAAACACGGCAAATATAAGTATATATATATCGTACACCCCTGCGAGTGTGTATATATGTGTCTGTATGTGCGCGTTACATCTGGCCTCTAAATAAATTCCATCGTTGAAAGCGTTTAATGAAGCCCGGGGCCGGTAATAAAACAGAGACGCCGGCGAAAGACGAAGCACAGAAGAAAAAGGGCTTTGTGACGTCGCGAATCCTATTATTCCGTCGGACTTTTCCCAGAGATTACGACCCGCCTTCGACCCTTCTTTTTCCCCCCCGCACGCGATGGAACGCGCCGCAGCACGTCGATTCACTCGAAGAGTGGTTGCGCCTTTCACTGACCTACACGAAAGAGAGCCTGTACGGCCAACGCGTTCCCAGAGACGACGTCTGCGTTCCTTGCGTAATCGGTTAAATCGTTAGGACGCCGACTAATTGGAGCGACAGACTGGAAGTCGACACACGGGGGGGCCAGCCTGTGCCCGGCAGTGTCGTGGAATTTGACACGTTTCTCGGGTTTATGAAGGAATTTCTGACGGAGGACGGAACGGCGGATCAGTCATTGATTGAAAGTCATCAGTTTCGGATGCGCTCGGTTGTTGAGTGAAAATTGAAAGTTCGATTGGACATTCGACGTCCGTCGTTCTAAAGGAAATGCTTCGAGTGTCGAAAATGCTTTTTGTTTTATCAGTCGCCCGGTAATCGGCGCGATTGCTCGCGATATTCCTTTCGTCCGGGGTTCGCGCTGCCGATCGGGACGTTTCGACACAATCCGAATAAACGAGCCTTTACAAAACCTGCGGGAAGTTCGTTAAATCGCTTATATGATCCTTCCGTGTCCACTTGCCTGCCCGGGCCGTTCGTGGCCATATATGTATAACGGAAACGATTGTTTTTCTCTCCGTCGAGTTATCGACGTAATGCATTATGCGTCACCGCGAAAGAATGGCCGAGCGTGCAAAACACGGAAAGATTCGTCCACATGTATCGCGTACGTAACATAGTTCGGAGCAATAAACGCGTCGTTAAGTGGAACTCGTGGATACGGCTTTGTTGCTCAACGTAACAATGCTGCAGTATCGAAACGATGTTCGCGCGAGCGTTCGACGGATCGTAAATTCGTCATCGTTAAATGGGAAAGAAAACATCGACGACACATGTCGAATTACGAAGACAAAGATCGAGTCCCGCCATCTAGCGCGACTTCGTTTCGGTCGAATCGACGCGGAATTATTGCAAGATCGCAATTGTATTATTCGTCGTGTCCTAACGGAATTTTTGTCCTCCTTCTGTTTCAGGTAAGAACGCAATCTTCACCGTTAATACAAGCGACAGGAATCAACGCGAGTGCCGCTGCACGCGAACCTCTTCGAACTGCACCGGCTTCCAAGGTAGGCAAGGCGAATTTCCCCTGCGCAATTTTGCATCCGCACAGCTGCGAGTGAAGTCTTAAATCAATTGCTGGCCAGCCTCGCAGGACGGGGCAAGGGTCGGGATGGGCTTGCAGCGGGTGGAAAATGGGCAAAGGGTGGGGTTAGTGTAAGGTTGCAGCAAACTCCATAATTAGTTAGGAACCCGAAGCCGACGAAGCTCTCGGATTTAATATCTTAACGCCCTCCTTAACGCGGCATGAAATTTCGCTATTGGCAAGGCACGCCGGCTAGGCTCGAGTTCTCCGCGCAAACTTCCTCCTCCCCCCCTCTACGCATCCAAACCTCCGCACCCTCTGGCCCATCTGTTTTCGCCCCGTGTCTCCATCTTATTCGCGTTCATTACGCGCTGCGGCGAACGGTTTTCGATTTCGACGCCGAAACCAAAGGTGAATTAAGAGGGATGGCAAATGAAGACGAAGTTTCTTGCTTTCCGGCAGACTGTGCGCGGGCTACGCGTTTGAGGATCGCTTTTCGCTGGGACCGACGAATGGGGAGAATGATTAGTGGCGTAAGGGTAAATGGAGATGAGGGATAGGTATTGTCGGCTGGGTGGGGACAGACTCGAAGAAAGTTTCCGCTCGGAAGTCGTCGCGTCGCACGGTATGCCGTCGTTCGGTGAAACGCAAATACAGGAACGACCGCGACGCTTCCCAAGCGAATAGCGTCACCTAGTAGAAACGTCGGCTGGGTAAATCGGGAACTCGATTTTGAAGCGCGCACTTTTGTCAGAACTCGACGAGAGTATTTGTCGAGGTGGGCCCCGGAATTCTCGAGCGGAGTTCCGAGTGATTTCGAGTAATTGTTAATATATAAATGTTCGTCCGCATCGAGGCTCGATTTTAAGCTTTTAAGGATTAGTCAAATCTGTTGCTTCGCTGCTAATTAATATCCGGCTTCCCAGAATTAATTACTCTAGCCGTTCGCGGCCTAAATTGTATCGTTCCGGCTGTGAGCGTTTCGAAAGACGATCCTGCTCCGTATTATTTTACGGTAAACGCCAATTAGAAACACGTTCAACCCCATTGGTCGTAGAAATTGTATTAAAAAGAGGGGTTGCGCGTGCCGCCCGGTCGGGCCCGATTCCGCGATCGTAATTATAAACGCCGGACCATTGTTTACCGGGCGCAATTGCTGCGGCGGCTAAAACACTTGACCGTACAATGCAACCGACCACGTGCTGATAAAACGTTCACCGGTTCAGCGCCGACGGTTCTACGGTTATCTGCTCGCGGCAAAACGCCCTCGCGCATGCTTTATACCCTTGTCCCCTATTATCGCCGCTACCGATTGAATATTATAATCGTATCGGGCCGGTTGAGCCTCCGGCGCGTTTATAATACATAGTATCTTCTCTAACGGCGATACGGTTGGCCGTGATGGTCGTTGTAGATTTGCAATTCGGTTATTAGCGTGCAGACGGCCGGGCGCGTAAAATAAACCGGGCTGGAATAGTTTAATCTGCGTGCACGCTCCTCCGGAAGGTGAAAACGCCATCGATCGATACCTTTGCTGTTCGTGAAATTGTCGTCCCGTCGAATATCGTCGAGCTTCCAGCGGCCGACTATATACATACGTAGACTGTGCGGGAACGTCGTGTAATATTTCTGAGGGAAAATTTGTTTCGTATTAATTGCACGGGAGATAATCGTCCCGGGTGGTTGAAAGAGGTGAATGAAGGTGCTTCGAGGATTGTGAATCGCGGTCGTAATAACGTTGGGACACTCGGATATTTTTATGAAACGGTGAATTAACTAGAGAACCATTTTCAACCCCCAATAATTAATAAGGGAAATGGTGGAATGCGAAGATGGCAATCGAGCCGGCGAATGAGATTTATTTAGGTGGCCCTGTTTATTGTTTCACTGGATGCCGGCCATCTCTAAAAATAGTCCGGAAGAGATCCTTCGTGGGATAAGGCCGCAAAACCAAACATTTTTCTCGGAGGCTAGGGCACGTCAAGTAGATGAAACATCTGCAAAAGCATATGGCAGCCACGTTGTCGGTGACTCGTAGATAGGAGATCACGAGAAAGAAAAACCCTCGTGGCAGATGGCACGTGCTCGGCCACGATATCTTATTTTTCCACGCGATTCCGAATCTCCTCTAGATTGCCTGAACCGAGAGCAGGCTGTCCTTTTATCTATTGTCGCCTCCTATATTCCTGGTCGCAGGATGCTGACGGCATCGATAGATCTTTATCGGACAATATTTAATTTCACGGTTGCTATTTTCATTCTTGCTCCCCCATTTCGGAGGTACGTAACATTTTCCAGAAAATTCATAACTGCCGTCGAATAATACATTTCTGTCACGCCGCAACAAGCCGCCCGTTGGCCCCTTAATCGCCAAACCTCGGTATCCGGGGTCGATGTAACACGAAATTACTTGATCGTCGACACAGATCCGGCGAAATTTTTCAATTACCCGCCGTTTTAATTGGCACGACAAGAATTCGATCCAATCCGAGTGGCTAACGCGTGAACCGGCGCGCCAGCTCCGATAGCGTGCATCGAATATCACGAAATTCTTTAAGAAACAAAATTCTTCCACCCGCGCGCGTTTTATGCGGCTCGTGCGATCGACGAATCGATTACTCGAACGAACGTAGACCTATGTCCCAGCACGTTCCGCGCATATAATACTATCAATTTGGAATTGTTGCCTCCAATCGCGTCGTACGCCGCCACGCTCTTTAAAAACAGGCCTGACCCGCGTCACCAGCAATGGAACTCGATCAGCGATCCTCGGATCGCGAACGGCCGCTGTTCCCGTCGCGATTGATGCTCGGATGGTGTTCGTGGTCTGCCGAGAGTCGTATTTATAGGATTTAATCGATGGCACGGTTATCCGGCGGCATCGGCGCGTGACCCGCATATTCCTCTTGCAATCCGATTCGACGTTAGAATGTTGCCACTTGCCGCGGATGACGTGCATCACAGTCGTCATCCTCGATTACAAAGATAGCCGCCCGTCGTAGGGGCGGCGTCGAGGTGGAGGTGAAGCGAGGAGGCGCTCATTGATCAACCGACGAACGGGGGGCTCTATTTTCGCGACCGGTCTCTCCGCGGGCAACAATTACATAAACAATCGGTTGCGAAAGACCGTCGGGGGAAAGTGGACAGATCTGCCCCCGGGGGGTGACAGAAACGCCAGCCCCCGGACACTCGTGCAAATTTAAAGGCGACAGCTGCGAATGCGTGGCTTATTTCGAATCGCCGCTAGCAACTCGCCGGGCTCGTAGAAATAAAATCGCGAACGCGGACGTTTCTCATGAAAGTATCGGAGAATTAAGGGCAACAAGCGTTGCGCGAGTTGACGCGTTCACGGTGCTGCAAGTTTTGTAATTTCCTTCGAGGTGTCGCGTCGCCCAGGACACCCAGACGATTTCCCAGGAGCCACGGGAAAAGAACGAGCGCGGAAAGTCATTCGTCCACCATCATCGCTATTATTACCCTCGTTATCATGATAATGAAACGGAACAGCCTCCTAATCGCCCCGTGTATTTTAATTATCATAAACCCAGATACACTCCCCGTAGTCGCAAGCGCCGCTACGACTAACACGCACACGTGTCTCGTTGCTCGGACTGGTGCTCGCTTACTATTCTACGCTCCGCGATAAACACCTTAATCAACGTTAACGCATACAAAGCGTCGCATTCTATGCCACCCGTTTGCCCGAGCTTCGCGGAGGAAAAAATTCTGTTTCTCTCATACACGATGCGTAAAATAGTCCGAGGATCGCGTCAACCCCTGTTAATACTCAACTTACCCGTGCCTGTTCAATGGCGCGTTCGACAAACTGTAAATTAAAACCTTTAACTAATCGGAGTACCGACACAATCCGTCATTAAATATTGCACAGTCCATCAGTAGGTATCCGCAAAAACGGGCTTCGCATTTACGGCGCATGGTCTCTTTATTGCGTCGAACGGTGGCATCAACCTTGGTTCAATTATGACCTAACATCAACTTGCCCGATCTCGAGTAAACTGTCAGCAACATCTTTCGCAAGCCCCTTGCTACGTGCAACACGAACTGGAGTCTTCATGCGAGATCAACGTATCCTAAGCAGCTCGATTTATCCGCGGCGCTATTGCCACGGCGATATTACCCAATGACGAGGACAAGGCAGCCGAGGTATCGTTCCCTATCGATTTTCCGTCCGGCGTCGTTCGACTCGACGTCCTCCTCCGCGTAATCGTATATAACGCTCGCAACGCGGATGAAACGGGAAAGTAAAGTGGTAGGCGATACGGGTAAACGACGGAGACAGCTGACTGCTTGAAGGAGAATCGAGTGGCGGAAGTTGCGATCTCGAAACGTTTAGAGGCGTTTCACCCCTTTGAAAGCTCTGCATGCGGCGTAACATGTTTCGTGGATTATCGTAAAGGAAAAATGTGAAGCGGGTCGTCTCTCGCCGCGAATCTTTCGTTCCACGGTTGCAATTTATAGAAGAAAGAATTCCGACGACGGTCCACGGCGATAAAGATTAATCGTGCGGACTAGTTGGGCTCCAGAGAAGAAAAAAGGGGTTCGAACCTTGATCTTTCGATTTGCGGCGTGCGGCTTCGTTCAATTGACCTTTTCGCGACGGATGTCCGACTTTAGCAGCGAAATGCGCTTGCAACGTTCGAATTGATCAGCATCCTTGTGCAGAATTTGTGTCACGGACCTCCGGATGAATTCTTCATCGTGCACAATACACCGATCTCCCCGTGTTCCCCGGGGAAAATATTTGTCGACGAGTTAAACGTTGTTAACGGTTCAGCGGGCAACGAGAAACGGCGAGTCGTTCATTTTTCGCGGACAAAAATCCGGACGCCCGAACTTCTCAAAAGTGCGGACTAAAAAGATCTCAAAGGTTTGTTCCGGCCGCGGTTCCGATAGGAAAGTTGCGGGGTTGCGCCCTTGGCTAGTACGTGACCGCGCGTTTCCTGGCAAATTTTTGCACGCCGATAGCACGAGAACTTCGGCAACCGTTCCGTCTCCAACATGGCCAGACGCTCGAAGGAGGGATGCGTGCACCCTGCTACGTGCCTCTTGGGTCGAGAATTTTCGGTGCTACACGCGAAATCGAGCACCGCTCGAAGTAGCTTAATAACGAACTCGCATCATCTCCGAGGCTTCATCCGAGCTACGCAAAGCGACGTTATCTATATCAACGAAATTTTATCGTTCGTTAATTAATTGATGCAAAGAAGACCGCCAAGCTGATCGTTTTACAGCATACCAAACTATCGCAATTCACTGCCAGGCCCGTTCGTCTTGGCCAGTGCAATCTATAATCTGTCCCCCGAAACAATTAGCCAACCAGCCCACCCCCGTAACGCGAGGCATTATTCCGAGTCCCGATATCGCCGAAACTTCCAGCCAAACGATTTTGCCTAACAGCGACCGCCGACGGATATTTCCCACCGACCCCGCACGCACACGTTCGTTCCTCCACTCCGTTCTTCCAACCCTTTCTCCCCCAGCGTTACACACCCATCCAGCTGACCCTCGCTCCTCCACTTCCGTCAAAGTCAGCGAAGCGCATTGAACTCCAACAATGTGGCTATCGCGCGAGCGTTTGTTGACGTTCGCGTCGGCGGTTCCCTGGTGCAGCAGCAGCGGCCTTTACGAATGCAACAGCGCGCACGCCGGCGTAGCTGCACGCTGCGTATGCTTTTCGCATGAGAACGCAATCGGCTCGCTTATATTTGTCGACGCGCGCGCTCTCCAGCTCGCGATCGAACCGATCGATCGTTTGATCGGCGCAAACACACCGGCCGTTGGCTTTGCCCGCGTAGGTTCACGCTCCTTTGTCGCGTTTGCACGGGGAATCTGGCCGCGTCGCAGCGGCGCGATGCTGCTCTCCGTTTCGGGTGGACGCTTTTTTTTTTTGATCGGCGCGAGCCACCGTGTAACAGGATTCTTCTTTTTTTGGCGGAAAAGTGGATTCGAAGAATTCAAGGGGAATTCGTTTTCCTGCGCCGGAAAACGCGGATCGGGAAAACGCAGGCTCGCAGGGATGCTCCGATCGACGCTCCGATTTCGACAGTGGGCTCTCGTTCGCGGCGGAGCGTATGGAACGGCCGATCGCGGATCTGTCCGTCGCGTAACGTCAACGCGGTTTCATTATTTTCAACGCGTCGAGAACATCGATGCATTCGACGCGCCGTACCGGCACCGTCGCGTTTAATACGACACAGGGCAGTGTAATGGCAACAGGTACGGAATTTTTAAATCGTATTTCCCTGGCCGGATGATTTTCGACGGCGCCGCGTTCCCTCTCAATTTTCCCCGTGAAAACACCGATTTTCATTTCCTCTCCCGGAGCATACGTTTCATTTCGGTTATTTACATTCACGGTAACGCTTTATCGGCCTGTCGCTGTATCATTTCCCTTCGCAGCGGCGCGCTGGAATTGTTGAAACGTTTTCGCTGCCGCTTCATTCGCCCCGTAACTAAGCCCACTTTCGAGTCGTCTACGGAAGCGGCCTCAAAGGAATTCGAAAAGCGTGCGATTGTTTGCTGTAAAATGTCATCGCGTCGGCGCCGTGTCGCGTCAGCTGTGCCGATCGAAAAGATTCGGACGGCAAACTGACCACACCGAGATTCGAGGGTCCGGTAAACACGGGGAGCAAAGTTGTCATCACAGCCTCGCGAAAACCTGCAACGGACCACCCTCTCGCTCGCTAAAACGAGAACGAAGCGTGAGGACAGCTGTCGCGGAGGGCGAGGACTCCGGACCACTTTCCAGGTATATCCACTGTCAGCTGTAACGAGCTCCAAAGGAAACTCGATAGCCGCCACGATCTCTCGCGGAGTCGTGCCGAAGCGTGCACGAGCCGAGAGAAAGATGCGTGGCGCGTGCAAGCAGCCACGATCCTCTCGCAGCCGCTAACCGGTCGATTACCTTGATAAATTTCATGAATGGGCCCGCGGCAGTCATTGACTCCACTTGTGTTGTCGGTATGAAAGAAGCAGAAAAAAAAGGAGAGCCTCTATAGAAGCGGCCCCCTTGGTGCACCCCTTCAAGCCTTGTAGTTACCCTGTCTCCCTCGACACCGCCACTGGCTGGTTCCTCGGCCGATGTAGTATACGTACTCCTTCGGCGTCTCTTAAACTCTTCGCGATTGATTCACGCAGTGCGTTATTGCTAAGAAGGGAAACCTGTGGATCGCGCAGGTTCTAGTGTCGATGTGTATCGAGTGAAACATTTCGATCCAAGGCTCGATACGGAATTCGTAATAATCGATTCTCTATTTTTCAGAATCGTTAGACGATCCAGTCTGTTTACCTTAAATGCTTTTTTTTCAATGTTTCAATACTTGTCTCTTTGAATAACGATACAGTACTCACGCTATCCTCGTCCGCGCTTGTTCCACCCATCGACGCCCAATCGCAAATTGAAAATGAAAGTAATCGAAAAGGTGACTCCGGGATATGTACTGCGCGGTGCACGTGTCGCGAGCTCGTCAAAGCGCGGCGCACTTAGCTGCCGGGCAATACCGTTTCGCGTTACGCCATTGTGAGTAACCTCTGTCTCGCGGCCCCCTTGCCATTGTCACGATGGAAAGTTAGCCCAGGTGACTTGTACGCCTGCGATAAAGCGGCGTTCTACGTGAATTTTCGCAACATCTAATACCCTGTCCGCTTACGGAGGACAATGCCCGTCTAGAACCTCAGACGATCTACGAAGCGAGCGGAGCGTTTCCTCGCCGTTTCTGATCCCCCCTCGAAGAAGCCATAACCAGCGGGCACTCGAATCGACGTAGAAACGCGGGGCCGCGTTCTAGGTTTACGGAAGACCGGTTTCTCTGGTGCGCGGACGTAATCGAGCCGCTCGTCTCGCTTTGCTCACCTTTTATTGCGTCGCACGGTGCGCCGTCGCCGTGACGCAGAATTCTAATTCCGGGCAGCGTTTGTTGCCCAGCAAGAATGTTCACGTGCTGAAATAGAGTTCACGGGGGACGCGTTCGAGGTACGGGAATTTAATATTCCTCGGTGGACATCGGCTGTAATTGGGTATTCCAATTAGAGGCGCGTCACGGCGAAACCCGCTTTTTTCAACCAACTCCCCCTTCCTCTGCCAGGCTTGTCGCGTTTCCTTCCAGACGTTGGACGTGTGACGCCGTTGGACTGCGTGTCTCGAATTCCTCGCCTCGTCAAGAACGGTTCTTGTTATTAAATTTCTCGTGCTTCTTTTCTTACGGGAATTAGAGGCGCACTGCCGCGGGACGAGAGCTTTGGCAGGACACGTTTCCTGGTTGTGCTCGATGGAGCAACCGGAACTGTTACACAGTGGGAGAATAATGCCTCGGGACAAAGCCACCCGCAACTTCGTTCCCCCTCCCTTCCGTTCTCCGCGTGCGGACGCTTTCTTTCGTCCTCCATTCTTTCTGTAATGAATATTTTTTGGCCACGATCTGGCCGCCGCCACGCGCTTCGCCTGGATTTTAAGTCGCGCCGCTGGCTTCGTGCGGGCAAAGCCTGCCAAGCAGCCACTCGGTTGAATTTTTAATAAATGTCATATTCGCGTGTTTTTCTTTCGGATACGGGGAAACTGGGTCAGTCGCTGTTCGCGTCGCTCGAAAGTAAATTTGGCCAAATAATAGTTGAAAAACGCGGGCGTGTTCCCGTTACTTTGTTTATCCACGACTCGCGGGCCGAATATTCCCGTCCGCGACGACAATCGGGGACGCGTAGTTGATTCGTGCGTAAATGGAACGATCAAGCTGAATCGGAGAATTGTGCCGCTAGAAACGTTCCCGGGATAAATTTGTTCGGGGTTCTTTGCCGCTGGTTCCCTAAATGCCGCGACTCTTCCGCAATACGGGTGTCCCCGGGATTCTTTTTCAGAATCTTGCCGGAACCTTTTTTCTTCGCTTTAACGCGGATGGTCAAGGCTGTCGGTATTGTTACGGAACGTTAGATTTCGTTGACTGCGAGAAGATGAAAGAACGGGGGAAAGAAGGTCGAGAAGGTAATGAGATTGACCCTCAACCTACTAACGGACTTATCGCGTAGGCATTAGCGACAAAAGAAAACTGGCAAACACCGAGATTAATGGATTGCCGGTAACAAACAGCGGGCTTCGAGGGACGGGACGGAGCAGCTCTCGCCGGGAGCGTAAATCAGGAATGAAAAGAAATTACGTAAATATTTATCACGGTATCCACCAACTTAACCATAAATTAACTCGACTCTCACGATTCTCGCTGACGCGAAACTCAATTGACGTACCACGCGCAACCCACACCGCAATAACGTTTCACAAGCTCCGCTCGTACCTACGTGGGATGGTTTTTCAACGGCCGCCGGAATCCCCCCGGCGGTTAATTGAAACCTTTCGACGGCGGATCGCGCGATGTTTCACGCAGCTCTGCGACGGCGAGATAAGCGGGCCCGGGCATCGGTAATTTCTGCAGCCAGAAGTTGCGTTATAAGATTAATGAACAAATGGCTCTCCCCGCGGTGAGAGGCTCGGATGAGACGCGGCCAAATATGGCGCCCTCGCCCTTCGCTCGCATGAATGATGCAACGCGCACGCCTGACGATTTACAATCGAGTCATTATGCACCGCTCGCAACGGGACATCGGTCTGTTCAATGTCTTCTTCCTCCTCGTTTTTTGCTTTCTGCATTCTGACGATGAATATTCCGCGCCGCTCTCTGCCAAGGGTCTTGGCAGAGAAATTCGGAGCACTGGATAATTGAAAACTTGATTAATATCAGATTTCTCGCTGTGATTTAATGTCGCGCCCAGGTGCTCGCGGGCATATTTGTCATTCGTAGCTGTGCCTTATTCATTTTTCTTCGTTTTTCATTCGCCGGCGCCCGCGGTGCACCGATCGTTTCTTGCTCCAGATTGCGGGGCATCGCGAAAGTGTCGCTCGCTCGCACGCGGTTTAGCATCGAGCCGGAAGCGCAAGAACGTCCGTCGTCGCATGCCGACCACCGGCAAGCATAACAGCTTCGGAGGCACGCTGGTAATGCGACACTAATAACACTTGTTTGCGACAAATTGCTCGGCCGTACACACCCGATAGTGTCATTCCTTGGCAGATAAGTTTTATCAGGCGTTACATTACAACCGATACCAGCGCCTTATTCCACCGTGCCACACAAACACCGGCGATATTTTTAACGCGCTTATCTCAACACATACGCGTGTCGCGGTGAAGTCATTAACTGAAGAATTCGAAAAGGCTAATTCGATTTGCATTCTTCTTGCTCGTCGTTTGCTGCTGTTCCCGGACTGTTCGAACATTCTTGTCCACTCACGGCTCCGCCGTTATCGTAACCGCTATTCAACGCCTCGAGCCCGCTCCGTCCTCGGCCATTCGAAAGCTCCATTTCGTCGATGATTCACGCGTCGATCCGTGGTTTATTATTCTTTCGCCGCGCTGACAATACGTCGTATTACTGACCCAGAAATACGTCACCGTGGCCGAAATTTGTCCCTCGACGTCGAGTAATTATTCGACGAATATATTATACGCCGAATACTTTGCGCACGACAATCCAAATGAATCGGCACCGCGAATAAAACCCTCCAGATATCAAAGGGACCCGAGCCGAATTTATTTCGGGCGGCGTAAATAGTTGCCACGTTACTCTTTGATCCTCCGAAACGAGAGGTCGAGGCAGCAACGTTTGTAAATTTTGTTCACGGTCGGGGCCGTCGAGTTCCGGGGATTTGCTCGTCCACCGCAGCGTTACAATGAATTCGGGTAATTTGCCGCGTTAGAAATTTCCCCGCGAACCGAGTAACGCCGCGTACAGGTGCACACGCGGGACGAGTGGCACCGGTCCAATTTTCATTGATATTTTCATACGGCGGGGATTACGCGTCATAAATAATCTGCCGCTTTCTCGCGAAACGCCACTGGGCTACAACGTGATAACCAGTCCCTATCGTACATGTGCAATGTTATTTTTAACGCGAACGAGTAAGCGCCGGCCAATCTATTTAAATTGCCCGCAATTTCCGTTCTTTTACCGTGAATTATGTTACGAAATTGCCGGCATTGTTTCGCGGAACCTTTTATTTTCGTGGTAAAAACCCTGGCGTCGTCGCGTCGCTTTGCAACGTTTATACTTTCGGGGCCACGGAAGCCGTCCCCGCAACAGATTTGGATAATTCTCGTTACAAGCGAAAGAGTTATCGAAGCTTTTCTCCCGTCACCCCCCACGTCCCCCATTCGAGAATGACTTCATTCATTTCCCACACAGACGCACGCATTCATTACACGACCGTCCGACTCGCATGCGTTTACCATACAAATAACGTTAGTTCCAGGAGTTTCTGGTCTTCGTTAACGGAGCCGCTTGAGTGAAAGGGGTTTCAGTTGAAGGGTCGAACAGGGCGGGAGAAGTGGGATCGTGAAACTTTCGCATTGAACACTACCGGTATTGTTTGCCCCGTGCACTCAAGAACCAAGAACAAGGCGACGTTGTAGGCTTTTACTCACGGATCTTTTCTTCGACGCGATAACCCGCGAGCCAGATTTCTTAAAAAAAAAAAGTACCAAGACGACTGCCCGGGCTTCCCCTTCGGGGCGCAACGTTTCCGGAAAACTCGTCGCATCGGTCTGCCTCGTTCCTTGTTCGTTTGGTTATCGCTCATATTCGAGCGACTCGTTGATTAGACGCAAGGGGTAATGTTTTTATGAGGATGTAGGTTTAAACAAAAATTTTTACTCATTGTTCAATTGTATATTGTTTCTTCTCGAGCGTGGGTACCCAGTTTGCATTGCACTTGTTTTTCTTTTGGAGCACTTTTGACGACACGATTGTTCAACTACCTGTGCATTATAGCCACACAGCTTCCCGCATTGAAACGTCGAATCGGCAACGTGGTTATACATGTAGCAGTTATATTGCAACGACCTTTCGTACGCACTCATTGCAGGCTCTCAATCAGTATTTCCAAACTGCGGTTCAACCACCACGATAATTGCCGGTAATTTGCCATGACGAGTTTACAGTACGGCACCGAATTATTTCAACGGACGCCATTTATAACGCGTTGTGCTGTTCATCGACCGGATAAACGATTGCTCGGCAAAAAGTACGAAACTTTATATTGTTCCCCTTGGCGTTCGTAATGCGAATTAATTTCACGGCGCTCGGAAAGTGTCCAGGATGTTGAACATTTTTTAAAGCGAAAAACCACCGAACCGACCTTCCACTCCCTGTGTGTATATTGTCGTCCGTTTTCAAGGATCGATGGTTCCTCGGTAGCTCGAACGTTTTTTAACATCCGCGCCGACCTTTCAACCTCTCGAGAGGGAGTTTCGAGGATCGGACGAGTGTTTGACGGTGATCTTCAGCAGAAGCCAGTCAAGCACTGACGCGGGACAGACCTCGTGTCCTGACTGTGAGACCGGTCCTTGAACCTGTCGAACAGAAAACAGACGAATTTCTGCGGGGTTTTGACGGGATCATTCAATGTCTTACCCCCCTTCGGGAATCTAGTCTATATAGACGAAAGTTCAGCGAATTACGCTTTTGTATTACACAATAATGGATTGACGGATAATCGAGACTACAAGCGAGTAACGTTCCCCGATCGACGGGAACATTAGACTTCGTTACCTCTGCCTTAATTCCGTGAAAAACGAGATCCTTTGTACCATCGTCGTTATCGTCGCGCACAACGCTGTCAGATCGAACTTTCCTCGAAGCCTTCCCAATATCGCAACTTATCCCGCGACAAACCCTGCGCCTTCCAGCGTGGGTTCGCGAGCCCTGAGTGCCCGAGGGCAAGAAAATTACGAAGCCGGGCAGGATGTCGCCGTGGCCCACTTGCCGTGAAGTGTGTCATCCGCAAAATACATTTTTCACGAGAACGTAATACAGCGACGGGACAAGAGACAAAGCGGAGAGCAGCAACCCTCTTGGCGCATGCACACGTGGACAAGGGCGCGTGCACAAGGGGACGCTCAGACCGGTCGATTACACGCTCGAGCAGCCAAGAGACGTTGTCTGACTGTGGCAGACAATGTTGCAAATCTCTCGTCGCGTGTCGCTCCTACGTGTGTGCATCTGTGCATCGAAAAGTGCAGCGGGACGCAACGCCTACACGACGCCTGTTGCATCGTTTCCGTCCACGGCGCCGGCCGTTCTCTCTTTCGCGATTTACAATTTAAATCCCGCCGCCCCCCCCCCCGAAAAAGGCACACGCTCGTCGTTGCCCCCGCGAGTCGCATAATCCGGCGGTTCTTAGAAGCTGGCCCGATGCAGTTTCGTAACGGGACGAAACGGTCTGGCCGAGGTGTGCTATAGGGCGCGACCTTTTCGCATGCGGCTCCGTCGAATAATTAATCCTTTGGTGGCCGTCGCTGCCTCGAAATTAGGCTGTCGCTTTCGGGAAATGAAAAAAGTTATCGGCATCACAGCGTGACCTACTGCGACGTTCGCCCGACCCGTCGTATATTGGCCTGTTTTCCAAACGCGATTTCGGTGGCCTTTTGAGGGGACGAATGGGGGTTGTCACCCCGTTAGAGAAAGGGTGGCAGGCCTTTTGTTGCCCGGAATATCTATTTCCATATAAATTTCATCGACTCTCTGTTGGCTACAGATTTTTTCCCCCCCAAAGCTTATATGTATATGCATACACGTACCCGCGCTGTAAACCACAAACGTTCCCGAGACAATTTTCCTTTCTTCCCGATGCCTCTCTATGCCCGCGCTATCGCGGAGTCGCACGGAAACTATCGATCGACGTCCCAGCAATTAAAGCTCTCCAACTGTCGCATCAGTGATACTCTTTCACTCGAGACGAGCTCTGGCGTCCTTCTCGTCTGTTCGTTTTCAAGGATACACCGCACCGGCGACAGGATAAAAACGGTAAATGGAATTCTCGAACGAGACTGAACGTTCGATCCACTTAGCCGGGAATCAGCCTGGATGCCACTTTATCATGCAGATTCGCCGTCATAATCGACCCGTTCCCCGCAGCACAGAAAACCGCGGGTTTCGGGACCGATCGATCGTGGAAGAGAAAGGACCGAGTCGAAAGGGAAAGGAAGCGATAAAAATTTCAATTCGCCAGGCCGGGCTATTACTGTCCTCCGTAGAAGCATCGCCCTTTTATTGCGTTACGTTTCAGGAGGATTTCCATCGAATCTAACGAGATACTCGGCGCGTTCGTCGAACTGGGGCCGGTTACTTATTTGCGGCGAGCGTGAATCTCTCAGAACGAGGCCGCGTAAACTCTTTAAGCGTCGTCATTCTGGGGACACTTTAAAGAATACCGTTCCTCGCGGGGAATTCGAGGCCACAATTGGCGGAGCGGAGAAAAATTTCGCGTCCCTTCCGCCCCGCCGGAATCTTCGTCCGCGAGTTGACTGTTTGCTAAACTTTCGCGACTTCGTGCTTCTCCCGGAAATATCTCCCGTTCCCCTGTTTGCAATGGAATATTCGAGAACGTCGCCAGGTACGTTTTGAAGTTGCACGCCTTTCAATTATCTCCGAAACTCGCGCCAACTATCGCGCGTAACAGCCTTCGTGTTCGCCTGAGTAACGCCAACGATACGTTCGAGAAATCTCCATCGCGATTAAGTTATTCATTCAATAATGGAAAGATACCGAGCTCACTGATTCATTCAATAAACAAACCGCGCTCGAAGAAAGAATCTGCACACGATCGGGTCGATTCGCAAGGCGTGATTAACATTCTTGGAGCATGACTGGGACCGCGCTACGCGTTGGTCGCGGCTATGCGTCGAACCGCGGCGAATCGAAGCTGCCCGCGTTTCCACGCTTTGTTGCGCACGTTTCAGCTAATTATCGAGCCCCGGGGTGCGCGTTAATGAGCGCGATTGCCGATAAGAGCACGCGAACGTTAGCGTTCGCGTTGTCGCTTTTAAACAATCGCTCCTCCCCCGATTAAAATTATTCCCCCCTCCCCGCCGTAACGTTCGATACGGTGCACGAAATCTCAGGCCCGAGCCTTTGCCACGGCCGATCCCGTAAATTGTCCGCGGCAACGATAAGCGCGGACGAGGAAAACACCGCGGTTTTGGAGGGGGGTGCGGAGTAAAACGTTCCGGGCTCGCCACGGAGTGTCTCTTGAAGCGCGTAAAGGGCGGAAGATGGAACACGGGACGCGGAATCCGACGATTTTTCATTTCAAAGGTACACTCGTGGCCTCGATCAAACGCGTACTGGCCTCTTTGTAAATTCCACGGAATTCTTATTTCCGAGCCGGCTACCAAGAAGACAGAGAGAGAGGGGAGGCCCTTTAATTCTCTTTTATAAGCGTTCAGGCAAACAAGCTGCAGTTTATGAGTGTTCTTGTGCCATGGAGGCCGGCCAACACTGTTACTTTGTAAGGATAAAGAACATTGCCGGCAATTTAGAGTTTTCGGGGGAGATTGGACCGGGTGCAGAGAGGGGAATCGCTACCGCGAATTCCCTCAGCTTTGACTTGCTCGGCAGTCGCGCCTAATGCCCGACGATATTGCGGCCGACTTCGATGTTTGTTTCTAGTAGGATAAGGACAATTCCTAGATGGAATGATATAACGAGAAATGCTTTTCGACGATTGGATCGTTTCTTTTTTTTTTTTCTTCTTGCCTCGAGTAGGTACGTCTTCCTATTCTACCGTTGCGTGGGACTGCGAAAAGAGGTTGCGACGGTACGAGTGGAGGCGGGAGGTACAAATCTTCTGGCTTCGCCCGGTCCACAAATACGTACCGCTACTCTGAATTAGAGATGGAACTTCGCGTACCGTCTGAGCTTGCCCGACCGTTGCTCGACGGAAGATTTCATGCGATGTACGTAATTCGGAACGCAAAGCGAACATGACGTTAAATAATGTCGCGGCAGTCGTTGAAAGTATAGCTGAATCGTAGTCGATCGACGTTAAAGGATGCCAGAAATGAAGCAACAGCGGAGATCAACGAGCCCCCGTTGATCTCCTTCTAGTGCAGCCGCGTTTAATTGAATTTCGTCGGTTCGATCTGCGTTCAAGGTTCGAATCCAGCGTCGATCAAAAGTTCCGGCACGCGCTGCCTACACCGAAGCTTTCCATTTCTCGGTTCGATTTTAATTGAATTCCGGTTGTCGCGCGAGGCGTCCCGTAGAACCAGAGCCCGGTCGTCAGTTCGTCTCAACCGCTTTCGGAAAATTGTCGCAGCCGTAGCGATTCCTCCATTCGAACTAGACGCGGTCGAGAGAAAGGACGACCGTTCGCTCGTCATTTCGCAAACGCGAACGGGCGCGTAATGGACGCGAATAGTCGACCCCATCGTTGCTAATTCACTTTCCAGTTAAAAGACTCGAGTTAAATGAGAAAGAGACGCGACCGTCGCGAACTTCGTACCGAGAGTCGGCGGGACGTTTAATTAAAATCCTGTTCATTAGAAATTACCATATCCCGCAGCGCGATTATTGGAGAAGTAACTTTCGTCCTGGAACTTTCCGGTCGTCGCCGGAAGCCGCATCGATCGCGGTGAACGCGACCGCGGGCCAATGGGTGTTTCGTTTCGCGCGATTTATCGCGGAACGATCGAACTACGAACGGCTCTGTAATAAGAGAATGGAGGGGAAACGCGTGTAAATTGCGCGAGAAAGTCTCTACGGTGGATCGCGAGGGGCCGACGGGGATGGTGGCGCCGGGGACACCAGGCAAACTGTGCCGCGACACGGGGAGAATTCGAGGGAAGTGAAACTTCGTAAAGCTTCCCCTGGCCGCCCGTTTTCCTATAATCCAGCGATCTCGCTTGACGTGAACCATGGGAATCTTCCGATGAGGCTAATTTCCCCAAGGAAATTCCCGAGGATTGGGAAAATCAGTGGCCCAATCGATTCGACGCGCCTCGCCTGCGGAGAAATTATTCATTCTCGATAAAGAGCGTTGTCGTTTGACGGCAACCCGGCACCTGTGGAATCGCTGGAACCGTCGGTTACCTCCGCTTGCGATTTTCTAAACTGGACATTCTCCCCGCTCGTCAAATATTTATGCGACGCTCTCGATCCCGTCGATTGTAAATTCAGGAAGCGGAACTACGTTTTTCCCGACATACCGTGGGCAATCGTGAATTCATCTATCGTCGAGAAGCGTGTACACGTATACGGTTTTACATTTTCGTTGGTTACCGACGTCTGCGACCCGTGCAAACGTAAGTTCGAATTATTCTACGGCGAGTCCCACCTCCCGAAGGGAAAAGCGACTTCGCGTTGCAGCCAACCCGCCCTTCTCCACTTCTATTTTCGTAACGGAGACTGTCGTTCAATTGATACGTCCACAGGGACGAAATAAGGGCTGGGCGCGCCTGCTCACGCTTCCAACGCGAACCGATCAAACGACCGAGACGTAATCGTTAATTAGGCTGACGTGGCGAGCATGCGTGCTCGTATGAGTCACGCGCTGTAAGAAATCTCGCGGGACACAGAGAGGTCACTGTCGTTTAACGAGCGACGCGGTGCCCGCCGCGTCCGCGTGGAAATCTAAAGGAAAATGCGCCGGGTCGTCGATGGAGAAATCGTCGGACGAGAAGCGACGACAGCCAAGAAAACGAGAGACCTCTAGGTGCGCGAAGGTGTGTTCGGTCAGCGTGGTCAGAAATGGCCGCGCAACTTATTCAAATTGAACACCCAGGCGGCGGTTCGGAGCAACCTTGGCGAACCTGAACGGAATTTGTTTCGTAGAAGCTGCGGTAGATCCGCGCAGCAATACGGCTATTTTGGAGAAGCAGCGACACGCGATACCGGACGGCCTCAAAAATAGAATAGCCGCGGAGAATTGCGGGAGGCTAGAACTTGTTTGGGATCCTTGGGTGTCCTCAACGGTTCTTAGCGGTTCCGAACGGTGCTCCGCGTTCCTCGTTTGCCCAAGGGCGTGCAATAAACGGCTGCATTCACCGGACCGCATTCAGCCTCGTACGCGTCGTCTTTTATGAATAGACCCTCAAGAAGATCCGATGGCGACCGGGCCGACTTCGAAACCTCGTTACCGTTTGCCCGCCGCGTTAACGTGAAATTCGCAGCCAACTTTTCCGTTCGCGTTCGTTGATCGCTCTTCTGGTTCGAAGACGAAACGCTCGAGCCGAACGCGTCGAATTCGTTGCGCCTCGCAAGCCCACGACTTCCTCCGGGGCTAACCGGCAATCCACGTCGCAGTCCCGTCGAAACGCGTTCCGACCGGGTTACCGCGGCGAGAAACGAGCAACGGAGAATTCGATTGGCGAAATCACGAGCGAGCAGAGCGACATCCGTTCGTCTTGCCGTGGGACGTAAGGTTCCAATAAAAATGCAAATTCCGCAAGCGTTCCGCGGACCAGCTGGCACGACGGCACAGCTGAACCGTCCTGTTTACTCGTCAAGAGAGAAAGTTGAAAGGAGGTAGGCACACACGCTCGGCACGAAGTACACAAGGATTTTGCCTGGCTCTGCGCGAGAGGGAGACCGGTCGCGTTACATCATCCTCGCCAGTGGCGTGTCTTGTTTGACCATGGACGCTGACGCTGAAACCTGTGCCCGCTCTTGACATCGAGCGCCGACTAATTTGTTGAATCTGCCGATTCGAAAATCGGGACCACCCGATCGTCCGTGCCTTTCATCCGTACGAATGATTTGTTGCGACAGAAACGATCGATTCGTTTATCCCGTGCGTTCTGTAAATGCCAACGTCCCTTCGCGAAAATCTTCGAAAACGCTGCTCGATCGTTTCGTCTGATATTCCACCGTTACGTGTTCAGATCAGACGATACCTCTGTGCAGGCTGCAAACGGTGCAAGCAGACGCTTCTGACGCGAGCATGCATTACGAGATCGCGGAACTGTGTCGCGTGGAGCAACACGGAGGTGAACCTGATTGTTGGTTTCGTAGCTTCGAAAACTTTTCGCTGAGGGGGACCGTCTTCGTTCGTAGCGATACCTCGAGAATCTAAAGTCGACGCTTAGGCATGGTTCGCTCATGCAAAGTTTTACGATACGGCCGCGCGATGGAGGTATCCTCTCGTGTTTAGGGGTGTTCCACCGACCGAGGACTCCGCTATGCATCGCGCCTCGATCTATATGCTAAAAGAACGCGGGATAAAATCTGCGTCTGATGCTCCGATATCTTATCTGCGGCTTAACCAGCTTGCCGACTCACCGCGGGCTGCTGTTTCGTAACCGCGCGCGACACTTACCGTACCCGTTTCTTCGGTTTATTTCGCTGGATTTGGTGATTGTTCAAGGGCAATTTGTTCTCGATCCTCGACGCGTAACGGCGGTCTTGCATCAGATAGTATCGGATAGTTGATAATTGCATACCGAATGGATTCTGCCTTTTCTTACGTAGAATATCCTCTGTTATTTCGACCGCCTTCGGTCCTGTTTCGCAATAACTTCCGGTTCCGCGGTGGTAACCGCAGCCAGCAACAAAATTAACTCGCCATCCCCGGCAGCTTCGGTATTTTCAGAATTCTAACCGCTGCATTTTACTGCAGTTTTACGACCTTCCGTGATGTCAGCGCCAGAAAACACTCAATTTTGCATTCTCGATCTAGAATCCTCGAAACCTGTAACTACGACTGAGTTCGCGAGACGGGTTCTTACAGACTTTCGTTAATCGAGAAGCTTCCGAGACCTACAGAGTTGCACGATTTAGTTGACAAAATAACCAAACAAAGAGCGAGAACTTTAGGGACATTGCGTAACTTCGCAGTCATTTTTGCTCGTGGACCTTGGCGCCGGCTCCTTTGCCTATTTTAGGAGCCACGGTGCTCGAGCTGGCGCGACTGTTGCGCGTCGTTACACAGGTAATGAGCCTACCCATAAAAAGCGAGCGTATCAACGCGATAAACGTTAATCGGAGCAATTAGATACGCGAAACCTTTAAGGCCTTCCCCTTACTGATAACTTCTTTGGCGAGGCATGCCTTCAAAGAGCCTCCTTCACTGTGCGTTCTTTAAATTTCGCGCACGATATTCAAGCTGCTCTCGTTCCTAAAAAGAACTCGCGTTTATTAAGAACCAGCTTCATCGCAGCCCTTTATTTCCTGGCCGATGGTTTTCGAATTGATACACGCGGAATAGTTTCAGCGGAACACGTAAGCCGTACAATGTTTTTACTCCTAGCGCACCGTCTTCGCCTCGATCGGGAGCCTGCCACAGACACATTTCTGATAGCGCGTACGAGTTATGCCATTTAAAGGGCAGAAACTGCATTAATTTTCGCAACGGGGCTGGCAGCGTTTTGCCGTACCGCATTCCTCTGCGAGGCGGCCTCTTTGCATAGAGAAGCAGGCGTTCATAAATTTTCCGGCCGAGATGTCGGGGCTCCGCGTCCCATTAGGCGGTTTAGTCCGTGGTGGAACGATTGGATTATGATCAAACGGCAGAAAGCAATTTCGCGGTGGACCCATTCCTCTTAGCTCCGCTAGTATTCCGCCGCGAGAATGCGCCATAATAATAACAATACATTTCTGGAACGAACATACTCGTCTGTGAAAGCCCATTAGGGCATCAAACCTTCCTCTGTGCTTCTCCCTCTGCCACTCTCGCGCGATTCACGTTGGATTTACGCGACGATCCATTAAAATCGAAATAAAAAAAATGGTAGATGATGGAGAAATTTCGATTAATGAGCGGAACGCTATCAAACGAATACGCCGATGAGAATTACATGGAATCGGGCAAGATTATCCGTCCATTAGCATCGAAAAGTATCGCGATTGGATGCGATTGAATCGAATACGAAATCGCCACTCGTGTTACGATCCGCGGTTTTAGATTTACTAATACGTTCGCCAATTTGGCTTTTCATTCAGAGTCCGGCGGAGATTCTAATTAACGACTCGCGTTTCTTCGTCCGCCCTTTACATCGGTCTGTCCGCCAATTATCACAAGTGCGATTACAATTTTTCGCGATGGCTGTCGTGTCCAACGAGCGAGAATACGTTCATAAACGAGACGCTCCTCCCTATCCGTCTTTCGTTCGTCCTACACGCGATCAATTTCTAATTTTATTCCCGCGCCGTATTGCTGCGCCTCCAGCAATGCCTGTAAATATCCATCTATCACGGGCAAGGAACAACTCTATCGTTGCCAAACGACGAGAACAATTTATTAACCAAACCGAGCGGTGCAAACGAGCTTCGGTCCGTTCCATCAATCCTTTGCGCAACAATGTCTCGCTTCTTTTTTTCCTCACATTTCTTTTTTGTACACCCACACCCTTTTACCCCGTCGCGTCGGTGGTATCCTTTTAGGGACAAAGTTTACGACTGGCCAGCCTTTCATTAGCGCGTAGGTGGTCGGTTGATGAGCGTCCGGTATAATCGCGAGAAACGCCAGCCGGAACCCGGTCGATATTCCTCGGGTCGTTCTTCCGGTAATTTATAGCCTCGTGTTACGACCACGAAGCGACACGGACAGAGCGCAGTCGAATTAGCTCGAACAAGGAAGTTCGAAAATTATCTATGTCGACCCGATCTACATATTTCTCCGCGCAACCACCGGTTACAGGGGCTAATTGCCCGAGGGGGACTTTATTGTCTCGTAAAGGAAAGCGGAGAAAAGTGGGAGGGAGGAAGGAGAGTTTCACATTTTTTGTCGCGTCGCGTCGTTACGCGTGCGTCGATCTTGCGAATTATTTTCGATTTTAGTCAGCAATAGTCGGTATTCTGTCGTGAAAAGTATTGTAATCGTTTCGCGTGGAATCTCGCGACCGGATCGGGAATGCATACACTCGTTAACGCGAGGTTTCGTTGCGTTTTTATCCCCGGTGTCGCGTAACCCGTTTTATTCTCCTACGAACCAATCGCGAACGCACGCTGGATGACGAGTGCGAAATTAGGCTGATTAAATATTTTCTGTCCGAGATGGTTTGCGTTCCGAGATAATGTCAGCGTGTTTTTCATCTTATCTTTACTGCCTGTCTTGCCGCGGTCTCGCGTTGCTTATCGTTACTTATCTCCTTTACAGTACCGAGATTTTCTTACGGATACCGCAATTCTGGTCATTCTTGTCATTTATGCTCCGCAAATATTTTGCCGCTTACTTGCAGAGGTGTGCCTACAAATAGAACCGTTAATTGTTTCGTTACAATAGTTTTATTCTCGCCAATCTCTCGCGAAGACCATTTTGAACATCGTCGACGGTCGATTGCAATACAACAATAACAAAATTAATTTCTCTCTACGTTTTCGCAACGATCAGAACTGTAGTTCGTATAAATTCGCCGCGAGCCTGCTTAATTCGAGCGCGAATCGGTCGCGAGCACCGACCGGAAGGTCGTTAGCGAATCGTCCTTCCGTGGTAGGTGTAATTAGTATCCCTGCTGGTTGCGCGATTTGTCGAAGCTCCTTCCCCTACGTGGCTGCCGGACGAGAAAGAGGAAGCCGGGGGTTGGAGCACGAGGAAACGACCAAACAGATAACAGATTTCCAGATCGACCAGGCTCCGTTTCGCTCGGAAACGTTGCATTAATCAAACCCGCTTGCCGTCGCGGAAAAAGCTTATGTTTCTTACTTGTTGGACGTCGTGCATCTTTCTAATGCACTTCCGTCTTAACGTTGCGCGATGTTCCGTTCGACGATTCCCCGCGGTTCATTGACAAATGATCCTCGACTGGACGATTTTTATTCTACTCCTCGCGAATACGGAGCATCGGCAGAATCTTTCGCCGGCCCAATTCTCTCGGACGCCGAAGATAATCGCGAGGAATGTCGTATTTCGCGATTCAAGTATTGCATACTCACGAACAGCGCGGCTGACTCGACGCGGCAGCCCGGCAATACGTAGTTGCACGGTGTTTCGGTGGCCGTTTGCATTCCGTCCGACAAGACTGTAACCCGGCCGAGGCGAACATGGTATATAATGCACGAGGACAAGAACCCTGCTAATTACGAAATCACAAAGATTCCTCGGCGGCTGAATCACTCGGACGCCACCTCGAATACTCCGTTCGGATCGGATATAAGGGAATTCGCAAGAAGGACCGATCGTCGGGTCATTCCGTGTTCGACAGGGCCTCGATCGTTGGCCAATCTAAATATTTAGAGCAGCGCCGCGCCGTAATTGAACCAATTTCGACCGGGAATTATTTCGAGTACACGTTTATGTCGTCGGTATCCGATGCTTCGTACGTGACTTCATACGACACGTCCAATAAAGTAATATCGAGGAACCCGGCCTGTGGTGGTGGTCGTCTGATGGCGAGGGGGCGGATAGTCGTCGACTGGTATTTCCAGCATCTGCAGCGGAGCTTTCTCGGCTCCCTGGAGATCCTTGGCGAGCGAGACAGTGTTTCCATAGTTGCGGCGCGAGCTCGTGAATCCGGGCTTTCGAGGGAACGAACGACGACGATGATGACAACGAGGGGGGGGGGCATAAGAGAGGAGCGGAAATACGGCGCGGAGACGAACAGCCGCGCCGCCGGCCGGCTGGAAGCCCGGCCGAGTTTCGTTCCAATGGAACTTTCATGAACTCCAGAGCTGTATGTAACGAGGACTTAAGCCAGTGGCGTAGAGCCCTTCTCCGACTGGTGCTTTCGTCGCTGCCATCTCGCGGCTCGTCGACCCCGTATGAATGACGTGCTGATTTGGTTCCGCGTCGGCTGCGACGCGTTTCCCGTTGAACCGCGTACACGCGCATCGGTTCTTACGCGGCGCGAATGTCGACACGGTCGACGGATAAAGCAAATGCGCGGCTGGAGGACGAGCGTTCGAATGGCCCGCGAGGAGGTTATTGTCGCGATATCGAAGAAGCGTCGTTCACGTTCGACGGGGTATCGATTTTGAGCGGCACGGCGTCGCGACGCGTGGTTCGAGCGACGTGAGGAGAGTGGATATTCGCGCCGTTAGCGACGCGACTCGAAATTCTTGCGATACCAACGCCAGCATTTGCGATCGAACTCTTCGTGCTTTAATTAGATACACGCCGGGCGTCGTTTCTCCCCGGGTTCGTTTAAACGCCCGGGTCGGTCGCCGGGGGACAGGTAAATAATATTTAAAACGGGAGGAAATCCGTATCGCGCGCCACCATTATTCTCTCCATAGCGGGAGGGTCTGTTTCGTATCGCTGGAAGGGAATCGATTCCAATATCAAGGAAGCCGGTTGAAATTCAATCGAAATGAAAAATACAGAAACGACGGAGGCCAATTTCCAATCCGGCGACCCCCCGGCGTTCACGCCCTTGCGCGACAGGACTGGCTGCTGGGGCCGTATGCAGCACGCGTTCTCATCAGTTTTCTAGGTTTCTCTTCGGGCTAAACTTTAATCTCGACGTGGTCAGCGCCCGAAGATAATGCAACAATAGAGCTGTCGGGTATGGAGAAGGCGGATGTGGGCAGAAAAGCAGCGAAATCATGATTTCTCGACGTAGCCACACGTTGGTGCACCGTAACGAGATTCATCAGCGGTGCTGCTGTTGCTGCTGCCGCCGCTGTAGCGACGATAATTGTTCCACTCTCTCTCTGTGTCTGAGGATCGCACAGACGATAAGCTATATTCCCTAGGGAGCATTAAGTTTCCTTTTATTGACTACCTTGAATTTCGCTTTCACTGTTTTCAATTGCAAGCCGAGGGATACAGCATCGATTAGTATCGTACGTACTTTCAACTTCGGCAAGTTCTGCTTAATGAATTTTGCGGGTGATATTTTTTCGCGTGACTTTCAAACACGGCAATGTCAATATTATCAAATATAAGGAATCGTAATTATAAATTTTCGCATTCGCATAGCGGGCTTCGTAACGTTCGGACGCGTTTGTTAACGACTTCGGTTGCAGGGCAATCGAGCACGGCCAAGTTACGCGTATCGAATTTATAAAATGCCCCCCTCCCCCAGCTCGAGCTTCCGTTGCATCGTTTGCATTTTCATGCGTTCGTTAAATCCCAAACGTCGTTCCTCGTCCCGACGTTAATGGCCCCTGGCCAAACGCCGGAGAAACCGTCGAACTTTCCAAACTTTCTTACGGATAGTTCAAGTCACGTGGGAAAAAATTCACGGGCGAAATTGTGACACGGCCATTTCCTACCGTATTACCCGCGGAACGAAATTAGTCGGCGATACCAGTTTCCGCCTCGTCGAGAACTGGAAGTCGCCGCGGTATGTAACTCGAATACCGAACGCGATACCGGGGTAAATAATATGTACATTCCTTTTCGTCGTTGTTGCTCGGCCCGCGAGACGCGTATCCCAGACAGTAATATAATTTCGGTCGGAACAACGGTATCTCGGGTCGAGCGGCGAGGTGAAAGTTCTAGCACATAGATTACGGGGATGAAGAAGAAAGCTGTGGAACGGTTACGAAATGGTAGTTGAGATGGCAGTCGATCCGGCAGAGAGAAAAAACAGCTGTCTCGTGGATAGCAAAGAATAGAACGGAAAGAGGTAGCGCGTCGCTGGATAATCCAAACGATCCCTGAATCTACCGGAGGACTCGCGTTGCGTTTCGCAAGAAACTCCGCAGTTGACCTCCAAGCTTCAATCATTCTCCACCGTTCCACGGTTACGTAACGAATTGTCCGAGCGGCTGGACGACGATGCGCGCGTTTTGTCTCGCGGATGGGAGCCGCATAGCTCGTTCAATATAACGCGAGATCGTGCCAAGTGTTACGCAACCGGCCGCGTATTCGAAGGGGGTCAAAAGCCTCGATCCTGTGCTCCTCTCTGGCAAGAATCTTGAACGCCGGTTCTCGCACGCTTAATGGACCGCTGCGCTGGCTGGTCCGGTCGCCACGAAGACGCTCCGAACGCGTGATCTATTCATAGAACGACGACGGTACGCGCAGTCAATGAGACGACACCGTTGTGGCTAACTGTCATGCCAGTAGCTTCTTGTTCCTCGACTTTGGACGTCTGGTCGACCGATGCGGCCAATGCGCTCTTTGTTTCGTTTCGTTGCTGGCGAGGAAACGGGGCGGTATTGTTTCGTGTGCGAGCAGAGGGAAATTCGGCTGAACGCGAGCTCAGTTTGTCGACGGTGACGCGATTAATGGTATTTTGCGGATAAGAAAAATAGGGAGGAAGGGTTTTGCGCGAAATTCCGTTTCTTGGCCACCGTGGTATTGTGACGAGACACTCACCCTTTACCCACGATTTATCCCCACCGCGCTGGTCTGCCCGTCGGTCGAGACGGAATTCGACGGGCTTCTCCTACTTATTCGGGAGAGACGAAATCGGGAAAACACGGTTCTACCCGCAGAACTTTCTTGAGTTCTTAAGGAGGAACCGGGCGCTCGATTCGGGAACACGTAAATACAAAACTGGTAGGATAATCTCGGTGGTCACGATACCTCGGGCCAGGCGACCTTGCGTGAACGACGTTTCGTATGTTTCATCTATCGATTAATTTCTAGAAAAGGGCTCTAAGTACTGCGCGACGGAAGGCCCGAACGCTGCGCGTATCGATCCCACCTTGCCGGTAGCTCCTCTCCTTTCTCGGAACGCCGCGTTTTTTTTCCCTCTCTCCCTCTCTCGCGCTCTCTATTTTTCCCTTACTTTCGCCCCTCCGTTCCTCTCTCCTGTCTCATTTTCTCTCACCCCCGTCGTCTTTCTCCTGCCATTTCCACTCTGTCCCTACCTCTCTGTCTATCTTTATTTCTCCCCCGTTCCGTGTTTCTGTCCGCTTCTTTCGTTACGCATGGCGGGCACGAAATCGTGTCGAGACCTACCGTGAAAGTGGACCAATGAGATAGGGGTGGGTCGAAAGCCCCGGGTCACGTGAGCTTTGACTAGCGAGCGTTACGAGGGTGGATTCGTGTACTCGTAATTATTTTCTCTCTTTTGATTTTTTTAACGAGCCGCCGGCTAGAGTACGCGAGCGCCACGGATGAATGAGAGGGAGAACGAGACGGCGCGGCGCTGCGGCTGGGTGGTCGCGAGAGAGACGAAAGTATATCGCGAAGGTCCGGGAGACGTTCGGTGGAAAGAAAAACGACGCCGGTTCAGCGAGACACAGGAGGCAAACACCGCGAAAAGTGAAGCTTGGGCGAACGAAGAAAGGCTTTAATGTTCTCCTCGCCTCCTTTTTTTCGCTTTCCGCCCGCGAGCACCGTACGCGACCACCGACCCCCTTTTTCTCTCGATCGTGTACACCCTCGAGATCGGGCACGCGGGAAGCTGCCGCTCGACGATTCGCCAAATTCCACCCCCTCAGCATTTCGAGTGGAAATTTAATCTGCTCGTTTGCGTTCCCGGTGTTGTTTCTTTCGTAATATTTATCGTTTAACATATTAACGTCGGCAAGTCGCGCGTACCTTCTTGATGTTTCAACGGCAGACATGAATGGTTGATTAATTAAGCGCAACAGAAGGGGGCACGTTCCACGTTGTCGTCAGCAATTGAAGGGATTAGTTAATTCTCATTACGATAAACCCAGCGCGAAACTGCCAACTCATTATTCGTATCGATCCAGCTGGCATACGTCTTACCAGAGATACAATCTTCCCGCGGCCTCAGTCGGACAGCTGTTACGGCCAATCAAACACGGCTGCATTCTAAACCCACCCCATAGGTTATGGGTTGAGCTATCGCTCCGTAGCCGACTGGCTGACTCTCGGCCTGGCAATAATTATCGTCACCTCGAGCCCGTTCGCTGGCGGCGCGGATAACGATCGGACAAAGACTGATAACTGCGTTGTTAAAGGGCAACGGAGAGGGTGAAGGGTTGTAACCGGAAGGGGTGCGTGTAACAGCTGCTCGCGTAGGTCAGTTTCGTGGCGCGTGCATGTGCCGTTAGCGGATGCAGATTTTGCCAGGAGGTTCGTGACGAATTTTGGAAATAGCCCGAACCCGGGATCGGTATATTTATCCGCCGCTAATTAAATTAATTTACTCGTAGACCTGCGTCGATTAATACCGTTTACCTTAAATTGCACGTTAAGTATTCACATAATTCTGCTCCTTTCAACGTCATCGTGCGACACTCCGGAAATAGCCGTTCGATTATTTTTCGCAGGCCAGCTGTACTTGGTCCGCGCAGGGATTATAAATTGTGAGCCGGCAATAACCGGGGCGGTTTGATAAATCACGGCAATGGCGTAGCATCGTTACTGCGTTTCCGTTGAATCGCTGGAGTCCGGTACGCGGGTCTCCCTTCGCGGAAAAGAGCAACGGAAAGCGTTATAAAAATGTCGATTTCCCGTCCTGGCGTCGTCGATGCGGTTTTTAGGCATCGTGTATCGACACTAATGGCTCGTTTCGTTTCGGCGACCGACGGGCTTTATTCTCAAAAACTCATTTCGCGAGGGGTAGAAAAAGTGCATCGAGAAATACGTGCGATTTTATCATTTCACGCTCATGCATATTCATCTGCCAGCGACGTGGCCCTTTTTTTACTCGGCCACGTGTCGTGGTGTTCCTCAGCCTCACCGACGGACGTACAAACGTCACAGCTTCGCAACGGTGCACCGTTGCAACTGGTGGTGGTATTACCGTCCCCTATCCTTGTTTCCCCTCTTCTTTTATTTTACACCTCTCCCGTCACGGTTGCCCTCCATTTTTTTTCTTTTTTTCTTTTTTTTTGGGTTCCCATTCGAGTTATCGTGTCCCGGCAGTGCGATGTTTTCGGAAATATATTCGACTTCGTTTAACTTCATTTTGCTTTCACGTCTATTCCATCCTGCTCCATTTCACCGAGTTTCGTCCCTAGCGAATTCAGGTATATAGATGTATGTACGTAGCATCGCGAATGGAGCGTCTAACCACGGTGGGTGCTCGTTACTTCTCGTAACCGCTGGTTTGTTACCCAGGCCCGTTTCTGCTCCCCCATTTTTCCCATTCGTTTTCGCCAATGAACGCGGGTGCTCCGCGGCGCGCTCCCTTTGACGATAATAAATCGCGCATTCAATGCGACAAGTAGGGTAGGCAACGCGACCGGTCGGGGCAATCCCATTTTTCGTTATACCCGTGTAACGCGAGGTGCTCGTCTTCGAAGGCAGCGCGGCGGATGAATTTTCGCGCAGAATTTCGCGCGAAATTAAATGTCAGCGGGTTCGGCGTACGTACGCGACGTAGAAATCGTAAACGCCCGATGAGGACACGATCGTCGACGTACTTAGGTCCGGCATCGTTCGTTTTACGAGGACGTGTTTACAGCGGGACTCGTAGTATCCAGTGAAATCGCCCCCTGTGCCAATTACGAATTCGCCGCTCGCCGGCTGGCCGTTTCAGGAAGCGACAGATTCCCAGCACGTTGCCCGCCGGACTGTTATTTCGGGGCTGCCGAAAGTGACTTCCAGCCCGAGTGGTGCTCGTGCATTTCAATGGGACGTTTCTCGGTCTGGCGAAAGTTCACGGTCCGCTGCTTTGCGAAACGTGCCCAATCTATGGGATGCTTCTTTAGCACGGGGCGAGGGGAACGCGCTGGCCGATAGGGAGGGACAGCGATGCATCAGAATCTGCGCGCTGGACGTAGTTGGGGAAACGTCGGGGAGACGAGTTCGGTTGACAATCCCGTTGGCTGCGAACTTTGTTTCCCACGTTGGGGAATATTTCAATTGCGGCGATGCACGGGGAGAAATCGCTGGGAGAATGAAAGTTTTCAGCGATCTACTTAATCGCTTCAACTGGCCGCGTTTATGTATTAAACGCTCGTCAAATCCGTGTTTCGCGAACACCCGCTCGAACGATGTTGCATTTTTAATCGGCCGATTGGCGCCCCTGGTGCTAACGACTCGGAGGTATTCGTCAGAGAAATCGAACGAGGTTTCGCAAATCGTCCTCGGAGAAAAGGATAATCGAAGGCCGATGGAATGATGGATCCCGACCGCCATCGATGAATAACAATGCGGCCGGGTTGGCCAGAAAATTCATCGAAGCTAATGCAACGCGTCTGCGTCGATGCGACGGATTGCCAACTTCGCCGCGCGGACCTTCATAAAGACCTTCGCGGAAACGAGGAAACGCTTTGTGCGTATGCGTACGCCGGCAGTTTTCCATGACACTCGCGGCACAGTTCTCGCCAACGTGTGCCCGTAGAAATTGAATAATTCAGTTTACATACATCGAAATAGACGCGACGGATAGGTTCTGTTAAAAGTTCAACGATTTATACCGGGATATAGGTTGCTCATTCCGGATTCGGAGTTTGAGAGACGTGTCTATTTCGATAGACTTTTTGCACACCGACGTGGAAATTCGATTTTCCACTCGCTTACGGTGGAACAGTTTCGCCGGTTAATCCAACGGGGACCACGCTTTACAGATTTCCCGAACGTTTCGCCGGTCCAATTGCGCTTGGGAAGATCGAAACACCGGCAGGCGTAAACTGTTGAAAACCGGCGTTCGTTTCGCGGCGCGATGGCGGTATGCGTCGCGCGCGGCCCGTTCCCCGAGTCTCATTCACCCGGAGCCACGGAGTACAGAGGGGCACGCGTGTACACACGTACTCTCGTCGACGTCTAACCTTGGACGGGAAGCTTTCCATCGCGCAGTAGGACACGCATTCCTTCGTATGCTCGGCTGGTATGCCGAGGTGAGCAGCGGCATGCAACGGCATCCAATATTCGCCGATAGGTCGCGGTTACGACCCCGTGAATTCCGGTTCCCGCATACCGCGTCTCGAGCCGCGCCAGCCGGTTTTAAGAGTGGCACGCGAGCTCGAAATCGGCGACGTGGCGTTCCTCCTCGAACGAATGTTTGCGCGATAGTTCGGGGCGAGTCGAGTCGAGGCCCGGCTAGCAATTTTCATTTTCCAAATGCTGCCGGCTTCGATCGACGGCCGACGCGGCGGGGGACAAAAGAGCCGGGGCGCCGTACTCGCGCGTACGCGCCGGCGACCGGAGCTGACTCGATTCTGCACGACGTTTCTAATTTAATTTAAGAGCGCACCAGCTTTTCGCGACGGAGGCCTATCGCGGGGAGGATCTTGTGCAAATGATCCAGAGAGGAGGGCGATTATGTTGCTTTGGAAACGCCCTTTCGGTGTTCCATGGGCCCCGCATGCATATACATTTATGCGCATATTCATATCTAAGGCCTTTGCCGGGGCTGCAGCCTTAAGACCCGGGCTCGGTGCACGTGCGGTACCGGCCGGTTATTGCGACGCTAAAAACGCCGCGCACGCGAACTTAACGCCTCGACGATACGGCTCCATTAGGCCGCGGAGGATAAAGTTGCCCCCCTGGCGAACACCGCGAGACGATCGTAAATTTCCACACTTTTCCTGGAACCTTTAAGACCACGCTGGATTCGGTTCCTCCCCTATTTCTCGAAGCTTTCGATACACGTACATACGTATGTATACATGTATACTTCAATTTGTGCCGAACGGCGATCAACTCCGGAAAGGCGACGGGGAAGAAAATTGAAAAGTCGATGCAGCATGCTATTACTCATTTGCGGAAGATCAAGGATAACGCTGTTCCGCGGGAAACAATTTTATCTGCCGTGCAGGGCAACCTCCGGACCGCAACGATCAGGAAAACGGGCTCGCAGCGTTTCGCAAAGGCGATGATCGCCGGTTACGACGGGCCAGGAGGCAAGACAGGAGGCTGGGGGGAGGAGGGTCCAGCGATCCGAGACAAAATCGAGTAGCCGGGTTCGAGGGCGTCGGGGTACTTGGCTGGTAACAAAGTGGTTGCTACGCGTAATTCGTTGGCCGCCACTTACGGCGGCATTGGCCGGGCTGGTAGCACGCTTGTACAGGCCGAGAGTGTAAGCGGGAGAGAGGCGGAAAGGAAGCGAGAGCGAGGCGGAAAGGGCAAATCCCGCACTCGTTGTAGCTATCAATTACGAAACGATAACTGTTTGCCCCGGCTACGAGATAGAGAGGCGCGTTATCAGCCATCCTGCCGCATAATGGATTCATCCCGACCATCTGGATTCGTTTCTCCGGTCCTTGTTCCCTCCGACCCTTTCTCTCCCTCCCCCCCCCCTCTCTCTCTCTCTGTGTTTTAGTCCTCCCTTCACCACCATCCACCCACACCCTCTCTTTCTCTCGCCGCTCGTGTCTCTTCTTTCTCTTCCGTTGGCTACACTCCCTCTGACTGCAACCTCTCTGTAGTCTACGCCACAAAAGCGAGCCCGACCGTGCTTGATAATGAAACGGTTTCGCGTTTCATGCCGTTGCTCTCTGGGAACGGGGGCGGGTGCGATAGAGACGGAGCAACGACGGTGCCCGTGAAGGAGGGGGGAAACACTGGCAGAGAGAGAGAGAGAGAGAGAGAGAGAGAGAGAGAGAGAGAGAGAAAGCACGAATTGTGCCTTGGCACACACAGAGTACTCCGAGTACTCGACGTAGAATGGCCGCCGACCACGAAGCACGGACAATTAAACCGTTCTGTCGTAAAACTCCCGTTATAACGCCCCGCCACCCCACGTCCCCAACCCCCGATGCTTTCTACCGATCGCTTACTACTCCGTCGTTTCTCTTTTCGCGCGTGATTCTTCTCGTCGCTTGTCTTCCATTCACGGCTCTCCCGTTGTGTCCTCCTTTCCGCCCCCCTCTTCCGCCATGTCGTTCAATCTCTCCCGATTTCCCTCTCCGGGTCTCTTTCTCCCGCTCTTTTACTCCACGACCACGGTCTTTGTATCGCGGTTTATGGTAGTCGTCGAACGACACTCTCGATCGAGAGGCAGCGCGACGTTATGCAAGCTCCGATACTGCAAGGATCGTTCGTGTGCACGCACACGCAAGACAGACTCGAATCGGCGTTTAATGCGACCGGAGTCTGTGAGAACGTAATCGCAATGAGGAAGGTGGGGAGGGGGTGGGGGATATCATTATCTCTGGGAAATCACGGACGAGTCACAATATCAGTGTGGCGTAACTCGTTTACGTAACGGTTAATTATTTATCTGCGTATCGCGTAACGACCGTTTGATCGCTTGTTTATTTCTGCTAATTGTCCGCGATCTAAGGCCGGATCCTCGATCTCTTCGACGATCACGCGAGACCCCGTCGCCGATACGAACGAAGTGTTTTCGGCTCGCCGTTGGAGGGACTGTTCCGAGAGTCCAGCCTGTCGTTTTCCATTATTTTCCTTTTTCATTCCGAGGTTTTTCCACCCGAATGTCCTCGCGATTGAATTGAACAACGTTCTCCGAGGTAGTTGCAGATTTAATATCGATGCACCCGCGGGTCCGTTAGCGGAATCCCGGCTGTGTATACATTTTCGTTCAACTTTCGACGACGCGACGCACGCTGCGCGACCCGTTCGATTTTTCAGTATTTCGAAACTCTTCCGTCAGGCGAGCGCCAATGCCCGCGGAGCTCGCGGCGCGAGTATTCGCCGCAGCAGCGTTTTAATCAAGGAAGGGAAATTCGGGGCAAATTGATTAGCACGGAAACATTGCCCCCCCCCCCCCCCCCGAAAAGAAATGAAGGCGCGTTCCGCCGCGGAGCAAGAGTTAGTGCGGCCCATTAGCGGGAAGCGTAAACATTTTTCTCGCCGGGATCCTTTGATCCAGCCCGTTCATAAAATCCCGGAAAAAAAGGTACTCTGCAATTCCCGGACGGATTCCCCCACCGATCATGCTTAATCGAGCCCTATAAATAGCCGCAGTCCAGTCTCGATGCTCTACCATAGCACGTATAGAACCGCGAGCCTCGTGGGACGTCACCTTGTCTTCGTTCCTCTCGCGGATTACCCGCCCGTCCGTCTTCCTCCTATCTCCTACTGCGATCCGACGTAAAAGCTCGTTCACACCGATCCGAACGGGGGCACGCGTGGGCGGATGCGCCGGTCATTTCCGCGGGGCCACTTGAACGATCGTTAACTTAATTAACAGACGACGTAACGTCAGACCGGTTCGTTACGGCTCGTCGCGAAGGAGCAGCCCGTTCTTGGCCGCTGGCTCGACCTTGGAGGGGGGGTTTCTTAATTCGCGACAACGAGTCGGCGTTTTTGTACCATCGTTTTTGTCCGATATCGTCGTCCCGTTGATTGGCTCGTCGAAGACGCGTCCTTCATTCCTCTTTCACGACGAAGGACGTTCGATCACGGCGAGGCTAAAGAGTTCAGAGTGCTCGCGATAATTGGAGCGACAGTTAAAAACAGCCTCTTTCAATTGTACGCTTACCTTTCGGCCGGGTCGCTGAAATCGCCCGAAACGCTCGATCAATAACCCCCGGTCTCTTCATAATTCTCGCCCGCTTTAACTTCAAGCGCCGACCATCCGAAAGAAACTGCACGCTTCGGCAAACTCGTCTCCGTTCCGCCCGTAATTACGCCGCGGCCCAAGAATATTCCGGCGTCACGAATTTTCCGGGGCAAGCCCGGGATTCGTTCGTTCTCCTCCGGGGTGTCTTGTTCCACGGAGCCGCCGCGCGTCTCTCCTCCGGGCACGAAACGTCGATAGAGACCGCGGCCGGTTTACGATCGGTCCGCGTCTTAAAATTCGTCGCGCGTTCCGACGTCGCGCCGGGGCCCCGCGCGGATCAGCGCCGGCCCGCGCCGCGGACAGCCGTGGCATTCGAAGTAACGCCCGGCAATATTTCACGAGCACGTGCTTCCGCTGGCGGGGGTTGCCGGGTATGCGTTTCGCTGGAAGATCGAACCGGCCGAGTGCGGCAGACAAATCGACCTCGAAATGAAATGGCTGTCGTCGATTTGATTTACGCCGCCGACGGATTGGCGTTCATTATTTATGCGTCGACGGGCCGTGAATTATTGAGCCGCGGGCTGAAAAAAATACCGTACGAGCTGCCGCGGTCTAAATTGTTTTAGCCGCCCGGCTGGGTTCGGCTTCCCCTTCGCGATGGATTTGCTTCGCGAACGCGGTACCGCGAGATTCGTTTGCTGTCTCTTAAGAACAACCCAGAGCTTGGAACAGTTCGCGCGAACGTATCGGAATGAATTGTATCAGGCAAGGGAAGAAGGAAATTCCAGCCAGGACGAAACCAGCCAAGATTTTCTATTCACTGATAGGCGTCGGGTTATCGGGGCCTGTCAACTCCACTAAGAACAAGCAGCGACGTTCCGGTACTCGCGATCGCGGTTTCGTAGAGTCGTTCGTTCAGGAAATAACCCGCGCTTCAACGTGAGACATAAAGGAAAGCACGGAAACGTCGATGATAAACCGGGACTGGCGCACGCAAAAAGGCTCGCTCCTTTGAGAGAAGAAAGGGAGCAGAGATGCCTGGGAGAAAAAGTGATTCCGATGTCTGGAGTCATACTCGAATGGAAGACGCGGCTCTCCATCGATAATCGATACTCGTTATCAAAGGCAAAACCGGAACCAGAATGTCCGTCGAGAGGCAGTGCGATACGCGCGGGTCCTACCCGTCTATACGTGTATGTATATGTATATTGAAAGGCTGGAGGAAATTCTGCTTGTTCCCCGCAGACACGCTGGAGCTTACAATGTTCCAGCTATGCTGTATCGTGTACGCTTGCTATCTTCTTTCTTTGTTCCATCAGGTGTTGCTCGTCCTTCTCTTCGCCTTCTTCTTCTTCTTCGTCGTCTTCTTCTTCTTCTACCGATACCGTTCCTCCTCCTGCAGCACCAGCCGAGACACGGAGAGCCGCTTTCTAAGAGTTACGCAACCCGCGCCCGTTCGTCCGTTGATTATTTTTCAAAGAGCCGCGGTTCCAGGATTTTTAAATGGCGGTTGAATGAAACCGGTTTCTCTCTGCTTCTTTATTTCCCTTTGTGATCTCTGTCCGCGTCCCTCGTGGCAGGCTCTCCACCGTCGTAGCGGATCTCGACGGTGCTCCAATCGTGCGCCGCGTGTCTCTCTTTCTCCCCTGCTCTCGCCCCTCGCTCCGTTCGCCCTACTCTTGATTCGCGTTCCACGGTTCCCCGGTACGTTCCATATCCATTTTTATTGCTCGTCGTCTTCATGCTAGGGAGAACGCTCGCGAGGGTAGATATCACCGCCACCCCAGCCCCCCTACCCCGATGCTTTAAAAAATCATTTCTGGGATACGCCTGTAATGCACCATCCTCTCGCCTTTCATTCCTCCGCCGCAAACCTGTTGGAGCACCGATACTCGTACAGGCACGACGGAATTGCAACATCTCGGACGCGCGGACTCGCCGACCGGGTCGAAAATCGTTTGGTTTCTCTTCTAAGGGGAAGTCGTCTAATTACGGAATAATTCCCCATGAAAGAATCCTTCTGTTCTACTCCATTCTCATATAAATGTCCGTAGGACGCGCGAGTACCGCGACCAGCATGCTACGTTCAGACACGTGAAAACTTGGCCGGCGTAACGTGGGAAAGGGAATCATCCGGATTCTCGTTGCACGACGTAATAACACGGCGTGTCGTGGATGCACGACGTACGAACGCGATGACACAGGGGGAAACTTGATGGAAGGGAAGAAATAACAGTCACGGAGGTGCGAATTTCCTTACTGCATTGCGGGAGCATCGTCGGCCGGTCTGAATCTACCTGTTGGAGCCCGAACACACCGGTGTCCCGGTATAGTCTTCGCGATTCTGGCACCCTCCCGGCAACGGAGATTTCCTTTCTGCCAGATTCTCTACCGACGCCGTTCAAATTCTCTTCGGAGGCACGAATTACGATTTCTTTCGGTTTTATCCACGGTCGGCGAGCTCCTCGGTAGTTTCGAAAGTTGAAAGTGTCCGGGGGAGAGACCGCCGCGAGTTCGATAATGTTTCATTGGCATCTTGATTGCATCGAACGGGGAGACCGACGAAAAAGTTCGGAGATGATTAATCAATTTGCGCGGGCCGAAACTTTGGAGAACGCTGACTGTCCCGAGATTACCGTTCCTGTCGGAGCTTACTTAATCTGGAAAATGACCAGAGGGCGGATAATTAGGGCTGCGATTGCCAAAGTTTAATTGGAAATCCGGCCGAACCTTTCCCTTCCGCAATTTCGCCGGCCGATTGTTTATGTTCGCGGTTGTGCCTCGTTGATTTCGACCGCGATCCGGATAATACTACACAGCGGTTAACCGAAGAAACGAAGGCCGCAAAATCGAGCGCAAACACGCGCGCGCTCAGTTTTCTATAACTCGCGAAAACGAGCATCTTTAAAATCTATAAAACTTTTTGAATTCGAAACACTCGAACGTTTTCGCCGGCAGCAACGTTCCTAGAACACGCGCAATCGAGGCACGCCAAAGAATTTCGTCGAGCACCCCAACGGGAGCCACGGCTGCTTCGCCCATCGAACGGAGAAGAGAAAAATCGTTCCGCTCTTCAACCGACGTACGCATTCAAACGAAGAGACCACCGCAGATCCCGCGGTTGTGCAAGCACAATCAAGAATGAAGAAGTGCCGTTTGTTATCCTCTCGAACGAGCCGACGGAAGGAGGAAAAAAGAAACCGCGAACGAGCCCGCTTCCCTCGAAGGGGTTAAAACCGCGTGGATAAAAGCAGTGGGGGGGGGGGGGGGGCAGAAGATAGGAACGGGAGGAGAGTGCAGAACACTTTTGTCGGCGGATGTGCACCGGGATCCAGCACGGTAGAATTAAGACCGATCCACTTAACTGCTCGTCGAGAATTCGGGGTACGTTCGTGGGATTTCGCGTAGTCGGGCCGGGGGTGAAACAAGGGCGGGCGGTCGCATCGAAATAAAGTTATTATAGATATTGGGGTGGCGGGATGGATGCGCCCCGTGGACATCGCACGAACAACTTATTCCCCGCCTTTAATTCCGTCTCTTTAAGCCGGGGCACTTAAGTGCCCAGCGTGTGCCGTCGGGGTTGGTGCGTCATTAATAGGGTCGCAAGCGTACCCTAAATCGCGATATCCTCGCGGTATAAGACGAGCGTGATATATTCGAATGAAGTCAGAGATAAGCGGGGAAAGTCCCGCGAGCCGCTGTACTTTTCACACCGTACGAGATTAAACGGGGCGAACCGTGTATGAACCGACGGCGAGTCTCGACCGAAGTATTGCGGGCACGGGATTTAAAAGGCGTTCAAGTTTTCAAGAGAAGGTTAGTCTCGCGAAAGCAATTAAAAGTTGGGCAAACCGCGCGACACTTCGGTCATTAATTAATACGTCGTTGACGCGCAACCCCGTAGAGGGGGTAGGCACGGTAGCGGAGGGGTGACATTTTAATTTCGAAAATGTATCGGGTCGCGGTCGTCGTTCGTCGCCTTTGCCTAATAAACCTTGCGACCTTGCTTAAGCTTGTCAAATGTATCGTACTGCGGGGACGCAGAGGACGGTTAAAGCGGATGGGACTCCGTGCTCTCGTCCGGCAAAGGGACGCCACGAAAAATGTTACACCACGGAGTATCCTTCAAAGACCTCCGGGCGAGGTGCTCTCGCTGGGCAGATATCGCCGCTCGAATTTAATTAAATCCAGTTAATTGATATCGGATTTTCAAACCCGCAATGGCCGGCGTTTGCCATCCTGCTCATCAACCGCGGCCCGTAAAGCACCGGCTAACAAAACATCGGCCTTTGTCGGAACATCGATTCGCAGATCCGATTGTTCATTTTTGCCGGCAACGTAACGACTTCCATTGCGGCGACGAAACCGTGGCAAAGATCGCCAGGTGGACGGCCCGCCAGGCGGAGAGGAATTAATTCGCGGAATTATCGCGATCATGATCGCTTTAATGCACAGACCGTGCCAAAGGGTCGAAGGTACAAGAGGCTGTAAATTAACGGCGGTTCTTTACGCGACCCCGCCGCGTTTAATCGCGTTGGTCGAAGCCGTTTCTCCTCTTCTTCTCCCGGTTGGTTTTAAAAGCGTCGGCTGCGCGGCCGACATCGATCCGCCTTGTCGATCCTGCACTTTTCCACCAGGAACGAATATTTCTCCGTTTCGTAGCTTACCTCGTGCATCGCTGTGTACGTCGGCGGCGCGTGGCGACGCCGCGACGTCTCCGCGAGAGAGAAATCGCATTTTCGACACACGCACGTTTCGTTCTGTCCTCCGCGAGAATGCGCCGATTCGGAGCAGGGCACAACGAATCCTGAAATTCGTCGCTGCGCACGGTACACGCGTAACCTGTTCAACGCGGCTGGGCAAACGGTGACATTGGGGAAGTGGGGTGTGAAACGGCGTTAAACGTTCGTCGTATTAGGTTATCGGGCAAACAGGGCTAAACACGTGTTCGCTCTTGCGCGAAGTTCAAGAGGGCGGAGCGACGACGAAGGAACAAGGGCTCGGGCAGCGGCACGCCGAAAGAGAAGAAACGGTGCGGCTCTCCAAAATGCGGTAACCTGTTCGGTGCATGCACTTTCGAGGGAGACCCAGTGAATTGGAGCGCGAACGAAGGCCATCTCCGAACGGTGAGACGCACTTCTACTGATGGGCATGAATAAATCGGTAAACAAGTAAATATGGAAGGCGAGGGCCAGAAGAGGAGCCCCAGCGTGGAAGCGTGTAACCGGATTTCGAAGATCCGTGGATTTTTCCTGGGGAATGGAAAAATGAGATCCGATCCGGATTATGGAATATTTCTTCCTGTTCCGTAGCTGCGTTTAATCTCCGCAATGGACGAACAGTCTCGCATCCTGGGCACGAAAATTCTTATCAATTTTCGTCCTGGATTGTGCACGTGTGCGTCGCGTCCCGCTTGCGGTTCGGTCGGCTGACTTTAACCGCAGGTGGAATTTGCAGAAAGATTTCGAGCTTCGAGGAATCCGTGAATCACAGCGGCGATTTTTCGAAAACGGGATTTTCGGCAACTCGAGGGGAATAGAATTCTCTCCACGGTTTCCAGCTCCCTCAATGTACCTCCTCTCTCCCTCCCTCTCTGTGACTCTCTGTATTCTTATGCGTGCTACAGACTCGAGACAACGAGCTCAGTAATCGATAGACGTGTCCAGCGAGTTTCTCTATCCCGGTTCGACTGTTTTCTTCCTTTACCTCCGCCTTCGGGGACCCGTCACATTTCCTTCTTTGTTTCCGTGGCCGTGTTCCGCGTTGGAATTCCCTTTCGAGGAGCTAACCTTTCGAATCGCCAGACAGACTCTCTCTTTTCTGACCGATCTTTGCCCTTCCGGCGAGTCTGACCGGCCGATTACGATCTACGGTCGCCTGCGACCGAAGGTAGTTTCTTTTCCTTCGGTGCAGTCCGTTATCGCGCGTGCCCTGTCCATTTCTTTTTTCTTAGACCTCGGCAGCCGTGCAGGCTGACTTTCGTGTACGAAAGCCCTCGCGGTCGCGAGACGCGTAAGAAATAGAAATCGAACTGCACAGCCAACTAGGAATACATAATTTATCAAGAAGAAGATCGAATTGGACGGCAGACACACAGTATCCATTAATGTCCCGTTTCACGCCAGAAAAGTTTCCCCGTCTCACTGGCTGCACCAGATCCCCGGCTCGTTGTTAGTCTCTCCTCTCGGGCTCAAACCGAACGGAAAACGCGCCGCGGATCCGGGCAACGCTTATTACCATAACGCGCAGCAGATGTGTCCATACGAAATACGCGGGGGAACAGCTTTTGGACCCCTCGATCGGTCATTCGTCGGGCGAATTCCGGACAAGTTGACGAATCGACCTTTCGACCTGACGCGGCCGTGACGTCTGTTACATTTTCCATCCCCCGTCGTTGTATAAATAGCTGCGAGGGGGTGGCGGGGAGCCCCGTGTGTTAGCGCGTTACACGGTCGCGTAAAGAGGCCATTTTATCGCGACGTAAGCCGCGGGCGCGATAGAAATTTAATACGTGGACCGCGGTCAAACCTTCGTCACTTCGATGAATGTTTCAGCGTGGTCGAACAACAGCGGAAACCGAAACGCGGCCGGCGAATGGAATTTAAAGAATTAAACGCCCCATGAATAAGTGACCGCCCCTGTTTGGCTCTTTTCCCTCTGTCGAGTGTTTGCACCGTTGACAATGGCGGGCCGTATGGCAAGATGACAATAGAAATCGTCTAAATGTCGTGGCTGTTTTTGTTTTTCTTTTTTTTTTTTGTTTAAACTCGAATACGTGGAAATTTAGGAGGGGCTGTATGTACGCGATGCGGCGAACAATGAAACGCAGCATTGCTGAATATGATAATTCTAAGGGATTATCGACGGCGCTGCTGCGTCTCGTCGATGGAATTTTAAATCGAGCGAAATCTCACGCGCGTCTTTAAATATTCAAGAGACACCGCGACCTCCAAAGGTCTGTTCGAGGTAGGAAAAACGGTCCGGCAGGAAGTCGTAACGCAGTCGGCTTCGTGGTGAGGCAGCCGGTTCCGCGGCGACGCGACTTACCAGCTCGCGGCGAGGATTTAAGTTGCAGCTTCGTGGGAAACTTCGCACCAAAGTTTTACTCATAGGCGCATTCGAGCGTCCTTCGAGGAGATCTTTGAGGAACGCGTCGAGCAAGACATATGTTCCCAGCGGCGTGGCCGTTTCTAGATAAGAAAAGGGGGAAAAGTTTAAACACCTTCTCGGCCACCACCGACGTGCCCATTCTGTAACCGAATTTGTTTCCCCCGTACGTTTCCCCGCGGTTCCTTCGCTTTGAAATATCTGACGGACAACGGGTATCCTAGTCGAAGTGGATAAATGTGTAAAATAACAAATCATCTTCTTCCGTAGCGCACATTATTTCATATTACAACGATCTCCGTTCGGAGACACTCGAAACTTATGCTAACCCGTTTTCCCCTTTCTGTTACAGGTACGTACCTTCCGATGACCGGCGGTATCGAGGCGAGCCCGTACGAAGAAACGTCCGGACGGTAACGTAGTCGGGGAAGGCTTTGATGAAAGTTTGACCAGGGAACGGAGGTACAGCTCTCCCTCGGCTCGCGGGACTCGTACCTCGGCTCGTTTAATGTTTCACGCTCGTCCTCTTGACTCAGTTTCCCGTGGGTCGAGTGCACGCGGAAATCGAATTCCACCTGCGAGCTCGCGCCGTGTCCGCCGCTACTATTCACGTTCTAATCTGGGCCAATGAAGCGCTCGTTGCCGGCATGAATGGAGAGAGCTGCCTCATCCTCCCGCCATGCTGCTACTCTCTTTCTCTGTCTCTTCCTCTGTACGCGAGTGCGCTCGTAAACGCCACGGTTCGTCGCTGCCTCTCGCGGACGACGGTGACACGTTTACCCGAAATAGATGCTCGCGTAAGGCCCATAACGGTGCACAGTCCACGTTTGTTCGAACAATTCGCATAATCGCGCGGTACGTGCTTGAAATAGTTCGCGGACTGCGAGCGACCGTACCGGATTCTGCCCGACTCCGTCAGCCGCCCGGATTCGGTTAAATCGCTCGAGGAGAGAGGGCTGACTTCGCACCGCTCCACAATTACAGGGCCTCTGCGAATCTTGTTCGCGAATCGGCTGAAGGCGATAGAGCAGGGCCACGGAATAACGGCGGAGGGTGCAAGTGGGTTAAAGAAGACCGCATTGTAGTTACCGATGGCTTTGTAGCGAAATGGGAAACGCGTGAATTCGAACGAGACCGTACCGAGGCTTTGATCACGACTTTCCGTACTTTCACAGTTCCGCGCAAAATACGTTTCTCTTCAATTGCGCATAACTATCGATACGGAATCCAATGTATCTTGCTTTTCAACGGTACTCGAAACCGGGATGGGGGAAGGTGGGAAACCATTCATTCTCTCTACGGCGAAAAGGAATAATTCCACGGTCGCCCAGGGATTGGGAGAAAGGGAATAACTAAATACGGTTCCGCCCTTTTTTCCTTTCATCGGAAGAGCGAATTAGTATGCCCGAGGAGAGCGGCGCGCGGCGCGCGATGATGCGATATATTCGCGTGGAAAATGAGAGAGCGTTAAAGCCCTTGGATGAAAGCGCGGCTGCGTTTCCGTGCACGTATACCATGCATATACGTATCCGGCCGTGTTTATTGCGCGAATGAAATACTCCTTGGCGAGCGGGGGCTGGTGCGCTCGCGCCGCATCCAGACAATGTCCGTGTAGAGGCCGTAATCTTGCCAAAGTTCGGGCCAGCGACAGGAAACTCCGCGGGATTGCTTTGCAACGTACTCCCCATTCCCTATTCAACGTGCGCGGAGAGACCCGTGAGTGCTTGATTAAGAAATTACAATTCGGTCTGGCCGTCGCGCTATTGGCAATGGAACTGGAAACTCTGCGTGTCGCGTTAACTCTGCGAGGTTCGTTCCAATTGAATCATTGGAAGGATCGGACCATTTTTTTTTCGCCAATTCCACCCAACCCCTTTATTTTTCGTCGGACGAACGTCGTCGGAATTCCAGTCCTGTTTAATTCTGTTTACACCTCCGCTTTCATCCGTCGCCCCCCGGCGACGCACAAGACCGCCGGTGCAAGCTGATCCTCGAAACGTCGCCCTTAAACGGAATAACTTAAGCGGTCCGTATCACGCGCGACCGGTTATGCGACTTGCGAAATCATGGTAATGTTGCACTCGCGACCGTGCATCCGGCCGAAAGCTAGTCGTCGTCCAGAAACCGGGATCCGCGTTCTTCTGGGGGGGACCCGAGCCAAGGGACAGGAAACGCATATCTTCGGGGAGGAAAGTGCGGTGGTTGGTCGATTCCCGCGATTACCGAGAACTGGGTCGATTTTAAATGCAACTTCGCCGCATTGCGACGTCATAAACAGTGGAACATTTTTGGACGACGACCCCGGTCATCTTCGACCGTCGTCGACCTACACGCCGCGGCGTTCCTTCGCTTCGCGTGGCGACACGCATTCCCGTTTATGTATTTCGTTCCGACGTTAACAATTGCAATCTCTGCGCGCCCCGTAACAGATCGCAAACGACGTTCGCGAAATTTATTCGCAGGCACGCGTTCTCACGAAGATTGAAAAGCTTCGTTCGTAGTTAATTTGCAATGATTGCCGCTGACCGTTGCGGTACGAATCTCCGTGGAACTGTAACGAACGATCCTCGCCGTTTCCCCGGCGAGTGCACTTGCGACAAAGAGCGCGCATTAAAATCGATCGTTGGAAGGCAATCGACGCGGTGCTGTTAAACGCGGGATCTGTTCGTCGTCCGTTTCTGTTTCCACGATCACGCGGTGTTCTACGAGGCCGGGCGTCGCGGATTCGTACGATGCGATCGCTTCCACCCTTGTTCGAGCAACGAAGTATGCAAGGAATGCTATTGGCCCGGCCACCTGATCGTTTTACGGAATGTATTTACGAGGAAACGTTCCGGTGCCAACGTGGCTCGCATAGCGCTTTACGAACAGTGTCGCGGCGCAGATTTTTCGTTGCGTTTGGGTCGGGAACGATGGTTGTCCGTTTCGAGCGGAATTATTCCGCGATGAATGGACAGAAGGAATAAGGTGTACGGTGTAACGGAGTAATCACCGACGGTCGATTTGTTGTTGTTTTTTTTTTTAAATAATCTGCGAGAAAGAAATTCGAGGGTTGTGGAGCTGTCATGATCTGCCCAACAATATTTTACGAATATAGCAGCAGAACGGATTGCAATATCGGTATTGGAATTTTTTTTTTTTTTACAAATCTTCAAATCATATTCAACATTGATGTTGCCGCAATAACTATCCGCAGCCGTTCGATTTTGTGCACCGCCCAGACGATTCTGACCGGCTTCGAAACATTTCAACCCCCAAATCGAACTAACAAGTCCGGTAGGATCTTTCCGAGACCGGGTTCACCTCTTGTTCCCCCTAATTAGCTTACGTTGGAGCAGGTCCAAGAGACACCGCAGGTGGACGAGGGCCAGGACAGACGGTCAAACCGCAAACGTTTCGCATTCCAGTCAGCCGCACAAATCTCAGGGACACGCGTGTGACGTTCTGGCCGAGGAGAACAGTCGACGCGGGCAAACGATGTCCGCATCACTGACGAGGGATGCTCAGAGCCAACATGGCGGTTTCGAACCTCGATTCCCTTCGGTGGGCCCCTCACGGATCGACAGACGCGTCTCCAATTTTCTTGCACAGCAGCGGCTGAACGAAAGAAAACATTGCGCCGCGCTAGCACGTCGAAACGTCGCCACGCTCGATACGAGATGCCCGGTTCTTCCGCGCAGAACCTCGCTAATCCATCTGTATATTAGGGGAAAAATTTCATACACCTGCACGCGATTCTCCGGCAAATAAACGGGAATCGTGCTACCAGCTCGCGACCCAGTTGTATCTGCAGTAATAGTTACACCTTCAATCAACTAGAAGCACTATTCGATCGCTGTAAATAACACGAACTCCCGGTCAGCAGAACTCGCCTTTAGCTTGATGGTTTTGCCTATCGATATTGAACGCGTTCCGTTGGAAAAACAAAATGCACGAAATCGCTGCAAGCCTATATTCGCCCGTGATCGCAAGGCAAACAAAACGAAAGAGGAAACATAGATAGAAATATGTATATGCACTCGACTATTTTTCGCGAAGCCGGTTTTTATTCCATGCCCCGTATCAAATGAAATAGAGGTTTTACGCGCAAGAAAAAAAAAGAAACTAAAAAAAATATCATCCACCGCGAACACGCCGCGAACACGCCGCGTCGCGTCGCGTCGCGTCGTCCGCTCACGGGCGATAACTCGTACATGCGTAACAGGAATAATTTAGTTTTCCGGGAAGTTAGAAGCGAACTGGCACCCTTTCTTCTTCCATTTTGCTCTCGAGGCGAGCCCTCTTGAGAGTAGAAGTGGGAGGACGGTTACCAAAGGGCCGCCTACGGGGTTTACGACCCTCGAAAGGCCCTTGGCTAACGACGTTACGCGTCCACCGACGCGCCCGGTATACTTTAGGAGCTCTCCAATTAATTATTCCGCGGGATTTTGCTCCGATTTAATTACGGTTCTTACCATTTCGGTCCCCCCTTTCTCTCTCGTTGTCTGCTCTCCTTATTCAATTTCTGTCTCTCGCACGGGCTACCTCCTTCTCCTTCACCCCGGTCTCTCGCCGTTCTCTCTTTTTCATAGCCCGGCCTTATCTTCGTCGCTTTCAGTTACGGTACTGCTGCTCCGTTCTTGAAAGGCGAAGATGTGGATGGATTTCTTAATTAGGCGAGGCGACTCCTTGGCTCGCACTTTAATTTTCCCCGAGAACCACCGGGTCGAGGAACCGTCTTCCTCACACTTACGTAATTACTTCCGAAAAAAAAATTGTAACGCGTTCTTCTCCTTAAATACTGTCCATTCCCGAGCGTTCTCGTTCTCTTCTCGTTTCTCCTCCAACTTTCTACATTTTGGCGTCTGGTCGCCCCCCCCCCTGGTGACAGAAACGTCGATAAAAGATCGAAGAACGGCATTAAATCCGGCGTGCTCTCGACGTCGGGATGGAAATTAGGGTGGCCCGTCGCACGAGCTATTGGCGTGCAATGGAATCGGGACAGGAGGGCGTACGATTCTCCTTTTTATCGATCACGCGCCCTCCTACGTTCGGCCGTCGTTTGAATTCGTGCGGAAATCGTATAAATATGTAATTCCCCTGGGAAACCGTGCTCGCTCGCTCGTTGGCTCCGTACTCCTGGACGCGACACCGAGACGTCTCTCGATTATTACCGTTGCGCCTGGGAACCAGGGACCGCGGTTAATTCGCCGTGAATTCTGCAGATGCTGACGATCCTGGTAAGAAGCGTGCGCCGCGTCGCGCGACCCCTTTTGCCCTCGAACCTTGATTCGTCACGGTGCGCCCCGCGTCGGGGAGACGGATCGTCGAGCGTCGGTTCCGCGGTTCCTCGACAAGGTCGCCGGTTTATTAATAGTTGGTACGTGAAATATTTACAGAGGCAGCGGCCCGATGGAAAGCCGATACGTCCACGTCGAGTCGTGACATCCGAACTCGTTATCGGGACGGTATCGGACGGTCGCGGGTGTCCGTTGCGCATCGAAGGCTCGCGCAACTTTCAGAAGCTTGCGGAATTCGGTTTGTCGATACAGCCGTGTTCCCCTTTTCGCACACGTGGAAACACGTGTCCGCCGGTCCAGCCGCCGGGCAGCAGGGAACCGTGGAATTTCTCTGCGGATCGAACTTTCCATCGCGGGAACCTGTTCCCCGCCTGAAAATCGAACCGCAGTCCGGCGCGTGCTACGAAGAAAAACGGGAAACTAAATAGCGTCGGCGGCTGTTCGTACGGCGAAGGCGGGCAGAAAATCACGCGTCAGCTCCGACAATTTTGCGGTCGCGGCCGACTACGCGACGGGCCAGGCAGACAGGGCCGTATTACTTGGGCGTGCGACGCGGCTTCGTCCGTTTGTCGCAGGACGGACTTTTCCCACTGACGTGGCATAAAATTCCAACGACCCACGCCCTCCCTTGGGTAATCCCTCGCCGTCTCTGTCCCTCACCGAATGTCTTCCACAGTGGCCTGCATAACCGCGCTCCGCGAAAATGAATTCAGGGGCGGTGGCCTGTCCCTTTTTGAAATTTCTCGCCCGTAACACCCCATTCTGACGCGCGAAATTTAATCTCCCCGCTTGCAGTGCGTTGAAGTAAAACATATGTGTGGTGTGTACACATAGGTGCGCGTTCCAAGAGAGACAGTGTGAGAGAGAAGGGGGGGGGGGCGAAAGAGAGAGTAGAAGGGCAGGCTGGCTGCGTAATGAGAACGGGGAATTGTTCCGGCCAGTACGCGTCTCAAACGGTGTTTCAATTTAATAATGGCGTTTCATTACGTAGCCAGAGTAACGCTGCCCACCGTCGAGGCGACGTATCGCTTTTGACCGAACAACCGTAACGAGACTCCGCGCAAGAACGCGTTTTTATGTATATTTCCCATTTGCGCTTCCTTCTGAAAGTTCGCAATTACGTCGACGAGCAACGTTTCCGTGCTCGAGCCGGCAGCAAACTTTCCGCGGCATCATCGTTGTGCTTTCTCCGCGGGGGGGCCGGGAAATTATTTTCAGGGAAACGAGAGAGAGAGAGAGAGAGAGAAGGACTGCGACACGAGTCCAAGCAGCAGTTACATATTCTCCGTTCGTTAAAATGGATAAATCTGTCAGGTGTCGTTACAACGAGATCAGTCGAAACGGGACGATAACACTAAGAGATCCGTATCCAATTGATGGAACCAACTACGTGCAATGTTTATAGTATAATTGCATGGAAATAATAGTAAAGGGCCATCTCGAAATTAACTAGGCATGCCAATTAGGCAATATTTAATAAGCAACATCGTTTCGCGCAATTAACTCATTCATCCGAAATAACTCGAACGAACCTCCTGCGCGTCCTTCCGTCGGCTCCCCGGGGAGGGAAGTGTATCCAGCTGAAATTGCAGCCCCGTGAGGTGTTTAATATGCCGAGACACGCGGCGTGTTCGGGGCACATTAGCGACCTCCCCCAGGATCCGATGCTGCCAGGGTTAGGGGATGGCGCTGCAGAGGGGTGCCCAAATCTGAAGGGGTGGCTACCATTTCCCCGTCTGTCGGTTCGCCAGGAAGACAACCTCCGAACGGATAATCGATGGGGAGAAGAAAAAAAGGACGGAGAGCTAATGACGCGCGCGATGCCGTTGATTCGGAAAATTGTGAATCGAGCGTCGCGTAATCGAGGTAATACCACCGATTCCATTCCCACGTGTATGCGTGCCGACAGCACACCGCCCACCTTCGTGTCGTCCCCCTCTACTTCTTTGTTGCACCCCTGACGTTCCCCGCGCCACCACTTCTCACCCTATCGACTTGTTCCTGCCACCTTCTCGAATATGGAGGGTGAAGATCCAAAGGAAATTTCACTAGGAAGCTTCATTTTCCGCGGCGATGCCTCCGTTTAAAGCCCGCATCCCTACCCGTCGACGTTCTCCACGAGAAATCCGCAAAGGACACCCCATTCCACGCGATCTTCGAATTCGCGCAGCTGCGAAGACGACTGACTTGGGGCTGCTTTGAACCGCGCGGCGTTTCGAATTTGCTGATTCGCGTGCGTTCCCCGATTTCATCCTCCGCGAGGGATTCGCGCTTCGAAAGAAATTTAATGCGTCGAAGGGGTGGTCCGTGAACTTTACTTCACCGTAGTTCCCGGTCCCGGCGCGTCTGCGTTTCAGGTAGCAATCGAATGCTGGGCGCAGGTGTTTCGTGCACGAACGTCGCGTGTCTCCAGTCAGCCGTTGTCGTTCGATCCTCCGCCATGGCTCGGCTCTCTTCAAATCGATGGAAATTAATCCCGATTGCCGTCGCCCCGCTCTTCAAGCCCGTTTCCCTTACGTCCGCTCTCTGAAATTTGTCCTTCCGCTCGACCGTCTAATGGGAACGCGATAGGAATATGATACCCTGCTCCGTTTCTCAACTCCCGTGCCAATCTGCCCCACCGTTTGTCCCCTCGATTCTCCGGTTCCCAGCCCCTACGAATTCGCCGGACGGCTCTCGGCGTCAGCGTTTCTTGCACCCCGGTGATTCCGCGCGACCATCGCCGTCCCTCGTTTCCGAACGACAACGTCCGCAACGACGAGGACCGAGTCTGGATTCACGCGGCTCGAAGAGTGGGTACACTTCGTCCGCCTCGCCGTGTCCACGAGTAAAAAGGAACGCTCGTATCCACCTCGCGTGCCCGCCTGACCAACGATCGAGTACGACTAGCGCTCGATCCCGTCGACGATCCCCGACAGCCGTTCCTCGATCTCCGCCGTTCGCCTCGTCGTTATCCGCAAGTTCGAGCCGGATCGATGCTCCAGGGCGGATCGGTCAGCTCTTTCGCGTTCGACGTCGTGAGCGAGTTAACTCCGTTGGACGGGGAATACGATGGAAAACGTTGGCGGAACGAAAGAAAATCGTGGCCGACGCTCTTGCTCGTTGCGCTTGCAGGAGGCGTCCCGTTCGCAAGGGGTTATACGTACGGGGTACAGGACGCATCAGAACGATGTTCGTACCATTTGCCAGCCGAGTCTTACCACCCTCTTGGGCGCCATCTATCTACTCTTGCTCGCCTGCCGCCCATCCCGCAGGAATAATTTTCTTGACTCTCGTCTCTCGTTCCTTTCCCCTCCCCCGGGTGCCACCCTCGTTTCATTCTCCCTGCCCCCCTTCCGCCCGTCTGTTTCTCCTTCTCGTCGGTCCTGCCTTTCTCCGGCTTCGTTCGCTCCTACCTCGACGCACCCCGACTCACCTCCGACGTGTTCTCATTCGCGCGGCCGCGCACACTCGGAATCCCCCGGTGTATACACCGTTCGCCGCGGCCGCGAGAATTGCAGGGTACGTTTGCCACGCTGCGGGCGAACCAGCGCCACGTCAAATGTCCCATGGGAACCTCAATCTACTCCGTCCTGGTGCTCGCGAAGTTTATCTTTCATCCATGGTCCTGGCCCCGGTCCTCTTGTGTCTCTTCACGCTGCTCGCTGCTGCGCGCGGTTAATTGTCTCTTTATGTACCTTTGGACGACGCCTCTTACGCTTTGGAGGGTCTCCCGCGTCCAGTTACTCAACGTTCCTGCCGGCGGATCCGTCGCCGCTGCTCGCCGATTAACGGAAACCGAAAATATAGCCCTGTTTATGCAAACAGCGCACGCGCGTTAAGTACGTCGAACAATTTTGCTAATGGATCGATCGATAACACCGCGTCCCGCTGAATCTCCTAATTACCGGTCGATCGTCGAACGCGCCCAGTGAATCATAACGCATGATTCACGCACGTAAGTACGTACGTGCCGCGACGGTGGACATGAAATACGCCAGGAAGGCGTACGCTCACGTGCGAGTCGAGCCCGTTCACGGGGGTTCGAACGTAAGTAAAGGGACCCCCACGACTTCGACGACCCCCCCAAGATCGAGATAACGAGCTTACGCCCCTAAAGCCGGCTTAATTAAAGGCCGTTCGACTGAAGTCGTGAGCACCGGAATGGCGACTCCGAAAGCACCGATCCTATCGTATGGACCGTGCGCGCACCTGTTCCGCAAAGCTTCGTTCCCACGCTCGAATGTCCTTCGCTGGGTCTCGTTGTGCCGCCCCGCGACGCTTCTACCGAGCTTAGACTAATAACAGTTTCGCGAAAAAAAAAATTCGCGGGAACTCCTTCGCCAGCTGGACACTCGAACGGACCCTCTTCTTCCCGGAGAATCGTGGAGAGCAGCATCCTCTGCGGTCTGTTTGGAATCAATCGACTGCTCGAGGACAACGCGTACCACGCTTCCCATCGCGTCGAGAATCTTCTTCCCGATTCCAATCTTCACGAGGCTTAAATCGACTACCCTGTGGAGGGTGTGCGCGCGGTATTCAGATCGATCGGTAGCCACTGACACAGGGTCGAATTAACTCGCGATTAATTATTCCCCCGGCCAGAAATTGTCCACGAGAGCTCACCGTGCACGCATACGAGCGCACTTCGGTCGTAGTACACGGGGCGCGGGTACACGGTCGTGTTTGCAGGCCGTTCTCGAAGGGCCCGTCTGCTCTCGGTTTAATTGCGGAAACACGTGACCGGCTCGTTAAAAAACAGAGAGGGAAAACAGAGGCGTATATACGGCATCGTGGCGTTGTCCATCGGCCACCTCATCGCCCACCCTTTCGGTATTCGAACTTGTCCGAGTTTTCCGGCCCGCTTCGCCCTCTCGTCGCTTGCTTGTTCCCTTGTTTCGCGTGCATGCAGCTCACGTACGTATAAACAATGCCGTCCAGGAAGAGATGAGACGGACAGCACGAGAAGGAGGAATAAGGGGAGTGATAAATGGGCTTAAGGTATGCCCGCTGCGAGCCGCAAAGGGGGAAGGTAGGGGGGGGGGGAAGTGAAGGAATAAAAGAATAGGCGAGATAGGTGTGCATAGAGTGGAATGGGGCTGGGGCAGGTGGAGAAAGGCCGGGGGCAAAAATGGTCCGGTTCGACGTGCGGAAAAATTTCATTACCCTCGCATTGAATCGCGATCGAGAGGTAGGTCGGGGTTCGCCCGTGGAAAATCTGTCGTCCCCGACGATTCAGCCCGCTGCTCGTTGAACTTTCGCGAGGGACTCATTTAACTTCTTTCGTTTCAGAAGCAATTATTTGGCTCGGAAACGGGAGCGCCGGGGAATCGTTGAAGGACGCTGAAACCTTCCCTCCTAGATCGAACATTTCGCCCAAGTGGCTCGTCCGGGGCTTTAGATTTTCGCTCGGTTGAAAAAAAGAAAGAGGGACTAAAAAAAAAAACTCCCCCGGAGGAGCTTAATTTTATTCCTACCGAAATTTTTGCAATTATCGCGGAAGGTACGGCGGAGTTGAGAGAAGGGCATGCGCCGCGGCCGGGGAAAATAACGAAACAGGAGTGTTCCAGGGAAAACCGTAATTATGGGCGTCAATTATTTTCGTTGAACCGGGGAGAAGGTATGCCACTCGAAACTGGCGTAGAATCTACCCGCTAGAGAATGAGCGTGTAAACAGAACGACTAGAAGTTAATTAAATGTAAGCCTCGCGGGCGACACGTTTGCTTGCGTCACTTTAAACGGCGAACGATTTTTTTTTTTTTTTTGTTTCGCCTTGCTCGTTTCAACGTCAACGTTCGTGCTTCGCCCATCATTCGCGTGTCGTTGAGAAACGCCCGCTTGTATTCCCGGCACGCGCCCGGATAACAGATGGGTGCTCGGGCGTTATTAAAACATTCGAACGGAGCCAGTCAGACATCGAATCGGTTACGGGATTAACCCCTTTTTAATGAATGCTCACTTGACTTTTAATAACGATTCGCGTTTTCGCTCCGTTACGTCCCGGCGCTCGCGGCGGTTCAGAACGAAATTTATGGTACGCCTGCCTGTGCACCGTCCCCGCTGCGACATCAACTTCCGCTTCACGAGGCGACGACCATTCTTTTTCATATTACGAACTAATATTGTCGCGCCAGAGAGACGAGTAAAACGTTCGCGTATAAACACGCGACTTAACCGTGAGAGGAGGAGAGGAACGAGCAACACGGAGCACGAGGTTCTTTATTAAAGCAGCAGCTTTCCTGCTCTTCGCTCCACCCATAGACGTCTTTATGGCTGGTAACGGCGACCCCCGTGTCTCGTCTCCCTGTAAGGATTCACCGATTCCTGGTCAGATTGCTCGATACGAACTTAATCGTGTATCCTCCCCAGGCCGGATGAATCACGGTTTCATCGTACGGAGGAGTGATTCATGCTCGAGCATGATGCTGTGAACTTTGCGCAATTACGCTCGATAATGTATCTTCGATGGTCGATAACCGACAGCGGTGTTCATTTTTCCATTTCGCTTGCACGGAACGCACTGTAATAAAGTTAATTAGTAGGTTCTTGCTTACGTCCTATTCAAGCGTGGACAGTATTTCATCAATTCCATTATTCATTTCGGTGTTACAATTGTCTTGTTCATCACCTTAATAATTCACAAGTACCAATATAAATATAGTCGTAAGGCGAACGACGGTTTAAATAAAATGAAAGCATCTCTCCTCTCTGCCTGCTAAGAAACAGTCGAAGCTGAATTAACCCAACAGAATTTTCCTTTACGCACGATAGTCAGCCTCGTGGTTCTATCGACGAATCGACCGCGACCGCGACGACGGAACGTCGCGTCGCGTCTCGTCATCGCCACCGGACAATAAGTTCTCGTCAATCGCAGCGGCTTAAGTTTTCGACGAACCTCTGGGGGAGCACGACGAACCGTTCCATCGTTAGCGACAGATACGGGGGCCGCGCGTCGCTGTTGCACGTAATTGCTGTCGTTGTCTGCGGAAGATTTCGCGGTCCCCCTTATCGGCGAACCGCGTAACCAGGCGTTTAAATTAAGTCTCGATAGCTGCTGCCAAACAGGCCCACCGTTTCGCAGCGGCAATTTAATCCCTCGCTTCCAAACGCATAATTCTCGCTTTAAGACGGGGAGGAAATCATCGTCTGTAATTTCCACGAATTCATCTCAAAGCGCGTCAACGTTCCCCCAACCGTGGCCCGGCAAATTTTTTTTTTCCTCGACGGCGCGTTCTCGCAGACACGCTCGAGAGAGGGTGGCAATCCCACGGCGACGGAGCGGGGGTCGCGGGGGCGTTGGGGCAGCGAGTTTACGAAGAGGGAACGAGGGTTGTCCTCCGAGAGAGACTAATTCGCGAATTTTGAGCGGTGGAACGATGGCGAGAAACGAAGGTGAAAGACCGAAGAAAACGGAGCGATGGAAGCGGAAGTGACGGACGGGGGTCGGAAGAGTTGGGCGGGCGAGCTTTCAAGTCGAGGGTGCAAGAGTCGGGGAGATAGCGTCGCCTTTGAGAGGGTTGCGAGTTTCCGGGCGGCAAGGACCATGAAGAGAAGGATCCTTATATTTCAAATTAAAGGGAAATTCGAAATACCGACCACTTTCACAAAGCCCCCGTGCTTCTCTCGGTCCGTTCTCTCGCAATTCCCTGTCCCCCCACTCTCTGCCGGCCGCTTTCGTTCCGTTCTATCTCCTTTCGGCCTCTCGAGCGTACGCGCTTCCTTCCTCCTACCCCGGTCCGGGTATTTAAACTTTTCAAATTGAAATTGTTTTCGATATCCAAGCGAGTGCTCTCGAAAGAGGGGGACAGAGGGAGGGAGCGAGAGAGAGAGCGAGAGTGAGAGAGAGGAGCAGAGAGGAGCAAAGAGGAAAGGTGAACAGAACGGCACAGCGTACACGCTCCCGCATCGCGAATTTTCCGTGGCTTTAGCCGCCGGGACGATTCTCTAGCACGCTCTCCACGTTTTTCAACCCCGCTTCACCCCTGCCCCCCTATCAACAGCGGTCTAAACGCTTTGAACACTTCACTCAATCCGTGACCCGCGGCATATTATGCTCCGCACTAATTACGACGTAATTTGGATGGTTCCCGCGACCGGATTTCTTTTTTCCACTCGCCCCCCCCCCCCCGCATCGCTACAACGCCGTCAGCCGCTTCGATGCCCTAGCGAATCGCCGCCGTTCATGGCACGATCACTTATGTCGTCGCGTCGCGTCTTCCGTTCGAATTGAACTCCTTGCAAAGATAAGCTTGGTGCGCACATTTGCCAGTTGACCCCACGCAACGAGAGCGACATCGTGATTTCATTTCTTCCCCCCCGTTGACGTGATTGTTTTACACTGCCGTTACTTTACACCCCCCCCCCCCCCCCCCCCAGGGTAATGGTATACGGGCTGCACGGTATCGTGTATCCCGATAGCCACGGGATACGGATTGTTCGCTAAATCACCGGAAGCATTTACCTCGCGCCCTAACGCCACCCCCGAGTCCACCCTTTCGAAAGTCCTGATATCCCGAAACGCAATTTCTCGGGAAAAAAATTGGGTCGCGAACTCCATTGCCCAGCGGCCACGCAGCGCACTCTTCTCGCCCCCGCGATAAATTCAAAGTCCTCTGAATCCTAATTAGAATCTGGCTCTTATCTGCAGCGCCAACGTAAAATGCATAGAAATGCGTGATCCTAAATACAACGAACCGGTCACGTCCGTGCGATAAACTCGATCGACGGGGGTGGGCCGTGTCCTTTTCGGTCCCCGTTCCCATCGTACGTCTCGCCAACGTGAACGTTTTTGCCGGCCGTGTCTTATTTTCCAATTGCGCGTAACGTATGTGCGCGCGCTCGCAACCCGGACGGCGTCATTGCGCCCGATGTAGGTTGTCAGGTTGGCGACGTTCCCCCGGCGTACATTCGACCGGCACTCGCATAACAGAGTAGCGCAAAACAATGCTGTGTATTTTCTCTCCCCTCCGGCACCCACGTTGCACCAACGTGTTCCACTGTTCCAGCTTTTCTCCACCTCGTTCCTTCTATTCCCTTTAGTACGCGACTTTTTCCCCTCCCACTCGTATATCTGTTTCTTTCCGTCCAGTTAATTCTTCTCGTTTCCCCGCACAGGGCGCACTGGTTACACGGAACGGCACCATAATATGCACGCTCGTAACAGCGCACGTCTGCGTCGATGCTACTGAAATTCTAAGGGCCGCCGATAGGGATTTTTTGCGGTTCCGCGTAATTAACAACGGTGCGCGTACCGACGGCCACGTTTTATTTGAACAATGGGCTCCATTTCTTCTCTCTGTTCCGCCTCGCGATTATTCTCGCGAAGCGCCGACGAACGATTAGTTTTCGGCGGATATATCGGAGCAGACATCGTTATAACTTTCCGTCGCTGCACCAGCTGTTCGTTCGTCAGCTTCAAAGCTGCTGCCGGCCCGTTTACGTACATGTCCCGTACGGATTGATCTTTTCTCTTCGGCCGGGATCCCATCGATAGGACCGTTCGCTCGTCGTCATTTACTTTCTTCCGGCGCTGTATAAATAACTAATTTCAAATCCCGTCGTATCGAGAAAACTTTGATCAGTTTGTGGCCGCGCGCCGGCATCAGTATGATGGAAAGTCGAACGCGGCCGTCGCGGCGCCGCGGCGGGGTTGCTTCGATCGCGCGACCATGCATACTTCATGACTCGTGTTTACAAAGTTTTCAGCCTTGAACGTAAGCCGCGAGATCACGTCTGAAATTGGTACTTTGTGCCCGTGTTCCCTAACCCGCGCCACGTTTCCATGCGTTGAATATTCCTCCTGGAATATTCTTTCCACCCTCCCCACCTTCCAGGCGGAAACGAGAAGTTCCCCGCGGTCCCGCGACTTTCCCCACTTCTTGGATAAACCTGCACGCTTTTGTGGATCTCCGTCTGCCGGCGGCTGTGCGACGGCGATTAAGAATCGCGCTGGAAACGACGGGTGGGCGGTTTATAAATTCCACGGTTGCACGGTGTTGCCTGCGGAAACGATTCGACCGAACCACAGACGCGTATCCCGGCCCGTTAACGCAATTCGTCGCCCCCGCTTGTGCACAAACGTGTGCGCCACCAAGGAGTTACTTAACTTTGGGCGCGCGACGTTTCGAGGACTTCCTTAATTTCCGGCTAGGCGGACTCTTCCGGATGGCATTTTACTCGACAGCAGACAAGAGTTCATTAAGGTTTTAAGAGGCGGCGTACATTCTGCTCGGGGACGGGACGCGAGCCGTCTCGGGTCTTCGCCGGGGCACACCGTGAATTTCCCGGACGACGTCGACGCCGCGCGGAAAATAGTCGCGCTGCGCCAACAGGATTGCCGTATTTCTGTGCTCTTAATGGTTAATAGAAATTGGTCTTTTGCTTCTGCCCTTTATCGGCAATAAATATATCGACTGCTAGTACGCGTTACGTACTTATTCTTTTCTTCTCAGTTGAACTGTATCCTCATTGCGGCGGAATATTTTACCCCATGGTAGCTCCGCCCTTTAAAAAGTCTCGGAAAGCGCGAAGGCAGCCGTTTAAACTTCGATTAACAAAGTCCTGTTCGTACAATCCCTTGGCAGGTGAAGGACGGAAATTAGCCCTTTGATCAGGCTTGATAACGGTGGGCCCAACGGTTGCTCGCTCGTACCCGTTTGCACGTATATATGTATATACAATATTATTCCGCGACACGATTTTGCGACTCGTGAAAGAGGTCGCGGCGAGACAGTATCGAAGAGAGGTGGCGTGTGGCACGAAAAACCGCAGCCTGTGAAATTCGACGCTGAGGTAATTTGAGAGTCGTGAGAGGGTTGTCCGGGCCGAGGGATAAGCAAGGGACGAGGTTTGACGGTGGTTGGCGGCGGCGGCGGCGGCGGCGGTTGGGGGTGGAATTTCGGGTAGACGGGTGAGTTTGCCGCTCGGGTTTCTAAGTTTATTAAGTCCTACCGCGACTCGCCTTATCTAGCTCTCCGGGACTCCACCGTTCTCATCCTCGCTGCTTCCTCCTCTTCGTCCTCGTCGTTCTACCACCCCGTCTCCTTCCCTCCCACCCTTTGGCTCGTCCCTCTTTCGTTCCACGGCCATGCGCCAACCGTAAATTCATATCTAGAATAATTTTCACCCGCACGCAGAGCCGAGCGACTTGGCCAGCGGCCAGGATTTCTCGCAAACTCTCCGCTGACCAGACCGTGCGCTCTCTTCCCTTCGTTTTCTTCACACACACCGTCCACCTTTCTCGCCTCTGCCCTCCTCCGTTACCGACGGTCTTATTCTTTCCTTCGCCGCCCACCAATTTCAGCGGGTATCGGTTTCGCCCGCTTTAATCGTATCTCACGCGCAGCCGCCACCGGGACACTCGGTTCAGGGAGCTATGCGATCCTGATGCCTGCCTTCGAGGCACTCCTTCCGGCAGGATATCTCCCGTAACCCTGCGATAATTTTCACCGAATCGAATTCGACGGGAGTTGCACACCATCCGGTGATACCTACCATTTGGTGTTTTTCTTCTTTTAACTATCTATCGAATCGTCATTTCTCGGTATCCGTTAACGTATTCGTCGTAATATCTACGTTTATCCTGGAGACCAGAGCGCGCCCCGATGAAACCTGCCCGATTTAAAGGGACGCGATGCGGAGGAGCTACAGGTCGGATAACAGCGGCAGTTAGGCGAATCGAGACCGCAGAACTGGTTAAGCTCCTTATCGGTGGCATTAATTCCGTGTACACGTGCATATTTCACGCCGATCGCGGTAATGAGCTTCGCGGACAGGTCGAACGGACGAACGAATCAACGAACGAACGAACGAACGAATCGAACGGCGTGAACGCGTGGACTCGACCCGATTCTGCGCAACCGTGCCGAATAATCGCGCTGCCGGCTGCGTCGCTCCGCTCCGCTCCGTCTGGCCCTTCTGTTAACGATGTTAGCCGAAGGACGCGCTCGTTAGCGCGACACGATTGTACATGCAACCCCGATTGTCCTCCCCCGGTTCGGTGAGAGCATTACGTCAACCTGGACATCTCCAGACACGGAGTCGGAAATGTCCTTGCAATCGGTTCGCGGCGTGCTACCGCAGTGCCATCTCCTTACGCTCGACCAAGAGGAAACGGGCGATAAGGCGGCGGATGGGTTCGATTTAGAGTTTCTTTCGGTTTGTCGCGCCTCTGTGTGGAATTCGTGTCGAGACGTCGGTCCATTTCGGTCGAACTGAATCGTCGGGTGTCGCGGGTCGCGCGATGGCTGGTGGATCGTATCGATCCGTTTTCTTCAATTATTACACTTGGACCTTGCGTGAAATTTGTAGAGAGCTTTAGGAGACAGTCTGGCGGGTGACAGTGTAAGTTCTTTTTTCCGTGTAGATATAGGAGCGGAGAAGATAGCCTAGGATACTACACCCTAGAATTTTACGCGCTCACAGAATTCCCTGTGCGGTGTTACTCCGCGGAAGACTATTTCCTAAAATGTCACCCTCTGGAATACCGTTCCTTGGAATACTTAAGCCCTCAGGGTATCATCCCCGGAGCACTGTTCTCTAGAATACTGCGCCCTAAAATACCTCTGCCTAGATGAGCATCCGCGGGAATACTGCTTCTCAGATACCTCTGAAATATTTTCGAAGCCCTATTTTTGTTCTCCGCCGTGTTACCGTAATAATATGATTCAACGTTAATTTCAACCGCAACGAATGAGAGATAATTATCGCGAACGATTCAAGGGCGAGAAGCTGGTTTTTGTTCATTTTATTTCAATAACCACCCCTGGGTACATATTCCTCGCGACGAACACTGTGTCTACGCGTCGTTCAAAACTACAGCTAACGACAGCGTACAAAAATGTTGAATTAACCAATACGTAAACGTATCCCAACTTCTGGGATCAAACTATACCGCAGGGAAAGAGCACCTGAACCCCAAAGCATCGTCGACCAGAAAACCTAATCGACCCACTCACGTGCACACGACCGCGCCGATCAAGAAGCTGCTCGTGACTTGGAAGTCGCCCTGGGTCGAAGAGGGTTCTGGCTTAGGGTGTATCAAGTATACACATCTCCTAATCCTACTCTGCATATTAAGTGATCCTCGGTGCCACCCCGTTGCTTCGATATCGAGTATTCCGTCCCGGAATAGACAGCGCTGGCACGTCACTCATGAACTCCATGCCGTGGCGTATGCCGATGATTGGCCGCCGACCATCAAACTCATCCCCCGCGTTTCGATACCCAACCGTGTGTCGGCAACCCTTCCGTGTTCCCAAGCGTGTAGGCGCCGCGGCGTGGCGCACGTACACACACGTCAGCGGAACGAACATTTTGATTTCGAGCAGCACGACGATTTCTCGCCTCGACGAATTTCACGAGACAGCGAGCAGCTTACCGATCGCGCCTCAACGGAAGCGCCGTGCCCGGTGCAAAAAGCCGTAATGTCTTTCGGAGAGGGAGCGCGGTCGCGGCCCGGCTTCTTCCGGACGTTCTTCCGTCGAGCTATTTCGAAGGGCAAATCGTAGGTTCTTGCCAGATACTCCAGCGGCAGCTCGAACGGTGTCTACTGGTGGAAAGTCGGCCTGCGGCTGCTGGAGTGCGTCTGTTTCGAATGGACGCGCTGATTTGGATTTTAAATTTTGGAAATCCGGTCGCGGTGGCTGTAATAGCGGTGATAGCGTCGTAATCCTTATCGCAGTGTCACTGGACACCTTTCGAATTACGTACAGCGGTCCCGTCAATTTTACTCCCAATTAATACCGCGACTCGTCGTCGACGGCTCGGGGCTATCGTCGCGCAGCATCGTTAATCCCGCGTGACGTTCGCGAAATATTTTCAGCTACATCGATGACTTCAAAGAGCCACGCACTAATGAAAAAGCCGCAGCTCGTCGGCGCGGCGGTTGCTCGTACCTGTGCGCCCGGGGTTCGACGTCGACGTCGCCGTCCCCTTCCGTCGTTTCGATATCATAATTTCCATGGTGGAGTGCTTGCTTCATTACGCATCGTCTTTGCCCTCTGCTTAATAAGGCCTGCCCCCCGGGGGGGTTGGTTGGTTGGCCTGGAGCGCATTTGCGTTCTTGCTCGCAGTCTGCCCGCGTTCCGCTCGTAATTCACGTTACAACAGGCACTTCACCGTCCCATGGAAATTTCACGTTCCGCCCGTTTCGATCGATTGTATCCACGTTCGACTTCGCGAGCCGGTGGCGTGGGTCCGAGCTCCTGACTCCGTGCCAGCCGGCAACGACGATTATTTATTTATTTTGCCATCCGTCGACCCTTTATTTTCTTTCCCTCCGGCAGCCGCGGGCCGCTCTTGAAACGTAATTCGCGCAACAGAATGGGACACGGACCGTGTTCGCAATTTGATGGCGCACGGTCACCCACGCGGTCGTGACACGTCCAACCTAATGAACCGCGCATGATAGAGTGGGATCACGGAGCAGCTAGCTAACCAACCAGACGAATAAAAAAGAAAAATGTTCCCCGCTGCCGGAGAGGGATGCGAAAAATGAAGGAGGACAGAGCGGGACGGCGAGCGCGGCGGAGGGACAGGCGAGGCGGACGGATCTCGTGGAAGGAGAACGAGGAAGAGGGAAAACGCAACGGCGAACAGAGAACGGACAGACGGAGAAAGAGGGACAGACGGGGGACAGGAAAAATGAAAAGCCGTCGACAGTGATTAATTGCATGGCGCCGCGCGACGTAACGAGCAATTAATTATTATCGGGTAATCAAATTGGCTGCTCCGCCCCCTCGTTGTCCTTCTCCTCATTCACCTGCATCTCCGTTTCCCTTTCTCTATCCGTCTGCCCGAAAGCGCCGTCCTCTTTCGCGTCGGGCTCTTCCGTGTCTCCTCTCGTGTCCGTGATTTTCTAATTAGTCGCCGTGCACCGGCTCGATCTGTCGCTTCGGCACCGGGGGGGACACCGGGCGCGTTTTCACGCGCGAGCTGATTCTTTCATCTTCCCGATGGGCGAGGCGAAGTTGTCCACGACGAACTTTTCCACTCCGCTCCGTTGCTTATCACCGATCTCTCGATTCGAGCCTCCTCGAGCCACCTACCCCCGTCCCGTCTACCACCTCGTTTCCGTCGACGACGACGAGCTGGAACTGTCTTATCGACGCGCGGATCCGACGATAAATATTATGGATACTAACGACCGACTTTCCACTTTTCCGCTCTTACTCCGCGGCGAATTTTCCATGATCACCTCGACCTCGAACACCTTACTTTCTCAGATCCGTCGCGACGATGGCAAACGGTACGACCTGAATACGCACTCTCGGTACTTTTGTAGTTTACGATTGAGGTAGTGGTAGTGCCTGCCCCAGAGCACAGTTTTCCGTGGTTTTTCGCATGACTTGCTCCCCTTCGAACGAAGGCATGATACGCGACATGCAAACGAACCTTATGACTCAGAATGAACGGGGCGCAGGGTTGCACCGGGTGTGCATAAATTAACCACGAAAATGGCGAAGAATCGGATCGAAACGGGGAAACGATCGTCGTTGCTCGGCCCAGTGTTGAATCCGAGGTATCGCGTGCACAGTTCGGCCAGTGACGAAATTATGCTTGTCATTCCGTTTGGATTTTCGTGCCGCACGAATGCCGGCGCAATTCTGTCGCGTTAAGTGCAATCGCATCGGTATGCGAGCACGGTAGTCGTGCCAGCGTGCCACCATCGGCGAAATCGTCGTGCGTTGCGAAAGTCGATTCGTTCGACAGGAGTTTCTCTATCTTTTCCGGCTCCGTAAATTACGCGCAGATCCTCCCTTTAAATACCGCGAATTGTCGACTGTCGTGTATCGGGTAGCCGATCACGAAATTCACGCGAACACACCACGAGACAATTCGCAAAATCTAATGAAAGCTTCTTCCGATTTCTCCCAAAGAACTCTCTGGTCGCCGTATAGTTCATCGAATGGCGCGACTTTCCGAGGAAAGCTCGATCCTTCGTCCGCTCTTCGTCCTTCCTTCGCGCCCCGCTCCGGATCGAAGCGGTGACGCGCGCGGTCGAGCGCGTCCGTGGTCACCGGCGGTCCGAGATCGGGGAGGAGACAGAGGCGACGAATTCAAAACGAGCCCGGCGGAAATGGAGAACGAGCGCGTCAGAGAATGAATCACGTTTCCACACAGTCGCAGGGAGCTGCGGTGGTGGTGTGCCCGCGCGCCCGCGCGAATTTGTCGGCGTCTCTCGGTCCCGTTCCAGGCAAATCCAATTATTCGAAACGAGACCGCAAGCTTTTACGGTCTCGTTCAAGCCTATCTATTTATACGGTGCGCTCGGACCCAGGGGCTGGGGTGGAAATGTACGGAGGGGCCAGCGGCACCCTTCCTCTTCTTATCCTTGCCGCCGCCGCACGGGGGTGGTTGAACACACGTTCGAGGCTCACGTCCGTTTCCCTTATTCTCGATCCCCCTTCCCATTTCGGCCTGTGCGCTCCTCCCTTTCTCTCGTGGGAGATTCGGATCGCGCTCGCGTGTGCGCCGGAACCCTTCGTTTCGTGGATACGAAGGCACGCAGATGGAACGTAAAGTGTCGGCTTTAGGAGCGGACGGGAAAGTTGGTTTTCCCGTGCAAAGATGACACTCGGCCCGGGAAAGGTGGATTCGATTTTACTCGGGGTGTTTGTTTAAGAAACGATCTGTCTAGTAACAATTGTATATTTTATGACTCGGTCCGATCGTTCTTCGTATCGGCAGCTTCAATTTGATGTCGCCTCGCCGTGGCGGAAATGTATACGCGTCTGTTGGTATTTTCCTGAACTATCGAAAGCTGCGCTATCACCTCGACGAGCGAACCAACCGGCGGTGATCTGTACGGTCAGCTGGCTCCGGGTTTACACGGCCGGTCCGGTGTATTCTTGTTGCACGTGCATAGGTGCAGCACGGTTCGTTCGGTTATAAGCGGAGAAGGGACCCGTGGTAGCGGAGCGAATGCACTTAGCCATAATCGCGACTGCAGGCGAACTGCAACCGGCGTGCTAAGCCGACAACGGCCTCAATAGTTCGCTTCCTTGCTGACCAGCCGGTATTATTGCTGCTTAATAGCGACTGCCTACCGGCTGCGAGCCTGCAGCCCTCGTGACGCTTTTAAATAGCCCAGGTTCGCGGGTTAAACGAGGATAAATGTCACTAGTCGCTGGAACCTTAATCATTCGGAAGCTGGCGTAGCCCAGCGTCCCGGCGTGCTCGTGCTTCCATCCCATCGGTTTTAGAACATAAATACGCTCGTTAGGTGAAAGGGGCCGGAAGGTATTACTCGCGACGACGGTAATTCGATGATCAGCAACGACACTAGGAATAATTAGACAGTATTTAGTGTGTGCGTGAAAACCACCGGGGGAACTCGAACGAAATTTCGTTCCTTCGGCATTCCGAATTTTGTTACGAATTATTATATTCAGCTGTGATTTATGGAATCCCGATATTCCAACTTTGCGCAAGCGTAGGCGAGAATTGCAAAGGGATTGTGAGAGACATTTTCACAGCTGCGCCTAAGTGTTTTTGCTCCGCAATTCCCCTTTCCTCCTAACCGTTTCGATTCGCCCTTTACGATATATTTGTTGCTCCTCGCTTCGGGATCGTTGACGGGTCGCCGGGACCCTCCACAATGGTCCAACGAACCCCGAACTCCTTAATATTTCAACCAGGTGTGTGCGATCGCCAAACAGTCGTGCCGGTTTGGCAAGCAGCAGGCAGTCGCGCGTTCGATTGGCGGGTCTCTGGCGCCCGTTTGTCGTGATTCTCGCGTCGTTTAATGAGCTAGGAATTCCGCGGATTTTATCGTCGCAGCGGCTAACGTTCCTCCGCTCGCGGAGCGCTCGTGCGCAAACACGTGCCCGCATTTATAATACCGCGCTATTGCTACCTTTAGCGTCGAGCCGCCGGATCAATTGTTCATCGTGCCACTGGTCGCCTGCTTTCCGCCCCGTACCTGGTAAACCGCATTCCTTTCCAGGGATATTCGCGAAAGAACTTCGTTCTCGGATCCCTCGGCCCGTTTTGTCGGGAAGCACAGGTTTGTCAATGCGCGGGGATCAAATTATTGCTGATTATGATATGCTGATTAATAATGATATTCCGAATTAAGCGGCGAAGTCAAACGGCGGATCGAAAGTTGTTGAATTTTAACTACGTAAATCATTCGGAACTTCTGTTTCCCGTTGCGTGACATTTGCTTTAGAAATACAAAGAATTTTCCCGCACGACAGTGGCCCGTCGGTAATCCACACGCTGCCCACGCTTCTTTTCAACCCTCAAAGTAACCAGAACACCCGTGCAATCTCCCCTATACTTTCGCCACGCGTACCCACCTCAAATGTCCACCAAAGAAGAAATAATCTATACTATCCAGTCCTCTCTGTGGACGCAATCTTTACGGTACAGGCAAGACACGACCGGAGAGCATAACGCGTGGTCCTGAATCCGCGTGTCCTGCTGCTTTAACGGAGCGAACGCGGTGTGGTCCCTGCGGGACTACCCGTGGGGGGTGCATCAGTCTCCTCTGGGTGCACTCCCGCACTCGTGGGTGGAAAAAGCAGGATCAAAGGTAAGGGCAGCGGCCACCGTAAGCCCAGAGTATACACGAGGCCGCGTACACGAAGAATAAGGGACCACCAGGGGAGTTCGCCTCCATTTGCCGGGCTGGACGATTGTCCGGACCGCCGTTATTACGGTTGCACCAGATAATGTATCTGGGTTTCTGCCTCCCACGGACACTATCCCGCTCGCATGCTCGTGTCTGCGTAGCGGTAGCAGTAATAACGCGGCTCGAGCCGGCTCATCGATCTTGATTTACCCTCCTCTTGGACATTTGCTTTTAATTCCGCCCCGCGTTCTGTCAAGTTTGTATCGCGTCAGCGCGATCGGGAAACGAGTATTATTTATCGTTATTCTTAGTAGTTTTGACCCATGACGAATGTTCCGTTATGAATGTTCAATTTTTCTTCCTGCCTTTACGAATAATACAAAACGACAATTGGGTACGCAAACAAACGGGGTAAACGAGCGTTTGAAGGTCCAGTTGTTTCTGGCGAATTTTCGGCGGCCCAAATTTCTCCCCGAATCGTGTCGCACGTTTTCATTTAACGGCTGCTGTATCCGAGGATCGGAGGAAAACGTAGCTAGAAGCCGGCGGTTAATGCGGCGGGGTGGCATCGTTGGTAAGGACTTCGCGACTCTAGGCGCTCGGTTAATAGGCAGCTTTCGTGCCGGTGCAGCTGCGTTAATTAAAACTACGTAACGTCACGCACCGCTTGAGGCGTTGCTTTTCGCGCACTACCCGCTTTACGCTCGCGCGTTCGCTCGCGCAATTCTGCTGGTAAATGGACGCTCCTTCGCGGCGCAATGACGATATTTGCGTTACGGCGTCACCGTTTTATGGAGTGTCTTTAGTAGAGGCTACGATGGAGATATTTGTCGAATTGCAACGAGATACAGGCCTGCAGTGATTTTTTTTTTACGATGAAGTTGTTCGACTTGCCAAGTTACCAAACGCACGAGAAATCGACATCAGAGAAAGAATTTCTCTTCTACGCTGTTTCAATTCCAAAAGCTTTTTAACGTGTCTAGTTTTTGTTTGTTTCGTTTGCTTATTTGCCACCGGGTGACTGCCTGTGCGAAGACGCTGCTGGATTTCTTGCTTACGGTAGCAATTTTTTTGCTCCCCGTAATGCTCTCGATTAAACGATTGTATCGCTACGGTTTTGTTCTGGGATCTAGATTCAGCACAGAATGCTCGCGACGCAAAGTGAAACCGCAAGCCGTTTGTTTTGTTTAATTAAAAAAGGAGCGCTTGAACTGGGCCCTTGGCCGAGCGCGTAGCCGGTCTCTATTGGTTTATCTCTTTCATTCCTCGCTTTTACCCCTCGCAGCCGTGTATACAGACCGGAAGAAGAGAAGCTGCGGAGCCGAAGAGTTGACTAAACACAGGAAAAGTTGACTCTCGCCTCGTTCTCGAACCGGGCTCGCGTAAACACCGGCCGCGGTGGTATTCATTAAGAATCTCCAAGCAGCCCTTTCTTTAAAGCGGATGCCTCGAATTAAAATCATTACCATGGTACAAAATGTAATATCAGGTATTTCAAGGCGGTTGCAAAGAACTTTGCCGAGCTGTTTGTGAGTAATCCTGAAATGCTGCTGTCGGTATTTACGCGGTCCGGAAATAAACGAAAATAGACGGGGGAAATTCGCTTCGCTGCCAATTGAATTCGCCGATGAATTATCTTGGTACCCCGTAAAACCGTTCTCAAACTTGTGATACACACCGACAGCGGTGACATTCCGAGCCATTGTGACCGCCCAAGCATTAACAATAAGATCGCGCGACACATTTTATTCGCCATCCGATTCGTTTCCCCAACCGTCAGAATTGATTACACTCGTTCCGACACATCCCATACAAAGTACGGAAGCCCTGCCATAACACGCTTCTCCTCTCGTACGAGAAGTAGCGACCCAAAGAACTGGAGCACCCTTCGGGTCACGTAGGCCGCGCGAAAAATCGTTTTTGCATGCTCCTCCGCCGAGGCTATCCGTATTCGCGAGGAATCGTGCGTTACAAGTTTCCCGGCCGCGCAAAGGAGCCGCGAGACCGTCTCTGGTCGCGTTCCTTTCGGGTCAAAGTTTTCTTTTCGCCGGCGAGAAAGGGCACGAAACGGCGGGTCTCTCATTCTGCCCAAGCTTCCGGCGAGTATTCGGGAGGCCAGACCTCCCGGGATTTCAGAATATGTGTACAGAAACGCGCCGCCGCCGCCGCCCCTTCCCTTGCCGCACACCCCCGGAGGCCGGGGCTTCTTCGCTCGCTGAAATGGCTGGCGTGACAAGGCACGGCACAAAGGAAAACTTTCATCTACCACCCGCCACGGAAACGGGGTCGCCGGCCGCGGCATCGCAACGCACGGCAAGAAAAGAACGGAAGGTTTATTTTTCAGATGGGAGCAAGAGCCGAGATTTATGTGTACTCTCACCTGCTGACGCGGCCGCGGTTTTTCTTCGGGTTTCATAGAGACCCGGGTTCGATCGGGCGAACTTCATTTCTGTCCAAGGATCGACGCCTCGGCGAGATAAATTTTTCGGGTTGGAAAAAGCGAACGAAAACCACCAAGCAACGATTGACGTGACAATGGTTTTCACGTCGCCGCGGTTCTTACCGCGAATTTTACCGCGATGTATCGGTAGTTAAACGGCGAGCAAAAATGAAAATGAATCGATGAAAATATTATGAACCGGCGTGACGCGTAATCCGTTGGGAAAATACGAGGTGATTCTTTCAAATTGTAGGCGACGGCGTTTCATTCGACGCGTTTGCATTCAACAATTTTTTCCTGTATTCGTACACTGCGAATATTATTTCATTTTATACAGCTCGCGAACGATCAGAATTTAATGGTGGACGATTAAAAATATTTATTTATCACGCTTTTCTTAATCGTGCAATCGTGAACAACATTTCCCACGTTTACGACGCATCGTGCAATTAGCACGCCCTTGTCAATCGAAATGGTGCACACCGCTTCGCGCTTTCCCAAGGCGGCGGAAAAATTCGAAAGTCGCTTTTCCGGCGACTTGCATTCGAGCCTGTCGGCTTGACACGACGATGACGGCGATCTAAACCGGCGACGTGCACCGATTTCCGCGCGGAAAGCCCATACACGGGTATGTAAGAACGGTTTTGCGGTCCCCGACTGGTCCTCGCCTCCTGTGCGTATCGTTTGATGCCCGCTCATGGGTAAAGGATGCCGAACAAACCGCGAAACGGCTTCCCGGCGACATTTCTTGGTATCGACAACGCTGAAAATGGAGCCAGGCCGGCCGAGAAGTTTCCTTTAAGGTCGCGTCGCTATGCCGCTCTTCCGGATATCATTCCACGAGACTGTTTAATATATCCCCAGCGGCGATTCAATCGGAGCGTATCCGTTCTTCGATCCGGAGACTGACTCCTTGTCGTCGAAGGGATGTACGGATGAAACGATTACCGTTGGAATTGCAAGCGACGGTCGAATTACGTTCAGAATAGAATTTTGTTTCAGCTACTTTGAACTGCGCGTTGAAGGGATATTTGTGCTTCCAACCAGGAAGAACATTTTTTTTGGCATTCTCTTAAAGTACGCATCTTTAATTATATTTGCGTCGTAGGATCTTTGCCCCGTTGATCCACCCCCAAAGGGGTCTCGCGTCGATATACGTTGGATCGCCGCGAAAAAGCTAACAATCGCGCGACGGGAATATTAATATCCCGGTGTACCGGCCGTTTATTAATGCATCTCTGCATATTTATCGATATCGTAAACGCGCGCGGAGAACAGCTTGTGCAACACCCGGAGCACGATACCCCTGGGCTCGGTGCGCTAAGCAATAGGTCGAAGCTTCTAATTAAAGGTAAATAATCGCGCGACCGGCCAGCGCACGAGAGCCACGAGGCCGTGGGGAGCTCGTTTGCACCCTGCGACGCCCCGGCCTGACACTGGCCCGGGGGTGAACACACAACCGGTGACTGTGCTCCATGGAGACGACTGGGAGTTCCATGGTTCCGTGAACAACGCCAGGAAATTTCCTATTCTCTCGCGTAGACCATTTTCTCTCTGTGTCTCGTTACGAGACGGTGGAAAAACATTTCCCGGCAGCGTAGGAAGCGAACTACTGGTTCACGTGTGCCCGTGGAAAAATATTCGATTTTTTGTCCCCGCTAAGGCCCGGGCGAGTGGGACGACGTCGATACGGGAATCGTGGCCGCCGAAACGTTGCGTCGAATTTTGCAACCCTTCTTTGATATTCCGTGTTTGTTATGCAAGCAGCAACAGACCGCCATGGCGCGGCTCGTTCGAAATATCTGAAAATAACACTGCCGGTGACCAAACAGACCATTTAACGGGCGCATATCGGGAAACGTACGCGTCCGTTCCTTCGACACCGTAACCCTCGCACAACGATTTGCAACCTCGTTTCCAACAGTCAATACATACATTCACGAAGCACCCCGGAGTTTGTACGCGATATAATATATGATCCGGTGAACGTCGTTGTATAAGCACGATTCGCACCCGCGCCACGATTCGAAACGTCGAAGCCACCACGTTCCCAGGCTTCGCGATTATTTTTCCGGGAAGCTTCTGCGCGTAGGGGGAGGGGAGCGCGATCGTCAGCTGGTGCACGACCGGTTATCGGTGGTCGGGTCGCTTCAACCGTCGACCGGTTTCAATTTGCAGGTCAGGTTATTTCGTAGGCTCGAAATCGCCGATGCACAGTCGCGGCCCGGTCGGGTCTCGCCGGCAATTTGCAATTTCCTGCCAATTCTGCTATCTCGCCTGGTACGCGTGTAGCGGGGCGCAGCGTATGGCAGCGCACACCATATTTCGCCGAGCCTTAATTTAGGAACGCCGAACTCGCGTTATCCGCGTGCATCGGCCGCTCGCATTACCGCCCGATGTAACTTAATCTCGGTAACGAATTCGCCGAACGTATTTCCCATCGACGATTCCGAATTCGTAGCTGGCGGCCCGGGGCTTGGCTTTCGCCGTGCCGGCCGGTCAACGAATTGTCTCCGCGGTAACGAGAGGCGAGCGGATAAAAGGCCGATAATGCATGCGAAACGCCAGGTATTCGGACGAACCCCGTGGCGTGCTGAAGGAACGGGCTTCTCCGCGGCGAACTCGCTGCACGGAGGAATCGCTTCCCAATCAATCGACCGTGCAGCGAAAAGGAGTATGGGAATCGAAAGGTTTCGAAAAAGCTTTCACCGGGAGGCGCTGGTTTGTTTCCGTGCTCTCGTCGTGTTCCCCGTGTTTTTTTTGCTCCTTGCCTCGGTGGTATGCAAACGCGAGCGTCAGCGGTGGTTGTATTCCGCGTCGAGCTTGTTATTCGTATGGAGAGTAGGTTCGCGTGTTGATAAATTCATAAATGGAGGATAGAGCGAGCGCGATGGAAAACGGTGTATGGCTAACTCTTCGGAATGAAACTGATGATGTAAGTTTGTAATGATTAGGCGCGTCGCGAACGGTTCATTGCGGGCGAAATTCGTGTAGGTTTGCGTACGATAGAAGCTTGCAAAATATTGTCCGAAATGAATTAACAGTAAACAGAGTTCAATTCTCTGGGATTGAAAATCGTTTGGTCGGTATTGGGACGGGCAGGGTATTTGCGAAGCATGTGTTCATCGAGTCTGGGATGGACTTCGCTAGAACGAACGAATGCCTCGCTGCTGATGTTTGCAGTCTGGCCTAAAATGTATTTTCGACGGTCCTTCTTGGTACCACAGCGAGGATACGTTCCGGGCGCCACGGTCCACTAAATTCAGTACAATTGGAAATAATTATAGGTCGTTACGTCGAGAGAATAATAGCGACTGTATTACGGAACGACGCGAGTTAGACAGAGAGACAGCGAAGCGAAGGGAGGTCGGTGGAGAAAAAAGAGAAAGGGATAGAGGAAGGAAGAGCCACGTGAAATTACGTGGTAAGTGTTCCACCTGACAACCGTTGCCATTGTGTTTAACAACGTTGTAGCATAATTTCGTCGTGGCTCGCTGGTACGAGTCTCTGCCGTGCAATAAGTTCAATGTGCCAGTACGGCACGGAAGTCTATATTAAAATTATCCAGCTACGTGTATTGAGGCGTAAATTTGATCTTCCCCGTCAGCTGTAATTTGCGACGCGTTAAATAGCAAAAATTGATCGCACTGCCAGCGAGAAACTATTTATAGCGTACCAATTATATTTCGCAGCGACGTGTCCCCCCCAGCTTCTGCCCAATTTCATGCAAAGTAAACCCCATCGCTAATTATTCAGCAATCAACGGCCGCACTAAAACAAGCATCGAGTCGATGTAACGCAAGGCTCATTACCGTTGCAATCAGGAGCGGAACGGTGTTCGAGAAACCGGAAGACACGGGGTAGAGTCAGTCCGATCAAAAGCCATGAGCCACGCCGGACGGATATGGGATCTGATCCCTCTATTCTTCATCCCTCCTGCCCGTGGCTCGTCCTCACGGCTCGGCGATCAAAATAATAATTACTCAGCGTGTCGTTACTTTCGATTTTGCCGCCCGACTGGCTGGGTTTGCTCTACGTTCACCGTTGATTATTCGACGCACGAAAGCCCACCTTTGCGTCGGACCTGACCAACCGTGCCCCTCTTTTTAGCCATTCGATATTAATTAGAACGCTCCACCGTGAGTAACTGTCCTTCATTTAATCGCGCCCGTGTAGGTTCACGCCTTGCACTTCAATAATTATCTCGTCTATGGTCGATCGTCGTCGGTCGATGATTATTATTCGTTGAATTGTCGTACAAGTTCAACTGTTTCCGACGATCGCCTCGGAAGCTAATTCTGATGGGACAATTTATACTCGTTAAACATCTAAGTATATTATTCGTAGCTTTTCTTACAGCATTTCGGCGTTCGAGGAACGATGCGTGCATTCTTTTTGGTTTGACGGCGAAATGTAACATTACTGTGTAATGGAATACTATATTTACGTAACGGAATTTCCACCCCTAGTCAAGTTTCTGAATACACTTTCGATTGAGAAGCGAACAGTGACTGCGGTCTTCTCCTTCCTTGCGAAAAATATTACTGCCATTGTTACACGCCGGGCTTTTTGCTAACGCGATTCGCAGCGTGCCAAGTTTGCGCGATGATAGACTAAACTGTTGTTTTTCTGTGTTTTCAGGTAAGCGTTAATTTTTACCGGTCCGAGAGTATTCTCCACGACGATTTTCCGCAACGGACTGCCCTTGGACGTTGGGGTCGGGGGGGTTGATCGGGTAAGTAGGGGCGACGTATAAGAGGACGACGGGGATCACAGGTATTCTAGCAACCTCCTTTATTTCTAATTGCATTTCGGGTTAATGGAATACGCTTAATCGTCCACCGAGTCCGTGGAATTCGGCCGCGATTCTACAAAATTAAGCGCAGAAACTCCGCGCGGCCTTTTATCCCCGCGAATCATCCATTTACCATAACACAATCTGCATAAGTAAGTACACGGGATGCATTCCTCAGCGTGGATACACATACTTGCCCAGCTTCGTTCTGATACGTATATTTCAATTTCTATATTTCTCCCAGTGGCGATTCCAGCATATTTCCTATTTCAACTTTATCTCAAATATTAAACGAACTTTATCGAAGAATGCAATCCTCCTCGAATTTCCTTATCAAGATATCCGACAAGAATTTCGAGTCTTGAGATGACAAACTAAAAGTTGCGAATTTATTAACCGTGGGAGGCGAAACGATTAATCCGCGGAACAATGAGGCATGTCTTCTTAGAAGAAAAACAGAATTGTTGCCCGTTTCTCGTTTTAATTAGCAGCAACTGCAAGCCCTTGCTCCGCGGGTATTCCAACGCCGGCCTTCGTGCTAGATTGTTACTTTCATCGCGCTCCGAAATATACGAGCAGTCTCCAGTTTTAACACGGGAATGAATAATAATTGCTGGAATCAATTGAGTGCTGCAATTTTGATATTTCACGGGGACCCCCGGGGAAGTCTGAACAGCGTAGATGTTTCTGGCTCTAATGCGATGATTAATGCGAATTGGGAAATCCTGCCGGAACGGCGTGACTTCGCGGAAGGTCTCGTTTCCATCGGTCTCAAAATTTCCAACTCCGATATTCCAAACGGTTCGGTAATTTCGATTGGGCGGCGAAAACGTTTGAAAATTGTGGGGAAACTTTTCGGGGGCGGGGACAAAATTTTGAAATTCGGAGGGCCGGATGGTTGGGAGCTTTATGGTTTCAGAAGGGTCGCGACTGTCGTGACGCGTATAAAATGCGACGCTCGAATTCGATCCGCGGAAGTGTGAAATTAGTCGTTGTCCGAATGTCACGCGCCTACCGCAAAATTTGCATTTCTCCATTATCCCGCGTCTCGGTTTTCCCGATACTGTACACGGAGTTTACAGATACCTCGTTAGAGTTAGTGTCTCGCAAATAAATCTACCGCGTGGGCATAAATGAAGCCCGGCAAATTTCGCGGCGAATAATCGTCTGTCGTGTAACAGAACGAAGCCCGTCCCGATCTATTTCCACTTCGTATTTAATTGTGATTTATCGTTATCATCCGTGTTACACTGACGCCCGTATACCGTATGAACCGTTCAATTTTGTTTATCAATGTCCGTTAACAATAACCAGTCGAAGGGTTCGGACCTTCGGACGCAATTTGCATATTCCGGATGCGCGGATCCATTGTTGTTTCAAAACAAGTATATGAAAGGTATCGCATGACCGTGCACATCCAAACACGTAGCAAGCCTTTTCCGGTTCGAAACGACGGGATGGCTTCTCGCGCGGCCATTTTCCGTGGGATTCGTATTTCATTCGTGCGCGCAGAATTTCGATGTTTCCTTTGAGCCACGCTATAAATAGTCCCCGGGGAGGGAACAAAGAAACACGGCGTCGTTTCCGGCGTGTCCTTCGTGGTCTCCATTAGAAAAGCTGCTCGCATAAATTTTTTAGTCTACACCGAGGGCAAACATTTTCGTGGTCGTTTCCTCGATTCCTCTTCTTTTTCCTTCCGCGTTGACCACCCTCCCTCCCCCCCCCCCCCCCTCATTCTTTTATCGCCATACGTGCGAACTTCTCTCTCTGCCTTGTGTCAACATCGTTGTTGACAACGATAGTGAGATATCTGACGGTCATTTGATTTGACATCGGTGTAACGGAAAGCGGTCGGCGAATTGAATTCGTTATTCTTACATTTTACTACTCCCCCGTAGTTTATTTAATACGACGCTGATGAAGTATCATGGTATTCATGAATCACTGTTAATTTATAGCGTCATACAATGGCCATACAATATGTCACGGCTCAGAGGCCATTCAAAATTAAGCGCGTTTATAAGGAAGCCCCGTCGATGTCAGCACGCCATTAAAATGAAGCCATCACGGATTCAGAGGTTCATAAAATTTGCAAACAGGTGCGCATTAAAGAATTATGTCACGTCCTCCCCTTCGTGGATCTGTATCTCTCGACCTATTTATACTTATTTAATCGTTCCTCTGCATGCAATACACGTGCTACGCTTTTCCAGTAGGGAAAAAGAACGAAAAAGAAAAAAGAAACATCTATTCCAGAAAAGAGAAACCGGAAGCAAAGCCATTTTTCATGCCGATGTTGCGCAACGATGCCATAAACAAATTGGAAAGCATTTGCATGCTCGGCCTAGCAGCTTTCTTCCTCGCAAAAACGGAGCAACAAAAAAGCAACGAAACAAAACAAAACGGGCACAAATTACTCGCCACTTTTGCATAAACGTAGACGTTTCTCGGTGCTGTTTACCCGTCGGTCTATTTGCTTAAAAGCTCTCTGTGCTCGCGCGTGCGCGCCCGCCACTGAATTTCGACTTAATTGCGTTAAAGGTTGCAGAATATACGCCGCCACCCTTTGAATTTCCCGTGGTTTTCCATATTCCAGCCGCATACATCCGATCCAGGAATCCCCTGGTCCGCGTCGCGTTACACTATCGCGAGATTTACAGGAGTCGGGGAACGGATTAAACAGGGCGACGCGATTTTTTAACTTAAGCAGTTTCCTTTCTGTTCTGCGCGTTCTCGTCGAACTTAAGCACCGAACAAATTATGACCCGTTACGGCCTCGTTTCTCGCACTAGTCGACACGGAGGAATTGAAATTCAAGCGACCTCCTCTGGTCTGTGCGGGACGAGCGGAAATTTTTCGCGGCGACTTGCCGAATCTGGACAGAAATTAGGAAGCTAATATTCGTGAGCGCGCGCGCAAGGGAAAGCCATTTTCTTTCCGTTTCGGCCGAAGGAAATTGTTCCGTGGCACCTTCACGTGGAATTTCTTTTAAGGGATTTCAGCGTACGCGCGGCGGAGCTTGAAGGGAGGAAATGGAGAAGCGAAATGGCCCAGAAAACGGTGTCTTCGTGCTCCTCTTTCGAATGTTGCTTCTACGAGCTGAAATGGCTCGCTGGAAACTTAGCAGCACTTTCGCGTCCCGCGAATCCGCCGTCGCTGTTCGAGTTAGAAATGGCACTGTTAATTAAATTCGACCGGTCTGTTAGATAAGCTTCCTGTTTTCATATTTATGCATTTTTCTTCGCCTTGCGGCTTCGATTTCGGAACGCGAAAAACCGTGGCGGAGTTTGAGTCTCGCGGAGGCTAATCGATGCTAACGACGGTTTAATCGCGCCACCGTCGACGCTTGTTTTCCGTCGCCGTTTTTTTTTTCGTTCCTTTTTTTGTTGCTCCTTCTCCCGGAGAAATTTGGCATCGTGAACGAGAATCAACGGAGCTCGTTCCACCGGATACATCGATCCGACGGTGTTCCAAATAACCGGTCGGAAACTCACGGGATCCACCTCTATTTTTCTCCCGGGAACGATAAATTAAAATTAGCACGCGAGATTGTTTGGGAGGCCAGAACTGAATACGGTAGAAAGGAGGGTTGAATCGGCACAATGTTATTTATGCCTCGACGTGCACGCTCTCCATCGTTCCGGATCTTTTTTTTTTTTCGAACTAAGGGGGTCAATCAGTGCTTGTCGATCGATTTAATTCGGTCGCCGGGCGGAAATCGGACCTTTCAACCAGTGCTTATTATGTTATCACCATTCCGCAGAACGGTCTGCAAATCGTATAAATGATAAACTGTGAAATTTTCCTGTCAGCCATGAATCGTTCACTCGTTGTAGCCAAGTTTATTTCACTCTTTCAAGCTTAACATTTCATGTCGTATGCATTTTTCATGCAAAACATTATGGAAGACGTTATTGAACATTTATACGTTTCTCTTGAGTCACAGCAATTCGCCCGGACATGTCAGAATGAACGTACAAATATTATTGGATACGGCACGTTAAATAAAATAACTACTATATTTTTCTCAATCGATGTATCTAAAATAGCTCACATGGAATGTCCACTTGACCAGCCCAGTACAGGCCCCTCTGGTCCTCTCACCGCCTCTGTTAGTAAGACGTTTCTAATAACATTGAGTTAATTTTTGTCTAGCCTGATATATTTCGTTTACTATCACTAGTAATCGTTCTAACCCAAACCTAACCCAATGCTCTCGCGTCTGGCCGCGATATTCCAATTCTACTGGCGCTGCGATAGATCCAGCCGTTACCAAAACAATCCTCTGGCAAGCTCAAGACTCGCAAACGTACGGGGACGCGGTCACGGTGACAATCAGAAGCAACGTAATCTCAGCTCGGGTCGCTCGCCGCGAAGCTGAACGCTCGTAAACATCCTCGACAGGCTGTCCGCTCGCGGGAGCACTCGATATACGCGCAGACTCTCGTGGCATAAAGCACCGTTGTCTCGACGAGGCGGTCGGGCCAACGTAATTTTTCTCACTTTACAACTTGCCCCGTAAATAATAGCAACGCCGCGGCACTCGACCTTCCCCCCCCCCATTCCGTCCCGCCCCCGGGGTCCCGGCCCTCGCCCCTCTGGCGCATTCCTAGAAACTGCACCGTAATCCGGGCGAGCTCGTAAGTTGGCAACGCGAGGCGAGAACTGTGTCCTACGTTACAATTTGCCTCCGGCCACCGTTCCAGCCAGTCGTACCTTTGATATTTATGGTAATGCGACGCCGGGGCCTATCAGTCGCGATGCTCCAGCGAGATCGGGTGACCACGATGGCCCGGGGTGCGCTCTCGATCCGGAAAAGAGATAATTTCGGTTATCGAGCGGAATGAAACGCGAGCCGACGAGTTTCCAGCGCGTTCGCCCACGCCACCATCCGCCACCCCCTTGACGTCGAACAGGTGCTTAGCTTTTCCTCGTTTTGCACCCTTCCGACGTGACAGGGCTGGAACTTAAATTCGCACCGACTCGCCAGCGAAATCGCCGGATGGATCGAGGGGGGGGAACAGCAGGCGTATCGTTTTACTTCTGACGAATTCGCAGGACGATAGGGGATGGTTCGCCTGGTTTATTCGGATAGATCGTCCGTTACCTTTTGCTGCGGGATTCCGGAAAGGAACTGTGAGCGTTTCGACTTTTCTCGCGTTCCGTTTCAACCGGATACTGCGAACGCGTCCAAGTTTTCATTCGGTTAGAAGTCCATTGTTTTCCGCTCGCTGTCGGATAGAGATAGCAGACCCAGAGTTTCGATCGCGATCGGGGTAACGTGTCTTCGCTCGAAGACGTTACACGCGTACCGTGTTCGATGTCCGCGTAATAACGCCCCCGACGAGCTGCAGCGCGGGTAAGGTTGCTTTCGCCGATGCCAGACGCCGGGTCACGGTTGCGTTTAACCGTACGTCAAGTCTCGGACGCGGAACCGGCTTGCGAGAGCGGCCAGATGCCCGTAATGGCGGCATTTCCGTCGAAATGGCGACGGTGTACAGCGGATCCGGTCTACCATTAAGCCGGTGTCAGCGGTCGAAGATGGTCGCGACGAACGAGGAATCGCGGTATCGAGGAGGCAATAAGCTATGCGCCCTGTCGTTTCGCCGGATGAAATCCCACAGCGGGTCTCGCGGAGAAAAATCGTGGCCATTGAACTGAAACGTGGGCCGAGTACGCGCGACGCCACGCGGACAAAAGACAGCCTCATTGTGGTAGCTGCGTTGGCTGGCGCGTCGCCGGTCACAATGACTTTCGTTCAGCCACTCGATAATTATGTTGAAAAAGTCATGCGTCTTGCAAACGGAACGCTCCGTTGAATCGCCGGCCGAGTTTCCCTGTTGCGTACCCGTCCGGACAAAGCGAATGTAAACGGCGCGGTGCCAAATGGGCCCGAGCATCGACTGAAAACCGTCAGCCTCGAAACAATTCTCCGGGGGAAGCCAATAGAGCGCGGGGGCTGTTTAATAAATCCACTGGAATTGTTCTCACCTAACTGGCGCTCGCTCCGCGGCGGTGCGAACAACCTGCTGCACCGTGAAACAAGCTCCACCCTCGTGCCCGTTTTCCACGGGAAATCGAGAACGCGATCGCGAAAGAACGTACGAGAGAGCGGAGCGGGCGCGAGAACAAACAGAGAAAAACAACAAAAAAAAACCCGTTTCGATGAAGCGAATCGTTTCGACAGGCGTGAATATACGGCGCGAAAGGTGGCGAAAGCTACGATAAGCCAAGGCTCGTAAAATCCGGGGGAACGGCGCGGCGCGCCGGCTCTGGGCGTCAATTACGCGTGCGTTTATAAAATATTTTTCGTCCGTCGGAGCCGGGGAACACGGAGGACGCCAATCAAGCCGGTCGGACGCTGGTATTCATCTGTCAGAGGCGGATAATCCAGAGACCGCAGAGCAGCTCCACCGTGCTCGAGGCCTCTCTCGCTGCTCTCGGTGCTCTCTCCCTTGTCCATCCCCCTCCGCAGAGCTTGCCGGCGGACCTTCGTTGCCATGAAAAATGCATCGAGCGCGAAACGGGGGTTGGTTTAGAGCGCGTGGAACGCACGCCGCCTCGCGTGTGCGCGAACAGCTGATTGAAATTACACGCGAGCGAGCGGGCCGCCTCTTCCGCTCGATTCTTGTGGTCAACGAGGGTGGAACCTGCGTTGGATTCACGGAATTCTGCGCGAAAAGGCGGACCAGCTGCACAGTTGCACCTTTGCCTGGGGCAGAACGTGGGTTCGCGTGCACGCGTGGCCTTACTGCTACCGAAAACGCCAGCCGAGGTTGCTTCCGCTTGGCGCATGATTCTAAGGGCTGAAATTATTGAACGCGCTTGTCCGTGTACGATATTCGGGGCCCCTTCCGTTTCTGCATATTTATTTATTGCTACATCGGGCTTGGGAGAAAGGGAGAGAGGGAGAGAGTAGATCTGCATTAGTAGTTTCTGCATTAGTTTACATTCTTGTGGTTCTTATTGGAAAAGTCTGGTCCGGTTAAAGGAATTATTATTGTGATTAATTTATGCGATGGAAGTTCCTACGGACGTGAGTGTGCGAGAAGAAAGAAATATTGCAAGATAATGTTCGATAATTATTTTACAACTCGGTAAAAATTTCCCCAAATGATTTCTTCCTTTCCTTGTAAAGGGAAACCGTTGGCTGAAACGTTCACGCTTCGCGGACGCTCGTTCGGCCTCTCCTTCGCATCGACTGTTATTCGCTATACCTCGGGTGGATATTCGAGAGACCTCGTGAAAGTAGCAACGTTCATAGGATTTCCCGGTGAAATGCCAGTGTTCCAGCCCATACATACGGAAGGAACGATTCACGCGTGAAAATGGCTGAGAGTGGCTCCTTCGGTGCCGTTTTCCGCGCTTCGGTTCTCAGCCGATCCCGCTTTTCCACGAGCCTTTCCATGCCGCGGAAGACGAAGTGCTCGATGCCACGCGAGTTTCCTCCTACGCTATTCCGAAACGGCACATCGCTGCCTTTCTATGCCCGACGGTGGTAAAGAAGGATCCGGGAGTCCCGCGGGAGCCAGCGAATTTCCGGGTCAAGGGAGCCGGAATTGCTATCGTCTTAGGGACAGAGAGAGGGCCAGGGATTATAGGTTCAACTGATCCGAGTGAATTTCCGGTCGTCTACTCTGGTTGAAACTTTAAAGGCAGGAGAGGCTTCGAAAGTGCGGTGTAATTCGACGGTTGATTTGCCGACGAAGACTATCTGACTGATGGAATTCTGTCGAACCAGAGATTTTTCAATATCTAATTGGCGGGTGGGAAGGAAAGGGGAACGTCGCGAAACTGTTGAAAATAGAGGGGTGGCGAAGGGTGGTCGCCTTTTCGAGCGTACGGCTCTTCCTGTATCTGTTACAGTACCAAGAATTAAATTAGGCGGCTTCGATTATGTACTTTATTTTAGATCCTCGAACCCTGCCCCGCGTCTAGAATTCCCTTCGCGATTTACATACTTTATTTCCAGGTCAGATGAGCTGGAACTATCTTAGGGACCCCCGAGGGTTCAGGATTAGATTTAATACATCCAGGTGAACTCTCTCTCTATATCGAGACGGGTGTAAAAATAGACAGTGACGTAGCGAATTGTCGGATCGTGAATACGATCACCGGTGGTCCTATACTATCGATATCCGATGTAGAATGCTGTTCTTGCGTCATTTATTCTTTTCAGATTATCTCTGATCCTCTCTGATCCCTGACAGCCCTCGCTTATACTCCCAGAAGCTCTCCGATATTGAATTACTTATGTAGATACATTTATTAATAATTTTATTAACCTATCGCGGCCGTGTTGTTACGTAGAGCTATGATACATATTCCGTAAGAAAATTGTCTCGAAATTGCGCGGCAGGGGCAGCGCATTAGGTTATAGGCTTTGAAGGGGGACAGGAATCGTACAGTTAATTTGCAGTTGAACCGCGAGAGACGTAGAAAGTTAGCAGAGACTGGTGGAACAGAGTCACAGAGCTTATGGGTCGCGAAATCTCTTCAATCTGATTATACCACAGAGCTTATGTAAATAATTTTAATGGGGAATGTTCGGCATCCCCTCGGAGCCGCTCCTGAACGCACCGGTACAACTGCACGAGGCACGGTCGACTGTAGTTACGTCACGTCTCGCGACAGTAGAACCAGACAGTCGCGATCAGCCGTTCCAGTCTCCGAATCTCATATCCACCCGAAGATGTTTCATCTAAATCATTCGTTTCCTTTTCTCCCCAGCGACAGACTCTTTGAAAGTCCCTGGAAACATTTTCACTCGAAAACATCAAAATGTTAAAAACGGAAAAGCCTGGTATTTATCTGCAGCCGCGGAGTAACGAAATCGAAATTGCTATATACATGCTCCGCGTTTTGTCCGCGTCCCTTCACAATAGGCCACTCACGAATTCACCCTTTGCAAAGCGATAAATCCGGCGATACCATGAACGCGCACGTTTCACGGTTGCGAGGGCACAGATAGGGGCGAAAGCTATTTTCCAACGTTATCTTCGGACGGTCGAAGGTAGGATTAAAAAGTCAGAGCTACCGTGAAAAGAATCCTCCTATCGAATTCTGCGAGACAGCACCTTTAGTCGCGACTCCCCCTCCATCCCCATTTTACCTTCCGTACGATTCCTCAACGTCACCGACCACCGATAAACATTCCCCGGCCGGATTCCCCAACAGCATCGAACGTAAGAAATGGAAAGTCATAAGTCGTCCGGGCGGACGATCGATTACGCCGTCGACTGTTTCCCGTGGCGTCGAGACGCTGTCGTGGCCTGGATTTTCAAATGGACGGGGCGGTTCCGGCGAAATTTTCGACGGTGGCTCGAGATTCGAAGTGGTCCCGCGACGTGAATATGGAACAGGAACGCGGAGGATGGAACTTTGCGAAAGCACGCGGTCATGAATATGCATGTATTGAGTTTTGTTAATGGCCCGCAGAAGTCGAATTGGAGATGCTCGTGGTATTTTTGTCCCTTCGGTTGTTCACTTTTTGGCTTTCAATTAAATAAGCGGCCGTTTCGGGGGTCATTCTGAAACGTAATAACGCAGCAGAGGCAACGACGCGGTACCGCGTACGAATTTCACGTTCGATTTTGGTTACAATTCTCTTTACGAGGGACTACGATTATTTGGGTTTGATCGTAAGCGTTCCTTGCACGGATTGAAAATTAGTCATCTCGAAGGGGTTAGCGATGCAAAGTTACGGGGCTTTAAATAATGGTCTACCGAGACCTTACGTACAGATCGTAGCTTATAGGATACAAGCGTTTATAGCATGAGTTACAGCTCGTTGTGGTAGGTCAAACGCTTCCACCGGCCCGATGTCGAACGTTACGCCGTCGGTGGAACGCGTTTCATGCAATCTTGCATGATCGACGAATATTCAAACAGTTCAACCCGGGCATAGTTAGCTTCTTATCGCGATGCTTCTTTGCACAGGAATTTAATCACGCGGTTTCGAAACACCAAGTTTCATTTACGTTGCGGGGCTTTTTACAACAAGTGCATCGGACTCTTCGTGGCGATGGAACTTTTCTTGCAATTTATTTCGAATTTATGTTGATATCTTTCGATTCTCGAATTGTCCGATCTTCGATTTCTCAATACTCTGTTTCGCGCAGAGCAATCAGTGGCTCGACACGTTTGAAGAATTTTTTTCGAGAGACTTCGGATGATTTCGATGCTGTTCGGTCGTCGTTAGAAAATATATTCCAATGTTGCTTGCCGTCGAGAAGCCGACGAAAGTTCTCGCCGGCACGACATTGTTTGAGCAAGTTTCTCATCCGATTAGTCAGAAGTCAATTCAGATCGTGAAATTTTCAGTCGACGATAAACTTTTAATATAAGCGCCGAGCCACCGGCCATGATGCTATATATCATTTATAAGTTGAAATACCCTAATAGTTGGCGAAGTCGGGGGGGTAAAGCGGTGCGGTATAAGGGGCTGCTTAAAACTTTTTAAAACCTTCCCCAGGTGACGTTACGGTCCAATTATTGGCGTTCCTCCATGCGGCTATCAATCGAATTCGCATTTTCGAATATTTTGTGATTTTCGCGAAAAGGAAAAATCAAATCTATTTAACCCTCCAACTATCTTTCAATTTAATTATGCCATTACTCCTTTGTACGAAGAACTGGTTAAGTGTTAAAGATTGTTGCAAAATCAAATCGAATACATCGACGCAAAAAATCACAGCCTTAAACGTGGCTCGACGACAGTTTTCCACCCTTTTCCCTAACAATCTTTCAAGAGGCAAGGAACCCAGAAAGAAACACGGGGAGCACGATCGAAACTTCTCCCCAGTCGAAAGTTTCCGAGCGATAGCAGCGCGTAACACGCAAGAAACACGGGGAACCAGTCGCGTAACGCACAAGGGGAGGCTGGAAACGTTCCGAGTTTCACGATTCCATCGCGTGTACGACGAGGGGTTCGCTTAAAGCAACCTGGAAATTGGATTAGGAGCAGTCGTGGACGGCCGTGCTTCCAGGAAAAACGGCCGCGGTGCTTTCGTGGCTCAATCGTTTAACAGGTAATCACGACCTGTCGGTGATTAATGCAGCAAATGCTTGAAACCGAACGCACCGCCGCGCGATACCGTGCATTTTCTTCCGTGGGAAACGTTATTTCTTCCGCGCGAGATTTGAACGCTTTTGTCTTTCTCTCCCCGGAGAGTATGCTCGGGCTTGAAGAGTTACGATCGACGAGATTTATTGATACGTTAATTTTGACAAATGGTTACATTATTCTGCGGTAAATTCTTCGTACACCGGCGCGCGCAGGAGCCGCACGTATGCGGCGATACACGAATGGAGCGTGTTTGTTTTCGTAAAATTTTTCTGTCAAACGAACGGAGCGATCCCTCATACGGGGGCGACAGTGGCAAAGATAAATGCGATTACTGACAGGTACAAATGTCCCTTACGTTTACACACTAGACCCTATATTTTTCTTCCCTCACCCCGGGGGGGTTTTTTTTTATTCGTTTTTCACCTACAAGAGCACACCTCCTCGACCCTGTTCCCGTTATTTGTCGTTACCACGGTGGAATTTCACCGGCGGGTAATTTATCGCACTCGCCTGGCAATTAACAATCCCCTCTACTATACGTATTAGTAATTCCGTGGGCAAAAAATATCTAGTCCCACGGGGGGCCAGTTGTACCGACACCGAGAACAATTTACATTGATTTCACGAGAACGAACGAATTGAATCCCATTTCCCCGAATATTCTGAAATTCGAAGAATCGCACGAAAGAATTCCGCTGCTTTAGACTTCTATTAATCTTCCCGGCATCGAACGTCAACCCCTTCTGTTAAGGCGAAAAGGGTTTCCGACACAAGATTGTCGCGATCAAATTACGCGGTGGATATATCGATAAGGTCGAGGAAAGAGGGGCCTGGTCGGCGCCAGATCTTCTGCAGCCGGCAGGTGGATAATGCCGCGTGTACACGCGACTCTATCGATTCCATATTCGCACAATGGCGACGGCGGCGGCAGCGGCGTCACCGGCGTCGGAGGCGCCGCGCCATTCACCGGCGCTGATGAGAACAAGCGGCCCCGCAAGGGCTGGAAAGTAAAAGTCCACGACTGCGCGGTCCGCTCGCGTGTACGCGCCAGCCCGCTTTCAGTCAAACGACTTTCGACGTGCCACTCCGCTATGAATGAGCCTCGTAGCCTCGAAACGACTCGCCGCGATTGAGATATTTCGTTCATCTTCGCTTCGCCTAGGCTCGCTTGAAAGCGACGCATTACTTCGGCTCCACTTCGCGACCCAATTTTCCTACGTATTATTTTTCCCTCGGCATCGTCTTGGACGTCTTCGAGATGTTCGAAATATCACGGAAATGTGTACGAAGTGTCGCGGCACCCGGGAAATAAATCTTGTTCTTGTAACTTCTTGTTCCTCCGAGCGACAACAAAAGCAGCAGCTTCATTTAATCCGCAAGAAGTAATTCAGGAGGAAATTTGAACATTTGCAATTGGCGGCGCGATTCCTCTGCCATGGCTAATTTCGTTGAAACGTCCGCCGCAACCCCGGAGCCAGTGGGAACTGATTTAAACGACCCCGTAGGAAATTTCTCGTTCATCGAAGCGCGAGACCGGCGTTTCCAGCGGGTATAATTGATGGAGAAGAGTTCGGCTGAACGGAACGACGTCGGCTGGATACGTGTTTTTCTTCGGGGAAAGTTAAACGATGGCGTACGCTCGTTACCCGGGTCAAAGAACGAAAGGGAAGGAGCGCGTTCGCGAATTCGAACGGTTCGTTGTTTCCTCCTCCTGCTTCTTCTTACCTGTCACGAATGCTCTCCCCGTGTAGTTTCTTCCCTCGCTTCTTTCGCTCGCCCATTCGTTCCCTCTCAGCCCGCTTCTACGTCGGTCCTATGCAGATGCCTGCCGGTTTGGATCGCGGTCGCTCGAAAATTTCTACGCCCCGAGCAGAGTAAATAGAACTCCGTACCGAAGTCTGTGTTTGATCAAAAAACGCGAACCTCCGGCGAGACGAGCGGATACCGCCGACAAAACAATTCTCGGCCCCGTTCGCAGGTTTTTCGTGCTGAATAATCGCGCTAAACACGGCGAACGCTGTAAAATCTATAACCTTCCTCGGTGTAGTTCGGCGTGACTCGAAAATAGCGTTAATCGAAAAGCGGCGAAAATATAATCGGAGAATACTTCGCAACACGCGAACGTTTCGTAGTACTCACCAGGAAGCCAGTATTACCTCAGCCCTCGTATTCAGTCGAGAAACGTCATCTTCATATTCGCGGGGACAAATGTGAATCAATACTTAAATTCACTAATTTCATCCGGGTATGGGAAAGAGGCTTTCGATTCCCAAATGCCCCGGGTAGCGATCTATGAACGGTTCTCCTGCTATTACTTAGCATCGAAAAATATTTCCCCCCAACCAAGCGCCGCACTTTCCGGACACAATCCCGTCCAACAGTTTAATCACAAAGCAAGATACCCATCCATCATGCGTCTCCCCTACTAAATACTCCCCCTCACCCCCATATTCCTTCAAAAACACAATCTCTGGAGTTCCCCACAGAAGGTGGAGGGTCGCGTACGCTGACCATATTCGTTCCGCAGACCAGTCCCTTGGCCTCCCACCGTTTGTCAACGGGAGAACCAATTTCGAGCGGGTCCTCCGCTCCCCGGTGCATTGGCGGTAACGCAATCGGCGTGTCTTAACCCGCGCGCGCTCTCCTCTCGTCGAGGCTCCGCACGTGCTACGGGGCAATCTCGCGACGTGTGTTGCCCCGGGGGGTGGCAACGGCGACAGGGATGGCGGTCGCAGACGCGAGATTGGTAAATTTCAGCGGCCGTGACGTCGTTGATATAACGAGGAACAGTGCATTCGAGACGACGGGCTTGCTCCTCGCGCAGAGGTGGACCGTCCATTTCTCTACTCTATTCCAACGGAATATCCATTAGTTACAGCAGCACTGTTGACGAAGCATGTTATTTCCCTTGTGTACAACGTCTGGCCCCCACATCCACCGTCGTCTCCGCTCTTCCAGCCTCCAGCTTCGATCTCGCCGAGCACGCTCGAGGCCCACCTTCTCGTGATTTCGCCCGGGGTTGACTCGCGCGACGAATCTACGTGATTAAATTTCGGGGAGGGTACAGTGGATTGATGTTCGCGTTACGTTGCGCGCTGAACTTTTCTCTTTCGTAGGCGTTTCGCTTAGAGGAACGCGACCATTCGACCTGCGTCGAGGATTCTCGCTCGCGGAACAGACTTCCAAGGTTTAGCACGGGAGCGGCGAACGACGGATAACGTGTTCGAGTACACTGACACGTTGCTCGCGGGTCGTGGTTAAAGGAATAGGGCCCGGTGGTCATGGAAATTATTGCGCGCAGTTGGTCGGTTAACTTGGCTCATCGAATTCGCCCCGGAGGAGGTGTAACTGTCAACAAGGCGCTCGAGACTACGTGGCACCGTTTCTTCGAGTAGTCCGGCCGGTATTTATGAATAACACACGCACACATATACATACCTGGGGCAATGGAGTTCCTGCTGGAAGGCTGGAGAGGGCAACTGCTCTTTCGACAGTTGCGTCGAACTTTACTTAGCTAAACTACTTTATGTAACTTCGCGTAAAATAATACAGCATACACCTCGACACAGTAAAATTGTTGCAACAAAATTATTAGTCGCCCCAACCGAACATTAGACTCGTAGAAAGAAATATTACCAAGGATCGGAAACGAAAATCTCATATACGCCCGTGGGAACGTCATCAATCAACGAATCCCCATTTAACGTTCCACAAGAAATTCGTACATCTTGTCCCGTGCACACCTACGAGAATCCTTAATCGACTGTAGCGTCGCGGGCAAAAAATGAAATACCGCATCCGGACAATCGGTCAATGACCACACACGTTCCGGATTAATAGAATCCATTAATTCACCCCGAACGGCATCGGCCGAAAGGGTACCGTCAACGAAACCTTGATGCATTAGTCCGACGACCCAACGGTGACAGTATTGCATTAGTCGAATGACGGTGCTCAACAAGGGTCGTTCGGGGGTGTAGTTAAGAGATCCCGCGGACTGTTTCCTGGTCGCGTCTTTGTTCGCGCTAGGCCCGGGCGTCGCCGCGTGGCAACGTTACGCGAATCGAGGGACGGGGGAATCCGGAAATGAGGCGAAAGGGTTCCCGTTGTTGGCCCAGCTGCCGAAATTGCCGCACTCTCTACTTCGTGCTTTCCGTCTGGTCGACACGTGCGCGCCTACGCGGCGCGTTCGCCGCTTGTTCATCTTTCACGATCCGTGAAAGCTCTCTGCACGGCACGCATCAGTCTAGCCCGGAAGTGAAATGAATGATGGAGGCCGACTGGGGCACAGCATTGGAGGAACGGGAAACTAAATGAGACGGCCGCCCGATCGTTCGAATGTGGGAATTTTATTCCGCGGCCTGTCCCGTCGATTTACGCTAAACGAGTGATAACGACGATACATTTTTCACCGATGCCGCTGTCTTTGGAAGATGTCCACAATGACCAGGGTTCATTGGCCGAACGCTTCGTGTGCCAAATGTTGCGTTCGTTCCCTGCTATCGCCATACGATTCTTCTCCCCCCTTCAATCACGTCGCAATAAACTCTTTCCGCGTCACCCAGCTGAAGAGTCGTCGCGACGGACGCGTCGCGATCTCGTTTCGCCGAGAGCCGAACCCGTCCTAAACCGTCCTCCCTTCGGCCATCGTCGTACAACACCGTCGTCAAAATCAACGGGACATTCTCATGGTAATACCGTTGCCCAAAATAATTTCCAGCTTACTGGCGCGGCTGTTTCCGTTTTCAGAGGCGGGGGCCCGCGTACACGCATACTATAATGCACGTGCGCAGCGTGGCATGGAGAGGAATCACCGACGGAAGAAATAAATTCGTCGGGCAACGGCGGACAAGTACGGTGTACGGTGGGAACAGACAGAGAGGATGAGAGGTGGATTCGAAGGGGGAGCGGGGGAACGGGGGAGATGGGACGACGGGGGTTGCAGAGGGTGGCGCGGCGTCGCGAATGGATCGGGGGCGACGTATCGGACGAAAATCCCGACAGTGTTAATTTTCCAGTGGACGGTTTCCCCTGGCGGAAGCTCCTGGATGCAGGTCCGCAGGGAGCAGACAGAAAACGTAACGCGGGCCTCTATCGTGCCGCCATCCCCCTGGTCATCCGCTGACCGCCCCCTGGCCACCCCCCTGGAAATCCCTCGTCGGTGACTCTCCGCGTGCGTAGAATTATTGTTGATTAAAGGCATTGTCGAACGCCTCGTTGAAAGGCTGTGTTGTGCACCGACGATGCACCCGATGAAATTGCATTTAGTGGTTTTGCCCGGGGTGCTGTGCCGCCCCCCCCCCGCCCTTGTTGGTTGTACGCGCAAAAGGTACGGTCGTTTGTAGGCCGACGGACGTGTACTCGTTCGGAAGTTGCAGATCTCCTTGGATATCACGAAACGCACCGTGCATCGTGGAACGAAGTATGTTGTAACGGTGCAAGGATTTCGATGGAATATTATTCTCTCGTCTGGTCCTCATGGTAACGCATCGATGTCCTGTGGAATTGTCGGCAGGTTGGTTGTTAGCCGATAGTCGGAATCGATCCCGGGAATTCTAATTTCTTTGATAAACACGCATCATCGATGCACAGGAAGCTGATCGCAGCGTCGATTCCGGCGTGTCCCGTTCCGGACGAACGTCCTCCCCCTCGCGAACCGCTTCGAAAATCATTCCGCAAGGGCGTTTCGCGTTTCCGCGGCCAGACTTTTGCCGTTGCCGGTTGACCCGTGACGTTCCCTTGCGGCCATGACAGAGCCAGCCGCACGCATATAGAGGAGGCCGAGCGTTGGTCGGATAGATATTTTATTTCGGAGCCGGGCCGGCCATAAATCGCGTTAATGGGGCGATTCTTTAGGGTCGGTTCACAGCGTAGAACGGACCGTGGCGCGACCGCGTGCTCCGGATCGAGCTGTACCGCTGGAGGAAGAGATGTTCAAAGCGTTGGGTTCGCGCAGTGTCGACTTATGAAGCCGCAACCTCGTTATAACCCCGCGACACTGCGCTATAATTGCGCGAATGGCCACTGCTGGGGACACGGCGAAGGTACCTGGAGTCGAGACATCTGTGTATCTCGGGAAGAACATCGTTAAGACGTCATTCGTTACTGACGGTGCTAACAGACCATCCTTGGTGACCTCGACCTCGGCTGTAGTCTATTCTGCATATTTAGTTGATCGCATCGATAAACTGGTTACGTTATATCACGTGTGCGTGGAAATGAAGGCTGAAGGTACTCGCAGTTTAGAAAAGTACAAGTGGTAAGGGAGGTATGTCTTTTTTAAAGGAGCAAATGAAACGAACAAGTAATTTTATTTTCAATTGGCACGAAGATTCTTCCTTGTTATTGAAAATAACAAAGTCGTAACTGGTGCTCCTGTGCGGATGGCAATTGCTTGTCCCATACACATCTACCGACAATTATTCATAGTCCGCGCATTTCTCGCATTTCAGAGTCTATAAGCGTGGCGCTGCCACGCGGCTACCATGCGTATAAATAGGCTCCATGTGCAGGCGAATATAATCCTTTGAATATTCAATAAATTTCGAGCGCAACCTTGGGCACGTGCGTCGGATCTATTGAACGGTTTGCGCAACGCGTTCATCGAGTCGCGGAAAATCCATAAAAACGTCTACGGGTTTCGGTCGTAAAATGAACTTCTAATCACCCACCTTTGCGAAACAGTTCTACTGTCCTTTTTAGCGCAGCTCACCGAGTCCTTCCGTGAATTTACAACCGAAAGAAACGGCGCGAACTTCCGAGCCGCCGTAGTTTGCAAGAAATTAACGATTCCGCCGCAAGAAGCTGCGACGGTCGCGCGGAAATCTCGACGCGCGAAACTTTTATCCGCAGTTCCGCAGACTGCTCGACACTTTTTTCCACGCGGCCCCTATTTGAGGATGCTATCGCGAGGCGAACCACCGACGAATATTATCGAGGGACGCGTCACTGATAATCGAAGCGACAGACAGAAGAGTTCATTAGCGGAGCGGTCGACGCAACGATGTAACCACGAGCGGAAAGTGACCGCAGAAATTAGGGGTCGATTCTCTGTTATCGATCGACGGAGCTATCTATCCCCTTCGATCTTACCATTCAGCCGGTTTCAATGGTTCGATAAATTGCGACAGGTGCCTGCGCCTCCATGGCTGTAATTTTAATTCCATTTTAATTGGAAATTCCAAGTGTTTTTAACGCGGTGGAAAATAGGGGTCGGTAATGTATCCAACAGCGACGATATTGATTTTTCCCTTTTTTTTTTTTTCTTTTTTCGCCCTGCAAACTGATATTTTTATCCGGGCAGCGAAGTCTCCACAGGAGGAGGCGAATTTCGATTCTACAAACGCGATAGTTCAGGTGATATGTAAATACGCGCGGTGGAAACGAGTAGGTTCGCGCGGAACAAGCGCGCTATAAAATCGCTCCGCTCGAATATGATTTCGTTGGTATCCAATTTTTTTTCCCCTTCTTTTTTTCGCCGCTCACATTTCATTTATTTATTTATTTTTATTCGTTCACCCTTGTTGTTTATACACGCGGGTCGCGCGCCCGGTACGAGTATCGCGGCACTTGAAAAACGCGTTGCACCGATACACCATTATTCGGATTGATGCGCGATAAACTCGGCCGTACGCACGCGCGTTCGCGTCGCGCCGACCGTGCCGGGGGTGCACTGCAATTTCTCTAATTGCACGCTTTTATCCTCTGTGTGCAATACTTTCCGCGACTCGTGACGCAGCCCGTACCGAGGGGCACTTCATTTCCATCGATTGAGTTCTATCGCCGCTGGAAATATTGAAAACATTTTCGTTTACCGCTCGCCCGCCTGCGAAAACTCCCCGTTTGCTCGGTGCGGCCGACAGTTTCGAGAGCCGCACGCAATCAACCCCTATATACTTTAAAGTTTTAACGTTTCGCTATTTATTATTCCCGTTGTTTCCACTTTTTTTTTCATGGACAGCCACTGTTTCGATCGCCGTATGATTCTCGTGATTTTTTAACGGGGCGAGGGGGGGGGGGTGGATATGACAGCTTTTTCTGATTCGTACAAACGCTTTTGGAATCGATACTGAAATAACGCGGAGTAACTGTAAGTCACCCCTCATTTGTTGTCAATTTTATTCATCGTGCAAATGATTTCTGGCTAACATGCATACGTGCATTATGCAATTGGTTTGATATTGCTTTCATAATATATTGATAGCTCAATCTATATGAAAGATTGGCAAAGGGTCGCAAATAATGGTAGGTATTCCACAAACGTATCGCGATCTTCAATGTAAAGCGGCTAATAATAACAGTCATGATCTTCGCAGATTTTTCTGTGGTCGAAGGGTGGAAATAATTTTGTGGACCAAAGCCACCGGTGGGTATCCGCCATCCCTCGCACAAAGGGTCACGTCCACTCTTATCTCCGCGTGTGGCTAGTCGACCCGACAGTTTGCTCTTCCGCAAGAACTTCCACTAGCTTTTTCGTTCGTCGAGAATCGCAGAAAGTCGCTGGGGGTCGAATCGGGCGGAGACCTCTTATCGGCTACCCGATCGTGCGTGACACCGCTCTACGACGCGACTCCCCCCCAGCTGAGATCCGAGGAGAAAAAGAAAGGAAAAAAAGACTCGGAGAATCGATCCAGCCGTAATGCTTCCGTAATGCAGGTTGATGCGTATCTGCCGTAGTACGTACGGTTTCATCGCAGTCGAACGTGCCCCGCGGACTTGGAAGTAAAGCCTCCTTCGTTCTGTATCATCCGGTAGGACGGCGGAGTGCAGGGGTGGAAAACAGAGAAAAACAAGGGGGCGCAGAGCGGAGAAAGAGTGGAACGTAGAGACGGGGTAGTCAGCGAGAAAGAGGGAGACGGAAGTCGACACTCTTAATCTCGAAGGTTTATCGAGGCCGACGTAAATCTGCCGGAGCGCCAGGCGTACTTCTCTGCTTTATCGACCAAGCCCCGATAATCGACTTACCCTCCTTTTCGCGTGCCTTCGATCCTGACGCTGCCGCTCCTCCTGCGAGTCCTGGAGGAATCAATTACAATAATACAGCGAGAGCCTCCTCCGTTCGAGTAAACGTCAGTGGGGATAATGCGATTCCCCGTGTCAGAGCTCGGCGTGTACGCGCGGTGGCGGTTGAAAAATGGAACCCGCTTCTGAGGACGTCGGACGACGACGGTGTGGTCCCCGGGGATCCGTGGCCGCGGCGACGCGATTGGTTAATTAAGCGGAACATTGATATATTATCGAGGAAAAGTTGCCCCGTGGCAGATTCGGGAAATATTTGGCATAGGAATGATTGAAGCCCGACTCGACGAATCTGGGAAGGCGTCCCGAGCTCGCGAGGGGTGGTTATCAAAAGGCGGATCGTGAAGCTTGTTGTGCTCAAGGTACGACGATTGTCTCGGCATTAAATTCGACGAAGCCAAGAGGAAAAGGCGCCGTGGGTGGCCGGCCGTTCCCTGGTAATTTTTACTGCGTCGCGCGCGTACAGAAGTCGACTGCGCGAGGCCGGTCTGCGGAGAATGACGGAAACAAAAGTAACCGAAGTGTAAAGTGGCAGTACGTTACACTCCAGTCTTTCGGGGTTTAGCGGCCGTTCTTGTTCGTTTTGCTGGCCGATGAACAGCCCGAGGAAATATACGTCCCTTCCAGCAGCCGTGGCACGAAGGCGTCCGGAACATTAATCTCAGAACGCTTTTTCGAACATTTCCGAATGCTGTTCCGCGATATTCGGCGCAGACATTTAACAACCATTTGCAACAACGTTTTAGTCAGACACACCGACTGGTTCAGCTTTCGTTGACGTTAGCGCACTCATTTGGATCTGATTTGGAATATTCTTAGCCCCCACCTTTCAAATCATGCCGTTCTGATTGTTACTTATTTATTTCTTTGAAAAGCTCTATTCGTTCTGAACAATTCTTTGAATGAGGCCAAGAAACGTTACCTCGAGCATTCAACGATATCGCATACAACGCCTCGAATAATTATAATCTGCCGTTTGTAGCTCGCGACTCCCCCATTCTTTCCATCAGGACCCGCGCCGGAAACGCTTCGGCGAGATTCCATTAACGTCCGATAAAAGCCACTCGATTCTGGCAGCGAACTCTAAGTCGATTTTCAATCGAATCCTGATCCCACGACCCCCGCCCCCGGGCGGGCCGCGCGATTCTCGATAAACTCCGGCTACTTAGGAATGCCAGCGAAATAGAAAAAGGCTCCCCCGTCCACGAAAGGCGTCCCTATCCTCCCTGCTCGCGATCCCATTAGTAACAATCGTAAGATAGGAACAAGTGACTTTCGGTGTCTCTGATCGCGATCCAGGTCAACCAGGGTCTGTCCTCGAGCCGTGACACCGTCCTCGTGGAGACGGTGCCCGTAAATAATTCAGAAGGAAAGGCGCCGAGAGGCTTTGCCCGGTCGCCATGGCGACTGATTACCGAGTCTGTGGATGTGTATACACGGCCTACTACTCTCTCTCGTCTCTTCTTCAGCTCCGCGTTCATTGCTTAGGGACGTCCCGACGTCTTCACCCTATTCCCGTACGTCTAAGTAGTCTCTCTGTACGTTTGCCGTCGATAGCCAGCTTCGGAGTCGACTAACAGGGGGTTGGTTCGAGCGGAGGGAACACGGTAAACTCGTCGCGACAATTCCTACTATTTGTCGGACATCGTTTACTCGCTCGCGTTCCTTTGCGTGAACCGCAAACTCTCTTTCGGATAGGGGGGCTGACGATAAATCTCGCGTCGAACGCGATACGTGGACTCCTCGTTCCCATATATTTTCCTCCCTCGAATCCTCGAATATGTACAATACATTCTGAAGGATCGCGGACGATCTCGATGTTCCGCCTCGGTTGTTTCGACCACGGGCCAGCTGTTTTTGTATCGATCGTGCCGAGGATTTGATGAGAGGCAAGCGATGCCCGATAAGTTCGTTTATTAAGGAAGAACCGCGAGCCCGGGCGGCCCGTGCAATTCACTTTCTTCGATCCCCCGCGACGGACGCCGAGAACGATGACGGACGACCAAGAGCGCGAGACGAAGGGAGACGGCCAACGGGCCAAGGATGCCGTGCACGCGAGCAACAAGCCGTTCTTTCTTCGGTAGCTTCCTAATCAAAGTAGGCTGGGGTGTGTTCACGGCCTAATTCGAGAAAACACGCGGCCCCTTTCAAGCCTTTGATCGCGGGTTACCATCGCGTTAGGTGCGTGTACACGGCCGGCAGGCTTTTCACGGCCTGCCCTTTCACAGGGCACTCGTTATTTCTCCACCGTGAAAGGAGACCCCGCGCGGATAAAGAAGCTCGTCGCCGTCCCTCACGGCTCCGCCGGCTGCCGCGGCGAATTATTTTCGTGCGCTTTCTCGCGAACGACGGCGACGGGCTCAGTTGCCCGCGGCGCGATTAATAGACGACCGGCCGTTTCTGCGCGAAACGTTAATTAATAATTAGACAGACGCGCCGCTCGGACCGTGATTAAGCTGCGGGGCTGATAAGAGCACCGGCCTCGGCCAGTTTGCGCCTCCGGCGGAACGGGGGTTTGCGCCTGAAAGTAGCTGCACGAGCCGTGTCTTGTGTGCTGATGAGAAGTCCGGAGGTGGAAGCAAAGTTTCGGCTGCTTGCGTTTATAGTTGTGTGCTCTGAAGCGTTTTTGATGTTAGCTTTGCCAGAAGCGGCGCGTCGATTGACGTTCTGATTAATTTCGCGACTGCAATCAGCTCGGATCATGCCCGATACTCGGCGGTGTTTAATTTTTTCGTTAATAGTTCTAGAAGCTTGGGGATTTCACGCGTATGGAAAATTGTCCACGCGCTTCCTTGGCGTTGCCGGCGGAATCGCCGACGCTTGTATACGCACAGTGTCACAGTATTATGGAAAAGAATATATTCGTGGCGGTACCGTGGCACGTGCCAGCAACGGAAATGAAAATTTCCATTTCCACTCCGAATTTCGTATAGAGGATTACGCGCCTCTTTGAATTTTTCTACATATTTTCGATAAGTCTTTTCCATATCGGTCACATGGAATACCAGCGAACGAAGTTTTTGAAGAACGACCGCGGTATATTTTATCGCGAATTTCCACTCGCGATTCAAGACGGTGAAATAATTTCTAATAAAGCGGGATAATAATGGAGAGGGTATCATTGACCCCGCACAATCGAACTGTGTATTCTGTATTGGGGGTATCATATTGATATTCCTCGGCTGCTGCACGGCCAGGAGAAACGACCGCGCGAAATGAAATTGTATTGTAAAGGGGAAGCCAGCAGCTCCCTTTTCACATTTGCATTAACTGTAAATGTATCACGGGACGCGGAAGACTGCGGAAAAGAATTGCGGGAGAAAGGAAAGTTATTCAGTTAGGGCGGCGAAATGTAAACGTGGGAGAGTGAAAAGGACAGGGTAATGCGCCGGAAAGTTTATTTTAATTCATACATTTCGCCCGACGGGCTTCCTCTTTACGAATCGATTATATTCATTGAAAGAAAGGGAACAATGCTGGGGGTCGCGGTGAAAGAATTCAGAATATCTAACGATCCTCAACAAAAATATCGTTACGGACACAATGGCCTAACAACAAATACCGCGTTCGACATACCCCGTTTCATTTACCAATTTCGCTATTACGCAAATTAGCGCCGATACAACGAAACGAACAAAGGCTGATTCTTCGCGTTTCAATTTTTTCTGATTACGGACATAATGCGCCTAAAATTTCGAATCGATCGATCGGCGAGTTGAAACTATTAACCGTACAGCGAACGCTCGAATATTTAAGCGATCGATCAGTGGTCGTTGCACCTGCACGGGAAACAATCATTCGCGAACCGAAATCCAAATTCAAACGCGAATGAAAAAATAATCAGGCAAATTCGTTTCCACGTCAACGTTTCAAATTTGACAATACGGAATAAACACGACGGTGCCGGGATGAACAAAGCAACTTTCGTTAATGCCGAGTAATTGTCAGGATATCGAATTAATTTTATCGCCGCGTTTCCGCGCGGACCGACTTGAAAATCCGCGATTACATTTATTTCACCCGTTTCCGGGAACGCTATTATCTCGTCCGTTAGGGGAAAAGGAGCGAGTGTTTCAGGCAAGTGCCGTCGTCTGCTGATGGACGGACAAAATGAAGTGTTAAATCGCGTCGTTTTCGCTCGAAACGTCCACGCCTGCGATGACAGTAATGACTAATGGCAGTAATGTTCGACCCGCAACGATAGTGGGCCGCGTTTATTCGATAATCGATCGTCGCCGCTCCGAAGCTTCATGGATGCTTGTCATTATATCAACCGGCTGTAGAACAAAGGGGTAGAAATTTTCTCTACCGAAAAACCGCACTATTTATTAAAAGACGAGGAGAACAAATATTCGAGCAATACGAGAATATATGTATAACGAAGTTTCCAATGGAAATTATGCACTCGCTTCGAATCACATTTCTTAACAGAACTATGCACGGTTCACTTTGAGATTACGCTGGTAAAATGTACGGCGTGCGCTTTGCTTACCTTTTCGTAGCAAAGCGTCCTCGCGAGTTCCATAATTAACCATTACATTTCCTGCAATTAAGGAGGCTGACAATTAACAGTAACAACTTTTACCTGCTACGTTATTAGATAGTAACGCTGCAGCCATAATGCAGCTGCAATAATACATTTGATAACAGCGACTATTGTTACTACATTTCCGAGCATTTAATATTAACAGTTCCGCGATACCATCGCGTTACCCAAACAACGTTGTTTCCCTTACATTTAATCCCTCGCATTCTCATTCGAATATTTCACCGAACCATCTGCTATCTTCCGTAACATTTTCGATATCATTGAAACGTTCGTTCTGTTCCCGCGGCTCGTTTCTTGAGTATCCAAGTCGCCGAGTTCCGAGGCGAAACCGGGACGCGATTTTTTTCCTCGCTTAAGGAGCGAATTCTATGGCGAGAACGGACGAGGAGCGTGCAGGAACACCGTCACGCGAATGGAGCACGTCACCCCCGACCCCTTTTGATCCCTCTTGGCCCTCTAACAAGCGAATTAAAATAAGCACGGGTATATAACGTACGTAGCACTGGCTACTGGTATTCACCTGGCCTACCTACGGATTCGCGCTGCCTTTGAAGGCTCTCGTCTTTCTCTATCCTCCTCGGTTCTTCATCTTTCTACCACTGTCGTTGAACATCGCTCCTCCTGAAATACCGGGCTCAAGTGAAACGAGGCTATTGAGAATTTAGTACGGTCATTAGTATTTCTGAAACTGGATATTGTTAAATCGCATGTTTTATGTACGGCTGGTTGTTCATTAATCCGTTCTCCCCGTTACGTTCGTTTCCTTCGTCGTGAAAGTACGCGCAGTGATGCTTGAAATATATTTGCAAAATCACCTAGTTCGCGTCGTGTCCATGAACATTCCGATTCCTGCTGTAAGGAAGAATAAAATTCCGCCGTGCAGACGAATCGCGCGAAAAAAGTAATCTCTCTCTCTCGCCAAAGGCGCACAAATCGCCGGTCAATCGGCCAGAAGCAGGTGGGTCGCGTCGCGTGCCTCCGTTACAACGATGTATGAAACAACCTTGCCGAAGTTGATTATGCGGCCGATGGCAATAAATAAGCGGACACGGACCCGGTGGCTACCCCCCGGCTTCCGTTCCACGTAACAGCCCGACCGATTTCTTTCTTTCGGTGAACTGGTTATCCGCCGTACACGCGCGGCACGCCTAAGCAAATGGTTGGGAACGGGCGGCGGTGGCGGGCCAGCCACCGTAATTTCGCGTATTTCCTGCCGCTGGCAACGACACGAAAATGCAAACATGCCCTCTCACCTAGGCCGCGCGTTTGTTCTCGTTTATCCTCATTGTGCGCGATGACAACGCGCCGCGCCGGTATCACATCCAGCTTCCGGCTTGCACAGTCGCTGAATTAGATGTGTCACCTGCGAATATCATTAACGGCCCTTAGGATGCAGCTGCGTTTCCCTTGTGCCGCAGACCGCCCGCCCTCCTTCCCGGTTTAATCCCGGTCAGGGGGACTTGTCGCGTGATGTTTGAACAGGCGCGGCAGTGCGCGATAACGCGCGCCGCCGATGATAATGGCCGCGCGTATAAACGATCGTCCGCGTTGCTTTCCCCGCTTTTTCTCGTCGTTCCGGCGGGGATTAGTCGGCGGATGCGAACGGTTAAATGCGTTCGCAATTTCCTGATCGCGGCTCGCGCGGCTGATTTCGCGGGGGGGTCAATCGTTGTTCGTTTCCCCGATCGTTTCTGCCGAAGGTTGTCGTTCCGGTGTTCGTTGACACTCGCGGCGCGCGACTTCGTTCTGTGCAGGCCACGGAAGTTTCTCCCCAGTGTGCCGTCGTTGCGCGTTAAAATGGAACGCATAGTCGCTCGATGATGTCGTGGCGCGATCAGTCACTGCGCAATTATTATCGTCGACGGTACACGAATGTCTGCCACCCTTATCGGATCCGAGGGAGCTCGAGCTCGCATCCTCGTTCTCGGTTTCAAATTCACCGTGCACGCAAGATCGCGCGGCTGGAAATCATCCCGAGTAACGCAGGGTGCTTATCGAGATGGTTCGATGGTTCGCGGCGAGGGTTGGCGACGGAAGAAAAAAACCGTGGTCGCAGACATTGGCGTGTCACTCGGGAGTCGTTAAGGCGCCATCGCATGATTAATATCTCCGCGCAACGCGCGTCAGTAATTCTCGCGGCAGGCATCGACTGCGTTACTTGGATGCGTCGTAAACGCGACGTGGAGACAAAGCGACCATTCTACGAGCACCCGCACAATCGTTCTACCCTGACGACGGTGACGACGACGACGACGACGACGACGATATGACAGACGCGTGACGCGCTTCCGATAACTGCGCCCGTGTATCACGTCCATCTTTCTTCAGAGAAATTGCACCGACGACGTCGAGTCATTGCGTTATCGACCACTTTCGTCTCGGTGCCATCCATAAAAAAGTTACGTCTGCCGATTACGTGTTACCGATTTTAGAAGCGTTTTAGAGGGGAGCCTCGGTCGCGACACTTTCATCAGGCTCCGTGGAAAATCGGTCCAATGGTGCACTTATTCGGGATGAGTATGATGATGCGCCGAGTGTATCCGTTGTCGTAGAAAAAGGGGTATTGCGATAATGAATACGTTGCGGATGAAAATGTGATCGAGCGGGTTTGCGTTTTAGAATGATATATTTCTGATTAATTTCAGCTGCTTCTAGGAAACAGTAGATTACACTTACTGCTTTTCGTGGTAATCAAAAATATTCTTTATCCTGAATTCGGAAACACTGGCCTATACTCACCCGTAGATGTAACGAGTAATTGGAATTCCTAATTACACCGCTTCATGGCTATTAGAATACCTACCGCGGAGACTTTTCAGAATCATCGCTACTCTCGTTGTTAATCATCGCGCATAATTGAGAGGAAATTCAACCGAAACAGTACGAGACCAAATAATTCCTCACATTTTATACCCGCCATAGAGCCCCCCCTCGTAACATTTAACAGCCACCGCTTCTCGAACCGCATTTCTAGAAAATTTCCTACGATCTCCAACCTCACGCGTCACGCAGTTATCACAGTCGTAATAAAAACAGACCCGCCGAGCAAGGACCCTGCCCAGAAATCGAGCAATAAGAAGCAGCATTCCAGGCGTGTCCACGAGACAGGTGTATCTCGGTCTCACGCTCAAAAACACGCATCTCGGAACGATTACTAATGTCGACCTCGTGATCCCTGATTCCCGTTAGCCGGCCACGCCATCGATAATAGTTTTATGCCGGTACCTTGATTAAATACTGAACCGTGCAATGGTGGCCACGAGTCGGGTCGTGCTCGCGAGCAATTACATTCGGTTGCATCGCTCGGCAAGGAGAACTGGTCTTCCAATCGAATGAATCCGGTAATCCGTCAGGTCCATTAAGATTTCTCAGAACTAAGATCGACCACTCGCCTGTATACGCATATAACATCGACCCTCTTCAACGTCCGACCGTCTTTCTTTTCCTCCGCAGTCAGTTATCTTTCTGTGACACTTTGTTCGCCACGCTACCGGTCAAGGCTTTAATATGCCGGAACAAATATTTGGGCAGAGAAAGTTTTCTCGCACGGAGGGTGCGAACCTTTTCCTTTGTGGGTATCCCCGGTAGGAGGCGGATTCTGTGGTTAATTGATTGCATTATACTTGCCGATACGGTGGTAGGTTCTGGTTCTGGTGCACAGAAGGTATTAAGCTTTTCCTTCGATTGCGAGCTAGGGAACGGTGTATGGTAGTGTTCGGTCTGTACTTTCATGGAAGAAATTTTGTACGGTGGTGGTTTCGATTTTTTTGCCGTTTCTTCTTAATGCACACGGTGCACTGTAGCCTGTGACTGTGGCATTCAGCGGGATCCTTAATAGGTCTGTTTAACACTCGCCGTAACGCGTCTGTAATTTCCTGTCCGCCTTTTAACTCGTCGGAATAGGCCTTCTTGACAATTAAATCGAATTATACAATATCCGCCTACTGACATCGATAACACCTTGAAGGTGGAACAATCATTCTTATCCGTGCGAAACTTCTCGGCGTCGATTAGGAAAATTGGAGAAATAAAACAGCTGAAAGTTCTCGCGCAATTAATTCTCCGGCTCGTACCTCGAACAAGGAACTCATTGTTCCAACGATCAACGCGATTGGCCTACAAATGGCTATTGTTTTTCCACCCGTAATCAACAAATCGCCCGTCTTCTGCATAATTCAACGGGACAGCCGGATTTATTCCATGGAAAGATCGCGATACAGCCGTGCACGCGGCCAATTAACGATAATTATAATCGTGCCGGCTCGAAATAGCCGCGATGGACGAAGGTGAAACTCTACTCGAGCCACGTATCGATTTTATCGTCTCTCGTTTCGGATAGAGGATAGGAAGTCAGGTAGCACTCGGTACAATAAGCTATAAAATTTTCTTGTTAAGCCGTGGCGGTTCGAAGATAACCGGTTGTCCATAAGGAACCGTATGCACCAGGTAGCATAACGAAGGTAGATAAGACGTGGATCTCGCATCGAGCAGAGTCATCGTTGATCTCTGATCCTGCCTTCCAGGTACGCAATCTGCCCTTTCTACCACCTGTCACGCCGGGGCTCTCCTACCGCTACCTCTTCGAAAACGTTTTATTAAATCCCGAGTTTCGATCAAACTCCCCTCCCTGCTACGTGAAAACCAATCGCTATCCGATGCACCTTTGTTTCCACACAATATTAGCCTTAGCACGATGCGAGAACAGCTCGGCTTACAATTAAACTGCGATCATCGATCCTTTCAACACCACCTGTTCGATATCGATTGGAAAACTGAACCGTGGTGCTCGGTACCCTTTCTTATTGACACAACACTCTCGAAATTCACGCTCGAACGTCGTATACCTGTCCAAGATCGTGGATAATAATAGTTTCGCGCGAGGTCTTGTCAGTGTTGCTCGTCACGACGCCGGCGGCGCAACGTGTTTCGCATTAGGTCGGGAGGTCGCTTATTCCGAGGTTCGTATGTAGTTTGATGGATCAGGAGAAACGGCGATGCCTTCCATGGTTTAATACGTCGATAATCTAATAGCACGACCATGGTGCAGACCTTTGCACCTTCGTCTTCATTATCTATCAACCACGCCTCGGTCGTTCCGCTAGATCGTTGATCTCTGCAAAGGCTGCGAACGATTCTATCTCGACTGGTTAGGTAACTGTATTTAATGTGGCCGTGCTCAGGTAACGCAGTGTGTCTTCCTAGGGATTTACTGGCTCGATAGATTTAATTTGTTGCGGTTCTACGCGGGATTAATGCGTGCGTTGCGGCAGAACCATTCGATAATGTATCGTTTCGAACGTTAGAAAGTCGAATGACCCGTGTGGACCTAGGCCAGACCAATTATTTTAGATTTAATTGCTTCCACCCGACGTAGCGGTCGGGTACGTCAGCGTTTGTAATCGAATTCCTTAATCTGCGGTCGTGAAAAATGAGAACGGTATATCGGATTCCTCGCGGGCAATCGAAGGGGGCGGGAGTAGTTACTGCTGTTATCAGAGTAAATCGTAAATTGCACAACATTTTTGCTCCTTTTCTTTTCATATATCATATTTAGTGTAATGTTTCTATGAAAGATTGTACGAGGTCCGTCCCAGGTAAAGCTGTCGTCGAAACTCCGATACTTCAATCGAGCGAAGAAAATCGAATCTACCATCGTTCCGTTACAAAGGCCGCGAATCGTACCGGTCGATGGAAGGGCAAACGAATTACATCGCGGAACGAAATATCGAAAAGAGCTAGGAGGCGAGGCAATAACGTCGAACGATGGCCGATTACCAGACCGGACGAAGATAGAGGGCTAACGTCTCTGTTCCTCGCCGGATCCAGAGATTCAATTACGGCCGTGGAAAATTAGGACGAACGCCGTTATACCCGCACACATTATTCATCGAAAGCTCGAGACGCGAACGATAGAATTTTTCAGCTTCGCTTTATCGTTGCCGTCTTAAACCCGGCACGAATGAATTTGTTTTCCGCTAAGGCTCGTTGAGAGGGTTGGAAATTATTCCCGCCGTTGCCTCCCCCTTCTTATCGCGTCTCCGGTGTCCATCGAATAAAGAAACTTCACCGCAACTGTCTGGCAAACTCAGTCCCGCGGATTACACGGCAATTTTAAACTTATTTCAACGCGAGATTTATGTTTTCCCAGAAAACAACGAACCTCCGCCCTCCGCCGTTCTTTCTCCCCCTCTTCTTAAATCTCTCTGTTGTTCAACGGCTCGCCTCTTTTTCTGCGTTCTGCCGTTCCATCGACGCTTTCGCCCAGGTCTTCGCTCCTCTCGGGAAGGAAAACTTCTTACATATTTTACATTCGATTCTCAGCCCCGTTACACGCCGCTCCAACTTCCCGTCTTTCAAGGATTAACCGAGCATTAGTGTCTCGCCGCGAGGATCAAAACTCTCTGATTTATCATCTGCCTGCCTTTCGCCTCCTGCCTCTCGTCTTTCAGCCCTCTCGTCCTGCGCGTGCAAACGACGATCCTCCGGACCGGGTAGAGGCAGCGGGACCGTAAATTTGATAGTAAATTCGTTACGCCTTTCGGATCCCGGGGAGACATTCCGCAATCGACCAGCCCGGGTTTCATTGGATTACATACTTTAAGCCCGCAGATGTCATTGTGCCTTTGTCGAGATCGCCATGCGAAGACCGTTCGACGACGAACGACAGTCACGGGAATAATGGCGAACCGTCGCGGGGCTTGTTTCAATCGAAGACCCACTTTTTCAAAGAAATCGATTACCATTCGAATAAAATACACCGGTCTGCGGTATTCGACAAAGAGGTTTAACAAAAATTCACGTATGAAAAAATCGCCGGTCTCTCTAAGACTCCAGCGCTTTCGGAAGAACAATTGCGAACCGTTCGGCTGTGAAGAGGGAGGGAAGAGTGACCCAGGTTTTTGCCCCTCCCCCTTTCATGCCAGTTTCGCCCACGCAGGACCGCGAAGAATCCGACAGAAATGTGGACACCGACTCTCGGACCCAGCAGACACGAACGTCAGGGTACATAAACTCCACGCATACCAGCGATTTTCTCGCGTTCACGTGCGTCCCTACACAGACCCACAGGCTGGAATTAGTCGGCGGTCGATCCACGAAGAACTATTTTCGGTATTTCTAATTCCGGTCGATCGAGGAGAGGGCGGAACTTCGGGCCGGGAGGGAACTTTTAAATTGGAGTTTTGACTGGACGCATTGAGACGGACTTAATGTGATTTCGTATTGGTCGGAGGCGCCCGCTTACAAGGGAAAGAGAAATCGAACTGCTGCCGGAGGGGAGCAGGGTGGGTGAATTCGACATTCGCCGACGCTGACGCCCGGGCCTGCGAGAGCTGTCCGACCTTCCAACACCCTTACTCCCTTTCCTGGTCCTCGTGCTTCCGACCCGGTTCGGCCACCCTTCTGCCCCCTTGTTCTTCCTTCTTCCTCCTTCCTCGAGGCAAAAACGGGGGATCCGTTGAACGAGACCGATTGACTTCGCCACCCCGACAAAAGGTCCGTCGAATCGCACCGGGAAATTCCGCCGCCACGTTTCTCCTGCCTTCGATACGTACGGGTGTTGCGGACGCCGAAGGAACGCGGAGGGCTGGATCCGAGGAACACGGAGATAGGGGAAAAAAAAATTTCTTCCCGGATGGCACTGTTTATTTCATTTAGTCGAGGAATCCGTGAGACGCTCTTTATATTATGTTCCTGCCGGGGGGTAATGGCGTGTACCGTGGTGCACGAAGTCGTCGGGCAAATGAAATTAATAACTGACGGGGAATATTACAAGAATCCTTGGAGTACAGTTTGGACGAGCTTTTCATGAACTTTCATTGCGTTCGATAATGAGTAGGTGCATTCGAAAGAACGCCATTCGCGGTTGTTACCACAGCGAGCTAGCGAGTGGAGTGATCTGTTCGTTTCGTTGAACGACGTTGTTCATTAGAGAGACGGGGATTTTATCAGATTTTATATCGCAAAACTTTTATAGGTCGTTTTAGCTGGGTACATAGACGACTAGACCATTTACGGCACGACGTTGTAAATACAAAATTATTATTTCACGCGTCCAGCACGTGCACCCCACGGCACGCTTAATCCGTACACAGTTGCTCGTTGATACCTCGCAGATTCTATGAACTGCATAGCTCGCGCACAATTTGCCGAATGTCGCTATCGATCGCAAGTTAATCGACCGATAATTACGGGCTGGATCGTCGAGCTGCGGATTATAACGCGATTGCAATGCTGATTGATACGAGAGCGCACGGTACTCCGGAGGAAACATATATTTCATCGCGGTGCGCAAATATTGTTATTACCTGGACAATTACCTTTCAAGCAAACAATCGGTCGGCCGCGCCGCGCATTCTGCGGGGGTGGTTTGCCCATATTTTTAAGGTTAATCGCGCGAACACTACCGGCGAGAAGCAATCTCGGCGGGGAAAATAATTTCCCGGCCAATTCGACTATCGAACCATCTAATCTCTCGCCGTGACTGCGCCCAGACTATCTGTTCCGCGGCGATAATGTCTGTTGCGTGGCCTTTTTTTTTATTTTCTCGTCCGAATCATGGGACGATTTTGAGTCTCGGGTATGATTTATGGATGATGTCGCAGCGCACGTCACGGTGGGCAAAATTTATATATTAAATTTGCACGATAGTTTCCTTCCAGTCCCCGGATTCTTTTACATGCATAATTAATAAATCACGTCGCGTCCCCCCCCCCCCAAATGTGAACGCGACGAGGAAGTTTTAATGGAAATTTAATGACGCGCTAAAGGACCGGCGGATGGCATAATAAATAAAATTTTATGCCGAAAATATTGGCCGTCCAGATAACGATACGACACACGGATATAAATTAACAATTAATGAGGTTGTGAATTCGTGCGGGCTGACAAACGCATTTCGGATCGAACGAGCGAAACAAACGCGGCAAGAAATTACTGGATTGGCGGGTAAAAGGGGTCGGACGAAAACGGGCAGACGAGCAACGGCAACGTTGTTACCTGTACTTCTGAACCGCGATTCCATTCATCCTGGCAGCCGGACCATCGTCAGCGCTATTAACCCCGACCCATCTCTGGTCCGGCAATTAACCCAAGTGCGGGATTCGGAAAAACCGATTTCCCGAAAGCGCGGCGTTAAATTAATTGTTCGCGAGACACCGGATTAAGTTCGCGTCTTCGAAGTCACTCAGAAAGTGGAAACCATTTCGCCGCCGAATATTAATCGCCATTATCGAGCAACGAAGTGTACATTTCCAGGCTCGTCCATCGTGTGACTCGAATGCAGGAACATTCTTCGAATAATTCACGCACATACGAGGCGCACGACGGCAGACAGAACGGGAGGTCGGCGAGGTGCGCCCCGCCAGATAAGGGAGACCCTGGATTTCGTTTCGTCGATCGAACGATGCGAAACAGATCCTTCGCAAGGGTGAACTCGGCGTGCCTGTGCGCGTGGCCATCGCCCGTGTGCGTGCAAGCGTACGCACACACGGTCCCGGGTGCACGTGCGCGAACGTAGATAGAAAAAGCCGAAGGGCGTCGTGCTATAATGGTTGATTCGATAACGAGCTCCTTCTCCAGAGCACGGAGTGGTTGCGTTCGAATTGGTCGGATTTGTTTCGGAATGGGACCGGTCTCGAGAGCCGGCGGATGAAAAAAGAGAAAAGGAAAAAAAGGAAAGACCCGAGGGTGGTTTGTGAAACGGAGGGGACGTCGAAGAAAGAGAAGGATTTGGTATCGCGCCGCCGCATAAGGCAAGAGAAACGCTCGGATACGACGGGCCGATGCAAAAATAAATCCTTTTTATTCAAGTGACCCTTCCAATTCCACTCCACGTCCTCTCTTTATATCGTCCTGCTGTGTACATTTCTGGGAGGACAACCGCCCCGTGACGCCACTCGGGATCAGGCCCGTGAAAGGACACGGGTTAGGAAAATTTCAATTCGAATGGCGACGCCGCGATATTGATTGAGATTAAACGATACGGTGAAGCGTTCGGTACGGGGGCTCCTATTTAAACATTCCCGAGTTGTTCGCCGCACGGTGATCTTCTCGCGTGTGCACGGTACTTTCGCGTCCTTGGACGACTAGGCCGTACGGGATTGCATTCTAACCGGCGAACGAGATCTTGGCTCTCGTTAGCACGATACGGCAGCGCAGGTCGCGTAATACCATTCCCTTCTGCTCCGAATCCTAACAGCAACTTATCGATCGGCCCGCGTTAACATTCATCGCCGACTGTCCGATTTAAACGGCCATCAACGATGTTCGACTTCTCGTACTATTTCTAGACGCAAGCATGTTTCATCGTGACACTATCTGCTCGTTCTGTCGCACTTGGACACCGCCAAGTGTCGGCCAGAAGCCTCGTTGTTCCACGAGGGAAACGTGTCGCGACTGAGAATGGCTTTCCCCGGAGTGCGTGCCGCATCGATCCGCCGGACAACGACCATCGTTCGTCCGTGCGTTTTGTTGGATTCTTGCTCGCGCGCCTCGCATTCCCGGCCCAAGGATACCAGCGGATGATCGATGTGGGTTGATCGGGATCGCCCTGACCCGGCCGTACGCGGTTATTCATTTTCTCGGAACGAGCGAACGGTCGCGCAAACGCAATTCCGATTACCGATACAACTCGGTTCACCTTGTGACGTTTGCATGAATCGGACGAACCGGATCGTTGTTCCGCGTCCCCGCGACAATTGTTTAGTCCGCCGGTCGATTTCTACCTTGCGAAACGGGGACACCGGTTAACGGCTTTGTTGACTCGACGATTTCGCGATTACGCGTAGCGAGAGTGGTATCCTTGGATGTGTTTTTAACGCCGCGCCGACTTGTCGTAACGCCGAGACGCGCAACGCTTTCAGAAACGCGTCGCGGCTCGACGAAACAGGAATCGCCGGACCGTTTTCCGATGCAAGAGATTTTCGTTACGCGCCCCGTAATTGTCCATAGATTTGTTTCGCCCGGGCAAACCCCGTCCCACGTTCATCCCGCCACTGATCCTCGTCCTGAAAAGTTCTACAGTCAACGAGTTTCGCCACCGCGGGACATTTTAATGAAGCTGTCCGCGCGGATCCAAGCCGGACGACCGGAATCGGCCGACGTTGTAGTCCAATTCCATTCGAACTTTACGGAACGACGTCTGGTAGGGGGAACGGGTTCGCACATCCTCGCAGGGAACGCTTGCACACGCTCGAGCTACTTACAGAACGCTCGCGATGCACGCTATGCGATCCATATAGGACGAATGTACGCGAGACGCGCGAGCCGCCCCACGATGCACCGTGAAACGTGCGCGTTGCACACATGCCTGGTGCTTATGGGATGCCCAAGATGCTAGAGCGAGGGACAGCACGGTCGTTCCAAGCGATACCTCGATATTGAGCTGGCACGCGTGGAGATTTTTCTCCCGGATAGCGCGTGGGGGACGAACGATAGGGTTGATGAGGCATTCGCAGCGTGGATTTTCGTGGGGTCGATGGGGTTAAATTGATCGTCGAGGACAGTCGATGCTGGTGTAGATGATTGAACGAATTCGCGATGGTAAATGAATATTTTCCGAACGGAGTTTAAGGAGTATAGACAGACATCCTTCTCTGGAGTATAGCGTCGAATTTTATGCGGTGAAGTGCCTATGAATGCTTCGAGTACTCTGAAAGCTGTTAATATGATGTGCGTTTCGTGGACAGCGACGATATAAAAGTTCGACACGAGTGAATCGTTCCTGTTGCCTGTTATCTTTTCGTCCTCGCCGGTGTGCGCCTTCGACGATACGTTCCAGGAGAAATGATGCGCGTTAAATGGGGCAGCGTGTCAGAATTTGTCATCCACGGTGTACACACGAGAAAGGGAAGACTCCTGAGGTACTGGGTGGCCACGCCGGAGCATTAATTCACAGTTAATTGGTACGAAGTGTTATGTGAATGTATGTCCCGGGGGATGAAATTTGTATCTTCTATTTTCAACGCGGATCTCGCCAGATACGAAACACCACCGTCGCTTATTTTATTCCGCGTCTTTTAAAAACGACCCCGGCCTCTGCCCTTACTTATTCCGCATTGGGGAGATTTTCGTGCCTTAATTTGCGCACGCGAAACACGCGTCCGCCGCCGATAGCTACAAAAACAGTAAACACACGACTTCTCGCCCTGTCCCAGTTTTATTCCGGAAAATATTTGCACAGAGTTAATACCTCGCGCGTTCCGAGCCAGACATTTTTCTCCAATTAATGCTCGAGTGTTGCGCAACCCAACTGCACACAGATGTACTCGTAAAATCCCGTCGTTACACTTGCCGAGCTTGTGCAACTGTAACTGTTACGAGCGCGTTGTCTTGACATCCTTTTTCCATTCACGGCGTCGCCAATAATTCCGCCGGTGGACGACATTATTTAATACGATTCGACGACCGATACGCGCACCGAAACGACGCAGAGATCGTAGTTTATCTGTTCCCATTGATCCGCACAGTCACGATAGTCGAAAGGATCGTTCGCTGACATTTCTAGTCGACGCTCGAGCGGAACACGCCTCTGACACCGGGATTTATCCGCTGCAGAACCGGGATTCATGGAACGTCTGTCCGTTCTCGTAAATTTGCCAGATAAAACTCGCGCGTCTCGAGTGAGAATTGCGCTCCTTCGACCGCAGTATTTCACCGGGGCTCGTTCGACCCAGCTGATAGTCGTTCCCGGCGCAGAAGGAACGGAAGCGTTTGAATTCGGTTCCGTTTCAGTTATCGACGTTCTGTGTACCCGTTATTGGATTACGGCCACTCGGGGCCACGTGGATTTCGAAAGAAGAGATACCCGTCCTGTGGTAAAATACAAAAGTGCAGAAACTGTAACGTTAGTTTCTCAATGAACAGAACGATACGCGAAATACAGCGAGCACGTTGTTCGCGTCGAATCGAGAAAAAAAAACCCCCCTCGCTTGCTTTATCACGGAAAGCGCGAGGGCGTTCGATTCGACGGCCGCGCGATAAACGATGCCACCCGATCGCCATTTGCCCCCGGACGATCGGGAACAGTAATAATATTGCTGCCGGGGTGAGATAGGTCACGTCGAGAGTTTCGAACGGTTCGCAGAGGAGGGTAAACTGCGCCCTGTTTGCGCACCCCGTCGTGAAACAGTTTCAGCATCGGGACCGTAAGAGATGTGAAAGAGCGAGGGTCTTATCGGAGTTTGTTCTTCGCGATTTTCACCTCCGCCGCGCTGACTGCGTAACCGAACGCCGCGGCGAATTACGATGCGATTTCCCGCTCGCCCTTTCGTTTTATTCTTCTCCGCTCGTTCTATCTGGAGACGGGGCAAGTCCGCTTTAAAAATCCGCTGCCCCTCGAGTCTCTCGAGCGTGCTCGAGTTACGACCGAGCCAGCGACCTCTTTCACGCTGGATATACGGCGGATAGTCTGAGAAACGAGTCGCCCGTGCTGCGACGAGTGTTACTCGCAATGGCGCGATCGTTACGCTCTTCTGGATAAATCAGGGCGGCAGAGTGGACGGGCATTAGAGCGAATATTTATTTGCGCGAATCAATGGGAATGCGTTCCGGTATTCGTGGCAGGATGTATCATTCTGTCGGCCGCTGGTGGGACTAATTAATGATTGAGGGTAATTGAATTTATCCTGCCGGTTATTTTGCACAGCCTCGACACGAAAGTCGGTACGCTGAATCGCGTTTGACAGACATCGTTCAAATAGGTATCGTCACGATCGACGAACAACTTTCATAAACCAGCTGTGAGATCGTTCTCGGAACGACGAACGATAAAGGGGGTGAAGATTCTCGCTTCGTGTCGCGGCGGACTTATCGTGCTTTGTTAATGCGACCTCGCGTGCGGCTATCGATGAGTGATTTAGCTAGCCGTTCCGCAAATTAATCTTTTATCGGACACGGTGTTTTAATTGGCGCGGATCTGTGCGCCAGATTAATCGGCCGATCGTTATCGACGCGGTTCCAGGGGACGGGGGGCCTGCGTTGCGCCGGAAATACGCCGCGACCCGCGCGATATTAAATAAAGATAAACGGCCCCCGAAACGCGGAAGGCGGCGATATAATTGAAACTTGTATCGAGATTCCTCGCCCCGTTCCGTGTTCTCTCCTTCCGGCTACGTGAAAATAGACGGATGAGTGCGTATCACGTATTCACGTCGCTAAGTGTCCGACGTGGCTCACGGTTCGCTCGTACAAAATTTGTCTTCGGAGAAAGTCGGGTACGCTCCGTTCGCAGTCTTCTTCGTTCTTCCCCCCGAGGCGGACAAGAAGCCGTAGTTCCCGTTACTCGATTTTAGAAAAAGCTAGGATACCTCGAGTGCAGGTGCTAAACGCTTCATAGGTTCCATCAGTCATGGACGACTTCTGTTCGTCGGGCGGGGACTGATTGGTCATTCACATCCGTTCGACTTACGTTTTTAACGAACTCATTCAATCGACGCGTTGCATAGCGCTGCCGGTCTCCCCGCCCCCGCCCCCCGTTCTCCCCAGCGACTTTCCAGAATTTCTTTCGATTCGCTTTCCCCTCGATACGCTGCAATCAGCGGCTATTATCCTCTCATTGTCACGGGTTCTTCCATTCCTCGATTCTTCGGCCGTAACGATGGCCGTTTCCGTGAAGAGGTTAATACGTCGAAAATCTTTTCGGCCGCGGCTAGAGACGACCAAATTCAATCACCAGACCCTCGAATCGCCCGAATTCCACGTCCATGCGTAGAACGGTCCAGGCATTTCTCGATCTGCCCGTAAAAACCGTACAGCCGAACCGAGGGTCGAGGAAAAACACAATCTTCGGCGGTAGGGGGGGGGGGCGTGGAGGGCGCAGGGAAAGAGGAGGCTTAACGTCGTTCGCGAAGTTGTCGGTGAATCGTCGTGGACTGACAGCGAAGGGTAAGGAAAAACCGCCGCCGACTGCTCCACGAGTTTCTCCCCTTCGTCTTCTGCGCGTTTCTTCGAAGAAGAATGGAGGGGGGAATGGTCGAGGGGAACGGAGGGGCAGCCGAAACCAAAAAAAAAAAAAAGAGAAACGAACCGAAAGGGGCCGCGCCGCGACGTTCGTCCCGATCGCAAGGAAAAGGCCACCCTAGTCCAGAGGCGAGGGTCGCCCCTTACCCCCGTAGGAGCTACCCGCTTAATTTTTTAACCCGAAGAATAAACGCGCAAATCGGTGTTTCTTTATGCAAACTCGCGTTTAATTCGGGGCGAAATAGAAAGGCATTAATTTCGCATGCAAATACCGGCGGCTGTGCCATTAGTGCGACGGGGGTTGGCGAACGTCGTCAAGGTAGGATCAGAGCCGGTCGGAAGGGGGTGGTATGCACTGAGACGGGAGGGGTGGTGGAAGGAAACGCTTAGCGGATAGGGGAACGCAACGGTGGAAGGAGGACAAACGTGAGAAGGAAGGCAAAGAGAGGGTGGAAATAAATAAGTGCGAAAGTGGTGGCGCGACAGAGGAGGTGTAACGAATGGAAATAGAAGAATGGTGTAAAACAGAGAAAACGAAGCAAGATAATCGCGCGCAGAGGGTGGAAGAAAAAAAAATTTCCACGGCGAACAGAGATGGATGGTCGGGGGGCTGGAGGGTGGGGAACAAGGACAGCGTTGAGAAACGCGGAGTGCATGGATAGAGAGGGATGGTGACTTTCGAGGGAGAGAGGAGGGGGGAGTAAAGTCGAGGTTCTAGTAAGGACTCGGAGCAGAGGCGGCTTTCACGGTATAATCAAGATGTTTGTTGACGTCGACGGCGACGCAGGGGTTGCTGGGGTGAGAGGGTGAAATAAACGTAAGAACGGAAGGGGGGGAACGAAGGCAGACTGGTGGAGGCATAGACGTAGGCAGAACTCGCGGAGAATATAAGTGTCGCGAGGGGAGGAGGGCTGGCGAACGGGGGTGATAAACGAAACGAGAATGCAATTCGGAAGAAATGCAAAAAGTTTATAAACCGTGAGACGTAATGAAACGCGATCCCCGCGCATCTAAATTTTTTAATTTCTTCTAAACAATAATATTGAAGGTAATATTCATTAATTGTTTTTCTCTTTGTTACAGGTAAGAACACGGTACCTTACGATATTTATCCTTTCTGCGACCAAACGGGAATTTACGTGAGTAAAAACGACCATGGCAATGCGCCAAACTATCCCGTCTATTAATTCCATTTACATTATTAAATCTCGCGATACGGTATAATTACTTCGAAATAAAAAAAAACCACCGGGTCTCGATGGAAAACGAACGCGACGTCGAGTGCTCTTAATCGAAATGCGATCTTTTCTTCGTGCCTTGGCCGTACGCCTCCGGCAGATTTTCCAGCGATTTCACGGTTTCCCCCGTTGCGATCCTCGATGGAGGCATCGCGAGAAGGACGAGAGGCGTCACGGGGCCTTAAAGATGCCTCGCTGGAACATAGGAGTGGTTTACGATATTTTCAGCGAGCGCACCGAGACGGTAGCTATCACGGTGGTAGCGGTTTGTGTTCCGGAAGACGGTTTACGGCCCTGCAAGCTGGGAAGCTCTTTACGTGCCAGGTGCTAGATCGTGGCCGACCGCGAAAGGGTCGAGTAAAACGCGCATGATTTACGATCGAGTGCCGCGGCTTCGATTAATTTCACCGGATGGAGGCGTCGGTTCAAGGTCGTTCGTAGCTTCCCCTCGAAGGGAGCGATCGTAGGGTGGCCGATCCGATCGGACGTTCCGTTTTCATTGGCTCGATATCGAGCTGTTTATAACTGTGCCGTAAAACCGGCTCTGCCTATTTATGTGTTTACAACCGCCGCGCGGATCGAAGGAAACGGGTCATCCTCCACTCGACGGAATATCGCAAGCTGGGATGTCCCACGGCGTCGTTGCTGCTCCCATAAAAATCTGTTGCCATCTTTGCCGCGTCTCCACCCTCGGCGTGAGCTGTGAATAGAAAATAAACGGGATGGAAATTGAGAAATACAGAGGCAGAGGTGACTCTAGGCTGGGCCTCGGCCCGGGCAATCGTTAGCTTCCTTTTCTTGATAACGCTTCCACCGACGGGGAATTCCGCGTCGGATGACCTCCTCCGAATTTCACAGCTCATTATGTACCATTGGAATGCGGCAATATCCTCTGTCGAACCCTCGCGACCGCCAGTAATTCGTCCATCCCTCCCGTTCCACCCTTAACCGTCTCAGCCGCGGGATGTTCTTAAAAGAATTTGATATCGAATTCTTCCCCTCGGGCCGCCGCCACCAGGCGAGAGCTTCGCCCTTTACCGGGGGGGGGGGGCAGAGAGGGGAACAGCGGCGACGATGGAGGCGAGTGCATTATCTGGAAGTTGAACGGAATCCGGCCGTGCCCCCGCCGGAAGGGGGTTTTTGCTTTCCATGCCGACAGGAACGTCGGTCCCGACTCACAACGGCTCACCGTCGGGGTACCCACGGAATTACGCCGCCGGATAATAACGTTTTATTTCGCTTTTAATGCGCCGGATTCATTTTCCTCGATCTACAAGTCAACTTCGTCGGGCCACGGGACAGCGGATCGACGACTCCTCGTTATCAGCGAAGCTGCCCCCCAGGCCGTAGGAAATCCCTTCTTCGATTCTCTTGCTTCCCTGTCCTCTGGTCCCGTTCACGGCTAATCGGGCGCCTCGACGACGCGGCTCCCTCGATCTGTTCCTCGAAGCCGAGGACAATGTCTGGGACGGTTCGAACGAGAACGCCGGTACCGTGACCGGCCGCGTAATAGATTCGGGGGTAATTCATCGTTCGCGAATAATCTCCTTGCGATTGGGAATTGGTTTGGGAATGTTTGCGACCGAGGTCCCTCCGTCTTCCCTTCCAGATGTCTCGCAGTCGGGAAATCTCGTGACTGGTGTCCCCCCCGGCGATTCGGCCCGGGGAATCGAAAACTTTCGGTGATTGATCGGCGAATTAAGCGACTGTTCGATCGCCACGAGAAGGTATAAGTAGATCGGTGAATTTGTCCCCGACAGAAAAATTACAGCGAAACTCGAAACTTTCTAGCCGCGTGTACGGTGACAAGTCGGGCGGCGATGATTCGCGACCGGCCAAGTTTTCTCGTAAAACGGAAGCCCGGAGTTAATCTCGACCGCCGCCCAAGCGGACCCCGTGTAACGGCGACGGTTAATTAAATTGAATAATTGCGCGTAAATGTTCATCGGTAACGGGTGACTCGCGATGTTTCTACGCGGTGCACGCGACGATTTACGGGCGACCGCGAATCGCAACCCCGCCGCCTCCTTATACATCGGACCACGGATAAGCATGGCGCTGAACGACCATCAGAGGATGCCTGAGATACAGTTGGCGGGGGAGGACATCGTAAAATTGTTTACGAGACCGCCAAGATTCGGACGTTTCGACAAATTGTGACTTGGCTCCGTTGCTTCCTGCGCGATGGCCTGTAACATTATCGTGGATTCGCTGTATGGAGATTTGCGAATATTAAAGGTGCGATAAGTTGAGGAGTGCGGCGAGCGACGCGATCCTCGGGCTTTGTCCCGATATTGGGAAATACCGAAGATAGATACGTTCATAACGTGTCCCGCGAACGCTCCTCCTTTCGTCCCTTTCCGTTTAACCTTTACCATCCTCGAAGTTTATACGGGGCGCAGTGAGATTTACGAGGATACACAATTTGCGACCGTATTGCCACTTGGGATACGTAGTTGCGAAGAAACGAGCATTGGAACAAGCCGTAAGGTGTACCTCTTACAATTTTTATGGGGGACCGGGGAATCTCATTTCGAAAAGGATACGGTGTGCTCGTGAAACTGGAATCGCGGGTATAAACGAATAAATTAATGCCTTAAACCTATTCACTTTACTCGGCAATAAAAAGTGAAACTGAACGACGCGTATTATAGGAATGGATATAAATCGCGCGGTAATATAGTTAATTATAAATAAAAGCGAATTAACGGGATCGGTTATGAATATGCGGGGTAATCGCACGGGTGGTGTGCGCCGTCATCGCTGCGTATCGCGCGTGTAGATAATGAAGTTCCGTAATTAAGCAAGTAGATTAAACGATGGCTTTGGTGACGCGTTGCAGGAGGATAGAATATTACTAATATCCTACATCATTAATTGCTCATCAAATAGGGTGTCTACGTTGAATTACACCGTGCTCGCCGATCGGCGTCGCCATTAGCATCGGAAGTTATTCGAGCTCGCTCTTTTTAATCGAGTCTGCAACCGGCAATTAATCGGCTACGATCGCGATAGTGCATTTTGCGCGACTACCATCGCGACCCCCCTCGAATTCGAGCCATCGATTCGATAACGCGAACGATGCGTTCCCGTCGCCGCCCCGGTTTTTCGTTCCTTCTGTCACAGTCGATGCACGCAAACTCTCGTAATTAGCTGGCTACATCTTGCTCTCGTTGTCGAGCCCCGTGCCGACAGCCGTTTCACTTCCTCGGCCAATGAAATCATCCGGTAATGAATTTAACTTCCTGTCGACCGACTTACGATCCCATGGCGCATCGCTCACCCGGGCTGCTTTGATGTCTGCCATCCCCTGCGCCGGAACTCCACGATGCAACTTCTCTCCGGGCTACATTTAACGCGACACGAGCACTACGCCATATTAAAAGTACATCAAACGCGGCTCGACGGCCGCCGCGGCGAGAAGCTCCGTGACGCGATCTTTATTTGCCCTCGCGTTTGAACCCGGCCAGAGGCACGACTACACCGCGTCCGTTTCGCCGCTGCGAAACTTCAACTTCAGACGGATTTAGGCTGGTGGGACTCTTGTGTTTCGCTTTTCCGGCTGTCAAGAATTGCTGCGCGTTCTGTACTCGAGTTGTCATCGTTCGTAGGCGTTCGTACTTTCGCGAATGGCGGATCGAGCGAAAGCGCGACACCAAGGACCGTGTTGTCGCTATTAAGAATTGCGGAACTTATGGGTCTTATGGGTGAAGGTTGCGAAAGTTGTCTGAACTATTTTTCTTCCTCGAACGGGGATTTTCGTTCACGCGCGTGGAACAAATTCACTCGCGCGCGGTTCGCATTTCTGCGTCAAACCGGAGCCCGTTCGAATTTACGAGCGCATCGCAATCTTCCATTCTCGAAGCGTGCGATACGCGAAGTTGCGGTCAGGGCCGTTCGCGGGACGCGCAACCAGAGCTACGGTGCGCGCAAGACGTGCCCATAAAAAAACTTTATGGGCCAAAGAGATACCCGTTCACGACACACGGCGAACGTATACGGTCCTGTATGCACAGAGGTCCCGCGAACGGTCATGAAAGTAACGAGATCGTGTCTCCAAATGGCAGTCATTAGCCGGAATTTCGATCCGCTGCGAAAGCTCCCCGCGCGGATATAAATCATTGGTCGCTTGACATGCTTTTTCTCCCATGCACGACCTAGTCTACGAAACGTTCTTAGGACCGCGGTCGCGTGAACGAATGTAAAACGATTGCGACGATGCCTCGTGCGAGCAAACATTCGACTGGCTGGGCGCGTTGGATTCACTGATGCAAATTTCTTCGTTGCAACGTCGCGGAATAAAACTTCATAAATATTCAACGCCACTCTAGTTGGTTCCCTTGAATGACTTGATTCGTATTATCATCGACGTGGGAATTAAGAGGAGGCTCGGGCGTCGATTAATTTTTAGGACACATTGATGCGAACTACAGCAACTTACAAGCCTACGACGAGTACGTTGTGTTCGTTTTACAGGAATTGCGTTCGTATATCGAATAAGCTTTCCGACATATTGGCAAATGCACATATTAGCAAATGCTTCGGATAACAGTAACAAACAATTTCGCTGTCCATAGCAAATAGAACACCGTGTGTACCGTTAACACAAAAGCAGTTCCAATTTGCGAACTAACATGACCAGATTAAACTCGCTCGTAAGCTGAGCCATGACTTCTCGAATATTCCCCCACGCAATTTCATTTACACCTACATACATATCCGTGTTCCCTTTGAACCGAACAACTTCATCGCACTTTCGACCGCCCCGTGGCGTGTCGAGTGGCGAATGAAATATATATATATATAAAAAAAAAAAACAAACGGCACATCGTTGACCGATCATCGCTGCAAAACGCGCCGCTATTATACGCTCGGGTCACGGCACAGTAATCTTCGCACGTTGAACGGTCCTCGACACGATGACCAGGGGAAAATACTAACGAGATGCCGGCCAGATAACGCGATCGTCGCGCAGGAAAATTGAAGTACCGTTTTATGGGGAAGTGGAGGGGAACGGCGACGGGTAAGAACGGCACAATTTGACGCCGGCAATTAATTCGCGTTCTGAGGAACGTCGTCGCCGGATAAAACGACTTCCTCGTACTCGCGGAAGGCGCAACAAGTGAAGGGGAGACTACGGTGGAGAGTTCCAGTGACACGTTACACGTATACACACGCGATCCCCTGGCACTCTCGTTTTTCGTTGTCCGCGAAGAAATTACAGGTGGAGAAGGGCCATCAACGTTCCTCTTTATTCGAGCGGGTCACGGTGAAACCGGTCTCGGCCGGCCGCCAGATAAATTTCGACGGTAACCACGTAAAAACCTGACGTCTCCGCGGCCCTCTAGATGTAAATTCGGTTTAACGGGTGGGGGGGCACGAACGAAGATTGGACACCGGGGGATCGTTGGAAGATAGCGGACGCACGGTTAAAGCTTGTTTCCCCAGATCTCTCGTAAAATTTCTTGTCGCTTTATCGATAAGTGCGCTCTCAGAAGGGGTTTATCGGCGAAATAGTCTCGGTGTGAGAAACGTAACGGGTCTTTCATCCGCGAGGCCTTCGTTTCGTGCGTCCCAACGAATGTTCGAAACGTTGGATTCATTCCCTTCTTCGTGTGGACGATCGGCAAACTTGACTTCAACGATCGATCTTCGGTTTCGAAAGAAATGACGGGCCCTTTTGGGGAAGGGCAAGAATGCCGGGGCTCTATATCGAAAAAAGGCGAAGCCGTACGGATGGTCGCAGATGTTCCGCACGGGGCAGGCAAACTAGAGGCCGTTCCAAAGAAATTACCTCTCTATCCCGCACCGTCGTGAATCTCCTCGACGGCCAGTCCCGTCCCTAACAAAATTCGTGAACTCGGTCCAGCGACCACTATGGAGAGAGCCGGCCCTCGATTGTCTGCCGGGGATAAACGTTTTCGAACGTCCCCACTCCGGTGACAGGTGTTTCTTATTTCATGGAAAGTGCATCGTTAGCCATCCGATCGTGTTATAGCGAAGTGACGGAATTTAACCTGGCTAACCGTTTCTCGGAACGACCTTATTGCGCAGAGCAGAGAGAGAGAGCCTTCTGCGCGTGTCGTGATTTATCAACGCACGGTTAATTGGTCCGAATATTTCTCGTTACGTATGCCCCATTCGTAATCCTTTCGTATGTCCAGCACACAGAGCCTGGAAAGAATGGTTCGCACGCGAAAGTATTTCACATTCGTTCGCCGAAACAAAATATCCCAAAACTCTCGCAGGATTTAATTTTCATGCGATATCTCACGAATATACGGAATGAAGCGTCGTGCGGAGCCGCCGTTCAAGAGCGTTGCTCCACTTTTCCTTTTCATTCTTGCTGCGTTTCATGACGGCTGAGGAGAATCAACCCCGCTCCACCCACCCCAACAAGCAGTCGTCGTCGGAGGGCAACGGTTTACGCGTGACTACGCGTCCACGGGCCGGAAACCGGATGCTGTAGACTGGAGCAAACACGCACGAGCACACTTCTGTCGGTGTATAAATATGCGTGTGTGCCAACACGCGTGCACCGACTCGTACGACAAACGTAATCTGTCGTGTGTGTCGAAGGTTTAAGGGGTTGTCGTAGCTCGAAGGGTTCACGAGGTGGGGGTGGGATGAGGGTGGCAGCGCGGTGGGTGGGACATCAAAGCGAGATTGGCCGTGTAAACCTTCGAGCAACAAAGTCGATTCCGCCCCCCTTGCTTCTGTTCCCTCGGCTTCGCTATCGCGCGTCCTCTCCGCTGTTTGCGATCGGTCGTACTCTTCCTCTCGAGTCGGAGCGTCTATAACCTGACTGGGATGAAAACCAAGACGCGCCGAGAGGCACCGGGGTCTCCTTCTACGGTCTTCCTTGCGCGTTGCCAATCGAATCTACGGGCCGGGCGTTCGAGTTTTTGAAGAACCTGTGCTGGCCCGTGTTTCATTCGAGGACGTATGTACGTACAGGTTCTCCGCGAGCTATGGAGAATTGCAAGGATTTTTTTTTAACAAGAGGACTTATGTATGACCGGATACATTTAATGAAGCTTTGACCATCTTGAAGACCGTTTTCCTCATTTCTAGATGGCACTAACAGTTTCACATATGAAAAATCTTGCTAATAGCTGACAACCTAGCTGGCTATCAGTCAGATATCATCGCGCTACTGATTCCTATTGGCGGTGCAAATTAAAACGACGCGACTATCCACCGTGCCTCGGAGAAACCAAAAACAACTCCACTCTCTCAGGCATCGGGAAGGAACGGTACGCGGATAACCATTAGTCAGCTCCTAACTGACTGTCCGATTTTTGCGTTGCTCGTCTAATTGCCACCATCGGTAGCGTGCGTGTACTCGGTGCCGGCTCGGGAACGGCCATTAACCGGCAACGCAAAGTGTTAGAAGTAGTTTGCCTTAGACCAGCGGCCTAAGCGCCCGAATCGATCGCTCTTTGCCCCGTGGCGGTCCCTATAGCGCTTTGAATTATGCATCGGAGTGTAGGGAAAACGAAGGCAGAGGGAAATAGGCGAGCACGTGAGCTAATCGAGTCGTTAGCGAGGAAATGGCGAGAGAGGGGCGCGGGTGTGGCGATGCCTGAAAGATGAATTTATCGTTGCACTCTTTCGCGGGGAATAAATTACGAGAGAGAGGGAGAGAGAGAGCGAGAGAGACAAATGGAAACTAGTTCGCGCGGTCGCGGGTAAGATGAAACGTCACCGTCTCGAAATAAAGAGTTGCGTCGCGCTGCTATGTCGCAACGTTTGTTTACGCGTTAGTTCCCGATCTCATTTTAACCGTGCGATTGCATACCGGTTTCGTGAAATTTTCTTTCGCGCAACGCACGCCTCGCCGTTCGGTCGGAAAGCATTCACGGACGACGAAGAAGTAACGGCGACGCGAGTGGGAAGATATACGAGCATAGTACGATCGCGTTCCGCGCGAGATCCGCGTTTTTCTGAGCCTGCCGCAAACGAGACGCGTGCTCGATCCTCGTTCATCCCGCTTCGAAGTCGTCTCTTTGCCCTGTTCCGGGACCACCGTTCGTTGGGAGAGATCGATTTCTTTTCCGAGGGCTCGCCAAGGTTGCCCCGGCCCCACACTCTCGACCGGTCCCTTACGTAACACCGAATTATACCACGCTCGAAGAAGTTTAAAAAAAAGCAAAAAGGAAGACGAAAGAACAACAAAAGAATAACAATATCCCGGAGAGGATGCCTACGCGGGAAGATTCCCGACCCCTTTTCTACGGAGAGAACGCGCAGACTGCGGGCCAAGTAGAATAAGGTCGACCGTAGTCAGACGTCTCGAGCGATACAATGGTACCGCTGTACCATAAAACACCGCCTCCCGTTATTTACTCCTCCGCACGAATTCTCCTCGCCGGCAGAAATTTCCAGTCCGGTGGGAGTCGAAGGGTAATGGTAGGTCGAATATCCGCCGATTTCGGCCATTATCCGTAGAAATATGATCCGGGGTCGACGCGCGAAAACATAACTTCAAGAAGCGACAGGACCCGAGCATTGTTACACAGCCGCGCCGCGCCGCGCCGCGCCGCGCCGACCTGAGTTCCATTGTGCATTCGGGCGCCGTGTAGAATTCTACCTGGCCCATTATATCAGCGCGTTGAAAGTGGCACGAAGGCACCGCGTGCACGCGCCGTCCCGCTTCAACCTAGCCCGGGACAATAAACGTGCCGAGGATGAAAGTCTACGGTTACACGCGAGCCCCCGCAAAATAATCACCGGGATCGATGTAATCGGTGCCATCGTGCCCGATACACACCGGCGTTCCCAACTTTCACGCGCGTCCCGTAAATGGCCGGGCTCCGGTCGAAAGTGAACGAGCCGCGTCACGACGGGGACGGGTCGCGCGGTGCACGCGTCGGTCACGAAACATGCCACCGCTTCGCGCTGCGGGGGCTTGCAGTTTTCTGGCCGGGGGGAGGGAACGGCGGATCGAAGGTTGGCGGTTGAAGGGCTTCGACGAAGAAGGCGGAGGGGATCATTTGGGATTAGGTTCGAGTAGTTTGCGAAATCTTTGGGGATTAGTGGTACACGGGACGATTCTGTTTGGGTCAAGGTGGTTTCGTTTCGACGGAATTATATTGCCGGTTCGCTGATTCACTTTCGCGAATTTAGAAACGGTTTAGATTAAACGTAATTCGTGTGCGTTCGCAAGAGTTTCGCGAAACGGGTGGCGTTTCTTCTTTAGAAAAATCTATCGACAGAACTGCGGTTAATTTGTTCGCTTGGACAATCGTATCGGATTAATATTACATTCCATAAAAATGATTGAAACGTCCAGCGCAATTACTGTAACAGTATTTTATAAACCTTCCCCTTTGTGTGCCCGAATCGGGAGAGATTTATTCAAGATACGAAACATCTCCGTCAATTAATTCATCGTCGGGCCGTTTTCCGCGATGTCCCACCTCTGCACCAGCTCTGGAGAAGGTCCCAAAGGAGCGGGTCGTAAATCTGCCAAGTCGCGTTCGCGAAACGAATTCTCCTGGCACGATCCGGGGTATCAGTTGTCCGTTTCACCCGCGCTTCCCGTAAATGGAACACCGGGAACTGCGCGGAAAAGTCGAGCGCCGCGTCTCGTCTCCCCGCTCTATCGTCGTCCTCGTCCGTCGTCCTTGTCGCGTTCCTCGCCGACGCGTCGTCCCCGTCGTCGAGCAAGTCGAGCGGCTTAAAGTTATGGCCTCGGGCTTCGTCGACGAATCTGAGTAGCGGGCCCGAAGTTTTCTCTCGTGGTTTTCGCGCACCGTGATTTACGCGTCCGTAAATCCATGGATCGTTTCTACCTCTATACGCGTTGGCCCGGGGCCCATCGTTGCCCTCTTCTCTCTACGCCGCTGGGTGAACTCTCGAGGACCAAAAATCCGAGAGGATCGCGGCCCGCGTACGGAGCACTCGGTCGCCCGGTCTTGTTGGCAGACTGTCGCGTGAACGGATCATCTCGTGAAAGTTCGCTGAGCAATTAGATTTCCTTGTTATTTGATAGCATCTGCGAAAGCTGCTCCACAAGTGACACCGGGCTTATCTTAATTCAAATCGGGATCGAAATTCGTGCTTGGACACGTGTTACCTCCGATTCCCGTGATCGCATGCGGGATTCGCATCGCTGGATGCTGGGCGCCGCCTCGTCGGGGTTGACTTAATTGCAGTGAAAAAAGGACGCGCGGGTCGACGCGATTCTTACCGGTCGACGACGGTTGTAGACGGTTCCTCGATATCGCCGACGGTTCACGCGCTGTACGTTTGTTCTTCGACTCGTTTCACGCCGCGAGAATTCCTAGGGCAATATTCCGCTGTTTCGCGGCGCCACGGCGCCCCCAGCGCGCGCCCTTATGAATGATAAACGCGCGGAGAATGGCGGGGGTAGTTTCGAGCCGACTACATCGTCGTCGGTCTTCTTTCCTTCAGCAGCGTCAATACGTGATCATTCATGGTTACCCCGATTCCGTCTGCAGCACTTATCTGCACCGAAACAGACTTTTACGACTCGGAAAGTATTTTGAGGGGCTGTTTTTTAAACACCTGTCCTAAGGTAGATTTCTGTCTACCCGAGTGTAGTAAAATTTCAACCGGAAATTCCTTTTCCCTTTTCTGAATTATATAAAAAGAGTCCATTCTACTCGCAAGACGATTTCTTTCACCAACAGCGAGACCTTCTATCGTTCCAAAGGACCGTCCAACCGATTCGCTTCCCGGGGCATCTTTAAATCCCAGTAACCATTGCGCGACAAACGCCAGAATTAAAACTCGTGATCGAACCCGTATCTGCACGGTCGAGCAATAAACGACGGATGTAAAATGCAGGTAGCCTCGTTCGACAGCTACCGGAGAAGTTTCGGAACCGCTCGTTACATGCGGCACGTGTTCTCGAATAGGATGTCACGTCACACTGGAACGTGCGGTACAGTCTCTTTCTCTCTCACATCTCACCCCTCCCTCTCTCCCTCTTTCTATGCACGCTCCCCCGTTCCTGCATCCGTTCTCCCTATCCTGCCTCTCTGCCACCCTTCGTCGCACCCGTTCTTTCGCCACGATTATCCGTCCCTCTCGCGACTCCTCTACTCGCACCGGCGTGAAGCGTACGCGAAACGTATGCACGTTCCCATACGTCCCTCTCTCGTTTCTCGCCACTCCTGCTTCCGTGTGACATCCATAATGTCTATCTATTCAGTCGACCGAGCGCTGCCTCTGACAGCGTATGAATTCCAACTTGAATATGTATTGTCGGCAGCAAATTAATATTATACAGCCGCGGGCGCGCGCCGCGCCGCGCCGCGCCGGCCCTCTTTGTCCCTGCCCCGACACTTTTCCTCCTCCGCCACCCGCACGCCTTAAATGTAATTTAATAATGTCTACCGGTGCCGCCGCCGTTGTGCCGGGATCCTTGCAATTCGGCAGACTGGAAGGAAGATTTTTGCCTGCAACCCTTTTAACTCCGGTCGCGCGCAGGTCGTCGGGGCCATTGCGTTCGCTGGCGCATTTCTAACGAATTAACGAACCCTTTATTCTCGCGAACGGCGGATACGACCGTCTCGCTGAAGGCGGAAAACGCAATTTTTAACCGAGCACCTCGGATAGAAACGAAGCGGTTCGGGTTAGTGGAGTTCTCGCGAAGGGGAGAAGTTTTCCGTTGCAACTTTTGCGTCGATACAGCTGTAACCTTTTCGAAGGCGTGTAGTCCCCACAACAGCGGTACGCGTCGCTTGCCTCGAAGTACGCGACCGCCGACAAATTTCTTGCGACGCAGCCGACTCGGTTTGACAGTCATTCGACCGCGGAGCTCTGCTTGGGTCGTGTCGTTGAATTAGCTCGGCTTGCGTCGTAACGCTCGTGCAGTAAAATTTCCAACGCGTGCCGGATATCTGACCGTGGTCCCGTTGCCGCGGGCTAATGAAAATACCTCGCGGTCTGGCAGGAAAACGGCCGGATAGTTGTAGAAATAACGAGGCGGAGAGCGAGGAGTCGACGGGTAGGTACGGGCGGCGAAGAAAGGATATTGAAAGAATCTCGCGGTGAATGTCGAGGAGCATGAAAGGGGCAGAACCAATCGTCAGTCCGTGGCATTATAGTTCGTCAGGTGAGCCGGCTTTCGACACGCCTCATTACGCAGATTTACGGCGAGCTGGTCGGCTCGGCTGGCAGCGAAAAATTCGAGCGATCCCGGGCGCGAGTGCTCGGATCCTCGCGGACGAGGAACGAAGGGTGGCAGGCGGATAATGAGAGGGAGAAGGCCGAGGAGAAGAAATCGTGTTCTCAATGGCGTTCTTCGCGAGGGATGCTCGCGAAGGGCGAAGGGGGGCGCACGGATCGGCGTGGAAAAAGAAGACGACCGTGGCATCGCGAACGGCTGTCCGTACTCCGTTCCGCTTCGTCTCGACGGTCGCCGATGCTCCAGTCGCGTTCAACCAGCCTTCGCAATTTACACAGCCACCCCACCCCACCCTCGGCCTCGCTTCCCTTCCTATATCATATCTCTTCTGCTAGACAGACGCTCGGCGTCGTCTCGAGTTTCCCTGTTCTCTTCCCGCCACGGTCTCGTTCCCTTCCGCTTTCTGCGCGCATCAGCCACCGGTATCAACGCGCACGTTGCACGTAAACCAATTAGGTTTACGATAGACATTCGTTCCGGCGACGTTGCGCCGCGATTTATTACGCAATTTATACCGCAATTTATATCGCCCGTGAATACAGATAAGGCTGATATCGCCCGCGGTCCGCGCTCGACATGGTAAATATCGTTTCACGTGTGCGTTCGCGTCTCGCGGACGCGTAGCCGCGTCGGTCGCGATGCTCCAGGTGTGCGCACGGTCGTCAGAAAGTTACCCGGCAGAATTATTATAATTGGACCGGTGGGGGCTTTTAAAATTTTCACGGCCCATTACAAGGCCGGTCCTGGCGCCGCTTTTTTCTTCTTTTTTTTTTTTACTGCTACGAATCTTTATTGCCGAAACTTTTTATTACGCGCCCCCTCCCCTCCCTTTTCCGTTGCCACGCTGAACTAGAGATCGCTATCCGCCATTTTTTTTCCTTCTTCTTCTTCCCCTTTCTTTTGTGTCACGCGAACGAAACCTCGCTTTCACAGGCGACGCGCCCCGGTGGCTGAGCAACTGGAAGCTGAGAGCCGTGACGTATCGACACCTGCGCGAGCTCGTCGTTTTCATTCATCATCGCGAACAGAGAAGAGCCGCGCGGCGTAGAGGAACGGACATGCGACGGAAACATATTTCACGACGAATGAACCGTCCTCCGAGCGTTTTATCCCGCGCCACCGGCCAGCTTCCGGTCACCGCTGTCGAATTCGATGAATGCCACGCGCACGCATGAACGGCCGGTGGATACGCAGACACGCGATTTCTATGCCTTTGTCGCCCGGAGATTTAATTTCTTTATTCCGCTATCGCGCCTCGTCTCCCTACTCTTAATACGACTAATTGACATGGATACTGGGAACGAATTTTGCAAAACGGCGTTGAAGAGCTTGACCGAGTTCTACGAAGGAACGCTTGGCGATGCGTACGTTTCTGAAAATATTATTGATATCGGAATAAAACAGCAAGGATAGTAAGATCCTCCGTTGGTAGTTGGCACCGGGGCGCGGAAAATGTTCGAGGTATCGCGCAGTTGCATCAGGGGTTGCACCGCCGCGAAAAGCATCCCTGGCCACGCGAGGGTGATCCCGGCTGCGACAGTTTCAACGGCGTTCGAGAGTTTTTGCTGCGAAGAAGAACGCCTTCGGGAATGAGCAGCCGGGCGGAAAGGAAGTTCCCTGTTCGAATCGATTATACGCGAGGAGATACGCGGGCGAGCACGTGTCTCCTTCACGGTGGCGGTGAAAAATCTTTTTGATCTCGGGTGCGCAACGAAAAAGCCAGTCGGTTCGCGGTTCTTTCGAGAATTTGGATCGTACGATCCTTGGCACCGTACCCACCCGTCGTGTCTCCCGGTGTTCGTGGGTGCTTTGAAACGTTCCGGCTCGAAGACGAGGCGAACAGGGCGGACGAGACAATGGGGATGAGATCGACGGAGGAGAGGACGAACGCAAGAGGATTCCTCCTTGGCGATAAGCCCCTTCGTTCACAAAGGGACGACGAAGGCTAATAAAAATCGGCTGTTTGCTTAGCCAACGCTATTACCCTCCCCCCCCCTCTCTCTGATACGACGATAAAACGGCCTGTCGACGGAATTGATGCCGCTTGTATGTACCGAGATCATTCTCGCCCTCTCTCGCTCTCATCGCTCATTCCCTGTCGCGTCCTCCGAGAGGAACGTGTGTTGTAGTTAATTGGTTTCGTGGTTGAACTTGGCCGATCGATTGTCCGTGCGGAGCTCCTTCGGGAAGTTTCGGGAACTTCGTTTCTTCGTTGTACATTCGATTGGCCGCTGTTAGATGAAGCGGGAGACACGGCTACCTGCGCTGTCGGTCCACTGAATATATTATACAAGGGCCTGTACCCTAGATCAATGAGTAATACCTGGTAGACTCGCGTGGATAACGTCCGTAGACACGAATCTTCGTTTGACATTAGGTCAGTCATCCTGGAAGACACTGTATATGTACATAAGTTTCTCACGCTATCCTCAATCATCCTCGAATTATTTCAATTCCTAACTTCCTCCTCTACTATCAGTCGCGATATCGTCCTCTATCTATCGGCGTCGATCCGCGAGAAAAACATATGGGCGATATTTTCCAACGGATCGGTGGAAAATAAGTTTGATCGGTAACGAAACCATTAACGCGCTATCGTAAAAATTACGTTTCATCGGATGAATGAAAACATTATTGTGCTATCCTCGCGTGTGCCTTTTCCCCGTCGTTCGTATCCGTCATCCGCCGTGACGTAATCGCCCTAGCCGCGCGTACGGTGCACCCCAATCAATTTAATCCTATCAAGCATCAGAGAAGGAATTCGCCGAGCACTCGAATCTCACGAAGTGAACTCGAATCCAGCCGCATTCCCGGCCTGGTTTCCCGCGTTTTCCGATCACAGCCCTCGCGCCGAGGGTTACAAATGATCGTCTAACGAGAGTAGGCGCGCTGCCGCTCTTAACGAGGTGACGTCACAACCATAACAAACAATTGCAGCCTTTCGTAGGACCGCATCCTAACGAGACTGAAGCCGGACCAGCCCGCATACCGTTCTATCGGTGGGATGAGGATGCTGGCATCTGTTCGTGGACGAGGGGCGGTTGAATTAGTCGTAAGTCAGTCAGCCACGGCTTGTTAGCGTCGTTAACCCTGACCCCGGGCCACGGTGTCCGGTTGGCAACGTTCTGTTGCTTTTTCGAACGGAAGGGGACAGCTTTGACTGGCTTGGTTTCGATGAAATTCTATGGCTGTCGGGGTGTTTAAACGGTATATACGGGACGCATTGTCTCGCTTTGAAGTCGAATCGCAGTGTCGTTGGCGCGGAAACGCTTCTGATGGCCGTTCGATCGCGCTCAGAACCGGAGGCCTCGACGTTCGTTCGGGTATTCATAATCAAATTAGGGGACCTGAGTCTCTGAGCTGGATAGCAAATGCTCTCTGTGGACACCTCGGGATCCGCGCGGAGCTGGTGCGAGTTGCCCGTGGATGAATTATCGTTGCGCGGCATCGAGAATGTATTCGGGGATGGTAGAGGTGATGGAAAATTTTGTTTAACTCGACGATGCTTTTATGACACCAATTGCGGGGGAAGTACAGAGGGACAGTCGAACGTAGTTTTTATAACGATACCATTGCACCGGTGCACTATCGACCGTGGTGTTTGAAAATAAATATTTGTCGTCGATTTCTCCGCTCTTCAAATTGTCCGTACCAAAGCGCGTTTCAATTGCTGCTCGACGACACATGGGAACGACAACGAATTTTCAACCCCGCCTTCCGATCCCCACGGCGGAGAACAATCCCCCTGCGAACGTTAACCACGAAGCATTTCGATTCCAACGTCTCTCGTGCGATAAATCCGTAACGACCCGAGTACACGCCGGCACGCTTGTGCACGCGTAAAGCAGGAAAGTTGGCACGGCGAACGATGGTTCGACGCCGGTCAGGATTTCGTAAAAACGGGACGGTAATTCAAACACCTAAAGGGTCGGGCTCGTAAATCCTGTCCAGCGGGCGACAAAGTGTCGCCGCGCGATTTCGTATCTGCTCCGATTGTAGCGTAACGTGTACGTGGCGTCGGAACCAGGGCACGATATATTCCATTTAATCAGTTCCGCCGACCGAAGCACTGATATCCATGGAATGCACCTGACTCCGCCCCTTCGTCGTTCCTCTGCCCCGCTCCGACTTAGTTGACGATTTCGTGGAGGTTCCGAGGAGGAGGAAGAGGAGCTCGAGAAAGAAAGCAGGGGGTTACTACTCCTTCGTAGGCGAGGAGAAAAAGGTCTCGTCGAAATTTCGTTGGCCGAGGACGCGGCTGCCGGGGGCTGGTACCGAAGTCGAGAAAGTAGGAGGAAAGGACGAGATAAATTCGCGGGTTTACGGCACCTTTAAAGTTGCGGGAATCTCTTTAACGACTTGGCAGCCTGCCACCGTTCTGGTCGCCGCAGGAGGGTTGAACAGCATTGACGGTTCTGCGCGCCAGACCGACCTGGGTTATCATTCATTTTCCCTCGACCGGGCCGGAGACTCTGTTAATGACAGCGCCGCGGAATTACTGCGGAACTTCGCGTCCACCTAGTGCATAACGGGCACAAAAGAAATCCCTAGACCGCACTGGGACGAGACGCTTCTGATCGTGATCATTCAGCCTGCTCGCTCTGGTACGTTATCCGCTTGGTCTTAAATGGTTAATCTGTTTCGATGGAGGATGCGTTTGTGTATTGAGCATTGAGAAAATCTAATTTTTTCTATCTTTTTAACCTGCTAAAGGAAAAGAAATTCTAAAAAGGAAAAACAACTCGAAGTTTAAGGTGCGGGCATCTTTTTAAACAATGAGATTTTCTAACTATTCTAGTCGGGGCCATGCCCACTTTCGTGCCGAAGGAAATGGCACCTCGTTTCTTCGTTTCGATCCACTGCAAAGGCTGGAATTATGTCAGCCGTCGCGACGGGTTTCAACGAGAGTATTTAAATCTCTCCGGCATCGCTGTAACCGAGAAGATCGCGTGGATGTTTAGAATATTTATCTTCGTCGCATACGAATGGCCTCGATCTCGTTTGTACTCGGTTTCCAAAGTTTAAAGTCGTTCGATTCGGTGCCCCTCGGTTTAGGATTATCCGCATTAGATCCCCGTACTCCCGTGGCCCCCTCTAACAAGCGTATCCGGTACGGCGAATCTAAAGCCCGATCGGCGCAAGTTTCAGGTCTTCCGCAACGAGTGTTTCACTTCCACAGCGATCAGTCCAAAATAGTCGCCGGCAAATCCCACCGCACTTGGGTCCTCGATATTACAGTCCCACTGCTCCCATCCGACCTACGAAGATCCCCTTTCGAATTTGTCTAAATATTTCACTGGCGTCACCGCCAAACTCTGTCCTGTCTTCCCCGAATTTCCTTCACCTCTTTTCTCCTCCATCGCGATTTCTGATGCCCCCTCCAGTCGCTTCAGCCCCGCGTTTCCAGTGTTCTCGGTGCCCCAGACGCGTCCTCTCCACAATGGTTTATTTTACTGTTACCGCCGGATCCCCCATGTCCCGCGATCATTACCATCAAAGCGTCTCCGCGGGCTGAGTAATGGGGGATTTTAGCTCCCCGAAGGTGAAGCAGGACAGGCAAGGGGGAGAATTTCTCGGGAAGGAGAGTCCGGTCGGATCTACGAGTGAAGGCCCTCGATAACGGAGCTCTAGAAACGCGAACCATTTCGCCGCGTTCCTCGTCTATCCCGCGATTGCAATCGTTCCCTTCCGCCCCGATCTACCCCCGTCTTCCTCCCTTATTTTTCGCCCGCCCGCTAGCGAAGCTGCGTACGATCCGACACGAATTGGTCGCTCTGTTACGTGGATCCTCGGCCCAGCCCGTTATCGCCGAGATCGCTTCCATCGATCCGCCATTATCTCCCGCAAATTGAACGCCGTTTGGGACTGTTGATCTCGTCAGATTTCCAACCCCATTCCCGTGAAATTGCCAGTGACGGAGAGGGGTATCCCCCGTATCCGCGAGGTGAAAGCGTGTACCGTAATTTTCTCTTTTAATGGACTCGCGATTTGCCAGCGAGATGTTTCACAGGAAAATTCGTGCGATTGCGTAGATAACGATCCGTTACACTGTTCCATCTTGTAACGTAACTGGGATACGGGCGGAGTGGGAAGTGGAAGCCATAGAATCGCTCCAATCTTCGCATCCAGCAGCGGGATGAACGGGAAACGAGCTCGAGGCACGAGAAAACGGCGCATGGAATCGTCGGCGCGAAGGATGCGTATTCTGTCGCTTGTCTATGCGCGACCAAGCTTTCCTCCCGTTATGAATGAGGCAGGGCCGTCTTTGTGCGCTCGGTACCCCGCTCGTTACGACAGCATCCAGGGTTGAAACGCGTCGCGTATAGCCCCGCTTGTTTACGCAGCCCTTCGGGGTACGGTAGGCGACACGCGGATCTTTCCTCGTTCCCCTCCGTTTTCCTGCGCTTTCGTCTTATCGTCGCGATCGGCACGCCTGCGACTCGAGATACCTCGAATCGTGGTACAACGCTGGAGAATTACGCCGTCGCCGATGCACAGACGTTCAAGCTGCTGGATTCTGCGGGCGTTAATCCATCCGATTCCCGAGCACACATTGCAGTGATTTCTGTGGAAAAGCGTGGGAAGCGATGCGAGCGCAAGGAATGCAGGGGGCAAACAAATAAAACGTTTCCATCGATGGAACGCGTATATACGATCGATCGTAATCGTGGCTGGAAGGATTATCGATTCCTCCGTGGGGGAATTAAATGGTTCGACCTAGATATCCGTTTCGCGCGATCTCGTTGGACGAGTGTTGAGTACGTCGGAGGTAGTAAACAATAATTCGCGATTTCTCTGAATATGTATTTTGTTATGTGGCCAGAATGATATCTCGTTGAAATGGTTATGGGTGGAGTTGTGGAACTTTTGTGGGGGACGTAAATCCTTTTTACACGTTTCCTCCGAGTTGCAGGGGCAGTTCTTTTAATCTCTCGTCGAGAGACGAGCATCGTTCGTCTTGTGCACAGCGAGGGCACGAGTCTAGGTCCCACGTCGCGACGCGTCGGGAGGATCGGTGTTTAATCATCGAACGAACACGTTTTCATCTGGCCGATACGCGCGGCGCGTGCCTCGTAAATCCGACCGGGATGGGTTATGGGGTCATCGGTAAAAACGTAATGGAGGATTCCGTGGTCCGGTTCGCTTATATCGGCTCCTTTCGTTGGAAAACGATAGCGGTATCATTGTCAACGACTGCGGATAAGCACGCTTACTTTCTTCATGTTTGACAGTGCTTCGTCGCGTTTATACAAATTTTCCGGACTTGCATAGTAGGTGCGCGTCGGAGACAAAGATTTCGCGACAGAATATATTCTTATTCCTGATCATCCGATCAATCGATCAGGCGAGTAGAAAAACTCGTAAGCATACCGTTTCGGTTACGATTAACAGACGTCAAGTAAAGATTACGGGAGAACGGTTCCGGAGTCGAGGATAAAATTCTTTTTCAACTTATATTAACGCCGTTACCCGATTCCCGTGAGCTCCCCGGACGAACTTTAATCGCGAATAATGAAAGAGTTTCGGAACGATTATTTTCCGCCAGCGAAGGGAACGACGATATTGGACCCGGAGTACCGTAACTTCGTTCGCTCGTCAGTTTCCATTCGCCCCCGAAAAATTCCGCCAGCTTAACGTAACGAACTTGATAATTGTCAAAAAAATTGTTTCGTCAATTAACATAATTGAATAAATGCTGCATCGACCGTTGGATACGATATTGGACTTCGTTACCGCCCTGTTACGATATTTAGAAATATATCTCAGCGCGTGTAGGTTGCACCTTAATCATCCCAAGCATCGAAATATCTCGCTATCGGCCGGTATCGATCGGTCGTTAATTTCGCGGAGCGCCATCCGGTGCGTAAATTCCGAGCGAAAGGCATCGGGATCAAGCATCGGCTGTCCGGTAATTGTTACGGCGCCGCCATTTGTAATTCATCGGTTCCGCATGTCTAATTTTACAATATCTACCCCGATTATATTTACAACGTTTCACGCGTGCCCAGTTTCTCTGGCCGTCGATGCGTAACAATTTATTGCGCCGGTGTGGGCAATGCAGATTCGTCGAACGATTGTCACCGTCCCCCATCAGAATGCAACGGCTATACCCCGATCGCGATGGGGGGGAAACCCCCCCCCCCCCGCTATAATTAGCGTTACAATGATCGTGAAATCCCCGGTAGCCATAATCATAGAGGAGCGTCACGCGAATAATTGTTACGCGCTTATCTTCGCGTAGCGACCGCTCGTTTCTGAATCGCGATCACGTACAACCGTGTTTCGGGGAACAGAAGTCTGCGCAACGACGAATAATTGATATCGCAATTTTCGAGCAACGGATCGAACGAAATTGCCAATCATCGAGAATTAATAATAAGCTGGCCGACACCGGGCCGCAATTCGTCGAACGAAGGTGTCGGTACGATAACCAGCACTTTATTAAATCCAAAGGCGGATTAATAGGTTTGACGATCTTGTTATCGAACCCCGGCGAGATTCCTCTGTGTCGAATTAAATTCCCAGAAAGGGAAGGGCCCCGTTCGCCGTTGTCGGGAATAAAACAGCCCCTGCCCGCCGCCTCTCGCGCCTTTGTTACTATTATCGGCCGGCCGTAAAGTGGCCTTATAGAAAAGAGAAATTATTGCACGGCGGCGGCGGCGGCGGCGGCGGCGGCGGCGGCGGCGGCGGCGGAGATAAGTGGTTTCATCCGTGAAACCACCGGACAAAACCGTCGCCAGGCCTGGTAACCGTTAGCGGGCGGTAATAAATTGGTAGAGAATGCCCGAAGGAAGACGCGGTCTGGTACACGGGGAACGGTTAGCAGTTATCGTGGCGTGGCTTGTAGCAAGCGCGGAGCGTGAAAACGTCTCGGCCCGGCTCGGATCGGCTCGGCTCGACCGCATAATTCAACCGCTGCTAGAATATCGCGACGGCAATAATTAATATCCGCGGTTCGGGATAATAGAGCGGCGTGAAAATTTCCGTCGACGGAGGCTCGTTGCTACTTCTTCGGAAATAAAAATCGCCGAGCAAGTGTGGGGGGGGGGGGCGAATAATTCTACAGGGGGAGGAAACTTGCGCCGACGTCGGCGTAACGAGAAGTTCGTCGCGATCAACGGAACTTTTATTAAAACCCGCCAGCTTTAACATACAACGAACATTTATCTTGAACGCCGGTCTACTCGGTATCACCTGGACGCAGAACGCGCGACATCGTTTCTATTTAAACGGGCCGCCTTGGAGCTGTCGTATGAATCATGTATCGCGAGCTCCACGGAAATATTAAAACCGGGAGTTCAAGGAAGGCCCATTAAAGTAGGTGGACAGGGGTGAATCCGAGAGGGCCGAGAATTCGCGGAGGAACGAGCAAACGGCGCGGCGTAATCTCATTGCGGAAGAACCAGGTCCGTGCACAATTCCTGGTGCACACCGGAGTAGCATAACTTTGCACTTCGTCTCTAAGGAACTGTAGCAAACTGACACGGCCTATGGGGGCGGCGGCGGCGGCGACGGGGAAGTTCGGTAACACGCGAGTAGCTGTGCCGACGACAACGACGTCGACGCACGACGCCGCGTCGTCGATGCGCTTTCGCGAGCACAGCTGGCTTGGCTGGTGTAGATAATTTCGACTGTGTCTCGAGAAGTTCGCGACGCCGCAGGTGTCTGTTGCGAGCGGATCGAAAGGTTTAGCTAGGCTTCCGGTGCGCGTTTGGAGGATAGTTTGTTCCGCGCTTTTCGCTATTTCTCACCGCGATGCCTGGTTGTTCGTCTCAGCTCGAATCCGCCCGCGGGCTGACGTTTGAGGGAACTTTATTATGCACCGTGAAATGGCAATTCTGTATTTGTCCTGGCCCCGTTGAAGAGCAGCCTCTCGTACTCGATCGGGTTCACTTGCGAATTGCTCGATACAATTAATTCACGTAAGCCTGTCGCAAGAGTTACATCCAGCGTGCCTGTTCTACTCGTACATTTGTAATCTGTAATAGTACTTGGAATAGTATTTCAACGCAATAATTCTCGCTTGATCTCTTACCGTTCCAGACATGCTACGAGATGGAGAGGTACCTGAAGGACGAGCCGAAGCTGCAGTCGTACAAAAAGTTGCCCACAGAATTGGACACGGCACCTTGGAACCTCTTCAGGGCGCCCCCCATCTCGTGGACAGCGTCCACCGGCACCGCCAACGCACAATTCGAATCGCCAATCAAAATGGAGGTGAGCAACCGTCACGAAAGTGCACGCAGAATATTCTCCCATCCGTTTGCTTGTCGAGATTTCATTCGCGTATCGTGTATATATGGGGAGATCTGACAAAGTCGTTCCTTTCTTTTTCTCCTATGCTCACGCGACACAGGTGACGACATCGTCAGAGGACAGGGAAACGCTCTGTCTGGACGATATAAAGTTCAGTCCCGGCGATCACAACCACAACGGCCGCGATAGGGATCTCCTGGACCGACACCTCGATTCCTTGTCGATGTCGTCGTCGAGTTCGGCGTGTTCAGCGTTGTCCTGGGACAGCTCGCCCTCCGTCTCGTGCACGGCGTTTATTCTCAAGAAAGAGCCCAGCGAGGACCTCGAAGAAGACGAGGAGCACGAGGTGCGTTCTCAGTCGCATTTGCATACGACGCTTATTGTCCGGTTATTTTTTTCTCGGAACACGCGGAGAGGATACACCGGGACCAGTCGTAAATTCTGTCGGTTTTCGAGCGTCGGTGCATGGAACGGGAAGCGTTGAAAAATAAATAAAACGTCGTCGTTGAACACCGCGAGCTTCTTGGTCCTTTCAGATTTTCACACTTCCTCGCAGCCGACGTTTATTTATCGCTGTCGGGCTTTCTCTTGTTCCTCAAATTGCACCGGTAACATTCGCGTCGCGGTGAAACGCGAGCACGGTGATTGACCGTCGCGCGAAACAGATCACAGCTCTATTTTTCGCGGTGTTCGAATTGGAATCAAGGCGCATGTCGCAAAATCAGTTCCGATTTCTTTCTTCCGCGTGCCTGACGCTAAATCGAATTCATGGCCGGCTCGCCCCGCGTTCTAACGAGTTTCGCGTGACGGCCGAGCGGAGCGATTAATCCGGGCGAACGCCGCGAAAGGAGCGATTAAACGAAATTAATTACCGTAGCTGGAGCGGGTGTCGCGACAAGAACACCTGCGTTTACGATTCAATCGTAACCCCCCGCGCCCTCCCCCCTACCCCCGTCATCCTATGGTGCACGTTTCCGACGTATCGGGCGCACAATGCCCGTCAAATTTCAATTACCGTCAAACGGCCGTGTTATACAAATAACGATTCTTCCTATTTTCCGCTGGTTACGTGGACACTCTGCGCCCGTGTGGTTCGCGCGCACGTGCACGCGAACGCGTTTGCGTGCGCCCGGCGGTGCACGTAATCCGTTTACGGGATCATTTGGCATTGATCGATTCCGAGCGCGCGGCCGCGGCGCCGGTATCGAACATCGATACCGTTTTAACCAGTTGCTTGCACTTTAATCAGAGGCCCGTTATCGTAATCCCGTTGCGTAATGAATTACGTTACCGGCTCCAGGAAATCGAGGAGGAGGAGGACAGCGGCTGCGAAAGCGAAGGTCAGATACTGACACCACCGTCGAGCCCTGGCTCGGGTCAAGGTCACTCCAACTCCAGTCACTCGTCGAGCGGGAGCTCGATGCTCGACGTTCAGAACCTCAACCTCCATGGGACGGGCGGCAGGAGCGCCATCGTCAGGGTCACCGCCAGCAACGCGCAGGGTGTAGCAAGGTGGGTGGTTCACGGCGGATACTCTTATTCGAGGAATGTTTCTTCTTTATGCGAAGCTTTCCTTCGCATCGTTCGCGTCAGAAAAGGAAAAAAAAATATGCGCAGAGTACTCGTCGACAATTGTAACGAGAAAGAGTAGAATCAGTCACGGCTAAACGCCTCGATGTTGTATCAATGGCGTGGATCGACAGGTAAGAGTAAATGAGTTTTTACCCCTGTTTCCTTGCAGACTGATCTCCGTCACAGCGAATGGTTACCCCGCGGTCGCGAGCACGCAGCACGCACACGCGGGCACAGCCGCAGCTGCGAGCACCGTGGCTAACAGGCACCACGCGAGGAGCCACGAGCACAGTCCGCCCGACACGAAGCGCAGGATACACAAATGCCAATTTCCGGGTTGCAAGAAGGTGTACACCAAGAGCTCCCACCTGAAGGCTCATCAGAGGACGCACACAGGTAAGTGACCCGCAGTAACTGTTCACCATCGCGTATACCGGTTGCCGGCGACCGATCGGTGCGCGATTAGAATCGGGGAAAAACGCGATTGGCGAGAGAAACTTTGACCGGAACGAGCCGATCGACGGTTCGACCATCACGGAATATCGAGGCTACCATTAACATTCCTGCCGGGGATTTCCCTTGCAATCGCCCCTTTACCTTCCGCGTTTAATCATTTCTCGGCAAGCTGTTATCAGCGGACGTTAAATTAACGATTCCTGAAATTGCTATGTGTATAGTAATCTTTCTGCTGCTAATAGGTGAAATTACGAAAAATCGTGACGATTTACGTTGAAACGCGTTACCGTTCGTCCAACAATTAGGGAGACACGCGGCGGCCATAAAATATATCAAATTAGCCATTAACGAACGCTTCGAGGCATGCCCGCGTCGCGGAAAGGATTTCGCCAGTCGCTCGACAATTTCACACGCGACGCTGTGCACCCTTTCCTCTGCGATTCAGTTAATCGTTAGTCACACGATTATCCCCGCAGTCTGTCGCTGGAACGGATGGGAAACAATCGCGGACGTATCCCGCGTGCAGCCGGGGACAAATTCCACGGCGCGTTCCCTGTCTCCCTTATCGCGGCAAATAACAATGCATAATTAATTGCGATGCCGAATTAAGGGAGCCTGTTCGGTTTGTATGGCGGCTCGGGCACTTCGAACCACGGACACGAATGAATGGAGGGGCCCGCGTACGCGATACCGGATGATACATGTTTAATGGCGTCGAACCGGAGTCGTCCCTTGCGTGTTTTCTTCGATCGATAAAGGGCGATCGTTCTTTGCAGGCGCTGTGGTACAACTTAAGTTTTACTTGTCCTTTGCGACGGGGGTGTAACGCGGTGGCTAGTTTCACGGCGAAGGTGTTCCTTTAGCGAAGAATCGAATCAGTGTGATTGGAAATCAGCTATAATCTTTTCGTATTGAAATCTCAGCAATTGAAATATTTTGATTATTATTATTATTAGTCACAGTTTGGGGGGCGCCTTGTTACGCTATTAATATAGTGTACAGTGGTACGAAGAATACGTCTCGTAGAAAACGTAGAAAAGTGGAAAGTGTTTATTCTCAGGGCTAGAAAGGAATACAGAGATGAAATATAAAAAATGAATGAAAATTAAATCAATATTATTTTAACAGTATTATTCACAGACTATAAATATTCTTCATTTCACCCGGAGGATAAAAGTGAAAAAAGCGGTTTTAGGTGCCCGACCAGAATAATCTCCCCGGCGTCAACGTCACTTCCGTTAGCTGCATTACTTTGTGCACGGAACTGACCGATCACGTTATTACCATGAGGTTAGAGCACCTTTCCGCTTCGTCCCATGGTTCTTCGTGGTTGGCTGTGGCAGCAGGTGACGGCGGAGGACTGTAATTAACGAGGACTCCTCTTTCGCCTTTCTTGCACCCTCTTCTACCCTTCCCTTTTTGCTCGCAGTTTTTGTCGCGTCACGCCTCGAACCCCTTCTGTGAAATCCGGCGTACGTTCGCGCGTAATTACCCGTGTTCGCCAGCCAATCGCGCACACCAAATCGCACCCCGCGTACACGCGTGAGTCATTTTGACGATAACGGATACACAGGTGCGACCAATACGTCTTCTCGTCAGTAACTGTCGCAGGCATTGAAGAAATTGTATTTTTTCGATTCCAACTTTGACAACCGTTTTCGCAATTTCTCTGCAGGATGCAGGGTGGCGAGGTCTGATATAGAAATTTCTGCGATAATCGAAGATTCATTCTCCTCTGTTAATGAATTCAGTATTACGTTAGGCCGCCTCTTGGTAACGCGACGTGAAATTTCATAAAATCAAGTTACGCTTCGTCACGCTCCACGGTTCGAACTATCGTACTATTACCTACGAAATGGTGTCCGCGTTCGCGCTGTATTCAAAGTGGACGGCGAATTAGATTTGACTGCAGTACCCTTCGCGATAAAATGCGCCACTCTCGACGCTGCTCCCTGATACAGCCTGTCGGATATTTAATTACGCCGACCCGCTTCTACGCGCTCGTGTCTTTCATAAATTTCTCTGGGAATCCATTCTATCATTGCATTGAATTCCGGTACGTTTTACCGGCTGCACGCGCCACCGCGTAACGCGTTACCGTAATATCGTACGTACAAGTGATTAAGCGTGTATACGTGCCCAACACGTATTTGCTCACGTGAATAACTACACGTGCACGGGCGCGACTACCTGCCTTCGTGCGTGTTTATTTACCTATCCGCGTGTGCCCGGCTCTGCGTCCCCCGTGCACGGTCGTCGTGCGTGCGACAGAGACAAAGAGCGCACAGACGCGTAATTTCAGTCTCTGTATTACGTAGGATGAGATTGCGAGAGGGTATCCGCGGAGGCCTAGCTAAGAAGCAGAATTGCAGAGGAGCGGCGAGGAAATAGAACAGAGCGAACAAAAATTTGATGATATTAATTACCTGTTGGATTTAACTAAAAATTGTACGGAAATCCTTGATACGGCATAGCGAGGTATTTTTAATACGAAGAAAACACCACTACGCTCCTGCAACCGTAAACCGTCCGGACAAGTTAATTATTACGTTGAAAATATCCGATATCCATACGGTTAGTGCGTATTACCACGTCTTACCCAGGTAACGGGATAATGAATAGCGTGGCGTCGCGAATCGTTCTTTCAAAATCAGAAACAGGGGAGGTGGAATAATAGACATAGAGATATTCAGGAATGCAGAAGGGCGAGCAAGAGGGAAGAGGCTAACGAGAGCTGGCAACGGAGGCGTGGATAGGTAAAAAGAACGAGGCGAAACGGGAAAGAAAGGTGGATAAAGGGTTACGCAAGAGGGATGGGGAAGAGAAAGAGGGAGATGGGGGAGAGGGAGAGGAAGAGGGAGAGAGAGAGAGAGTAGGCAATAAGAGAGAGGTTGGCCGAGACGCCTTCATCCTGCAGCGTGGCAGGTACGTCGGGATTGCTTCTCGCGGATCGTTAAGCAGAACTGCTAACTACGGGATTATGCATACTGAGGGTCCCGTCCCGCAATTATGACTCTGTTATGAATTCGTCCTGACGCAAGGATCCCCTGCCTCGCCGGGAACGCTGCACCAGACGACGTCTGCGTCACGTATCGCGGCAGGGCCGAACGTTTATTTCGTTGGGAAACGTTCGTCGGGAAAACGGTGAAAAGGGTGGCGCGCGTGCGCTGCCCCCTAGCCGGCTATTATCTCCGTCGTAATTGGTTTCCCGGTGACGGATGTTCCCGCTGACGGATCCCCGGGATTTTCTGGTTAATCGTTCCGCCCGTGGGCTCGCGCAACGTTTCGAGGCTCGCGGGGTTTCGCTTAATCCAATACGTTATTGTTTCCTGTTCGAGTAACCGATTTCGATTAGGTTCGTCGGGACGGTTTTCCCTTTTTCGTTTTCACTCGATACTTTCTTCCGCGGCGAGGCTGCCGCGTCGATATTCACCGGAGGACGTTCCCGTCGAGACACGTGTAAGTGCCCCACCCCCCGACCGGAGTGGATTCCAGCGAATCCATAGAGCCGAAGGCGAGCAGGGAGGCGAACGAAAAAACTTGACGGGGTAAAAGTACGCGGAACTTTCCTCCAGAGATGGAAATACCGGTATACTTTGATCTCGGTCGGCGAATCTAATTACTGCCGGCCTGGGAAGGAGCGCTCGCGAGGACCCGGGACCCGAAACGAGGCGAATCGTCGAATCACGGAGAGGACCCGGCCGATCGTGTGGCCGAGTCAACGTTGAAGGCTTGTTACGAATTCCATTGGCGAACTTTCCTTTCGGGGATCTTTCGGCATGTAGATATCTGCCGAGCCGGCGGGAGGTCGTTCATCCCTGACCCAGCTCGCCTTGGGATCCCTCGCCCTTTCTCCCTTTCTCCCTTTCACCCGCGTCCCGAGAATATCGTCTTAAGGACGAATCGATCCGATTAGACGATTTAACAGTCAAAGCCATCGCAACTCGCCCCCGCTAATTCCCTTCTAACGAGCCGATAAGATGCTAACTCTAAACAGCACAGCCAACCTGATGAGATCAACCGCCGTGTTATGGTCTCGAGTCTAGAGAGCCTACGAAGCAGCGTCTCAGAATCGGATTTCATCGTGGTTGAATCGTTTCGTTTGCCGGTGCACGATGTTTCTCCGCCTTTGTTTTATTCATTGGGAACGCGACGCGCAAGGAGACCGAGGAGTAACGAAGTTTGGACGGATTTTATGAGACGTTTAACGGGACACGATTCGAGGGAAAATGTTTCCGGGAGAGCGTTAAACATTTTCGAGGAAACAGGATTTGTTCCCTTGTTTATCCACTTTGCCCGTCGGTATCGCGTTTCAGTGATTTCCCCGTTTTTTTTTTCTTTTTCTTTTTTGCCGAGGCGAAGCCTTTCTATACGATTTCCTCGTGGGAATCGGGGAACTATCGATCCGATGGTCCAACAGTCCCCCGGTGACTGTATACGCGCGGAGAGGAACTGGGAAACAGCAGTAGAAGACGACGACGACGACGACGGCAAAGAAGAAGGAGGAGAAAAAGAAGGGAAAAAGAGAGAGATTTCCAATTACAGGGACTTTCTGTTCCGGAATTCCATTCCAAACACCATTGTTCTCGCGTCCCAAGCTGTGGACAGGACTTTGATCTCTCCACGGAGTCCAATCGTTCCGCTGGAAACTTTTCGCAATCGTTCCCTTAGTGCTCGCTGATAGAATGTCAATATATTTGGAAAATTAAGGAACGACGGGTCTGTTATCTCGCGAATTTGTCGTGTCCCGATGATCGACGTCCCGGCTAAAAACCGCACCGGCCGGAAATAATACAAACCTGAACGTTCCACGTCGAATGTCCGGCTATCGGTAAATCTTCTCGCGGCGATTATCCACCGCGGCGATATTAATAAAAGGGCGTCTAAGCTGCAGCGTCGAGCGAGTCAATAAACTTCCTACTACGATCTCTAGGAACTTTCACGCAAGCGGGGATCGTTCGTGCGAAACAAGTTCCTTTGATCCTCCCCGAGGAAGCAATAACCGGGCACGATTGATGAGAGCCTTTAATTGCCCGGTCGTGGAACGGTCCAGCGATCGCGGACGCAACTTTTCTTCACTCGATTATGAAGAATGTTCAAAGGAACGCGGCTGGTATCGTTCGGGCGAACTAGCGTTACGTAACGAGCGTGCCGGAAGTGGGTCAGCCGGGGGCGCGATAATTTTGCCTGGCGGGCGTGCTTTAGAAATGGATGGCATTCCACGAACTTAAATCAAACGGAGAAGAAAGAAAAGCGAGGGGCGGGTGGGGCCGATACGCGGGTTTGCATGGATTTATTTATCGCGATTCGTCCCTCCGCCAACCGGAAGGGGCCGTCGCGCACATTACCGGAGCGTTTCCTCGCGGCGTTTACCGTGGGGATGCATCGACACCTTTCGAATTGCGCCCCCCATCGGCCCATTATTCCGGCGCGAAAAATAAGGAGAACGCGGCGATAATTTATCGCGCTCGCGTTTCCATCGAAAACAAGCAACGCGGAAAGTTATTGCGTTATCGGGCCGCGGTTTGGAAACGAGGTTTTCGGGCCGTTTCGAGATCCGCTTCTCTGGTTTCGCTTGGAACGAGCGCGAGCGCGGAATTTAATCGACGCGAACGACGCGCGCGTGCCCCGGGCTGATTCTGCGAGAAGTTTTCGACAGAAGGGATCAACGATTCCGTAGCGTTCAATTACCCATCTTCTTCTGTTATTAGCGACGAACGAACCAAATAATTGCCGCGGACGGTCGGCTAAAAATACTCGCGTGGTGAGTTCTTGAAATAAGTGAGTATTTGAATATTTCCGTCGTTGCGCGAAGCAATTTTGGTTCTCTCCGTTTCTGTTTCCAAGAATCGCGCAGCTATCTTGTGTAACTTACTTGCCTCACGGTCGGCACACGGTGCACAGTTTTCTTCCTCGAGTCCTGTATCCCCGAAGGTAGAAGAATGTTCGCGCTCGCCTTCGGGGAAGAGTCGGTCGGAATAAAAAATATAATTTCTCCGCGCAGCGATGCGAGTTTTAAGCAGCAACGCGTTTCGTAAATAAGCGCCGAAGGAACGAAGCTTAACCGTACACGCGTAGTTTCCTTCCCTTTGCGTGGCGTCTCCAATGACAGCGCTTTTCTTCCTCGAGGCGAGCGCATCCGCGCGATTGATCGTGTTTACCTGTACGTCGCAACCACAAACCCGACTGTCGATCCTCGTTGGTTATCCCTAAGCCGTCGAGCAATTGTTCGCAACACGGATTGATCCCCGCTTTCTTTAACGTATCCTCCTTTATCGCACACTTAGCTCGCTTCGAATCTTGAATAGCCGCGAACGCTTCTAATAGAAACCATTCGGAAGAACACTTTGTTCGAACCAATTAGCAGCCATCGTGTCTCGAGTATTCCAGGAAGTGTGATTTAACCCGAAGCCTGTACGCCCGGGGTGGTTCTGGATGGCCAGTACTACCTGTACAGACGACTCTAACGCCAGCATCTATGTGTCTAACGCTAAACCCACTAACTCACTCGCGGTAGCCGCTATACGAATTTTTCGGAAACTCTTAATACGTGAAGCTTTTGTCGCGACTCGATTCCTGACGCCGCTCGCGCGCTGATTAATTCGCTGTTCGATTATTCGTCTCCCGGCGTGAATACGTTCCGCCGGCGCAATCGTGCCAATCGGTGAATACTTAAAATTCTTATCAACGGCTCGTCCATTATTCTCGAAACGATCTCGTCGGCCGTTGTATTATTTACGCGGAAGTTTGTCCGACTGTAGATTATACCCTGTCTCGCGTGCACACGTGCCGCGTGGATCGTGTACGTACATATTGATTTGCACCTCGGGCACTGTTCGTAACACGTTCGAAACACGCGGCGAAGTTAGGAGCCGTCCCCAAGCCCCGCCGACACCGCCGATCCCGGGGAACCCCGGGCACCGCAAACAATTGGAAACGTCGTCAAAGTTCTCGCTACAGTTGACAGCGAAACCGCAGTTCACCACACGAGGAACGTGCTATCTCTAACCGTAGCCGATACCGCCGGGACGGAAACAAGCAGCCAAGAACCCGGACTGTACCTCTCGCACTTCGTCGCACATCGAGGGGAAAACCGCGCGCCTTGTCATCGATGCACGACGATCGATCGCTCGAACTCCGCTTAATAGCTCGTGCTCCTCGATGCCGGGGACTTTTATGCGACGCTCCGGTTGGAGAATTTTCTGGCGTGGATCGCGATGGATCGAGGAGACGTGATTTATCAGGTAGCGGAGAAGCGAATGGATAATTATAATTTGTCTTTTCCACGTGGACGGTTCAATTTATACTTAGATTTTGTTTATATCTCGTCTGCGATATAGGGGGTATGCTCGTGGCCGTGGATACTCGGGTTGTGTGCACTGTGGAGCAGGATATATTGGCGTTTCAGAAGTGCAAGTAGAATATACCGAGTATGGTCAGACATGCCTTATTCACGAGCGATGGCAACGATTTCAAGAATGTTATTACCCCGCCATTTCGAATATAAATCTCGTCCGCGACATCATCCAGTTGAATCGTCTTTGACGAAACTGTAAAATTAATCCCTCAGACGTAGCAACGAATACGAAGGGGGTGGGACCTCGAGGATGCTGCTGAGTAAAAAGCTTGCAACGGTTAACGCTAAGGAAATAATTCCCTTCCTCTCTCGAGCCGAGTGATTTCCCGTTGTTTCTTTCCTGGCACGCTCGCCAAACGGCGATACATTTTATATCCGTGAAAAGGTTCCCATTTTCAACGTAAAAGCCGCGGTCCTTCTCGGAGCAAACACCTCCTCCGCTTTCTTTTCGAGCGCACGATATTCCTTTATGGGAAACCTATTTCATATTTCATATCTACATATTCCGTTCGATTCTATTTTAGTACAAGAGCCCCGTGGTCCCCCTCGTTCTACCGTGGAATTTGTCCCCGGTAGAAACGAAAGAATAGAAACCCCGCAGCCTGACAAAATTTTCCAATCCGCCCCCGTTAGGGGTGGCGTCGGACAGGGCCGTTTCTCAAGTGGAATGCCTGGGGAAAAAATAAAATGTTATCCCATGTACCCTTCGCTTCGTCGAAACAGTAATTCCTATAGCATTACGAACGGTCCACCTCGTGACTCGCAAGGCATCCTATTGTAATTACGAATGCGACTGTTTCAAAGGGTTGCGGATCACGTTTCATTAGCCCGTTCGAAAAACTATGGAATCGTTGTTCGATTATCCTGTGCCACGTCGCACCTTTCTTTTCAAACGGTAGCGCAATTGCTCACGATTCGTCGGATTATTTAACTATACGGAAACGCGAGAATGGAAACCACCGCTGACAGCCGGTTGTAAAATTGTCACACCCGCGTGACAGAGGACGAAAGTCCTTTAATACGAGCGAAACGAGAGGACGTGAAAGGGTTGCTCGCCGCAATAGTTCTCGCGGGGCGACGTGGAATTTTCTTTTGTCGCTCCCGAAGTTTCCCGGGCGTATAATATTTTGTTCCTTGCGTTTCCGTCGCTTCTTAATCAGAAACCGGCTTGCAGCCTCGCGAATTTTCGTCGCGACCGATCTCGAAGGAAGTTTAATTTACCAAGGCGGCTCTTGATGTTGGGCAATTTTCGCGATCCTTTTATTCGCATTAATACGACTGCCGGGTTAAACGTTCGCAGCTGTAGAATATCGTGTCCGGCATTGTGAAACGTGCAATTTCTCGCTCGGGAAATTTCTCGAAAGAAAATTAAGAAAATCCACTTCCCCGTTGCACTTCCCGACTTCGCCGCCCGCGCAGACCGGCGGGACGGCGCAAGATCTTTTCGAACACCGCTTCCCGATCTCGCCCCGCAGGAAATTGAAATGCTTCGCGCGGCAAAGGGAATTAAATTTGTTGTTTCAATTTTTTTTTCTTTAAGCCGCCCGTGCACTTTGCCTCCCTCCGCCCACCGAGGCGCAGAAAATTGCAACGAGAATACGCGAAACGTAAATTCGACGCGCCGAAAGAAAATTCGCGGGGCTATTCGCTGGTCGTGCATTGCTCGCGGCACGCTTCCTTCGAACCAGTCACGGACTCCTCGAGATTGCCGGTAAAAAATCTCGTCCATCCACTCGCAAATCTTAATCCATCTTCCCTGTCGCACCTATTTTCCACGCTGTCGGGAGGGGAAAAAGTTTCGGCCGCGGTACGAGGGCGTGCGCAAAATTATTCCCAGATTCCAAGCCAATCCTATCCGTCAGAAACTCGTCCCTCGGCTAACCAGGGGGGAGGATATCTCCCGTTGACCAGTCAGAATCTCTGACGCGTCGAACGTGTAAAAAATTTTACTTCCCTCGAAATTCTCCGCTCCGGATATCTTTCGTGCCGCGCACGAAAAAGAGGGTAGTTTCCACCCTTCCCCGATATGTCACGCGGATCTGCGGAACGTCTCCCCGGTATTAGATGCGTTTCTCTCGTCGAAACGTTTCTCGCGCGAAACGTGTTCGGATGTGAAAGACGTGGGGCACGGCGAGGCGGTGGTTGGGGAGGAGGGCGGGGGTCGGTAGCGCCGAGGCTTGGGTGAAAAGGGGTCGGAATCCTTGGCCATAAATTCCGGTTGTCCTATCCCTCGGCGACATGACGGAAGGTAGCCTATACATCGTCGCACGACGACGGACTTAATAAAATGCAAAGACGACGAACACACATCGCCGGGGACGGGCTGACATATCGACGCAATACCGACCCACTCAGACCTCTCGTGGAGCGCCAGTCGGGTTTGCGGGGTGGAAGGAGGTGGAAAGATCGTTTCGACGCCGAACGGGACGAATGTCCTCGAGGACTACGTGGAAACCGGCCACTTCTGTCGTCGCGGCGACTGTTCCCCGTCATATCGTCCTCTACCCCGTGTCCCGTTCTGTTTTGGATCGACCCACGGTCTGCGCGGAATGTGCGTGGAATTTATGGCGAACGTTCATAAAACGTGGCCAACGCCGATGAACGCGAATCTCCTACGGCGGCAGGTGCTCCTGCGAGTTTTATTAAAGAAAGGATATGTATATTAATAATAAAACGATGTTTCCGTAAAACGGAGGAATTCTCGGGGTACTGATAATCGTCGAACTGCTGGTAGAATCTCGATCCTGCGTTCCCCAACGTCGGCCCCGGTAACAAACAACCGTGCACCGAAGGGTTGCGTCCCACCCTCGCTACCGATGAACAATAGCGGCGCCCCCCCCCCCCTTTCGAAGGAAGAAACCGTCCGATCTCTCGAACGGTGCTCGCGCATCGACGAAGAAGATAAACAGCCGGCTGATACAAGTATGAAACAAAGGCGCAGGTTCCACTGGTAGACTAGCGGCGGCAAGGGGTGGCGGTATCGCCTCGTTTAACAACGTTCGTTACGGCCTCGAGCGGGTGGTGGGTCAGGGGTTTCAGGGGCGGCGGGAACAGGTTAACACTTTAAGCCGTCCTGTTTAATATGGCTTTATTACGTAGGTGGTAACGGACCGCCGGGAGGCCATTACGCGGCGATAAAATGCGCAACGCGCGATGCACCAACACATCGTTCCGCTCTGTCTGCCTACCTGGCGTGCGTCTCAGGCCGTAACAGGTACACGCACTCACACGTGTCGTAGTTGACTGACCCGTTGTGCAACGGGTACACGCACGTTTGCCCTGGCTTCGCACGGGCTGCGGTCGTTCGTCGAGTTACGCCGTCACCATGGTTACTCGAAATTCAATTCACCTTTTCGACGAGTTCTACGTAGGCACCGCGACACGCACGCGAACCTTTTTATTTCTATTTTCGTTTTGTTTGTTTCGACTCTTCTCTCGTTTTTCGTTTTTTTTTCTTTTTTTGTTGTTGATTTAATTAACGTGTAATGGTTTCGTTGATTTTTTTCTTTTTTTTTTTGTTACCGTAACTCGATTTTCGCCGGAGATTTTGGACTGAGGATGAATCGGGGCGATTTCATGGTTGGTCGAGGGAAAGTGGAATGAAGGGTACGCTATTGATCGGGAGGGACTAATGTCCTAATAATGAGAGTGCATAGATAGAGATAGGGGTTGGTGTACCGAGATAAAGTTGGGGGTGTAGATGCAGCCGGAGGGCCGTAATGATGAGAGGGTAATGGGGTTACAATTATGATGTCCCGTTGTTTTGCGAGGAAGGAACTTTTAACGCGCGTGTGGGTGCGCGCCCGCCCGCGCGCCGCAAAAACTGTTGTACAATACTCGCGTTCGAATGGGTAAATTACGGCGGGTTATTTAATATTTTACTCCGCACAAGAACGTTCGAATAGTTCTTGGAAATACAGCAGTACACGTTCGCCGGTATAAAACACGACAGACTATATCTCCCCGCCTCTATTCCGCCGCTCTGTCTCTCTGTAGCGCAGCTGCATATTACACTTGTATCGAAAAAAGAGTCGTATTATAGACAGACGGTTCTCTATGAACCATTCAACCTTTCGCTCTATCAATATTCCTTTGCCGTATTTACAAAAGAGCCATACCACGTCCCAGTTTCCCTTAGAGTTAAAGTTTTCAATTTCACGTACAGACAGCGCACGTGCATACACATTATCGCCAAGGCGTTCTATTTTCCCCTCGACATAAATTAAAACCAGAACACGTGGCACCTGTGTTAATACGCCCCGAACCAAGAGCAAATCCAATACAAATCACATTAACATCCCCAGAAACGACAGGGCGGAATTCGTATTACACGTTCCGCACGGGAACTCGCCCATCTCGACTGGTTCATGCACTTCCAATTTTTCCTACCGCCACTCACGTCCCGGGTAATGCATTCGTGGCAGCCGCGCGAATATATCCCACGGCCTTCTATTTTCCTGCGCCACCCCCTCCCGAAGACAGTTTATCCCTATCGTTCACGGAATTCCCTTCGCTGAACCGAGCGCCAGCAATTTTCTGCCGGGCACGAGGAGTTGACGCTCATCCGCGCCGCCATTTCTCTGGTGTCCGTGGTGTAGAATGCACCGGGCCGTGAGCGTCGTATTTTTCGGAAAAGTCGCGGCTATCTCCGTCGGAACAGCCTGCCAGAGGAACAAGAGGGACGAAGGGGGATCGGATTTGGTTATGCGTCGCCACGTTCGGGCTGGATTTGTCGTCGTCGCACCCCCCTCGACGGAGAAACTCCTTGGAAAAGAACGGATCCCGTGGTGGAGCAACCTGGCGTCAATTTTTATTTTTTATTTTTTTTTGTGCAACCCCTTTCCGTCCTCGCGAAACGAACGTCAGTCGTAACTCTGGCCGCCCGGCGTTGGACTTCGAGGTGGAAATTTCTCCTTGCGAATTCATTAGCTGGAAGTGATCCCCGTGAAGGGAGAGATATTAGGGTAATTATAAGGGACGGCTTCGGTGGTGTTGCCGTCTTTCAGAGTGTATCCCCGGTTTTTCGCGGTCGCCGGGAAATACGCGCAGAATGTTGAAGGGGACGGATTATTGAATGCCGAGACGGAAGGTGCAAGGGTGCGGCGCGGGTGTTGAATAGCCGCACGAAATTTATAATATCGGTACAAAGAAAGGAAGGATTAAAATGTGAATTGGGTTCTTTGCCTTTCGCCGAAAGTTTCACGCAGCAATTACCGCCGAAGGAACGGGACGGACCGGGTTCCTACGGCGTGAATTCTTTTTTAAGATCGCCACCAGCGCACGTTCCCAACACGACGAAGGCATTACCGCGGCTAAATTACACGCGAAACGCTCCCAGTCTCGTGCAAACAAGCACGCGACAATAAAAACGTCACGTAGCGCGAATGTCGCCCCTGCTAAAGGCCTCCTCCGCCCAGTCGTTGCCTCCGCCTTCCACCCTCGATTCTCTCCCCATTTTTTTTTTCTTTTTTTTTTAATTCATTAAGTTTACAGACGGACAATGTAGATGTCGAACGTTTTACGCCACGGTTTTATGCGCGCGTTTATATTACCTCACTCACGCGACCACCATTACGCTCTCCTTTACTTCCCTTTTTTTTTCTTTTATTTTTACGAAGGAGCCGTGCACGCCACGGCTCGATCAGAGGCGCGACACGTGTCGTAACAGAATTTGGTACCGGCTCGAACGAGTGTCGCTTTCGACTCCGACACGTTTGGGAAAAGCCAAACGAAGCACCCCCGAAGCTTGAACGACTGCGGAACGAAATCCTGTAGCTACTTCGACCGTTTCGAGGTGCTTTAGAAAGTGGCAGCGTCTCGTGAAATCCAGGAGGACAAAGCTCTGAAGTTTTTCGAGACTTAATAGCAAGTGCTTCGCTCTGGGGGACTTCTTCCGCTTTATGTACTTCTTCCATTATATGCGATATTTCATTTACAACAAAATCCCGGCACTCCTCTTTGATACTTGCCTCGATGCGATTTAACCCTTCTCCTATTTAACGACCAGAGCCTTTCCTTTTTAATATCAGTTTGGTGTTTCAAGTCGATCCTCTCTCCCCCCCCCCCCCGGCGGAAGAGTTCGGCGGATGCAACGTCGAAACGCCACAGGTGGCAAGATCGTATTTTCGATTCCGTAACGCGGTCTCATCAACGTCAGCTTCTTCCCGTGGCGCCCGAATAGATTATTAACGGGTTAATAATGCGCCAGCCGTTCCGCGATCATCCCCTGTCACTGCACACGTGTCGCCTTTTGGCTGGCCGACCCTTTATCGTCGATCCGCCAGACGGGGGAATTTTATGCGCGCAATTTTATATACCCCCGACGGTTCTGTAATTTTAAGGGCGAGCCGCTCCTGCGCAGGACAACGGAAACCTTTTCTTCCGCGTATATTATACAATAACGCGAACCCGCGTATTGTGCGATGAAATATCGGCCGTTTATGAACGTCGACGTTTACGGAGGTCATTAGAATTTTAGCGACGACACGGATAAGCGTTGCCATTCGTGCATTAACCCGCGATTGATTACGTAGCCCAAACGTGTTCACGTTTAAGGGGTAGGAGACCGTTCCATTCGACGTGGGAGCGGAAAATATTCCGGGAACTAATGCAAACAAACTTCCCCTTCCTGCTTGTAACGACACAAAATAGCGAATCGAATGAAAAACGATGCATCACCGTTGTCGCGTGTACTTGAAACGTTCGGGAACAGTGAGGCCTCGATACCCTGTTCGTCGATGGTCGACCGCGGATCGTTCGTGTTCGCCCCACGATTTTCTTGTCCACCGGTCAAGTCGACGTCCGAGAATCGTTGAAATTCCGCGAACCGTGACAAATCGCTGTTCGCTAATCCGCTCGTTCCGTTTGATTCCAGGAGAGAAGCCGTACAAGTGCAGCTGGGAGGGTTGCGAGTGGCGATTCGCGCGCTCCGACGAGCTGACCCGCCACTACCGCAAGCACACCGGGGCGAAGCCGTTCAAGTGCCGGCACTGCGACCGATGCTTCTCTCGCAGCGATCACTTAGCCCTCCACATGAAGAGACACGTGTAATCGATCGTTACCGGGAGCGGTCCTACACACGCGAAACAGTCGAGGACCGGCAGACGACGAGGCTCCTTCCTCACCGACGACTCCCGAGGACGGCGTGCGACGCGGCCTCCCCGTGATCGCGTTTCTTCCACAGACACCTGACGATCACCGCGTCGAACGCGATCGTCGACGATCGTCCGCGACAGATGGCCGGAATCGTGCCGCAGTTCTTTCGCCGCGGTGACACGATCGTTCGACGCTCTCCGGATTTCTCGCGCGCCCCCGGAATGGAGATCGATACTCTGCGAGACGATCGGCGGTGGATGACCACCGTCGACAGAGACTGTTGACTCTTGGAGGGGCGTGAAGTCGATGCGACACGTAATCGCGAACTTGACTGATTGTAAAACGCACGGACAATTCCGGCCGGCGGTCGGAAACTGCAGCCATGGGTGTGTGCAACGTGTCGATTCTTCCTTGTCTGTGGTTTTTCTTTTTTGTTTTTTTTTTTTCTTACTGCGTTCTCGAGGCAGATCGTTCGCGCGGACGGGCAGGAAAACGTTCGACGGTGTGTGTTTTCTACGCGAGACGGGGCGAAAGGGAAAGGGAAACGGAAATGAGAGGACAGCACGTCGATTGATAACGAACAGGAACAGTTCACGGTACAGATGAAACGCGGCTAGACAGCGACGCGTGTCGTCCGGGACGTTAATCACTGCCAATTCATTAAATTCTAAGATCAGCGCGACACCGTTGGAGAAGTTCAGCCGTCTGCCCGAACGACCCTGTCGACGACAGGGAAGATGGGGAAAGAAACGAAAAGGAATCGTCCAACGACAGCGCTGCGCGTCTCGCGCGAATCCTTGTAAGCCGTCTGCCTTCCCGTAAAACGGTCGAATCTTCGAGACGTCAACTGGCGCGGAAGTAGGATAATGCGAATGGAAACAGGGAACGACGAGAGCCACAGTTACACAAGGTGTTCGTGAAAACAGCCATCCCGGCAATGTCTCAAAGGCGTCGAGTTTAGATTCGTACGATACTCAAGGAAACCCGGAGGACAATAATACGCTGTCTGTCGGTGCCAAAAAGTTAATTTCCTTTCCCCTTCGTTTCCTCCCTCTTCTCTTTTACATACATACATACATACATACATACACGCGTGAACGCTCTTCCCTTCCTCTTGCAACCCGATGAATGAGGGCTTCGTGGAAAGCTATTCGCGGGTGAAAAACGTGCGCTGACGCTTTTGAGCCTCGATCTTTCGGGCAATAATCGAAATTGTATTCGAGAGCTGGCGAAACGTGGGGCCGTGACACAGAGGGGCGTTGCAAAAAAAAAGAAAGAAAAAAGAGAAAAAGGAGGGGTTGCGCGGAGGTGGCACGGAGAACGAACCGTAATTGAATACGTGATTTCGGCCGGTTTCGTCGCCGGCAAAGTTTACTCGCGCCGAGCGCTAATCCCGAATTTACAGTGCGAATTATATCGCCGGGTGCCAACCTCCGACCGCTCGCTTCCCTCGTCCTTTTGCCAATTCACTGTTGGCCCCGTTTCCGCCGGCTCGTCCGGTCGCGAACGCAACGGGAAATGCTGCGCGGACAAAGTTCGCCTCGCGCGATTCGACCGTTTTATCCATCGAGAATATTCACGGGCGATTTCTTTCTTTCGGGGCAGAGATCGTTCAGGGGCGCTTTTCTCCCCGGGAGAAAAAAAGAAATTCGACCCGGACGGGCTTCTTTCGTAGCGGCGCGCATCCTATGGTTTTTAACGGAAAACGAGACGGGCGGAAGAAGAAAAAGAAAAAATAACAAAAAATGAATAAATATACACGGAATCTGACTTTGTACTTTTGTACGATTGCTTTCTAGCGCGACTTTCTCAGCTTCGTTTTGACGCGTGACCGCGCGCGGCAGGGGCGGGGGTGGCGACGCGTCCCGGCATGGCGGGCAAGATTCTTGTCGGAGGCTCAACAGAAATAAATGATATATATATTTTTTAATATTCTCGTCTTACTCACCGAAACAATATATTGTTATACATAAGGGATTATACAAAGTATAAACGGGCAACATTCCGCACAAAGCTCTAGAACCGTTTCCACGCGTCAGACTCGCCCGTCGAGCACGCCAGCCCCTCTCGTACGCGCGCTAAAACCGGATGGCAGACGGACGGACACGCTCGTTCACGATCATCTGGGTCGCGCGAGTGCTACGAACTTCCGGTCGGAGCGCTGCGTTGTCTCGCTGATCGTCGATATCCGACCGGTCGAACGGACTCGAAATCGCGTATCGAATAAACGGAAAGGTGGTAAATAGTTGAAAGCGAAAATAAAAGAAGACACACATACGGGCGCGCGCGCGTGCCCGCGCGCGCGCACACACACACAGGCACACACACACAGGCACACACACCCACATACACACCCGCGGAGCGAAGATCGAGACATTAACGGCGACGAAAAGAAAACGAAAAAAAAAGAAAAAAAAATAGGAAATGTAACGAAGTTTGTAAGTGTCAACGAATAGACGAGGTAGCGTAGCAGTTGTTTGAAAGAGAAATAAAGAAAAAATGTGTATCCGGGGACTGAACTGACGGTGGATCGTAGATCGCTCATCGAACGAAAGGTGAACAAAATAGAGTAGTAAGGAAAAAATGAAAAAAAAGAAATAGAGTAATAACGTGAAACGACTAAATGCGAGGAAATAAGAGAAGCAAAACCGTGGGGAGGGGGGGGGGGGAGGAGGAGGAGTTTACCGCTTAAGAAGACTAATCTTACCTGAGAGCGCGAAACGGCGCGCAGAGCGGCCGAGCTGACGGGCGAAACGAAGATTTAAGAGAGAGAAGAGAAAAAAAAAACTAAATTTTAAATGTTCAGTGGCCAAATAAATTAACTGATAACGCACGTAGAACGTAACGATACCGTACCTACCAAGTAAGCCTGACTGACATGAGAGCGTCGACGCGATTCGCGCGCGTGTGGCTGCGTGTGCATGTGGTGGTTTGCGCGTAACTCGATGTCTGTGGCACCTTTCTTCTTTGTGTACCCTTCGTTTCTCTATAATTTCGTTCGATTGTTTTGCGTCAGTTTGTGTGCGTGGATCCGTCGAATTGCGTGAGTGTGTTCCGAAGTGCATGCGCGTGAGTGAAGGAATCGTTTCGTATTTTCCCCGCGAGAATGTGTCCGGGAAGTCGTGTCGAAAGTAATGGCACCGGGGGATAGGATGGGTTTCGAAGTTTTTCAAACGGGGCACACGCAGAACATTGATAAAGGGTCACAGACTAATCTACCGGGATGAGAGAGAGAAACAAAGGAAAGGAGAGATAGAGAGATCGAGAGAGATAGAGAGAGAGAGAGAGATAGAGAGAGAGTGAGAGATAGAGAGCGTAAGTTTTAAGGGAGAAAGAGTGTGTGCGAGAGTGCAGAACACTAAGTTTGTATATTGTGCAATTTTTGTCAGTGTTTCATTATTTGTTACCATGTTCACGGATAATTATAAATAAAGTAAATATATATATGCAGCATTTACAAGGACTTAGGATAACGAGAATAACAAGAAGCCAGATGTCTTTTTGATAGCCATATACTGCGAGGTATCGTGCGGCGCCCCGAACCGCTCTTTTTTCTCGATACTGTTTTCTTTTCTTTGTCTCCGATAGACGAGAGGCGACACGAGGACGCGGCAAAACGTGAAATAAAATGAAAATAAAAATGACAAAAAAAAAAAAAAAAACAGTAAAGTAAAACGGTGCTCGTCGCACGATCACGACGCCGTTCTCGTTAGACACGAATCTGTCGTCCCGATCGTTCGCCCGCGGCGGCCAAACGAGCCAGCGTTCCGCTCGATCCTCCCGCAACCCGAAATCGAAACGGAATGTCACGATAAACGACCGGTAGCGCGATCCTCTCTTTTCGCGGCGACCCTCGCGTAAGTATGTCTCGCTCCGCGGAGAAAATTACACGGCCGAGAGATCTCGACGACGGCCGACGGCCGCGCGGTCGAAATGAGGCGAGAAAAGAAACGACGAGGACGGAGAAAGGGAACGAACGGCAGAGTGAAGAATTCCACGCGATCGCGACGAGCTTTTCGCGCGTTTCCATCCCCGCGAGCAACGAAACCCTGTAGATACGATACGCGTACACGAACGGATCGAGCGCGAGGAGAAGAGACGCGAGAGTGCCCGTTGTTCGAAACGCCAACGGCGGCCACGATACGGGAATCATGAGGAGGGAGGAATTCGCGGAAACCTTGGAGAGTGTGATTAAACGGAAGGGAAGCTAATGCAAGGTAAAGGTAGAACGAAAATGCGGTCACCTTAAGAACTAATAAATAGTAGTTAGAAGTTTAGATAGATAGATGGATAGCTAGACCGTTAGATAGACACCTTAGATAGGCTGATAAATAGAACGACGAGGAGAGGAAGGAGACGGAAGTGAGACGGAAGAATGAAAGATCGGGGTGATTGGGGTTGGGGGTTATAAAAGAGTTATTATATATAAAAGAAGAAAAAAAGTCTATAAATATAGATAGGTGGATATACATAGATAGAGATGTAAGTACCTAAGAGAAACTCTAAGGAACCTTTTAGAAGATGCTGCATCGTTGTACGAGGTACGATAAGTTGGACATAACTGTTTTATGATACCCGCGTACAATAAGGTCGAGATGAACGTCGTGGAGAGTTATACGTGTAAGAAATAGGAAATAACGAAAAACGGGAAAGATTAAAGTTGAAAGGGGAGCGGAGCGTATAGGTGAATTCCGGGCGATTCACGGGAACGATGAATGGTCGGATGTGGCGGGGGGGATGTGAAATGCAGACACACATGGCACGATTTATAATTGTATTAATCGTGGTCTAAGCTATTTTCAGTCGTGTTGTATTGTAACTATGTAAATTACGAGAGTTCAATTGGGAGCGGGGGAGGGTTGAAGTGTGCGATAGAGAAATAGTACGAATGGATTAGTGTGGGGGTAACATGCGGTGAAACGGAAAGGGAGTAAAAGCAACAAAAAAAAAGATAGAGACAAAATGCAACCGCGGTAGTAGAAAAATAAAGCGAAGGGGAAACACGGTATGTAAAAGTAGAGGCGCATTTCGAGTGCTGTCGGATGTCACGAAATTCCGCAGAGAACGGGAAATTAATTACAAAGCGACGCTGTTGAACGAATCGATCACTAATAATAATCCTACAGCGAGCATGCTCCCTTGAGAAAAAAAAAGAGCAGAGTTCCGAGTGAATATCCGTAGGATAGTCGTAAACATAATTTCTAACCGATAGTTTGTACTTTTTTTTATAAAAAAAAAAAATATTTTGATTCTTAACCAAAGTGTAGAAATCATCGATCGACTTCTCCTTGTAAATTCGATCCCACGTGTTCGTGTTTTATCGCTCGTAACAAAAAAAAGAAGCGAAAGAATATCGTAAAATACATTAGAAAATAATTTAAAAAAATTACTATGGAAACGAGTGGAAGGGGGAAAATTCGATACACTACGAAGCGAACTGATTAATATTTTTAGGGAATTACGTCATTAGGCAACATTTAAATAAATAGGAAAGGAAAGGAGGTGATTAGGATAATTGCTAAGAGTACGATAGTTTCGCGTGCAGAAGCTTTTTTCTGAATGAGCGTACGAGCGAAAGGGAGGGAGAGAAAGAAGCTCGGGATGCAACCGAGAGAAAGCATAAGAAGGAGCAAGATGAAAAGAGGAGGTTTGAACGAGTGTAGAGAGTGTGAGAGAGAGAGAGAGAAAGTATCTATATTTTTAAAAAAGTGACCTTTGGCATTTAAAGACTTGTAAAAAATCGTGCAACGAGTTAAATAAAACAAAGAACAAAAGACAAGAATCACATTGGGCGCAGGTGTATTAAGGGGGCGTCCGTCCTTCTCCGTGTCTCTAATTTCATCTTACATGAATATGCACGCATAAAAGGAACACAAGCACACTCACGAACGAACACAATGCACGCACACTTGTGGACAGGATTTGCTAAAAAAGAAAGCCAAAGTCTGAAATCAAACGAGCAAACCGGGCGTATGCGTTCATTTTTTCCTACAAATGAGACTAAACGTGCAACATGGTACCCACACCGTGAAACGAATTTTACCGATACTACCGTCGGCACACAGTTGCATTCGGATCAAGAGAGAACTGAAAATAAAATAGCGAAACGAAAACGTACCTATACACATACACGTATGTACCAGACGACACAAGCACCGGCTCCAGTGAATCATTTCAGAAGGGTAGAAAAGTATCGTAGTTCGTAATGCAGCTGCATCAGCTGTGCGCATTATACGCGTCTCGAGATCGACCCACAGGTGGGAAGAGAATTCGACGAAAGATCGGAAAGGGATCACAGCCAAGACGGAGCCAGACAGAGCAAAAAGACGAGCACAGAAATTCGGTTACAACGCATAAAGTGTAGCAAGGAAACGAACTGTGGTAAGAACGGGGTGAATAGTGGACGAAACAATTGCATTCCGTTAGAAACTCGCTGTTCACGCGATACAACAAGAACCAATGCAAACATTCATGCCGACGAATAGTCGCGGGGTCTGCCTCGAGGCCTAAACCACACGGAGCCGAACGATTTCGACTGTCTCCCGATCATCTGGCGCTCGCGGCGAGAACGAGTCGTTTTTCTCGTTTAACTGCCAACAGCCTGGATCAGCTTAGCTTTCAATTTCCAATGAGCCGCCGACAGGTGGACCGGGAAAAGAAGGAATGATCGGCACGAGGTTCGATCAGCAGGTAGGAGAAGTCGCGTCTCGCCACGAGCGCCGGAAAATCGTGCTCGAACGTGGAGAAACGATCCAACAGTCGCGTCGCCGCATAGTCACTATCGTCATCCAACACAATTCATGGTAGGGTATAATAGTATTTTTAGGAATTTTATACAGGCATGCGACCGCGCTCTATGTTTTAGCCACGATTAACTGTCGATTATTGACGTTTCTTCTTGTACGTAAAATGAATACAGTGTGTTTTAAGTATAACACGATTACATTATAGCGAGGTGTAAACGGTGGGCGCGTGGGTGGGGTGTATGCGAATTGTAAATGGGATAATTGAAAAGCGGTGAAAATGGTGAAATCTGACGAGGGATGCACGAGCTCGTGCGGCGTGTGCGAGCGGATAATTTCATTCTGGAATTCTGTACCTCGTCGTGTACGCATCTCTATTTGTATAATTGTGAATATTAACATATTATGATAATGTGATTAATTACGTGTGATCCTGCGCGCGTCAAGACGTCTGTGAAACTTTGAGCGTGTATTTTGTATTACGTCGAAATCGGTGCGAACTAGAGACAGAAAGAAGCAGCAAAATTGACGCGTGTGCTTAGAGGAGCCGAGATAACGAAAATCGGGGAACCGAGATGGCAAGGGACTCGGCGGAAAGCAGCGAAAAAGAGGGAGTGGTTAAACGAGCGGAGAGTCCTGTAATCGCAGTTCTTTCACCGTTCAGGAAGTATAATTATAGTAAGCGAAAAAATGCGGCTTGCGCATCCGTCGCTCCTTTCTCTCGGCATTTTTTCTTCTTCTACATTTTCACCCACTTCGCCTACTGTAATACCAACGCAGCGCCCGTTGCTTCTTCGTTTTCTCATCGAGGCGGCTAGCGGCCCGAGCCGACTCGCAGAAATTATTCTGGACCGATACCACTTTCGATAGACATTCAAGTGATCCTAAAGTATACCGCGTATCTCGAAATATTTGCCGGCGAGTATCCAATATCTCGTCGAATTGGTCGCGCACAGGCGAGCTTTCACCCGAGTCTAAAGCTCGTGCCCGTTGCCGATCACCCCGTTGAGAAAACATCCCCCGACATCTCTCTACCTGTGGCTGTCCAGCGAAGGTTGACCCGGGGCATGCGTCAATCCATCAACGACCCCCGTGAAAGAACGCCCGCTATTGCAATCGATGGGACGCCGTAGAGATCGCAGAGCGCGTTTAAGCGGGTACACGATTTTTAAATTTAGGCGAGACCGACGACGAGCGCGAGCCGACCGGGAAGGAGTCCCGTCGTTCGTGGATTAAAGCGCCGAGCGAAATGTATTGTATACGATTACTAGGAACCTGCCCTTCGATAACTCGGCGGAGAGGGGGAAAAAGCAGGATAAAAGGAACGAAACGAAACGGAGAACGGAAAACGTTGCAGCGAAAAACAGAAAATCTAAAAAAAAAAGTAAACAAAAAGAGAGGAAAGAACGAAAGCAAATTTAGACGAGTAGAATGGACTTGCAGTATAGACGATAAAAAAAGGGAAAAAAATAAAAAAAAAAAATGAAGAGGCATCCTTCCATGAGTATCGGGACTAATTTGCACACCGCGACTTCCAACAGTCGAGTGATGACGTGACAACTGTCGAACGCTCGACTCGTTTTGTATAACGGAGTTAGCGAGTACTCGTGTAATGAGTCTAGTAGGTGATCACATGTGATATTTGTATCGGCTATTATTATATGAATATTATATATAAATGTAAATGTATAATTAGAGTACTCCGTAAGCATTACCGATAGCGAGAAAGAAGGATGGACGAACATCGAGACCCTAATTTTGGTTTAAAAAGTTCCGCCGGGAAATGGACGTTGCAAGGGACAACAGAAACGATCCCCTTCCGAGAATCAACGCCTAATTGCTCTTTACGCAGGCCTACTTGTCGATTCTAAAGGAACACGCGCGATTCAACGAGGAAATAGAACGCAGCAGCACGAAGCCGCTGCGAGGGTAACGAGCAGAGATCCGTACTTGAAGCTAAACGACGCGTCATCCTGTCATTTTTCGCCACGTCCGACAGAAAGATTCCGGGCATCGTCCGGGCGTTCGAAACTGTACACGGTGTAGCCGGATCGTTTGACAAATCCATAGAGGAATGTCGGTCGGTTGCGTCCAACAATCGATCGACGTCTATTCGTGTTTTCCAGAAGCTGTGCTCGAAGAGTTACTATAATACAATACAATTCCATCGAGTCCTGTGCAACCGTATTTATAGATGTTTGGTTGTTGATCCTCGAAAGACCGAAAGGCGTTCAATTCCAAAATCGAAACGAAATTCGTTAAACGTTCATTGAATCGTTGTCGGTCAGTGTCGTCTCTGTTTCATCGATTGTACGATCCGGTCGTCCGGATTACATTTTTTCGCGTAATCGGTGACTCCGAGTATCGTTGAAGATCTAAATTGAACATCTATGGGTACAAGAGTCCACGTCAAAGCCCGAAATCACGTGAAACTGGTATTGGGTAACGAAAACAAGCCACAAAGTACCGGTCGAGGGATGAGACGAGCCAATCACTAGCTTCGCCCTCTGTGCCTCTAATTCTTTCCCTTCTTCTTCTTCTTCTCCTTCTTCTTCTTCTTATTCTCGGTCTTCTCGGTTTCTCGGTTCGTTTCCAACTTCGTTTCGGTAGAAAAGGAACGTCACGATTGAATCACCACTTTCGCAGTCGTCCATCGATCGACAAGGGAAATGAACGGGGTGGCCCGGGAGACTCGTGTGCGAGAGAAAGACCGCGACTGGGTGCGCGTGTGTGTGAGAAACAAAGTTGTACAAAGGATACCGAATACAGCGAAGGTGTGCGGGGTGTAGCGAATGGGTGGGGGTGGAGAGTGCGACATTGCGAGAGAGTAAAACGGAAAAGAAAGCGGAGCGTAAGAGCGTACGTGCTAGTTGGAAAATTCGTAGGTCCGCTTCCCGCGGATGAAATTTTTACGTAAATTATTGTTCCCCTTATCTCGGAGAGCCTTGATTGCTATCTTTGTATTATTGATAAAGCTGCACGCGATTAATGTCGCGAGAGCCAACCGCATACCGCATTGTCCTTGGTATTTTAATGTTACCCCTGATTTTCATTCATCGTGTACAAAGACGAAGCCAAGAGCCAAGAGCCGGGCGAGCAAACTTCCATGTCCCCTGAACTTCGTTTACACTTTAGCCGTGATCCAGGCTCGATCAAAGTTTCATCGATCGAGCAGTCGCGGGGCGAGCGTAGCGGATGCGGAGGACGGCTCGACGTTGACGAAAGAACGTTCTTCCTGCGTACCATGTGCGACCGAAGCGTTTTAATTCGATGCGTGCACGATATCGTTGAACGATCGATGGAAACCGCGAACCGGGGCTGTCGGACGCGTCGATCGAACGCCAGGGCTGAGGGAATATTTTGGGAACGCGGTCTCGCGCGACCCGGGCACAAAGCCGACCGGGACGAAGCTTTATTTTCATTATTTTCGTAAACGTCCACGGCTGGGTCGGGGCCATTCTGTCCATTCGAAAATCGTCGCGATATTCGACGTATCGCGATTTCGCCGTTACGTCGATCGTCGATCGTCCGTTGCGGCGCGATTCCCATCGATCTTTAATCGTTGTCCGCCCTAGAGATGATTTTTTGCGTCGACCAATCGGGCGCGCTTCTTCACACGGCCGACGGAGCGACCGGGCCGGCCGCGCTTTTGTAAATAATTCCATTAATAAACAAATTTCTCATCGTGCTTGAGTGAGCTTGCTTTCAACACAGATGCCCTCCTTCGTTGCGTCGGCGACGATCTTGCACGTCCTGGACCGGATGCTTGAATCGACTCCTAGTAATCGCTTTTGCGATCGCCGTGATTTAATACGATCGTCGGTGATCGTGGGAGAGAAAGAGAGTTAGAGAGATAGAGAGAGAGAGAGAGAGGGAGAGAGAGAGAGAGAGGAAAAGAGAGCGCGGACACATCCGGGAATAGTCACGATAGTCGAGGAGCTTTAGTCGAATTTGTTAACTCTGTTTAGTAGACCAGTAATTCGTGATCTTAGCGTGATCTTAGCGCCGCGGATCGATACCCATTCGTTTGGTAAATCGATCGACGGCAACGAATCGATACGTGAACTTCATTATAGTAGGATCGTAATTAGGTGTAAATTGGCGCCGGTGCCGGCCCGACCGCTTTCGACACGGTGGCCGCTTATTTCTGCATCGAAGAAACCAGCTTTTATGTGATACATACGACTGCTTCGTTTTCATCCGAATACACTTTGCGGTGCCGAGGTTGACGTCGGTCCGGATAGGGGTAATCTAGAGACAGTGAATTTTTCGTCAAATAGGTTTCTTGTACGTTGCTGAGTTATCATTTAATACGTGTCAGCAAATAATTCGTTCTAATGTCGGATTGTCTCCAAACTACCCCGGTTCCTCCGGTAGGAAAATTTGAAAGAAAAGAAGGATCGCAGAGACGTTTTGTAAAAAAAATATTTCTCTCGGCTAAGGTAACGAAATTGCTCGAGGGCGTAGCAAGTTCTTCATTGTTCGCATGCGAATGTCGCGGTGTAAAATTTTTTCTCGTCCGTTGCGCGGGGGATGGAGGTCATTGGCCACCTTGGTATCGGTGGTAAAAATTGCCAGGAGAATGTGAGAACGAGAGGGGAGCGGGGTAGGCATTGAACGAAAGAGAAAGGACGGAAAGTAGTGAAAGAAAGCCGGAGGGTGATACAATTGAGGAGGCAGGGGTTAGTTGGAGAGCAAAGAGTGAATGAGAGTGTTGAATGGGCTGAAGGTATGCAAAAAGAAGAAAAAAAAGGAGAAGCCTTCTCCATTTCGAGAAACATCGCGTGAGTATGCACGCACGAGTGGTGTATGCGCGCGCGTGGTGTGTGTGTGTGCGTGTGTACCGTGTGCCGTGTGCTGTGTGTCCTTGCGTAATTCCATGCACGTGTATATTGTGCGCTGCTTGCGGATATATACATATACATATAGTTATAAATATAAATAAAACAGACTCGATGCGTGTGTGCATGCGTGCGTGTGCATGGACGCGAGAAAGAGAAAGAAAGAAGCGAAATCGAGCGGCTCGAAACCCGCCTCGCAGCACTTTATTCCTCTTCATTCTTTTCTTTCCTCTCTTGGTGGCTCTTATTATAGACACCGTTAGCATACTCTAAATATCGTTATTTTTTAAGAAGAATTACACGAAGATGGAATAAAAATGATATGAAATATATATATATACATATATAAAAAAATATATATATATTTATTTTCTAAGATATAATATATATATATATATCATCTAAATGTATATTAAATTATGATAATGCACAAAATGTAATTATATGTACATGTATGATAATTAATAATCTTGCTCTACGTTCGGGCGGTGGTAAGAAATACGCGAAGCGACATAACAAGGGCACACTCGACAAGGGTTCGGAAGGTAGAGGTGAAGGGGAAGCAGGTGAGGTGAGAGAGTGCGAGAGAGAGAGAGAGAGAGAGAGAGAGAGAGAGAGAGAGAAAGAGAGATAAGAACGAATTGCGACTATCCGGGGGATGAAAGTAACAGTTCGAGTTTGACGAACGCCGGGTGCGGAGAGGAAAAAGGGGGCGGGGGGCTTGCGGCCGCTGTAACCTCATCTTTCATGAATAGCTTGTATTTCTGCTCAGTGCAAAATAAACGTACGTTCCTGTTGAAAAAAATGATAAAAAAGAAAAAAAACAAAACACGATCATTTGTCTCGTATTCTTCATCCGACCCCACAAAACAATCACACGACCGTTCATACACAGTGGAGATTATAAAAGGTGAGTAATACCGCAAAAAGGACATACGTAAATCAAATTAACTTTACAATTTACGATCCGAGGGGTATAGTTTCTGGAAATTGTTGAGATTTACGAAGTAACGAAGAACGAACGATAGTACTTGGCGGATCTTTATGGCGAGCTTGGCATCTAGATTTACCTTCTTGAAACCTTACGACTAGTTTTATGTCTGTTGAATGTCTCGTTTGTCCCTATCATGAATAAGCTTCTAGCAATATTTCGACTCGTCTTTATCTCAAATTTTCCTCGCATCTCGAGCAAGACAAACGACAATCGCGGCACACGGAAGTACAAGACGCACTTGCTCCTCGAACGCAGGGGGCAATATCATAAAGTTGAAACTCAATAAACCGTTCGCTTCATCGAATGTCGATCCTGACATCGCCCCAAGCAAAGCAACAAAATACACTTGCACGCCCAAGTGTATTTAATTAACCGATGAACCATTGCGACTCGATTTGCTGAAGCTGTAAGGGAGCAACAAGTAAACGCAACTGCGCGACGCGCAAAAAGGGAGAAGCACCGCAATCAGCCATTCTGTTGCGTCGCGTATACATCGTGCCGGTTGTACAATTTTATTGCGGAATCGTCCCTAAAACTATAACCCTGTCGACGGGCGTCGCAGGAAGACGTTCACGGCGTTTTGTCATCATAAAACGTTTTATGGGAAATTATAATGCGCCCTTTCTTTGCGAAGGGTTCCACCGAGTGTTCAGACACGAAGCCATTCCACACAAAATATAAAGAGGACGTTCGCTGCGCTTTTCATCCGATCGGCCCATAAAGGACGTTTTACTGTCCCTACACTTCCTTATCCCCCATTTCACCCCTCTCTACCCAATCTACCCCCATCCGTTGGCTCTGGTCCACGACACTGTCGCTCTAGAGGGCACCGATTCGTCCAGCACCGTCCGGACCAATACGAAGGATCTACGTCGTTCGCAACGCTCGCCACGAACACAGTTTTTCTTTTAATGATTCAATTAAGCTTGAATTTCATCTTTCTCCGGATCATTTACAGCCAGCAGCATTAATTTCCCGTTAAGTACAATCTTGTTGACATACGTATGTAATCAGTATATAGATGAGTATAGATGAGTATATAGATTGCGTTTAATGGCGTCCCATTGTTTCGCGATAGGAAGTACGCGATGTACTTAATGTATCGCGGTGGAGAGTTGAAAGCGAAATTGTATTACCGTTCGGTATAACATAACCGTGCCTGTGATAAGGCAACTGTCGGACCACTCGCGCGTGGCGGGCTGACACTCTGAGTCAAGCACGCGTTGTTGGTAATCATTTCTCGCTGGTAAACTGGTAGGGCAAAATGCGTTGAACGAATCGCGAAATTAAATCAACCATGGAGTACGATCTTCTCCGCCATCAATGGCCGCATAATTCCACGAGATTCTGCACGCCCGAGAACCGCCAATTCGGCTCCGCTTAATTGCTTCCGCTGTAATAACCCCCGTATTTATATGGGATCCGGGAGAGTGTTTTCAATTGTAGTGCGCGCACTCGAACGGTTTCTGCGCTAAAGCAACTTTCGTAAACCCGGGGCCGGCCGGGAAAGAGTGCCTCTCGAATTTCCACGCGGCGAAATTTGGTTTGCCCCTCGCCCTCCGGGCGGCGTGAGTTTTCGGGGCAACGATTTACGGGGTTGCCCGAGGAAAGATAAAAGCCGATGTGCAATTTCGAGGGCCGAGGATGACCGTTTTGCAACGCGTATGTTGTAAAACAGTAATGTAAAACGGTTTCTGGAAGAAAATTTATTCCCCCCACCCCCCTCTCTCTCTCTCTCTCTCTCTCTCTCTCTGTCACTAATTCTCATTCTCTTTCACCCTTTTCCAGAACAATGAACAAATGACAGAGAAATCCTGACGTCGAAAATAATTTAGCAGGGTGCGCGTCGACGTTCCCGGCGGAGAATCGTAAAACTGGTGTGTCCAATTAATCTGTCACGAGCACGGAAGAGTTGCGATCGCGGCTAATGCTCGGTTCGTTCGAAAAATTTTCGGCCGGCGGGTCCGTACTGGAACCGGACACGATCAGCGAGCTGTAAGAAAAATATAGCCCCGCCTTGGGAAAGGGGTGAAACCTTTAAACGTCTTCCTTCCTCGAGGAAAAGAAAGAAGAGCGGCTTGCGTCTAGCGAGCCGGATTCGCTTAATCCGAGCCACTCCGACCAATCCGGATACTCTGAAACTAAAGAACCATCGCTCGAAAGGATACGACGAATGACCCAGGTCTGGGTAACGGGATAACCTGGGAACGCTTTCTATCGCTGGATTTCAAAGAGGATTCTGCGATCGTAGAGTTGCTCGCTTGGTGGCGCAACCGAGATGATTTCGAATGTATTTCGAATATTCCACTTTGTGAACGGCGGAGAAAAAAATAAATAGTGAAAGCCGTCCTCTCCTAGAACAAATTACTGTAAAATAACAAGAAGTGAAAATAGAACTTAACACACTGTTAAATGTAACCCCTATGAATCGTGACAAGTAGAAAAGGTTCGTCTTTGGTCAGACGGGCCTCTCTGTTCCCCAGAAAATATCGTACCGAAATTCGACTGTGGTGATAGGCGAATAAACTAAACAATCGCCTTGAAAAATAGTTTCCTGCAACGGTGGATGCAGACCAATCGAAAGCATTATCCGGATCACAGTGTCTCGGGCATCGAAGAAGAGTGGACAGATAGACGGGAAGCCGGAAGATTTGAATGGGATGGGCACTGGATGCCACAAACTCGCAGACGACGAGCCTCGGAGAGCGTTCTTCCATCCACCGTTGCGGCAGAATGAAATCGCAGAGATCTACCCTTTCCAGCGCCCCCTCCACGGGCAAGTCAGCGTGCTCTCAAGTGTCCCGACGGAATTTAATTCTGTCCAGGACAGGGCTCGCCTAGTATGCAGGTATTTGATATCCGATATTTTCTTTGCCCGCTGCCAGCGAATTTCGATCCTTGGATTACGAGTCGTATTTCCTTGTCGATCCGATCGACCCGTCGGTAGATCTACCCCGTTCACCTATCGGGAATACATTGGGGGTAAACGGGCCCGATTCCACGCACGAGATCAATTGGTCGTGCAGGGCCACTTGCTCCAATCGCGTCGCAATACTTTATTTCGCAATCTCGATTCGACTGTCACCTGATAGGTTTTGAGCTGCACATTTTTGTGTTCCCCGGATTTGCACGCGGAACGAAAATACACGTGGCAGGCGGGGAACTACAGACCGGGGAGGACAGAACGTTCCGCAGTGCGACGAGAGACTGATATGGGGGAATTCGAGGGTTGTGAAGCTGAAAAAAACTGTGGAATAGGAAATGAGAAAATTTTTGGTAATTAGCTCCGAGAATTTCGAGGCTGTCGGGAAAGATTTCCAATTACGTCCCGGTTACGTCCAAAGAGAGGAGAGAGTGGCCACGGCGAATGAGAGCGCCAAATTGTTAACCCAGTTACGTGGCACAAGATACGGCTGGCGAAACTAATGGACCCCTTCTCTTAGTTCGCAATCTTGTTGTTCGAGCACCCATAATCTAATAGCGCGAGCCCTTGTGTTTCCGCCCCTGGTTGCCAACTTCGTGGCTCGTACTTTCTCTCGAACGGTGTATCCACTTGTTCCTGACAATTGTCCGTGATGGGCCTCGTTCCCTTTCACTACACGGCCCCGCCGCTGCGATACGTGTATGCTTTCTCGGTGCCTGCTTCGATCAATTGTTCGGCCACATGGATTCTCAGCTGCGCGAATGAGAATCCATCGCCAATTTCGTGAAAATTTGACTCGGGAACTTTTGTGTAAAATACAGGGGAGTCAGAGTGATTTGATCATTTGTAAGCTACTTCGATAATTCGATGAATGAAGAATTTGCCACTTTGCTTTATTGATTTCCGTTACAAGAAATTAAATTAATAGCTGCGTTAATTTAATAACTGTGCAATAATTAATTAAGAAACGTAAATTTAATATCTCGATGAACAGGACACGAACTTTACGCCACTATCGTAATCACTGGCGCAACGGCACGGATCAGTGGAATATTCCCGGGCGTAGCCAGACACGAGTTACGCCCGAGTATCGCAACCATCCGTACACATCGGTGAAACGTGCAATCGCTATCAGGCGTACGCATGCTACTGAACCACTTCACGCTCGCAGAAAGATTATACCAACTATTTATATACATCCCCTATCGATCTCCGATGTTCCTCAGTTTCATCAATTCCACGGCTTAACTTAATCGTACCGTCTTGCCTCGGCTAACCCCGGTCGCGTCCATAAATCATACGTTTATTAAAGTAACCCGTATCCAACTTAAACCCACCGCAGCACAATCACCCAATCATAATCTCTCCGCCGCGTCGATATTCTCGCGTCATAACAAAATCTGCGCACGACGGCCGGTCACGTTCCCGCGGACGCGTAATAAAAGCACGTAAAAGCTCCGCCTCCTCCCCCTTTTCTGTACATCCGATGATCATTTGAAAGGACGAGGCCGGCGGGACGGTCGGCTCTATCGCCCGTATTAACGCCCGCCGCAAATAGAGTCGGGGCTGGAAGAGGCTGCGGCGTCTGTGCTGGCCGCGAATCACAATAGGGGCTGATCAGTCTCCGGCACGGGAACAGAGCGTGATGGCGGGGTCACGGGGGGGTGGAATATGGTGCGAGAAGTTGTCGGGGTTCGATGTATCAAGCCGAAAGTTTGATAGCCCCGAAGGCTTTGCCGGCCAAGTAACTTCCATGGAACGTGACCCCGCCTCGGTATCCTACCGTCCGCCGAAAACCGCGCTCCTCCGTCCACCAAACTCTCTGCAACCCTCCCTTCGCACGTCCATTTGAGCACCCTCGTACCAGCTTCCCTCCGCGGTGTCTACGTGATCGACTCCGTTTCCTTCCCCCTTCCCCGAACGGAATCCCTTCGTTGGATGCGGCGGCACACGTACACACGTACACACGTACACACGGTTTAACGCCACCGCGCGGCGCTTCGCTTTTGCCCTGGAAAATATTATCGTCATCCGTTCCAGGACGCGGAACCCGACGTCCACGGATCTCTCTCTCTCTCTCTCTCTCTCTTCGGGCTTCGCGCTTCCTCGTGACTATTGCTCAGCTTTTTCGGCCGTCTGTTTCTCGAACTGGAGCGGCCTTGCGTCGCATTCGCAACGTACCGAGAGGCTGGGAATTTCGGGGCGAACGGGGCGAACGTACTTCGGTTTTCGGCGTTTCGCGGTTGCACAACGCTGCGGGGTCTTTTGGGTTTTTCAGTGTTTTTTAGGGGAGAGAAATTCCACGTTCCGGGAAGTCTCTTGTTCCGCAACGTTACGTTGCTTCCCTAAGGGGTAGCATCTGCCGTCTTTTCCTTATATAACATAATCGCCGACGAGAACTCCCTGTGTGTTCATAATGCAAGCAGGCCGACCGAGTTGGGTAAAGCATCCAAAGAACTGCTCCCATTGGGCGTTTCTGTGGAATAAAAGGTCAAAGTTCGTGCGACCGGCCGGTGTTACCGCGTGTCTTCGAATTTTATACATCAGTTGCTATTTCGCAGCCTGAGAGGTTCGAAGAGAAACGGCGTCTGCAACCATAAAGCTTCCCTTTTTTTACGTATCCTGAATAAATTCTCCAGTGTGTTCGAAATTGTTTTTGAAAGAAATTTCTTTCGAATACTTCTAGAGAATTAATCGTGGAAATTCACGGCTCCGAGTTGCCTGTAATTTACTGGTGTTCCAAACTTCGACTTCTTCTCGATACAAAGTACTGATAATCTATACATAGGGCCATAAAGCTCTCGATAACTTTGGAGTTTGGAGCAGCGTAGCCAATTACTGGCAGGCAACGACTTTATCGCGGGCATAAAACGTTATCTGGGCCCACTTTGGTGTGCTTGTGAGAAAATTCGATCGAACCGACATATTTAATGCGAAAATCCAAACACGGAACGTTGTAGCACACGGGAGGAATTCTTGCTGTCGTTGTCATTGTTCATTTGCGTTTTATAAAAAATGAAATCAGCCCTCCGCGTTAGAAATTCGCGTTGGTACTTCGGGTTAATTCATCCTTTGCGGTCACACAGTATCCTCATGCAATTGCACCATCGTCAAGTCAAACGTTTTCCGTGCCGCGTTAACGAAGACAGGACGAGAGAAAGCCACTTTAGCCCGGAATACACAGTGGACAGTCCTTTACAAGATCTCGAGCGGGCTTTCTCTTGAGGGTCTGGCCAGCTCTGGTTCCTCGGATTGGCGTTAAATATGCATACGTTGTCGTAGCAAATTGAATATTTCGTCGACCGCTTAATTCGGGTTGCATAGGAAACGAAGCTTCGTCGTAAAACAGCAACTACGTTACGGAATACCTTGCACGAAATTTTCATGTTCCAATTATCCGTACCTCTCTTCTGCATATTACAATATCTCGTGATAACGCAAACCTAAGCAACAGTAACCCGTTTTCTAATCATTCACGACGTTCCCCGCAAATCCAGAAACGAGCACGGGATAATTGTCTGGTACAATTCGTAATTATTTCTACGTCAGCAATTTCCATTCACGGCTACGTCAATTCTTCACTTCGGCGTTTGATTGTCAACGGATACTTTGTCCATCTCCCATCTGGAACTCGAACGCCGATTAACCCATTGCTTGGGCTCAGGCGATATCGAACAATCTCGACGTCGAAATCGAAACGCGAAAGTAATTGACGCACCAGTGGTCGCGGCGGAGCCGCGCGTACGCTGCAGCTCGAACGGAATGCGATTTAACGACGGGATGCGGCGTCGATTCATCACGACACCGATCTTCGTTATCCAAGACGTTGGGCCAAGATGGAAGGTATGCTCACGGAAAGGCTGTGGGAATTGGAAGAGGGCGCGGGACGCGGATCGGGGCTTAGATTGGCTTTGCATAGTTTCGCGTGTCGGGAGTTGAGTTATAATTACCTTAGCGCCTGTAACAGGAGCGCCGGTATAGCGATGGCTAACGCGACTACAGGATAATAAATTAATGCGGCACGTCGCGTAAATGTAATACGAGACTAACTACCTACTCCGCCTAAGAGCGTGTCGTTGTGAACGATGATTCGCTGCGAAGGTGCAGTCGCAACGACGCGACGGCCCGCTGCCCCGACAATTTTCATCCATCTTGGCTCCTTCGACTTCCGTTTGCCTGCCTGTTCACTTCCGTCCTCGTGATTGATGTGGAATCGGTAGTTCCGTAGAAGCGGCGGAAAATTTGCTGGCGGGCTGTGCCGAGCATTGTTGGTCCTCGGTCAATAATAAGTACTGCTCTGAAGAGTACTCAGATTTGCAAGTATAAAACGCACGGTTATTCTGTTCGCGATGAAGTGTTTTAGATTAGAAACGGATCTCTGTTGCTCCGGTTACATAATCGTGCTAAATAAAACTTGAGGCCGGTTCTTCCTTTCCGGGCTAAGATATAAAGATATTGAACGACACGATGTTAGAAATATGAAACGGGGCTTCGCTGCATCGCGCATCTTTCGTTTATACTAAATTATTCGACGCGATACTTTTAGTTACTATTTCGCAGTCCGGAATAGCCAGAGGCAAAAGTTTCTTCGATGTAGCTCGTGTCAAAGAGGACGTTAAGAGGACGATTAATGATTTACAGCGTCTCAAGAAACGTCGGCTCGAAGATAGAGAGACTCCGTGATACGGCGTCCCTCATTATTCTCTCTCTATTTGACCCCTTAATCATTCAGCTGCATACGCCGTTTCAGCGAGTCCCTTTCAAACCCTTCTCGCATCGTCAAGCACTTAAGAGCTTTTAATTAGAATCGTCACACTGCTCCACTTTTTCAAGCATGTTGGCACAAAACATTCCTTGCGACTGTGTTTGATTACCTGTCTCTGGGATCGCGATACCTGGCGAACGGTGAAACGTTCCCGTTCGAAATAAAAATATCGTCCCGCACGAATTTATGTATCCTCGTATTCGGAGGATCCGTACAATATTCGAAGCACCGCGGATGCTTCGTAGTAATTGTTTCTTGTATAATCATTTTATCAAGCGCTGCAATAGTTGAAAGTAATTGTTCAATTATCACGAGCCCTGAGTTCCTCGTGACGAGGCATCTTATCCGAATTTTCTCCGACGACAAAAATGATCTCCGCAGCGAGAGCATTGCCGATCGAACAAATTCCCTAAGACCTCGCGAAAAACCTGTAGAATTAATCCATAGGTGACGTTTCAGATACCACCCGGCCCCCAGGTACCCTCCTATTTCCCGTTCCCGAGTATGCAAAATGCCGTCGGCCCTAAGCTCGCATGCAAATGCGTCCGCGGAAGCGTATAAATACGAACAACGCGCGGAAGAACCGGTATAAATTGTACGCACATTTACGACCGGGCGTCTCGTGTTCGAAACTCCCCCGTTTACCCCCCAGCTAAGTTCAGCCACGGACGTTCTTGGCGCGTAGAAACCACCCCCGGACCGTCCACCCTCCCCCCCCGGGCATTATTATGTTTATGAACGGGTGCATCGATGTAAATGCAAATTCGAAGGGAGGGATTCGAAGTCGTTAGCAAAAGATTTCCGGCCTCTTTAACCCGCGGTGATACGAAATTTGCTATTCGCTGCCGTGATATCGCGCCACGATTCACTCCCTCGCCCGGATCCACGCGGAAGTTAATGCCCTCGAACATCAGGAGTCATCCTCGTGACGTTTATGGCTGTCCCGGACAGATTCGCTCCTCGTAAATTATACTTCCCTCGTGGTGCCGCGTGCGGCCGCGTTTTCCATGCCGCTGAATCTTCGAAGGAGTATGCACAGCATCGGAACGTGATGGACATCGAAATTTTTCACTACTCGCTGCCGCCTCGAATCGTTTTTATGGGGTGAAATGGTGTCCGGATTTATTAGGTTCGGAGAATACGAAGGATGCTTGTGATACGGGAATAATAGAGCGATACTTCTCCAATCGCGCCTTCTTTCACCTCCGTTGTTCAAATTCAATTTCCGTCGCCTGTAATGGTTTTAGAAAAAAAAAATAAGATCGCTGCGTCTTAAAGATATTGGAGCCAGATCAATTTTGATATTGCCAATATTGCCGTGTCTTTGTCCCACCGTTACAAGGATAACTGATTTAAGAACGCCAGGCAAAGAGGAGATTAATTTCGTGGATGTCGAAGGAAATTGCTGCGGCACGCGTGGATGCTACATGCATCCCCCGCGTTCGACGCAAGCGTTGTTTGCCGTGCCCTCGTTTTCAAGCGTATTGGTAAGTCGAGGACGCCCAGGCTGAACCTTTAAAGGAAGCACGGCGCAATATTGTAAAGGATACGTTGAGAGCAAAGTAGAAAAAGTAGCTCGGATACTTGCGGCGCAATAAAGTTCATTCAACGTGACTCCGTCGTTCGCGGTCCCGGGTTAAAAAGGAGACTCCTTTACCGCGAAACTCGCTTGTCCTATTTAGAAGCTAGCGTACGTCGTGCGAGGGGCTGGCGTTTATTACGTTGCACACGCGAACTCCTGGAATACCTGATGTTACAAAAATCCGCCACGCTTGGGTCGCGAAACGGACGGAACGCGTGAAGGGATTCGAGAAATCGCACGAATTTGTCCATGAAATTAATCAACGACGAATAGTTCTTCGGGAGCTGTTCAATTTATCGTGCAATTTATTAATCGTCCAGCGTGTCAACGACAAGCTCGGCAGCGTTATCTTACAAGCTTCTAATGGCGAACACGACGATTACCGGATGGTTCGGAACGATAGCAGAAAATGAGGAATCACAAGTTTCGCGAAGCTGTTAACAAGAATTAAAAGAAGTTGCCGGTCGTTTCGCCGAGCTTATCTGCGTTACATAAACACTTTGCTGGGATGATTATCGCGCGAGGTTCCATCTATCCGCATCAACTTTCTGATCGTGTTAAGCTTCCTAAAACAAGGCAAAGGGAAAGAAACGTTCTCGGGAACGCGCCACGCAATTTTTCTTTCATCCCTGATGGTTCGATCAACGAGCCGGAAACTTTCCCAGATTTTCCCGGCGAAATTTCATAATACGATTCTGTTTCTCGCGGCGCAGAATTTTGCTGAATATTCTAAAGGATAGTAAAATATACCCCAGCTCGTAGCTATCGATCACGCACGCGACATCGCGATTCCGCGCGAGCAGACAAAGCTGCGAACAGCGAGAGCCGTCCTTCCAGCTATGCTCTCCACTTTCCAGGACACTGCACCTGTTAGTCGTCCTTTATCCCCCGCAGTTGAATACAAAGTCTGTGCGTGTGTTGCTCGCGAAACGCGTTCGATAGGCGCCCGGAAAACGAGGAGGAAAAGAAAGAAAATCGACGGAGACGTCTGTTGCCTAGGATAGGCCTGGATGAAGCTTGGAGTTTCAGGAATCGCGATGAATTGTACGCGAAAACTGTAGTAGGCTTGCAGGGTTTATTTAAAAAAGAAAAAGTGTGTATGTATAAACTTTATATGAACCGTCGAGTCGTCTGTTTTATATAAACCTATTGATGCGAACCTTGTCGAGATAACTGTTGAAAAAAGATGCTGATAAGAGAAAAGCGTTGTTGCTTTCGATTAGCCAATTAGTTGATTTGATATATGTATCTGTGAGGATATTTATAGAACATTATTGTACAATACTTGAAGTATGATTCATCTATATTGAACGGTTGAAATAGATTCCCCGATAAAGCCTTCCGTGTAATTCCTATTTTATTAATGGAATAGAGAATGTGCAATATAGTGGTTTCTATATTCGTGTATAAAAGCGTGATGCTCTTTCTTGAAAGAACGGGGCGATCTTCCAAAGGTTTCAGGGAATTTCCTTAGCATGATAATGAGCGGTATTCTTAACTGCTCAGAAACGTAGTCTAAGAAGTCGCGTGCTTGGCAGCAATCTTGCTTATTTTCCGATCGGCTTAAGTTTTTTGTCGAATTCCTCTTCCCCCTGTCATCGCGGTTGATTTCTTACCGAACTCACAGACGAGGATTAATTATTTCCGACCAGAAATGCTAATGGTTCCTCCTCTTCAACTAAATTCTGTGCGAGCTACCAGCGGAGCTTCATTAATATTACACTGGATGTGTATAATTAATTATTTAAAACAAACCCATCGCGCGAGGGCTAAAAGCAGGATAGAACTAATTTCGATTTGACTCTTGATTTCACTTGGAAATCATCTATCAGAGTGAAACGATCCAAGGTGATTATCATCGCGTCAATTTCCAGCATAGTTGATTACGTACCTCGAAGCAACTTAATTCGCAGTTACTTTAACACTCAATTCGCTTCGGTCAATTTCGCTTGGTAATTGTTGGGAGGACTGATACATCTCAACGATTAACTTCAAAGTGACCCGCATCTCCGGAATATATGAATGCGAAGTGATCCACGCGACGCCATGCTTGGTGAAAACACTCGCTCGTCGAGCAGTTTACCTGGATTGCGTTCTCGAATTTGCAAGCGTCGCTCGTGTCCCCGGTAGCTTCGTCGATTCACTGTGGTCCCCGACATCGCCGAAAATCCATTCTCGCTATTTGACTTGCAAAGCTCGGATTACTGGACACAAGATAGCGGCGCCTTGGTGCCGATGTAAGTCCTCCCCAGATTATTTCGGGAAGCAACTTCCCGATATCGTTAAGGTATATACGTCGCGTGACACCCTATTCCCTGTCAATTCGTTAAAGATAGCTGCGACAGTCGCAGGTTCGTTCGATCTTATACGATTGCCCGACACTGTGCAACATTACTCCATCGAACCATCAGCGGAACTACATTGGCTTACTGTGCTCTATAAAAATACGGGAACGAAGGAGGAGACAGGGACGTTTAAAGGAGAACGTAGTAAAAGACGATTAGAATCGGAGCCATTAAATGTCTGAGAACGTTTCTGAATTGCATATATCGGGCGGAGTCCATTAGGGGAGACAGTAAAGTGTTGCCAGATTACAATCGACCTTGGGACCCGGTGCTCGTAAAATCTCGAGAGTCGCGAATTTATGTACACGCGTGCACGTCGCGGTTATTCGAGTTATCTCGAATCGCCGTACACAGACTTTATTGCCGGCGAGAACGCAACAGAGGGCGGAAGTCGTTGAATCATGGAACTATCGTGTTAAGAATTAATTACCGGGTTTCGCGGGCCTTGTGATTCATTAACACACCCCTCGGCGATGGATTACGTTGTGAAAAAAAAACCAGGCCACGGGGGAGATCGTGCGTACGGCTTCGGGGGAGAAACATAATAGATGTTTTTTTGTTACAGGATTATGGAGCAATTTTTTCTCCCCTTTTTTCGTATCATCCCATCGTCGCTATGCAGGGACATTAATCCTTTTTTCACGTTCTCGGTCGTTCCGTTGGAAAACTACGCGCCCCGAAGGTCCACGGATATTTGACCGACGGAATTTGGCTCTAACACTTTATTAGAACATTGAGTCCCGGCCATTTCAGCTGACAATAGGTAATCACGTACTTCGATGCTGGAAGGCGGACAGAAATTATCGTTAATCGATATTCGAAGGGGAGCACTTCATCTTACTGGAGTTCGCGGAACTTGCGAATTTCATCAACACGATCGAACGCGGCGAATCGACTCGTCTTAATTCCGCAATTAACCCTCTGTACTCGATCGTAACTTCCATCCATCTTGTTCTATATACAGCCGTGATAGCCGTGTCCGTCTATCGGCATAGTGGTATAGGAACGGCAGTCGAAGCAGGTATTGTAATTGCAATTAAAATCCAATGAGATTAGAACTGCCGTAGAGCAGGTGGAACATACTCTCGATTACATTCTTTTGCCTGTTCGTGCAAAGTCGCTGGATGATTCAATTCTTAAAAGGTTTCGCAATATCCATTATAACAATGATAGGTTATCCGAAGACTGTATTTAAATAGCTCGCCGATCGGTAAAGGGGGATCTTAAAAATGAATTAAAATCTATTCGACATGTTTCACAAAGACTTTGTTTCTCCTGATGGTTTAAAGACCAGTCGAAGGTTGTACAAAATGAAATAAACACAGTCTCGCAGAAAGGCAACAAAGTTGCAAACAACATCACGGGGGAAGGCAACAAAATTACAAACAGGACCTTGCAAAAAGCAACAAAGTTGCCAAGAGGGCCTGGCGAAACAGCAACAAAGTTGCAAACAACACCTCGCGAAAACGCAAGAAAGTTGCAACCAAGGCCTGGCGAAAAGGTAACAAAGTTGCAAACAACGCCTCGCGAAAACGCAACAAAGTGGCAAATAATCTCGAAAAAATTTGCAACAATGTTGTGCCTAAAATTTTGCAACAAAGTTGCAAATCGAGCTCCAAAAATGTGACAAAGTTGCAAGTAACGCCTCGCGAAGACGCAACAAAGTGGCAAATAATCTCGAAAAAATTTGCAACAATGTTGTGTCTAAAATTTTGCAACAAAGTTGCAAACAGTTCCTCGCGAAAACGCAACAAAGTTGCAAAAATTTCAGCGCAACATTGTTGCAAATTTTTTCGACATTTTTTTGCAACTTTGTTGGGTTTTCGCGAGGCGTTGTTTGCAGCTTTGTTGCAAATTTTTGTCAAGAATTTCTGCAACTTTGTTGCGTTTTCGCGAGGCGTTGTTTGCAACTTTGTTACATTTTCTTGGAGCTCGATTTGCAACTTTGTTGCAAAATTTTAGGCACAACATTGTTGCAAATTTTTTCGAGATTATTTGCAACTTTGTTGCGTTTTCGCGAGGCGTCGTTTGCAACATTGTTGCATTTTATTACAGACCAATTTGCAACTTTGTTGCATTTTCTTACAACTCGATTTGCAACTTTCTTGCACAATTTTAGGCACAACATTGTTGCAAATTTTTCGTTAGGTTTTTTGCAAATTTGTTGTGTTTTTGCTAGGTGCTGTTTGCAACTTTTTGCTTTTTCCTGAGGCGTTGTTTGCAACATTGTCGTGTTTTCCCGAGGCATTGTATGCAACTTTGTTGCTATTCCGCGAGGCGTTGTTTGCAACTTTCTTGCAGTTTCGCGAGGTGTTATTTGCAACTTTGTTGCGTCTTCGAACGGCTTTGTCTGTACCTACGTTTTCGGGAGGCCGTGTTTGCAACTTTGTTTCGTTTTTATACGGCTTAGTTAGCAACTTTTGTGCGTTTACTTACAGCCCCATATTTAAAAAATGTCCTCAAAACATTTGTAAACAAATATTAATCTTTGTCTTACAGTTAGGAATAAAAAGAAGTTAATTCAGGAAGAAAAAAAGATCAACCTGAGGGGGCCCGGACCTACAGAAAGTTTGTAGCGGTTTACTACTCCAACATTTTACTACTCCAACAACAACTCAACATTTTATATGCGCTATAATGGAAGATACTGAGCAAAAACTATAATTTTGTTTTTTCGCTGTAACTACCCTCCCAGTGGAGCTACAGGGTTGAAGTTTGACATGAATTGGTTTTTCTTGATAAGCTATCGAGTGGTACCTCGCAAGTCGAATTTGGTGGAGGGGCACGTTTGACCCCCTTATCCGGCTATAGCCTTTCACCGTTTGCCTTTGTCGTTTTGTACGCGATGTGCAAGAACATTCCCCTGAATTCCGCCCCGAAGCAAGGAGTAAAATCAATTAATGGCGATACGCTGTTCAGCAGGCACTACTGCATTCTACTATCCTATATGCTTCCACTTCGGTGTGTAAATCATGACGAGCTAAGTGGTAATTTATACCTCAGCCACTTGCCAAAGTTTCAACTTACAAGCCATAGTTTCGGCAGTCATAACCGCTACAGCCTGCCCGTTCGAACAGATTGCCCGGGAACTTGCAGCGTTCGGATATCTTTCAAGTTTTAACTACGACCCGTAATTCTGCAGAAATAATTCGGATATATAAGGCGAAACAAGCCCACCCATGTAACCTGTAGTTTCCAAAAGCTTACCAGCTCCCTCTCTCCCTCTCTCCCTCTCTCTCTCTCTCTATCTCTTTCTGTCCTCGTCAACCGGAACCACGATCCATCTTCGCGAAACTTTTGTCTCGCGTTTCTATTCTCCGCTCACCGTTTTCGCTTCCACTCGAAAGTTGCTCAGAAGCGAATTTATTATCCCGAAATTAAATATATTTACGATAAAACGTGTTTACCCGCCGGATTGCCGTCGGAGAGGTATTTTAATTACCATACGGTATGAGCCATTATCGCAGCGATTAAAATTCTATCATCGAACCAACAGGTTCGAGTTTCGAGGGGGTGAAACGAACGTATGAACGATCGAATGCGATGGCGTCGACGAAAGTAAAATCGAACTTATTATCAGCCCCGTCACAGCTTGGTCATGAACGATGCGTATAATACCGTCAAAATACACACGCACTCAATCAGCGCGGAACGTGCAAATCGGTGATTTCGCACTCACGGATTATCAGGATCCAATGGGCTCCAGGATATTGCGGCGGAAACACGGAAGCGCGTAAACGTATCGACGTTATCCCTCACTTCGATTCGCCTCGTTCGCCACCGAATAAACGGCGTGCCACAATTCCCATCAACCCCCTATCGCGCCAGGACGTTCGTTCGTCCGTGTCGTTTCGTCTGCTAAGTCTGGCCGGGTCGATCGTCAATCGATCATTGACCGCGGCCATCTGAAATCCCCATATCGCCCTCGGTGTCGATCGAAGCATTCCTTCGCGTCACCGCAATGCGTCGTGAATTTTTTTTTATAGGTTCGCGAGGATCGACCAGGCCGCCGCACATTGCTCCGCTGTATCGTCCTTTGCGCCACGGTTTCTTTCATAGACGAGCCGTTTAATCGCAGCCCATCGTTTGCCCATGGACCATCATCGTGGAAGGAAGTATGATACATATTAAAACTTGCTACTAATGGTCGATCGTAAAACATTTCTCGCCACTTTAAAATAAGAGCCTCGTAATTCAATTGCTTCTAATAGCATAGTAAAGATGTTTCTTAAATTTGCCCGAAAATCAGGAACTCAATTAACTTTAAGGAATCCAATGCCTCCGGTATACCAGCTTACGTTTCACCGTTACCCGTGCTCGAATCGAAACCGATGTTTCACTTCGGTGATGCCGTTCCGACGACAGACAGAACATTCTCTCGCGGTCTGGACCGGACAGGGCGCGTGCAAAGAGTCCGTCAGACGATCGGCGTTTCGCGAAATCGAAGGCGTGGTGAAAGGCCGATAAATGGTCAGGGACCTTTCGTTTCGTCCACGTCGGCTGACAGTTGTTTTCCCAAAAGCATCGACGTCCGGCACGAACGGGAAATTGAATTTCTACCAGCGTACGACACGCAGCCGCCGCTTTCATCCGGCGCGCCGCGTCGCGACGTTTCCACCGACGGAAGTCGGAGAAAAAGTAGCCGAAGAAGTCGCGGAACACGCGGTTGACTGGGATACCGGATGGCGCAACGTGGAACGGGGAATGGTAGAATGGAGACATACGCATACAATTTCCTCCGAGCGTTGCACTGTTATTAGCGCGTTGAAAATTTCACGTCGCACACGGACCTATTCGACCCGATGTCTGTGGGCTAACTGCTCGTTTCTTGGCGTTCTTTATTCCTTTATAGGGGACGACGATTCCGGTGTTTCCAGTCTACCGCTGAATTCTCTGAGATTCCACTTTCGCGGAATAAAGGATGGGATGATCGTGCCTGTTTGCCATAGGCATCATTTCGATTAAGCTTGGGGTGCCAATTGGATAAAGTTGTAAATGTTAGCAATATTTATTCGTCCATTATTATTTAATTGGCACTGTATCAGAGAAGTATGTACAAACATTTTATGGCAACCGAATAACATGTAATATGACGTTCAACGAAATACATACATGTACGCGCAACATGTCGAGGAGGAATTAAAGGACAATTGTTAATCCATTTTTTCTCATGATGATACCTGCGCAAGTACGCTGTTAGGAACATTTTATTAATCTGGATAAATTAATGGGGAACGAATTTCGATATCACAGACATTTGCTTTCGGTTGCAATTAAAAGTTCGCTCGGAAATATTTCGTGATTTGTGACATTGCGACCAACGTTGTCGCATACTTTTCGAAACCAAGAAGTGGGTCGGCCACATTTGACCAAACGATTCACTGTCCATAGTTCTACCGGAACCTGGGAGCAAGCGCTTCTAGACCAATTACGCGTTTTAGTGGCGCGTAACTACTGAACACCTATTAAACGAATTATCCGAGTTTCCTTCGGCTATAGGATCACTCGTTCCGGTTCGAAGTATTTTTCGAGTGACAGATGCTTAAGTACCCACAAACCGCATGGAATTTGCGGAGGGCTATATAATACGAGTAATACCCGAAAGCAGCGGTCCTGTAAATGTTTCAGGAAAGTTCATTTAAGCGGGTGCGGTAAATGCTATTGCAGGACGGTAAGACATGGACGGCTTGAAAATTATTAAGAAAGTTTGAACGTCGAACGAATCACGTCAGGAATGTCTATCCCTAAAGGCTCAGGATTTAGCACGCGAAGGTGCAACTGGTGGTGAAAGGCCGATTGAATAGGGAAAATGAAAGGGGTCATTAAAATGAAGATAAACTGTATTTCTATTTCATTAGCAACATCAACATCTGCTATAACCCGGCGAACAATTTAATATAATTGGAAAAATCGATGGTCGTTTAAAATAGTGTCCGACGCGGCATTCCAATTGTCCTGGGATTAATTATTCAATTAAAGACAAGCCGATTCGATCATCGCCCAATAACACTCAACATCTGCATCGATTCACGGCCGTCTACAAGCACCGCAAGTTTCCACCTCGAATTTCCGTCACGAGTCCATTGAAACGTCCCGGCACGCCTCGCAACAGCGCTCACTCTCGTGGAAATTGGACATCGAGCAACACTCTTGGAAGTTTCGCTTTCGGGCAAAGCAAGTTCGATCTTCCCCTAAATCGTTCGACAATACACCCACGAAATTGCCCAACCCTTTAAATCGACGCTGGCGTGTCCCAACCCCGTCATCTATAATCTGTTTCGACTGGTTTACAAGCGAAGTTGTGACCGTTGTGAAATAATGTTACGGAGGCGCGGTGGGAGTCGGAAAATTCGAGTGAAAATTTCACTGTTACAGACGATACGGGATATTGAATTAGCAGACACGATTTTTCCCCGTGTACACAAGCTTAACCGAGTTAGCAGTTGTTCGCGGGACGCGTCTTCGAGTTTACGCAAGTGCACCGCCGCTGCCAGGAACTTTGGTCGTTTACATCGAATAGCATGCACAAGGTGCAACTAGTGGTGATGGACGAGAGAGACGAGGAGAGCGGGTGAGAGTGTGCGAGCGAGGGATGCAGGCGAGAAATCGAAAATCTATGTGAAGCGTCCGGGCAGAACCGCTGGAAAGTTCGCCAAGTTCGCCACTGCATGGCACCGTGAACAGAAATGGCGTCTTCCGGTTCGTGCCATCGATGTTTTCGCGAATAAAGCGTGGCTAACAAAACAGTTGAAATATTGTATCGGAAGTATCATAAAATGTGGAATACTAATTGAGTTTTAACGATGTTCCTGCATGTCTGACTAGTACCTTGCCGTATCTACTGAATCGCTGTACGTAGCTAGTAGTTCTCTTCAGCTCGGTTATTTACTGGCCGAAAGTCAAGGGTCGTAAAATAAATTAGCTCATAAACTCCGGGACATCGTTTTACGATCTATCGTTGCTAGTTCGTGGTTCAAGTTAGATCGGAAATCGAATCGTTAACTTTTCCACGGTCTTTCGCGATTTTGACGGTTAATTAATAACGTGCTTGCCAAGCGCCCTTGTAAACATAGGGGTGAAAAAAATAACGTTAACGACGCAAATAACCCCTTAGATACTACGAACGATTGATTTTATCACGCAGCTCAGAAAATTCAACGAAACATTGTCGAAATTTATCATACTCGCAACGAATCCACCTAAACAGTATTGACAAGCAAAGTAATCAACCAGCCAGCCGGACACCGATCCAGAATCGCTGTTAGTGTACACAAAATCAAGATCAATAGTACAAACAGAAGGCACCGATAGAGCTACAATCGGAGCACGCGTCTGCGTGACTTCATTAAGAGGATCCGCTCGGGGCAATCGGTCCAGCAGCCATTGACAAATTAATTATCCGCCCTCGAGTTCCCTGCGAAATTACAACGAGCATACATGGTTAATAGTGATCGAAGTATCGCGCATTAGCGACCGGAAATGCGAGTACATGCTGTCGCCCGCTTCCTCCGACACTGTGGATCGCTCGATCGTTTCGAGGACTACAAGTTGGCAACACCAATTTACGTTTCCAGTTCCGTTTCCACGGGGCGACGGCTTTGAGACGCGGTAACAGAACTTTCCTTCGATCTCCCTCGCCCTTCAACACCATCATTGAGGACGACATAGTTTTAATTGGTTTAGCAGTGTTCACTGTCGGGCCGTCGCGACGCTGACGATGACAAATAGCGCGTCGTGCACCCGGAAAGGAAACTGAAACCGGAAGGGATCCACCGAGGGTTTGGGTTTGGTAACTTGGCGTCTTTTTTCTCCTCTTCTTGCTGAATTCGTCCCTTTACAGAACCTACAAGGCAGTAACCAGACCTTGAGGCGAATAAGTTTGAAGTTCGCGATGTCCCTTACATTCTCAACATTCCATAGAAAATGACGATATGTGATGTAATTGGTAACATCGCTCCCTGTTCCGTAACTGTTTCATCGCAATCGAAGAATATAAAAAAAAATCCGGCCAACTGGTGTTTACAGAAAGGCTCGATTGCACTTGCCGCGCGCGTCGTCGAATATTAAACCGCACGTCAATAGCAGAACCTCGCCGAAACGAATCAGCTTCGTGATTTCAAAACCGTATTCGATGGAATATAAATAAATGAACGTTCTAACCGCGACGTGCACGATACAGAAATTACGTCGCTTGTTTCTGAGCTACGATTTCTCTGTTAGAACCTATCGCTCTTTGGACGCGTCTACAATTGTTACAAACGCGGCGTCCAATTTAGCGGAGAATATTTCCGCAATTCGCTAAACGCTCCGCCCGCAAACGTTTCCCACGTCAGTTGCAATTTTTCGCGGCTTAAAAGAGACGCGGCGGCGTCTTATTTGATTAACGAACGCCCGCGAAGGCAAACGGACGTGGATCAAGGGCCCTTTGATCTCATCCGTTTGCGATTTCCAACTTCTTTCTGTATGAAAATGTTCAATCCTATTGGATAGAACAGCCACTCCCCTTCCCGTCCTCCGGGAAAATCTTACGTATTTACGGAATCTTTCGAATCGAACGAAGAATTCTGCCCTCCCCTTGCATTATCGCCTCCGTCCCATCATGCGCTACCGCGATCTGTTATCAATTCGTCACATTAATAACAATTTACTGATAGCATTCGATGCCCCGTTGGAATGCTCGTTCCAAACTCTGATTCCGCCGATGTCGAGACGATAAACAGAGCGTCTCGAGTTCAAGGTATTGCACAGGCTGCGAACTGCTTCGATCACCGGAAACTTGAGAGCACTTCCTACAACGACATCGTTACGTAAGTATCTAATTTATAGCCTACGCCGAGTTTTCTCTGCTTTTCCGCAGTGTCTACCATTTAACGAGGATACGATAAGATCGGAGCGTGAAAAATTAGAGGGCGTGCCGCGTCGTTCCACTGATCGCAGACCGAATTCTCCTTGCTAGACACAGACAGACATATAATACAATGTTGGCTCTCATAGGAAACGGGCGAAACGAAACAGCGATACGAAAAAAAGGATGGAGAAGAAATAATAAAAAAAGGGGGGGGGGCGGGTGGAAATAAAGGAAAGGAAAGGAAAGATTCCCGATTGCATCCGGGGGTGAAATAAAGGGAACGCCGCTTGTTTGTCCCGCCTTTCCTCCCTTTAACGAGCATCCCTGCGTACCCTGTTTGCGCGCGCGCGCTCATTTAATTTCTACGGCGTTCGTCCAATCGCCGGGCCGCGCAGCAATTGAAACCAGAAAGGAGAAAAGGCGGCTGGCCGTCTCCCGATCCGGCTGTAATTCGATTTCGTCGAACGTCGAACAAAATACATTGTCCCCGGACGGTTACCTTGTCGACTGCACAAGTATTATATCTATTTCACTGTTTGTCCCCCGTCCTCTTGTTCTTGCCTCCCTCTCGGGCGTACCGGTTTCTTGTGCCCCGTTCAGCTTTCACGATGGATCATCGCGGGCGTGGAGAACGATTGGGAAGACAGATTGAGAGCTGGGATCCAGCGAAGTCGAGGAAAAGGAACGTCGAGACTTGTACCTTAATGTAATAAATATAGCTTCGTTCTATTCTTTTTATGATTACTTACACCGCCGTCTGGTATACTTTTTTTTTTAGCACAGAGCTTGCGCGACTCAAGTTTGAACAAGGTGTGTGCAATTAATTTCTTCTTTGCAACCGTTTGAATGTCGGGCTCGAACAACGGTGGGTACGGAGTTGCAAATGCACGATGAACTTTTGATGAATTCTTTACGCGAGAATGATTTAGCTTCGACATTATCCGCGGGCCACCGCGTAACTGTAACCAGCCTCGCGCGAGGAATCAGTGTAACATCGATCCTTGGTTTTGTTCGGATGCAATCGGGAAAACAAAGGGTTTGTCCGGAGCTCCACGTTTTATTTTTTACCGTAATGCATGTACAATAGAAATCGATGCTACCGGAGCTGCTTCTTTCGTTGCGAAAATAAAGAGGGAGGGGGGGAAATCGTTCGGTAAGCTAGCTTTGGTAAACTTTCCTGTCTCGTTCGCAGCCAAAATTCGGATAATATTCTATTATCGATTGCTCTTTCAACAATTTGCCGAAATGCTTCGATGTTTTTCTTTTTATATTTAAAGAAAAGTATTTAAAGAAAAGTATTTAAGGACCAACGAGCTGAATCGCTCAATATAACAAGGGGACGAAAGAAATGAAACGATTTTCAGGTGAATACAACGTGGAAATATTTTCGCCCGTCTCCGATGATGAGAATAATATAAGCTGATAAATACTTGTTATGCAAAATATAGTGCAGGTCAAATTCTATTTTTGGAACACAAGACCGAATCTCACAGATTTAATAATAAGGTGGCAAATCTAAAGATAAGTTGCCCCGCGTAATTGTTCAATTACACCAAATAAGATTTATTAAGATATGCCGAAACGGGGTTATCCACAGATGTCAAGTGTTCAATGATTCACCACTGAAAATTTCTCACCCTCTGCGCATTTATTAATGCACAGTATTTCTATGAATAATTTCTACGACTTTTACACGTCTCTCGCATACATTACAGTCCATTATAGTAAAGGCATAATTACACGTATATAGTAATACTTATCTAATAAGTAGTATTAAACTATAATAGCGAACGAATAATATGATCAACGGATATTTAAAATCAATCATGAAAGTAACTTCCCTAATTACCCCACTAATTCAGCAACACCCAAGACCTTTTAACCAATTTTTCTAAAAAAAAAGGGAACATCAAAAGTAGAACCAACCAAATTTGTTTCTCCAAATTCTCGTGCAGTCAGGGAATCAAAGTGGATCGTCTTTAAATACCTTTCGCCAGGTACCGACATGAATTTCTCATCCACGTCGACATCGAGCAACGGATCTCTTACGAGCCATGCCCGAGCAAGGCTCCTTCAGCGGACAATTAGCGCGATATTAGCAACTCTTTAATCCTCTGACCCGGCCGAGACTCGCAGCCACTCGTCCTCACCGAGACGCCCCGATTAATAATGCAACCGATACTCGCTTCTGCCACTTACCCTCCTCGTCTTCAAAACTTCGCCCCTCCTGATCTCGTAGCTCGTCGGCCCGGCCATTAATTATGCTCCGACGACTTCCGTTTATTGCTTTACCGTTGAAAAAAACAGGTGGACGGGGCGGCGAGGTAGGGCGGAAAACGAATCGACTTTAGCAGCCAAGACTCTACCTCGCATAAAAGTCGCGTGTCCTGCTACGACGCCGAGAGGAAGGAGGAAAAGTTTCAGCTCGCGGAACGAAGTTTGCCCTCCGCTGTTATAATTGTATCTGGGAGAGCAGCTTATTGATTGCAGAAATGTTAACCGGTGCTCGCGTCACGTATATATAGCGTACACCTTCGATTACGTATACCTGATACTTTATCTGACAATCGGTATCGCGAAAAAAAGAAAAAAAAAGAAAAAGTAGGCGTTGCTTGATCGTTATCCCGAGACGAGATAGCGTGCCGTTCGCGTTGGCCCAAGGCGAGGCGCAAAGTACCTCTGAAAAATCCGCAGGCTACGCAAACGATTGTACGGCGATCGATGAAAGTGCGGATAAGCTTGCACCGAACCGGTGGAAACATCGTGCCACTTTGCCGAAGGCTGGCCGAACTCACGGAAGGACACGAAGGAGAGGAAGAATCGGGCACGTATATAGGTTGGATTTCTTTCGACTGCGTTTATCCGCCGCGTTACCCGCCCGGTCGGCTACGTAGTTGCGGGAAAGCTTCGAAAGGCTTCATTGAAAAACAGAGTGGCAATTCCGCAGAGTAGAAGGCGCGGAATGAAACGAGCGTTTCACGGGCTGGCGCGCGCTTTTCGTGGCGCCTAGTTGCGAATTCTTCAGCGTCTCATTACACCGGTTTTCCGCGTGAAGGAACGTTACACAAAGTGGCCGGCCCCCGAACGCACCGCGTCGCGAACGTACTTCGACGCAAGCCCGACACCGTACCGGGGTACCTGGTTGTCCCATAATTGACGAAATTTCGGGTCAAGACGGATTCCCCGCTTCCGCGCGGACCGTTCGGAAGCGAGACGGTGGAATGTTTCATGCTTTGTCCCTGGAACGCCACAGTCGATGGAGGAAGATTAGAGCCCCCCGTATGAGGATGTACTTTGGTAAATTGTTAGGGGCGATGGGAATAATATTTGGCGAACGTTTCCTTCGTATTTCGTTTGCGCTTCGCGGAAAAGAACGAAATTTTAATAATAACAACAGTTCCCGTGGAATTGAACAGATAACAATTGCAATCAATGAATATATATTTGATTCGAAATGTATATCTTCTTTCGAAAACATTCTGTTCTTATCGTGTCGTTGCTTGGTTGCAATTCTGTTATATCATATCTTGATTATATCATAACTTTGTCTTGTTAAAAATCGAATTACAAACAAAATGGAAAGCACTCGTATATCGAGTAATACGATCGAAGAAGTATCGCGAGAACGATTAAAGAATTTCATTTCAACCGATGAAGATCAACGATTGATAACATGCACGACGATACCGAGGGAAAACCTGAGCACTTCGACGTAACTTCTTTTCGCGTTGGAAGCGAAAGACTATTGTAGAGATTTGTCCCGCGGCTCGGCCAAGCTGCGAGACGCCTAACTCGAGACTTTTGCATCCTAATTGGATGATCCGAGTTCGAAAGTTTCGCCCGTGCTACCAGAAGACAGAGAGTAGCAGTTTGTTGCATCCTCCTCGAGCTCTTTTCAAATGGTCTTCGACATTCGACCCGGAACTTTTCGAGTCACTTTAGGGGCAAGAAAGCGACTTCCGTCCGACCGTGCGTTTTATACGGGGAATTTCTTTTTTTTTTTTACAGCTCGATGATAGAGCCTGCTGCATCTTCTTGGAAAGTTTTTGATTCTGCGTGCTTCTTCTTGCGGACTTAAACACGGTTTCGAAGATGTCATTTCATTCGAATTTTCGGCACCTTTACAGGGAAGTTCGCGAATTATTATTATTCTTCAACGCGGAAAATAGGAAATAGATAATAAAGTTGAAGTAATTGACAAACGTATGGAAACGGAAATAATGAAATACATATAGCATTGTATTTCTCCCCCAATTCCTAACATTTCACAAAGCATTGATTAACCCAGCTTCGTCTACTAAAATTCGGTCCTGAAAAGTACTAAGGGAAAGGAAAACGGAAAGGGGGGTGTGCAGGCCGATTCGTCACCGGGTGCTTCGTGTCGCGTGTTTCACCTTCCAGCCAGAATATTCGCGCTTGTCACCGTGATGGCATAGCCGTGTCACCTGCTCGGGACCTCTGCTTTACATGTTTATTCCAGTTTCAGCTTATAACGCGTCACCTCGTATTCGCCCACGTGTACACGCCCTGGTGGGCTCGTCCCTGTGTGGAAGCCAACCATACGGTTCTATTCCCGATTTGCATAACACGCGGCCATTAAAAAATTCGCTTACGCGTAGGTCGATCTCTTCAGCAATTGATAACCGTCGACGGTAGTTATTATAAAAGGAACGCGCGTGTATTAATAACGCAGGGGGTTATCGCCATCCGATTATTGGACGCACAGTAGTTCGTAATCCCGTTGAAGAGGATACGATAATGTGTATCATAGATGATCGATCATGTAATCGTACGACGTTCCGCTTTTCTCACTTAACGGGAATAGGCAGATAGGGTTGTCCAAATACTCTAGAGTTCATTACCTTGCTGGAAAGACTTATTATAGAAATACAGGAACATTTCTTCCAAAATTCTCGTCTGATCTTAGGAGCGTGTGCATCGTTCTTCAGCACAGCAATAAACTATTTATCCGTCTGCAATCGTACGTACAAGGTGATCCTCTTTACTCCCTTCTTACACTCCAGCAAGCACCGTTGCTTTCGCAAAAATTGAAAGAGTTAAAAGAAGGAGGATATCGTTGTAAGACATTTGCATAAGTACAGCTAGTACAATGCCAACGTAAAGCAGAAAGACACATTACCGTAATATCCGGTGCCCTTTCGAAAATTCATGTCCCCATTTCCTTATCCGAAAAACCAACATCATCTTTAAAATACAGCGCCCTGCACACACAGTGAATTAGCAATTCCAAGTCCCGGCAATAATTACAATCTTCCCCCGGGCGATCCCAGCAAGAACTTCCCCCCTTATCACGCTGTCTCGCCCGTAAAACGTTCACTAAAAACGAAGAGACTTCCTTAATCCTAGATTTCGCTGCCGCGAAACCCGAACCGGCAAGACGAACCGCGGACCACAAATTATTGCGGATGCAGTTTGGTGGCCGTCGCGGACGTCGCGGACACTTTCATGGAATTCGCCGGGTCGTCGAATTATGTAGCGGGCAAGAAACGCTGGACTCTTCGCAATTGTGCGGGCTCAGCCCCTTTTCTCCTTCGGGGTTTTCGAACCAGAAATGTCGTCGTAGATCTTTTACACCGGCCGCTGTTTTACGCGGCGTGAAATATTCCCTGGCCGGGCGTCGCGACCCGTTTTTCCGCGCCCCGAGTCCCGCGGCATCGTGGGGGAGGTGGAAAAAGCCGGAGAAAGAGAACACGGTCTCAATTAGCCTTGTTAAGGGCGCAAGTTGCGCCCTTTGGCCGGAGGAAAGTTTCGACTGATTTACGAACTCGTTGTTCATCGTCGAGCTTACGAAATAGCTGTTGCGCCACGTCGAAGCGGTTAAGGGTTGATGATTTATATTTTCCTTGCGGCCGCGTCTCGAGGATCGTGAGAACTTTTGGGGTAGGTTCTTGCCGGATGAAATTCCTCGTGACACTTTGAAGACGAATGGTTTCTATTTTCGCGTGCGACACGCGGTACGCGTTGGGAAGAAATTTCATCGCGGTTCGTTAATGAGTCCGCCACGCGTTTGGTGCAATTCGATTGTCATTATGGCGTTCGATTATTTGCGGACGAACGCGTGATAATAGACGCCGATGGTCCGATTCGATAGAGAATAATTGAGGCTGTCTCAAGGTGTACGAGGCGGTCTATGAACCACGCGCAGCAAGCGGTGTTGACGGTGTAAATTTCACTTCAGTAAAGGATCGAACAGGCATGAAAATTATTATATATTTGAAACTCGCATGATAATAGAACCGGGGGGGAGACTCATTTGCCACGGAATATTTGAAAGAGCCAGGTGACCTGAAGTATCGCCGTAACGCCGGGCGTAGGAGAATGGAGCCGCGTAACCTTTCGAGTGTCTGAAAAGTTTTAAATTGGAGGATCTCGTCGGATTTGAATCCGAAGCAAGTATCTCGTTTGCACGTTCTTCGCGGTTGGATTCTGTGCAAAGATTTAGCGATCATCGTACAAAAATCGCCCGAACTTCGCCGCTCGAACGAACTCCCTTTCTACCCTCGGCGCGAGCTCGTGCGATGCGATACAATTAAACGTACACGCTGCACGATTTGTCGATAACTCAACAAAATACCACGCCGATCCGTATATCAAAATGTATAATTCAATAAGTCATTTTTCGTCGATATTTTTGTCCCCCGGGGAAAGCGAAAAAAGAATTGCGATTCATTAAAATAAAGTTCCACGGAGCTTTAGCAGAATTCAACGCTTCAATAGGAAGACCATTATTAAACGAGCCAAGCTTTGCAGGCCAATGGGAGTGGCTATATTTTTTCAACTGTTAAAAATTTACCTGCCGATACATCTGATTGATGTTTATTTAAAGGAAACTTTGTACGGCATTTTACTATTCGTCGACGAAAAATTATTTCCAAACTTCCTAATGCACTTCCTCGTAATTTTCAGGGCGGCTCAGGGCCCGTAGTTGCACCGGAAGCGGACAGAGGATGATCGCGGTCATCCTCCATACTTATCACGTGCCGGCACTTTCGGCGGATTTAAAAGGCGGATCGCGCGCATCGCGTAAATTTCGCCGGAAGATTAGCGCGGCTTTTCGCGCGTAAAACCAGAGATTAAAATCTTACTGCCTTGGTGCTTGCACGGGCGCACTTGCACACAACTTACACACGCTGCAAACATCTCGCTCTGTTGGTGAACATCTAACTATCTCCTCGGTGGGTTTCGCTGCATTCTGGCGAGCTATGCTCCAACGTTGCTCCGCGGGGAATCGTAAACAGCTCTGGAGTTACGCTCAACTTGAAATGGGGGCAAATAAAGGGGTGGAATCGTCCGAAGAGTTCGTATTTTGGAATGTAACGAGCATTCTCCAGCGGGGCCGAATTGTTTCGACATTTTTGTTTTTACGAATTCAAGAAGTTTGATCGGGAACGATTCGGTGGAATAGCCCGATAGATGTAGAATCTTTTAACGACAAGTGTTTCGGTACGGAGGAAGAAAAATGCCGAGTGCTCTGCATGTTGAAATCATTTTTATAAAATGTGATACTCCTCGAGAAATCGATCAAGCTCGCATACGTCTCGTCAGAAGCCGAATTTTCGGGATGCTAGATACGACGGTCGAAATATCGCGATCAAAGATTTCATAGGTTATCGGCTTCGCCAATAGTTCCATTTTAATTAGCGAATTATATCTCACTGTTCGATCGATTGGTCATCATTTCTAAGCGTAACTAGGAATCTCGAGATATGAATTACAACGCAACGATTTCGCTCCTCGGTATCGTATTTGAAACAACTGTTGCTATTGTAATAGAACAAGGTCTTCTTCGCGAGAAATCGAAGGCATTGTATTTTTGAGAAATGTACGAAACTTGAGTGTCCACGTTCAGAAGAAGAAAGAAACGGTACGGTTTAATTTCGATATCGATGTTTAACAGAAGCGAAACTGATATACACGCTCATGCTTTTAAATCCAAGAGAGAATACTAATATACGATTCGACGATATAACATTGGACCACAAAGAACAACTGATTATAATGCGAAACCAACGAGTCAATAACAATGTTAGAACGACGACGAGATTTCTTTCTCACGGGGGTGGCGGATAAAAAAAGACGATAAATACCAGAGAAATGACAGGGGCCGAATCGTTGGAGGAACCGACGAGAAAGGTGAGACAAGTAGGGGAGGGGAGGGAACGGACGAGAAAGGTAAATTGGGAGAGAAGGACACAAGCCCCGAGGGGAGATTCAGGATGCGAGAACAAGGGGGTAGCTTCCTAATCAGCTTACTTCCGTGGCTCACACCTTTTGTGCCGTGGACCGGTCCCTGGATTAAAGCATTGTCGTTGCCGGTTATTATATCACGAGGTACGAATGAGCGGTATACGAGAGCGAGTAAAACACACAAACACTAACACGTGGCTCCATGTAGATAAACTGCACCGGTTCGTAACAATACGCGGACAAGAGGACCGGGCCGGATCCATCCAGGTGCATCCATGAAAATATGCACCGCCGTATCGAACGAAAATTACGATCCGCAATTGGTTGCGTTCAACGTGCAAATCCTGACAATGAGAGAAATTCGAGAAAGAGTATCGTTCATAGTTTCATGGGGCACAGTGCGCGAATCATTCTCGTTCCTTCATTTGAACGATTGCGGCTATTTACACGGTTCGATATTAAGATCAGAGACATTACGTCCACGCCGCGTGGCCATGTCAAAATTTCACGCCCACATAGAAAGGGCGAACCACGCTTTCCCATACGAGGAAAATGAATACGGGGAAACGGAAGCGCTCAACGGAGTGCACATTAGATCGCGAACAGAGCGGTCGAAAAGAAAACGCGGTGACACGTGACCGCCAGCCTGGTGGATCGATCGAAATTTCATTTCGTCGCCAAAGACGTCAGACGACTTTTCGACCACCCACCCCCTCCCTCTCCCTCCCTCTGCACAGAGGAGGCGGCGTGTACTGGCTTCCTGCAAGCCCGTTCAAACTTTAATGCATACGAGGAGGTCGGCTTGTTTGCTCTCGAGAAAATTGCTCCTGTAGAAGCTGGTGTATCGAGGTAAAATGTGATTTCGCCGGTGACCCAAGGGATTCTCCGTTCTGCACTTCGGCCGCTGTGACGGACGCCTCGTGGAAGAGCGTCCTGCGCCCCTACGCGTACGTCGCAAGTTGACGCGACGTCGCGTTAAATTCGGCAAAGACCACGTGGCCGATTTGTTCCCTTCGAGACGGCTCCAGGTGGAAATTCCGCGGCGATCGCACGATTAATAGAAACGTCGCGAAGCTTCGAAGCATTCGTCACAGATTCGCGGAATTTTGTGTTCCCGTCGATTTGAAGGAGATTAAGCACTGAGCTCGATCGCATCTCGGGTACACCGTCGTGATTGGCACGAACCCGCTTGTCTTGGGCGGACCGCGGTGTTCCACTGCGGCGGAGGTCGACGTTAATTAATGTAACTCGACGAGGAATTGCGGGCATAATTACTTCGTCGAGTGGCCGTAGCCGAAAGTTTGCTCGTTATTGGAGCCGCGGGGGTGACGCACACGGTGCAAACACGCATCGATAATCTAGCTCTAACACACCGCGGATTATCATATTATCGTCTCGTGTGGCCTCGCGTTACAAGATCAGATTGACGGAATTGTTTTCACAGTACCGATGGTAGCGGTGGTATCGCGAAGAAAGCTATCGAAATTCGATAATGCGGGGCCTGCAGTAATGTTAATAATAACGCTACTGTCGTTGTTGTTCGATCGTCGTGGAACTACCGGCGCAAGAATTGCGTCATTCGTTTTCACCCGTGAACAGGTTAAACTATCGGACGTTGCGAATACAATTTTAATATATACCATGACAAGGAGATACGGTTTCACCTGTCGTCGGAACAATGCAACTTGGAAAATTCGCTGTCCCCGGAATGCATACATTCCGCAATAATAATTGATCGATGTTTCTCGGCGTTCCAGCAAATTCTGCGTTTACCATTTAAACGAGCAATTCGAGTTCGCGCATACACATGACATTTCCGCAGCGACCGCGGTCGCCATTTGAATCCAGCTTCGATAACAATTTACATTATTTCCTCGTCGGTCTAGCCAATAATTTGCAATATTAACAAACAACCCGTCGGCCTCTCCCAGAGCCCCTGTAACCCAATTCTACGAACTTTGTAGAAAGTGGTCCCGAAACGTACAGTGTCACAAAACACTGTATACTGTTACCCTAAGTGGAACCGAAGAAAGAAATACGTTCCCCCCGGATGTGTCGATGCAACCACGTCACACTGGAACCCACAATCGTGATAAAGAATGCGAGGGTTCAATGCTTTCCTAAACCATGGACGTAAAGGAACATCCAATGTTTTCTTCTCAATGCGAGAGTGTGACTAGGAGTATTGGAATTGACTGCGTCGGATCAATCAGTAGTATATGCCTCTATAGTCAGCCAAATTCCATGAACTACATCGCCTCCATACCACGGGTGCCTGTAGTCCCTTGAAATCCTCGCGATCCCTGCCAATTGCTGATATCCCTTGGATCCCACGATTCACAGGCCCCTAAGACGTTTATGTTGTGCTGCATGTGTCCAGTGTGAATATCGTATCTCGTGGATTTCATCGGCGAATCTCGGATCGAATTCAACGAGTTTATCATCGTCTGTGACAAACCCTGCGAACATCCACAACAGTCGCCACCAATGTGCATACACCCGCCGTGAACTGTTCACGTACGTCATTATCGAATCTTATCCAAATCGAAAATATTGGGAATTTTCGATGATCTCCTTATCTCCTACATATATCGTTGTACTGACAATTCGCATATATTTCTACGTACATTATCTACCCTTCAACTCGCGTCATTGACCTATGGAACTCGAGTATCTCTTCGTACCGTTCGCGAAATTCGAGGGCCTTCTAAAAAAATAAATCGGTTGCTTGCGCGGCACCCTTGGAAATTTCGATCAACCGTGCCAAGGGAATGGTACATAAAAAAATGTGAAAGCAGCAACGAAATCATCGGTATATTTCGCTGTTTCGAAACCACCGTCAAACACTCTGGGACCGTGAAGATCCGTCGCATCTCGACCCATGCCGTTCGAAGCACTCGCGCGGTATCAAAGTTCGTCCAGGGGAGAACGATCCCGCTCGTCCCTTCGGAGTGTCTTATTGCGTCCCTTGAAATAAGATTTTCGCGTGCGGGCAATCCGCTATCGAGCCAACAGTGGGCGTGGATCGCTAGAAAGGTGAACTGGAACGGGTACGAAGCTCAAGGAAAAGGAGTGAAACGAAGGGAAAGGATCAAGAGGCGGAAGTGGAGCTCGCGCGAGAATGAACCGACAGGGAATCCAATCGCAATAGAGTTAAGTGTTCGAGAGTAAAACCTGGCCGAGGCACGACCTCGATTACTCGCCGAGGATTTGTTACGACCACCTTTTCCGTCGCGTTCACTGCGCCACGATCCCCTTGAATCGTCCGGGACTTCTTCTTCGTTTTCGATTCGCCTGAAAGCCAGCACCAAGGCGACCAGGGACGAATGAGCTTTGTCTCTCTACGTCGACCCGAACCCAACCGACACCCTTTCCCGTCTATCGAACCAAAGGGATTTCCGATTGACCGTCGCGTTTACTTCGCCACCGATCACCCCTCGTCAAGTTACACCTGCGCGAACAGATTTCGCGTCACGGTCTTCCCGGTCGATCGCTGAATTTTCGTCGGTGATTGGGGACCTCATATTTCTAGGGGGGCTTGACCTTTTCAATGAATCGCGATCGATCGTGATAATTGTAAAGTATTTTTCACGATTGCGCCTCGCGGTAAACAGCGCAGAAGTATATCTGTTTTGCTCGAGCTGTTTAATCGGCAACGATTCGACAAAAACAACCGGTAGATATACGGAGAAAGTGAAATTGTAATGTATCATCAGAAGCGCCTTCGAGTTTTATCGTTATTATCGAATAACCAAATCTGATCGATGAAGCATGAGATATTCTACTATCTTATTTACCTATCGCTCTGACTTCTAACTATTCGCACAATTCGATATTATTTATACAAAAAGTAAGCTTGAATCCCACCGAGGGATTCGTTTCGGTTTTTTTTTTTTTCTTTGCATTATCGAGTCCGACTGTCGGCCAGACGTTCCCCGTTAATCGGAAGCGAGTGGTCCCTTAACTGCGATCGCATTTTCCTTAGTTGCTTCTTGTTTCGCCGTGAAAATCCTCGGAGCAGTTACGACGGTAACGATGAGCCCACCATAGCAGGCTGTTACCACCACGTGCCGCCATAATATCCGGCAGAAGTTTGCCTGGCCAGCGAGAGAAAATAATTTGATACGACTCGTCGTTGAAGTTGAGCGCAGGTGGAACACCGAGGCAATTGCTGCTCCTTCGAAGAGCAATTACGATGCCTTCCTTACAGGGGACGGGGATTAAGTGTCTTGAAATCTTCTGTTCTTTCCACTATCTGGAGGCATGTAAAAATAAATTAGTCCCACTTGATCTTTCTTGCAAGCCGAAGCCCGAAATCTTCAATCTACTTGGCTGTTCTGTTTAATGGAACGAACTGTATGCAATAATGCCTTAGAATTAATATTAACGACGATGGCAGATTCTCTTTCTATTTATTTTACACACGTCGGACACTAATATCTTGATGTCTAAGTTCTGACGTTTTCACTGACTAGGTAGCTTAGCTTTCGTACTCGGTAAATATTTTAGATTTTAGACGAACATCTTTTTGTTCAGTTCCCAGACGGTTGAACAAGCTAACGCAACATCGTTCAAAATTCATGCTGTGCACTTCATCCTCCATCTCCCTCGTACTTCGCGCGGCCGAAGTTGGAAGCAACGTGCTTCTAAGCTAATAGCAAAGGCAGCAGGATCAGTGGAAGCAAGAAATCGCCCTAACCGTTTGTAGGTCTTTGCAAACCACCGTACATACATACGTACATGTGTTATCTGATACTCCAAATAGGTAGAGAGTGGGTATGCACAAACAAATCACGTTATTATCCTGCTTACAATTATGAACAGTCATAATCTTATCGTAATGAATAATAGGTCAGTGATGTAGGTGTATATAAAGTGCTGGCGACGGGTGGTAGACATGAATTCAGTCGAATCAACTAGCAGAAGCAACATGGTGAGTAGAGGAAAAAATAAATTCCAAGACGGCGGATCATTTATTGCAACAACCGCTATTGCTTTCCGGATTCTTTAACTAAAATCATCAGCTTATAAATCTCTTATATTCCGCAGATGAAAATCGCATTCGCAGTCCTTGCCGTTCTGGCCCTTACCGACCCGTTGGAGGCCCTCACCGTTCCACGCACCGGTGATGGTGCCCTCGCCGACGAGATCCAAGACTTCGTCGACATTCTGCCCATCGACGATATGCTTGGCGTCCTCATGAAGTACATCCAGCAAGACCAGGAAGTTCAGTTGCTCGTCGGATACCTGTTGTCTGACGAATTCAGGGACCTGGTCAGAGACATTGAAGCCATCCCCGAGTTCATCGAGGTCATAAGTTACATGCAGGGTGCTGGTCTCGATGCGTTCGCCATTGTGAACCGTATTAACGACACCATCGGCCTGAAACGCCTGGTACCACCAACCGGATATTTCAAAATTGGCGGTGGTATCCGTGGTCTCATCGATGACATCAGAGCAATGTTCCCACTACAGAAAGTCAAGGCCCTGTACAGAGAAAAGATGGCCACCTCCAGCGTGTTCAGGGGTGTAATAGAGGTATTGTCCTCGCCTGCATCACAGAAGGTCGTCGACTCGGTCTGCACCAACTCGAACTTCCACAGCTTGTTGGTCAAGGCTAAGGGCCATGGCGTCGATGTCGCCGCTGTCAAGAGAGTTTTGGAACTGATCTTGGGCGTTCGCGTCCCCTGCAGAGTTTAAATTTGTGTTGCCTTTTATTCCTGTTTACTGTTTTTTCTTAATTTTGTTCAATAAATAACCAAAGCTTCAAAATGGTGTTTTTTCATCGTTCCTTCAATGTTTCCTTCTGTGTCACCCTTTAATTTCGTGAACAACGTATACGCGTTCAAGCTCACCTGCTCAAAGTTAAGCATAGGAAAGGTGTGAAACTATTCGGAGATATAATGTAAGGATGCGGGAATTATTTATTGCGAAAGGAGTGTTCAGTTTAAGATTATGGCCAAGTAACCTTGTTAGTTACTAGTTTATTAGTTACATTATGGGATTTTTTCAGTACCGTATCCTTGATTACGGATTATGAGTTCGGATTTAAGCTGTAATATATTTTATTTAATTATGTAATATATTTTAGTTCAGTGTTATACCACATTCAGCGGGTATTTGTGTTTTGAATTTTGAAAAACAATTATTAGTTTTTTTTATTGCTTAATTATTAGTTCTTTTTATTATTCAAAAGCAAAAAGAAGCAAAAACATCAATTTGAATTTTAAAATCTCGGCATTTTGTTAAACAATGAGATATTTTATTCCCTTTTGTAGGGGCTATAACCACTTCCATACTGAAGAAAATGGCACCTCGCTTTTTTGTTTAGGTTGACCGCAGAGGCCGGAATTATGTCAGCCATCGTGACATGTTTTTGATAAGATTATCACCTTCTTCAATGACGTGTACCTGTTACAATTTTATGTATGTCGACTTGGGAGGAATATATAATATTGATCAAATGTTAATAATCATATGTCTAAAAGGCTAATACAAAGCAATGTTCTGCTTTAAATAAAAAATTTAAAAAAAAGCCTGGAAATGACGTTAAAAACACAGATCCTCCCTTAAGTATTTTTCTCATGGAACGGAGGGGGATAAATAATTCTTAAACAGAAATTGGTGACTTGACATTTACTGAAGCAATTGTTCTATAAAGGAACGTCAGTGGAACAGGATTTATTCCAGTTATTCTCGTGTATGAACTGAAACATTTAATGTTAAGAGAATGAATTCGTTTGCACGGGAAAATGTATGTAAAGAATGGTGTATGAAAGGAAGAGAAAATTAATCTTATATTTTGTTCATTCCTCTTTTATAAGCTTGATAATAATAATTAACATCACTTGCTTTCATTTCACTTACTGAGCAGGCATTGCAGTTACAGCGTACCAAATGTGTACGATTTGATTGTAAATAAAGGAAAGGAAAACTCTTTTATAAAAACCCTGCTTTGTAAAATTAATAACACATTTCCTTGTTTACGGCACGCCATTATGCGAAGTCGGTATTCACGATATAAAGCACTGACATATTTAGACTGTGTGTTACGTATTTAAAGAAACAAGAAAAAATGAAGTAGAAATATTGGATCCTTTCAAATCTATTGATCTCGTCAGATCTATTATTAGATCTACTTTATTTCCTCGTTCACAATTGACTCGTCAGCAAAAATGTATTTCAAGCGAAACGTTTTCGCAATGTTCTACGACAGGTAGATAAGGCATTCTTTCAATCATCGATTCACAGATCTATATAGGAAGTTGTGTTTTGGTTAGGTCAACGATCAGTTATGAACAAAGTAACAGATAAACGTACACAATGATATCGATGCTATTTTATAGTTATTCATAGAATTATCTGTCAAATGCAACTGAGTTAACCATGAAACGTTTTCGCGCCGGTAGAAGAAAAATAGTACTAATAGCCAACTAGCTATCAAAGGTACCTCCTAATCTGTTCAATTGTTATTCGAATGATAAAAATAGCATATTTATTCTGGAAATTTCATTGAGCTCTTAACTTTTAAACTGATCAATCTCTGCAATTGTTCAGAAGCAGGTGCACGAAATATGAAATCTTATCTACTTTTTTCAGGCGTCCTATGCCATCACCTGCGCCATTGCAAACGCGATACGGTATACGTATATAAACCCGCCGGGACAATATCTACCAAGTACAAGCGCAGATCCATAAAGTGATCAAGGTAAGTGCACCGAAATAAACCATTATTTACTTACGTTCTATACCAAAACATGTAATTATTAATATTGTTATTGCACCCGAATAGGTCGATTCGCAATCGATTCCTTGCACATTTATTAGCAACGATAAGTATCAAACAATAGCCCGCTAGACTTTCTTAATTTGATTAATTACAAACTCTGTCAGCGAAGGAACGTAACTCCCTTGTTCCTAAAAGTGTCTGCCACCGTGTTAAGTCGAATATCGTCTACACTCTATACCATCGATCGCAAAGCTGCCTGACATTTTCTAATTCATTTACCATCGTGTTAACTTTGCATCGACGTTGTTCCAGATGAAGCTCGCAGCGGTAGTATTCACGGCGATGGTTGCCTTCACAACCGTCAGCTCACATTTCCTCCCGCCTTTCGGCAAGGGGCCCCTGTACGAGGACATCCAATACTTCATGGACATGATTCCCATGGAAGACATAGTGGAAATTGTCCTTCAATACGCCGCCGAAGACGCTGAATTCGGGCAAATGCTGAGATACTTGAACAGTCAAGAGTTCAAGACCATGATGAAAGATGTCCAGGACATCCCCGAGTTCCATAATTTCGCAGACTACCTGCAGGAGAACGACGTCTACATCTACGACAGTCTGAACAAGCTGAACAAAGTAATCGGACTTCCACCCTTCCACAAGGCGCTCGGCGGCCAACGTATCACCGGCGGAGTTGGCGGCCTGTTCCAGGACGTGAAGGCGCTCATTTCTTACGACCTGTTCATCCACGGATATGTCCACAAGATGAGGACGTCCGGTGCTTTCCGCGACTTCGTTGCTCACTTGAAATCGCCGAACCATCAGAAATTCGTCGACTCCCTGTACAAGAACAAGAACTTCCTCGAGGTCCGTGAAACGATCGAAAGTAAGGGTATCGACATCACCCTGATCGAGGACATCATCTACACCGTCCTCGGGATCGAGTACCCCGAGATGAAGAAATCGTCGGATTTCTACGCGAACGACGAGCTGTCCAAGGACATCAGAGACTTCATCAAACTGATCGACATGGACAAAATCGTTGAAATCGTTCTCTCCTTCTTGGATGACGACGAGGTACAGAGAACTGTGATCTACCTGTACAGTGACGAGTTCCATGCCCTCGTGCGCATAGTCGAAGACCTGCCCCCGTACCAAGACCTTGTCATCTATCTGCACGAAGCCGGTTTGGACATACACGGCCTGCTCCAGAAGGTTCACAAATTGATCGGTATGGAGGACTACGTGCCGCCCAAACGCAACGCAAAGCAGCTCTCCATGAACAACTTCGCCAATCGTGGTGGAATCAAAGGTTTAGTTGACGCTGTGATCGCTGTCCTCCCCATAGAACAGATGAAGGCTCTGTACCAAGAGAAAATGCAGAGCTCGCCGGCCTTCAGAGCTTTAATAGAGAAAATTCGCTCCCCGGAATTCGAGGATATCGTCAACGCAATCTACAGCTCGCCAATCTTCCTGGAGATGAGGCAGAAGGCTATAGATGCTGGACTGGTATTGGGACCGGTGAAACAGTTGCTCGAGGCTATACTGGGCATTCGTCTGCCTGTTCCGAATTGATTCTAAATCGACGATAATCAGGACGAACATTATTCGCGTTTCCATGGGTCCTTGATACCCGAATGTCTTACCGACTGATTTATAATTGTACACATTTTTTTTATACGGTTGAGGCGTAGAGTGCTCAGAAATGATCCTCTGCCTCATTCATTAAACGACAAAATTATAACAGCTGTGCAAGTAACTGTTTACCCCCACACGCGTTATGAAAATCGCACTTCATAAATGATTTATCTGTTACTCCTGAAGACTACGTCGAAGCGTCCTCCCCTCTGCTCCCCCGTTTCCAATTTTCCGCTTCTACAAAATCTGTCTATTTCTATTCTTTTCCAACCTGTTCCATTCTCCTTGCCATGCTCGCACCACTTCTCACGAGGATTTTCATCTTCGCTCAATTCTCACCATTCCGTTCGATTCTCTGTATTCTTACGCGCGTCACTCGCACACCGAGTTCTCCCCTATGACTCTCCATTGCTATGCAACAACGTCGAGTTCTCGAGCTTATGAAATTGTAACAATTTTAATTAGAACGGTAGCGTGCACCGGCTCGTTCCATCCCTTGTTTCTTCCGTCGTTGGTTTCGCCGGAGAAAGGGAAAGGGTGGCTCACCCCCGGCGGGAAACGGGAAGACGCGTCGGTTAAGGCGCCCCTTACTTTCCATTTGAAAGTTAGCCCCACGTGCTCGAACATGGTCCTCTTTTATTTATCGAATGGCTGCCCCGCCACTCTTAGCCATTCGCCGCACACGGCGCTCTTTTGCTTTCTCGTTTGATCAGCGAAACTTCCGTTGCGTTAACGAACCGCCGTGTCGCGCCGTTCCCGATGGAAGGGTGGAGTCGATCACGTTCGTGGAATCGGTGAGATTCGGTACGATCTCGTCTGGAGTCGAACGAACAGTCGAAAATAATCGAACGCGACATTAGGGAGTTCCTCCGTCCTGCATTAATTTAAGAAATATGCCGGGGCGTATGTATTGTGGGGTAAATTTAGGAATTGGACAGCGGTTTGTGACTTTTTTGTTAATAGTATAACGTGTTTTGTAAATCATAGGTGGTGATCTTTTTTATATTGTTTTTTTGAAGCGTTGTAGCAGAAATACGGGATAGAGGGTAGGGGTAGATAGAAGTTGGAATTGAATAAAAGCTGATGAAAAAAATTAGGTAATATTGCACAATGATAGGTAGATGGGTAGTTATCCAATCGAACGAGTGTTGACTCAACACTTTATGATACAATCAGCAATTTTTATATTAGTGATAAGAGAGGACTTCTTTTTGGAGATAATCGAGAACGGCCGTTGTTAATGATTCTCCAGATAGTCTGCTTACTTGCCTCGATAATTTGTGTTCTACTGTACCTACAAAGTATATTAGTATTACAGCTAATGTAGAATTTTTATTTGCCATTACGCACACCACGATTTTTTTTTTGCTTGTTAATTTTAAACTGCGGTGAGGTTGATACCAATAAGAATAAACGATGGGACGAGTTTTATCAAATTTATATTTTTTATACTTCTTAATCAGTCATTTAATTTAAAAATCTGTGATAATAGGCAATCAGGTATCTCCAATCAGAATTTGAGTGTAGCTCAAATTGATGGTTGACGAAAATTTGGAATTCAATTTATGTATTAGCATGATATCAGTATGACTGATTTATGTAATATTATTTAAGCACGATGGTTCTATTATTTGGCAATTGAATTTCGATAATTTTTTCTTAATCGTAAATGAGTTGACTAATCAGTGATAATGTGCGATCATCAATAGAGGGCACCACAGAAACATTTATAACAGCAGTGGAAAGCAATAATTCTCATTATTGTTAAGAAGTAACTGCCCCCTTAATCATGTCGATTATAGAATATTACAGAGAGATCCATACTTTTCCAACCTAATAATTGTCCAATGGAATCTCTGCTTGCATCAGAATTTAATAATGTTCATGAATGTTATAATTTTTCGAATGGTGACTTTAATTAGAACACAGAGTGTAACATTTATTATCAACGTTTCTGAAATACCCCCTTTTCTTATTTCTTCTTGTTAAAAATCTGGGAGAAAGTATTCTACTAGTATTTATTTATTAATGTTTACAAATTACAGATCGCTAAATATCAACCTGAATATACACTTTGACAAATTAAAATTCATACAATTCTTACGTCCATTTTGATCTTGAACGTCACATTAAACGTGTGCAGAAAATTGACTGAAGAATAGTATTTACACAGTATTTACAAAACCATTCTCTCTAGAACATTCGTCAAACGGACTCATCAACGGATTCTACAATCTAATATAGGCGCGGAACTAATCGTGCCACATCAGTTAATAATGATCATCACTTACTTTACCTAATCTTATCATATTTAATTAGCTGAATTCGCCACGGTATATAAAACGTAATGATAAAACGTCGCGCATTAGAATTACATCGGTATAAGCTTGCGAAATTTTGAAGTCACAGGGTGAGTAGAGCTGCACATTTATTCCCGTTAATAACTTCGCAAAAATGTAATTTCTAAAATTCAATTAACGAACTGTCGAATCTCCCCAATCCTGGATACACGTTTGCAACAATTTTTTACTTCATTGCAGATGAAATTCGCACTTGCCCTTCTGGCTGTCCTGGCCACAGTCAATCATCTGAACGCCTATAAATTGCCAGGCATTCGCCATGGTGAACTAGCCAATGAATTGCAAGAGTTCTGGAACGTAGTGCCAGTTGACGAAATCATCCATCTCACGAAAAACTACGTGACGCGCGACAGAGAATTCCAAATGGTCTTGGAAGTCCTGCATTCTGATGACATCAAGCAGTACGTCGAAGATATGGAGGCTATGCCCGAATTCGTCAAGCTCATGAACTACCTGGACGATGCCGGCATTGACGTTTACAGCTTGCTGAAAGAATTGAAAGAGAATTTGGAAATGGAGACCGTCAAGGTTGACAAGGTGTCCAACTGTAAGATCACCGGAGGATTCTATGGGTTTACTAAAGATCTCGCAGAAATGTTGCCCCTGCAAGAGATATCGGATATGTTCGAGTACAAAGTTCTGACATCCACAGTGTTCAATGAATTGGTGAACAAATGCTTGTCATCTGAATACACGAACGTGTTCACTTCCACGTTCACGAATCCGAATTTTCTGAACGCTTTGCACAATCTCGACGGGCTTAGAATCGACAGCGACTTATTCCGCTCGAATTTCTCGTATCTTCTTGGCGTCGAGACTCTCCTCCGTCGGTATAATAAACTGGAGGAACAAGATTAGATGAATTATAGAGATATTATATATTTATAATTCCGACTGTGTGTAGAAATGATGATACCATAAGTTAATGAATATTGAGTTATTTAATATTGATAAATTAATCCTCTCCTTCTTACCTGTCCTTCCCTTCTCTAATTAATGACAGAATGATAGAAAGATTACCAGATGAGATTTTTTCGCAAAATGTTTTGAGTTACGCTTAAGACTGGAAATTACATTAGACAATAGGATGGTTTAATACGTAAACATATTTTTTACAATTTTTACTTTGTTCAAAAGGATACGTTGATGTTTTACGTCCATAATCCAAATAAATGAAAGGGCCAATAGTATTTATTCCACATATTAGTACCATACGATCAAATTATTTGCAAAGGGAAGGAAAATCATTAAAAGTAAAAATTAAAATCATTTTCATGGATCAGAAACTATTACGAAGCAAAGTGGTCAACAGGTATTAGAAAATATTAAAATGTATAAACGTAATATTGATAAGCGTTAGCAAGTAATGGTAAGATAATTCGTTATCTGTTTAGAGAACTAGATAGGTAAGTCTATGAATTATATTTGCGATTGATTATTACATGATGATACATGTCGAGAAGATTCGAACCATTCGAAAGGTAATCGTAATTGATCAAGTAGTGTTATATAACACAACCGATGCTGACTCTTTTTCCCATATTACGTTTTATTTCAATTATCATCTCGTATCGTGCATGTACCATGACGTAGAGATAAACTATGTCCGATAAGTGAAAAGTGCATCTTTTTCAAAAGCGTCTTACCGGAAATAACTAATTTAATTGGCGAATCCAATATTCATGAGCATCACTGTCGTAAAAATTTTGTTGGTGACGATTGTATCACAGTAAAGGAAAATTACGAGCGTTATACAATATCCATCGCGTTTGCAATAACGCTAAGTAAAACTTCTCTTGTGTATTCAACAAAATACAGACAACGACACTTTATCTTCGTTGCCAATATATAATAATTATTCAACGGTACTGCTCGTACAGAGAAATAATAAATGAAGTCAGTACACGAATCGTCCGAACGTAATTAATTGTCGACGAATTCTTGTTTCGTTTTACAACGAGCCTGAATACAGTTACGAACGGGCATCGTAATTTAACAAAACGCGTTGACTTCACGTACTTCCGGTGCCAATAAAAATGTAATTTCGCGCGTGCGTCGTAATCCTCTCGGTGGCCAGTTCCGCTAAAATTCCCGGATAAAGAAAATTTAAATCGCTTGCCATAACTGTAACCGCCCCTAATCCGCAAGCTTGTCATACGTTATTCCAAAAGGACGACATTTTCAGTAAAGAATGTTTCATCGACCGCCATAACCCGCCTTTGACCAACCCGGTCGTAAAGAAACGCTTACCGTAAACACTGATAAAACTATTTACCAATACACAATGACTCCGTTAATTTACTTGACCACTTTGCCCGAAGCGTCTCCCCGCCGCAGATTTTGAACCCACAAACCGCCGCCGTAAGTGACGTTCTACATCCTAACCCACGTCAATCCTTCCCTTTACTTCATTAATGTACAAGACCAATTTCTAACAAATATAACTTATCAATTAGAGTACACAGGTCGCATCAGAGGAGATCCTGCTTTCATCGAGATCCTACAATGAATTCCCACTAAGCCGATAAATAGAATCTAATTTCACTCGAAGAAATGAACCCCCAAATCATGATCGCGAGCGTGATGGCCGTAGCCTCGGTCGTGTTCGTCGGATACATGGCCTTCCGGATTAAACTTCGATCGATCGAGCACGATCTGGCCAATATTCCGCCGTTAGAAGACAATAGTTCCCTCGACGAAGATCTCAAGGATATCATGGCATTCGTACCGATGGTTGAAGTGCGGCGTATCATCGAGAGATACATGAAATACGATGCCCAAATCGGTGATACCGTGAGCTTCGTGACCGATCAGAAGAGATTCATACTGCGGGAGCTGAAGAAGATGCCGGGCTTGATATCGTTGATCGATTTTCTCAGAGAAAACGGCTTGGACGTGGACGAAATTCACGATAGGATACGATACTTCTGGAAGACGTCACCGAGGTTCGTTAAGTGCGACCCGAGCTTGGCTAACGGCGGTTTAACCGTGATGATCAGTAATATCCTAGAGACGATACCGATGGACGAGATGCACGAGCTTCTGCGACAAAAGGTGAAATACTCGGCCAGTTTTCGTAGGTTTCTGTACGCGTTGAGATCGAAGGACTTCCGCGAGTTTTGCAAAGCGCTCGAGGACAACGACGTGCTCCACCATCATTACTTTTGGGCGAAAGAGGGCGGCTTGGAGATCACGTTCGCGATCGAACTATTTAACGAGCTGTACGTGTACCTGACCCAAACTTTGGTCTCCTAGGGTATTTGTAAAATTTGCGCGTAAACACTGAATAAAAATGAGCCACCATGAACTGAGGTGCCAATGATTTTACTACATAAGGGCGGTGCTTTGATTAGCTGGGTCGTGATTATCCGGGGATTATCGAATTCATTCTATACTATTTCAAAGGTATTTCAAGGTGTCGGGTTCACTAATAATATATTTCCAATCGTATCGTCGCACTGTAAAACTCCTTGTAAAAAATATGGTACTATTTGTAGTCAAGTTGTGAAATATTTAGGAAGCAACTGTAAATCAAGGTACTGCAGTATTTTTACTGTAACAGAATTTAGATTTCTTTGTTCGACCAAGGGAATAACGGAATCACAATATAACATAATTCCTTAGTTTGCAATCAACAATTATCAGAATGACAACATCTGTTTCTTTATTAAACGATTGCAAGCTACTCAAGTTTGCGGGAGGGCAATATTTTGTTTGGTAAGAGCAAGATTAAAAAAGTGGTGGGGATGGATTGTCGGTCGTAGTGGAGGGAGTGCGATTAATGTGATTCAAAGGGGGCCTGATAATATTTGGCAAAACAGCAACGCTTGATTCGCCGACGCTCTATCAGCAATGGCCTACTCTTCTACGTAACCGATAAGACAAATGTTTATATACATTGCCATCGACTCGATTACTGTCAGATTACTGATCTGACACATTTTACACTCTGCTCACAATACTAGTAAATTCGCCGTACACATGTATTTACACCTGGCTATGGATTACGCGAGAATACATTATGAAGTACATACTACGATATGTGTCAGGGAAAGAATCTTCTTGGAATATTCCATAACAGAATCTATACAAACATGGCAGTCAGCATTGTTAAAATAAAAGGAAAATTATGTTCTTACATAAACTCAATACTAGGAAGGAGAGGGGGAATGAGAAAATAAATTATTCAATGCTTATAATAGTAGATTTTATTTGGGCACAAAAATGAATACCATTATCCCGTTACGATACATTGTAATTCGGCGAAACTTTACAATACCAACGAGGCACCTATGAGAACACCGGAATACATATCGAAGATATCCCCGTCAATACCAGATTGCACCACCTTTTCTTTAAGCTTCAGGTAGTTTTGATTTTTGTGAAGGGACAAGTAGCAGTTAACGTATTTAGGCTGGGTAACGAATTTGATATAGTCACCCATAACTTTGGAGTTCTCGACTTTGTCGTCGTACAGTGTGAATAATTCCTCAAAGGAAACAAGTGCAGCAAGATCTTTTATGTAACCCTCGACTCCCCCGGTGATTTTGAATTCGAATTTATCCATAGGTGCTACCGGGGGCAGATTGAGAATTTTGTTCAACACGTTTACTAATTTATAAATGTCGAGGCCTGCTTTTTCAATGTAATTCATCAGTTCCTTCATATCAGGACCATTTTCTATGTCCATGATATATCGCTTCAATTCGGGGGTCCTCATGAAGCTCATAAGTAGTTTAAACTCCCTATCGTTGTAGTAATACCGTTTGGTGATACCGATCATCTTCTTCAACGGGACCAGGTCCAAAAAATCTTGGAGCTCCTTGGCGAGCTCGCCGGATCCCGAAGCTGGTAACTTAAATTGATCGGCGTACAGGGGGCTGGCCACGGCCAGAACCAGGACAACGGCGAGAGCGAATTTCATCTGCGAAGAAATTAGAAGGGAAGGGAATTCATTTTTCGTTTGTAGTAATTAATATTCGTTGGATCCAGTTAGCAAAGTTTTAAATCATCGACATCGTTGTAAATTCTTGTACATATTAATAACAGACCAGAGTTTGTTTAAAGTATAGTACTTGGATGTAGAATTTGTTTGTACATAGTTTATCGAATTAAAAGAGACCGCGTTGAATTCTCCTTTTTGCCAAAACAATGAATAGAAAGAGGAATGTAAATTCGACTTATGGAAGCCGATGATTCGCGTTCAATTTAGCTTTCAATTACAATTGGTACTCACCTTGCTTTCTTGCGTTTGCGTGGACGTTTCAGGTACGTTCTTTGACTTGAACTGCTGTGGGACCGTCTCCCATGCTATTTTATATGTGACGATCCGCTGATTGTTGCATTTCGATAAGATTATTCAGCGAATCGATACAGAATCACGCCTATACGTTATCACGGAAATTGTTATAGATTGTCAAAGAGTTAGACCGTATCTATGTATCATTCAGACATCATAGCGTAGTATTCATGGAAACAATTTCCTTATCTAATTCCATCGTCTAATGCAACCTGCCGATTAAGTGTTAATTTCTGCGTCCAATATTTTCGGCCGCTTCCAGACGCTCGGGAATACAAAAATGAATCGTCGACTTGTTGTATCGCATCGGGGAGTAATTTCGTCGAGTAAAAAGTTCACCGTGCCACCATAATCCGCTATGGTGGCTTCGTTACGGGAAACGTAAAAATCTGGCTCAGCAAAGGAAATGTTTATCAACGTGTGACGGATACTTCGCCGGCTTCAGCTAGATGTTGAACGACCGCGAACGTTATTAAACAGGGAAACTTTCTTCGCAGTCCTTTGCCATCGCTAAATTGCACAAAATCACAACCTCCCCGCAACTTTGACTCATTATCTATTCCTTTGCCGCGTAAGTCAACGGGACAACTTCAATAAAATAACGGCGGCGGATTTTTGAACGGAACTTCATAGAAGAACACCAAGGTCTACCATAGAAAAACGAGAGCACCATTGAACAAAATGCTTTTTGCTTCCAAAGATATTCAATAGCTTGTGGGAACGATCTCCGTCCCGAACAATGTTTCATATTGACTGTTCTAATAAATATCATTCGTGCAGCATGAAAATCGATTGAAACCGCAGACTCATACATTATAATATATCTCGCTGTACTTTCGAATTAATAAGAACAAAAAAAAAAAGACAGAAATTGTTGGTAATGCATTACTAATCCAGTAAAAACTTTCCCAACCCGACTACACCCAATATATCCCGATCCCAATACTCTGGCGCAGGTATAACGCTATCGAAGTTGAACGAATTCGATCGGAATTCATCGCGGAACGCGGTCCCGGGCGTTTTACTTCACGCCGGCCGCTCCATTTCCGGCGTTGGAAATCTAAGTCACGCCGTCGCTGAAGGAATTAATTCCGCTGAAGACGACGCATCGCCCTACGAGGGCGGCACGTCGGTGTTAGTTCGCCGACGGGGTGCAACGAGGGTGGGACTGTGCTAAGGCAAGCGGCTCGCGGTGTCTGCGGCAAACAATTCCAATTAACTCGCTGGAATTGGAATAGGACTCCTCTCGTCGACGCTCTCTCGGCCCGGAGACGGTCCCCTGGATGCCCGAACGTCAGCCACGACGTCGAGGGGATCGCGCGCGCGTTCCTCGGCTCGTCTTTGCCCGTTCCCGTCCCTCTTCACGACCGTGCCGCTCGTGCCTACGTTTCGTCGTGCGCAGAAATTGGCTGTCGACAAAAGTTCCCGGCGATGGGGCTGGATTTGTAAGAAGCATTGGTCCGCCGCGCGCCAACCGGAGAAATTAAAAAAGTTGGCGACCTTTCAACTTCGTCAAGTAGCATTTACATTTCAATCGGATACGCCCGCAGCTGGGACCAGACCCGATGTTTTCGAATGGAGGACACCGCGCGGGTACAGACTCGCAGAACCCGGGGCACGATTTTTTGGGATCCTTGCTCGACGTTCGTCCGTTTGTCTGTTGAGTTGGCTGAAAGACGGGTAGGGTGCACGGGGTGCCGGCGAGGCATAATTCGATCAGGACCGGGAATGGGGGGTGTGTTTGTCGAGCACGGTTTCTTTGCGCGTGCACTGTGAATGGGAGGCCCCCGTTGGACCATTATCCGACGCATAATGCTCGTCACCGTCGTCCACGGAGCGAAGAGGACAGAGAGGCATAAGGCAGGGGGTTGGGTGGCCGCCCTAGACAATTGCAGTTCTTGAGCTGCTCAGATATTGAAGACGCCCGAAAGCGGTGTGTACCAATCCCGGTGTGTACCCAGTGTCTAGCCTGCTACTCTACATTATTAAATCTGGCCCGTGTCGGGCGACCATGCGGCACGATGGCGTTCTTACGCCGTTTTTCGACGACGTTGGCCGACGTGCGTCGAATTCTCAGGTCGTAACGTCCGGCGGCTGTGCCGCGGTGGGATCTTATCGGATGCCAGCGATAGAGGCGAATCGGTGGTGACGCGTGGAAAAATATCACGGGGGTATCTTGCCAGAAGATGGTAGGGGACGCGAAGATAATACCTGTGCTTCTTTCAGGTACCACTTCGAACAAGTTTAATTCTTCTTCGTTACACAACCCTCCCACCCCGTGGTTCCACGATTCGTAGCTGATATTAATGACACGTGACAGATCCCTGATCATGGGTGCTTATTTACACGATCTTTCCTTTGTTAATTAATTTTATTGTTCACGTGGAAATTTCGGTGCTCCACTTGAGGTTCAAGTGGTTGCGCGGAGGTTCGCGAAATCTTAGGGCTCGCGCATTCTTCGGCCAGACCTCAGAACGAGAATGCTGGCGAAGGTATCCGAGAATAGGTTGAGGAGCTGGATGCGAAGAGCGTTAGGTAATGATTTTTTTTTTTTTTTCGTTTCACAGTCAGTATGTGAATAAGTCGTGTGCCTCAAATATTTTTATAGAGAATCGTATGCTACGGTGGATAAATTAGATTCGTTTTCCCCTGTGCGTTTTATAATATTTAAAATTTTTAAAAATCAGGTAACTGCTTTGTCAAACTGAACATACTGATTTCACTGTCGCAAAGTAGGTGTACTTCTTGCGCGAAGCTTCGTTACGGATATTAATAACGTTTTCATTTAATACGAATAGTGGTATTGAAAAACAAGGTGTAACTTATTGCTACAAACTGAATGTAATAATTTTAATGGGGCAAAGCGAAGAAATATCCAAGTTACATAGAAAATCTGAAGTTCCGACGGCAGATACCAGTTTCTCTTAATTTTTTTTTTAACAGTGCACGCTGCCACGAATAGTCACCGCAATTTTCTATAAACATTTTTAATAATAAATACCAATACGCTTAGTTAAGCGTGGTTGAAGTAAGGACAATTCGAATAATTGCATTCATTGAATGCAATGAATATTTTCAGTGTCGCAATCAGATTTCATTCTACGCACACCGACATCTATTCGCAAACTTTCTTTCCCTTTATTTCATTCTCTTTTCATCGCAGTGAATCCTGCGTATAAAAAACACCGACCATTTATTTGACCGTTCCCACTCGCTCGCCTAACGATTAAATATATGGATCGGATGCCCGTGAAAAGATGCGCAAACCTTCTTCTTTCCTTTAATTTTTCTTCTTTTCTATCGCAGTCGATGCTACGTGTAAAAGAATTTCGACCATTTATTTTGCCGCTCAACAACTGCCCAACATTTCTCTCAGCCTTGCTGCACGAAATAAAATCCTAACCCAGGTCGGGGCGGTGGATAATTCCTGGGCCATCGCGGCAGTCTTAAGCAGCAATAACCAGTTCCAATTAGCCAGCGGAAACTACATATTCCGTCTCCCATTTACGACAGCCTAATGCTACCTGTTTCACGCGGAGCCACGTATAATTACAGACTAATGCCGGGGCGTCCGCAATCCTGACAGGTGGCACATAATCGCGGCCTCGTAACCCTCGAACGAGTTAATCCGTGAAGCGTCGCGCCGCGCCGTACTCCGCGACGCCTGAGACCAGTGGGATCGTTGCCGTCGCGTCGTCGACGGCCGTAGCTGTCGTCGCCGGTGAAATCGTCGGGCAAAAGGCGACCGTTTAAAGGTGGCTGCATAGCCGGGCTGATCCGCTTACCGCGTTTAAAAGTCAAGTGCTAAGAGCGCAATTCATCCCATCTGGCCTAACGGGGCCGGGTAGACGAGAGGAAATCGGCCGTGGAAGGTGTCTCGGTGAAGGGCTGAGGGGAGACAGTGTCTCGGAGCTGTTCAGTCCAGTGTCTCGGCTCGTCGTCGTTCCGACTATGTACGTGTGCTTCGTTCGACGGCCGATTTTATTCGCGAACGCGGTAGAGTGTCGTTCGCCTCGCGTATGAAAGTCCACTTTCGTGCACTCGGTCCCGGTCCCCGTCGTTGCAGTGTATGGAATCGAAGCCGGTTCGTTCCTATTTCGCCCGTCCGTGTCGCGTTCTCGTTTCTGATTTTCGTGTTCCTGTTTTCCGCCCAAGAGACCGAGATCGGAGGGTCGACGGAGCGGAAACGAGAAGTGGCTCGCGTTCTTTCTTTTCGCTCCGGTCTTCTTTTCTTTTCCATCCCCGTCTTTCTGTTTGCACGTCGCTCGAGCGCCACCGTTCGCAGGGTTGAAGGTATATACAGTACGTATACGTATTATTGCGACGGCGACAGGCGCCCGTCGCGTAACGCGAGGTATGAAATTTTCATGGCTACAATTGGTAGTGGAAGAAGACCTCCTTGAGGATATTGCTTCATGGAATGTTTATGCGTTAATGTTGCCGGGATCGTTGCGATTTTAAATACCTCCTGATTGCTTTTCTAATGGGTCCATAGATGGCGAAGTAGTGAGACAGAAAGGAATCTTGGATCGATTATATTTAGAAATTTATTTCGATAGCTCTCGTCGAGAAAATTTGCTGTGTACAGCCATGGGAATGGAATACCACGAGTTCTATTTACAAGAGACCGACTGCAATTTAGAAAATTATTATTGCTATATTTAATATTTCGCCAACGAGACTGTAAATTGAAGGATCTGTGCTGAAATCGTGTATGAATATTTTCAACTGTATAACTTCGTTTCCATTGCCTATCATACTTACCTACCATACCTACTTAAATGAATTATTATAATAAATAAATTGTGTAATAAATTGTGTAACAAATCTGTCTTGCGGGTAGAAAGTATTCTTTTGATATTTCGACCGTGCTTTATGAAAGGGTCAAAGACTGAGGTCGATCAAGATCAATTTCAATATTATAATATATACCATAGAAAATGTACGATGAATAAAAAATTCTGCCGTAACAATCAGGAAATTTGTAAGACACTCTGTACGCCATTCGTTCGTCGGAAAGGCTATGTAGCAGCCGTGTAAAAGCGATACGATATCCAAATCATAAGGGTCGTGCATTCTGTCGTGATATCGAGGTGTCATAGGCGTGGATAGGCTGTGCCACAATTTCTAAACTCCTCCTTCACCGACGACTTATCGCTTTCGCGACTTGTTGCACATGTAGGATCGGCCCGCGGAACAATTTCTCACGTACTTTGCGATATCGCGTTGCGGTGACGTATCGATTAATAAACCAGGCCGAAGATTGTCGGAGGATCTACGTCACGATAATTTATTACGCGATTGTCCCTCGACTGCCCAAATATAACTAATACCCGTGAGTTTTGTCGCAGACGGATCAACAGGAGTTTGCCACGCAATGTAAAAAAAAGGACAAGAACATTCCTGAAGGAAACTAAGCGTCTTAAATCGTTTTAATTACGAATTTAAAAGGATCAAGAAACCGAGCAGTTTCCTAATTCTATCTCTATGTTTTAGATCGTCAGGCAAGGGACGATACACGTGTACGCCAATTAAAGCACCAGACCAGGAATAATCAATGGATATTTTGAAAAAGGAAGGTAAGAAATTAGCTGAATTCATGAACTGTTACATTCTATTACATACCCCCACTTTCCTTCGAACTTCTGCACGCGCCAGTAAATTATCGCGTAAAAATTGCGCAACACTTCAGACCGTATCCGTCGCCCCTCGATTAAATTAACGCTATCTTAAAATTTCCCCCGAAGAAATTCCGGAACGGTTGCAAAGCCGTATAAGTAGAACTTTCGTATCGTTCGCAAGTTTCCAATCCACGAACGGATCCGTGTACGATCTTCTCCAAGGATTGTACTCGATTAAGCTGTTTACTAGTCAACAGAGCGACCGTGCACGAGCTTTCGGTCGCCATGAGCGGAGCTTAAAGTTCGAAGCTGCTGCTTCGAGTCAACGACACCTGGGTCGGTAATGCCGCAGCCAGCGCGAGACACGGAGCAAGAAACGGTGAGGGTGGCGGGTAGACGACCGGGCGTTGCGAGGGTGAGTTACATCCACAGGGAGGGCACGGATGTTGTTAGAATGCTTCAGAGTAAGTCCGTAATCAGCGGTGCTCGCTGGCTCTCCGATTCGAGCCGAATTCGCAGCCGGATCACGTCGTTATTTAACGAGATTATGTCGTTAACCGAGAGGATCCAGCCCCGACCTATGTCGATCGTTGCATGAAATTAAACTCGGACATTTTTCCCGATTAACGACCGTCGGATGCGTAATTGCATTTACGATTTTCACGCCCCGCGATAGGGCTGCTTCGTTGTTTGCCCGTTGTTCAATCGATCCTTCTGGTAGACCGTCCCGTAGCTGCATTCTCCGGGGACGAAGAAAGATTTAATCGTAGGAACGACGAGTCGATGCGTTCGCTCGAACGCGTCTCATTAAACTGTATCGTGCCGTGAAACCGGCGGGTGAACCGCGCGAGAAAAGCATATATAAAAGCAGAATCAATCTCGATGTAATTGAAAATCTTGTACTATTAAAATCGTGCACGATCCAATGCTAATTCTATATCGGTACACCTTGCTCATTCGAAATTTATTTTATTTAAATAGAAAACTTTGAACCTCGGTTTCCTCGTCAATATAAGATACAAAAGTTACACGAACACAGTACGAGGATTTGAAATGAAACACCACGTTTCCCGATCCTTCATGCCCGAACACAACGTTATAAAAACCCGGATGTTTCTCCGAAAGTAATGCGATCTGGTACATACTGTATATATCTAGTTATTCTCACGGTCCTTACACGAGAACGACTCGAACGATCGTTTTGCCCGAACCGTACCATTAACGCGTACACTTTCCCCTTTCTGTGTTTCCCATCGTCCCATCGATTTCCGTCCCCGTGGTGTCCGGAATAAGTCGTAATAAGAGGCGCGTGAAACATCCCGGATTCCAAGGGGTTCGCCTTCGATCGTCCCCTACATCTAATGAACTCATCGACAACCGCGTCCGACGGCTCTCGTTGAATGAATGAATTTCGTGCGTGCCTCTTACGACTCGTGGATCGGAATGTCGTAATGGATGCTGCCAACGGAATATGGGAACGACGCGTAGCCGTCGGGGTCGGGACGTCGGCGACGACGAGCCGCCTCGAGGGCCCTCGAAACGAGACCAGCGTAAATTTTGAATACCAAATAATAGGACAATTCGTCAAGTGTATGGGGGGGGCGGGGGTTGGTGTGAATGAAACGGTGCACAAGGAGTGCGACCGGAAAATTGGACGCGACCCCCTGGATCGAAGATAACAATCGCGCTGGTGAATCGACGTGGGTTTAATTCGCGTAATGGAAGGGAAGGTTGGGCGGACGAGTCAGTAGAACGCTTAAAAAGTGCGATAGATTGAGATCCATTTGAATGTTTCCATTTCTTGCTCGCCCTCGGCTTCGGTCTCTCGCCCGACGATTCACGAATACGATTCAAGCGGCGAATTTATCGCCAGGAACCGGTCCGGCTAAGGAGGGAGAATGGAGTGCACGTGGTGGTCCCTCAAGGGGTTGCAAATTGGACGGATAACGTTGCAGCTAAGATGTTCCAGATTATTTATTAATGGACGCACGAATTGAACGATCGCCCGGCGATCGAATGAGGCGCGCGTTACGAAAGGTAAATATGTAAAGGTAGCACATTACAACCGTTTCATCCGCAAACGTAATAACAAGCTACGACGTCTTTTCATTTCCCCGTGTCAGATGAGTTTGGAGGCGTAACACGATCCAACAAACCGCGAGTACCGTGTTTCGCAAGGATTCGCAAGAATTACAGAAGCGGCCACGTGGAATGTTCCGCGAGCAAGAAACAATCCTGAAACGTAGGAAGAAAAAAAATATTTATCAGCCGGCCGTTTTGGATGGCGGGCGGTCGTGTGACCGGCTGGTAGGAAAGGCCGAGGCATTGTGCCCGGAATATCCACGAGAGAGGAGAATTCATGGGGTAATTCCGTGTTCGATACACCGTGTGCGCTTAAGGCTGCGATGTTACCGGCGTCACATAAGCGTAATACCGGATAAGCCGCAATAATGCAGACCCGCTGTGCGTGCATGCGAAAGTGGAATGGATCCTGCTGCTCGGGGAGCTTCAACAGCCGAACATCCGTGGAGCGTAATCATCGTAGCGAAACGCGGTTGGAGGCCACTCTGCCTTGAAAATCCGTGAAAACTTTTTCCTAACGACGACGAAATCCGTCGGCCCTTCGTCTGTCGTTCACGAATCGCCAGGCACCGTGGTTGCTACACCCGAAGGATTATTACGACGTCTGAGGATAATGCTCGTCGATGGTCTGCATTTCCCGTCACATGCGACTCGAAACTACTGGAAATATCGAGCTGATTTTTATGCGGTTCGATGTCAGAGGCTCGCAGAAAATTCGATGTTGGGGGTTCCTGTACAGTAATAGAAACACGAGAGAGCAACGAGTTAGCGGGTCTCAATGAACCTTGATATTTCCCTCGGGACGTTGTTTCCAAGAATTAGAAGCATCGCGAGGTTTTTTGCCTTTCTTTTAACCAGTCAACGAATCAAGGGAACGGCTCGGAGAAAGCGGGAACAATTTACGGGAAGCTCGACGTTCCAGATACAGACTCGACAGGTGATCTTTGGACTGAAACGAGTACAGACAACTTGCTTATTGTCAGCGGTGTAGGAAAGAGGAAGACGGGAAATGAAGAAGGACGCGAGCGACGTTCGCCACCATTTAGCGCGGCATTATGAGATACTGAATTCCCAGTTATTTCATCCGTCGCGGAGCTTTCTTTTACGGAATGTTTACGGTAAAGGGTAAAGTCTTTGTCTTCGTATTTCCAACATTACATCGGAATCCCAGCGCAGCTTCGCTCGGATTACCATCCACCCTTTGCCTCTTTCTTAACGTATATTTAAAACAATACCGAACCGTCGCGAGCATTTTCACGGTGCCGTGGGCTCGGAGGGAGGACGGAGAATTCTGAAGACGCTTTGAGAGTATATCGTCCGAAATTAAATGGGAAAAACGAGAGAGAGGGAGAGAGAGAGAGAGGGAGTGCGGTGGAGGAGCGAATGGACGCGACTAAACCGCGGTGTAAAATTAGGCGAACAATGAGAGAATAAAACATCCGCGCTAATTACCTCCGTCGTAGGTAGGTAATTAGCGCGTGGATCGTTGCGAAGACATCGGAAAATTCGTACCACTTTTCACGATAATCGTCTAGCGACGTTCGAATCGGTGTCGACGCTCCGCGTCAGGTAGCGGCCGTGACAATTCACAATAATTCCCGTTTATCCCCGAGTATTACGTGCCATTTAGAACGAACAACTTACGACAGGATAGCTTTGCGCCACTAACGGCGCGGTAACGAACGGTACTCATTCAAGTGTACTAATAAGTGTATCGTAGGTACTGATAAATGAGCGAGGAGAAATGTTGCCAGAATTTACCGGGGACTCGGGTCCATGTCGGCGCGGGCAACTTTAACAAGATTACATTGGAAAAGGATGTAGCATTAATCGGCAAACCGTTCCGGATAATCGACGAAATAGCGAAGAGATCAAAGACATTACAAAAGGTACGGGAAAAGTGCGTCAGACCGAACCGGCACCGGCACCGACAAATTGAATTAAACGGCCGTTTGTCGCGGCCCGTTTTCACGCTGAATTTGCCATTCGATTAAATCGCATATTCGATAGAGCGGAATTAAAATAACGCGTCACTCGTTCCGCGGTGTCCTCGCGTTTCAATGGAATTTAAACGAGCGCGGCGGAAACGATTTCAATTTTATGCACACCGGTATACCGGGTCCAGCCGCCTCGCAGAAAGTTTCCAGGAGGCGTCGTGCCCCGTCAATTGTTTCCCCGGCTCGGTCAAGCCTCGACGCGGCACGCGATGGGGATGACGTATAAATTTCGTCTGAACGGCATCAAACCGGGAACGATTTTCAGCATTATCCGCACAGGCGAAGGATAATCCGGATTTGCGCAATCGGCCCTCAGCTGCGACGGTTCGGCAAACCGGATGTGCAAACCGGCACGGATAATAACTAGCTGCTTATCGGACATTTAAGACGATTTCGGAACGCTACTCGCGGCGTATCCTCAGCGCCGCCAGGAATCGGAAATGATCCAGTGCGCGTCGACGCCTCGGGATCCACGAATTCCGCTCGCAATTGTACGGCACGCCACTCTAAATCGTTTATCCAGGGGAAAATTAATCGGCTTGCTGGTTTTCTGTTCGACGATGGTATCGCGCGGGGCGAAACCGTTTCAACCGGTCCAACTTCGATGCTGCGCGAGGGGCGTGGAGTAAGGATTCAGGGAAAGATATTTATTTCTGCGGGTTCGGTATTGTAATTGTGAGAATTCTGTCTTGATTGAATTTCATCGATCTTCGAGTAATCGTGACTGACTTCGATGCAAGTTTATCTCTTGGTCGATACTGTACGAAAGCTGTTCGTGCGGAAAGATTTTGATTAATTTCTTAGCTGGGATTAACACGATTTTCGAACAACGTGTGACCGCGACGAAGTGCACGAAGTGTCGCGCGACACAAAGTACTCGAAACGAATTGACGTGCGAAACGTTGAGGTATTTTTCCGGTTCGTTTTTCCTCGGGAACAACGCCGCGGCATAAAAATGGCAGAACTTCTTCCGCGATTGTTCCACGCGTTCACGCACAACGCGGTTGTGATTCGCCGTGGGAATTAACGGTCGTTAGCATGCGTAATTAACGCAGCCGTTTCGAATGCAACAGGAATTCGTTGATGAGAGGCCGCGGGTGGGGGTATCGTTAAAAATTGAAGCGGTGCACGCGAAGCAATTTCAAATGTAAATTACGATCAACGAGTGGAAAATGCGCGCGGGCATCCATCCACTTTTCGGTCCGCACAAACCGTCCTACCGATAATAATTCCCAAGAAAAATAGGCGAACGAAATGATCTGTCGCGAAGCAGGTGAAAATATGCAGCTCCCAACGGCTAAAAGATCCGGCATTATTTTTGTTTCTCGTTCCATGTACCCACGAACGTTCGAGTCCGTTTCAGTTTCGTCGATCGTGCCACGGTACAACAAATTCACCGTCTACAATTTCGCACCGCTGCGAAAACACGCTAAACGCGTCGCGACGCAACCGGCGTGCCCGTTCGTTTCAGGACTCCGCGGAGGGCGTGCGATATTGAACAAAACCGTGTTCGAAATCTCGACACCTCCGGCGACGCTCCCCAACTACGCCAAAAGTCCTTCAATAATATCCGCCATAGGGGATAGAATTAATTCACCTTAGAAATGACGATCGACGACAAGATTAGAACGCCTTAGAACTCCGGCGCGAGAAGTGCGACTCGTGAAACTTGCCGGGCCTCGTCGGCATCAATATTTGCAAGCGAAACTGGGTAAACGTTCGGAATCTTTCGGAGTTACACGACCCACGTCCCCCGTTAAGACTTCGTTAAGCTCCATTAAAGTATACGGCGAGCTAACCCTTGCACCTTCCCCGTCGTCCCTCCAGCCACACGCTAATACCGAAACTTCCGAGTCCCGATAGAATTAATTACAATTATCGTTGCGCGTCGAGTTCTCCACCCCCCCCCCCCCCCCGACCCTCGATACATTCTGTTCCGCTCGTGGTCCCGTCGCTTCGCTCGCGCGACCCACTGGGGAAAACGGGGGGGTCGAAGACGTCCCCTGGTCAATGCTAAATTGCAGGTCATTAGGGGACGGATCGATCGCGCCCGTGAGCGAAACGTGATTTATCGGGGAGAGGGAAAGGCTCGCAGAAAGTGTATCGTTCGAACGAGACGCAAGTTCAAACAAAAGAAACGGGATAGCGCGAAGGATGCGATTAATCGCCGTAGGGGTTGAAACGCTCCGTTTCCCCGGGCGTGGAGGAACGGCGGCGAGAAACAATTCGCGTTCTCGCGGCCGGGTGTTTAATTAATTAAACACGTCCCGGTCAGAAAATAATCGACGCTGTCCACGGCCACGTTTGTCTTTGGCCGATTAATTAATATTTCAGCGAGCATCTACCCCGATACGAGGGTGGAAGAGGGGCGGTGCGGGGATTGCGGAGGAGGGACGGATTGAGCAGCGCGATGCTGCGTTCGGTTACGCCGACATCAAAGCGGACTCGAAATTCACCCTATTACAGTCGACCTCAATTTCATTAACCAAAAGTACCGCGGCTCCAGATCCACCGTCCCACCGCCCCCTAACCCATCTGCTTTTCCTCCTCTGGCGGCGACACGCAATCGTGTTTAGCTGGGAAACGTTCCTAGGTGGCCATGAACCGCGGAACGATTGCACTTTGAGCCGTCGCGACGGAATTGAATAATTCGCGATCGGAGATGAAAGCGAGAGGACACTTTTCGAATCTCGGATCTGCGAGCTCGAGGTCGAGCTGGTTGGCTCGTGATAAATTCACCGCGGAGCGCCGCGACGGGTCTGCTCCGCCCCCGCGTGTACAAACATTCACCGCGATCGATCGGGATACCGGAAAAGAAGAACCCGAAGACGGGGCCCGGGGGTATTTATTGCGCGTCGTCGTGACACCGAATTCGTCGAACGACGAGCTCATCCGGGCGGCTATTATCGTACGGCGCTGTAAATTCGGCGAGACACATAATACTCGCGAGGGTGTGATAGCAGGCGCGCGGTCGCGAGCCTCGCGTCTCGCGTTCGCCCCCCGAGCGCGTGGATACTTTCCGGCGGTACGGGGCGAGGGTGAAAAAGATGGCGATGAGGAAGACCGACGGGAAGGACGGGACGGCCTGGGACGCGGAGAAAAAGAAGCAGAGACGTGAAAGGGGGAGCCGGAACGCGACGGGCGACGGAGAGGGGGAGAGAAAAAAGGAAGGGAAAAAGAAAGTATTTTCCCAGTGACCCGCTTATCTCGTAAGAATGGGAAGGAAAAACGTTGCCCCGTCCCGGGAACACCCGTGTACCCGTGCACGGTCGTGCATTTCAGATGCTCCTCGACCCGGTGAACGGTGTACACCGAGGGGGAGGCGGGGAGGGCAAGAATGTCGACGCAGCGCGCCGCGTATATTCGCGTGTCTAGAGGGCCGTGTCATGTACACTCGAGCCATGCGTTCGCAAAATATAAAAAGAGATTGCATGGCTGATTTATGTAAATACCTTTGGCCCGCGGATAAACGAGTTCTTGCCGGGGCGTGCTGGCGGAGACCTGGGTGTAAAGGAGGTTCAGACGGCGCGGCGGCGGCGAAAGGAAGGGTTGGGAACGGGAGGGGTTGGTAGAAGGAAGGCTTAGGGGAGAGGAACGCCCGGCGGGCATTCGAGGAGTAAATATTTTTCGACGTCGTCACTCGCGAAGGATTCGCGAGAGTTTATCGCATTTCGCGCCCAGCTGCCCCGACTGCCGCGAATCAGGCAAGAAGGTTGCCCCGCTCAGACGGGACGAGCTGCAGCGCCGAGGCGTACAGGGCGACGGAGAAGAGGAGTGGATAGAACGGCAGAGAGGAAGAGATGCAAAGGTCGAGAGCTGGGACGAGGCGTCGCAGACGTCGTACACGCTCATCCGGACAACCGTATTTCACAAGGAAGGTCAGGACTTAGTCAATTTGCGAGTCGACTACCTATGCGTGCACCTTTCGGCATCCCCGGGACTTTAAATAGTCCCGAAGGGGGAGGAATTGCCGTCTTCTTCGCTGATTTCGTCGACGCTTTGAGCGTCGACCGGGCGTGGATAATGAATGTGTACACCTGTGATTAGGTGCCGGTGCTCCTTTTCCGGCCGGAGTTTATATTTTTCTCGAAGAATCTTATTTCGCGACCGTGTCGACCGTCGAGGGATTATTCGTTCTTGGTTTGCGAAACCAACAGAACGGTACGTTGTTTTCTTCTTTTTTTCTCGCGGATACATTTTAATCGGCTGGCCGGTTCGCAATCATTTGTACATACCGGGTTGAAGTTTAAATGTTACACGCATTATTGCGCTCTCGGTATCGCTGTCGCGTTTCACCCGTGACGTTTCATTAAAACGATGTCGACGGAGCATGGCCGTTTCCGCGATTATTTCCACAATTGAAATTAATACATTGCGCAGAGCATGCGGAGATGAATCGATATCGCGGCGTGTCAGTTGCGCGGAGATTTATAATAATTGTCATCCTTTCTTCGGCGATGATTCCTTCGTAATTAAACTCGCGCAATGTTTCGGACAATTATTAAATTATGTCACTCGAGATCCATTAGCCGCGCAGAAACAGAACAGGTGTACAACGTCGTTGGCCAACGGACGATAGAATTATCGATAAAAGATCATTCGCATTATCGCTGAAAGAAGCTTCACGATGTTATACGTGATCGCTGCGCAATGAAGAAATCACCGCGCAGTATCTCTACGCACACCCGCGCCGTTTCATTTTCGAAAACGGAATCAATCAAATGCCGCACTAGAAGCGCCACTTAATACGTTAGATAAACATTGCCGAACGTCGCTACTTGCACGTCTATCTGCTATCTTATCGGGAACGGCAGAAGCAGCACAAAACTGATATTGCAAACACTTTGTCTCCACTGATAATGTAAGTAAACTGCAGTCCGCGTAATCGTCCGATTAGATTATTACGCTTGCGTATTTGATAACTCGTAACTCAGCGTACAAAAAACTCTAAGGTGACCTTACGGCCAATATTTACTATCAATGTTCCAGTGTTATTATCATTATGAATGTACGAAGTGATAATACGCTTAACGAGGCTATTTCATAACGACAGATTATTTGCCGATGAATAAAAATTATTTGTCGCAAAAATGATAAGTAGCGATAAACGATATAAAGGGTATCGATAATACGGTCGCATTATTGTACTGACGCCCCTCAAGTAAATACAATTAATTCAATGTGTCGATCGGGACCATTTGGCGGAGGAATCCGAGAGCAAGTGATACAGAGATGCACGGATATTCGATTGAAAATTATTATTCGCGCTTTAAGGCGTTCCCTACACTACGTTGGAGTACAGACACAAGCACGAGGGAACGTTTCGACGCCAAGTAATTACGACTGGTACCCAAGGCGGCGACAGACGAGACGGCGTCGATCTGTTCGCACCGATTGGAACACGCACGGTTACGTGAACTGCACGTGCGTGTAGCCGCCCGTGCATACTGGCGTGTACGTTAACATAATGCAACGACTAGACGTTACTTTGATGTCAACTATGAATTCCAAAGCTAGGATGCGCGCAAACATCCGCGGAGGGCCGCGACTGCTTCCGGCAGCCTGCTTTGACGTCACGCTGTGCCGATTCCTGCGGATGCGTCGCGACGCCGCGGCGTATCAACCCGATGGGAACCTTGAACTAATCCCTCGACGCGACTCTGTCTCCGAAGTAACGTCGGTGTTACATTGTTCCGTAAATCGACTTGAAATTAGAGCACCATGCTTTCGGCTGTTCACCCGCTTCGTTCCATAATATCCTGACATATCTTCCACAATTGCCTGACCAAGACTTCCTTCGGAATCAACATTGAACCAGCACCGTGTACACGCAATATATGTAACTGAAGAGTTATTGCGTGATCGAGGCGAACTAATTGAATCATTTGCCACGTGCAACTTGTCCTTCAATTCCGCGTGGCACATACGATCCGGCGACCAGTCAGATTTGTTCAATCAGCAGAGAGATTCCTCTGCCGGGGCCCGTGCGCGTAGCAAGATGCAGATCTCGTTCGAGATTCATACGTACGTACATTGAAACGCGAGATACGCGAGGCTCCGTCAAAGCGGCGTGTCGATTGCGCCATTAAACCGTGCTCACAGAGGCGCCACGAAGGAGGCCCCTCTCGTTCAAAGTGCACGGGGCTAATGGAATTACGCGCCTTACGAACATTTTCACCGTGCCGTTCGTCCCGTGTAAAAATCAACCATCGAGCGTCTCGCTCCGCGACAAATTGAAAATCGATCGAAATTCGGGCGGCAGCAAGTGGTTCAACCTGGATCCTTCGAACGTCGAATCGCCCCCTTGGTCAGCCATTATCGTGCTTTAACCGAAACTGGATATCCAGCCAGCCCCGCTTCCTTTCAGCGTGCTGACTCCATTTCGCATCGCCTTAATTAGATCAGTCTCCTCGGGTCTCCGACAGGCCGCATGGATCGTGCCAAAGGGGGCGCCCCTCCCCGCAGACCGCGTGAAAAAGGCTTAATCATATTTCCGGTGTGCCGGCGCCCTTCCCGTCTCCCGTTCATCTTTTCCATTAACTAATAGGCCAGCGTGGCCAACGACGCGACGAAATAAGTAGCGGAGCATTGAAAAATTTCGCCAGCCGCTGGTATCGAACTCATGTCGGCAATTGGGGAGGGTCTTAATCCGAAATTGATATCTTTTGGGGGAGGGGATGGGGAGGGGTTGAGGGGGGAGGGGCGAGAATTTTTTCCCGGCAAATGCACGCCCGACACGCGAAGGAGAACGACGGACGAATTTTCTTTTAATTTCCGCGGACGGCATTAAGAATATTGAACCGGCGGCTCGTTCAATTTCATTGGTAATTCCTGCGCGAACTGGACGACGAATACGTCGACGTACATTCGCGACGTGAATTTTAAAGACGCGCGGGGAAAGGTTCTTCGCGTGTCTAACGCGGATCTGCATCGCGCACGGATATCTTTGAGGTGGTCCACGTCAAAGCGTGTCACGTTCAAGGGGGCGCAAATTCGCGTGGAAACGCAAACGGAATCTTAGATACATGTATATGCACGTATACATTCTACGGTAGCTGCATCGGCGACAACCACGGGGACGCGCGTTTTCGGGGACGCGTTGAAGCCCGCGGAGCCCGAAACTCCAAATGTCTCGTTCAATTGTCCGCAATTCGCGGGATGCTCGTCCACGACGAAAGTGGACGGGGAATTGTAAAATAAGAAGCAGCTCTCCAAAGTGGACTTTGAATAATAAGTAATATCAATATACAGAGCTGGCGAGGGCTCGTCCAAAGAATCTTCGCTCCGAGAACCTAGAAACGTCTCTCATCCTCCCTCGTCCCCACAATCCCCCCCCCCCCACCGCAGGGGCGGCGAAACTCTCGGACGCTTCACGGCGTATCGGGAAGAATTCAGAAGCTAACAATTATTCACATTTTCCAGACGATTCCCCGCCGTTCATAAAATCAAATCTGTCTGCCGCAGCGGAGAGAACGACGGAACCACGTGAAAGTCCACGAGCCGGCTGGAAGACGGAGGGTGAGACGGGACTGTAGAAGTATAGCAGAAGCGGGCCGCGGTCCTCCGCCCCCTTCTTCAAACCTCTTCCCCGGCGGGTTGCACAAGATGCGAAAGTTTCTACGGCGAGGAAAGTTTTGAATATTCAATACTCGCCGCGGCACGGGCGCACCGGCGCGGTGCGACGCTGTTCGCCCCCTCGGGGGTTGCTCGACGGTGGGTAGGGTAGAGACAGACGGTCGCTGATACTCGGCGGAATTTCATTTTTCCTATTTTCGTCGGCGTGCCGCGATTCGTCCGAGGCGGAAGGTGCAGCCTGCCGAACGAAGAAACGGGCGGCTCGTAGACAGAGACGGTGAAAGGGGATGAGGTGGAGGCGAAAAGGAAAAAAGGGGGGCTCGGTAAGATCAAGGTACAGGGTATTTTCTATTCGCGTAGCGTCTGGGATTCGATGTGCCCCACCTCCACGTGAATCCTCCCGCGAGACGTTTTCCAGCGGACCTCCTGGAGGGTTAGATGTTTTCGATGAATCGATTCGAGGGCACTTCCGCTATGCAAACTCCCATCTCGCTGGGGGACGCTTCGTTCGATCCGCGCCGCTACCCCTCTTGTCGGTCGAGCTCGATGACTCGACTTCGGCCTGACGACGAATCAACGGAGTTAAGGTTGCACCTCTGCGACCTTCGTCGAGTCGCGTCGCTTCGGCGGCCCTTCCAGCCGCGGAACTTTCGATAACCAGGTTGCTCGCAAATTGCTACCAGCTATTCCCAGGGCGCGCGATCCCCTGCGGTGAAAGTGCGCGAGCGTGGTAACAGACTTGATTCAGGGGGTCGCAAGATTGTTGGTAAGGAACGGGCGAAAGGTTTGGATTGGAAGTTGGAGTAAACTGAGAACGAAGGGCGCTCTGTGGGCGGGGGGGGGGGGGGAGGGTTGTTGAGGAGTTGCGTTAGAACTTGATTGTCGGGGATTAGTGTATTTAAAATGCTACCGTATCGGCGGGGTTGGAAATATTATTTATTAACGAAAATGTTTGCTGATTGATTGACTTTGAGTTCCGAGGCTGAGCGAATAAATGAAGGGACGTTATCGTCTTGCACGAGATTCGCAATTTAATCGAACAATTATTATTTGCATTTGAATATAATCGCACAGCGTTAATAGCGTTGTCTATTGTTTGAGTTGCGTTCGCTTTCGTTGATACTAAAGATAGGGGCACGCGATTGCCTGCGAAACTTGAATTGAAAGAATCGATTCTCGCAGAACGATATGTCTATTGAATTAACGTGTACACGTGTAATCGATACGAAGGAGTACGGTGTGTTTGCTTGGATTAACTTTGATCTAACCGTGTAGTGTGCCGGCTACCGTAATGTCACACCCCAGTGGTTTTCCTCGAGTTCGCGAGGAGAAACACAGGGGGGTTAACTTCGGTTTGAATTAATAAACGAGGCTTTGCTTCTAATACCGGGCTTATACCCAGTTTAGTTTGTCGATCGGAGCTGTGTTGCACTAAACTGTAAGCGGATTTTGCAGATTGTGTCCAATAGTTCGTCGCGACATATTCGAGCGCCTTCGTGAATCAATCATCGGCCTCTTTCGTAAGTGAAACCGACACTTGTAACACCTCGATTATCCGGTGATAAGCGGTACAGTTGTCCTTGTCGCTATCGTAACTGCAATTCCCTCGTCGCTTAACCATAATCCCATGGTGCAGACGAATTAATTCACCGACAATTAATGTGCGCAGGTTGTTAGAAATGATTAAAAACTATCCGTACACGATTTCTTACGAAGATGGTAGAAGGATGACCAACGCCTGTTCGCCAATAGGCGTAATTAAAATTAATTGAACTGTGATTAAAGTCAGGCGACCAATGGTAAAAACCTTGCGTGTTTAAATGCTGGAATATTTCTTGGAGAACAATAACTTCACCGCACAAATACTTACCTAACAATCAAATTAAGCAGATTATGTTAACAACGAAAGAATTAAAATTGACTGCTCTGCCAGACAGACGTAAAACGAACTGAAATTGTTGCACTCGAACCGCGTATATCTATTCGTGATGCAAGGTAGATCGCTAATAGGTACCTCATCGAACAATACTTTCACGAGCTCCAACGTAGTGGCCCCCTGTGGCCATTACATTTTATCCCGATATCACCAAACCGCCCAACGACGGAAAGTTTGCACGGCATCCATTGCGACCGATTGCATTAAGGGAGGAACAATGCTAAAGGGTGAGACCGCTAGCAGGGGTGGGGGTTTGTGATTGCAGACCGCCCCTTCGGAATAACTGATTAAGATCAGTAACGACGGAACTTTGCATTCCGTTATTTTGGACCGCGGATGGAACCGGCACGACAACGTTTCCTGTATCGCCACATCGTGCACTTATCTTCAACGTTACCCTGAACAGCTGTATCGTCGAGGACGCGATTCGCCGATTCAATTGCCCGAGTTCATAAGTCGTCCGCGATTCCATCGGGACCGTTCGCGATGCTGATAAGAATTTTTCGTTACCAGCAATTTCTTCGTTCCCATGCATTCCACGCGACGGTATCAAATTTCACGGGATTGCGTTTGCAGTAGCGAGTTTACAGGTGCCGCCCTTTGCCACTCTCGAAGACGGTGAAATTAGAGAAAACGCGGACGTCCGAAGTTATTCGTGCAACAATGCCGAAATAGAAGTGGAACTCGCGCAGCAATTAAATGCGAAGGCTCCTTTTCGACGAAGGAGCAACAACAACACGAAGGGGTGCCGAGGGGAATAGGAAGAGGGTTGGGGTTACAGGTACCAGTAATAGCGGGGGAAACCATTAGGGGCTGTTTCTGAAGCTTATCGTGGTCGCGCAGCAAGAGCTGGAAAGCACGAAGGACTCGAGCCATTCAATTGTCGCGATAACGTCGGGATCCGAGTGAAGACGCATCAGAGCTCGGCCGGAAACGACCTCGTCGAACAGCTTCCTGCCCGTTTAGTCGTCTCTACGTCGGCCGTTCGTCGAGTCCGGCCAGCCGGGTTCACGCTTCCACGAAACTTCCCTTCATGAGGGACGATTTCACAAATGAGAACGAGAAAAACTTTCAATCGAGTACCGGCGTCGACGGATCTCACGTTTTCACTCCGGTGTATTGCCGCCCTTTGATATTATTCTTCTCGTGTCCTCTTTTATTTTCTTCAGCTCGACAGGAATATTAGAATCATGGCGTAACGAGAACGAATGGTTTCAAATCTCATCGACGCCATGTTCGTAATAAGACCATCGTCGCTACAAAGTGGCTTGCTGAAGGGAAAGCCCCAGACAATGGCAACCTGGATGTCTCCTGGCAATAAGAGCTCGCCGTTTTCGTGCAGCTGCTGAAAATTGAGGCAAGATACGGCGGAACGGTTAGCAACGCCGAGGATGTCGTAAAGTTGCACCCTAGCGCAACATTCTGGAAACCTTCCGCCAAGAGTCACTCCGTGAATGGTTAAACGGCAGGTCAGATGGACCCGTCGACCAGACGTTGGTACAGTGTATACGCAGTCCAGAGATTTGATCTCGTCAGATAATTTAAAAGACGTGCATAATTTTAAACGTACAGCGTACAACCATCGTATGAAACTGATGCGCTGTTGGTCAGAATCGAATAAACTCAAATTTCCAGTCTTTCGTTACGATTGATTAACAAGCAAGTGTCGTTCCGGCCACGTGGTGCGATTCTTACTTTCAACAGTGAGACATTGCCCACGTGGGCGAGACTACCGTGAACGCATTCAGATCGGGCCTTACGAAAAATTCCATCTACACCCCAATGTCTTCCTGAGATCATAAGCTCGTGACTCTTCTCGTCCATCGATTTCCATTCTGGCCCGGTAACTCTATCGCCGTTCTCTCCGTTACCGAGTTTCTCCCGTAAAGGACGGCAAACCTCGACCCTTTTCCACACCCTCTGTCCCACCCCCAACGGCTCGCCGTGCGTCCGTGACAATGGAATCCACGCTGCTCCTCGTGCATAAATGCGGCGTAACAATAAACAGAGAGCAGCGCGCGCGGTGACGCGGTTCACGGGGCGGTACAGTTGAACCACGGGGGGGTGGCGGCAAGGTGGGGTGCTTCAAAGGCCACCATAGCCGGAGGATCAGATACCGATATGAGATTTGGTTGTGTACGAATGATTTATTCCGCGGCCACCGCATCGCTGCGCGCAATCTCTGCTGCCCTCTCGTTCCGACGCGAGGTCACGGAGAACGGGTCGAACGGGGTCGAAAAAGGTGGGAAATCCCTCCGCTGTTTGTCCACGGTTATCCTGCCGCTCTGTTGCATATACACGGTTGTACAAGTGTAGCCCGGTTTCGAGACGGAAAAGGCGGTCAGAGTAGGGCGCATCGCCCTCCCGATCTCTATATTGAAAGGGTAATTGCTTTACAATGGGGCGAGAGCGATTGGGGGGCACTTTCGTTTCGACGATTGCGTTCGCGGTAGACAATTGTCTCTTGTCGCTTTTTTTTTCTTTTATTTTTCGCAACAGGCCGTGCCGGGCCGCGCTGACGTAAATACGCGTAGGTACACCGTGGACAGATTTATGTATCTAGCAGATAGGTCGCATTGCTAATTACGAGCGCAAATATTTGTGACGATCTTCTGTTTGAACTTCGTGAATACCAGTTATCGCTGAAACGCGGTGTTAGAAACGTTTTCGTGGAAACTGCGTTGGCGTCGTTTGATCGTTCAAGGTAGACAGGCGGCTTGAAGAAAATATATAGCCTAACAGCCTTGTAAGGCGATAAAAGCGTAAATAAATGTCGGGCTATTACCCGAAGATTATTATTTCGTCGTGAGTCGATGTAACGATCGTGAGGTGAATTTCAGCGGGCCCGTCAGATTTCGAGATGCGATAGAACGTTTATTAGAGGAGCCAAGAATGTCGGGAAGGTATTTCTGGAACGTGGAACGATGCAGATGTCAGGTGCAAGTGCAGCAAGAATTTACGCGAAGGGGAAACTGTTGCCTGCAATCACGGTGATGCCCGACCGAGGATTCCGTGTCCTTTGCACTTTTCATTTCCGAGTTCTGTCCTTCTTTTTCCTTCGCAAAAGTTTCGCTCCGTGTCGCAATTACGGAAAGACAATCGACTGTGATGGAATAGATGGGGGAAAACGCGACGGAGAACGAAGTCGTGAAGAAATAATGGCGCAATCGCTTAAATATTATTATCGCGCAATAAGCGAAGGGAAGTGACGATAAGGATTCCATTGGTTTACAATGTAGCCCGTAGAATCGTCGTAGTATACCTTTGGTTTGATTTCCCTTTTTCCACGGCAAACTTCCGCACGATTTTATTGCGGCCACTTTATACCGCTATGAATCATCGCTACACAATCGGGAATTCATGTTTCGTTTCGTGTAACTTCGGTCATAAATCACCAAAGGAACCGACCGTTGTTTTTCATGCTATTTTTGCGACGTATGATGCTTGTTTCTTGATAGTTTTCTTTTTTTATCAGATGGAAACTCCGGTAAATCCGGAAGGACGAAATTCTATTTTCTGCCGTTCTAATAATACGGGAATTCGCGTGTTCGAGACAGCAGGGCGGAAGTTTACCTCCGACACAATCAAAGTAAAGAAGTACGTACATACGCCGATAAAGTTAAATATTGTTTAAGAAGAAACAATATCCGACGTTTCAGGATTTAATTATAAATTCGACACAAATTCGTCCGCGTCTGTAGTACATTAACATTTAGACGTATGGAAAAATGAATAAAAGTGTTGAGATTTGCACTGACGATTAGTACCTTAAGACATTCTGATATTCTATTTCACTCGCTTGAAAAATTTCTTCGCTGTTATTGTAAACATGGTGTTGGAGTAAAGAATTTCAAGTTAGCGTTCCGTTCTAAAAGTTGTTTCGCCATCACACCGCTTTTTCTTGTCATTTGCTCCCACTCGTTCAGGGTGCACGCCGCAGACATTACTCGTCGACAGTACACCCGATCCCCTCGTTAACACCACAAACGTTCGAACGCAGTACTTACACACGCCGATCGCTCTGGCCCGACTGTTCTATCCCAATGAGTAATATCCAATCAAGAGCATGCGAACATTAACGACAACAATAAAGCCTGTATTTTGTTGTTGGGATTAGATTCCATTTCGTAACATTTAGTCCTTTAGAAACTACAATACTCTCGGAACGTACCGGCGATCGTTAACATTTTTCTTTAATTGTGGTCACGGGATTGGTAAACTAGAGATTACGTTATTAGCATAATGTAAAAGATTATATTGGATTGTGGTTTGTCCGTTGCAAATATCACAATTCGAAGGGTCAAGCCGCACGCCGATAGCCATCGTAAAACCCTCGCAGGTAGCGAAAACGTTTCTGCCTGGACGCCCTCAGGAACGTTGAAGTACGTGCAGTTGGGACCGTGACTCAGGTACCTGGGTCTAGCGCCGAAGGGACTGTAGCTTCCATTCATAGAATGTAATTAACTGCCGAGAGCCATCAACAAAACATCTGACCTTGACACGTACAACCCCTGTTCCACGGTCAACCACCTTATTTCTTTGAGAGGAGCACCGGACGTTCTCAGTTTTTTAAATTATTCTCCAGTGGAAAATTTCCAAGCAACCGATCCCCTTTTTCCCCCCCGAGTTCCATGGAAATTTCCATGCTTATGTTTACCTGGGAACACAATGAGGACTCGGTCCTCCGTGCTTCTGCTCACTTGGTCCTCCTTTGCATTTCGGTCCCGACTCCGTCGAGCATCCTTCGTCGTATTAATGGAAGCAAAAAGTTCGAAAGCGAAAATGTAAAAATGAAATAATTCTAACGAAGCCTCCACTGTCGTGGTCAATCCACCGAAACGATGCATCGGCAGCGGGGACATTTTCCAGCGTTAACTTCGCCGGTGTCGGCGAAACGATAAAGGCTCCGGAGGGTACTTAGCGCGAATCAACAATTTTGCACCGCATTTGTTTACGAGAACGTGGCGACCCCGCCCGTAGTATCAGCCCCCCTCCCCCCGTGCGGACGTCAAATAAAAGCTTCGTCCATGAATTATTTTGCCGGCTAATTTCCCCGGTGGCGCATCGCTTGGACGCTGGCCTGGGGGACGCTCCGGGCCGTTTGGACGCACCGGTGTCAAACTGACTTTATCAGAGTTAGGCTTGACAATGGCTATGTAAAACTGTTAATCATGATTAAAGTTATAATGTCAGGCTGGACAGGGAGCTGCTGGAAAAACGAAACGTCGAATGAAACGTTGACGCGCCGCTGGATGGAATAGGTTGGGCTACGCGGGGGCCGCGAAGGGGGCGGTGGATGACGGAAGCTTTTTTATTTTTCATCGCCGATGTGTTTCGAAGATTGTACTATAGCTGTTTTACGTCGCGCTGTTTCGGGATACCTTGTTGATGGATTAGATGAAGTTTAGAGATTCCGAGCGGGTCGGTGGATGCGTGATTAGCAAGATGTACGTAAATATTTGAGCGACCTCGCTAGTTGTACGGATTCGCTGAATGGGATATATCGTTTTCTAGCTTCGCTTCGGGGCAACATCGTTATGTCGTAAAATTCATCGTAACTTCCGTCGATCGTTTACGATCAATTTTTATTTGTTATTTAACAGACACGGGGAAACTGCTTAGTTCATTCCCGTGCGGAATTTTTTAGTACGCCACGATGAAGGAACTCGAGGTTGAACTTAGCCGATCCAGCATTTTCACCGAGAATTGAAGTAATATATATGCGTATTTCCGTAAGCGTAATGATTAATTTTTTCGAAGGCACTTAAACAGATGATATAAAATGTCGATTAAGAATCACTTCCTCACTTCTAACTACTCTTGCGTCGTTTAAGGGGAAGCGATATTATACGGAAGATAATACAGTCATTTCATGGAACGGATAGGAAGGCAATAATGGCTGAAAGTCAACAGGCAAACGTTTGCTCGCCTAGAACAACCGAAGTGCATAACATATTCAACCAAGAAAAGCGTTCAACCTTTGCATTGCCGCGCAGCGTTGTTGACGGCAGGCAGGATAAAATGAAGTCACGTAGATTTTTTTCTAAATTCATTTATTTAAAAATCGGCAGAGTAATTATGTACACGACGAGGGTAAGCGGTAAAAATAAATAACACAGTCAGTTTTGGAACTTCCTTATTTTTTCGAGGCTTCGAAAGTACCATCTCAGCGGCGATGCGTCGCGCATCAGAAACTTTTGCGACGAACATGAAACTATGCCTATGCAGTTATTCTAATGCGCCTATTTACAAAATCACTTATGGCAACAAGTACGTAAATCGCAAAAATTGTAATGTACAAATTTAAATTACAAAATACTATCACGAATGAACGTCTCTGTACAGTTTTCTTAACGCTAAAAAAAAAAGGAAGGAGACAAACGACTACGTCGTTGAATAGTGAGATACAACTTATACGCTACATCGTTTGCACAAACCGCGAACGAATATCGTTCTTGTCGGCGGTTCGCGAACGTTTAAAGTGCGCGACAGACACGCGCAGGCCTGCGAGGCTCGAATTCCAGTCGTTCCCCCTGCAAACAATCGTGTTCCACGTACACCTGCGACCGCACCAGCGCAACAGAAATTCTACCGTGACTCCCTGGATCCAGTTCGAATCGAAAACTCGGAGAGCATGTGCGCAATCGTCAGATCACGTACGCAACCTCCCGAAGATCCTTGGCTAGCCGCGAAAAAGTTTATTGTCCACGACGAATCGCACCAGCAAGGACAAGGCCATGAGAAATATGATCACAGCTGCTCCAATTAGAATGGCACCGTATCCTGAAAAATAATATTTCGCATTCTAAAGTAATGGAAAACGAACGTTCGCGTCCGCGTTTTGCTGACGTGCGAGAGCTGACGTTGCTTTACGGTTAATTCGAGGGCAAATTGAATTTCACCCGCGAGCAGACAAGTAACGATGTAATCAATGCGCCGAAAAAAAAACCCCAAAAAAATAGAAACGAGGAAAGAAGCGGTCGATGTTGTTGCGAAGCAAATGCGTTCGATCGCGCTGCATCGGACGATTACAGTAAACAAAGTTGCTGATAATGAATTCTCCACTTATGCACGGTGGAGAACGAGCACCGTTAAAGATCTCGTTACCCTAAACGCGCACGTCTTCAAACGACGAAGAAAGTGTCCCTCCCCGTTCGTTTTACGAGCCGCGTGCTAACGAATTGATGTACAATTCCCAACCTCGACACGTAACAATTGCAAGTGCGAAGCTATCGATGCGCGATCGACAGTGGCAACGCAAACATGGCGGCCCTCTTTTCAATACAATTAAAAATAATCATCGCGATTTTCACCCGTGCATTATTCAACGAATTACCAAATACACAATAAAAGGCTGCTCTCGGCGTATTGCGAAAGAGGAAAGGGCGAGAAGCCGACAAATGCAGAAACGGAAACGGAATAGAGGCGAGTGCGAAACGAAATTCGTAAATCCTCCGCGTACGCGTCGCTGACATCATTAATCACGCAAAACACACAATGACTCATCGTCAAGCTGTTCACGGCAATTCGCATGCTAGGAACAGCTGAAACGATCGACGTATGTAGGTATGTATACGTATATACTTACTATGCGAACTTCCATGGCTGTCCTTGCACACGGAGATGTTATCCGAGAACGGTAGAGCTCCGTGTGCGAACAGGGATGCGCGGGACCCGAACACGAACAGCCGGGAGGGCATTAAGGGCATCGAGATTGACGGGGGTTGACCGTCCGTTCCCTCGGGATGGAAACTGGAGCTCGAAGACGTCAGGCCCGGTTGGACACCAGCCAACGGTGTCGTCTCCGTTCTGGTGGACGCCGTGCTGCACGTGGAATACGGAATTCTCGGAAAGTCGAATGGCCAACCGACGTGATTCGGTGGGACGACCGCGCTGTATGGCGGAGGATCGTCGTCGTTTCCATCTGCGATGTCAATGATGATGGACGGCAGCGTGGGCGGCGCGGTCGGCGGGCTTCTAGCGGTGGTTGTTTCTGCGCTGGAGTTCGGCGACTCCTCTTGGATCAGTCTCGACGAGGGTAACATGGCTGAGCGGATTCCTCGGAAACGTTCTTGACTTATTGAGGTCACGACGCTCGTGGGTTCATTCCCCGAATGGGACGAACGTCTTCAATTAGTTTCCCTCGGACCTAGACGGAGGATCTGCGAAAGAAAACGGACGCTCGATGTGAATGGTGAGGCTGACGTCAATTGAATGAAGAGATTTGGACGGCAGTAGTTGTAGCGGTGGTCGCCCAAAAGTTTTATGGTTCACGGCGGCCGGTATCCCAAGCCTAATCCATATTTTTATGACCCACGGCGGTCGGCGTATAGGATTTTTCACTGCGCCCAACTAGCATAGGGCTACTTAGCAGTGGGGTAAGAAGTGTCCTTTCGGTGAAACTAGTGGAATTTTCCACTCGCGCCGTCGCAAACCGACCCCGCAGTTTAGGACGCGCTCGTATACGATTGTAAAACTAATGCAATGAAAAGGAGTACGTGCAATAGAACATGGAATGCATAGAAACACGAGGGAGCAACGCTGGAAAATAGTGTAAAAGGTCGACTTAGGAAAATTACTGCAAGAATAGGAAGAGCACTACTGGTGCAAGTATGGATGAAACACTATTCTTGTATGTTTAAATAGTAATCGTGAAGTAACGCGCAATTACACTTGCAAATATGATACAACTAAAGAAATGATCGACTGTTATTGCGAGTGCGCCGACGCATCATCGTGATACGCGAGTCGCATTGCAAAAAGGGTAACAGGCTTGTCCCAGGATACGCGTTGCCGACAACCAACGAAAATTCTATGCTGCGGCACTGCTTCCGCGTGGAGAAAAAATTTATTAAACAACCCAGGCTAATACGCTGCTCGTGTTTGACAGGGTGTCTAATTACCCGCTTCTTCTTGCATCGGAACGACGCGTTCGCGGCGCGTTAGGCACGTAAAACGTTGAAAACAAATTGAAATTTGTGAATAATTTCGTGCCGTAGCGGAGTGTGTCCCGGGTCTAACTGGTTTTGAATGGAGGGACCACAGTGTAATTCATGTATAATTCGAAAGAGGCAAGTTTTTTTTTTACGGTCAAACGGGAGTCATTCGACATGGAACGAGACGTTTATATTCTGAAAAGAGTTACACGGAGATATCGCTTGGTCTTTCGCCGGCTGACGAACGTAACTCATATCCGTGAATCTACCATGGGCATTTCAATGTCACGGAAAGTTGAACAAACCTGGGATTACGAGCCCGAGGGCAAGTAGCTTGTTCTTCGAAGGACGGTCGTCGGTGAAACGGCCAATCGTCGTTGCAAACTTCGATCGGCCGGAATCTTCTGTCGAGCATAGAAATCGCGTGCCCTAATATTTACGCGCCTAAAAGAAGTGAAAGTCATTCCAATACATCTCTTTCGATACGAATTCCGCTGACCGTCGGATTGACTTTCAATTTTGAGCACAGGTTGTACCGATAACGATGTAGAACGAATAATTAAACGTGGAACTACAATTTCGCCGAATCATCATCCCGGGCACGTATACCTCGAAACGGACAGTAACCATGAATGAAAGCGATACTTTCCCTAATTAATAAACCGACGTACGCAACATCGGTCGGTGTCGACGAATACCATAAAAAAGCATTTATTTCCCCCTTGAAACACACGTTCCTCGTCACCGCCGTCCCGTGTCCTGTCAATTATACACCAGATGCAAAGGCCTGTTCCCCTCTAATCTCTACCCACCTCGATGAAGCTCGAGTCGATGCTGCCGTCCGGTTCACTCGTTTCGAAGCACGAACCGCAGGTCGTTGTCCGATCGGGGATTCACTGTGAGTCGAAGGCGATTCTCGCTTGTACCAACACGTTCGCACCGTACGACGTACGTATCACAACTAACAACGGTGACTCGTGGACCGCACTACTTTGCAAGGACCAAGTATCGGCGAAGCGATCAACAGGTAGCGATCGCAACTGGACAACTGCACGTCAGCAAAACTGGTTCGGCTGTTTTCCCCAGCAAGGCACGAATCGTCAATAGGTTTCCCAAGAGTACCAGTCCAGTCAAGCTGCAGGATCTCCTAATCGCAAAGCACTACTGACGGGACCGCTGCGAGCGTAGCTTGTGCGAGCACCTTTCCGGTCGCTGCATTTCTCCATGCTGACCGCGCGGCCAATCAGCGGTGGCCCGGCAATATTCCCTTTTCTTGACCTGACTATTGGCCAGAGCTTGACGTCGCCTCGCGTGCAAACGGAGGAGCGCTCGAAGATGTGATAGCGTCTAGGAGCGATGATAGCCGAATACTGACCGCCGGCCGACAGGCAAAACTGAAATGCTGGCCGATCGTGTACGCACGCATTCCGTCCCAACCAATCGTGCGATCATCGCCATCCACCACCATGCCGATCCTGCGAGAATGTCGAGGACGTTTCGCAGCTCAAGGTCGAAGGCACGTTGCCATTCGCACGCTACGGGACGTGGTGGGCTCGTTGGCGAACCGATTGGCTCGTATATTTATAGCGCTTCTAGTTCATTTTTATCGACTCGGCGATTCGGGGACGCGACCGATCCCGACCGATCCCGACCGATTTATAATTAATCGATGCGCCGCACCGATGGAACTGGTATTGCGGCATTTAATTGCGAAGGCGATCGGGATTGGCAAATGTTTTTGGTATCCTTAAATGCGTCGTGACAGGTTTTTGCCACCTGCCGTGACTCACTAGACAAAGTACAAACGTTGCGGCTTCGGTCGAGTGACACGAAGCCCGCGTCGGACGGCAAGGGCAGCTTGTTTCTATTTTCGAACTGTTGTTACGTTGCTGAATGTGCGATCTTTTTCCTTTTCTTTTGTTTTTGTTTGCTGGTTGTATATTTCTTCTTCTCCTCTTTTCTTTTGTTTTCTATTTTCTTTCGGGCGATGAAAAAAAGGTAATGATACGCGTAGCTCGACTCGTTTGCGCGGACCCGACGATCGTCGCGGACGGTAACACGGCGTGCACCGATTTCACGGGGACACCGGGTTAGGAAATTTGGAATTACGTAACCGTAACGACGCGTCAGCTCGATTGGACACGTCGCACCGTATCGCCGATGCTTGCGGTAATGTGGATCGAGGCTACCTGCGAAATATTGCAGTGCGGGCCGATGCGAACCGGTCGAAAGATGCTCCATCGCGTGACGCAGGATTCGGTTTCAAGTATACAAGATGCCCAAGGAGACTGCTGTATCTGGCATTACTGCGTAATCACCCATCGCTGCAAGTATGTACTTCCGCGGACGTGTTTACGATTGCGGTTTATCTGGTCGAATTATGAACGCGATAACGATTTCTGACAGACCAAACAATAATGAGAACAATATTGCGACATCCGTTGCCCTTTGCGCCACAGCAATCGTCGCCTTCCTAATTCGAGAATTTATCGCGCTTATTATACATTGAACCCGTGACCCATCGTATTTCTGTGGAATGATTCGAGTTCAGATCGGTCACGAAGTCCTTCGTCGGCGTTACGATCGCATCGGTTTCGTAACGGGCGCTCGTCGGCAGCTTGCCGCAAAACTCTTTGCGAATAAACAATCGCCACGTAAATGCGAACATTAGCAGCCCGATCCTAAGAAACGTCCCGATCCTCCGGCGTAACGGTAAAACCAGGGGATGGACACCCCTTTTCAAGAACAATGCATTCATCCCAACATTGTTCGCCCGCTTTTATTGCGCGTTGCACATCCATTTTTCTTCCTTGGATCTTTATTGCCCTCCCCCCTACCTCCCCAATTTATAGCCATCGTCTTAGATTTTCGAAAAGCCACTCTGACTCACGGCCTGCTAATTGTTTCGCGTTTCGTTACTAACGCATAGAGCACGATTTTATGGGGCATGAGTAATTGCGCGAGGGGAAAATTAGAAGCGTTTCTGCAAATATTTGGGCCGGAGAGATCGGCGTGTGCGAGAAGTGCGTTTGGGCGGGTCATGGAGTTTATGGTGTTATGCTGCGAGCGAAGGGCGCGCCGCCACCGAAGGGAACAGGTATACGTGACCGATCATCCCCAAGGAATGACTGCTGCGCGTATCTCAAATGAGAAAGAGCAAATGCGGAATTGAATCGAAGAGGAGATAAAGGTTTCAGAACGAATTCGACGGGCGCGCGGCGTTACGATGAATGGTAATTTTTCTATTAACGATGTCCCCCCTATTTGTTCTGGACGAAGCTTCAGCCAGGATCGCTTGCAAGCGTGGCTAATTAATCGAACAAAAGTTGTCATTCGAATTATCGACTCAGGTAGAAACCTGATTCCGAGCATCGAAGTCGATTAATAGTTACACACCGAATGCAGGAAAATTGGTGTTCCCCGTACACACGAGAAACGCCATCGCCACGAACAGATCGGCACCGCCTAATATATGCGACAGAACGTGCTTTCACTAGGTACCGGTGAACCTCTTCTGCCTCGTTGTCATTCACCGTGGTGTCGTTTAAGAAACAGCGGATACGTCCCTTTTAATTTTCAGCGCAGCGGGGCCGCTTTTTCGTGCTGGCTCGTTCGCGGCTGTCGTGTTCCGCATACGTTCGCGTGAACCGCCAACGCTTCGTACACATGAACGCAGGGCGGCTCGTGCACGACCGATTACGTGTTTGGCATACTTACCCGAGGAACGACGTACGAAAAATTCGTCGTGGAAACTAAATATCGCGGAGTATGATCGTATCGGGACGCGATTTACACGCGCCGCTCGGGCTCGGTCGGAGCCGGCTTGAGAGTTCGACGGAAAGGTCGGAGTTGAGCCTTTCTTATTGGCCTCCCGTGTAGAGGGAAATAGACGGGCGTATCGTCGCCGTGTTTCGTGATCGAACTTTTCCCTAGAAGTGCGTGAGGCCGCGCGTCGTTTCATTCATAATCGCGTGGAGATCGAGAACGAGCATCGGCGTTTTACCCGCAGGCCGCTACGAGAGGATTATTATTGGAGACTCAGAGGCAGCGAGCGCGATAATAAGCGAGGAATGCTTGGTGAACGGGTGAACCGAAATCGTTTGCATTTGAATTTTCAGACTTCTGTTAGTATACGTTGGCGTTTTTAATGATATTCGAGAGACGCGTACGGTACGCAATGTTCGGGCGATACGGGCGATAAACTATTGAATAGAAAGTTGATAGGAGATGTAGCATGAGGCGAGCCCGGAATTTTTGTACGCTTATTAGTATCGAAATGACAGGTGTTTCGATCGTTCGTTAAAATTATGATAATTCTAACTACCTGCAAAGAAACGTCTCCTCGTCGACCCATATTTATTATACGACCTTTATAAATCTACTCCCGTGGGATTCACAAAAATGTTTGGCACAACTTCTAGCGCCGGTCCGTATAAAACGAATTGAACGACGAGTGACCATTTATTTATGGTAACCTTATTGTTATAGCTCGCCGAATGCAATAAAGGACGCGCACAATAAAAATTATTTAAGATCCACGGAAATCTATCGTCAGTCTAACGTCGATCCACCTTGACACTTTCACGTCAGCTCGACGAAGCCAATAAAGTTTAACGACTCCGTGGAAACTTTTACTAAAAGCAACACCAAAAAATCAGCATCAGCTCCAACTGAAAATTCGACCCACCTTGGTTCCCCTCGATTTTCCATCGGGATCGCCTAGCACGACGCACGCCTCGAACCTCAAACGACCGGAAGCTATTCGCGCGACGTCATCGGGCCCCGTATCCACATTTTCACAAGTGTAACGGCCTCGTAACGACTCGCGGCGCTGCGCGAAGCCGACAGTTGAACGCGCGGGCACTATTATCGAAACAATGATCGGGAACACCGCGGCACCGTGTTCAAGGCGATTTCTCGCTTTTACCGCGACGGCGCCACGGCCAGGCACGCTTCTGTTACGTGAGCGGAGAAGGGAAAATGCACCGGCCAGACCCGCGGTTATAAAGGTAGATTACTTATGCTTCCGCGTGAAGCCATTTGCTCGCGTTTCTCGCGCGAGTGTCGTTCACGCGATGGAGGCGCGTTCCTCGCGTGAGCCTACGCGCGAAAAAGTCCCGGCTCTTTCGTCGCTCCGGCTCGCCGTCATTAATTCGTTGCCGAATCGCGGAAGCCGACGGAATCCGGTAACGAGTCTCAGCGTTGCGCAAGTATTTTATGTAATACGTTACAAAATGAGGCTGATGTCTTGCAGGCTGTCTCTTGCACGGCCGATCGCGGCCGATGGAAAACCTGGGTTACGTGTGCTAGATGGCGTTCGGCCGGGGACGTAGCGTAAGTATTACGAACACATACGTGCATGCTCCATCTGTTGACGGACGGTACCGTCGATGGATATAAAGTAACAAAAAGGAAAAAGACAAGCGAGATGACGCGTAATTAATAACGAAGGCGACCGTTTCGAACCTATTGTTCGCCGGTTACGATTACGGAACCGTCGTGAGACAGGATCTGATCGAAACCGTGCCACGCCTAGATCACGTCCGACTCTGAACCGCTGTGTCCAACACTTTAGAAACTCGGGCAATTCGACATCACGGCCGGTTAGGCCTGGGGACCGCGATAACGTCGTCATTGTCGTCGCGAAAGCGAGTCACTCCTGGCCGGCGCGACGAGGAGGGTCCTGTCGGGGGACCCCGGGTCTAGCCCTGGGGGGATCGTCTTTGTGCCCGCGGAAATCGTAAGATTGGTATCGCGACGCCCCGTTCGGTATATCGTCTCGCCGGTGTGCGCCGTCGACGCCGTTGTCATCGTCGCCTTTTATTTCGGGGGAAATTAACGACGACCGGCTGAGTAATTGTTGGCCGTTAAACCGCCGCGGAACGTAATTACGCGGGGACAAAGCGACGCAGCAACGGGAATAAATACGGGAACGCGGCAACGGGGAAAAACGAATTTGTCACGGCGGTTTCAGGAATAGAAGGGGTTCGCGGGTTGGGGGCGGCGAAACTTCTTATTCCGTCGCTTTCGTCGAGGGGGGGACGCGAGTTTTCGAAGTTTCCCGACGCGACGCGACGCGACGCGACGGTCCTGCCGGTGATAGGCGCGCGATAACGAGCACAATGGACGTTGCATAATTTTAATTGGACGCTTTGTCCGGCGCCCTCCGTCGTTCGGTAACGGGATTACGTGTCAGGAATGATTTTAACTGAACGCCGGTCGCATCCTCCGTGGACGGTTCGATTTTATAATGAGTTCGATCGCGGTCGATCCCCTTTCGCCGAGCGGCGCGGCGACGGCGAAATCTGGCGCACTCGAAGAATTTCATTAGAGGTCGGGACGTCGCTTCATTGAAATTCGAGGAATTTCCTTTTTCGGCTACGTCCCCGGATCGCGATTGACTGGCTGGTGATAGCTAGAGTCGAGCCTGTGGTCTTCTTTTTATTTCTTTATCGGTGCCATTAAAGTTGGATCGGGTCGCAATACGTTCGTCAAGTGCGACGATTTGCAAATTAAGCATTAAGGCGATTATTGCTGTTGAGACCAGGAGGTGATCCTTAATCTATGAAACGACAGGTGTTCGGACAATTGGGTTGCGGCGATATTTATTCTATTGTCGGTGGCAGACCAATCAGTGGTCGTCAAAAAGGTGGGCCTGTCCTGGTTTTCCCCGATGCGTCACGACGCCACCCCGTGCCCTGAAGGGTGCCCTTGGTCGAGTTTTCCACCGCAGACGGCGAACAATATTCTGGCATCCATTAGTGGGCGCCGGAATTTTCGAGGGCACTTTTAAAAAATCGCAAACCACCCCCGCGGACGGTGTAAAAAAAGCGCGGCAGCCAGGCGAGGCGAGGAATTTTCGAAATTAATTATAAAATGAACTACCAGGACGGACGTTAGAAAAAATTCGGCTGATGGACTAGGCATCAGAAGTTTCACTTTCCTCCAAATTCTTCTATCTGCGTGTGCTTGCAACTTTCTGAACATCGCTCTTATACATTATAGCATTTGGAAAACCTCAGACACCAGTTTCATTCTTAAATTCCAGTTTGCAAAAACAAACGAAAGACGAGCAGCGGAGCGATACAAGAACAAACCGACAATTTCCCTCGGCCGTTTAAACGTTTCTCGCGAAGCGTGACCAATAACGAATCTCATTTGGAACTCGGCGGTCCGCGTAATACCGTTGGGCAACAGTGACAGCCCGAAGCTGCATCTTCCGCGCTTTCGAAGCATAATTCAATTTGTACTGCAATGTCTGGCTTTCGCCGACCCCTGAACCCACAGGAAAAGATCATTCCTCGCGAGGCGGTGACTTAATGCCGCGGAACGCGTCCCCCAAATGATGCATGTTACCGATTTCCAAAAAGGCAACTTTTATGCCGGACAAGGTCGCGCCCGTCGCGCAGCTGATGACGTCTGCCGAATTAAATTAGCAGCTGCCGTTTAAGTTAACGTTAATAGAGAATATTAATATTCACCCATTAATAGAAAATTATGCAACTTTTTGCAGCGCCCGTTCCGTGTCAACATTTATGTCCTCGTAACGCTAGCCTCGACTGACGTTCGCGAATATGAATGACTTGTCTGCTCGCGGAAAGAGTCTCCGTTCAATTTACCGCGGCAGTGTTTTGCCGTCCACGTGCGTTCGCGGTAGCCATTACAGCCGAATGAACAACTAGGGCGAACGAGCGTTGTTTAGAATAATATAACAAAATTATATATAAATTGTATTGCACCGCATTATATTGGTTGCAGTATACCGAAACCAGAAAAGCAAAATATCGATTGCCGTCGTACATAACACTTACCGAACGTTTCGACAGTTCGGGACAACGAGCAACAACGATGAAGCACACGCGTACCTTGCGGTGCCATAAAAATCACGCTTAAACAGTCGCGCGTTATCTCGGAACGGCCAAGTCCCGCCTCGCATGTGCGCCTTGGACTGATCGTTACGATTTCACCGAAAACCCCGTAAAAACCTGAAACCGACAGGTGTCCAAGAAACGCCACCGTAATTTCGCCGCGGCGAATCGCGTGCGATTGTTCGTCGTCCGTTGAATACGATGAAACAGTAACACGCCCGCGTGGCCGGGTTAATCCCGAAAGTTCCAGTGATCGCGCAGATGCACTTATTTCGTGTGAATTAACGAGAACGGGGCGAGACGAGCGGGGGTAGGGGGTTGGACACCGGTACCGCGGTTCGTTGGGACGGAAAAGGGGGTGGGCGGGTCGTGCAATTTAATCGTCGTGAATTAAGCGACGGGGGATGTAATTACGTGTAGAACAAAGCGCTGGCCCCGCGGTCCGCCCGGCGAAGTAAATACGGAAATATAATGGTACAAATTTGTCGCGAGTGCACGGCGTTGCATCCGTTATCGGCGGCCATTGCGGCGGTGCCAAGGGGGAAGGGGGAGGATAGGGAAAGGGGAGATGAACCCCGTTGCACCGACTGCAGGTCGGGGCGCGCGAGTGCAATTTAAAAAGTCCATTCGTTTCTGGATAACGTCAGGAAACGCCGACGCCGACGGTGCACGCGTTTCGGCCGAAAAATATCGTTGCCCGTGAATGGCGGCGGGGCCGTGTAATACGCGACGGGTGCGCCCGGTTCGCGCGAACGACGAGTTAGAGACGCGAGCTGGGTCCGTGAGGTCGCGGGGCGAACGTGAACGCCGGTGTCGGAATCGATCGGTGATCTCGGGATATTCAAATGAACGGCGATTCGAATCGAACGGGGGAGACGCGTGCACGCCTGTCAGGGACTCCGATCTGCGTGCCTTTAGATGCCTGTCTCGCGAAAACTGTGAGAGAATTTTTTATGCAAATCTCCACGTGCACCGCATGCAGCGTGCAGTGGAATAAAGCATCCCGGATCACCTTGTCCGGACGGTGCTGTTCGTAATTCAAGGTAACCTGGTTCTAGGAAATGTAATACATACATACGTACATCTCGTTCCCCTGCGACAGCGAGCACCATTAAAATTGATTCCCCTATATATAATAGGTCATGGCCCGGCGTGTCTGCGGTTTATCGCAAACGGCCTATGATTACGTCATCAGCGCGTTCGCGCTTGTAAAAAGAGCACCGAGTTTGGCTCACGCATGCGTGCCTTGTGTAATTGAGCTGACCAGTTAATTTCTCGTCCGCGCTTCGTACCGTATACGCCGTGCACCGTACACGACGCATCCCCGTATAATTCGCTCGATTCGTTTCCAACAGTTTCTCGCCGGCGCACATTTTCCAGGCGGATCGCCGCGCGTTTCGGCTAACGTCGGTGCGGTTGCAACGAATCCACGCGTCGCCCGTTCCGCGTCCACGAGGAGCAATGGCGAGCAGGCGACGACGGAGGATCGCAAGTGAAACTATCGTTGAATCGTCGATCGTTCGAATTTCGCGTTCGTGCGGTCGTGCCTCCTGTCGACGACTACAGCCATCGGTCGATTACAGCACCCGGCGCCGTGCAACGGGTATTAAAGCGGAGCGAACGAAACGGGCGACTTCGTTTCCGACGTTCACGGCCGCGCCGCGACAGTTTGCGCAATTGCGTTCGAGAAATCACGGCTGGCTCCGTGTCCAGACACGCGACTGCAGTTATTCGAGGCACGTTTTCTCGAACGGTACACCGTGACGAAACGTTCGGCCAGCCGTCGCGATAGAACGATAGCATCGTACCGTTCGGTATGGATACATTTGAAACTCCCGCCGCGCGGTTGAGCCCACGGTTACTTGGCGGTAACGAGGAGGCAATGGGTGGACAAGAGTCTTATGGTGGGGACGATGTAGAAGCCAGTGCGAAACGAGTTTTATATAGCCAAGGACGAGCATGTTAGGATGGACAAAGGAACCAGGAGGTTAGTGGTGTCATTTCTTGATAGTTGCAATTGCGTTGCGTGTCGACGTGCACGCGAAGAGTAGGAGGCACGGTGGCTTCTATTGTTGGGGCACCGCGAGAACTGGCAAGCCATAATTAAGAACGTCGAAGGGAAAACTGCACGTTCACGGCGCCTCGAGGTTCTCGTCGCTTGATTACCGTTGGTTCGTGTGTCGCCTCGCGTGGGGATATTAGCCGTGCGTGTGTACGCCGGGGCATGCGTGCAATGCAAGCGCTTCATGTGTTGCGCGTACAGAGGCCTGGCGTTTGCCATTTTGCCCGCAAGCCTGCGGAGGGCGAGCCACGCCGCCGGAAATTGCGAGGCATGAATTCAGTGTCTCGCACATCGACAGCTTGACTGAGTACGCCTACCGCTTGTGGCGTGTTGGTAAAGCTCCGCGAGCGTACACGCGCGGCGCACTCGCGTGCCCTCGTATTTGGGTTGTACGGGGTGTTCCGCGAAGTAATCACGGGGCGGGGAGCTCGTGGCGAAGGTAAGATGGCAATTAACGCTTTAGCGTGGAGACCCGTCTAATGAATACTCGGGTGGCCCCGCGGCGCGATTTGCACGCGGGTTCTTCCACGGTTTCAATTTTAAATGGGCCCCGCGCACGTCGAACGGCGCACGCATGCGTCCTTCTGTCGCACCTCGAGTGCAATTAAAGGGGACGAGAGATTCGAGGGCGACAGGGAAGGCGCTGTTACGAGATGTTCGGAGAAAAATTATTGAGAAATATCGCTGCGGCATTGCAGCGGATCGTTATGAATGATTCTGCGTCCACGGAATCGCGCGATATTCTTTTGTACAGGAATTCGGACGCGTTGTTCGCGAAAGGTCAAGGATGTCGATTACTTTCGTTCGCCGTTAGGTAAAATGGAGAAATGCTGGGAAACTCCGATTTGAAAACGAAAGTAACGAATGACTGTACGATATTATTTACTACGGACCATTATTTTCATTACTGTTAGTCGAAGAGACAGTTATTAACGATTCGATTCGAAATAATAGCAATTCCAAGCGACAAATTGTTTCGTTGTTTCTTTAATTTTATTTTTACGAGAGCGTGTTTCATCGCGGAACAAACATTTAACATGGATTATTCCTGTTGCTTCGCAGAAATGTATTAACGAGAAACCTTGCCGCTAAACGATTGCGTTTCAATGTTGTATCAGACAGGCCTTGAGTAGTTCGCGAAATGTCCAAGCAAACAACACATTATATTAATTTCGCAATACAATAAATCTTCAGTGGCAAGAACACCGAGGGAGATTTTATCTGCTTATTATCCTAATGACATTTACCGTGCCCAAGATGATTATCGGACACGGTGTCACGAGATCATAGCGAACTCGGATCGTTTTGTCTATCTTACATCTGCGACTGCACAGACAGCCATGTATAATGTATGAATTAGCGCAGGAAGCGACGTGCAGAATGTAAACGGCGTTCATTAATGCGCGTTACGAACGGCCGAAAAAGTGTCTGCGCCTCTCCGGGTTTCGTATCGTCGACAGTAATGACGCCGACGGTATCTTTCACCGTTGACAGCTTCGACCATTGACAGCGTTTACCTCGTGGAATGATTAGACAAAAATGACACGCGCCGAAATTATTTATGCTCCAATTAAGCACGGTAGCTACAGTTCGCTAAAGTGGCTTCGAACACTATCTTAACGGCACGCTCAGTATTTATTACCAGAGTGCCATCGTTAAACCTGATACAGCGAATTCTACATAATCGGTCATCCAACGCGGAATAGGCGCGCGTTGTTTTTCGACGAAGACGATCTTCGAGCTGGAAAATGTCGACCACAGCGTCGTTAATTATACCCAAAGGCGAAGAGAATCCACTCAAGAAACCGTTCCCCACAAGCCAACACGCGTTGGCACAGAACCGGCCGAGGGCACAATTTCCGCCTCGCCTCGCCTCGCGTCACCGCTTCACGCACGATCGTCCGGACTGCGTGAGCGGGTTTTCTGCCCGCGAATTTTCGCGCTGCCACGAACAAAAACCGCGGATCGGCCAGCCGACCAACCGACCGCGTTTTTTACCTGCCCACCGAAGCGAAGTTTGATTCGGCCGCGATGACATCGTTCGCGCGACATCGGACTAATCCGTTTTTGTTTGCCCCCTTTTTTTTTTTTTGTGCCGCGGAACCGGCCGGAAAGATAAAACAAACGACCCGGAGGAAATGAAAATCGTCGCGGGAGCGAGAATGAAGAGCGGAAAACGGCTGTTAAATAAAAGAAGGGAAACAAATTGGAGTCTCGCGCGTTACCGGCGGCGATCGAGGGGTCCCTCGCAATCGATACGAGATGGTGTACAGCATCGATACTGCTAAACGACGATTCGAATCGCCATCGTATACACCGGTCGCTCGCGCACATTTCTTTTTTTTTTTACAGAAACGCGTCCAGTTGGCGCCGAAACCATTGATTAACGTCCGGCGCCGACCCATTTCTCCCCGCTTCTCTTTCTCCCGGTCGCTGTACATCTCTCGTCCCTTGTTCCTCTCATTGCCTATTTCGTCTCTCTTCCTGTGGTCACCACGGTTTCTCGTTCACCACCCACCCTCCCTGTACTTACTCGTACCACGGACATTTTTGCCCCCGTGGACGACGCGACGCGTACCCGCGAACTTTTTGGCACGGAGTCGCGACCGCGTTTAACGCGCCGCCCCGATCGAGAATCGCCGACACCACTTCGCCCAAACGGATCTATAAAATCTGCGACGTCTCTGTGAAGGATCGCCGGCCAGTTTCGGCCCGCGTGTTTCGGATATGTCGTTCGCGACGAAGCGTGTTCGCGGACGATATTGCAGTCCTGATCCCCGTTCGCGATCGTTTCTTACTTCCTCGGCGTGATTGATATTGCGTTGGAGCTGGAGGAAGCTCAGATAGGGTTGGAGCGTTGTTGCGGTACACATCCACGAAGGTAATTCCGAACGCTCGTTTTGTATCGAAGAAAACGGAACGAAAATAGCGTGTTGATAATTTATTACGAATGCCGCGAACATTGCTTCAATCGTTAGAAGACGTTAGAAGTCAGTATCCATGATTTTCTGTATACACGGGAACGGGATTGTATTTGTACGTTGCAGAGAACTATCCTCTGAGGGAAACAAAGCCGTACCTTCAGGGTGCGCCGCAGTCCGATAAAAAACAGGAAGATGTACCCGAGCCCAGGCTACCACCACCACCGGTGGGGTTCATTGTCCCAGAGGAGTCCCGCGGTAGGTTTTTCGCACAGCAGCCACCGTGCAAACCGTCTCTCAAGGCTGACGCGAATATCGTCACCGCCGAATCGAAGCTCGTCAACGACGGCAGGATACCGGCCACAGGTGTAGCGGAGGGCGGCAAGGATGACGGAACGTCTGCCAGCAGAGCGCTAGGTACATATTTTGTCGGAGTGACGAAGCAATTCGGGATTGTGTAAATTCTTCTGTTTCCTTTCAGATACTTGCATGGCGTATTGTATCATCGCGGTTATCGTTGCCGCATTCGTCGCGATCTTAGTATGCATAATATATTTCGCCGTGAACAATCCAGGAGTTACGAGACTTCTGCACGAAATGGCTAACGAAGCTAAGGGTGTCGTGCAACACGATAGGGAGGATGCTGTGATGCAAAAGATACTCAATCTAACCAATTACGATGTAGACCGTCAGGCGTATTAACGAAATTCGTGATATTAGTAACGTAGCGCGACTCGTATGTTAACGTTAAACATTTTTCGCAGTAATGGCCCTTTTATGACAGAGGTGCTCGGCAAATTTATGTACAGCGTGACCAATAAACAGTTGATTAAAATTGCTTTATCCAAAAACAAGCGCGTTACTCGCAGCATTATTTCGTAATTCGTGCAACGATACGATCCACCCCTCGACAGTCCCAACACCATCCATTTGCTTGTAATCGAAATAAATATATCTCGAACCCTCGAATAACGATGGTTTATGCAATTTTTATCGCCGTAGCGTATATTTCGTATCCGATCCGGTTAACTGCATTTCAAACCGCGAGCAAGATTTCATAGTGGATAAAACAGTGTCGCGGAAACGAAATCATTTGGTACGTTCGTATTGTTACGATACGCGGCCGGCATCGGGCGATCGAGATATTTGATTTACTGCTCGCTTCCCGGAATTTGTCGTCGATTGGCGAAATCGTGCCGTCGGATTGATAGAGGCTTAAACCGCGGTGAACCGGTAAGATCGTTTCCGGCATCGTTCGCCGCATTATCATACATTGCGTCCTGTTTGTCAAACATAACTGCGATCGACCTGGCGTTTATCGACAAGGGTGGCACTTCCATCGCATGAAATATTTACCAACGAGGCCTGAAAATACTTCTCTGCGCCGTTGCTGTTCTTTTTCTTTCTATTTTTTTTTTTTTTTTTACGGCAGAACGATAGAATCGACGGCGAGAAAAAATGCGACGGCACACGTTGCACGAAGCGATTCGTTCTGGTCGAATGAAGCGAAAATATGGTAATATAATGTTGTGGAACATACAGGACAGCGTGTTTACCCGCACCGTTCGATAACGAAGTCTCGAAATCGAAATTTATTTTGCGCCCGGGGGGGTCCGATTGCAATTGATTAACGTATCACGTACATTGCGGTTGCCATCCATTACACTCCTTACTCGATACGACCGCGATGACTGACCGTGAACATGTTCGCATAATTTACAGACGTTGACCCGCCGAATCGCCAACAAACACGGCCAGCGCTTTGCAAACACAATTGTCCGCGGCATTAAATTAGGAAGAACGCGAGTTTTGTTATTTACGAGTGGATCTGATCGCTGCCCTGAAGATTGCCGAGCGTAATTACACTCTTCGCAAGTTTAATTAAACTTCAAACGAGTATCAACGAAAAGTTTGATTTCTGAGTAATGCGAAATTAAAAAGGCGAGGCAATAATTTCGCACGCAGTCGGCTTGTACTGCGAATGAAAAGCCTCGGATTTATCCCCGGCAGAGGTTACTATATCTTTGTAATTTATTTATTTTCACCTACGCAACACGAAAACCTTTCAATTTTATATCGACGAAACGTTCGTTTAATCCCGCCACGCGACTGAACGCGCACGCGCGAAATTAATGGATTTAAATCGAGAGGCTCCATTCGCGTGGAACTTGGCGTTGGTCGCATTGAAATTTGTAAATTGCGAATTCGATCCGCGAGCCGTCGTGAACGTTAAACGAGATAATTAATCGACCCGATGAAACGATAATACCGAGGAACGGGGCGGACGATATTGCGATGAAATATTTCAAATATCACGAACAACGATACCGCGATCGAGACACGCGATACGATGACGCTTGCAATGCAGGTACAAAATTGACAGCGAGATTCATGAATATCCAGAAAACAATCTTACGGCGAAACTCCAATTGAACAACTTTTGTCGAGTTCTCGAATAAACGCTCCAAAATGATCAACAGCCTAAATTAATCAACGAAAACCTCCGCGAATCCCGCACACACTCTACGCACCCCCCGGACACGACGGCACCTGTCGCGTAAAAGAAAAAGAAAAAATACATCGACCCTCATAAACCATCCCCAAGCACAAGCATTCGCAGCTTTATCGCCCAATAGGCTTCGGGGAGATTCACTTCAGAACGGAGCATCGAGAATCGTATATCGGTCGTATAAAAGAAACTCCCGACAGCGGGTATGGACGTAGTTTACGCGTGAAGCGGAACGCTCCAGAGTTCGTCAGCGAAGTTCTAAAATGTCGTACGACGAAATCCGCGCGGGCGTAATTTCGCGAGGGGCCCTTGCGGCGTTAAAGACGCTCGATGCAGGCGTCGCAGTCGTAGTGCGAGTAACGACCGTATTTCGTCGCTCGCGACGTCGGCGTAACGTTGCGTGCACACACAGGGACCGGTGTAACGGAAAGGGGGTCGGCGATAGCGGCAGCTTTTATTATTGGCACAATAAAACCCCCGTAACTGAGTAATAATTTAAGAGCCGAGCCGCGTTCAGCTGGTGGAGCACCTTCGGCGCCGATGTCGGCGCTAACCCTCCACCCCGGACTAGACGCGATGCCAATAAGCCAGTCTGTGAATCCTTCCTGCCTGTGTAACGGGAGCTCCAGAGACTTTTTACGAGCTCCGGGCAGAACGATTTAAAATCGAACGACGACGCGGCTGGAACGCGAGCGACGAGCCGCCGCGCGACTGATCGTTGCGACGTGTTTAAGCCGTGGAACGATCGTGGCACCGGGGAAGATTGAGCGAAACGGCGACGTCGGAGTTGTCCCGCATCGCGAGGAAAGACGGTGGCCTCTGTCGGATGGAAGCCCGTCGCGTGGAATTCGACGATACGTTACTGGGAGAGTGGAGCTGATACGAGACGCGCAACTCGTTTCTGTTCGCAAGCGATAGCTTTGACGACGGTATGGTAATTACGATAAGAGAGGAAACGGAAGTGAGCGGAGCGGGTAAAAGGCGAGAAACGAACGGGCACGAATAACGCCGCGTCTTTTTTCGCCCGCCGGAAAGTAGGGGGCTGAGAAACTGTTTCTGTCGCGAGCAAACACGCTAGGATATTATTCAAGAGGAACGGATTTCAATTTAAGAGTGCAAGATCGACTCGTAGTTTTGAGAGTTCAGCTACCTTGCAAGGGTTCGTTTTTTATTCGTGTTGTACAAGATTAGTAGGAACTATGGTAATGCAACAGTAGCGTAACATTCGAGGCATCCTTGACGCTCCTATTTCCATCGTTTAATCGCAAAACTTGAAAACTTAAACCAAAACTTAAACCTTTCGACGGGGTTTGAATAATCCCTGTTGACCGATTGCGATTACTGCGCGCGCGTCTTTTCCTTTCCCCTCGAGAAACGGATATCTCGCCATTCGTTTCGACGTATCGATACTGGTCCGCGTCTTTGCAAAACGAAAACGCTTACTCGTAAATTTTCCAGCCCTGATGAAAAAATCGATAGGAATAAGCGCGGCCGACGTATTATCGAACGCTTGGAAGAATACTGGAATTGTCATTAGTTCGTCGCTAGCACGGTTGAATTGTGCGCCTCGCCGGAGAGATGGAGAATGGATATCAGGTCGGACGTTCGATGTAACGAGGCTTTTTGTTATCGGCTTTTTGTTCGTTCCGTCCGAAAAACGGGGAAAGCAAAGGAAAAAAAAGAAGGAACCAATACAAGTCGCGATACATCTTCGTCCGACCACGTCGAACGTGAAACGCGACGGCAAGGAAAACCGATTAACGAAAGGAGAATGGACCATTTTATTCTGCGGGGTCCACGGCGAAGCATTCGAGGCTCCTTTTCTCAGCTTTGCTCGCGGCGCCGCGGTTAACGTCCATTGGACTTCCGAAATTCATTATTTCCCCTCGAAATTGAAAACTCCCGGATGGACAAAAATGAACGACGACGCGAATAATGCTCGCGTCGATGCTACGCGCCGCAAACGAAAACGAAAGTAAAAATGGGTGGGCAAGAAGGAAACTTAGCAACGGTGAAAAGCTTTTTCTCCTCGCTTTCGACTAGGGAAAAATCGTTTTTGCACGTTTTTACTCGCCCGGAACGGAGTTTGCGCCCGCCACGTACCACCCTCGCGCGATACGGTCGATGGGTTCACATTTTTGCCGTTCCCTTTTTCCAATAATTAATGTCCGTCGGCGCGAGCCACGGGACGCGGACGGAGGACAAACGCGAAAGAAGAGGCGAGACCAGATTAATGATAGTTTTACTTGCGGCCATTGTAAGATCGATGGATTTGACGCTATCGCGAGTGCTAAGAATGCCGGGCGAAGTAAAGGGTGGGAAATTTATTAGTCGAACGGAGCTCGCTTGAAATCGGGATTTAAGGTCCCGGCTTCATCGGGCCGAATTCCCGGGGAACGTACAAATTAAAATCACCGTTTCTCTTTACCGGTGGTTTCGTTACGATCCGGACCGTTCTGTTCGTAGCCCGGCGGAATATTTCCTATTCTAGCGCCAGGCTCGAGATGCAATGTAGGAGCAGAAGAAGTTGCATTTGAACCGCGAATTCCATTTACAAGCTTGTAAAAGTGGACCAGATCTAATCGCACGGATGGGAATAACAGTAAACGGGAAAAGACGCTTGACTCGATTCTGTCCTGATTAAGGCTAACCTCAGGTTCCCTCGAATCACGCTGTTTCCGGATCGGAATACTTCGCGGCTGTTTCCTACGCCATAAAAGTGTACGCCTATTTCGCCCTCCCCTTACGAGATTCGTCGAAACTCATTTTGAAAGTTATCATTACACTAGACAGAACGGACGATTATTCCCCATCAAATATCCCAGCACGAAATTTGCAGTACTACTTTTATTAACGTTCAGACGTCGCATTCTCCTTGATATTTCCCCTTCATTTATTTATAATAAAGGGTGTCTCTTACTATCGCACTGCACTAGTGCCTGCTTCCATCCCTTTTCGTCCTCAAACACTTTCATTCGAGATAAAGTCAAACTTACCGCCGACCGTTAAAATATTTTCAACCGCAAAAAGGTTAACCTGTAAAGTGCGATGGGTCGCGAATTTCCGTTTTCAACCTTGACCCGCAAACTTAACCCGTTCAGCCTGCACTCTGCAGCAATATCGAGGAGACCGGTCGAGAGATGACGCGAGATCGCCCAGAAAATGGCTGCATTAGAAAATCTCTTCTTCGCAGCGACATGCCTCTTCGTTCTTTTCCCCAAGTCCCCGTTCCATTTTCCTCTCGTTATCTCTTCACCTTTCTACCCTACCGCCCCAGTTCCATCCTCACCAGCACGCACCTGTGTACACACGTGCGCAACGCAACGCCGCCACGGTATCGAGTCGAAGGAGAGCATTCCTCGATCGATACCTGCCGCTGTTTATTCTTGCCCTGCCGTCAGACACGCGGGAAAAAAGCCACGGGACGATGCTAGGGAACGTCGAGATCCGTTCCATTCGGAACGCGATAACGATAACGCGAGGCGACTGCTTAAAATCGGGGACGCGAGGATATCGAGAAAGATTCCCGCGTCGACACCGACGCGTCGCGACGCCTCCTAGACGCGGCCTCATCGGGGAAACGCGTTTCCGTCGCTTCTCGTCGGGATCGTGAAACCTGCTCGTCGTAAGATCTAACCGCGAAGGGTTGGAGAAAGAGGATCGCGGCTCCTGCGAGTGTCCCGCGAGAACGAGAACGTTATTGCTCATTGGCGAAATCGGTCAACTACGCGAAAGAAAAATTGTGTAAATTTATTTCACACGCGAAAAGTTAAGGGTCAATCGGGCGCTCTGACGATAAAATTGGCAATAATTCGATAGGTGGATCAATGCGGCTAATGCGCGGCTCGTTCCTTACCTCGTCGCATTCGTTTATTTATTTTCACGGTTTCATTGAACGAAAAACGGACTTTGTAGTACGAGAGAGAAAATCGGGGATCCGATGGTATTCGCGAACGCACTGGAACCATCATAGTTGTAAACTAAGGTTCGAAATTCGTAGGGCCGTCGGGGAAACGTTGAAAATTGTTACGCTGCGAGAGTTTCGTGTAAACGTTCCGGCGGAGTTTGAAATATGTAAGTGCGTGGTCGATTTCGCAGAACGTGTTTATACTGAAACGCGGATTACAGTTCGCGAACGAAGGGAAGACTCGTGCGAGTTTTGACACGTGATCGCGCAAAGTGTCCGGTAGTATTTTCCATTCCGACGATCGCCGGAGAAACGAACGCGTGAACTGCAATATCCTCGATCTGGCGGGCCAATATTCGCCTCTAATTGCGTTTGCATCGAGAGTACGATAATCTTTGCGATAATCGGGATTAGGGCCGAGCGTTCTCGCAAGTTACGGATATGGCTTCCGGAAACTTTGAAACGATACTTAACAGGTCTCGATCCTCGTGATACTCCCGTCGATTTGCATTCATTTCAATTAACTGTCCCGCGGCGAAACTATTTCAAATCGACCCGATCCTAATCCCATCGTTCACAACGCGCTGGAAATTCCGTTTTGCATAACCCTGCAATTGCGGCCCGCTTTACATGTATAATAAGAACGTCGTAAAAAAGGAAGTAACAAGCGGGTGGAAAAAAGTAGGTGGCGAAAAAGGTGCTGAAATTAGAAGGAATGTAAACGTATATAATCTTGGGGGAAGAAGAATTGCCTCCCGGCGGAATAAAGAAGGTAAATTCAGCGGGATTTAAAGAACGAGGAAATGATTGTTCCGATCGGTTCCATTTTTCAGATTCACGTGTTATTGTTGAGATGGAATCAAGGAAGCGTTAATGAATTCTGTACTGCCGTGTCCTCGTTTCACTTTTATTATCAAGCGACGCACGAATTTTCCCGTATCAAAACCGCCTTCGAATCGCCCTAATTGTTCATGAAATTCACATTGTTCGCGTAACTACACTCGATGCTTCTCATAAATATGGAATTTCCCACTTCCGGCGAGAAATACTTCGTTTAACATTGATTCAGCCAAGCGGCGGGGATAACGCGTTAAGAAAATCGTCGAGTTCTCGACGCCTTTCGACCTCATCGTTTATTCAATCTCCCGCGAGATGAAACGGAGGAAGAAAAAAAAGAAAGAGAAGCGAGAGAAAAAGGAAAACGAAAGGGAACTACACAGACTCGCGCTACATTATTCACAAAAAAATCGCTCATCCGTTCAACGAACTTTGCAATTCTCCAACGCATACACTCGCCGGGTGTAGATGGATAATTCGTTTTCGCGACTAACTCGCAATTTTCAGACCCAACGTCGCGTAATTTCGCGTTGACGAAACGATCAACGCGGTGGTGTCGCGAATTGCAGCAAGCTTTTGCGACACCGTCTCCCAATTTCCCCCCCCCCGGTTGCGAGAAATCAACGCCGCGTACAACCTTTTCGACGCTCGGCTCAAGGCGATTGCGTAAACTCAGTTTCTCGTGGCGCGTGCCACACGAAACGGTATTTGTTGTATCATACTTCGAACGATGGACGAACGCAAATTAATATTTCGCCGCGTGAAATAATTATAACAGGTATCTGTAACCGCAGCACATTTTTTCGTCTTCAAATCAAACCCATGTTATTATCACTGCCGTTACTGGCCGTCGCAATTACTTCAATTCACATCGTTATCGCGGTACGAATTTCGTGCACCGAATTGCATGATGAATGAAATTAATGAAACCAATTGCCGTGGTACATTTAACACTCAAAACCGTACTACCCATAGCGTGGCGAATCTTTAGTCGCCAAACGAAAAAAACTGCGCTGAAAATCGAGATTGAAGCGGGGCGAAAATCGAGACGGGCAGTCGGGAAATGCTGGCAGTTCCTCGAGCCATGCCAAAGGGTGGTTCGCAAAAGGGGGCGAACAAGCGTCGATTGTCGAGCGACGCCTACAAGCCGACGCGTGACAAACGTCGAGTTTCTCCTGCGGTGGAAACTCGAAATTCGCGAACTTGTCGGCAACTAGTGCCGCGTAATTAATTCTTTGTTGGTCGCCTGGCGCGGTTATGAAAGCGCCGGGCATTTCCTGGAAATTTATGTTCTTGAGAGCTGATCGCACGGGTGCTGGCGCAACGTAACGAGCCTTGTAACGCCGTCAGCAAAGTTTCCCGTCAACGTTTCACCCGTTCCCTTTGTTTCGATGATCGTTTCACATCGCGTCGCATCGATTTCGTATTAGAGGCGTGTTAACGCGTCGCCGTGAACGTTGCTTAACGCTCTTCCGATGGGTCAGTCGATGTTACCGTGATCGATGCACGCAGTTGAACGCGAAACGTTACTCGCACCTCTTGACTCATGAACCTCGTCGTGGCTGTATGAAATTATTGGAACAATTTCATATTAAAGATACTATAATATATATTAATTTATAATATCAATTTCAATTATTGAAACGTTGCGGAGTCTCGAGAATGTCAGACTCGTGCATTCGTCCCACTCAAATGCACTTGACTTGCAGCATATTCGTCTATTGGAAGAAGGGCAAATATGCGACGAAATGGAATCATGCTCAACGTTCGGAGAAATGTTCCAAGGTCCGGACCGTGAGCAGAAATCGGGGACAAATTGCTTTATTAATTTTCAACCTCCAACCGTTCCGCAAATGGATTCGTACTGTGTAGCATCGCTATTCCAAGGCCGCATTCTAACATCCCAAATGGCTCGAGCCGGAGTCACGCGTGTCCATTTATTGAACGAGCGCGGCGTAATATAATTTTCTGCGGCGAGCAGCCTGCCAAAGGCGTCGCAGAATTCTCGTTGTGTAAGAACATTATTGTCGCGCTCCCATGATACGTCTATTCAACGGCTGACGAATGAACGGAGCGCGTGAACGTCGCTCGAGAGAATTGCTTAACGTCTGCGTCGAAGGTTGGCGAAGACGGGGGCGAGGAGGATACGGAGCATGAGAGACGGGGGGCGGAAAAGACAAGGGGAAAGGGACAAGGGTGGTTAAGTGGAGGAAATGAAAAGCACGCGAGCGAGGGGCACCGTTCGAGGGAAAAAAGAGGACGGCGCTGGTCGATGGAGACCCGATCAAGAGCAAAGATGAAATAAGAAACATTTCGAGCGCGAGAACGACCGGACGAACCCGCGAGATGCAGAGAAAGAAAGGTGGGGGATAGAGATGGGCGAGGAGGAAGAGGACTTCATTGCGCACCGAAAGGCAGCCGTTTTAAGAGCAAACGAATAGAAATAGTTAACAATGAGACAGAGGCGTCTGGAGACGCAAGCCGAAAGGGAAGAAAATTTGCACTTGACACCGGATCGGAAGGGAAGGGCCGCAAATTAGAACATCCTACGTTTAATTTAATGACTTCCAGAGCACCGTTCGTCGCTCCCCTTACACGGATAGAAAGTCGAATTACTCTTAGAATCGGTTAGCCGCGATCCCATTTTCTATCGTACACATAGAATGATATAATTAATATACAGAATTTCCATTACATTCGAACTATTTCGGCCAAGAAATACACTGCAGTCGAAGTAATTACGAATGTTCGTAAATGTTTCTCAGGATACAAAAATTTCTCCATTCCCTGCACACGAACATCCCCCTCTCTCTGTCGGACACGTCGAGCGAAAAGGAATCGAAAAATCGCCATCAACGAAAGCAAGTTTTCCCCCGGCCCGTCGAAATACGTAAAACTTTCCATTTAAAAGCACTCCGGCCGTCCTAGCAACTCCTCGAGCCAACCGCCGTCGAAATAATAAGATCGGCGTGAATCGCGGCGGCATGCCACGACAGTTCGAAGCGTCCCATCCGGCCCCATATTGCCGGCAGTTACCCTCGCAACAATATCCCCCGCGGAGAAAATTCCGCCACGGCAATCGTGCGAGATTTCCATCCGTGGAATAACGCTCATACCCGTGAGATGGTGCCGGGTACGGGGTGTAACAGTTCGAGCCAACCACCCCCGTCGACGTTCTCCCTCGCGGACCCGGCTGAACGAACGACGCTGCTAACGAAAGAGCGACCGGGGCCGATCGTATCAGCCGTCCCGCCATTCTATTCCTCCTTCGAGACGAACCGACGAGCGCCGGTTGAATCGTGAAATTTCATCCCCGACACATCCACCTACGGGCGTAGTCGTGAAATTTACGCTGGTCGATACAGGGGCGGCGGACAGTTTCGCGACGGGAAATCTCCGCTCGAGCGGCGTGTCGCGCTTACCTCGCTCGAGGATCGCCGCGACCGTTTCCATGTAAATCGTCGCGAGGGTGTGTAATCCAAAAATGGGGCGGACGGGCGGGGCGTCGATTCGGCCCGTTCAAGGGACGCGCGAGTGTGTGCAGGTGTGCACTGGGGCCGTGTAGTGGAAACGTCGAGCGTCGGTGTGCAAGCGTTGGCCGGGACGGTGTATTCCACTCGCGCGATGGTAACCATGGCCTTCGGGGGACTGTCCCGCTCGGCAATAGGGGAGACTTCAGCATTTTTGCCTTATGCATTATGGAGAAGCCGGTTATTAGGCGTAAGACGACGGCAAAGAGAGATGGGAATCATTTCCTGTAGCGACGAAAACTCAGCGATCTGTCCGAGAGATTTCTTTCTTTTTCTTTGTTTTCTACCTTATTTCGCTTTCCCTTCGCATCCACCTTGGTCTGATTCACGGAATGGAGGGGGGGAAAGAACCCACGTGATATTGGAATACCAACGATACACGGTCTGTCTCTGTTCCACCTTGAATAGATATACGGATTTCCAATTCAGAGGGGTCGTTTTCAATATCGTTGTCACGTATACGGCACGGTATATACTATACACTTGGATGTTGCCGCCACTTTGTGTATTTTGCAGGAGGAGCTTTCTGACTTGTTGAAGAAGAAAGGTTTTGAATGGGTGACAGGTGTTCCTTGAAACGCCCCCACCGCTCGTAATTCCGCTTTTAGCGTATTTCCTTGGGTCTGTACACGCGAAAGCGTGGTACCACGGGCCCCTAGGTATAAAACGAACGACGGGGGTGGTTCGTCGACGATACGTACACCGGCGACGCACGGGAAACCTTGGGCTCGCCGGGAGAACTGGATCGAACAGCTGGGACAATTTTCTTCTCCTTTCGTTCGCTCCACGAAATCGGCGCGCGAGCCTCGCTCGTCGAGTCCAATAGACTGGAAATGACGACGAGGGGAGCCATTAAGATATTTATCTCCGCGGAAATGAAGGGAAATAAAACATTCCCTCCGCTGTCTGCGGCGACTCCCGAATGAAATCGAGCAACCGCGTAACTGTCCAACCGCGGACGGCAAGGAATCGTTACACTTGAACGAAATCCGCCGAATTTCGGCGCGCTAAAGAAGAGGAAGAGGTGGAAGAGGAGCGGAGTGAAAACGACGAGGAGGAACGATCCGCGAGGAGTACAGAGGTCGGACGGCGGAAAAGATACAATCAGCTGCGTCGTCGAATCGAAGCCGTCCCCCCATCGTCGGGACAGAATTAACGTTCTCGTGCAGCTAGATGGGTTTTAACCCGGCCAACGGAGTAGACAGAAGAAGAAGGAAAAAAAAAAGGAGATGGAAGAGCCATGAAGACAGAATAGGAGCGAAACACGGGGAGAGAAAAAAGGGGTGAGAAATTGCGAGATACCTCATCCCCGTGTGCACTCTAGTGCTTTTCGAGTGCTTTACGACGTCTGCCCGGATAAGTACGTGGAGCTGCAAGCCAGGCGTTCGCTACACCAAAAGTATATATCGTAAAGAGAGTACTTTCGAGGGGGGGAGGGGGGAGGGGGGGCTGGATGTCCTCGGCCAGTTCAATCAACTGTACACCAGGCAACAAACCACTGCCGTTAATTGGATCGGAGCCGTGAGTCCTGGCTTTACGAGGCCCAATCGTGCCGAATTATCCGTACCTGCATTTCTGGATCGGCTGCAGTTTCGACATTTCGATTCTCCTCGTCTGTCTATCCCCCCCCCCCCCCCCCGTTGCTCCTCGTCTGCCGATCGACATGGATCACGGACGCCTGGAAGCAGCTGGGTCCTTTGTAAGGAATGAAGGCTACGCGGACGTGAGAAGAATTCGCGATCCCATATTTGTTAGCGGATTTAAATTGATCACGCGATGATTTTCTGCTGAGGTTCGTTCGAGTCAACGTGTCACGGTTGCGAATGCCGTTTGGCGCGCTGTTATCGTTTGTTATTGCGAGAACGAATTTTTCCGTCGAATAATTGTATTATTAGAACTGGCAATAACATTGTTGCATCGTTTGGCTCATTGAAATTATTGTTAACCCGACCTCTAACTTTTGACCCGGCCTTGACCGAACAAGATCGACCGTAGCATATTAAAGTTGCAATAAGGGCGACAATAATTCCGTTCGAACGACACAGAATCCACCTCGACACCACCGCTCGTCGTTATAAATAGCCCGGACAATGAAACGAGCAACGGGATATTTGCACAGTAGGTGTGTTAAGGATATTTCAACGTCAATTGCGCTTACCGAACAATACTTCGGCGAGTCGCGTCATCGTGCAGTCGAGCGTTCGCGGCGAATAAAGCCGAACCGCCAATCCGAATGCATACCGTTTACGAACGACAGCCGACGACCGGCCGGGCAAACATTTTTCGCAGCAATCGCGTCTAATAGATTGAATTTCGGTCGCGATTGTGCCTGCCCGTCGATCGATCAGAACCGCTAGACGAGACGTCGGTTCAATAACAACCGTCGTTTCGACCCCCCCGGGACCCGTCGTTCGCGCGAAGTCCAAAGACGTTTAAACCGAGACGTTCATTACAAGAGTTCATAATGGACTGGCAGTCGGCTGCTGTTTATAAATTACGTTTCCCCTACTACTTGCACAGCGTGGCCATTAAACGTCAGCTAAATGAGCTTTCGCGAAGTAACGTCTGCTCCCGTCGCTTTCGGATCATTTTTTTCCTCCCCCACCCGAATCCGCTCGCAGACACGGGTGCCGAGGGGCGGGGTACACGAAACGTCTAATTATACCGGTGGAGAATTAAAATATTCACGGTAAACATTTAAGAAAGTAAAATGAAGAAGTTCCCATCGAGCGGCGGCCTTTAATTACAACTTAGTTTGCAACAGCTACGCGCGGGTGCATCCATCGGGGGGGGTGGTGGTGGCGGTGGTGGTGCAACTTCGACCCTCCGCGTCTGCCGCCGCCCCGGAGTTCACCGCGCATCCTCTCATCGTCGTCCTTCGTTTACGTAATAAACGCTTTTCTTCTATTTTTCACGGCTGCTTTGACTTCGCCGCCGGTTCCAGCGTTCGACTCGTCGTTGAAGACGTTTCGTTGCGCGAGTTCGTTACTCGAACGCCGCCCCCCGTGTGCCATTTTTCTTCGTTCGGTAACGATCTTCCGCTCGGGTGGCGGTGTCGCTGCAATAGCGATGATTGGTGTTCTCTTAATTCACCGAGACGGACGCGCAGCGCGGAGTTCGAATAATATTTAACTGGTAACGGAACGGTAATGAAAATTTTATTGCTGGTGGCGACCATCGCGGGTGCATTCCAGAATTCGTAATTTCGCATGGGAATCGACGAATTCCGCACCCCTCTTCGCGCATAAAAATAATTTATACCTGGCAATATCTTAATTTATATGTTACGGCTTCGTTTTTTTTTTCTTTTTTTTTTTTACCGCTGTTATAAGTTTTACGACGAAGCCCGTCTTTAAGGTCCGGTGAAAAACTTTAGAGGCGGAATCTCGAATAGATAAAAGGGGAGAAGGTTTCATTTCTTTCCACATATACCGTGCCTCGAACTGCAACACAGTAACCTCTAAAACGGACCCACACAAGGACAGGATCCTTTTTATACGTCGCTTCAATTGTTCCTTAAAATTTATCGTGTCGTCGGCCGAGCGAACTTGCACGTTTTACGGGGTCGACCGCCATAAGCTATCCCGCTGCGATCGCGTTACGCAGTGCGTACGGGGGACACCAGCACCGTTTCAGAAAACACTGGCCGGCACAGGGTAGGTAGACGGTCGTAGGGCCTTTAACGACCGGGCCGATTATTTGGAAAATTATTCAACTGCGTAATCTCGTTTCTCGCGTGGAAACCCGCTACATCCTTACCGCAGCCTTAAAATGTTTTCATTATCCGTAGGAGACTAGTCGTAAGATGCTGCTCCGAGGAAAACCAATACGAAGGTATTCCATTGAAGGTTTGCGTCCACAGAAATTTGTCGATCTTCGCTCTTCAGATAATCAATGAGAAATCATTATTGTCGAATAATAAAATAACGAAACGAAACTGAAATAAACAGTTACGAACACCAGAATGAAAAGGCGAAAGAAAGTTTCGCGATATTGTAATTCCGAAACGCGAGCCAGCAGCTCGGGTCCCCGGTCAAATGGTGGCCACAGTTATATACGCTCGTTCCAAAGGAAAAAGTGAAGCGCAGAGTTCATAATAAGCCATCCCCCGGCGGCACTGGTTAAGCGTAAAGCCGAAATAAACGCCGTGGCTACGTGTTGCCGTCTATGTGTACGGTTATATCGTGCAAACTTCGTCCCAGGGAACGAACCTTTATGGTCGCAGCACCGAAAGAATAAGCCGTTTCTGTTGATGCGACCATGGTGTCGTCTTAACGTCCTCTCCTGTCCACCGAGCTCCGGCTTCCTGCTCTTCTGGCTAAGCTCGTAAAAGCCCCCGACCGTGAATCGTGACTTCGTTGCCGCATCCTGGGAAACGGCTGATTGTGCGAAGAAACATCCGTACCCCATTGACGACCTCGTTACGCACGTGAAATAGCGATTGGGAAAGTTTGCTCTTCTTGCGGAAAACGTGGATAAAGTTGCATCAATTCGTCGGAGACGGATAGGCTCGCGGAGGGGAAACGTTTTGCATCACGGATGTAAACGTGTCAGACGGCCACAAGTGGTAGTGGCAACGAAAGTTAGAAAGTTTACGAGCAAGTTGTCTATGGATAAACATATTGCCCCGCGTGGGCACGGCAGGTGTGGCCAATAGTTCTTCGTATCGTTAGATAACATAGAACGGTTGACGCAATTTCTACTGCACTGTTAATATCCTCTTCTATTTATATTTTACGCCCTACTGTTGTGCAATAATTGCGATAGAAGAACGTTCACTTTCGCGGTAAAAATAAACCGCTCGGCCGCTGACAGCACTTTCATCTAGGCGTTCTCATCGAACTACCTTTTGCAATTGCAGATAAAATTAAACGAAAATCGAGTGAAACGAAAGGCCGCGTATTACCACCAGAAACGCTGTTTCCAAATTCTCATTCGAAATTGCAAGAGACTTATGTTTCGTAAGGAATAGAATTTATGTCGACACCTGCGGTACGTGTTTCGTTGCGTGGAAAAATTGAACCTTCAATCGACGCTGAGACTCTCGAAAACATCTTTCTGTTTACAAAAAAAAAAAAAAAAAGAACAGCACAACGCACTTCCAATTTCTCCTCGCGCACTATGTATCTGCCACTGGAGTTCCATCGAATCCGATGCGTGACACTTGGCGGCGTAGCTGTTTGACGAGTGGCGACCACGACGCGACCTGGCAGACAAAGAAGAGCGGCGTCGTCTAGTGTTTCAACGAGACTGTTCCCCTGCCGGGTAAAAGGGGTTAGACTAAGTGGTAAATAAAGGGCAGCGACGAGGCCCGAGTGGAGTCTCGTTTTTCTTGCCGGACACGCCTCGCCTCGCCACCGCTCATCAAGGTGAAGAGGCCTCTCCATAGGTTTTTCGGAAATAGAGGGTCGTCGTGACGGGGTGGTTTCGCGCGTTACAAACGTCCCCCGACATCTGGGCGATCGGGAGGGTTGCGGGTGCCCGCGGAAGGAGTAAAACGAAAATCGTCTAAAACCTCTAAACTCGCGCGGCGAGCACCGGAAATTTCGACGCCAGTTCGATTTCCGCCGCGTTTACGGCGAACCTGGCTCGTTATCCCTCGCGTTTTCGTCTAACGCAGACAGGGTCGGGGTTGATTTATCGTTAAAGAACGCCGGGTTCGTTCGGTCGTCGCATCGTCACCGATGATCGGATCGAAGATTCGCAACGATCGTATCGATTTACCGAACCTAACGCCATTTAGTTCAGCTTAATTTAAACGCCACGCGCCAATTGGCTAATTGAAAATCTTCGAGCACGTTGACGTTACGATTCGGATTAGATTAACTATTTTCCTTTTGGAAGACTGTACATTACGAGCTACGCCGATAGGTAAATCTTGTTAAAAATAAATTGGAAAAATTTATGTGCAAAGGGAGAACAACTGCAATACACATGACAGTTCAAACATAAATTACAGATAAATTGCAATGAAATATTTTTAACGAGAAACAGATTTTTCCCGCAGAATCAATTAACCTTCCGACTGGTCAGCGTTTCTGCAATTTCAGGATAATATTTTTCCACATTTTTTAAAATTACAAGGCTCGATTACAAACGGTGACAACTGATTGACGTTGGCCGCGCTGTCCCAGGTCCTTTTCCTCTTGCCCTCGCCGGTAATGGATCGGCAGTAATTGACACAGAACGCGGCTCGTATAATAAAACCGACATGGAATCGCGTAAAATTACGATTAAATCGTTATAAGACTGGTTTACGCGACCGACACCGTAACCCGTCCGTTCCCCTTCGCGGCAATTGATTTGCGAACGCTGTCGGCCGATCGGTATCGTTTTTATTTACGAATCGACCGGCCCCGCGGTCGGTCACGCGATTCAACGAAGCAATTGCCGCGTTCGATTTGCAATTTGTTCCCGTTCTCGATTTTAATCGCGGCCCGGCTACCCCGGAACCGGGTTCGCGCCGCGGCGAAATACGTCATTGATGCGTCGAGGTTGCGATTGAATATCTGGAGACAACGGGACGAACGGATAGCGTAAACCGTGTACGGAGGAATTGGTGGTAAACAATCCGGTGACACGGTCGGAACGGTCGTAGGCAGTTTGATAGCTGTCGCGATAACTGTTTATCGGTAATCCACGCTTTCGTCTCGACGAGCCATATTTCACTGATCATAATCGCGCGTTATCGGCGTTTAGTTCATTACAACACGGGAACGATCGTTAAACAGCTGTCCAACAGTAATCCGTCGAGATCTCGCAACGAAAGCGTTTCGCCACCTTTCCCCATTGTTCGTGCACACCAACGTTGTCAAAGACAATGGACACCCGACCAGCGTGCTCGCATTTAATCCGGCTACCGACGTCGACCGCCGCAGATGCAGTAAGTGACAGAGCGCAAACACGTTCCCGCGAGTGTATCTAGATAACGCCATTTTCAGAGGAAATCTGGCCGTTTCGAAGGAGGACAGGGTCAATGTTGGCGCACGTCACGTCCGCTGTCGCATCGCCGCCAGTTCCGCTCGTATCACGAACTGTCACGTTTCCCTCGGTTATAAACACTTTGCGCGTAACAGCAAACTTTAAAGCTTGCAACATTCGAGCAGCGTAACAAGCGGCTGAATAAACATCGACCGCATTGTTCCGCGGGCCATTCCCGTACCGACCGTTTCGCAGCCGGATACTATAACGCCCGATGTCTTCATTTCACCCGGATGAAGTATCCGCTGTGTACCGCGTTGAGTTTGCGTACGCGCTAATAATAGTCTCGAACAGTAGAAAATTCCGCTGGCATAATTGGACCGTTCACTCTGCAGAGCGTAGACGCTATTCTCGCCGGCGAGAATTCCACGGGTAACACGGTAACAATTGCCGGGGGCAATTGTTTGCACTCCTCGTTCGGCGGACGAACATTCTTAATCATATCGCGGATAATTCACGCCGAGAACGCAACGCGGAATTGTCCGTCGTTGCGCGACGACCGAACGGTTCGCGGGGTTCGCTCGTACTTCGCGAGGCTGAACTTCGAATCGAAGGTCAGGGGCGCGGTTCGGCGCGACTTCGATGTATCGAAGCACCCGACTCGATCCGCGGCGGTACAGAAACGTAATCCCGTAGCAATGTTTGCCGTCCGTGATGCGTTACCGATCGCGTACGCCCAGCTCGATTGGAAGGAGTGGAGGAAAAGCGGATCGCGCGATGTTCCGCTGTTTATCGTTGTTATTGTTTTTCCACCCCTGTCTCCGGACCCCGCCGCCCTGTCCAGCCGGGAATCCGATTTGTAATGGAAATGCAGTGTTCAATGCCGCTCTAATCCATCGTCCGCCGTAGGAGCCCTTTTGCAGCGCGCAAGCTTTCGCTCGAAACGCCAAAGGAAACGTACAGAGCTTTGGACCCCGCATACGTCGCAGCCGGCGGAAGAAGAATTTTCGTTTCGTAACGGCGGGTCCCGTTGTACAATGGTGTCAGTCAAAATGCCCGGGTAGCTACCCGATGGAGCTAAAACCGCGCGATAGAAAACGACTACGAGAACGCACGGCGACAAAGCCGTCGGACGATACGAACGAACGGGCTCTGATAACCGTTCGTAAAATCGGATTGCTCCGCGGGCTCAAAGTTACGAAAAAAGGACGCGGCGGTACAAACGGTTGCGGTACCAGAAGCGTCGCCCTTTTCGCCAGGCGTAAAATAACTCGTTCGGATCGAAGCCACCCCTGCGAGGACGGAGAGGAAAAAGCGAAAAATTCTCAACCGGTCGAACGAGAACGTTCGAAGCGTTCCAAAAATGAAGCAACGCAAACCGAAACCACCCCTCCCCGGGCATTGCACTGTCGTGGTAGTCGCAGCAACGAAAAAATAGGGTCGGAGCACGGGTTCTGTTGGAGGCTACCATCGGTTTCTTGGCCAGGTAAGGGTGGCATCATCGAAACAGCGAACCGGTGATGGGTTGTAGAGGGGCGGCGAGCGGAAGGGTGACAAATCAATGGCGGATGGTAGGGTAGGTAGCGGCATATGAGCGTTGGGCTCCTATCTTATCAACGCATTATTCAACGGCGGAGGCTGCTCGGGACTCTAACTGCCTGCATTTGCATAAATCCATAGATCTCCCGGACCTGCTCGGCTGCCCGGTCGTGTCTATCCATCTCTGGATGCATGCATACAGCAAATTACAGTGCCCGCAAGCGGAATTGTGGGTGGCAGACCCGTGTCCCTCCTCCCAGCTTTCCCCCTTTTCACGGAAGGACCCCGAAGGGCGCCAGGGCGCTGACTGGCTAGGATAAGGTGGAATGGGTTCGGTAACATCCACTTTGCCAGTGGCTTTGTATTGGATCGTTAACAACACCCCTTCCTGTGTACCTTCTGTTATCATCGCCGTTATCCGTCTTATCCGGCGTCTTTCATCCCTGCCGCTTGTAATAGTGAGCTGACCGCGGGGATCGCGAAACGACTCCCGCAAAAGTGTTCGACCTTTTTCTTAGCCATCGCGGAAAAAAGTGAGGATACATTTCTTTGCTATACTTGGAAACATGTATTCCCTTTCGGGGCAATCTAAGATTAATTCGTATTTAATAACGCGGGGCTTAACAGCGGTTCGCACGGCTTAATCGTATTTTAACTTCGGCGGGTTTGTTCAATGTTCAACCCCGGGGCGATGATAATTCTGAAAATTTCCGCGCGCTTTAAACCTGCTTAGCGGTGGCAAACTTTTGCCCGGCGTGACAGATAATAGTTTCCGAGGGGGCGAGTTCAGGTACGGTAAGGGCGGGCGAACGGGGCGAACGCGAACGGCCGTATTTGCGATTTAATATGCGACTATTCGACCCGACTGTTTGTTAAACAAACGAATATTGAGCAGTCGCGTTGTTGCTCTAACAACGAAGCTGTGCACCATTTTCTGCCTGTTGTTCAAGGGTGTCAGTTGGAACGATAATCGAGTGATTGTTAAAACCGAGTAATCGTGACTCTAATCGCGCGACAATTTGCAATAACCGTTTACCCACGTGGCGATTGCGCATACGTTCCCAGCCGCGTTTCTTACCGCCGCAAAATCGACCGCTCGCGTTCGTGGAAAGTTCCGCTTCGAAATCGTCCAGGACCAACCGGATCGCCGCGGCGGAGGAGGCTCCCGTTCGTCGAATCCATTTTGCGAGATCACGCGACGGACGTATCCGTGGCGAGACGAGTCTAACGGATCGCTAATCAGCAAGAGAAACAAAAGGATTTCCATGGAGCTGCGGTGGCTGGTTTCTACGTGGATCTAAGATCTCCCTCGTCGTGTCTGGAGAAGATTGCCGGGGCGCTCCACCAAGGAGCGGTTCGTTAGCAAAAGGAGGCGAAACTGTAAGTCCCGATGCAAATACCGCCGATTACGTGCTCCCCGTACGCTCGATCCTCGTTGAATTTCTATGCGAACGGATCGCAGAGTAACCCGGCCACGTTTATGGATCCCTACGATTCTACTGGTTCCGAGAGCTGGCGAATTTATGCGCCGCAATCAAAAATAGAAACACTCGAAAATTTGCATTCGTCGTGCGAGACGAAGCAGAGCGGGGATCGAGAAATATCGTTCTCCATCTACCGTTCGAATCGAAAATTTAGATTACCCCCCTCTCGTCGGGCGTGCGAATCGTTCAATTTCCTGAAAGCGGGTCAACTTTCGGCGAAGTTTTTAATAAATCTGCTGACCTAATTTCCTGGCGCCCTTGTACAAATTGTGCGGAACGATAAGCGGTAGTATAGCACCGGTCGTATTGAAAATCGCGATAGGAAAAGCACGGTGGAACAGGTTGGAATTTTTCACGAGGCCTTCCAACGGCCGATAAAATATATTCATTTTCCTATTGAACTCGCGAATATAATTGACGCGGGTCTGAGAGGGTCTGATACCGAATCCCGGGGTTCTCACGAATCGGATGCAACGGACGCGTAATAAATTCCAGGTTTACCTATTCTGCTTGCGACAGGAATTATTCGGCGGGCTCGTAGGTGCACGATCGATTTAACCGGGCGAGGATGAAATACGAGAGACGTGGCAATTCGTTGCGCCGATTCGGCGGTGCCTACGCCATTACCTGTCGATTCCCCTGTGATTGTTTCGCCCACCTTTCCCTACCTTTCCCGTTTCCGCTTAAATTTCGAAAATCCTCTGATGGTTTAAAACGCGCAACCCTGCCATTCCCACGGAAATTTCTAAATACAGGCGATATCGTGCGCTTGACAGAACACTCTGTCCTATAAATAAAACTTGTGTTAACTGCAATTAATTACTTCAACATTCACTTATTCGCCAAGTGTTCGGTCGCGATTCATAATGAATTGAAGAAACGCGTTCGAACGAAGCGACAGTAAAACGATGGAACAAAAAGTCATTATAGGCGAAGTAACTGTAGCAGAAGCTACCCCTTGGATATTTCCCCGAACACTATCGTTTCACGATTTTTACAAGAGTTATTAAAATTTAACCTTACACCAGGTTCGACGCGAGTTCAAGTGCAACGCTTTATTCTTTATCCACAAATCTGCGCAGCATTCTTAACGAGCCCATTTCAGAGGAACCAGCTGTTCACCCCTTAAAAAAAAAACCACCGCTGTCCTCTTCACGGGGGTGCATCACGAACGCGTTATCTGCCGGCTGCTCGAACGATCCAACCGGGTAGAGCGAGCTCCGGTAGGCGAAGTTAAGTCGAGCCCTTGCTCGAATGTCCCTGACGGCAGCGAGACGAGTAGTTAATTAACACCTCCCGTTACCCTCTCTCCACTCTTTGGTAGGACCAGCCTTTCCCGCAGAGTAGCCGCCTTTTTCACCGTGGAAAACGGTTCCCCCCGCAGAGTTCGCCCGCGTGGCTGGTTTTTCAAAGCCCCCAGACCCGGCGAGAAGTTGGAAAAGGTCCCTTTTCTTTCCCACTACGTAATTTCTCCGCCCTCCCTCGTCGACCGCGGCGACCGGTCGGTAATTAAGACACTCTACCAGAGAAAGGAAGTCACCGGCAAGTTCCTAGATCTCATGTATTTTTAATTTAGATAGCGAGAAGGAGAGACGGCACGGTCGAAGACGACGCTCCACTCGTTTGGCAGCGAGCGCGGAGGCCGCAAGGATGGTCGGAGTTGGCTGAAAGCGGACGGGGCTCTTGGGTCGACCGCGCTCGTTCATCGATTCGTCGGCGAGGAATTTTTCGAGATCGAGGCGGCGAGTTGAAGATATCTGGTCAAATGGTCAAATATCTGGCGAAGTTCGTCCCGACCGGCGCGACTCGAGTCACAATTACGATTTTAACCGCAACTAAAACGCGGCTCTCCCGCGCGCTTCTCCGATGCTCGACAGAAAAATGGGCTGCCGCCGGAGAACAGAAAGTCATCAGCGAGGGCAAATAACCAGCGCCGCGACACGGCCGAACTGCGTGGTCGGTAATATTTCAGCCGGCCGCCGCGAAATTTTCGACGTTGTTGACCAGCACGCCGAAGGATCCGCATCGTGCACGCCTCGAGGCACGTCAGGCGATATGATACCGCTAATAATTCCGTGAATTACGAGCACTGCCCTGCACGACCTCTCATTTTCATCAAGCCTCTGGACAGACAACGTCGCTCCATCCGCGCAGCCTTCGCTGCGTATACGATAATAACGATAAATACTCAAGAAGGATCATTCGGACCCCCCAGAACCTCGTCACGGAAATATTACGTCCGTGGCAGCCCCGTGCACCCCGTTCGTATCTCGATATTTCATCGATCCCAAAGCAACTGGGATCGCCATCGATGTAATCGCGATACGCGCACATACGCGATATACGCTTGAAACATCCCAAATATAAACCCCATCGAACGCACCACCGAGGGACCATAATAATCGCGCGCCTCGCGGAGATCACCATTGACCCCGTTGAAGACACGCAAGTATCGGCGCGCGAAGGGCGCGCCGCCACAGGAAATGTAGATGAATTCGGCGTTCGCGAACGATCAACGATACCGTTCGATCAATCATCAAGCTTCTGCGAGGGGGCGGTGGCCGATGGATAGTCATTAATTAAAAGCGGAATTCGCGCGAATGAACCGGCAATGAACACTTGACCGGTCGACCGGGTTCGCGGAACATCATCCAGATCGATTTGAAGTGGCCCTCCGCCCTCCGCCCCCCCGCCGATAACGGCGATGCAGGCGGGCAGGGTCGTTCGAGGGTAAGCCTGGAAGGTCGTGTCGGCGAGGGGTTATCACGTTCGGCCCCCTTTCGGTACGGACCGATCCGAAAACCGGCCGGACAGCCCTGCAATTTCGATGCCTGCCCTGTAATTTGATCAATTAACGCCGTACAGCCCTGCTCGCTCGGAAGGCTGGCCGGTCGGTTCTATGCGGCTAGGGGGGTTGCGAGTTCTAGGTATCGACGCCACTACGGAAGCCGGATAATTATCATCGTCCATAGTGATCGAACGGCGCTTGGAAGTTGGGATCGTCATTTTTTTTTGGAAGCCGTCCGGGACGGAGTTGAGGGATGGATTTGTGGAAGACGGAGAACGCAATCGACGGGGAATGAACGGCTTTTGTATTGGGGATGAATTAATTAAATTTGTCTCATATATTATAGAAAGAAGTGGAGATCTTGGGGTGATCGTCTGCTGGGTTTCTGCGGGGTTTACGAAATTATTGTTGGCGATTCCAATTACGGCTAATTCGAAGATTGACGACTGTCCTTTGCCAACGATGGTTCAACAGTTGTGGTGCGATTTTTCGTTCCCATTGAGCAGCCCAAGGTACGCCACGCGGAGCGTACATTGTAAAGAGTTTGGAAATATACAGATATTGAAGAGGGTTCTTTCTGATATTAAATATGGCATGCACAGTGATCGAGCGTAGACGTGGAATTATTCGGATAAACAAAATTCGGTACGAAATATAGCGAACAACGAGCCGTGAAAGAGGGTAATTTTGTTACGAACTGTATTCACTTCTTAATGACGTTTCTTTCACCGGTCTCGCTCGGTGCTTTAATTCGTTGCCCCAAGAAGCGGGGGTAGCTGAAAATGCAGCGGTGCGCGCATAGAAAGAAATTCATTAAAGGCATGAATCATTCGGCCCGCGTTAACTAATGATTTTGACGGGTCCATTCAAAGCAATGAGAACGGGCGGACGACGGAAAACAAACAAGATGAAAATTGTTTTTACAGTCCGGGAATATGAAACAGTGGCGCGGGTAAAAGATGAAAGGTGATGCGAGGCCGGTGACATTCCAGCGAATATCTGGTTTAAAGGCTGAAAGTAGCGCGGATACAAATGTACGCGGATTTAATGGCAAAGGGCCACACGAATTCCCAATTAGCCACGTTAATTAACTGTTCGTATTCGAGCGACCGGACCGAAAATGTTGCTCGTTACCACCGACGAACGTCGGGGGACATTTTTCTAAATTCTATGCGTTAAAAACGACGCGAAACACCGCGCTCGAACGAACCAGCAGCGACACAAAATCGAATTCCCTCGGAACAGAAAGGCGTCGTACAATGTCGTACGGTTTAAATCGACATTGTTCGAAGCGAGAAAAAGCAAACGAGAAAAAAACACGAAAATTTCGACAAAGAAAACCACGTGTGTTCAGACTGAGCACAGAAATCTCGCAGTTAATAATCGATCCGGTTGGCTCGGCGTTAACTCGCCGGAATCCGAGGTAATTCACGAGATTTGTAATGTTCGGGTTTTCAAGCATTGTACACAGTCCGCGCATTACCGTCCCGTCGTTAGCACGACGTACATGACGTCATTAGAACGAAGTGCTGCTTAACGGGTAGTTAACACATAATTACTGTGTACAACTCGCGCACGCGTGCTACAGTGGTTTACTTATGACGTCGTCATGCACCCCGTGAACGCGACCGGGTAAACTCGGCCGATGCCAATCCCTCCTCGTCGATCGCTAATTACAGGAATGGTCGCGGGCTCGAAATTGTTCATAGAAGGAAATCTGTTTGGACGAGCAACGAAATATCGAAATGAAAATGAATATCTTAAACGCGCAGAGGTTCGAAGCAGGAAAGATGGTGACGTGAGTAATGAATATTGCTCGAAGTTCTCCGAAGAACACTCCCTTCGTTCGGAATGAAAACGACGTACGACCCTTCGTTAGAAACAAACTGAGAGACGCGCTGCACCGACAAAACAGAAAAAAAAAAATAAACCAAATTCGACGAACAGTTGCGTCAATTAAGGTGCACGGTCGCGCGAACAAGGACCGCTCGCAGCGGTAAATTCGAACGCGAAATTACATTTCGGCAACGTATCGTTGGCCACGGGTATTACAAGCGGAACCCATTAAGTACAACTTTTGGCAAAACCGAGGCAACCATTAGTAATACGCTCGATTCTCCATCTGGATTAGAAGCAGTTATTAAGTGGAATTTCCTGGTACCGGCGAAGTTCTGGAGGGTGAGAAACCACCATCGTGCAACGTAATATTTCGAACGCGAAATTCAAGAGTTATTCAGTTAATCGCGCGACTGCAAAATTCTGAAATTCCAGCCGCCTCGTTGTTTCCCTTTGCTCGGCATGAATACACATACATATTTACTTTGCCAAGGGGAAATAAGCGATTCCGTAATTCTGCCCAATTAACGGGCCGGTTAACGATGATATTCGCGGAACGAGGATCGGGCAGAAATTAAAGAGACAATGGGTTCGATTAAATTTCAAATTAGATTTCGCAGGCGAACTGTCGGGCCGCACGAATTCTGCGCGTCTGAAACCGGATTTCCCTCTCCTCGTCAGTGTTCGGCGTGTGTAACGACCCGGACGGATTCGCGAATTTTCGTGGCCCGCTTTTCTACGTTTCGCGTTCGAGGCAGAAAGGTAGCAATAATTTAATGCGTTCTCGCGACCATTTGAGCGCGATAATTGGCTGCGTCGCGTCGTCGCGAATGTACCCGAGGCCGGGGCACACGAGGGAATGCATGGCACGGTTTTCGCGTGCCCATCGCGGTTTGAAAAATCGGGCGACCTCAGCCGGAAACTTTGTCGACGTGGCAAAAACTGCGCCGTTTCGATTTCGAATTATGCACATCGAAACTGCTGCACCTATACGTTTTAACGCGAAATCAACGTATCACGTACAATTACAGCGCCACTTCTCCATTCGTTCCCATTGCTTCTACTTTTCCCCGTGTATCCCAAACTCGGCGCTCTCGTGGAAATTTGAACGCTCCGTTTATTGGTATTTAAAGGGAATAATTTGCTACGAATTTAATATCGGGACGAACAAAAGAAGAACGCAAGCAACTTCGTAAGTAAAGTATCACAGTTTACTACCAACCGAATTCCCGTCCTCTCGTTTAGCGCGCACCAGAATTCCGGGCATCGCTTTAAACGCGTCGGAAAATCCCACCGCATTAAACATATAATTCCCTCGTCCAGAAATTACCTACACCCCCCCCCCCACCCCTGCCCTTCGAAAAGCCAGCGAGCATATCCTTTAATTGTGCCCCCGCGGTTTATCACTACGTACCCGCGAATTTCTCGCCCGACGGCTCGGCAAGAAGTTCAACAAGAAACGGAAAAACAGAATCGTAGCTTAACAGGGAGAATAGTGCCGGTATCTAGCAGCGCCGTCGCGTCGAGTCGTCTCGACGAGCGAACGTCGTCGTTCCCCGAATTTGCCTGAGCGACGATCAACAACATCCGCAAGGAGTCTTTTCGCTGAACGAGAGCCCCCTTTTCGTATCCAGCGACACGTGAAACTCGCGCGATTCCACCTCCCATTTGTTTTCACAAGCGTGCAGGTCCCGCGATCAAACGGAAACTGGGGCAGAACGTAACGAGACTCGTCAGACTTTATGCGCGCACACGCGGATCCTGGCGCGGTGCATAGCAACTCTACTCGTCTATATTGTATAACCGTGTACGGGCTATTATTTAGCCTTTTATTTGCCAAATGCCTCTCCCGTTTGGTCGAGTGTGCGGCCGCGTTAGATTCGCCCCAACGTACGTGTTGAATTTTGCGATGGGCGGGGAATCGGAAGCGGCGAAAACGCGGAAAACGGACGAAGACAAGGGGGCGCAAGTTGCGGGGCGAAAGGAAGACGGGAAAGAAGGGTGGAAATCTTGGGTAAAATCGAAATTGCAGGTTTTCGTCGAAATGCTGGACCGGTGGGACGTGACCGAATTGCCAGAATAAGGGACGGCCGCGTGCGCCGGGGCCAAGATAAATAGGATATTCCGGGATAAATGCTTACCTACGTGCTTTCAAATGGTATCGAGTGTCCTCTACGAGCCGGCCAGGTGGCCCTCCGCGACGCTTCAGGAATTTCCCTACAAAGTCTTGGGGGGTAGACGCACCTTCTATGGCGTGACCCGGCTGCGCCCATTGCAGGGACCGGCATTACTCAGCCGACATACCGCGAATTAAATGAACCGAATAATTGCAGCTACCGGCGGGGACTCGCCGGTGCCGTGAATCTCTTTTGCCTTTCGTCGTTCCCCTTTATACTCTTCCGGGAGTGATTATACCACGGTTGAATGTTACATCCAACCTGTCGTAAAAAGGGAAACAGACCCCGGGGATACCGTCGTGCTCGAGTTTTATTATATCTTCCGTATAATAATTTTCGTATATTTTTCTTGCACGTATGGCGCTATATGTTTCCTTCCGGTGCGTTAGAACGAATTAATCGCGAGAAGCTCGGTATTACAATTATATCGAGATCGGCTTCGTTTTTGTCGTTTACATTGTACCACGGTGTTAGGCATAATAACATTTGTATCGCAATGGTGAAACCCACTTTTCATTTACTTCCAATTATTTGGAACGGTTATACGTATCAAATATTTCGTAACATCTTCCTTGAGTTATAGCTCCTTGCGAATAGTTCCCGAGATCGATCACGGGGCAAATATTAATCAAACGGACCTGCTTAAAAATTTCGTTCGGCCGCGGGGCACGTTGCAACTTTTTCAGAACGTCTCGGGGCTTAAACGGACATTAATCAGTGGAATCTGACTGTAACGCATCGAATCGTCCGTCTACGTTGGAAAAAGTGGACGGATGAAGTTCTCTCGTTTATCATCCGGCAGTCGCGGGGGGATCGGGTCGAATTTTTCTCGAAACCCCTTTTGGCAGCCGGGGGACACTTGACCAGAATGGAGTTACCTTCGCGTCGCAATGCCGAAGTCACTAATGTCCCCCAAACACGCGAAAAACTACGTCACGCCCATTGTCGATCCTTCAACGTCCCCGTCGACGCCCTGTCAATTGCATGCTCGACGGTACAGCAATTTTCGGGCTCGACCCGATCATCCTTCGCGCGGCGAACAAAACGAGATAATGAAAAATTACGCGAACCGCTGCGAAATACGCCGTCCCCGACATTTATTACCCCGTTAAGCTGTATTCGACAATCGGAATCCGGATGATCGACAAATGTCTCGAAACCGCGGAATATTAAAAAGGATACGTCGATTATTCTGAAAATATTCACCCCGGCCCTCTCGTCGACGGGCTCCGTTCAAGATCGCGCTGAAATTTTATCAAGCTTCCAACGTAAATAGCGACGAAGGTTCTCGTCGAACGGTCGGGGGGGGGGGGGGGGGGCATTTCGCCCCGGTAAAAAGCTTCTGTCCCGCGAGAAAGAGGAGGAGGACGACGGTAACGATGGGAAGGGACGGAACGAGTTCGGGTGGAAGTCGCGGAGCCTAATTGCTTGATCGACAGGAACGTCGTTCGGACTTGGACGGAGGAAAATTTCCCCCGCGATCCCACGACGCCGTCGACAACGTCGCGTCAACAGGATTCCATTACGAGGCTCGCGATGACGACAATATTGGCGCAACCTTCCACAATCGATCTCCTCGTCCGCGTCTTTCCGGCTGACGGGTAAACACGGGGGCAGCTTAAATTCGGCGGAGCATCGCACGCGTGCGAATAAACTCGCCTTCCCTATCCATCCCCCTTTTCTCGTCCCTGTTTCTATCGTTCCGCGATCTGTACCTGCTCCCACGGGAAAGAGCGCGACGAGGGGTTCGACGAACGACTCAGCGGATACGTGGGCGTGTAACCACGGTTGTTGAGCAATTTGTCGAAGAATAGCCGCGTCTCGAGGCGCGCGACGCTTAGAAGAACGCGAGAACCCGGTCGAACGTTCAGAAATTAAAAGAAGGCTCCTCTCCGCCGTCTTCTGCGCTCCGTTACTAACACCGAGGGGCCAACGAACGAGCAAGATTTCAATTATGAGCGCGTTATCTCGCGACGGGCGAAAGTTTTCCCATTAGAAGGAGAGCGCGACGATCGAAACGGATTACGCGAGCATCACCGTGGAATCTCGCGGGTTATTTTATGCTCCGCCATCGAATAGGAAATGTGTGTTGCGCGGCGCCTTTGTTGAAGCCGTTGCTCTGGCGCGCGTTATCGTCGGTCGTTCTGATAAAACCGCTGACACGGGGTGTCCCGCTAATTGGAGTTTTACAACTGGGAGAGATAAAGAGTTTATCGACAGCTTGTTAACGCGTTTCGCGTTCGACGCAGGGGGGAGTAAGACATTTGTTGGATTAGAATTGATACAATCGTGTTATATGGAGCGTTCGAGCGCAAAGGACAACAAAGCTGGTTCGAATCCTCAATAGTTTCGTATTTAATTATTAAGCCATTCCGTAAGCAACGTTAGTTCCTTTCTTCTTGAACACGAGGGGCGACTATATACCTTTTCCACGTTAACTGTACGCTCCTGTAAATCGTAAAACAATTTTTTAATTCGCGTATTGAATTATCAGTTAAAGTAGACTAATTTTCGAATCGCCTCGATTTGATTCCAGCGCTATTTTAATAGAAACGTTCGCGGTCTATTCGAGTTCTCGAAACATTCGGCCCGGTCGCGCGATCATTTATACCCGATTCCCTGATTCTCGTTCCACTCTGTCTGTATCATACAGCTGCCGTCACTGTGAATCAACCGCGCCGTTGCAACTGCAATTCAGCTGCAGTTCATTTGCGCCACGTTCGAATTTAATTCCGATCAATTCCGCAACACCACCACCCACTTCCACCCTCCAATTTCTCGCGTTCGTCTCCGCGTAAAAATGAAGGGTCCCCGCAAAACACTCAGACGCAGAGCGTACGACGACCACCCGTCCCGCGCCTACATCGCGATCTTGCGGCGAGGATATTTGCAATTTAGATACGGCTACGTACAGCGCAAACGGCGCGACACGACGCGACGGATCCGTCGTATCCGTCGGCCAAGGGGCGGTGGGGGCCCGGTGGGAGACAAATGTCCCAGAGGGGGTGGTTGCTTGCTTGTTCGCAGGCGTCGCGATGTTAAATAATCGCGTCGCCGGCACGTTTTCGCGTAACGAGGACGTTTATCAGGATCCAGCAACCGGGAACTGATTTACAAATAGGCCCCGGGAGGCGGCGTTTCGCTCCCTCCCGCCACGTTCCCCATCGCCCCCGCTCCTTTCATCCTGGCAGAGACGAATCTGCCTGAATTTTCGCGCCGCTGGAGCACGCTCCGCGACTTTCGAGTGCGCCGCGAGACTCGACCGTCGAATCCCCGGGGAAACTTTCGTCCCCGGTCTCGGGAACCGCTTTCGTGAAACGCATTCTGATGTATTCGCGTTGTCTCGCGGTGGTCCGCGTGTAATTATCATCGACGCGGACAGGTGTTTCCAATTAGGAACGAATCGTGTCACCGTTTCTAACGGGGCGATCGATCGGTGAAGGGGAAGGGCGATTACTTTTACGGGAAGGGAACGTTGAGATTCCTATGCTGAGTTGTCAAAGAAAGATGCTGCGCCTGAGAGCAGCCCCCAATAAATTATATCGCAAAGCTCCTTCGCATCGACTCGCACAGAGCAAGACTTCGATCCACCCCGTTCACCGCCCCCGGAGGAACACAAAACAGACGGTCTACCTGGAACGTCTGCCATTAACGAAGACAAACAGCCGCCACGCAAGTTCTCCAATCTTTCTCTTTATTTGCATTCGAAACGCCAGGAGCCTCGCGACGGTGGCGCGCGTCGCCATTTAAATATCCGGCCCGGCCGGTGTTCGAATCGTTCCCGAATCGTCGTTAACCGGTTCCCATGGAAAATGTATGCGCGGACGTAAACACCATCGCCGGGGAAACGAATTCGAAAGCAGCACGAAGTGGCCCGTAATCCCTGTTCCGAGCTGCGCAGGGGTCGGGCGACCGCAGCCAAGAAGAATAACATTAATTCGCAGGAATTTATATTCCGCCCGTATTTTCGAGGACGAGCAAAGTGGATGCCGCTGTCTTTTCTCGAGCAGGGGAGGAGGGTTAGCCTAAGACGCCCGCCCTCGCCACAACCGCCCCCTACCCTCTTCTACCCTGTCGGCGGAGTCGTTACACAGTCCTTCCCGGTTTTTCTTCCCCGGGGAAATCATTTTCATTTAAGATCGGCTACGACAACGCCTCACGACCGAGTCGAACGCGACCTCTCGAATAAATTATTTCCCCGGCCTCTTTGCTCTGTCCTGTTCGTCCTTTTGCTCCGCGGTCTCCGCTCGTGCTTCCTCTTAGCCGAGCGTGCTCCGCAAACGGCTTCAACGCCGAAGAAAAATACCCGACGCGGGGGTAGAGATTTCCCGGACGGTGGATCGCCTCCACCGCGACGTTAAACAAACGATCTACCTTTCGGTGTTGCCCCCATCCCTCGCTCGCTCCTCTCGATAAATCTCTTCCCGTTGTCCAGCGGTACAGGCGTCGCGCGATCCGCGAATCGGATCCGCGAAAGCATCTCCATTAGAGTCCTACACGTCCAATCGTTTCACTCGATACCGGCCCGATATCTGGCTGCACCTCTGTTCGCCAATATCGTCGCACTTATACACAGTTGAAAAAACACTTCCCCCCGGTACGCGATCCTCCGACAATGCTCCCAGCGAATACCTGTCGCGCGCAGGACTCGCCGGAACGTCGAAACACCGCGCTACGTCAGTGAAACGGCTCGACAATGGGCCGACGGGCCGGCCGGTAAAAACGTTTCGCTTTAACGAAGTCACGATGCCGTACAAAGCTCGTCGCGTGCCACGGTCCGCGAAGAATCGAGAAATACATTCGTTGTCGCGTGAAAACGGACAAAAAACACTCGCTGCACGCCGAGCAGGGCCGGGGGGTCGCCGGTCGGATTGCACCGGTTTACGAAACGGGTATCGCGGGGGACCCCGGCATCGCGAGCCTTTGCAGAATCGTCAGTCGGCGTGAAAAATCCGCCCAACGCGCTGCACGCTTCTCCGGCTGCCATGGAACCGGCATTTGCGTCGAATTCGAGCTCCAAATGTCGCCGCTATTGTCTGCGAGATTGGCGGCGACCGGTTAGGGTAGTCATTTTTTTTTAGAAGAGTCGCGGTCCCATCGCGCCGCAACCGCCCCGCTTTGAGGGGGTGCGCGTGTCTCGAACTTCGGGAGAAATCGATCTCTTTTTCTCGCGTTTTCTTGGAGCGCGTGACTGCGAAAATGTCTGCGTCGAATCATTTGATAGTATCGCTTGATAGCAATTATTGTATTCGGAATATTGTCGGTACAGTGTAGTCGGTTTGCAAAACGGAGACTCGGCAGCGCTATTTAGTAGTCTTTCTAGGCAAACAAAAAACAGGTACGCAGAGGAAAGAAAATGTAAGGTTAGCTTAAAGTCGGCTCTGCTGCAGCATGCAGAAGAAAAGCGTTACGAGCATGCAGTAGGCACCTCGCTGGAACAGACCTCTTAGCTGGATTATTTTTTCACGATTTTAAAAACTGAGCTCAGCCTTGTGCACTAAGGGAACATCTTACTCGGTTAATGTTTCTCTCGTGGCCGCTATGGCTTTCAACAAAAATTTATTTAGCGTGGCCTTCGAAACGACTTAAACTGCAGAGTACACGGAGCACGTAGATAAACATCAAGAACGGAACGATACATTTCGAAAGTAGAGACGATGAATGAATATATTCCAGTATTATATAGAAGAAGAATGAAAAAAAGATTATCGACGAAGTTAAACACTCGACGTAGAGTACGGGCAATGTACGAACCCTTTAACCCTCGATGGCGTATCGCGTCAACATTTTTCCATACAAGCGTCACAAGGAGAAAGCAATAATATCGCGCACTCCCTCCTTTTCCCCCCCGATCGCGTTCGAGAGAGAGCGAGAGAGACAGAAAGGGAGAAAGAGTAGGTCAAAACGGAGGTCCGTTGTCGAAACGAAGCCGAGTGTACTCGAACACGATCGAATTCGTCGACGCGTGATCCTCCATTAACGGAATCGCGGCAAATGATGTCAATCCGTCCCCGATGCCCCGGTCATTAAACGTAATTTTTATCGATGCACCCCGTAATGATAGACATCGGCGCTGGACCCGTCGAATTGGACGACTTAATGATTAAACCGACGAGTGCTTTTCAATCGCCCCACTGATTCGACGCCGGCCTGATTGCCATTTGCTCGAATACCAAATACGAGCCATTTTTGGCATTGTAATGAGATTGGACGTTGTTGCACACGCGTGGCCAGCCTGTTGCATGAAAGAACGCGAAATGCGGCTTAATTATATACGATTAAACGCGGACCCCGCCCGGGGCAGCTAACCGAGTTGCTGCAAAAACGATTTGACGTACTAACGAGCATGTTTCATTTCCTTTCCGACGATTCGGCCCGCGCAGAAACGATTATATCCCCGTGAACGCGTATCACGGCGAGGTGGCACGTCCGTCAAATTGTTGAACGCCGACGATAATTGATAACAGGCGGTTCGTATCGTCAACAAAACACGGAAAAGGAACGACATTAAAAGTTGATCGGTCCTAGACCGGCAAGGAGACACATTCGTGGTATCGTTAAAATTAAAGTAGACCCTCAGATGGACTGGTTTAGATGGAAACGTCCTGCATAATAGATTCCAGGAACACCGAATCGATTGTACAGAACGAAGAAGTAACAAATTAATCCCGAAGAAACGGGTAAGTGAGAACGAAGGGACGAGCAACGACCGACGCTCCCCGGCCAAGTTTAATTACCGTATCGCCCTCGAATTACCGTTGCTGGAGGTGTACGGGCAGACTACGAAAGCGATCCGAAAAGAATTCGGTCGCGGGGACAGCGGCCAGGAAACAAACGAAAACAAACGCCGCGGCGGTGGAAACCGCACGCGAAGGGGACGCCCGGGAGGGTCGTTAAACCGAGCGGCGACCGTTAATGACCGAGAAGCGTCGGTTGGAAGAAGACGCGCGGCTGGAGGACATTTACCCTTACCACCGGGCGTTCCTCGCGACGCGATAAATGTCGTCGAAAGAACGGTGCACGCGTCTTCCCCTTTCTTCCCCATATTGTATTCCACCTCTCGCCGTTCTTCCCCCTCGCCCTTATTACATTCTCGACCTTCCCTCTTGCACTCGACCGGCGCGGTCGCGAGATCCCTCAGGATCCTCGTCCGCGTCCTCGTTGCAACCCCCCTCTCGCACCAGACAACCGGCGGAGCGTCTGCGTCCGTTCCTTTATTCTTTGCGCGCATCTCGCTGTCAGGCACACGCCTTTAATCATCGACCGTGGAAGGAAACGAAAGCGGCGGAAAGGTGGCCCCTTTGTCTCCGGCGATTTAGCCTCGGACCACTCTTATATAATTACGCCTTTTTCCAACGGGAATAATTCGATTGATCGGCCCGGGCGGATCCCCTTTTCTCCTCCGGTCGTAGACCTTCCTTCCTCGTTTCCTCTCGATTCATTTACCTTCGTTAATATTTGCTGTCCGGGAATTACGATCTCTTCATCCCCCGCCCGCCCCTCCGCGCCCCTCCCCCGACCCACCGGCTGCCTGCCACCGTTTCCTCCTCCGCGATCTGATTAAGCCACTGGACCGGTGAAATTTTTATTGCCGCGTTCCGATCGCAACTGCGAGCGTTTATTGGTTAATTGAATCTCGAAGGAGCGCCGGTTTCGCTCGGGACGAGCCCCGGGCCCCGTTCTTCGGGATACCTTCGCCCGCGTTGCTTGGTTTAATTGCTCGCCGTTCGAACGGCCCCCGCAACGAGCCGCCAGGTTCCCCTCTATCTCGTGGACCGCAACTGTTCTTTATCGGGGCGCGTCGAACGAGCCGTAACGCACAGCGAAGGGCGTAAAACTGGAAGGTATTCTATTAGCATGGTAATGCCGGGGAACGTAGCTTCCTTTATCCGTTTGAACGCGTTAACCGTACTCGTGCGAATACGAAAGGAGATGTATTTCGTTCGCCCCAGCGTCGAGGGCGGCGTTCAAATATTTTGCAAGCAGGTTCACGAGTAGGACACCCTCGGTCGTTAGCAAAAATACGGTTCGCCGTACCTGTTAACTTTATCGAGTGTCTCGAACACTGCCGACTAATATCTGACTCGCCCCTATCGGACTTCTCCTTCCATCGACCACGACACCAACAAAAACTCATCATCTTACCCATCCCCTGTCATTCGTCCTCCCCTCCCGCCCCCTTGAACCGAAACCACCCTTCCCGTTCATCGAAACGAGAAAGTCGCGTGCGTTCGAGGAACTAATAACAATCGCGACGGTTCGCCGTACGAGCCCGTGAGCTTTTATTTCGTCGCCCCCCCCCCTGTTTTTCCCGGGGACGAAAGAAGCGGCGAGGAAACGGGCGAAGAAGCGAAGTCAAAGAAAGACAAACCACTCGGCCGTGACGACTCGAAAGTTCGGCCTCTGCGAGAGCAACGGGACTCTGAAACGAAACTAATCGAAGAGCACGACGAGGATGCCCCTCGTACCCGACAGAAGGACCGCCTCTATTGACTTAGCAAAGTTTGGATTGCCGTGCGGATAAGACGTGCGGCAGAGTCAGCAGGCAAACCGTGGAAGCCCCGCCGAGTTTCCTCGGCCCGGTGAGCGGCTCCTGTACCTATAACGAAACTTACGGTACGCCCTGGTCGAACCCGAACGGGGTGGCAAGTCGCGACGATCGACGACCCCACCGGCCAACCCGTTCGTTAATATGTACCTCGTCGACGGGCCCGGCGGAGATTTATCCGCGAGGCGAGGCCGCGACGCGGAAAGCTCGCACCGTTCGTTCCGCGGGTCGTTACCTGGGCTTCTCGGAGAATCTTTGCATCCGACAGGGATCGCCGTCAAGCTTCGGGCTGGTTCTGAAGGACATTTGACTGGAGACTTTTAATTGGAGAGAAAGTTGGAGAATTTCGATGGAAAGACATATTGCCCATATGTGTACGAAACATGTAAAATGAAATATGTATTTCTCCGACCTTGCGATGATAAGAGAAACGTGCGTCTAGGTTCTAATCTTCGTCCACCTTTTGTCCAAATGTTTCTTAATAATATTTGCACGAATATTCGTCGTCCAATCGTGACTTCGCTTTATTATATTCCATAGAGAACGCCATCTCAGACGCGTCGATCTACATCGTCGTTAAGACGACACTGATTAAGACAGGTGTGTTTATTATATCCGGCAGACTTTTCCGTCGGCGTGGTCGTCTGCGCATCCAGTCCATAGTGAACTGCGAAGAATGAAATTGCACGAATAACAACGCCGACCACTTCTCTTGATGCTGTCACGCATGTGGCGGGCCTAGCGTGAAAGGAAAACACCTCGTGGACGTGATTAACGCGAGACGCCATGGAACCTGTGAATCGAGGCTCTTATAATGGTCCTGTGTTTCGGAGGAACGTTCCGTCTGCATTGACGAACGCGTTCTTGACGCGCCCTTTGTGACTCCGCGCGACGCCTTTCACAGGAATTGCTATGGGGGATCGTGCATTTACCGCGGAGCCTTGCAAATTTTGTTCAGAGGCCCCTGTTAGTGATCTTCGATAGGTCTACGATGTCTCGTTACAAAATACACCGTGCAGGAATTGAATTTCCGAACTGCGCGAACTTTAGATTGTAACATCATGTCCGCGATCGATTCGGATCAAATTCGTTGTCAGAAAGTATACATGTACAATGTCAGACATTAAGACGAGCACCATGGAATCGTCTAATCTCTTATCTCCTATCTCCCTTACGCAGTGACGCATAACGACCCTTGCGTCCCATCGGTCACGAACTCCGATACGTACACCCTGAACCTTGAACGTTCCTATCGGACCCTTCGTCATCCCCGCTGCCCTGCACCCTCGATTTCCTTACTCCTTAAAAGGGTTGCGCCACGCACGAACCACGCTAGAAACGTTTATCGTCCAACCGTTCTTAAACAGTTCCAAGATCTCGAGAATTAAAGTGCAGTCGTAAAGGAGGAACGTATTATTCGAATACGCAAACAAACCTACGGGGGACGTTATCAAATGTTCGTTTCTTGGCGACGTGCATCTCGCACGAGAAACGAGCGTGAATAGCAGTACCGTAAACGCAACGTTCTCCGCTGCCGCCGCGAAATGTAACCGTCGAGAAAACCGTAAAAGCAGCCGCTTTTACACGAAGCGATTCACAAAAGTCGTGGCACAGTTTCGTCGCGGAAAGTGACAACCAGCCGCATCGCAAAGCGGACGCTGACCCGCGACCGTGCGCTCAGCGTTGTCGAAGCGTTCGGGTGCGTTTAACTCGAGAGAAACCTACCGTCCCAGCGAATATAACTTTAAAACAGCCGTGCGACTGACACGATTTCCCTCCGCCTCGCGATTTCCCTCGAAACGAACCTGGAGACCCGGTTGCACAGTTTCGACGCGACCCGAAATCGCGTACGCTCATTCGTTCCAAGGTAGAAAGATCGGGTGGCCACCGATTCGGCCGTTATGAAAACGGGACGGCATCGATCGCGCGCGACGCGACGCGACGCGTCTAGACGCGGATTACGCCGCGATTGGCTAATAAAGCGGGCGATATAACGCGATTTTCGTCGACGAAACGAAGCCTGATGGCGGGCGAACACGAGAGGGTGGATCCGCGTCGTTCCCACGATAATGGCCGTAATGACAACGATAACGGCGCGCACACACGCGCGCCCGCGCGCGTGTAGAAGCGCGACGCAGAGGCCGACACGATTGCCCGATATCATTTAAGCCGCGACTGATGTCGTTACGAGGCAGGCTGCTTCCCCGTAACAATGATTCCGACGACACCGAGCCTGTCGGATGACCTCGTTACCTGGGTTATTTCGTTGTCGTTCGAGCTACCTGTGGACCGGTTCGGACGTGCGAGCGACAGAGTCGTCGGTTTGAGAAACGTTTGTCCCGGTAATGAGGGCACGTTCGTTCGGCTGGGTACGCTCGTTTCGGGACGTCGATAAACGGAGACGGTACCTTTTCACCGGTGATTAACAGTGACCGATACGGAGGTGAGAGTGAAGCGTCGTTAGGATCGCTGTGTTGGTTTCGTTTGACGATTTCCGGGATCGAGTGATGCGCGACGAACGACGTATGAACTTCTACGATAAATATGCCGCTGTTGAAATGCGTCAAGATCTTTCAGTTTTTTAATCGAATTAAATTTCAATTTTCGAGCGAAGTTGGAACGTCCTACGCTTCGGTCGACGTTCCGGCGAAAAGCTGAAATTGAAAAACGATTTCGTACATTTCATTCATTTTGTTCAATTATCTGCCAGGATGATTCCAGACTTGCAGAAAGTTTTGCAACACGCCCAACTGGAGATACATAACACAGCCAATCGCGCGCGGTCCTCGATGTACGTCGGCGAACTCCAAGCAACTCGTCGAGCGTTCGCAACAAAAAAGTCAATCCAGCTCGACGGAAGCCTCGTCGATCGCGATCGGTAAGCCGATTAAACATTCATGGATTTGTCGTAAAAAGGCCCCGCGAACACGCAGCGTGTACGCGTGCAGCGGATAGAAGGAGGGGTGGCATCGAAGTAGGAAGTAGGGGGGCTGGGAATATTTATTATCACTGCAGACCGGCGATAGTAAAACATGACGTTTCAATTTGAAGCGTCGCTGTAAAAAGCGCGAGCGCGTAATATCTTTTCAATTTTACCGGGGTCACGTCGCGCCCCGTTGCCGGCCGCGATATTAGCCCGTAGCATTTATTTTGAAGTAATACTCTTCCCGCGGACAATTTATCGAGCGTTTCCCGTCGATTCGACGACCGATACGTCGACAGGTATCGCCCAGCCCCGTTTCACGGACGCATCTACGCAACCCACACGTGAACACACGCTCGTTCGCCGAGCCCTCGCTGTTTCACTCCCGCGCACAGTACGGCGAAGTATAATTAAAACGACGGCCAGCGGTGGACGAGGAACGCGGGCATCGCCGGGCATTACAACAGTTAGCAATTTCCATTTATTTATGTTGCTTGTAAATACGAGCGGCCCGGTAGTTGGCGAGCGCGCTGGTCGCAATCCATGCGTGATGCGTCGCCGCAACCGTTGCGCAAATTGTTAGCGTTTCGACGATCCCGAAATCGAGATCAGTTATTTACGCGTGCAGATTTCTATCCCGGCTCGATTTCCCGGACGATCGGCGATACACCTCGACCGGCGAACGATTTACAGCCAGGTGACGTCGACGGGCCGTACACCGGTCGCGGTTTTACGCGACGGGCGGTTCGAAAAAGAAGGGGGCGCGGAATTATTCGGTTTCCGTTGAATTCTCGCGGGGAGTCGACAGTCGACGATTCCAGTTTCGAAATTAGGTTCGCCCGTGACGCGTCTCTGTCGCGGGGAGCCTGTCGATAACTTGACATTCATCCCCCCCGGCCGCGAACGGCGTTGTCCAAGTCGACCATTTAAATCGAGCGACGCGCGTGTACACGAAATCCGTGTGGACCAAGGAGGGGTTGGGGAGTACAAACACTCGCGTCGCGAAACGAGGAAACCAATGACTGTAGATGATGGTAATAGTGGCAGAGGGGTGGCGAGTGGAACGAGACGCGCGGACCCTCGCCTCTGAAGGCTGAAATATTCCAAAGGACGGAGCGTCCAAACAGCTTAGCGGATTATCCGATAATCCCATTACAGCGAGGTCATAAAACCATGGAGCACCCCCCTCCCTCACCCCACACCGCGTGCTCGAAGTCCCGAAAAAGAGCTGCCCGTAAACGCGACGAAAATAAATAATAAGCCCGGAAGCGCCACGTTGAATCGACGCGGTGGGATGGGCGGTACGTGGACTAATGCCAGACCGGTGCCCGGGCGACAAGAAACGCGATTCCTGCTGTAAATTGAGAGCAACGGGGGAAAATGAATAGCGGGGCCCGGGGGAGAGGAGAGGAGAGGAGAGGAGGGGGGGTTGAGATGGTTGGAAAAGTCGAGAGGGATGGAAGATCCAGGACGACGGGATGGAAGAGGAGAGGCGCGGCGGATAAGAACGACGGACATTTCTCACGTTCGGCGCTCATGAATCATGGAAAAGTAAATCCTCGCAAATAGCTGTCGTCTAAGAATTCCACTAAACCCCCGGTGTCGCGACCGCCTCGACACGCGACTGGTCTTAACCTGGCGTAATCGTTGCGACGGAGTGCTTCTGCAGTGCTTTTTAATGCGTCCGACGGGGCTGGGAGCTCGATGAGTTACGCCGTTCAGTTCGGAGAGATGGATATATAGATATAGACGACCTGCGAGATTTCGCCAATCCCCTGTGCTACGCGCCTGGGGAACGATAGCAAGGTTCCTGCTGTGATTATAATGAACAAAGAACGGGACCGACGTGGCCGTTTTTAGACCCGAACCTCAGTAATAGCATTCTAAGGTTAGACCAGTATAATTTAGAACATGCCTCTGTAAAATTTGTGTGTCAATCAAGCGGAAAGGAAGTATTGTTGGCACTGCCAATTAAAGTACAGAAGGGTGAAATATGCATAAGGGTGAAGTGTAACATTCCGTGGCCGCTTTTATAAATATCTGGCACGGTCTCTACAAGGAAAATGCATTTCGCGTAACGGAATGGGATATCACAGGGAGGCGAACGACACGCGCAAGGATCAATAGCGCACCCCTGGAATGTCGTCGTCCGAATGAATCTACCGCCTTGGAATTAAAAATCGCCGTCAGCCGTCGCGAGGTTGGGGTCATTAAGGTGAATTTCCACGGGGGCGGGATCGGTGCTTGCTTCTAGGGGAGGCAAATGTTACCGCGACAGCTGATAAATGGTAGATAAACGTTTCTTTTTAATAACAGTCACGGCTTGCACCTGGAGAGGATTTCGCCGTCTGCTCCTTCCCGTCCGTTCGTCAAAAAGAGGGATAACCGTCCGCGAAAGTTTTTCCTCGCAAATGCAAGATAAATAACGCTTATCTATCTCGCGGGCTAGACTCAACCGTTTCCTCGCCCCTTCGTCCCACGAACTTCTGTCCCGCGGTTCGAACGCGCCCCCGCCGAGACAACCCGAAGGAATCCGACGGAATTCTCGACGGGGCTCGCATCGCGTTGAATTTCCCGACGAAACTCGCCGCGGGGCTCCTTCGATCGCACGACGAATCGAGGGACGGACGAAGTCGAAATCGTCGTGCGTGTGTCGAATTTTCCTGAAATTAATCGACACGCGTTGCATAATGATTAGTCGCGAATAAAGTAAGAGTGCGCGACGAACGGACGGCAACTATCGATCGACGGCTGAATTCTGACGGTGCGGTTCAGAACTGAGACGCGATTAAATTCGTCACCGGTCCAGCCGTTTCAAACTATTCCGCGGGTCGGCCGCAAGTTTCACAGTCGTGGATTAAGGAAACGTCGTAGAAGCGCCGTACGAAACGGTGGGAAAACGTCGGCGGAGGATTCAAGGGGGTGGTTCCAAGAATGGTAAGGTTAGCGGGGTTGGTTCAAACTGTATTACCTAAGCCGTCTGCTGAGCGGAATACACGGTGTGCCCACCTGCAGCTGCGCTCGCTATCCTCTGCGCTCGCGTGTTGCATTAGTGAGCGTATCGCGTGCGGCATAAAGACGGGCAAGCAGTGCCTTCGGGGCGTCATGAAGGCACGATTAAAAAGAAAAAGAACGGAGAATAAGGGGGAGGGTAGGGGTGGGGGGAAGATGTTTCTTAAGTTTAGACGCCGCACAGCCGTGGGCGACTTATTCGCGACATATTCTATTTATCCCCGCTCGGCCTTATCTCGTGCCTGGCAATTTTCTGTCCGGTACTAAACGATTTTTGTGAGTGACATTCATAAGATAGCATGTAATAGAGATTCGTGTATCGGTTCAACGTCGTACATCGTTCGCAGTTTTAGAGTCGAAAGTGGTTCTACGAAAGCGGTCCGACGATTGCAAGGAAACACGGTTAAGAACGTCGCATCCTCCTTTGGCGATCACGTTTTTTTCGAGGGGAAAACGAACGAGTATATTCTGTTCGATTTACTGGAAGACATTCAGTTCGACAAAGTCAAAGAAGCTAACAGCATCGGCGGTTCCCTCGTCACGGTGGGGTCGATTAATGGAAAGAGCTCGAAACCGAAATCGACCTATTCCCCTTTAAGGGAATACAGCAACGCTGCAGGTCTCGTACGGTCGCATCACGTGCACGTTCGAGTTAACGCCGCGAAACACTTCAAATCTAACACAGCATCGGCGCACGTACACCCTCGGTTAAAGTGTGCATGTTTGCACTGCCAGTGTTCCGCTAACGAACCTATCGTTGTGGCCCCAGCCAACCTTCTCCAAACCCTTTTCCTTGCCTCCTCGCCCTGATTGAATCCAAAGCTATTTCCCGCAACCCCTATCAACCGCCTTCCCTGGCGCTCTATCTTCTTGGCCGGTATTATAACCAAATGTAATCTGAAGACTTTACTTGTAAACCGCAAGCTGCTATAATTAAGCCATAAACGTTATTCCTAATAAGGTGCACGGATTAATTAACAACGCTACAGTATTTCAGTAACCGCGAACGACGCCCAAATTCGTGCGATTCGCAGCTATAGGACGTTTTCGTGAAACGTCCAGCCGCATAAACGATATTGCTTCACGAAATTGCCAAATTACGACCATGATTAAAAAGGTGGTTCAATAGTAACTGCACGCCATGATTGATACGAAAAGAAAGACATGTGTTACAGAGGCAGCAAAAACGCCACCAGAATATATTTAAGGGGATACTTGTGTTTTCAACGTCATTTCTTTAGTCCTTCCGTCAGCATGATAAAAAAATTACCACCTTAACCATCGCACCAAGGTGCGATTCTCTACAATCTCTATAATCACGACGCAAACCGCGAGATATTTCACACGGAAGGGAAGCCAACCGACTATCGAATCCAACGCCTGCACCATCCCCTCTAACCCGAACCTTCCATTTTGTTTCATCACGCCGTACCCGTGTTATCGTCCACGCGAATCTCGCACGACCAGGGTGGGTCAACGGTGCCCGCAAATCGCAACGGCGTGTCCTTGCGACCGCAGCAAATTCTTAGATGTGCGAATGGCGAACGGGGTCAGCGCGCCGCAGCAAAGCCACCGTATGCAACGGTTCGTTCCGTCGATGCGGTTCACGGGGACGACGCGAACGAGGCATGGAACGGCGAGAGGAACGGGAAGGAGCACGCCGGGGTAGTAACGTAACGCTAATCCAATTTGCTACGGCGTTGCACTTTACGCGGCCACCATTTTCAAAGGGGAACGCAGCAGAAATTGGGTTGGACGCGACGAGGAAACACCGCAGCGACGCGGCTCGACCGTAAATAGGCAAATAATGGCGCAGCCATTCATACGAGCGTGAGAAAATTAACGTGACGCTGGATTGATAGAGCGGACGAACGCTTTTGCATCGTAGGTCCACGGGGTACCGGGTGGAATTTCTATTTTTCTGCCCCCTCCCCTCATTTTTTCTCCTTCTCCGTTTTACAATTCGCCCGCACACCGATTTGCTCGCTCCGCCGACCGGCCGCGAAAATACTTCGTACCGTTTCGCGCTACAAAAACGCATAACTTCCGCGAAGCTTGACAGCGTTGTCGAACGAAATGGCGTCGGGGACCCTGTGACGGTCGATCCGGTGCGCAGGAAACGATACCGATGGGCAACAATATACACGCAGCGTCAACACCGGCCGCGCAACAAAGTTACGAAACAAAAAGCAAAAACGAAACGGAGAAAAATGGGGCGAAAAGCTCGCCGCGCGAATCGTCAAAGGCGAGAGAAACGCGCTGCGCAACGTTTCGGCGTGATTTATTACGCGAAATTACTCCACCGCCGTGAGCCTCGTTCTTCCCCGAAAAACGCACAGAAGGGGGCGACCGCCGCCTTGGGGAATCGCGGCATTCGTCGCCGTTAATTACTGGAAGAGTTTCAGCGTGCTCGCACGGAATTCTCACCGAGGACTTATTCGAACGCGGGAAGCGGTGAAACGCGGTCAAACAACAGTTAGCGCTGGGGAAGGGCGGTTGTCGCCCGTCACGAACAGTTACGAACGCATTTAAGGAACGCAAATCGGGATGTTTGCAGCCCCGCCACCTCCCCTCGGGAGGAGGGGGCAGGCTGATGGTTCTTGCAAATTGAGGAATTCGGGGGAATCACGGAAACTTCCGGCGTGGTAATACGAAACCGCGCATCGGCTCGCAAAATGGATCGGAACGAAATTCGTTCGAGCAAACACGGAACGAATTTTGTTCCGCTTAACGATTTCTCGTTCCTAAAGACGAGCGCGATTATTGGTTACGGCCAGCGTTCAAGGTGGTCCAACGATAAGGAAGCTGTTAGTCAGTGAAGTGTCGCGACGACCGGAGCAATGCGTCCGATTTGTTATGAAATTGGATGTAAATTACGTTCGTTGTCGAGTAGCGTCGCGGAAAGGTATCACCTTATCAATGTTGTCGTTCTAATGAGAATCCTGGGGGAGAGTCGCGCGACGTGAATTGTTTCGGGGGAGCAGTGTAACCAATCGTTTCACGCGAGAATCAATTGTCAGCGGTCGTTTCAAACGGTCTTGAATTGAACGCGCCCCGACCGGGCACGGAATTTCTGAAGGGCTCGCGTTTAGAGTTTGATAATGCGCGACGCTTGGAGTTTACAGTGCGTCCCAATTATTGAGCAACGAATCTAGTTAGCGTTAAGTTAAAGAGCCACTCGGAGTGTCGACAGCCGACTGGCCAACCAGGCACGGTCTACCGTATAAGCGAAAGGACATTGAGCGATGTATGGGTGAAACGTTGCACCGTTTTTGTAACAACATTTCACGCGTCGCACTGCAATTTGTAAAACACTCGCGTGGTTATTCGCGAGAGCTGCACGTGGGCGATCCTTTGGAAAGAAGAAACGCCGGGCTTAAAAAGTTTCAACATTAGCGAATAGTTAGAGGATCGTCGAGCTGCGAGGAAGTATATCGCGTCCCGTCTCGTGAATCGGACGACACGAATCGGGTGCGCGTCATGAACTTACGTGTCGCTGAGGGCGTCACGTTTATACGGTTTCCGTGAACCGAGCGCCGCGGTGCTTCCGTTTGTTTGCATGAAAAGTAATTCTGGCGTAACGCGTTACTCGGAGGGACTGTCATTCCCAGGCAACGTTCGTTGCCGCTCTCCACATTGTGGAAAATTAAACACCGGTGTTTACCTTTCGGCGCGTAATTGTATCTGTTTGAGGCCGGTCGATGGATACGGTAAACTCGAAGAACACAGAAGAATGAAATGGAATATTCTGTTTGCTCGCGGGAAATGTTAAGCACAACTTTCTGAACGTTCCTCCCTGTTTGGCGAAAATATTAGCAGAGCGGAAGCTACACAAAACGGGCATATAAAAGGAAACGAGAAAAATCCTTTGCCTTTATGAACGGGGGCGAAAACAATTTTAATATAATTCTTTTTTTTAATTTGCCTGATTAATTCTCGTAGCGCCGCGCGCTATTTTCTCCCGGGGCTGATGAAAATTCGTATTTAACGGGCCACCTGGCCGATCGAGCGAGATCGGTTCACTTGAAAAGTAGAACGACGCAGGGTGGAACGAGCCAGCGTTATCGCGACAAGGGACAGAGAGAAACATAGACGACGAGGGCGGAAGGCAGCGCTGGACGCGCGGCCGAAAATAACAAGACAATTTATGATCGTTGCAACAATGATCATCATAAATCGTGTCTCCACCGAACGACAGAACGTGCGGTTGCGCGAGGAACTCACGCATTACTGACGTCCAACGGCCTCGCGTCCCGACGCCGATATATTTTACCGCAGGGATGCGATGCACGGCGAACAGAATTTATCTGTTTTTAAATATGCCCGGGCCGATTTTACATATTTTAATATAAATTCCTGAATGCCGGTTCCGTAACGGCCGTGGGACACGACGGTATATCTTTATCGATCACTATCATCGTTCATTCTTCGGAACAAGTATTCGAAGCAAATTCAAGTACACACTACACATGTTGATAGCAATTCGAGATTACCACAGAGCGAGATAAACTACGAACTAACGTTTCGACGAATATTATTGTGTCGCCCGCTAGATACCTTATCGCTTGCAACGATGACAAGAACGTCCGACGAGGCTGTAAAATATCGGAGATCTTTCTTCCCATTTGCGAATTCAAATCGCGGACGGTGCACGGAAGTCGCTGAATTTCTTCGTGGCCGGCATTTCGGAGGGCGTGACGAGCAGTTCCGAAAGATGTTAGGTCTATCCTTGCAACTTGTCTGTGCCTTAACTGTCCCGTGCACCGCGATGCCTCGGGTGACGGTAAAGCCGTGCACAATGCGAGCTTCTCCCTCGGCTGTCGGAAGTTTCCGTGCAAACCTCTTCCCAACGTCAGGCAAATGTACACACGTGTACACGTTGACGTGCAAGCTCGTCGAGCGTTACGACTTTTGTCGTCATAAAAATTTCACTCCCTTCCGTCCCCCTTCCATTCCTCCGCGACACGGATACAGCGACGGTATCTCGTCGGCGACGAGAAAATTTGCTCGCCGCGACACGCGCGATCGAACATCTAATCGCCACCGTTTATCCGGCTATCGAAACGCGATATAGCGCGAGCGATTCGCGGAGGAATCGACAAACGGGTTACGCGTTAGCTTCACCCACGTCGAGAGTGGAAATCGAATTTTCATCGAGCTCGTCGCGAATCGGCCAATTAGCGCACGGACGTTTGACGCCGAATCCTCCGTGTCGCGATAAATTGCGTTCGAATTCTCGAATGCCCCGTGTATTTAACGAAATCGCGGCCGGCGGTCTATTAGCGATCGCATTACGTAAATTATATTGGGCCGGCGTATTGATCAGCGCAAGAAATATACACTGGTTGCGTACCGCGAAATATTGAATGACAGTTCGCGAGTTCGTCGGGGTGTACGTTTGTCCAACTGCGCTCGCGCGTGCGTGTGCGTGCGTACGTGGTACACGGGTGCGCTAGTGTAGCACAACGGCCGCGTTCTATCTATCGGCGATTATGGCTAATTAGAGATAGCAGGATCGCGGGCAGGCGAAGACTTGTAGTTAGTAACTGTTGCTCGTGCAGCACGAATTAATACCGAGTCCGGTCACGCAGCCCGATAATGGCATCAATCATTGAATCCTAAGGAGGAGGACCTCTGCAATCATGACGGGGCCGCGTATCGTCGATTCGCAGTTCGCGATCAATAGCAAGTTAACTGATTGGAAATGAACCCCGGACGAGCGATTCGTTTCACGCGGCCGTCAAACGCGAACGGGCTAAATGCGCGCACGTACACGGTCGCGTTTCAGGAGGGGAGGAAAAAATTCGCGAGACACACACGGCTCCGCTGCGTTGAAGTTTTATTGCTCGGTACATGCTTCATTATCGTCGAAACGGTGATTAATCTCGCAATTCTAAATATTCCCAGCGAAATATCGCAGCGTGTGTATATATATTTCGATTATCCATACGGGACGTATATTGGAATTACGCGCGGAATTTCCGCGTATGAAATTTTATACCTCGCCCGTGCGTTGCACGGTGAGCTCGGTAATCTACAATTTCATCAACGTTAGTACCGCCACGCCGCGCCACCTTTTTTTCCCCGTAAACCGAATTGACTGCTCAAAGCCACTTTCCCCGCCGCGCACGCGGCCGCAAGTGCCCCCGTCCGCCATTATAACCCCCGATGGAGCGACAAACTCGGCGCATCGTTTATCGTCGACGGCCTTCAGCAATCAACCCGGCCCGGTCGGAATTCGTGAGCACAGGCAGCGTCGCTCTTACTTGCACTTCCGGTCGCGTACCAAGCGCGTACATCACAGCGTCCGCGACGTCCGCCGGTTCAAGGGCAGGCGTGCCAATTAAAGCTTCCGTCACTGGGGTCGCGTGTTCGGCGATGCCGGTGTGAACAAGACCCGGGCAGATGCTCTGCGCGGAGAAACAAGGGAGAACGAAGTCGGTGAGAGGCGTGCTGAAATTGTAAGGCTCGTAAAAGGTTTAATAGCGGCGGTACGAGCTCGACGGGCGTCGTTGCACCCGCGCCGCGACGCGCCGCGCCGCGCCGCGCGAACTTACGGTGATTCGGATCGGTGCTTTAATGGCCGCCAATTCCCGTCTAACCGTGTGCGTTAACGCAACAGTTCCATGTTTGCATGCCGGGTACAGGTTCCAGCCATTACAGCCATCGATTTCCGAGAGGGATCCGCTCGGAATTTCGTGTCCCAGCACGCTGCCGCGCGAAACAAAAAATTGCTTGAACAGGTCCGGCCGTGGCCGCCCATTTGCACGGCGTTTTATTCGAATCGACTTCGAGCGCAAACAGCCGAAACGTTTGTGCACGATCTTAACAGCGATTTCGATGCCCCTTCCCCGTGGTATCTCTTTTTTTCGCCCATTCTGTCGCGTTCTTTTTTCGTGTTTTTTTTTTTTTTTTTTTGTTGTTTTTCGTTGCATCAGCAACGAAACAGGAGAGAGGAACGAACGAAACATTCCAGCACTTTTTCGACACGATACTGTCCGTTTTGCCACGCGCGGCGCGCACCTTCCGCTCGAGACGCGACCCGGAATGGAATTTCGTAATTCCTCGACGGGCAAAACGTGACTATTTATAGCGTCTTCGTTCTCGATGGCTTGTTTACGCTCGAAGAGGATATTTCCAGTTTGAGAAAAAGATATGGCGTATGCAAATTTTAATCGTGAATGGTTCGTCAAGGAGACTGGCATTTCTTCAACTGTGATCGCGCGTTCGACTCGTTTAATTAGAGATAAGAAATGAACGACGGTGCACAGCTACGTGCACGAACGAGGGGGGGAAAAGACGGGGCCGACGTGCAACAATACCTGTTGATATTGAAAATATGCCCTTCGACCTTTCGCTGGAGCATCGAGCGCACCGCCCCGTTGATGCACACGGCGGGCGCGAGCACATTAATATTTAACAGCTTTTCGAATGTCCTCCTGTCGCTCTCTGCAAGTGTAATTTACAGAATTTTTTAAAATTCGCCAACGAGCAGCCTGAACGAGATTCCGGGCGTAATACCGTGGGCCTCGTGCGAGCCAACTATACGCGGTGTATAAAAATAACGACTCCCCTTTCCGGACCCGGGTTAACAAGGTTCGAGTTTTTCTACGAGCAACGGCAATATCAAGATTGAGTCTTGAAACGAGATTTCGCGGACCTTTCGAGGAATTATCCCCGGACGCGTAGTTAATAGCCAACAGTAATAGAGTTATCAGAAATGTACATTGTCGGAGAGAAAAAAAAGGGACACCGTCAGCCTAGGCAATCTGAAACTTGTTGAAAATTCATACCTGTTTCTGGATGGATTGTTTTATAACGAAAAATGTTGGCAGACAATATAAATTCATATCGACCAGCTGCGTACACTCCTTTGCAATTCAACGAATTATCCGCGCTCTACCGATAGTCTGTTTGTCCCTCGCGTGATAACCAATCGCGCGAATTGCCTTCAGATACCCGTAATTATCAATACCAATCTTATTCTCCAAGCGAGGCAAGAGTATAATCCGATATGAATCGAGCAACACGATATTGCTCCAGTATTATGCCGAAATCCGAATAAACTCCAGCTCGCTGAATTTACGCGTCTCGCATTAATATTGTCAAACGTGCGCAGCTTCGGTTCATCGTCGTACTCAGCCTCGAGTCTTACCGATCACGCGCGAGTACGCGATAACCCCAGCGTTATTTATCATTACGTCCACGCCGCCGTCCCACGTTTCCGCCAAGAAGGCGAAGGCATCGTTCAGATCGTTCACGTCGCTCACGTCGCAACGCATAACGCCGTAGTTGCCGCGAGCTTTCCATTGCGTCCACTCATCGTTGGCCGCTGCTAATTTCTCCTCGTCCACGTCCAATGCGAGCACGTTCATTCCTTTCTTGAGGAGGGCGTCCGCGATCGCTCTCCCGATGCCGGATGCCGCCCCGGTAACCATCGCAGTTTTCCCGATCCACCTATCCATGATTCGTTCGTTCTTTGCGTTCCTCGAGGTCCAGTACGGTCGAGTCCCTTCGCGGCGAGTTTCTTTGCGCAACGAAACGGCGTTTATTAATATCGTAGTCTGAGTCGAATTCCGACGGTGAATTTATATTCCGCAAGTCTTACTTATTCCCGCGAACCGATTAGATTTGACGTCGAATCGAACTCGCTCGCAATTTACTGCCGTGACACGGTTCTGTCTCCGACGATGAGTGGTCGACGCAAGCCCGTGACTGCGATCGCACTGCCTCGTCGAATTTGTCTAGCTATCATACTTTCCCGGCGAACCGAACGTAATGCAGCAGTTTCGAGATAGCGCGCTGTACACCAGAGCCGCGCAATTACAGAGAACGCGCGCGTCATATCGGCGAAGCTGCGCAATTCTCCGACATCAATTGCGCCGCGGAGTGGGGTGCATCGAACAGGTTTTGCATCTGGGAAGAATGATTGACCGCGATTGTTGCCCGTTCAAATTGAATCGCCCGAACTACACGATTGTAATACCTAATGTTCGGATCGTCGCTGCGAAAAGATTTCACCTCGATCGCGAAATCGACGGGCGGTTCGCGGGGTGTAGGTGCGTGCGTGTGGAACGCGGGTGCAACATTTCATCGCGATGGTATAATAGATATTCAACAAGCGGAAGATAAGAGGAACGTACGCGAGTCGCACGTTGTATCTCGGTTATCGTGACACGCTGAAGTCAATTGACACAGAGTGACACGTTTACGATAGAGGAACCGAGTGCATTAACGAACACCGTCACTCGCGACGGTAGATTAATTCTTTTATATGCAGTTTGCCACGATTAAGTGGTAGAAGAGAAAAATTGTAACGCGTATTATAATTTGTAAAACAATATGAAACATTGGAAGTATATCGACGCGATATGGCCGTTACTGTGTTCACCGTTATCAGACTCGTTCAGTTACTTTTATTTAATACCTACAGCACACAGGATTCTTCGAGCCAACGACGATATATCTCTCGTGAATCGTAGACCGATCAAAAATCCATCCACGCAGTATTTTCATAGCATTTCCACCCTTTTGTAACGCAAATTTCAAAGCCAAGGCCGATATTTGCCCAACGACGCCAACGAGGAAACGTCATAGAAGCGATATTTATTTTCCTACTATTTCGAATTCTTTGCAAAACCAATCCCAGTGTGTCGCGGCCCCCTTTGTACGTTCACGTTCTCTCTCCTAGATACAAACGTCGCGTGTGTCGCGCTTTTCTCGTCCCGCGTGTCCACGCCGTCCCGACCAGAGAGAGATCCTTCGGGATTATGCTGATCCGTTTACCCGGCGGCTGCACTCGCCGATTCCGCCCCCGGTCTTTACTTGTTTTAAGCGAAGCACGACGCGACCTGCCGCAATCCTCCCCTCGTATCCCAGTCACATCGGTTTCTGCGTGCAGACTGCGCGGCTCGAACTCTCCTCGCGAACGTCGGCCAGAGTATCAGTGTCGCCACGAAATCCCGGAGATTCCGCTGGACGGCTGCCGGATATGTATCGCGTCCTTCAAAGGAATCTACATGGCTGCTGTCGCGATCTCTTTCCGCCAGGGTCTCCCCGAGAAATCATTGCCCGAAGGCTCCAACGCTGGAACCCTTGGGGCACAATTGGACGAAACGCGAAGTTCCAGCTTGAAACGGAACACTTCGTGTTAGGTTTGTTGCGGAAACCGAACCCGCCTCCCTGTATTCAACAGCGCGTCGTAAAACGCCCGATGAGAACACCTCGTCGAGTTATACGCGTCAGGTGACAGCGGACGGCACAACAGTTGTCCGCGAAACGGCGATTCAAACGACGGGCATTCGAATTCATCGAGTTTGCTCGATATTTGTGAAGCGGATCTGGCTTTCTGACGAATTTCGTGAGCTGCTTGCCGGCGATCGACGGTGTTCATCGTCGAATACGAGGATCCGTCGAGCGACCTGATCGTGCCTTCCCTTTCCGCGAACGACGTCAGAGATCTGCGTTACGTCCGCAATTTCTGGATCTCGAAACGGGCGAGCCCGTTCCTTTACGGGTACACGATACCAGCTTGCTGGACGCAATAACAACGGCGTGTATCGATTTAGCCGGCAGCTGGCCCGGTCCTGGGACCAGGAACATTATTCTCGCCGGCGCGGCACCACGAGGAAATCAACAAGAAAACTAGCGGAAGCTTTATCCGTTTCCCGGTGTCGGGCACCAGATGCTCCTGTAGCTTGCTCATTTCTCAAGGGTGCCGTGATTATACGAGTCCGCCCTCTCTGCTCACCGCCATTATTTCTCTTGTATTTTTCATACGGTCCAGAGTTTTCGTCGATTTCTTTCGCGTATATCGCTTTGCGATGGTTCAGTTGGCTGGGTTGGGCTTTTACAGAAATCCGGTCGAGAATATTCTTCTGTCGTAGATTAAACGGAACACTTCAACTACTTTACGCGATAGAAGAAATTAATTGTGATGCAGGGCGGCTGATAAAATTTTCAGACGGTATTCCTGTCATTTCCATCGGTGCTCTCGAAATGTATTATATTTAACGCCGCCAGAGGCGCTATATATAACAGTGAAATAATAGATTTAACAAACCGAACTACGTAATAGCATAAAATTATTCTTCGATATGCTTCCAACTTTCTAATTTTAAGTAAAATCGAAATAGCTTTCCGAATATCTCACGATCGACTACAATAATTCCCATTTCCGAGAACGGCGTTGCTAAAATATTTGCCGGGCATCTTGACGATTTGTCTCGACCATTTCGACGACCTATCGTTACACCCCCAGCGAGCTGATCATGCAAAACACGCACGATTTGGGCAGGACAGTCTCACATTAGAACCAGCTATACACAATTATGACCGCAATCTTTATCCAGTACCGTGCATAAAATATTCAACGAGCATCCTCCGCGGTCGTTAGACATTCATTCCATCTTCGTACCAGCGGCGGGGGAACGGAGCGTACACAAATTTCTATGCAACGGGGATCGTGCTTATCGCGCGTGCACGTTCATTCGCACGCGTTCAATACCGAAACGAGCAACACCGGTTTCTTTCCCGTAAAATTTCATCGCTCGCCACTCGCGCAACCTAAGAAATTTAAACAGCCGCGGCCCGGCGGCTCGCCGCTGTTGATCAACAAGGTTGATCAACAAGAAATCCTTGCCTAGCCGAGCGAAGTTTTCGTTTCTACTGGAGCGCCAGGTGCTCGCAGTGCTCGATCATCAACGCTGCCGCGATTACCGGCATCGTTTTGCTGCGAGCCTCGCCCAATAGGTCCGTTGCATTATTCTTAACCCGTCGTCCGCGCGCGGCTGTTGCGAAACGTTCTCGCGAAAAGCTCCGCCGCTCGTTTCGTTTCCGCGCTGTCCATTCGCGTTGCGAGGCATCGATTAAATTCTGCAATAATTGCGAACGGCCGACAACGCGCCCGGTTAAATCCTCGCCGCGCGTTATCCGCCCCCGAATTCGGCAGTATCGCGACGGAGGCCGTCGCGTCGCCTCTCGTTTCTAGCCGCGCTCCAAAGCGGACGTTCCAAAGCGGAGGTTTGGGTGTCGTTAAATCCCGTTCAATCAAGCGTAGCACAAATATGATTTAGGGATGAGGGATGTGTATATATATGTATATGGAAATACGCTTTTGTTCACGACGGAGATTGGTTATTCTCGCGGAACGTCCGAGAAGAAACGAGTAACGAGGGAGGCAGGGTAAACTTCCCGTTTCCCTAAAACAGCGGACGTTCGTGCCGGTAATTTCGCTGCTGGAACGAACTATTATCACACGTATTCTCCCGTAATAATACAATTTTCCGCTCTTTATCGCGCGGATACGGCCGGTAATGAGCTGCGCATGACGCCGTTACTCCGCTGGTTTCTTTCTTTTTCTTCGCCGCGGCCGTAACGTTAACGATCCAGGCGCTAAACGAGAGTGGAATATCCCTTCGAGAGGGAATAAATTACGCCCGCTCTCTGGAATGTACGTACCTAGCCGGGGCGGCGAATGTAATTCACGAATTCTGTTGATCCACCGTTCGACGAGCGTTTCGCCGACGAAAATAACAGACACGCTGGCTAAGATACTACTCGCCGGGAGGTTCTTTTTTGTTTGCTGCAGATCGAGGGCGAGCATCCCGGCGAACGAGCCACGCTCCAGAAAACGTTACAGCAATTCCGAAACGACGAATTTCTGGCGCTTGGAACAGCGAGGAGTATTCAGCTGTCGTTAAACAGAAATTCTCAAGTTGTTACTCGCATCGTGGAAGCCGTCTGAAAGGTTCCACGGATAGTACGGAGAACGAAGTTAAGCAATATCAGACGGAAGGACAAATTGTTACCGCGAGAGGCATTCGAAATTCGGACACGTTTATTTTTCATTCGATGGAAATGCGTTCCCTTGTCATATAAAAAAAAAAAGGAAGGCCAATCGATGTTGGCCCGCAAGATTTCCCGAACACGGTTTGACGAAAACGAGGATTCCCGTGACAGTTTCGCGTCCCCGTTCTCGAGACATCGTCGAGTGGCGTTAGGGGAAAGTTATTTGAAAGCCTGCTGGAAAGTTTAAAGGAACTATCGAGAAAACGGGGGGGAAAAAGACGGTCCGGGCAGGGACGTTCAGCTTCACCTTCTTGGGCGATAGACGATAACAGACGTTATCGACATCTCTTTATTCACAGAGTGCCGAGCTTACTTACAGGACAGTGCCGCTCGCTGCTGCAGCGACTGCTTGGAACGGGGGAAAAGTTTGCTTAGTTGGCCGTACAGCCAAGGGTGATTTACATTTCACGAGAAATTGCGTTCATTAGGAAACGTTTCGTCGGAGGTTTATGTGTGCAGCTGTCATGTGGTGACAGTGTTAGTCGATACTCGTGCACAGCTTCTACCGCGCTGTAGAGGTACGACGATTTTTACGGGATGGTTATTCTGGTGGAAATATCTTAGCCCCGATACTTTATCGAGGAACTATTCCGTGAAATATCTCCCAGACGTATAATGATTGCCGCGGGCGGTAGTCCCGATGCGATCTTCGAGAGCGTCGCGAATTAGTTAAATTTTATCCGATATCGAGAGGAGACTCCTCTATGCTGGAAAAAAAAGGAACAAGCGAAGTAAGACGCCGTCGAATGGGACGAGCGGTACATCGTCTGGAAATTCTCTTCGAGCAATGTGGTTTTCGTTAACATTCAATGGCTCGCGTTGGATATCGTTCTCAATCCGGTTTCAATCATTTTTACGCTCGGTACAGATGGAACGCAACTCTTCAATGGCCCAGCAAAACGTGTTTTAGAAATATCTGTCAAGTACGATATTCAACTGAAACGATTCTATCGTTATCCGCGTCCTTCGAAAATGTTTTAACAGAAATACTCTTTCAATTTTTCCGTTCATTTGTATTTATGCGCATCGACCAACAATCTCACCACCAATCGCGGCGTCGAGTCATCGAGTTGTCGTGGAATAGCAAACAGCTGCCCTACGAAATTTGCCGGCGTGCAGGCATTTAGCTCCAAGTAAAATACACCAGAACCCCCTCGGCATTCCGTGCACCGATTACCGTCCGAAAATTTTCCTCGATTTGCATTTCGGAAGATGACCATTCTCACGCTTCCAGCTGTTCCGCAATACTCTGTTTATCCCCGCGTGTAATTTCCTGTGGTCGGTGACTCGTTAATTTCTCAGTGTCTCGTTCGCGGTCGTTCCCATCCGTTTCTAACCGTTGGCCCACGGCCTCCTTCAACCCTGGCACGTCCAGTGGCCGGGCATCTACGTTTCGCACGGACCAGAGAGCGGACCAGATCTCTTCTATACATATTCATGAGCCAATAAGCCCGCCACTGATCTTCCGTGGAATGGAACAACAGGGGAAGAATGGAAAGTGGGCGGACATCGTCGGCCCTTCGAACGCGTCGACGGAACGCTCGTCAACCCCTTTCGCGAGCGTCTCGGCGTGCTTTCGCGGGTTCGACGGGCACCGTTTGCGTAACACCCTCCGCGCGCTGACACGCAATAACGATGGCCCTCGACGAAGTCTTAACGAGCACGGCGACAGCCACGGGATCGAAATGTCGCGTTCCGGACGAAATGTCAAACCTGTCTGACAGGTATTATTTCTTCGTTCGAGAATCTCGCACGGAGTTGCTTGCACGATTCAGCAGTCAAAAGTGTACCTGTACAATTATATTCTCGTCGCTGATCGAGGGCGAAGCGTAATGTATCGAGAAGACCGGAATACAATTACCCTTTAACGCTTCATTGGAGGATACAAACCAGCTGCCGTTTCTCCGGAAATAAACGCAAGGTACATTCCACGTGCAAGTAGGAAATTTCATTTTACATTTACCCCTTCAACCTGCGCCCCTTAATAATACAGATCAAGGGATGCACGCGTGCATGCGCGTAAATCCAGAGGTCCTCGCTTTTTCCTCCATCGCCGTGCGGATTAATCAGACGCGAGAGAGCCGACAAGTGTCCCGATAATCAATCTCGAAGGAGCGCATTTTCCGTCCCGGCTGTTAGATCACGCCCGTAACATTATTTCCTCCATCCCTTCCCGTGTCCCTTCTAGCCCCCATTCTCGCCGTGCACCTCTGGGAACCGAGGAGGCGTCTCCGTCGCTCGATAGACAGAAAATATCATATTACTCTGCGGATCGGCCGATACGGCGAGAAATAAAGCCTCTCGCGCTCCGTCTGAACGGGGGTGCCGGGCCCTTATTATGCATGAGACAGCCGTCAAATCGTTTCGAGAGCAACGACTGCGCGCCGGTTTCCACACCTTTAACGAGATCTCGATGGGACGTGTCACGTAGTTGATAAGCCGGTAGAAATTTTTCTTCCGTGGAAGGCGAGGCTTGGGTTCCGTTGCCGGCGTGTCCGCGATAAATTGTAATCAGCCCGTCACAATATTTCCTCCTCCCGTGTCACTTTGATATATCGAAAGAATGGTTCGACGTCGTTAAAAACGTTCGAACACCGTGTGGCGTTCGAAAGGCGTTCCACGCGGTAGACAGAGGTATCTCCCCGTCGTATTTCGTTGCTGCATTCATGTTCGGTGGTAGTGAGAGCAGGGGGAAGAAATTAAGGAAAACTTATCGCACAGATAGAACCGAAAGGGACTCCGCTAAGATCGTGCTGAATAAAGCTCCAGAAGCATCCACGTTTTGTTATTATTATTTAATCTCGTGATCCATCTCGAGGAAAATTGAACGCACCAAATGTATTGCGATCTTCGAGTGGCAACGAGCAGGCAAATGTTAACGGGATAAAAGACAGGACGGTGCAAAAATTAATTTCGAACGGCGTCGCAATAAATTATCAGCACCTCGATTCTTGCATTTCAACGTTTTCCTTCCAAAATCGAAAACATTCTTTCCTCCATCATGGTACCCGCTTGCGCAAGCCGGCGCGCCAGACAAAAAAAAAAGGATCGAGCAGATCGACGACGCGACGCGGAGAATAGCAAGGGAGTTCGAATTCCGCGCGCCGATCGCTCGGCATTAACGAAGAGGAAAGTTCGCGCGGCGAGCGCGCGTATTTGCTTCGCAAACGTCGTGTTTGTCTGAGGCTTCGCTCGCTCCGTTTTCCGTGCTCCTGCTCCAGCTTTCTCGTCGTTCCCCGTCGTTTCTGTTCCGCGACACCGTGCCGTGAATACTGAACGCTCGCCACATCTGACTTGAATGCGGAATTCGCCAGCCAATGGCGCACCTTCCGCGATAGAAATACGCACGTTTCTAATCTGTCCGGCTCATTAGCCGCGTTTGTTGCGCGCTGCAACGATTCTTGGAAAAATCGATCCCCCGAGGAAGATTCCATTGCAATCGGACACTTCCCTTGATAATTTTGTCGCGACGTCTGTTATACTTTTCTTCCCCGAAGACTCCTATTCTCTATATCAATCTTAATATAGCCTCTATATCGGTAATCAAGAGATTCATTCGAGGAGAAATAATGCAAAATGGTATTCTTACGTACGAGGAAAATTATTTGAGTGAAAAATTGTTTCACGCTCGAGTAGAAAATATATGTATAATACGTTTGCGTTAAACATCTTGTGCGCCTATCATAGGTGACCTATGGCACTTCAGTGTCATCGAGATTCGACAAGATTCTCAGTGACAGATCCTCGACGGTATACAAATTCCCCTTCCGCCTAAAGGAAATCCTCGGCGACGACAAGTATCCTTGCAAAACACAATTTGTCAACATGCAGTAATACGTTTCAGCGAGACCTTATACCCGATAGACAGTGCCCGCAATTTTCATCTGAAGAGTGAGCCTCCTCGGGGATGGAAAGCCGCGTGCAATTTCAATCAGCGCCCACCCACTGGCGCGTAGCACAATGCGGCATCGCCCACACGGTAGACAAAATATCTCTCAGAATCCATTGATAAAACGTACAATGCTGTCGTTCGAAGACGTCCCCGTTGTCGCATCTCCCATCGGTTTCATTTCGAACGCAAACGATCTGCCACGGCGATCCGCAAATTCGTAATCACGAAAATAACGCGCCCTGAGAGGTCCCGGCCGTTTCATTAAGATGAAACAAACCTTTCGACTTGCCCTGGTTCCGCCAGACCGTGATTCTAACACGCTCAAACGGCGCCGCGCGACCCAGGCACCGGAACGCGAACTCTCCTGCCCGCGTCACCAGTAGTTCGAACCGTTCGCGACGCCGCCCCGTCGTCTGTTGATTAATTACACCGCGAGAAAGGCGGCGGCATTCGAACCGTTCGGGTATATTTGGCTTATTGTTCGCGTCAATGACCAATTTGCTCCCTACAAGTATCCGGAAAAATAACATTCCGAACAATTGCACAGCAATCGCCCGGCCCCTTCGAGCTTCCCCGCCCTCCACGTTGCGCCCGCTAAATAAACCGAGCTACAAAAACCTATTCCACGCTGACCAATCCTTTCCATCAACATTTATCCAGTCCTGTTCAAAGAACAGTCGCGGACAATACCGCTGCCCGTCGCCCGTTGTCGACGTCCCGTCCAAAGTACCTGAAAAGTTTCCCTCCTCCCCTGACGGACTCGTGGGAGCCGTCGTCTTCGCCCCCTCCCCGTTTCCCTTTGACCAGCTGCCTCTTGCCGGACCTTCCGCTATAACGATGCCCTCTCGACGGGACCATCTGTCGGCGAGTTCGATTCTCGCGACAAGTGACGCAATTACAACGTCGCCGATGGACTCGACCAGACACGGGCCCTCCGCGATTCCGAGGGTTCAGCGTGGTTTTAGGTAAAGCTAAGTACGGCCGGCGACCCTCTTCGACCGTAATTGGCCCTCGCCAAGAGCACGGTCTCGCTGCTTCATTACGCAAATTGACTGACCGTATAAGTGGCGCAACGGTCCAGAGTCGAAAACCACCACTTGCGCCCGGAACTTCCGAACCCCTTCGTACGGTTACCTGCTCCACGGATCGACGGACCGATATACGGTTGACAGGCTGAAGCTCGCGCTATTCGGTCCGATGCGCGCAAAGATCCGGCAGATCGCCGGGTCGTCTGTGGCCGAAGGCTGGGTTCGAGGGTTCGAGGGTTTGCGGGATTCGTTTCTGCGTTTCGAACGTTGCGTTTGCTTATTTGTTTGCGACGGTTGGATAATATTTGCGGGCGTAGCCGCGAATGGATGGCGAGGTCGACGTTCTTCCAGGCCTTCTTGGGGAATTTTAACCTTTTGCACGTATGACGGCCAATGTTTGAACTGTATTACGTATTTTTTTTCAAGTCGAACTACATATAATGTAAGATCGCTCAAAGATTTCGGTACCTGTCGTAGCGACAGGTCTGCTGCAGAACCTCGCCAAATTTCAGGTCGATCGAGCAACTATATGTTGAGATGTCTGATTGGATTGCTGCCTATAAACCCTATTATTCCTGTAATTATTATATCCACGCGAACGCCAGCACGAAAGTTTTCCCCGAAGCCCTACGAAGTCGCGATAAAAAAGCAGCGTGTGCCTGTATCTCTGCCTCTAGCGACAACCCCGACCCACTTTGCCGCAGCGCGAGAGATGCATCCAAAGTCGAAATTTGCGGCGATAAGTAAACGTCCTTAAACGTCCCGGACTCCGCGTCGCGATAAACGAGGAACTAACTTGGGGAACAGGATTTTCCGTGGGCCACTCGAGGGATGGGGTTGACGCAGGAGTGAGAAACTATGGCACGGGAGGACAGGTATCTCAACTTTTCTCATATCGTTTCACGTTCGTTATTACGCGGCGAGTTGCCGCGAGGCGGATGAGTAAAATTAATGGCTCCCATTTGGAACTATTCCCACGGACTTTCGCCTTTTTTTCCTCGCACTCGACTTCTCCTCCGTCTCTCCTCGTTAACGTTATCCCGCCGGGATTTATAATTAACGTTAACGCTCGCCGGTTCGGTCGCCGATCGCGAGCTACTAACGCGAACTTTTATCAAATTATTCGAAAGCGACGGGCTCGTCCGCTTGTCGCGCGCCGCTTCAGCGATACAAATGGGAATTAAATGGCTTATCGCCCGCAGTCACCGCGTGCCTGTACGCCGTAACATTTCAAGATTTTCTCCCATCGAGCTTCGAATTAGCTCTGAGATAGTTCGCGAAACTTTGCCAACTACATTTAATACCCATACACGCCGTTCGAAGTTTTCCTTGGGACACTGTGCCTCTCGTTTTATCAATGATATTTCGATAACACAGATCTCTGTGGCGAATAAAAGCTCTGTATTGAACAAACGACGAAACCCAGTAATCAGAAGGCTCTAATTTCTCACACGTCGCCCTAATCGAGGACCGTAGCACGGCGATAACAAATTTGCGCCATTGTTGATGGACAAATTACGGCGATTCTCTTACTGCCGCCCTGTTTACAATTCATTACCGTTGCTCGGGTAATTTATACGGCCGTTTTTTCGCAGCTGGAAAACGGGGAAGCGGAACAGGTGCGGGACGCCGACATCTAGGACATGGGGTGGAACGAAGGCGGGGATGAAACGAGACGCTGCACGTTTTTATTAATGTCTTTACGTGCAAGCCTCGCCTACGAGCGGCGAAGTCGAGTGACACGGTCGCGAAGGAAAAAGTTAACGAACCCCTGGCGAACGCGTCGCGACCAAGAAACCTGCCTGATAAATAGCGTCGGATGATGAGAAAACGCCTAGAAGGAAGTTGAACACGCGACGGACAGACGCAAGGCGAACGCCCATGATGTATGGTATAGATAGCTTCGAGGGGTGACAAGGTAATTCGTTCGTAAGTCACAAGCTCTGACAAAAGTACTTTATTTCCATTTTATCTGGGACGAGCGGAAGGGCGAAGAAGTAAGTTCGATTCGACAGATCGATGGACGGGCGCGCTTCGGAGTTTTGCATGATAATTTTAGACCCTGTAGATGTTATCCTAAGACCGGGTGAGATGATTTATAAATCCATAAAAATATGGTAGTAACGTAGGACGAAATGGGATGTCGAGAGCAAGACGAGGGCAAATAGTAATTCGATGGTCTAAAAATCGGGAGTGAAATTAGAATTTATAAAATAGAGATATTGGAGAAAAATTTGGCGAACATATAGAGAATGATTGCGAACGATTTGTGGGGTAAATATGGTAAAGGTGATTCAGCTTTCATTTGATATGTACGAGAAAGGAGAAGGGATATGTAAGGAAACGGATATCCTCGCGAAGCAGAGACTACATCTACTACTGAAATATAAAAATAGTCCCCGATGCACGCAATAACAATGGCCATTTCTTTCGGGCGATCCAATACCGAACCCGGTTAAACGCTAACGGGGATGATTAGTTCATCGATAAAACTAATGCATCCTCAATATTCACACCTCCGGCACGATATTCATAGACTCTTGACCCGTTTCTAAAGTTCAGCCACGGACGTTGGCTTTCCCAGTCCTTATGCATGAAACAGTAAGCAAGGCGGGGTATATCTGGAGGCTTCCGGTGAATTCACAAATTCCCCGAGGTCTGAACGCCGCTGAAGCGTTAAAGACTTTCCACCGGTAAGAAACAACAGGCCATTGCATGCTGGATGTCTAGCGTGGTTACCGTGACTCGAGCACCGCGGCCGACCCGGGGAACGTTATTATGATACATAGCCAACGCGAATTCAGCCGTTGAGGTTTTTGCCCCTCGCCAGGGCGGAGATTGCGGGGGATTTAGTTTCTTTTTTCACCAGCGACGCTGGCTGGTAAATTCAGATTTATCGCCGGTACACCGGGACGAACACGAACGCTCCGACGTTTACGCTTGCTCACAGGCTGTCCTTGTCATTCTGTCGGCACCAGTTTCCCCTTCGCTGTCCTGTCGCGTCTTAATTAAGATCACGGCGACCGAGAAACATTATTGCGCGCGAAGAAGACGCCGCCCCGACGGACATCCCTTAATTAGACGCGATTATTCAACGACCATTAAGACAGTTCCGCATTTGCCACAATTTTCGCACCACTCGTTCCGACTAGACGCGCGAATATATCTGCGAGACGTTCCCGCATCCGAAGCAGAAAAATGTGACAGCCTGTCGATCAACGCGACAACGTTCGTTAAATTGTAACGCCGCGCAAGAAGCGGGCACAGTCGCGACGAGCACCCCTCCCCCAGACTGACCGACATAGCGTACGGTGGCGCGGGTATTCGGGGTTAATTAGGGATCACCGAAAATACAAAACGGATCCAGAATGTCAATTGGCCCGGGGGTAACGCGGTAAGGTGGTAAACCTGATCGATTGATTCGCCTGCCAGGAGTGCCTGTGGTACCTGTGGTGCCCAACGGAGAGGGCCTTAATTAATCCTGGAGAAGGGAGATATAGTATCCTGCGGTGACCGGCCGCTCTCCGATAGATGAGATTTCTATTTCCTAGATGGCCCGCCAGGCCGCAGGATGACATACTAAAACAGCGGCCGCGATTGCACTCGCCGCAGCTCTTCTGCCGAGCACGTTTTTCGTCCGAGGTAACTCGCGGCGGCCGCGGAACGATCGGCGATGAAACGCGAAACGAGAGAGCATCAACGGACGGGCGTTCGAGCGACCGCGACGAGTGATTAAAAAACCGAAGGGGGGTAAACGAGGAGACGGAAGAAGAAGGGGGAACGGCGGGCGAAAAACGACGATTCTCCGTGATCGCGCGGACGATCGATACCGAAGGCAATTAGCATTCGATCAAAATCGGGCTGGACGATGTTAAATTCCGCGGCCGGTAATTTATCACGTCCGGCGGCCGCCTCTTTGCATTTAACTCCGTCGATTTTAAATCACCTTCTCGCCGCGTCCCGCCGTCGAACGGCGAAACAGCCGGGAAAAGGACGACGGTCCGGGCGCGAATATATTTTCAATTATGCCCGGCGTATCGGCACCAAGGAATATCCCACCCCCGGCCAACCTAACCCCAACCCCTTCTTCGCTCTTTCTCTTATTCCGCGCGCCTCGAAATCGACCCACCCACGGACGCCTCGCTGCCGGCGTATTTCCTCTCTCGTTTTCCCTCCTTCCTATCCAACCAGAGACGGAATCACCCGGTCCCAGGGTACTTTTGACATTCAAATAACGCCGACTTAATATGCACGATGCCGCTCCGAGCCAATCGAATTGCGGAGTGCTCGTTTCCCCGAGTCAAGGTCTCTCCGTTAAGAATCCCAGTCTCTTGTCTACTCGCTTCGCAAACCTTCCCAGCCCCGCTGCCTCCATCCGCCAACCGTACCCGCCATTCCCTAGGTGGGTAGGTAGATAGGTAGGGTACCTGCGCATCTAAACCCTCTCTTTCGTCGTTTCTCTGTTCCTCTCTTCGCTCGACTTTCTCATCCGAACCGTGGTTCGCTTTCCAGCTGCGGATTTACGTATTTCACTCTTAGCAGTCGAGTGTACGGTTTAGTCGAAGGTCCTTCCCCAACGATGTCCTTCGCCCGGTTACCCTCCCTACGATTCGCTGGATGCTTACGATGTTTGCATCACAATCGTTCGGCCGCTTTGCGGCGTCGCGAAAATTAATCAACGCGGAGGATTAATTCTCGTTTCGTTTTTAACAGACGCGAGAGCCGCGTCGATGCGAGAACTGACTTAAAGGCGGAGCTTTCGGGGTCGACGATCTCTGCTGTTGAATGACGTGTTGATAGCGAACGCGAGAGGCACGCGGCCTCTCGTTTTATATTGTGATCTGTAATCTTTTTATTGCTGCGCTTTGGACGGTGCGGCATGACCTGTGCTCATATTCTGGGCGATTTTTCTGATTCGTACGGTGGTGAACGAGTTGTGCATAGAACACCACTCGTCAACGCTATCAACACTATCAACGCTGGATAAAACTAGACCACGGGACGCTTCTTCGATGTTCGGTTTGCTTTTTCTTCGTTAACTTTTGACACGTACACCGGGTGGACGATTTCGATAGTCGACGCTTGTGATTCGATCACCGGGAGGGGCGAGCTTGAAATTTGTTCGCAAGTCAGCTGGAAATGGTCCTGCTCAGACGACGACGACGCTGATACCGTCGTCCTCCTCCCCTTTGTCGTCGATAGAGTCTCCGTCGTGAAATCGTGCGGCAAATCTGCCCTTTAATCTCGACCCTCCCTGCGTAAAGGGTTAAAAATGACTGTCGTTACCCGCGATCGCCAACCCTCTCGTCACGGGACCCCTTTGTACGCGCGCACACGCACGCATACCGTGCAAGCCACGTTGTCCATGCGCGTGAACGAGTAATAAAGTGGGCCAAGGCAACGCAGGCGAAATTTCGTACTTGGTCCACGACTCGAATCGGAGAAATTATGATTCCACCGTGGGATTTCACGGCAAGATGCGAGGGGTCGCTACTTCACGGAGAGAATCGAACTGAGTGGGCTTAGAAGCGTAAACGGGTTCTTCTTTCTATCGTCACGAGTACTCAATTGTTTGTACCATTTGTTCGATTGGTTTCGTTGAATTGTTTTATATGAGACACGAACAGAGTGTACGGATCGAACATCGAAATAAATACAACGCAGAGGAAGTCAGACGAGGGACAGCACGTTTAATTGGAACACGAAAATTAATCAGCCACGCGACGCGTATGACGAGTGTCGTTCGCGTAATCGACGAAAATTAAAAGTTTCGCCAATGGGGATTAAAAGTGACGCGGAAATTTCGTGTCCGGAATTCGACAAAGCTGCCGGATATACCACTCGAACGTCACATGGACGACAAGTGCGGTTACCTGTAGCGCTATACGAAATCAAAGGGACCGATTAAAAAAGCTCCGATCCCTTTTGACATTCCTTTCTTTCACATATACGCGTCTGCGTGGCGCGAGAGATCGCACGATTCGCTACACATTAATTGCGATTCAAATAACGTCTTCCACGGAGAGCCGTTACCAAGAAACTGATTTCGCTTAACAATTACCGTACACTCGCAAATATAGAGTCTTCAGGTATACGAACCAACAATTTCTGACCGACTCCCCGACGCAACCGCACTAAAAATGCATAGTACACGTGTCTCCGCGAAGCTTTCGCGAAGAGACTTGGAAAGAATAAACGTCGCGTCGAAATGAAGCCCGTGAAAAATGTTAAAGCGACGGACGACGAGCGTAACGCGGACGATTGTAAAAGCGGCCGGTCCGTGTTTATCGTTCTCCTCGTTTGCTCGCAAATTGGTGGCGTATCCCGTCGACTGAGTGGGAGGAAAGTGTCGACACGGCCGCTAATTCCTTTATGGGACGCAATAATCGTTCGCAGCGTACGGCGCAGCGAGGAACAACCGCCTCGCGGAGAGACGCGAAGCGGAGGCCCGTTAATTAAATTAAAAAACATTGCTGCTGCGTTATACTTTGCGTGCTAGCGCGAACACCGCGCGGACACGGAACGCGGGGAAAAAACAGACGGAGGGACGGAGGAGGCTGTGCACCACCTTGCGTGCGAAGGACCATGGACGGGGGTAGTCGCGAGGGGGAGGGAGAGGGAGAGAGGGAGAGAGAGAAACGCCGAGGAGGAATGAGAAACGCGAGGCGCAAGGAAGATCGGAAGACACCTTTTCACGATTAATTCGACGGGAAGGTGGATTCGAAGCACCAACGCGGAGAAACGAGACGACGGGCGGCGGGTCCTCGCAATATCCGTAATGGAAATTAATGAGATTATTGCGACCGCCCCGATGGATGAAAAAGAAGGGAGGAAATGATCGCGCACCCCTCGGTGCTCGGGACGCTGCGAAATGAAACGCGGTGGCAAGGATTATTGCTGCCCGGCGAGTTTCTTAATTCGTCCGGCGGCGATCAAACAGAAGGGTTGATGATTAAAGAAAGATCGAGTATTAATTAGGCGGCCATCCGACTTTCCGCGAACCACGAGAAATATTCCTGACGCGCGACTCGACTGCTAGGGACGGACTCGAAATGAAAGAAAGCCGGGAACAAACTCCTGAAACTCCGATTCACTGCGACTCACTGATCACGTTCGAGGGTTGCGTCTCGGAAGTGATTCGTTGGGTCGCTGCGGTGAACGATAAACGATGAATTTTAGAAGAACCCGTGAACTGCGAGCATCTATAAATAAAGTGCACAAGACTTGCAAGAGATCGTATGGTACGGTGCTGGCAACAACGACAGAAGACACCCCCGTTGCACGCGACATCCCGCGACCCGTTTCACGCGCAATCGACGAGAACTTTCCCGTAAATCGAACGAAGCTCCCGAAAAATCGCCGATCATTACGTGCCGCGCACCGCGGAGACCCGTCAACGGCACGCCCCATAAATCGAAGTCCTCCGATTAAATATTGACGCCGCAAATCACGCGAATTAACGAGAGGTCGCGGCGTAAATCGAGCAGCGGCCACTGTGAATCGGCTGGCGCTCGACAAAACGCGGCCCCGATTTATCGCGGGCCGGCCCAATAATGTCTCCGCTATTTACGTTTCAAAGGGCCCGTTCCGGTGGCATCGCCAAGTTGCCGGAACTTTATGATGCAGTGGGACGCGTTTAATGGCGACGCCAGCGTGCACAAAAGGTGCACTCGATTAATGAAGCTTGCCCGCTCGAAGGAAGCCAGGCGTGCGCGAGAGCGTTGGAAAGAGAGACGGAGATGGAGAGAGGGAGAGAGGCATATAGAAGCGGACGGAGATAGGGGAAGGTAATCGCGAAACGTTACACGCATAAATTCGCGAATTTTCATCGGGACCGCAGCGATCGACGGGGTGGACCGAGGGGGGGGAGGGCGGGGGTGGTTGAACCGTGGGGAAGGGCGCTACGTATACGGGTCGGTGGACATAATGCGCGACAATAAAGTTTATATTGCGCGAAACCGGGGAATCCTGCATTACGACCTAGACAATCGTTTATTGGTCGGCGTTGCACGGGTATCGTGCATTAATAATGCTAATCGCGTGTATATGCCGTCGACGCATTAATTAATGCCGCGGGACGATTGTGCTCCGTAAACAATGAAACGCGTACGTGATTGCGAGGCAACGTGCTACCGCCCGCCCATTAATAATTACCATCATATAATTCCCTGGGATCGCGGGATCGATTATTTATTTTGGCGGCGGGGCCGGAAGTCAGCGACGCGGCCGCCCCGGCGCTGCCCCGCTGATTCACGGAGCGCCGAGTATTATTTTTCCGTTCGCGTCCGAGGGAATTATGCGGGTCGCGACCGATCGCTTCAAGAGCGGCCGTCGATGAATCGAATCGACCGCATCGCAACCCCCGCCGTTCGACGCGCGGAAATATTGCCCTGGTCGAACGACGCGTCGCGACGTCGCTCTATTTGTACGCGCGACGTACCCGCGATGCCGCGACTCGAGTTACTTGACGGACCAGCGGTGTTTTTGGATACACGTTTTCGAAGGACTGCTGCGTCGGGGTGAATTTAAGGGGAGTTCTCGTGGTTTATATGTGCGCCGGGTATTATTCGCGGGGCTCGATGGAGCAACAAAAGCGGCGAACGGATTTTTCAGGAATAGAGAACGAGGTTTACAAAGTACGCAGGCTTTGAACGGTATAGAATTATGCAGATTGAATAACTATGGGCATGAATGGCAAACGACGGAGATTCATAACAATAATAATTGTGGAGGAAGGGGGTAGCGCGATATTATCGCTCAATTCCAGCTTGCCTCTGAGAACGAGGAAACGGAGAAGATGCGTCGAACAATACTTTAACGGCGAATTGAAAGAATTTTCGGTGACCCCGTTGCATTCCCATTCCATCATTCTTTACCGCTGCCCTAATCCATCTTTCCAGTATCGGGTTACCGATCGCCGTCGCATCAATCGCGCGCAACACGTCCCCGAACGGAGAGAGAAATTCCCGCGATATTAATAACACTCCTCGCCGATATCGCGTTTCCCGGTTGATCGAGGAGGGCAAAAATTTCGGCTGTCGTTATTTCGGGGGGCGATCCCGCTGTGGCGCACGCGGAACAAGTTCTGAGGGTGTTTAATCTAGCGACTCAACGAGCTACCGAAAAGTGATGCACGTAAAGCGCCGGCCGTTTGATCGCGTGCAACTGAAATCGTCGAATTTGCGAACACGTTTACGTAAAGCGATCCTCGTTCGACGGTATCCGTCAACGCGAAACGCTTACCTGCCCCGAAAGGACAAATTGGATCGACGCGATCGGCGGCGGTGCTTTCGTGAAATTATCTCGACGAGCATCCGCCGCCCATGATTCGATTGAACCGAAATTGTAGTTGCAACCAGTTTTCTCGTGATTGTTTCCGCGTTAATTGCGCGTTGCGTTTATTCGATGCAATTGTCAGCTGCGTCTGAGAATTGATTCGAGATCGGTATCTGTCCCACGCGCGATGTAACACGAAATCGCTCGCCACGATTTTCTACCTGCTCGCGGAAATCCTGAGGTAATTTGGTGCCGTCAAGAGGCCATAAAATTGCAACAAACGACTGTTTCCGAGTGGCCACATTCGACGGTAATTGAACGATTCAATTTCCAGTGTCACCCGTCCGATTCGCTGCACACGGCTCATTTAATCGGGGCAATCAGCGGAACGACTCCTTGAAGACCGTGTATTATTGGCAAAGGGGGAGCACGTCCATGGTCTTTCGTTTCGTTTTCCACGGTGGCGAAAAAAAAAAAAAAATTGTACGCTGCTGCGGGAAAATCGTGTTGCAATTAATCGTCCTCGTAACGGTGGCGCCGCTGAATGTTAATACGTCGAAAATAAAATATCTTCCCTCTCTTCAAACTGTTGACATTAACCGGATAAGCGGATTGAGTACATAATTCACGTTGAATTAAAGTGGGGTCGACAAATTTGGAAAGGGGAGGGGTTCATGAAAGTAGAACCGAGCACGAATAAAAGAAAAACTTTGCAAACTTTTATCCAGCGCGGGACAAACGGGGTGGGCGACGAAACGTTCGACCGCGAGAAAACAAAAACAAACGCGAGCCCCAGAAAAAAGGGGGAGAAAAAATAGAGGGACGTTCATTTCTGCGGTTTCAGCGCGTTTACGATCCTGTTTGCCGTACAGGCGGTTCCACTTTATCGCCCGTCAAAATGTATTTCCTAAGAACGCGCGAGGCTCGCCCGGCAGTAACGTCAGCGATGAGCTCTGCGTCGCGATGGAAAAACCATCGTGCGTTTACGTCGCGATCCATGCCCGCGTGATCGTCGCGTCGCGGTATCGACCATAAAACCAGAAACCTTTCGACTTCTCGATTATAAGCCGACACCCGTGGCCTTTATCCCCGCAAGTCGCGGGTATTCGAATGACGAAACGAGTTCGCGTAACCTGTTGGTTGCTCGCGTTTCAGCCTACGTCGATCCTTCGTCCCTGAACTGGCATACGTACGCCCGTGTACGCGGAACGTTTCGCGTCCGCGTGTACGAAATCCATTACGGTCAATAATCCGGCCGGACGTAAAGGTACGCACGGTCGATATCATTTCAACGTTCACTCCCCTATCAGAAATTACCATTTTCCGAAAGCCCCGCCGCCCCATGTGTCCCGCCGCTGCGGAACAATCTAACTCGAAATTCCCCCGTCCAAAGAAATACTGCCCGCGCATCCAGCTCCGTTTCAAACTCCCGATAACAACATTTCCCCGTGCAATCTAACTCCGACAAATAACGCCCGTCGAGGGCGCGCGGCCGCGCGGCCGCGCGCTCCGCTCGACTTCGGCCCAGAATTTATAGAAGAACAAACCCGTCGGGGGAGAATTTCTCCGGCGAGGGAAAAAAAAAAGGAAAAGGACGATCCCCCCTAAAGGAGAACGGTCAACTCGACGGGAAAGTCTAGAGGATGTGAATAAATATCGCTCGGATAAACGGGCCGTGAAATTTCTCTGCTATTCTCCGACGATAACCGCCCGGCGTGTAAGAGAAAGAGCAAGAGAAAGAGAAAGAGAGAGAGATAGAGAGAGAGAGAGAGAGAGGGGATGGCCCGGTTATCCCCGAACTGCCTTTAAATTTCGGCCCGTCTTATCATTGTAGGTGCACGCACCGCGTCCAAAGGCCATTTGTCATCATCCCCTAAGCGGCGAGAGTTATACGAGAAAACGCGGGCCGACGCAGTTGTCCTGTCGCGTAAATAAGACTTTGCGTAAATGCGGGCATCGCGACGCGAGCAAGCCGGTCTGATCCCCGTGCAAACATAAGGCGGACATATATAGTTTTTCGCGCGGGTGAGCGGATGGTATAGTAAGCACGCACCGACGCGACGCGGCCGCGCGCGTCCAAACGGATTTCCGGTGGCTCGTCGGGGATGGCTGGCTGATTTCAACCCGACGAACTTTACGGCGGGGATAAATCGTGGCGAGCCAGCGGGGATTAATTCACGGCCGGCCGTGAGAGACTGCTAATCTGCTCGCGATGCGATGCGAAGATGAACGACGCGATTAAAAAATGTTAACAGAGCATCGGGACCCGGTCGGGATCCGAGCTTGGTTCCCTTAGGGAAATTCGGCGCAGGGAAACAGCTGATGGCGAGCGGTTGACGGAGAATTTATTGCACTTTTTATTCGTCACGCTGTTGACGATGTGTCGGTAGAGAGAATTGTTCCCGTAATTAACCCCCTCCCTATGAACCCGCGCAAGTTACACGCTCGACGCGTACAGGCTTCGTAAATCTCATATAAAAAGTTTTCAAACAATTTATCGAAGCATTTCGCAGTTCTACCTGACAGTCACAGTCTTATGATAAATTATTTGCGATCTAACCGAGTGAAAATAGACTACAGTACCCAGAGGGTAGATCAAGACACAATATATCCCACAAATTTTCCTTCGCGATTCGGTTCTACTTTCTTTTATAACAATTTTCACTCTCGACGAATTTCACCGCCTCTCGAACTCGCCCTCCCCCACCCAGCAGTCGGGCGAAATACGAGGGGCTGTACCACGAGAAAATTTGTCCGGGCAACCGTATTTACCACGTCGTCGCAGCAGCACGGGGTCATCAAATATTTCCCGTCGCACGCTCGCCCCGTGACGGCTACAAGTGTTGCACGTTCTTCCCGCAGCGAGATTAATACACTCGCGAAACGAGGGAAGAACGTGGCCTTAACACACCGCGTACGTGACGTTATTCTTTACCGGGCCGCGCGTCCCGGACGTCGTCGTCGTCCGAGAAACGGCGAACCCGAGGGTACCGGGAACCTTTTGCCCCGACGCGACGCGTAGTTCGCGTCGTTGCGCCGTCCGCATGGAACCGGGGAGGCGAACGAACGTTTCCCGTAACGGTGGCCGTGTGCACGTTTTCCGAATTAACTCGCGCGCCGCGTGCAATTAACCGTGCCTCGGCCCCCGCCCCCGCCCAACCCCACGCCCGCGACCCCCTTCGTTAACCGTTACGCGACTCGGCTAATTTCGCGGCTAACGAACGCCACGAACGCGTACCGCGAATTGAAATCTCTAATCGCTGGTTTAGACTCGCGAGCAGAGTCTGGCGCCTCGCCTGCAACCACCGGCAGTCAGCTGATTTCGGATGGGCAATCGGAAGTTCACGAGTTCGTCTTGCCCTTGGGAGGAGGTGAGATGGGTATTTTCAAGTAATTTCTATGCGATTAAATGAAAGGGTTGAATTTATACGTCGCGGGTGACACGCGTAAACAGTTAATAAATAAAAAATAAATTTATCCCCAATTCAGTAGGATTATCTTATAATCGAAACGAAGCGGTATCATATAAAGAGAGGCTGGCAGACGTTGCGATGAAACAAGGAAGTCCACCTTCTGGACTCGAAATCCAACTTTCGAAAGCCCCTTTATGCCCAGGCCGGCCTGTAGACGAGCGTCGAAGTCGAGCGAACGAGAAAGGCTGTCAGGAGGGCGGCAAAGAAACCCGGCCGAGAGGAAGCGAAGGTACGAAGACAAAAGAGGGAAGAAAAGATGCCGATGGAGGATCCGCAAACACTCCGCGCCTCTACGCGGAGGGTCAGCCCTATGGGATTTCACGTACGGCCAACAACCCTCCGTAGTCGATTGATTATTTAAGTTCCTTCTCACCTTATATACCCGGCCGCGCCAGAGCTTCTCAATCTACCTTGTTACCCCCGCGAATCGCAGGGGAGGTGCGTTCAATGAAACATCGAGTGCGATGGCACGATAAGATTCTGCCGCATTTGGGAATTGAAATCTCTATCGGGTTCGCCGCTCCATCGCTTCACGGCGTTGAAATAAACCCTGAACTTTCTGTCGGGCTTAATAGGCTGAACCGGGGCGGCGCGGTGTTAATTATCTGACGCGAGTATCTTAATGAAATATGGGTTAATTAAGCATCGCGGTGATACCGCGGGTCCGCGGCGAGAACTTGCTAACCCATTTGAACGCAACGCGCCAAGGAACGTTTGAGAAACTCTGTCCCAAGGTTTCCAGGGCTTCCGTTTCCTCTGTTGCCCTTTCACCCGGCTCCCTCTTGACCCGTAATCCTTTCCTCCCGCCGGCAACTTCTCGTATATTTGTAAATTCACCGCTGGCGTCGTTCTCGAGCGCGGAAGCACGGCGGGGCCACCCTCGAAAATCGAAGTGGTCCACTGCGATCGACTCGTCGAGGGGTCGCCGTGCGGCTGATCGTCATTGTGGTTGTTGCAATTTCATTTCTAACGAACTTCGACCCCGCGCCGTTCCCAAACCGCCCAACCACTCGGGACGCTTGCAGCGCCCGCGAAGGTTTACGCTCGCCACGTGCTTCCCCGAATTGAAAACCGCGTACACTCCGTGGAATACGTGCGGCTCTCTTTGAGCGTGGAAACTTTGTCGTGAATATAGATGTAGAGAGCGGGACGCCAGAAACGCGCGATTCGCTTTATTCGAAAGAAGTACGACACGATGTTCTATCGGGTGTCGAGGACGATCTGTGCTTTATTGGCGAAGAAACAATGGCTACTTCAATGATGCCACGCGGAGAGTGATCTACGAGCCTCGATGAATCAGCCGGGTGTTGTTTATCGCGAATTCCATCGTCGATTATTAGCATAAAATATGCGACGAGGTATATTATTACTCCGAGAAACGTTTACTACGAACGCGAGGCGACGCGGAGATTGTCTATGATTCATGGGTTAGAAAAAGTTAGCACTTGGTAAGGAACCACCATTGAGAGGAAATTTGTGGAAAGAAAACGGAACTCGCAGCGCGTAGATGCAGGTGAAACGAACGTCGAACCGCGAAAGAAAACTCGCATCGCAGTCGCATTTGAAAAACTGCCGGGCGCAGATAACGTTCGCTACAACTCCGCTCGAAAACCTCTCCCGCTCGACATCTCTATGACCCGGTTCTCCCGACAGGGAACGAAAAAAATAAAAAAAAAGGAAAAAAATCACCGCGACCTTTCCATTTTCCTTTCGCAAATCTCTCGTCCCCGGTCTGGTTGCTCGACCGATGCTGCGGCCGCGGAAACGATTAACTACTCGAACAAGCCCGGTCGATCTCGTTCGACCAACGACAGATCCGAATAGTCCCGATGGTATCTCGATTCGTGGTCTCTCGATTATGTGGGCCAGACACACCTTTTGGTCCCGATGCATGTGTTCGTCGCATATCGGTTTATTCGCGAGCAACCAGAGTCAAGGATCGAGACAAGGAGACCGCGGGGGACGACAGAGGGAAGACTCGATGATAAAGGGTGAAAGATAGACGGATAGAGAGAGAGAGAGAGAGAGAGAATGAGGGGGTGGGCCGACATTGGACGCATATATCCACCTCAAATTGATTGGAATTGTTCCTCCGGCTGATATCTCGTTCCTGGTAGTTCATGGCAACTCCAGATAGACGTAGGCTGCTGCACCTTGCACCAGACGAGAGGGACAACCAGATTGCGTTCGGTTAGGTTAGTCTAGCCTCAGCTACCGCCCGTCAGACTTCGTGTTTGCGAACAGACAAAGAGGCCAAGAGACAGGAGACGAGAAACTGCGAGAAGAGCGGGCAACGACGCCGAGCTTCTTCCCCGGAATTAATTTCGAAGCTTCCAGCGGGAACGCCACTTACATCAGCCGGCTTATCGTATCGCGGGACGCGTTAGTTTAAGCGCAGTCCTTAAGTGCCGCATCCCGCGGAAAGTATTGAACGCAACTGCTATTGGCAGACTGATATATAAGAGAATTAAAGGACATTTGCGTTTGAGACGTCATTTTCTCGGCCTGTTTCGAGAATTTGATCTTATAAATCAGAGACGCCGCTTTGCGTCGGCCTTTTGCTCATATGGTTGTTAACTGTACGAAGCTGGTTATACCGCGTACTGAAAGGTATAAAAATATCTCGTTGTTTAAAAGAATGGCGACAGTTTAAAGCTCAAGTTGGATTTTCAAGCTTTTCTTTCGCATTCAGCATAATAAAACTTGGGAAAAAATTAAGATCGCCTAAAGCATTTAGTGCCGGCTGTAGAGGCAGGTCTGTTAAAGAGCGTCGCCAAATTTCAAGTAAATGGGACGACTAGATCTTGAGTTATCGCGAAAAAGATTATCGATTTTTTCAAATGTTCCAGCACACAAGTATCCCCTTAAGGGGATCGGTATCCACGGAACGTTCGACGAAATATTAGATTTCTAACGTTCGTTTCAGGTTCATAGAAGACGCGCTTTGTTCTTCTTCGCTGACGTATTATACATTCGGCCCGCGTGCGAAGGATATAAGGAGGACGTTTGCGGTTATCGTTATGAAAAAGATAGACGGTCGACGCGGCGACGTTGGATTCCGGGCGGGATTGTTCGACGCGGCCCGCCGTTTCGCGACGGAAAGACGACGTGAATTATAATGCAACAAAGGAACGAGTACTTGTACGAGTAATACCAAAAGTTTGCGTTCTAGAGCACTCGACCTGGGAAAATTGTGATCGTTTGTAAGAGATCTATTCCCATTTCATTTGCATTTAGAGCAACGCGCATATATTTCACGTATGCAGATTTATGTATTAATAGAATTGAGAGGATACAGGTGTACTTTGGCCTTACACGTGTACTTTATTTAAGGAAAAAAAAAAAAAAACTACATACAGGATGTTCCATTGTGAGATGAACAGTCACGATTATCATTAATATTCGATAAACAAGTTCTATTAAAGTTAACGAGCGTGCGTTAGAGAAACCAGTTTTAAGAATTATTGCGAAACAGTTTGTCGACTACACGGGACACGGCAGACACCTCGCGAATGATCAAAATTCAACGGGCACTATCGCGAGCGTATCATCCCGCTCGAAGATTGGAATCAATCCGATACGAAGACGCAACACGCTCCTGGTGTCCGTGACAAAAAGTTGGAATGGCTGAGCATTCCGATCGATTCGATTGTTCGTTATCGTTATAGTCGTCTAAACGCCGCAGAATGTTGAAAACGAATCATGCATATTCACGAGGATACGCGCACATGAGATTCGCCGATGCAATTGCTTCTTGAATAAACGCGACTGATCGTAATATAACTTGCACGTTTCGCGAAACTCTGAAGGATTTGTTGAACGGCCCTTAGCTATCCCAAAGTTCACCCGCTCCGTCGCAACGATCAATCTTCCGTTGAACCCCGCCGAGAAAGCATAATTCTATAACAATCGCCTCGGCCGCCTTTATGAAATTACGATTCGCGTGGTCGATCCGTCGACCGATGATTTTTCAATCGCCGCGTCGTTCATGAATATTTACGGGCCGCTGTTTGAAACGAATGAAATATGTATGAGGAAGACTCGCGCTAATTACCTGTCGTGTACAGAACAAATTAAGCAGATGGTTTCGAAGTTAACTCGCTCGACAAAGTCATTAGCGAGGCGAGGACTTAACGACAACGGTGCAAGTCGAGCAAAATTCGAACGCCGCGGCACGCCGTGGATCGATCGGTAACGCAACCTTCGATATCGCGCGCGAACGATCGTAATTAATATTACCGCGGTAACGCCGGTATTATTCGCGAACCCGGGCGTAACGCGGAAAGTTGCGACGTGGCCGAGCGACAACGTGGCGCGGCGATGTCCCGGTAATGAAGTCAAAATCGTGGTCGCAGCGCGGAATTAATATCTCGTCATTGAAAATAATAGCTGGAACGTGACTGTGGAAAAAAAAAAAGATAAAACCACTAACAGGTTTCGAAGTCATACAAGATTCCGCAACGCAGCCCGTGCCTCCGCGGAAATTGTCTAAAGCAGATTTATCGCCACGCACGAAGCGCCGCGAGCTGATGCATCGTTCAACGAGATAGTCGCGGCGCAACAATTCTGCAACAAGAACGAATCCTGACCGTTGAAATATCGGGTCGATGTAAAAACATGCCTGCCCCCCCCACCTGACCGCGTCGATAAAAATCGCGAAACAAAGGGTCGCGCGATGCCCGCGGCCGGAACGTTCGACCAATTTGAACGACAAACACAATGCCCGAGGCTCGCCCATCGCTTGTCCGTAATAAAGCATTATTTATAGCCGGTCCGCGCGGCCGCAACTATAAAAACTTTCGCATAAAGTTGTAGTTTACAGTCTGCTAAATGTAGCGCCATGAAACGCCGATACAGCGCCTAACGTTTTATGGGGTGGAGCGGCCATGCGGCCCGCGGAACAACCTGCCAGAGATTAGGGGAAAGATTGCCAGCCAGCGAGGCGCCGCGTGTTCCGCCTGTGCACTCAATACGGTCAGTACTTTTGGTTTGACGTTTTACGACGCGCCGTGATACAGCAGAAGGGCACCACCCGTTGGAAACTCCGGGCGTGCGATTGCTGTCGACGATGGCCGATCGGCGGAATCGATGAGCGTGTCCCGTCGTTATGTTCGACGACGTGGCTCGAATTGTTGGCATAAACGCGGAGGAACGTGGCGAGCTATTCGTTCGATTCGACTCGATCGGGGCTTGGGTCGCTTTGCGTGCCCGATCGGTCGAGGGATTTATTGGACCGAGGTGGCCCGGTCCAAGCGGAAAGGTGGTTCTTCGATTGATCGAAATTTCGGTGCGAGAATTTTCGCGGCCGATGCATCGGTGTCTGGGACGGGGGAGGATGATTTCGAATGTTGCGAATGTTAGGTGAAGATGTTTTATGTATCCAGGATGTTAACTGTGCCGACGAAATAGTGGAGGAAATCGATGAATTTATATGTTTGCTTTTTAACATTTCTAAGCAGTGTACGCTCAGCCGTTTCGGCCCGTGAACGTAGCCGAGGCTTTCTTATTTTCGTTTCGCAAGTGCCTGGATAGAAAATGATGTTGAAACGTGCGGGGGTTTCGACGAACGTTACTTAAAGAAATCACTGACAGGCTGATGATACTGTGGGCGTACTTCGTACAGGGCGCGTGTATTATGCCCGCTTTTCCTCATTAACAAACATACTTCGCGTCGCTCGGATTCCGTCCGCGTCGAATCGCGGAACATCGAAATGCTTTCAAATCACTGACGCCGCGTCATCGTGGATCGAACGTCGCGTCGCGCTGCTAATGTGCCGCTGTTGCATTCTATAAACCACTACGATACAGGGCCCTGCCTTCTATCGCCGGGGGCAATAATTACTGCAACGCGGGGCGAAGTTTCGCGAATCCTCCGAGGAGGCTGACGTTGCCTTAAATTAGATAGATCTGCGTCAAAGAGGCGAACGCTTCCATAGATTGTGATCGAGCGAACCAAGTTTCTGATATCTATCGATCGCGGTCCAGTTTCTATTTGGCATGGAGAGACAGGGAAACTCGGCATGCACCGAAGTCAATATTATTCGCCCAGCGCGATAGCCTCGCGAGTGTCGAACGGCACGTTGAACGATCCGAACGGTTCTCGCGAGGTACGAGAAGTATCGAAGACGTTTATGCAACGAATTACGACGATACGTATAGGAGTGTGAAATAAATCCATAAAACGTTGAGAACGTTTTTCACCGTACCATTAACGTCGATAAGCGAAGTGGATGGTGTCATTTCAGAAGAAGCATCGCCAGTGCGTTTCAGCGGTCCACTATCGGCGAAGCAATTTCAATTTCTCGCAGGTCTCGCCACTTGGTAAAAGGCTTAGCGCTTAAGTCGAGGCTCTCCGTCTAACGAGAATTTCGATTCGCGAACGCATCGTTAAGTCGGTTTTATTTACACGTTTATTCAACGAACGACAAAAGTGCGGGACGCGTTTCGTCGCGAACGAGAAGCTTCTGCGTCGACGGAACTGGGTGTCGCGCGCTCACGAAATTTCATTTATGTGTGTCAGCAAAGGGAGGGGAAAAGCTCCCCCCCCCCCCTCCCGAAATCGTGACCAAGACAAATTTCTATGCACTCGCCGACTCGTAAAACTACAAACATTCCGTGCAACGGGTATCGCAATTACCAACGGATTGCCACGGACAAAGTAAAAATCGGGAAACAGAGCCGGCAGTCGCCAATGCGTAATCAACGGCCCGACAAAAACGGCTAGGTGGAATTCAAACATAGGGTATACCCGCTGTTCCTCTATCAGAGTCGTTCCAAAGTCATTACCAAATTACCAAACGCACCAGGCAAACAACCGTAGACCAGCGGGAACCGTCGAAACCTAGCGCCAGTTCGCTTAATAGAATTTCCGCTTTCAAACAGCGTTAATTAACCCGACGCGCGTCGCGATAATTAAACGCATCTCGTTCGCGACCGCGGAAAAAAGCAATAAACGACGAACGGAATCCCATGTCCGCGGATCAATAACGAGAGTCCTCCGTTCCTCGTTTATCGTCGTCGCCGGTGAATATTAAAAATCCGCCCGCCTCGTCGCATCGTTTCTCACCCTGTCGTCGCGTCACCACCCCACCCCTCCCCCCAGCCGTCGCTACCTCGACACCCCCTCAAACCTATCCGCGCACGTACGATTAAACGCGTTTCCGGCTCGTTGTTATCGCGCTTAGGCAGCCCCGATAATTAATCCGACGTTTCTTCGTTTCGAGGCGAACGGGACGACGGACCGTCGCGACGCGTCGTTCGAACGAGCGATCCCAAGCTACGCTGGAAATACGCGTGAGCGATCGACCCCGTCCATTTCGCGGGACGTGCCGTGGGTAATCCCCATTGCGAAACGATCTCGGCCACGAGCACAGGAACGATCTTTTTTATTTCTCGGCCGGTTTTACGGTTAGCTAGCTCTCGCGTTTATCTCCTTCCCCCGCTGCGCCGCCGTCGGCCCTTTTGCTTCGCCCCGTTCGCGCTCGTTCTGGAAAATCTGGAAAGTCTATACGGAACGTTCGCCGCGGCCCTCTGTAAGGCGACCGGATTTATAACGGCGCCTCGAGGGCCCCGATAGCCTCGCTTCCATTCCAATCCGGTTTTTTATCGACGGACGCGGTGATATCATCGACGATGGGGGCCTGGCCGTTCCGGGTAACGATGGAAATTATACGCGTGCTCGTGAATATCGGAGGGACGATAATGAGGCGCGCGGAATTTCGACGCCGCGCGATTAACGTTGTTACACGCACGACGGCGACGCCTTTAACGGCTCGCGATCGTTGAAACGGAGGCACCTGCGCGACGGGGCAACCGTTATCCGTGGAACGCGAATTTATTGCGGCACGGTTACGCGAGTATCTCGCGCCGCGCGCGGATTTCGTTGAGAGTCCGCTTCAAGGTGGACGTCGTTCGGTATGCGGCGCGGCCGAGAGAGAGAGAGAGGTAGAAACGATCGTTTCGTTATCCGGAAGACGCGGAAGAATCTTGATAGATCGCCGCGGAGCGCGCCGATAAATTACGAGACGGATCCAGCGAGCTCGACGGAGGGATACGTTACCGCGTGTATCGTTTCTGTCGTCGTCCGTTACAGGTGACCCGATCACCCGGCACGCGATAAATTGCAGAATTAATTAGAACAGGCAGCGAACAGTTCCTCGACACGAAACGATAAGGAGCTAATGACCCCGGTGTTAATTAAACCGCCGCGTGTACCAGAAAATAGTTCGCGCTTCGAGCCTGCGAATATTTAACCGAGCTTTCCCCCTTGAAACACTATTAACGCGTAACATCGTATCAAATATTATTCGCCGCTTCCATTCATTATCGCAGATCGAACCGTGACTGACCACCGCCATGCCGAGCAAACATTTGCAAAATTGAATTCCCATTTCAAAGATCCCGCTCCTCGCGAAAAATTAATTCCACTAATTAACCTCGTGCAGGAAACCAAAGGACACGCGTTGTAACCAACGTTATCGGCCATCATCGAGATTAAGCGCCGCCGATGGTCCTGCGAGTGGAGCTAGGCCCTCTGGCCGGCGCACGATATAATATGCAAGGGCCATTGACAACTTCCCCTTTATCGTGACGCTGTATCAGAGAATGAATAGGGCCTATTATGAAACGATGGAAGGTCGCATTGACCGCGTGTATCCCGTTTCTGGGTTCGAGTGACCGGCAGGTCGCCGGTGCAAAGTGATAGGCAGGCCGATTTCGGGGGAGGACGAGATCGCGAGACGAGGGAAGCCTGTTGAAATCTATAGGCCTCGAACGGAATCGCGTCGGGGCCAAGGCAAATAGTGGCGTCCTGCCTGGACGGGCGCCGACGCGACGCGACGCGACGCGCCCTGGACGCATGCGTCGCGCCGCGAAAACCGCTTTCCAATCGGTTTCCAGGATGTAATTACGAGCACGTTGCGGGCATGGTGGTGAAATTTGACAGGTAGTAAATATACGAACTTCATCCCTGATGGTAATAGCGCCGAGAGGAGCATCGAATCGCCTGATTGAATTCTCCGTTGTCCGCCGCCAACCTCACCCCCATTTCGCGTTCACCCCCCTCGACCCGTGGCCGTCCCTTTTTTACCCCGGTATCGCCGTCGTTCCTCGGGACGAAACAAGAAAAAATAAAGAGCGCCGCCTGTACGTGAAATCCTATCCGAAACGGAATGAACCGACGACCAATGGAATTTCGACGTCGGGGCTAAGGGTAGCAAAACGGAACCGCGACGCGTTCACCCTCTGACCTATTGCGCCCGGGGACGAAAAGCGCGACGCCGCCAAATACAACAAAGTCGCGACGTAGGTTTCTTTGGTTTACGTATGGACAGGATGCGTGCGTGGGTCGCGGCAGACGCATGCACGGTGTAAATAAAGCGTCGTCGCGGCGGTCGCCTTGGGGGCCAGCGTAGTTTCTTGGATGGATTAAAGGGCAGGAATCGCGTGGAACAGGGGTGATTGAGGAGGGGTGGCAGAGATATTGTCGCGCGTTGCCAATGGGGTTCTTTTATCGTTTTCTTTGCTGCTCTCCTTTGTCTGCTTATGGACGATCGCGCCGGGGCGACAGAGGGATAAGTTGTCGGAGCCACGAGTGAAATACAAATATGCCTGGCAGACGAGGCTACGTCGTTAGAGAACTTCCGCCTGTGAAATGGCCCCCGTGTTGGCGGTAAACAATTAAACGTTTTATAGTTCTTGACCGTGGAGGCCTTTGTACGCGAGAAGCGTCTCGCGGGCAAAGGTGGGCAGGTCAAAATGGTGAATGAAACGATGCAGACTAAAAGCCAGGGGCCAATGCAGGGGACAGTAGGGGCGGGTAACTTGATGGCTGAATGTGTGTTAATGGCCGTGGCGGGGGCAGGATATTGGCGATAAATTCCCAGCGGAAACTGAATATCGAAAATGGAAGCCGGGTAAATTGATCATTCGAGCGCATCAATGTTATCCAAGAGTTTGGTTAACTTTTTTAATCGAACGATAAATCGACCATTCGTTTCTCGTTAATTTTCCAACACGTATCGTACCGCTGAACCCTATAATCCACGATCCCGGACGTATCGAAACAAATGTTTGAGAACTTCCACGTGAAACATGGAGACCGTCTGATTTTATTCCAAAGGATTGATCTGCTTCCAAGAATCGTGCAAACGCTCTATGCCGTCAATCTCGTTGCGAACAATGCACTCAAATTCTTAAACACAGATTAAAGCTTTTGCGAAAAAAAGTGTTTTCTGTGACAGAACCGACGATCGTGTCGCAATTTCAAATCAGTTTTAGGATTCAATTAAACGACAATGAGGGATGCAGCTTATTGGCAACATTCCCAACCACCCCCAGGCGTTGCCGCCCACTTGCCGAACATTTTCCGAAACCCCATAGTCGCGGGATCGTTTGATGCCAGATGCTGCCTTGGATATTGGATAAAAGTTCCCGGGTTCGCGGAGAAAATAATTTCACGAGGCCGGCCAAAGCTGCTGCTGCTGCTGCCGCTGCCGCTGCTGCCTCTTGCACGCTTCTTCTCGACACCCCTCCAACCTTTTGCCTCTGCAACACCTTCCCTTGGTGTTACGGCGAGAAAGAAACTTACCATCGCCGCCCCCTTCCGATTTTCTCGACTTGTCGTGTTTCTCTGTAGACAAAATGGCCAACGACGCCACCTGGCACTTAACATATATGGAAAAGTCCCGTTCTCCCGGAACGGCGAAACTTTGCCGTCCTTTCTCATTCCTTCTTGCCCCTGTCGATTAAGAGGCGAGGATATTCGCGCCAAGCGGCGCGGAGTTTCCCTTTATCGGAATAAAGAAACCGGCGACGACGAACGGTTTCCAGACAACCGAGGGCGTTCGTGCGAACACGATTTAGTCGACCGGTAGATCCGTGTCGAGGGGGAATGTTAGTTGCGCGGTTTATTTATATTAACTGCGGGGAGACTGCATAAATATTAGTCGGGGCAGTTGCTCGATTTTATCCCTTGATAAATGTATGAGAACGTTCCCCCCCCGCCCGTATTTATTATCGCGAAACATTCGAATTAATTGAAACATTTGTTTGCCATACATACAGAATTATATTAATAATTTTGCAAAGTAAAATCGTATTCGATCGACCACGAAGAAAACGCATTTCTTCTAGGATCAAGTACAATAGAAAATAACGTTAACGAAAACAACGATATCTGTACCAAAGCGAGCACGAGTTCTAAATTAAATATTTCAATTACGAAGAAAATGATCCTCAAGGTATACCCCATTGAACGCATTATCCTAGGCAACACGGAACTTCCATGGCAACCGGGAACGCCATGGAGCACACGACTCGCCAATGTTCAATCGTCTATCCCTAATCGATACGCATAATCGCTTCACTCTCTTCTACAGAAATTCGACTCACCGTTTGTCCCCGTTCAATGTTGACAAACCGCCGGTACACGAAATTTTCATGCCGCAACACGCTCGCTTATCACGCGACATCCACCGTAGGAGCAAGAGGGGGGTTAAGCACGGATTTAAACGCGTTAGGGCTCACGTTAGAAGCATAATTAATACTGAACGTTAGGCACGTAGCCGACTTCTATCGGCGCGGCTACACCATTACTATCCGCACTGGGGGGGGGGGGGGGATGGTCTCCTTACTAACCGACCTCCACGTGAACGTCGAAGTTACGCTCGCCCGGCCCCGTATTCACCGTGTAAATACGACGTTAGGATCCTACGTTATGACTTCCGAGTTCCGAAAATTCAGCAGAGAATCGGGCGCTGCGGAACTAGTTCCGGGACCGCGGCTCTCGGCTGCGGCTCCATGTTGCGGATGTTAAGAGTTGATCAAACGGCGCCCCAGTTGCTTGTATCGTTAGAAGTTGCCGCGGGCGTGAATGAAATGCGACTTCGTTGTTACGTTTCGTTAAGGGGTACATGAACGCCCTCCGCGAGTGAAATCTCGATTCGACACTCTTCCTAGACAGGTCTATAAATATAAAAATGTGGCGAGTTTACTTTTTTGACCGTGGTTTCCGTCGTGACCGTTTCCCGTTGCCTCTTGCAGTACTTGAACGATTCGATGTAATACGAAACGATGCGAAAAACGGTTCATCGCCGTTCATGCACATTTTCAACCTCTCCGTTCGACAAATAAATTTAGCAACGAATCGCGAGGACAGAATGTAGCGGGGGATTCAACAGTCATCGGCGTCTGATATCAAACAATGAGAATGGCACGTTGCCGCGAGACAGAGGGCAACGGGTAATCGAATCTCCGAGGAACTAGGAGGCTACGATTCGAACAGCGACCTCCCCTCGATGTACTCTATTCGAAACTCCACTCCGCTATTTACTCAATACAATCGTCTTCTCATTGATAAACCGACGGCTGATCCGCTCGACGGATGCCAGAGCGATGGAGACAGAAGCGTTGATACAACAGAGGGCGAGAGTGAGTGAGAGCGAGAGAGAGGGAGAGACGAAGGATGAAACTGTAGGGAAACAGGGTTACATACCCTGTGTTGGACGCGAATTCGTCCAGGCGTAAAATACAATGGAAGTAGGTGCTGTAGGTGCGAGAGTTCCGTCGTTCTTCTCATTCAATCGCAGCTACCTTGCGTACCCGGTTCGGCTTCGTCGCCATTCAATTAATTCCGTCGACATTAAAAGCGAAAGGGAGTATCACGTGAAATCGGTGGATGTCAACGTCACGATTGTACCCGCTCGGCGATCTCAATACCGCCCAAGCTCTGACGGCGTTCAGGCGATCGAACGATCTTTGTACATTGTTTTCATACCTGCTCTGCGTTCCTCGAAGCTCAGCGAATTGTCCCCCCCTTTCGGACTAATTGCCTCGATATCTGTTTCTTCCAGTTTCTTAAAACTAGCTTCAAAGCTGCCGTTTTATTCGGATATTAATTGTACCCTCCCTGTAGTGGACGAGACCCGATAACAATGTTTACGTATATTTTTTACGCTCCTCGTACCGATTGGTTCTCACGCGATGAACTTACAAGAAAGTACACTACGACAGCAATCTTTAAGAAGAGAAACGGAGCACCGAAGAAATCGAAAAGCAGCGTAACAATGAATAAACAAAACGAATCGATAGATAATACAAAAATTTGTTGACAGAAATAACAATGAAATAATAATAAATAAATAATGCCAGAATTGTCAGTAGCGCTATCTTACGCCTAATCGTAAAATGTGCAGAAGAGCGCGGCCCGCCGAAGCACGCCGACTAGTCTAGCGTAGTGTCTGACCACTGAATCCGTTACTACTGCGGGGCATTCGCCGCGGCCAGGCTGACCGATTGTCTGCATTTTCACTGGCGCTGGCGATCTGTGCCGTGGACTGGCTGGCCTGCAGCGTAACCCGTTCGAATTAGGCCATTGTAACACGGGCCGACCGGGGAATTAATTAATACGCGAGTCATCGATGAGGCGACCATCCGATTATTGGCCGACGCGTGGTCCTCCATTATCCGACGCGCGACCAGCACGCCGGAGAAACTCGCGTTGCGGCGTCGTTAACGATGCGGAACGATTCGATAAATGTTTACCCGCGCTCGGGACGCTCTATAGACGTCCACGTTTGAAAGGACCCCTGAAATTGCGGTGAATTACCGACCACCTGGGCCGACAATTGTCCCGGCCGGATTTGTTTGAAGTCTGCTCCGATACGTGCTCGGAATCGGTTCATAGATTCCCAAGGCTTATTGTATATACATGCGTTCATCGTGACACGTCCCATCGTGATCGCTTTCAGGACGCGGGATTAATGGCGACGTTATGAAAATTTGTAGGCGTTGCCGGTTGATGACGGCGCTTCCCGGCGATAATAAACGCCGCTATTAGCGAGTATCGATCTACCTGTTCCTCGAATAATTCCTCGACTGATGTAGCAGCGTGTGTAATGAGGCAGCTGTAGTCACGAGGTTCGAGCGATCGAAAATTGTGTATCGATAGTTGGAAAGTTGAGCGGGCTGTAAGTTCTGAGCGACACCGTCATGGCGAATCGATTAGACGTTATTTAGAATCGCGTGCGAAACGCTGTCGCGTATACGTCGCCAGAACTAATTACTATTCACCCGATTCACGACGCAGAAAATCATTTTTCACGTCCGTGAAGCTATCTTGGAAATTACGCGAAACAGTGTCGCTTTCGCGAAGTATAGAAAAACTTGCCCGCGTCGTTTAAGAGATTAGGGGGCGACGTTAATCACGAGGCTGAATGAAAAGGAATCGTTCGAAGAAAAAGCGTTGAACGATGCGCCGGCGTGTGTATCGCTGCAATTCTTAGATAGGTCGGGCTGTTCATTAATCAAGCACGGATAAAGAGTGGCCGTCCAAGCGGGAGCATCAAACGATATATCCGGCGCGTACAACGACAAAAGAATTTAATTTCCTCCGAGATAAGAGGAAGCGCGGGCGTTATTTACCCGGCGGCGGAAATGGCCCGGCAAGTAGCGATACATTATCCTTAAATGCGGCGAATTTGTTCTTTCATAGTCGGGAACCTATTTCATCGCGGAGTCGCCGACGAATTCCCTGGCGAACGTACAACCCTGATAGCATCCTGCTGAATTCTACTTAAACTCCACGCTTTATACATCACGGACACGTCCCGCGTTTAGCACAATTTGCGAAGAAATAACCGGCCCCCCACCCTTTCCACGAAATTCCAGTCAATTCGACGATAATGCAGTCGAACATAATAGATTCTCTAAGGAACGAATTTTCGCACGTATGGCGCAGAAAGCAATTTCGTGTCATTTCCACGGAGAAACGTTCGAGCGAGGCGGGGCGCGAGGCAAGATAGCCGCGCTTACCTGTATTTCGTGGATTTCTACGGCGTCGACGGAAATTGAATAATGGCAAGGGGAACGGGACAGTTACGGCGAAGCCATCGCGATGATTTCAATATCATAAATGGGACAGGTTTCGTCGGCTTGGGGCGACGGTGGGGGGAGGAGGTTGAATTTTTCCGCGCGGCGACTGCCACTTTCGAAATTGACTCGCTTTTTTTTTGTCCGCCCTCTCCTGAACAGGATATTAGAACTGCGACCTCGTTACATTCGACGCTGACACCGTAGCTCGATCGGCCACGCACCACTCTTCGTTTCGTCGAACTCTTTTATCTCGCTGTTTCTCTCGGCGTTTCGCTCGCCGCTTGACAGGTGTGCTTCGGGGAAAGAATGTCCTCGACGAATACGCACGTCGACCCTCACCCTTTCCGTCGATCAAACGATTCGCAAATGTTCACCGATGGATCTGGATCGTCGCGAAGGGAGCGAAAATCAAGAAGATCCGAGGTAAACGAGGAATGAATTTCGTGGAAATCTACAGATGACCCCCTGCCTTGTTATTGCTCGGATTATAGTTTCATCGTTTTACGAATTATCACGAGTCACCCTCCTATATTTCGTATTCAAATTTTGCTCAGTTACTTCAAGATACGGGATAAGATTTACAAGCACCTTCCCCTCCAAACGTTCTCTCGCTTCTACGGATTCTCGGTCGGCGTTTCGCCAATTGAAATTAGCAGATTCATTGTTGCGTCGTTTCTTTTAATTATTATTATTATTATTATCGTTGAACGGCCAGACGGAAACATTCTTCTTCCTCTCGGATCATCGACAGACGCGAATGCCGGAGACACGTCGTCGTTGTCAATGGCAGATCCTTTTTCTTCCGAGTGCTCGGCGCGATTTTCAAGAGGGAAATCGGTTTCATCGGATGCAGATTTAATGCCGTGCACGACGGGAAACTGATAGGTACCCATTGAATATCGGGCTTATGTCGGTGGACGACGATACTTTATACGGCGTTATTGAAATATCGTCGCGAGGAGAATTATTGCCACTCGCGTGCCGTATCCGCCTCTCCTACGCGCCGTACTCGCCGATTCCGTTTCCTCTTCCACCGTTCCGGAGCTTTGTTCTTTCTCTCTGGCTAATACCGAACGTTCCGCGAATTCTTGGCGTGCATGAATGCGTATAATGTCCGCAAAAAAGGGATGGCAGTAAATTGTACGTGTCGTTACATTCGAGTTTCCGCTCGGGAGAGGAGGATTTGTTGCTGGCGCCACGTGTTCCTTCCTTCCTCGTTCATTCCTTTTTTTAATACTTTTAATGAGACGCGTTGCACGGGCGAGAGATTCCAGATATTACACGGGCGAATCGCTTAACGGGGGGCGTTTAAAGCGGACACGAGTTCGATCACGAGCAGAGTTCTCTCCGATTTCTCAATCCCAGCCCGCCTTGTTTCCTGTTTGACTTTACCCTCGGGTCTCTCAGCCTTTTTTTGCACGCGGAAGCGGGATGATTATAAACGAAAATCGTGTTTTCCAAGTCGCACGATGCACGACCGATTGCTCGTTGCCGGTGAACGGATCTCAATGGGATTCATTATTTTCAGAAAACTTCGACTACTCGCGCCGCTCGCACGGTAGACTGGTTAAATCGGATACCCGATGAAAATCAGCAAACCAATTTACTCAGTATGCCCGAATGATCTTTCGGCTGATCAATCTGTGTCGGACACTCGAATTAGCCGTTTGCATGAATTAATTCACGCGTGCGTGAACTGTTGTCTGTATTTTATTTCCGCTCTCGTGTGCACCGTGTTTTTTTTTTCCTTTTTTTTTCGGCAGATACTTTTCGCGAGATAAAAATCAAGGGAACGCCAGCTTCGCGTTTCGAGTGATCAAGAAATGAGGATTAATCGAGTCTAGGACACTCGGCTATCTCCGACGGCAAAATAAAGGGGGAGCACGAAATTGGAAAGAGCAATCGATATTTCAGCGAAACGTTGTAAAAGAATACGCGAGAGCAATTTATACGACGATAAACATCGAGACGTCGGCGGACGATAAATCTCGCGTAAATCGTCTCATAACAAGTTTACCCTGCGATTAGCCTTTTGTTGCGCTCGCGTACGCTTCTGATTTCCTCGCGGCCGTCATTCAACGCGTTGCACGCGACGACGATTAATTGCATCGCCGACGCTGATCCGCGACATTGTCGCGGGACAATATAATCCAACGATACGACTAGCGCGAGCAACACGCGGACGGGGATCCGCTTTGGCGAAGGCGACAACCGAGAAAACAGCGAACAGCGAGCGCCGTTGGTTCGGAAACGGACGCAGCGTCGTTAGAGCGTCGCGGCGCGCTCATTTATTCATAAAGTCGTTACCGAACGGCACGGAACAGTGAAACTTTCGAAACGCATCCCTCCAACCCCCCAGTGGCTCGCCCCTATTATTATATTATATATCGCACTCGGCATATTCTATCATCAGGAGGCATGTCCGCGTTTAAAATTTACATACTCAGCCGCGACGACGCTCGACTGCTTGCTTTTATCGGGCTTCCTGCCTTTCACACCGACCCGGACAATGAACGTTTGCGCGATCAGCGCACGAACTGCGTCCGAGTTAATGCTGTTAGGTGGACGGGGGATAGTTTAATCACGAGGAAGTTGTAAATGGAAATTAACTTCTGCGGAGAACATCGTTCCCATGGTTTGCGGCTCGCGGGAGTTTCATTCGGGATGGCTTTATGAAAAATACGCGAGTGGCTCGAAGTGATAGTTCCAATAATTGCGACTATCTGTCTGCTTTCTGACAGAATACTTGGAAACGCGTGTGATGCACTTCGCGAGTAGCAGAAAATCGACGTGTATTCCGGATTCGGAATTGCAATTTAGACATCCGATCTCGTGCGAGTCTAAGTAAAGGGGAACAGTATATCGCGCTGTTCTAAGCGACGCAACGAAAGCTGGGATGTTCTTCTAATTTCAATGTTTACCATTGTTTATTTCACCTGGCGCGCCCTGTCGGGCACGGCCTGTTAATTAGAAGCTCGAATCTCAAGTCGCTAAAGCGGAGTTTAGGTATAAATTCGGAAGTGGTATTATCTCGTAACAAAGGCACGTGCTTGGCATTCGAGTTCACCGGGTGGGATAGGAACAGTCGCAACTGTTCCTCGTTCGCTTGTTCGCGTGCATTCAATAAGCCCTGTTCCCCGACGAATATTTTGTCGCAGACAGAGCGCGTGATGCGTACAACAAACGGCAAGATTAATGTTTCTATTGGTTTCCATGTGCTGCATGTTCGCACCAGAAGCAAACGCGTACATAGATGGTACTAACTTCATTCACGAACTCGACAGTTAAGATTTGTTAGATATCGTTCAAACGTTATTGAGGAATAATGGCGAAGTAGACTGACGCGTTTCTCTTGCACGAATATTTTTGACGAAATTTTTGTCGAAATTAGGGAACAGTTCGGAGCGAAACAGGCATGAATCGATTGATAAGAACGGGACGTTGAAGGGATATCGATCTGGCTGGTTGAGTAATTTCGAGGTACGTTCGTATCCTTCGCTCTCGTCGGATCCATAGCTAGTTAGGGGCCTGTACCAGTCTGATTGCAGACGAGCGCGCTGCATTCTAATGGGCAATGCCTTCTTATCCCGCTGCACACACAAAGCTCGATCTCATTGCGCGCCTCCATTTTTGCCCTCCCCCCTGCTTTATCTCGCTTCGCCGTTCGCTCCCGAGCTAATTGTCTTATTGGGAAAAAATCGGGACGATTGCCTGCTTTGCAAGGAACAACAGACCGACTAAGAATCGAGTTCGCGATGAAAAGTAAAGCCCGAGCGAAAGAAATAGGGTGTACGGAAATAAATCAAATAATTTATTATTAAAAAAATGAATTAAGAAACGCGAAGAATAATTCTTCTTACTAAGAACGGGACAAATATAAAAGAATGGAGAAACTTTATCAAGCTTCGAACACCGTCGAATATGATTCGACTGAACCATATGAACCCGCCCCCCTTGAATCAATTTAATCGAACTAAATTCGATAACGCTTTTGCGGGGGTGCGAAAATCCTCGAAACCAATATACCACGGGGCAAGATTCCTTTTCGACGACGGGGCTTTCCTTGTCAGAGAAGGGACCGTAGAAACAGGACACGAAAACGTCAAAGACACCGAACGCTCATCTATCCGGACGGTGACAAAAGCTCAAAGGGCAGAATATCGGGATAGGCCATGGTAATTTGAATGCCGTTTTCAAATAAGAGGTCACCAGAAACCAGGACAAAACGGTTCCCCCCGCCTGGTATATATGACGTATGGTGGTTAATGAAAGCTTGCAGGGTGGCGGTTGGAAAAACGTGGGAAAGGGGTGAGAGGGATGGAGGGTTCGATAGCGAGGACGAGGGTGAACGGAGGGACGGTGACGGGACGGAAGAGAAGACTCGATTACACGTCACTGGCAGCCCAGAGCCTATTTGGTCGCAATCGGTTTTTCATTACCGAAAGCTTCATCGGCTTTATACCGAATTGTACATTCCGCGAACCCTCGTGAAACTCATCAAGATCGTACGTCCTTTCGGAACCGCGTTTCGCGACTTTCTGACTGACGCTGAACGAGTATCTATTGTTTAACTGTGATAGAACTCGAATTCGAGCAATATCGAGGTTCCCCGTATGATTAGGAATAATATACGTGCATACGGGACGGACGAATGTGTGCATTTCGATGCGATGCTTCGTTATTTTCGTTTTTTCCATTCGGTTTTTTTTTTAATACCTTTGCCATTGTTTTCATCGAAGGCAAATGCTAGCGGGAAATAAATTGTATGATTGGAGAACGTGTACAATTAAATGTGTCTGAACAAATTGCATACGTAGATGGAATGTTGAATAGATTAAAGAATTAATGCCCCTTAATAAATATAATGATGTTTTACAAACGATTATCAAATTATTCGTACTAATAGTAAAGTTATGAACGTTAGCCTCTAATTTTTCTACTACGAAAATTTGGCTGTAAAACGTATTCTAGTGGAACAATATTAAAAGAAAATATTATGGTACACTGCCGTGCTCCACGCGCAAAGCGAATATACGAACGAGATGGCTTTGTGCCGAAAACGGTACAAGTGCTGACACCTACCAGCGAACGAACGAAATAGACTTATGAATGAGTTAGAGGGGACGCCAGTAGTATCAATTGACAGGTAGTGCAGTGGGGATCCAGCAATCATCAGCTGATTGGTTATTCTGTTCTGTTCCCAGCAACACAAAAATAAATTGCTTGTGAAACGTACTATGCGCAGTATGATATACAATATCAATATGAATACTTGATACTTTGTTATACAAAAAAATGATCGAACTCCGCGCTTAAAAGTAATAACAGAGTATCGATAATAGTGTTTTCCAGCAGATATGTTTCGAGAATGACGCGAGAACACTGATGTAAGTGGACGAACAAATTATTCTCACAGTGAAACAATATCAGTGGAGAAACATGTCGTCCTCGCCAGAGAGTATTGCGATGAAGCAACCAATTAGGCGTTTGGAGATCCAAATTAAGAATTTCAACGTGGCCATACCGCACCACGTCGATTTATTAAAACGACACAAGAGTAATATTCAAAAGGTGAGTGTCGCGACTGAAACGATTAATTAGATTAACAGCTCGTTCGGGCATTAAATCTTTGCTATCGTAGTATCAAGCGCAGCACGACTGGGAGAAAATACACAGGGAGCACATGAACGTCGCGAGAATTATAAAACAGCTCAAGGAGCTGCTGTACCAAATGGACACTCTCAGAGCCCAAGTTCTCGATTCTGACATTAATCAATTTGATAAGCTGACCGCAAATGCTCGTACGAGCATAATGAACGCTGTGAAAGAATACATGGGTACGAATGGAATTTTGTACGACTCACATTATCGGCGGCGCTGATGACATATTTTGGTATCCATGCTTCCAGAAATGCAACTGAATTTGCCGCTATCCAGGCCGGAATCACCCGAAGACAAAGATCAAGCCGAAAGTCACCCACTTGACGACCGATATATCCAATTGCAGGAAGAACAACAGAAGTTGCACCGTCAGGAGGCATGTCTGCATGCTTGGAACGATCTGCAAGGAGATATGCAACAGTTGCATCAGCTGTTCGCCGAATTCAACAAAATTGTTGATGTGAGTTTTCACATTTACCGTGAACCAAGCATTGGATCGCGCATAATCTATTTGCCTACATTATCAGGACCAGAAGGAGCTAGTAAATACGGCAGAATACGATATAGAGGAAACCAATATAAACGTTAAACAGGGGGAAAAGTTCCTTGAAAAAGCTGCAAGATATAAGGTTGCTATGTATCCCCTAGCTGGAGCTGTACTTGGAACCTGCATTGGTGGACCAGTTGGTTTAGTAGCTGGATTAAAAATTGGCGGTCTCACTGCTATCGGTTGCGGTATCTTAGGTAAGTTATTCTATTCTATCGTATAATCTATTGTACATTCCCAACATTTAATCATATCGAACATTCGATTCGTACAGGATTTACAGGAGCATCTATGTTAAAGAAAAAGGGAATAGGGATGCAGAAATCGACAAGCATAATAGGGCAAACGTCGATGGTACATAGAACTGTGCAGAAGTCGCAGTCTGTACCGGATAATATAGAAGAGTCTAAGAAGGAGTTGTGACAAATGACTGATTGTGATACTAACAATAAGAGTAAAAAGAAAAAAGCCTGCAATGTTGTTTGAGCGCGGGGCATCGATATTAAACGAACGGAAGATAGTACTTAACATGTTAAGGAATGTTTGTTTTGTGTATATAAAATTAATTTAACGAAGTACCGTGAATGTTAGCGCTAGACATTTCTATCGAAAAAAAGCTTTTCAATTTTTTATACGTTTTTTTAAGAAAGGAAGAGGAAGCATACTAATAATTAAATGTTATCGTATCCAACGAAATTTTCAACCTGGACCAAATTTTATTTTTCAATTGCCCGTACCAAATTTGATTTTCGACGGCCGAAAGAACATGTTTATCTACATTGAAAAACATTTTTAGTTTCGCTTGGAATATTTATGTAACACAACAACGACTCTACATGCACGCCGTGCAGTGTACCATGTAACATTGAGTGAGGTTACGTAATTGTAAGTACTAAATCGCTTATTCATACAGCCTTACCTAGATAACTTTTTCCCACGATTTGTACTTAAATTAACGAGAAATGGGAGAACTGCGATTTGTACTCCCGGGAGCCGACAAATTGGACGCGCACTCACGTTGTAATTTTTATACGCTTCTTACGCGACCCGGTTGTCTCACGAAATATTACAAATGTTAACTGTGCACAAACACTGTGAGCTTGTTACTGCTTGTAAATAGTCTTTACAAATAAATTATTCACCGTCACAAAACAACACGAGGATTGAACTGATGGTAGAAATTTCACTGTGACTCGCGGAACGTGCTCGAGTTAACGCGGGTCCGACGTTTGAATCTCCGTCGTGTATCGATCGATCGATCATTCGATACATGGCGCAAGCTTCAATTCGTGAAAGTGTTTCTGCGATTGAGCTGTGTACAAATGTTCTGTGATTGAACTGTGGACAAATGTTCTGTGATTGAGCTGTGTGCAAATATTTCTGAACCGAGTGATTGCTGAAAATACATTGCTGGAGACACGGTGTATGTTTGAAAGGTAAGTCAAGGAACATCGAGATAAAATGAAAGGTTTAACTTCGCTACAAAAGGCACCCAATACAGTATATTTAGCAAGTAATAAAATACATCGGTGTTAGACACAGTACAATACTGAAATAATCGTGTTATTTAAATGTAAATATATAATATATACATTTCGTTATAATAGATGGTGGACACTTAACTCTACGGACTAAAATGTTCTACTTAAAAAAATATTAATAAATATCTACCAGCGTGTACAATTAAGTGACTATCGGTGTATCTTAAGGTACGTGTTACTCCTTATTATCGTCATTGGTTCGACATCCCTAATTCAAAAAGCAACACCAAACTCAGATCCATGGAAAATAGAAAATTGCTTATACTTTCGTTTCGCTTATAGTCTCACATTCGAGGAGCGGTACGCTCAGCCGGATGCACCGATTTCATATGGCATTCCCGCGATTTTTTCCCTCGTTCTCGATTCATCGACCTTCCGGTCGTCTCGGTGCAAAAAAATTCATCACGGTGTTATTATTTATAATACTACAAAAATCGTACACACGAATCAAAACAAACGATATCGGGGTGCATCAGACTGCGCCGGGACATGATATTTTTTCTCCTTCTCTTTCTCATCGTTATCTACGCTCTACAACTACGATTTCTAAATACCTTAAATTTTTCGCTCGACCCCAGAATACGAACTAAACGACATTTGGTCACTATCCATAAGGTATCATTGAAATACCTTGGCAGACCTTGGCAATAACAATGGCTTGATTCAACTGACTCGCTTGAAAGTAGCGTAACAATACAGAATTATATGACAGGATAATTGCTGCTTGCTACACGCGCCACCGTGAGTTAACTTTCTTCCGGCGCTGGTTTACCGAGCACGTAACTATGGTCGAAACCGGTATGGGCGGTACAGTGTTACTGATTGAACTGTTCGGCTCGACAATTGCATGCTGATTGTAATATGCGTAAGTGGGAATAAACAACGCAACGTGATTGCATATCGCGAGTAGATACGAATTCCACTTTTTGCCAGATACATCGGTCAACGAACCATAATCGAAGCTGCATTGTTGAAACGCTAAGCTTCGTCTCGGCAAGTAAAGTAAAATGAGATGAGAAATCGGTGTTCGTGTGAGGCGTCTTAAGTGAAGCTTACTATACCGTTCCTTCCTAAGCTTTGCCAAAACGCCCACACAGATAATCCCATTTTAAACGCAAGGTGTAATTTCTTCTTTTCTTAAACGAAAACAAAAACGATGAAATGCAGTGAGAAAGAGGGCGAAAGATTTAGATAGAGAGACAGAGAGAAATAGATAGTGGATAGAATTTGGCTTTCGTGTACAGGCCAGAGTTACGTTTTACATCTACAGGTGATAAAAGGTTTTACAAATGACTGACATAAAAAGAATATAATATTATATATATTTAATATATAATCTGGAAATAATATTTAGACTATCGGTTATATTACTTGTGGCTATATCGTATAAACCTTTAATGTTACATTATATTACAAAGTGGTATGTATGTGTGCGCATTGTTTTGACATTCCTGAAGGGATGCGTGTTCATTTCGGACCGGGGACGCGTTAAACGAGACGAACGGTGATCCTGTCAGCTAATGGAATACCTGAAGAGACAATGAAACGGCGAACCGGTCTTCAGGTGTTTCATTAAGAAAAAGACACACACACAGACTAATTGATAAAGAAACGCACAATAATCTTCGTATTCTTGAGTCGTGACGTTACTCCGCGATAACGTCGTTGCCTCGTAATAAACGCGAACACAATGTGGACATGGAATATCAATATTTATTCTCTACGCATATAAATAAAAGTATAAAAGTATCATGGGCGCATGGTCGAGCAAATACGAGATAATGTCCTCAGTCGTTTGGGGAGGGGGGAGGGATCAGGAATGCCAATGTTAATGAGGATAATGGCAATCGGTGCATGCCGTTCACGATATCGTAGCACATTGTCAAGCATGCAGCCGTACACATATAAATTCCGTTCGGTACACATCCCTATCTACGATCTTTTCTCTTGAGCACGTTGGTGGATTCGAGGTGATAGTATAAGAAAATACACGTCGCCGTTACTTCTGAAAAATCAATGGTTTATAAAATTCAGACGTGACAACTATATATGCGATCGCGTAGATCAATGAAATTCGAAGCGTATCAAAAGATAAATTCACTTGAAAGTTGAGCTCTCTCTTTCTCTGCGGACCATGAGGTTCTACTACGACTGTATACGTGTCTGCGTGTGTACGCGAGCGCGCGTGTGTGTGTGTGTGTGAATGGATTGCGTGCCTCCTTTTTCGCGAACCCTGGGAACACCGGGCCCAGGGTTCGTTTTAAATGCTCTTCAACAGGCGTTTCGTTACGGAAGTCGCGCTATAAGCGTAATGCAGCGATCTATCTGTCTTGCATAGGACGTTGCGATACACGTCGTCTTCGTGGCTCGCGGCCGTATCGACGAATCACGATTGACCCAAGAAAAATACGCGGCCCTAATACTTTCTATTCCAGTTACGCGTGCTCGTCACGTCGGAACGTTTTCAATGAAAAATTGTATGCAATTCGGGTGAGTTACACTGCATTCACTATAAGACAACTTGCAAGTGAATCGACAACATGTATATATAATATATATATATATGTACTCTTCTATATCAAAGTGCCAGCCTTTCCAGGGTCAGCGCTTATAAATTAATGGACATGTCTTGGTCGTAGGGTGTGAGATTCGTGTCGGACGAAGAAGCCGAGGTAACTGTTGCTAGGGCTGTCGCGCTGGTCGGCGACTGGAGAGGCGTCGACGTCGTCGGTAGATGGGACGTGGGGCTCTCTAAAGTCGAGTTCCAGTGACTTCTCTCGGTTCCATCGCCGCCATCGTCGGAGACGATCGAGATATCGGCTATTATACCGCTCTCTGCAATTGGCGTCGTTTCATCGACGATATAGACAACGTGTTCGTTTGCGCAACAACTAAATCATGCGGTGGACGGGGCGGTCACTCACTGACTGGGACAGAAATGCTATACGTACCGACGCTACACTGACTGTTCAGAGTGGTGCTACGGTGGTGAGGTCGAGGACTTGTGTCCAAACCGAGGTTCAGGGTTGTAGGAGGGCCGCTACTCCCGCCGCTACTCGACGACGAGCTGACAGAGATTACGCTGTGCGGCCTTCTACTGCAACGTCCCGAGTCCTCCGACATCGATACCGCTATCGAGTTTCTAAATCTAGGTGCTGTTGAAAATCGGGCAGGTGTCAGTCAATATCAAAATTGCGCGATACAGAATAGGTGTCCTGGGGACGCGCCGTACCAGCGTCGATTCGTCGGAAGAGAACTTACTTTTCGATAGTTGAGCTACACTGATGGAACGATCATTGATCTGATCCGCGCTAGGCCTAATGTCCAAACAAGGTTTGTTACCGATGCCCATGCTCGACATCTCCGCCAGGCGCACTTCTGTCGTCACAAAAGGCGTTCTTGTTAAATCGGCTACGCGGACACGTCTGCGCGAAAGCCATAACTCAAAATGCGGCAAACCAGCCTACCTCTGTTTCTCAGCGCCTGCTTCCATAAAAGGTTGCTCAGTTCCTCAGTCCAGGCTTTCTTAATGTCCTCGCTGGCGCACTGCAACGTGTACGTGTCGCCCGGTTTCCTCTTGCGGAACCAAATCTCGAACTTCGTGGGCGAGTCCGCGATCACCGCTGTCAGACCGATGTCCGTCGTTTTGATGCTGTGCTTGTAAATGTAGATGTCGAGGTTCTGGAACGTCGGACGAATGTTGTTGTTCATGTGTAAAGGATACGAGAAGGGGAACCGAGGGGATGTCTCACCTTTCTGTCGGGGAATCTTCTCGCTTTGCTGAAGAGGATGAGGTCCTCGAACAGGAAGACCTGTCGCAGACACTTCTTCCCCTTGCCCTGCCACACCAGGAACTCGTTCTGACGCAGCAGTCTCCCCTGCTCCTTCACGTTCACCTACAAGCCACACCGTTTTTATTCCCCACAGCGATACAGGCGTGCAACAAAAAACGCATTACATACACTCTTCGTCGCCACTGTTGACACGACAGACTCTTCTACTACATCATTATTAGTTAGTTACGATATCGCGAGATTAGCATAGCATTTTATCTTAATACGTGAACGTACATCACAGTCCCGGAGTGAGTCCATCGCCAGCAGGTCGTTCCCGTGGCGCAATTGGAATCGAACCATCTGCTCGGCCGCCCTCAGGTCCGCCTCCCCCTCGACCATCGGTTTCATGTCGTCGTCCTTCTCGTCCTTCTCTTCTTTGCCGGACATTTGCTCGGACAGATCGGTGCCCGCCTTGACCAACTGCTGCAGCAGCAACGCGTATTTACCCATTCGCTGAACTGGCTTCAACAGGTAACTGGCTAGGTCCATCTTGTCGCCAAGCTCGAGCTGTTTCTGCTTGAAGAACGCGGTGCCGTACTCGGCCATCAGCGAGTCCGAATTCGGCTTGTTCTTGTTGTACAACGCGTACAGATAGAACTTCTTCTCCTGCGATTTAGCAACACAGGCAGCATAGGATGTAGACGACAGTGAGTTTTATGGGGTTTTAAAGGGGCGACACGGGTGGCTGTCGAAACAAATGTTGGATCACGGGGGAGAACTCACGTGTCTGAGGAAGCACTGCCCCACGTTCATAGGCGACTGCTCGCACTGCTCCAATTCCCTTAGGAAGTGTTGACTATGGAACTCGTAGATCTTCTCCACGTTGCCGAAGATCACGTTCCGCTGTCCTCTAAGCGCCTGAGGGATATCTTCCCTTACCAGCTCTGGGATGTAATTCTTTCGGCGACAGATAGGGAACAGGATTAGTAACGTCGCAGGTGGTACATAGAATCGTGGACGATCGCGACGGAGATATAGTTACCTCTATTATGTATTCGAGAGACTTCACGTAGTCTCGCTCGGTCTGTATCATTTCCCTCATTATGAGCAGTATTGTTCTGCAAGGTGAAGTACCTTCGTTAAACAGGTTTCCGCGCGCGTAACGATTCCGCGTAATCGCGCGATGAAATTCTTACAGATAAGCGTATTGTGTTAGCTAGGCTCGGCCGAAGAACACGGAAGAACCGGCCTACGAAAACGTAACGCGAAGTCTGTCCGATCCCACGCGGCGTTCGAACACGCAACGGACCTCCACCTGTCGGATGAAAAGCTTTCGACGGGATTGTTCATCGGCCCGGCCACGCTAATTACGCTTATCGAATTGGCCATCGGGGCAAAACGATAACGACCGAAGTCAAGCTATTTTGGAGCATCGGGCGGTTCACTGTATAACGTTCGATACTCTTGGTTAAAAGCTTTCAAAGTCAAGTAAACCGATTTTGTTGGCGATATTTGTCGGAACGATAGATACTTTTTGGAAGACGACTGATATAAATTGTTCAACCGTGTCGAAATATCGTCGAAATGTTTAATGCGTACTTTTTCGCCTTCATCCCAGGTGCAATGCTGGCAGCTCGATGGAGGTGAGAGTTCACCGGCGGTTTCACCAGCCGTCGTGGAGCAGGACTTCGTGGTGGTGTCCTCGGCGGTGAACAATCGAGCAGCTGTTCAGCGCTCTCTCGTAGCTCGGCGATGTTGTCCAGCACCGGTCGACCACCGCTTCCTGCTGATCCTACGCTCTCCATGGGGCAAGCGTACGACGCGCTACTGTCGCTGTCATCCCACGAAGTTCCTGGAACAATAGTTGAACACTGGTAGAACAGACGTCACCCGGGGAGTAATCGGGGTAAGTGGATGGATCTTGCGATATTTGAAGCGTGAACTCTTTTCGTTCTTTTATCTTAGCGCGGCACTCTTATCGCGGCTCAAATTTTAACGCGTACAAGGTTGCACAAATTATGCGCAGAAGGAGGCACTTAACGCCGACATTCATATTCAGTACGGTTCTATCTAGGTTGGCGAATAAGACCGGACTGGTCGTCTATGACTCGTTATTCTACTTTATTGCGCACATTGATAGATATTGTCTCTGTCCAATTTTTGTCGAAACTGTACGAGTATTTCTGCTGAATGCTTTCGATATGATTAACGCGTACACGGGACAGATATAATGGAACGATCGTGTTAATTTCCATTCTGTTCACAGTCACTTAAATCTATATTTCGTTCTAACAAAAATATCTATTGAGTTAAATAAATACAATTAAACATTGTTCCCAAGCTTTAGCTTGCTAACAGTCCTACGAAATTCTTTGCAAACACACCGAGCACAATATTTTAATAAAAACTGCGCCGTCTTGCGCACCAAATCAAGATCATTTTCACCTTCAAGGCAACCACGGTAACGAAAAAATGGATACGCACGACTCTTCTAGTACCAAAACCAATTAAAACGCCAAGCCCCCGAGGATACATATTACACAAGGAACGTTAAAGACGGGATCGTTTGCTTACTCTTCGCCAGACTGTCCTCCCAAGAGGTAGCAGATTCTGAGGCAGCAAAGGATCTCCTTCTGGCCGGGCTGCCAGGTGCGGAAGTCGTCCTCGCCATTTCCAGCGCTTCTGTACACTTGTTCCTAGCGATGCGGCATTGTTCCAAAAGGATCTCGTTACCGAGCTTCTCGGCGAGCGATATCATTTCCGTGAAATGCTCCGGCGGCAGGGGTGGTCTGGCCATCAGGAACTGCTGGGCCCCCCGTTCGCCGACGAGACGGGCCTCCTGGGCCCATTCGTACGCCCGATCCTGAAGCAGACAGCATCTCGACGTGTCCTCGAGGTACTCGCGTCTATCCTCCAACCGTGAACCGAATCCTCGAAGGTGCTGCTTCAAGGACCTCGCGAGTTCGCGTAATCCGCTCGCGCTCGCCGCCTCGGCAAGGTCGCTCCCTTTGTCGAGATGTCTCTGGAACACAAAAGGCATTGCATTGCATTGCGCCTGTCATGACTGTTACTCTTGAACAGCTCGAACGAGTCATTTCTGCGTTTACTTGGACAAATACAAAAACGCCGATACACCGGAGTCCTCTTTATGTTATTTACGAACTGCATTATTCTTTTATTATCTCTTACGGTCGCGGAGGTAACATTATCCTAAGCAAATCGTAGGTAGCCCATTCTAATTACGTATCGAATTACCGTACGTCTGGCAAGATTGATCGCCTCAAAGCAAATATAGATATACCAATAGCGAGCCACGCGGTACGGAGCGAGTTACGTGATCTACGGCGCCACTAGATCCGTAGTACCTTCTCCAACGCGGCTCCCCTGGATCTCTGTTTGCACAGATTTGCCATGAATACAATATTGTGTGTAAACACACGGAAATATTTCATCGATACGACCGTAACGGGGGGGGGGGGGGGGGGACAATGAACGTCCTCCTTGTACGATGGAAATTATATCCAGTCCCCGACGAATCGAACTGAAACACCCGCGGTGCGCCACAGAACCGTAGCCAATAGTGGGATCGTAAATCGCCATATGGGGAAAGGCACGCAGGGATGAGCAGGAGGGCGCGTTGTCTCTGCTACGGGGACATTGTCTATTTGCCCATTGAGGCAGGCCGGGGACTGTTTGCACAAACCAATACACGCTATCCGTGCAGGGTGTTCGCATATAAGAAACCATCTATTCACGAGGAACGTGGCACCCTTCTCAAACAAAGGCTTGAAAATTATTGTTCCACGTGGCTCAGGTTCGCGGCGTGTAGTATCCCAGGCTTCGGAGACTTCTTGATCCTCGAACATATCGAGCCAGCGATTAAATTCGGATCTCCCAGAAACACGTCGCTGATTCGTGACACGACGGACTGTTCGATTTTCAATATACCCCGCGGAGATAACTGCTGCTATCCATCCCTGTACGAACAATATGTAACGGCAATTGCGAGAGCGTGAAATCCTGTTGGACATGGATCGGTAACATCCTGGTGCAATAACGATCTCGATGGAGCAGCCGTGACGAAACTGCTTCGTGTCACAGAATGCTGCGAGACGAAACATACGGTCCGTGCACGGTGTATCGTCGTAAATGGGGATAAATTAATCGTGCAACTGTCACGGTAGTGGAGCAGGTTTACGCCTGTAATTCTATCAACCCCGTGTATTTCATCGAAACCGATGAACCATAAATCGACCCGCATGGCGCCCAGTATTACGTCAAAATCTTTTTCTCGATCGCCTGATTTTCCGAACGGATGAACACTTCGTGCTAGTCCATGAGAACTGCAATTACAAATTGACCCACGGTCTTCGGATAGAAATTGGCCAGGACAGCCGACAAAGGTTCGAAACAGGAAGGCACTGTCCGGTGGTGCATCGGGGATATTTAGAAAATTGAATTCGGGATCCGGGGAATCGTTTCGTTTCGGCCGCTGAAAGCACACTTGATCAAAGTTTCTGCGTTTCTGCTCCAGTGTTCGGCTAGGGGAAGAAATATCTCGCGTGTGTGCTTTTCCGTGTTTGCCCTTCCATCACGGACACGTGGCCACATCCCCCAGGGTCTATCGCTGACGGAAACGTTTCTCTTTGCTCCCGGAACAGGGTGTATCGTGGCGCGTGCAGCAGCCGCGCTAACGACGCGTCGAGGATATTGTTGAAGTTCGATCGCTTATGAGCATCGTTAACGAACGACGCTGTAACGTCGTTCGTTCCAACGATATCGATGTCGTTGCACTCTTATCGAGGGTTTCGTCGAGACCTTGGAACGTGTTATTCATTGCGTGCCGGTAAAAGCGACTCGGGATCGCGTAATTTGCCGATACGTGTTCATTCGCAAACGTTGGAAGCGTGCAGCGTTAGACTGTACGCAAGATGTAACATAAATTCGATTTACGTCGCGTAACCATTCTGGTTCGGTCATATTTTCGTGCTGCAACGTCTTTCGTGCGATCAGAAAATTTCACGAGGCTCGATGAAGGGGTTGGAATTGTTGGAATTAGATCCACTTTCTCTGTGTGTTTTCTTTTTTCCGATAGAGAAGGGTTCGAGTTTACGGGCAAAGGCATACCTCAACGAAATCGACGCGTATTTTGCACGGTTCCAAATTTACAAGCCGATCTTCATATAAATTCGTGCAATCGCATTATTACCAGGGGCAATCCTGTTAGGTAATTCACCTGGGCCGTGAATCTTAACTCAATCGGAGCACTCCACTCGAACCCAACCCGCGATTCGTGGCCACGATTCGCAGTCAGTAATTAAAACTGACGCGCCAGTACAATTGCGCTTAGCCTCTTCGGGGCTTCGCGAAGTTTCAATTAGGATATTGAAGTTTCTGACGCGGTGTACGCGCCAGACCAGGCACGCTCTGAACGTCTGGCACGAGGTATCAATTATTGCCAGGGGAGACACCGTCGAGATCTCTCCTTTTCGTTTAATCAAACGAAGTCATCCCGATGCGGGGTCCCACGCGGCCAAAATTGCGATCCTCTCGAAACACGGGGAGATCATCGACATCGATTGGAGTGGAAACTCGCCCGCATCCTTAGGAAACCGTGTGGCCCGCACACGATTGAAGCCGGTATCGCGACCTCGATAGAGAAATCATTTGGCCAGCGGTAAGAAACGCCGCGAAAGTATGCACGTATGCGCGTATGAGCGCGTGCATGCCTTATTTCGCCGGGTTTCCATATTTATAAGGGCGTTACAATTGTGATGCGAGACGGCTCGATCGCGGTGGCGATTAATTAATTCACTGGAAACACGATAACCTATTGGACGAATTTTCTCGGCCGACGTAACGAAGATTTCTCGAGTGAAGGGGCCTCTCTAATGGTCAATATTGTTTAGCGTTTGAAATATTGGCGAAACGGATTATTTTCTTATGGATTATTCCGATGGGATATCCAGTATGGGGTGTCGTTCAATTGAACATTGAAATTCAACAAATTGTCGCGAAATATTTTATGCGCGTGCGCAATATCGGATATAATGAAATTCAGTTCGATCCTAGTCGTTCGAACGTATCGATAATATAACATTATTCTCCTACAAAGAGATGAAGCTTGTATTATTATTTTAGTTGACTGTGCTGGTAATTATGAACATAATAATTGCAATTATAATTGAAAGTTACTGCGCTTAGATTGTTTCCCTTCGAATGTTCACCCAACTTTCATTATCCGCCCCTATAATTGCCCCCGAAGAAAGAAACTACCGTGCTCGTAACGCGGGCACCAAGCGTTTCCCAATCGGCACGCATGAACTTTCCCGTCCGTCCCACCTATCTGTCCTTCCGCAAGCAAGAGGCGTAATCGTAATGTCTCCCAATTATCCGTGCCTCCGACTTGCGCCGCTAAAACGGAAAGAAATCAAAAAAACAGCCGACAGTTTTTTCCATTCAACAAATACCGCTTATGTAATCAAGCGGACAACGGTCCGTCACACGCACTCGGGTATTTGGAACGCTTCGATGCGCGCGTCTTGCAATTAAGATCCATCGATCGTAATCGACCGATCGTGACGCGACAAATAGCGTACCCGAGGCGGCTGTGATATAACAACCGTCGATCGACGAGTACACCGGCGGAAATCTCGTTGCACAGTGGTCAGATCGCGGCCGGTTTATTACGGCGGAATGTAGAAAGGCGCCTCACGACGGCGCATAATTGCCGAAGCGTGAAAACGGATTGGGTAAAAACGTGACCGGCCGTTTGCACGGTGGCCGCGGTTCGAAACGGTGAACCGGATCGCGCTCATTAATCGACACGTATCGACAATTAACGGGATGAAATCGTCAATTATCGGGGCGCATAGTCGGGGCCACGCGACAATCCTCGATGGGTGTGAAGACGGTCGCGGTAACGAGGCAAGAGGATCGCACTTTCTAATTGGAGCGGTCGGTTCGCACATTCGAGTGTTTAGATCAGCGAGCTGGGACGGGATTCGATTTGGAATGCGACTGACCGGTTCGTAGCTCGGTTTATGCTTAACGATGTTTCATCGACGGGGAGCAGACGCGTGGTATTTGTTTCGTGTCGAAAGACTGCCAATCCTGTTTCATTGTCCGAGGATGAAACGTTACGCAATTGCGCAACAGTCGCTCGGTGTTCGAGTGCGAATCTTTGGACACGTTTCTCGCGGATGGCGAGAAGCTATTTCTAATTCGTCGTGGAAGAACACCCGGCGAGTTTTTCTTAAATCGTGGAATGTTACTTACGATATGCGCGCCAGTGTTTTTCGACGCGAGAGCGATTATCACGGTTTGGAGGAAAAGCAGCGAGGCGTGGGTCTACATAGAATTCCGCCAAATAGATTCGCGGGGTAGCCGCGGTAATTGCCGCATAGTTATTAAGGAATTCGCAGCAAATCGGCGTAATACCTTCCGCGATTCCAGGGTCTGCGGAACGGTGCGCGGATGTATGGAAACAATAGGGCGAAAAAGTTGACGGAGTAGCAGGTGATTCGCGAGTTCTGCACAATGCTGCACAAGAAATTGAAAGCTTTCGCGCGTCGGTATCGTGGAATAGATTCGCTTTCTTCCAACCACGAACAAATGTAAATACTTTCCCAAACATTAGCAGAGATTCAACTTCGTTAAGGGTTCATTTCTATTTTCTTTTTGCACCTGCTGTTTTTTCAATCAGAACGCCGCTCTGTGTCAACTCCTTGCGCTACCCGATCGTATCCGTCAACGATCTGGGTGCACCAAGACACTCTTCCAATTCTCCGCGAACTTGTCCCTCGACTTTCCAGCCAACGTTATCGTCTAACTAACTTCCAACTAAATCCCCGCGTTTCTTGCCTCGACTCGTTCATCATCGGCGCGTGTCGCACGCGCTTCCGTGTCTATCGACTTTCTTGCACGGTCAGACGAAGTCGTTCTGCCGGTAGCTTTCCAGATTCACGAACGGCAAACCGGCCGCGTCGGCCGCTGGAAAAGGCCGCAATTTATTCCCGGGTCTGGTCTCGAACGATTTTCCCGGCCCGAACCCCGCCACGGCGCGATCACGAAAAACGGGCTTGTCTGTTGCGCGACATCCAAAGCAGCTGCTTTGGCCGGGGTTGTTGACCATCGTGGAATTTCATGCAAGAAAGTGCCACTTACCGGTCCCGCGAAACCCGCCTGCGATCGGAATTTCGAGTCGACAATGCAGCGGGACGGGAGTTCTGGTCGCAGATTGGTCCGTTCGCACATCTTTGGGATGCGCGTGTGTTAGAAGTCCGTGACTTCGATGGGCAACGATGCACTTCTTCGTCGGGTGACTGGTGACTTTTTAAAGTGCTGATTCAAACGCGAGTGGGAGATTAAATGTCTTCTTGGAAGCTGACTTCTTCTGTTTATTTTTTTTTTTTTGGTCCTCCCTTTTTCTTTTTTTAAGGGTGGTTGCACGCAGCGCGGATATCGGAATTGTAAATGACGGTGTTTCGAGGCACGCGTTGTATTTCGCGAGTGCTGGCAGAATAATCGATGAAGGTGGTCGTTCGTCGCGTTAACATTTTTGGGACGCGCTTGCACATTTTTCCTTTCGTTCGAGCGATTCGACAGCGGATTTCGAGGAGCGCGGACAGGCGTGAAAGCGAATACACAGTCGTAGGTCGAACTATTCGACACGTGTTCGATACGTTTTTGCACCTCCAGCTAGAAAGTATGTAAGCAGAATTTTCTTTCGAACTTGCCGGATTACGTACGCGCCGATGGGAAGTGAAACGTTCGGGGAGACTGAACGGCAATTTACTCGTGGATCCAGTGACAGTCGTTTCCTTTTCCATTGAAACGATCCGCCGGTAGAATTTCTTGCGGGATTCTCTGCTCTATCTGGTTGACTCGACGAAATTCCACACTTTCGATTTTCATCGGAACAGTCCCGAGGCGGTGTTGGAATTTTAATTAGCTCGACAACCGAATTGGCAATTCGATCGTTCTCGACGAATATCATATCGACAGGAAACGTTCGAGGATCCCGATTCGATGATTAATGAAAAATTCGACTTTCTATACAGGCAAAAACGAGATTCGAGTTTCGAATAAATTGACATTTACAATTCGTAACTGCTATAGCAATTACTCTTTCCTCGATCGCTCTAAATAACGCTTCAAATCACCATTTACAAAGTTCATGAAATAATCACTGCGAATCTCGCGCGACTTGCAGCTCGGCGATGAAAGAAACGACCCTTTCAAAAGGGTTCCCTGCGATACCAAATATCTAAAGAGTGCAACGCCTCCATTTATCTGTTCGCGTTACGATCGCGCAACGCTCCGCGTGAGAAATCTCGAACGAAAATCGTTCCTGTCCGTTCTGCATTTCCCTTGAAGCGGAAAAACGAAAACGACCGCGACATCGTATTGTCTGCCACGTCTTTGCGAACAGTTCAAGAGTCCATCGCGGTACTCGGAGCCCAACGTAGCCTTCCCGGTAACAAATCACCTGCCGCGATAACTTTCTCCAATCGCGATTCTGTTGCGCGTTCCCGAAACGCGGAGCTGAAAATTCCACGCTAGCCGTGCACACGAAACCCGTCGCGAGTCGAAGATTTACGAACCAGCCGGATGAAACGATCCGCGTAGAGTTCCGTGCCATCGTCGTATCATTTTCGGGACCACGAAGGTGCATGGGTATCTCTATTGTTCCGTCAACTCCGGGCAGGAATTGTGTTCGAGGACACGCCGAATTGGAGTACATACGTACACTGGTAACATTGAGCCAGATTCTGCGACGAGGATTTTGCATGCGGAACGCTGTTCTATAATGTTCCACTTTAGTTTCCTCAGCTTTCGGAATTCGAAAATACAGAACGCGACAGATGGTTTAAGTGTGGTTGCGTTATCAACTGTCGCGTTAGCGTATAAAAAAATTTGTATTTTCCGCGGCGCAAATTATATTTCAGTATCGGAATCTGTGGATCGTATATTACAGCGAGTACATAACAACTATCGTCGGAAGAAGTAAAAGTGACGCAAATTGCTAGACGTTAGCAGCGCGAGGATTAATGGGGACACTTGATAGTTGTGAAACTTTATTCTCCCCGGTCAGAAAACTTCTTCGGGTCGGGGGTCGTAGAAATTCCGTGGTACAGAAGACTCGTTATAGAAGAAGCGGTGCCGGCTTTAGAGAGGATGCCGGTCGACAGTGTTGAAAGTAGTCGTTCCACTGATTGTGATCGTTAAATCGACGACTTCGAGGAAAGATATTCGCGAAATCGTGCGTCGGATTTCCCCCACCCCCCTTTTTTTTTTGCGAGTCGGAGAGAATGCGCGTGGAAAATTGCCGCGGCATTTGCTAAACAGAATTAGGCTCACCGGGGATGGAAATCGTTGAAAGTGAGAGTGTTCCACGTGTGCGGATCGTCGATCGTTTCTTTGCCCTTGGGACATAAATGACCGCGGTGAAAAGAGTACCGCCAGCATCGATAAAGCTGCTTCATTAACATCCACGTTGGATATAAATTTCCGCGGCGAGCACGTGAAAGTGACGTGAAATTTCTGCCGGTCGGGGTCGATGATACCTCTGTCGTGAATTATGGGATTTCTAAGCCGATTCCGTGGATAAAGAGCTTGTCGATTGTGTGCTCGCTATCCGAGAGTGTGTGTGTGTTTTTTTTTTATTGAAATTGGAAACGAACTGGAAAACGTGAATTCTCGTATCATTTGTATTTACTGCCGAGTGTATCGTAATGTTTGCTAATGAAAAATTTCTATGATATCGTGTCACCGTTCGATAGTAATGGATCATTTCCCCGTTATCGTTACTCAAATGTTAAATAATTTGTGGCACATTTTGTTCAATCGTTCGCGGTAATAAGTTTCGTACGAAAATTGTTCAAGCAACGAGGTTCATTTTGTACAATAATGCGGGCAACAATGTCGGAACGCGAGTTTTGTTTTCTGGCCAAGGACTGCGATCTTTAAAAGGATCAAGGCGAATCAAGTCGGAGGCAGAGATCTCGTTGATTGATCGTGCACCAATAATTCGTTTTATCGAGCGATTTATTAGAATGCAGGCGCGGCACCGTTGCAATGAACACAGGCGATCATTAAGAGGACTGTACGATCTGGATCACGTTCATCTATTTACGAGCCAGATGTACGCTGATCGAGAGAGCGTTGCGGTTTAGTTGCGCGATATCTTCTAACCAACCAATTTGTCGATCATTTACGAGTGTAACATAAGCGAATCTCGATCTCAAATGGCGTCCTGTGTTGTTCCTTTAATACTTTGCAGGATCGCACCAATCGTCGTAAAAATGTAAATCATTCGCTGCTTTATTGCAATACGAAACGACGATGCGGTCTGCGCAACTTAACGGTTGCCTCAGACTATTAACAGCGTCGCGACTTTGCCAATAAATGTACAATACGAGCGCACGACTTTACGACTGTTTCACGCAAGCAAACGCGGGAGAGAAAAAAAATAATCGGCGCACCAGTGCTCGGGGTCAAGCATACCCTCGATTATTTTCCCGCACACCTGACACGTGCTTTTGCATCTTGTTTGAAAAACCACAGCAAAGTGCTATATGTATTCCGGGGTCGTAGTTCTGCGGTTTTTCCCACTTCGTCGGAGAAGGGAACGTCACAATCCATAAAGTTTTGTGCGAAATTACGAATACCTGAGAATCGCTCGTATTTAAAACACAGAGTTAATGTTAAACTTCGGGGCTTTAGAAAATTTGGATACAGATGGTGACGATAAGTACGCCCCGAATATTGAGAAGGGCTTGAGTTCGAGCAAGCAGTAGATCCAGTAGATCCACATTTGCGAAACGCGAGGTTTCATAAATCACGACGAGAGGCGTCGATCGTGACGCACTGCGAACGGCAGCAACACCTGTCCAAAGATCGCGTAGAAATTTTCAATCTATTTCGCTCAGCCGTACAGGTCAACGAATTCCTCGCCAAGTTTCTGCTTGCCTCATTAACAATAATTCATAACCCCCGTTGCTTTTTAATTTCTTAACGCAGCAGATTTCTTAACGCACACTCCCCCTTTACCGATACGTTCTCGTCCTTAACAACGACATCTGCTATAACAAAAAAAAAGTGACGCAGTCCTACTAACGTATCTTTATTAATCACAACGAAACGAGTGAAACCTAATCGTGCCCAGCCATCGTCAACGTTTTCTCTTCCTATCGGTTGGCGAAAAGTGAGCAGCTTCGATTGTTAGCAGAGTGCGCGCGAGTAAACGGAACGTGACGTCCAGGGAACCGCGTGGCAGTTGCATTATTTAACCACCCCGTGAAATGTTTGTCATTCACGGCAGAGCCAACATTACCACAAAGCGTTGCGGGCCGTACACGAATAAAGGTGGCCCGCATCTGTCGTTCCCACTGTCTGCTCTCGGCTATCGAACGGCCCGGAAAATGTGCTCTTTCTTCGGCGTGAAAGTCTGCAGCTGCTTAGTTAATCCAGCACGTTCCGAGCGAGAACGATCGCGATCTATCGAGTTACCGTAGTCGGGCATACGCCGGCCCGATGTACAAACTTCTTTCTAATTACACAGATTTATGGCGCGCCGCGGCGCGGCTGCGCCTTTTACGAGAACCGCGCGAGATCGCGTTTGTCCCCGGCATATTATTCGTATCGGCGGAATTCATTTTTCATTGCTCTGTGGGAAGAAAGCAGACGTGATAAAATCGGAGCAACACCGGGCGAAATTATATTCATTACATTCAATGGAGGGGGCTGGCTTTGGAGCATGCGACTCGTATCGGAACATATGGGCGAATTAAAGCCTTTTGTCGCCTTAATCGACGTTCGCCCCTTTCGTTTAATTGCCGTGGGCCACGCGGTCGTCCGCGGGGGCATCAAAGGAACGCCACTGGTGCCCCCGTGAATGGATCGGCCCACGGAAATCGGATTCGAGTGTCGCCACTCGTGTTTCATTGACGTTAATGGCTGGCGATTGTCGACGCACCTGGGTCCGGTGCAGCACGCGAATCTCGACCGCATCCTCGAACGCGCCACGCTCGAATACCACCATAGAATTCTGCGAGCACGACCGCATGCTCGGAGTGCGACTATTAAAGCTGCTAATTATCGGGCATAATCGGTTCTTCCTTAGAAAAATTTGCAATTGTCTCGCAACCTTCGAGGCAAAACAGTCATCTCGGTACGTTCCATTGCAGAATTTGTTCCACGTCGACGGACGGATTTATTTTACCATCTTCGAGCGGGCAAGAGATATTTCCTGTTCGCTAATTTATCTTATTGCCGCGGAATATTAGGGGCTCTCACGCGGGTGCTAGATCAAAGAAACTTCCACTTTCAACGCTATTGTTCCGCTACTACTTTCCTCGACGGACTAACGCCTTCGATCGGGCGCAGCGGTTTAATTCGATTCGCCCGTGACTTGTCGAGTCGACGCCATTTAAAGACCGCGAGCGAGCGTACGTGCACGCTTCGAAATGTCACAGTATCTCAACGATTTATCCGCCGAATCCTTTCGTCAGCCGCGCCGAACGAGCGATCCATCGATCGTAGAACAATTAGCCCGGGGCCCGTCACAACCTACGGCGCCTCGCCGGTGATTTCTCAATCGGCGCCCTGGTCGCCGGCCTGAAATCGCCGGTGACAAGAATTCCACGTTTCCCTCTGGAAAAGGCGCGGGTACACGCGGCGCACGATTGCGAAAATCGAAAGGCACGGGCCTCGGTTTAACGTCCGCGCTTCGAGTCCCAGTAATTCACCGTCCCCGCTCGGCCCCGTATAAATAAATCATACACCCGGTCGGAACGATCATCGTTTCCAGGCCGCTCGGTCGTCGTATTAATTAGACGAACGGAGCCGTGCAAAGTGGAATCCGGACGACGTTTTCCCTCGTTCCGCACGTCCATTCATCTGGTATCAGCGTGGAAAATAGGGGGGCTGCGAGACGCTATGCAGAGCGGACATTTCGCTGCTCCAGTTTCGATCGCGCGTGACTTCGACCGTCGTGCTCTTTCTCGCATTCCCACTCCGCGTTTCGTTTGGCAAAAAGGTTATTGATCGCGGAACTTTATTGTTGGCCGCGTGGCACGGTTGATCGATAAGAGGATCCGCCGGGTTGCGAACTGTAAGCGTGGGGAATAGTTGGAAAGGTTTTTATTGTGCCGGCGAAAGAAAAGTCTGGGAATATTGCGAGAGGCCTTCGCAGAAACTTCGTTGCGGGAAGTGACGGTATTTGTAAAGGACACAATGGAAAAAGGAAAAATCGGTGCACGCTGTGGTGTCCGTGTGTACAGATGGAAATTAATTAAGTCAAAATTGACGGGGTCAAAGTGAGATGTAAGAAATTCACAGAAACGGCCGGACAATACGCATTGTTGGATAAATATTTGTAGATTTCTTTTATCGGCTTATCCGCGTTGTAATATTTCGCCTCGAATGCGGCAATTTTACTAGAGCTCTCGGGGCGTCGTTCTATGAATGCGGTTTCATTTTTCCTTCCCGATAAAAGAAAATTAGCTAGCACGCGTACATCCATGTTCCTTTCTCCGGTACGTAAGTCTATACGTTCGCGAAGCAATCGCACCCCATGTCTGGTAATTTGTAAGTTTCAAACGCCGCCTCTCGAATGCCAGTGATTACGACCCGTGGCGAGTCAAACAACGTTGCCCGACATATCGGGATTACAATGCAATTAAACGCTGCAAGGCTTGCGTAATTGAGCGAAGAAAGTAGCTCGGTTGGACGTTAAATAACGAAACGCCGTGAGAAAAATCGCGAATCGATCCCGCGCGTTAGCTTCGACGTGAAAACCGTGAAATATAAGTCTATACGATATCGAATAAATTATCTAGAATCGAATATACAAAGCGTCATGCTATTTCCGTCCGCCCACATTATCGAGCAGCTGTAAAATTGATAGTCCATCGTGCTTGATGCTGCTCCGTCAACATAATTAGCTTGCACGGGGGACTAATTGCTACTAATTAACGCATCGAATGTTGATTAAAGCTGTCTGATTACGTGAACTGGTATATCGGGTAGGTTCGGTCAACGTTGCAGAATATTTCGGCAGCTGCGAAACGTGCGAACTATTGTTTCGACGTCGTTAATAATTACCACCGATAATGGAAACCATCTCCGTATACGTACTGATAATAATTATCACCTGGTTCCAATGAGACTTCCCGAGCATCGTAATTTCGACTTGCATCAAATTATTTATTCGATATTCAGTGCAACATTGTTCAATCCGTAGTGGAATTATACTGGATGGTATTGAAATTGAAAATTGTATAATGCGTAAGTTTTATTAGGGCATAGCGGTGTACGCGGCGATATTTTAAGTTACCAAAGTTAAGTATAAATTATACTAATATAATCGCATTCAAATGAAATGTAAATTTTATTCAGTTTTCAGAGCGTTCGAGTTAAAATTCCGCGTTTCGCAATTCTCAATGGACGATATTTCAACCGCCTTTCTATGTATACACCCCGAGCAACATAATTTATTTAGCATATTTAAAATGCAGTGGAAGTCGGATCGCCGCGATAAGCCGGGTGTAGTAATGAACACCGCGAGGATCTAATTGAAAAAGTGAAAACGCCGAAATAATTGAGTGCACGTTAAACGACGAACCCAGGCGCACGGAAATGTTACATACGCGTTTGCTCGCCTCGTTTCTACAAAAGTATTACAGCAAACAACAGAATGTATTACGAGCGATCCGCCTTATGCGTCAATAACATCACGTTAAATTGCATTTCACGGTTGGTTGTTCGGTTCTTTATTTCAGCGTGAGTTCGCGCTACGGTTCCCATCTAAAAATCGTGTCATTAATGTTGAACGAAAGCAACGTTTATCACGGTCGGCGGAGCATACAATTCTACATTTATTTTTGTCCCATTCCGATTCTCCATCGCTTCTTTTCTTTTTATCACCGCGGTCGAACAATTTGCCAGCGAAACATTCGAACGCGACTACGCGCCGCGCGAATCATCGAACGACGAGAACCGGGGCGAGTAATTAATTAATCCCCGCGACGATGACAATTCGACGCGCAACATTGATCCACGAAATCAGTGAAACAAGTATCGTTACCCGTCGCCATTCGATCGTTTACCGACAAAATTCATCGAGGCGTGACGAAATCTGCGCCGAAACGAATATCTCGCGTTGAATCGTACCATTCGTCGCCATTTATCTGTTATCCGGTTATCCCGTTTCACGGTTACGCGCGAACTACGTGCACGCGAAACCGCGACGCACGGATCAATTGTTTGCACATGTGCGAATCCGTGTTTATCGAACGGTATTTATTGAAGTCATTGCAACTTCCTCCCCGAGCACCGTCGGGAGACACGCGAGGTGCATTACGCTCGTGTTTATTTGCCCGCAAATCGGCGTGAGGCAATCCTTTCACCGGACGGTACGAGAGGATGAAGCGGGCAACGTCCATTCTGCGACGGGGCAAAGGGAAATAAGGGAAATCGGCAAGATCGTTATCTGCCATTGGTCATGGGAAAGCTAAGCTTGAGCCTCGACTTCGACATGGACGCGTTGATACGAAATTCCAGGATTATCCGTGGTAATCCCGCGAGGACCATTACCAGCCGCATCAAGCGTCGTATCTGGTGCCCCTAAGTAGCTCAGAATTACGATCGGCACGTCTTTGCAACAAGCATTCCGTGATAAATTGGCCCCCTCCTCGTCGACTCGTCGCCCGCGGCCATACGAATGCGTACACGGTTCGCGAGGTTCGTTCACCCACCGCGCAAAGGTCGTATGTCATCGCCGCAGCCCACGAAAAAACACGATTCAACCCCCACCCCGGACACCGTACGCATCCCTTGCGTATCTGGAACACCTGACGCATCGATTTCTCCGGCGAGCACGGCTGACTTGTCCCTAACGCGACGTCAACATGAATGGTTACACGGAAAAATTTCTTTACAACAACGTACAACGGCGACGAGTGCCAGGCTAGACTGCTAATCTTGACCCAGCCACCGGTGGCCGGGCCCACCTTTCCCTCCACGACTTTAACGGTGTTCAAAAGCCGGTCACGTGGCCTCCAGAAGGCCTTCGACAACCTCCGCGGCATACCGATAAGCATGGCCGGGATCGTTCGCACCGAGAAACGTCTTGCTCTACCCGCAAGCACGTCGAATGTTCTATCCGAAAAAATTAATGGCCGACGGGAACGTCCCGGGAGAACGATCCTCTTTGTCACGGGCGTATGTATATACGTGTGTATTTGTGCGTAATGAGAACGGTTGTGAACGCCTTCCGAGTATGCGTGTGATTGCCACTCCGCGGGGGATATCAACGAAATTAATCACTGTCGTGGATTTTGATGGAACGCCACCGAGGGCAAGGTAATATACAGTAATATTTCTATAACGATTAGAGAGGTAGAGAGAGAGAGAGAGTTTTACGGGACCGCGAGGAGTCAATCAATTTTATATAATTATTCGTGGTTCGATATTTCTTATGGACCAATTATTTTCTACGGCCCGGGGATCGTGTGAATTTGTATTTAAAAGGGGAATTTTCGTTTCAATTTATTTCCTTTAATGAACTTAAATCGTATGCAAATAAAATGATATAAAGTAGATATTGTTAACAGGCATCTCGTTGATCCGACGTGAATTGGTGTAGTGATTAAATAAACAATATTAATAGAAATTGCGTAGGGAAAAGGTAGGATTCAATCTCTGAGGATCGTGGAGGAACTTGAAACGAATTGGAATTCAGTAGCCAGCGTTTTGATAAACTGGGTATGAAACGCTTGTCCGTGGAACGTGGAATACGAGATCCTCGAGTGCCCCGAGTATTCTACTGTTCGCTTTATTCCTCCCGTGCGACAGAAAAGAAACGTTAGGAAATGTCGGCTATTGAATTTCAATTTCTTATAAACTCCGTTGCTCTTTACGACGCGGCAGCTCTCACAATAGTGCTCGCCGGCTCTAGGAAGTTGAACGACTTTCTTCGAAAGCCTGTCACTTGAGGGAGGAAGACATTAAATTCGAACCGCGATTTAGAGCCCGTCACAGGATCACCAGTTACGATAATAAGCGTCACTGGCTACGAAATGGTAGGAGCGAACGAACGGAATGGAGCATTCCCCGGGAGAGTAGGAGTCAATTTAAGAGCGACAGGTAGGCGGAATAATAGCTGGACCCGTAGGTGATTGAATTCCAACGCGCCATGAACTCCTTCCCTCCGTTCACCGTAAAACAACTGTCTCGATAACACTCGTTTAAGATGTTTCTTCTTGCTCTCCGGTCTTTCCTCCATTTCGAACAAAATGACTAAGCGACGTTTCGAATACCAGAGTAAAAAGTAGCGTGGAGTGCATGTTATTATTTTTCTTGTTGCGGAGCCGCGAGAGGAAATTGAATATCTTCGTCGTTGCCACCATAGAGCCTTAACATAGCGTACACTTTTACCATCCTTTTTCAGCACAGATTTTATTCAGGGCTAAAATAAATGCAGCCACCCCCTTAACCGTTAACTTATCCACAAAACCACCCCCAAGATCAGCCGCTACGATAACGAGAGCTTGCCTACAACGAGGAAGGGGTTGAACATCAATTCCTCATAAACCCCCGTTCTCCAACCATTTGACAGCCCTTTCAGAAGCCTTACCATCTCGTCAGAGAGCTTGCGGTCGCTTCACGCCTATCGCGTGAACGCGCGATACGATCATCTGACCGCTGTCCCACATATCAAAAGCACGTCGTCGCAGATCCTGGTCGACGTGCCCGCGCAACGGAACGATCGTGGGTCGATCGACCGCGTGCATACGCTATCGCGACCACCACGATAATCGACAGATAACAGGATCGCCCACGTGAGCGCCGGTGATCGCACCCGATTGTCCACAGGTATGCCACCAGTCGCGGTTCTACTTCGTCGGCGGGCGATTTCTTTCGATTTACCGAGCCGATCGGTTCGCGAACCGATGATCTAACGTTCCCGTTTCTTATGCGCGACAGCGACACACGTCCACGGGCTACGCGGACAACCGTGCGATCGGCGATACCTAGTACAGACTGCGCACTGCCTCGCCGAAAAGGAGAACTTTTCGACGGCGTGTCACCGACTAGAATTCTTTTCCGGACGATGGTGAAGAATCGTGCGTTTCTTTGGTAACCCCCCCGCCTGTCCCGATATGGCAGCGTGATTCACGCTGGCAGAATTTGGCTACAGACACTAGGGCGAGGAAGAGCAAGGAACTGAAGTCCTAATAAAGTTCGCTGACTCGTTCGCGATAGAAACGCGTGTCGTACATATTTGCCGCTTCATCCGCGTGGCTTAGTGAAGCTAGTTAGTTAGTTAGTGGAATTCGAATAATTAGGAACGCTACAAGTTTTAATAGCGTTCAATGAGAGCTGTGCGCGTGGAACCTTTTGACGACGCTCTATTTATTTGCTATTTATCGGCACAGTCGACAGAAATAATTGTAATAATACGGCTGCGATTATAGTTAATTCGAAATTTCCCGAGATTCCTCGTAGTGTTAAGGAACAATTGTTTCCTGTCAACCTTCGACTCCCATTGTTCGAATCGCGCGAGCACCGTACACAAGAATTCGATCCCGACGAAATCCCGAGCGTTCCACCGCCGTCACCGCTAAAAATACATCGAATTAAGGAGAATTCGTCGCGGTGGTACGCTTCGGGGTCTTTTTGTCGGGACCAAGATGGAGAGCCGCTCGTGTCCTGCGCATCTGCGGACAATTACGACCACAGTGCGGATAAGAATGAGCGTGTTTCATTTAACGCGCGAACTTGAGGGATGATTCAGCCCGTGCTCGCGCAAATTCGTTTATGGATCGATTTGTGCGCGATAATTTGCTACCACCTTCGTCTTCGTCTCGTGAAAAATATTTTTTAGGCGAGCCTGGGTTATTTTACGAACCCGTTGTTACGGTTTGATTTATACGTGTAACCATCCAGCGGGCGAAGTAGAAATGTTTTATTCACGAAATATTATGCACGCGCAGCGTCGTATTAAAATTGTCCAAAGATATTTTCAGAGTTTCCCTCTGCAGGGAAGATTGTAATTCCGACGGTGCCGCGACCTTTGCTACCGCTCAATTCACCCATCAGCATATTCCACTTATTAAGAAACATCCTCCGTCGAATGCACAGTAGACCATTTGTATTCCTAAAATGTCAATGGGCCCGCTGCATAGAAAACACGGTTCTCGTTTGATTACTCAAGCTCAGCCTGCAACGGGCCTCACCTAAAAATTCCAACCGCTGTTAAACGTGCAGCTTGTTGCTCTGTCAAAGTGTCCCTGAAGTATCTATCGCCCGCGAAATACTATCACTCGGCGCAGATACAAATTGTGTCTGCTTTAAATTCAGCAGCTCTACGATCTAAGCTTTAATCATTTCGTTTTGCACATTTTGCGATACGCAATTCGCTTCAAAGCAAATGCCAAACAATTTCAAATGAAGTTACACGAAACAGCATACATCAAATAAGTATCCGTAAATATTTCAAAATTACTATCACGAGAGTCGGTACGGACGCTATACGCGTGCGTTGAGAAATCGCGCGAAGCAAGAGTGCAATTCTGCGTGCCGCGGTAACAAAATTGCGATAATTCGACGGCCTCCCGAAAACAACGGCGCTCGGCCATTCAGCTGATCCGCGAGGAAAAGGTTGGCCGAAAAGGTAGCAGTTCGTAACGCTGGAAAGCGAAAGGCCAGCCTGGTCATACGAGATCGCGCGGAAGGATAATCGTGAACCCTTGCACGGATACTTGCACGACAGCTCGTTGCGCAATCCTGCGGACCCGGCAAATTGAACATGAATTTTAATAAGCCGCGGCTCGCACTTGTTTTCCACCTCGGTTGCCCGCTGGTACCCGCCGGCTCGTTAGACGACGCCTAATGATTACGAGTGCGTCCGACTTAACGCTAACGAGATTGCAAATGAAATCGGCGCACCAGACGGCCCCGAGCGCCTCCTAACGCGATCTTAATTCCCCGAGTCGTTCACGGTTTTATCCGTGGGAGATCGATGATAGATCGACGAAAGATCGAATACGTCACGGTGGCTTTTTGCCCCGTCGACGAAATTAGTTGAGACCCGCAACGAGGATATTATGGTCGTACGTAATATTTTGCGAGTTGGAGTTTCTCGTCTCGCTGAGGGTTTACTAAACGGTGGATTACAATGAAAGGTACGGCGGTATTACTAACGAAGATATTTGGTGTACTGCAGGGTTCAACGAATAAAGTGTTGCAAGCTGGTTTCTCAGAAATCACTGCAGATATTGATTTAATTTTTCTCTCCCAATTGAATTGCAGAGATAGATGAATCGTATGATTTTCATCGGATTCTTTTTGGCAAACAGTTAACAGGTAATGTTTTTTTTTTGTAGAAGAATTTAGCAATTTTCTTTTACTTAGATAGCTCTTATCGCACTGAGATATGCGTCTACATTTTATTCGCGTAGAAATCGAAGATATCATTGGAAATTTTTGTTCACTTCGGTTCGTTTTCACCGCAAGGATACGAAACATTTAATACAATGATTATTCTGCAATTCCACGAAAGCTGAACGCGTTACAAGTACGCGTGATCATGAGATGCGAGGATTTCTAGAAACAAACGCCGTCGGCGGGTGTTTTTGCTAATCCCACGCGAAAACGTACGCCGACTAGGAATAAACCGCCCGGGGGAAAATATTTTCCTACGTATTTCATATATCTCGTACATTTCCCTCGTGGCGCCAGACCGTGGCCGTTCGTTAATCACAGATCCACCGCCGCCGGGCGAATAATACCGTGGCAAAGGGCCCTCGTATAAATCCGAGGTTCCTTAACCAGATTCACATCGACGACTCGTAGATCTCTGCAACGTGCACGCGAAAAATTCCAGAAGAAAGTTTCCGCGCGATTAAACGAGTTTCGACCCCTCCATAAATCCTGTTTCGCGTACGAGCTCGCGGACGCGCCCACAATTTCCGACAAACTGGTACTCGACGCGTCCACGAAATTTCCGTCCTTCCATTGCTCGCATAAATATCCGACCGAGCGAGTCCATCGCGAGGATGACAATTATCTAATTATCGCTCCGCCCGCGATCGCTGAATTTCGTCGCTGCTCAACGTCCGCTGCATCGAGCCTTTAATCGCGAAATTTCAACGAGTCGACGCCGCGACGCGACTCGTCGAAGGCGTCGCGGGGACCGGCGCGAGAGTAACCATCAAAGTGACCCGACGTTGGAATAACAAGGCGGGTGGGTCGACCGCGTCTATACACCTTGAAATAGCACAGTCGATTCGTGCAATTAAAACGCGCGATTCCGCGCGGCTGCAGCTGCGCGCTGCTGGGGTAGAAAAGGGGCACGGAGACATCGGGGCAAAAGGAAGGCGCACTGGGTCCGTGGAAAGGGATGGAAGTCACGGGGAAAGGGAGAAAATGTTGACCAACCGCGACGCTAAAAATATATACGAGCGAGAGGCGATGGCTCCTCCCCCCATGGAAACCGCGGACCCGTCGTCTTCTACGAGCGGCGGGTTTACCCTCGAAAATGCTCCGCGTACCATTTAAAGGAATCTCGAGCGCATAAATACCACGGGACGCCGCGACGCAGACGCCTGAATTAGAAACGGACACCGCGGTTAGCTGGTAATAACGACGGCGAATTTAGGGCTGAACGGAATTTTTATTCGCCGCGCCGCCGCGGCGGGGAAATTCAAGGCGGAAGAGGGCTTTTATTTCAGGAAGAGATATAACGGGGACGGGCGCGGGGAGGAATCGAGTTTGAATTTAAAAGAGGGAAAACGGGGAGATTTAGGGGTGGTTCGAAGATATGTACTTCGATCGATCGGGCACGGTGAAGAGAACATTTTTGTTCCCTTATTTAATTTCCCAGGATTTCTTTTACATTTTTGTCAACTGCACGGAATTTAATTGTTCCCACGGCGGGGGCAGAACGTCGTCCCTGAAATAGCGCAGACAATAAATATTATTCTTCGAGGAAGCCGCGGACACGTGGAATGTTTAGAAAATATATGTCCGAAGGCTTAGTAAGCAAGGAACATCTACGTCGAAGCCGAAGCTTAACCGTTATCTCCGAACATCTGGACGACGTTCTTTTTCTAAAAGCTCGCCGGCTTGTTCGAGATACCAGACGTACTAAAAACGAAAGAAATTAACGGGGGTACCGTCTAAAATATGTTTCGGCCGAAGATAAGGGAGACCTTCCGAGTTATTTTCGGGACAAATTGGAAGGTGAACGATCGTGCGTCTATTCCTCCCCTCACCCTACCATTGACAGCCAAGTCAACTCCATAATTATTACTGACAAATACGAATTCCTCATTCCACTTTGCCGAGTCGGTCCTATAAAATGTGTCAACTTTAACCGTCGCGTCGCAGCGTCCCTACACGCGTCTCAAAGGTTACCGTTCCCACGAAATCCTGTCTGAACCTTGCCGAATATTCTGAAATTCTAAGACAAATTCCGACTCTGCGATTATCCCCCGGCCGCCGCGTTCGCAACCATCAAACCTCAGACGCGATTCTCCGTGACGAGGCCGATCGCGGCGGCCGTGTCTCAGGTGCTCGAGTCCCCGCGAAAGAAAACCGACCGTGTGTACACTTTCGTTACGTAAAACCGGGCCGGTCGTTGCGCTCGACGCGGCGCGCACTTTTCCCGCTGGAAAAGGCGGTATGCAGCGCGCCGTGGAAAAACGCCAGGGGATCGTGCGAAAGTTCGTTCGTCCATTATCGAGGCGGGCTCGCACGCGCGTGAAATCCGCGCTATTGTCGCGGCCGGGACGCGTTCCCTGTTTGGATTTCGAGGGGGAATCCGGTGTCGCGAAAATTAACACGGCGGCGACATTTCGAACGGATCGTTGCGCAATCGTGATTACCTGGCGCGTGCCAGGTCGCGCGTTCGTACGCGATCTAGAAAGAGGATTGACGCTTTTTCGAATCGCTGCTCTTCCACGACACGGAACAATGGGGTTAAGCGTTACGAGAGTTGGTTGCGAGAAATTGGGGTCGATGGAATCGTGAAACGAATCTCTCTGCGGATGATGCGATGTGCGCGCGGCGTTATTGTTCGCCGGGCACGGAGTCGACGCCGGTCGCGAAGACGAAGGTGAACGGTTCGATTTTATATTCGAAGGTTGAACGAAAGTGAGGGAATTTCGTGGGATCTCATTCGGATGGCGTTCGCGGTGAATAATGCACGCTCGACGAACGCTGAGCGCTTCTGCGTGGGTGTGCAAGAGTCGATAGTTGCAATTAATTTGCTCGATTTGAGTGAAATACGCTCCTCCGCGAAGTTAAAGGATCGTTGAAATTTGACCAAAAAGTTGTCGACCTTCGAACAGCTGTAACTGAGCAAATGGAAAACGCGCAGCAGTCTACCTAGGCTCGTTTTAAAGGGCGAAGTTTCTACTTCGACAGCTGCAAGTTCGTTTTTCATTCAGATTTGTTTGCGAGGCATGGGTGAGGGGAATTGAAGGAAACGTACCCACCCCCTACATGATATAAAAAAAAGCCTTAATGAAAAATGAACTCTCCTCTGTCGAAATAGACAGACTCTGCACTTTAAAATAATCCCAGATGCATTGCTGTGCGATTGTTTCTCTCTCACAAAGTTACTGCAGTTAAAAGAACGACCATTTATAGGTGAAAATTGACCGATCCTTCGATCTCGTACAGGGGATGCAATTGCACCTGTTTTCGTCGCTGCTCGCGAAAAGCTCGCTGCCCACGCGTGTTATATAATTCCGGTATCGCGTCGATGCGGGGAAACTTTCACATGCCCCAACGTCGACCGACGAAAATTATTCCCCCTCCGGTGCAATTACCGGCCAGTAATTACCGTATTACGTTCTAAGGCGAAGGAGCCGCCGACGATCTGGCCTCTCATTGTGTCTAGCGATCGAGTAGAAAGCGGATCGATCACCGGCTCGAGTCATTACCACTCCCGGCCACCCGAGTCATTTATCATTCGCCGGGTGCTTTCGTTGAAAGCGAGGGAGCTCGAATTTTCACAGTTTTACCCGTTCACGTTCGTCATGGCGTATTGATTGCTGGTAATCGTGCCTAGTTTCCTATGCCCCGAGAAACCGTGCAAAGGTTAAAGTATCATCGAAGATATCTCGTGCACGATACATACGTGCGTCTGCTTCATAAATTTAAACGACGGATAAGTGTCTGCTTTGTACGATGCATACCTCCTTCGATTTAGGAGACAGGCCGGTTAAATGAATTTCACGCTACGCCGACTGAATCGTGCACCTCGATTCGTAATGTAAATTCGATTCGACTTTATTGACGCCGTGACCGATTTTCACCGGTGAATTAGCGACGCGATGACAATTACGACTCGTCTCTTCTTCCATTTTTGGAAACTCCAAAAACGCCAAAAACTCAATCGTTTTCGGCGACAATGATGGAGTTCCTTTACGACTCTTCCATGCTTGGAGTGCGTACTGCATTTTTCTTCGCCGGGCACGCTTCAGCATCGTTAACTTCCGAGAAGTTCGGTGCGTGCACAATCGCCAGAAACTCGATTCGATACGTCGCGACTTTTCCCGTGTCAGCGTCTTCGAACGCTCGATTCCTATCTCGCCCGTTGTTCGAGGAACGCTTACGGATGGAAATATTGCAGGGGACGCCAGTGATAATCGGCGAAACGAACTTTTCCTCGGCGTTGATGGACCGTGTTCGATATCGTTTCGCGGCCTCCTCGATAGGGAAGCTCCCGTTGTCGCAACGCTCTGGAAAGTTCGTGCGATTATAAATGAAGTTCGCGGCGTTGCGTGTCGCAAGGGGAAAGCCGGCTTCCGGTTCGAACGGAACCATCGATCGGAGAAATCTATACCCGATTACGCGATCGATGCAATCGGTTCGATTACGACGTTAACGATAATTTGCAGGCTTGTAAATGGGCAAGTCGCACGCCATTTATGGGGTACGACGTGAATTTGTTAGAACGCCTTCATTGCTGTTAGCGTCGTTCGAGAAACTTGTCAGAAGTTTGCGTTAAAATTGTATTTACGGAAGTGACTGGCCGTTAACACAGTTCGACGCAAATTCTATTTTTAACAAATCGTAATGCAATGTTTCCTGGCAGAATTGTTAGGTTCCTTATTGCACTCTGCACCCATATGTTCTTAAATTACCAACTAAAAATTCCGAATCGGTCACAAAATTTCTGTCCACGTGAATTGATGTATCCAACGGTCCCAAACTTTTACCCGGCAGTGTACATCCTGTACTTTGTACCAGATAACAAACACTACAATAAGAACCGTTCAACGTTCTAAAGCATCCGAACCTCTCGCGAATATCTACCACTCGGTTACATTCTCTCCGTGCTTCTGTCCCACATTTACCCGCCGCCACGAAATCGAATTCGCTGGAGGCGCTCCACCTCGACGAATTTGTTTTTCAAACTTCACACGTGTTTCCTATTTCTCCCGTGTTCCCTCGCATATTTCTTACACCGTGCCGGAAAGTTTAAAAGGCCGGCGCGCGACCATTAATTAACACCGAGCTCGTGGAGAACAGAGGCTGGCAAAAGGTGTCGCGATTACGTCACACCTCTATTCCACTCGAGTCTCGTTACGTCGACCGGTTTCTGGTTCGATCGACGATTCACTCTCCGGACGATTCACGGATTCATTACTCACGGTATGGTACTCGTTATCGGGGTTGCACGACACGCCCACGCGATGCCGATTGAAAGATCGGCCCAATTGCGAGTTCACAGCGACGAAAGCGCTGTGCTTATCACGCGACACCGCGAAGGCCGCGTTAATAAAAGCGTATTCGTCGACATTTCCTTTGCAAACGAGGTTTACAGCTCGACACTCACGGAGTCTATGCATATTATGCATGTTCCCCGTCGATAAATAGAGAAGATTTTTTTACTCGTGTTACGGTCTATTCAACGAGCAGCGACGAATTTTTTGAAATTCGCATAAAAATCAAGGGGAAATCGCAGGAAGGTTCGGTAGCAGTTTAACGTTCCGACGTAATGTTCTGACATCGATTGATCGGATTCGCGTGGAAAAGCGGGCGTCTCGAAAGCCTCTTAAGCCGAAATTAAAGGCGATGCAAATTCAGGCCGGACGTCGTACAAGTTCCACGAGAAGCCGTTCAAGCGCAGTAAGTCACCGGGTTCGCGATAATTGTGTCGGATTCGCGACGGTCCGTTTAGTCATCGCGGAATCGTCCCGATCGAACTTCGAGTCCCGTCATCTCGGAATTCGCGACATCTCTCTGCATTTGTCAACGGTATCTCCAGTCGATTCGACGTTTCGTGAACGAACGGCGATCGTGAAATGGAGACGGCACGCCTTGCATTGTCGTGGTCGTAAAAGCATCGGTATCGTTCCCTTTCGACCGGCAAGTCGACGCAGGAAAAAACGAAAGTGGTTTCGAACTGGATCGGAGAGTTAGACCGGTCCTAGGCCTTCGATATTATTTGCCTCGATTCACAGAGCCGCAACGAACGCCATTAACATTCCCGCGACACGAGGCCAGCAATTTTCGCACGAGGGATTTCGCGTAAATTTCATGAAATTCCAAACTGGTTCGGGCCTCGGAACTCCCTCTGCGACCGAGAAAAACGAGCGGCGTAAATCGTTCGAAAGTAGCGAGAGGACGAAACGATTTGTCACGCGCACGACGGAATTGAATTTGAAAAATTGATCTTCAAAGCCCGCTCGACAAATACTATTCGCTGTCGCTAAAATTGTTAAACGTTCAATTCCCGTCCAATGGTCTCCGCGAACACTTTTATTCCACTTGAACTGTGCTAACGCAAGATTATCATGCTAATTTCGAGGCGCTCGTTACCGTGCCGTCGTTACTGCGTTTCACTCCACGCAGACCGTCGACGATACATGGAAAAATGGCGACAGTTTCGTCAAGTAACTAAGGATACCAGATATTGCGATGTAAAATAAGTGGACGGAGGTCCGGTTTTGTTTAATCGATAACGATAGCGCGAGGCGACTTTTCATCCCAGTTTCAAGGCGCCTCGGGTTGAGCTACACCGCGGTACAATTTATACGACGTCGTGCGACGTCACAACGTATTATCTACGGAGCTTGTTAAAATGTTTGCCCGGCGTTATCAGAGGGGAACAGTGTACCTAGCGCGCCGTTAACAAATCGTTAATCATCCTCGTGCACTTTGGGCGCACGTGCATCGCGCGTCGCTACGGCTCGTCAAACAATAAACGTTCGGTTTATTGTTTCTCAGGGGACCGCGTAGAGGAATGTTCATACGACGTTGCTGACTTCGTATTCGGGCACCGCGTCCGAAAAAAAAATAAAACGCTAGAGCGATCCGTGGAACTCCTCGAAATTTCATCAAGGTGTTTGCTCGAAGAAAGTTCCAAGTGTGTACTTAAAGTTCGCGGTCGGTTAACGATCACTCCGAATGCTGGCTTAGAACAGGAGATGATCGATCACGTTCCGCCGATTGCATCCTGAAGCGATCGACGCCGGAAACTTTGGAACGCGCGGACGCGATCGCAATTGCGGTACACATCGGAAAGTTAAGTTTATTACAATTAAGTGTCGAAGGGTTATAATTTGCGGATGAATTTTGTAAAGTTCTACGAGCGATATCATTCGCTCCTATTGTACAATACTTGGACGTACTCCAAACTCCATGGAAAGTCAGCTGGCGCTCGCAATAATCCTTGCCGATTTTGAACGCCGAGTCCCTTCGTGCATAAACTTTAAAGTCAAAGGAGTGGAGTAAACAGTACACTCGGTATCGCGTTTCTTATTTAATCATCTCGACCAGAGCGCACGGCGCTCGATTCTCCAATCGCGTTTCTATCGCGCACTCCGTTCTCGCGCGCACTTTCGCGTAACGCCCGTCAACGCTTCAAAAATAACCGCCGCATCCTATGATTTACCGCCCGTATCAATTATGTACACGCGCATAGAAATATCAGCATGAAATATCATCTGCCATACCGATCCACGCGGCCCCGTCCGCCGTACGCCCGGAACATCGTTCCCCTCGAAGCGGAAAAATTCGCCAACAACTTCGATGCCCGACGCCCGACGCCCGATCGATTCATTTTCAGCCACGTGTGTGTTTGCACACGCGTGCCGATCGAACGGCACACGTAGCCACGTAAGCAGAAACGCACGCGGAGAACAACGAGCACCGCGCACCAGGTAAATTCCTGGTCGGGTCGAGGCACTCGCCAACGCAAACACACATACCCGAAGAGCGGCTTTCGCAAGAGGCGATCGGCTCGCGTCTAAATATCACGTTGGCGTTTCACCGCTGCCCCGGCCGTGTGGGTGCACCTTAAAGAACACCGCGATCGCATCCTAGACGACCGCGGGGTCGCGGCGGGCGGTGCTCGAAAGCGATGCATTTGTAGCAGGTTGATGCCTCCGCGTGATTTACTCGCGCAATAGAATAGCGCTCGAAATGGTAGGAAGAGCGATAAGTCGCGGCGTGAACCGATATAGGCGTGCTTTTAATGCCCTGTCCGCGAGCGGATCGTTCGTCCGCGTCGTTTCTTTCGAATTGCTCCCTTTGCCTGACGTTTGCGTGCTGCCCCCGCGGCCCTAGAAGAACGACGATCCGTGTCCGTGCGCATACGTTTCCCGCTACCGATGATTTACGTCGGGCTGTCGGAATCGAGCTTTTTGGCCGAACGAACCGAGCCGAATTCGATTGGAGCCGTCGCGGTGAATTTTCAACGAAATTTCGGGACTTTGGAGCAATATCGAGACTCGCTCGAGGAAATAGAACACTTCGGGAAGGAATTCTCGATTCGGCTTACAATTCGAGTTATTTCTGCGCCATTCTGTTGTTCTGGCCAGTTTCGCTCTGTCAGCGGTAAGATAGGGGAGACTTCGTGGGAAGGTTGCGAGAAGAAATCTGGTTCAATCGTCGAGGGTGACGGCGATTATAAATATACCAAAGGCGCGGCGTAACATTTGGACCATTTAGCCGGCTAGTTTGCGGAAAGAACAGGTTTGAACGACGAAGCTCGTATAACGTTTGCCCACCGACGTCTAAACTCCGGTAAACCTAGTTCACCCGAACGATAAGCATCTATCGCTATCTCGGCGGCCTACATCTCCCGAAAAGGACAACAACTGACCCAGAAACGATTTCGGCGCCACGAACAGTCAACCGAACCGAAATCGCGATTCCTCCGGGTCGCCGTGGTCGATCGAACCACGGAAACGACACAATACGCGCAAGCGTTCGCCAACTATTTCAAAGCCAGACTCACGTGCACCCTGGGCACCGAGGCCGATCTTCCATTGATCCTTCTTCTCCTGAGGATCCTGGCCCGTTCCCTGTCCCTCCTGGTACACCTGTCGTCCTGTCGCGGTATCAAAGGTAGCTGCGGGCCCTCCTCGAGGGAACGTATCCCAAGGAGGACGCATCCCTCGTCCTCGTCGACGCCCGCCACAGCGTTGCTGCAATTCCGCATTCCATCGGCCTCCGTTGTCTCGTTGCACGACAAACACCTCGACAGATCCTCGCTGGACCTCGAGGATGTAATTGTAGCCTGGCGATGCCTCTTCTTCTCGATCACGAACGACGAGGCCCTCGCCCTACGCGCCGGATGATCCTGTTGGCCGCGCCTCGCGATCAACTGCTCGGTCTTCGTCGGGAATTCCAGCGATCTGCCTGTCCTCGAACGGTATCTAGTCAACTGGCCGCTGTCCGTTTTGCCGGACGCCACGCATTTCGACGGGTTCTTCGCGAACACGCTGTCTTTGGTTTCCCTGCGATCCCCCGTGCTGCTTTGGTTCTCGCTTTGGTCTTTGGCAAAGGTGTCCGCGTGCTCGACGTCTTGACAAGACCCGTTCCCCGGCGCGGACGCGCTTCTCCTCAAGCCGCGCACTTTATCGAGCATCGACGCATTGCAGGATCTCGTCAACGTGTCGTTGTACTGGACGTTGGTCACCGTGGTCTTGTACCCTCGGTCGTCGACCGTTTCCGACAGCTTTACAGGAGCGTCCGGTTTTGCGTCCTGAGCCGCGACTAAAGTCTCGTCGACGATTCCGCTCGACGGCGTTCCTTCCAGATTCGGAAAGTCGACGAAACGAAACGACGCCCGATACTGGTCCTCCTTCGAATCGCGACACTTCTCGTCGACCGACGACGATTTCCTGAGGGGGTGCGGCGCCTTGAGCACACGTGGGAAACACTTGACGTCCAGCAGGCTGGCGGCGTCGACGTCGTCCTCGTTGCGGCACCGTTTCTCCAGGCACGAAGTCCCGCGTGCTCCGTCAGCGTCGACGCACTGACGGACGGAGATCAGACGGCATCCGCCGTCGTCCCCACTATCTTCCTCGATGATGTACATCCGAAATAACTACGCGACGCGCGTCATCGTTGTTACCAGAGTGTTTCGCGTACCGGGGGCGACGACGCCGGTTCCCTTCGCTGATTCTCGATCGGCTCGTGGATAAGTCTCGACGAGATTTCCGAACGTTTCATATTCAATTCGGAGTGTTAAAAGTTGCGCAACGAACGTGGAGTTTTTATCAGTAGGGGGGGGGGGGGAATTTTTGTTGGAATGTAAGGTTTTACGGGGAAAGCAGGTTTACGCGTTTTCTAATTTCACGTGCGGCGGAGTTTAAATTCAGTTGGACCGATAAACTGTCTCGGTGGTCTCGACGTTTAAGTTCAAATAAGAAGTTTATCTGGTTTTTCGTGTAACTCCTCGCAAATGTGACCTCACTTCCTGATTTCGTCTACGTAACAAGCGTAGGAAGCCTTACGTCGTCCAGGCCAGTATTAAATTATCGTCTCTTAGCGAACGACTTCCGTACCGATCTAGTCGAACGAAATTAATCGAATCGGTTGTTCCTAGACAGTTCCTCCGGACCAACGGTGAAATTTCGTTTCGCTAAACCATCCTCGTACATTTCAAAACTAGCATCGCACCGTTTACGATAACTCACTGGATGAACCGCGATTGCAAGCGTATCCCCTTCGCGCAACACTCTTTCGTCACCTTTATCTCTAAACAGTGTCCACTTAATTTCCTGCGATCCTGGACAGTTCAACCTCGCCCCATAGATCGGTCGAACTCCAATGCGCACCGAAAACCTCTGCAAATCGCAGTCGATCGATCTCGTCGCCACTGCGAAGAAGCTCCCCGTACACCTTTCGGCCGGCTCGTGTTCGTCGAAGCACACCTATCCCACGGCGCATCGATACCGATTCGAGCGCGTGCAATCTGCCGGCGCGAAAGTCGTTTCTCGATACGCGCTCCTCTTCCTCGCGATCTCTGCGTCGACTCGCGACGCTCGCAACGGCGGCAATCCCACGGGTTCACGGTTCGCGCAGTTCAGACCGCTCCAAACAGAAGAGCAAACAAGAGTCCCGAAACGCTGAATCCCGTCCTGACGAACGTCGCGAACTCCGAATGATCCAGGACACGCGGGGAACTCCGAAAACGGAGCGGACAGAGAACGAACACCTGTCGGGCCCAGTTGAGGCTGTTGTCAATTGAACCGATTACCACGCGCGGTCGTCATCGATCGTTTTCAATTACACGGATCCGTGCGTCATCGTTTCACGTCAGATCGGAGCGCCGCGACGAGCCGGAAAAACAGACGCAGAGGCGTCGAGCGCCGGTGGCCTACTGGTGCGGCGGCTCTCCTAATCCCGTGCTCACGGCACACCACGGACAGAGGACGTATGCAACACGCACACCGAAGCGGCGCCAAGCGGTACACGCTCTCAGCTAGGCGAACACGCGCGCGATTCCATTCCGCTCGAGCCCGCGCTCTACTCGACAGTCGCCTCTAAACTCTCACCGAAGCTCCGCGCCGCGACGCGGATCATTCTGTCTCTCTCTCCCTCTATCTCTCTCGCTCTCTCTATGTCCTTCTCTTTCCCTTTGCGCTCCTACCAGGGTTTCGTACCTTTCTCTGTCTGAGCACGGTGCACGAGGAACGGGCAAGCCAGTCAGCCCTGTCCCGAACACGTACGCGCGAACAGCACGGCCGTCCGCCAATCAGCGCGCGATCCGCCGCAAAAGCGGCCTGGAATGCCTTTTCCTTTCGGAAACCCGCTCGAACCGGTCGCTCTCGCCTCTGCGGGCTCCGCGCGGGTCGATCGAGCGCCGTTAAGGACGATCGATCGATCGAAACGACTGTGACTGCGTGGGCGGCGAGTACCAAGGGCGTCGAGGGGTGGCAACCCCCTTTCGGAGTTTGGTAGCAATTGTTCGGCGACGTTTCAGCAAAGAAGCTTGGCGGTGTTGTTATAATTGTTATTATTATTATTATTATTATCATTATTATTACCACTGGCTACGAGTTCATTCCTGACGATTATTATTAACGACGATTTACAATCGAAGGGGCAAAGAAGACGAGCGGAATGCTGGGAAAGTAAAGCACGTGTACAATGTGGGGATAAACGACGTGGCGAAGAACGGCCACTGGAACCGAACCTGAGTGGAATGATATGAATATAGAGTTTGAGGCTAGATGGGTATGATAAGGTGGGCGAGTCGTTCATTGTATCGTTGTCATTGTCATCGTGCGACCAGACAGTCAGACGGTGCACACCAATATTGATCTTAAACGAATTTAGATCGGATCGCAGTCGGATGGTTGCCTCTCGCATTGTTAGGATTAGCTTCGGAGCGGACCTAGTTAACGAACGTTCGGAGGTCGAAGAGAAAAATGTTCGCGTCGGAGTCATAAGCCTAGAAAGCAAACCCCGTGGCCTGGTGACGAGCTGAACAGGTTGAGTTTCATGCTTGTCGTGAGTGCGCGCGATATCGTACGCAAATTAAGTGAACAATAGAGAAATTGTCGATTTAAATGAGCTCCTCGTTCCGCGCGCCAGTCCGTCGATTATTCCTCGCCGATTTTAGCGGATGCTTCGTCGCGATGCGGACGAATCGCATTAGGTTTTTGCGTATTTCGAGAGCTTCTCAGTTTTTCCTCGTTGTATCAAGGTCTGCTTAATGAAGCTGCAATAAAAATAATAACAGCAATTCTGCTCGAGTGAAGTGCAGCCTCACGTCGATCATTTTATCAAGCGTTCGGGCCTGCTTTTTTGCGAACAATCGTAAAACTTCTGCCGTCATTGTGAACAGAGATTACAGAAGTGGCGCACGCGTTTTTCCCTGGAATACCGTTCCATTGATCGACCGGAATGCACCCAATTCTATTAAATTTGTCATTGAATAATGTCGAAGAATATTCTACATAAATATGCACGTTCTCCTTGCTTTACAATCGAATGAAAAAGCAAACTGCATTTCCCTATACATATTTTGTCGCGCAGCCATCACCGCTCGGAACAAATTAACCGCCGACATCTGTTCAAGAGTTACACCACTCGAGTAGGCGCCTCTCAAATGAAATTTATATCCACCCTTCGAGAACGTTACCCGCCTCTGCACGAAATGAGTTTGTGCACCGGACCAACCTCGAAATTCTATCCCGCAGCATCGAAGGTTCGAACGTTCAAACGCAGCTGATCCCTCGAAAACGAAGGAAAAAAAAAAGGGAAAAAGAAACGCGGTAAACGTGAAACCTCATCATCCCCCGCTGGAAACACAGAACGCTCTCATCTCCCGGTGCAACAAGCGACCCCTTCGGTGTACCCCCAATGCGAGCACCGTGCCATATGGGCGAACGATCGATCGCTGGCCGCGTCTGGCTCTACAGGAGAGGAGGGAATGAAAAACGCGGCGCAGGAAAGCGTCCCGCATGGTTCGTTAATAGAGACGCCGCTTGGTTTTGCGCAAGGAGCGTTGATAAAAGACCGGCGGACAGCGCGTTTTCTATTGTGCCATTTCTCGGATTGCATCCGGTGTAAGATTTCACCCGGTTGCCGGTATTTGGGGTTCGCTATCGAGGCGTTCCCGAGGCCGGTGATTCTCGCGGTTCTGAGCGCTTGGCTCGCGACACGATAACGTCGACGCGTCGCCCGACGAGAGAGGAGCGTGGCTCGCGTCGATTTCTCGTTGCACGGCGAGAAAAATCAGGATGGCAGGGATGAAGAACTGTTCGGAAGAACGCCAGCTTCGAGCACGCCCGTCGCGTTATAGGTGGTCTCGCTTCTCGTTGGATGCACGCAATGTGTTAAACTAGTTTACCGGTGCTCGGCTCGAGGTGTTAACGAATCAACCCGTTCCGCGGCAATTTGTTACGCGCGCGATCCCGGTGGAAATTGTTTCCCTCAATTTTTTGTTCTCTCAAGCCTTCGTGTTGGCGGTTATTGGACGTGGATAATTGAAACTGATTGCTGCTATATATTTCTAAACGTTGCTCGCACGCATTAGCACCGGCGTTGTTTCGCGGGATCCACGGGCAATGTACGAATACAAACCGACAGACGGAGCTATTCGTGATTCGATGTGGGACCGCGATGCAAAAATTATTCACATCGCTGGAAACATTCGATGGCGCATCCAAGCCGTGGAAATGTTAATGAAATCGAAGACATCGGTTCGCGGTAAAACAGAACAGTCTTAACGGCAAGACTGCAAATTATCCGGCCAACTTGCACACGGGGGAGTACAACTGAAGGCTCGCCAAGGGCAACGAAGCGTTCGATGTTAAGAAACATTCGGATGAATAATTCGCCGTGTCTGATCGAACTCGACGCAGCCGTTTCTACTTACGCCGGCGCATCGCGCTGTGGTGGCCCCCACAGGGATTTTCGAAAGGAGCGACCGATCCGGTCGCACGTGGCCCGTCGCAATTTCATTCACGCACGTGCGCACGGTATTCCGTTAATTGCACGCCTCGACGTCGGCACGTGATCCCGCGATGCCCGCGGCCGCGTTGCACTCGTATCATCGTCGTTCATTATCGCCCGTGCAAACACTTCGATATGTTTGCGCGAGAACGCAGCCGTGAGAAATCGCGAACGGCGACGACCTTTTCCCTGCTTTTCGCGCGGACTCGAATCGCTTTCATTGACCCACGCGTTTCGTTGTGTTCGCAAACTGGTACTTTTGAGGGTCGGGCAGCGTGTTTGCGAGAAAGTATCGCGCGCATTGGTTCAACGCAAATTCTCGCGCGGGTTTCGACCGATTTCAGACGGTCCGAATTTTAAAGCGCAAACCCGGATGAATACAAATTTCCAGCCACTCGGATGCGACCCAATCGCCGTCCCGTTCCCGTCGTTCGCGAGCACGTTTCCCTCGAGCCTGGGATCGAGAGGAAAAAAACAACGATTTTACGATTAAACGCCGCAGTCGTCGGGGATGCAAATTAGAAACGGCAATATCGCCGTTAGATTTACGTTACCGTCGGATGTTTGCCAGCGTGGGTACGGACACTCGTGGGTACTCGTTAACCCTGAACGCTCGATTTATTCCTGGTATTAAAAACAATCAGAGAGAGAGAGAGAGAGAGAGAGAGAGAGAGAGAGAGAGAGAGAGAGAGAGAGAGAGAGAGAGAGAGAGAGAGAGAGAGAAAGAAAGGGTAAATGGTCGAACAAAGCGGAGGATCGTAGTCGTCGCCGACCTTGCCTCCGATCATGGGAGTGACACGATTCTACGTCGACGTAGAAATCTCTCGGTATTCGAAGGACAAAGGATTACACGGGCTGGATTAGTGGTTTATCTTGTCTACGTGGAGGAATCTGATTTGTCGCGCGTTAACGTCGGAACGATCCCAGGCAGCGAATAGAACGTGAACCGGATCGCACGAACAGAGTCGAGTTTCTCGGGACGCACCCGATTCCTTCTTAATAAATAATCCCGAGTGATCGATGATGCGCGTGTAATTCTTCCGCGGCGTATTACACTGGGATCGTAATTGATCTTTAAACGCGGCCGGCCAGCTTACGGTTGCGGCCCGACCGGCGTGCATTCATAGAAAGGCTCGAGATCGCGACGAGAGAAAGGAGAATCGAGCGCGAGGAATCGATGTTCCTGCGAGCGCGCTCGATACGTTGAAGCTGGAAGCGGTCTCGCTGGGGCCCGTCTTTTAAAAGCTCGTTGCAAATTGCGAGGTTCACTTTCGACGGGCAACGCGGCGTCGCGTCAGACGGATCGGATAGAATCGAATAGCGAAGGCTCGACGGTTCCGCGCCGCTTGTCAACTTGTTCCCGCTATCGATGTCTCCTCGGAACGCTGATGAGGCTCGACGCGACGCTGATAGAGCGGATTCCGAACGGAATCGTTGGAAACGACAGTTACAATCGCGTGGACGGTAGGGCCTCGGAACGGGTAAAAAGAAAATTCTGATGTGCTCGAAGCGTATCGTGAATCCCCCGCGAGGAATCGCACGACTACATAAATACGAGTCGGGACTCGGGCACGGCTCTTAACCTTGCCCTCCAGCGTGCTTTTCACGCGTCCGCCGCTGCAAATTAGACTCGTTTAAAGGGAATCTCGCGACGTCCATTCCGACCAGGTCGCCCGGTTTCGTTCGATTTCCCCGCGGAAAAATCGTCGCGTTCGACGGCCGGGCACAATGCGAGGAAACGTCACCGCCGCGAGCTCGATCGTCCTTTTCGCTGAATCGGCGTACGGACACTCCTTAATCGGCTAACGAGGCACTTTAAGTATGAATCCCTCGCGACGCTCAGCCCGGATTACAAGCCACTTTCGTCGCGAGTATGCTATTGTGCGTATGCAAGGGCATTACGTATTCGTTACGCGGATCTCGCGTTATATTCTTCCGTGCTAACGAACCGCAGGTTCACTGGACTGGTCGACGGGGCCTTGAACGGGTTCGGCAGAGCGGCCCCGAATCCGCGAGCGTGCCGAAATGGCCGCGACGGTTTCAGTCCGATCGTGGCGATCGCGAGACTTGCGGGAGGTGCTGCGAGCAAGTTGTAGAAGAGATCGAGGGGGGCAAAAGGTGCGCGAGAGACGAATGAAAGTGGTGAGAGTTGATTCGTCCGGCACGTTTGAGGATTGAAGATGCGTATTCGAGCAGCCGTGATCGCTCGGTCGGACGGTAAGCGCATAGAGAAGTAGTCGTGTGCTTGTGCAATTGCACGAGTGAGACATTCGTCTAGTCGTGTGCGCAAGTAGTTAGACGTTTAGCTGAATAGGAATTGCACTCGTGCGGTCACACGTTACGCGTATTCGTACGGATAAACGTATATAGAGACGGGAATATAGTTGGACCTTTGTACAATTACATAGTCATATCTTTATTTGGCGGCGCGGGTATATAAATATGTTTTCATCATTCATTCACGTGTCTCTCTGTAATCCTTGCAGCGACATACGTAAATTTATACTACTTATAGTCTGTCGAATGCATGTATTACGAAGATGTATTTTTCAATCGCACTGCTCGACACTCGTGCAGTCGCAAACTTGCATAGCATATCTGCATTAGCTTACGGTCATAATAATAATAATAATAATAATAATTTCGTGATGATGTGCGATATTTTCTTCTAATAATGCAGTTACGTAGTGTAGGGACGCGTACCAACAAAAATATTTGAGCAAAACCGGTATTCCTTTGTTTCATCCAAGATTCACTTCCCGTGTATACAGCGGTGAGTTCCGCATGAAAGTTCCCGGTGTTTCCAACTACACGGGCGAAAGTTTTTCTTCGACAACTAAATCGAGAGGACGTCTCTGCACAATCATTGAACTTCCCTGCCCGATCCTCGAGTTCCATCAATAATCGAGGCGGCGCGATGCAACATCCGGTGTGGGCTCTAGAAGGGGAAGATACCGTACTTCTGCAATTTACCGGACAATATTTCCAAGAAAGAGGAATCGAAGGGATTTCCTACTTCCCAGCCAATCCCGTCGGTCTGAATCTTCTAGGTCTTCGCGGTGTGCCCCGATGTTCGATTGCGCGCACGTAATCCGGATCAGCCGTGAAATAAGTGTATTACTGCGCGGCCCGTCGATAACTGAAGGGAAATCATTAATTAACGAACGCGTTCGCGCCGAAGGAGGAAAACGTTCGAAGCGAACGGGCAACCCGTCGGACAGGAAGCAACAACTCGCGGGATCAAGGATGGACGTGAAAGAGTAGAGCAACCCGATGGCTGCAAAAGCGTTCCTCTCGTCCTTTTACGAAAGCGGCGATCATTTCAGCGGCCGGCGAACTACGTGTGCAACGTGGCCGATTTAGTTGAACTCGAAAGTGTGGTAACTGTAACCCAGTGGCACGAATATTGGCGGGCCCGTGGACGTTTCCTTCGTCGCTTTTCGCGTTCGTGAGTGAATGTCGAGCAACACCCGTTTCGTTGTACGCCAAATTTTGCGCTCCTTCCGACGGCGATGCGTCAGGCTTGGGAATAAAAGCGAAGCTACGTACTGGCGGACGGCCTTCTCCGGCCGATTCGTCGAATGACAATTCCCTTGGTCTGTGACTTTCGTCGATTTCACGGGTCTTCTGTCGAATACGAAATTCGAGCTGCCCGGCGAAGTATTACACGTACCGGGTAACAGGTACCGTATCGATTCCGTGAAATTGTTCACGTAGGTCTGCCGCACTGTCGAACAGTTTTTCTTCCCTTTTTTTTTTCTTCTTTTTTTGTACAGGTAAAGAGAACGGGGTTTCAGGAATTTCCTAGGCGGGTCAGTTTATCGTGGCGCCGCGAGTGGCTCTAGTTATTATTGAAGGTATCGAGGAACGAGAGTTATTGAAATGCGCGTGAAACCCGAACTCGCTCGAATGATAGGGAGTACAGCGAACGGGCGGAGATAGCGTAGAAAAGTGTGCCAAGAAATTAAGGCCAATTATTTGACTCCGCGCTGAACCGAATCGATCGTTTTCGTTCGACGCTCGAAACGCCTGGCGCATTTCAAACCGTGCTTCCCGACATCGCCGACACGATAACTCAATATCTGCTCGTCCGATCGATTTGAAATTTGGCAAGGTTCTTCGTCGGATTTGCGGCAACGGCAGGTACCATCTTCATTTCTTTGTTACGGTGAAAGCACTGAATAAAGAAGAAGGGGGAAAAATATCAACCCGAACTTAGAGTGTCGCCATCATTTTCAACAATGATATCTTGCATCTCTTTCAGGACGGCCTCTGACCGCTTTCATACCGAAGAAAACGATACCTGGATTTTTTCGTTCAGCCATCGTGACAAGCTTTTATAAGACTATCCTCGGTGACGCGCACCTGCCGCACGTTTATGTATTTCGTCTTGAAATGAAATCTATAACGTGGTTGAACTATCAGCAAAAGGGCTAACGTACACAGCAGTGTTCCGATTTGGAAAAAAGAAAAATTTCCCAAAGGTGAAGAAGGTGACGTTAAAAAGCACATACACCCCCCTAATAAGGTAGCCTCGTTTCTACATCATAATCTACTCTTCCATATCTCGCTAATGACCCTATCAGCGGAGTCACCGTCGCGCGATTGTCCATAAACGAGCCACGGTCGCGTCCTTTTTGCAGGCGATCAAGAAAACAGGGGACAGCGACTGTTACGTTTCCAGCGATGGCATCTCGCAAAAGGAGATATTAAGGTACAGTTACGTTTTCCACTCATTTCTACGCGGCACAGGTACACGCCGCGTAATGAGGCATAAGCCATCGGGGGTCACCCATTCATTTTTCATGAAGATCACGTAGCACGTGAACCGACATCGGCGCAACGGGCGTCGAAGATTCTTAAACGAGGCACAGATCGATTCTTCGTGTACCGTAATGTTTCTCGTCGGACCCCGATCGGACGGAAGCCCGGTTGTCCTCGCAACGATTTAGCCTCACCGTTTTCCGTGGCCGATTTATGGGAAATCTTCGCGGAAAGGGAACGAAAACGGCGATCGGAGTCGTTACCGGACGGAGGTCGCCTTCGTATCGCCTTCTAGAATCGCGGATAATTTCGCGTCCCGATATAACCCGTCGACTTATTTATGCTGCATGCACGCATAGTTGTTGCATAGTTAATGTCAGCTTTTATTTCCCCGATTTGCATGCGAGATTGCGGGTAAATGTACGCCGCTGACGGTGCACCGGGTGGATTGGTAAATAAATCGAGCATGTTGAACGTTTCGCATCGACGTAGGGACGGGTGAGGAATGGAAGATTGTAATTGTCCTAGACGTCGCGCAAGAAAGGCATGATTGCACAAAGAGAATTACTGTCCGCGATTACCCGTAATTTCATGCGCTTCTGATTATTTCCACGTTTTACGCACGATATTCTGATACTCTTCCTTAGATTTTTCTATCGATTAATGATTGCCCTTCGTGTTTCAAGCTTCCTTTTATCTTTCATCGATCTCTGTTTCACATCAGCCGTGTCCCGTCGTTCGCACATTTCGTACGTCATTTATTTATCCCGTGATACGCGAACGCTCGTTGTTTTGTATTTACAAAATGCTGGCTAATTAATACAGAGAGAAGCGTTGTATCGCGTGTAAAGGCCGCCTAGATAAGGCGGTATACAGAGCGAGATGGGAATGCGTGAGAAAAACTGAACGAGGATACGAGGAACGCGTGAAGAAGAAATTAGGCTAGCGTGGTTACGAAAGAATCCGGCTGTCGGCATGAATTTTAATAGAATACAAAGAGCTGTTACACAGACTAACGCGTAGTAACGGGCGTTATCAAAACCCGAGGAGCCATGCAACTCCGACCAATCATTTCGTTATATCAAAAAGCTACCCGCTACTTATCCCACATCTCGTGACGCGAAATTTAACGTCGGTCAAGACAAACTTCTTTTTCACGCTGCCGCCGCGCTGTATAATCGTCGACATCCACAAGATCGATCCTCGAGTGGAGTCGCGTCGATTCCACCCGTTCTCTTCATTGTTTCATTTAAACACGTGGGAGCGAGCCGAACAAAAACGACAACGTCAACCGCGTTCTCGTGACGCCGTCATTGCAGAACACTTGGGTGGTACACAGTGGCCTTCGTGCAGTATCACGAACGTGGCGAAGGAAAAGGTGTAGAAGAGAAGATGGCGTCCGACTTGGGGGAGCGTCGCGACGTATCCTTCGACGTTTAATATCGCGTTATGCAATCGCGCTTTCGCGATTACCGCGTCTCGAGAGGAGGAAACCGTAAAACGCCACACCTTCCTACGCGTAAATGTAACGGGTCACGGTGAGCTTACGGCGTAAGAAAAGAGAAGACCTTGGAATACCTCGCGTTAATGTACGTGGATTTGCCCCACCTGTCCGGATCCGTTCGGATTTCTCGTATTTGGGTTGGCCGCGTTGCTAATGCAAGTCAGTGTTTTTTCTCTTTTTTTTTACCGAGGACGAACTCTTGCCTCGCATACCTGGACGTAATTGGACTTCTTTTTTTTTGTTTATCGTGCGTAGAGTCACCGACGATATGCTTGTACAGTCAGGTTACGGGGAATTAATAACGTCCAGCCGTTCAACGTGATTGAGTTAGTCGATGTAAGTTGCTTTCCACGGATGTTTCTTTTGATCCTGAACTTTTCTTCCGCGTCCACCAAGCCGCAATGTAATCGCGACTATCTGGCGGCTTAATTAAATGCACGGCACGAGTGTTCAGTGTTTCTTTTTTCGTCGCTGTCTGCGGGTATTTCAGGTTTCAGAATGTTCTTCGGTATCCCTCGATTAATGGGAGAAGAATTGCGACGGTAATTTGATTGGATTGAATGAACGAAAATTTAATTCGCCAGTTACACCTGACTTCCTTAAAAAGAAATAGGTAGACTTACTTATTTATATTTAAAAAAAATGAGTTCCTTGTTAATCGTCGCTGGTGTGATAGCGAAATGAAAATCAACGCCGAATCGCTTGTTCAGCACTTGACACAATTCGTTCCTTTATTCAATTATTTATTTAGTGGGTAAAGGAAAAGGGTTTCCACAAAAAACGAAGGAGAGCGCTTCTTTTTTTTTCTTTTCTTTTTTTCTCAACTTCGACCGTTTATTAACCCACATATCAGTGGAAGTACAGTATTTATTTTATCCTCAGCGCTACACCTACGCTGCGTGCACCCAGTTATGCGTAACGAGGCCTCTTTCTTTCCCTCTTTCTTTCTCTCCGAAACGGTGCACCCGCATGCACGCGCATGCATTAATGGGCTAATGCGTCACGTTGCACCGTTCGTCGATCCACTCCGCATCGCGTGGAATCTTTTCCTTCGAGCGAGCTTCTTTATCGAGGCATCTGCGTGTACAGTTCTTTCTCCAGTTTTTGCGACCGGGTAGGTGAAAACGTTTAACTCATGACACGCGAGATATTTCTTATCTGGTGCCGTCTTAAGATTGACGTGATAAGTATTTGAAATATTGTTCTTGTACTGCGTCGCGCGCGTCAATGAAGATGCGTCGTTCTTCAATGTGTCAGAGGAACGCATTTTTTGGTTTCAATTATTCCCTAAGGAATTCGACGAGGAGAAGTTCGAGAATTCGGTTCTGACGTTCCTCGAACTGCATATTAAATGAAATGATATTCGACGATAAATACAATCGAATAACGACATCGACAATTTTATGAAATTTACGTATAATTCAGTGCTAATAAAAGTACCCGCTGATGCAAATAAATTGTACATAATATTTAGAAATATTAGGAATTAATTCGATTATTACAATGCATCGAGCGCGTAACACACAGTCGCCTTACGTTTCTATTAAAATTCTCTACCGCTGCTTTCTAAATCGTCACCGCACCAAAAGGTGCGAAAAATCGATCAGAGAAAAATCACCGCGACAGATGCCGGATTTATTTTCCAGAAGGGTGTCTCGATTCCCCTTTAACAAGCGCGACTACCAATTCTTCGCCACGCGTTACACACAGAACCGAGAGTGATTAGGCGGCTGAGCCTTTTCGCGCGACCAGCCACGAGCTACCGAAGAGCGCGAGCTAATAAAATTCGGGGTCGACGAGACGCGAATGGTCCCCCAAATTTCGCGGGTGCTGTCCCTCTTGTAGATAAAACGTACAATTGAATTGGACGGTGATCGCCCGTCGTCGGGCGAGCAGAATATTATCCAATTTGAATGCAGAATAGGCTGTATCGATCGTCTGACACGAATGAGCCCGAGGAGCCATTAAACGCGATACGCGTATCTCTACGAAAAGTGTTTCTCGCGGGGGTCGGAATGAAAATTGCGGACTTTCGTTCAACAACCACGAGTTAAGTGCATGCTGCGCGAATATTCAACGATTATAAAACATTCGCGGCAACCGCTGTCCACTCGTGCAATTGTTCCATCGAAATCCATTGTTACCCTGGTTCGCAAAGGAATGGCTCGAAGCACAAAGTCAATGGTCGGTTAAAACCGATACGGAATTTCAATATCGGCATTCAATCGCCGGGACGGGCAATCCTCGATCGAACCGATTCAAACGGACGCGTTCGCCGCTTCCCACGCGACCTGACCGGCCCGTACATCCGACTCCAACGAAATCCGCTCGTTAAATCGAGAAACAAATAGGTGTCGCCGAAGGGTAAGCGAAGGGAATCGAAGTGAACGCCGGTGCGATTAACATTTTAATCGTTTCGATTGATACGCGAGCGGGCAGCCTGGTCGGACCGGTGTTTCCATATTTATTGACTAATTAACGGCGGTGCCCGTGTGCCTTAATTGAGCGTACCCGAGGCCACGATTCGCAACATCCAGGGTGTCGAGCGGCGAATTAAAGTGGCCGGGCTAACGAGCATGACCGCCTTGTGCCGATTCGACCTGTTGCAATCCGCGTTTTCGAAACGATTTCCCGATCGCGATTCGCGACACGCGTCCACTCTCCACCGGATATAACACTCGCAATCATCGTTTCGCGATGATATCCAGCGTTATGTTGCTTGGGGAACGAAGTCCGTCGAGGTGATAGTTATATCTAGATGAAGCTACTTATTTCTTATGCCCGTGCTCAGTAACCGTTCGAGGGTACTTGAGGAAGTAACAAGTGCGGACGGGTTTTATTGGCTTCATTGTTTGCGAAAGGGAGCTGGTTGGTTGGCGCGATTTGGTAAATAAATCGAAAGTTCGCCGTGCTCGGAGGAAATTGATTTAACGGAGCGACAGAGGACCAGGTAAGATTGCACGATAATCCCGTTGGAATCGATCGAAGCGTTTAAGAAACGCGTCACACGTGACACTTAGGATTTGATTCATTGCGAGTTAGAGTACAGCGTCACGGAAATAACGTTCGACGCGGTGTCTATATTGGAACAGTTCACCGATCGAACTGGCTAAATTAAACCGCCTGCAAAATATTATGTAAATTATGTAACACGAGGCATATGTTAACTCTTACAAAACACCGATTCTCTATTTTCCTCGAACAGAGAAACACGCAGGCAAACGTGCCCGTCGAGTTCGTAGAAATCGTTCGCAGACGTAATTGCCCATAAACTTCTATGAAAAAAGCCGACCACCTTCCACGATGTTTCGCCATTGCAAAGGAAAAACAAAATTCCCTGACCAGTTTCACGAATCGATCACCGCGCGATTTCGTTAAATGCACGCGCGAACGCAAGCGTTCGAGGATCACGATCGATTTACGCGTCGGAAAAATTCCGCCTGCGATCGGTGGCCGTGATTTCACGAGCGTCCCCTCCCATTAAAACGCCCATAAACACCTCGTTTCTTATTCTCGGCACGATCACGCCGCCACCGTTGCTGTACGCGTAATTGGGTTACCAGAACGCTGGCCGCCACGGCGAACGTAGTTTCCGGTGCTCGACACCGCTTTGTACTTCGAGGAAACACAGTCGACCTTCCGGATGGCAATCGTTCGCGCAAACGAATAGGAGTTGCAAAGGGGAAGAAGCACGGCCGGTAATTAGCGTTTCTTGTCCTCTTTCACTCGAGGAATCTTGGAGAAATTTGTGGTCGCGGAAAGCGAGAGTAGATACGAAATGACGAAACGAGAAACCTCGCGAGTGTGTACATAATTCGGCGAGTTTCCAATGGCTCGTAAATGACGAGCGTCCCGCGATCGAAAGTGAAAAGTTTGTTGTTTAGTGGAATGTTTGGAATCGATTGGGCCACCGAGACATATACGTCGGTAGCAGTCCAGGAGTGCGAGAATTTTCCAACGCGAATGAATAGATATAGACGATTCGGCAACTTTGTGCCAACGCCGTTGAAGAATGTAAGATACAAAAATTCATTTCACGGTACGCGGGCTGATTGTTTTTTAATGGCCGCTGTCGAGTGTCCGTCAAGAATTCTGAATTAAGAACTCTTAGATTAATTGTACACGCTAACGTCGCCTCTAAGTGTACACACACGAGACTGATTTAAAGCATTATAATACAGGCAAGGGAAAGTGTCCGAGTCTAGCAGCAAAGGTACAATCATTTGTCAGCTACGCAAATAAACGCGTCAACATTTTGCCTCTTCACGTAATATCAGAATCGCCAATAAAAAATAATCTTCTTCTACGAACCGATATTTCTCTACTACCAGTGGATTACGAAACATCCCCAACAATCCCTTGCAATTCCATTGCTACATTATTAAGCAAAAGTTCACTGTTCAACGACGACAGATTCCGCGTATAGAATCAAATCAAATAAAATCGCATTTCTTCATCAAGCAACGAAAGGGTTAAACGGATGCAACTGGACCAAGGGGGTTGGTATCGCCTGCACCGATCCCGAGAGTACGAAGAGGTCCTATTTTCATCCACGTCGAACCGGTCCGCTCTACCGGTACCTTTATCGTCGAATTAATTTACGATCATTTCGATTGCTACGCTCTTTAACTGTACGCCTCGCAATTAACCGGCCGTTCCAAATATTGGTTGCTGGTGTGGCGCAGCACCGATCGTTTAATAATAAATCGACGGTACGTTCCAGTTCCGCGCGGCCGACCCAAATAAACGGTTTTCTCGATCATCGTTGACAATTATGACAGGGCCGATGGGGGTTATTCGGCCGTCGTAACCAAGAAAGAAAGAGCGAAAAAAAAAACAACCTTTGGATAATGATCCAACTACGTGCACCGACCGTACGAAACATCGATAATTGAAGTGGGTGCCGCGTGATTGATTAACGCGCCGCTCACCTGTTCGGGATTTATATCTACCTTGCGCGTCTTCTTGAATCGCCCCCTTGTACAATTATCGGGGTAACAACTACTCGGGCAGTGTTTTACTTACGCGGGTCCGACACAGCTGCGAACGGCGGAGAAAGTCGAGCATTGTGCAAGCACCGAGACTAAAGGATCGAGAAACGAATTTGTTACATTTATGTAAAATGTTTCTTATAAACGTTGCTCCTCGGTGTTGTCTATTCCGTGGCCAAACAAGGCCAGATGCGCGGGTAGTCGATTTACGTATTCAGGTCGAGCATGATTGTGTCAAGTCGGCTGGATATTAGCAAATGCCTGCCGGCCTACGAATTGAAAGCGTCGCCGAATTCGACTGCCCACGACCGCGGACAGAATTGAACAGTCAGAGTAACGGAAACTCGAAGTGTTTCGGCCGGAGGGCTCGGTGGCTACGTTCGAAAATTAAAGGCGGACCATAATTGAAATGAACGTCCCGTTCTATTCTCACGTTATTCTCGAGTTTCCAAGTAAATGCACAGGCTTATCGAAGCCGGTCGCACAATGGAACGAACGCCGTGTTCGAGGAAATCAACTTAAATGCGTTGCACTCGCGCGAACGTTCGCGGATAAACGGTTCGCCGATACGCGTCGACGAAGGCCCACCGGGTACATCGTTCCCGTGCACATTCCGGTTAATTGCGATTCAAGGTTCCGCGGCACTTTTGCGATCGTTTATCGAGAAAATGGGAAACGCAGAAAACGGAGGTCACGTTTTCGCGTCGTGGCCCGTTATCAGCGAACGGAAAGCGTCGTCGCAGGACACGGGCTTGCACGATCGATTGATAAGGACAGACACTGCTATCCACTCAGGGATACGCTTGCTAATCGGCTCGCCTCGGCCACGTTTCTAATTACGAAAGTTGCCTGCCAGGCGTGTTCGTGTCTTTCAATTAATGGCCACGATTTAATCTAGCCATTACGGGGTGAAAATGAGATTCCAGCAATTTGAATAGGCAATTGGAGAAGGATCGTCGCCTTCGGGCGAGCTTCTACGGTTTCTCGAGTATTTCAATTGACGCGGCGATTGCTCGGTCGGTATTGGTGCGGGTTGGTTCAGGTGAGAGTTGGAAGGCGGCGCCAGGTGACCAGCAATCGACTTACCGATCTTTCGTGATCGAGGGGATCTGCGGTAATAATTTGTTTCCCCAGTCGCTTTGTTAGTTTATTGATGGATTTAAGGATCGGATTTTAATGTTTACTTGTTGATATATCGATTTCTGGGTAATAGTGTTGGTTATTTGTGGAGGGATTAGGTCGAGACGAATGTTATTCGTCGTCGGTAAAACAGTAATGATCCACAGATCATTCTGAAAAATATTCTCGAATTTTTGCGCAGGCACTCCGAATCAGCTGAGAGACATCTTACTCTGTACTTCGCGAATAGTAATTGAAAATGACCGTGCACATGAGCCATTTCCATCGCCATTCCAAAATAAAATTTGAAAGTCATCCCAATCTCTCGCTCGCCAAATGACCGTGCCACATCTTTCGTCAAAAGTGAAACGCTAATATCGTTTCATTCTTTTAGTTTCGCGAACGGAACACGTGTATACTTTTTTCCCTAACCAATTCGGCCTGTGGCGAGGCGAGTCCGCGAAATCTTTGCGACCAACCACAAAGAAACCTTTCATTACCTTTCAGGTATTTAGACCGGCACTCGTCGAAATTTCATCCGTATCGAAGCGTGACGAGAGGCTCGGGAGAGACGTGAAAAAAGTGAAATCACGGGGCACATATGGATCGATTCCCCGCTGCTTTCGATCCCATTAATCGACACTGACCGATCATGTAAAACGTGCACTCCAGCGTACTCACCATCGACGTAAAGTAGAACTTTTCGAATTCCCTCTCGTGAAGTCGCGCTGCCGTCAGATTCGTCGCTGAATGCTGTCCGTATTTCGATAACACGTCCTCGCCTTTTTTACACAACCAGGATAATATCTGTAACACAAAGGAAATCCTAATTTATTATCTCGAACCGTCGGTGCATAACTTTTCTGACACGAGATTTCCCCCGTTTTCTTCAAAATACATAATTGCGCAAGGTTGGATTATTTCTCGATGTCCTCAATGTCTGACCATTTATTATGATTATTATCAGTCTGACCGAGCAGGTAGACAAGGGACGTCAACGTCATATCCAGTTTCCAACTGGTCGGGGGATGAATCTCGAATGCATCCGAACCGAAATACACAGGACGCGCACATAGTTGAAGTTTTGCCACGAGCAATTTTCGCAGTCTTCTGTCGCGTAGCTGCAGAATTGGACGCGACAGGACTCTGAGTAATTAACGGCCACCTGGATTAGTTAAATAATTAAGAACGATCGCGGTCGCTCCGTGCTCGACGACGAAAGTCTGGTTATTTATGAACGTCGCAGAGAGACAGCGACTGAAACGTTCGAACACACGTCACGATGGCTCGTTTCGCGTGATCATCTGCGCTCCCGCGATAAATGCACCCCTCGAATCAAATTCGAGCAACTCGTTAGCGAACTCGCAGACGGAACGATTCCCGGGTTCCATTCGTTCCTCAGCCGAAACATATTTAACTTCACCGTTGGATCGTTCGTCTGTGGAAACTTGTATGAATTTCGTTGCAGTATCAATTGCGAATATCGTGGCCCGTTTTAAATATGAAAAATCGCGTGCGCATTACAGGCCAATGTTTTCGACAGCCTCGAAAGTTTACGATCCGACGGAATTGCGCGGACGTTCGATTTATTTCACCCCTGAAACGTCTCATCAACGGAACAGCTGAACCATTCAATGGCACGACCCCTCTAATCTCGCGTAACATGCATTTACCAATCCCCGTAATTACCTCCCCGATGAAACGAACAAAAAAAAAATCAGCCCGGTATATAGATTCTAATCCCCGCACAAAGGAGCAAAACTAGACCCCGTTGTTGGAACGATTTTTTTCCGCACGATAAACCAGTCCCTCTGGGAGGCCGCTTCACCTGTCGGCCACGCGTTATTCTCTTCTCCGTTCGACGATATCCGCGAGCTTCTTCAACCGATAATTAGATCGCTGCGGCACCGGGCGTGCATCGAGCGGCGATCATTAACGATTCGTCGTTGCGTACGAACGGCGGCGAGTCGAGTGTGTATACGCGAGAATAATTAACGGGGGCAACCACGGGGCACAGAGAGGGGGAGAGAACAAAACGGGAGTTCCGGGGAACGTCCTCGTGATCGTCCCGGTCGTCGACGGAACTCGAGCCGAAAGAATCGAGCATTTTTTCGCACGGATGGATAACGGACGAAAGGATCGCGGGCAAAGATGCGTTTTTCGGGTCACTGGGTTGCGTTAGGTGGAGAACGACGGACAGAGGCGTGGACATACGCGCGGGATTAATTCGCCGCGATTTGGTGGGTCGTTTGAAAAAGTGTGCCGGCAATTGCGAACGAACGGTGCCGCGCGGCGGCTGGAAGATGGTTACGATGTGATGGATGACAATGGAACGGGAGGTCCCGGCTGAGAGAGTAGAAAGTAACGAGGCAGAACGTTCGCGGCTACCGAAGGTTTATGGGCTTTTGAGTTTCGATCGATGCGGTTCGTAAATTAGTTCTGGATGATGACGTTAAAATTATAGATCGATGGCATTGGGCGGGGGCTATTTATTTAAAGCTGCGTGCTTCTTGTTTGACCGGTGTATGGCAGGCGAAAGTGAGAACACGGAATAGGAACGAGCAATGGTCTGTCTATAAGGTTGTTAATTATTGGTCGAAGATGAGCGTGATTATTGGAACGAACGAAGTTATTTTTGTATTTATTTATTTATTTGAACGGCAAACATGCAACCCGTAAGAAAACTTAAAAGAGTTAAATGAAGTATATTTCCTGCATTATCGTTTCGATGCACGATTGTTCGTAAATGCTTGCAGCATCGCCGAGTAGAAAAATATTTATCGAGCACAATTATGCGTAAATCCTGGGGCCAATTCCCATCGGTCTTACACATTTTGAGACTGCATTTAATAACATGTTCTATCTAACGAATTCCAAACGGTCTCGAAGGTGTCGCTCTTGCGTTCAACTTCAGGTGCGCAATTAAGACATTACCGCTGCACATTATCGTTCCCGTATCCCTATATTCAATCACCACCTCCAATGAAACAAACATTATCCACAGCCCTTCGAACCCTCCAATCCATTCACAGTTTCCAAAACAACATTCGAGGACCACCATCCCGTCGGCTCGCACCGACGAAAGAATCCTCTTCTTCCAGCCAATATTTATCGTCCGATATTTACAAAATCACCGTGGTCTCATAGAAACCGGCACTTAAGCCCCGACGTCCCGTTAAGGGACCCACCGATACATGTTGGATCATAAACGCGCGGGTTATGCAGGTCACTGGGCCGCGATCCACGATCAAACGGCGTCGGTGGCCGCGTGCGCGCGTCCTCCGCTCGCGCAGGTGCGAGCGTGTGCAAACGAGCGTCTCGTGCCCCGATAAATGCACCGGGCGGCATTTATCGAGCCGCAGCCCTGTAAACGCACGCCTAACGGCAGACGGGTATTTAGGTTCGCCGGTGGCGCGAGCCGCTTCCGCCTGCGGTGAATCTTCTCACGAGAGTGGATGCGATCTTATCTCGCGCGAGGAATTCGCGATAACGCGCGGCCACGGATTAATATGAACACCTTCTGCGCGCCGTTGGCATCCACGGCCGTGCGAAATCGCGGGGTCGTGATCTTGTCGGTGACTCGGGACTTCGAACGCGTTAAGTCTCCTGTCGTGGGTGTTGGGTCTGAGGGAAAGATTGCAGGGAAACGTGCGAAATTCGCCGGGTTTCTTTTTCTATTTAGCCCCGAAAAGGCTAAAGGGATTCACAAGTGGTTTTAAGTTTGATTGGACGAGCTTAAAGGTGCGAGTTAATGAAACATTCGACGTATTGGGAACTTCGATTATAGAATAGAGATTCTAGATTTCTTTATTCATCTTTTCGATTCAACCCGAATTCTTAGTACTTCCACGTTCCCTATTATCGGGCTACCCTATCTCGAGGTTCTCGTCGCAGTTAAAATTAAGATTTGTATTCTGGTCACGACGCAGGGGAATAATTATATTCTTCCTGATTCTCAAACATACCTGGGCGCAATAAAAAATAACTGCAGCTTCAGCGAGTCTTTAGTAAAGGATAAGGCTATTGTTCCACATACTGACGACAGTACTCCGTCTGTTCTACCTCAATAAAGACCATCCACGCAGTAACGATGCACCTTTCCCGAAACACGCGGTTTACGATGCCGCCTCGTTTGGCTCCCAACTGGAGCCCCGTTTCATCGTCCCACATTCGCGGCAGGAACGAGATGGAAAGGACGTCGAACCAGAAACACGATCGCTTAGCTCATCGAGACCTAAATTTCTATGGCTCACCGGGGTGCCCGCTTTCAGCCTTCCCTTTCAGCTTTCTTCGTGATAAGTCGACTGTTATCATTTACGGGGATCCTGGCACGATGGTACGTGCACGGCGATAGTTTGATGGTTACGGTAGAGTTGCCGTAATAACCGAAGAACGATATCCTGGAGTTCGTTATGGGTCTCCCAAATAGGGGTGAATTCATGGGGAATTAAGTTTCATCTATTACCGTAACCGCAATCAATTTCCATTGTACAATTGTACGATGAGTAGGTACATTCCGACTGCCACGTGGTGCACCGCGTTGGGTTACGTATCATTAAGTGAATCGACAAAGCTGGATTTTCGTTTATGCATTATTCGTGGTACAATGAGGAGCGAATTGCGAAACCTGTTATTATAGGGGATGATTGTGGGTTTCGTCGAAGCGTTCAATTAAAGCGCCAAGGCTAGAGCAGATTCCAACGATAAGCGTGCCACGTGTTAACGCAAATCTGCAAGAAAGACACTGGCGTCGCTTTGAAATTCGTTAGGCCGCGAAGCTTCTTCCTAGGATTCGAGGCGATATCTAAAACGTTCGCGTATCAACGTCGTAGCTTGGATCAATAATTGACAGACGGGTCAACCACGCGAGGATCCGCAGCTCCCTATTGTTGAAAGTTCGCTGGATTCTCGCTTCGATAGGCGCGTTACTCGGTTTATCGGTCAGTCTGGACTCGAGCGAGATTAACGTTGTCCATCGTCGATTTACGCGAAGTGACGATAAACAAGCATGCGAGGGATCGACGTTGAATATCGTAAAGCTCCTCCTCAATCTTCGAACGAGTATGTATTTATAGACCTTGTCGTTGCTGGAACTGTGATACGTTAGCTCGATAAACGGCAGCTTTAAATCGGAAAGAAAAATAAAATACGTTTCTCATTTAACCCTTGAAAGCTGTCACGCACTTCGTTTTTCCTTCCGATTTAAAGCGTTTCTCACTTTGAAACGGAGATTCAGACGGACCTTAGAATATCCTACTGTTCCGGCGTAATAACGTTTACGAAAGTTCCACCGATCAATATTCAATTGCTCCGATTACAAAGGAGGGTGTCGCAACTCTGTCGCGTAGAAATGCAAAACAAGAGGGTGTCACCCCCGTAGATTATGCATGGACACCTACGAAAAAGAGCCCGTCGACGAACGACTTTTAATCGATTCATCGCGACGCGAGGTCTGTCAAATTATTCAATCTACGATCAATCGGGGGGTATCGTGAATATTCGATGAGCTCCTATGACGCGGCTGACGGGCAATTTTCGTTCGAATATTCGTTTAGGAGAAAACAATTGCTCAATCGCGATACGCACCGATATTTGAACAATGCATATCTCTGTACGGTGCCCGTCAAAGTATTCGTAAACAGCGGGTCGTGAAATCACCGCCCAGAGAGAAGCAGGGCCCGTTCGAGCGTTATTACGCAACGCGAAAAGAAAACCAGCCCGCAATTATTTCCGAATTTCGCGGTAGAAAGCGATCCCCCATGATCGTCCTCCTTTTTCCGGCCGTTTCGAGGCAGCCAACGCGCAGAAAAACACTCGTTGCATAATTCGAATTTCTACGAAACCGAACGGGAGCGCGCAAGCAAACGCGCGCATGCACCGGCCGGGACTCTACGGTGCGCTTCCGTTCGAAGATCGACGGCGCGTCCTCGCGCGAAACGAAGGAGAGGAAAAAAGTAAAGAAAGAAGATCCATCGTCGGGACGAGCTAAGCCAACAGCCATCAATCTCACGGAACAAGTGCTCGTCGTGGCTGCAACAATTACTCGGACCTTTAACAGGCCGTAAAATAGTGCTTGGCCGCGCGAAACGAGGGGACAAAACGAAAAAAGGAGAAAGGAAAAGACGAGGAAGCCGCGCCGAAATTCGGGCGGTCGCGTTTTATTGCCACGCTCGACCGCAGACGATGGGATTCGGCGGTAAGTATGCCGTTGCCGCAATCAACGTCTTCAATGAGTAATCGCACCGCTCAGAGGCTCATTCTCGTTCTCGTTGGCGATCGAGAAACGGAGCGCAAGCGACATTCGTCTCGATCCCTCTGAATGGACCGGTAGAGGATCGCCCGTGGGAGAGAAACAATTTGGAACGCGAACGAATTGCTGCTGCCAGCGCTTTCCAACAGGTAACGCTGCGCCCGGTGATGTATGCGACACGAACGGCACGCTAATGTCGTGCGAAGGAGCGGCCAATTATAATAGTTCGACCGGCGGTTCCACGGCCGACGGACGGGCGAACAATGTCCGAGACGTTTGCCCCAAATTTGACGCGAATTGGGACGACGATAATGGTAAATTGGAAACGTTGAACGGGTCGGATTTCGAGGGCCTTCATAAATCAGGCGTCTCCGGGTTTACGAATGACGAATACATTTCGGGCGTTGTTGAAATACGAGTCGACGAAACGAATCCTACGGAGCCGTCGATAAACTTCGACAACCCCGGAAACTGTAACACTTTCACGCCGCCCAGGTACTTCCCGCCTCCTACTGTATTTCATAGGATTCCGCGATTGCTTTCATTCCGCGTGCGCGACAGGTACCGTGCGATTACGATCGTTTGCGCTAACGAGACCAACCGCGGGGGAGTATTTTGGCGTAGAACCGCTTTGCATACAATGGCGCATAATTCCGCGCCAATGAATTCCGATAAATAACCGAAACCCCCTGAACACCGTCGCCAGAATTGATTTATCTCTCATAACCGGGGCCGCGACTGAAAATCTTGTGACAGAAACGCGACTCTCGTGGCGCAACCCGCTCCGACACAGAGCCGGCCGAGTATCGACCGACGATTTGATGAATTATTATATAAACGCTCCGCTACGTCCCAGATCGCGGCACATAAATTACGCGATATCAATGTCCGGCCGATTTTTATCATACAATACGGGCGCGTAGACGGCGATTTTAATGTCGGGTTACGCGATCGCTCGACAAATGTACCACAGCGCCGACCGATCCAGACGATCGATAACAATAATCACCCGACAGCCGGCACTTGGTGTCCACGTGGAAAATACCGAGCAATTTCTCCGAATTCGCGAGAATACAAATTTCCCCCGGCAACAATCGCCTCTCTGCGATAACACCCTTCGTCGATAACACGTCCGCGGAAGTATTCTTACAACTTACCGCCCGGTCCGTCAATATTTCTCACAGCTTCCATCGTCCATCGTTCGATCACTTCCGTCCCGAGGGAAACGATCGAGGAGGATTCTCGGTGTACGCGACGGAGGATTTAAAGGGAGCAGCGCCCGGGCCATTTAATATTCCGGGAAATTCGATTGCACGCGGCACGGCGCGGCGACCCGATCGGCCCCGCGCACCTGAGCTCGGTTCGCGATTAAAACGGAACGGGAACGAGCCGAAAGGCGGAGGGAACGCGAAGGAAGAAGGATATAGAGGTGGCGGCGCGCAGTAGGAGCACGTCGGGTAATGAGGATACAATTTACTCCTAATAAGAAGATACGCGTCATATTTTACGAGCTTGCCGGCCGCTTCCGCGCCATGTATGGCGTCCGCTCGCGTAAAGACGCCGCCGCGTTCGGTCCATCAACAGGCGCGAATGTCTTAACGAGAGGGACCGCGAGCAAAGCGTAATCCCGCGGCTTCCTTCCGAATCGGACAGCACAATGAAATTGTCTGCGTAAAGCGCTGTGTCACGGTCGCGAGACGAGCCGCGTAGAATCCAGATTCTTCGACCGACGTGTTACATCGTTGTTCCCGGCGTGTAATAATAATTACCGTGGGTTGGGATCTGGCTTTCGATTTAGAATCAAGTTCGATTTAGAATAGAAGTCAAGTTCTACACTGCAAATTGGTCGAGAGACACATTTTGCAACCGTTGAAACAAAGAACGCTGCGACAGCTTCGATATTCGTAGGACTGGATTCGCGACCCCGTACAATCGATCCGTAAATCATTTCGAACGTCGCGCACATTCGAAACGATGACAGTAACCGAAACGCGTAGCGAAGTAACTCGGCCAGGTACAGGGTGAAATCACCCAGGCTATAAAGAGGGCTCGTAAACACGATGGTTTTGCGAAACACTGCCGCGGATCGTCGACGTAAATCACACTCGTCAAATCGAGCGATAATTGTCGGTACAGTGGACCAATTGCCCTCGACGAAGTTACTATATTCAATACGCACATACGTGTATCGCGAGACGATTTGCATGAAAGACAGTCGAAGAGACGAGGAAAATTACGGAAGCGAAAGAGTCCGGTAAGAAAAAGTCGATTCAATTCGACGGCGAGTTGTGCTCGCGTCAGACCGAGGTCTATTCCGACTCTAATCGTGTTCCCTTCTTTAATGACGGCGAACACCGTGTCTTTACCCGTGTACAGGGCGATCGTGTACGAGCAAGACCGCCTGCCGTACGTCGGCCAATGTGATTCGAAGTGAGGAGAGCCGCTTTCAGTGAAGTAGACGGCAACTGATTACGCAGTTTCGAGGAAGAGAACCGCCTCGGCGGATCGTATACGGGAGGAAGGGTTCTCCGTTGGGACTCGAGATTATAGTTATTACTGTAATAAAGATACACGGTTTGTTTGCTCTCGAACGCGAAGGAAATGGATGCTCCTCCTCGGCCACGCTCGACGGTGGTATGCCGCGCGGATTCATTCGGCCGGCTCGCGGGAATACAGGCGTCCCCGGCGTGTAATAAAATGTTTACACTGTTAAACGATTCCCTTCATCCTTCGTCGTGCTACATGCGATCGCCGGTATTATTTCCTTTTTTTTTCTGTTTATTTTCTTTCGCTGCCCACATTTCCCGGATCGCACGCTGCCGGACGTGTATTCCCTTTGAACGATGATTCGTAACAGTGGCACACTTCTTGAGCCGGAGAACGGGCCCAGCTGATTCATTTAATAAGACATCCAAGTTTGGTGTGAAGGAAAAGCGGACTCTAGGAACGGTGGAAATAGAAAATATTGGAAATTGAATGCCCCGTTAACGTAACGGACTCGAGTTTCACAAATGCAGAAATTCTTTGAACAAATGCAGAACTTTTTTTTAATTTTTACTTCCTCCGTGTGCCTTTATCGTGCACTGTAGAGTGATCGTTAATAAGAGGCCATCGATAATCACGGAAAACTGTCGATGAAAGAGGCGCGGGCACGATAAACGCGTGACATAGAGAAGGGAAAGGGACGGCCATTTCTTTCGGATGATCGTTGTCCCCTAGCGGGTACGTAACTCTGCTGTAGAGAACACGATTCTGCTTTTAGCACGCTGCAAGGTGAGAGTGCATTTTATGGACAATTAACGATCGTTCCCACGGGAACACTTCGTTCGGGATACTCCGTTTCGCCGATCCTGCGTCCCCGCTGATAAGCGAATCGAACGTGACCAATTAAAGGACGCCTTGTACGAGATCAGTTTTCGTTCGCCGTGGACTTTCGAACGCAGTTTCACTCTCGAAAACGGGCTACGCTCGTGACCTCCTATGCCATTTGTCGTTCCAGATATTCCCTTTTGTCTATGAAGCAGAATGGTCCCGGCAGCGATTCACGGTTTACTCGTTTTTAATAAATTACCGAATGCGCTTCGGGCGACACGCGGTTCTCTTATCATCCTATTTCTATTCAAATGTTATATTTTATAATATCAAGGACATTCCCTTGATCAATATTCTTTCATTATAACCAAATTTGCTACCACAATTTTCAAGATACTATATCGATAACGAAATTCAATATATTTCTATCGAATACGATTCGTATCTATTTTTACAAAGCACCTATTCGTTCCCTACAAAATGTATCGAAAACAATCTTATCATGGCTGTAAAATATGTATCTTATTGATTGTTACAGGAATGATCAATGCAAGCTATACACGTCGCGATCAAATGGATCGCTCGAAAAAAAATTCTATGCAGCAGCCAGAACCGAACGGAGTGATGAATGAAGGAACTTGAACGACCCAAATGGTTGGGCATGAAACAAGGTTAGCCGCTTCACGGGCCCCGTCTTTCCTAATCATCAACCAAGCCCCGATAAGATAAGACTCGCGAAGGGACCACTTAACATGATCAGCCCTCTCGGGATAACGATGCACGCGTTCAATTACGCGCGAGGGTACCGCGCGTTTACACGCAAACAGCGTTTCCGTTTTACGAACGACGCATGCGGCACTGTTCGATTCGCCTGCGCGATGATCGCGGACGAAGTTATACCTGGCAATCGTGCGACGCGTTAATTATCCAACGTTCCGCGAGAATTCACTGGCTCCCACGAAAAGAAACGAAAGCGTCTCCGTTTCGTGAGAAGTCCGTAACGCGCGACCCTCGCGTTTTCGTTGCGCCACGTTTCATCTTCAGACAGCACCGCGGCAAATTGTTGAGAACGCGGAGACAATGGATGACCGTCTGGCGGTAACGAAACTATTTAAGGCGGAATTACGGTGTCAATTAAGATAACCATCCGGCGAGGGTGTGTCGGTTCGGAATTTTAATTGAGACGATAGATTGTCCCCCAAAAAAATAATTGCCGGTTGCAAGGAGCTGGGTACATTTGGGATTAAATTGAGCTTGAAATGTCTAAATTAGTCGAGGAAAATGTTTGTCTAGAAGTGTATGGATATGGATGAAGTGCAATATGTGTGCGCTGTCTTGTGTTCTCTGTGTGCTCCGTTTGGAAGAGAGTTCACCGTTCCGACGAACGTTACTTTCCGACCCAACACGAGCAAGGAGCCGCGTTCGGGACTTGTTCGCGTCTGTCCAATTGAATAGCATCGACGTGTCCTGCGGCAGGACGAGAGTATCGCGAGGAATGACAAGAAGCCAGCCCAGTCTTGCCCGCCCAACGCACAATCTACTTAAGTAGTCTAATTTAAATTAACCACCGAGAAATGTACACCTTCTCGCGAGTAGCAGTCGTTTCCACATTTGTCGCACAATATTCATTAAACTTCCACGTTGCGTCATAGAGAAACAATTCATCCCCAATACGCTTCAAGAACATCTCCCCCAATCATGATCGCCCACAACCAATATGCCAGTCATCGCCCCTCGTAAAAGACACCAAAGATCATTATATGGGAGGGCTCAGAAGCCACTCAGTTTCGTAGTTAAAAAACCTCTTTATCGTGAAAGCTTTCAGTTGATAAATCGATTAAGTCACTACTTTCATCGTCACTTTTTCTCCAAGAAATTTGTTTAAAAGCTTATTTGCCTCGGTTTGAATGCATAACGGACTTACGCTGATTATCTTCCGAGCTCTCCTATATACGCATGTATCTCGTGCGCCGAGCAATTGAATGAAAACAAACCTACTCCCAACGATACGTCCACGTGGTCGTGGGAACGCTCACCCAACGCAACAGACAAGTTCGTACAACCCTGAGGAACAGCGTTTCCGGTCCTGTCTCGTTTACAGAACGCTGTCGCCAGACGAACCAGCGCGTCGCCGGGTCCCCGTTGAATTATGTCCATGGCCGGGCGCAGTATAATTCGCTGGCCGCATAATATATTGCGAAAATCAAACACGCCTGACAGCCGGTTAGCTAGACAAAAGCCGCCATTGGCGAGGCGTAAATCACCTTAGCCTCCTCGTGCCCGAGAGCCACTCTTCGGGGTCACACTACAATTTCCCCACCCCTGTGCATCCTCTATCCTTCCATACCGCCCTCGACCGACTCAGAACTTGGCCGGCAGATATAATACCGTGGACCGTGTGCAGACTGCTCAAGGGGACCACACAGCGTGATCTTGAACGCCGCGACGTGGAAGCTCTTGAGAAGTCACCGTGGGACGTCGCGTACAAGTGTTTACGGACCGGTCTCTCCCTACCACGGAGTCGATTTTGAGTACCTGCCAGCTACTAGCTGCGATCGTTATCCCCGGACGATTTGTGAACCACCCCTTCTGCACGGTTATATATCGCACGCCGCGGTTGCGGAATGTTTCTCGCCACGTACTTCGGGCGGCGTTGAAACGGGGACACTGGGCAACAGGGTCGAAGGAGGTAGAGATTCAATGGGGTATACCTGATATATTCATCTGGCAGTGGTATAACATTACCTGCAAATCTGTCGCACAAGCGCGCACACGAATAAGTAATACCGCCAGCGAACAATCGCATTGAATATTATACTCAACTCAGATCCTCCGTTCATTCACGTACATCGGTGACACCTCGGGAGCTTACGAACGAACGACCAATCGTTCCGTCGTCAACCAGTGTATCACAATATATCTATACCTCGACGTTCGAGGTAATATCCTGCGAAACCAGGAGCCAACGGGACGCGCGACAGTACGGAAAAATAACGAATCCCCTTACCCTCTCGGAGCACCGCGAACCTTCTTCTTCGAAACAACGATCAACGGTGCATCGCTCCCCGCGGGCCCAATGTTCTCCTAACTCCGATAACAATTAATCGCGCGCATCCCGCTCGTCCCGCACCAAATCCGTCACTACAAAAACGTCGCGCACCGGTCAGCTTCCTCGATGCACAAGATTCACCCGTTCCGCGAGACGAGAATCCGCCGGTGGGCCGAGCATCCCGTTCGTGCACGTCGATTCGACGATCGAGCCACGCACGCTCGCACGATTCCACACGGTTCGTGAACGTAGTCCCGGGACGATCGGATGCTGCCGGCAGAGAAACAGTCACTGATGGCTGGCGCGATCCCGCGTCAAGACGTACCTGCACCGCGACGAGCCACACGCCCCTTCCACCTGGACGTGGTGCTTGCGCCACATTGCCCACACCTTCCGTTTCCGAAACATCGATTTCGATTTAACGACGCTCGGATCCTTTTTACGACTGTATTTGGACCGGCGAAACGTTGAACAATTGCCGATATCGGTGATTTAAAGCTCGCCTAACCGTGGCTGGAGATTTGTATCATCGAACGGCGAACGAGAGGCAATTATCGGTGGATTTGCTTCGTCGCCCCTTTGGCGTCCGATGAAACCATTTGGAGTTCGTTTACGCATTCCACCGTCGGGCTTTCCGGAAAAGGTTTGATCGTAGCGAATTCCTCGCGGCCGTTGTACACGGGAATTCAGCGGCGAGAATTTCGAATCGATATTCTTTTAATCGCGCGGTGTTCATGTTTCGTTTGCCCCTCGCTTTCTGACGGGATAACTGTGATTCAATTTCGAACGTTCGCGTCGTCCGAGTGTCTAGTCGCACCGGGGCTTCTCGCAGGCGTCGGGCACGCGCAGGGTACAGTGCTTGCCAGTTGCAAATGGATAACTGTGCTTCGATTCGCGATGCAGGTACTCTATAGTCACTCTTTCCCTCCCTCGATACGGCTTACGGGAACTTTATGTCGCTTTAATAATTAATATGTTAATTACCGTTCAGGTAATGATAGCTGGAATCCGGAAACAGCCGCGTCGGTGTAGACAGTTCGAGCTTCGGTTACCGTTCCAGTATGTTAGTGGACGTGTAATAGGCATGCCGAGCCGACGGAAATTTTTACGACGAGTTTATCGTTTCAATTACTTATCGACGGACGAGGCTGGGGCGATTCGAATTGCAAATAATTCGCGCCGCCCCGGTGCCTCGTTTTTTCACCTTGTCGCTAGGCGCAGGCAATTAACGTCGCGACTCGCGCGTAATTTAACGACTGATACAGGTGTCGCGTATTTATTGCGCATTGAATTGCAAAAATTTTTCACTTGTCAAAGACGCGTCGCTCGTGGCCGTCTGTTCGCGAGCATTACGCGATACGGAACGTCCCCCCCCCCAGTGGAAGCGAACCTGCACGTTTTTCCAGGGTTGTCGATTTCCGTTTGACATATATAATTACCGGCGCTGTTTAAACTTTCGTTTCAATGTACAAAGCACCGCGCGAAGGAATACATAATAGTTCGTCCAAGAGCCGTTTATTACTTCGTTCTGTCGTTCGCGAAGTCTGGACACAAACTGAGCGTTTCCGTGCTCGTGGCCGGCGAACGAAGTCCAATTAAATTGCAACCACGTAAACGAAACGTCGCGTTGTATCCTATACTATTTTTATCATATTAAATTCAATCTCACCGAGATAAAACGACTAATCTCGCTAGAACGAAAAAAACAGACTCATATGCAAACCGAACGAAAAACATGAATCGCAGAGAGTCATAAATTTTCACGTATTTATAATAAGAATTGATATAAAAAATGCCCGCAGCAGTTAACGGAAATCACAGCTTCCGAAATAATAACAATAGCACGAAACAATACAAATAACGCCCGCGGCAGTTGCGCGAAATCACAGTTTCCAAAATAATCGCGACAACGAGAAATAACATACGAAAGGAACGTTGCGGCGACGGTTGCGTAAAATCACAATTTCCCAAATGTGCCGAGCGAACGAGACAAAAACGTAACGCAGCACTTTGTGCGCGAACGAAGCGTAAACGTAAATGTCCCCCCAGCCTACAGCGAGTCGAACGGAACAGAACGGAACGAATCGGTGCAAAAAGCTGCGGGCGATTGGACGCACTCAATAACGATCAATGGCGTATAATTATTTCCAGGATAGGGGCGAGAATGTAAAGAAATAAACGAGCGTGGAGGTAGGTATCCTGGCCGGTAGATTAGAAGTTTTCGACGTTGGACGAACGTTCACGGAGGTAGAGCCGTGCCTCTGGCCGCGACTTGCATACTTAATGACACGACCGACTCCGAAGCTATTTCCTGTAATCAGGATCTCTGTCCGTCCGGTTGGACGTGCACCGACCACTCACCGAGAACATACGGGGAACTCGTGTCGCATAATTCACCAGATCGGGCGAGGTATTCCGGTCGCACGGCGATTTAACGATTACCGCGGGGTACGCAATATTTCCAGGCACGGGAGCACGAACCCGCGAGGTGACGCATCGATCGTGTCGAATGAAGCGTCCCGGAAAATATCCCTTTCCGTGCCTGCACAAAAGGGTGTAATGAAGATTCATTTCCAGCACGCCTCGCGTGGATCGTATAAACACGTCTCACGATCGACGGCGTCAGAAATTGCGACCGTGATATTAAGTTGGACTGAACGGAGTTTACGACCGATTACCGTACACGAAGCCCTCTGTGCTATTACAATCCAGGAATTTCTAATACAGCCGGTTATTAGTTCGTTTAACAGTATACACGTTAATATTAATGATTTTACCAAGATCCTTATGCCGAAACGTTTATCAATGGCTCCATCTGACGACAATATTTACATTCCACGCTAATTTCTTTCGATACATTAAATATCGAGCCTAGAAAAGGTACAAATTAAAGAACTCTTCGCTTTCCCGTAACATCAGTAGATATTACCAAAACTACAATCGCACTCCACCTTGAAACTAAAACAACGCACGCAGAAATCATTCTTAATTTCTCCAAGCACAATAACTGCCCAATCGCGTTAATTATAACATTAATCGCAATCGTCCAATACGCCCGGCGATATTCCAATATCCTGTTACCGTCCAGCCGTTCGATTAACAATTCACCGTTCACGCAAAAACAGAAATATCGTCGCGCCCTCGTCCATAGCGCAAACGTTCGTCGGAATGCAATTAACCGCCCGTATGTGGGTTAACGTTAGAACTGGACCTAAATTCTCGATCGCGCGGGCAAGAAACATTCGGCCCGCGGTGTATCGCGTCGATTCAATTGAATAAGTGTGCCGCGAGGGGACACACGAACGCTGAATTATCCCCGCTCGCGGATCGCAGAGATGCCCGCCGCTGATCGAAGCCGATGTCTCCGTGTGTACGCGATGCTGTTTCGTCTATGATCGAACACGAAGATGCGACAGAGATAAGATTTACCGACCGCGGCGGAAAAGCACGCCTCGAGAGGCAAGAGATCGGTCGCGATTAGAATCGATGGTATTCGCGGCGAGATTCCACGACCGAATCGACAGCGTCGAACGCGCGAAAAATTTGTCGGGGATGCGTTCCTCGCGTTCGCTTCTGAGCGTGGCGCTCCCTTGAATCGCGAGGACTGCGGACAATCCTTTCGTAGTGGGTTCGACGGTTCCTTCGGTGGTTGTGCTCGACTCGTTTGAATGGAGGACGGGCGATGGGATGGGCGAGCTTGAATGGAAGTTTTCAGACGGGAGGAGAGGATGACGTTTCGGGACGGTTTTGTACCGTCTTGTACAGGTAATCGCCGTGTCCGCGGGGTCCTGTTCATTCCACATCTGCGTGTAGGTTTAAAGTAGGACCCCGGTGGGTAATCCGACTGATGACCCGCGTAGCCGGGGGACGTCGCACCGCATTTTACCGGGGGGACATTTACGATTAGACGGGCTAGAATTCGTTGACGAGCGAGGAGTTTACGTGGAACTGTTATTCGCGGCTGGTTATTAAATTTAGATCTGGACAATGTCCTCCGCGGGTATTACTAAAGAGAAAAGAAATTATTTAAGCGCTATTGACGTTTGTAGATTAATATTATCGTTGATGGTTGCACGCTTCAATTGTATCGATTACGGTTCGACCACCGCTGCTGTGAACCTGTCCCTTTCTCCCGCAACGTTCCTGTACACCTAAGGTCCTCCTTACTCAATCGAGACATCCCAAAGGGACCACCTACGAGAACTCGTGCGTTAACAGAAAGAAATCGATTCCGCTACCTTCCTCTAATATTCTAAATAAAAAAACACGCCCGCCTCGCAGCCGTCCATTAACGACAAAAGAACCGTACAACAATTAATACCGATCCTCGGGACCGTTTATCCGAAATTCAATAATCCATTCAAACCGATGAACCATTGAAATTAATCGTCTCAACGCGTCCGTTATACCCGTTTCGAACGGGCCTCACTCTGTCGACACTTTTCGTCTCTCCACTCGAGCGATAGAAAATGTACCGATTACATCAATCCGTCCGTTGCGGTAATCCGTCGGAGAACCCTGTGGCGTTACCTTTCGGTGGAAAACAAACGCCGCAGTGGAACGTATGCCGGGGTCTTACTTGAGCGACGTCGTCGCGAGCCGTCGACGCAATCCTGCCCGATCGGAACGGGTCTTCGCGATTCGTCGGATCGAGTCGCGCCGACGACGGAAGGGGCGCCCCGTTTTCAATGGCGTAGCTGCGCCCTTAGGACGGGTTCCGCGCGTCGACGCGCCCCTCGACCACGGGAACGACAACGGGGAGGAGGCGAACGAGCAAAAAGAACGAAAGAGCTTGTTCTCGAACGCGGAACGGACATGTTCGATCGGCCTGCACGTATAAGCGCACGCACACGAAAATGTCCTGCAACGTACTCCTGTACGCACGGCGTATCGCAATTAGCATACCAGAGCGTTCCGGGAACCGAGGGGACGATCCGCGCTTCTTCGAGACGCTCCGCGAACCCGGTGACTCACTCGTTCGTATCGGAGCTGTGCATGTCGAAGGAGGCCGACGTTTGTAGACGCGGGGCGGGGATCGAACGAACGTCGCGATTAGAAGGCAATTATACAAGACGAGGCTGTATTTCATAATCGATTGGGAATATTTGAAAAAAAAAATGTTTCGAGATAAGATCGAATGGTTCGAACCGTTCCCCTTCGTATTTTCGTATCGTTGGGTTCGTTGATCTTGGAACCGCTGTATTTTCGTTGCGCAGGGAAACTCGGGATGATTGACGCTTGCGTTGCGACTTTCAGTTTCGAGCGTGGCGATAAGGAGAAGTTTATGAATTGCAACGCGGGGGGATGAAATGTTATTATATAAATCGCGATACTCTCGGTCGCGGAGCGAGGCGAGTAAAATTTCTCCGGCGTCGAAGAAACTGTCCGCCGTAGAAGCAAGGGTTTCGAGGGAGGGGTTTCGATTCTTCCGCGCCGTTTCGACGAACGTTCGCGAGCGTACGCGGATTGCAACGGAGGCGAGAAACAGTATATTGAATCCCCGTCGTTTCATCGCCTGCCAGATACGTATCGCGAGGCGGCCACGCTCCTATCGTATCACCGTCGAACGTACCGTGGCCGTCGAGGCATCAGAATCGTAATTAAACGTCGGCGTTACCAGCAACGAACGTTTCGTTGCGCAACGGATTACCAAATGATCCGTCGACGCCCACGGCTCTCGACGTACCTCGAGCTTCAAATCGGAGTACGCGCGCGTCGTACCAGACTTCTCATCCGCGATCTGGTCTCTCGATCGGCGAGACGAGGAGGGTGTCGCAAACGCGTGAAACTCGGGCGACACGGCCTGCGCTCGGCTGCATAGATTCGCGCCCGCGTGCCAGAGGTTACCGGCGCGGGTAATAAAAGTCACGCCGCGACGCCCATGGAGCGAAGCGTCGCGTCTCGCCATGGCGAACGGGTCGAGGAAAGATGGTGAACGCGGTTTCGTAATAGACAGACCGGGACAGGGGGAGCAGAGACGCGCGTGTAATTTATGCGACAGACTCAAGAGCCATTGCAAAATCGACTTGCAGTCGACGTCTCGCGATTCGAGGCGGCTTATCGTCGCGGTGCTGGACAAAGGATCGATCGTTGCGCCGGCACCCGCGGATCGATCGACGCACGTCGCAACGGATAACGGCGAGAGATCGACGCCGATTTCCCGAGAAAGTGCCCGGTGGTCTGCAACGATCGGAGCAATATCGTGGGCGCGGGTGCGCTTCACAAATTAACGTTTCTTTTGCGCTGAAGTTTCGTTCGCCGCGGTCGAAGGGCCGATAAAAGGGACGACACCATTCTTCTCCGGCCTTTGAACGGTCGTCGCGCGATTCGCTTAACGCGTGCAACGGATCTGTCCGGTTGTGCGTACGCCGGCAACGGGATAGGGAATAAATTGTACGCCCATGGGATTTGTCGCGTCATCGTAGCGTGTGTCGCAAACACGATTTAATCTACTGTAAATTATTATTGAGAGGACGGGCAAGCGATTATTCTGAGAATCGACGGGAGATTTATTAATGTGTTCGTCTTATCGCCGCCTCGTTTCTAATAAATGCAAGCGGGCAAATTTATCGATGATTTATCGATGCTTTGAAGATGACCGAATGAAACATTTTTCGCCGGGCGATTTCACCGAAATCTATCGTCGAATAACGTTGAATGAAGGGTATCGAGATCAATTTCGTCGAAAGTTAATGGAGCATCGCGCACGTATGGATTTCAGACGATCTCCGGGTCGGAAACCGCTAATACCTGTCGACGACCACGAAGAGGACGACACCGGGGCTCGTCCGACTGCAGAATCCGTTACTTTCGCGAAATTATCGGAAAAACCGATTCGAATTTATCTACTAGCATTCAGTGCCCTCCATAGATATATTCGAATGTACCAGTTCCGCGAAGGAAATCTACAATTACAACTACCAGAGCTACCAGCGCAAAGAAAAAACATCGAGAAAAGCCTCTCGAACCGAACCGAAAGAGAAGGGAAATGAAAATCAAGCGTCCCGATAACACCACCCCGATATTTAGCGCCATTCATCGTCGATTCGTCTCACAGTCAGTCTCGCCACGGGAATTCGGTTCTCGTCCAGCCGGCGGGAATTTGAATACGAGAGCAGGGCATCGTAGAAGGCGGCAGACTGGCTGCCCCGTCGTTTTCTCTCGCCCCGTTGAAACAGGTTGCCGCGTACACGACACCTGCCCCCCAGACCTGAAAATTCCATCGCCTCTGCCCAGCTTATCGGGTTTGCTCATCTCCAATCAAGCCCGGGCCGAATAATCTCGCCGATATTTCGCCGGCATTAAGCCGCCGTTCACTGCGCGTGATCCTCGTTGCTCGTCGCATACTTTCGCGGCACGCGGCCGACTCCCGTGAGAATTAAAATAGAAAGCAGCGCCGCGCTGTAATCTATATTTAAATCGTTTCCTTTTCTGCAATAAAACTGATGGGTCAGTCGTGCGAAAATTCCGGACGATTTAACGGTGTCCCTGCTTCGCGGGACAATCGGGATAAATTTAATTTTAATATCCCAATGAATCACGCTTACTTCGGGGTCCGAGATTATTTTCCCAGTTTATAAAACGTGCAGGGCAACTCGATTCTCAGTTAGCCGAGAAGATTCGCCTATTGCTATTGCCCAAGTGCTGTTGTGCTAAAAAATGTGTGTCTATACGCAGCGCTATGAATTATACTTCAGACGTGGAGCCTGTTCATCGCTTCTCGCGAGAAATATAATACAGTCCACGGACGGAAACCGCGACACCATTTTTCCATAGTGGACGCACCGCCTGAAGACCTCGCGAACTCCGACATGCACTTATCCAGACCGCGTCGCGGGAAGTAGCACCGCGACCTGTCCCGTCCCGAAACAGGGCTGAAGAACGTCCTAGGTGCGGGGTTCTCATAGAAACTAGGCGAGGCCCGGGTCGAGCCGATACTTCATCCTTCGGGACACGCCGGAGAACGATCTCATTCCCGGGGACGCTGGAGCGTTTTGCTCGGCGCGATATCAGCCGGAGATTATACGTGTACCACGGCGTGGCAAAGATTCTGTTAAGATACGAGCGGTTCAGGCCGTGCATCATACAAATATTTGCACGGCGTGTACACGTGCGATAGAGGGCCCGCGAGGTTACGCTCCCGAGCATTGGTAGCGAGCGTGATCCATGGATCGCGTCGGATTTTCGCCCCGTTTTACCTCGGAGATCTATCTTTCGAGTATCTTCGCTCGTGGCGCTCGATCGTTTCCCTTACGCCACCGTCACTCGCGTGTGCGCGTGTACGTTCACACTTTGTATTACGTACGTACGCGCGAGGAGGAATTTTTTTCACGCGACGCTTCGCTATTTATCTTTTTCGTTTCGGTCCACTAGAATGGTCGGTATCGTGTCAGCAATCGTGACATGTTTCTGTAAAACCTACAGAACCTGCTGCAACTTTACGTATTCAGACTTGAAAAAAATATGTAATGCAGTTAAAATGTAAGCAACCATATGCGCAAAAGGATAATCAAAGGCTGCGCTCAGATCTGACGAAGAAATAATGTTTCAATCGAGCTCACCCTGAATTCCTTTAAACTACCGTTGACCTACCCCTACGAAAATGCAAGCAAACCCCATTCCAAAATCGACGGGGAAATCTAGACCAGAAAGTGGCAAAGAACAATACGATCTCGGACAGCTTCGAAGCTGGCCCACCCTCGTCGATCGCCGTATCAATATTTGTTCAAAACCGACGGTCGAAAAACCCTCCTCCTGTCCTCCTTCCGATTGTAACGAACACCCACGCCCGATTCCTTATTCGAAACTCCCGCTCCCGTCCAAATAGCACCGCGGTTATATCTTCGAGGGAAGGGAGGCGAGTTACGATCGCGATTTTCCAAAGTGACCGAACGGACATTAATCGACTCGCCTCTCACGGCGCTCATCGCCCATTCGATCCGTAATCGCATGTATCCCCGCGATACCCCGCTCCGAGTTATCGGCTTTACGCCTAATTACGAAAGTTAATTGCCGGGGCGCGCGTGCGTACTGATTTCGACGGGCAGAGGCCGCGATTATCAACAATTAATGAACGATACCGCGTTATCTAATTTCCTGCCTCTGTCCGTTTACGCGGCGTACGACCCGCGCCGCGACTCTTTCTCTCGCCGGCCGCTTTCCAACACCGGGAATCTCTCAATCTCTCCTAACGGTTGTACGATTCTTCGTCCTCTCTCTGTCCGGTGATAATCTATAACCATAACTTCTTGCCGCGATCGTTTCGTCTCTGTTCGGTTGCACCGCGCGCGGGTCTTTCTCACCCTCTTCGTTCGGCGAACGCAGAACGCCGTATGATAAACGAGCTTTAAATCAGTCACAGCGTATTAGCGGCAACGACGGTGGATTATCGAGGAGGCCGGGCGGAGGGTTTTCCGCGCGGGGTCGCGACGCGGGCCCCAATAACGTGGGAAGCCCTGGCAGGCCGATAATTAAATGTCCCGGCCTACCGCGCGTTTTATATGCCATTCAATTAGCAATAATTGGCAAATTATATACCCTGCTCGCGGTTATATTCGTTTCCATAACAGTTTTTCGATGCAGGTACGTACAGAACTCGCTGGCCTCGATTGCCGTTGGAATATGTATTACGAACGCGTCATCGACGGCTATTTTGCTCCTCGGTCCGGGATCTCGTTTCACGGGGAAGATATTTCTCGAAACGCGAGTTGCAATTACTTTTCGTCGTGGCCGGGCGGAAGAGTTTCGCGGGACATTTTGTTTTCGCGGAACACGGTTCGTCGATTTCTCGCGTTTCGGATCGCATATTTCTTTGCTTAATTTTACGTTGCTCGGTTTAGAAATTTGTGGATTTTTTTTAGATTGGTTATTGATTAGGTTATTCTATTTGCTTGCTGGCCGATTGAAACTTTGTTCATCCGATATAGCATGGTTCAACGAAAGCCTCGAAGTAATCGTAGTAAATTGTCCACAGTTTTTGCGAAGCTTTCGAGATCACCTTTTCCATACAAGATATTTCTTATAACCATTTATCAGCTTCCATTAAAATATAAATAGTTCAAATACGGAACAATCTGAGTCGATCGAGATTCGCGGTCCACCCTCTATTACGCATCTCTTTTCCAAAGACTTTCCTTAAAGAATTTAAATATTTCTCCCCTCGGCCAACTTCGACTCCATTACTCTCTACAGCCTCGGCCCATTCTAAATCCCACCCCCAATTCCAGGCCAATTTCGCCCATCACCATTTTCGATTTCCCCGCGGTACCATCGTCCCGGTCGTTGAAACAGCGACACCGAAAGTCCCATCCCCGTTTATCGCGAGATCCTCGTCGGCCCTCTACGCTAATCCCATTAAACCTTCCGTTTCGTTCTAATTGCGCCGCGTCGGACACTCGATATCCCCGACGGACCAGTCATCGGTGTCCCGCGGCCACTCCGGAAGTCGGTTTCCACGACCTCTTCGGAATAATACCGATAAGTTGTGCCCGGTCTAATGGCGGGCACCGGTTCTGTTATCCGATTGCAGACAGTCACGCGATACCACCGTTTTCCAGCGTGCTCCACCGGTACCACGAGCCCGGCCACGCAGAAATTGTTCGCCAGGGGGGTTGCTCCCGACGGTCGGGACCCACCGCCTCTTTGTGGCCGTGGAACTTTTTTAATTAAGACGCCAGACTCGCGTCGGATATGTTAATGAGTTACTTCTGCGCTCCCCTTTCATCCTTTACGAGGTGGGGCGAGAGTTGAAAGCGCCAGAAGCGATGTTAGATAGCGTCTGTGGTTTCAGCGGAAAGTTCCGAGGGTTGGAAGTAGCGTGGAAACAGATTACAGGCGGTAGATCGAATCGGAAGTTTCGGGGGGTGGCGAATTTTTCAGAGATCCTCGAACGCTCGATGCTCGATGGTCTGTGGTATTCGAATCGTCGTTCTGTCGCGTGGACAATATTCTTATGCAGATACGGACGGAGAAATTTGTCCAAATGATGTCGACGGGTGAACACGAGTTGAATAAACCCGAGTAGCCGCATCTGCTTACTTCGAATCCAGCAGTATCCTCTCTGTATTTCTTAACGCGCCTCAACGAGCTCGTCCATTACGCGACGACTAAATCAATCCAGCCCGGCTTGACCCGTCCGAATTAATTACGGGCGTTAATCGAATCAATTGAATCGAATTAATTGCCCCGTGATTTCCGGAAAAACGCCACGGCCACGATCCGCCGATCCACACCGTCCAACGGGCGCGATCTCGCCGATGATCTCGCTCGGCTACCATCGGCGTCGCGCGCCGACGCTTTCGTGCCGTTTAATTAAAAGTGGAAAAAACACCGCCGCCGGATAATTGGTCGGTGCAAGGCGAAACCGGCGCGCACGTGCTTCCACGAAAGCTGCACACGGAGACACGTCGGGAATGGATTCGCCGCCGCGCATGCCGGGAACAACGCGTTGCAACGGTGGAAACTGTAGACACGTCGAATAGAATCCTTGGAAAGGAGACTCAATGACCCGTGGACGTCCTGTCCTTTGTGGGCTCTTTCGTGGAAACGATAAAATGTCGAAGGCGAAACGGAGATGGTAGAAAAGGCACGTCGCCACCGGGACAGGAAATACTTGCCGGTGTTTTACGTATAAGGCGTTGGGACACGCAGAAGTGGTCAACCCCCTTGTGCGTTTACCTGCATGCGATTTTGCAGCGACAATGGTATCGGAAGTAGCGATTCCCCGCGACCGGGGGGTCAGCATGGTGAATCGCTGCGGAATCTCTTTTGTCCGATGATGAACCGCGGCGTTCCCGTGCTACAGCGATATCTAGAATGGTGTCCTGACGGTGGCGCAATGGTTTCGAAAATGGAATGGGGGAAATCGTTTGGAGCTTTCGAACTTTTATGCACTTGGCTGTTTGAAGTTTCGATCGAGCCATCGGATTTTGAACGATTTAGGATGAAAGAGGTACGGGTACTCTCAGGTGTTATTTGGTTGCCCGTGCAATATATGTTTATGCGCATGGAGAAATTTTCCAAGTACTTTCTGTTACCGGAATTCGATGAAACTAACTCACTTTTAGTTAAAGGAACGGGACTATTCGTCGTCGTTTAAATGGAATTATCACTTTAAAGTATAATGTTCCAAATTGGAGTGAAAAGTTAAAATGCAGACAAAGCAAATGAGCAACGTACAGCGACTGATATTAAACCTTACAATTCAAGTAATTCCTGTAAGCCCTGTGCGATAAAAATTTTCACGTCCGCTATTATAATTATCGAATGATTCCGCTCAATTCATTCATTGGAAAATCCAACCCCCAATCGCGTCCTCAACATTGCAGGTGCAATTGCGCCTTGAACGATATCGAAACCTACGATACAGTTACATTATATCCTGCGTTACATTGGACACTCGTATCTCGCTAAGAAAGCATTCTCACGGATAGTCTTCGGCGAAATGGAATTTGATCCAGTTGCAAGCGTTCGGCCGGCGAGGTCCATGAAATTTTCATAAGCGCCCAGGCCGAGTGATCCAAATCGTGTTTCCTGAAGAACAATCCGAGCAGCTGCCCTATCGCCGGGGAAAATCTTCGAGCGAGAAAAGCGGTCGCGTTCGTTATGCAACGAATCGGAGTCGCCGTCGCGGCGGCGTCGGCGCGACATTGCGAAAACGGCGAGAAACAATGAGGGTACGGCTAGATAAAAGGCGGAGACGGAACGAGCTGGCGTCTTCTGCGAGCCCGATATTCGCTGGCGAATGCGAACACGGGGCCCAGATCGTTCGAGGGAAAAGCGTTGGGCCCGTTTATCTGATGGAGAGAAGCCGCCTTTCGTACCCTCGTCGCGATACTGGATTCAGTTCGAGGAGATCGTGAATCATCGTGACGCGAATTTTAAATTCCTCGTAGAACGTCAATGAGGAAATGAGGGTTCGAGAAAGTATCGGTCACCTATTGGTCTTGTTCGAATTTATCGCGTTTGGATATTCGCTGTGGAGAAATTCAGTCGATTCAATTTGATTGTCCCTGTAATATTGTTGTTTCGGAGTATCGGTGGTGTGTGACGAGTATTAACCCCTTCCCTGGGACGCGTCTCTGCGAAAATTGAGAATGCCCTCCGTGTGCGTAATAGAATGGTAAAGTTTTTATTAGTAACGAAGATTCGTTAGATATAAACGCTTAGACAGTGTGGTCGATTAACCAAGGTAGTTAATTATATAGAGAAATATATATAGACAATAATAATGATTATTATTATTGTCAGCCGGTGCTGAACATATAAGAGTACTTTTGTGCAGCCTTTGCAACGAAGGGGTCGAAATGGAGTAATTATTGTTACCTAATACCAAATTAATTAAGCAAAACTATGTCTGATAACAAATCCCTTAATTATCTAAACCGCAAAGAATTTTAATCACCACTGTAACATTACTAGATCAGCTAAATCAAAAGCGTCGATGATTGCTGCCCTATCTCTATTTAATATCGCACACTCTATACAAATGATAATTGATTAAAAACAGCAATCTTCCCTCCACCCCACCCCAAAGTACGTAACACTCATTACAGTGTCGTTCATCAACGAACATTATCGGGGCAAGGTTCCTCGCTCAACGTCCAATCTTGTATCAATCATTCGTCAGGTGCTTAGACACGTTCGATTAATTTCAATCGATCGTATCCACGGATCGCCGGCCGAATAAATCTTCGACGAATAAAACGGTCACGAGGATCCCTTTGATCGCGTACTCCACGCGTTCGTCTTCGGCGCGGTTCTTTAGCCGCGATCAGTACCGCGTTATGCGTTCATCAATCTTGCACGTTCGAACGGCAACAAGGGCTCGTGTATTGCGTATTGTTGGGGGAAAAAATTCGAATGCCCCCGCCGTGGAATCATGATGAATCGTGGCTCGCTCGAAGGTAAGACCTTGTTGGGGATACGGGTAATCCGTTTTATTTCATGTCGAAATCAAGGAGAGTGCAAATGGCGAACAAGGCTCTCATTATTCTGCCGCGCCATGTAGATTATTCGCAACAATATCATTCCGCCCGAACTTTCTCGAGGAGCCAACGGACGAGTTTGCGCAACGCAACTCTCAGTTATGCTCCGCGCAATATTTTTCTTTCTCTCATAGCTGCAGCTTTTAGAAATTATACAGGACAACCGAAACGTCGTGTCATTAATTCTTCTTTGGATTTGAAAATTCCAGATAAATGAAAAGATAGCAATGCAGATTCGATCGAAGCATCGGTTTTAAAAAAGGAACGGCTATCCCCCGGCGACTAAGGGTGTAATCCATTGCGTCCATCATTGTGGACATGGACGTCCAAGCGTGAAATAGGCCGTTCGCGCTAACGATCCCTCTAATAGCCCGCGAAATCGCCGCATTCCCTATCATTACACGATGAACGCTCGGCAACGCGCTAGCCAACACCCGCGGGCTCATTATCTTCGAATCCAGCCGCGGACAAAGGCTCGTACGTTCGCGTTACTCGTACCGCCGCGTCGTAAAACGATTTTTCCTGTACACGCCTCGGACGTGTCGCGTTTATCGTCGATAATTCCCTTCGAACAGGGGTTGCCCAGTCGTCTTCGGTTTCTCGTTTTTAAACGCGTACGATAATGTAGTAGTGGAAAATACGGAAATGCGCAAATTGTCCGTGAGTAAGTACAGGTGTGCGGTATCGTGGCGCTCTTGATGCCATTATTCGCCATTATTTGCACAGAAACGGGGCACGCCGTGAAAGTACGTTTTTCACGGGCCCGTTTGCCGTAACGTTCGGCATGATCCGCTAGACAGAAAATCGGAAGACCGTGCGTGACGAGCATTGAAAGGCGGTTCTTTTCGAAAGCGTCGCGTATCGTATCGAATCGCGAGCAACGCCGCGTAATCGTCAGTCTTAAGAGACGCCTCTAATGCCGCGCAGGTAGCCCGATACTTAGTGGAAAGTGCGGGTAAACGCGAGACGTGACGAGGTCTCGATACGTTGCACGTAATTGGGTGTAAAAAGTCGACGGGGGCAAATGAGGGAATCGTCTGAGTTTCCCTGTGCTCCTTTGCCATCCATACGAATCTGTATTATTTCTTTTCTCGATACAATGCGCTTTCGTGGAATCGGGCCGATCTCCCGATTGTCCGATCGCATTAATGTCTAATCCGCGCGGGATATAATATCTTGATACGTACGTTACAATTTAACGTATTTAACGAGGCAAGGTGAAATTGATGCAGCTCCGTTCCACTTTTCCGTGTTAATAACGAGCTATCGAGGACTTCTGTTCGGTCGGTGTCGCTGAACATACGAGTAGAACAATAATCGTTATTACTATGAATATCTGAGAATCATTCTTCTAAACGAACCGGGGCTATTTTCAAAACTCAGAAGTGTCCCTCTCGTCTCTCCAACTCGCGTCACAACCACATTAACAACGACGCTGTCAATATTTGACCTATCAACCCTGAATCGGAGCTCGACTAGGACCTAACCAGCATCGTCACCGAACAGAGCGTATGCATTTAAATATACGTGCCGGCCGGTAAAATAAAAAGGGATCGCCGCGAGAACTTGGGCAAAAAGCCCCACGTACCTGCGATCACGGACTCGATCCACAACGTCGAAGGTGCACCGTACCATTCAGCACACTTTCCCACACACACGTGATTCCGTGCGTGGCGCTCGCCGATAGGGAGGAACCGGTGTTACGGCAATTAATTCCAGCTCGATCGAACCGCCTCTGATCCTTCTTCGTCTCCTCGCCTTTCTCATCTCCTTCTTCTTCTTCCTCGTCTTCTCCGTGCCCTCTCCGCCCGGCTCCGTTGCGAACGGCCCGGTACACGCGCGCTATTTCCGTGAACCAAATACGGCGGTCGAAGACGAGCCAAACGACGAGGGCAGCCTTGAGGACGAAGGTGGTTGTTGCAATCGAAGTGGAACGCGTAATAACGGAATGCAACGAGCCGATCCGCTTCGTGCTGTCCTCGGACCGTCGTCTCGTGTGTTCGTGCCACTGAACGCGTTCCATTAAAGATCGCGGCGCGTGGGCGTTTTTCGACCGGCGTCGATTTTTCAGGGAAGATTACGGGGTCGAGGGTATAACCTGTCTGCGCGCCTCGTTATTCTACTTTTGGTGCGCGAGACCTGTCGTGGACAGTCGATGTATCGACGGATATTTGTTTATACTTTCTCTTTTTTAGCTTGACAATTGAACTTTCCGATTTTTCATATTAACAGAAGCAACTTTCGAATAAATTAGGCAGTATGCGTGCGTCGAATTTTCGATATCCTCGGTGCTACAGCTACAGCTCGGTAACAACAGTCGTACTGTGTCAGGCGGAATGGATAACATCGTTTCGCAAGGTTTCAGTGATTTTCATCCCCTGTTGAGATGTATCGTTGCGAGGCTGGTCAGGCTTTGTTCCAGGATGAATTGATCGGGGACGAGAAGGGACGTCGAGGAGGACGCGGAGAACGTAACGCGGTCCGGAGGGCAACGATTTTCGTTTCCGTCGGGGAATACGTGAAAGTGGCCCACACCCTGCGCGAACAATTAAACAATTGTCAGGATCGACCCACTTCACAGTGGGCCAGGAATCCGCGGCTGTCGAACAACGTGCGCCGCTGTTCGTCACGAGTTATAAAAGGTACCATTGCACGGACCATTTGATCAAGATCGAACATCGTCTTATATGGTCAGACGTCTCGTCGTAAAAGCAACACTGTTGTCCGAGATTGCACGGAATCGACCTCGACGAGGTCATACGGGGGAGCAGCGAAAGATCCTGGTTATAATTGCAATTCGAGTGGTTATCAAGATCTTTCGCATGGAAATCTGCATGCGGGGAACGAGGAATGGAAATATTTGCTTCGAGAAACCAGAAATCACGGGAGATCGTAGGATAATGGAGAAAAGTAATTAAATATTAACTGTTTGCATTTTATGCTCTCGACGCGCGCACGTGAAAAAATTTTCACTCTGGTCATTTTATTCCAACGGAAAGGGACGAACTTGTTACAAAATGTTGAAAACTGCGACACAGTGTGCGGTAATAATTTTTATTAACACCTTTCCGTATCGTTTCTAACAAGAAGTTCGCGTTAATTATTTCGGATCGAGAAGTGACAGCCCCGCAATAGACGAGGGCATAATACTATTTTCCCTCCGCGAAATTATCCTAGGATTATGTTCACAAAGTCTGAATACCTGTCAGAATTTTCTACGTCACGGTTCATCCGTTAAATGACCCCTCGGCGATTAACGAGCTACACCTCGTAACGAGAATTAGTCGGGACAAGATTTCGGTCATCGGAGCCATTGACCTCCATAACGACACTAGTAAGCGACTGACCGCTACGTTGAAAGTTACAAGAAAGTGATGGGAAACTTTAGACAGAATGGTTCGCGCGGATAACTCATGATGTCATTAGAGGATCGGATACTTTCTCAAAATGTTCGGCATTAATTTGTGCAGACCGCGACCGTGTGAACCATCCGCGAACAAAGCCATCCTCGCGTGTCCTTCACTCTTCTATTCCGTGCAATTTACCTGTCGACCGGGAAGCATCCTTCTTTTTTCGCTACGATCATAATCATGAAAATTGCATACTACAATTTATTTGTACCGTGCATCGACGAATCGTAAAGCAACCGTGTAATTAATTCTCAACACCTTTCTACTTGCCCGCGAAGCGATTTGAAGGGACATTTTGAAAGCAGCTTCTTATTTCACTATTATTTCCTAACACAGTTCACTACGTTTGTCTAATACGGCAGAGAGAATGAAACGTCGAGTTAAGTCATTAAAAATTCCACAGGGGCCACCGCGTACGCTTACAGACGGGTAAAGATTACATCACGGATAATTCGATGACACGTAACATCATTAAATTCCAGCCTCTAAATGTAGAGGATCGGTAAGAGGCATTTCGTGGTATCGACACGGTTGCATCACACGCCACCACGTGTTTCCTCTCGGTACGGAGCTGTCACGTGCGCGTACGCGCGATTCGTGTCGAGGCACATGTTCGTTGACGTGCACGTGATGTGCACCGAACAAACTCATTACACGTTTAATTAGCATAATACAATGAGCCGTCGGGTGTAACACGTGTCCGTCTGGTCATTAACCACCGTTCGGCTGGACGCGAGGGATTTGAAATAAGCAACGGGGAGGGGGATAAGTACCTGAATCCGAACTGATATGCCGATATGCGTCGCCAGTAATTCGGTTAATTGATAACCCACCATTATTTTCGTGCGACAAAGTTCAGTCCACTTTTTGTACCGCGCGTCCTAGTTGTTTTACTATTAATGCACCGTAAAATCGAAACTCGTTCCCGAATAAGTATAACTGTGAAAAAATGTTCATGCCTGGTACTTTCGTAAAAAATTGGCAGATTAATCGAATTTCAGGTTCGCGCGATGATTCCACGGAGAAATTAAAATATTGTGGTTTTTCCATTTCTATGGGGAATCCAAGAATCATGAATTCACACGACGGTGCACTGGGTATCAGAACCTCTCCCCTCCCCCGGGTCTCGTTCCGTCCACTTACAACCATCCGCTCACAGTCTCGTCAGGAACCTAGCGCAGAATTACGAAACCCGATCCCTCTTCCGCGATCCATCGCTATAATCGAACGATTCCCACAGCGGCCAAACCAGTCGTCGACCGTTTATCGACACCGCGACATCCCATTATCGATTATGCTCGCCAATGTGCAAAGACACCCCCGCGACTAACCGCCGTGACACCGAGCCTCGTAATAAAAGCACATTCAATCGTGCACGCGTCGGCAATAATGTTAACCCTTTGCGCTTCAATTTTGTTTCCATACGTCGGAAAGGTATCCGACAGTTTATTGCAAGGGACAGGCTGAATTTGCGACGACCGACAGGATGCAACAAACATACGAATTGAAATAGGGTAATAATGCGACTGGTAAGATATAACATTTTGGCAAATTATAGAAGAACAATGGCGTAAAAGATTTACGAAATAAACTGGAGTACGTTACTTCAAAGTTACACTGGCGTTTAACGGTTTCGAGCATTTTTGGTCCCTCTCATCATTCTCATAATTAAGAATCAAACCGAAATATTATACGCATATACAAAATGATTCGTAGTGAGCGAAATATCCAAATAAATGGATATCGAAATTAGTGATGGGGTATTCTTCTGTCCCTACGGAAACGCGGCTACATAAATCTGTATATATGTCAGTAAAAATTTGCCGGAGCAAGCTAACACTCCACTTACCTCGTGAGCCTGGTCCTCGATACTCCTCAGAACCGCGAGATTGCGGATAGTAGCTCGCCGCGACTCGAATGACGATTCCAACCTGGTGGCAGCGTTCCCGACCTCCTCCACCAACCTCCGTGCCCGTTTCACCGACAATCTGGAAAGATAAAAGGGAGGCGTCGTGATCGCGACGCACCGTTAGGAATTCCCTTATCGCCGACGAAACATCGAACGCTAACTGGCGACGCTTGTCTCTAGGAGGCACGAGTGGGCGTTAACACGGCACAGACATTATCGTTTTCGTTATAAAACGTCCCCATCGCGTTTCATCCCGCGGTGGAATGCACCCGGCGATACGTACATCTATCGCGTTCTCGATCCGCCAAAGAGTTCTAGCAACACGCGGGTCGTTCGAGGGACCCGCGAGGAGGATTAACCCTTTAACCGTCAAGGGTGGAACGGTTTCGCGAAATCCTCGGGTCGAACAATTTTTAACAGGACCCGTTTCTATTTCGTTGCGATATTTTCTTATCGTTGTCGTTAGATGCGACAGAGAAGTTGTTGCGACTTTGTCATCCTAATTGTCATTCGAGTTCCAGGCTCAGGGGTTTCAGGGTTAACCGGACGATACTGTTATCATTTTGTCGACCGACTGGGACGACGGATTCGTTTGACAATTAAAGCAACGCTGTAATCTTAGTTCGAGGAATGTATCGTTCGGTGTCCCATGCGAGTTCTCCTTGTCGCGATCGAACGCTTTCCAGCGAATTGCTCTCTAACCTAATGTAATCGAAGTGCAGAAACGACGTAGCGCGATCCTCCAGCGAGACGATCGCTTCCTCGGCATCTCTGGACGATCTTCTCAATGTGGGATCCGTCAGGAGCCGACCGAGAGGCGTCAACGTGCCGGAGAGGCTGCTGCACTCCTTCAATTCAGACATCTCCAGGGCCAGCCTGCGGCCGATCGACTGCCATTCCGTCATCAGACTGTCGTATTCCTGCGGCAGAAGGGTGAAAAAGTGGGTGAGAAATTTTTGTACGAATTTTTCTAACGGTTGTTGGGGATGTTGGTCGATACGATCGGTTTGGGTACGCGTTGTTTCCTTGGCATGTATTTGTTCATTTTTTTTTCTGCCCTCTTTTCCATACGATGTACGTTTTAATAATGACTACGATAGTAGCGGTAATGATATTAGCAACGAGAAGAGCTCGACGAATAGTTTTGCGTGATCGTGAAATATAATTCTGCTTAGACACGTGGGTATAGGAATATGTTTATTTAGAAATAATGTAGCGCACGATGTTAAGTAATTGTTTGAACCAAATACATAATAACGTGCACCATTTGGTGGCGTACAATTTTTACCTTCACCATTTATTAAGAACTATAAAAAAAGGGGTAACATTCCAGGTAGAGAAAGCTGTTGCCTCACTTTATATAGTGTATATTTTTCGTTGTAGCATTTTCGTTGCCCAATATTTATGACTGAACTATAATACGAACAGGCTGTCTTTTGAGTATTAATTAGGAACCGTACAAATGGATCCAAATCACGATGATTGCGATTCATTATATCAGTTTTTCGTAAAATCAAATTACCGTAATTGAAGCGGCAAACATCGAGGGGCTAATTCTCGTATCTAGATGGTACACATTCATCGTAGATAAGAGGATATCGTCCAATTATACGTTCGTTGACGTCTCAATTTTTCAAAATCATCAAGCGGATAGATTGATTGACCGGCAGCTAAGTGATACCCAGACGCTGCATACCCCGTCGTCACAGTTGTCACGTACGGGATCCGATAATCACGATAATCCGTACCTCAGACGACGGTAAATAAAACCTGGTCATTTTTTCAAAAGGATCCTCGATTTCTCCTTACCTCGATCGAAGGTTTCAATTGTTGTATCATCGAAATTCATCATTCGAACATTATTACATTTACGTTCTTCGGTTTTTTATCAATTCAAATATTCCAAATCCTTCATTCCCAAGTACCGAGCTACTTAAATTAAAGAGCAGTCGAACATCCCAATTACCTCAAGCGTCTCGTATTTCAGTTCTCAGTACCGGCATCGTAATTTCAATAACTGAATGCAGATTCGATCTTAAACGTGGCGAACCGTTCAAATAATGTAACGCAATCGTGACATCTCGAAATACCATTGGAAAATGGCAAGCGAACCGATCCCTACAAGTCCTTACTTTCGGTCGAAGAATCCCCGCAGCTATGTCAACTATCTATCTCGACGAGCATCGCGTGTCAACCGTTATTTATCAACATTTTCCAACCGAGAAATTTTCTCCTCGCAAAGCTTTCGTCCGCGAATAACCGTACTCCGGTCCGGTTCACCCTCGATCGTCTTTACTTCATCGTAGGAACCGGCCGATAGCGTTTGTCAATTGCGTTATTTAACGCTCGCACAATGGCTGGGTATAATAGCGACGAGGCGGTTTGACCACGAAAGATGATGAACGATGGGCGATAAATAAGAAGAACGAGATTTCGTTTCGTCCCGAGCCGAGGGGGATCCTTCGTTCCTTCGTATGGGACACGTTTCTTAACTGATGAACGCGGTCAGTTTTGATTAATTCGAACAAGCAAAAGCGTGACTAGGAAATCTATCGTCCCGGGCTATTCAGCGTGTCTAAAATATTATAGTACCAGGAACGGAGCTACGCCCGTTTCAAAGGTACAAAGCTAAAAATAAATCGAGAGGATTGATAATAAATATTGTCACAAATAGACGACAGTCCACTCAGTCCCAGTTTCTACCTTCAAACTGTTGTCTTGAACGGTACATGTATATATATATATGTACAGATAATCACCATGAAGTGTCCACTTTAATGGAATACAATTGCTTCTAATAATCTGGCGTATAAATATGAACCAGGTTTAATATCCTCGAATTATATGTCTATGAATCAGACAATTTTAAGCTCGATCGTAGATCCTACGATCTTCGTTCTATCCACCACCCAATCCCTCGATCCAACGCCCAACGAAACATCCACCATTCCCATCCAACTACACCATAGGATGCTTAATTCACGTCCAAACACTCGTTCAGCGAGCCAACGCAATCCGGACGCATGTCGCGGGGCGAAAAGATATTGCGAGAAGCGTGACGAATTGCGATCACGATACCGGCACGACGAAGACGCCTGCTCGTTCCTTTTTCCGTTCCCTTAACGGGACCCATTAAAACGCCATTACGCGCGGGTTCGTGGGCCGAGAGCCACGGATAAATTGGTAACATCGGTCAGTGCCACCGTCGCAGGATAAATTCCTCGACAATAATTGCGCGGCGATTCGAGAGGCCTGCCCGACACAATTATTCCGCTCACGGACGGACGTTCATTTTTCATCGTACCTGCCGAATCACCATCGCCACGTACATATAGCGACGATCGATCAGAGACGATTCCCCCACTCGTCAGGAATCATTCTTTTTCTTTGTTTCTTCATTCATTTTTTTTCATCTCCTTTTTTCATTTATCACGGCCCGTGACATCGCGATCATTTTCGGAAGCAATTTGTCACGATTTTCGATTCACACTGTGGACGAAACTGGTCTGTCGCACTTCGGAATCGCTTGTTAGAGAGCTTTTGTCGAAGTGTCTCTGGTTGGGTGAGATGTGTTCGAACGATTTGGAAATGTCGAATGTGGACGATCGGGAGAATATTGTACTGCAACCTGTGTGCGTATGTATGTGTGTGTGTGTGTGTGGTTCTTTTTCTTTTCTTTGTGGATTGAGTTTGGCAAGTGTTTCACGGTCTGTCGGTTTTTTATTTAATGAAATTTTCGGTGTCTGGAAGCGAGAGACGATTATAGAGGATATCGATGGGACGTGGGTATGCGCTATGTGCTCATATTACTTTTTTGAACGACAGTTCCACGATGGTTAGTGGAGTTTGGAGCATCGAGTCCGAGCGAAGGTAAATAAATGACACTCGCGTTGGAGAACGTCTTAATGGCGAGGAGCAAAAAGTCTGTACATCGAAACTGAACGGAATAAGAAATTTGCAAGTGTCGGATGTAGGCGGGGTCGGGCAAGATACGGACAGGAAAAAATGTGCCCCGGGGCGAGGCTCGAAGGCGAGTCGTTTTGTTCCTCGTTCGAGATGATTATTGGCGATGAATTTTCACCGGCATTCTCCATCGAGAGCAACAATTATTTTCAACGATGCAAAATCGCTGGACGAGCGAGAGGAATGATATTCCAAACGCCCCCGGACTAAAATACAAACGTCAGAATCGAAGCAACGAAAATTGGAAAGCTTTAATCGCAAAGGTGTCGCGCGTATCAATTTGAACAGCCCCGTCGAATAGCGTCGCCACTCCAAAACGTTGCTTCAGCCTTAAAGAAACAACGACAACACTCGTGCCCGAGTAGACGGGAAAAGAATAAAGGGGAAAGTTATCGAGGAGCACGCGGTAAACGCAACGAGGCTTCAATTACCTTATAGAACGCGATCCACTGTGCCTGGTCGTAGCTGGTCTCCGGCCTGGGAATATGCTCCCTCAATGCGTCCTCGTCCACGACCGTCGTCTGAAAGTAAAATCAAAGACACTTTCAACATTCTCTCCGGGCGTTTGTGTTTTCGAGAACGGTGCACGACAGAAAGCGATTTCCATTCGTCTCGCCGGGGAGCAAAGCAATCGAGAAGTTCAGACGGGACGCGTTACCAATAGACGCTCGAGGAGTAATGTTTTCAGCGTGGAATCGCGATTGGGCAAACAATGATCGCGTTTGTCGACGGTGAATTGCGAGACGAGGGCACCGAGGCTGGTTGCTTAACCACCTCGCAGTGAAGGACTTACGCGGAACACCATTAATGGACAATCGTTCGGAAGGATCGCGTGTGTTTTTATTATTGCTAATGCACGTTGGCCGACGAGCAAAGAAGCTTGGAAACGGTTTAAAATATTGCCATGGCAGCTTCGTATCGATCGGTGAATTATTTATTGATTCATTTATCGACTCTGACAAAATGAACGTAGTGAGCAAGCGAGCAAAAACTGAAGTAAACCAGCACCGCGAGACCATCGTCGCGAAACATAAATATAACAAAAAGGAAAGATCCGGAAGTCCGCTTGAACTCGACGGTTTAATCGTCTAAGGTGACCAATGCTTACCTTGATACGGCTGAAAGGTAACTGAGAATCGATGGAGCCCTCGGCGACGGCGCTCTGCAGCAGTATCGCTTGGGAAACATTGACTCGTCCCTGTAAAACACGCATCGTCCCATTCATAGTCACCCACCTTCCACTTTTACCAACTGTAGAATCGCTCAACTATTCTTTGACAATTCGTTGCGCAACAGACGGACTCCTCTTACCTGTACAAGAGTCAGCGCCTTGTCCAGAAGCTCCAAGCAACCGGGATCCTGTCCTCGAGCGAGAAGAGTGAATCCGTTCTTCGCGGTGTCGGCGCTGAAATCAAAAGGGGTGCACACGATTAGTTCGACGACGACGACGATTTTCCGGCGAGGCACGCGATACGAAATCACCGCGGGATAAATCGTCGTGGCATTCCTTTCGTACGCGTGAGTCACCGTGATACAGTAGTTCGATGCCTGACAAGATCTCCCACGTGAAGCGGCGTGTCGCCGCGATTTCTCCATCGAGTCATGCTCGCGGAGTGAAACGAGTCATTCGTCGTGTCGACACGTTCGCCGGACGATTATGCGAGCTCGAGGATACGACCCGATGATCCTCCGACGAGCCGCTAAATCGTTTCGCTTTGACCTTCGCCGCGGATAATTGAATAATTCCCTTAAGCTCGTTTTCTTTCGCAAGCGCGCCCCGCGGTTCGTCGAGTGTCGTTAGAGACACGGGGATATCGCGGTTGATTGATAATGGCTGGATATAAGTTTTTCCATCGAAGGTGATCGCCCTTTGGGTCGCAAAAGTGTCTGGCCTAGAGACCTCGATGCTGGGGTAATAAGTATCTTTATTTTCATTGTTTATCGGGATTTATGTTACGAGGCGTTCTTTATTATTAATATTGCTATTATATCGTTTATCGTTTGACCGCGATCTCGTGGCATCTCGATAAACGTAACGTCTCGAACATCGTCCGCGATATTGTCGTCCGACTCTGAACTACCAAATTTGTTAGTCGCCAAAGAAAGCGCCACCTGCGCCTGCCAATGTCTTTCGAGAACAATTTCATATAAATCGCTTCTCTTCGTGTCTGAATTCGTTCGGCCTATCAAACCGGTTAATCGAGGTTCTTCTTTATCGCCCGTCAGTGTTCCCCTAATACTAAATCATGGCCACGATCATTGTTCCATCAAAACGGACGCTCACAAAAGGAAATAAGAATGATCAGCCATCGAACCTTCTCCTTAACCTTCCTCAACCTTTTTCGATTTCATTCAAAGCTGCCCGATACAGCCTCGCATCATCACGGGATTAAGATCGACGATCTCCGAACGACTTCTCGACATCTTCCCACGAGAAACTATCCTGCCGGCGCAAGTCCATAATTAACCCACTCCGTTCTCCAATTTTTACACCTGTCATCCACACGTGTACTTAGCGTGAACGTCTCACTCCGGACCCATGGGGGAGGGGAGGCGCAGGCAGGGGTATATCATATCGGAGTATCGAATGTAGGAAAAGCGTATCACGATCCGGCATTAAAGCTGTGACACGTGGGTGGTTTCGCGTAAGTATGCAGCGTTTCTCACGCGGCTCCAGTGGCACCCCTGCCATCCGCGTCCCTCGACCCCTTTCATAGACACGGCAATCATGCATCCACTTCGCAGTGGCGTATGCACCGTCCACAATACAGTCCATTGTACCGGCGATCCCTTTAATCTGCCTCGGGGCTGCCTCGCTTTGCCACAGCAGCTTTCGTGCTCCTTTCGATTAACAAAACGAAAATCGCGCAACCACTGTAGACGGCCTGGTTCATTACCTTCGTCCTTCTCGAAACGAGCGACCGCGAGGAGTTCACCCGTTCAGGCGGCGTTCAAACTGTCGGCCACCTTCAATATATCGAGCGATTCACGAGCGCGTAATTAAAACGCTGTGAGTAGGTGCACGATACCTGTGTACCGCGCGGCGTCGAAGTTAATTTCGTGCGCGAATGGGGCCCGACATATAGGTAGGTACGTTTTCCATTAGTGGGACGGTTTTCAATTATGCCGGTTCGTTGCGCGGGTCGTTCGGTTTCGAGAATGGAAGAAGCGTAAAGAGCTCGCGAATAGAATAAAATGTTCGTGTAATATTGACGACGAATCGAAGCCTGGGATATCATTTCGACAATCGACGCCAAACCCCAGTCAAAACGAGACCAACGGTCGACCTTATCGACTTACCTGACCCTACCCACGCTCCGCGATTCCCGTCCACCTGAAGCACCCGCTCGGCTGCGAGCAACGTAACGGCGCGCAACGACACGGTGCAACCGATTCCTTCGACCCGGGTAACCGCAGACGAACCGGGAAACCACGCGGGTCCGATAAACAAAAAAGAAAAGTTCAGCCCACCGCAACAAATTCCATCCACCGCCTCCGAAACAGAGACCGCAAACGCGGGGATGACGTTTATGCATTCCGCGGCACGATTTCCTCGTAGAACACGATTGCAGGCAGCCGGAGGAGTCGTTCTCAATTAACCCCCGGTACATTCGCCCGGTCGAACGAGCCACCATAACCGTGACACGTGGATTTACAATTCGATCGTAACTGTCCACCGTCGCTACGCCATTGCCCGGCGTCGTCGAGGAAACTCATGCATTAGCGGCATTGTAAAGCTAGAGGTTGCATGGAAGCGGCGCGTTCCGTATCACGACAGCCCATCGTGTGTATACCTAAAACCGCAACCGCGACCTGGGTGGGCAAAGGTTGTCGAGCAAAGACCCCGTCACGACCGACCGTTCGTTGCGATTCAAAGTCCACTAGGATGTGGCGTTTCCCTGCGCCGCTGTGGACGATGTCCGTTTAGATTCGCGCGAGACAGCGGATGTGCACACGTGGTTGGTTTAAAATCAGTCACCGGCTGAGGACCACGAGACCAGGACCCTATTAGGAATCGTTAGATGTTCCTCGGTTTGAAGTTCCACGGTATCGTTCGATTAATCGTAATTATTCAGGAAATGAGATAACTTGTGTTTCACAGTCTTCCTGACCTTCTTCGGGGCAACGAAATATTTTCCATTAATATCGTTTCCACGGGGGGTTGTAATATTCGGCGAGACAATTGATAGTTTAGTTCATTTGGAATTTCGCGACGATTTGAATCGAGGCATCGCAGTAGTTTACGAATGCATTCGCGGCTGCAATTAACTTTTGTGCGTGCAGTAGTTGTCGAGCTGTTCTTGCGTAACGTTGACAAGAAGCTTATACGCGCGAAACAGTTCGAGCCGCTCCAGTTTGTCGCCATTTAATATCGAGGATACTAGAATGTCTCGTTAGTAAAGCGATTATCGTCATTAGAGCGTTGCACTCCAGTTACCGGTGGTTAGTAAGCCGTTAATATATTCGTCTTCGGGTGTTGCCGTCGATAGAGTCGAGTGAATATTACTTGAGAGGAGCAATCGGGGAATCTGTTAAACGGATAAATATATCTTGGGTCGTTGCGATGATAGAAAATCGAATTTGTAACGGGTCTATTGAACGCGTGCGAATAAGGATCGTCTTCGCAGGGAAATTTGCCAACGACAATGGCGGCGCAATGGTCCGTTAGCATGGAAAGAAGTATCGCGTATCGACATGAATTATCGTTTCGGATACTCGCGGGTCTTTTATCGAGAAAATAAGTAGCCCGTGCATTAGTTATTTATGACGGTCCGTTCTATTTTTTCTCTCGCGGCATAAAGGGAAATTATGGTAGGTGAAAGTAAAATTCAATTAACGGCTGCCAATACATTCGATTAACAGCGCGAAAAATGAAATGTGAAACGCGAGGCCATCATGGGATACGCGGATTGAGCGTCAAGAGCAAAGAATTATATCCTATTAAGCGGTGAAGGCCATTAAACGCTTGTTAAATATTTTAACATCGGGAAACGTCAATTCGACTTAAATTATCGAACATCTGTATCGAAAATTTATATACTTCGATGGTAATGAATGTGTACCGACGGTGGTGCCGCCCGTGCCTTGCTTTGACTTGCTTTTAATTGGAAACATTTTCTATTTCCCATGATCGGAAATCGCGCAACGCACTCACCTGGTCAGCACCGTCGGTTCCCCTCCCCTGGTCCAGTTGTGGATCACAAAGCGATACAATTTTCGTAAAACCTTTCGAGGCGGCAGTCGAATTTCGCTGCATCGAATAATTCAACGCACAGAAGAGCGTATCGTGGTTCGGGGCTACCGTATCGTGTACGCAATTCACCTTTGATAAGAACGCCATTTACGCAACCTGTCGTTCGACTTCGACTTCATTTAAAATTCCGATAGGAGGGTATTCATGAACCGTTGACACGACGACTGTCGGGCGGAACGTTCCGACACGCTGTTAATATACCTGCCACACCTGATCAGCATACAAACCTCTCCATTGAAATTGCACGCGAGTCGATAAAAAGAAAGAGAACTTCGCGCCGTAGCCACTATATCCCTCAGGTGCAAGTATTATACGCAATAACGTACTCTGAATATCGGAGCGACTCGACGATGCAGTTCGATTGTTTCGAGGAAGTCAGAAAATGAGGAGCGGTGGCAAACCGAATACACCGCGACACAGTTTCTTTTATTTTCAATGCAATCTGTGCTACAGTTATTGTTAGTCCAGACGAGAGATTTAGCAAAACTTGTACCGGAGAAAATTAAGATACTGTAAGCACTTTAAAACAGAACTTTTCTAATTGTCCAACATTCCAGAGTTATTGGTACACCTGATATTCGTTCAGAGTCTCGAAATTTTCAATCCACAGTCCTAAAATATCTTCCAATTTCCCATCCCAAAAAACAAAATTACTATTACATAAACAATCGCCGAGCCGTAATAGAATAATAAAAATCATTGGAATCTCTGTTCTTCTTGCAAATTAATACATTTCGACGAGAACCAAAAGGAATCCTCTGTCATAGAATTTTCAGCACCAACGGGGGTGGCTTATCAAACAAATCCAGCGAAACAGAATCAAACCGCCAGCTCGACCAACCATGTAACTACGATAAAGGAAGACACGAGGAAAACGAGCAAAGCGGAGGAAAAGAGAGTGCGGTAGATACGATCTTGGAAGTGGGTCGACAAGCTGCAGTTCCAGATCTTGGTCCCGCGGGGAAAAGCGAGATAGCACCGAGGGACGTTCCGCTGAACCCGTTACCTGTTACCATCGAACACGAGGGTGGATGAGAGAGAGAGAGAAGCGGGGCGATCGGTCGATGGAAGGGGCCAGGCTAAAAGGATTGATGCACGTCCATAACTCATGCAGAAATGCGGTCAGGTGCACAACTGGATCGGCCAGAAATCCCTGCGATCCTATCTTTCAACGATCTTCGAGCGTCGTGACTCTATCTCGCGCGATACGCGACGAGGTGCCAGCTGCACGGGGATAGTTCAGACATCGAACCGTTTCCCCTCTTGATGTGAAAACTAATCGTCGGGGGGTAATTTGATTTTGAATCAGAACATTGCGTTATATTGGACTTTCCCTCACACGGCGATACTTTGGAGTACGAGTTGACTTTTGGGCCACCTTTGTATTTGCTCCTAGCATAATGCAAAATTAAGATCGCACAAAGATTTTAGAAACTTTACGTTTATGCGTTATTGTTTTTTGATAGATTTAATATATTATGCGAAGAAGAATAGATTTAAAATAACCAATTGAAGTCTGACCAACTATTGCGACCCCGAAGACCATTCGCCGCGTTATATACATTATTGTACACGTTGTATTATGTATTAACTTTCCAGGGAAACGCCATTCCTCGGGTGGTGGCACGGCTTACAAAGGGCAAACACAAAGGCGAGCAAAACTGGACAGCCGCGGCCTGCGTTGTCTTTGGAATCTGGATACGCCTTATCGTTCGCTCGCGATCGTCCGCCATAATTCGCGGCGTTGTCTTTCGTGATCGAAATCGGCCATGGAGACAAGCAGCGTGTTTCAGAACTTTCGCCATTTCACCTTCGGTCTCCGCGAAATCGGGGCGTGCGAGCACGATTCTATTTTTGTCGTTCCAGCCACGCGACAGGTTTCGCCCACAGGATCTAGGAAGTGAAAATCCTTCGACCTTGGACCGATAAATCGCGATCGACGGTTAACAATTGAGAATAGTAAGGCTGAGATTGGTAGGGATTAAGAATTGTAAGAATAAGTCAATTAAGAATTCAGAATAATAAGAGTAAGATAATTAAAGATAATAGTAAATTAGTAGTAAAGTAGTCAAAAAGAAAATAATATAATGAAATATATTTATATTGCCCAACAAATAAATGACAGAGATTTTTATGTTACATATAGGGTAGACAAACAAACCCTTTGGTTTATTAGTTGGAAAATATAAAACTGTATAAACCCACCTTAGCCTTTATCGCCTCCCTATCTCGTTATAGCTCTGTCATTAACACGGCAATTGATTGAAATGTCGAAATGAATTTTTATCAAATAGAAATTGTCGACCCGGTCGAATCAATTTTATCGGCGCATCGATAACTCGTTTTGTTATTGATTAATCGTTGAAAGCGCGGTCCTACCGGTATTAGCAGCACGAGAAATGTTAACTAATAGGCAGCCGCACGAGTTCCTCTGATTCGACAGGTATATCTTTGTACACGTCAACGCGGGGGGAACTTTCAGTGATTTATCATTTCGTGTTTATCAATCATGCTTTGATAAAGGAATTTTAGCAACTTTGCTGACGGAACTGGCGTCCTTATTGATGGGTTTCGCGCGTCGTCTCTGGGACAAAGATTTCAATCGTCCAATCGGTCAATGATAATAGGTGTATCGTTTAAAACGAAATCCACCAAATATGTCGAAGTTTTGCAATACAATTCATACTCGCTTGGCGAACTCAATTACTACACGACCGAGATAAGTTCACAATTAAAAGTGGCTACTGTAAACGACTACAATACCTCGACTGTCCGGGCTCGAAGAACGTTACATTATTCCAGAAAATTTCTGTCCATTCGCAGACGACAATTCTTTAATTAAAGAATCACCCGTGCAATTGCCTCGTACTGCAGACTCGCCATGCTACTTCTCCAAATAGCACTAATTAAAAATTAAACTCTTTCCATTCGCGGACCGCGTTTCTCTAAAATTACTCCATACCCAATTCGTCCACCTTATTTCCCCGCATTTCCTACATTTTTTTGTATCATTCGCTCGCGGAACACAATACCCCATTAACCATCCACCTGTGTCTGCCTCAGACGCGCAACAACGCCCAATTAACCCGAGACGAGCTAAACTCGTTCCTATGCTCGTTGCAAACAGGATACCGAATCCTCGTTCGCAGACGCGTGTGAAAATTCAGAGGTCAGTTTCACGTCGGATCCCCGGGTTTTGTTGTCGCGGGATCAATAAATCACTCGTGGCCCCTCTATCCGCGAGTAATTCGCCACCGATAGACCGACCTGCCGCTATGTCAACGTCAACGAAAGCGTTGCGCTTTCCCGATGAACGAGCCGCGTCGGCGAAAGAAACGAAAAAAATCCGCGACCGGGGAAAAGAAACGCTAATGAATCCCGCGTAACCGGTACGCTGATTTATGGCGATCGTGTTCCGCTCAGGGGATCATTATGACACCGTTGGCCATCGTCGGCGGATTCCAGCGGCATCTGGCTTCGCCGTTTTTCACGGCGATGCCGGAAAATATCGACGAGCGGGCATTATCGGATACGCATAAATTCCGGGAGCTTTCGCGTGCCAGTTTTGAGGCGCGACGGGTGAAAACGTTACGCGCGGAGGAACGATTGTCTTGGACGATCGTGGGAAACGGATTCGTTGCGGATCCATGTGATCGGTATTTAATGCGCGGAGAGGTTTGTTTATCGTTCGAGGGAGAGACGATGGAAACATTCGTTACGTGGACGACTTTACGGTGGATGGTCGGTCGATGTCGAGGGTGGTACTGTATCTACGTGTAATTTTTATTTATTGCCTCTCGGAACTTCTATTTTTATTGATTTCAGGTAGAAACGATTTTTCTTGAAGAAGGACAGATTTTTTTATGGGGAATGAGGTAGCAATAGAATGTTCATCTAGTCGATTTTTACGTCAGCGAGCCTTTCTACTAGGACATCCTATCCTGGTGAAATATTCTTGCCCTGTCCGTGTACACGTACACCTTGAATGGGAACTTTCATAGCTGACCACATTGAACATCAGGCGGAATTTTCAAGGAATTTCGCTCCGTCGTAAAGATTCTTACAAAGCCATGAGAAAACCTCTTTCCAATATTATTTGCATACATTCGTGGGATATTTATCTGGCGACCTGTTGCGGACCCGATATTTGAAATATCGCGTGGAGTCACTTGCTGGCGCCATGGGAAAACCTCGTGGCGCGTCGTGAATTTCAGGCGCATCACATTCGTGACGTCTATTATTAAACGTTTATTACCTCTATCTAGCATAATCCATCCCATTCGAATTATTTTAACACAACTACCATATAAAGTCATTAAAAAATTACACCTTCTTCAAACACCTAAACTAAAGCACAACCTGCTCAACTAAAACGAAACGAACATCCGCTAAACTCGACGAAAAATATTCGCGTTACAGATTCGTCGCGTTCAAGCGGTCGTAAAATTCGAACAGAAAAGAAACGCCCCTCTTCGTTCCTCGAGTTTCACAATTTCCCTAAAGGAGACCAACCCCTGTTACCCGGATCGAATGCTGGAACGGCGATTTTCAAGAAGGTGGGCCCCGAGCGCGGTGCGATCGGGCAGCACGGTTGCACGGTGCACCATAAAGGAGCGCGATCGACGATACCGCAATAAGCCGACGCGTCGCGACGTGGCTATCGTACGTGATATGTTTTACGAGGCGGGCAGCATTCGAACGCGGCTAAACGAGCGTGCAAAAGCCGAAAGACTCCTCCGCTAGCGAGTCCTCCTCAGCCGCATCCTTTACGATCTCCTTTCGACTCCTCCGGCTGGCTGACAATCGAACGGGGGGCTAGGCCGTCCGATCGAAACGGTTTTTAATCGCGATCGAACGACGAGACAAAACACGGGTACTGGGCGTTTACGGTTGCGCTGCCGCTGGATCGTGCTCGTTTGCCGGCCTGGTACTAAATAATTCATCGAACTGCTGCTGCTGCTGCCTTCGGTGAACAGCTTATAGGGTTGGGACTGTTTTGTTGCTCGTTCGAGGATGGCACGCTGGTGCACCTCGTTTCTGGAATTCTACCTACGGACGGGACTGGGGTGGACCGACGACGCCGGGTAGGAAAGAGAATGTATAATAAAGGGGACGCGAAAGGATGCAGGGTTTTGTTTAATATTCGCTGGGCTTCGTTCGAAATAATTTGGAAGAACGGGAAGAAAATTTTTAACGGAGAAATTGCAGCCGCGTATGAAAATGTACAAACGCCACTGCAAATGTTAGCGAGCACCAACAGCATCGTCGTACGTTTAAAATATAAAAATATAACAACGCTCTTTCGTAATCCTCCAATTCTCGAGCTCCGTGGATATCGCGCGTGTCCAAGCGAAGCGCAGAAACACCGGGAAATGGGAAAGTCGTACGTCGACCGCTCGATCAGGAAATCGCACGACGGGCCCCCATAGACAGTACTGGCGGGGATCCCGATCGATCGAAGGGACGCGGCGGCGTCGTTTAAAACCGCGCGGCAACGACGGCAATAAAATAAATTGCCCTCATACCCGATGCTTATCAATGAAGTATGCACTTTCTCCGAACAATAGACGTATTATGTAATGCGAAATATATTCAGTTTCCTCGTGTTGCACGCTTTCCACGATACGCCGCGATAATGGACGATCGTTATTCAAAATTCTATTCCCCGACGCGTTAAGTGGCGCATGATTTACCGCCTTTCCCGTTCCCCAGGCCTTTATTCGCCTACACGAAACCGCCGCGCGGACGCCGTCGTCGTTTTAATGCCGCCGACGTCGATACGATCGAAAATTCGCCCGGCGATAGAATTCGCCCGGAGTGAAAGGGCGACACCTGTTACCGCGCGGCTCTGTTTTGTCCCTTGTCTCCGGGACGAAGCGGAACACAATTTATGCGTCACACTTCGGCTCGATTATGCGGGATCAGTGGGGTACAATGGGCGCGCGCCAGTGGGAAACGTGAGGTAACGCGAGACAGGGCAACCGAAAGTCGTCACGTTTTCAACAGGGGAGAATAGAACGCACCTGTCGCAAACGAATTTCCACGTTGCGCGGCCGAGGTTTCACTTTCATGGATGTGTTTAAACGACGCGCGAGGTGCGCGCCGCGCAGCTTTCGTCGGGTTAAACCGACGACATCGGTCGAAGTCGTCGATGCGACGACGAGGCGCGACGCTTTTTCGTCGACGCGATACCTATCCAGGCACGAGACACCGGAAGAGCGTCTTCCGCGTTACGCGGAACGAACGGAGACAGGGCCTCGGGCCGTCGCGACCCTTCTCGACGACAGGATTAATTGAAATTCTCGACGGCGGTCGGTCGTTTGTCAGTGTAATTGAATTAACGCGCGGCCAGCACGGCGATGACCAGGCGATGGAGATTTTTCTGCCAGCGGATCCCGATTAGCCACGGTTCCGCGGACTAATTGGAAAAACGTCGCGCCCTCGTCTAATTAATACCCGCGGCTGGACAGGCGTCCGATAGGAAATTCGTCGGCCGCGTACGGCAACGGGACGGTGCGCGAGCGGCGATCTCGCACCTTGTCCGTGATTACGGTGGGCGGGTCGCCGATGTCACGGCCGTGGAAAATGATAATTATTACGGAAACCGTCGTCGATCAGGTACGCTGCGTTGAAAAGCACGAGCCTCGCCGCGCGGATTAATGGCTCGTCGTTATTACTCCGTGGCGAGTTCTAGGAAAAGCTGACGGCCCGATGGATCGTTCGTTCGCGTCGCGACGCGCGGGGAAAAAGATTCGAGTAACGGAATGTTCGATAATCGCGGGGTCTGAAAATTGTCGCAGAAATAATGCGCGGAACTACTGGCACGACGACCGCAGAATTATTTGACGAGGTATTCGCGCGAGTAAGAATGTAATTTGGATTGCACGCGAACATGCTCGGCGAACAAAATTCCTGCCTTTCTCGAATATTTTTCTGCACTCCGAAACCCAACATTTCGGCGGCGCATCGAAACGCGACAAAGCACGACGAAACATATGCACCCTTCTTGCGTCTCGGCAATAAACCAGAAATACTCTGAACAATTTGCAGCGTCGCGTCTGTAATGAATTTTTCTCGGTTTCTCGTCGCGCGAAGTAGCGCAGACCAATGGCACGGTCAGACCTACGCATTTCAAGTAGCGCAGCTCAACGATTCTGTCCCCGTCGACGAACTAATCGAAAGAATCGTCCAATGGATTACCTTGGCAAACGGGCGAGGTAGAGGAGAAACGACGACACATCCTTAACAGAGAGAGCCTCTCTTCTCGTCGGCTCATCGTCGTAAGCAAGAACGGGTCTGCCGTGGGCGTCCATGCAGCCTGCAACACAGAAGTTCGAAAAATTAATTACCCCTCAGAAATCGTTCGTGTAGCCCACAACCAGCCTGTAGTCGACGATTTACTTCGTCCTCCCCCTTTTTGTCTCTGTCTCTTTCTCTCTCTCTCCCGGAACGAAATCGATCGAATTTATCTCTCCCATTAAAAACAATGCCCCCGGCTATTAATACAGACGCAAATGCACCCACACCCCGGTCACTTAAAAGAAGGAGGAAAGGAGAAAAATAAATACAGAGGTAAACGCAACACGGACTCGCGCAGCAAACGATCGTAGAGCATTAACGGAGTAATAAAAGTCGGTAACAGCATTTGATTACAGACCGTGATCCGATTCGGCCTGGTCGATCGTAATCTTTAACCGGCGTATAAGTTATTAAATGATCGGCTTTTAGCCGTGCCTATACATATCCCGACGCCGCGCGCACGGAGTAGGTCATCTTCCGGTAAAATCTCGGCTGTGCATCGATGAAAATGTAATAACCAAACACGGGCAGATCGTTCGCGGGGATAACCCCTCGCCAGCTGAAATAGGGGACATCGTAAAATCTTATTGTCTTAATCGTGACCGAGACGTGGATCGGTTGTCGATGCAACGACGCTATCGTCCGCGGATCGCTACGTTGTTCGACTGACGCACGACCGATGTTACCCCGCGATCTCGTCGTTGTTCATCGATTAGACGATATATGAGCGATACGATCTTCCCCTCCCGCCGCCTCCGATGGAAAGTGGATACGTTCTTACGTGAGCTCGGCATCGCTTCGCTTGCCTGACGATCGTTGTGATCGATGTGTCTGCGGAGCGCATAATGGGGGGACTTTCGCGGGGTGAAAGATTGGCGAGGAAAGAGAAGATGTGCGCGTATCGCGGGGCGACGCGAAAATTTTATTCAGCTTTTAGTTTTGCTCGGGTGCACGAGACGGTCGAGTTTTACGTAATTTCTCTTGCCTAATAGTAATTAAAATAATATTTATGAAAATGATGATGTTGCATATTTATGGAATTGAACGGTAGGACTGAAATACGGGTCGAGGTTTGCGGTGCGAATTTCGCAGGATTCTAAATAGCCTGTCATTGTGTCACGTTTGTCAGAAGGGGTATCGGGGGATTTTAATTATCCTATCCTCGAAGGACTAGGGCTTCAATGGTGACAGACAAGCGTGGTCACGCGCCAGAGGCTCGCTGTATTCCCTGCCGCAAATGAATAGTCTACGCGTGCATCAACTCGAAATCCGCTGAGGGACGTCGCTCAGGGCGATAATGATAATTCATAGCGGCGTATGTTGTATGGGCGATTACGTGGTAACGCGATAAATAATGCTCAATGCCACCGGCACTTTTGCAACGCGTTTGCGAATTCTCAGGACGTCGATCCTGCGTGCCTATTTCTCACTGACGCATTACCGAAGCAGAATTTCGTTGCGCCGCGATGGTTCAACGAGAAACAATGCTTTTCGAACATCGCGAAAATATATACATACAAAGACGCGAAAGATATGATAAAAAAGAACGAGCAAATCTCTCGGAAGTTGACGACAAAAATGTCCGTCCTGAAGAAATTATTACCCATCGCGTAGCTTTAACTCATCGTCAGCTTTCATATTTCGTTCACGAGTAACGGTGTCTAAAAAGTGGCATCTGAAAATCCCCCTTTGCCTTTCGAACCGAGCAATAATGCACCGATGCCAATTAGCTTATGCAACCACGAAAGAATAAATCACCAGAATCCACCCGTCTCCCCTTAAGTCACGTTGCGAAATGCTTCTACCCGCGGCAGCGAAATTTACACGCGCGCTTCCGCCCATTTCTCCGGAAGTAACAGACGCGTCCATCTGCCGCGTCGTGAAAATCTGGCCTGCGCGCACGCGGATGTGTGAAAACGTCCATCGTGCGCCACGTGACAGTGATGGTGCGCTGGTCTCCAGGCTTCGGGCAGTCCCAGCGTCTTAACGTCTTCATCTCGCGGTGAAACCGCTCGTAGAAAGATCGGTAATCGATCGGTTATGGTAATCCCAACGGCTGGTAGTGGCGCGGGTAAAAAAAAAAAGGTCGCGGTGGCCAGCGCGATCTTGCATTACCTCGCTTCGAGAAATCACGCCGGTCGGCAGCGTTCTCGATGCTTACGATACGATTAACCGTGCCTGTTCTTCTGCTCGCTTCCCGATTTTCTATGGAGCCCTCGGCGGTCGCTCAGGTGTTTCCGTGGAAACGTTCGCCTATTTGCGCCGGGGCCTCCATTCGAGATGATTCGAGGCTGATATGTATTGCAAATATTCGTCCGAGAGACTTGGATCTGGGGCATAATTACCTGGATGGTCGTCGTGGAAAGTTGCGAAGAACTTCGCTTTTTGTATAAAAATTAGTACAAAAATATTTTCCTCAGAAGTATAGGTACAAATTAGTCGAGTTGAAATAAAACTGAAATAGAATTGAAGTAGAATTTGATTTTGAATTTGAAATGAATAGAATTTGAACATTACGTGCTATAGGATACTTTGCTACAATGTGCCTAGCCAATTATTCACCCGCTTTTATCTGCAATGAGATTTCGTTGCTCCTATACGAAATTTGATTGAAGAGATACCCGCATTGAGTATGTATTACACGAATCTCCACTTTCCCCGAAGAACGTCCCTCGGCTAACTTTAAAGTAGACACCGCGCACTTCGAATGGAATCGCAGCTGTTATCCTAAAACACCTGCAATCGAGCCAATCACCGTCGGACACGTATCCCTTTAGCGGTTCGAAAAAGAAACCTTTGCCTAAATCCGTCTCGATAAAGACACTTTCACCCGAAACGACATGCAATCTATGTTATCGATCGCACTACTTAACCCACCATAACGTCCACCCTGGATACCCCGTGAAATGACTTCATTGGGCGCTTTCGATTCCCACGGAACGCGATAAAATCCCAGCTCGCCCCGTCGAAACAATTCCGGGGAAGAGTTTGCCCAGGCGGTTCCTGAGGCCTACGAAATTCCAGCGCTTTCTACCTGGCCGTGTCCCGGTCTCGAGTTACAATAATAACCGTTCCGCGGCGAGAGGGCATATATCGTGGCGCGGCGCTCAATCCGCCTCTACAAATCGTCGCTCGTCCATCATCATCGCATTACCCCCTCGATAAAGATTGAACGGGCCGGGTATGTACTCGGCTTTTAGCGTAAATCAAGCGTACTTACGACGCTCACGACGCACGTCTTCTGTGTCCCGCGAGCCGCCGACTGCTCAAAGAGGAAATCTGTTGTGCTCTGCCCTCGCGCGAGTAAGGAGAATCGGCCACCATTCGAATTGAGTTCAATTAAATGTCTCTCCGACGCGAAGTTGTCCTCGAGTCTCGATCACCGATGCCGATGAAAGCGATCCTTTTTTAAATTGAAGATCTCTGCTGGTTTGGCGTAGGACGATTAATGAGCAACTTGACTAAGCAACCCATTTCTTTAGCACCGACCAAAAATTCATTCCGCATTGCTAACCCCACCGACTGATGCCTTCCACGCGACCAAGAAGCGATCCGTCGCGAGTATTCGTCCGGAAACGAGCAAACAGGCAGAGGTATCACGGCCGATGGAAAAATACGAGCCGCAGAAGAGGAAGCGCGAAGAGGACCGCGAGTAGCCGCGAGGCGGACGCCGCGTGAGAAAGATGAACGATAGTCGGATGGATACGTCAATACGCGTGCGCCATTAGCCGCGTTGTTGCTTTTTGGATTTATTGCCGCGCCGTAAATCCATGATTTCTAATTGCACGCTCGCGGTCCTCTCCGCCGCCTTTCTTTTCCGATCGGGCCCGTTGGTTCCCATCACTCGGGGCCCGATCGATTTCTATTAAAATGAAAACGTCGAGACACGCCGTGAAAAGGGGCTGCAGGGCGTACGGGAACGTGTAATTCACCGACACCCGGCTGAATTATTGGAGCCGATCCGGCCGGACGATCGTCGATCCTACGTTAACGGGGTACGAGGGAGAATTATCGAAGAGGACGATAACATGTTGGGTCCGCGCTGACCGGCTCGTTTGAAGCGTCGCGGCGCCCCGTCCCGAGCGGAGTCCGAGCTACGGATTAATGCGCTTCCGCGCGCAGCTCAGCCGCTAATCGCTTAATTAGTCGCGCCACGACGTCGCGGACGCGAGGATCCAGCCGAGGGATCCTCTACGTCTTGGAGAAGGTCCACGTGCTACCAGGTATTCCAACGAGAGGCACGGTTTAACGGTAATTTGAATAACCGAGCGGGAAATCGATGTGCCCGCCAGCGGAAAAATCCATGGGATCTCGTGGGTAGAATGTACGTGTATGCGCGAAGCTTGATAAGTTGTTCTTTTTCCCCCTATTGGATCTTTAGTTTCATTTTTGTCCTTTTCATTTCTCGTTGGCTGGTTTGTGGATTCCTCGACGAGAGGCTGATGTACTTGCCGGTTAGGTAACAGTTACTTAGAGGTGCCGCGATATGGTCGAGTCGGGTACTTAAGTAAGCACGTACTTGTTGCGGGGAGAAATAGTCGTCTGTGAGCAGTAAACGGTCAAAAGAATATTGAAATTAATGATCGAGTGGGACTCTCGATTATACCGAATTATACTGGATTATACTGAAAGTATTTCTTAAGGATTTGTTTCTTAACACCGTGCTCATCGATGTTCCAGTGTCATCGATTTATTTGGGAGAAAAATTGAATCAACAATTTTCGATCAATAATTATTAAATAGCGATACGGTTATAAGAAGTGCAATTAATCTTTCTGCGCCTGCTTACTGTAGAACCGTAGAACAAATATAATTTAACTTTGCCGACCATGCGCAAGCACCCTCACACATGCGCGCAATTGCCACCGCATGTAGGTCCGTTTAAACGCGCAGAAGAAATTGATTTTAATTGCAGGCAGGCTAATATGAAAGTCAAGTCCAAGCAAGAAAGAGAGGGGGCGTTCATTTTCATTACTGGGAGACCCGTAGCACCTGTAAACACACTGATAACTAAAATTATCACGGTGCCGGGGCGAACGTGCAGCAGGTTGACCCTGGGCCAGCTTTATCGACCACGACTCGACTCTGGATTAACACTCGTTAGTTGGCTGGAGACTCTATAATCGCTTAATTAGCCGATGCGCGGCACCAACACGCCGATCTCTACGAATAATCGATTTCTCGTACGTTTCTCATGGCGAGCAGCGGCGGTGGTTTCACCACGCTAAATGCCGTTCCTAGAAAGATCTGCAATTATAATCGAACGGGCCGATGGACAGGTAGGCCTATGGCCACGAATACGTTGGAGTGACAATCTGTTATTGGAGTGGCCATTTTCATTTGGTGAACGCGCTTGCGAAGCCGGTGCTTGAAATTTAAAATTTAAACATAATTAACTTTCACGACGATCCATTTTATTCGCGCGCGGCCATTAAAAAATGATATTCCACTAAATTCGTTTAACCTTCGTGGGTAAAAGTTGCGTCGGCGAAAGCTGAATGATTTTAGAATTTCTTTCCATAGAAAGATTTTCGTAACAGCTGCGGGCAATACAATTTCGTTTCGTGCTCCATTCGTATACGGCAAGGAATGGGGAACAGATTCTTATTTCCAACGCTACGTCGGCATAATTGGTCCGTTCTACTTCAATAATTTTTGGAGGTAATAGATAGTTTCACGCCTTCACCGTTCGCGAGGAGCTCGGACGTTAGAATTAAAACACATCTAGCCACACATTAGGGACCTGGCAGATTACGGATTCCACCATTAATCATTGTTCCATCAAATCCTCGGTAGTGTCAGAAGTTTGCCATTCTACTGTGTTCCCGTCCAGCTCTCTAATCTAACTGTTAGAACTAAAACTGACACCCGTGTAATAGAAACGTTATTAATTGCCATCTATCGAACAGAGAGAGGCACAAAATTATTTTCGTCCCTTCACTCTGAACACCGAGAATTGTGCAAAATTCTCATCCGATGACGTTCAACTGTAGAACCGTCTGTGTTTTCTTTCATATTTAATATTAGTTCATATCTCCTTGTTGTACGTAAATCAAACTTATTAATAACGAATAATACACCGACGAACACCCCATTTGTCGAGAGTCTTCGCACAAAGGCAGACGCGTGTTCACTACTTAGGCTAGAATGTTCACGGTAATACGGAAAAAATCCTCGACCTCTATTAACCTCCAATCTTTCACCTTTCGACAGGCTATCGACTTCTGCGTACCGCTCGTCGATCATACGCGACGTGTGAAGCACGAACGGCCAGGTGCATCGCGGCAACGTCAGCTAGTTTCTTGTATGCACATGTAAATCGAATGTAAACATTAAAAAGTAGACCAAAAAACCGTAATCCCGAACAAATATTCATTACTGCCACTTAGGAAACCTCACTTTTCCTTTCGAAAACGTATTTCATATTCATCTACTGTTTCACAGTCGGTCTGAAGAATTTCTTTTCTGAACATCAATTAATAAACCATTTTTATTTGACGAAACAAAGCAGACAAACGGTTCAACGATTTTGTTAAATATCACGTTGACACCGAACTTAAAATACCCCATACTGTGTACCGTTGCTCAATTCGTTTAATATCCATTGATTTACCACCGGAAGCAAGTAGGAGCTACCGTGCCGAAAAAATGCCTCACCGCTTGATTAAGGTCATCCTTCGTGCACGTTACACGTATGTACATTGAACGGCCGCGGGTACAGTTTAGCAGTGAAAGGGTGAAGGTCCCACGGTCTCCGAGAAAATTTACGAGGGACCATGCACGCTAACAATGTACACCTCGCGGGAAACAGAAAACCGTAAATAATAGCAATTATGTACCCCACCCACACGAGTCCTTTTCCGTTTCGATATTGAAAATCTATCCTCACAAATCTTGGAGGCAAAACAGAAAAGCACAAGGAACCTAGGAAACAGATATCCAATTCGTAGCGACATTAGCCGTTGCGGCTAGACACGAATATTTTATCGATACTTTCCATCAGTTTCCAACACGTACACAGATACATAGACACATACATACATACATACATACATACGTATGTACCAAACGATGTTTTTTTTTTTTTGTTCAATACAACGCTTGACCCGACGCGCGTCGCGACGCTGAAATCAATTCGGACCACTCCTCGTCTTTATCGTACGATCGTTTTCTTCGATTCGAGAATCCAAGAAATCGAGCCGGCCAATTAGCTGCCGGCTGGTTTCATGGATTTCATCACAGCAATATGTTGCCGAGGGAATCGTTAAAGCGTGGCCCGAGTTCAGGACTTGGCGGTGAGCCCGATGAAATTGTGGAAAGGGGCAACATCGACGAGCGAAAAGAAAGGAGAGGAGTGGTAAAGATCGGCTGGGAAACTCGTCGATATTATTAACGTCGGCGAAAGGGGCGATAGCGGAGATGAAAATCTCTGGAAAGGAGGATGACGAGCGGAGGCAATTTGCGAGGAAGAGTAAATCGCTGCGAGAGATGAAATTGTGGGCGGCTGCCGTTTGAAACATAAGACTTAGGAAGAAGTAATTTGTCGACGGCCTGGATAGCTCAATTGGCTGGGTCAATTGTCCGGCAACACGGGGGATCCGGGTTGGAGTTTCTTCGTGTACGATTGATCCACGCATTCTTGCCTCTTATATGTTTTCTAGACGCCGGACCAACGTTGGAGTAGGGTAAAACGATCATGGACTGTTCGACTTTTCACGAGGGAAATATTCTAGCCGACAGGTGACGCGATTGAAATTTACTTCGGCGTTAAATCAAAATGAGATAGTATGTAAATTATAAAATTGTTACACCGTATACAAACGTGCCAGGATAATTTGTTTCGCGTCCAGATTCGCGAGGAATAAAGCTATTGCCAAATATTAATTCAGTAGAACTAAACGTTCGAAACTCTTCCCAAGGCTCGACACAGGAATCATAATAATAATAACTGCTTAATAGAACGAGATAGCGCGAACAATTAAACGTCCACAGATTACCCTGAAAACTTTGATCCCGTCAGAACCGACTTCGACCGTAAAACCAGATAAATCAAGTCCAATTGATCAGCTCGGGCAGATGTAAATAAATGAAACAGGGAACAGCGCGGGCGAGGAGTTCGCACGGCCGAGCGTGTGCCAGTAGACGGGCGGCGGAAAACTTTCTCAGAAATCCTCATCTCGATCTTATCCGAAAGTATTTCATACGTACAAGCTCGGACAGCCGCTTGCCAGCGCGGTCTAGAATGCGATCCACGAGTTCGTGCGTGGCTAATGCGCTCGATCCAATCGGCTGGTGTGATAACCATAATCACGTAGCCGCTCGCCGCGCCGAGCGTGTTCGCGCGGACTGCGCGGATCGCGGCCGCCGACGTTGGAGCTTGCGGCTCTACGGTTTTGCGGTTGCACGGTTCGTTAGGAAATGGACCTGCTTTTTAATCCGGGAGGTTCCTTGAAATGGGGAACCCGCAATTAAAACCGATTCCACGGTACAGAATCGAGCTTAGCATTAATCGCGAATCTGAACCAAAAGCTGAGCCACGCGTTCGATTCAATTCCGCTTTCAATGATCAATAAATAATGAAGAATTATTACCATTTACAAGGGGAAACGTTTGTCCCTTCGAACCTCTGGTACTGAATATTTTATCGAAGTCCCGAGCCTCTACTTCTAGCTCTTCAGAGGTATTCCCTTTTTCTCTCCTCTATTTCTACGATATTCCCAAGGTCGCGATTCAAACAGCGGAGGACGCAGGGATGCTCGAATAAAAGGGGGCCCCGCCTTTCTTCGTGTTCTCGAGAACCCGCTAGCTTTTTCGCCTTTGGACGTCTTGTTCGTTCCAGCGACGTGGACGGGTCCCACGCCCGCGTGATCCTCGTTATTTACGAGTAGAAACGGACGTTCGAGGGCGGACCAAGCTGTCCGACGCGGAACAGGATCGAGCTACTAATTGGTGAGCGAATTTTAATCGCGGAACGCGCCGCGGTCGATGCAAAGCTGGGGAGTTAGCTATGGGAAAGTGCGTGTTCCACATTCGGCGCAGGTTCATATGGAATTTCCACGCGTGGTTAGTGAAACTTGTTTCGTATGGATGAAATAGAGGAGGATCAAAATGACGGACGCTGATTGTATGAAATTGATGGATGACGCCGGCGTTGCACCGGATCGTAGAGAGTTGGTTCGAATATTGTGTTCGGGTCTATGCGAATCTGTTCTGGTTTTGAATTAGTGTAATATATTTTACTTTATTTGCGAGTTGAAATGAAAACTGACAAGACGTTATCAATGGAATTTTTTTCAGGAGTTCGAATAATAAAAATTAATTTTTAATCTCTTCGGGGACACTGACACATACATGTATATGTACATTTCGTGTTTTTTTTTTTTAATTAAAGTGATTCTAAGAGAAAGGAAATTAAAATCTGTTGGAGAACAAAAGACTCGTCTGAATTGTTGTCGATATAGAATGAATAAAACGTAATCGAACGAAACATCAAATCGTGCAAATGATTTGAAGAAATGAATCATTCAATATCAACCATTGCTTTAATAATGAAGTAATCCTTTCGCGTGAATTATTATTATTAATAATAATAATAAACGTTGTAGTTCCTGCTCAAAAATAATTCTTGCTCGCGGATATCAATCTCTTTGTAAAGAACCTTTGATACCCAAGTCGAAGAATCGCCCACGGCACAACAGCGTTAGATAGAGTCCGATATTTTCAATCTCCCCGCCGCACGATCGGGCAGTCTGCCGTTTTTCAACCATCGCCCCGATTTTCCAAGGAAACGAGATCGCCGCGGCATTTCGTGGAACTGTCCGTTGCAGGAGCGCAGATCAGTGATAAGCACAGCCGATAACGGGTCTTCGATTTGTGGGCGTAAGTTCTGCTCGCAGCAGTGATCGAAAGTATGTATCTCTTCCAGTTATATTGATCGTCGATCGAGAGTCGAAACGCGCGCTGCTCGATATTCCACTCCCCGAGCGACTCACTCGAGTAGAAAGAGATACCGGAGGTGTATCGGAAAAATTCTCCGGAGTAACATCGAAGGAAAACACCCTGGTCTTCGTAGAAGAAATGAATTATTGAGGGGCTTTGGAAATTCCAAAGAAACTTCTGAACTGGGCGAGTCACGAACCTGCGAGTCACGTGAAGCCAAAATGTTTATTACAGGGGCAACGAAAACAGAATGTATATTGTTATGTGTTGATTTAAAATTCATTTGTCGATACACTATCGAGGTATACGATAAAGAAATAAATTTCAAATTGTATTAGTGAATTAGGGGAATTTAGTAGCATTCTCTCATCCGTGTCTTTGTACGCTCGCAATTAAAATTCGCAGCACGAAAAATTAGAAGAAAAAAAAAACACGCGACAAATATGATAAAAACAATCATGCTTGAATAACGACACTGTAGTTGATCTGAACCGTCGCGGAGCTCTAAAAATCGCGACGATACGTATCTCATCGCGTCCATTTCCAAAAATCACACCCGCCTTTCACCTCGAGATCTACGTTTGCTGCATCGCGATACATCGTGAACGACGTTGAAGAACGGCGTACAGGTGTGTAGAACGGAACGAAGGGGTCTGAAGTTTACGAGCTGGATGCGAAACAATCGAACAGCTGGTTGTTCGCGTGCTCCCGCTTATCGGTGCAATTAACGCCGCGAATAAGTCATTGCCGTGGCAGTCGAGTACCATGAGTTGTCGCGTCGCGAAGATTCGATCTTTCGATAATTATTCAGAACCACCGAAGATGCCATCGATTCGATCGTTCCACCCGTGTCGGTTTTGCTGCCTCTTCGTTTACCGAGTTGGTTAAATTACACGAGCATGTCTCATTCATTCATTTTCAGAGATTCTTTACACTTTTACAATATCCATAAATTTATCAATCGTAAAATGGATAGTCCGTATCCCAAAATATATTCGAATTGATACGACGCGCAAAGGCGTATGATAATAATTAATGCACGGCAACGACTCGGAATACGCGCAACAAAACCGCAGGTATTTTTAATCCCGCCTTCTAACTGTACACGAAATACTTTTCACCGCACCGTGTGGCGCAAGAACTAAGCGGAGAAGCGTACTTCGACCGACCGCAAAACTGCAGACCCCGCGACAAAAAGGAATGCAAGTCGAATGGTCGTCCGTTCCAGCACGCTCGACGAGCGATTATCGCGCTTCCGTCCCCGGGTTGTCGTGTTCCTGCCGATTTATTAGCCCGCCGTGAATCGATCGCGCGACGCCTATAGGCGTCGCGCGATGTCGAACCGTCGCTTACGAACTTGCAAAGCAATAAACGTTTGCCACGCGAAACCCACCGTGTCCCGCCGGGACGCACGTAATAATTAAGTCGCGTGTATTATTCGTCGGCACGCGGATCGTAAACGTCGTGAGCGTGAAAAAAATGATGTTCCTTCGTCGACGCCACGGGGAAAAAGATTGAAAAATTAATCCGAGAGTTTACGATCGCACGCGTGATCGATCATTGGCCAGATCGTACATCGCAGAATTGTCAATTTGAAAAGTCGATTGAATGGAGGAAGAGTGTAAATAGACTAACGGTTTTCTCGCCTTTTTCATTACTATTATTATTGTTTATGAATGGTTGGTTTGATTGGTGTCGTTGATGTCGATGCTGGAGACTTTTGTTTCATATAAATGTTCGACGACGGCTCTGTGTTTGTGATAATTGACTGCACTTGACAGGTTGAAGTACTGCATGGGGATTGTTATAGTGTATTTGGGGTGTCGATTCTGAAAATGTTATTTACTCCATGCCGTTCTTTCTGAATATTTACAGAAATCGATACTGCGACTCTGTTAATTTACGTTACGAATGGAGCCAATATTTAATCACCGTCTGTCATCGATAATCGAGTCACAGGTAATACAGTCGCAACATTTCTATTGAACTGTCCATCGAAATATAAATTGCGAAGACGACGAATCACAAAGAAAAATGTTTACGGTGCAACATTGTGCCCACACGCGCCGCAACGACACATAATAAATCAAATCTTTAATTACCATCAACAAAGAAAATCTATTCAATCCGCGGATGCAACAATCGTATTGCGTTGTTCCTCCGCTTCATTCTGTCCCGATGTTCATTCTGTAGCGTGTTATTGATACAGATCCTGTCTCATTAAACGGTCAAGGCATGACGATTTCATCCTTCATCTAGCCGATTAGAGAGAGCGATCGACCGACAATAAGTCCCGTAACGAGGCAACAAAACGCTCACCATGACCGTGATCGCTGATTAATGGAATCCCCGATCGCGCGATAATTCGCCGTTTGATTAATTCACCGATTATTCCTCGATCGATTCGCTACAAAACACCGGGCACCAGCGTCAGATCCGATTGATCCCGACGAGCGCCGCTCGGCCCGCTGATTGATCAGATAATAATTTCCCGAGCGTTTAGAAGGGACCGGCCTATGCCGAGTATGCTCGACGCCTATCGACGCTTCCTCGAGGAACGTGAATAATTGAATGAAAGCGCGCGCCGCTACGATGACTCGTCGCGTGATTAATTAAACGATAGCTGTTTCGTTTCGGTGAATGGAACGGGAAGAGGAAACGGGGGCGAGTGATGTTCCAGTGTTGCGTTTTGAGAGTACGGAGACAGATAATGAAGTACGGAAAGCGAATCGATTTAATCGAAAGTTTCAAGCGTGAAGGAAATTAGAAAATATGGAGGGTTGAATGTGACGAGAGTGTAGATTCTGCAGATTCGTTGTTGATTATAAGAATCGGGACGATCATTTGTTTCGCGACTATCAATATATGATTCATTTAACCGGCTGACTATTTGTGTAAACGTTTCGAGACTTCTGAGGATAAGGAATATTTTCCTTCCGGCTTCTTATACTCCTTAAAGTGAATTGCTTTATCACGGCACTGATGTACGGTTTTATTTATTGCGCATAGGAAATTATGCATGTGAGCGGTTATTCTTCGCCTCGTTATAAATTGAATGGTAACAAGCCGCGACTAATAACGAGCAGGCCGAGAAAAGGTCTTTAATTATCGGTGTCCGCGGTCAGCACAATGAACAAAGTACCGCAAACCGTGCATAAGTAATTAGCGTGATGCCTGTTCGTTGCATAAACAAGCCCATTATCATAACTCGTCTTTATCTGCGGGGGAAGTAAATTTTCGTTGATCTTCAAGCGTGATAAATTATCACGACCGGCAGATTCTTTTTCTTTTTTTTTTTTCACCGTGTCCAGGACTATGTGGTTCACCCACGCGAGACGCCAGGAAAACCTGACCAAGAGATACCAAGGATGTCTTTCAGCGCGATTCATCCTACTTAATGTTGCAATGCCAAGCATTCCTTTTCAGAGACGTCGCTTGATTGTGCGGAGGATAATAACGTGTAAGCACAGCAATATATATTCATTACAAATGTCTGCTCGATCTATACCAAGAAGTTCTCAATTAAAAATTTGAATAATGGTATTTGTGAAGTAATAGACCGCATTTTAGAAATAATACAATTCTGTAAAATGTCCGACACATTTAATTACGATTATATCGAACACCTTGAAACACCGCCCAATTAATCGCTGCAACAATTCTTCTTCTACCTGAAACGTTCTACAAACGTTAAACTGGGGTACGAGGTGAATTTCTGTTTAATCGGAAATCGGTGCTCGTGTTCTCTATCGTGTTTCGATTCGGGGCAACGATGGCGGAAGTTCGTTCCCCTGAGAAGGGTGGGTAGGTTCCAGGTGTTCCGGTTGCTCCACTAGCCCGAGCACGGATCAAGTTAAATCATCTAATTCATGCTCGGCCCCACGGCCGCGTAATTTAGCCGAAGGAACTTGCACGTGAAAGCGATCGGCTCTTTATACTCGCTCGTTCGACAATAAAGATGTTTGCAGAGCCGTTGACCCGGCGACTTCGATAATCTTCCACCGACCGACGAATCCCCGCGGTCTACACGATACGCTATCGCCTCTCGAAAAGTTCACGGATAATCGATGCACGCCTGGGACTTATGCTCTTCCGATCGAACACCGCGAACGAATCAATTAATTGCCCCACTGGCATCGTTGCGATAATAAACGTGTCTGTCGTTGCATACTTTCTCGTTACTATTTATGAAACTGTTACAAGATTGCGAGTTTAATGCGGTGTAGCTTGCACATTTTTGTCCGACGGCTGGAAAAGAATGCACGTTTAATTTGTGGTGGAAAATTCCTCGAGGAAGTAACGTGGTTCTGCAAGTGACCGTGAGAGCAGTGGATTGGAGAAAATTTCATTTCACACGCATTACAAAATTGTTGCGATAGATAGCGCAGGTGATAAATATTTGGAACTGGCACCGATCGACGCATGGAATAAAATTCTCTTTTACCGATACCATTCGCTATTCAATTATCACCTACCTCGAAACGATTACCACTTACCATTACCAATTATCCCTCCCTCCCTTCTAATTCCTAGGCATCGCCTGCATTTCTTATCACGGCAATCAATTCAGAGCTACATGCCTCACTGGCAACGAAATACCAATTCACCGACACGTTGCTGATCAAGCAGAAAATAACAATGAAAACAAAAATCGTAATTAATTACGTAATTAATATATCGTAATTAATCCTTCGCCGTATCGAATGTAACAAATTGAATATAAAATCACATAAAAGCAAATGCAACAGGTTACATCCAATGTTTGCAAGACAACTAAAGAATTAAGAAAGCAATAAGCATAATACCAATAATGATAATAATAATAATTCCACGAGGCGTTCAGCCAGCCGATTCGATTTAGTCGCACCACGAGAGGCTGTGTTTTTGTCCGCGGTAGAGGAAGTCGGAACGAAGGCGTGTTTCGCGATCCTACGAACGCCTTCGAGCGAGGAAACGTTCGTGGAACAGCTTGGACGGTCGCGGTCAACTTTCGAGCCGATCGGTCGCTCGAAACCCCGATCGATTCTCTCGTCGAACCGTCCTCGCGAGCCACGAGAGCCGGCTGCTTCTTCCTCTTCCTGCTCGACCCGCCTCTTTTGGACGAGCACGAGTCGTTTCTACTAGCTAATCGGCGACAAAGAGGCTGGCCTCGCCAACTACGGGATTACAGTTAACCACTCGAGGCTGATTCTACTCTCTGCTCGGGGAGAAAAGCTTGGGGAAGACGTTGCAACGGGTGCAACCGATGCGCGGTTGCCTTTAAGAATGGTTTCGGAATTACTGTTTGCTAGACCAACTCTCGATTAGAAATGTGAAACGAAGGACAGGTACGAATGGCAGATCAATTTGTTGACACATTATTTCTACGCGAGCGAACGACTTTTTTTTGTTACGTGGGAAGAAGGACGGTGCACTTAGTAAATAAATTTCGAAGGCTTGCGGGAGACTTCATTCAGGAGAGTGCCGATCGTCGAAGTCGTAGAAATAAATTGAACTTTCTTCCATTCCGAGGGCAGGCCGGCGCGAGAAGATTCCTAGTTTATACCTGTGTGTAACGATCGCACGTAATAATAGTTTCGCGAGGTATATAATAGGATAACGACGAAGAAATTGGCGTGTAACTGCGATAATGTTTGCACGGGACGGGGGAAGAAGCGTGCGAATCTGTTCGCGGCGATGACAAATAAGTCGTGCGAACGAATACGCGTGTGTGCGTGTGACGGAAATGTTCAGGTTTAATTAACTAGGAAGCCGCGGTTCAAGGGGAAAGAAGAAAAGAAAAGGGGACTCGCGAGCTGCCGGAAGATTATGCCAGAATCAGAAACGAGATAGGAAGGGAAAATGTTTACTCAGAGGCGCCCGTAATTGACAATGTTGATTAATGGCGCTATTAGTTGCGCGGCAGGAAATAATACGAATAAACTTTCGCGGGGGGATTAAAAATTTGTGTAACACGTAGCCTGGGAAAGATATATCGCGTGGCAACACGAAATTCACAATCGCACGGGCAACGTCATTTTTCAATTATCCGTTACAAATTAACCGCGACCGATCGGATACAATGGAAACGATTCTACAGTTACAAGGTTCGACAGTGGAAACCGTAATGTGGTCCCGAGGTTCTTGAACTCCTCCTGACACAACAAATCTCCGGCTTCGAGGTTCGAAGTTCAAGGTTCTACGTTCATGGTTCACGATTCAAGGCGCCCGGGTGCAAAGTGTGAGAACGAATATCAGAGACAACAGATCGAACAGCCTGTGGGCCACCAAGGCCTGTGGGTCAATGTAGAATATCGAACGCACCGATGGCGCAACGCTCCTTCGATAAGAATCACGCACGGGCCCAGACAAATAATTCCAAAGGTACCAATAAAACGGAGAACTGTTCCGCAAATCTACAAGCAATGTCCAATGAGTTTCTGCACCGTTGGCACGAAAACGGCACGCGACGCGGCGTCAAAGGAGACACAGAGACCGTTTCACAGGCGTTTCGTTCAAAATTGAATTCCATCGCCAGGCATCTCTTTGTTCCACGTTTCTTCCTCTGGTCCCTCTCCGCGGCGTCCCTCTTTCGCTAAGACGAGCGTACCGTTTTCATCTTGTTTGCCGTTTAACGTTCGCGCGAATGATTAAACGACGGCCGCGGAACCAGGAGACAATCGACGTCTGGTCGGCGAGTCTCGCGTACAGGGGGAACGGGAAGTGGTTTCGCACGGGAAGAAGAAGAAGAAGGGGGCAAAAAAAAATGAGGAGGCATCTGCCGAGAGAAAGCGGACACGCGACGGAGAAACGAAAAGGACGGAAAAGAAGTAAATATAAGCGCCTCCGCGATATGTTCGAACGAGAACCGATAAAACGACCAGCATAGCGGAGATATTCTGTCGATGGGACGCTTGATAAAAATCGCTAGAAAGTGTGCTTACGCTGTTTTCTTTTTAAATTAGTCCCATTGGCGGGCAATTCCTACGATTCCCTCACCCGGCCAAACGGACGTTCCGTGGAGAACAGTGGAGAGAGAGAGAGAGAGAGGGGGGGGAGAGGAATGCAAACGCTGGAATGCAAGGAAATTATTCGCTCCAAAAGAGGAAGCGTACGGATGCGCACACGTTGAAACGCTTTGGTACGGTTATTGCGATTGAAGAAGCCCGCGAGTTGCTATCGTGATCGAAACGGACAATGGATATGCAAAAGCAGGATGAGAAACGATTTTTCAAGAAGCGCGGTACATTTTCGTGATTGCTATCGATTATCCGACAGGCCGTTATATAACGCTTGAACAACGCCGAGTAAATGAACAATTCGCTGCTAGGTGTATCATTGAATAACAATGTTGAACGAACTGTCGTACACCCGTTCAGAAATTTGCAACGCGTCCCCTTTACAGCAACCTTCCGATTTCTTTCGCGGCGGTTCGGTAACAAATTATTTACAATTCTCTTTGCTCGTCATGGAAGGGGTTCCTCCCGATCGAACGACGCCTCAAATAATCCATACCACCCTCGTTGAAACCATTGCATCGCTATTATTCTCGAACGATCGTGCCAATGGCCCCTTCCACCCCCCCATAATATATAAGTTCCTCCGAAAAAAAAGTTCCATCTCGAGTCGTCCACTCTTGGACCCAAATTTACGACGCGTCTCGTTTTCTTCTTCTTCTTTCCGCCACGGCCCATTCGAGGATCCCCGCACGAACGCCTCCATCCCGTGTTCGGTTAATCGTTGACAGGGCATCGGCCAGGGAATACAGTTAGACAAATCCGTTGGCTAGCCGCGGGCCTCGAGGAAGGACAAACAGGATGCGCCGCGAGGAGAAGCGAGTACCCGGAGCAGCGCACCGAGGCACGTAAATAGACGCGAGGATGCGGGGGCGTGTGAACCGTGCTTAAGAGATCCACGTGGTGGTGGGTGTGTCCGGCTTCCGCATACTCGCACGCGGTCAACGCGCGTTGCACGTCGTCGCGCGAGAGCGTCGCGGCGCCGACCGGCTTTAATGGAAGTTTTAATGACCGGCTTAGGCAGGAATCTCCCCTTTAAATGCTGACGGACAACGGCGATGACGGGGGACACGGTGTTCGGACAGCGGGCGCGGCGCCGGCGCAAGGAATCCGCCGTGTCTGTCGATGATTGAGAATGCCCATTGGGAAGAGGCATTTTTATCTTTCGATCGACGGCCGAACTGTTTGGCGACTTTGCGAATTATTTGGCGCGGAGCGGATTCCCGCAGCGGATTCGAGCGAGAACAAATGGGGTGGCCCGCTTGGGAAACGGAAAGGTGTTTTTAATTCTTCGTCCAGCCATGGGATCCCACGATTGTCGAATGCGACGCAATAGTTGCAACAAAAAGCCCACGATCGCGTTACGTTTACAGGCGCCGAGACGCAACACTGATTCGTCCCCCCTTACTCAACAGTGTTCATCTTGAAATCGACAATCGACTCGGGCGACAGGTTTAACGACGCAGAAAGAAAAGCGAAAGAAGGAAGAAAAAGGTTCGAGCGATATTTCGCAAATATTTGAAACTTACCAGGAAGCGTGAGGCCGCACGTGAGAACGTGTTCCGGTACATCGTGAATGGTCCTTGGCGCTACCACCTCGTCCACTCTCTTTTTCGTTCCTGAAACAGGAGACAACAGGGATCTCGTTACTCCCGCATCCTTTACGAATCCGATCTCCGTGCTCGCGTTTGCATCTCAATCGACGAACGGAATCGTACACCAGCAGATTTCGGTAATCCGATACAATGTCGTACACGGGGGTTTCGCGTTAAAGCGTCCCTTCGTGACAGTTGCACAAATATGACCGCGATCCACCCGTGGAAGGGTATCGAATAACGTTTCCCAACCCCGATTTCAAAAACCGGAGCCGCGCGTTTCGTCCGCCCGGTGCTCCCAATGCCAACTGACCTAGCGCAAAACCCGATCGATCGACGTTTCGGACTCGTCGTGGCTGCTCGGTTCCGGGGCACGCTCGTGCACGCGGACGGGACCGCCCGGGTGTATCTCGCCTCGCCCTTTTCTGGTTTCACTTTTGACGGGAGAGATCAAAGTATAGGGTCATGGTCCGGTTGAATTGGTGGTCGGGTAGCTGAGTTTTGTTCATTCGATTTCTGTTGCGATGTCTGGGGTCACTATATTGTTCGTAGGTTCGTAGGTCAGAGGAATCGAGATAAAATTAATCGCGATACTAATGCATCACGAATATTTTTGTTTCGCTTCTTCAATTCGATTCGATTTTATTTCCCAGCTCGAACATTCGGTGTCTCGTCGCCGGCGATCGAAAATTCACCCCCCACGTCGCCTACCGCCCTATTCGATATCCATATTTCTTCGAACACTCTCACAATTAATCTTGCCCCAAGAGATAATAAACAATTTCCTCTTAACGTGACTCACGTGCCACGCGTACGCGGCGTTCGCCGTTTGCTTTCTTTTCCTTGACCCTTCGACTCTCCCCTGATTCCACCTCTTAACCCCGCGTGTCAACCGGGTCCGCCAACCTCGCCGGTCGAATAGGCGAGCAACCGCGGTGCACGCAACTTTTCGCCTACCGATAATCATTCTACCGGCCGGGATGCACTTTCTATCGCGCGACGTGGACAAATTAATTGCAGGCAATTAAGACGATCGGCGCGAGCACGGTTTATGGTTTATTGTGGCCAAGGCTTCGCGGCTATACCTCGACGGCGTAAAAATCGGCAAGAAAGTACCGCTACGCGACGGGATTCGAATCGCGGAATAGAAACGCGAACGGAACGAACGTCGTGCGGATGATTTAAGGGTCGGCACGTAGTTCACGGAACGTAGAATCGCAATGGAATTTTCGACGCCGGTATTTTATTGTGCATCGTGCATCGGTGGAAGCGATAAATTGTTTTTCGGCACGGGGGTGATTCTCGTATTGGAGCAATTATGTGCGCGCTTGGCATACGCGAAATTTTTCCTCGTCGCTCCGAAGAGAAATTCGCGGATCAGTTTGGTTGGTCGTAAACGAAGAAAGACGACAAATACGGCGTGGAAAATTTATTCCGCGAGGCGAGAATTTTCAAATGGACGGAAGTTTGACGGAAACGTCGACAAGCGTGCACTTTTCGTTTGGACATCTTTCGATTTCTTTTATTGTTATTATTATTCGACGTGGTAGCTGAAAGCGAGAGCGCGTCAACCACGACAGCGTTCATCTCGTTACACGGGGGCGTTAATTGCACGATAACAAAGTTAGCGCACAGTTTCGTAAGACAATGGGGCCTGTGCATCGTCGCGATGGGGGATCTGGTTGGGTCAGGGCTCGTAAACAAAGGGGGCTAATGTCGACGATAACACACTTATCAATGATTTATCGCCGCTGCTTCAACTCGCCAATCGTCGTTACCAACTGTCTCACGGAATCTACTTACTTTCATACTTTTTATCTGACCATTCTGGAAAGCTTTTAGAGAAACAGAGGACACATCGAACGAACCGAGAGAAACATAAAATCGCTGCAGAAAATGCACGGAAAAAATGTGAGGATAAACGAAGCTATAAACTGACGCAGTGACTAAAATCATTAAAATTAAAATATTAAGAAAATCAAATTGGCCACCTCCAAGAAAATTTCGTTACAATTATGTTACTCGGTCGGGCAGCTGTTATTGTAATAATTACTGGGCCATGTTTCTTTACAGTGTCGGGGTAATACAAACGATGCCAAGAACATGTCGAAGCCGAAAGTCGTGAAATAATCAACGAAATCGAGCCGCCGCGCCGAGACGATCGAGGATGAAAGTGAAATAGAAAACGAGCCAGAGAAAAGAGAAAGGGCGCGAGGAAAATCGGACGCACGCGACTCCAATAATCGAACCACGATCGAACGCGATATCAACGGCTTTCTTCTAAGCGAATCCGACACGCCGTTGATTAGAGGCGGCACGGACATCCTAATTTAAGCCGGGCGCACGATAATTCGTCGGCGATCGGCCTGAATTCGCGTCCAACTACGACATCCTCGAGCGCGTCACGTTTTAACGCGTTCATGTTCGGTAACCATGCGCGTGATATCTGTGCATTACCCGCGGCTCGAATAATACCCGTGGTCGTACACATTTCACGGCCGCAATTACCAATTAGAAAATCAAAAATACCGGGATCGCGTGCCCGGGAAACTCTATTAGGGCCAATTAGCGAACGTTCCGTTGCAACAACGTAAATAAGGCACGATATTCGACTACTAACAATTAACTTTCGTTGCTCTTTATTATATGTGCACACTGTAATTTCTGTACTATTCGCTCGTCGGCCGAAGCTGGTACTGCACGTACCCTAGTACCCGTTTCCCGATCCTTTATATTCAAACTCACCGGTACGTATACCACATTTCAGCTACCCACCAATTAGTTTCCGCCGGTCTAATTGGTACCCTACCCGGTATACAGTACGAATTCTCACTTTCGTGATATGCAAACCGGCCTCGCGTCGGGACCGTCTCGGATTTCTAATTTCGAGCGACAGCACACGTGGATACGTGGACGGATCGAGACAGTGAATCGCCGTGGGTCAACGATCGTTCAGTTTTCCGCACGATGGTGTGTACAAGCTGTGCCGATTGCACGACGTCACGCGAAGGAAACAGCTGATCCGCTTGCTTTCGATACCTGGTTCGCTCACCGCGATACAGAACGGTTCCGAGGGAGGATTCCTGGAGAGAAACGGCGCCGAGACACGCGATCTTCCCTATTAAGACGATACTTTATGGCGAATCGACCGCCTCGATTGTCCGCGAGCTCGGTTCACTTTCATGGGAGCTTTGCGAATTCGGTCGACGCGATTGTATTGGTTTTGTTATCGTGCACGCATCTCTTGCGTTTTTATATATTTATTGTTTTATTATTTTTTTTCTCTCAATTAGATCAGTATTTTATTAGTGCGATAGATGGCGATAATAATCTGCTCGTCGATAATAACAGTGAAGTAACAGGAATTCTTTGATTAAATTATTTCTTAGATCACCTGCCGGTATGTATAGTTTACGATATTGTAACAACTTCCTGTGTAATTTTATTAGAACGATGCCTGGACTATTAATCATTAATTCTCCGCGCACACTATTTTTCCTCGTTGTTACACTTCACCTTTTCAGAATGGCATAATGACGGGTTTCCTCTTCCCCTTTGAATCCCGTCAATACCTATTATCACGCGAACCCTTGGAATAAAATGTAATCGAACTTCTAACTTCTAACCAAATATCGAATACGATAAAACGATTTTCTGCGTTTCGGAAATGCGAAGCATTTCAATAATAAATCAATTGTAACGTGCCCAATTATATTCACTGTCCCCATACCAAATTAATCCCCCTTCCCCGGTTAGGCAAGTTAAATTACAATTCCGCCGTCCGATAAATCACGACGAGTATACGATACGACCCGTTCGTGAGGAGTACAAAGAAAAAAACAATCATGTTTATTAAAGCCGCAGCTTCGGTTATACGAAACCGTGCCACGTTCAGCATCGGTAATAAACATCGTTACTCGTTGCGAGACGTCGAATTAGCGTGCGCGACGAAGGGAATCAGGAAGTTCTCGCTCGATACATGGCGGATGAGCCTCGCGTTCCCTTGCTTCCTCCTCTCGGATCTCCCGGGATCATTGACATAATGATCTGAATGGAAACGAGGAGGAGGACAAGAGACGGAAAAGGCGAATGCACGGGGGACGATCGAGGTCGGTGATACGCAATCGGATGCTGCTGCACACGGTGTCGCGGATGCAGCTGCCCCGTTCATAGAAACGAGAACGAAGTCTGATACCGGGAGAAGCGTCTATCGACCTGGCGGAATATCGCGGCGTTTGAAATTCGAACGAAAATTCGGTCCGATGGTTGCGGGACGAAAAAGAACTTCGACTTTCGTTCGCTTCGCAATGATTCGGCGAAGAGAAACGAATGTACTTCGCTGGGGGATATTTGAATGTGACGCTACGGGATTTTAAATGATGGCCCCATAAAGAAACAAGGTTTGCGCCACGACTGGAAGGAAATTAGTTTGAAGGTGTCGAAAGGTCTGGATATTGGAAAAAATTCGTATATTAAATACAGGTTCCTGTAATCGTGTCATCAACGAAAAAGGAATTGGTAGAATATAATTGTACAGCACCAGTACAATTTCCTCCAATCTGTGATAATAATATTTCCATCGAAAAACCAATATCGATACTTCTCGATCTAATATTCCCGAAACGTTTGCCCGTCAACGTTTCTCCAGCGAATCGCATAGGAATGAAACACCGCTAAAGTTCGTTCGTGCAAAGAACAGTCCTCACTAGCCAGCCCACTTCTTCCCATTGTATTAATACCATAAGGTTCCTCTCCCGACTACCACGAACAGCGTGCAACGTCTCCGCCAGGAAACACATCCACAAAGATCATCGAGTGGGAACCGTAACGACGTGGACTCGCTCGTTTTTGCCAATTTAGAGTGACGCTCGGATGGGCCTAATCGCTTCATTTCACGGCACTTTGTTCGTCCCGGCAACTACTGGTTCACCTGGCGTCGGGTCAATCAGGGCCAAGATTGGTCGGTGCAACGAAACAGCTTCGTTCCGCTTGCCATGGCCACCGTCGAATTTGGGTTAATGCACGTTAATGCATCAAAGGTGGAACCGGTTCTCCATGGGTGTCGTACCTCAACCGTCGATCACGTCGCGTCCCGTTTCGTAGCAGTCATTTGTAGTCGTATACGTATTAATCACCTGGGTGAACGGGTTCGGTTAGCAATTTTGTATCCGCAGCCTTGACAATGAACCGGTTGAGAAGTTGCTTCGGACACAAAGGTTACGTTCATTCGGTATTGTTACCGTTGGTCCTCGTTCATTCTTTTCGTTCCCCTTTTTGGTATTTACAGTTTCGGGTTGTTTAACCTTCCGACCGGTTCGATTTAAATTTTCCACCGCGTTCCCTGTCCCGCGGAATCGTCGTGGAAATGTGAACCCTATCGGTCTTGGACCGCTTTAATCATATTTGCGAACAGTATTCTCCGTTCAGCGGTAGAATTGTAGAAGCGTGAAGCCTTTCGGGCGCAAGTGTTATATGCAAGTGCGTATAATACTTTTATAATGTACAATATTCTCTATTGTAGCAGAGACGTTCAATTCCAAGGAAGCGCTATAACGAAAACCATGCTCGCCGCAAAGCGCGCGACCCACAATGCGCCAGACCGCAGCAATTACATATTTACAAAAGACATTCCTCAAATACCGCCGTTTTATGGGCCGTCCGTGCGGCAGAATAATTTGCGCCGATTAAACGCGAAACGCGGCGACGAGGAATAGCCACTTAAAACCGCGCCGCGTTTCCGATACGATATTGCCGCGAATAACTTGTTTCATGCTAATGCGCTCTAAAGGCGGTCCGCAACGATGGATCGCGGGGAAAAATCGGGTTGCATAGGTTTGCGAAACGAACAGCGGGTAAGAGAATCGACGTTTCGTGCAACTGGAGCAGAAAATATTGCTTCGCGGCGCTTCGTCGACCGTCGATACCTGGACGCGAGTTTCATCCAATTATCTTATTCGCCCCGCGATCTCGAATAATGCGATTCCAGTTACGACTGTTCGTGAACTTGTTGCGATACCGAAACGTATCGTTTCATATTTTACACCGCCGGCAATCGGTATTCATTGCCTATTTAGCTGGCCACACTTTGCATTAATTTTATTACCCCGGCGTAAAGTGAAGCGGTGAAACCTGGATGTAGGCGTGAAGGAACGTGGTGCCGTGCGCCGATTTTCACGCGCGTTTCGAGAATTTCTTTCGCCGTTAGAACAGTTTTCATTTACGACGCCGTCCCCGGGTGAAATCGCGGAAAATCGAAATTATCGCTCGAAAGTGTCGGGAAATATTCGCCACACCTGGGCGCGAATTGTGCAACACCGCGGCGGGATACAGTTTCGACGAAAGTGGGCGCATTACCATAAAACGATTGGCCCGATTGACTCGTAACTGTAGGTTGATTGAATCCGTTCAATTTGTGTCCAGTCGTTTGCAATTTGACCGCGTGCTATTCGTCTTCCTTCCTCGTGATTTCATTTTCAATGGAAGATAATGTTTCTGAGAAAATTATTTGTAACGCGGTACATGCGAAGGAAAGTGATATTAATAATTAAATTAATTAAATTAATGCCTTGACGTTTCGATGTTTTATTTAAATAATGTAAAAGGTGCTCGGACGTAATCGGATCCTTCATTGCGATCGTTCTTAGCATAATTAACAGATCGACGTTCACAGACATTACGAATCGAGCAATTGCTTTTAATAATATTAAAAGACGAATGTGTCCGAAGAGGCGAGTCGAATATTAATATGCCCAACCCTTCATATGCGATGAAACAAAGTTCATTAAAATATCTCGAGTGAAAGGTTGATTGAATCGGACGCCAATAAACCGTAAGCACAAAAAGCACACGGAAATCAGGTGTAAATTGAAGAAACGTAATACCGAGCACCCCTCGTTCAATCAGCACGTGGTATCCCATATCATTACAATCCACTCAACGCGAATTACCCCCTTTTTTTCCTGCACTCTAAATCTATCGCCAATGTAACATCCATCCACGTCACGTTACAGGACATTCAACCAGACCAGTGACCCCAGTCCTCGAAGAAAATCGAAGTCTCCACCCTGCAGAAAGACACGACTCCCGTCGCGAGCATTTATTTCGATTCGACGAACCTTCTTACGAATATCCCCAATTGTCTCGAACTTCCCTTCACCATTATTTTCCACCGTTCCAAATATATTTCCTCTCGTTTACTATAAATATATATTTTTAATCATTTACAATTTTTTAACCATAATTCGTCGAGACTCGAAGCTGTT